>CM066047.1:27214233-29714233 GCA_033557465.1 Ichthyophis bannanicus | reverse complement strand
GTTTTCTAGTGACTGTGGTAAAGTGAATGGTGCAGGGTGGAAGTAGGGTTGCCAACTGGCTCCAGATGCACCCGACAAGCTTGATCCAGTCCTGGGTTTACCCCATTGCATGCAAGGACATGTAGTTTTGCTTTTCTTATGGAGTGCAATGGAAAAATCAGAACTACATGTCCCTGCATTCCATGGGGTAAACCTAGGACTGGATCAAGTGTGTTGGGCGCATCTGGAACCAGTTGGCAACCCTAGGTGGAAGGTCACACATCTCATGCTCTGGGCCAGCTGTTCTGCAGGACGGATGCTGACCGATCAGCTTCTTTAATGGGCTCTGAAAGAAAATGGAATCCATCCCTCTGACATTTGGGCAGCGAGGGAACAGCAGATGTATAATGAGAAGAAATCTAGTAGTGGCGAATGAAGGCTCGCGGTACCCCAAGGTGCTGTCAAGGCTGAAAAAAAAATCAATAAGGAATAGCGGAGAAACTGCCAGTCAGTAAAAAGACATTTTTTAAAAATGCTCCAGAAAGAAAATAATACATCTAATTAGTGACTTTATCCCAGAGTTGCCATTGCCAAGTTACCCAGTTCCAGGAATGAGATTTTAAGCCAGTCCTGGATTTCTGACCAGCTCATTCTGATGCATTATGAGATCTGCAGCACTGATTCCAATGGGTAAAATCAGGGACTACAAATACCATACTGCATTGCGATGCAAATTCAAAGCCAGAACTGGCAAAAAATCTCACTCTTGGAACGTGGCAATTCTGTTATCCTGAAAACAGAGACACGGAAGAGAAAATAAGTTGATGCTTCTTTGCAAAGCCCAGTCTTTGGTCTAATGTAATCACAGGTAACAATTCTCGGCACCATTATCATAATGGAGTTGCCACATTACCCAGTTCTAGGAGTGAGATTTTTTGCAAGTTTAGGTTTTAAATTTGCATTTCAGAGCAGTATGGTATTTGTAGTCCCTGATTTTGCCCATTAGAATCAGTGCTGTAATTCCCATAATGCATCAGAATAAGCTTGTCACAAATCCAGGACTGGCTTAAAAATCTCACTCCTGGAACCGGGTAATTTGGAAAACTCTGAATAATTATTGAAAGAACTTGTTTCAAAGCTGTGTTCTTGTAAAATAAACCAGCTCCCCATCAAGAAAACTACCATTTGTCACTGGTTTTATTTTATTGTTTGCAGTTACAATTGCTTAAAATAGCGTGAGCTCCTTCGATATAACTACTCCAGCCATTATGAATCTGAGTGACTCGGGGTGGTGCTGTGTTGATCCACATCAGAACTGCCCACATGCCCCACACCAAGCATGAATATGGACAACTGAGGAGCAGATCTTTCAGAGCCCCATGCGGGCATCGCAGTGAAAGATAGTAGCACAGCGTGGTCAGATGAAGAGGAGATCTTCATCAGAACTCCAAGCACGAATCTCATAAATACAATTACTCCTTGAATGCGTTCACTGCATTGGTTCAGCCGCGGGTTGTGTGGTTGTGAAGCTTCGGCTGGGTTTGTCTGCAGCTTGTTTGGCTGAGTTGTTGTCATGGTATACTTCTTCCTGTCCGATTCGCCAGGGCTCGAGCGATACTCTTGTATCATCTTCGTTTCGGTCTAGTTTGCAGGTTACAGGGTCCCGTGCTTTTGCTTTGGTGGTACCTGTTTTATGGAACCAGTTACCAGCTTCTTTACGTGGTTGAATGTGCTGCCTTTTCGTCGGCTATTGAAGAGTCATTTGTTCCATTAAGCGTTTGGTGCTTGATTTAGTTTATTTTTTGTTTTAAAATATGTTATATGTTTTTTGTATTGCTTTGAACTTTTGTGATTAGGCAGTTTATAAATGTAAATAAATAAAATAAATATAAACAGCTGAAAAGTGGACTGAAGTAAAGAGATACTCTTTGTATTTCAAACAGAAGAAATTAGGCTGACTTGATGCAGGCAATGCAGCACATCTGGAAGACCTGGATTCACTTCCTGACCCGTACTTCTGCCCTCATGCCAGCCAGTGCTGGGATGCTACAGGGAGTAATCTCACTCATCAGACATGGCGGTGAGAAATCCAGGCAGCAATGTCGGATAAGCAGGCAGAGATCCGGCCCTGAATTCCCGGAGAGATTTCAGGTGCAAAAAGATAGACCTGAGAGTCGTCAACACCAACTGAAAGTGAGATGGCGGCAGAGGAGGAACCACAAGAACATACACTAAAAGTGCGATGAGAGAGATAAGAAGAAAGCCAGGACAGAACAGTGCCCCTAAATCCAAACGAGGACAGGGCATCGAGGAGAAGGTGGTGATCAACAGTGTCAAAAGCAGAAGAACAGATGAGGATCGAGTAAAGGCCCTTAGATTTGGCAAGGAACAAGTCGCTGGGCTGGAGGATCTTGTCAAAGTCTCCAGCAACTTGATCCTCGATCCAGATTGATATGTTGGAATCATAGGAATTAAAATCCAGGAAGAGATAATACAGTCAAAGAATGGTCAAGAATTTGGCAACTGAGATTTAATGCTAAAAAAAATGCAGGTTCATGCATTTGGGCTGCAAAATTCCAAGGGAGTGGTATAGTGTAGGGGCGAAGTACTTCTGTCCACTAAAGAAGAGCGGGACCTAGGCGTGATTGTTTCTGATGATCTTAAAGTGGCTAAACAGGTAGAAAAGGCCACGGCAAAAGTCAGAAGGATGCTTGGGTCAATAGGGAGAGGAATGGCCAGCAGAAAAAAGGAAGTGATAGTGCCTCTGTATAAGTCTCTGTTGCGACCACATTTGGAGTACTATGTGCAATTCTGGAGACCGCACCTCCAAAAGGATATAAACAGGATGGAGTCGGTGTAGAGGGTGGTTAGTAAAATTGTTAGTGGTCTTCATTATAAACCATATGGGGACAAACTTAAAGATCTTAATATGTACACGGTAGAGGAAAGGCAGGATAGGGGAGATATGATAGAAACGTTTAAATACCTCAGTGGCATAAATATACAGGAGGAGAGCCTCTTTTGATTAAAAGCAAGCTCTGCTATGAGGGGACATAGGATGAGGGTGAAAGGGGATAGATTCAGGAATAATATGCGGAAATATTTCTTTGTGGAAAGAATGGTAGATGCATGGAATAGTCTCCCAGTGGAGGTAGTAGAGATGAGGACAGTATCTGAATTCAAAGAAGCATGGGACAAACACAAAGGATCTCTGAAGGAAAAAAGGGGACTGTTGTAGTAGTTGATATGGAAGGGCAGACTAGATAGGTCATGTGGTCTTTTTCTGTCATCATGTTTCTATTCAGGTAATAATAATAATCATGCTGAGAATGCTGGCTAATCTGCTGCTCTCAATGGTGCAAAAGATAGATTTGCCGTTCCTCACAAAAGAGTGCCCCGTGAAAAGAAACATACACCTCTGCAGGCATGTCTGGGAGTGCAGGAATGCTGGACTGTATTTTGAGTTCTTTTGTAACAGCGTTTCAGAACCTCCTCCTTTAATAGTGTTTACTTTTCATCTGATTTCACAAGAAAAATGCAACAGCTTCTTACCAAAACATTTTAACCTGATGCTGTAAGAATGGATGCCACTAACATTTCCTGTGTCCCGAGTTATATTTGAGCAGGTTGGAATAATTTTGCACAGGGTACAGCTCAGACATCCGTCTGCCTTAACAAATTGCCCAAGCGAGATTTTAAAATGAATCACTTGCAGGAGTTCAGCAAAAGAAGCCTCACAGAAGGATTTCCATAACCAGCTGGCCCAAGAGTTGGATATTGAATACTCTCAAATTTTGGGTGCTGTAGACTTCCCTGACTGGTGGATGCAGTCACTATATTAGATGAGAGGTTTGTCATTCTGATACTGAGGTCATGGCATCAGATTTATTAACCACCTTGTTGAAGAGATTCAGCCAAGTTGATGTACAACAGGTATCACTTGATATAGACAACTTAAATTGTAATAACAGCATAATAATAGCAAAATGAGCAAATGACAGTAAAATACACAATTAGAACAGTGAAAGAAACTGAGATAGGTAAATTAAATCCTAGTAATGGCAATAAAACAAACCAGTGTCAGTAATGTAAACTTTAAACCAGCACAGTGGAACATTCACACCTCCAAAACCTTCTAACCTGCCTAGACTCCGGAAGATCTACATGGCAGACCACAAGCAATGCACTCACAGTGCCACACGAGAGAGCGAAATACAGTCACCAAACCTGCAACCCCGCATTCGACTTGTATGCCCCTTCACTATGGAACTCCCTCCCAACCAGAATCCGGAGCAACAAAAACCTCTCCTCATTTCGAAAACAGCTGAAAACCCATCTATTCGGCGAACACCTAGGATCTAAACAGAACAGCAACCATTAAGCGCTTCGCCATGGTACACTCTGGATGAAGTGAGATGGAGTGAAAACCCAAAATATTGATAAGTCAAGAAACCTGATACACGCTGATTCAGAAATGTAAATATGTTTAATCTCCCCTGGTGACAACTTCCCCGGTGATGGTTTATCCCCTCCGCCCCCCTTACAACACTGCAATGACCTGTTATAATGTATTCCCCTACCTGTTTGTTGTAAACCGCTTTGACCCAGTGAAAAGCGGTATATAAGCACAGCTAAGTAAATAAATATGTCAGCCCAGTAAAATGATGCACCATAATAGGCAGCGTGGTAGAACATTTATATAACCTAGATAGGATACTCGCAATGTCAACACTATATAATGAAATATTTCAATAGTCAGCAGAGGGGACAGGCACAGTTGGGGGCATACAGACTGAGAAGATGGGTAAGAAATAGGAAGAGGGATAAATAAAAGTTGTTGACTACAATGAGGGTAAATTATATATACAGAATTAATGAACAGGGTATGTGGAACTGGTCTTAGTTACAGAGTGCGTGGCAAGTTTAGTCCAGAGTCCAGTGGACGGTAAGTTTATAAACTGTCATGCAGTTAATGTATGTTACAAGAAATTTAAAAAGGGCCTAAAAGCTTGCAGCGGATATCCAAAGGCATTTACACGGTTTGCAGACCTGATATCTGATAGCCTGGAAAATTAGCACAGATAAATGCCATGCAGAATAAAGAGTGACTCATTCCTAATTGTAGCATTTTCGTTACTCACTGTTTCTGTATGTATAGATTGCGTTTACTGTGTGCATGTAATTGCAGAGCAAAGGAGGTGGGAAGGCTTCTTTCGAGGTTGCATCATTAAAGAAAGCCATTGTGCCACGTAAAGGCAGCTCCTCTACAGGTTATCTGTCCCTCCAGTCAGACCTCGGATCAGGCACACCCTTCACTCCAGGAACCAAATTGTTACACTTTCAAAAACTTGGCTAAGCTTGAAGCAACTTTGGGCTATAAATTTAGCTGACACTTGCCAGCCTTGGACTACAAGCACCCAAGCAGTTTAAAAAGAGATAGGAAGAATCACAAAGTGTAGCTAATATTTAATGTAATTGTTTTATGATTTATCTGTGATTTTAATCATTTATGATGGTTTATTGTCTGTATGTGTAAACCACATAGAAGTTACACAGTCTGCAGTATAGTATAACTGCTGTTGATGTCTGATAGCAATCCAGCAGATGTACACAAGGGTTTTTTGTGTGCAGGATATAGGTTCTGCTAATGCAGACCACTATGTACATTTGTCTGGCTTGCTCTCCTTGTTTAGCACAGACATTTTGCACACAGCTCATTTTCTTGCTGTTTGCTTACAGCATCACTGAGCAAAATGTCTGCACTAAACCTGTGTTAGGAAATCCTGCGCTAGCAAGGCTTTCTGCGTCGAGCTGCCAGTCACAACCTCCCACTGACAGGGTCCTACCTGAGCTATGTTTTATTTTTGAGAGGTTAGATTGTCTGTCAATTGGTTGGTTTGATCTCCAGTCCTCCACTGCCTTCTCTCGAATCAGTATGCCCTCCTTTATATTTCTGAAACCAGTAACTGGAGACTCCACCCTCTCTATGCTTATAGTCTCCACCCTCAGAGCCCCTTGCCTCTTGGGAATTGTAGTTTTCCCCAGTGATTTTCCTTTCTACCTGCTCTGGGAGACTTCTCCCTACTCTTTTCCCAGATGAAATATGGAGGGGGCATTTTCAGTGGCAGCTGCCAGCTCACTGTCGCCACTTTAATGTAAACCTGGATATTCAATTCTGGATCCGTTAGCAATCTGGTCAACAGTGATATTCAGCTACTGGTCAGATAGCTAACCTAACTAAAGTTAGGCCAGTTTTTTTGGCCTAACTTTAGCCAGTAACATTAACTGCAAAATATGTGTGAACAGATAGTAGAATAAGGTTTGTTTAAAATGTGACCATTAAGACTGAAACTGCACCATATCTCAGGATATTGGTCTCATTGTTGTATCAATGTCAGCATTAACCTGCTATCTTTAATCGAGGGAATTTTCTTCACAACTGATTTGCAGGGTATTAACATGGGTAGTTAATAGAAGATAATTAACACACGATAATGCTAATTCCCTAGCCAGGATAGTTCATATCCTGCAATGTTCCAGAGAGGCAGAAAGTCAGTGAACCAAATAAAAGGTTTAAATCAGGCTCTTTTTAAAATGTCCATATAAAATATATTACCTGCTATCATCATTTAAACTCCGATGACCTAAGAACAGAACAAAAATGAACCAGAACCAATCAAACGTGGTCGGAAGATCTTCATGTTCTGAATTGAAGACTCTTGATTCCTCCGTTGCTATTTACTTTTTCAAGGAGATCAATATTATACAGTATGGGGGTATTTTATGTTTATTTAAAATTTACTATACCGCCTCCCACAAATCGCACCAAAGTGGTTTACATAACTAGCAAATTGGACTATCTGAAAATGAGCTTCCTCTGCCCAGCTAAAACTATGCAGGTGTGCTCTTAGCCAGGGACCTGTTTAGGTTGTGGAAGGTAAACAAGATGTATACATTTGATTTTCAAAGACACATGTGCTTTTATACCCCTCTCTGCTACCCAAACTAATAGCAAGGACAAAATACACACTTTACACTAGTTTTCAAAAAAATCCTCTTGGATAATTTCTCTTTGAAAGTTAGAGAGTAATTTTAAAAGCCATTTATATTCCTAAAACAGGGTTCTGCGTGTGAAAATGGATTCTTTTAACAAGCAAGCTAGATGCACATAGGGGCATGTTTACTAGGTCCTGATTCCATAATGCAACTTGCAGGGCTGTATGTCCCGGTGGGCATGCAGCCCTGCAGCTGTCCTGCCCCGATTCTTCATTCCTCTCTCCCTGCATGTACAGAGCTGCTGTGCAGGGAGAGCAGGACGGGGTGGGGCGTGGGCAGGCCAGGCACCCGGACCTACAGGGCCAATTCAGGTCACAGCCCTGTACGTCCATGGAGCGCCGGAAGAAGGTGGAATAAGCTCGGGCCGCCCTTCTTGCCAGCCCGGCAGCCCTCCCAGGAGCAATGGCGCAGTTGAAGTTGAGATCCTGCTGCCCAATCCCGATCAGGTGCCCAGAAACCTAGTCAGGGGGTGTCCAGCCTGTGGGAGCAGAAGGGGCCTTTCCAGGCCATTCCGATGCCCGATCCTGCTACCATGGGGGCAACTAGCTCTTGCAGTGCAGACTTGGATAGAAAGGAGCCCGTCCTGGTCTGGGATGTCTGGATGGCCTGGACATGCCCCTTCCAGGATTGGGCTCTAAGTGGTCAGTGTGGGGTTTAGCAAGTGGTAAGTGGTTAGCACGGGATCACGGTAAGCCAGCACAGTAAAACTTTCACATTAGCACACGACTGGACAAGGATAGGGCGGGTTATGAGTAGAGAGTGGGCATTGCCTGCACATTGTGATTACTGTGGGTATCAGCACGTGCTAAGTGTCAGTGTTGCAGTTAACGTAGGAGCGTTAACTGCAACACCTCAATGGGTGGTATAAGTGCACTCGCATTAATCATGGTTGCAGGTTTAGCATGGTGAGGTGCTTCCCCCTTCTAATTGCATGAGGATTTGCTGGAAACACCCCCAATAGTTTCTCGGTTGACCACACTTCCTATGCTAAATGTTTGGCACTAAACACAGCACTGAGATGCTGATTAGGAAACATGGTCCATAATGAAGGTGTAGTGCCAGGGCAAACCTGGGCTCGGATTTGTTCTTACAGCCATGCTTTTGGATTTTCAAAAATAAACTTTTAAATTTTCTCAAAACGTTTGTGCATACTAACTAGCAGGAGTAAATGTGCGCGTGTAGTTTTGGTGCGGTAATTTTCAAAGAGAAAATATGTAAATACTTCAGTGTGAAAATTGGTGCAACTTGTCTGCCTACTTGTGGCACAGGTCAGATGGTCTGTCACTCATAGTGTAAAGTAGGGGCATTAAAAATCCCGGCAGATATTACAACTAAGTGATGTATTTGAAAATTGCCCCTTATGTGTGTGTCTTGGTAGCAGATAGGAATAAACTGGCATGAGAATTTCAGATCTGAATTCCTCCTCCTGCTGTACATCCTTACACAATTTTCCCGGCATTTAGCATATCCAGTAGTGAGTCATCTCGACTGTTTCAAAAGAATTAATGACTCCACAGCAAAGAGGCTATAAATGTGATGCACAGAAAGCTCAAGGAGTTAAGCAGAAACTTTAGCCAGAATGTGACACTCACTGTATATTTCGGCATCCAAATGTCATGACTCATTGTTTAGCTTTCTGGGTTAATGAGCTACGCCGTATAATTAACGCTTCGCCACAGACCACCAAAGACCTGCATCTGAGAATCTGTGACTCGTCCCTTAGCGGCAGGAGGGAGCGTGGGCAGCTCCTGGTTAAGAAATGGCGCTCCTCACCTGGGGAAAGCAGCAACTACTTGGGATTCTCTGTGACCAAAAAGCCTGAGCTGAAAGCAGGGCAAAGACATTTCACTAACATGAAAATAAGCAAAAGGCTTTACTACTACTACTATTGATCAATTATATAGTGCTAAAAGGTGTACTAAGCGCTGCACAAAACATAAAGAAGACGGTTCCTGTTCAAAGAGCTCACAATCTAGTCAAGATGGACAGGACAAGACAGAAGAAATAAGTGGTAAAAGGGAAGGAGCCTTCAGCATGGATTTGAAGAGGGGGAGGGAAGAGACTTTATCCGTCTCTTCTAACCTATGCTGCTGGTTCCTGGACATCTAATCATCCTGCATTTCTCCTTGCTGTGATTTCTATAGCCTCTGTAAAATACTACAGACAAAAATGAAAGCTTAAAAATTAGCACAAGCTCAGCCTTTCCAGGGAGTGGAATACACATGGCCAACTCTTTTTCATCTCAAAAAATAAAACATGGTGGGTCAAAAATGGATCTTTAAAGAATGTGATCATTCCAGAATGCATCATGCCTAAGGACTGTGGGGTGAAATGCTCACAGCTCCTGCTAAGGGTGGGTCTGGTTCCCATGCAAGCAATCCAGAGCTCTCCTGTTCTTCAGTGCTGTGTCACCCATTTAAGCAGGGCCAGCCCATCCACTAGGCGGGCTAGGTGGCCGCGTAGGGCAGCAGACCTCTGTGGACGGCACAGCAGGGCACCCGCTGCAGCCTATGTGTGCTGCTTCTGACCTCCTCTGACAGCTGTGTCGAAGGGGTTCAGAAGCACATAGCCTGCTGCCGCCATGCCAAGCTGAGCCTTCACCTCTCCGGCAATCTCTCAACAGAATCAATGGTGGTGAGGGGGAGGGGAGCAGCAGCATGGTGTGCTTCAGAAGGGAGGCTCTGCACAGCTGGGACTTCTGCCTGGAGCGGCAGAAATCCTTGGGCTGGTCTTGCATTTCAGGAATTGCCCTAGCCATGAGCTAGGCTTGCAATAGACATTGTCTTCTTACTCCCAGGCCTTCATACAGCAAGCACAAAATTCTAACACATGCATTGAATACATTTCTACTCCTGATTTAGTAAACTATCGGTACGCAATTACTACTGTGTTAAAAAGTATGCACTGTCAGAAATAAGAGCACACATCGCTGTGGTAATATGCCGCCATTTGCAGCCATAAGATCACCACTGGCTTCCCATTTCCTATCAATTAAAATTCAAGATTTTACTACTAGCATAAAAAATATACTTATCAGACTCTCTTATTCCTTATACTCCAATCCCAATGAAACAACCAACTAGTAGTTCCATCTCACAGGCAAATTCACATCACTATGAATCAACAAAACTGCCTTCTTTGTGTTGGCCCCTTTCCTCCGAACACCCTTCCATTGCACATTATCGAATCCTCTGAAAACATTTCAAAAGAATCTCAAAACCCACTTTTTGAATTGGTCTTTGGACTACCAAAGGCAGCTGGAATGCTGGGACATGAACTGCCACTCATACTGCTTCTCCTCCCTCCCCGAGCTAACCCTCTAATTTTATACCCAATTCTTAGAAACACAGAAACATGATGGCAGATAAAGACCATACGGCCTTTCCAGTCTGCCCGTCCATAAGATTAAGCTCTACAGTCCCTTTATTTCCTTTAGAGATCCTCTGTGTTTGTCCCATGCTTTCTTGAATTCAGATACAGTGTTTGTCTCTACTACCTCCACTGGGAGACTATTCCACTCATCTATCACTCCTTCCGTAAAGAAATATTTCTGCAAATTACTCCTTAGTCTATCTCCTTTCTTTCAACTTCATCCTATGCCCCCTTGTTGCAGAGCTTTCTTTTAGTTGAAAGAGAATCTCCTCCTGTGCATTTATGCCACGGAGGTATTTAAACATCTCTATCATATCTCCCCTCTCCATTCGTTCTTCTAAAGTATACATATTGAGATCTTTAAGTCATGACACCATGGTAAAAGGTGGTACATGAGATTTTTAGTAAACTGTAAACTGTAAATATTTCCTTGTCAGGGATTGGCCAGCACACTTTCAGGAAGAAATTTAAAAAACACAGGCTGGACTCCTGACTTCTTTCCTACTCACGCCCCACCCACTCACCAGTCCTTTGACACTTTTGATCCCCTATCTCCAGTCCCTTGACGTCCCAGATCGTTTCCCAAGACTCCCTAGATTCCCCATTCCCACTCCCTGATCTCCCCAAAAACACATTGGTGACCCAAATAGACCCCTCTAGACTCCCCACCTCCCGATCCCACAAATGTTCCTAGTGGCTTGTGAATCTCCTCCTAAAATCCCTAGCCCCCCCCCCCCCCGCCCCATGTACTTCTAAGTTGAGAGGCAAGAGTGACGCCCACTCACTCCTACCTGCATGCCGCCATCTTGAAAAATGGCAGTATCTTACCAAATGCTGCACTTCACCTCAGATCACCCTCTGCTCCTGCACTCTGCACTGCATTTTCAGGCCAGCCTGAGCGTAAAGATTCAGCACTACAAAAAGAGTAAAAACCTTGCTAGAGTTTAAGGCAGTTTTTTATATCAGGAGCAATACATTACGCAGTCATTTGCATGCATTTTGCATGCCCACTGTTCTACCCTTTATCACAGTGTTTCCTTGCTGATTTTCTAGCATTAATCTTTCTTCCTGAATTGGGAGTTAGATTAGCATGGACAAACCAAGAGCAAACTGCTTCACTAGTAGATAGTCCCCACATTGGTCCCTGAGGACCAGCCTCTACCAGGGAGATCCCTACAGCAGGACAAATGGAGGAAGGACTGCTCCGGACCCAAAAGTAATTGCAGCATTATTAGATAAAGATGACATTATGATCTTGATCCATGCAAGTTGTTTAAACTACTGTAATGCTCTCTACAATGGATTATGCCAAATCTCTCTTAATAGACTCCAACGTATTCAAATTACAGCTATTCGGCTATTGCAATTTGCTAAATACACTGATCGCATTAAGTCACTCCTGAAAGAGTCATTGGCTTCCTGTAATGTACAGAGTCAAATTGAAGGTAACAATCATGTAATTTTAACCAATGAGAGTAGGTCAACCCACACAACATTTTAGGTGTCTAATATAGCCAGTTCTCATAGCCAGTTGCTTTCCATTCCTCTCCAGTCTGTGCATGACTCTAGTCTATCTGTAGCATGGCTTTTTGTATCTTAGTTCAATTTGTATGGAATACGCTTCCTAAGTACCTTAGGTTGGCGTCCTCTCTAGCCAAATTAAAACTGGCCTTAAGGCCTTCTTTTCAAAGGCTTTTGAGGACTGATGCTTGGAGTATCAAGGATGGGGACTGCGGAAACGACCATTAATCTTAGTTCTGTCTGCTAGCTCTTTTCTCTTTTCCACCTTCTTCTGTTTTGTAAATCTCTGTGATGTTGTGATGAATGGAATCATATTAAGATTGAAAATGAGTATAAATATAAACATACATCGGCAAAGGCAAGTATTCGAATGACCTTGTTGTGCCACTGCTGCAGCAGCCCTGCTTTGGAGGTCTCTGCCTGTCTGGTGTGATCCTATTTCTCTCCTCCCACCCTAGACAAGATCCTCTTCCCCCAGAATCACTTTATGTGTACCAGCTCCATGTTTGCAGGGTTCCATTGCAGTATGAATGCATGGGGACCTGCAGTCACATGGGACTTCCCAGCCTCGTATAATCAGACTTCCTAATGAAGTCAATAGAGGGGAAGGCAGATCAAGGTAAGAAGCGCTTCGAAGGAAGGAGGGAAAAGACGTGAATGGGAAGAGAATCATGTTGGGGGGGGGGAGGGAAAGGGTCTCATACATGCTGAGCGCTAGAGCTCTTGAACTGTGAGACGTATCAGCAATCAGGCTTATCACCTGGCCAAATGGTGCCACCAAGCAGCCCAAGGAATGGGGCAGGCCACAGGAGAGGTATGATTAGTGGCAAGGAGCGGGGCCCACTCAGATGGCATGGATGGCCATGAAGGCACTACAATGACAGTAGCAAGTGCCAGGGTCCCACCCTTTGATGTGCATTGGTGCCCTCAGCTGTTGCCCACATCAACTGCATCCTTTGATGGCCCTGTGAGCATTGACATTTCATTCTGCAATTTCAAAACTCCTGTGAAGAAACAGAACTTCATGAAACCCCTGGAGGCCAAACTTCAGTTTCTTAACATTGCTTAGTGCTGAAAGAGACACTCTATCATTTCAAAGGTCAACTGTCTTTCAGTGCTGGACTTGAGAACAATGAGAGATTTCCATAACCAACCAAGATATCAAAGAGACAAATGCCCTTATTTTCAGCCCTCTGTCTTGCCTATCAGACACAGCTAAATGATTCTTTTTAACATTTTGTAAGTGATATTGCAAAAGGGTGGTTGGCTAAAGTTTGCCTCTTTGAGGATGATACTAAAATCTGCAGTATGGTAGACACCCAGGAAGATGTAGATAACATGAGGAGGGATTTAGCTAAGCTCGAAGAATGGTAGCTGAGATTTAATGCTAAAAAATGCAGGGTCATGCATTTGGAATGCAAAATTCCAAGGGAGCTGTACAATATAGAGAGCAAAGTGTTTATGTCCACGAAAGATGAGCAGGAACTAGGGGTGATTGTTTCTGATGATCTTAAGGTGGCTAAGCAGGCAGAAAAGGCAACAGCGAAAGCCAGAAGGATGCTTGGGTGCATATGGAGAAGAATGACCAGCAGGAAAAAGGAGGAGGTAGTGCCTCTGTATAAGTCTCTGGTGCGACCTCATTTGGAGTATTGGATGGAGTTGTTGCGGAGAATGGCTTCCAAAATGATCATTGGGCTTCACCATACAGCATTTGGGGACAGACTTAAAGATCTCAATGTACATACTTTAGAAGAAAGACAGAAGAGGGGAATATGGTAAAAATGTTGAAATATCTCCTTGGCATAAATGCACAGGAGGAGAGCCTTTTTCATCTGAAAGAAAGCTCTGCAATGAGGGGACATAGGATGAAGGTGAAAGGAGATAGACTCGGGAGTAATTTAATAAAAGAGTGGTAGATGCGTGGAATAGTCACCCAGTGGAGGTAGTAGAGGCAAAAACTGAATCTGCATTCAAGAAAGCATGGAACAAACATAGAGGATCTCTAAGGAAAAAGGACTGTAGAGCTCAATGGTTCATATGGAAGGGTAGACTAGATAGGCCTCATAGTCTTTATCTGCCATCATGTTTCTATGTTTCTATCCATCAACAGATCAAATCAAATACTTACACCCAGTGCCCTACCCAAAAGTCTTCAGAAACTTTCCTGAAACTACATCTGGACAGAAAAATATCAAAGAACAATAGTAAAACTGCAGTTAGATCCTACAGGATGCTGACCAGGCAAAAATATTTAAACACATTGTCCACAAAGCAACAAGGAAATCAGCAACTGCAAAATCAGGAATAAGAAATGTGATCAAAGAAATCTGTCTAAAGTAAAAGGAATATAAAAGTTAAACAAAAAGTAAGAAAGTTATCTGATCTGAAGCACCGAGAGTCTCTTAGGGTACCTATGGGATTAAAAGACAACCCTGAAATTTAAAAAAAGGACAGATTATATGAAAATAAACTATCTGTAATCAAGGAAGCCATAACTAACAGTTCCTTCTAGGACACATGGAAGGGACAAAACCAAAGCCGATTTAGGAATCCAGAATAGTTCAGGCCTGAACCCTTCCATCATGTCAAGTAGAGAGATCAAACCTGAAGATCTCACACAAAATCAAAAAGACACCTAAGAGAAATAAAATCTGGTGGAAATAGGGTTGCCAACTGGCTCCAGATGCGCCCGACAGGCTTGATCCAGTCCTGTGTTTACCCCATTGCATGTAGGGACTTGTAGTTTTCCATTTCCTATGGAGTGCAATGGAGAAAGTAGAATTAAATGTCCCTTCATGCAATGGGGTAAACCCAGGACTGGATCAAGCTTGTCGGGCGCATCTGGAGCCAGTTGGCAACCCTAGGTGGAAAGGGTAATCAAAGATTATCAAACCCAACTAGACTTCCCTATAACAATCTAAAAACCAACAAAGGTCTTCCAGTTCATAAAACTGGAGTGGAGGAGTGGCCTAATGGTTGGGGCAAGGTACTTCAGGCCAGAAGGTCAGGGGTTCAAATCCCACTAGAGGACAGCAACCTTGGGCCAGAAGGACTGGGGTTTCTAGTCCCACAAGGTGCTCCTTGTGGTCTTGGGCAAGCCACTTAACCCTCCATAGCCCATGTTCCCTGTAAAATAGTTATCTGCAAGTTATAATGCCCTGTTCAATGTAAACCGCACTGATGCCAAATAGCATGGTATATAAGAGAAAATAAATAAATAAAACACACATGCTGGCTTAGGTGAATTAAGCTTAATGATAAATTCTAAAGCAAAATGTTCAAATAAGACAAAATGATTTCACCTGATTCTACTTTCTGGCTATTTTCCTTTTGGATAACAAATTAAACACTTGGAGTAGAAGACAAAATGTGTGCAGCAGGTCTTTACTAAGCTTTTAAATTTTAGCCCTGTGACTGAAGATTTCTCAGAGAGGGCAATAACACTTTTCTATACACATGGGGATACCACTAACCCAAATAATCCTTGACGGCTCTGCATCAAGGATAATGTTAGTAAACCGTTCTGGTGTCCTCAACAAATGAATCATACAATTCCTAACAAACAACACAGTTCTGCACAGAAGTCAGATTAGATTCTTCCGAAAGCACAACCACGGACCACATTTTATCTCACACAGTGGCGTACCAAAGGTGGGGTTGTGTTGGTGCGGCCACCCTGGGTGCCGGCCAGGAGGGAGGTGCAAGCCCGCTGGGTCCACATGGCAGAGTCTACCCTAACACTTTGAGTGACTTGCCGAACTGCTTCTGCTCCAAGCCCAGCAGCTGTTCTCTCTCAGCTGAAGTCTTGCGAATCGTGAGACTTTAAGACAGGAGGGAACAGCAGCTCGGCGTTAGGGTAGATTTGCCACACTGGCTCTGCCATGTGGGCCCAGTAGGAAGGGTGCACTGTGCTGCACCACAAGAGGGGGGGGAAGGGGGGCACCCACCTTGGGTGCCCACGGGGCTTGGAACGCCACTGACCTCACAGACCCTGATTAATGAGCATATTCAAGGAAACACTCCCTCAAACAGAATTTCTGCCCATTTTAATGACTTTAAAAAAGGCTTTAGGATTCTGTCTGTCATATCATCCTCCACAGGCACTATGGAAAGCTTTGATGCCATTAAATCCATGTATTCATCCACCAGCTGAACAACTTGGGGTCTGCAGAGACAATTTTCCATTCCAGTTTGGTTTTCATTTCAGGTTTTTTTGTTTGTTTGTTTCAAATTTGAAATGATAAAAAGCAAACAACATTTTAAAAAAAGAAATGAAAAACAAAATAAAACAAAATATTCCTGCAAAATAAAACAGCACTCTTATCATAGCGATGTTTTTTGCAAAATTAACAATGGCAGCAGCCTTGGTCTGCCACCGACATTTACAATAGGCGCACCACTGGAACAAGACGTAGGAGGGGATAGTGCCTACTTCTGACAAGAAATCCCTATTGTAAGAGGAAATGGGGGACATCAAGGGAGGATCCAAGAAGAATATTATTTGAGGTTAAGGTTTAGCCTAATTTTTTTAAATGCAAATAAAATCTGACTTGTTTTCCTTTAGTTTTTTAAGCAAATTGAAATACAATGGGAAATTTTGATGAAAGCTTTTGTTTGCTTTGAAGTAGAAATGCAATTCTCCAAGCAATATGCAGATGGACAGCTTCAGGCAGGAGTCAGGAGAGAGACATGGTGTAGGTCGACTTTTGTCCTCTTCAATATCTACATCAACGATCTACCCCCACTAGTGGAAAGATCTTCAGCTCTAGGACTGAAATGTCTGCAGAACAAAGACGATCTGGCCATTTTATCCCCTACCCCAAAGGCTTAATTTATAAACCAAAAGGAAGTGAAAGTCTGAAGCAGATGGTGGGAAGAGGCGAAGACGGGGCCAAAGTCAGGTGTGAACTGTGGGGGCTGGGTCAGTTGTCTCTCTTTGTCCCAAGCAAACACACTCTTTCCACATCCTCCTCTGGCCGGAGCTCCTCATTCTTCCCTTCACCAGTCACATCTATTATTCAGCCACCAGTACTCATTGCGTATTAATGTGTGGAGAATGGCTGGGGGTTGAGCAAGAGTGGGGGCTGGGAATGAAAGATTTCTGGGCTAAAGAGGAGGAAGGTAGAGTTTGTGTGTGTGAGAGAGAGAGAGAGAGAGAGAAAAGGGAAAGGTCTGTAGGAGAGCATTGGTGGGCATCAATGAGCAGAGGACAACTGGGGCCTGGAGATGGAAAACCATTGGGGTAAAGAGGACGATAGAAGAAGGATGAGGGGGAGAGACAGAAAGAGAGTGTGTGTGAGAGAAAAAGCAATGGTGGATAGAGGGATTCAGAGGGCTGAGAAATAATGGGGGTTGGAGATGTATCTAGAGAATGGGGCCTCTCTCTCTCTCCTCCTCTTCCTATCTACCCTGGTGGTCCTGGTTCTTCAATACCAGCCCCAACCTCATGATTCCCCCAGTAGTCCGCATTAGTTACCAGTGGTCCTAGAGTCTCTAAATCTCACCCCCCAATTCCTGCTGGTGCTCAAGGACACCCCCCACCCCACACCTCTGTATCACTAATTCCCCTCCCAGTGTTTGTAATCAACTGTAAGACTTCGGTTTTATATTAAACTTCTGTTTGTAATAGCAATTCATTGTGATTTAAAACTGTCACTCTGAGACCTCTTGAAATAACTTTGATAGTTTGATTCTACTTAATTCTTACAACGGATTGATAATGCTATATCCTGGGAAATAGACAGCTCTCTTCCCCTCCCTCCACACATGATTCTTTATCTCATTTCTTAATAACTCTGTAAAAACTTGCTAGGGCAATACAGAAAAAGACATACACTGTTCCCAGTAAGAACTTGCAGGCCCTAATCTCTTGCTCGCTGTAACATTTTATTCCATAACCGTATGTAATTGCTTAAAGGAAAAGCTTCTTCTGGGGCAGCCCCATCCGCACTTACACCCACCTAAACACCTTCCCGTCATTTGTGCAGCATGACCTAAGAGTCAGCCTACTATAAATCAGCCATTTAACAAACAAGACGGCTGTCACCAATCAGGGCTGGAGATTGTGTTTTCCTTTAAGAAGCTAGTGTGTTGTGTCATGGAAGAAGGTGTGTGCTTAAGAACCTGAAAAACAACACTAACCTGTCCATAGTAGAACAAAAAAGCCTCTGCTATGTATATATGACACTATTGTAAGTGTTTTCGTTGCCACACTGCACTGCTTCCAGATCCTGTCTTCACCTCAGAACTGGAACAAGACTGTATTCCCAGGGAGTAGCGTCCTTCAGCACGTAAGCACACAGAGGTCTTTTGTTTTGGGGTTCTACTCAGGTAGAGATCAAAAACTTTGGGGACTGATGGTTTCTTTCGTTGCCATTCCAGTTCTTGAGGTTTGACCACCTTTGTAGGGTTTCAGTACCAGCAGTAAGAGAGGACACTTGAAACAACAAACTTCTTTCACCTAAGTCCTTCTTTTTTACTTCTTATCTATTACTGTATTATATTAAAGAGTCATTTTCAAGAAAAGGTACTGGGTCAGGGTCATCTGAGAGGAGAGGTTTCTACTTTGAAAGCCAGAGTCAAAAGGTTCCATGTTGGCCACCTGTCGTGATTTGGCAAAAAATCACCATTGATCTTAAAGAACAATCAGTTTTATTAACAGCAAGAATCACCAGGAAAAACTGTGAGATGGGGAGGGGGGTATGCAAACCTTTGGGAAAGAAGCAGTTTCAGATTGTGTTTTTATAGTTTGATACATTCTTGTTTCATTTTCCTTTGATACGATTGGATTTCTAATACTGTCAATGTCGAGTTTTTTTTAAATTTGTCCACACATCTGCTGGTATATCTTTTAAAAACTCTACGCGGAGAAGTAGGACTCTTTTGCTCATATGCAAGAACTGCTCCAAATTTATGGAGGAGAATTCCCCCCTCCCCCCCCCTACTATGAACAATAAGAAAACCCTTGGGAGGAAGAGGTTAATGGGAGCTGGAGGTTTTTTGCACCAGTGTAAGACCAACACAATGGTTTTGTACATCTTTCCCATGCCCTGCTGGTACCTATTTATTCAGCTGATATTAGTTGCTCTTCAGTGGTAATGCCCAATCCTGCTGGCTACATTAAGATTGTTGGATCACACTTACAAGTCCTGAGAGAAGGACATAATAGCATCAATAAATGAACCAGCCATTGTGACGAAAGTTTCCAAGGCTACCTTTCATTGTGGCCAACGGCACAATGTGACTCGCTGGTTCTCTGGGACTTTCTGAGCAAGAGGAGAGGTGGGGGAGAGAGAGAATGGGGGTGTTTGGCTAATGGAAATAGATGCTATGTTTTTAGCTAATGTTTTTAGCTATTGGATACTGCTACCTTCCCTGTGTAGGTCAACTTTATAATAAAGATGAACTGAATCACACCTTGGAAGGAAAGGGTCCTTGGGAAGTAAGAGCAATATTGAAAAACTGAATATTTCCCAGGCCACGGTATGCATTGCATTGTACAGGGCTTTGGTTATTCACCAGGCTCCAACAATGAAACTCAATATGCAAAAAAATATTAATGAACCATTTCAAGATTGCATTTTTTGAGCCATCAGATGATAAGGTCTACTTATGTAAAGCAACTATGATGTAAGTGTGATTTACATATTCACAATGAATCATCCAGTCTCTGTATTTATCTGAGTCATCCTGGAAACATGTTCCATCCTGAGACAAACTACCATGCTTCCTCCCGTATCTATTGCTCTTGGAGTCAATCAAATGCTTCAAGGGAACCCGTGCTGCTTTCATTAAAGGGCTCTCAAAGCAAGCCCCTTCAGTAATCCACAACTCGGAGCTAGAGAATTGCTTAGAAGGAATTTGGTAGCTGAATGTGATTCTCATAACGAATCCTGCACAGCAATTACTTTAGGAGCAAAGAATCTTTTTGATTATCTAGATGTCTCACAAGAGGGATCTGATCTTTAAAGGCATGAGTGGACATCATGGTTCTAACCAGTGTGATCCATCTTTCAGCTGTTGTGGTCACGGGACCCCCAGGTATCTCCTACTTCCATAAACACATGGTAACAGTTTGGGATTTTCTCAGCTTGTTTGATGTGTCCTTTACTAATTCATGCCTCACTTCTACAATCTTTTACTATTTCAGGGGAATGATTGACTCATTCACTCACAATTCTTTCCTGCCCACCACACCATTCTATGAGCCTTTAATGTCCTGGACAGAATTAATAAACTCTGATGAATATCTTCCCACCTTTGATCATCAGACAGGTATGTAGTCTGGGTCATTTTCAGCCCCAATCTAATATTTTTATACCCATGCTACTAAGATATCTTCTGCAGTGATGTAAAGGTACTCGAATAACAGAACTATGGACTATGTTTTTTTTCCTTTTTGTTATGAAGTGGCAATGTGCTAGCCTACAAAACTTCCCAAGAATTAGCATCCTATTTATGGCAGAAATTTAGCCACAGGGCCCTGCTAAAAAGATAAATACACCTCAGTGTGGTAGTTATGTTTTTTGCAAAACCCAGCACTCTAAGATATTTTCCTGAGCTGGTTTGTGATGATTTCTAAATTAATAAGCTGCTTTGAATGGAATTAATATTGAAGCAGTTCATTAATTCAGAAGTTTAGGGAAATCTTATGATGGATTATACACTAAATTGTACTATTTGTGAAGGGGACAGGTGGAATGATTTTGCAACAGGGAGCTTCATGTAAAAAAAAGTACAAAATGACAATATTCTGGCATTTTTGTACATTTTGGAGCATTTTCCATAGGTTTTATTGCATGAAGACCCATTTTGCAAAATCACTATGCACTTTGTTACATTGGTGTTTTTGTCTGCCAGAACTTAGAATTTCCTGTCACTTGCTTTTTACTGAAATGAAGAAGGCACTGAAAGCTGGTAGGGTCTGGAATGGTGAAGGATTGTCAAATTGTGATAAATCAACGTTTGAAAGGTTCTTCTTACATTCAAAACCAGCATCTGAACAAATAAGTTCTCTTTATTTTTTGCATGTGGAATATTCTTGGAGTAAATAAAAATATTTTGTACTACTGCTGTTTTAAAGCAAGGTGGAAATGTAAGTAGAGTCTTTTAAAAGTCAAAGTCAGGTTTGAGATATATACCTTATTTCTAATTAATCCTTTTTTGCAGAAAAAGCTTTGGGGAGGAGGGGTGGAGATGATTGGGGAAATGGCACCTTGGCATGGAAAAGCATTTGGAAAGGCAGAGTTTACATCTGGGTAGTGAATGAAAAGGACTTTTCAAGGACGAGATGTTCCCAGAATACCAGCAGCTAGAGAACCTTATGCAAATGAGGCATATAGACACATCAGCATTTTCATGGTCCCAGGATATGTCCGATTGCAAAATGTCATCCAATGTTTTCCACTACCAAAGCAAAACAGAGAATATACCCTCTGTACATAACCAGAGCTGTCCCAGGAAAATGGCTCGATATGTGCTCGAGAAGCTGATATTTATCATAGAGAAGTCATGGTTTTATGACCAGCAATAGAAGACCTTCAAAATCAAAAGCAAGAGGCTATTTATGCAACTTTGTGCTAGACACGGGGGTATGTTTACTAAAGGGTGTTAAACTTTTGCAGGTAATGTGCTGTTAGAGTGCAGTGTCTTCTTACCTGCAAAAGCGGTTTGCTAAGAGATCCATCCTGTACTGCGAATAGCGGGGATGGATCTATCCCTGCTATTTGCCCCTTCTAACCCAGGCAAAAGCCTCCTCGTATGAACAAGGAGTTTGTATGGGGAGGCTTAGATGGGGGAGAAGGGGGCGTTGCGGAGGCGGAGTGAGGGCGGGCAGTGGGCGGTCTGCGACTCCGGATATACAGGGCTGATTTTGAAGTTGGCCTTGTACGTCCGGGGCCTTGGATCTAGACAGGGGACGGCAGGCCTGGGCAGTGGCAGAGAGGTGAGGGGGTGCAGGGGGTTCCCCGGAGCCTGACCCTGGCCATGGAAGGCCAGATTGTGGTCGGCGGCCAAGGATGGTGGCTCCTGAATGGAACCATGGTCCCATGGCAACAGGACACCATGGCACTATGGCTCCATTCAGGAGCCTGACTGAGTTAGCCGGGCAGGGATCTGTATGTGCAGGCCGATCTGAATCAGGTCCTGGTCTGCACGTACAGGCCCTAGACCCAATTCTGATCCTGCGAGGCATGTCTAGCTCCTACGGGATCAGAATCAGGTCTGCCTCTGTGCGTCCCAAGTCGGATCGGACGCAGGGCCTGGACACACACATTAGAATGTGCCTCTATATGTTTTGGGGTGTGCCCAGCATTTCCCCAGCAGATAGCACATTGAAATCAAAACCAGTGTGCCCTGGCAATGCCATGGATGCAATTAATGCACTCACTGAGATGGTACTATTTGTACCCATGTGTCCGCAACTGTGATAGTGACCGTACACTGTTGTCACTCATGGTAATTGCCCATAGCCCACCCACTTGCAGTTACTGCAGGCTCTGCAGATAGTGCAGAAAATTGCTGCGCTATTTGATTTTTCCCTGTGCTATCTGTTAACGCTGGCCAAAAGACACACTCTCAGTCCTGGACTGACAGAGAAAGATTGAACGTTGCCTTAAGGGTTTACTAAGAATGACCCATTAAGCTGTAAAGTTTACAGAATATTTTTAACTGAATTCCTATGCATGCAATTATTAATAATTATAAGATATAGATTTCTAATAAATTATAAACATGAAAATCTTTTACTTAAAGGGAACCATCCTGTCATTTTTAAAGGAAAAATAAAATCTGTCCAAATTTGAGACTGGCCAGATAAAATTCTCCTATCTAAATAATATTTTAGAGATTAGTGGTTAGTGAATTAGTGAAGCCAGTAAAAAGGGTCTTTACTATGAGGAGGAATATCAATTCTCTACCAATTACAGTAGTCTGGTCAGTGACATCACCAAGCCTCCTGTTTAACAATGGAGAGAGCTTTGTGACATCACAGCTCTTTTGCTGATTGCCCAAAGAGGATGCCCGCATCAGGAATAGAGACCCCCTTCTGTGAATGCATTTGAAAATAGTAATAGAAACAGCAGTGAAATGTGTTGCTTCATTTTGCGTCAGATCCAAATCATTTTAATACATGCCAAGTGGTTTTTGTGTGCACTAAACACTTTTAGTGTACACTAAAACAAAAAACAAGCAAAAAAAAAAATATATATAAAACAAAGGAAAAATGAAACAGCATTTTGTTCCAGGCATATCCTTACTCTCTTTCAAGGTAAGGGAGCTTGCAATCTAAACTTAACCAGGGGTCTGCAAAATCAGCCCCCCTAAATTTTAAGCTCCAAGTTTTTCTTTAAAATATGTGCAGTATGACAAAAAAAATAGTGAGAACAATTTTTAAGCCACATTCCCAAAAATAAATTAGTATGTTACCCACAGAAACAGGCTCAGTGAAATTTGCCCATCCTGTGTGTAGGGTAAAGCTGATATATTGAGAGTAATTCTATAGAAGGTTGCCAGGTGAGTTTATAAACTGCTAGCACAACTCCTGCAGAAACTGTGGCTATAATGAGTCCATGTATATTTACACCAGTGCAAGAGCACATGCACAGTACGTGTGACTGCAGATATTTTATAAAGAAGTACGTAAATAGCATCTCTGCCTACATTCCATCCAAATTCCGCCCCAGAATACACCTATACCAAAGCTGTACCAGTGTTTCTCAAGCCGGTCCTGATGTGTTCCCTAGCCAGTCTGGTTTTCAAGATACCCACAATAAATATGCATGAGATACATTTGTATGCACTGCCTCAATTGCATGCAAATCTGTTTCATGCATATTCATGGTGGATATCATAAAAGCCAGACCAGCTAGGGAGTACACCAGAAATGATTTGAGAAACACTGTCATATACAAATATTCACATTCTTTGCGTCTACTTGTATGAATGGGGTAATTTTATAAGCAGATTGAACTATCCTTACTTCATATATGTGTGAAAATTCCCTTATAAAATTGCCCCATTGTGGAACATTATGTATACATTTACCTGTATTTAATGGAGGCACATCTGCGGATACTTTTTCCTTTGGCAGTTTTCAATGTACCTTCAATTAGGGGCTCTTTTACTAAAGGGCTCTAAGGTATTGCATCTAATGCGCCAATAGCGCCAAAATCATAGTACATTAGGTGCAACACCAGCATGTTAGCTGTAGGGGGCATAGAAAGCATTTTTTTGGCAGTTAACACAGAACCCTGTGCCCTAACATGGCATATAAATACTGCAGTATGGGTGCACTTAACTCCATCGATTGAGGTGGCATTAGGTGACCATGCTAATTGTAAATGTTGCATTTAGCACGTGCTACCCCCTCCCCCCCCCCCCCCCCCCCCACTAAAGGACTCATTCCATTCCGGATGTAGATCCCCTCTGTACCGGATGTTCATCTAGCCCCGCGGGATCAGAATCATGGTCCGTCATGCACGTGCAGGCTGAGACTGCGATTCAGTCTGGCCCGCATGCACATGATCTCTCCGACTAACTTAGTCAGGGCTTTTAAAAGGAGCCACGATGCATGTTTATTCCCTGCAGCCCAACCCCCGATCTGGCCTCCTAAGGCCCCCCCCCCCCTGCCCCATCCACATCCCAGCAGTACAAAAAAAACCCGTCCAGGTAAGTTATTCCACCTCGGACCATTAGACATTAGAATCGGCCCTGGACGTCCAGGGTCGGCGACTGCCCAGACTCCACCCCCGAGCTGCCCCTTCCTCATCCCCATCTAACTTCCCTGAATAACCGGCGGGGACGTTAGACATGGCTGGAGAAGGCACAAATAGCTGGGATGGAATCAGGCCCTAATTGCGCAATGCTCACCATGCCCACACTCTGCCTCAAACCTGCCCCCTTACCACCCCAATGCCAATTCACAGATAACACAGAATTTGGCCCACACTGTTATGTTCATGTCCTAATTGTCGACGCGTGTCCAAGTGCTCCAGAACATGCTAGCGTCAAGCCGTTTATAAACACTCTCATGGACTTTGTAGTTATGTGAGCTGCATGAAAATTGACCTCACAAAGTAGAATTCCTCTGCACCCTGCAAGAGCAATCTGGCATTGACAATGCAAAGCAGGAATTTGTTCTAAGGTTGGTAAAGGTCATTCTAATCAGTCATGTAAAATGGGTGGTCCCTAACTCGGATTCTCCAAATCACCAATGGGTCTAGTATTCAAGATACCCATCATGAATATATATTCATGAGGTATCTTTGTATACATTGTGACTGCAGGGAAGATAATTTTGCATATGTTCATTATTATCTCTGTGACTTAGGAGGTCTGGGTTTGGGAACCGCTGTTGTAAATGAAGGACTTGGTAAGCAGGAGTTGAATCTAGTTGGTGTGTCCCAATACAGCAATTTATCCATTTCTTGCAGGTCCAGACATTATCTGGACTTCACTTCCTCCAGAGCATTGGACTAAGCACCATGTCTGTGACTGGCTCCAGTACTACTGTGATCAATACAAACTGGATACCAACTGCATTCCTTTCTCCCAGTTCAACATTAGTGGACTGCAGCTGTGTAACATGACCAAGGAAGAGTTCATCGATGCAGCTGGGGTGTATGGAGAGTATCTCTATTTTATCCTACAAAACATCCGAATGCATGGTTAGTGTCTAATGAAGGTGTCTTGGAAACACTACTTGTTGAGTATATTCTAGAGGTGACAGCAGGAGGTAACACTGAGGGTAGAACAGGGGAGCACATGTTTAGTCCTTGAGGGCCACAACCATGAGATGTCCTCAGGGTATCCCTAATGAATGCATGAGATAGATCCACGAGCATACTACTTCCACTGTATGCAAATCTATCTCATGCATATTCATTAGGAATATCCTGAAAACCTGGCCTGGTTGTGGCCCTCGCTGACTGAACTTGTGCACCCTTGCTCTAGAGAGAAAGACTAGAGTAGTGCTTCTCAACCCTCTCTTTGAAGCATACCTAGCCAGTTGGGTTTTCAGGATCGCCACAATGAATATGCATGAGATAAATCTGCACGCGCCACCTCCATTATATGCAAATCTCTCTCATGCATATTCATTGTGGTTAGCCTGAAAACCTGACTAGTTAGCTGTGTCCTGAGGACTGGGTTGAAAACCGCTGCTCCTTATGTTTGCCTGACAAAATTAGCACTTTTCAGTTGCCTGTTCATGCCTGAAGCAAGTATGACCTTTCTTGTGACTCAGGACATTTGGGATGTTTCTGAAATCCAAGTTCCTGGGAAAGTCCCGGCCACGCCTCCACTACGCTCCCATTCTGACTTGGATGCCCCTCTGGGAATATCCATAGACCCAGCTTCTAAAATGGCTCTGGGGATGTCTCTGTGCTTTGGACATTCCTGTGCCTGTTTTCAGGCTTCGAAATAACCCCCATTAAGTGTGATTCCCATTTAATCTAAGCCAGTTTTGTGAATGCATTCAATAATGATTAAGGTTCGTAACACAGTAACATAGTAGCATATTACTATGTTACTACCCTTAATCGTTACGGAATGCATTCACTGAAAACTAATCTCAAGTCAGGCCTGAATTCTGTGAGGAGCGCAGGTTCTGGAGTCCTGACTTTAATGAGGGTGTTAAAGAGGTCACTGAATTCTGTGGAGGCAAAAACTGTGAAGGTTGGAGGTGTTGCAGGTGAATGGCAGCTCCTAAAAACTCTAAGGAACTGTTTAATTTTCAGGCTGCTGAGATGTCCAGGCATTGGGATGCCCAGGTCGGGACGTGCACAACTCCCTAAGAATTTTACAAAAGACTAACCGAACATGGAGCCTTTTGTAAAATGTGTACAAGGATGCTGGGAAATACATGTGTAAGCGTCGGCACGTATAGCGAGAACAGCCATTTTAGTCAGAAATATATTTTAAAAAAAGAGCAATGTCACTCACGGTTCTGAACGTGGAAGAGCCAAGTTTACAAACTACACGTTTAAGTACAGGCCACTTATACACGAAGTGCTGACTCTTTCCGAACTGAATGTCCAGGAATGGCCAATTAAGGAGGACAGTGAAAAATAATCTTTCCTTTTTTTTAAATGTTTGAGATGGTTTTAAACACCAGAGTGAATCTCATCATTTCCTTCCCAGTCACTCCTGCAAATTCCAAGGGCCAAGGAGCATTCACTGACACTCTTGCCTTGAAGTTATTGTAAATGCCGATGTCTACTTTTTTTAAGTGCACAATTATAAATACACAAATGCTTTCCCTGAAGTCCCCAAACTGTGTGCACTGTAGATTTTTTTTTTTAGTGCCATCAAGTCAGTGTTGACTCATAGTGACCCAGCTACTTCTGGGTTTTCTTGGCAATGTATTACTGGAAGTAGATTGCCAGCCTTTTCTTCTGAGGCAATGGAGGGTAAAGTGACTTGCCCAAGGTCACAAGGAGTACCAGTGGGAATTGAACCCTTGATCTTCTGGGTACTAGGCAGTTGCTCTAACCACTAGGCTACTCCTCCACTCTGCACTGTACACAGGTAAATAGCAGCTTTCTAAAATAGTTATTTACACATGTAAACCCTGCTATTTACATGAGGAAACGCTGTGTGTTCTTTAGAAATCTAGGTGCCCTGAGGCTGGGCTAAGTGTGCATGCCTGGATTTAACATGCATTTTTGGATGTTTATGTCCCTAGATTTCTAAAGAGCGCACATAAGTTATTGTATTTTATCACTTATGCACGTAACTTTCCACTCCTCCCATGCTCTGTTCACGTGCACAACCAGAGTAAAAGTATACATGATTGGTCTTGCGAGGGTGAATAATGGCTGACTGAAATATGTGTATAAACACCCATTCACACATATAAGTCCTTGGAAACAGCTGATTTATGTGCAACAATGGGGCATATCTTTATGAGGCTCCTCAAAAAATCGCCCCCTTAATTTCCTGGATCCCTGGAGGAGAGACTCCTTTTCTGAAGTGTGTTGTTTGGGAGCAGATTTAAGATTCTGGCAACCACAGGCAGGGCTGGAGAGCAATGGGGAGGTGAGGTTTCTCCCCCATAGAACCTAGTCTTAAAGCAAAGAGAATTAGGTTCCGGTTTAACCCGGGTATTTGATGCCTTCAGAATTTGGCACCCTAGTGCCTAAATCCAGGCCTCCTTTGGAATGATATAATGCTCTAGACCTATGGCTGGTGTAAGTTCCCATATCTACAATTAACATGCATTTTTAGACACTTACACCCCTATTTTATAAAGAAAAGTAGGCACTCACTTTCCTTTATAAAATATGCTTTGGATAGGTGCATTCTGGCATCCTAAAACTAGGCACCTGGTTATAAAATTACCCTCCATGGGGCTAACCTCATAACAGACAGTCTATGGGAAAAGTCCAAAAAGTGCCGGTTTTATAAAGGCAATATACAATGACTCCCACTGGTGCACATCGCACAAATTTACAGCTGCTCTCAAGAAGATATGAACGTGTGCATCTACCCTATGTGGGTGCATGTGGATTTTATAAAATATGAAACGTACATTGCAACTCCACCCCAGCTTCAAGGGAACATGTGTACATGCCATGCGTATAAGTTGGTTGACACACATACGTGTCTACTTGGCCACCAAATTTTAGAAAAGCCATTTTCCTCACGTAAAACTTACTAGATATGTGGGAAATACTCTAAAATTACTCCCTTTAAGTCACTGCGCCCACAATCCCAGGCCTCACAAATTTAATGCAGCCCTTGGGCGAGATCTTAGATAATGAGGTCTGGTGCCCAACGTGGTAGTGAGGGGAGGGGGAGATAGAAAGTTAACCTAAATTCTATTGGCCATGGTTCATTCATGGATGGTACATGCCCAGTAAATACATTTTCATTGCTTCACAGGAACAACATTCCTTACCCCCAGTGAAGAAAAATGGCCTCATACTGAAGACCGTAAGTTTGCTTTTATTTGCCTATGGTTTGTTTTGATAATCTATCATTTGTGCTCTTTTCTCCAAAGTATTTGTTAAGAAGTGTGTCCCTCACTACAAGCCCCTTCTACTGGATAAGAGCAGGCTTAAAAATGGCAAAAACAAAGCGGTGATGTGTTATATTTTTCCCCGGACATTTTCTACTCCCTCCTTTGCCTGTAGGTCATCAGGAGACGTCTGAGGTGTGTTACAGATAATTTCAATAGAAGGCACTAGAGTGATGCACTGTAACATTACATCCTTTATGCTCCTGCTTAGTCTATAAACAAATGACAGAGAGAGTCCGAAGTTCACAGAGTATATTCAGCATAATAATTTAAAGTCTGATCCAATTAAGGCATTTTCTATAGAGGTGCAGTATTTTAAAAAATGAATTAGATATATTGTTAGCAGTTAGTACCCATATGTAAAGACTAGAAGACTTGAAAGATTGTTATATAAGATAAGACGTAGTTAGAGGTGGACAAGCCATTATACGTGTGAGTAATTCCCCTGATCTAGCCTGAATATTAAGCATAGCTATCTTTATGGCAAAAATAGATTTCTGGTGTACACTCACTGGGACTTAGGATGCAACAGAGAAAGCTCCTACATTCCCAAGCGAGAATCTCAGCCATTCTACAAGAGCGACACCTACTGGTCAAGCTCAGTGTACTTTCATAGCTGGTTCTAGAGACAGTCATCTTCTTTGGTCCATAACTGAGGACTCTTGCTGGAATTGTTGGGCTCTATGGGTTTGGGAGGAGTGTGAGACGGAAATCCCCAGATAGGGTTGTGACTGAACTGGAAGCCCAAAGGAAAAGGAGAAAACCTCCAGGCCTGAAAATATCTTTTAGCAGAATGTGTGAGAAGTGTGTTTCACTAATGCTTTACAAGCTGCCCATGTGCCTACTGGCCATTCATACTGCAGGTTAGCCAACAAAGTATTTCCATTTGTGCCCCTCACTCTAAAACCATTCTGTAATCAGCTTTGTTATCTGATCTCTGGTTAATTATTCCCCTGTTTTATCTGCACTGATAAAGCTGTTTAATTTTTATTTAAAGCTCTAATCCATAATGCACGTCATTGCCTGCTACAGACTTGAGTTAACTCTTTCATTACCCGCTTCTTTGAAATTGCGATCTCACCTTTTCTGCTGTCACGTCCTATTCCTTTGTAGGTGAGGAGAAGAAATTGACAGACACTGTTACGGTCAAAAGAGAAAAAAGTCCCAGTCAGACCAAAGCAGGTACTGTGGATATTCTTCCTTTATGAACTGGTAAAAGCTCCACTGGCAAGAAAAGGGCTATCAACATTTCAGAGCAGTTGGAGCGTGGCATAATAAACATTTTACAGTTATATCGAAAGCAGATATCCAACCTGCATTAGAATTAATCATGTGTACTGGAGATGACTCAAGTCTTCCTTTTACAACTGGTGGGAAATCCGACTACTAGATATTATCAATATTATTATTATTATCATTGAGCTTTGGGTCTAGATCTCTGCCTCTTGCAGTAGAATTGCATTGTGCACCTCAATGCCCCTCCTTCCCTAGAGTTCTGCTGGCCACATATTCCTCTTTACTAGCCAAGCTTCATGGTAGGCACAGGAAACATGCTGGATACTGCCGGCACCTTCTCATTCAGTTCCAAATTATAAACCTCATTCAAGTCTCTCCTGACTGCTTCCTCCCTTTATCTCTTCGTACCTTATATTTTTGTCTTACCCTTGAAGTTGTAATATACGGGCATGGTAAATGTTTCCAATGCCTGCTAATGCACATCGCTGTGTTCCATCTATTCCCTATTAGGTATCTTTGGATAGTTTTATAATTATTGCAGATTTTTTGGTGGTGATGGTGCCTTTTTGCCTTGCTGGAGTGAAATTTTAAAGTACTATAACTATTCCCTGCTATTCGTGGCTCAGAATGACCCCCTATGCGTGTACATTCAAATCTTCACTTGAAAAGGCTTAAAGTGCACATGTACTCAGGAATCATTTAAATGGGGTGGAAATAGTCATCCATGCTGAAATTACTCCTGCTGAAATTCTGCATATAAAATTCAAAATTCTCTGTCAAAAAGTCTTGAACTATGCAAAAGTCCAGTATAAGTAAAATATGCAAAAGCCAGAAGTTAAAACCTGTAAGGCCACTAGATGGCACTGTTCTGTTTTAGGAGCTGAGGTATTAAGTATTTCTATTCAGTTGCTTTTCCAGGGTAAACATACATTTTATGCCATAGGTACAGTGTACTCATTCTGCTGCTCCTCACTGCCTTTCCTCTCTTAACTCTCCCTACACCCCTCCTCGGAAACTCTGCTCTTCTGGAAGATCTCTTCTATCTGTGCCCTTCTCTTCTATTGCCAACTCCTAACTTCGATCCTTCCACCTTGCTGCTCCTTATGCCTGGAACAAACTACTTGAGTCTGTGCATCAGGCTTTATCTCTGGCCCTTTTCAAATCCAGGCTGAAAACTCACCTCTTTGAGGCCACTTTTGGATTCTGATCCGTTTGGTCTCCCATGTGTTCCTTCATATTCCCCTAGATATATCCTTGTCCTCTGCTATTGTGTTGTCTGTCTTGACTAGATTGTAAGTTCTGATGAGCAGGAACTTTCTCTAACACGTGTCTGTACAGCGCTGTATACGCCTTGTAGCGCTATACAAATGATCAGTAGTCGTAGTGGTAGATTTCCGACCTCACCTGTCCACTAAATACTCTTCTCACTGATTTTCTTCACATGGCTCTTTATTCTCGGCAGGAAGCTGTTGTCTCTCTCGATCTCACTGCAGCTTTTGATCTGGTCAATCACTCTCAGTTCTCTTCCATTGGTGTTGCAGGTTCAGCTTCGGCTTGGTTTTGCTCCTATCTGCGCGATCGTACCTTTGGGGTCTCCTGGTCCTCCCTGCTCTCAGTCCCTCCGGTTCTTCATTGTGGTGTCCCTCAGGGCTCTGTCTTGGGCCCTATTCTCTTCAACATCTTCCTGGCCCTTTTGGCGTTTCTGATTTAATCCCTCAGTGTCACTTTCTATGCTGATGAGGTCCAGCTACTCTTTCTCTTTCCTGTCCACTCTACTACGCTAATCTCGCAGATCTCTCAAAAACCCGACACCATTGTAGACTGGCTTGCCTGTCACCGCCTTAAACTTAACACCTCAAAAACTGCAGCTATGCTTTTCTCAAACGCCATCTCCCCCTCACTTCCTGTCCCCCCTTCTATTCATGGAACTTTTCTTCCACTCTGGGACACTGTCAGGATTCTTGGCATTTCCTTTGACTGCCAACCTTTTTTACACACATTTCTTTTACTATTCAATGCTGTTTCTTCCTTCTCCGTCAGATCCATTCCATTTAGAAGCTCCTCGACTTACCATCCGCTCACCTGCTGATCCTTTCCCTAGTGATCACCCGTCTAGATTACTCTAATTCCCTATTCTCTGGCCTTCCTCAATATCAGATCCGCCGTCTCCAATTAATTCAGAACAATGCCTTAAAATGTCTGCACGGGACCCATAAATTTGACAGTGTGACCCCCCCCCCAACCTGGTGGTTTTCCGTATCAAGTTCATTGTAATGACCTGACTCTTGTTTATTGTCGGATATTGTTTGTTCTATGTAAACCGCGCTGATCGCAAATAGTGCGGTATATAAGAGATGTAAATAAATAAATAAATAAATAAGTTCAAGCTTCTTATTCAGACTTATCTATCACGCTTTCCGTTCGGGTAGCCCCTCTTTCCTGCTCAGTTCCTGATACCGTATACCCTTCAGCGTGCTCTCCGTTTGGCCTCGCAACATCTTCTGGTGGTTCCCTGCTTTCTTCTTATCCGCACTTCTGCTGCCCGCTCCTCCTCTTTCCGGGTGGCTGCCCCTACCCTGTGGAATTCACTTCCTCTGGTTCTCCGCCACCAACTTTCCTTCACCTGTTTTAAATCCCAACTGAAGACCCATTTCTTTCTCTTAGCTTTTGCATCAGCTGCTTTCTCTTGATTCTCACTCTCTACCTAGCCCGCTTCTGGTCTTGTCTCAGTTGGCTGGTCCGGGAGCAGCATCAATCTCTGGCTTGTCTTTGTCTTTGTGCTGTCTCCTTCTCCTTCTCCTGTATCTTTGCTAAGCTGACACTCCGGACTTGTAACCTAGGCCTCCTTCCCTTCTTCTTACCCACTGTCCTTTTGTCTTATGTCATTACTTCCTCCTTTGTTTAATTTTCATTTTATCATTGTTAACCGCCTAGTTGCCTTTGGCCATAGGAGGTATATCAAATAAACTAAAACCTTAACTGTATGTTGGACTATCATGATGGCTTGTGCAGGCTGAACGTACATATACAATTTGTCAGGTGCCTTACTGGAAACTTACCCACAGAAGTGCCGCGTACTGATTAGAACAACGTTCTGAATGTTGTGGGACCCAGGTCCAAATTTTCACTGCTCATTGTGTGACCTTGAAAAAGTCAAAATGCCTAAAGATTGAAGTCTCCTTCAGAGAAAGGATCCTGCAGTCACTGTCATATCTCACTAGGCTCGCTTCTGCTTCTCTTGTTCCTCTTAAAGGTACGCAGAGTTCTCACCTGTGGGAATTTGTACGAGACCTCCTCCTCTCTCCTGAAAACAACCGCAACATTCTAGAATGGGAAGATCGGGACCAAGGAATTTTTCGAGTGGTGAAGTCAGAATCTCTGGCAAAGATGTGGGGACAAAAGAAGAGAAATGGCAGGATGACATATGAAAAACTCAGCAGAGCTCTACGGTAAGGCTGCTGCCAAATGGTTATAGAGCCATGCATAGACATACTAGGGATGCACATTCATTTGAAATGATATGGGAAATATCAGTGAAATTTCTTGTCATTTTATATCATTTTTAATACAAACACAATAATGAAGAATACAAAATTTAGTCCTCCCTCCTCCCCCATTTCATCACAGGCTGGTTTCAAACCACTAATCTTTGGGTTAGAAAGCAGGCTTTTGGCAGAAGAGCCATCACATCTCCATGGAGGTTATCTCTAGCCAGTCTGCTCTTATATCTTACTATATATTGCTGGTGATCTTCGTTCCTGTTTCCTGATTGGCACAAAGCTGTCTGGTCTGGAGCTCTGTGGAAAATGCTAAATTAATTTTTTGCCTTGTGAATCTATTGGCTCTTGCTGTAGAGATTTACTCCAAAGATTTTTCTTTTGCCATGTTCTTGTACCAGAAATTCTGTGAAACCATGTCTAAGTATACTGTCAGAGACATTTACCAAGCCTAATTCAGATCCTGGTTGACCAATTAGTGATGTTTATGTTTATGTTTATTGTTAATTTATATACTGCACTTTTGATGCAGCAGGGTGGCTTACAATCCAAAAAAGGTTATTGAGAGAAACAGAAAGGAAATAGAATACCATTGTAAAACAGGAAATGTATATATTCATATCAACAGTAGGGAGGAGGAGACAGAGCAGGAGTATAGGCTAGGGGTCAGGTTGAGGAAGATCAAAAGCAGTGCAAAACAGATGTGTCTTGCATTGGGCCTTAAACTGAGGGTAGGAAGATTCCAGGAGGAGGTCAGAGGGTAAGGAATTCCAGAGGGTGGGACTGAGAAAGTACAGGATGAAGAAAAGTGTAGATTCAAGCTGGGCACATGAGACAGAGGGCAGGTGGAGATGGCTGGCATGTAGTGACCAAAGAACTTGAGGGGGACATGAAGGTGGAAGACATCAAACAGATAAGTAGGGGTACCATTATGTAGGGCCTGGTGAACAAGTATCCAAAGCTTATATTGGAAGCGGTATTTGAGGGGGAGCCAGTGGAGATGAGTCAGGAGAAGGGTGTCGTGGTTGGAGCGGGTGGCATGCAAGACAAGATGGGCAGCAGAGTTTTGGATGAACTGTAGGCGGTGGTTGGAGTACTGTGGGAGACCAAGGTAGATGATATTGCAGTAGTAAAGTTTCACCATCACCAGGGTCAAAAGAAGGGTAGTGAGAGAAGAGGAGGACAAAAAAGGGTGAACAGCACAGATGCAGCGAAGAGAACAGAAAGTTTGATTGTTAAGAGACAAGAGATGTGTCTGAAGGGTAAGGGAGAAGTCAAGAACTATGCCGAGATAGCAGAGGGAGTCAACCACAGGGGTGAGACCTGAGGGAAACGCAGAAGCCAGCAAAGGTGGGGGAGCAGAGAAGGAAAACTAGATGGCATCAGTTTTAGAGGGTTTAAGATGCAGGAAGTTATCCGAGAACTAAGCAGCAATGTTTGAAAGACAGGTATTCAAGGGGAGCAGATCAGAGACTGAAGGGTCCATGTGGTGCAGAAGGATGATATCGTCCATGTAATAGTAGGCTGAAACACTGAAACACCATGATGTTGAATAAGCAGAGTGAGGGGATTAAGAAAATATTTAAAAAAGGGGGGGGGGGCCAGAACCGAATCCTGGGGAATACCACAGGTGAGTGGAAGAGAGGGGGATGTACACAAGGGAAGCGAGCCACCACAGACAGAGAAAGACCGATTACACAGAAATGAATGAAACCAACTCTGGACCATGCTATGGGTCCACAGATTGTGCAGACAAGCAAGAAGAGTGCGGTGATCAACAAGGTCGAAGGCCGATGAGAGATCCAGGGAAACAGCCAGGGAAAGGTCACTGCAGTCATAAGCCTGGTGAATCTCATTCAGGAAAGAAAGAAGAATAGTCTCTGTGCTATGACCCGTGTGAAAACCAGACTGCCGGGGGTATAGAGCATGAGAAGTGTCCAGGTGGGACAAAAGAAAAAGTCTTTGGAGTAAATTGCTACAGCAGGAATCAACAGATTTACAAGGTTTGCGCTTTCCATAGATCCAGACCAGACAAACATTGTTCCTGTTTTCTGATTGGCCCAATCACCAGCACTACAGGTGCAGTGAAGAGCAGACTGGCAGGAAGCAGCTCCTATGGAGACATGATAGCTCTACTGCAAGATGTCTGCCTTATAACCCAAAGGTCATTGGCTCAGGGTCAGCCTCTGACTATGAGAAAAAAAATCAAGTGGGGTTTTTTATTTGTCTGAAACCTCTAGTAACCTTTCAGTTATGTTTTGCCTTTGGGCAGCAGCCACAACTACCTCTTTAATTAACAAAATTGCCCTGAAATCAAAATTTATAAAACCAAATGAAGCAAAGCAGAAATGTATTTTAAATTAAATGAAACAAACCTGTAAGCAGCACAGGAAACTAAACAAAATTATTTTTTTGCCTGCACACCCCTAAAACATAACGCCTCATTTTAAGAAGCATCAGAGATATCACCTGGTCTTTTTAAGTGGCAAATCTGTGAACAATAGTAAGTTAATACTATTTAGATTTAGCTCTCAACTTTTCATTGGTAGCTCAAGGTGAGCTACGTTCAGGTGCAGTATTCCCTTGCTCCAGAGGGCTTACAATTTAAAGTCTATTAGCAGGTGTTAATGTACATTAATGTGTGTCAATGCAATTTAGTGGAGATTATTTAACACAAGCCTCTTTATTGTCAATATGGCCTATTTACTAAGAGCGCGATTCTATAACAGGCACTTCCGGCCAGCAGAAACGTCTAACCTGAAAACGGGCACGTAATAAACCTGATTCCGAAATCATGGGTATAGACGCACCCGCGGTTCTGGAATCAGGGAGATATACATTCCCAGCACGGCCTACATCCCCGTACCTACTGTATTCTGACAAGATAGACGTTTCAGATGCTTCCCATCTCCATGCGGCCACGCTGCCGCTGGCAAAATGTACATCTCCTAAGCTGATGTTCACACTCATGCAAACAACACATTAATACAGATAAAAAGGATATGGTCATATAAACCAGACTATATATACTAGTCTGTTACCTGCCCATAACACTATCAGGTTATGTACATGCACCAAAGCTATATAGAAACCTGTTGCTTCTTTCTCTATAACTTTAACAAAATTCACCCCTTCCTCTCTGAACACACTACTAAAACTCTTGTCCCGTCTTGACTACTGCAACCTCCTCCTTGCTGGTCTCCTTCAGTGTCATCTCTCTCCTCTTCAATCTACTCACAACTCTGCTGCGCGGCTAATCGACCAAATCAGCATATCATAAACTGAGAACAATATGAAAGCTCAAACCTCTCCTCACGGAAAGCGACTTTAGAACAGTCTGCCAAGCAATGATAGCACCTATCTTGGACTACTGTAATATAATATAATATATGAAGGCCTTCCAAAACACATCACACTCCCACTGCAGATGGCTCAGAATACAGCTGCACAAATCACAGGAACCACAAGGCACACCCACATTACGTCTACACTAAGACAACTTCACTGGCTCCCAACGCATACGCGCACTAAGTTTAAAATATTAACTATCACATTCAAAATACTATACAACCTAACTCCATGCACCTTAATCCTCTAATAAAAAGAGAACCAATAAAAAGAACAGTCTACAAACATCTTGCTTTTCTGAGTGTAAGGAAGAAACTTGACCACTCGACCTGCAGCAGGGCGTTCTCTCACAGTGAACTACTTTTATGGAACGCCCTTACAGAAAACATGAGAGCCACCAAGGACCTCTGGAACTTTAGAAGGACACTAAAGCATTCCTCTTCCCAGAATACTACGGGCAACATGACCACCCAACCAGATGGACACATCCAACACCTGACATATCTCCATTAAGTACCTTCATGGCACTTACATGGGTGGATCGCTTTAGATAATAACTCCAAGTTCATCCCCTGTTAGATTGTTGCATCCAAGTTGCAAATGCAATGTGTGCCTTCAAGTCAGTCGTGACTCCTGGCGACCCAGAAGCTCCTGGGTTTTCTTGGCAGTGTCACCGGAAGTAGATTGCCAGGCCTTTCTTCCGAGGCAATGGAGGGTTAAGTGACTTGCCCAAGGCAATTGGACCCTTTTTTAATGTAAATTCTAAGTTGTGATGTAAACCGCCCTGAATATATGATAAGGTGCTATATAAAACTGTGAAATAAATAAATAATCTTCTGCCAGCCCCGTTACACTCGTATAACCCCCCTTCTGAAATCACTTCACTGGCTCCCCTTCCTTTTTCATATCTATTTCAAACATCTCCTTTTGTTCCCCTTGTCTCTCTTTTTATTGTACTTTCTGTCTTAACTAGCTTGTAAGCTCTATGAGCAGGGACTGTCTTCTATATGTGTTTGTGCAGCGCTGCGTATGCCTCGTAGTGCTATATAAATGATTAAGTAGTAGTAGTAGTGGAACATGAGATGTTTGTCCGACAGACCCTGCAGCGAAACAAACATGGCATTTGAAGAACACCTTAGTAATTGCAGTCACAAATCACATGGTGCAGTCGGATATGCATCAGTGCTGTTTGCATTGCATCGTGCCCCCTCTCCGAGGGTCCCCGCCATTGACAGGAACACGCCCATTCACACTGGCTCCAGGTGATGCTGCGGCAGCCCCACGGTTCCGGTACTCACCAGGCATACATCTCCCCCCAGCATTGCGGATCAGCACACCAGGGCCTCCCCTGCACTCCCATAGCACACACACACACATGCACTCTTTCTTGCAGTCCCAGATAACATACATCTGCACAATCCATGTCCTGCACCTATAAACAACTGCTGGTAAGACATAATGGCACGGCGTCTCAGGACAACACATCTGCTCTGCATTTCTCAACCAAACACAAATCTGTTCCATACTACCTCGCACACCAAACCTACATCTACATTCCTGTCTTTCCGAACACTGGAATTATTTGGGAAGCACAAACAGCAAATGTCAGCATAGTCAGAATAAAGACTACTGCAGTGCTTTATATTTCTGTAGTGGTCTTCACCTTACAAAAGTCCCTCACCTGTGCATTGTATTCTTTACTTCTGCATCTTGTGCCCTCCCAGACAGCAGACACACCAGTTCGATACAGACGTGCCACAGCCATTCATCTAAATGGGATGTGTTGAAGATCAGAACAGATATTTTTCTAAGTGCTGGTCTTATTCCATATTGACACTGGTATAACGTAGGCGTCTGTGGGAAACTCGGGACGAACACGGACCTTTCCTGAAAACGCTTTCCACATCTCCATGGCTTTCCATGCCTCCATTCCGCCCCTTCCACCCACATTCTAAGCTCCCTGTTTTTTTTTTTTTTAGCAACTTTATTTATGGTTCAGCACCAAATAACAGGCAATACAATGTCAAACAACAAAGTCCACGGCAGGGTGTACTCTTATCCCCGCCGGAGGACACAACACAAATGAGCCCACATACACAATAGCCACGAAGGGCAAAAATAGAACCAATATTTTATAATTTTTTGAGCTAGAACCCCCCACTTCCATCCCCCCCCAATCCTCCCTCCCACCTAAAGCACCATGCCACATCCAGGGAATCCACTAGAGTCTAAGGAGCTAATTACGAGAAAGTATCTTACTCTATCCCATAAGGCCCAAGCTACACGCCCAAGTTCTAGAGGCCCACTTGCAAGATTGCATTTCTGCAATACGGTCCCAACCGCTGAATGTAAGGTTCCCAAATCAGCATGAACATGGCCCAGCGTTTTACGTGGCTCCTAGCCCGCCAACACTCCGCCAACATCAGCTGGTGAAAACCATTGCGCCACTCCAGGAAAGTCGGCGGGGTTTGCTCCCGCCAGCGGTGCAGGATGGGGCCTTTCCCCACCAGGCACGCCTTTCGCACCAAAAGGCGGGCTCCCCGCCCACTAGGGCAAGACGGAGGCAAATGGTCCACCACTACCAATGACCCCGACCACGGGAAGCGCTGCTGTAGCAGTTCCACTAAGTAAAGATGTATACGCCTCCAATAGGGGTGAATTTTTTTACAGACCCACCACATATGGGCTAAATCTGCCAGGGGCTCGGAGCATCTAGGGCACGACCCATCTTGTGTAAGGTGGCTCCTCAAGGCTCGTCGAGGTGAAAAATGTACCCGAGTTAACGCCTTAAATTGAACTTCCCGCCAACGGGCCCCCTCAACCAGCCTAGCAATCCATCCCAAAGCCTTCTGGATGGACCCCAGCGGGATCTCTGACCCCAGCTCCCTCGCCCAGGTCTTCTCCGTGTGACCATAGCTCAGCGCAACCCGAAAGCCCGCAAGCCACTTCTTAAATCCGGCTATCGAAGGGGGGGAGTCCTAAGCTCCCTGTTTTTGCACCATGTACATACAGGGCCGTGTAGTTTAGGAATACGAGTCTAGACGTTTTCATGAGAAAAACGTCTATCCGACACACCAAGGCGGACTATTTGCATTTCAGAATGACCCCCATAGTGCATAACTCACAAGTAAATCTAACTGAATGGTATATTCTCATAGGAACTAAGTGTATTCTCGACTCCACATGTCTATCACTGTGATTATCGCTACTTGTTTGTTATTCACTTTTAATTTATATTTAATGTTCCACCAAATATTTTGGTTTGCCACTTTGCAGCATCTTATCTCATGTTTTTGTTCATTTCAGGCACTATTATAAAACGGGAATCCTGGAGCGTGTTGACCGAAGACTAGTGTACAAGTTTGGGAAAAACGCACATGGTTGGCAAGACGACAGGCTATGACACAACCGAAATGACAGGAAGGGCTCATCTGTTTCCTAAAGCCCAGAATTAGCACAGAAACTGCTGCTCTGCAGAAGAAACTCTGACCACACTAAGATGTCTTCATTCAGAAATTCAAAGAGCATTTCCAGTGGAAACCAATGAAGCGCAAGAGCAAGGACAGTGACACAGGTTTATGAAGAACTGCCAAGGCCCCAAAATCAGCCTTTTTGCACCTGTCAAGATTATACCGTCCCCTGATATCGTCTTATCGAGTGATGAAGCTCCCAAGTGGTTTCCAGGGTTTTTTCTTCTCCTCTTTACCTGTTGTGTCCAGACGGTACGTCCACAATCATAGTGGGGAAAACGGATTCTTCCATAACAGGAAATGCCCTATTTGACCTCTGAGATTGCTTTGCCCCCAGTTTTCCTCTCAGCTCTTTTTGTGATCATATTTATTTGTTGGAAATCCTGTTTCCGAAATGCAATATGAAAGCAAACTCTACCAGTAGAAATATCTCTGGTTGGTGAATAAGCAAAGTAGCAAAACTCATCATTCCCGCTTTTCTTATTAAACTCCTTATTGCAGAGTTCATTTAATGACCCTGCTGGAGTCAGTGCTTACCCAACTTCTCACAGGCTTTCAGGGAATCAGGATGGGCACCACTTGGCAATTCCCTTTCATCTGAAAGTTGCTCCTAGGGTCTGTGCCCAGAGACTGAACCTTGCAGGTCAAGACCTCTGCATACCGGACCCAATGGATGCTTCCTGGATGTATCAAGATGCCAACAGAATGTAGCTAAGAAGTACCAAATACCACATTAGAGATATATTCAGTCTACGCATGGAATATTAATGATGAGCCATGTTACTGTATTTGTACAAAATGTGAATTAAGATTACCTATTTTTGATATATTGTATATATTTTTTAACCGTGTGTTGTTTATTAACTTCAATAAAGAAACATATTTAATGTTCACAAGGTCTTATGGAATTTGCAGTCTATGTAAAAAAAAATCAAAACTATCTTTAACCTGCAATAATGCCAATGTTTCTTTTAAATACTTTAGTGTGCTCCAGTGATGTGCACTGTGGACCTCAAGAAGGAGCCACTCGGTCCGATAGCCTACAGTTTTTAGAATTGATCCAGAATTATGGGAAGCCTATTTGGCATGGTTATAACATATTTCTGCCTTTCACTTTTAACCCCCCTCCCCCCCACCAGCACCAGCACCACTTGCAAGCAAAGCCTTCACCATCATGTATCCTGACAGATACCGGTACCCTCCCCCCTCACAGTCACCAGCCATAAAATAAAAGCCTTCAGAACAGCTAATGAATTCTGTAAAACAGAGATCTACTAGAACAGCTATTAGGAAAAAATTATTTGCTGCTGTCCCATCCATCTTTCTTACAGTGACATTGTAGATAATGACAGAAAAAGACCAAATTTACTAATTAAACAACAAAACGTAGACAAAGTCCACAGAACAAACAGGTAACACAACAAATGTTTTAGTCTGCTCCGTTGATATGTAGTGAAATTTTGAAGTCAGCTGTTATAAGGAAGGACGGAGCTTATAGTGCCCACAGAAGACAAATGGATGTTAAAAAACACCCTAACTTACGCTGTGTCTTGTGTGGGCAGTATAAGCGCCATCCTTCCTTATAACAGCTGACTTCAAACTTTCATTCCAAACCTGTCCTCTCTTACTGGTGATTACCAGGTGCCGCCCCCAGACTGCGCTGATAGGGGGATTAGCACAGGTAACAGGTCCTGCTTCCCATGTTAATCCCTTTGAATGCTGGGTCCTGAATGTTTATTATAGAAACATTAACATGTAGGTGTGAGACACCCAAACGCACTGAGACTGGAACCAACAGAGACTTTCTCCCTCTGCAGTACAAGTATCAAGGAGGCTAATGTTCATCTGATCGAATAAGTGCAAACTCCACAGGGCTTTTTGACCCCCTGCATACCATGCAGTTAATTTTTAAAGGAAAACAACATCAATTCTTTTAGATATTAGCTGCGAGATATGAGGGAACGTAAATATTCATGGATGTTGCACCTGCAATATCTGTGGGTCAGATGTGCATTAGAAAATGTGTTTACATTTGAAAATCTCCCCCCCCCCCCCGTGACCCATTTTTATGTGGGTAAACATACATATTTCATGACAAGGGGTCAATTCCCTCCCATCCCCCCTCCTTGGAAAATCTAAACAGTTAATGCCTTCATTAGCAGGCTTCTCTATAACACTGGCAAAATTTGTCCCTTCCTTTCTGAACACACTACTAAGACCCTTCTCCATTCTCTAGTCACCACCCGTCTAGACTATTGTAACTACCTCTACGCTGGTCTCTCTCTGAATCATCTCTCTCCCCTTCAATCTGTTGAAAAGTCAGCTGCACGGCTAATCTTCCACCAGTGTTGCTATGCTCATGTTACCCCTCTTCTCAACTCACTTCATTGGCTCCCTTACCAGTTCAAGCGTCTACTACTGACCTATAAGTGTCTACATTCGGCTGCTCCTCACCACCTTTCCTCTCTTATCTCCCCCTACACCCCTCCTCAGGAACTCCGCTCTTCTGGCAGATCCCTTCTATCTGTGCCCTTCTCTTCCACCGCCAACTCCAGACTTTGAACTTCCTACCTTGTTGCTCCTTATGCCTGGAACAAACGACCTGAGTCAGTACGTTAGGCTCCATCTGTGGCCCTGTTGAAATTCAGGCTAAAAGCTCACTTCCTGGGGACCACTTTTGGATCCTGATCCCTCTAGTCTACGTGTTTCCTTATCATTCCCTGAGATATATCCTAGTCTCCAGTGTTGTGTTGTCTGTCTTGACTGGACTGTAAGCTCTTATGAGCAGGGACCCTCTGCATATGCCTTGTAGCAGTATACAAGTGATATGTAGTAGTAGTAAATTGTCTTTTATATTATTAAAAAACCACCAGCAAGACAATATGGTCTTTTAATTAGTCTCTTTATTTCCTTAAATGTTTCCTTTTGTTGAACGTTTATAAACATAGGATTCTTATACCTATTAAAGGACCAGCATGATGTTGGAAGATCGATTACTACAATTACTTTTTTGTCGACCTTTTAAGAGGTATCACAACCTACCATGACTGTAGCTTAGTTTTAGAATTCCTCTCAATTTTCTCTCTTAGTAAATTTAATGATTGTGAAAGGTGCTGAACAACAGTCCTTCATTTATCACGAAAACAGATACCAGACAGGCAGTAAGTCCATCCCCCATACACACACTTGTAAATGAGCCTCAGTCTTACTGTGACGAGATTACCTCTAGGGGATGAGAGCGCCAACCCTCGCTTGCTCAATAAAACTGTCAATTGTGAAGGCACTTTTAGTAAGGTGAACATTTGTCCAGTGAAAACTGACCTGAGACCATCCACTCATTCCTCCTGGAACACTAAGGGGCCCTTTTACTAAACCCCACTAAGGGTTTGCACATAATGCATGTTTTTTACACACAGTAAGTGCAAAGCCTCCATGTTAACTGTCAGGGGCATGACCAGCACAGTTAACGTGCAGTGCAATTAATACACGTACATCTAACAGTACCCATGGAGAGATCACTGAGTGTACCTGCGCTAATTGCAACATTGATGGTGATCACATGCTAATGGGCTCTCATGCCCAAACGCCCCCTCTAACTCACCTATACGCCACATTAGCGTGTGATTACCAGGGAAACTACGTTCTGGTGGCCGGTAGCTAACATGCTCATGTATTATCATTCACCGTGGTCAGTTAAGGCATGCGGTGTCAGCAGGATTTAGAAAAGGACCCTAAATCCCTTCCAATAGAAAGGACTTTTAGTCATTGCCAACCGAAGAAGTATTTGAAACGTGACATAACAGTGAGAAGCTTCCTAAACAGACCTATTAACTTTATTTTTTATTTATTTAATAGGTTTTTTTATACCACTTGATCATTTTAGTCAAAGTGGTTTACATTGTAACTTAAACTTGGTAATGCACATTAAATAAGGACATTGATAACTTGGATTTTTTCTGAGCAATGGAGGGTTAAGTGACTTGCCCAAGGCCACAAGGAGTGCTAGTGGGAATCAAACCCTGGTCATGTTGTTCCCAAGCCAGTGCTCTAACCATTAGGCTACCCCTCCACTCCATAATAAGCTGTTTAAATGTTAAATTAAATCACTTAAGAAGAATACACATATAACATAGTAGTAATATGATTGCCATCTAGACTCTAATTTCTCCATAAACCCAAATTTAGAATTGCTCCTATACCACAGGTGCAAAGCAAGTAAAACAGAAAAAGCTCCTAACTGTTAATCATTACACAATCAGTTTCATCTTATCTACGGCAAAAAAAGAGAGCAATGTTTGCATTTCAAACCAAATTCATGGTAATAATTTTAGCACATCAATTTTTTTAAAAAGCAAGCTGTGTGTTTTGGAGCCAATTATTACAAATGTCCTGTCATTACCATTGAACATTTACCTAATACTACGGTGTAAATACTACTGTACAGGTCCAGATGGAGCTGACTGACTAGTCGAGACAGACAGACAGACAGACAGACAAAGAGCGGAAGTGAAGCAGGGAAAATTATTAATGTCTCAGCACGGATTAACAGTTACAATTTCACTGAAGATAAGGACCATTTTATCTAATTGAGCAAAACTGCAAGAGTTAACCCATTGCCCCACAAATAGTCTGTATAAGATAAAAAGAAAATGGGGCGGGTGGGTGAGGGGTAGTGAAAGAGGTCACCCCCAAACACTCACCTTGGCCCCATTTCTTTTAACTGGGAGTCATATCAAAACTTGTACTATAGCCCCAGTATGCAAACAGAACAGTCTATATGGCGTGCATCTAGAGCAGTCTATAATGCAGACTGCTGCGATTTCTGCAAACAGTGGTAACTAGCAGCCACATGTGATGATTGATTTGGAGGTAATATCTGTCCAGGTCTGGGCAGGGTCGTCTGCAGGCAAAGGTTCCCAGTGGTACTTTTTCTTCTACTGTGTTTTGAAACAGGCACGTGGTGTAAATGTTCGGAACACATCCTTAAAAATAAAGAAAAGAGTAGATGTATTCTAAACCCTCATTGTGCAATTTAATAAAGTCTACCAAGAAAGACGTGCTAAACTGAAACATACCAGAAAACCTACAGATGTGGTTTTTAAATATAAATAGATACAGACAAAGAGGGTAAATCAACATATTACTCACATAGCTCCAATGAAACCCAACATAATGTATAATCACACATCCTGCACACACATGTCCCCGAAACTTGACAATAGATTTAATAAATTGGATTTTTGTGAGATACCTTGCATCATGGGATACTAAGGATGTACTTATGCCTTATTCAGTAGCAGCTTAGTGTGAGTTACATTTGGGCTTATGAAGTATTTTCCTATCCCTTAAAGGTTTAAATCTATATTTGTACCCAAGACAACAGAGGGTTAAATGACTTGCCCGAAGTCACAAGGAGCCACAATGGGATTTGAACCATGAGCTCTCCAACACCCATGCTGTAGCTCTAACCACTAAGCCACTGTCTTCTTGGTAGCATGAGCTACTCTCCTTCCTATTATGAAAATCCGCCTGATAATTTAAAGACAGGAGGAAAAAATCTAGTATTTAAATGATCAGAACATGAATATTCATTTAAAAAAATTCCTGGTGTATCTTTGTCTCTTCTTGGATCATTAATCCCATGAAAACCATAAAGTAATGGGATAATAAGTAGTCACACTTACATGATGTGGGGAGTCATTTACTAAAAGCATGTGCTAATCCCAATAACGGGAGTTATATATCACACATCTCTTAGGAATAAAGCAGGGCCTGCAGTAGATGAAGTGTCTTACCACATTAGCAAATGACTTCCAGGGCTGGTCCAAGGTCATTAGCTGCCCTAGACAGCCTTCATTCTTGCCACCTTGTCCCTGCCCTCACCCTTACCACATGTCTCCAGGGCCAGCAGTGATGGCAATGTGTGCCTTCAAGTCGGTGCTGACTCCCGGTAACCCAGCAGCTCCTAGGTTTTCTTGGCACTGTAACTGGAAGTAGATTGCCAGGCCTTTCTTAACATCATAAGATATGCCATACTGGGTCAGACCAAGGTCCATCAAGCCCAGTATCCTGTTTCCAACAGTGGTCAATCTAGGTCACAATTCCCCAGCAGTTTCCTCAAAAGACACAGGTTCCACAATGTTTGTATTGGGTCAAGCAGTGGATATCCCGGGTCCCCTTTAATAATGGTTTATGGACCTTTCCTCCAGGAACTTGTCCAAACCTTCTTTAAACCTGGCTATACTAACAGCTTTTACTACATCCACCGGTAACAAATTCCAGAGTTTGATTACATGTTCAGGGAAAACGTATTTTCTCTTATTAGATTACCCTGTAGCTTCATTGAATGTCCCCTAGTCTTTCTATATTCTGATGATGTAAAGAATTGATCTACGTTTACCTATTCCACTCCATTCATTAATTTATAGAGCTCTATCATATCTCCCCTCAGCCGTCTCTTTTCCAGGTTGAAGAGCCCTAACCTTTTTAGCCTCTCTTCATAGGGGAATCCTTCCGTCCCCTTTACAATTTTGGTAGCTATTCCCTGTACCTTTTCTATCTTTATAAGATATGGTGACCAGAATTCAAGGTGCGGTCACACCATGGAACAATACAGAGGAACTATAATATCCTTTGTTTTATTCTCCATTCCTTTCCTTATAATACCCAGGATTCTATTTGCTCTCTTGGCTGCCACTGCACAATGGGTGGGGGTTTCAATGTGCTATCCACAATGATGCCTAACTCTTTTTCCTGGGTGATGGTGCCTAATGTGGAACCCTGCATTGTGTAACCATAGTTTGGGTTGTTCTTTCCTAGGTACAATGGAGGGTTAAGTGACTTTCTGAAGGCGCAAGGAGTGCTAGCAGGAATCAAACCCTGATCTCTTGGTCCCCAAGCCAGTGCTCTAAACCACTAGGCTACGCCTCCACTCATAAAAGAGCAGCATGGCGTGGAGCTTCTGAGTCCTGCTCACTGTGTTCTGAAAGTGCAACTGCTCCTCCCCTGTTCAAGCATGAAGTCTGCATCGGAGGGGGTGGAACCGGCTGCACTTTCAGAGCAAAGTGAGCAGGGGGCAGATGCAGGATTTCAGAGGCTGGGGCACCTTTTGTCACCCTCTAAAGTTTGGTGCTCCAAATTTTATTGTCCCAAGTTTGCTTAATGGTAGCACCAGTTCTGATGGCCTCCCTGTATGCTTAAATAGTAGGGTGCAATTTTCAAACACCCTGCCTCAGATATTCGAAAACACCTCATTTTCAAAGCACACATGCAGATTTTCATCTGATTTTTGTGCAGATCAAGATTGTCTGGAAAATGACACATGCAGATTGCAAATAGCATCTGCAAAGGAGAAGTTTGCAACAGGCCACATAACTTGCACGGCCAATTTGCACATAAGTTACAGCAAACACATACTTTCCCTGTGAAAATGACCCCATAAAAATCTGAACACAGATACATTTACACCTTTCAAACATGCATAAAAGGTTTGAGAATATTTGTGTGCATATTTTTGAAAATCCAAAATTATGTGGGTAAGTACACACCCCATCCCAGAGCTGCTCCTGTAACGCCTCTGCTCACTTTTTGGTTGAAATATTTATTAAATGGCATTAGGCACATACGTTTTGCCTGCATATATTCTGGACAATGTTATAACATGTATTGTACATGCTATCATATTTTTGTACATGTTATTAATGATACAGGGTAAAAGGATTTGTTGAACAGTGATTATTCATTTCTGTGTATAAACCTGAAGTCCGATATTCTGTGGGGGCAACTAGCGCTGCAAAAGCGACCAGGTTGTCACTGCTGAACCTTAAACTCAGATATATAATGCCTGGGCCATATCGCAGGTCCCGGCATTGAATATCCGGGTGGCTCAGATTTCTAGAAGCTAGCCGATATTCAGCTGCTGCCTGATTAGCTTCTTGGGCAAAAATAAGGGAAACTAGCCTTTACTGCGCCTGACTTTTGGCACATGTCAATAACCAGGCAGTGGCTCAATATCGCCATTGCCTGCTTAGTGAGGGGTGCCATCCTGGCAACACCCTTGGCACGCCCCGATGCTGACCGGTTAGCAATGGGACGTGTAGCAGCAGCACCCGTATTAGTGACACTGGATATCCTTCAGAGCAGCATTTACACAGCCTGTGTGCAGCTTTCAGGTGCGCTGTTTTCTAAAAGCACATATCTTCTCTTTATAAAATAGGTGCGGCATATGCGCCTATCTCCCATCCTGCCTAGGCTCCCTTTTCTAAAATCACCATCCAGATGAGTTATTTTCTGACCCCATCCAAAACACGCCCTTGGGAATCCCTCCTGTAAAGGCAGTTTCAAATGACTGCATGCTTTTAACTGTATTTCGGAGAAACAAGGTGTAATTTTCAATACAGTCATTCTACCCTGTAAAATAGGTTTTCAAATTCCAAGATGCCTTTAAAAATTGTTCTCTTTGTGGCAGGAAGCTGGACCTTTATCACTGTCAGGGTCTTCTAAAATAGTTATTCTACTCCTTGCAAGCACTACTTCCCTCAGAAAAATATGAATCACGCAGCTATCAACAGGAACCAACTGGAGAACTAATGGCACAAAATTAAAATTGCAAATAAAATAAAAAAAGATACTAAAATTACAGTAGAGCTTTATCTTACTGGACATGATGTTTAAGCAACGTGAACACAGAAGACTTCTAAAAAGAAGCGGTACATGAAACCATCAATAATCCGGCTCTTGCGTTTACCTGTTTCTTAGGTTCAGTGTTCAACTTATTCAGCAAAGTCTGGATTCGAGCTCCATAATCAGGGTCAACATCTGTGAACATTTCTACCTACAACAGAAAAGTATAAAAAGAAACTGAAGACCTAGAATGAATTTTGACTTCTTTCATCCCACTCTTTCTACCATCCACGCTGAACATTCCTAAAGCAGCTGCGATACTACAGGCAAGCAGCAGATGGCAGCACATAGCACTCACAGCTCTCTTCCGGATGAAGCATTGAGCGTCCTTCAGGTGACCGGCAATATTCTCGCAGAGTCTCTGGCGTTCTTTCTCCTTCAGCACTTTCTTATAGAAGTTGCGGACCTATATATTCAAAAACAAAGAGAAGAAACTGAATAAGGGCTGTCAGAAGTTTGCAGCTCGAATACTTTAAGGAGCCTGTTCAACCTCCATTAGATGCTGCCGAGTATTCAGAAATCTCCTCGCAAGCTAATGGTCTGAAATGGTCACTTCTTCTGCGGGAGGTTCTATTGTAATGCCCGAACTGTTAAACTTATATGACGTCTATAGCTTCTTCTGTATCCTACTTACATGCATGCATACAATCAACATTACTTCTACTGAAATATAACAGAAAAATGATTTCCAAGATTCCATATTTACTGTAATAAATTAAAAGTGTGATTGATCATTCTTTATTTAGTTGGATTTACCTCACGCTTTTTAAGTCGGTATTTCCCTGTTCCTACTGCTCCCACCCAGGAGCGGTGCTAGGGTTGCTGACATTCCCCTATCATCTATTACGTGGACTCCCTTCTCCCTCTCCACCTGGCACAGGGCCTTCCACCACACATCCATGCTCCAGGGCTGCTGTGCCCCACCTCCCATCAGAGGAGGATGAGATGCTGCCGTGTTTGAGACCCTGCTCTGTGATGCCAAGCTTGCTTACGGTTTTGTGCCTCATTTATGGGTCTTTGCATGCACTATAAGTACCAGGAAGCTCCCATAAAGGCTTAGGGTCTGATTCCGTCCCAGACGTCTGTACGTCTGATGTGAACTGGACATACAGAGGGGATCGTGATTCTGATCCTGCGGGGCACGTCTAGCACTTTGCTAATTTTAAAGAGGAAAAGCACAGGTAATTTCTTTTTACAAATAAGCAAAAAGTATCTGTGTTAAAACTGTGCACTTAGCATGGGACTATAAGGGAGAATGGAAATTGTTCCCTTTAGACGTCATGTTGATATTCATAAAGACCGTGCGGCCTCTCCAGTCTGCCCTTCCATACTAACTACTAAGTTCTACAGACCCATTTTTTCCCTTTAGAAATCTGTGTTTTTGTCCCATGCTTTCTTGAATTCAGACACAGCCCTCATCTCTACCACCTCCACTGGGAGAGTATTCCACGCATCTACCACTCTTTCCATAAAGAAATATTTCCACATATTACTCCCGAGTCTATTTCCTTTCACATTCATCCTATGTCCCTTCATTGCATCCTATGTCCCTTCAATTGAAAGAAGCTCTTCTCCTGTGCATTTATACCATGGAGATATTTAAATGCCTCTGTCATATCTCTCCTCTCGTGCCTTTCCTCCAAAGTGTACATACTGAGATCTTTAAGTCTGTCCTCATATGCCTTATGACAAAGACCACTGGCCATTTGGGTGGCCATCCTCTGCACAGACTCCAACCTGTTTCTATCCTTTTGAAGGTGTGGTCTCCAGAATTGCACACAATACTCCAAATGAGTTTGCACTAAAGACTTATACAGAGGCACTATCACCTCCTTTTTTCTGCTGGCCATTCCTCTCCCTATGCACCCAAGCATCCAGAAGGCTTTTGCCATAGCCTTTTATACTTGTTTAGCCACCTTAAGATCATCAGAAACAATCACGCCCAGGTGCCGCTCTTCTTTCTTGGAGAGAAGTACTTCACCCCCTATACTGCACTGCTCCCTTGGAGTTTTGCAGCCCAAGTGCATGACCCTGCATTTTTTAGCATTAAATCTCGGCTACCAAATTCTAAACCATTTGTCCTGCTTAGCTAGATCCCACATGTTATTTACTCCTTTCTGGGTGTCTACTCTATTGAAGATTTTGGTGTCATCCACAAAGAGGCAAACCTTACCCGACAGCCCTTCTGCAATATCACTAACAAAAATGATATTATTTTGGAGCCTATGTATTGAAGGTGTTCTCACACTTAGGGCCTAATTCATTCAGCTATTTTCTTAGACACACGGAATGGGAGAAGAGCCTGGGTGAATCGGCCCCTTATGTCTAATGGAAGAATGCTTAGTATATTGGCCTCTTTATGGGCAAGAATGAGCACTGAAATATGTGACCATCTGAATTCATGTACTGAACTGCTGTAAAAACCTCTCCATGGTGTTCCAGTGTTCTTTTACTGCTGAAAAGCTGAAGAATTACATTGATACTTGCATACTCTTCCTCTCCCCTGTGCTAACACTATCGAATAAATAAAGAGGTTCTCTGTAGCTCTCTGCTATTTGTTAGGCTCTTGGTCCCGGCCAGTGATACCGAGGCTGCAGAGTTCAAATCTGCTTTGTGTTTGCAAAGTTTCCGAATCTTCCAGACTGGCAGGTAACCAGAGACCAGACTACAGCTCTGAATAAAATGACTATATCATTACCCTCGTTAATCAAATCATTTATTAACAGTGATAGATCCAAAGAGGGCTGTAACGAGGGGTGGGTGAGGGGGCAGGCGCCAGGGCACACAGCCCTTTGGGAGTGGAACGGAAAGCATGGCGGGAAGGCTGCAGCTTTCTTCTTAACATCCAGGTTGAGTGAGATGAGAGAAAAAAGCAAAACAGATTTAGGGATCATAGCGGAGAAGGCGAAGGGAGAATTAGAGTGGAGGCAGGGTGCAAACGTCACGCTCCGGCCACTCCAAAACCTAGTTATAGTTCTACAATGCCTCTCCAAACTCTCCTCAGAGTCCACTTGCTATTTTAAATTCCTTTTCATGAGCACAAACCTCATTAACCAAAACGGAAGAAAATCCAAGGTTATTAAATACTAGAGAAAAGAAAGAGGATCCATTGGACTGTCGCATGGTACAGCACTATCCGGCACTACATTAAACAATGCCATTGATTCTCTGGTAGGGAAAGATACACGCAGCTTTGCTAGCTTGTGTTCAGTTAATGTGGGCACAAAATCAATATAACTAACACACGTTAACCAATGAACTAACATGCATACATTTAGTAAGCACGCATTTTAAAAAGTTATTAAAACAAATGTCTGAAACAAACCCAAAAAATATCCAAAAATGTAAATAAAAACCCAAATGAATAGAATATTCTTGGCCTGTGCACATCTCTAATCTGTAGCCATCTGACAATAAAGGCTGAGATAAGGGGAGAGGTAGAGAGAGGAAGGGAGCTAGAGAATTGCATTTCTCTCCAAAACCCCTCAGGGCCATGGCAGTTGGATCTTCATTCACCAAGGTTGAGGACGTAATCGTAAATAAATAAAAATATACAGTGATGGCCCACGAGGTAATGTCAGTCGCCCTCCTTGTACCTGAGTTACATTATCCTCGTTGTCGATGGTATAGCGGTCCACATCTCCGTGCGCCCAAGAGCGGAGCTCTTTACAGTGAGGAATAACCTCTGGGGACTCAAAGCTGTTTGGATAATAATTTGGGGCATCACCTTAAATGAAAAAGAAAAAAAAAACAGAACATAAAATCTTTGGGAAATGGGAATGAGGAGAAAAAGCAGGTACAATGGCCATACATTCTATGACAGCTGAGTCAATCCTGGTTTAGTCTTACCGAATCTATGACCTTGAGCTTAGGTTTTTCTGGTCAGGCTTCTTAATGTTTTGCAGTATCGAGTATGTTCTAAAAGCACTAGTCGTGATTTAGACGTCTACAAAGAGCATGTAGACATCCAAATCGCAGAGACATCCACAGCGTTCCTCCTCTCCTCATTGCAACACACTAATGCGGCCAGGATCTTGTGCTGCTGCTGTCTAGTATCAGGACAGCAGAAGGCAGGACTGCATTATCATGACCATTTTGTGCTGGGATGACAATGAGGGGGGGGGCAGGAGTGGGGAAAAACACTCCTACCCCTAGGGACCACTGAACCACCGGAGATTCTATAAGATAATGGCAGGGGGGCCATTAGATCAACTGGCTAGCAGGGATGTGTAATTTTGAAGGGGGGAGGGGCTATCCAGGCATTGTTTTGAAATTGGGGGGCTGTCTTGGTGTGCTCTACAGACTAGCTGAGATGTTCGTGATTGTCAGGGAATGCACCAATCCTCCCCACCCCCCTCCGACAGTTCCCAATGGTAATCAGGAGCCATCCGGGGAATCGGTGCTAAAAGTGGGGGGAGGCACCTTTTTAAATATCGTCAGTGCAGTGGATCTGTATGTCAATGGCACAGATTGGGGGGCCGATAAAGACATGGGGGGACCGAGATGCCACGTAAATGGATTGGCTTGAGATAGCACCACCTCTGCAACTACGATCGATGCATTTTTGGCAGCCATCAAGCAAAATATTTTCACACCGTGGCTGTCAAAAATAGTTACAGCTACTTTCTGCCCTGATCCCACCTCCCTGCAGGTCCATCATGCAAAATGCAGACATTCCAGAAAAGTGCCATAATGTCTGCATGTTTCCCACATTAGCTACTACTGTGCCAGGCACTATTTTCACGTCAGCGCCGTGGTGGCAGCGAACACACTTTAGTAAATGTGCCTTAGTGTAATCAACTGAGAGAGGAAAAGGCCGACATCATCTTGTCCACCTAAGAATACTTCAAAACAATTTCCTTTTTTTGAAGAATTCCCATATGATTCTGCTAGGTATCAGCGATTTCACGAGTATAATGTGCCCCGCTGCCCCTTGTTATTTTATAATCCCAGGGCTCAGAGAAGTTGTAAAGTACTGACCCAGTGTATGCACTGAGCTAAAATGGAAGAAACAAAACTATATTTCACTGAGTATTTTTTTTGTATAATTGCCATTATCTCCCTGTCGTTTTAAAATGCTTCTGCTAAATGCCCCCGTGCTAACTGGATACTGGCATATGCCATGGGTCAGGAGAACTGCAAGAGATGTTTCAAGAATTTCAGCAAATAATTTAATTGATGCATTCTGTGTATCTCCACTTGCCAGATGGATTTGGACTCTACACCCTGTACATGAGCATGCAGTTCTTTTTATCTGAGGAAGAAAATTGTGCAACATCATCAGTTTATCTTTAGGGAGGGAGAGGGGGATGCGTGCATTCTCGCAGGGAAAAAGTTAACAAGAATTAGAAAACAGAAACCCATGAAAATGCATTGAAAATGCCAGGAGGTCGGCCTTGGTGCCGTAACCACAGAATCGGATCTGCAGTGGCCGAGCTCTCTGATAGCCTGTCAATCAGTCAAGTATACTTAACCTGCTGGAGTTTGACTCTAGATAAATCAGCATCCGTCCCACCTGGGAAAGCTACCAAACACTCGAGAGGTTCAGTGCACTGAGAAAAGATATTTGCACCTAAAGATTTCCGTGTGTGCTAATACTGCCTTCGCTAGCAGAGGTCAAAATGAGGATCAGGAAACTGGGAGGGAGACGTTTCTTTTTCTCTATTTTGTTGAAAGTGCTCTAGTCTCTTGTTTATGAAAACATGCAAAAAAAAAAGGTGCATTGAATTAGTTGGAACAGGTAATTGTCAATTTGATAAAAGTCTGCTTCCACCCCTTAATATGAAAGATTGTATTTCCCTTGATAGGCTGCACCAGAAGATATATTGACACATGATATTCCCCACTGTAAGTTCTCAAAATGTCATCGAGGTGAGAGAAGCTTCTCTTGTTGGGTCACCCCTTGTGCAAGAAAACGTTACAATGTGCAAGGTTCAACTAAGGGGCATTTTTTAAATTTATTTATCTATTTATTTAAATTTTCTTTTATACTGCTTTTGAAATTATCAAAGCAGTTTACAGTTAACATCAACTTATTACAGAGAACATAGTAGAGTGGGGGTAGGGTGAACATTATAACATAAAACCAATTAAATTATGTACGTTAGATAGATTCATAAGGTAAAATGACTTTGCGGTAACAATTAGGTTAGGGCGGAGGTGCTTGGGAAGTGGGTTTACTAGGGCTAGTTGGGGGAGGGATTGGGAGGAGTTACAGGTGGAGGGGGACATGCACTGATTTTAGAGGGGGAGATTTAGGTGTCCATTCCAAAGAATTCTTGAAAGAGGTGTGGTTTTAATTTCTTTCAGAATTTGGTTATATCTCTGATGGCTCTTAGATTGTTTGGAAGCGTATTCCAGTTTGAAGGCCCGTATATGGAGAAGGTCTTGTTACAGGTGGTCTGTGAGCTCTGTTTTGTGGATTGGTACGTTGAGTAGATTTAGGTTTGGTTGTCTTCTTGCTCTAGTATCTGGAGTCTTCTGTAGTAGGGTGTTCCTGTTATTAGTCGAGCTGCTGTATTTTGGACTAGTTGTAGTGGATGGATCACATGTTTAGGGAGGCCTAAGAAAATGGAGTTACAGTACTCAAGGTGCGGTGTTATTAACATTTGACATACTGTGTGGAAATGATCAGGTGCTAATAGCGGGCATAGATTGTGGAGCATCTTCATTTTATGGTAACATGTCGAGGTGATTTTTTTTTAATGTGGGGTTGGAGGTGTAGAGGCCTATTCCATTCAGGCCATGCAGCCTCTGTGCGACCGACCAAAATTGGGGTGCACAGAGGTAGAGACCCAATTCTGATCCCGCAGGGGCAAGACATTCCCAATGGATCAGAATCGGGTCTACGGCCTGGATGTGCAGGTCGGGCCCCAATTCTGGTTGGGCTGCATGCCCAGCCACATGCCTCAGGAGCAACGATCCCCTGCTTCAGAAAAAAAACCTCTTTCCCACAGCCCGACCCGCGATCCGACCTTCCATGGCCAGGGTCGGGTTGCGGGGAATCCCCTGTGCCCCCGCACCTACTTCCAGCGGCCCAGCTCAGGGATCCCACAATGTCCAGGGGAACCTATTCCACCTTCAAGGTGGAATAAGTCCCCCGTCTAGATCCGAGGTCCTGGGCGTACAGGGCCAACTTCTGAATCAGCCCTGTACATCCAGAGTTGAGGCCCACCCATGCTCTGCCTCTGGAATGCCCCCTCCCACCCATATCTAGACCTCCCTGTACAAACCTGCTGTTCATATGGGGAGGCTTTTGCTGGGGACCACAGTGGGACGAATAGCGGGAATGGAAGTCCCATTGGGACGTCTATCCCCGCTATTTGCAGGACAGAATGACCCCCTTAGTCTTTGATCCAGTGTAAATCCAAGGTACTTGACTTCTGATTTTACTCTTATTTCATTACTGTCAGTCTTTATTGTTGTTGGAGGGGTGTAGGTTGGGTCGTTGGTTATATGCAGGATTTCAGTTTTGTTATAGCTTATTGAGAGTTTGTGGCCAGTTAGCCAGCCTGTGACTGCTTTGAAGCACCCTTTGATAGCTATGTGGACTGGGCTTTTTGTGGAGAAGGGGCATATTACATTAGGTCATCTGCATATAGGTGGTATAATATGTTGTGCTAGTTGATGAGGTTACAAATTGGTTGTAAATAGATGTTGAATAGCAGAGCGGATAGTGAGGAGCCTTGAGGTATTCCTTGTAGATGTTTGAATGAGTTTGAAGTCTTGTCTCCCATCTTGACTTGTTGAGAGCGATCAGTGAGATAAGAGTGGAACCATGCTAGGGGAGTTTTGATAGTCTTATTTCCACGAATTGTTCAATGAGCTTCTTATGATGTATGGAATCACATGCTGCTGAAATATCAATGAATAATAACATAAAGCCTTGTTTGTTTGTTTTTCTATTCCTTTGATTATAGTATTCAATAGTGACGTCAGCAGGGTTTCCACATTATGACATGGTCTGAATCCATGTTGCTGGGGGTCAAGAGGGGCGAATGTGTTGATGTATTCTTGTAGCTGGATTTGAACAGTTTTTTCAATTATTTTGGCCAGGAAGGGGATGCTGGCAATGGGTCTGTATGAGCTCGGGATGTTGGGTTTGAAGGAGGTGTTCTTTATGATGTGCCTAATGGATGTAGTTTTTAGGTTAGTGGGCATGTAACCTTGGGTAAGGGATAGGTTGAGTATGGTCAGGGAGAGTTCATTTCTGACCATCTTGATCCATGAAACTGGGAATGGATCAAGAAGGGAGGTTGTGATATTAATGGAGGTGAAGGTATGCTCCAGTTGTTTGCTTGAGACTAATTCAAAGGTTTCCCACCTATGTGAGGTTTGGGTGTTTTTGTAGAGTGGGCGAGTAGTGGAAGTAAGGTCATTATCAGGTGGTTGTTTATTCTGTAGGAATGTGCTAAATCTTGTGGTCCAAGATCTAAGTTTCGATGTTGTGGTGGGTCCTGTGTGAGAGATTTTACTATATCAAGCAGGTCTCTGGGGCGATTTAATGATTTTAAGATTAGGTTAATATGGTATCCTTTTTCATTTATTTATTTATTATTTATTTTATTTATAATTTTTTTCCATACTGCCCCTTCCAGAGATCAAGAGTGGTTCACAATGAACAAACCAGATACTGTAAATATTTCATGAACAGTTTAATATAACATATATTACAATCAATATATTTACAAGGGTGTTTTGTGTTCATAGTAACTCTATACATGGAGAATGAAATTTCCTATTGGAGTAAAAATGTAGGGGTGAGGAGATTAAAGAAGGTTTTGCTGTAAGGTTGGGTAGATTTTGGTTTGGTCAGTTAAGTTTCCAAAACATTCAAAAACACAAAAAAATGGTTATTTTTTGCGATTGTTGATTATGTTGTTGTATTCTCTTTGTATGGTTGAATATTCTGCTAAGTGAAGTGGATCTCTTGTGCGTCTCCATCAACATTCAATCTATCTTAGTTTGCATTTGGTTTCTTTTATCTCTGAGGAATACCAAGGTGCTTGATGATTTCTTGTACTGTTTTTCTGTTGCGGTGCTAGGGCAAATAGAGCTATGGTATCATTCCAGTTGTTGACTAAAGCCATATAGTCAGTTGTGGTGTAGTCTAGTTTTGGAATGATGTGTGATAGCAACAGTGGTTTATCAAATTTCTTAAACCTGCGTGATTTGTGAGGTTGATTATGCTGGGTGTGAATGGAGGGTTGTTGTGGCAGCTCAAACGTGATCATGTGGTAATCAGACCATGGGATTTGTGTCACGTGTGTGAGTATATGTGAGTTTTTTGTTCAGAGGATGCAAATAGAAGGTCCAAGGTGTTTCCTTTCTTCTGAGTGGGGACGTTGATTGATTGAGTGAGGTTTAGTGCATTCATGGCTTCCAGGAATGAATTGGCTTGGTTGGAAGGAGCTGTAGTGAGGTTAAGGTTACCGAGAAGGATGAAAAGTTTGTTTCTTGCCGTGTAGGCACAGTCTGTTTCTAATAGGATGGAGAGGTCCTCTGTGTTGGAGTTGAGCGAGTGATTAAGTCAGGCATATTGTCCAGTGTTTGTTTTCAATTACCAGTATGATGTAATTATCTGTAGTGGTGGATATAGAGGTGGTGAATTTTAGATGTTTGCTGCTTACGTTGACTATATCTCCACCCTTCCTGGAGTTTCTTGGGCAATTGTGAAGAGTGAATGATGGGTGGGTAAGTTGATTGAGTAGTACATTATCCATTTTAGTAAACCATGATTTGGTGATGCACATGGTCTCTAGCTCGTGTTCTTGTATGTAGTCAGATATTGTATGGATTTTGTTGCGGACAGAGCGTGAGAGTTTACAAGACCACATTTCATAGTCCTAGTGGAAGTTAAATTAGGTTATGGGGGTGTGATGGTTGAATGTGGCTTGATATTTATGAGCAGTTGTTTCTTATGAGCATTATTTGGGGTAGGGATGGATATTATAAGTTTTCTATGATTGGAAATGATTGGAATCATTCCACTGTGAATAGCTGATGATCCGATGTGGGTCATAACGGTGAGCGAGAGTAGTAAAATTACTATGGTAGTAGTCAGTTCAATTTTTGGATGGCGAGTATTTTAGATGGTGAGGGTGGGTTGGTTGTGAGGAAAATCTTTGTGATTTCCTGTGTGACACCATCTGTAGTTAGTTCAGGCTTTGGTGTGGTTTATATGCTACCAAGTGGTGGGATTTGCTGAATGAAATTTTTTTTATGAGGGTAGATTTGGAGGAACACACCTACAACTTACCTCCTGTATCTTGTTGGAATCTTAGTGGTCCATTTCTGGATCCACTCTAAGGACCACATCGAAGGGCCCTTCGGTGAGGCCCTTAGGCATGTGTCCGCCAGTGTGGGCATGCCTGCAAGAGTCTTCTTTTAACTCTAGTGTGCAGTGCTGGGTGATGATGCTTGTATGTAGGCATTCAGTGCCATGTGGAGAGGCCTTTGTTTCCCTGGTAGGGGTTTCCCTAATGCAATCGGGTGCCAAGTAAAGCTCAGATGCTGCTGTTGATCTAGGAGAAGGGGCCCAATTACCTCTTAGTCTCTTGAAATCGTCTGCAGGAGTGTTCTTTTAACTCTGGTGTGCAGCGTTGGGTGATGATGCCTTAAGTAGACGGAGTTCAGTGCCCCAGCTCAGAAAGCTTCTCAAGCAATGATAGTTTCACTGTTGTAAAAGACAAGACTAGAAGCCTCCATAGAGTGACTGCAATCTGGGTGGAATCTCTTGCACAGCTATTCCAATTGACCAGTTTTACCAACATCACAGCAGTTCTTTGGGGTTAAGATATGGTGTCACCAATTGCACCAGATGACACACTCATGCTCACCTTGGTTGTCAGACATGCACATAGGTCCATCCCTTTGATAGTTGGTTACACGGACTCTGTAGGGGCAGTTTACGGGGATCTGTAGATAATTAGCCCCTAGGCGGTGTCTATGAGTATCCGGATAAGAGAAAAGACGGCCCTAGAACAAATTAGATTTGGTTTTATGGCTTCAGCAGCACTCCCAACTACCAACATCATATTTTATAAAGAATGGCACCACTGTAAAGAGCGATGATCTCCCTATCACACAGCTGGCTAGAAAAACTGCATTTTGCATTAAGGAATTTTTGGAGTTCACAGAGGAAGGAAGACTCAGGAGATAGAAGGAAATTTTTCTGCCAGAGGGTAGTTGAGGTCTGCAATATTGACCAGTGGAGATGGTGGAAGCCAGTGAAAGAATGTAAGCAAGTCTGAGAGAGAAATAGGGCAGTGGGTAAGAAGAAGCTTGAGTGAGGGCTGGATCAATACGTGAGTGGTAGAGAGCCAAAGAGGGAAGACAGAAAATCTAACTGACTTAGAAAGAGCAATATCCTGCAATCAGTCAGACGTGCATGGCTGACAGCTGGGATATATCTTCAGCTGGAAGACTGTATAAGAATAGAACTGGAAGATCGAAAGAACCAATTGGTTCTTAGCTGCCATTATGTACTATGATACTGCATTAGCAAGACAGATTAAAATACTGTAATTTTCCTAGAAAAAATGTTATTTCTACATAATTAACAATCCCTGCTTGTTACCCCAAACTTTCTTGAATTCTGTTATTGTTTTGCTTTCAGTGAGGTGATGAAGGCAAGACTGTAACAGAGATAAGCAGAAAGGGTCCTTAGCTGCAAGGAAGTGAAGAGAGAACCTAGGATACAATGCCAGGAAGTAAACTAAGCAGACTATATGGATCTGAGGTCCTGATCTATAATATTCTATCTTTCTATTAACAGATATTTCCATATCACAGTTTCAGCAGTTCTGGTTTTATCCTGCTTTATTAAAGGAATCTGCAACTACTGAAGAAAACCAGGACTGACTTAACAGATGAGTCCAGATTCTCAGGCTTAGGCTAACTGCATGTCCCCCCTGGCAGCGACAACTGCCGACAATGGGGTCATGCTTAGATTTGTGGGGTCTTGCCAAATGTGGGAAATTTAGGGGACCTGGTTTGAAAAAAACTTCCTGATTTACCTGCAGCATCTTGTCAGGACTTGGTTCAATGCCTGGCGGCATGTTGCTCGGATCAAAGGCCAATTGCTCCACCTCTGCAAAATAATTAACTGGGTTTCTGTTTAAAACCAATTTACCCACAGGGATGAGGGGATAATCCTTATGAGGCCAAATCTGGAAAACAAGGCACAGACAATGTTAAAGCAATCAAATAGTTATCCATGGTGGGTTACAAACCATATCAATAAACATCCAGTATTAATCATAAACAAATATCCATAACAGAAGCACAGCGCATCAAGTTATCCTCATAGACCCCGCAACATGCATAAAAGAACAGTTACAAATTTCTGATCAACAATCACAATCATGAGAACTACAGTATATATTTTTAAAGCTGGTGATTAGCATGGCTTTATTTTTAATACTGACTGTGGCATTTAAAAAAAATAGGTATATTTAACACTGCTATAAAGGATACTCAGTAGCACAAAATATACACACTGACTACTGGTTATTATCATTGTGGCGATATTCAGTTGCTTTTCAGTACATGCATAAGCTATCCATGCATTATCATCACTATGTGGATACTTAATGGTCCCCACCTTCATTTCATCCTAACTCTGCCCCAGCCCTATACAGACAGCTTTCTGGAGGAAAGCTGGAAGTGGACAAAGCCTCCATGGGTAAAGAGTCATTATTTGTTGGTAAACTTGGTGACCTAAAGTTTGGGACAGAGGAGAGCTTGTGGGTTTATTTGGAAAGTCTGTTTTTTTATTTCATTAAAGTAGTGCGATTGCCGTGTTACTCTACTTTAATGGTAGATAAAAGGAAAGACAAAAAAAATAAGGTGATCCTTTTTATTCTAGGACTAGCTTTGAAGGTTAAACCCTTCTTCTTCAAATAATTAAATCAGAGAAATTGGAACAAATCTCAGTGAACCTGGAAGATGTAATAGGGCTATTTGACAAATTACGAGTAGCAAATCACCTGGACCCGATGGCATATATCCCAGGTTGCTGAAAGTACTCAAAAATGAAACTGAAGACCTGCCATTAGTAATTTGTAAGCTATCATTAAAATCATCTATAATAACTGAAGATTTGAGAATGGCCAATGTAATGCCAATTTTTAAAAAGGATTCCAGAGGTAAGCCAGGAAAATACAGACATATGAGCTTGATATCAATGCTAACAAAATGGTAGAAATTATAAAGAGCAAAATTACTGCATATATAGATAGTCATAGTTTAATGGGACAAAGCCAACATGGATTTAACCAAGGAAAGTCTTGCCTCACCAATCTGACACATTTTTTGAAGGTGTGAATAAACAGGTAGATAAAGGCAAGCCAGTGCACATAGTATATCTGGATTTTCAGAAAGCCTCTCACAAAGATCCCTCATGAGAGACTCTAGAGGATTGGAGGCAGTGTACTATTGTGAAGCAGGAACTGGTTAAAAGATAGAAAGCAGAGGGTAGAGCTAAATGGCTAATTTTCTCAATGGAGAAAGTTGAATAGTGGAGTACCCCAGGGATCTGTGACCTGGAAATGGGAATAATGAATAAAGAGATCAAATTTGCAGAAGACACAAATTTATTCAAAGTTTTTAAATCACAAGAGGATTTTAAAAAATTGCAAGAGGATCTTGAGAAATTGCGAGACTGAGCATCCAAATGGCAGATGAAATTTAATGTGCACAACTACAAAGTTATACACTTCAGGTAGAAAAATCCAAAACATGATGCAGGGTTCCACATTAGGAGTCACTACCCAGGAAAAATATTTAGCCATTATCGTGGATAATGACTTGAAACCTTATGCCCAGTGTGCTGCGGCGGCCAAGAAAGCTAATTGAATGCTAGGAATTATAAGGAAAGGACTGGAAAATAAAACCAAGAGAATCACAATGCTTCTGTATCGCTCCACACTGTGCGACCTCGCCGTGAGTACTGAGTGCAGTTCTGCTCACTAGATCTAAAGAAAGATATAGTGGACTTGGAACAGATAAAGAGAAGGGCAACCAAAAAGATGCCTGAGAGGGTCCTCCTGCGAGGAGAGGCTTAAAAGGTTAGGATTCTTCAACTTGGAGAAGAGACGGATGAGGGGAGATATGATAGAGGTCTATAAAATAACGAGGGGAGTAGAACAAGTAAAATGTGAATCGGTTGTTTACTCCTTCAAAAAGCAGAAAGACTAGGGCACATGCAATTTAAGACATACCAAAGAAAATATTTTTTCACTAAATGCATATTTAAGCTCTGGAATTCATAGTAAAAGGATGTCGTAAACGCTGTTAGTGTAGCTGGGTTTAAAAAAGGGTTGGACAAGTTCCTAGAGAAAAGTCCATAAATCATTATTAAAGTGGGGCAAATCCACTGCTTATGTCTGGGATAAGTAATATGGAATTTGTCTACCTTCTGGGATCCTGCCAGGCACTTGTGACCTGGATTGGCCACTGCAGGACACAGGACACTGGGCTTGATGGACCATTGGTCTGACCCTGTATAGCAAATTTTATGTTCTAATTCAATCTGCCACTATCCACATGTGTGCATTTGAGTCAATGTTGATTTCTGGTAAACTAGCAGCTCCTTAAAATCGGCAGTCAGTGGACTTACACACATACCGGCCACTGATATCCATATAAATCCTTTTGAAAATTGACTATATTTATATCAGATTATGTTCACAAACCCCACAAAACAGATAAATTAATATTTAGAATGTTTTCTGACCATGTAGTCTATAGTGGAGAGAGGAGTAAATAAGAATCTGTTAAATGACCCTCCTAAAGCAACTTACAATCAGCAGAGTTATGAATTAGCAAAAGGATAAAGTCCAGGCAATATAGCCCCAGATGAGACCAGTAAATCTGTGCAATTAACAGTGTACACGCTTCCCTGTACTGCTTGGAGGGTTTCTGTCAAAATGCTGAGAGGCAGTGTATCACAGTGCTGAATTACAAAACATCTTTTATTTGGTTAATGGTATATTCACATGATAAACCGCAAGCGCTTTGCACCCACAGAGAAAGCTTTTCAGCCTGGCTTTGTCAACTAGGAGGAAACGCTATACAGAAAAATCCCAATGCATTTGAAGATTTGCTTAAAAAGCCACACATTGTACCATTCACATGTTCACTTACTTTAGTTAAGTCGAATGGGTTAAAGGGAAATTTCTCAGCTTGCTCAAAGGTCATGACCTGGATGTAGAATGTCCAACTGGGGAAGTTTTCAGTAGCAATGGCTTTATAGAGGTCACGGATTCCATAGTCAGGGTCACTAGATGCCAACTTCTCTGCTTCCTCCACTGAAAGATTTTTTATCCCTTGATCAGTCTAAAGAGAAATCAAAGTAACTCAGTTAATCAACTGACTAGTATGTTAACAGATTGCAGGTAACAGATTTACTCCTGACTTTGAAAACCTCTCAAAAGCGCTATTGTTCTAGCTAAAGCTTTTCTAAACGTTTCAGTGCTATGGCTTCCACTATACGATTTATTCCTAAATTATCTTTTTTTCTAATAATCCCATTCTTTATTTGACACTGCAGTTTTATGCTTTGACTGTTTTTTATTATTATGGCCACTCTTATCTTTGAACACTTCTTTTCCAGAGTCCACGATTCAGATCTTCCTGCTGTCTTTGTACTTTATCTACTGTAGGTCTATGTGATTCTAGCAAGGCATTCTGATGAGGGTCAGTACTGAAACAGGTTATGACGAAGTAGCTATAAACTACTTAAGCTTTTTAAAACCTTAACATTAAGGGGATTTTCCACATGGTGAGTGCCCTGGAGATGTTCAGGGGGTGGGGGGAAGAGTTTTGAAAAGGAGGTTCAGGGCTTTTTATGAGTGGATCTGTTTTGGGGAGAGGGATCTTGGTTCAAGGAGGTTTCTTAGTCTATAGGGGGGAGTCTTGGTATGGAAAGTCTTCCTTGGGGGGAGGGGGGGGGGGTTACCCTGTGCAGACTGGCAGTTGCTGTGGTTCTGGACTACTGGTAACACAGCTGTATGTATTGCCACATTTTGAGATGGAATGGGGCAAAATCTGGGCATAGTGGCCACTGACAGCTAGCATGAAAGATGTCGCCGTACACTAAGAGGCCGATTCCGTACTGGCCATCCAGCCCCTGTACAGCTGATCAGAATCAGGGCATACAGAGGTAGACCCTATTCTGATCCCACGGGGGCTAGACGTGCCCATGGGATCAGAATCGGGTCTACGGCCTGGATGTGCAGGCTGGGCCCCGATTCTGATCGGCCACACACCCAGCCATATAACCGGCTAACTCAGCCTGGCCCCAACTGCCAACCCAAAATGCCCTTTCCCCCCAGCCCAACCCTCAATCTAGCCTCCCATGGTGAGGGTCAGGCTACAGGGAATCCCCTTCGCCCCTCACCTGTCTGTCCCCACTATCAGCCACCATCCCCTGACATCCAGGGGGGATGTATTCCACCTCAGAGGTGGAATAAGTCCTTGGTCTACCCAGGGCCGATCTCTGAATCAGCTCTGTATGTCCGAGGTCTTGCCCCACCTCCAGACTGCCCCCCTCCCAGCCCTGTCTACAGCTCCCCGTACAACACAGCTGTACATAGGAGAAGCCTTTGCACCAGGGCGGCAGGGGGTGAATAGCTGGGATGTATGTCCTGATAGGACATACCTCTCCTCTATTTGTGGACAGAATGACCCCCTAAACATCAGGACTGCTGCTAGCAGAGCTACACTTAATGCCACTTCAACAGGGTGATGTTTAGCCACACTAAATCAGCAGTCATAACAGTTAGTGCATGGTAACTTCTCCCACGTTAGTCGACACCAGCAAACATGTCCACTTTCCAACCCACTCTGGCACCAATCCTGCCTCGTCATGTTAAAATCAGTTAGCATGGGATTATTACCACTCTGGCTGACTTTACCATGCGGTAGCGGTTACCCCCGGCCCTTAGCACTTGCCCCTAATATTGGCAGTGAGATGAAAGTAAAATAAAAATGAAGAAAAAAAGAGCCCCATTAATCTTCTGTTTTATCTGCAAACTGAATTTTCGATGATACTCTTCATTACACTGCTTCCAAATTATATTTCTCTGTTTTGTCTATAAATTGCATTTAAACATGTGAACGGCATAATCTGCCTTCTGCCCGATTTCCAAAAATTATGGGGGGGGGGGGCGCTTTCAAAGGGTTTTAGATGACCAGAAAACCTACTAACCGGTTAAAAAGTGATCAGCCCGATTTTCAGCAGAACTAATCAGTTAGTGCCACTGATTATCCACACAAACTGCCCAAAAAGTGCCCAGTTAAAAGCAGGGCAGTCTGTGGGTGGAGCTGGGTAAGCGATGGCTGCTCTCCAAAGAGCCACGAACCAAAAAGCTAAACCTGTCAAAGTTAGAGCAACTGAATAGCTGAATCTATCGCGGCTTCTAGACTGCAATGCCGCTATCCGCTGACACGGGAAAACAGATATTTTCCATCACTGACTATCCAGTTTTAAATAAAGCAGTGGTGACTGGCGCTTTTAACTAGCCTAGCCACCACCGTTGAAAATGCTCCCCTATGCCTTTATGGGACTGCAACTCAGAATCCGCACTGTGAAGGAAAATGTAAATCAAAACAATTTTGCCTGCATTTTTAAAACTATTAATTGATAATGACCTCTCTCTATTTGAAATGCTTGGCATTCTGTTAAAGCGTTCTTGCTAAACTTTCATGCTTATGAAACCAAAAGTCTAACAGATCTTGACCAAGTCAATCATAATGTGAAGAGTCGTGGTACAATTATCCGCCCGCAGAGCATCAGAGAATGACGAGTCTTCTGACAAGAGCAAACCATCAATTAAAGAGCAACAAACCCTGTTTTGCAGACTAGAATCCGTGAGTATGAGCGAGGTGATGAGTTCATGTAGAAAGCCACTATGATGTCATTGCTGTCTGATTTCCTAGAAGTACCGCATTATTCATTTCCTGCTTGGATTTATGCTGCAAGTAACCTCTGGCTTCTGAGCGCACAGAGTTGAATTCAGTACCTTATAATGGAATTTGCAGTAAACAGCTTCATCCTTAGCATTCACCAGCTTGAAAGTGTGGGATCCGTAACCGTTCATATGACGATGCCCATCGGGAATCCCTCGATCACTGAATAAGAAGGAAACCTGCAGCAGAGAGGCAGAGTAGTTACTGCGGGATTGTGCATGGAAAGACCACTAGGGGGAAGAGAATTGGGATCACTCATTTCCAATTCAAGTCAATCAATCACTAATACACACCAAGGGATGTTCCAGTTTGGAGTCAACTCTCCCCTCCTCATCCCTCCCCCCCCCCCCCCCCCACCATCACCATATGAACTTTGTGGAAGCTCATACAGTGAATTTCTAGAATTTTCCAGAGACGTACATTCTTTTGCCCTAAAGAAGTGAAAACGCCTTCCCACCTGGTGCAGGCATTCGGGGCGAAGGGTCCAGAAGTCCCACACCATATCTGGATCCTTTAGGTGAGTCCGAGGGTTCCTCTTCTGGCTGTGAATGAAGGAGGGGAACTGTAAAGGGAGAAGAGGGTTATACAAAGATGCAAAACTCACATCACCCATTGATTGTTCTTAAAAGTGAGCATATTTATTTAACAGGTTTTTTATACTGCTTTATCGTTTAGCCACAGCGGTTTACATTGTAACTTAAATTTGGTAATGTACATTAAACAGTGGCATTGATAACTTGGATTTTTCAGAGACAATGAGAGGGTTAAGTGACTTGCCCAAGGCCACAAAGAGTGGGAATCAAACTCTGGTCTCTTGGTCTATCCATTAGGCTACTCCTCTGCTCCATAGACTAGATTAAGGCCATCTGAACCTGCCCTGATGCCCACCACAGCCAGTCACATTTTCTGGATACCCGCAATGAATATGCATAAGATATATCTTCACATGAGTCTCTAATTCACGCAAATTTCTCTCATGCATATTTATGGTGGATATCCTGCAAACCAACTGGCTACGGAGTCCCCATGGCAGGCTTGGGAAGTCTTGGACTAGACTGTTCCAATGTGAATGAGAAACTGTGGGGCAGATTTCTTTACACTTAGAGGGGCATGTTTACTAAATTCCACTATGGTAGCACATGTTAGGGGTGAAAGATTAGCATGGGATGTGGGACTGGCTCACCCTCGCTGTCAGGGGCAGGCCTAACATGTTCTCTGGCAATTAGTGTGGCGGGTACACCACCATGTTAAAGCAGTAAACACATTTAACGTGGCTGCGCTTAACACCACCCATTGAGTTGGCGGCAAATGAGCCCACGCTAACTGCAGTATTGGCGCTTAGTGCATGTTAATTATCCCTGTGCTGACCACAACCTGCAGTCAATACCCACTCTCCACCCCTAACTTGCCCATTTCCCGCCCCATCATGCGATAAGCGTGGGACTTTTAGCGCACAGCAATGGTTACCATGGCACACCAGTACGCAGTAAACCCCGCGCTGTTAGAGCACTTTAGTAAACATGCTTCAAAATGAATTAAAGGAAATAAGAAATAGCTACCTGCAAAACATGAACTGGATTAAAGCAGAACCAGCAAACAGCATAGCAATGTGCTATAAGGCAAGCATGAAACTATATTCTTCCAGGAGCCTGCTAACATTTTCAGGGTTGCAGCATGAAAACTCCTCTCACTTGCAATGCTCATGCTATGTTATGCTGGCAATCAGATTATAAAATCATATTGTATATTACAATGAAATATAATCTGTTGGCTAACACTTGTGCTACAAGTTCTCTCTCTGCAGAATGGGCCATGTCCCGGTTATGCTTTTGTCACATTCATGAAGCACAAAGCTGTCTCTGTTATTTTTAGTTCAAATGTTTTATTGTTTTTAAGAAATGAACAAACATCAAACTGTAACATCAAATGGCCTGCCGCAGTAGCTGTCACTGTTTTAAAAAGCATGCCTCTCTTTCAGTGCCTATAGCAAAACGTCTGAATACAGTCAAGTTAGTTCATTGATCAGAGAGCTTGATTTTTTTAAATTCTGTGCACACAAAATTTGCTACAGAATCTCTCCTTTATAACATTTTTAAGTTTAAAAGGACCCTAATTTTTAGTGAAAAGAAAGAAAATGACTGAAAACTGTCCTACTTGTTTCTATAAGTTCTGCTATGAGGGGACATGGGATGAGGATGAAGGGGGATAGATTCAGGAGTGATTTGCGGAAATATTTCTTTACGGAAAGAGTGGTGGATCCATGGAATAGTTTCCCAATGGAGGTGGTAGAGATGAGGACAGTAACTGAATTCAAAAAAGCATGGGACAAACACAGAGGATCTCTAAAGGAAAAAAGGGGACTGTTGTAGTTGTTGATAAACAGTACCATCTAACTTCTGAACTATCTAGCGTCTCAAGAAATAGGGGTGCCCTACATGGAGTGGTGGGTTCACCCCTAAACAACAACATGGGGAGGGGTGGCCTGCACAGAGCGACAGGTGCACCTACTCTTGCCATCTTGCTGGGCAGACTAGATGGACCATGCTGGTCTTTATCTGCCGTCACTTAACTATGTTACTATGTTACTATGATATGGAAGGACAGACTAGATAGGCCATGTGGTCTTTTTCTGTCATCATATTTCTATGTTTCTGTTAGAAACCACACACTCCTGTTGAATGTTTATTTGTTGAATTGGAGCTAACACATAAAATTTATTTTAAAAAAAAACCACAACTATGTTCTGGGAGAGCTGAATGCTGATAACACTGGAAGCAGGCAGAACATTCAAGATCACCTCAATGTGGTGCAAAAATCTTAGTGTACCACTTTGATTGTAGGATAAGGTGGTATACAAATCTGTCTAAATAAATAAATAAATAAAAGAACAAGGATGAGAACATTCATGCAATCAACTATCAGGAAAAGGCAAAATATGCAGAGATGGCAGGATTTAAAACTACAGCAATTTGGTCTAATTGTCTGAGCAGAGTATACCAATAAGCTATTCTTATTATGTGCTCATAATTTCACCTCTCTGAAACAGCAGAAATAGATCTGCACATCCTGTCAGTATGCTTTTGAGGCAGCCAATTATGATTGGTAGGAGGAGCCTACTGATAAGGGCTATAAGAGATCTATGAACAACTTAGACCGCATGCGCGGCGATTTTTGGACAACTGCACAAAAAAGTGGTATGCATGGCCCTGACATTGGTTGTGAAGGTCGAGAGTTGCATGAAATGAGAAAGCAGGTATTTTTTACAATACTTCGGCAACATGTAGAATGAATGTTTAAATGAAACAAAGACATATAGGTGCATGAGATTTGTTTTGGCTGTATTTTCAGATCAGTTTCAAAAAACCAGAGTGAAACCCCCTGATGAAACATATCGTTTGAAACACTTGGGCGCCTTAGAATAACGGCGTTGGGATTTCATCTGTGAACGCCAGCAAGATTAATGAATTTTTCCTTGTTGGAAGCTTGACAAAACGAGATTGAAGCTAAGTATCTTTCACTATTATGTCGAAGGAAGACTGATCAAAAATAAAAAAATCAAAAAATCAAAAAATTCCAAACAAAGAAAAAAATTGTTTAAAGTTGTTATAAGATTCTGAACATGCACAGAGTTATAAGATCCTGAATATACATTGAGATAAAGTTTTAAGAGATCTAAAACATCTAGTTAAACAAGTAAAAGTGATCAACACCGGTACTTCAAGAGAGGTCACTGATGTGAATAGCAGCGGTAATTTCTAAAGAAGTTTTGGGAAGCTGTGAGTATTTTACCGAGACCTCAGTACCTATGTTCAATGAGTCTTTTCAGAATGTGCAGATCTATTTCTGCTGTTTCAGAGAGGTGAAATTGTGAGCACATAATAAGGATTTAAAACTAAACATTACTTCATATGTGTGTGCATCATAAATACGAAAACCTTTAACCAAGAATGAATGTGAAAAAGGTCATGTCACTCGGCTCTTATAGTTAGTTTGATAATCTTCCCTACCACCTCCAGAAAACAGGACGACACTGAAAGGAGATAAAAGGCAATCTGGTCAAATCATCTCTAACCCGTTAAGTAGCTATAATAACATGTTTTCCTAGGTGTAATTAGAATGAGGTAGTGAGGTTTCTATGTTAGTCCTCTTGGATGAGACACCCACAAAGCAGTGCTGGCCCAAGGTTTTTTTTAAATAGAAAAAGCAGTACATAAAACCTGTTAAATATTGGTCTTTATCTGCCTTCGTATGCTATGTTACTATGACATGTGTTGCCTTATATTTGGCTTTACAGCTCCTTTCCATTGGTATATAAAGCCTTTCGATATGCTTTAGGAATTATTTTAGCTGGATAACCTCTGAAAATGAATCGACATATCGCTAGCTTGTTGTTTTTTCTAAATTCCATAAAATGAGCATATCCTTTACTCACCCCCTGCTGAGTCAAGCCGCTCTCCCTCCTCCCTGTGCTGAGTGGCGCTGCTGCTGATTCTTGCGGTGGAAGCAGTGGCGTGTCATGCATGCCAAAGCACATGGCCTGCCGCGGGCTGCTGCCATCGCGCCAAGCTGACGCCACTGCCGGAATCAGCGGCAGTGGGGGGCAGCAGTGAGGAATGGCTTAGCAGGGGGGGGGGGAGCAGCAGGCCATGTGTGTTGTGCCGCCCATAGAGGTCTGCCACCCTAGGCAGCTGCCCAGTCCACCTAGTGGATGGGACAGCCTTCCCAGAAAAGTGTAGCTAACATCAGCAGGGTCCTAGCAAAGCTTGAAGAATGATAGAGAATTTGGCAGCTGAGATTTAATGCTAAAAAAAATGCAGAGTGATGCATTTAAGCTGCCAGAATCCAAGGGAGCAGTACTCCAAGGGAGGTGACGTACTTCTGTCCACGAAAGAAGAGCAGGACCTGGGCGTGATTGTTTCTGATGATCTTAAGGTAGCTAAAGAGTCAGAAAAGGTGACGGTGAAAGCCAGAACGCTTGGATGCACAGGGAGAGGAATGATCTGTAGTAAAAGGAAGCGATACCGTCTCTGTATAAATCTTTGGCGAGACTTCATTTGGAGTATCATGTGCAATTCTTGAAGACACACCTTCAAAAAGATATAAAGAGAATGGAGTCGGTACAAAGGGTATCTACCAAAATCGTTATCTTTATTAATCATTTGATTATACCGCTCAGGCGGCCCTGGCATCAGAACGGTTTACAATAATAAAAACAGGCGGCTGTTAGAAAAATTGAAAGGGAATGCCAAAATTTCTTACAGGACAGAAGAGGACAGTGGAAGCAGGAGAGAGGGAAAGACTAGAGGTGTCCTGCCGAGTTGGGGAAGGGGAGGTCAAAAGAGAGGTGGAATAAATGAGTTTTTAACATTGCCTTGAAACTTGGAAAATGAAGTTTCAGAATGTAAGAGGGAGGCAGAGAGTTCCACAGTACGGGACCCAGGAAAAAGAATGCAGAGTTTCAAGTTTGTTCCAGGTCTGCATGGGAGACTGAGGGGAGCCCGAGATGGTTGACGTGAAGTAACCTAATAAGGCGGTGAAGGGTATGGAACTGGAGAAGGTTTGAGAGATGCTGTGGAGGGCCAGTGTAGATAACTTTGTGGACTAGGATAAGAATTTTATACTCAACACAGTTTTGGAGGGGGAGCCAGCGAAGATGAATGAGAAGAGGGGTGATGTGGTCGCACCAAGAAGAATGTGTGAGTATACGTGCAGCCGTGTTCTGTAAGAGCTGAAGATGGTGAAGCTGATATCGAGGAAGACTCGGATGTGTGACATTACAATAATCAAGCCTAGAGGTAACTAGTGAAAGAAGAGTCGTGAGGAGGGTACTGTGAGGAAAGGACAAACTGCACAAATTTGGAGAAGGAAGAAAAAGGAGCGGTGAACCAGAAATGACAGCGGGTCATGAAAGGAGAGAGAAGAGTCAAGTAAGGCTCCGAGATACCAGAGGGACTGGACAAGGAGTGCAAGCAATCGGAGGAGAGAGTGTGGGGCATGGTGTGTGGAAAGTAAACCAGATAGCAGCACATTTAGAAGTGTTAAGATAAGGCAATTTGTGCACAGCCATGTGGAGATATCTGATAAGCAAGAGTTCATCGGGGCTAGGTGAGGGGACTGAGGGCTGGTAAGGTGGAGTAGAATAATGTTGTCAGCATAAAAGTAAGAGGACATACCAGATTGTTTGATAATCAGTGCAAGGGGTGCCAAGAAAATATTGAAAAGGTGCTAACACAGAGCCCTGGGGACTCCGCAAGTGAGAGGCACAGTAGGAGAGGTGGACAATCCACAGGATACAGAAAAAGAACAGAGAGACAGAAACAACTGGAACCAGTGGAGAACAGTAACACGGAGCCCATAGTCATGAAGGCAGGAAAGTAAAAAGGAGTGATCGACTAAGTCAAAAGTCTCAGAAAGATCTAGTGAAACAGTGAGAGAAGTATCACCCCTGTCGTGCAAGACATGAATTTCATTAAGCAATGAGAGGAGGATAGTTTCCATGCTGTGATCAGGTCTGAAGCCTGACTGGCAAGGGTGAATAGCGTGGGCTGAGTCTAAGTGGGAGGATAGTTGGGAAAACACAACTTTCTCTAAAATGTTTGAGAGAAAAGGCAGATTGGAAATGTGATGCCAGTTGGCAAGGATAGTAGGGTCTATATTTGGCTTTTCAGTATAGGGCAGATAGTGGCATGCTTCCATAGGAACAGGAACATGCCGGATGATAGACTAGAGCTGAAAATGGTCAGTATGAATAGGGAAAGGGCAAGAGATGGTTTGGTAATCCAGTGAGAGGGTATGGGATCTGAAGGGCAGGTGGTCTTGTGAGAAGAGGTGATAGCTTTAGAGAATTCAGATGCAGAGATTGGTTGAAATGCAAACCAGGTATGGGAAAGAGTGGCGAGAGAAGTAGGAGATGGTAGTGGGCCAGTTGGGAGGGCAGAGCGTAGAGCAATAATCTTTTCTGAGAAGAAATGGACTCAGCAATCAGGAGAAGGGGTCGAGGGAGGTGGTTATGGCAGAAGAGCAGTTTCTTTTGGGGAAACTGCTAGGTACTTCTGACCTAGATGGGCCACTGTTGGAAACAGGATACTGGGCTTGATGTACCTTGGTCTGACCCAATATGACATATTTTATGTTCTTATGAGAAAAGAAAAGAGAATGAAGTATTGAATAAAGCTGGCTAGTATAGTTGGCGGCAGAAGAGATCTGAGTTGAATAATAGGATTTCCTAATAGTGTGCAAGTGTTATTTGTAATGTTGGTATCGATGGTGGAAAGACAGCAGGGTGTTCGTTGAGGAACGGCTATGCCAAAGACGTTTAGCCCAGTGAAGGTGGGCGTGGAGTAGAGATAGGCCAGGGCTGAACCAGGGATGACGTCAAGGGCGCCGTCCAATAGGGACAGGGTGAAGAAGTGCCAGCTGGTCTAGATGGTCCCTAAGACCTATGTGCCAGGTTTGGACCTGGTCAGTATTCTTCATCATAAGGCATAAGGTGACAAACTTAAAGATCTCAATTTGTATATTTTGGAAGAAAGGAGGGAGAGGGAAGATAATAAATGCACAGGAGGACAGCCTCTTTCACTTGAAAGAAAGCTCTGCAGCAAGGGGGCATAGGATGAAGGTGAAAGGGCTAGGAGTAATTGGAGGAAATATTTTTTTACAGAAAGAGTGGTAGATGTATGGAATAGTCTCCCCCTTGAGATGGTAGAAATGAGAAATCCAGGCTCACCTTTTCGAGGCCGCTTTTGGATCCTGATCCGCTTATTCACCAATGTGTTTCCTTACGATTCCCCTAGATGTAACCTTACCCTCAGCTGCTGTGCTGTCTTGACTAGATTGTAAGCCAGTGGTTCTCAACCCAGTCCTCTGGGACCCCTAGTCCAGTTGGATTTTCAGGGTATCCACGATGAATATGCATGAGATTGATCTGCATACAATGGAGAACTGTGTTGAGAGCCACTGTTGTAAGCTCTGACGAGCAGGGACCGTCTTTTACATGTGTTTGTACAGCGCTATATACGCCTTGTAGCGCTATACTGGCACAAATGATCTGTAGTGTTAGTGGTAGTAATAGAGAAATGTATCTAAATTCAAGAAAGCATGGGACAAAAAACAGAGAATCTCTAACGTTATAAAAGGACTGTAAAGCTTAGTAGCTAGTATGAAAGGGCATACTAGACAGGTCATAAACCATTATTAAGGGACCCAGAATATCAATGCTTGACCCAATACAAGCATTGTGGAGCCTGTGTCTTTTGGGGAAACTGCTAGGTACGTATGACCTAGATTGGCCACTGTTGGAAACAGGATACTGGGCTTGATGGACCTTGGTCTGACTCAGTGTGACATATCTTATGTTCTTATATGGGGGCGTGTTTACTAAAGGATTTAATGCGCGTTAATGAAATTAGCACACGTTGAGTGCCCAGAACCCTTTTATTTCTACAGGCACAGTAGCACTTAATGCATGTTAGATTGTCCCTTTTTTGTCAAGCATCAAAGTTGTCAGTGATTTCAGCATGACCATTTTGCAAGAAACAGTATATCAAATGAATAAATTACATGGGTGAGGCATAACATCTGTGCTCTGTTTCCAGCTTAAATCTTCCCTCAGGGTCAACTAACTCATAATCTGCTTCTGTTTGAGTAAAGAACTAAAATTGGCATTGAGAATGGGTGGAGAAACAGCAATGTTCACCTGATGCACATACTTAAAATGCAAGACGTTTTTTATACATTGCCCTGTAAGACTTCACCCTCATCATAATCGATTCTACACAACAATGATAAACTTAATAATAAAGAAGTACAATGTGTTTTTTCTCTAAGAAATCAAAACCTATATGAGAAAAAGCCAAATGTTCCTTGACAAAGTCAGTAACACCAAATGTGCCACACCTGTTTAGGATAAGTAGGAACCTCCATACAGAATCTCTTACTGCCCCCAAGCAATTAGAGGTGTTGATGACATAGCAGATGATCATGAACAAAGAATAAAGCTTTACAGAAGGAATGGAATTTGATGATCAGCTAAGAATGGATTAAAAGTTAAGGCTATCCGATGTACAATGCGAAAATATAAGCATCCACATCATTGGTCAGAAATATATCATAAATGATGCTGCAAAGCTGCATTAAGACTTTTTAAAAACATGTGGTGTGTAATTTTAGAAAGTGGCGCCTAGTTAACCTGAATTTTCATGCATGTATTTTATAAGGTCTAGTATTCGCGCACTTGGCTTTATAAAATAAGGAGTAGGTGTGAAAGTAGGTACGTTAAGGTGAGATCACTTATACCAGCCCTAGAGCTTCTGTGAAGGACATCACCTACGTTTCACAAGTGCATGTGCAAATTATAGTATTCTATAATCAACGTGCATTCTTGCATGTTCCACTTATACACCACCCATGTGCATGTCCACAGTGAAAGTATGCATGATGCAAACAATGGACATACCAGTCGGTAGAAGAAATCATTATTTATTTAGACAGACAGACAGACAGACTTATATACCACCTTATCCTACAATCAAAGTGGCTACATCACATCACAATTGGGTTACATTTAACATATGGGTGCTTTACAACATTTAACATGAGGGTATTTAACAACATTAAGACAAAACATTAAGACAACACAATTTGAGGGTTACATGTATCATTATATTGTCGTGGGTTTAGCTGTGTTGATTAGGTATTGATTTTTCAGGGGTGTTTACATTGCTATCCCGCTCGGGTATGGGCTGTTGCGTGTCTGGTTGGGACTGTTGTCAATCTGCTCATATGTTTCTGTGAAAAGCAGGGTTTTAAGGGCCTTGCGGAAGTCTGTGATGTCCTCTAATTCCCTTAGGCACGTTGGGAGGGAGTTCCATAGTGTGGATGACATTAATGATGGAGCTCTTCTTGACGTATTTTGTTTAGTCTTCTGATATCCTGAAGGTGTGGTGATCATATTGGTATTGTTGTTCCTTCTTGGTCTATTACTAATGTTTCTTGTCACGATCTTGTAGTGCATCTGCTGAAAGATGGTGGATGATTTTGAAAATGATCAAGATTATTTTAAATTTTGCTCTGACCACCATTGGGAGCCAGTGTAGTTGCTGTAAGATAGGGGTGATGTGTTCTGATCTTGGCGTGTCAGTGATGATGCGTGCTGTAGTGTTCTGCACCATTTGGAGTGGGTGTAAGGTTTGCTGGGGGAGGCCTTGATATAGAGAATTTCCATAATCAAGCAGAGGTGTAATGAGCGCTTGGCACACTGTGCAGAAGTGATCCTGGCGGAGTAGTGGCTTGATCTTGCATATGGTCCTCAAATGTTGATATGCCTTGTTTGCGGTTTTGGCGATATGAGATTTCAGGTTCAGAGCTCTATCCATTGTTATGCCCAAGTATCTAACTTCATCTTTGACTATTATGAGTTTGTTTAGAATACTGATATTCTGTGGTGGAATGAAGGTAGGGTTTCTGGTGATGAACATTGCCTCAGTCTTATCGTAGTTGACCAACAGGTTATTGTCTGTGAGCCATATATTCATGTCCTCAAAGCATTTAGTCACTGTTGTGGTGTTAAGTTCTAATAGGTTGATCGGAGCATACACCATGATGTCGTCAGCATATATGTGATAGAGGAGTTTGTGTTGTCTGATGATGTTGCATATGGGTTGGATGTAAATATTGAAGAGCATAGATGACAGGGCCAATCCCTAAGGTATTCCTTGCGTTGCAGAGAACTGCAATGAGTTATTTTGGTCGCATTTGCGCTTAAGTGGCCACTTAACAAAATGTGAATTACTAAATGACCAATATTTATGTATACACGTTCTTTATAAATCTGGGCGGCTCCTTATAAAAGGACCCTTTTATGTAATTATTATTTTTTCAAGCCAGTGAATACTTTGGTATGCATCTTAAGTTACTTGCACATTTAGAGGGCAATTTTATAAGAGGGAACTTGGTTTAAGTAGGCGCCTACTTAGCTGCTATTTTATACAGACAAGTAGGAGACTATGAGTCTTTATAAAATACTTAAGTGGCAGAAATTGTGCCTTGAATGAAGGAGCCGCATGTGCACCTGCTTGAGAGTAGGCCTCAATGTTCATGCATACAGGGGCATGTTTACTAAGCCCACACTAGTAGCGTGCATTTGGGCTGCGTTCGTAGCATGGGGCACTGCATTAGATGCAGGGGAGTGGGAACAGCTGCCCCCCAGAATTTAGCATGGCTCTTCGCATTAAAACCACTGCATGGAGCAACTAGTGCCACCCACTGTGCAGGTGGTAGTTGTTCCCTGCCAAGCACTGGCACTGTGGGCTTCCAAGGCCCGTACTAGTGGAACTATAGCAGGAATGCCCACATCCCACCAGTCACCACGCAGACACATGCTACCGGGGTAGCATGTTTTTTTAGCGCAAGGCCCCATACTACTTTTAACGCTGTGCCAAAAACACACACTAACTCCATGCTGCCCAGTAAACATGCCTCAAAGTTCACAAGTATGCATATAAATTAAAATATTTTATATTCTAACTGCGTACTTGCTAACTGCGCCTGAACTCTTCTCAGACCGCACCCCTGGCTATGTCCACCACCAATGTAAGCACCTTCACGTCAACACGGCTACATGTCACCTTGCACTAACAAAAAACTGAAACCGCAAATATACAAATTTATTCTTTTGTGAGGCTCAGGTCCATCTATCTATCATGCATACAGTTGACAGTCAAAAAGAAACCACCCAAAAATTATTCAGCTTCCTAAAACAATTAGAGCAGTTGCCATGTTAGTCTTCTTCAGCGGACTGAAATAAAAGTCAACATACAAAAACAAATGAGATACAGCAGCTTTTAGGAGCTTCATTCCTGTCATTCCTGTCTCATTACAATCCACTGCAAGATTAAAACCTTCCGCAATATGTAAAGAGCCTGTGTAATCTTCTAATCAAAGTATTGATTTTTTTTAAGCAGGAGGTTTATTTAATCCTGCATTGGTAATGGTTATTGCACCATTAACTATAGCCCCATTAGGGTCATTACACCAGTAACTATAGCCCCCATTAATCCATGACAATCCATGATAAGGCCAAAAAGGGAAGACCATCCTAAGCTCATAGCACATCAATCTTAGTCAAAAGCTTGCAATCAGTTACCTATCTATTGATTGGGTGATCTTATGGGTTACAAAATACTCTTTCACGCACACTGCACAAGCTCAAGGCCATTTTCTCTGTTTTCTTTTAACTCTGTAGATGAGCTCCTTCAAAGTTTATCATTTATGCTAAAAGGCAGTGGGGTAAATTAGCTGAATTGCAGCTCTTGGAACCAATTAGGCATGGATTTCACTTTATAACTGGAATTGTCATACCTGTCCTCAGAACCAGGATCTCCACAATGCATAGACATGATTGGGATATGGAATCCCCCAGTGGCTGTAGGGTCACTAGGACAGATTTGGGAAGCCCTTCTTTATGGACATGGTGACCAGCAGAGACAATGCAAGGTAAAGCAGCTTGTCCAAGGTGCACCTGTGGGGCTAGAAACCCCAGTCCCACAGCCTAAGGTTGCTGTCCTCTAGTGGGATTTGAACCCCTAACCCTCTGAGGTAACTTAACCCAACCACTAGGCCATTCTTCCCTGATCTCTTAGATATGAGGCTGTTATGCTAACCACTAGGCTACTCCTCCACTCCCATCAGAAATTATGCAAATCCATCTTTCAGGGCATATTTTATATATCCGATTATGCAACTCATACATTTAAATACATTTTGATGGAGAAAACTAATTTATACAGTTGTTCTCCAAGTACCGATGACTCACCATAAATGGATCTTTAATAAAGAAGATGGGCGTGTTGTTCCCAGTAAGGTCCCAGTTTCCATCTTCTGTGTAGAATTTCACGGCAAATCCTCGAGGGTCTCGGACAGTGTCAGCTGAGCCAGACTCTCCAGCTGTAAGAACAAGACCAAGCCACATTACTGGTCAGCAAGATGCCGAATGAACCCCTTATCTAGAACATTTCAGAAGGCAGCTCTACAGTAGATATATGCACTTTGGGCTCATTTGGGTGTCTAAAAAAATAAGTGTGAGCACATTTCTTGCACACATATACACCTATGAATTAATATGTGTGCAAAAAAGCCATAATATACCTAGTAGGTGCACATTTAAGATAAATATGTGCCCAAAAAATGAAAGAAAACTAAATTTTTTTTGAGGGACGTGCACATGTCTAGTGTACAGTTTAATGGGTCTGTAGTAATTTAGCAATATGACCAGATGTCCTATGGCTCATTAGGTCCCATTTACTATGTATCAAATGCGGGGTTTATTTACCTTCCTCTTTATCCCACCAGAGTTGTAATTAGCATTTCCTTAAGAAGAAAACAAGCCTGGCAGAAGGGAATTTAGCTGTGTGTAGGCAGTTCACTGGCAGTGCGCTGCTACACACTGCTATTGGATGTTCTCGGATCTGGCTTTGACTCCCCAAACTGACTATGGTTGGAGAAACTGTAGAGGCAGTGTTCACATGCCTGGTGGAGGACGTCTTGGGCATTGTTCAGCGATGACCAAAGAGACACCTAGTGGCCAGAGAGCTGTGGCTTGTGCTTCTTGGCCAAGGGCTATTACTGCAACAACTGGGCAGAATTTGAAGGGGGAAATAAAATAGGCTATAATCCCAGATAAATGTAAATGACAGCCCATAGCAACATGGATCAATAAAGCCCAAAGGAGCAAGAGTAAACTGGTCAAAATGAAAAAGGAAATCAGGAAATCAAACAAGTGACCCAGCAAGCCAAAAGCACCTGCTCTCAGAAGTTCAATTAGTTTGGTACAACTACAGGTTGTGAATTCTAGCCCATATTATCTCAGAGAAGAACCCTACTGTGTCCAAACCGCAGTCTACAGTAACTGCAGAGTTGCCAAGTTACACAGTTACAGGAGTGAGATTTTAAGTCAGTCCTGGATTTCTGATGTATTGTGGGACCCTCAACACGGATTCTAATGGGTAAAGTCAGAAACTACAAATAACAGAATTGGCAAAATAATCTCACCCCTGAAACTTGGCAACTCTGTAACTGAAAAAGTAAGGGGGAAAAAAAACTTGGTAAAAGGTTCCTTTTCAATCCTACGTTCTAAAAAAAAGACAGTGGGTCATGTTGATAGTGAAACCACCAAAGATGTAAAAGACCTGAAGGTTTGAGTAGTCATCTTAACGGTAGACCAGAGTTCTCAACCTAGTCCTCAGGACACACCTAGCCATCACACTTTCAAGATAGCCACAACGAATATGCATCAGAAAGATCTGCATACTATGCAGTCAATGCTTGTAGATCTCAATCATGCATATTCATTGTGGCTATCCTGAAAACCTGATTGGCTGGGTGTGTCCCAAAGGATCTGGTCGAGAACCCCTGCATTAGACCATTCAATCCAGACCGTCAAGTCTACCACCAAAATTACGTCATCTGTGCACTCTTCCCATCATTCACTATTTTATTAAAAATTCTGAGCAAACCTCTCCCCCAACCAGAAAATGCATCACTGAGCCAAAGATCCACTCCACCCATACATAGGACTCACCTACAGTGGAGAATCTGATGGCAATAGGAGTTTTTTTCCCAATTTGGTCAAACACCTTAGCCTTTGAGTATTTTGTGATATCATGTGTCACTTCAAAATAACCAAATGCTCCTGTAAAAGAAAAAGAAAAGAAACAGACCCTCTAAATTAATGTGCTAAATTATTTATTAGTCTTTTTTCATGCAATTTATAACTCAAAAACACTTGTACTTCTAATTAGCCACAGGTGGATGTTTTTAATGTAATATTATCTTATAGTACTACAGAATACATGATAAGTACATGTTTTAAGAACCTATAGCCTAAGGTCCCTGTTTACTAACACACAGTAAAATAGCATGTTTTTGTGCACTCTTTTGTCAAAACCTTTTCTTACCATAGGATTAATTAATCAACAGTGCACAGTGGGCTTCTATGGGAGTCTGCTATCTTTTAAAGGGGCTAGTGGAAGTAAAAGAAAATAGTCCCTCCACCTCTGACCCCTTCTTAAAAGTGATTAGGGTTTCCAACTGACTCCATATTTGCCTGACAGGCTTGATCCAGTCCTGGATTTACCCCATTGCATGCAGGCACTTGTAGTCTTGCTTTTCTTATACTGTAGAGTGCAATAGAGCTATCAGAACTACAGGATCCTCCACGGACGATTCCCCCCCCCCTTTTTTTCTTTGAAATTAATGAATACACTCTCACCCACCCCTGTTCTAATACCTCTTTCAAACTGTGCGCAAACCCCAGACTTTCCCACCCCATGGAACCCCCAAGCACGTACCAGCAATCCCTGGTGACCCGTAGGGGGTAGAAGCTATCGCCAGCTGCTCCCACCCTTTGGTTCCCTCTTCATAAAAGGAAGCTTCATCTCCCTAGCACTAGGGATCAGGCTATTTTTTGTACTTCTATTGGTTCCTTTAGGCTGCCCCCAAAAGCACCAGTTTGCACATTAGTGAGCTGATGTTTCAGAGAGGAAAATTAACACCATCTCTAGATGTGTTAACTCTCCTGGAATGACACATCTTGTGAAGCATAACACAAGCTGTTATTCCATTCGCAGAGCTGCCTAGATACCCAGTTCCAGGAGTGAGATTTCTAAGCCAGTCCTGGATTTCTGACAATCTCATAATTCTGGTGAATTATGGGACCTGCATCATTGATTCCAATGGGTAATATCAAGGACTACAAATACCATATTGCACTGCAATGCAAACTTAAAACCAGAACTGGCTTAAAATCTCACTCCTGTAACTGGGTAATGTGGCAGCTCCATAATGAGCCATATTTCATGCATCTATATCCTTTGCAGCTCATTATTATTTAATGTCCACTGAGGAGAAAATGCTTGCAGTGCTGCAAATAACACCTCCTATTGCCAATAACACAGCATAGTGAATAGCGGAGTTTCTAAGTTACTTAGTTCCAGGAGTAAGATATATTAGCCAGTTCTGGTTTTAAATTTGCATTGCAGTGCATTATGGTATTTGTAGTCCCTGATATTACCCATAATGCATCATGATGAGATTGTCAGAAATCCAGGAATGGCTTAACCTCTCACTCCTGGAACTGGGTAACCTGACATCTCTAAAAAAGACTCTTAAACGTGTTCTTGAGGCAATGGGAGATAAATTGACTTGTCCAGCATCAGAAGGAGCATCAGTAGATTAGCACGATTTGAATCTTGTTTCCTGCCTATAATTCTAACCCAGAGCGTCTCACTAGGGTTGCCAACTGGCTCCAGATGCGCCCAACAGGCTTGATCCAGTCCTGGGTTTACCTCATTGCATGCAGGGACATGTAGTCTTGCTTTTCTTATGGAGTGCAATGGAAAAATCAGAACTATTTGTCCCTGCATGAAATGGGGTAAACCTAGGACTAGATCAAGTGTGTCGGGCGCATGTGGAGTCAGTTGGCAACCCTACGTCTCACACCTATACTGAGGACCCCATAGCCAGTCAGGCTTTCAGGATACCTACAAAGAAAATGTATGAAACCAATCTGCATGCATTAGGTCTCCAATGTATTCAAACTAGACTGATGCAAAGTCATCGTGGGTATCCTCAAAACCTGACTAGCCAGGTGTGCCTGCAGGTGAGCGTTGAGAAGCACTACCATAGACACATTTGAGATGTCAAAACTACGATAGGCATCGACAAAAGCAAATGAGGCAATAAGATGGAAGGTAAAGGAATGGCCACGGGTTAGAACAGAGCTTCCCAAATAGCCAGTGGGGTTTTCAGGATACCCCTGATGAATATACCTGCAATATATTTGCATCATTGGAAACCCTGGTATGAAAATGTCATTATGTCTGCTCTGAAAACCAGACTAGTTAGGACAGGTGTTGGATGACACTACTATTCAGCTAGGTGCAGAGCTGCCAAGTTACCCAGTTCCAGGAGTGAGATCTTAAGCCAGTCCGTGACTTCTGACAATCTCATCCTGATGCATTATGGGACCTGCAGCACTGATTCCAATGGGTAAAATCAGAGACTACAAATACCATGCTGCACTGCAATACAAATTTAAAACCAAAACTGGGAAAAAAAACCTCACTCCTGGATATGGGTAACTTGGCAGCTCTGTACGTAGCAGAATGCACATATATAAATGAGGAACCGTATTCTAATTAGGCTGTATTGAAAGCATCAGCTCTTTCTCCAGACAAACACACACATACAAAATAATAACAAATTTCAATTATAATCCTAGACATAAAAGTGGCAGAGCTTATGAAATCCATTTCTCCACCCTGTGATCCTCCCCTTGAGACATCCTGCCGTTGCCTATTTCCTTAATTCATTTCTAATTACCTATGATAATCAGGTGCTTTCAGAAATTTTGGCTGCTACTACCACTGGCAGCTGTGTTCCAACTTTGTTTCTGAAGTTGCTTTTTCCAGAGTGACTGAAAATCATATGATGTGTCATATGGGAATAAGGTTACTGGCCTGGCAAGTTAGAACTATTTATTTATTTATCATTTCTTATATACCGCCTTTTATGATATCAAGGTGGTTTACATTGAACAAACTGAAATTACACTGAACAGGGCATTATAACTTGGAGATAACCCTCCATCACCCATGTTCCCTGTAAAATAGTTAAGTGGCTTGCCCAAGACCACAAGGAGCACCTGTGGGACTAGAAACCCCAGTCCTTCAGGCCCAAGGTTGCTGTCCTCTAGTGGGATTTGAACCCCTGACCTTAGGTAGCTTGCCCCAACCACTAGGCCACTCCTCCCTAAGAAACAAAGAAATGGCCCAGCTTCAGCATAGCTAAAACGAGGAAAAGAAATCAGATGTACTCATTTCCGTTTTAGGCTTGGCGAACCATAGTGCCTCTCAGGATGGTGCACAGTAAGACAGAAAACAGAGTTGCTGTTACTCAGTTCCAGGAGTGATATTTGAGGCCAGTCCTGGATTTCTGGCAATCTCATTCTGATGCATTATGGGACTGTCTTAAAATTTCACTCCTAGACCTGGGTCAGGCAAATCTGAAGCCAGTTGGCAACACTAACATTGCTCCTGTTATCAGTGCTTTCCTGAGCAAGAGCTGCCTAGTACAGGGTGAAGATACATGCTGTTGCTAATATGATTAAATCTCTCTCCCTGAACAATAATCTTTAAAATATATTAGCAAGAAGCTATTGGAGGAAATGTATTGTTTGAGTGATATCTCAGAGAAAACCCAGTGTCCAGCAGGAGTCCTTCTGGGACCCAAGTCTGAACTGGTAGTGAAACTTCAGCAGAGTTGTAGATTTTTTTAATGATTCACTTTTATTCAACTAGGAAAACAGCAGCCTTTATCTCCAGAAAACACTGCCTTAAAACGCAGCATTTATTCCATGCTTAACTCTTTCATGGGTGGTCCAGAGTCAGCTTGAGCATTGTTTTCAGAAAGTTCTATTTAAAATGCATTGGAGCATTCTGTCTCAGAAAGACTTTCCATCAGAAACATTAGCACCGTCAGACTCACATCCTTAAGGCTTTGTACTATTTCTTTCACGGTCAAGAGGGTTCCATAAGAACATAAGATTTATCATTCAGGGTCAGACTAATGGTCCAGCAAACTCAGTATCCTTCAAACAGAGGCCAATCCAGATCACAAGTACCTGACAGGAACCTAAAAGCTAGACAGATCCCATTGATTTCTCCAAGTTTATGTTTATAGACTTTTCCTACGGGAACTTATCCGAACCTCTTTTTAAACAGCTACACTAACAGCTTTTACTACACTCTCCGATAATGAATTCCAGAACTTAATTACACATTAAGTGAAGAAATATTTTCTCCAATTAGTCTTAAATGTGCTACATTGTACTTTCATTGGGTGTCTCCTAGTATTTATACTTTTTGAAGGATAAACATTTACTTGTTCTACTCCCCTTATTATTTTATAGACCTCTATCATATCTCCCCTCATCTGTCTCTTTTCCAAGCTGAAGATTCCTAACCTTTTAAGCCTTTCCTCATAAGGGTACCCTCCCATCCCCTTTATCATTTTGGTTGCCCATCTCTGTAACTCTTCCAATTCAAGGTACATTTGCACCATGGAGCAATATAGAGGCATTATAGTATCCTTGGTTTTATTCTCCATTCCTTTCCTTATAATTCCTAGCATTTTATTTGCTCTCTTGGCTACTTCTGCACACTGAGCAAATGATTTCAACATCGCAATGATGTGCAGATCCTTTTCCTGGGTGGTGGTTCCTAATGCAGAATCTCGCATCATGTAGCCGTAGTTTGGGTTGTTCTTCCCAAGTGCATAGCTTTGCTCGTTTCCACATTAAATTTCATCTGCCATTTGGATGCCCAGTCTCCCGATTTCTCAAGGTCAAACTCCCCCAAGTATCTTACATTGGGAAATAGTGTCCTGCTTTGGAAATGCATCTCTCACTCTTCTGTGAAAGAGAAAAAATATCCCAGCCAATATAGTAGATTCGGAAGGACACAGTGAGAGCCCATCAGTCCATGTGGCTGGAGACCAGAGCACGATGCAGCATCTTTGCCAGCGTTGAGTGTTTAGGCTCAAAGCTCTTGGGGACGACATTCCTTGTCTGTTGATCTTGTATATCAGCAAGCAAGAAGTGTCGGCCCCACTTAGTCAGCAGTACCAGTACAGATTCTACAGGAGAGTCAGATAAAGGCCATGAGATTGATGGTTTCCCACTACCAGGGGTGCAGGTATTAGTATGGTGCCTCCTATGAAAGATGCAAAGCTGCAGGTTGGTGTTTGCTACCAGGTCTGCATTGGAGCTCAGTATTATAGCTGAGTGGCTCCTTGGGGCTCACGCTCCATAGACAGATGCTGGGGCTGGTGGACAAGTACAGATGAACTGAGGGAAGGGATGGAGGCATGGGGAAAATGGGTGGCAAGAAAAAGAGGCAGGGGGTAAACACAGGGGAAGAGAGGAGTGGTGAAGAACAAGAATCAAGGAGACAAATACAGGGGAAGAGGAAAGAGTTGTAAAGAGAAAGTGGCAGAGGAATGGGGATACAAGAGCAAATGCAGGGAACTGGGGAAAGAGGCAGGGGCAGGAGCTGGAGAAGCAGGAATGAATACTAAGGGAAGGAATAAGGCACTGGGAAGACGATGTACTGCGATGGGCGTGGAAAAGAATGAGCTAGCTACTGTGTGATGAAGGAGGAGGCCAGATAACAATGTAGGATAAAGAGAAAAGAAAACAAACAACAGAAAAAAATGGAACCTAAGAGTAATGACAATAAAAGATAGAAAAATACAGAATAAAGGCTGAGACACTGGGGAAAAGGAAAGAAAACTTAGTAAGCCAATGGGAACAGAAATATAGATAATAAAAAATGAATAAATAAAAATATTTTCTCTGAACAGGCTGACTGTGTAGCACATTTAAGACTAACTGGGGAAAATCAAACGTGTAATCAAACTCTGGAATTCGTTGCCAGATGATATGGTAAAAGCTATTAGTGTAGCTGGGATTTAAAAGAGGTTTAGAAAAGTTCCTGGAGGAAAAGGCCATAAACCATTATTAAAGGGGACTGGGGAAATCTACTGCTTACTCCTGGAATAAGTAGCATGGAATCTATCTACCTTTTTGGAACCTAACAGGTACCTCTAACCAGAATTGGCCACTGTTGGAAACAATGTTCCCTCTAATTTTCTGTAGGCTGTGTGCGCATAAAATATCAGCTGTGCAGCTTTTGAAGGAAGGTTAAATTTTTGTGCGCCACATAACGACACTCGGAGTTATATACTTTAAAATTTGACTACACGTCAGAATACAGTATGTACACCATATTGATTGCACTAGAAAATATTGTAGAACTTGTGAAAACCATAAATACACAACAACTTTTCAATTTTAAGAACGTCTGTGTTGTTTTCTATCAGAATCAGAACCGTAATTTTTGTGCGCTCTGTTGTAAAGTATGTGCGCTCACTCGGTGAGGTGTGTGCGCGCGCACACGCGCACAGCTTAGAGGGAACAGTGGTTGGAAACAAGATACTGGGCTCGATGGACCTTTGGTCTGACACAGTATGGCATTTCTTATGTTCTTAAAAAGAGAAAAATGTAAAAAAGAGAAGGCAAGGTCCAAACCCCAGTGATACTCCTTGTATCATGGGCAAATCACTTAACCCTCCATTGTCTCAGGTGACTTTAAGTCCTCTGGGGACAGGAAATTATCTATTCAACCTATATATAACTCACCTTGAGCTACAACTGAAGAAGGTGTGAGCTAAATCCAAAAAGAAAACATGAAAAAAACCTGAGAATGATCTGAAGAACTGAACAAGAAAGAAACAAAGTAAGCTGGTAAGATGAAGAAAGTAAAAATTAAACCTGAAACCTTTTTATTGAGTGGCTGAGTTTTGAAATATTACAGTCTTACGAAAATGGATTATGTGGTTTGAGAGACTGCAGTGTCATCAAGTGTTTTTCTGAAACCTTATGCTCTGAGATTGGGAGGAAAAAGGATAGGGTGGGTCGGGGGGGCGGTTGGCATACTCTCAGGGCCAGTGCAAGCATTAGAGGCGCCTAGGTGGACCCTCCATCCCGCTACCCCCCCCCCCTCCTCTGGGATCTGCAGTGACAACCACGATGCAGCATTTACCTAAAGTTTCCGCGGCACTGAGTCATAGTTCCTGCCTTCTACGACCTGCCGCTTCCGCCCACCGGTTTGCACAAACCGGAAGTCTGCATCAGAGGGGGGCAGAAATGGCAAATCATAGAAGACAGGAACCCCAGCACAGCACTGGAGACTTTAGGTAAATGCTGCATTGTGGTTTCAAAGCCATGCCTGTCGCTGCAGGTCCCGAAGGGGGGAGGGGGGAGGGTGGGCAGCAGCAATGGGTGTCCCCAGGATGCCAGTTCTCTAGGCAACCACCTAGCTTGCCTAGTGGTAGCCCCATCCCTGCATGCCATGTGCTTAAAGTCTCCTTCGCATAAAGTGCTCTTCTATGGCAGCTCTGCACACTAGAATTTTGATTTGGAAAATACTAAAATGTTCAACAATGTCACTGCATTCAGGGTTCATTTAGTGCCATCTAGTTATTTTTTTTAGATTATGATGTATTCCAGGTCTCCTTGGAGCTTTAAATCAAGTATTTCTAATAATTTTATATAGTTAGCCCAAATCATCTGCTAGTTAAATAGAAGCCAATGAGTGACCGCCTACTAAGAGAAAATTACTTTAGGATCTGATTCAAACTGGTGACCAAGAAGTGAAAGATTTTTTTTGTTGCTGCACTGAAACACTGTCATATGATTGCTCCCCCCCCCCCCCCCCAGCCCATGATGAGTCTAAGCTTGCCCCAGGCCACGGAGCAATGTATTCCTAGTGCTTACAGTACAAATAGAAAGCACAAGGTCATAGTCATGAGCTGTATTGTGAAGACAACCACAACACTGCCTGATGGTCTTTAAACACTATTTGATGGCATTTTTGTGTGCTCAATAGGTTATTTATTTATTTATTTGGCATTGTTTGTATACCACTTTTCACCGGGTCAAAGTGGTTTACACTGAACAAAGTTAGATACTACGACATTAGAACAGTTTTCAACTTATGTACATATAACTTTTAACTTATATACAAATTTGTTGAGTAACCTCAAGTGCAAAGGTTATGTACAGTATATACAGTGGAACCGCCATTGGTAGTTAGGTCAGGTGTGGTGGAGCATCCTTATTCTGGGGGGGGGGGGGAGGATTAGTCAGAGGTGCCAAAGTGTTTGGTGAATAGGTAGGTCTTTAGGAGTTTATGGAAGGTGGGCAGGTCCATGATGTTTCTTATAGTGTCTGGGAGTGTGTTCCATGTGGATGGGGCGTATAGTTCAAATGAGCGCATGCATGCTTGTTGCGTAGATCTTGTTTTTGCATGGGGGATGATGAGGGTGCTCTCGCTGGATTGTCTTCTGGTTCTGTTGTGTTGTGGTTTTTGGAGTAGGGTGAATAGGTGAGATGTAAGGTTGGAGTTGATGGCTTTGTGAGTTAGGAGAAGGGTCTTGTATTTGATTCAGCTGGTTAGAGATAGCCAGGGTAGAGGTTTAAGTGTGGATGTAATATGGTCATATTTTGTTGCTCCTGTTAAGGTACGTGCTGTGGTATGCAGAGCGGTGCATAGGGGAAGTAGGGTGGATTGTGAGGGGCCTTGATAAATGGGAGGATTATGGTTTGGAATGCAGATCGAAAGTCCATTGGTTCCAGGAGGGGGCGTAGGCATTGTAGTGCTTGGGCTTTAAAGCAGAATGCTTTTGTGGTCTTCTGTACATGTAGTTTGAAGGAGAGATGCTGATCCAATGTGATTCCCAGGTATTGGGTTTATGGGTGTTGTCAAGGGTCAGAAACCAGCCCATGGGTGTGAGCAACGATGGATTTATGTGTTAAATTCTGTTCATCCTACCGGTTTGAATCGGAAAATTGATTGGCCCAGTTTGTTCTCATGATGGACCAATTGGGTAAGGGGTTTCCCAATTTTTGTGGGATATCCCCTTCATGATTGGTGGTTCTTTTTCTGATTGACATCAGTTTTCACCAGTGACTTTGGGAATTACCATCTTGTCATGAGGCGTGTCCGTGATATGACAGTCTAACCAGCAATGGGTTTTTCACTATGTGTGTTCTCCTTGCTGGTGATTGGTTCCCTCTTCTTTGATTGACAAAGTTTATCAGCCAATGACAAATATCACGGTCCTATATGATGATTGGATGCCGGTTTTGAATCGGCGTTTAGCGGCAGTTGACATTGAACAATTTCATGTGAGCACTTGATACAGAGACATTGAATACCCCGAAACGTGCACGTCGTGCTTCAATATATTGGAACTGCTGTATTGTGATAAGATAAGTTTTGGAATATTTTTTACTATAATAATAAAGAGAAATGAAAAAGAACTTATAAGTGAATAAATGGATATCACCAGTCTGCGTGGTTAAGTTAAATATCTTACCCTCCCTTGGTGTTATCTGACAAAAAGATTATTGGACATCACTTGTGGACTGATTCAGGGTCTTTCTTTATGATTTGTATAAACTCCAGTATGCTGTGATCCTTGTGTTCGGGCTTTTTTTCCCCTAAAATCTCAGGCATTATCAACCTCTTAAATATTCATTTCATGTATTGAAATGCTAGCAGTCAACAGATCACCAGAAATAAAATGTCTAAAAGCCCTCATATGCCTCCTCACCCTCCTCCAGCACCATGGAGGCAGAGCCGAGAACTAAGGAGGTCAGGGCTTAAATCCTACTCTCCCTCTAGCATGCCTCATGCAAGTCACTTCATCTTTGTTGATTCAGATAAAAAATTACATTGTAAGACCTCTGGGGACAAGAACTATATACTATTGTACCTGAATGTAACACGCCTTGAGCTATCAAAGGAAAGGTGTGAACTAGATAAAGGAAAGTAAACTCAACATTTGTAATAGTAAATTCTAAAGAAATGGGATGCTGAGGTGGGTAGAGTAGGAGGTTGGAACAAGCTCCTAGGGGAAAATTCTATAACAAAATATTAGCCAGGTAGACTGGAGAGAGCCATTGCTCATCCCTGGAAATAAGCTATGAGGCGTCTATCTAGTTTTGTGATTTGCTGTGTACTGTAACCCAGACTGGCCACTGTCAGTAACAGGATGCTGGGCTTAATGGACCTTGGTCTGACTTAGCATGGCTTTTCTTATGTTTTTAACCGAAGAAGGCTTATCTTCATACGTTGGGTAGTAGATTCATGGAGCAGCCTTCCACTGGAGGCTAGTAAGAGAGGACAGTGGGATAAAACCGGCCATAGAATTCAAGAAAACATGGGAGGAACACATATGATCTTCAATGATGGAGAAGCAGGCTAAACAATGGTATGAACAGGGCCGGCCCAACCATTAGGCAAAATAGGTGACCGCCTAGAGGACAGCTTTTTGGGGGTGGCAAAGAGCAGGGCATTGAAAGCTAAACAATAGATTCTGACAGCCAGAGGGGCATAAGGCTTAAGGTTTGCCTAGGGTACAATTCTGGGGCCAGACCTGGGTATGAACAGGATTTGTGGCATTGCAGTAAATAGGCAAACTGGCTCTACTAGATCTCGGGGGGATCAATATTCAGAAGTACTTATCCAGTTAACAGCTTCTGAAAGTGATATTCAGTGACACTGGGTGGTTTAGGGACAGAAAGTAGGTGTAGACTCCACATTGCAGTAAGCAAGGGGGGAATTATTGCATGCTAAAAGTCCATGCTGCAGTTAGAAGGGTACATTTAATACCACCTCAATGGGTGGCGCTAAGTGCACCTATGTTAATTACAAAGGACCAAAGAACAGCCCCAACAGTTAGCACACAGCCTCTACACTTACCATGTGCTAATTTTTGCTCTTTGTATGGAGTACGTGCAAAATCTTATCACGCTTTAGTAAACATGCCTCTAAGACTCTTCAGGGGTGATATCAGGGTGATCAGCAAATATATGATTAAATGGAACCAATGTGATTGCCAAATGAACCCTTTAAACCAGGTACTGACAGATAAAGAACCTTTTTCAAGGTACCTTACAGTAAGAAATAAAAGCTGTCTATGCAAAATAAAAAGTGTTTAGCATTCAAAACCTTATGTGAATTGGAATAAATGCAACAAGACCTCTAGGATGCATGCCACAGAAAAAAAAAGAAATACATACTAAAACAATTAGTCTTAAGCAGCTATAGCCATTGTCCAACAAATTGTACAGTTGAAAAATAGGGTTCAACTAGATTAAACAAGTGTATTTCTTGACCTTCTTAAACTCCCATTGTTTGGGTGGTCCGGCTGGGCTTCCTACTGAACGATCGTGATTGTAGGATACCGGTTGTATATGCTTGCATTATTTCCCTATGTTTTGGTTATTTCATTATTTCCTTATACTGTACTTTGATCGCTTCTTTTTGTGGGCTAAAGTGGGATCTGATGTTTGTTACCTTGATTGTATTTTTTTCTTATCTGTATTTTTTGCATCATTTCCCAGTTTCTGTACAAGATTGTTATCTTGATTTAACTGTAAAATTACATAAAGATTTAAAAAAACCAAGCATTTCTCAATTTTTATTTCATTGCGGGAATTCAGTGCACAGAGCATGGCAGGATGTGCCAGGCCTTTGGAAATGCACATTAAAAAAATCACGATGCATGGTTAGATGCACAAGGGAACATAAAAGCTGGGAATCACAATGGAAAGGCCTCGCGATACAAAAAAATGAAACGTATGTTGAACAAAACAAAGAAACTTTCCTTGTAAGGAATAAGTAGCTGATGAGGTGAGAGAGAAGGGAAATTTCTATTAAGATGAGCTGCAGGCAAGGGCAGGCTAACCATTAGGCAAATTAGGTGGTCGCTTAGGGGGGAGGCAACGAGCAGGGCATTCAAAGCTAAACAATAGATTTTGACAAGTGGGGGAGGGGGGGTTAAAACTTAAGGTTTGCCTAAGGTGCCAATACTTTGAACTAATTCTGTGGCCGGCCCAAGCTGCAGGGTCTGTGTGTAATGAGAGAAGAGGAAGGTTAGAGCTCCAAGGCAGAGTGAAATAGAGACCCTACTCCCCCCAGAAATAATAAAAGCATAAATAAGCTATCCTTGCTCACATCCTTTTCATGTTTTACTTGCATGTGAATTTTTATGAATGCATTTTTGCCTATGTTTGATCATTATTCTTTAAAGAGAAACAACTCATCTTAATCTCTTAAAGAATGTACTCACCTGCCCCCTTAGCATGCACAACCCTCTCAGGGATCCTCTCCCGATCAAAATGAGCCATTTCATCAGTGAAAATCACATCCTGGCCCAGCAGAGGACCCCGAGGTCCCACCGTGATAACATTTGTCTTATCTCCTACTGGGATCCCAGCTCCAGTGGTCAAAACTTGAAACTTGAAAATGCAAAATTGTAAATATTAGAAATGTGTTGCATAACATGCCAAACTGTGCTACACATACATGCCAAGAAATTAAGCATAAGGCAAGCAATATCTTAAACGTACACTGTGATATAAGGGCTGATGTGCTATCAGGTTTTCCCCATTTTGGATCAATGGGAAAAATGCTTGATGAGCAAAGCATTCAAAGCATTCTGTATTGTTCACACACAGCAAAGTGGCTCCTAAGAAATATTAAGGGTATGTTTACTAATCGGCGGTAGCAACTTCCTTGCAATATTGGAAGCCGCCACCACCGATTAATAAACATACCCCTAAAACAGAAGAAAACAGTGGGGTCAATATTCAAAGACATTTATCTGATCAGGACCGGTACAAGGGAATGAGGCACCCTAGAGAAAATATCAGCCTTGTGGCTATTAGCTTTTAGACCACTAGTGCCCTCCCCCCCTCCAAGATTTTGATTATAACAACTCTATTGTAATTATCTCAGCTCCATTCCTCCCAGAACAATCTATAAAAATATTATTTGGACATTAAGGGCCCGATATTCGAAGGGCAGTTACGCTGAGAGGGATATTCATAAGAACATAAGAAATGCCTTACTGGGTCAGACCAAGATCCATCAAGCCCAGTATCCTGTTTCCAACAGTGGCCAATCCAGGTTACAAGTACCTGGCAGGTTCCCAAAAGGCACACAGTTAGTGCCACTGAATAGCCTTGATTATGGTCATGATGCTAAGCACTTGGCTTCAGGGCATGTCTGCGGTGTTCTGGGGAGGAGCGGAGGTGGATGATTGATAACCAGGTAGTTAGCGACCTGCGCCAAAAAGATAGGCAAGAAAAAGCCTTGCCTATCTTTAAGAGTGGAGCTAACCAAGCAGCATGCAATATCGCTAGAGGACAGCAACCTTGGGCCGGAAGGACTGGGGTTTCTAGTCCCACAGGTGCTCCTTGTGGTCTTGGGCAAGCCACTTAACCCTCTATTGCCCATGTTCCCTGTAAAAACTGTTATCTCCAAGTTATAATGCCCTGTTCAATGTAATTTCAGTTTGTTCAATGTAAACTGCTTTGATATCATGAAAGGCGGTATATAAGAAATGTTAAATAAAATAAATAAATAAAAATCCCTCCTGGATCACAGTCAATGGAGAGACATGGCTAGTGGAGGCCCTGCAGTAGGTTCTGGTGTGGTCTCCGAAATTATGACACTCTAGGTGGATGCTTAGTTTGCCTAGTGCTTCCTCTGGCCCTGTTTCTACAATACTATACATTATTAATGTCAAACCTCAGAATTTTCTAAATAGTCTGAACTGTGTTCTACAAAGTGCACAAAACTCATTAACGGCTAATAAGGGAGAGGTTCTATGTTGTGATGCAACCTGTCCACCTCACTGAATTTATTACATATCACTCTGTTACCTGGGTGAACTTAAACTTGTCAGCTGCTGGAAGCTGTTCTGCTAGAGCCTATATGAGGAAGACTGTGTGCTGTGGGTTGCAGAAGGCAACAGCAAACTGTTGCACTATCCTGCCAAGAATGTCAGGAACATGTGGTTATGATAGCCTGTCTTTGAAAACTAGATAACATAATTATCACCGTCAGCTTGTCAAAATGAAGACACTGGTAAGTTTGCAGTTGGGTTTTATCGCTCAACGCATTGATGGTTATTATGGCTTTATCCTCATATGACCTGGATTGTTCTACCAGCATAGGGCTCAACATACTATCAGAGTGCTGCAGATTTTGGGCCCATGTGATAAGGATTAATGTCTTCGAATGGATGTTTAGTGCAAACCATAATAAAAATGAAGCACACTTCTAAGTCAGACTGTGTTGGATACGATTAGTCTCTCATCTTCACTTCTTTTCACTTTCATTTATTTTGACTGAGACCACACCTTCAAAGGATGTAAGCAGGTTGGAGTTGGTACAGAGGGCTGCTACTAAAATGGTTAATAGTCTTCGTTATGAAGCATATGTGGAGAGACTTAAGAATCTTAATTAGAGGAAAGGCGGAATAGGGAGATATGATAGAGATGTTTAAATACCTCCATGGCATAAATACACAGGAGAAGAGCCTCTTCCGATTGAAAACAAGATCTGCTACGAGGGGACATAGGATGAGGATGAAAGGGGATAGATTCAGGAGCAATATGAGGAAATATCTCTTTATGGAAAGAGTGGTAGATGCATGGAATAGTCTCCCAGTGGAGGTGGTAGAGACGAGGACAATAACTGAAATCAAAAAAGCATGGGACAAACACAGAGGATCTCTAAAGGAAAAAAGGGGACTCTTGTAGTTGATGGAAGGGCAGACTAGATAGCCATGTGGTCTCTTTCTGCCATCATGTTTCTATGTTTCATAAAAGCAATATATTAAAGAACAAAAATGACACAGCAGAAAGCATAATGACACAAAGCACGAGAGAACTACAATGTCCATAATCTCCTCCCACAGAACTTTTACAACAGGGAACAAATACATTTCCAAGTTTTACGTGTTTTATGCCAAAGAGAGCAACATATCAAGGGGTGCTTGGAATTTCTTTTAAATCAGGCCGGTAATGCACAAGATAACTCAGACTCTCTCTGCATTTTCTGCTACTGCAGCTACGAAAAACCTAGATCTTCAGCACCAGCATCTGGATAGTGACTGGTACTGAATATCTAGTTCCAGTACTGGCTGCCAATGCTATCTGCTTCTAACTGGGCCACTCTGGGAACTGCCCTTACTCTGTCCACAGACTGGCCTGGCACCATCTGGATAGTGCCAAGGCAGTCAGATTATTCAGCAGCGCTATCTGTATAGTGCCACTGAATAGCCTTCTCATTGCCATTATCCACTACTAACTGGATACAGGTCTGGCCTGACCACTAGGCAAACTAGGTGGTTGCCTAGGGCAGTAACTTCTTTGGGGAAAGGGTAGCAGAGAGCAGCTACAGTCAAAGCAAACCAATGGGTCCTGATAGCCACAAAATCTCGAAGGGGCCCTTTTACTAAAGGTGCTGTGGTATTGCACCTCATGCACAGATAACGTGCAAATCCATGGCACGTTAGGGCAACGCTACAGCATGCAAATCATTTTCCTGGCAGTTATTGCAGTGCATGTGGCCCTGACTATGGAGGTGGTGATGAGTTCACCTGCGCTCCTTGCCTACCATGCAGGTAGCGTGGGTACACTGACGGCATGGCGCACAACCCACCCACTCTCTGCCCCTAATCCTGCAACTTGCAACCCTAACGGATCATGGAGAGTTAGTGCCAAAATCCGGTGGTGCTATCTTGGCCTCATGTGCGCCTTTTAGTGTGTGCCAGAGGATGCCAGCATTTATTTATTTTACTTATTTATGTATTTATTGCATGCACTATCTGCTTATCAATATATTTCCATTGCCGCTGCCCTCCCCACCTCTGCTAACAGGCCATGCTGCACCCCTGCCAAGAAGTTGGAGCCCAAGGCATCTACCAAAAGAGATGGGTCTAGATCATGTGCCAACGCAGAGGCTTGTGTATGGCATGCTACCTGTGGCTACGCATCTTAATGTGCAGCAAGTTACCTCCATGCCTCTGCTGGAACTTGGAGGGGACTGCCCCTCCTCCCCCTCCTCCATTGGAACTCCATTGGACACACCATCACCCAGACCTTCACTGGACCAACTTCTAAACAGAGTCATTAATGTAGCCCTCAGGCAAAGGAAAGTTCTGACACACCAGCATGTATATAGTTTATTTTATTTCAACTCGTTTGGACTTATGTTATTATGAAAATTCCCATGTTCCCCAAGTTCTATTCCCTGTTTTAATGTAAACCCAATCAGTCTTCGCTGATCTGAGTATTCTTTGTTATTTGTAAACCACGCTGATAAAAATAGTGCGGTATATAAGAGCTGTTAAATAAATAAATAAATAAAATAAATGGAGTCCAAGCTATAGACTCCACTATTATATTGAAGAGAGAAAAAATAAGTGTAAATGTATTTATTTATTTGAATATGTTTAGATTCTATCTATCTATCATATTTCCTAGATGGGGCACAATACAACATAAATTTCAGTTTAAATGATAGACAAAACAAAACGCAAAAATAAGGTGCTGTAAAATTCAAACACACAGTAAATTTAACCAACGGTCAGCATGAAAAAAAAGCTTGAATTTTTTTTTTAGAAGTCAAAGGATGAGACTGAAAATCACTATTCCTTCAGGCTGACCAATCAATTCTTCACTCTTTTAATTTCACCTTTTCAGAAAGCAGTAGGACACTCTGAATACAGGAATGAAAAACAAACAACTAATAGAGTAGTTGTGTTTTCAAGAGGAAGTGGTGGGCCATATCATGTGCAGTCGGGCAGGAAGGAGCGGAATCACACAAAGCCTTCAGTTCCCCTCAGCTATTTCCTTCCCCCTCCCACCCCTCCTCCCAGCTTACAAAAAAAAGAAGAAGAAAACAGAAGTAGTGTTGTTGCATAGGGTAGTTGTTATTCTGTCTGGTCATTGGAGGAAGAAAGTAACCTACAAACCAGATGAAAAGCAGCAATGACCATTTGTATCTGTCCTGTAGAATCATGAAGAATCATGAAGAATGAACAAATGGATGATGAAATGCTCAAAGAAATCAAGGAAGCTAGCAAAAGTTACAGTGCAGTAATAATAATGGGTGATTTCAATTACCCCGGCATCGACTGGGTCAGTGTCACAGCAGGACATGCTAGGGAGATAAAGTTCCTAGATGAAATAAATGACTGCTTCTTGGAGCAGCTGGTTCATGAACCGACCAGAGGGGAAGCCATATTAGACTTAGTCCTTAGTGGAACACCAGATCTAGTGCAAGAGATAAGGGTGTTGGGGCCACTTGGCAATAGTGATCATAGCATGATCGCCTTTGATTTAATTAGTGGAGGAGGGATAGTAAGGAAATCCAAAATACTACCCTTTAACTTTCGAAAGGGAGACTATGATAAAATGAGGAAAACAGTTAAGAAAAAACTAAAAGGAGCAGTTGCAAAGGTTAAAGACATACATCAAGCTTGGATGTCGTTGAAAAATACTATCTTGGAAGCCCAGACCAGCTGTATTCCACGCTTTAAGAAAAGTGGAAGGAAGTCCAAAAAACTGCCAGCATGGTTTAAAGGTGAGGTCAGAGAGGCTGTTGTTGCCAAAAAAGCATCTTTCAGGAAATGGAAAAAAGAGCCAAATGACGAAACCTGGAAACAGCACAAGCACTGGCAAGTCAAATGCAAGGCATTGATAAGGCAGGCAAAGAGAGAATTTGAGAAGAAGCTTGCTGCGGAAGCAAAAACACGAAATAAAGACCTTTTCAAGTACATTCGTAGCAAAAAACCTGTGAGAGAGTCAGTTGGTCCATTAGATGATAAAGGGGTTAAAGGAGCACTAAGAGGCGACAAGGCGATAGCGAAGAGACTGAATGAATTCTTTGCTTCAGTCTTTACTGAGGAAGATGTAGGGATGTTACCCATGACTGAAGTGGTATTTAAAGGTGCGGAAGAATTGAAGGAAATATCGATACATCGGGAAGATGTCTTACAACTATTAGAAAAACTGAAGAGTAGCAAATCACCTGGGCCGGATGGTATACATCCAAGGGTGTTGAAAGAACTGAAATATGAGATTGCAGACCTGCTATTAGTAATCTGTGAACTATCATTAAAATCATCTCTAATACCTGAAGATTGGAGGATCGCCAATGTAACACCAATTTTTAAAAAGGGTTCCAGGGGTGATCCGGGAAACTACAGACCAGTGAGCCTGACGTCAGTACCGGGAAAAATGGTAGAAACCATCATAAAGAATAAAATTACTCAGCATGTAGATAGTCACGACCTAATGGGAGACAGCCAACATGGCTTTAGACAAGGAAGATCTTGTCTTACTAATCTGTTATGTTTTTTTGAAGGAGTGAATAAACAGGTGGACAAAGGTGAGTCAGTTGATATTGTGTATCTGGACTTTCAGAAAGCCTTTGACAAGGTCCCTCATCAGAGACTTTTGGCAAAACTAAAGAGTCATGGGATAGGAGGCAGTGTACTATTGTGGATCAGGAACTGGTTAAAAGATAGAAAGCAGAGGGTAGGGCTAAATGGCCAATTTTCCCAATGGAGAAAGGTGAATAGTGGTGTACCCCAGGGATCTGTGTTGGGTCCGCTGCTTTTTGACATATTCATAAATGACCTGGAAAGTGGAATAACGAGTGAGGTTATCAAATTTGCAGATGACACAAAACTATTTAAAGTTGTAAAAACCCAAGAGGATTGTGAAAACTTGCAAGAGGATCTTGATAAACTGGAAGACTGGGCATCAAAATGGCAGATGAAATTTAATGTGGACAAGTGCAAGGTTATGCACCTAGGGAAGAACAACCCAAACTATGGTTACACGATGCAAGGTTCCACATTAGGAACCACCACCCAGGAAAAAGATTTAGGCGTCATAGTGGATACCATGTTAAAACTCTCGGCCCAGTGTGCAGCGGCAGCCAAGAGAGCAAATAGAATGCTAGGTATGATAAGGAAAGGAATGGAAAATAAAACAAAAGATATTATAATGCCTCTATATCGTTCCATGGTGAGACCGCACCTTGAATATTGTGTGCAATTCTGGTCGCCGTATCTTAAAAAGGATATAGCGATTTTAGAAAAGGTTCAGAGAAGAGCCACCAAAATGGTAAAGGGGATGGAAGGATACTCCTATGAGGAAAGGCTAAAAAGGTTAGGGCTCTTTAACCTGGAAAAGAGACGGCTGAGGGGAGATATGATAGAAGTCTATAAATTAATGAACGGAGTGGAACGGGTAAACGTAGATCGATTGTTTACGTTATCAGAATATAGAAAGACTAGGGGACATGCAATGAAGCTACAGGGTAAACTATTTAAGACTAATAAAAGAGAATATTTTTTCACTCAACGTGTAATCAAACTCTGGAATTTGTTACCGGAGGATGTAGTAAAGGCTGTTAGTGTAGCTGGGTTTAAAAAAGGTTTGGACAAGTTCCTGGAGGAAAGGTCCATAAACCATTATTAAGAAGTGACCGAAGATATCAATGCTTGACCCAGTACAAGCATTGTGGAACTTGTGTCTCTTGGGGAAACTGCTAGGTACATATGACCTAGATTGGCCACTGTTGGAAACAGAATACTGGGCTTGATGGACCTTGGTCTGACCCAGTATGGCATATCTTATGTTCTTATGCAGCACATGTATCTCCCTTTAAGAAGGTAATCTTATAAGGAGCTGTGTTAAGATACAGTATGTGCCATCAACGCGCATTGTCAGTGACAGTTCAAGAGAGGCTGGAGTCTCCCAAACTATTTAGATAGGGGAAGTATCCTGCTCCTGGATGGTCACCATAGGAAGGGTTGTATTCCCCAGTGGAAGAAGTGATATTGATGCAGGCTGAAGAGTGTATGGTAATCGACCATTCTAACTTGGTACATACATCGGTCTCTTGCGACCAATGATCAGCTTTGTGACACAGTTAGGGATGACCTTCTATATTAGGTGTTGGAGTGAGATACATCAGGGAATGTGTGACTGGTTATATACAGAGGGAGGTTGGGAAGCATGCAAGTGCTCAAGGACGTTGCAAGCACATTGTAAAGCTGGGAGTCGTCTTTGAAACTCCTGAGGTGATGAGGACTGAGCCCATATCAGAGACGGGCAGTCATGGATTTGTAAAGAAGGAGAATGGCAAAAGATCAAAATACAAGTAATTGAACACCTGGAAGCAACAGTGCAGGAGAGACATCAGGTTGGGTTCGGGAAGGAATCACTCAGGAGGTGAAAAAACAGAGAGCAGAACTGGGTGCTTTGGAGGTCACAGGCATCATAGTCAGCTGATATGGGTCACTGTCTGGACTGGTAGGATGTCTGATAGTGTGTCAAATGCTAAATGAACCCCTATATGAAGCAAAAGGGAGCAAAATGTGTTACTCCCAGGCAGGGAAGCCTCTGGAGTCCTAGAAGCCATTCTGCATGGACCATCTGGCACCCAATGAAGGTGGGACTATGAACCTGTGAAGGCTGGAAAGCAATAAGGCGCTGTCTCTGGTTCAGAGAACTCTAGGATGAGTGCACAAGCTATCATCATGGCTGAGAGTATACACTGTGGATTACCAGCCAGACTGGACTCAGAAGCTTTATAAGAAGGATCATTCTGACACTCAGAACTTTCTTGAGTGGATAAGAAGGCAGAATTTTTCAGGGGACTGTTGTAGTGGCTGATATGGAAGGACAGATTAGATAGGTCATATGGTCTTTTTCTGTTGTCATGTTTCTATGTAATAGTCGAGGATTGGTGTTATGGTGGCTTGGAAGACAGTCCAGAAGTGATTTTGGCTGAGTAGTGGTTTGAGCTATGTATTATTTTCATCTTGTAATATGAATTCTTTTGTGGTTTTGTTTATTTGAGACTGTAGGTTGAGGTTTTGATCAACTGTAACTCTCAGATATTTGACTTCTGTCTTGACTGTGACATCACATGTAGTAGTTTTATAGTGGTAGGGGATATAAATGATATGTTTCTGGTGATGTGGAATGCTTCTGTTTTTTTGTAGTTTATCTTTAGGTTGTTTGTGTTGAGCCATGTGGTCATTGCTTCTAAGCATTTAGTTATGGATGAGTAATCAGGTTTGTCTGTGTTGATTGGGGTATATATCATGATGTCATCTGCACAGATTTGATACTGGTTGTTATGTTTTGTTATAATGCTGCAGATGGGCTGAATATATAAGTTGAACAGCAAGGAGGAGAGGGATGAGCCTTGTGGGATGCCCAGGTGTATTGGTGTAGTTTTGTGCTGTCCGTCCTTGACCTGCATCTGTCCGTTGGGTAAATATGATTGAAACCATTTGATAGTAGTGCTTCAGAGGCCTATTTCTTCTATTCGTTACAGTAGTATATGGTGGGTGATGGTGTCAAAGGTTGAGTACATGTCTAAGAACAGGGCCGGATTTACCTTGAGTGAGGCCCTACACCAACAAAAATTGTGGGCCCCCAGCAGGGGCGGCCCAAGGGGGGTGCGGACCTCATTTGCATAAGGGGCCTCATTTGCATAAATATTTGCATAATGTTACCATATACTAACTTTTAGTAAACGTGCCTCTTAATGAGTGTATGGATAAAGAAAGACTAAAAGATTTCTACATTACTATAATCCAGTGCCAACTGCCAGACACATTAGGAACTACTACAAACACTGCCCATAGTAAACCCGCCGTATCCTAACAGCACTACCAGGACTCACAAAGCACCATACTCTACCAATCAAAAGGCAACACTGCAAATATTAAACCAATACATTTCAGAGAACAACAATACATGACCTACTGGGGAAAGAGAACAAGTGGCAATGTCAAATAGGAATTATATAAACGGAACACCTCAGCTCAGTTACACATGCAGAACATAGACCATCACCAAACAAGTAATCACAATTTAGAAATAGGAAGACAATAATTAAACTGGGAATCCCAAAAGCCAAACTTGGAATGTACAACACTGTAGAAATAAAACTATACATTAATTTGCTCTTGTACTAAACAAAGCGCAGATGTTAATGATGCACATTTACCAGAGCTGACATATTCCAATTAATAAATTCAAAATAAAGAGATATTTTTCTACCTTTTGTGCATTTTTTTCAGCTGCAATTGCTCCAGCCACTTTCTTCTGGTTTCTTCGTGTCTTCTGCTAACTCTCCATCGTCTGCTGTCCATTTGTCCTTTCTTCTCTCTTCTAGATTTTTTTCCATTCTCTCTCTACATCTGCTTTAACATACTAATCTTTCTCCTTTTGCTCTTTCCTCATTCCTATTTCATCCACTCAAATTTTACCCCTCCATCCTCAATCCCCACTTACTCTCCCAATACCCGGCCAATTGTAGATTTTTTATCCCTCCCACACAAAATATTTTTCCCTTCTCCATTTTACTCTTCCAGCCCCATCCCATTCTAATCCTCCCCCAACATCAGCTCCCTTCTAGTTCCAGCCTCACCCAGCATCCATTCCCTTCTAGTCCCTGCATCAGCCCATTTCCAGTCCTAGCCATCCATCAGCCCATTTCTAGTCCTAGCAACCCCCCAACCCAATACCAGTCCTAGCCCCCCCATCACCCCACTTACAGTCCTTAACCCCCCATCACCCCATTTTCAGTCCTTAACCCCCCATCACCCCATTTTCAGTTTAAGCCCCCCCTATAACCCATTACCAGTCCTAACCCCCCATCAGCCCACTTCCAGTCCTAACCCCATCAACCCATTTCCAGTCAGCCCCCCATAGCCCATTGCCAGTCCTACCCCCCCATCAGCCCACAGCCCATTACCAGTCCTAACCCCATCATCCCACCTCCAGTTTTAACCCCCCAGCCCATTTCCAGTCCTAGCCCCCCATAGCCCATTACCAGACAACCCCCATCAGCCCACAGCCCATTACCAGTCTTAACCCCCCCAAAGCCCATTACCAGTTCTAACCCCCCCCCCAACAGCCCATTACCAGTCCTAACCCCATCAGCCCACCTCCAGTCTTAACCCCCCAGCCCATTTCCAGTCCTAGCCCCCCCCCATAGCCCATTACCAGACAGCCCCCATCAGCCCACAGCCCATTTCCATTATTAACCCCCCCCAAAGCCCATTGCCAGTTCTAAGCCCCCCCAACAGCCCACAGTCCATTACCAGTCCTAACCCCATCAGCCCACATCTAGCCTTAACCCCCCCCCAGCCCAGCCCAGCCCAGCCCATTTCCAGCCCATTTCCAGCCCCAGCCCCCCAATAGCCCATTACCAGCCCTACCCCCCCCCCCAGTCCATTTCCCGCCCCAGCCCCCCCAATTCCCCATTACCAGTCCTACCCCCCCCATAGCCCATTACCAGTCCTACCCCCCCCCCCCGGCCTAAAGTAAAATTTAATTTAAAAAAAAAACCTGGTGGCTGCCGCCGCGGGGTCCCCTCTGCTGCCGCGGGGGCCCCGTCTACAAGCTGAAGCCGTCGGGTCGGGTCGGGTCGGGTCTCTCTCCCTCCCTCCCTCGCTGCAGGCTGCAGGCTGCGAGAGACGCGAAGGGAGAGCGTCTCCTCGCGTCTGTGTTAAGCCCGCAGGGGCTGATGGGAAATCCCATCAGCCCCTGCGGGCTTAACACAGACGCGAGGAGACGCTCTATCTTCGCGTCTCTCGCAGCCTGCAGCGAGGGAGGGAGGGAGAGACCCGACCCGACCCGACCGGACCCGACCCGACCCGACCGGACCCGACCCGACCGGACCGCTTCAGCTTGTAGACGGGGCCCCCGCGGCAGCAGAGGGGGCCCCGCGGCGGCAGCCACCAGGTTTTTTTTTTAAATTGAGTTTAAAAAAAAAAATGGTTCTTTTTTTGTGGGCCCCTGCCGGCTGTGGGCCCTACGCCATGGCGTACATGGCGTATACGTAAATCCGGCCCTGTCTAAGAAGATACAGCTGTGGTCAACATTATTGCCACACTTCCATTTTAGGTATGTTGCATACAATATCTTGAGAAATAATTGGAAATATTCCAACTATATTTATTTATTTAACAGCTTTTCTATACCGCTTTATCCGATGGTCAAAGCAGTTTACATCAAAACAAAACTCAGTACATTGAAACAGGGAGACAAACCTGGAGCTAACATAGATAACAGGGGATCAATAATTGGGAAGGTTGGAATTAGGGATAAGGGGTTAGTAGTAGGGGAGGGGGAGGGGGAGGGGGACAGGGAGAGTGGGTAGATGGGATTATGTCCTGTCATCTGCATAGTAGTTCATGAATAGGTGGGTCTTGAAGGCTTTTCTGAATGCTAGTAGATCCTTTGTGGCTTGGAGGTTGCATGTGAATGAGTTCCAGAGGGAAGGTGCATAAAGGGAGAAGGCTCTCTTTGATGTGTTGGCGCTGGATCTGGTGAGGAGTGCTGGGGTGCTTAAGGTGTTCTAGGAGCCAGTTCTTCATGTGCGGTTGTCTTTAGTCTCATGTACTAGTGTTTGAAGGTGAGTGGATGATAAGCCATGGAGGACCTTGAAGATTGTAAGAATGGATTTGAATTTGGTGCATTCAATGATGGGTAGCCAGAGTAGTTGTCTGAGTAAGGGAGTAATGTGATCGGTTCTGTGTGCATTGCAGAGGGTGAGGATTGCTGTGTTGAGGGCAAGTTGGAGAGGGTGGTTTGCTGCCTTCAGTAGGCCTTTGAGGATGAGATTGCAGTAGTCCAGATGTGGGAAAATGAGAGCTTGGAGGATTGAGCAGACGTTTTGGTGTGTAAGGAGAGGCTTGAGGCATTGTACAGTCTTGAGTTTGTAGTAGGTACTTTTGGTGATGTTTTTGATGTGTGTGAAGAAGGATATGCACTGGTTGAGGGTGACATCCAGATATCACACCTCTTGCTTTGCTTGAATTTGAGTTTCATTTAATGTTATGGTATCTAGTGGAGTGAAGCTGTTGTCTCTGGTGATGTATTGGGCTTCAGTTTTTTGAGGTTTATGGTCATGATGTGAGTGGAAAATCATGAACTGATGGTGGTGAAGCAGTTTGTTATGTTCATGATGTCAGGGTTGAGCGTATTGATAGGTGCATAAATCATGATGTCGTAGGCATATATTTGGTAATGAACATTGAATGCTTGAATGACAATGCAGATGGGTTGGATGAATATGTTAAATATCAGTTCTGAAAGGGCTGAGCCTTGAGGAACTCCTTGTTCTTGGGTGTATAGTGTTGATTTTGAGGAGCCTGATTTTACCTGAAGTCGCCGGATTGAGAGATAGGATATGAACCATCTTAGAGGGGTTTCTGCTAGTCCAAGTGCTTGCAGTCTCTTGATGATTAAGGTGTGAGGTATTGAGTCGAATGCTGCCTCAATGTCGAGTAAAATGTGTAGGAATCCTGTGTTCGGTTTCTCTGTATCTATTATCAACTTGTTTAGGAGTACTGTCATGAGGGATTCTACTTCATAGTGTGGTTGAAAGATGTATTGCTGGAGATTGAGTGTAGAGTGTGAGTGTATGTGGTCTTGGAGTTGGTAGAGTACTATCTTTTCAAGTATTTTGGCTATGAAAAGGAGGCTGGCTATGGGTCTGTAGGACATAGGTTGGTTGATGTCGGTGGCAGTTCCTTTTCTTACTAATAATTTTTTAATAGCATGTTCAAAGGTTTACAACAAAAAAAAAAGATGTCTGTGCAATTTTGACATAGTAATTTCTGAGATAAAAACAAAATATGATCTGGATAGGATTAATGACACCCTTCACTAATATTTGGATGCACAACCCTTGGCAGTGATGACAGCCTCCAAACATTTCTTGTAGCCATCTATAAGTTTCATACATCTGTCTGCTGGTACTTTCTCCCATTCTTCAACTGCGATTTGTTACAGCTCATGAATGTTTCCAGGATTCCTTTTACCAATGGCAGATTTCAGCTCTTTCCAAAGATTCTCGATTGGACTGAGATCAGGACTCACAACTGGCCAATTTAAAACAGTCCACTTTTTCCTTTTTAAGCATTCTTTTGTACCTGTTTGATGTATGTTTTGGGTCATTGTCCTGCTGGAGGACCCATGACCTTCGATCCAGACCTAGCTTTCTGACACTAGGTAGCACATTTCACTCCAAAATTCCTTGATAGTCCTCTGACTTCATGATTCCTTTAATACGTTCCAGGCCTCCAGTTCCTGAGACAGCAAAACAGCCCCACAATATTATGAAACCTCCACCATATTTAACTGTAGGAAGAGGGTTTTTTTTTTCCTTATAAAGCTTTATTTTTTCACCTGTAAATGTATTGCTGGTCTGCATGGCCAAAGAGCTCAAGTTTGGTTTCATCTGTCTATAAAACATTTTCCCAGAAGGATTGTGGTTTCTCAAAGTGAGTTGGGCAAAGATAAGGTGTGGCTTTTTATATCTGTCTTTGAGCAGTATGGTCCTCCATGGCCTTCACCCATGAAGTCCTTTTTTGTTTGGTGTGTGGCATATAGTGTGGGTTGAAACCACCACTCCAGATTGCTCCAGGTTAGCCTTATCTCTTTGGATGCTGTACGTGGTGTTTTTCCAACAGTTCACACTAACCTTCGAAGACTTCTTGGATTAATTTTCCTCTTCCCACCATGTCCTGAGAGGTTCTTAACAGTTCCATGAGCAGAAAACTTCTTAATAACATTGTGAACTGTAGACACAGGAATCGCAAGGTCTTTGGAGATGGCCTTGTACCCCTTTGAAGTTGGATGTATTTTCTGACAGTCTTAGGCAGTTCTCTTGTCTTCACCATTGTAAAAATAGAACAGGGAATGAATGTGGCCATTTTAAACATTAGAGTCATCATTCATTGGTTGATTCAAGACATGTGAGTACTGACAGTTGATCACAGGTGTGTCTAATTTTACTGCAATGGGAATGTGGTTCTTATGTTCAAACTGATTTGAATTGTTTATAAGAGTACCAATATCCTGGCAATGTCTCAGTTTTTATACTACTTCCTTTTTTAATTGGTCTTGTTTTATTTTTCTTTTGTGTGTCAAATATATGTACATATATAATCCAAAGCCATTTCACTGACCACCTTTTTTAGGAGATATTGGACATTAAAGGGTTGCACTACAAGGGTTCCAATAATGTTGAACACAACTGTAAGGATGAAGCCGTTTTTGATGTCATCTATGCCTCTTTTAATACTGTCGAGTAGGGATGTTAGCAGGGTCTCTACACTATGAATGGGTTTGAACCCATGTTGGTGCTGTCCAATGGTGCATGTAGGTTCACATAGACTTGTAGCTGCCGGTGAACTGCTTTCTCTATGATTTTGTCTATGAATGGTAGGCTGGAAATTGGTTGGTATGCAGCAGGGTCCTTTGAGTAGAGTGAGGCGCTCTTGAGGATTGGTGATATGGAGGCTTGCTTTAGATCTGTTGGCAAGTATCCTTCTATATAATCGTATGTATGTATGGGCTCAATTCCTATTTAATTATGTTTATCCTTGACATGGGGCATGGGTTAGTCGGGGATGTGGTGCTATTCAGGTTTGAAATGATGTGTTCTATTCTTTCCATGGTTGGTTTGTGGAAATTGTCCCATGTTCTGCTTGTCTTGAGTCGTGCTATTTGTGTTGGTGCCTGAATTTGGTTATCAGGGTGCTTTGTTATCAGAAATACATCCACATCCACAACGAACAAGTTTGATTAAAAGGGATACAACTGAAGGGAGGGCACTAATTAAAAAGTGAGTGCCTTTTTCAGCGGTATCCGACAAAAACAAAATTATCACTTTTTAGGGGTTATTTTGGTGAAACATGAGATTTAGCCAAAAATATTTTAAAACTGGAAACTCAGCTCAAATTGGATAAAAATGCTTTGCTCTAGTGTCCATTGCCAAGCACTAGGCTGCATTTTATAGCTACACAAGTTGCCTGGAGCGCAGAAGAAAGGAATCAATTTAAACTTTACAAATTTGACAACGAGCTGGGTAAAACATTAATAAATTTTACATTATCCAGTATTAGCCCTAAGCCTATCTGTGTTATGCAAAGCAATGCTGATGCCCTGGTGCCTTGGATGCAGATTAGCCAAGCCTTTGCAGAATGTTATACTTTATTATATAAAACAGGACAACTATCCACCAGGGTCGCCATGAGTTGACATCATCTCAATGGCACTTAACAACATATAAGACAGAGGCTAGCGACATAGAAGCCAGGCATCTTTCTTAGAGAAAATGACATTTCCCAGATTGAAAGAGGCCCAAATAGATATGCTGTTGGCCCCAATTTTGGAGGCAGAGATTTAGGAAGTTACTCAACAAGCCTTGCTTTTTAAAACCCCAGGGCCATATGGACTGGATTATGAATTCCTTAAGATCCTGCAGAATATAGTTTGCCTGGCCATTGGGCAAGTGATAAAGGGTCCTTGTCTGAGGAAATGAATAAGGTGCACATAACAGCCATTTTAAAACCAGGCAAAGATGCAACGCAGCCTGAATCATTTAGGCCTATTTCATTGTTAAATTTGTATTTAAATATTTTCACAAAAAATTGGGAGAATCATTTGAGCAAGGTGCTGGCATCATTAATACCAGAGACGCAAATGGAGTTATTTCTACTATTCTTGGAGTCTGCAATGTGTAGGATTAAAGGAGAGGAGGCAAAGGAATGCTTTTGGGAGATTTACCATTTAAAGTTGCAGCCTTTAACAATGATATAGTCAGGGCCGGATTTACCTTGAGTGAGGCCCTACACCAACAAACATTGTGGGCCCCCAGCAGGGGCGGCCCAAGGGGGGGTGGAGGGGTGGGGGGTGGGGCCTCATTTGCATAAATATTTGCATAATGTTACCATATACTAACTTTTAGTAAACGTGCCTCTTAATGAGTGTATGGATAAAGAAAGACTAAAAGATTTCTACATTACTATAATCCAGTGCCAACTGCCAGACACATTAGGAACTACTACAAACACTGCCCATTTAGAACCCATAGCAAACCCGCCGTATCCTAACAGCACTACCAGGACTCATAAAGCACCATACTCTACCAATCAAAAGGCAGCACTGCAAATATTAAACCAATACATTTCAGAGAACAACAATACATGACCTACTGGGGAAAGAGAACAAGTGGCAATGTCAAATAGGAATTACATAAACAGAATACCTCAGCTCAGTTACACATGCAAAACATACACATCACCAAACAAGGAATCACAATTTAGAAACAGGAAGACAATAATTAAACTGGGAATCCCAAAAGCCAAACTTGGAATGTACAACACTGTAGAAATAAAACTATACATTAATTTGCTCTTGTACCAAACAAAGCGCAGACGTTAATGATGCACATTTCCCAGAGCTAGTCCACCAAAAAACAGCAATTTGCCACGTAGGCAACCAGAAGTCAATAAGGAGACGTGGCAAGAAGTTCCAATATCGCCTTTATAGTGCCTGAAAACCCAAGTAAAAAACAAGTTAAAAACCACATCAAATAATTAAATTGGTCTTGGGCAAGCCACTTAACCCTCCATAGCCCATGTTCCCTGTAAAATAGTTATCTCCAAGTTATAATGCCCTGTTCAATGTAATTTCAGTTTGTTCAATGTAAACCGCACTGATGCAGAATAGCGCGGTATATAAGAGAATGTAAATAAATAAATAAATATAAATTAAAATGACAAGCATAATAATCAATAAAGCACATAACACATAATAAATAACAATAAATAAATAGACCAATAAACTTAGTGTGATAAACAATTGATAAAATGCCCTATATATAAAAAACAATGATAACATGTGTACAACAACATAAAATACCACGTACACTATAAAAGCATTTCAACATAGAATAGAGAGAGAGAGAGAGAGGAGGACCAAGGAAAAATTGCAATATCCATCATATAAAAAAACTACATAAAAAGTGTATTGCAAATAAAACAAGAACAAGCTAATAATTAAAGTAATATAATTGTTACTGTATAAGCACAAGAGAATTAAACAACGTTGAATTAGAGGAAACATAAAAGGAACATTTAAAAGAAAAAGGAAGGAGTGAATCAATAGGATTATGTGAGATTATGAAATATGTAGATACCTATCCAAAAGAAACACAAAACCAATTTATGGACGTCAGACCAAATAACTAAAAAATTAAAAAATTAAAACTTGCTAAATAAAAGTGCCAATACCGATGTAGACAGCCAATGTGGATAACGGATCTCCTTAGATGGCAAAGCAGAGGGAGCCACTTGCCCCTCACATGCGCTGTGAAATGAACTATGTACAATAAAAAATAAATAATATGAGATACCATATAAAAAACATATCTATGCAAGTATCTTAAAACAAAACCCATCTATGGGGGTGTGCAGAGCAGCATATTCAGACCCAAATCCATCAAACGTGCCCCAATGTGACAGCCCGTGTGATTCTAGCCATCCTCAGAGATGCAAGGCCGACGGGACCCCTACCCCTCACTACTATCATAAATAAAACATTATATAAATAAATAAATAAATAAAAGACCAACTGAACAATAAAAATATATATACATAACTGCTACCATGAGCCAAATCGCCAACTTAAATTGCAGCAATAGCGAAGGGATTTGTAGATATGCTGACACACTAAACTAAAGCTGGTGCTGTATCGCACTGACCAGATCACGCCACCGGCATAGCAAAAAATAAAAATAAAAATCCTCTGTGCACAGCTATAGAAGAACCAAAGCTAAGTGACAATACATAATAACCCTTTTTTTAAATTATTCATTTTATTGCACAAATACCGGCACTTCAAAATGATAAAACTAAACCAAATCAAACCTGTAACACGAACAGTGAAGATGCTGTCGGCAAGCAAAACTGAAAGCGCTAATTCAAAACAAGACGCCCGCACATGCGCTTCTAACTTTTAAACTAATCTCATGGCAGGAAAAGAAACCATCTACACAATGTATCCCATAGAGTATCACTCGATACTTAGGGAGCAAGCAAATTAGGCATAGTGACCTAATGAGGATCGGCACATATATACAGCGGGATTAACAGAGCCGCGAGAAAGGAAACTCTTGCGGCTCTGAAATAAGCCCGCGTTTGGGGATTCAATGCAGGGAGGCTCTGCCGAGCGGGGGCGGGGGCACTCTTTGCGCCCCCCGGCTCACTCCACCAGCCTTCACTCGCTCTCGATCCCCGCAATCCCTCGCGCTGCTTCCTCTAAGGGCGCCAGTGAGAGGTGCAGTTCCCAGACATGATAGACTGAAGACGCCATATTGTTAAAATTTTTGTGGGCCCTTGCCAGCTGTGGGCCCTACGCCACGGCGTACGTGGCGTATAGGTAAATCCGGCCCTGGATATAGTAGCATGTATTACCAACCCCCAGTGTTCCTTAGAAAGCCCATTCGACTTGACTGATATTTTTGAAAGCTTATCAGGTCTGAAACAAATACACCAAATCTGAAGCCATGGTTCCTCAAAGATGGAGTGGGGTTCCAATTTTCCCTTGCAGATTATATAGGATGAATGTTGAGCTGCTTCTCAGAGAGCTTCATTCTTTACTCCAGGCCTGGCAGTCTCTTCCTCTTGGAAGGATAACCATTTTATGGAGATATAATCATCCAAGAGGAAAAGACTGCCAGGCCTGGAATAAACATCATGCAAATGGCACCTATTTTTCTCCTGACCTGGGATTTGACATTAATCACTAAAGGTCTGCATGGATTCCTATTTATTTATTTAAACTTATATACCCCAGATCCTCCATGGTTTACAATGAAAAAATACTACTACTAATAAAAATAATACAATTAAAGAATAAGAAAAAAAGAATCACAACATTAAGAATAAAACAAAAAACAACAATACAGAACAGTACAAACATAATGGAACTCAAATTAACTAAAGGCCTTACTAAGATAAAAGGCTTTAACCTTCTTTCTAAAATCTAGCAAATCTTGAGTGACACGAAGTTCAGGGGGAAGCCCATTCCAAAGGACAGGGCCTGAAACAGAGTCCTAATGGTTCAAAATATGAGCCTCAACAGAGGATGATGGATTCCTTAACTGTCCAGTCCCCTGAGATCTTAAGGATTGCACGGGAACTAGGACTTCCCAAGGAACCTGAAGGGAAATGTCCACACTCAAATTCAATGACTTAATCTGCATCACTAACCTAAATAAAATACAAAACTCTAAAGGCAAAAAAATGAAGCCTTTCCAAAATGGAAGAAATATGAACAACAAATTTAGCACCTGTTAAGAGGCGAGATTCCTATGGCATAAGTCACGTTTGCCACAGGAGAGCCTAATGTATAGAAGAGATGGGACAGGATTACATTTCCTGGCTTGACACTTTATAATACAGCTTCCCTTATGTGCCATGTCAAAGACTGGATTAGGGGTTCCTCATATTATATTCCAACACAAGTGGAATCGACTCGGCTAAACCCCAAGGATCCTAGATTTGTCCTACCTAGTCATATTGTGAAGCATACCCTAGAAACACCACTACATATGAAGGGTAATTTTATAAACTCCGAAGCAGGCACGTATTTAAAGCCTATTTTATAAAGTGACACACGTGTCTACATTGCTTTATGACATAGGAGCATATTGGCACATCTGAACCTATTTACGGCAGTCACCCCTGCTCTAAAACAGACATAATTGCATGTGACTAAATTGGTGAAGAAATATGCATAGGTTATAAGTTATAATATTCTATAATTTAGTCCGCACCTTTGCTGTGTCCGATAACCTCCTCATGACATCCCCATGCACACCCCTACAAAAGGTACAAGCGATGGGATTTACATGCACTCTTACAGAATAGCAACCTTATAAGAACATAAGAAATGCCATACTGGGTCAGACCAAGGCAAGGCCAGTATCCTGTTTCCAACAGTGGCCAATCCAGATCCCAAGTACCTAGCAGTTTCCCAAAATGACATACAGGTTCCATAATGCTTGTATTGGGGCAAGCAGTGGATTACTTGGGTCTTTTTTAATAATGGTTTATGGACCTTTCCTCCAGGAACTTGTCCAAACCTTTTTTAACCCCAGCTACACTATCAGCTTTTACTACATCCTCTGGTAATGAATTTCAGAGTTTGATTATGCCTTGAGTGAAAAAATATTTTCTCTTATTAGTCTTAAACGGGTTACACGGTAGCTTTATTTCATGTCCCCTAGACTTTCTACTTTTTGATGGCGTAAAACAATCGATCTATGTTTACCCGTTCCACTCCATCCATTCATTTATAGACCTCTATCGTATTTCCCCTCAGCCGTCTCTTTTCCCGGTTGAAAAGCCCTAAACTTTAAAACCTCTCTTCATAGGGGTATCCTTCCATCCCCTTTACCATTTTGGTGGCTTTCTAATTATTCTATATCCTTCCTGGGTCCCCTTTAATAATGTTTTATGGACCTTTCCTTCAGGAACTTGTCCAAACCTTTTTTAAACCCAGCTACAATAACAGCCTTCACTACAACCTCTGGTAACAAATAGTAGCTGGTTTGCATTGGAGCTTCACTGTTTGTTCCCTTAGTCTTTCTATTTTTTGATGGCGTAAACAACTGATCTATGTTTGCCCATTCTATTCCATTCATTAGTTTATAGACCTCTATCATATCTCCCCTCAGCCTTCTCTTTTCCAAGTTGAAAAGCCCTAACCTTTTAAGCCTCACACCATGTCATGATACAGAGGCATTATAATATCCTTGGTTTTATTCTTCGTTCCTTTCCTTATGATTCCTAGCATTCTATTTGCTTTCTTGGCCACCGCTGCACACTGGGCGGAGGGTTTCAATGGATTAACCACAATGACACCTAAATCCCTTTCCTGGGTGGTAGTTCATGCATGTAGGTCTTTGAGAATAAGGACTTGCCCGCGATTCTGGTGTGTGACTGTCCAGATGCGCTATATAGAATCAGCCCTGAAGTTTGGAAATAGATTGTCATAAGACACAATGCAACCCGCTTACTACTCTGATGCCTGCCAAGGACAGTCCTGATTTTACACCAGGGATGCTGCTTTTCTTAAATAGGGGTATCCCAAAACTTGCTGATGATGAGGGGTGCATCAGCAAGAAATGTTTGTGTGTTTTTGCAACTTAGACATTATGCAGTGACCTACAGATATTCACCTTGAGCGTCCGTAAATGGAAACCCTTTAAAAATATACAGGACAAGCGCAATATAATGGGAGTTCTAGATAGAATATACCCAGGGCTGGCTCAGCCCAATAGGCTATATTAGGCAGTGGCCTAGGAAGGCAGCTTCTGAGGGACAGCAAAGATCCGCAGCAGTCAAAGCAAAACAATAGATCCTGACAACCAAAGTTTAATATTTAAGAGTACGGGGCCCTTTTTTCAAAGGCATTTACACAGGTCACTGTCCTAGTTACCTGCGTAAATGCCTTATACGGGATTTTCAGAAGGGACCTACATGGTAGTTCCCTTCACAAATCCTGGATAAGTCCCTAACACGCCCAGATGTTATGTGGTTATTATCAGGGCATGTTAGGGGCATTCTAGGGTGGAGTGGGGGTGGAGGAAAGGGCTAAACGGATAGCGCTGATTTTCAATGCTACCTGCTTAGCCTTCTGCGCCTGAAATATATGCGAGGTTTTTCCTCACCTATCTTTCAGGCGCAGGGGCTAAGAGGGTAGCATTGAAAATCAGTGCTACTCAGCTAGCTCCTGTGGCTTCTGGGTTGTGTGGTGAGACCTGGATTTTCAATGCCGGGGCCGCATATAACCTTGACATTGAAAATCTCAGTTAGACGGATGGCAAGATGGCTATACGCCGATGCGGCGCATAGCGCCACCCAGATGAAAATTGGACTCATGATGTGCAGTTATGCATTTTTGCAGGATTGACGAGGAAGGGTGATGTTGGGATGATCACAACTGTTGAGTTTAATTATCAAAATCTTGAGGGAGGCAGAAGATTTGCCTAGAGCACCCAATACCTTGTTTAACACCGCTCATTGGTCACCCCTTGCCCCCTGATGTAAGATCGATGCACAGATATACCATTTCTTTTTTTTTATATATTTTTAATTTATGATTTTAACAAAATTTACAAATATCCACTTGGTTCAGAAATAAAATGAAGAGTGGTTCAAGCAATAAACATATGAAAGCAAACTAAAATATCTTTTATACTTCAGTAAATAAAGGGGTCCTGACTTGCATGGAGCAGCAAGTACAACCCAAAACAAAGGCAATGAGGGGGGTGATCTACACGGAGCTGCAGTTAGAACCATTCTAGCCACCTTACTGGGCAGACTAGACCATACTGGTCTTTTTCTGCATCATATACTATGTTACTATGTCATTAGCAATTAAATCAAAGCATTATTCACCCCCTCCATCCATTAGAATAAAATAAAAGGGGGAAAGGATGCAATGAAGGTGGAAATCAAATAAAAAAAATCAAAGAAGAAATTCGGGCATTAAGCACTAACCAGAAGGGACCTACAAGGGCGCCAATGAGACCACCCGCCTCACCAGCAAGCTCCCCCGAACATGATCGGGGTGAAGAAGGAGAGTCGCAGCTTCCCACCAGCAGCTATATAAAGCAAGTGCCATCAGGCGCGCCTGCGCCGGATGGGCCCGCACCTGAGGGCCTTGCCAGAGGGCCCTTTGGCATGGCTCTTAGGTACGGGCCAAGTAACAGCCAAAGATTTGTGGTCCTTGGCCCTCCTCCACGCACTTTGGATCTATCTGCCACAGCGCGAATCCTGCTACCTTGTCTAGACAATCTATCGACTATAAATTAATCCTGCTACCTTGCTTGGACAATCCATTGCTAGTAGATTAATTCTGCTACCTTGTCTGGACAATCCATTGCTAGTAAATTAATTCTACTACATTGCCTGGACAATCCACTGCTTGTAGACTAATTCTGCTACCTTGCCTGAACAATCCATTGCTTGTAGACTAATTCTGCTACCTTGCCTGAACATAAGATATGCCATACTGGGTCAGATCAAGGTCCATCAAGCCCAGTATCCTGTTTCCAACAGTGGCCAATCTAGGTCATACGTACCTAGCAGTTTCCCCAGGTTCCACAATGCTTGTACTGGGTCAAGCATTGATATCCTGGGTCCCTTCTTAATAATGGTTTATAGACCTTTCCTCCAGGAACTTGTCCAAACTTTTTTAAACCCAGCTACACTAACAGCCTTTACTACATCCTCCGGTAACAAATTCTAGAGTTTGATTACACGTTGAGTGAAAAAATATTTTCTTTTATTAGTCTTAAATAGTATACCTTGTAGCTTCATTGCATGTCCCCTAGTCTTTCTATATTCTGATAACGTAAACAATCGATCTACGTTTACCCGTTCCACTCCATTCGTTAATTTATAGACTTCTATCATATCTCCTCTAGCCATCTCTTTTCCAGGTTAAAGAGCCCTAACCTTTTTAGCCTTACTTCATAGGAGTATCCTTCCATCCCCTTTACCATTTTGGTGGCTCTTCTCTGAACCTTTTCTAATATCGCTATATCCTTTTTAAGATACGGCGACCAGAATTGCACACAACATTCAAGGTGCGGTCTCACCATGGAACGATATAGAGGCATTATGATATCTTTTGTTTTATTTTCCATTCCTTTCCTTATGATACCTAGCATTCTATTTGCTCTCTTGGCTGCCGCTGCACACTGGACGGAGGGTTTTAACATGTTATCTACAATGACGCCTAAATCTTTTTCCTGGGTGGTGGTTCCTAATGTGGAACCTTGCATCATGTAACATAGTTTGGGTTGTTCTTCCCTAGGTGCATAACTTTGCACTTGTCCACATTAAATTTCATCTGCCATTTCGATGCCCAGTCTTCCAATTTATCAAGATCCTCTTGCAATTTTCCACAATCCTCTTGGGTTGTAACAACTTTAAATAGTTTTGTGCATCTGCAAATTTGATAACCTCACTCGTTATTCCACTTTCCAGGTCATTTATGAATATATCAAAAAGCAGCGGACCCAGCACAGATCTCTGGGGTACACCACTATTCACCTTTCTCCATTGGGAAAATTGGCCATTTAGCCCTACCCTCTGTTTTCTATCTTTTAACCAGTTCCTGATCCACAGGAGTACACTGCCTTCTATCCCATGACTCTTTAGTTTTGCCAAAAGTCTCCGATGAAGGACCTTGCCAAAGGCTTTCTGAAAGTCCAGATACACTATATCAACCGACTCACCTTTGTCCACCTGTTTATTCCCACCTTCAAAAAAACATAACAGATTAGTAAGACAAGATCTTCCTTGTCTAAAGCCATGTTGGCTGTCTCCCATTAGGCCATGACTATCTACATGCTGAGTAAATTTTATTATTTATGATGGTTTCTACCATTTTTCCCGGTACTGACGTGAGGCTCACCGGTTTGTAGTTTCCCGGATCACCCCTGGAACCCTTTTTAAAAATTGATGTTACATTGGCGATCCTCCAATCTTCAGGTATTACAGATGATTTTAATGATAGTTCACAGATTACCAATAGCAGGTCTGCAATATCATATTTCAGTTCTTTCAACACCCTTGGATGTATACCATCCAGCCCAGGTGATTTGCTACTCTTCAGTTTATCTAATAGCTGTAATACATCTTCCCGATGTATCGATATTTCCTTCAATTCTTCCGCACCTTTAAATACCACTTCAGTCATGGGTAACATCCCTACATCTTCCTCAGTAAAGACTGAAGCAAAGAATTCATTCAGTCTCTCCGCTATCGCCTTGTCGCCTCTTAGTGCCCCTTTAACCCCTTTATCATCTAATGGACCAACTGACACTCACAGGTTTTTTGCTACGAATGTACTTGAAAAAGTCTTTATTTCGCGTTTTTGCTTCCGCAGCAAGCTTCTTCTCAAATTCTCCCTTTGCCTGCCTTATCAATGCCTTGCATTTGACTTGCCAGTGCTTGTGCTGTTTCCAGGTTTCATCGTTTGCTCTTTTTTCCATTTCCTGAAAGATGCTTTTTTGGCAACAACAGCCTCTCTGACCTCCCCTTTAAACCATGCTGGCAGTTTTTTGGACTTCCTTCCACTTTTCTTAAAGCGTGGAATACAGCTGTTCTGGGCTTCCAAGATAGTATTTTTCAACAACAGCCAAGCTTGATGTAAGTCTTTAACCTATGCAACTGCTCCTTTTACTTTTTTCTTAACTATTTTCCTCATTTTATCATAGTCTCCCTTTCGAAAGTTAAAAGGTAGTACTGTGGATTTCCTTACTATCCCTCCTCCACTAATTAAAACAAAGGCAATCATGCTATGATCACTATTGCCAAGTGGCCCCAACACCCTTATCTCTTGCACTAGATCTGGTGTTCCACTAAGGACTAGGCCTAATATGGCTTCCCCTCTGGTTGGTTCATGAACCAGCTGCTCCAAGAAGCAGTTATTTATTTCATCTAGGAACTTTATCTCTCTAGCATGTCCTGCCGTGACACTGACCCAGTCGATACGGGGGTAATTGAAATCACCCATTATTATTACTGCGCTGTAACTTTTGTTAGCTTCCTTGATTTCTTTGAGCATTTCATCATCCATTTGTTCATTCTGGCCAGGCGGTCGATAGTACACCTCCACTGTCATCGCCTTCCCCTTTTTACATGGAATTTCAATCCATAGAGATTCTTCAGCAAATTTTGTTTCCTGAAAAATGTAATCCTTTCTGACTCAATGCCCTCTCTAACATAGAGCGCAACCCTTCCACCAATTTGATCAGCTCTATATCATTACAATATAGTTTGTACCCGGGTATCACAGTGTCCCACTGGTTGTCCTCCTTCCACCATGTCCGATATTCCAATCATATCTAACCTCTCATTTAATGCTATATATTCTAACTCTCCCATCTTATTTTTTAGACTTCTAGCATTTGCATACAAGCATTTTAGAGACTGTATTTTATTCATATTAATTTGGCTATTGGTAGACATGGGTAATTTGGGATCTTTAAGCTCTATCTCCTCCATACTCGAGGGCATTTGGGCTACTTTACTCTTTTTTGGAACCTCTCTGCTTTTGGTAGTATCCTTCAAGGATACATTCTTCCGAACCATGCGCTCTTGGGCGACTGTCGGCTTTCCCCTATTATCTAGTTTAAAAGCTGCTCTCTCTCTTTGGACAATCCATTGCTTGTAGTTTAATTGCATAGCTCATACTACCCATTGTTTGCACTCTAAAACAACTCACACGGCATAACCTAACAACTCTAGCAACCCCACTACTACTTCATAGCTAGACTACTAACCAACCACAAGTAACACAACACACGGAATAAAAACACCACTATTGCAGAAATACATATATAGTACCCACAGAATTACACCTATATGACCTAACTCAAGTTGAATACAGGTCAGTAAATTATAAGCCCAATCCCAGGTCAGTAAAATACAAAATACAAATCACAAAATGCACGCCACTACCCACTACCTCATTTTCTACCTCACACTCATACATATGTTCGCACCCTGCACACACATCAGACTCAATGAGCAAATCCCCTTGCTCAACCTACATGCCACCCTAACCAGACGCACACCAGCATCACACCTATCCAAAGAACGCCAACAACAAAAGCATACAGCCCACAAACCATACAATGCCACACGTAATACAACCACACACCATACAAATAGCGAGCATACAAACCCAATCATAACAAATATCAGGTGTGCTCTTCTAAATGCCAGATCTATCAGGAACAAACCAAATACTATCCTTGACCTAATCCACGACAAGAAGTTTGATATAATATGCATCACAGAGACCTGGCTAGACGATTCAGACCAGGTCATATTAAACCAAGTAACCCCAACAGGATGCTCGGCATTCAACTGCATCAGAGCACAATAGAGAGGAGGAGGAGTATTAATACTTACCAGAAAAGAATACAGATTCAAAACAATCGCCACCACTAACACAATTGAATCCAACACTCTCACTATAGCCAACAAGTACCTAAGCATCTCCCTCACATACAGACCACCTGGAACCACAACTGAACACCTATCCACAGTAATCAAAATGATATGCGCACATAACAGAAGACACAAACCTCTCATTGCACTAGGAGACTACAACCTAACATCTGCATCCACCAGAGAAACAGCAACGTTCTTAAAAGCCATGGAGTCATTAAAATACTACCAGACAATTAACACACCAACACATCAGCATGGTACAACGCTGGACATGGTCTTCATGCCAATGCAACTAGTGAAACAGAACACCACCACAAAACCAACAGTCACGCCAGTCCCCTGGTCAGACCACCATGTGATTGAATTCACCATGACCCTGAATAACCCCGCCCAATGCAAAGATGATGAAAGAATAACTAGACGGTTCAAAACATTTAGCAGAGACTCATTCATAAACGAAATCACTCCATAACTTCAACAGGAACATGACACTCTAGACCTAAACATAGAAGAATGGAACACAATAATATCTAATGCAGCATCTGCCCCAGCTACCAAAGAACCACAAACACTCAAGAGATCCAACACCCCATGGTACTCACATGAAATCAGAGTTGCAAAACGCACACTCAGAAGACTGGAAAGAAAATGGAGACAGAACAAATCACACAACCTCCTAACTCAATACAGAGACAAACAACGAGAATATAACAATCTAACAAATGACCATAGACAGCAACACCATACAAGCCTAATTATGAAATCTACTAATAGACCAAGAGAACTCTTTAGCATTGTCCAAAAGCTCACCAAGAATGACATGCAACAAAGTACTCACCAGCTTGACCCACAAAAATATGCAGACTACATGAAGTCAAAAAACACCAACCAAACATGTCATACTACACTACAAACAAATGATCACATGATAAAAAAAACATCAAACATGGGAAAGCTTCTACATACCAACAAAACAGCAAGTAGAAGACATTATATCTGGACTAAACACAACAACATCACCAGCAGACTCATGCCCAGTGACATGGCTCAAAGCTACAAAAAGCCAACTCTCTCATCACATTCAGAAAATCGTCAAAAGATTCACTCCAACAAGGATACATGCCACAACCTCTAAAGCACACAATGATAAGACCAAGAATCTGCAGGGGACCAACAACTTGAGGTTTCTGCTTTACTTAAATCTTCGGTTAATGAATGTCATGATCGAACTGTATTATTAGTTTCTTCTGTATTTGTACAGGACTCGAGTTTAGCGCTTCACTTTTACTTTAAAAGAATGAGTGAAACCTTTTTTAGGTCAAATGATCAAGGTCTTTCCTGATATTGTATGGGCAACTCAGGAAAGAAGGAAATTATTTTTGGCCATGAGGCAAGAAACTGTAGCTCTCGATGCATCCTTTATGTTCAGATAGTTCGGTACCAGAATGTCAGGTACATGTTCTTTGTATCTGAACAGCTTCATGCTTTTTTAGAAACATGATGGCAGAAAAAGATCACATGGCCTATCTAGTCTGCCCTTCCATATTAACTACAATAGTCCCCTTTATTCCTTTAGAGATCTTCTGTGTTGGTCCCATGCTTTTTTGAGTTCAGATACTGTCCTCGTCTCTACTACCTCCACTGGGAGACTATTCCATGCATCTACCTTCAAAAGGATATAAGCAGGATGGAGTTAGTGGTTTTCATTATAAAGCATATGAGATCTTAATATATATATGTTAAAGAAAAGGCGGGATATAGAAGATATGATAGAGACATTTAGATACCTCTGTGGCATAAATGCACAGGAGGAGAGTCTCTTTCGATTGAAAGCAAGCTCTGCTACAAGGGAACATAGGATATGGGTGAATGGGGATAGACTCAGGAATAAAATGTGGAAATATTTCTTTACGGAAAGAGTGGTAGATGCATGGAATAGTCTCCCAGTGGAAGTAGTAGAGACGAGGACAGTATCTGAACTCAAAAAGCATGGGACCAACACAGAAGAATCTGTTCAGATACAAAGAACATGTACCTGACATTCTGGTACCGAACTATCTGAGCATAAAGGATGCATCGGGAGCTACAGTTTCTTGCCTCAAGGCCAAAAATAATTTCCTTCTTTCCTGAGTTGCCCATACAATATCAGGAAAGACCTTGATCATTTGACCTAAAAAAGGTTTCACTCATTCTTTTAAAGTAAAAGTGAAGCGCTAAACTCAAGTCCTGTACAAATACAGAAGAAACTAATAATACAGTTCGATCACGACATTCATTAACTGAAGATTTAAGTAAAGCAGAAACCTCAAGTTGTTGGTCCCCTGCAGATTCTTGCTGTAAAGCAGAGGGTAGATAGTAGACCTTACTCAATGGCGCTATAGCGTTTTCAAATATCTTTACGATTTCAGAAAAGTACTTCTAAAACAGGTCAATTGATAACATATAATAGTGAACAAGGAAAATTAGATGATGCCATTTCTAAAGCAGTTGAAAAATAAGTTTGCCAAGCTGTATAATTGATTCAGGTAAAACTGGATAGTACGTGGGCCCTTTTAATAGGATTAAAAACAGGCTACAGCACTCTTCAGATAAAAGATGCAGCTTCTCCAAGGTCAAGCAGCAATCATCACAATCTGTTGGCAGACAGCTAAGGGCCTGGCAGCTGAAAAGTACTGAGTCACTATCCCATCCCTGCCCTTGTACTGATCCTGCTCAGGGCACCCTGCCAGTCCCCTTCCATCCTAAATGGGGTCAAATTGCTGCCCTCCATCCTCGCTCTAGGGTTTCAAATCGTAAAACATTTCTACCACTGCCTCACTTTCAAAAGACGAGCTGTCTTATTTTAATCAAGGGATGACAGTATTTCTGTTCTAACCTTCCCAAAACCTCCTTTCTTCTGTGCATTTCATAAAAAGCTAAAATGTGTTTAGAGTAGGCTATGCCCACTCACGATTAAGACTTTGTTCCAGAAAGAGATTTGTCTAAGACCTTCTTATATATTTCTCTTAACCTTTGTTGTTTTGCAGTTACAGCCATTAAACAGTATCCAACAACTGGCTTACTTAACTTTGCTGGTTGCCTGCCAGCCTCGGAAATATGAAGCTCATTTTCAATCTCTCATATGAACAGAAACAAACTTATTGTTTCCCCTCTTCTCATGTCCACCATGATTCCTAATATATAGCAGAGAAATTCCTCTTTCCCCTTGCTACTAGGTAATAAATCTTAATGTCCCAGTTCCCTTGCCATGCTGCAAATTGGAATCTGCAACTTAGAAACACAGACGTTATCGGAAGATAAGGAGCATTTCGTTGCCCCTTTGTTAATGCAAACTGTTCCTAGCTCCTGCAGTACAGGAACCTCACTGCTTCTCTGTCCTCTTCTCTGTGAGCAGCGACTTCTAATGGGTTTGTTTTGCACAGACCAAAACAGGAATGAACCTCACTCTGATGCCAAGGTATGCAGTGTATGATCCAAATCCCTCAAATTCTCCTGTTGTGAGGTAAGCCCCATTTGTTATCTGCAGTTCCTGATACTGCAGTGCAGTTACCCCCATGTTACTCACAGTCCCCCCCCCCCCCCCGTGATCTGTAATGCTGCTGTGTGGCAACCCCCTGTCTCCCTTCTGCAGAAGTTTGGCTTCTGCTCTGAAGCCGAATGGAGTGCGTGTTCCCCTCTCTGTCTGTTGGGATTCTGCAGATGATGGACAGGAGCCCCCAGCAGAAAGGCTGCAGGCAGGAGGTAAGACCAGGAATAGTTCCCCCCCCCCCTCTACAGCAGAGGAATAGCCCCCTTCCCTTCCATTCCCATCCCCAGCTGTCAGATCTCTGCATTGGGGACACCTAACACCAAGCACATCTTCTCTTCCTTCTCAGTCCTGCCTTTGGGTAGATAAAAACAGAAAAACTAAAATATTATTCTACCTTCTGCTGTGTAGTCCTTGCGTTTTGGGCCATCTTGCACCCTTGGCAAAGTTCAGCGAGTAGAGAAAAGCAGTGACTGCGTTATGAGCAGTATTTACATATATATATGTTACTGGTCTTGTGCCTCGCCCCCTTACATAATAAGGAAGCCCCACCCCAGCCTGTAACTCTGCTCTAAGACAACCCTATTTTTCTTAGATTTAAACATTAGCTGAACATTAAATTTGAAAATTACACCCTTGGGGCTTGAGAAAACTGGAAACAGCAGTTTCACTTCCTCAGAAAAATATCCAGATCTCCTATTTCAGCTCCATGAGAGTCTAGTCGGTGTACTTTAGCACTTAGAATTCAAATTTCCCTGCAAATTTTAATGAGTAGGGAAAGGAAAAGAAAATATTTATAATGTGTAGTGAAATCGTACAACTTTATTTTCTATTGATATTTTTGTCAAGAAGGTTTAGTTGCTGTGCCAGATGATTGGGGTTTTTTACTGGTAAGGTGCATTTGTGATATGTTTTCTCCTATCCTGAAGTGTCATAAATCTCGAGCAGCGAACTCCCATGATATGTCTGCTTACCACATGAACCATTACCTTGCACATTTTGGTGCAAAAAATCCTTCTCAACTGGCAGCTTCTATTTTGTTTAAGTAGCCAAAATCTTTTGAAAAATAAAGTGGTCAAAAGTTATGAATTCCTCATCCACAGAGTCCAAATGTTCTTGCACTGATTTTTATTTGTATTTATTTTTTATGCTTCTCTGTGCTTATGCATAATGCTGCTTCTCATTCTGATTCAGGCATTGGCTAAGTGGAATGAGAGCAATGGTTAAGCCATTAAGAGGGTAATTTTATAGCCTTGTGCTTAGTTTATGTGTGATTTAATGCACATCAGCATAAGGAACATAAGTGGCAAGGTACATGCGGCAAATCTAGGCGCGGACACTTAAGTAAGCCCTAGGTCTGGTCTAAATGCCTGCACTTAGAATTTTGAAGAATATGCATAAATTATAATGTTTTATAATTTAAGTATACAAATTTATTCTCCGCCTAAACAAACACCCACATTGAAAGAAGCACTAAAGTATGCAATTAAGGGCCATTCATGTGTGTAAATCACTGAAAATAGGTGATTTACACGCATTGATGGCGTATATCTTTACTGGGTTCCTTGTACTTGATCTTAGTCAAAAGGCTCAGAGTCGTGTAATACAAGCATGAGCCCTATCGGCTCACGAGTAGCAGGAAGCACGCAAGAATCATACAAGAAACAGCTGCTTTGATTCAGTGCGAGACAACTGGGCAATTAAAATGGCAAGAAAGCCAAAGGAGGAAGAATGTGTGTTCCAATGGGATGTGTGATGGACTATTCATAAATTCTGGGATTCGAGTGGGGATGGTGTGTAATTTTTATTTACTTATTTAACGTTTTTTTTATACCACTTTATCCTTTAGTCAAAGCGGTTTACCGTATAACATAATACGAGGGTTGTTCAGAAAGTAATGCCCCACATGTTTTTTCTCAGTCCAGAATGAAGATAGAGATGTGAAATTGAAAGGGTGGTAACTTGGAACTTCAAAGGATATATGTGTGTAATTTTACAGTCGTCCGACAAATAGCGAGGCGGTAGTGATCCTTCAAATGGCGTCTGTGAGTGACACACGGTACAAACAATGAGCTGTAATTGAATTCTTGGTGGAGGAGAAAGAAACTGTGAGAAACATTCACAAACGGTTGTGTGCTGTGTATGGAAGTTCTGCGTTAGATAGGAGCACTGTTGGACGATGGGTGAAGAGAGTAAAGGCTTCAGGAAGTGGTAAAACGGAACTGGAAGATCGGCCGCAGTCTGGGCGTCCTGCCTCAGCCACCAGTTCAGACAAGTTGCAGCGCCCTGCGATAGCTGCCAGCAGGTATTAAAATACTGTAAACTGTTGCAGTGTGCCTTGCATACACATTTGAATATCCCAAAGAGTCAATAATTGCCATTGCACTACCTCTACTGACGGAAAGCTGTACAGACAATTCCCGACTCGTGATGCGCCGATCCGCATGAATAATGTCATCAGCGTGCTGCAACTTGTCTGGACTGGTGGCTGAGGCAGGACGCCCAGAACGCGGCCGATCTTCCAATTCCGTTTTACCACTTCCTGAAGCCTTTACTCTCTTCACCCATCATCCAACGGTGCTCCTATCTACCGCAGAACTTCCATACACAGCACACAACCGTTTTGTGAATGTTTCTCACACTTTCTTTCTCCTCCACCAAGAATTCAATTACAGCTCGTTGTTTGTACCGTGTGTCACTCACAGACGCCATTTGAAGGATCACTACCGCCTCGCTATTTGTCGGACAACTGTAAAATTACACATATATGTCCTTTGAAGTTCCAAGTTACCACCCTTTCAATTTCACATCTCTATCTTCATTCTGGACTGAGAAAAAACATGTGGGGCATTACTTTCTGAGCAACCCTCGTATAAGTGGTCGCATTGAACAAGGAACATTGAACATGGAATTTAAATTAACATCAACAACTTGGGTTAAACATTGAAAAGGTCACAGTGTATTGTTTAAAGCAGGGTATGGCTTGGTCATGCTGGGCTATGTAATAGTTCCAAAGTGTTCTGCGAACAAGAAAGTTTTTAGTTTCTTTCTAAAGTCTTGGATATCCTTTATGGACCTAATATCTTCTAGTAGGGAGTTCTATAGTGATGGCGCTGTCAGAGAGAAGACCCTTTTGCGTGTGGTTTGTTTACTTCTTGTAATTAAAGTGGAGGCTGTTTAAATGCAGGGGAATCTGGGCATAAATCCCTCGTCTACTGCAGAGGTCATAGCTGGACTGAAAGAGGTCGTAACTAGAGCAACAGTTATGTCGGTTATGGAGCATGCATTTCTCAAGGAGAGGAAATCTGTCATAAATAAAAATGAGAGAGGAAGAATCCTGTGAAACTGCCAGTCATGCTGATACAGGGAACTGTACTCATGTGGGGGGTGGAATGTACAAGGACTTGCAAAGGCAGGAGAAAGATTGAATTCAGTAAGTATCGAGAGGAGAGAGTATAATTAGGCTTCTTGTAAATTTAGGTGTCTGTTCTCCAGCTAATAAGGTGTTTTTTGAGAGTACAAAAAAGTCAATGTTTATAGATGTTATTGCGCCATAGGTGCTATTTTTGGGGCCCTTTTTCAGTGGAATCAGACATGTATGTTTGTGTCACTTAGGAATTGTTCAAGCAGAAAAGACACAAAAGCTGAGTGGAGGAAACAAGACAAGCCAGGATAGGGGTGAAAAAATATTGGGGAAGTGGTGTTTTTCTGGCATCTACCCAATAAACCCATATTCAAATATTTTTGCATTGGTGTTTTATCAGTGTACTGATTGAAACCTAAAATCAGAAGCTCTAAGTATAAGCAATGGTAGAAGAATGTCCACAGTAAGCATATCCCAGATGGAGTGCAGAACTGAAGTCATCTCTATATACTATTAACATAGAAGATGATGGTAGATAAAGACCAAAGTGACTCATCCAAAGTGACTAACGGGGGTCTCTCCATTTCAAAGCAAGATAAGAGTGTGTGGCTTTTAATTACTAGCTCTCTGACTGAGATCTCTTTAAAACGGTTTTAGTCTACATTTTTAGAAAGAGTTAGTCTTTTTGCTGCTTTATTTTAATAGGGAAAATAAATACTTGAGGGGTTTTTAGTGGTGTACATTTAAAACTGCTGTTAGTGTCTCTTTTTCTCAGCTCTTTCTAGCCACTCACACCTCATCAGGGGTTAGTGGGCTGATTAGCCTGTGAAAGAACTGAGGACTGCATAAAAGCCTTCAGAATCTTCTAAGGCATTCCTAACAGGGTCTCTCCATTTCAAAGCAACTAAACAATGGCTGGGAAAAATCGTATTGCCAAAGTTGTTGCCCCCGTTACAGCTTCTACCTCTGTCCAGACAGAGATCCCAATGCCAGTTGAAGGACCTGGCTCTGTATGCAGGATGCCTACATGCTGAAGCTCTCAGGCAACAGGTAGAGGAGCTCAGAGAAAAGGTGGCAAGACTGAGAAGCATTCAAGACAGTGAGAGGTACATTGATGAGATGCTTCTTGAAACATCCAACTCTCTAGCAGAGGTGAGGATGGGAGCCCGCAGAAGGACCAAGATTGGACACGAGTCACCAGGGCCTGCAGAACCACCAATCCAACTCCTCAAGCCCTTGAGATGAAGAACCATTATGCAGCCCTGGAAGTAGAGGAGGCGGAGGCATCCCAGGAAAGGGAAGAAATAGAGCTCGAGCACCCCAAAGTTCCTGAATCAGTGACCATTAGGAAGCGAAGGGTAGTGGTGGTTGGTTATTCTCTTCTGGGGGGTATTGAGGCATCCATCTGTCAGCCAGACTTGATGTCCAGAGAGGTATGCTGTCTGCCAGGTGCCAAAATCCAAGATGTTATGGAGAGTTTGCTGAGACTCATTAAGTCTCCTGACTATTACCCAATGTTGCTCATCCATGTCAGCACAAATGATACTTGAACAAGGAAAACACCCTACCTGCCGTCAAATAGCACACAGAAGACACAGGCAAAGAAGAAACCCTTGGAGGACAAAACTTTATTGATTGGTCACCCCAACATGTGTTTCGGCCACTGAGGCCTTCATCAGAGGACTATGACCACAATGGATGAATAAACAATCAGTATCTAGACAGTAGTTGTTATAGGCACTAGATAAAACTCTGAAAATGGCACCAAAATAAAAAATTAAAAAAAAAAAACTATTGAAGAGGGCTTTAAATTAGATTCATTGGGGATGGGTGAAGAAAGCCCCAGGTAAGTGAAAGCCCCCAGGTAAGTAAAATATTAAATATCTTTATAGAAATAGGTAAAATGGGCAACATCTGGAAAGCAGTGTCTATAAATACCCCTGCATAGACAAGCAGACACAATAAGTACAGGGAATACGAGAAATAAATAACAATATAAAGGAAATACAAAGGAAATACAGGAACTAAAAGAAAGCAATGCCAGAGAGTAGCAGCAGGATGTCAGGGGCTGGGGGGGTTAGGGGATGGGGGGGATGGTTGTGGGGACAGGGGGTTTAGAACACTAGGGGGCAGGATTATCATAATGGGGCACTATTGTTTCTACTGATACTGCGAATTTTGTGTTCTGTATATGTATGACGGAGGTTGTCATGCTATGTCCCTGAAATGTTGCTGGTTGTGTTGCTGTTAAGTTCTTATGTGCTGTTTGTGTTCTGTTGTGGCTCTCTGCGAAAATCAATAAAAAGGAGTTGAAATAAATACTCCTAACATGGGAAATAAGATCCCAGATGTTGAGGTTTTAATGGGAGAGGCTGACTTGGATTTAGTGGTGGTTACAGAGACACGGTTCATGAACTACCATGACTGAGATATAACTATACCAGGCTATACGTTATTCAGAAAGGACAGGGTAGGAAGAAGGGGAGGAGGAGTGGCACTATGTGTACAAAATAATATTAAAGCTATGGAAATACAGAGCTTAAAAGGGAGAGGAGGCAGTGTGGGTTAAACTAGAAAGAGGGAAAGAGAAATCCATTTGCATTGGTGTGATATACAGACCTCCATCACAGAGAGAAGATGTGAACAGAGATTTAATAGAAGACATATGCAGCATTGCCAAGAAAGGGGATGTACTGCTGATAGGGGATTTCAATATGCCAGATGTTGATTGGCACATCCCTCCTGCAGGGTCATCTAGAAGCAAGGAGATCTTGGATTCTTTATAGGAAGAAGTCTTCAGGCAACTGGTAACAGAACCCACACGTAAAGGAGCTATACTGGACTTGGTGCTTACCAATCGGGAAAGTGTTTCTGATGTTATAGTGGGAGATCATTTTGCATCCAGTGATCACCAGATGGTGTGGTTCAGTATTAGGACTAGGGCTGATAAAATCCTTTCAAAAGCAAGGGTCTTAGACTTTAGGAAAACTAACTTTGCCAAGAGGGGCCAATACCTCAAGGAGTCATTAGCGGGATGGGAACAGCTGGGGAATGTAGAAAAACTGGGCAAAACTGAAAGGGGATATTTTAAGAGCAACCAACCTTTTTGTTAGAATGGTAAATAAAAGGAAAAGGAGGTCGCTATGGTTCTCAAAAGAGGTAGCTGAAAAGGTAAAGAAAAAGAGGGAGGCCTTCACGAAATACAAGAGATCAGAGAGAGAAAGACAGGCATCTATATTTGGAAAAACTTAAAAAGGCTGGCAAAGTACCTAGGAAAGCAAAGATACAAAAAGAAGAAATAGCCATTGCAATAAAATGGGGGGATAAGACATTTTTCGTTAGTGAGAGGAGGAAGGACAAAAGTGGTATTGTCAGACTCAAAAATGAAGGGGAGAAATATGTAGAAGCTGATGAGGATAAAGTGGAATTGCTTAACAAATATTTCTGTTCTGTATTATCAGATGAAGGGCCGGGAGCAGGACCTCAGACAACACCCACAAACAGGAACAAAAGCAAGGGGCATCTCAAATGATTTTCAGAGGACTGTGTTTGTGAGGAACTAGATAAACTAAAAGTTTACAAAGTGATGGGACCAGATGGGATATATCCAAGAATACTGAAAGAATTTGGGGACATTCTAGTAGCTCCACTGATTGACCTTTTCAATGCCTCTTTGGAGTCGTGGGTGGTGCCAGCGGACAGGAGAGAGGCACATGTGGTCCTTTTACACAAAAGTGGAAGTAAGGATGTGGTTGAAAACTACAGGCCGGTTAGTTTAACTTCAGTGGTGAGTAAATTATTGGAAACACTGCTGAAAGAGAAAATAGTGAGGTTTCTGGAGTCCAGCGGATTACAGGATCCGGGGCAGCATGGATTCACCAGAGGCAGGTCTTGTCAGAGAAATCTGCTTGATTTCTTTGACTGGGTGACAAGGGAGTTGGACCAAGGGAGAGCCCTGGATGTGGTGTATTTAGATTTTAGTAAAGCATTTGACAGTGTTCCAAACAGGCGACTTATAAACAAACTGATGGACCCTAAAGTTACTGCTTGGGTTAGAAATTGGTTGAGTAGGAGGCGACAAAGGGTACAGGTAAATGGAGCTCACTCTGAGGAGAAGGAAGTTACCAGTGGTGTACCCCAGGGATCTGTCCTTGTTCCGATTATTTTTAACATCTTTGTTAGTGATATTGCGGAAGGGCTGTTGGGTAAGGCTCTTTGTGGATGATACCAAAATCTGCAACAGAGTAGATACTCAGGAAGGTGTAGATAACATGAGGAGGGATCTAGCTAAGCTTGAAGAATGGTCTAGAATTTGGCAGCTGAGATTTAATGCTAAAAAATGTACGGTCATGCATTTGGGCTGCAACAATCCAAAGGAGTGGTACAGTATTATGAGTGACATACTTCTGTTCTCAAAAGAAGAACAGGATCTAGGCATAATTGTGTCTGATGATCTCACAGTAGCTAAACAGGTAGAAAAAATGATGAAGAAAGCTAGAAGGAAGCTTGGGTGCATAGGGAGAGGGATGGCCACCAAAAGAAAGGAGGTGATAGTACCTCTGTATAAGTCTTTGGTGCGACCTCATTTTGAATATTGTGAGCAATTCTGGAGACTACATCTTCAAAAGGATATAAATAGATTGGAGTGGGTAAAGAGGGTGGCTATTAAAATGGCTAATGGTCTTCGTTATAAAGCATATGAGGACATACTTAAGGACCTTAATATCTATACTTTAGAGGAAAGGCGAGACAGAAGTGATATGACTGAGACATTTAAATACCTCCATGGCATAAATGCACAGGAGGAGAGCCTCTTTTGATTGAAAGCAAGCTCTGCTATGAGGGAACATAGGATGAGGGTGAAAGGGGATAGACTAAGGAGTAATATGCGGAAATATTTCTTTATGGAGTAGTCTCCCAGTGGAGGTGGTAGAGATGAGGACACTATCTGAATTCAAAAAAGCATGGGACAAACACAGAGACTGTCTAAAGGAAAAGGGGACTCTTGCAGTGGGTGATATGGAAGTGCAGACTAGATAGGCCATGTGGTCTTTTTCTGCGTCATGTTTCTATGTTTCTATATGGTCTACCCAGTAAGGCGATTAGGGCTGAAATTCCTGCTTTGTGCAGGCAACCTCTCTCCATCCCACACCCCTCCCCATGCCTTCATTAAGAATGTACCTGACATTCAATGCAGGTTACCCTCCTCTCCCCCTCATTCAGGATTTAGGTGGTAGCTGCCACTCCATACAAGATTAACGACACATTTACTTGGCAGACCGATCCCACTCAGTGCATCCCAGGATGCACCATGTGGAATCAGACATTTTATAAGATGGCGGCGCAAGGTTGAGAACATGTGAGCATCACTCCAATTCTCCAACAGTTTAGGTATGGAGGGAAATGGGCTTCTACCAGACGTTCGGTGACGTGGGGGTAGAAACCATTGGGCCACCTGGGAAGATCTTTCTGAGGTTTGGGAAGTGGGGATTGGGAGCCAGTGGGACACCATGGAAGATCTTGCGGAGGTTCAAGAAGTGGGGGATAGGATCCACCAGGCCACCCATGATCGGTGATGTCGTGGTCAGGGGGTAACCGCAATCAGGTGGCTGTCATCTGAAGTGAAGTTTGGAACTTCTTCAAATGACCCTTTTACTCTCCACTGAATCTTTATGTCTGCTTGAAGCTGGCATAAAGATCCAGCATTTAAAGAAGAGTAAAAAACTGCGCTGTTTCAGCACAGTTTTTTACATCATGAACAATTACATTTCATCATTTGTATACTATTAGCATGAACACTGCACTATACATCAGCAGTGTGGTTTTGTTCACAATTGTCCAGCATTCACTTGCTTTCTGCATTGGGGTGAAAGACTAACATGGGAAAATCTCTATCAAAACATTGTGTTACAGCATAACGCTGTTTGCTGCATCAAGCAATGAGTGGTTAATAATGCAAACTAAAGGAAGCTAGCCTTAAGGGTTTTTTTTTTTGGGGGGGGGGTCACATCTGGGTAGCAGAGCAGAATACAAAGCTTTGGTTGCGTATAATAGGGATGTTAAAAATTGCAACATATGGACCTAAAATGGACACATCAACAAACAGGACCAAAAGAAAATGTGTAGCGAGACTCCAGTTTCCACTCCGTTATGCCCACAGGCTTCTTCCACCCCAGGGAGGAGTTCCAGCTGTGCCACGCAAATCCCCACGCCAAGCCATTTCTCCCCTCCCCCCTCCATTGAACCATGCTGTGCTGCCACCCCCTACTGCCTCCAATTCCATCGGAGGGGATAGAGCGGCACGGCAGCACACTGCAGGCCATGGGCTTTGACACACATGACTTCCCATTTCTGACCCCCAAGGGTCCATGTATCATTTGTTTTTTTGGATGACTGATCCTTTGGGCCATTCACTGCAGTACGTCTGAAGAAAAAACCTTTGAAAAAGGGAATGGGTTCAAAATGTGGTGCCGCATGATTGCACGTTCCCTGGTTGATCTTAGCTATGCTCGTCTGAATTGGAGTGCTGCTGTTTCAAGCTTAGTGTTGTCTTTTATTGCATATTTATCTTTAATCATGTTTTATTGAAAACAATGCTCCTTGTTATATCTCGCATGTGTTTCTACTTATTTCTTTATCTAGGTCTCGCGAACTGTGCTTGGGAGGACGATAGATATAGCTATATATATAAATTCAATATTTAACTCTGTTCTATTAGTCTAGCCTGATTTTTGTTTTGACTCACTTGGTGGTTAGTGCTGTTTCGATTGGGTTTATGGTATTGAATAATCATGTCCTGGCAATGCTCCAGTTTTCATACTATTTCCTTTTTAAATTAGTCTTGTTTTATTTTATTCTTTTGTGTGTCAGATATGTGTGCATATATAGTCCAAAGCTATTTCACTGGCCACTTTTTTTTAGGAGATATTGGACATTAAGGGGTTGAACTGCAAAGGCACCAATAATGTTGACCACAACTGTATGTTGAGTGATTTTATTTTAGTATAAAATTTTGATAAAGGAACGTCAGAGATTTATAATCAAGTTTATATGAAGATTTGAACATAAGATTGATGGCACCACATTTTTGTAGTTTCATAGTTCCTGCTGCTGTCACACATGCTATGAAACCTTTATTCGACTCTACCTGCTTTTTTCCTCTCTCCTTCCTTTTAACATAGGAACTTGCTGTCTACCCCTACAGTCTTGAATTCCCTTGAATACAAGCCTCTCTCAATACATTTAAGACTGGCTTTCAGCCTCTATTGCACCGAGACAGCCTTTGCCAAAGTCTCTAGTGACCTCTTTAAGGTTAAGGTCAGAGGCTACCACTTACTCCTCATCCTCCCTGACCTGCTGGTTGTGTTATTGTTAATCAGTCTGCTTCTTGATACGCTTTCCACACTTGAATTTCATGATGCAGTCCTATCTTGATTCCCCTCCTGTCTCTTTCTTTGCACCTTTAGCATAAATCTGTTGGTGTTTTGTCCTCCGCCACTATCCCTTTATTGGTAAACATTCACCAGCATTCTGCTCTGGGATCTCTTCTTTCCGATTTATCATCAGACCCTTGAGATCTGATCTCCTCCCATCTTTATGCCTAGATCTCTCTGTCTGCACAGGAACTTATTCCTGAAATCTAGTCTCAGAATTCAACCTACCAGGGCCAGTGCAAGGTTATTGGGCACCCTAGACAATTTTTTTAGCTGTACCCTCCACCCCAAGATTTTGATAATCAAACATAACAATTATGAATTTCCCAACACCACACCTCGCAGAACAGTCCAGTAAAAAGGAATAATTGGATGCCATACTTTTAAACATTAAACTTTGCTGTGTATGTATGTGTGTGCCCGCCCTTCCTACACGTAAGAGAATGTGCTGAGGGCTCTCGGGATCTAGTATTCTGCTTTGACTGCTGTTGCTCTACTACCTTTCGGAAACTGCTTCTCTGAGCAATCGCCTAATCTTGCCTAACTGTTGAGCCAACTCTGAACTTATCTGATATTGCTTCAGGAATGTCACCAAGTTACACTCAACATGACCAATACTGAACATCTTACATTTTCTCTCAAACTCACTTTTCCTTTGTGGTGATACAGGTGTTTTTATGTGTGCAGAGAACCTTGAACTGGCGGGCAAGAGACAGCCTAACTTCTTTCCCTTAAGCTGGCCTGTGCTAGTCAGATTCTTGCAACACTCTTAAGTCAAGAGTGAGGTTTGGACAGCACATATCTCAGATGTATTCTGCAGTGTCACTAGTCAGACACAACCCCTGAAGAACTAACCACAGATTTGCTATAAAGATCAAGTCTTGGCTTGGGAACTCAGAGGAAACAGATCCTTGGGCAGCCTATCCTGAGCCTCTCCAGGTACTGCCTAAATACAGTGAAACTTGTCTAGATAGTGATAACTACATGAATCCTTGCTATTGTACCAGTTGGTTGGTTACAGAATTATTTTTTTTTTTTTGTTCACTGTTTTCAAATGTTTCCTAAACTTTTCAGTTCTTTATTTATTCATGTATTTATTTGATTTTATATACCACTCTATTTTAAAATGTGAGCGGTTTACATAGAACAGTAACAATAAACATTTTACATTGAACAGGGATGTCAACTTGCATTGCTAATGGGGAAGAACTATATTACATAATGGTATGTGTTTCAAAAGATGTCAGGGTAAGCATAAATAGAGGTGTGGGACCATCAGTCTATGGCTATTGATTAAGTTATGGTATGTGATCAAAAAATAGTTGGAACAAATGGGTCTTTATTGCCTTTTGGCAGGTTGAGAGGTTGAAGATGGTTTATATCATAACAGGAAGGGTGTTCCAACAGGATGGTACATATAGCGAGAAAGCTGGGTTCCTTGCAGCTTGGGTACTTTTTATTATTGCTGTTGAGGTTATAAGTGTATTCACCATGCCTTTTCTCCTCATTCTGTTGTTTAGTGTTAGGTGTATGATGCAGACAGTTTATGTAGTATTTTAAATGTCATCGGTAGTGTTTTGTATTTTAGGTAGTTTGCTATTGGTAGCCAATATAGTTGCCTTAGGATGAGCGTGACACACTCTGACCTGGAGGTATCATGCAGGGTTCAGGACCATCTGAAGTGGCTGTAGCATGCATTTTAGTAGGCCTTGGGGGATGATATTGGCATAGTCGAAGTGTGGGAAGATAAGGGCTTGGAATATGGTGCAGAAGTCGTGTGTATCCAAGAATGGGTGTAGATGTCTGAGTTCAGTTGTTGGTCCAGGGTGACTCCGAGATAGCATACTTCTTGCTTTGTCTTCAATTCTGCATCTTTTATCTTTAGAGTAGATGGGGGTGTGAAGGCTTGATTTTTGGTTATAAACAGCAGTTCACTTTAAGTTTGTGTCTATGGAGCTATTCTGAGACTGCATTGAAGCATTCTGTTATACTGGTGCAGTTAGCTTTGTGCATGGAGAATGGTGTGTATAGCAGGACATTGTCAGTGTATATGTAGAGTATGTTGTAGGATTGTATTATTGAGCCAATCAGCAGAATGTAGATGTTAAAGAGTAGGGTGGATAATGATGATCCTTGTAGAGCTCTTTGCTTTTGTTTGTTCATGATCAATGTGTGAGTACCAATGCATATGTGCTATTGGCGACCTGTTAGGTAGGATTTGCACCAGTTGAGGGCTGTTTTGTATTCTTTTCTCCTGTAATCAGCAGAGGAGGAGCTTGTGATTTACTGTGTCAAATGCTGAGGCAATATCCAGGATTATTAGAATAAATCCCTGCTTCGCTTTGTCATATGAGCCTATCAAGGAGAGTAGACAAGAAGGTTTCAACTCCATGCTGCTGTCTAAACCCAAGCTGCTGCAGGTCTAGGGGAGCATGAGAGTCAATCTGATGCTGAAGTTGTTGCTGTACTATTTTCTTGATTATTTTGACCAAGAATGGGAGGCTGAATATGGGTCTGTAAGACTTTATGTTAAGTAGGTCCGGTTTGTTGTTTTTTTAGTAGTGGTCTAACAGAGGTGGTTTTCAAGGATGTTGGTACAATGCCCTTGGTTAGGGAGAGGTGCACAATTCTGGCAATGATTGCACTTAGTTCAGTTCCTGCTATCTTGATCCAGCTTGTGGGGCATGGATCGATTAGCGAGGTGGTGGCGTTGATCCCCCCCTTATGATATTCTCGATATGTTTGGTGGAACTTGAGTTGAAGGAAGATAACTTGGGTATGGTGGAGTTGTCTATCACATAAGTTTCTGGACTGAAGTGGTTTCCATCTATTTTGTTTTGGAAGTAAATTGCAAAGGTTTGTGGGTGAGGGGTGCTTGTGTGATGCTGCTTGGTTCTGTCTTTTAGGAGGGATTTGATAATTCCAAAGAGTTCTCAAGGCTTGTTTAGCAACCACATTAAGATATTGGTGTAGCAATCCTTACATTTTTTGATTGATCACTTTGTGGTGTTCTTGTAGGCTGCTCATTTAAGCATCACGGTCCTGCAGAAGTCTTGAGTGGCACCATTTTCACCTGAGTTTTCTGAGTCAGAGTAAGAACTCATATAGTTCGGCAGTATACCAAATGGCTGTGAGATGCTTCTTGGTAGCCTTTGTGGATTGTGATAAGAGTGAGGCTTTGCTTAAAGTCCTATTCCAGATGTCTACTAGTTTGTCAAGATTGGTCATGTCAGTATTTAGTTCACATAGACTTTCAGGAAAATCTTTGTTGAAACATCAGAAATGATGAGGAGGTGGTGTGCTGTCAGCCTGTCTATACCCATAGGGATTTGGAAAGCAATGGCGTTATGGTCTGACCAGGGGACTGGGAATTCTAGTTGTGTGTGGAGGAAGGAGCAAAGATAAGGTCCATGGTATTTCCTCTCATGTGGATGTGTGTGTTTATTATTTGAGCATAGTCTAATGTAGTCATTGCTTCCAGGAAACCTTTGGAATGCTTTATTGGGAGTGAGAAGAGGTTGAACTGGCCAGCAATTTTCTTTGGGCAGTGTGGTTGTATGCTACTTTGAGGATTGCAGACAGGTCATTGGTGCATGCTGAGGGTGTTATGTATAACAGACATACTGTTAAGTGGTTGTTTGAGATTATGATGGTAACCAGATTGCTTGACGTTTTGGATGTTATGTTGTTTCTGGCTAAGATGAAGGTGCCTCTACCCCTTTGTCTCTTGGGTAGTTAAAGAGATCATAATTGGGGCATCTTAATTGGTTTGTTAGTACAGTGTCTGTGAGCCACAATTCTATGACATATAGCATGTCTAACTTTTGGTGTTCACCATAGTCTATCAGTATTGGCCATTTGTTCCAAATGGAGCAGGCATTTACTAGCATGCCTTTTAAGTTTCCTGCTTGTGGATGCTTCCATCTGTGGATTCCTTATGGGGGTTGGTGGACTATGTGTAGGAGAGAGCTGTATCCTTTTGAATGTGCAGCCCTTGTGAGGTTCAATGATTCTTTGTGTCCCCTTCAGCCATACCCTTGTATAATGGGAATTAGTGTGTGTTGCTAGACATATGTTTCTGTCTGTATGATGAATAGGGCAAGACAAGTTACAAAACACATACTAATGAGTAAGTCAGGCATAGTGTTCTATAGCAAGTGGTGATGGTGTTCCCACAGTTGGCTCATCTAGGATTTATGTGGGTAGTTGTAGCTTCCAGAATGTCTTTGTGTCTCTATGGGGCACAGAGACTATGGTGATCTTTTATGTAAGCTCATCTATCAGGATAAATGAATACTCCTGTATTCTATGGCTGGCAGTGTACATTTAGTCTGCGTAGATTACCTTACCTTTGAGTGATGTGAGTTTCACTCCAGCAACTAAGGAGCAATGGTCCACCCATAAGGGCCATGCCAAAGGCTCTTACATGAGGGCCCATATGGTGAAGGGCTGCCTGAGAGAAGAGGATAAGAAAGGCCATCAGCAAGCAATAAAGAGTAGTTACTCACCTGTAACAGGTGTTTTCCAGGAGCAGCAGGAATCAGTCCTCACATATGGGTGACTTCAGCACCAACGGAGCACTCGCAGAGCAATTTCCCCAGCTTTCAAAGAAAGCCTTTGGGACTTGCAGCATGCATGCACAGTCCCCTTCCAGCCCAAGGGTGCCATCTTGCTCAGTCTGATGACATAGCTAAAAGACAGCAAAAAAAATAATTAGCAAAAACGAAATGATAGGACTGCAACTCCAAGGGGAGGAGGGAGGGTTGTGAGGACTGATTCCTGCTGCTCCTGGAGAACACCTGTTACAGGTGAGTAACTACTCTTTCTCCAGGACTAAGCAGGAAGTCAGTCCTCACATATGGGACTCCCTAGCTTAAGGCTACCGGAGACCTCAAGCGGAAAAATGAGCTTCCTCTAGCTCAGTAGCACAGAAGGAAGGAATCTTCTCTGAAGACGCCCCTGACCGGTAGCCCAACACCAGGGCCGGAGGGTAGGAGTTGCCTAAACCTCAAAGAGATTATGGAGGACTGCCTGACCGAAAGCACTGTCCCTGCAGGACTCCCTCTCCAGGCAGTAATGGGCCGCAAAAGTCTGGCTTGAAGACCAAGCAGCAGCCCGGCAGATGTCTGCCAACGGAACAGAGAGGAGATGAGCCACTGACGCAGCCTTCGCCCTGACACGATGAGCCGTGACTCGACCCTCCAACAAGAGGCCAGCTGCCCCATAAGCCCAGGCGATACAGTCAGCGACCCATAAGGACAAAGTACGCTTGGAGACAGGTAGCCCCAATTTATTGGGGTCAAAAGAAACAAAGAACTGAACAGCCCTCCTATGCTCCCGCGTACGGTCAAGGTAGAAGGACAAGGCCCTCCTACAGTCCAGGGTATGCAGGACCATTTCAGCCCAGCTGGTGTGCGGCCTGGGAAAGAAGGTCAGAAGAACCACCTCCTGGTTGAGATGAAAAGGAGAAACCACTTTTGGAAGAAACTTAGGGTGAGTCCATAAGACTACCCTATTCCTGTAGAACCTAGTGTAAGGAGGATCAGACACTAGGGCCTGCAGTTCACTAACGCGCCTAGCAGAGGTAAGGGCTACCAAAAAACAAGGTTTTCCAGGAAAGAAAACGAAGAGGGCAGGTAGCCATAGGTTCAAAAGGGCAGACAGGTAATCCGCTGCAAGACCACATTCAGATCCCATTCAGGGGCTGGAGGGCGCAAAGGAGGCTTAAGGAGAAGGAGGCCTCGGAGAAAACAAGCCAAAGGGTGGTTGGAAAGAGGCCTGCCATCCACCGGTGCGTGGACTCTGACAGAGTTGGACTTAAGGCCCAGATTGGAGAGGTAAAGCAAATATTGTAAGACCACTGCCACCAAGCAGGAGAAGGGATTCTCAGACTGCTGAGCACACCACACGGAGAACCGACGCCACTTAAGAGCGTAGGACTTCCGGGTGGAGGGCCACCTGGAGGCCAAGACGACCTCTTCCACCTCCCGAGGCAGCAGGAGGGGAGCAAGGACTACCCTTTCAGCAGCCAGGCTATCAGATGAAGGGACCGGAGGTTGGGGTGTAGGAGAGTCCCCTGATCCTGTGACAGGAGATCGGGTTGAAACCCCAGAGGAAGAGGAGTGTCCACCGCCAGCTGCATCAGAAGCGGGAACCAGGGCTGTCTCGGCCACCAGGGAGCCACTAGGATCATCGAGGCTCTGTCTCTGAGAACCTTGAAGAGCATCCGAGACACAAGTGGCATGGGAGGAAAGGCATACAAGAGGCCTGTGGACCATGGAATCAGAAAAGCATCCGCCACTACTCTGAGAGGATGCGGTTGTCGAGAGCAGAATCTGGGAAGCTGCTGGTTCAGAGGACTGGCAAATAGATCCATGGTGGGGAGGCCCCACTTGAGAAAGATCCGCTGAACCACCAACAGATCCAATCTCCACTCGTGGGGTTGGAGGATCCTGCTCAGCTTGTCTGCCAGGTAATTTTCTTGACCTGGGAGACAGACAGCTTTGAGGAGGATGCCGTGAAGGACGGCCCAAGAGCACAGTTTTTGTGCCTCCTGACAGAGAAGGAAGGAGCCTGTGCCTCCTTGTTTGTTCACGTAGAACATTGCAACTTGATTGTCCGTCTGGACCAGCACAGACTGGTGAGAAGTGAGGTGGGAGAAGGCTCTCAGAGCTAGGTGGATGGCTCTGAGCTCCAGGAAGTTTATCTGCTGAGCAGACTCCCAAGGAGTCCAGAGGCCTTGAGTACATGTCCCTTGGCAATGTGCTCCCCAACCCAGGAGAGAAGTATCGGTTGTCAGCACCTGAGAAGGCAGAGGAGATTGAAAATCCACTCCCAGCACCAGGTTTAGCAGATGAAGCTACCACCGCAGAGAAGAGACCAGCAGGTCAGATACCTGTACTGAGTCTGCCAGGCTCCCCATGGCCTGATGCCATTGAGTGCGAAGGCACCACTGAGCAGGTTGCATGTTCAGGTGGGCATTGGGGGTCACATGGACTGTGGAAGCCATATGGCCAAGCAGTCTCAGAAATTGCCTGGCAGAGACCAGGGAATTGCTGTGAAAGTGGCTGGCGAGATCCATGAGCCTGTGGGCCCTGTCTAGAGGCAGGAAGGCCTGCGCCTGAAGTGTGTTCAACCTGGCACCTATGAATTTGAGATTTTGAGAGGGGAGCAAAGTGGACTTTGCGAAGTTTATGACAAATCCCAAGTGCTGGAGTAGAGTCACAGTGCAATGAGTGGCCTCTTGGGAAGACTGGGCTCTGATGAGCCAGTCGTCCAGGTATGGAAACACAAAAAGGCCTTGAAGTCTTAGATAGGCCACCACCACTGCTAGGCATTTGGTGAACACCCTGGGGGCGGAGGATAGGCCAAAGGGCAGTACTCTGTACTGGTAATGATTTCCTCCCACAACAAACCTGAGATATTGTCTGTGGTCTGGATGAATAAGGATGTGAGTATAGGCATCCTTTAGATCTAAGGAGCATAGCCAGTCTCCCTGCTGGAGGTAGGGCAGCAGGATTCCAAGGGCATCTTGAACTTTTCCCTTGCCAGGAACTTGTTGAGGTTTCGCAAGTCCAGGATGGGTCTAAGGCCTCCTGTTCTTTTTGGTATCAGAAAGTACCTGGAATAAAAGCCGTGACCTCTCAGGTGGTGGGGCACCGGTTCCACAGCCTGTTCCTGAAGAAGACTTGCTAACTCCTGAAGGAGTAAGTCCCTCTGCAGAGGGAGTCTTGGAGGCTCCCCTGGAAAGTAGGAGGGAGGTACCTGGTGAAAGTGTAGAAGATAGCCTTTCTGAACTATATGAAGCACCCAGGTATCTGATGTGATGACTGACCACCTGTGGGCAAAGTGGACCAGCCGGCCTCCTGTGCTGAGAGAAACCAGCGGAGGGGAAGAGGCTATGCTGACGGAGTCAAAAACCCCCACCCTGCTGAGCAGGGGCCGGTGTTGTGGGCTTGGGGGCCTGCTGCCTACGGGACCCATTACCCCGTCCCTTGGCCTGCTGACCCTGTTGGGGAGCTGCTGAGGCCTGATAATGAGGGTAGTGTTTATAGGCAGCCGCCTTCCTCGGGTAAAAGGGCTTTTTCCCCCGAGTCCTTCTTCTTCTGAGAAGGGGGAAGAGGTCTTTCTGGACAGCCGAGTCCTGGTCAGAGTCTTGGTCTCGATCTGTGCAGCCTTTTCAGCCATGGGCTTGCCAAAGAGGTTTTCACCTCTGCAGGGGACATTGACCAACTTGTCCTGTACCCATGGCTCGAGGTCGGATGACTGAAGCCAAGCCTGTCGGCGGGCACCGATGCCGGCTCAGGCTACCCAAGCCGATACTTCAAAGCCATCGTAGGCTGCTCGAGAGATAAACTTCGAGCACTCCCGCATACCAGTGGACAAGGCCTGGAACCTCTGCAAAGGTTCCTCGGAGAGACCAGCAGAGAACCCGGCAATCTCCTTTGCCAGGTCTCGGAGATACATGCCCATGTAGAGCTGGTAGGTCTGGACTCGACAAGCAAGCATAGAGCCCTGGAAACACTTCCTACCGAGGGCATCCAGGCTCTGAGCCTCCCGGCCGGGAGGCACCGAGGACTGCATCTTCTGACTCTTGAGTCGATGCATGGCCGATTCCACCACCATGGAATGGTGCGGTAGTTGTGCCTTTTGGAACCCGGGGCTCATGCGGACTCAATAAATGGAATCGACCCGCTTGCTTAACACCGGCGCCGACACCGGGCTCTCCCACATGCGGAAGAGAAGTCGCTCCAGCATCGGAGGAACCGGTACAGTAAAGGCCTCCTTCGGGGGAGAGTCATACTGGAGGGCATCGAGCTCTTCGGCTCGAGGCTCCTCCTCGGGATCCATGGGGAATGCCAAGGCCTTGGCCATATCCCGCACGAAGTCCGAGAACCAGGTGTCCTCCGGGGGGGACCGTCTCCGAGGTTCAGACTCGGGCGAGTCCGATGGGACGCACCGAGTCCGAAAAGTACCTGGGGACTCTTCATCCTCTGTCTCCCAGCCCGCCTCCTCGGTGGAGGAATCGAGCGGCTCCGGTCAGGCGGGCACCGATGCCCTCCGCCCCGACGCTGAGGCCGGCGTCGATGACCTTGGTCCTGAACGGGAGGCCGAGGGAGACCGTGACCGAGGATCGACTCGAGCTCGCATGGACTCGAGGATCGGCACGGTCTCCGGGGTCGACGTCTCGGTGGTCGGGGCAGATGCACCGGCGAGGCCAGCGATCAATGCCCGCTGCTGGTCCATGAAGGCAGCGAAACTGCTCTCCAAGGCCGTCAACCTGAGTCCGAGCTCAGGAGACCCAGCAGCCCCCAACTCGGGCCCCGACGGCGTCGGGCCCGACGTCTGCTCCTTCGGAGGCGAGTCCACGAGGACTACAGTACTCACTTGTCCAGGAGACTCCATCTTGAGACGAGTATGTTTCGAAGGCCTCTCCGACTTCGAGGACCCAGGACGGCTATCGGGGCTATGCGACCTGGCCCTCGAGGAACCAGGAGCATCCACCGATGCCGCCCTCGCGGGTTTCTTCTTCCTATGATGTTCCCGGGCAGGAGACCCCCGCTCAGAGGAACTCCGACGATGCTCAGGACCGGAGTCCCGGGACGTCGAAGCCTCTGACGATGTCCGGGCCCGGCCCGACGCGGAGTCAGAAGATTCGTTTTTTTTGATGCTGCTGAATCAACGCTTTTGAGGACATTTTGCCACACGGACCACAGATCATCGGGTCATGATCGGGTCCGAGGCAGCGGAGGCAGCAGTCCTGTGTGTCGGTAAGAGACATACGTTTTACACCGATCACACTTTTTAAACCCACTGGCAGCCATGGGGGAAAAAGGGCCCCTGCGAGGTCAAAAGACAGGGCTGCCAGTGAAAAAAGAAAAAATGGCGCGAACGCTAGTCACGAAGGACAAAAACCGAAAAAATAATGAACGGACTCGATACCAGCGTATCGGGTCCGGGCGGGAAAAGGATCCGGCTTCGAACGGAGAAAAGAATAGTAAATAAAATCAACTTTTTCAGCGGCGATCACAAACAGCGTCTGTAGGGCTCCGTGGAAAAAAGAAGACTGAGCAAGATGGCACCCTTGGGCGGGAAGGGGACCGCGCATGCGCGCTGCAATTCCCAAAGGCTTTCTTTGAAAGCTGGGGAAATTGCTCCGCGAGGGCTCCGTCGGCACCGACGTCACCCATATGTGAGGACTGACTTCCTGCTTGGTCCTGGAGAATGACTGGTGGTAGGCAGGGCTTATCGGCAGCTCTGTTTGCTGGCTATAGCTTCCTCAGAGGGCATATTCAGGAGGATGCAGGGTCCAGAGATTGCAGTTATCCCTGTGTTTGTAACTAGTCAGTGATCCACAGTAATTTTAGAGGCCCTTTTACTAACACTTAGCTCTAGCTATGTCACACAGCCCATAAGAATAAAATGAGGCATGTAATACATAAGCAAAGGTGTAAGACAAACCTGCATACTTTCCCCCTACCTGTTTAATTTATATGCAGAACAAATCAGAGAAGCAGGATTGTATGAAGACAACAGAGGTGTGAAGATTGGTGGAAGACTCAACAACCTTCGCTATGCTGATGATACTACATTACTGGCTGAAAGTGAAGATGATCTGAAACATTTGCATCTCACAATCAAAGAACAGTCTCAAAATGGGCCTGCACCTTAATGTAAAAAAGACAAAGATCATGACAACTGGCATAATCAACAGGTTCATCATTGAAGGAGAAGAAATTGAAATTGTGAACAACTTTAACCTACTTGGATCAACTATCAATAAAGAAGCAACAAGCAGTCAAGAAATCAGACGACGCATTGCTCTTGGCAGAATGGCTATGAAAGACCTAGATAAGATTCTCAAGAGCAGAGATCTCTCTCTCCATACAAAGATTCGACTTGTTCAAGCCATGGTATTTTCAATATCATCATATGGATGTGAAAGCTGGACAGTAAAAAAGACAGACAGGAAGAAAATTGATGCCTTTGAATTATGGTGCTGGCGGCAAATACTGTGTATACCATGAACTGCCCGAAGAACAAACCTAAGCTTTCTTTAGAAGCTCAGATGACAAGACTTAGACTTTCATACTTTGGATACATCATGCAAAGAGAGAGATCATTAGAGAAAGACATCATGCTTGGCAAGATAGAAGGTCAACGCAAAAGAGGAAGGCCAGCAATGAGATGGATCAATACAATAACAGCAGCTACGGGTACCAGTCTGTCAACAATGAGCCGCCTGACTGAAGACCAAACACAATTTAGGCTAGCTATCCAGAGGGTCACCATGAGTCGACGCCGACTCAACAGCACTTAGTTCAAGCTATGTATTGTTGTTAAGTGTTTAGCAAAAGGGGCCCTTAGTTTTTTGGTTTTCATATAATTTCTAGGACCTGTATGAACTCTTTGAGGGTCTCGGTATCCCAAGAAGCCACCAGGCAGGTGAGTGGGAGGCTCCTATTGTAGGCAAACATGCACAGATATGACCTGAGTAGTGCTTGGCAGACCCTCCAAGTGTCCAGTGTTAATTCTGAGTGGATATTAAGGGTAGTTCTGAAGCATTACATGACACCAACTTCCCCAAATTTCAATCTCATCAACTCCTCTCCTTCAATTAAAATTAATTTCTGGAATAAGGAGTTATAGGATGAAGAACCAAGAGTCACCTAAGGAAGTTTTTTTTTTTTTTACAGAAAGGGTGGTGGATACATAGAACAATTCCCCCAGTGTAGGTGGTGAGAATAATCTCTGAATACAAGAAAGCTTGGGACAAACAAGTTGATCTCCAGCAGGGAGGATCTGGGGTGTATGAGCAGACAGGATAGGATGTATGCAGTAGCTTAAATTCTACCCAAGCAGCCCCCCAATGCAGGAGGGGGGGGAGGGAGAGGGGGTAAGGCAGCATAGCAATCTTGCTTACATGTTTGCTATGCTGCCTCCACTCTTGTAAGTTTTCAATGAAAGGCTTGTGATAACAGTTACATTATGAGATTTTGTCCTGGCAGGTAACAGCTGCCGGGGCCTGCAGCAAACTTACAACAGCAGAGGTTGCGCAGTAAACATGTTAAAGTTTGCTGCTGCTGCCGCCACCACCACTCAAAAAGAGGGGCTGCCACAATGGGAGGACCATGGAGCTACTGTGACAATGGGGGCCCCTCATTGGAACTTACACTACTGAGCATATGGTCTTTATCTGCAGTCAAGTTTTTATATTTCAGGGGGGGGGGGGGTCTGAAAAGTCTAATCTATCTTTTACCTAAACCTATGACATTTCTGACCTAAAGATAAAGATATCTTTAAAAAGGGAGAAAAAAGACCTCAGAAAAAAAACCGTTGCTGTTTTCATCTACAAAAGCTTGTAGTTTTTCTATCACAGGTCTAAAAAGCTCCATAAATGTTGTTTAAATTTAATATGCACAAACAATAATTGTTGCCACAGTGATTTTTGAACAATGAGAGACTTATCACTTATCTCATCTGGTGTCCTTCATGAATTTTTCCATTAGCTACAAAGTCTGTCAATCCACATTTCCTCTCAGTCAAACTTTTAATTTAAATACTTCCTCTTCTATTTTTTTTCTGAGTCGCCAGCAATAAAAGTTAAATCACTCTCAATTCTCTATCAGCAGAATCAATGGGGCTCTGTTTTGCCTAAACTGGGACAAGATTCCGACTTTGGTGTGTTCCTTCTCTTCTTGATTGCAGATGCAAATTGAAAGTAACAGTTTTCTGACTAGTGGCACTGCAGAATGTTAAAGGTTGTGTTTAACATTTAAACTAAACTATTGCTAAAAATATAGGGGCCTCTATTCAGCAGCCACAGCTAGCACAATTACAGTAGCTAGTCATCGTCACTGAACCCAGGGCTAGCCCATCCACTAGGCAGGCTAGGTGGCCACCTCGGGCAGCAGATCTCTGCAAGCAGCAGGCCATGTGCTTAAATGCTTGAGGATATACCCCACCATCAATGATCCCTGTCCCCTGGTCTGATCACAACATCATCTCTTTCATCATACCCAACTCCTGCCCATGAACAGCATCTCAGAGCTGCCCTCCAACAACTCAGAAATTTCTCTCATTCAATGAACAAGCCTTCATCCAAAAAACCATCCCAGCTTTAACCTCCCTACCAACACAGAAGGACCTCAAAACTAAACTCTGCTCATGGAACTCAACCATCTCCACTGTTGTAATGGCCCCGCCAAAAGTCTCCACAGGAACCAAATGATCACATGCTCCCAAGTATTCCTCAGCCTTAAAAACACAGAAAAGCAACCTGCATCAACTTGATCATCTATGGAGAAAAACCCAAAACCCACAACTCAAATTTCAGTATCTACAGGAACTCAAACTATACCATGAATCCACCTTCCAGGCCAAAAAAACAACCTACTCACATGCTCCATAAACAAACCTAGAGAATTTTGAAATCAAATTGCTCGCCAAAAGATCTTTCTCATTCCAAATGGGACCACTCCCTCAATCCTCAAGACATGGCCTCACACTTATTAGCCAAGAGCAAACAGACACCATTAACCAGTCTCCACATCCCAACCTCTACCGAAAAAGACCAACACAGGACCATCTTCACCACTCTTTCACATGAAGAGCTCAACAAAATCATCTGCAATCTCATTACCACTACCTCCCCACTCAACCCATGTCCGATCTCCTGGTTGAAAGTTACACAGGACCAATTCCTACCTTTATATCCAACATTGTCCACTCCTCCCTCGCCCAAGGATTCCTCTCTCTCTTCCTCAAGCAACCTCAATCAGGCCACTCCTGAAGTCAAATTTGGATCCACACTCACTGTTCTCCTACAGACTTATAACCCTTCATCTCCAAAATAATTGAAAAAGTCATACAAACAACTCCAAGATCACATGGATCTTAATACACCATCAAATGCACAGCAACATGGATTCAGATCCAATCATGGCATAGAAACTCTGATGACCTTCCTGCTAAATTCAATCATCACCAGAATACCCTTCCTCAAGTAAAGGGGGCTTTTTATTTACCCAAGACCTTCTGTCGGGGAAGGGTAGCAGTCTTCTTGGAGAGTCTGATCCTTGTCAGGAACTTGGACTTCAATTCTGCAGCCTAATTAGTCATGCGTTTGCTGAAGAGATTCCCTCTTTGACAAGGGACATCACCCAACTGGTATTGAGCCCTTTGTTCCAGGTCAAAGGACTGTAGCCATGGCTACTCCAGCTGCCAACTTAAAGTCATTATAGGCTGCCTGAATCATGAATATGGAGCACTCTGATACCTGAGGCCAGGGTCCAGAACTGCTGGAGAGGTTTCCCGGAGAGACCAACCGAGAACCCAACAGGTTTCTTTGCCAGGTCCCTCAGGTACATGTCCTTGTACAGCTAGTAAGCCTGGATATCTGGCCAATGAGCAGAGAGTCCTGGTAGCACTTTCTGCCCAGGGCATGGGCCTCCCTGCCCGGGGGCATACAGTAATGCATCTTTTGGCTCTTAAGGCGACACATGGCCAACTCCACCACCATGGAGTTATGCAGCAGCTGTGCTTTCTGGAAGCCAGGGCTCTGGCAGACCCAGTACATTGAGTCCAGCCATCTGCTCACTATTGGCACCGACACAGGGGTCTCCCAGGATCGGGAGAACAGGCACTGAGAGTGCCTCCTTTAATGAAGCCTCGAACTGGAGGATCTCAAGGTTCTTGTTTCAAGGACCCAGGTTAACTGTTCATTTTAAATTAAATCTCTCTCCCCAGAACCTGCTGTGTTAAACTTTTTTTCCTGTCCTAGCCTGCCTGAGTGAATCCTCCCCCTCCCCCCCCCCTGCTGAGGTATTGTGTAGCCTTCTTCCTGTTTCCTCCACGTGTGCATAGTCTGTTTTAGTCTGCTTTTCTCTGATCAGAGAAGAGCAGTGCTTTTTACAGTGCTCTGCTAGAGAAGTGGATATTTGTCTCCTGTGACACTTTGCTGTGAGTTCTAGCTGTTTATTAATTATTTATTGTTTGTTTAACTGTTTATTTAATTATTTATTGTTTGTCTTAGTGGTGTGCTAGTTCAGCCTTCTCAGCTATAATTTACCTTGCCTCTCTCAACTAACTGGGCTTTGTGTGGTACCCCCTTCCCCCCTGCTGAGGGTTCAGGACAGGGTACCTTGTAACTGCCCTCTTTAATAGGACTTATCTCCCTCCCTCCCTCCCCAGCACCCACCCACCCCTGGGGTAATTGTAGTTTTATAGGTACTTGCACATCTTAGAGGAAAGGGGCTGCTCTCAGGTGCAGCTCGTTATCCAAATCAGTCATACACAGAGGACCTGAGATTAATTACTTAAGCTTCAGGTACACAAGGTGTATTAGGGGTATTAGATACACTTTTATTGGTATAAGCATCCACACCAATCCTTATTATATACAGAATTTAAAAGACCTAAACACAAGCTTTAAACTAAGATGCAGACAGAAGTCCAGCAATGAGATGGGGGTTCTCCGGTCTTTTGCATTGAGTGTCACATGTATGATTTTCTCCCAGTTGGTGAGAGGTCTTACGTATGCACTAAGTGCAAAGAACTCTTTGCTCTCAGGGAACGAGTCCGTTCTCTAGAGGCTAGAGTAGCAGACCTGGAAGACATAAGAAAGACAGAGAAGTACATGGACGAGACCTACAGGGATATAGTCCTGAAGTCCCACCTCCAGTCTGGCAGCATCCCTGTTGCCATGGAGGAGAGAGGTCACATGACAGGAGAGCAACACCCTGGTGTGGCAGGAAGTGATCCTGTAACTAGGACCTGTCCTCCAGGTGATGTAAAACCCTCTCGCACCGAGGACGTTTCTCCAGGGCCATGTCCCCATGAGGGGAGGGTCAGGACAGCTGTTATAGTTGGTGATTCAATCATTAGGAATGTAGATAGCTGGGTGGCTGGTGGACGTGAGGATCGCCTGGTAACATGCCTGCCTGGTGCGAAGGTAGCAGACCTCACGCACCGCCTAGATAGGATCATAGATAGTGCTGGGGAGGAGTCTGCTGTCTTGGTACATGTTGGTACCAATGACATAGGAAAATGTGGTAGGGAAGTTCTGGAGGCTAAATTTAAGTTTTTAGGTAGGAAGTTGAAATCCAGAACTTCCAGGATAGCGTTCTCCGAAATGCTTCCTGTTCCACGTGCAGGACCCAAAAGACAGGCAGAGCTCCGGAGTCTCAATGTGTGGATGAGACAATGGTGCAAGGATGAATGTTTTAGATTTGTTAGGAACTGGGGAACATTCTGTGGAAAGGGGGGGCTCTTCCGAAGGGATGGGCTTCACCTTAATCAGGATGGGACCAAACTGCTGGCATTAACCTTTAAAAAAGAGATAGAGAAGCTTTTAAACTAGAAATTAGGGGAAAGCCGACAGTCACCCAGGAGTGCATGGTTCGGACAAAGGTATCCTTGAAGGATACTACCAAAAGCAGTGAGGTTCCAAAAGGGAGTATAGTAGCCCAAATGCCCTTGAGTAAGGAGCAGACAGCATAAAGATTCCAAATTACCCCTGCCTACCAATAGCCAGATTAATATGAATAAAATACAGTCTCTAAAATGCTTGTATGCCAATGCTAGAAGTTTAAACAATAAGATGGGAGAGTTAGAATATATAGCACTAAATGAGAGGTTAGATATGATTGCACTCAGACATGGTGGAAGGAGGATAACCAGTGGGACACTGATACCTGGATACACACTATATCGTAATGACAGAGCTGATCAAATTGGTGGAGGGGTTGAGCTCTATGTTAGAGAGGGCATTGAGTCAGAAAGGATTAAAGTTTTGCAGGGAACAAAATTTGCTGTAGAATCTCTATGGATTGAAATTACATTTATGAAGGGGAAGGTGATGGCAGTTGGAGTATACTATCAACCGCCTGGCCAGAATGAACAAATGGATGATGAAATGCTCAAAGAAATCAAGGAAGCTAACAAAAGTCACAACAGAGTAGTAATAATGGGTGATTTCAATTACCCCGGTATCGACTGGGTCAGTGTCACAGCAGGACAAGCTAAAGAGATAAAGTTTCTAGATGGAATAAATGACTGCTTCTTGGAGCAGCTGGTTCATGAACCGACCAGAGGGGAAGCCATACTGGACCTAGTCCTTAGTGGAACGCCAGATCTGGTGCAAGAAATAAGGGTGTTGGGACCACTTGGCAATAGTGATCATAGTATGATCATGTTTGATTTAATTAGTGGAAGACAGATAGTAAAGGCATCCACAGTACTACCTTTTAACTTTCAAAAGGGAGACTATGATAGAATGAGGAATATAGTTAGGAAAAAACTAAAAGGAGCGGTTCCAAAGGTTAAAGACTTACAGCAAGCTTGGGTGTTATTTAAAAATACTATCCTCGAAGCCCAGACCAGCTGTATTCCACGCATTAGGAAAAGTGGAAGTCCAAAAAACTGCCAGCATGGTTTAAAGGTGAAGTCAGAGAGGCTGTTGCTGCCAAAAAAGCAACCTTCAGGAAATGGAAAAAAGAGCCAAATGATGAAAACTGGAAACAGCACAAGCACTGGCAAGTTAAATGCAAAGCATTGATAAGGCAGGCAAAGCGGGAATTTAGAAACTTGCTACGGAAGCAAAACACGAAATAAAGACTTTTTCAAGTACATTCGTAGCAAAAGGCCTGTGAGAGAGTCAATTGGACCATTAGATGATAGAGGGGTAAAAGGGGCAGTAAGAGGAAACAAGGCTATAGCAGAGAGACTGAATGAATTCTTTGCTTCGGTCTTTACTGAGGAAGATGTAGGGATGTTACCCAAGACTGAAGTGGTATTTAAAGGTGATACTGCAGAGGAATTGAGAGAAATATCACTACACCGGGAAGATATATTACAACTATTTGATAAACTGAATAGTAGCAAATCACCTGGACCGGATGGTATACATCCCAGAGTGTTGAAAGAACTGAAATATGAGATTGCAGACCTGCTATTGGTAATCTGTGAACTTTCATTAAAATCTGTAATACCTGAAGATTGGAGGGTCGCCAACGTAACACCAATTTTTAAAAAGGGTTCCAGGGGTGACCCAGGAAATTACAGACCGGTGAGCCTGACATCAGTACCAGGGAAAATGGTAGAAACCATCATAAAGAACAAAATTACACAGCATGTAGATAGTCATGGCCTAATGGGAGACAGCCAACATGGCTTTAGACAAGGAAGATCTTGTCTTACTAATCTGATATGTTTTTTTGAAGGTGTGCATAAACAGGTAGACAAAGGTGAGTCGGTTGATATAGTGTATCTGGACTTTCAGAAAGCTTTTGACAAAGTCCCCCATCAGAGACTTTTGGCGAAGCTAAAAAGTCATGGGATAGGAGGCAGTGTACTATTGTGGATCGGGAACTGGTTAAAAGATAGAAAGCAGAGGGTAGGGCTAAATGGCCAATATTCCCAATGGAAAAAGGTGAATAGTGGAGTACCCCATGGATCTGTACTGGGTCCGCTGCTTTTTGACATATTCATAAATGACCTGGAAAAGGGAATAACTAGTGAGGTTATCAAATTTGCAGATGACACAAAACTGTTTAAAGTTGTTAAAACCCAAGAGGATTGTGGAAAACTGCAGGAGGATCTGGATAAATTGGAAGACTGGGCATCCAAATGGCAGATGAAATTTAATGTGGACAAGTGCAAAGTTATGCACCTAGGACAGAACAACCCACACTATAGTTACACGATGCAAGGCTCCACATTAGAAACCACCACCCAGGAAAAAGATTTAGGAGTCATCGTGGATAACATGTTAAAACCCTCCGCCCAGTGTGCAGCGGCGGCCAAGAAAGCAAATAGAATGCTAGGTATCATAAGGAAAGGGATGGAGAATAAAACAAAGGATGTTATAATGCCTCTGTATTGCTCCATGGTATGACCGCACCTTGAATATTGTGTGCAATTCTGGTCACCGTATCTTAAAAAGGACATAGCGTTATTAGAAAAAGTACAGAGAAGAGCCACCAAATTGGTGAAGGGGATGGAAGGCTACTCCTATGAAGAGAGGCTAAGAAGGTTAGGGCTCTTTAGCCTGGAGAAGAGACGGCTGAGGGGAGATATGATAGAGGTCTATAAATTAATGAATGGAGTGGAACGGATAAACGTGGATCAATTGTTTACGCTATCAGAGTATAGAAAGACTAGGGGACATGTAATGAAGCTACAGGGTAAACTATTTAAGACAAATAAGAGAAAATATTTTTTCACTCAACGTGTAATCAAACTCTGGAATCTGTTACCGGAGGATGTAGTAAGGGCTGTTAGTATAGCTGGGTTTAAAAAAGGTTTGGACAAGTTCCTGGAGGAAAGGTCCATAAACCACTATTAAAAAGGGACCCAGGATATCAATGCTTGACCCAGTACAAGCATTGTGGAACCTGTGTCTTTTGGGGATATTGCTAGGTACGTATGACCTAGATTGGCCACTGTTGGAAACAGGATACTGGGCTTGATGGACCTCGGTCTGACCCAGTATGGCATGTCTTATGTTCTTATGTTCTTAAGGGTCCTCCTCCGAGTTGGTCTCAAAGGCCATGTCCTCAGACTGGGATCAATGCCAGGTCTGAGGGAGAGAAGGGTCGGGCATATCCCAGTGCAGATAGGTAGCCAGGGACTAGTCATCCTCGGTCTCCCAGTCCAACTCCATGGAGGTGTCGAGGGGGACCCAGGCTCCAGGGTCACACCCCGAGCCGGATAGCCCCTGCTCCCCCCCCCAGAAGCCCTGTGGTCAGAATCATGGGCACTCATCAGTGATGACCTCTGTCCCAAAAACTGGCACCAGGTTCAGCACCAATGCTGAGGGATCTCTCGAGGCTGGTGGTGCTCAAGGATCAGCTCAACGTCCAGGGAGTTCAAGGTTGAGGGCCCAGTGATTGGGAGTAATGATCAGGCAGAGCCCACTGCTGGGCCATGAAGGCAGATGGACTGCACTCCAAGGCTGCCATCCTGGTCTCGAGGCCAGATGGCTACACAGCCTTCGGCATGGGCACCGAGGGACTCGGGTCCGGTTCTGTCAAGGGGGGAGTCTTCAACCAGAATGATCACAGGGGCTCAAGGCTAATCACCAGATAACCAATGAGTCCCATCGGGGTATGTTGGTTGGCTGCTCCCCACTCCTTCCCCTCGGACTCATGGCAAGGACCTCAGGACTGGGGCCCATGAGACTTACTTTCCCAGATGCTTTCTCCGAGGCAGTCTGAGGGTTTCCAACTCTTCTTGAGCTCCTCCTATGGGGTGTGGCTGGAGAACTCATGGCCCTGGCATTCCAAGGCCACCCAGTCTCCCCAGGGTTCCAGAGAGGGCCCTGGAGCATGGTTTTGTCAGAGACACTGGTAGAGAATCCATTTTATGAAAAGAAGGACTCCCCATGGTTTTAGCACACCGGTCACAATTTTTAAAGCCACTGGCTGAGACCATGGTGGGAAAAAGGACCCCAACAAGGTCAAAAGGTTCAGGCCAGGCCAGGGATAAAGGGTATGAAGCTGGTTGAGAAACTCTTGAAAGAAAAAGGGGGAAAATCAAACACCGTAGATGTGACGTCAAGGCAAGCAAGCTCAGGGGCAGGAAAGGAAACCGGTATAAGACCCGAGAAAGAAAAAAGAGAAAACACTTTTTCCAGGAAAAACAGGCATGCCTGGTTGGCTCCACGGAAAAAAGGAGACTGAAGCAAGATGGCACCCTTGGGCTGGAAGGGGACCACACATGCATCGTGCATCCTCCAAAGGCTTTCTTTGAAAGCTGGGGAGAAGCTACCATGTGGGCTGTCGACACAGTCACCCATATGCGAGGACTGATTGCCTGCTTGTTCCCGGAGAAGCGATCTTCTTGATCTGGTGTATTCTGCTCCATCTCCGATTATTTCTAAGTCTTAAAGACCAATATCTTTGATATTGTTTTAAACTTCTGACTCCTTTTTTGCTTGTCCCTCCCAAATTAAACATTTTACTGTACATAAGAACATAAGATATGCCATACTGGGTCAGACCAAGGTCCATCAAGCCCAGTATTCTGTTTCCAACAGTGGCCAATCTAGGTCATATGTACGTAGCAGTTTCCCCAAGAGACAAGTTCCACAATGCTTGTACTGGGTCAAGCATTGATATCTTCGGTCACTTCTTAATGGTTTATGGACCTTTCCTCCAGGAACTTGTCCAAACCTTTTTTAAACCCAGCTACACTAACAGCCTTTACTACATCCTCCGGTAACAAATTCCAGAGTTTGATTACACGTTGAGTGAAAAAATATTTTCTTTTATTAGTCTTAAATAGTTTACCCTGTAGCTTCATTGCATGTCCCCTAGTCTCTCTATATTCTGAAAACGTAAACAATTGATCTACGTTTACCCGTTCCACTCAGTTCATTAATTTATAGACTTCTATCATATCTCCCCTCAGCCGTCTCTTTTCCAGGTTAAAGAGCCCTAACCTTTTTAGCCTTTCTTCATAGGAGTATCCTTCCATCCCCTTTACCATTTTGGTGGCTCTTCTCTGAACCTTTTCTAAAATCGCTATATCCTTTTTAAGATACGGCGACCAGCTCTAAATTCAAGAAACTGCTTCCGACGAGCTTGAGTGGCCTTACCCACATCTGGGAAAACCTGCAGTTTATAACCACAAAACAGCAAATCTTTGCACTTGAAATAAGCACGAATAACCTTCAATTTAAGTGATTCAGACCCGAAGGTCACCACCAAAGTACACCGTTTGGGGATGATATAGAGTGAATCTTGTAGAAACTCTAAGATTAGGGCCCACCGAGTCAGCCGAGGGAGAATCACCCTTGGCCTGCCCGGAGGCCCCTACCTTAGGAAAAAAAAAAAAAGAGTACATATGCACAATATCCACAGAATCATCCAAGTGCAAGATTTCAGATAGATATTTTTTCAACAAAATCTCAGGAGACAGTAAATGTGTAGATGGAAAATTTAGAAATCGAAGGTTCCTGGCACGCTGGTGATTTTCAAGCAGCTCCAATCTATAAGAAACAGAAGAAATATCTTTAAGATAACCAAGATGAGAATCTTGGTATGATTGGAGTTGAGAATCCACCAGAGTCAAGGAAGCAGCAAAATTGGTCATTTGATCATCAATAGCTTTAACCCTATTAACAACATCATGTGAAAAATTACAGAGAGAGTTAACAGTAGTAGATAAACGTGTATCAATTTTCTGAAGCATTAACCAAATATCTGAGAGAGTCACCTCACTTTTAAGTGATAGAGAATCATTATCAGATGCAGCAGGGTCTACTGGAACTAACACCGGAAGTGTGGCAGATGACAATAACTTCACAGGAGTAGATGACAAAGTAGGCCGAGGGAAGGGAGGTGGTGTCCGGATATCTGGGCTCAGGGAAGCCCCATCCAGAGACTGGCTAGCAAGCGGAAGGGCAGTAACATGTTTGTCCATGGGACCAGACACCTTACCTCCCTCTCCTGACGGTGCCTTGGCTGATGGTTTTGCCTTCCGCTTTCCCATTGACAAACCGAACTGCTGGAACTCCTATATCACCAAAGGAGCATACAAGGAGCAAGACATGCCCCTTGTAACACGCCCCTTAGAACGCAACCCCACAGGCCGTGAACATGCAGCCGCATGTAAGCCGGATGTTTTGTAGGGCTCGTGGGGGGGGTCCTCCACTCCAGGGGCGGCCTCTCTGTGCCTGCAGCTGACTCAGCAGGCACCAGGCTCCAACCTGCTGCTCGCTCCGCAGCAGAGAAACCACCGTGGCTGCTCCCACTCCAGGCAGATCTCTCTCTTTTTGAAGTTCCCCTGTCGCTGTCTAGTCACTTATGAAGGTCATGATTATGTTTATACTGATGTGGCTTCTTTATCTCAGTTTCTTGTGGATAAGGAGGGTGTTGGTGGGTAGGAGGGTGTATAGGTGGGATGGCTTGAATGTTTGGCTCCCTGATTGGAGTTTATAAACTCCTTTTTTCTTCAAATTATATTGATCCCTTAGGGGAGTGAAGTAGGTTTTTTCTCCCTTGATGTGTTCTGTATAAGGGTGTGGTATTATGTTCTTGAATTATTACTCTGTGGTATTTGTTTTTTTTGTAATGTTTCTTGCATTTGAGAAAATTTAAATAAATAATTAAAAAAAAAAAAAGATACGGTGACCAGAATTGCACACAATATTCAAGGTGCGGTCTCACCATGGAACGATATAGAGGCATTATATCTTTTGTTTTATTTTCCATTCCTTTCCTTATCATACCTAGCATTCTATTTGCTCTCTTGGCCGCCGCTGCACACTGGGCCGAGGGTTTTAACATGTTATGCACAACGACGCCTAAATCTTTTTCCTGGGTGGTGGTTCCTAATGTGGAACCTTGCATCGTGTAACCATAGTTTGGGTTGTTCTTCCCTAGGTGCATAACCTTGCACTTGTCCACATTAAATTTCATCTGCCATTTTGATGCCCAGTCTTCCAATTTATCAAGATCCTCTTGCAATTTTTCACAATCCTCTTGGGTTTTAACAACTTTAAATAGTTTTGTGTCATCTGCAAATTTGATAACCTCTCGTTATTCCACTTTCCAGGTCATTTATGAATATTTTTCATGTGTGTGTCAACTGTGTTGTAAACTTTAAGGAGTAAGTACTGGTCTTGTGTGTCTGTCTAGTGCTGTAAACCACCTTGAGTGTTCTTTGATCATGGAGGCAACAGAAATATGGCAATATTTAAAACAAAACCAAACACAAACAACATTTCCAGAGTGTTACAAGGTAAGTAATAGTATAATTCAAGCATGCTTTGGACAGACACAAAAAGAACCTTATTAGCGGGGAAAGGAAAGAGGGAATTGACCACAGTTGGAGTAGGACCTGTGTCAGCACACAGACCTAGGCACAAATGCAAATGCAATGTGTACCTTCGAGTCAGTCCTGACTCCTGGTGACCCAGAAGCTCCTGGGTTTTCTAGGCAGATTAAATAATTAAAAACACAAAAACAACTTTGCCTTCTAATGTGCAATACACTATGATGCTTTGTGAAAAGCAGAATATGTTTATAAATCAAAGCAAGTAGCTATTTGCTGCTGGTATCTTCTGTTTTTATTGGTGAAAGACTGTGGGTAGAAAGCAGACCACAAAATGACTATGCATGTTAGAGGCGGAGAACGAAAAAAAAAAAAACACACATGCAGTTATTTGAAAAGCAAGAGAGAGGGGCCCAGGGATTTTCTTCCTGTTTGGCAAAATGCCCTGGTCTTGCTGAAAATGTGCAAGTCATCATGACTATCGTTACTCCTTTGACTTTCATAGTTAGTACGATCCCAGTTCCCCAAAACAGATCCACAGACTTAAAACTCATATTGAATACCAATTAAATCTGTGACAGAACCTGCTGCTGTAAGGTCTTTTCAATACAGCTGCTGGCTCTGTTTAGTGTAGTTACTCACCTGTAACAGGTGTCCTCACATATGGTGACAACAGAACCGACAGAGCCCTCGCAGAAGCATCGCCCCAGCTTTCAAAGAAAGCCTTTGAGAGATGCCACCACACATGCATGGTCCCCTTTGCGCCCAAGGGTGCCATCTTGCTCAGATGACATATCTAAAAGACGGCAAAATTTAAAAAAAAGATAAAGGAGCAATGACAAGGAGAGGACGGAGGGTTGTGAGGACTAATTCCTGCTGTCTCCAGAGAACACCTGTTATAGATGAGTAACTATGCTTTCTCCGGGAACAAGCAGGAAGTCAATCCTCACATATGGGACCCCCAAGCTACAGGCTACCGAAAACCCATAGCAAAAAATAGGGGCTCCCTCATGGGGAGCCACAAGCAGCAGCAAAATGAGTCCGTGTCCACAGACCGCAGTAGGACCTCTATGTTTGATGAAACCAGCACTCCGGTAGCCTGAACACAGAAGGGTTGGAGGATAGGAGTTGCCTAAATCCTTAAAAGGTTACAGAGCACAGCCTGTAACCTTTTCAGGCAGTAATGAGCTGAGAAGGTATGGACTGAAGACCAGGTTGCGGCCTAGCCGATGTCCACCATTGGGACAGAGTGGTTTGCCACCGAAGCCGTCATGGCACGCCGTGATGCAGCCATCCAGCAGGAGCCTCGCCTGCTCATAAGTGAGGGTGATACAGTCCGCAACCCAGGTGGAAAACATAGGTTTGATCACCGCCTCCCCCAGCCTACTGGGGTCATAGGAGGCGAAAAGCTGAGAAGCTCTGCAGTGGCCCCGAGTGCATTAGATATAGAAGGACAAGGCCCTCTTACAATGGAAGGTGTGAAGGACCGTCTCCACCTGACTGGAGTGAGGTCTTGGAAAGAAGGTAGGGAGTACCACTTCCTGGTTGAGATGGAAGGATGACACTACTACCTTCGGTAAGAATTTGGGGTGCATGCAAAGCACACTCTGTTCTTGTAGAACCTGGTATAAAGGGACCTCCACCACAAGGGCCTGAAGCTTGCTAACAGAGCAAAGATGAATGCAACCAGGAAAGTCACCTTCCAAGAGAGGTTGAGAAGGTGGCAGGTAGCCAGAGGCTCAAAGGGTGGGCGAGTAAGCTGCCTCAGCACTACGTTGTGGTCTCAGTCAGGTGCCAGAGGGCGAACTGGGGGCTTCAATAAGAGCAGGCTCCAAAGGAAACAGGTCACCAACAGTTGGACTAAGAGGGGCTTACCATCCACCAGATGGTGGTGTGCTGCCAGGGCATTAAGGTGCACTCAGATGAAGTTAAATTTGAGCCCAGACAGAGAGATGGAGAAGGTACTGTAACACTAGAGCCACTGGGCAGGAGAAAGGATCAGCCCCTTGTTCGGTGCACCAAACTTAGAACCTGCACCATTTGAGGGAGTAAGCCTTCCTAGTAGAGGCCTTGTGAGAAGCCAGCAGAACGTCTTCCACCTCAACCAGAAGGTTGAAAGGAGCCAGAGTCACCCTTTCAGCAGCCACGCTGTCAGTGGCAGGGACCCCAGGATGGGGTGTAGGAGAGAGCCCCACTCCTGAGATAGGAGTTCTGGAGAAGTCCCCAAAGGGATGGGGGTCTTCACCGTCAACTGTAGAAAGAGTGGTTGCCTGGGCCACCAAGGGGCTATCAGGATGAGCGAGGCCCTGTTGCGGAGGGTCCTGAACAAGGTCTTGGCAATCAGCAGCGTTGGAGGGAAGGCATAAATGAGGCCTTCTGACTACGAGATCAGGAATGTATCCGCTGCCACCCTGGAGGGGTAAGCCTCCTGGGAGCAGAAGCGGGACAACTGAAAGTTTCCAGGCTGGCAGACAGGTCCATCATGGGTTGCCCCCAGAGCCGAAAAGCCAACCAGCTACCCTGGGGTCCAGCTGCCACTCATGTGGCTGGAGAACTCTGCTGAGTCTGTTGGCCTTGCCAGTTGTCCTCGCCTGGCAGATACACTGCCCGCAGGAGGATACCCTGTTAGATTGCATACAAGCAGAGGATCAGTGCCTCCTGACAAAGGGTACAAGAACCCATGCCCCTCTGTTTGTTCACGTAGAACATTGCCATCTGGTTGTCCATCTGGCCCAGCACTGGCTGGTGATGCAGATGGTGACAGAAGACCCTCAGGGCTAGGTGTATGGCTCAGAGCTCCAGGAGGTTGATCTGCTGGGTGCTCTCATCTGGTGACCAATTGCCCTGAGTGCGGAGATCTCCACAGTGGGCTCCCCAGCCAAGCAGGGAGGTGTCCATGGTAAGGACCCTCGAGGGGCATGGGGCCTGAAAAGACATGCCCACCTTGAGATGCTGGGGTGACTGGCACCAGACCAGGGAGTCTGCGAATTGGCAGGTTCGGCTGCCGCGATTCACCCTGTGGCAGCCAAAATGGAAGCCGTCACTTTTTCCCGCCCGAAATTGAGCGGGCGGGCCGGTTGCCTAAGCGCAGTCCCCCCTGCCACTTGCTCCCCAGGCAAATTCGCGCAGTCCACTGCCCCGACTCACCTCACCATGCCCAGGAAGGGGACCTTTTAAATTCGCCGGAGCTCAGCTTTGGCTCCAGCTGCTCTCAGCATGTTCTGCAGGCTGCTAAGCCCTCTCCTGCCCGTGCTGAGATCCTAAGCCTGCCACCTGCTCCTCACCCATTACCGCAGGTTCGGGAGCAGGGAGGCGAAGGTGCTGCGCTGTGTCCTGCCTTTAACGGCCCCTGCTTCTCCTCTACTGCTCATTAAAGTGAAGGGGAGGTAGGGGGGGGGGGGGAAGAAGAGAGACAAGGACAGAGAACTCGGCCAGCAGTAGCAGAGGACACCCCGGAGCAGCAGCACTTTTCCTGTAAAATCAAAACACTACGTAAGAAACACTTCCAAATATACTTAAAAGAAAACCTAAATCCAAAGATAAGCTAATGCCTATTCCTAGCTCTGCTTATTTGTGCTGAGTGAGCCTATGGCTCAGAAGCTTCTCCAGCTGCTTGGAGACTGAAACTACTGAAAAGGAAGGGGCGGTCCTTGCCTATATATGTGCGGAGGTCATCAAAGCGATGACAAGTTTTCAGTCTCCAAAGCTGCTGGAGGAGATTCTAGACTCAATGGTTCCGGGACTGGACTAGAGGGACGAAAAGGAACATTTATCGTTACGGAATACTACCAATGTGAGCAGCCACCATAGACCTCTTCCACCTATGTATCAAGCAAAACCACAATATTAGACACCTCCAATCCCATACTCTTGACACACCCAACTCTAAATCACCGCTCAAACCACTTATGTTCAATTCTCCTGTAAATAGTTCAATATGCTCTGTTAAATATTTTTGAAATTTGATTGGTTATTTGTTTATTGTAAACTGTCTTGTGCAGTAGTTAAAATGTTATATGTAAACCACTTTGATTACCATGACAGAGCAGTATATAAAAACCAATAAATATAATATAGAGGCCAGTCTTCCACCTGTATGGCCTGTCAGAATTGTGGCTACAGCGATAGCAGCCGATTCTGATACCACAGGGAGCTAGATGTGCCCGTGGAATCAGAAACTGGTCTACCAGCCTGGATGTGCAGGCTGGGCCCCGATTCCGACAGGCCAGCCCAGCCTGGCTCATGAATGAAGCAGCGGTGGCATGGGGTTTGGGAGCATTAGGCTTACAAGGGCCATGTCCTTGTCCTTGGCCTGCTACCCCTGCTGGGGAGCTGGGAAGGCCTGGTATTGAGATTAGTTCCATAAGCCTTCCTCTCCTTCGAGATGAAGGGCTTTTTAACCAGAGGACTTCCATCGGGAAGAGTCAGCTGTTTTCTTGGAGAGCCTGGTCAGACTCCAACTCTGTGGCCTTATCATTCATAGGTTTGCCAATGAGATTTTCTCCCTGGCAGGGGACATAGACAAATTTTGTCTTGAAGTCATTGCTCCAGGTCAGAGGACTATAGCCAAGCCTAGCATCCAGCACAGATGCCCACTGTGGCTATTCTAGTCACTGACTCAAAGCCATCATAGGCTGCCCGAGTCATGAATTTGGAGCACTGACAGCCGAGGCCAGGGCCTGGAACCACTGGATAGGTTCCCAGAGAGACCAGCTGAGAACCCGGAGAGTTCCTTTGCCAGGTCCCTCAAGTACATGGCCCATGTACAGCTGTTAAGCCTGGATCTGTCTGATGAGCATTGAACCCTGTAGCAATTTCTACCCAGACCATCCAAGGCATGGGCCTCCCTACCCTGGGGCACAGAGTGCGTCTTTGGGCTCTTAATGCAATACATGGCCAACTCCGCCACCATGGAGTTGTACAGCAGCTGTGCTTTCTGGAAGCTGGGGCTCCGGCAGACCCGGTACATCAAGTCCAGCCATCGCTCACTATAGGCACAGACGTGGGGGTCTCCCACATGCCGAGGAGCAGCCATTCCAGGATTAGGGGCACAGGCACTGTGAGTGCCTCCTTTGAGGGAGCCTTGTACTAGAGGATCGTGATCCTCAGTCCAAGAGTCATCCTCCAAGCTGGTCTCAAAGGCCAGTGCCTTGATAGCACAGTTACTTACCTGTAACAGGTGATCTCCGGAACAGCAGGAATTAGTCTTCACATATGGGGGTTCGTCGGCGCCGACAGAGCCCGCACGGGAATGCTCCCCAGCATCCAATCAGAAGGCTTTTGGGAGCATCCCTCGCGCCTGCACGGTAGCTTCCCACCCTTCCCACTGCCTCTCCCCAGTTGTGTTTAATAGCTGAGACAGAAGGAGAGGAGAGGAAGGAAGAGAGAGAGAGAGAAATTACAACTCCTAGGGGAGGTGGGTGGGTTGTGAAGACTAATTCCTGCTGTTCCGGAGATCACCTGTTACAGGTAAGTAACTGTGCTATCTCCAGGAACAAGCAGGAATGAGTCTTCACATATGGGGACTCCCTAGCTGAGGGTGCCAGAGGAGATCCCAGAGTGCGCGCCCCTGGACAGGGCGGCATCACCCAACCTGGATCCTCGGCATCCCCGGAGGGATGGAGGGTAGGAGTTGAGAAGAGTTGCCAAGCACAGCAACTGAAGACTACAGGGGAGTCTTCAACCACGTCAATTATCATTAAACCATTAATGATCTAGCACAATCTAGAGTTTACCTACTGGATTGTAGAAGGCAGAGCTGCAACGGGTACTGTAGATGCAGTAGCGAAGTCTTCAAGGGAACTTCACCGCAGAGAGGACGAAGTTCCCAGTCCGGGTGGGCTGGAGACGCAGGTGTCAACCGGCACCGGAAAGACGGCAGGTCTTCACGAGGAGCTCTAAGAAGCTGAGAACTCCAGGAGGAGCAGAGTCCCCAATCCGGAGGACTAATCAGAAGACTGACCGATCTGGGAGAACCCAGCCCGGAGAAGAACAGAAGTGTACCCCGGGATATCGAGGGGTACACTGTCTACCCGAGCCGGCAAGGGATAGGAAGACAATGGGCTCGAAAACCAAGGGGCTGTTGACATCACAGCAAGTTTAAGTATAACCGGTCCGAGCACCCGAGCTGCAGAACGCAGGCAAGTGGGCCGGCCGGACCCCGTAAGAATAACAAAACGTCAGTACTGACAATTGGGGGGATAGTCGGTAAGACACAGGGCGCTATAACATTTCCCAAAAAGCGCCCGCCTGTACCGATATATATCCAAAAAACAGGTATAGATGTATATCGGGCTATAGGTGGGCCCGGGAGCGCCCACCCAGGTTACTCAACCGGTATGGACACGTGAGAACGATAATGCCAACTCAGACCGGCCCTTGATCCACAGGAGGGCGCCTACCTGGAAGGTGGCGGGAGGAAGGGCCATCCAAGTGATGGACCTATGTGTGTGGAGCAGGGCAGATCGGCGAGGGTAGCAGTATGGTTGTGTGACCGCCCGATCAGTTGGGGAGGAGCACATCAGGAGTACGTAGACCCCTGAGACGTCCACCTGACAGTCACCCAAACGTATCCTCCGTGCCACAGGGAAGGCAGGAGGATAGAGAACCCTATAGCCACGGCGTGACCGTGGGGCCATCTCTGGCCTATATAAAAAAAACCTCAGGGCTAGGGCCAAGGCCCTCCGCCGCTCCGAAGAGTGCAGGGAGCGGAGCCGGGGATCGGCATAGGTCAGTGGGACCCCTGTCCACCGTAACCTGACGGACCCAGGGATTTCTCTGCGAGAGTGGAGACACAGACCAGGGGGGGTTGGTCCGGCCCGGCCCTGTCGAGGAATGGTTCGGCCACGCTCGGAGAGTAGCGGCCAAGGCCTACACTGGGAGAAGGAGATTCGGTGCGCGATCCCCTCAATCCGGGGGAACCAGGCAGAGGGGAATCCGAGGGATGTACCCGAAGGTAAGTCCGAAGAAGATTAGCATGGCCCTGAGGAGCCGGCTAATCTAGCGTGGGAAGGTTCCCCCCACCCCCGGGGGAGGGGGCTCCATACCTCCAATCAAGCAGCGAACCCCAGTGTAGAACTGGACAGTAACTTCATGTAAGAGGAGTTAAGCGCAAACTGCCGCATACCGTAGGCTAAGGCTGACTGGCATGGGCAGCCTGGGGCGAGCCCTGGCACTGCCAACCGGTGTGAGACGTCCCTGGCATGGGCGCACCCGGCAGGCGGGCAGAGGGATGAAACCTCCTCCTCTTCAGACAGGAGGGTCGGGAAGGACATTTCCTACCCCTGGGAGAGGCGGAAGGCCGCGGGCAGCCAGCGCCAAACAGGTCGGCGGAGCACTGAGCAACCTGACGCAAAGCCTCGCCATTAAAGAGGTTCTCCCCGGTGCACGGGGAAGTACCCAGGTTATGTTGTGCCCAGCTGCACAAGTCGGAAGCCTGCAACCAGGCTGTACGACGCGCCCCAATGGCTACCGCAGAGGACCTGCTAACCGACTCGAAAGAGTCCACGGCAGCCCGAGAAAGAAACCAAGAGATATTCCTGCAATGGTAAAGAAGCAAGGAATAGTCGGGGGCCCGAGGGGCCGACACAAAGGGAGACAAGAGAGATAACCTCTCGGTGACCTCCCGTAGCGCCAGGCTCATATAGAAAATATATGAGAGAATCCTGGAAGCCAACATGGACGCTTGGAAGGTTCGCCGCCCAAAGTTGTCCAGAGTTTCTGACGCACGATTTGGGGGGCAGAAAGAGTGCTTCCTCTTGCTTTCAACCTTCCTCAGGGCCGATTCCACCACAATGGAATGATGGGGAAGCTGGTGCGTCTGGAAGCCCGTAGAGGGGGGCACCCCATACCGGGCATGCATGGCTGCAGGTGGTGCCGGTACCTGTAAGAGAGAGCGCCAAATCCCGAGCAGGAGATCCCGCAGGGAAGGAGGTAAAGGAAGCATTACGGCTGCCTGTTCCGCAGTACCCGGACTTAGCGAAGGGCCCGGGATAGGAATGGCGAGCAGGTCCGCCATGTCAAGGAGGAAGTCCTGAAAAGACGGCTTTCCCAGAGGGGCTATCCAGGGGGAGGCCGAGGCGGAGGGGCCCGCTTGAGCACCAGGGGACCCACCGTGCTGGTGTACGGGAGGAATCGCTCTAAACAGAGGAGGGTACTGACAGTCCCAACTTGAGGCGGTCGGTACTGCATCGTCAGAGCCCGGGATCGACTCCAAGGGGGGCATCGAAGGGAGCGACGTCCCCGACGGGCCCGCGGAACTCGGCCTCGGCCCCGATTCCGGGGGCGGGTCCGCCCCTGGGGCAGTCCGCAAAGGCGGCTGGAGTTGTGCCGAGGCCGCTGGAGAGCAGGCGAGCGCAGCACTGCGCCGTCGGAAGAGACTGGGTTCGGATCCGAAATGCGCCGGAGCCACGCTTTCCAGACTGGAGATCAATTCGAGGCTGGGCATCGAACCGAGCGACGCCTCCTTAGGGGGCCCTGGTGTCGGCGGCCACGCCGGTGCTGCCATTCCCGCGAATGGAGTCGAGGTTGCGACGATCGGTGCCGAGGGCAACGAGGGCTTCCCAGGCCGAAACTCGGCGAAGAGGGAAACACCCAAAGTCGGCTCCGACGCCTGGAGAGAGGCCCTCCTAGGCGCCGGGGTTCTGCCCGCGCCTGTTTTGAGCAGGAAACCCTTACGGGGCGTAGTACGCGGCCTCGAGGGTACCCAGGTAACCCGCCGACGAGCCCCGGCGGGGAGCGAGACGCCCAGCCCCGGCTCTGCGGCCGCGGCGCTTCTTTGGGTCGACTCGACCGAAGGACCCGGGTCCCGCGGGCAGACTCCAGTGACGAGTGGAGCACTCAACGCCCGCTTAGATGCCGGGAGGTCGGTGGCATCCGGGGGAGGCCCCGGCCCCGCGCAAGGTGGGGGTGCCGACCCGCCCGACCGGGATAGATCGATCGGCTCCGCAGGTGGAGCCCGGAGGCGACCCCTGGCGAAGCACGGGGCTCTTGTTCCCGAGACCGCCGCGGGAGGGGCAGGGCCGCACAAGGCCAGTACCGCCCCCGAGGAAGCCGGGGGCGAGTCGATCGGCCCTGGTGGAGCCGAGGGCACCCGGTGCCGATCCCCGGCGGGGAGTAGGGCCACCGACGCCGATGCCGAGGACTTGGTCCCGCTCGTAGCGGTCACCACCTCCGCGCATGGCTGGGGTGTGGGCACGCCATACCGGGTCAGGTTGGTCCGACGATCCCCGGTGACGAGTGGACCACTCGACACAGATGCTGATGCTGGGGAATCGGCACTGCCGAAAGCGGGTAGGCCGGGATACCGTAGAGCCAGACTGGGTCGAGTCGATCGGCCCTGAAGGCACCGAGGACACCAGTCGACAGTCCCTGGCGAAGAGTGGAACACTCGACGCCGGCGCTGCTGCCGAGGGATCTGCACCGCTCGAAGCAGGTGCCACCCTCGGGCAAGGCTCGGGAATGTTCTGTGAGGAGCGAACCTCAGGAACAACCCGAAACCCCGTGGAGGTTCTGGAGCCCGAAGACTCCCTCCGGGGTATAAGGGACTGGAGGGGAAGGCCGGAGCCGTCGTCATGCGGTGCATGAGACTCACCCCTCAAGGCTCGGTTAGTCTTAACAGACTGTTGTTGGGTTACCTGAACCTGGCGAGGAGAGAAAGCCGACGACCGCACCTCAGAGGGAAAGACGTCATCGAGGGACACTCGAAACAGGGAGTGTCTTCTCCCGACACTGAAGCCCGGGGAACCGGGGGAGAAGGGGTCAGGGCTCCAACAGGAGAGACACCAGGCGTTGGAGTCGGAGCAGAAGACAACGTCTCCACAGTGGGGGCACTTCTTAGGGGAAGAAGGCTCCATGCTGGAAAGCCCGGTAGGCCTCAGAATAACACGAGGAAGATGCTCCTCGAAGGAAATAAAGGAAAACAAAAAATAAGGAAAGGGGGGCACCAGCGGTGCCAGTCAGCGGGGAAAAAACCACGACCACAGGAAACAAGAAAAGAAAAGAAGAAAACGTTTCTGCGGTGACAGGAGGTATGTCCTGTCGGCTCCGCGGAAAAACGAAAACTGGGGAGAGGCAGTGGGAAGGGCGGGAAGCTACTACGCAGGCGCGAGGGATGCTCCCAAAAGCCTTCTGATTGGATGCTGGGGAGCATTCCCGTGCGGGCTCCATCGGTGCCGACGAACCCCCATATGTGAAGACTCATTCCTGCTTGTTCCTGGAGATCATATCCCGCACAAAGTCAAGGAAGGCTGTGTCCTCGGGTGGGAATCAACCCACACCAGGTCTCAGGGGGAGATGGTAGGAGGGCATGTCCCGATGCCAACGGGTATCCAGGGACTCATCATCCTTGGTCTCCCAGTCTGACTCGTAGTCGGGAGGTGTCGAGGGTGGCCTGGGCTCTGGTGGTCATGCCCCGAGCCCAACGGTCCCTGGCCTCTGGAGGCCCTGTTTTTGATTTTCAACCGGGTGGGATCTGGTGGGTTGTTTTTTTTTTAACACAATGTTTTTAAACTATGTTTTAACACACATGGTATTTTTGCTAGGGGGTTTTATAACATGTTCTAGCATTATACTGGACAGATTATTCTGTATTTGTACCCACATGATAAACAGCTTGTGGGTCTTTGGGGGGGGGGGGATCCTTTTGTTTTGTCTTTTTAAAAATCAACTTTGTTTTTTGTGAATGCAATGGATAAATGACATCACTGAGGAATCCCTATTTTCAAGCTGGAGAGTGAGTGTTGCCAATGTCCTCTGTTTCCCTGTAACTTCATCTGCAACTGCTTTCTTCTTGTATACTGCCTTTTTTTTGCGTCCTGAAGTGTGAGTTCTTTTCAGACATCTGTAGCCTTAAATATGCTGTTTTTTTCTTTTGTATTGTAGGTTTTTGGGCTGGATGGTTGTCAACTCCCTGAAGATGCCTGACTGGCAAAACACCGATGTCAGGGTCAAGACAGCCTGAAAGAGTGGAAGACAAATACTCTGATCATTTTGTTGTTTTGCCGCTGTGTTACTGTGACATTCCAGCATGTTATAAAATATACAAAAAGAACCATAAAAATGCATTCAAGAGGTTTTTGGTTAATTCAAACCTCAGTGATCTAAACAATGAAACTACTATGTGGTTTATTCCCCCTTTTTCTGAGTCTTGTTTTATGACTTTGGGGATTATCAACAGTTGTACTATAGATGTCTATGTGTGGTTGAGTTAACTTTATGGATTGCCTAAGTATGGAGTTTATACACGTTTGCATTATTTCATTTTGCTCCTTGTGAGGATATAGGGAGGAGTGGCCTAGTGGTTAGGACAAGGTACTTCGAGCCGGAGGGCCGGGGGTTCAAGTCCCACCTGGGGACAGCAATCTCAGGCCGGAGGGACTGGGATTTCTAGTCCTATAGGCACTCCTTGTGTGGTCTTGGGCAAGCCACTTAACCCTCTATTGCCCATGTTCCCTGTAAGTATTAGCGTATGTGTGTCATATCCCCTCGTGTTAAATGTATCTCCCAATTGACTGCTTTGACCCGGTGAAAAGCGGGATATAAATACAGCTAAATAAATAAATAGTGCTTGAACTGGATCAATTGTTTTTGCCATCAAGAAGTAGAAAGACTAGGGGACATGCAATAAAGCTACAGTGTAACTAGTTTAAGACTAAAGAAAATATTTTTCACTCAACATGTAATCAAACTCTGGAATTCATTACCAGAGGATGTAGTAAAAACTGTTAATGTAGCTGGGTTCAAAAAGGATTGCACAAGTTCCTGGAGTAAAGGTCCATAAACCATTACTAAAGACGACCCGGGAAATCCACTGCTTACCCCAATACAAGCATTGTGTCTTTTTGGGAAACTGCTAGGTACTTGTGACCTGGACTGGCCACTGTTGGAAACAGGATACTGGGCTTGATGGATCTTGGTCTGACCCAGTATGGCATATCCTGTGTTCTTATGTTAGGTGAGCAACTACCTCGTCTCCATGGACAAACAAGAATGATTCCTCACATATGGGACTCCAAAGCTACTGAAAACCAAGGAGACCACTGAGAAGCCAAAAAAGGCAAACTCAACTGCGAAATAGTTGGTTGAGTTCTGACCTCACAATGTACAAAAATGAGAATTTATCTTTTTTTTGGTAGCCTGGACAGAATAGGCCTAGGGGGGAATGGAGTTTGATTCTAATCCCCAGATTGTTTGAAGTTGCTGTCACATCAGGAATCCCCATTTAGGCAGTAGTGAGATGTGAATGTGTGGACCGAAGACCACATCGCAGCCCTGCAGATCTCTTCCATGAAGACTGAGCGTAAGTTGGCCACCAACACAGTCAGAGCTGATACAGTGAGCTGTGACATGACCATCAAGGCTCAAGCCTGCTTGGGCATAAGTGAAAGAGATGCAGTCTACCAGCCAAACTGAAAGAGTGTTTGGAAATGGCAGCCCCTAGCTTACTGGGATGAAAAACAAAAAAACACACTGGATGGACTTTCTATGGGTCTTTGTCCACTCCAAATAGAAGGCAAAGGCCTGCTTGCAGTTCAACATGTGCAGCAGAGCTTCCCCTCTGTGTCATGGGAAGAAACGTTGGAAGAACAATTGACTAAAGTGGAAGTCTGATACCACTTTTGAAAGGAATTTAGGATGAGTGCCAAGGACCACTATTATGGTGGAATGTGGTGTAAGGTGGATGCACCACTAGGGGCTGAAGCTTGCCTACTTTGAGCCAAAGTGACCACCACCAGAAACAGGATTTTCCAGGTCAAGAACTTTAGAGAACAGGAGCTGAGTGGCTCAAGGGGATCCTTCATGAACAGCACAAGAACTACAGCAAGATCTCAAGATACTATAAGTCGCTTGTAGGGAGGTTTCAACAGAAGCAAGCCTCACAAAGCAACTAACTAAAGGCTGTATCAAGATGGGTTTGCCCTCCAAACCTCTATAAGAAGCACCAATTGCACATGGTGGACCCTGACGAAGTTAGACTTAAGTCCAGACTCAGAGAGATGTAGAAGATACTCAAGCAATTTTTGTGTGGAACAGACAAAAGGGTCTAGATCCTGGCCCTCACAGCAGACAGCAAACCTCTTCCACTTGCAAGAGTAAGATTTTCTTATAAAAGCCCTCCTGGAGGCCGAACATAAACATAAGCAAAAGGACTTTGGTTATATCACCCAGTAGGTATCACCCAGTAGGTTGAGCTGAGACAATAGCCTCTCAACATCCACACCGTAAGGGCCTAAGACTGGATGTTGGGGTGCATCATCATCCCGTTATCCTGCATTATCAGATTGGGTGTATGACCAGGCTGTAGTGGCTCTAGCCTGGAGAGCTGAAGCAGGAGGGGAAACCAAGGCTGTCTGGGCCAGTAGGGGGTAATGAGAATCTGTGCCGCCTTCTGTGATGAGCTTCAGTAGGTCTTCACAATGAGAGAAAAATGGTTTGGACAAGTTCCTGGAGGAAAGGTCCATAAACCATTATTAAAGAGGACCCAGGAACTCCACTGCTTATCCCAGGACGAGCATTGTGGAACCTGTGTGCCTTTTTGGGACCCTGCAAGGTACTTGTGATCTGGATTGACCACTGTTGGAAACAGGATACTGGGCTTGATGGACCTTGGTCTGACCCACTATGGCATTTCTTATATTCTTAAGGTCTAAATCCCGACTTCAAAAAGTAAAATTAATTTTCATTGCCATTTAATTGAAATTAGCTTTAATTTAAAGAGATCTTTGTTTTGTATCTGGTCAGCAGAACAGAAAAAATAAAACAAAACAGGAGCTGAAGAGACTACTTAGGTGCAGGAAGGGCTGTGAATGCTCAGAACGTTAAAAATCTGAGCTCTGAGAGAAAGAAGCAGTAACCAGCTGAGGAAGCTCCTAAGTCATGGAATCTGAGCTCTAGCATTTGAATCCAGCAGCAAAAAGGTTTGTGGGTTGGTGAGAAAAACTACATCAAGCTCCTTGGGGCTGGATGTCAACCAGGGACACATACTCCACCCAATGGAAGGAAAGCAGCTTGAATTAAGCAAGGTGAGAGCCCAGGATGATGAACTAGCTCTGATCTTCCCTAATTTCTGGTGAAGGCCAATTCTTGCTTGTTTCTCTCAATGTAAGTAGCAGGTAGGAAGTGGCATAATGATATTACCACCAGCAAAGACGGGTCTCTTTTTAGAGGGGGGGATCTAATTAAAAATAGAAGCCCTAATCATCACACACAAACTAGCACACTATAAGAAAACTACTATACAATGCCAGCCCACCAGTGAATGCACACACATGTCAAACTCCCAAAGGCAATTATTCTCTTATTGCAATCAAAACCTTACTTCATACAAAGTTCAAAGCTATAGCAGAAGCATTAAGCAAAGAAAAAAAATCCTTTATTCAGGATCACCACCAAAATTCAGACAATTTGGGAGACTGTTTTAGTCGTAGAAATATTTTATTGTAAAATATTAGAAGTAATAATGGGAAAATTGATTAATTACAATTTCAGCATTTTACTATGCCCACCCCTTTTCCATGACAAAAGGAAAAAAAAAGAATGGTACAAGACCTGCCGCTTTTAAGTACCTCTGTGATACATTCTTAGATTGTAAACCCAGTCTCAGACCAGATAAGTTATTTTAGTTATCATGCACAGGTAACTAAAAACTAAGCAAGCGTACCATTCAAGGTATTTAACAAATATACATGAACGACAAGATGCCCGTTTGCACTGTACAGAATTTAAGAGTAAACATTCAGATTTGTTTCTTAATTCACAGCTGTATTCTTTCCCAGCTTCCTAGGGACTTACACTATATTATACATACTGGGGCCTATTTACCTTACTGAAAAGCCTGTTTGGTAAATCCAGAGGGCATGGCCAGCATTTAGCACATGGGGAACACTTGCCACATGTGGAAGCTGCGCTCCCTTCCTGGCACAACAGAAATAAGCAACAGCTGCAATGTTCGAGCCCCACTGTTCTGTTCCCCTCCCGCACCAGTAAACACCCCTCCTCCTTCATATATCCCTTCCCCCCAACCTATAGCATGGCAAGTCAAAGGAATCTCAATGTCCCCATCTCCCAATCTTACTGGGGTCATCCCTGGTCTGTAGCAGTTATTTGGGCAAAAGCAGTGCTCCTCAACTCCTGCCCAGGCTGGCAAGGCTTAAAAAATGGCAACCTTCACCTCTAGCAGGCATCTTGCAGTCCATCACTAGGGGTGAAGGCTGCAAAGGGTGAAGGCAGCCATTTTGGAAGCCTAGACAGCTGCAGCAGTAGCAGAGGGACCACTTCTTGTGCCCCACGGATCTGTCCTTGGTCCGATTCTTTTTAACATCTTTGTTAGTGATATAGCGGAAGGGCTTTCAGGTAAGGTTTGCCTCTTTGCGGATGATACCAAAGTCTGCAATAGAGTAAACACCCAGGAAGGGGTAGATAACATGGATGGATCTAGCTAAGCTTGAAGAATGGTCTAGAATTTGGCAGCTGGGATGTTAAAAAACTGTAAGGTCATGCATTTGGGCTGCAGCAATCCAAGGGAGCAATATAGTATAGGGGGTGAAGTACTTTTGTCCACTAACGAAGAGCGGGACCTAGGTGTGGTTGTGTCTGATGATCTTAAAGTAGCTAAACAGGTAGAAAAGGCAATGGTAAAAGCTAGAAGGATGCTTGGGTGCATATGGAGAGGAATGGCTAGCAGAAAAAAAGGAGGTGATAATGCCTCTGTATAAGTCTTTGGTGCGACCTCATTTGGAGTATAGTATGCAATTCTGGAGACCGCACCTTCAAAAGGATGTGAACAGGATGGAGTCGGTGCAGAGGGTGGCTACTAAAATGATTAGTGGTCATTATAAAGCATATGAGGACAGACTGAAGGATCTTAATATGTACACCTTAGAGGAAAGGCGGGATAGAGGTGATATGATTGAGATGTTTAAATACCTCCGTGGCATAAATGTTCAGGGAGAGAGCCTCTCAATTGAAAGCAAGTTCTGCTACAAGGGGACATGGGATGAGGGTGAAGGGAGATAGATTCAGGAGTGATATGCGGAAATATTTCTTTACGGAAAGAGTGGTGGATCTGTGGAATAGTCTCCCAGTGGAGGTGGTAGAGATGAGGACAGTAACTGAATTCAAAAAAGCATGGGACAAACACAGAGGATCTCTAAAGGTAAAAAGGGGACTGTTGTAGTTGTTGATATGGAAGGACAGACTAGATAGGCCATGTGGTCTTTTTCTGTCGTCATATTTCTATGTGTCTATGTTTCTGCCTTGATAACCCCTAGAGACCAGGGATGACCCTAGTAAGATGGGGTGGGGTGGAGCTGGGCATTGAGTGCAAAGAGGGGATTGAGGGGGAACAGATTCCTCCATTCAGTTGGGGGGACAGGGGGGTTTCAGAGGAGGGTGCTGGACAGCAGCTGTGCTACTGGACTGCCAACAACACAGCTGCATGTAACACCACCTCTTGAAGTGTCGTTAAGTGCAGCCACACTTAAAAAATAAAAGACCGTCATGACAGCTAGCACATAGCATCATCTCATCCACTTTCACTGGCTGCCATGCCCACTTTCCACTCAACTGCTAAAAAAGCAGTTAAGTATGTGATTTTTACCACACTGACTGCTTTCAGCACACGACTGCCATTACTGTGTATATTTTAGCGCGAACTAACCATTACTAGACTTGGTAGACAGTGAAGCACTATGCAATTCGCCTGTATTTTGTGTGTTCACATTTCAGTTTCTGGAGTCTGAAATAATTAGTTTTTCAATATCCAAATGGCATGGTTATCTTCAGAATGAACTTTTACATCAGTAAACTGCCCAGAAAAACTGTCAAATAGAATATCATGGAGCTAGAAACTTATCTAGGTATAACAATTTAGTATAAGGCCATTCTAAACATCTGCAGCACAGACAATTGTGCCTTGCAGTGCTATATAAATGATTAATAGTAGTAGTAGAATTGTACTATCAGTTTGGTTATCTTGAATTACTTAAGAGCATATTTGCCTTGCTATTATAAATAATTAGGTAGAAATACTTAACATTAGCAAGTTTATGTTCATTAATGTCATTTTTCTTCTTCATTAGGGCTGAAGTGTCTGCACAGTTTAGGTTTCAAAGGCAAAAGTTACAGGTTAGAGTTTTCCTTTGCACCCAGGTGAGTTGCATGTGGTGTGAAGGTTCTAACTGCATCCTAGAAAGGAAAGAAAAAAAATAAAGCAGGTTATCTGTCTGCCACGCTACACAAAGCTCTCCTTTCATCAATACACTACAACTGTATCTACTCAGCATTTATCCACTTAAACTTGCTTGACAAGTTGACATTTATTCTACCTAGATGGTCATGACACTAATCACTTGACAATCAACTATCTCTGACATAACTGGCTCAGTTGCCTTTTTCATGCACTATGAAAGCATGACTGGAAAAGAAATTAGCAGTTATGTAGCAGAATTTGTATTAAGTCCTGCTGTAATAAGATCTCCAGGGCTATAAGATTTTCTCAGTATGTCCCCTGAGACAAAGGCAAAGGGTATATAGCTCTCTTGAAATCAGTCAGTGCATTATGAAAAACATGGCAAATTCTAAGTAGAAAACATTGTGCAATTACAAAAGAAATAAGAAAAAAAGAATCAGACCACAGTATGCAACAGATCTCTATTGGGAATTCAGCGCATCACTGGTATAAAAAAATAAATACTCATTCATGCGCTGGAGCACTCAGTAGTACTCTCAGGACAACAAAGTTAACAGGCTGAAAGCAGCCTCACTGAAAAACTAAACACAGAATGGTGGTTCAGCTAATGCAAATTGCCTGCCTCTTCTTCATTAAGGCTTTCTTGTGGGGTTCCACAAGGTTCTATTCTGTCCCCATCCCTTTTCAATGATTTCCTAGCCCCTCTACTGTAGTACATGAGTTCAGCGTTAGTGCTTATTACTAAGCTGATATTATGTTAGTTTACTACACTTCATTTAGTGCAGACCTTTCCACCCTGAATGCCTGCGTCTGTGCCCACATGACTACAGCTCAATCTGCAGAAATCCCAAGCACACTGGGTAAGATAGGTCAGTCCCTCCTACCACAAATCTACTAATTACTAAGGTCCCCATTCCACATGCACAGACACTAGCCTACCTGGGTGGACTCCCATCTCACTTTTGATTCCAAGGTTACAAAACAGTAAGGAGATCTTTATGTGCTGCACCAGATTTGTTCGATCCTCCCATTCTAAATCAATGCTTTAGACCTTGTTATATGCATTGCTAATATCGAAATTTGGATTACTGTAATTCTGTCTATTGTGGCCTCTGATCCTCCCAGTTGAAGACATTTCAATTTATTCAAAATATAGCTATTTGTGTCCTCACCAATACCAATAAGTTTGACCATGGATCCGTTTTGTTCTACCAGAACTACTGGCCCCCACTGTCTTTTCGATTCCACTTTAAAGGTCCTTGTGCTCACGCACAAAGCAAATGATTTAGGTTTATCACACAGGTACACTACCAAAAAACTGCCTCCAGTTTTGCAACTGATTCCTATAGATTTTGGGGTGCTGAATCCAGGAAAAATAGCCAAAATGTTCCATCACGTCACGTTTTCTTGCAAAATTAGATTTCTTACCCATATAAGGAATGTTCACATAATTTCTTTTTAGCCGACTGCAGTTTATTTTCTTGGCCCAAAATAGAGGTTGTAATGGTTAAACTAACTAGAAACACTCCCTCATGATATTTTAGAGTGTTTTGTATTCATTTTATACATTAACAGGACAATTGAGAGGCGGGGGGCTAAATCCAGTACTCGCGCTGGCGCATGTTCTTTCCTGTTCGCCTCTCCTCGTTCGCTCGCTCAAACACGGTGGTTGCGACATGAACGTTCCTGTCAAATTTCAGTTTCTTGCAAGTTCATTATTACCTTTTGTTTGCTCAGTCGTAATCCAGCTTTATTCCGAAGTGGTTCACTACAGTTGTAGTTTGCAGTGCTGTGTATTTGTGATGGCTCACAGAGCCAGAGGTTGCATCAACTCTCCGGACAGTTTTTGTTTTATTTGTGGGGAATATACCGTGAAAAAGCGGCAGAGGAACATTTCTGCATTTATTAAAAAAGTATATTTCGCCTATTTCGGTTTGAAGTTAGGCGATCAAGACAAACCGTGGGCTCCTCACAAAGTGTGCAAGACATGTGAGGAAGATCTACGCTTATGGATGAAAGGTAAAAAACAAGCATTTCGTTTCGGAATACCTATGATGTGACGTGAACAAAGAGACCACAGCAGTGACTGCTATTTTTGCTCTTGCATTGTGAAGGGATACAACTTAAAAAATAAGAACGTAATAAGTTACCCCAACCTTCCCTCAGCAATTAGGCCTATGCCTCATAGCAACGAAGTACCTGTGCCTGAACCACCAAAATCTTTGGATCATATTTGTGTGGACGGTTCTGATCATGATGAGACTTATCAGATGGCTTTTCCCGATGAGTCCAGTACTTCCGAGTTTGAAACTGAACCAGATCCGAAACCTGAACTTTTCTCTCAAGCTGAATTGAATGATTTAGTCCGGGATTTAGGACTCCCAAAAGATGCTGCCCAACTGCTAGGTTCTCGGCTTAAACAGAAAAATCTATTGTCACCAGGAACAACTTTTTATTGGTACCGCAACCGCGAGACACAATTTTTGAAGTATTTCAGCAAAGAGGAAGATTTGGTATTTTGCAACGATATATACGGAGTGATGGAAAAGTTTAAACTCAAGTATGATCCTGCTGAATGGCGGCTGTTCATTGATTCGTCAAAAGACAGCATAAAAGGTGTTCTTCTTCATAATGGCAACACATTCGCTTCAGTTCCTATTGCTCACTCTGTTATTCTCCAAGAAAAATACGAGAATTTGGCCCTGATTCTTCAGAAGATTCGTTATGATGAGCATAAGTGGATGATTTGTGGAGACTTTAAAATTCTATCCATGCTATTAGGGCAGCAATCCGGTTTCACCAAATATCCCTGCTTCCTTTGCTTGTGGGATAGCCGGGCCCGCGACCTACACTGGGGGAAAAAAGACTGGCCAATTCGGGAGTATTTGAGACCCGGTGAGAAAAATGTTCTTCATGAGAGCTTGGTACCTCGTGATAAAATTCTATTACCACCTCTCCACATTAAGTTGGGTCTCATTAAGCAATTCATCAAGTCCCTTCCAAAAGATGGTGAGTGCTTTCGGTACCTTTGCTCAAAGTTCCCCCGACTTTCTGAAGCAAAGCTAAAGGAAGGAGTGTTTGTTGGCCCTGATATAAGGAAACTCATTTCAGATGGAGCATTCGCTGAAACGATGTCTGAGAAGGAAAAAGAAGCCTGGGATTCCTTCAAGGATGTTGTTCTCAAATTCTTGGGGAACAGGCGGGATGAGAACTATAAGGATATTGTTGCCGGGATGCTCAATGCCTTCAAAGAACAAGGCTGTAACATGAGCCTGAAAGTCCATTTCTTGCACTCCCATGTGAACTACTTTCCTGAAAACTTGGGGGCGTACAGTGAAGAACAAGGTGAAAGGTTTCACCAGGACATCAAGGACGCAGAGAGAAGGTACCAAGGAAGATGGAACACCACTATGATGGCTGATTTCTGCTGGCTGCTGCTGCGGGAAACCCCAGATGAAAAATACGCCAAGCAGCACCAAGAGAAGCATTCGGGGGAAGAAGAAACGGGCCCACCAGGAAATTGATTGACCCAAGAATGACTTTAAAATCTAATCTGTGTTGACAAATATCGTGTTTTTACTAAACTTTGAAATAAAAATTTGCTAGTTATTACCACAGTGTCGGATCTCATTTATTAGAATTTTATTTTCACACCATCGGGTGTTTGTCTTCATGTATTGCAATGGTGCGGTTTGCGTTTTCTATTCTTACATACATACCTGTACAACATTTTTTGCACATTTCTTTGCTTTGCTTTGTGTCTAACCTCGCTCTTATATGCTCAATGTTTGTGCACATGTATGTGGCTGTTTTAAGTGCAGACAATTTTGCTACCATCACAGTGTGTTTTGTTGACATTACTCTATTCTTATGTGCTGCCTTGTTACAATTTTCTTATTCTTATTTGAATAACTACTAAACAATTAGCATAAAGAATTCATCCAAGAAACTTTTATCTCGATCGCACTCAATCTGAAACGTTCACCTCAAACTGCTAACCCAATGTAGCAAAAAATCTGTACGTGATGGAGCAAATTGGTTACCAGATTTGGATTCAGCGCACCAAAAAACGTAAAAATCAATCGAAACATTAGAGGCAGTTTAAAAAATTTTTTTTTCAGTGTACCTGTGTCACATTATCTTGCATCTCTGCTAATTCCACATTGCCCTTCGCGATCTCTCCAATCAATTGACTAATCACCTTTTTCTGACCCCCCTGCCTCAAGGTTGCAATTAGAATCCACTTGGCATTCCGCCTTTTTTCTCTCTCCTCAACTCTGGAATACCTTACCTAATTATATCAAGGCTGAATCCTGTTTTCACAGGTTTATGAAAGCTCTGAAAACTCATTTTTTTTAGCTTGCTTTTCCAGATGTTAGGGATCAGGGAAAGGCTGGGGGGGTGGAGAGGGGGAATGCTATTGCAGCATTTTTAATTTTTGTTGCACTTCCCCCCCCCCCTTCTCCCTTTTCCATAACTGTCCTGATATGGTGGTTCCTTTCTTGGTCTTGATTTATATTGTAAACTGCCTTGATGTCCCTGTGGAAGGCGGTAAATCAAATTCTGAATAAACATACTGCCAAGCAGACTAAAATATTGCATTTAACTAATAAGATTCTATGGAAACTTATGTTTTTATATTCTAAGAAGCTAAAAAAATTAGAAAGGCTATCTAGGAATACAAAGGTAAGTGGAGAGCATTTTTCCCCTAAACAGCAATCAAAGTTAGTGCGTGAGGCAATGGGAAAGGTGGTGATAAAGGTCATAAGGAAATGTCAGAGGAAGTGGGATTTAAATCCTGGTTTCCCTGGTTCATAGCTCTAACTGGGATGACACTGCTTCCCCTCAAAAATTATCAATGGGGAGCTTGACACCATGTCCTCATCAGATCACCACAGAGCTTGCATCAAGAATATTTCAAGTCACAGGATAAATGCCATGACCACTGTGCTAACTTGACACCAGTACTGCAATTCTATTGTAAAGCTAACAGAAGTTATATCAATGCATGAATCTTCTAAACCAATAGACTGAGCTTTGCATGAATCACAGACTAGATATGTTTAATAGCCTTGATTGCCAATTTTTTAAGTGTTGTCAAGTCAATGCTGACTTCTGGCGATCCAGCAGCCCCTGGGTTTTCTTGGCAAGGTATGATTGGAAGTAGACTGCCAGGCCTCTTCTGAGGCAATGGAGGGTTACGTGACTTACCCAAGGTCACAAGGAGTGCCAGTGAGAATCAAACCCTGGTCTCTTGGTTCCCAAGCCAGTGCTCTAACCATTAGGCTACTCCTCCAATTATGCCCCAGAAATAACACTATTAATATTGAATCATGAGTTCAGGATGACCTGCCCCCTCCCTATAAAGTTAATAGAGAAAAGTCTCAGGCAATGAAAATACCATCATGCAGTAAGCTATGTTCAAAGATACCTTTTTTCCAGCAGCAGAATTATACTTATCCAGCGCTGCTTGAACAGAAGCACCATAGTCAGGGTGAACATCAGTGAACATTTTCACCTGAAAACAGAACAAGCAGGGAAAAACACAGCAATTTATTAAAAGCATGGTTCTATGGACAGACCCTATGCAAAGTCTACCATCTCCAAATATTTCTGCCAAATAATAAAAACAAAGTGCCCAAAAACCAGTGTTCCTTATTTGGAGGCAACCATGACTGTGCAAGGCTGACTGCTCAAACAAGCAAGCATCAGGGTGCGACTTTCACAATGACAAGATTTAGAGTATCTCCTCCTGAGCAGAACTGAAGCTCGAGTTTGTCTCAAGAACTTTTACTGTTCCCTTCTAGAAGGAGAATTGTTTTTGTATGGGCACTGCTACAGTATCAGTGCTACTAGTGAGGTGGACTCCTAAGGGTAAAAATATCAGACACTCCTGTATTAATACTACCACTGTAGCAATCCATATACTTATCATACAGGAGGAGAATTACACTTTACTGGCTCACACAATATCTCATGCTATTTCCACTAGAATTCACTCATCACAGTAACTCAAGCTTAAGCTAATTATGTTGTTACCTATCTATCCCAATATTACGTTTACTGGTTTGGCCTTCCCAAGTCCAAGTTCCTGGGTGCTCCAGTTGACTGACATCTCCTCCGTCTGTTGGGAGTCTGTGATGGAACCCACTTCTTGATTGCAGGCTTCATTGTATAAGAGTTAAGTTCTACTTGCTTATTTGAAACAGCGGGTGCCCCTCCTTGCTCTTGTACTTTGATACACCATTGGCATGAGGTCACTGTTCTTATATCACATACTGCACTGTGTTTCCTGCTACTAGTTCTCACCTTTTTTTGGTTTGTCAGGAAATTGTTCCAAACGTATAAGCTTCTGAGGGTAAAAACTACTCTTATCATGGTCTTCCCTCCGATTCTTGGGTTATGTCTTCTATGGCCCTGGATGAGACAACCCTCTCCTCCTTGCATCATCTTTCCAGCTTGCTATGAGAAGCCAAACTAGTATTTTCTTAAACTCTGCTTGACCTAAATTGATATAGGCCCTATTTAATTCCACTACGCTATACCATAACAACCTGACAGCAAAGGAAAATACCTGTAAAACGTATCTAAGCCTACCTGCATCTTTACTGAGAAATTGTAAAGAGAATTTAGCATTGTACCACTACACTGATGAAACTGAACTGTCCACAACTGTAGGTATGGCAAGGAAGGTGACATTTTACTTACCAGTTAATATCCTTTTCAGTTCTGATAGACCATCCAGAGAAGTGGATTGTGTTCCCCTACCACCAGATTGGTGGACACAAAGAACTAATGAAAAGCTCAGGTTTCAATGACATTATGATGCACGCAGTTCCTCCTGTTTTGATGTCAAGAGTTAAATGTTTAAAAAATGTTCAATTGTTCTCTGTAAAAATGATAGGCTGCCACGCTATTATTAATGTTTTTGTTAACTGTAAACTGCCACTGATCTCTGGAAGTGGCGGTATAGAAAAAAAAAAATGTATAAATAAATCACTACCGTATTTTCGCACATATACCGCGCACGCTATACACTTTACCTACCGCGCAACCCTCTTGCGTGGTATTTGCGAAGGCGCGCTATACCGAAACTTTATTACAGGTAACCGATTCCAAAAAAGAGGCCTTACAAGAATATATTGGTTTAAAAATATATTTAATTAATTTTCATCATCCAATTCCATAAAACCTTCGAAATCACTCCCCTCAACAACATCATCATTGAAATAATTTAAAACTGTCTGGAGACGCTCTTCCATAACATATGCCCTTTCATCGTCACTCCTTTCGACGTTTTCATCATCTTCGTCATCACTGCGCACCCGATCTTCGTTCTTAAACAATCCCGGCTTTTCGGAATCCATTTCTGATGGTTTCCGGGGATATTTTGTCCCAAGCAGAACACAACCAATTGCAGATTTCCATTAATGTAGCCCTCTTTAATCGTCCCCGATGGAGTGAATTCATGAATTCCCCGCTGCATCCAATTATCCCACTCTCGTCTGATGAACGTTTTGAACGGGTGATTAACAGCTATATCTAGCGGCTGCAGCTTGCAAGTAAGACCACCCGGTATCACTGCGATATGGGCACCAGCCGAATTAATATAATTTTGCACATTTGTTTCTTTATGGGCAGCCATGGAATCGAAGATCAACAAAGACCTTTTAGAAAAGAAACCTCCAGGCCTGGCCCTATAACATTTATCAAGCCATATTTTCATGACCTCAGAGTCCATCCATCCCTTTTTGTTACAGTGAACAATACCTTGTGGAAATTTTTCACGGTGCTTCAATTTAAGCCCACTCGCTGTGCAACCCAGGACTACAGTGAAGCAAGCCCTCTCGTGTCCAGTTATTGCAACAGTTTTTGAACCCGAAGCAGCTACAGTCCTGGTTGGTGGAATGTCAAAAGACACAGGAACCTCATCCATGTTAATAACATCCATTGCCGAAATGCCGAACTCCGAAATTTCTTTGCTGACAAATGTGCCGAAATCCGCCATCTTTTGTTCCCAGTCATCCGGAATCCTCTGGCCTACAGTTGTTCTTATTCGCACGGAAAGACCATTCCTCTTCATAAATTTGCAAATCCAGTTGAAACTAGCGTGGAAACTTGAAATTCCTCTTTCATTGGCCAGCAGTTTTGCTTTGAATTGAATTACGATAGTTGAGACAGCTTGATTTTGCTCCCTTCTAGACAGAATCCACTTGTTTAAGTCACTCTCTAGGTCTGGCCACTTTTCTTTGGGACCACGATGTGCACGTTTTCGCGGGTTCATCTCCTCTAGCGCCGTTTTCTCCTTTCTCCAGTCGCGAACAGATGACTCACCAACATCAAATTCTCTTGCTGCTGCTCTGTTGCTTGTTTCTTCAGCTTTTGCCACAACTTTCAGCTTAAAGTCCGCAGTATAAGACTTACGTTTAATTCCGGGCATGATAACTGGATTGTAATAGAAGAGATCACAACGTTTTTTGTAAGGTAAAATAGAACCGAGGGCCTTTTATACACCCCACAGTGCACTCAACACATATGCGATATACGCGCATGCGCATTATGTGAGAAATTTAATGCAGGACAGGCCGAAAATTGCGCTTTATATGTGGGTGCGTGTTTTATGTGGGTGCGCGTTACATGCACGAAAATACAGTATTCACCTCAGCCACTAGAGGTCTCTTCAGTATTAGTCCCTACGCATATGGGAGAAACATGGCAAGCCTCACACACTCAGTCGTGGGCAACAAGGAGTAAGTCAACAGTAGATTATGTACAGGATAGCATAAACAGAAGGCTGTCAGTAGAAGATGAACCTGCAGCACAAAGGATAAAAAAAACAAAAAAAACAAACCAAAAAAAAAAAAAAATAAGAAGTGGACCCAAGGGCACTGCAGCAGCAGAACAGAGCAACAGTTCCAGGGACAGGCCCTGGACTGGTCTAGCAGGACTCAAGAAAAAGAGTAGTTACTCACCTGTAACAGGTGTTCTCCAGGAGCAGCAGGAATCAGTCCTCACATATGGGTGTCATCAGCGCCAATGAAGCCCCAGCGGAGCATTTCCCCAGTTTCCATGAAAGCCTTTGGGAATGCAGGCACGCATGCGCGGTTCCCTTCCTGCCTAAAGGTGCCATCTTACCTCAGTCAAATGACATAGTTCATTTTTCATTTTTGTGTGCTGTTCTTAGCTATGTACAACTGCAACTCCAAGGGGAGGAGGGAGGGTTGTGAGGACTGATTCCTGCTGCTGCTGGAGAACACCTGTTACAGGTGAGTAACTACTCTGTCTCCAGGACCAAGCAGGAAGTCAGTCCTCACATATGGGTGACTCCCTAGCTCTGGGCTACCGAGGAACCCAGGCTGAACAAGAGTACTCCATCTAGTCTCAGCAGCAAAGAAAGGCTTTTCAAGGACACAACCTCCACCGGTAGCCCAACAGAGGGCAGGAGTTGCCTAAACCTCAAAGGGATTCTGGAGTACTGCTTGGCCAAAAGCACTGTCCCTACGGGACTCCCTTTCCAGACAGTAATGGGCCGCAAAGGTCTGGCTTGAAGACCAAGCTGCAGTCCTGCAGATGTCTACCAAGGGCACAGAGCAGAGATGAGCCACTGAGGCAGCCATTGCCCTGACACGATGGGCCGTGACCCTACCCTGCAAAGGAAGGTCAGTCGCCTTGTAAGCCCAGGTGATACAATCAGCCACCCAGATGGACAAGGTACGCTTGGACACAGCCAACCCCAACTTATTGGGGGTCAAAGGATACGAAGAGCTAGTAGCCCTTCTATGCCCCTGCGTACGTTCAAGGTAGAAGGATAAGGCCCTCCTACAGTCCAGGGTATGCAGGACTGCTTCAGCCTGGCTTGCATGAGGCCTAGGGAAGAATGTTGGAAGAATCACCTCCTGATTGAGGTAGAAAGAGGAGACAACCTTTGGGAGGAACTTTGGATGAGTCCTAAGGACTACCCTGTTCCTATAAAACCTGGTGTAAGGCCTATCACAGACTAGGGCCTGAAGCTCACTCACTCGCCTAGCCGAGGTAAGGGCTATCACGAAGAGTGTCTTCCAGGAGAGGAAGTGCAGAGGACAAGTAGCCATCGGCTCAAAAGGTGGGCGAGTCAGCTGCTGCAAGACCACATTCAGCTCCCACTCAGGGACAGGAGGACGGAGAGGAGGCTTGAGCAAAAGCAAGCCCCTGAGAAAGCGGGACACCAAGGGGTGACCCGACAGAGAATGTCCCTCCACCAGTGAATGGTGAGCTGCTAGAGCTGAGGGTTGGACCCGAACAGAATTGGATTTAAGTCCCTGATTTGATAAGTGCAGTAAGTACTGAAGCACCACTGGCACCGTACAGGAGAAAGGATCCTCTGTACGTAGCTGACACCACACAGAAAACCTTTTCCATTTGAGAGCATAGGTTTTTCTAGTGGACTGTTTCCTAGAGGCTAGGACAACCTCCTCAACTTCCTGAGGCAGGCCCCAGGGAGCCAAGACTACCCTTGCAGCCTCCAGGCCATCAAATTGAGAGCTTTGAGATTGGGGTGCAGAAAGGAACCCTGATCCTGAGAGAGAAGGTCGGGTTGCAACCCCAGAGGCAGTGGGGGATCCACCGCCAGTTGAAGCAGAAGAGGAAACCAAGGCTGTCTCGGCCACCTGGGAGCCACCAGCAGGACCACGGCTTTGTCCTGAAGAATTTTTAAAAGAGTTCGGGCCACCAAGGGTGTGGGAGGAAACGCATACAGGAGGCCCTGAGACCATGGAATCAGAAAAGCATCTGCTGCTATTCTCAGAGGATGCGGTTGCCTGGAGCAGAACTTTGGCAGTTGATTGTTCATAGGGCTGGCAAAGAGATCCACCAAAGGGAGACCCCATTTCAGGAAGATCCTCTGAACTACTGAAGGATGCAGCTGCCACTCGTGGGGCTGCAGAATTTTGCTTAACCTGTCGGCCAGGTAGTTGTCCTGGCCTGGGAGATACACAGCCTTGAGAAGCATGTTGTGCTTTAGGGCAAATGAACAAAGGTCCTGAGCCTCCCGACAAAGGATTCTGGACCCAGTCCCGCCCTGTTTGTTCACATAAAACATGGCTACTTGGTTGTCTGTCTGAACCAGGACAGATTGATGAGCCAGGGTAGGACAGAAAGCTTTGAGTGCTATTCGAATAGCTCTGAGCTTGAGGAGATTGATCTGCTGTGCAGCTTCCCAAGGAGACCACAGGCCCTGGGTGCACTTGCCTAGACAATGAGCTCCCCAGCCCTGCAGGGAGGCGTCTGTGGTCAGTATCACTGTATATTCAGGAATCTGAAAAGGTACCCCCTTTAGAAGATTGGGTGGGTGTAGCCACCAGTTGAGGGAGTTCAGAAATTGTCTGGACACCGTTATCCTGTCTGAGGCTGCCTGTGGCTTGTGACCACTGAGTCTGAAGGCACCACTGAGCAGGCCTCATATGGAGCCTGGCATTGGGGGTCACATGTACTGTCGAAGCCATGTGGCCAAGCAGCCTCAGGCAGAGTCTGGCGGAGACCACTGACCCCCTGAGAAACTGATCTGCTAAGTCCATCAGTCTTTGGGCCCTGTCTGCTGGCAAGAATGCCTTTGCCAGGACAGAGTCCAGCCTTGCCCCTATGAACTCCAAGTTTTGGGAGGGGAGCAAAGTGGACTTTGCGAAGTTTATGACAAATCCCAGGCCTTGAAGAAGAGCAATAGTCCTGAGGGTGGGCTTGTCTGGCCTCCTGGCATGTCTGACCCCTGATGAGCCAGTCGTCCAGATAGGGGAAGACAAAGATTCCCTGATTTCTCAAGTAGGCCGCTACCACTGCCAGGCATTTGGTAAAGACCCTGGGAGCTGAGATGAGGCCGAAAGGCAGCACTCTGTACTGATAATGGTTTCCTCCCACCATGAACCTGAGGTACTTTCTGTGGTCTGGATGAATGAGGATGTGAGTGTACGCATCCTTTAGATCTAAGGAGCATAGCCAATCTCGCTGCTGGAGGTAGGGCAGAAGTGTTCCAAGAGTAAGCATCTTGAACTTTTCTTTCTCTAGGAACTTGAGGTTCCTGAGGTCTAGAATGGGTCGAAGGCCAACGGTTCTTTTGGGTACCAGAAAATACCTGGAATAGAATCTGTGACCTTGCAAGTGGGGAGGCACAGGCTCCACCGCCCTGTCCACCAGCAGACCTTGAAGCTCTTGAAGGAGAAGGTCTGTGTGCAGGGGAGGCCTTGGAGGCTCCCCTGGAAAGTAAGGCGGAGGCAGTTGGTGAAAATGCAGTGCATAGCCCCTGCGGACTATGTCCAACACCCAACTGTCCCCGGTGACAAGGGGCCACTGGTGGACAAAGAGGGCGAGGCGACCTCCTGTGCAGGGTTGGGAGAGCAGTGGAGGAGAGGCTATGCTCAAGGAGTCAAAACCCCCACCCTGCTGAGTGGTAGCAGGGGTCGGAGGCTTGGGGGTCCTCTGCCTATGGGGCCCATTACCCTGCCCCGTGGCTTGCTGACCCCTTGGGCAGCCTGATATTGTGGGTACTGTTTGTAGGCAGTGCCCTTCCTCGGGTAAAATGGCTTTTTACCCGAGCCCTTCTTTTTATGAGAAGGAGCAGAGGTCTTCCTAGACAGTCTTGTCCGTGCAAGGTGCTCAGTTTCGAACTGAGTGGTCTTCTCGGTCATGGGCTTGCCAAAAAGGTTTTCACCTCAGCAAGGGACATCGACCAACTTGTCCTGAACTCATGGCTCGAGGTCCAATGACTGCAGCCATGCCTGGCATCGAGCCGCGATGCCGGCTGCCGCAACTCGAGCCGAAGCCATCGTAGGCGGCGCGGGACATGAACTTCGAGCAGTCCCGAATCCCCGAGGACAAGGACTTAAATCTCTGCAAGGGTTCCCCGGAGAGTCCAGCAGAGAACTCGGCCAACTCCTCGGCCAGATCCCGCAAGTACATGCCCATGTACAGCTGGTACGACTGGACACTGCAAGCAAGCATCGAGCCCTGGAAGCACTTTCTACCGACGCCATCAAGGTTTCGGGCCTCCTTGCCAGGGGGCACCGCGGAGTGCATCTTCTGGCTCTTCAGACGATGCATGGCCGATTCCACAACCATAGAATGGTGTGGTAGCTGTGCCTTTTGAAAGCCAGGGCTCTTTCTGAGTCGATAGATCGAGTCGACTCGCTTGCTGAGAACCGGCGCAGAGGCTGGTGCCTCCCACATACGGAAGAGGAGCCGTTCCAGCATCGGAGGAACCGGGACAGTAAAGGCCTCCTTCGGAGGAGAGTCATACTGTAGAGCCTCAAGCTCTTCAGCTCAAGGCTCCTCCTCAGGATCCGCCAGAATAGCCAAGGCGGTGGCCATATCCTGGACGAACTCCGAGAACAGAATATCCTCGGGGGGGGGATCTACTCCAGGGCTCAGACTGCGGTGAGTCCGACGGGACGCACCGAGTCTTGAAGGTATCAGGAGACTCCTCGTCCTGTGTCTCCCAAGCTGACTCGTCCGAGGAGGAGTCAGGGTCCGACCCCACGGGGCCCTGGAGCACCCGCTCCGACGCCAGAGGCACTGGCGTCGACGCCCTCGGTCCCGAACGGGAGGTCGAGGGAGACCACGACCGAGGTCGACTGAGCCACGATGGACTCTAGTATCGGCATGGTCTCCGGGGTTGACTTTGAAGTCGATGTCCTGGTGGTCGGGGCAGATGCGCCAGACAGGCTGTCCATCAATGCTCGCTGCTGCTCCATGAAGGCAGACAGTCTGCTCTCCAAGGCTGACATCTTGAGACTTAGCTCGGGAGACGCAGCAGCCACCGACTCGGGCCCTGGAGGCACCGAGCCCGATATTGGCTCTCTGGGAGGAGAGTCCGAGGACTACGGGGCTTACGTGTCCAGCAGACTCCGGCTCCACGCATAGGAACTTTGGCAGGCTTCTCTTGTTCCACGGGCCCGGGGCGACGGTCGGGGTCTTAGACCTGGCCCTCGAGGAGCCAGGGACCTCCTCAGATGACGCCCTCGTGAGCTGCTTCTTCCTCTTGCGTTCCCGGTCGGGGGACCCCCTGTCCGAGGAGCTTAGACGGTGCTCGGGATCGGAATCCCGAGATGTCGAGGCCTCAGACGAGGTCCGGGCCCGGCCGGAGGCTGAGTCTGAGAAAAGCCTTTTTGTTGCTGTCGACTTCGGAGTGCCTTGGAAGACATCTTCCCACAGGGCCCGCACGACTTAGGGTCGTGATCCGGGCCGAGGCACCGGAGGCAGCAGTCATGTGTGTCGGTGAAAGACATTAATTTCTTACACCGATCACACTTTTTAAAACCACTGGAAGCCATCGGGGGGGGGGGGGGGGGAAGTCCCCGCGAGGTCAAAAGACTGGCCTTCCAGGGAAGAAGTGAAAAAAGGGCACAAACGCCAGCCACGAAGGGCAAAAACCGAAAAAGAAGAATCGGGCTCGGTACCGGTGTACCGAACCCGGCGGGAGGGGAACCAGCGTCAAACCGGAAGAAAAAAATAGGGATAATCGCCGAAAAAAAATCTACTTTTAACCGGGAGGACAGGACACACGTCCGGTGGGCTTCACGGAAAAAAAAAGAGACAGAGGTAAGATGGCACCTTTAGGCGGGAAGGGAACTGCGCATGCGTGCCTGCATTCCCAAAGGCTTTCATGGAAAGCTGGGAAATGCTCTGCTGGGGCTTCATCGGCGCCAATGACACCCATATGTGAGGACTGACTTCCTGCTTGGTCCTGGAGAAAGGACATTAACGAGTAAGTAAAATGTCACCTTCCATATAGTCCTGCTAGACCAGTCCAGACAAGTAGGATGTACCAAAGTTACAATTCCACTGGGCAGGAAGAAGACAGCAGCTTGCAAAACCCTTGAGCCAAAGACGGTGTCTGACCTCACGTGAGCATCCAAGCGGTAGTGCTTGACAAAAGTGGAAAGCAATGCCCACATTGCTGCCAGACAAATGTCTGCAGGGGCTATTGAGCTCTGCTCCGGCAACGAGGATGCCTGCGCTTGGGTAGAATGGCACTCAAACCCTCCGGAACTGGTTGATTCTGTAACAGATATACTGAAGCAATGGCCTCCTTAATCCAGCGCCCCAAAGTCAACTTAGCTGCCACATCACCCTTGCGCAGGCCAGCAAAAACAGCACGAAAAGATGGTCAGACTTATGAAAAGGAATTCGTAACTTTCAAATATTGGAGAAGCACCCTCCAGACATCCACAAGTTGAAGATCCTTATCTTTCCCCCAACACTGCTCCTTAGAGAAAGACAGCAGGCAGCCCACCTGACCCACACGAAAGGGAGAAAGCACCATAGGCAAGAAGGAAGCACAGGCCAAATGGAAACAGCCTCCCTTGAAAAAGACAGATAAAGGATCCCAGCAAGACAGAGCCTGCAGTTCAGAATTCCACCTTGCAGAACAAATCGCAACCAAGACGACTGTCTTGAGCATCAAATCCTTCAAAGTAGCACGCTTCAACAGTTCATCAGGGCCCTGAGACAGATCCCAGGAAGGAATCAGACTGGAGAGGAGAGCTGGCAGACAGAGCTCAGGAGTCTCAATGTGTGGATGAGACAATGGTGCAGAGATGAGGGTTTTGGATTTGTTAGGAACTGGGGAACATTCTGGGGAAAGGAAGGGGCCCTTCCGAAGGGATGGGCTTCACCTTAACCAGGATGGAACCAGGCTGCTGGCATTAACCTTTAAAAAGGAGATAGAACATCTTTTAAACTAGATAATAGGGGAAAGCCGACAGCTGCCCAAGAGCGGATGGTTTGGAAGAATGTATCCCTGAAGGATACTACCAAAAGCAGAGGTTCCAAAAAAGAGTAAAGTAGCCCAAATGCCCTCGAATATGGAGCAAAGCTTAAAGATGCCAAATTACCCATGTCTACCAATAACCAAATTAATATGAATAGTTTCATTTCGTATACAGTATAAGGTTCTCACGTTTGTGCATAGGGTGACTCACACAGGTACCCCTCTTTATCTTGCAGATCTTCATTTCCGCACTCCCCATCGCCTGCTCCGTTCTATCCACGTTAATAGTCTGTCCCTTCCTTCTCCCTCTCAAGCCCACTTGGAGTCCACACGTTCTTCGGCTTTCTATTTTCTGGGTCCTAGGCTTTGGAATTCACTCCCCCCCCCCCTCCGTGCAGAGCAATCATATCATGCCTTCAAACAGCAACTCAAAACCCATTTGTTTAGTCTGGCGTTTGATCTCCCTCCCCCGTCTTTGTCTCCCTCTTCCTCCTTTTGTTGATGTTTTTCTATTTTGCTATGTTTTCTATCCTCTGCCTCTTTTCTGTCGCTTTTAATATTTTAATTGGCGTTCTTTTTAACTTTTCTAACAGCCTGTAATGTAATTATTCTTTTAGTTTTGTAAACCGCCCAGATGCCATTGGTATGTGGCGGTATAGAAAGTATTTTAATAAACAAACAAACAATATAATACGGTCTCTAAAATGCTTGTATGCAAATGCTAGAAGTCTAAAAAATAAGATGGGAGAGTTGGAATATATAGCACTAAATGAGAGGTTAGATATGATTGGAATATCAGAGACATGGTAGGAGGAGGACAACCAGAGGGACACTGATACCTGGGTACAGACTATCGTAATGATAGAGCTGATCAAATTGGTGGAGGGGTTGCGCTTTATGTTAGAAAGGGCAATGAGTCAGAAAGGATTAAAGTTTTGCAGGAAATAAAATTTGCTGTAGAAACTCTATGGATTGAAATTCCATGTAAAAAAGGGGAAGGCAATGGCAGTGGGGGTGTACTATCGACTGCCTGGCCAGAATGAACAAATAGATGAAATGCTCAAAGAAATCAAGGAAGCTAACAAAAAAAAGTTACAGGGCAGTAATAATGGGTGATTTCAATTACCCCGGTATCGACTGGGTCAGTGTCACAGCAGGACATGCTGGGGAGATAAAGTTCCTAAATGAAAAATGACTGCTTCTTGGAGCAGCTGGTTCATGAACCGACCAGAGAGGCAGCCATATTAGACCTAGTCCTTAGTGGAACACCAGATCTAGTGCAAGAGATAAGGGTGTTGGGGCCACTTGGCAATAGTGATCATAGCATGATCGCATTTGATTTAATTAGTGGAGGAGGGATAGTAAGGAAATCCACAGTACTACCTTTTAACTTTTGAAAGGGAGACTATGATAAAATGAGGAAAATAGTTAAAAAACAAAACAAAAAAAAAACAAACAACCCTAAAAAGAAGCAGTTGCAAAAGGTTAAAGACTTACATCAAGCTTGGGCGTTGTTGAAAAATACTATCTTGGATGCCCAAACCAGCTGTATTCCACGCTTTAAGAAAAGTGGAAGGAAGTCCAAAAAACTGCCAGCATGGTTTAAAGGTGAGGTCAGAGACTGTTGCCAAAAAAGCATCTCTCAGGAAATGGAAAAAAAGAGCCAAACGACGAAACCCTGAAACAGCACAAGCACTGGCAAGTTAAATGCAAGGCATTGATAAGGCAGGCAAAGGGAGAATTTGAGAAGCTTGCTGTGGAAGCAAAAATGCGAAATAGACTTTTTCAAGTACATTCGTAGCAAAAAACCTGTGAGAGTCAGTTGGTCCATTAGATGATAGAGGGGTTAAAGGGGCACTAAGAGGCGACAATGCAATAGTGGAGAGACTGAATGACTTCTTTGCTTCGGTCTTTAATGAGGAAGATGTAGGGATGTTACCCATGACTGAAGTGGTATTTAAAGGTAAGGAAGAATTGAAGGAAATAACGATACATCAGGAAGATGTATTACAACTATTAGATAAACTGAAGAGTAGCAAATCACCTGGGCCGGATGGTATACATCCAAGGGTGTTGAAAGAACTGAAATATGAGATTGCAGACCTGCTATTAGTAATCTATGAACTATCATTAAAATCACCTCTAATACCTGAAGATTGGAGGATCGCCAATGTAACACCAATCTTTAAAAAGGGTTCCAGGGGTGATACGGGAAACTACAGACCGGTGAGCCTGACGTCAGTACTGGGAAAAATGGTAGAAACCACCATAAAGAATAAAATTACTCAGCATGTAGATAGTCATGGCCTAACGGGAGATAGCCAACATGGCTTTAGACAAGGAAGTTCTTACTAATCTGTTATGTTTTTTTGAAGGTGTGAATAAACAGGTGGACAAGGTGAGTCAGTTGATATAGTGTATCTGGACTTTCAGAAAGCCTTTGACAAGGTCCCTCAGACTTTTGGCAAAACTAAAGAGTCATGGGATAGGAGGCAGTGTACTATTGTGGATCAGGAACTGGTTAAAAGATAGAAAGCAGAGGGTAGGGCTAAATGGCCAATTTTCCAATAGAGAAAGGTGAATAGTAGTGCACCCCAGGGAACTGTGCTGGGTCTGCTGCTTTCTGACTTATTCATAAATGACCTGGAAAGTGGAACAACGAGTGAGGTTATCAAATTTGCAGATGACACAAAACTATTTAAAGTTGTTAAAACCCAAGAGGATTGTGGAAAATTGCAAGAGGATCTTGATAAATTGGAAGACTGGGCATCAAAATGGCAGATGAAATTTAACGTGGACAAGTGCAAAGTTATACACCTAGGGAAGAACAACCCAAACTATGGTTACACGATGCAAGGTTCCTCATTAGGAACCACCACCCAGGAAAAAGATTTAAGCATCATTGTGGATAACATGCTAAAACCCTCGACCCAGTGTGCAGCGGTGGCTAAGAGAGCAAATAGAATGCTAGGTATCATAAGGAAAGGAATGGAAAATAAAACAAATTATAATGCCTCTATCGTTCCATGGTGAGACTGCACCTTGAATATTGTGTGCAATTCTTGTCACCATATCTTAAAAAGGATATAGCATTATTAGAAAAGGTTCAAAGAAGAGCCACGAAAATAGTAAAGGGGATGGAAGGATACCCTTATGAAGAAAGGCTAAAAGGGTTAGGGCTCTTTAACCTGGAAAAGAGACGGATGAGGGGAGATATGGTAGACTTCTATAAATTATTGAACGGCGTATAACGGGTAACTTAGATCGATTGTTTAAGTTATCAGAATATAGAAAGACTAGGGGACATGCAATGACGCTACAGGGTAAACTATTTAAGACTAATAAAAGAAAATATTTTTTCACTCAACGTGTAATCAAACTCTGGAATTTGTTACCGGATGATGTAGTAAAGGCTGTTAGTGTAGCTGGGTTTAAAAAAGGTTTGGACAAGTTCCTGGAAGAAAGGTCCATAAATTATTAATAAGGGACCCAGGATATCAATGCTTGACCCAGTACAAGCATTGTGGAACCTGTGTCTTTTGGGGAAACTGCTAGGTACGTATGACCTAGATTGGCCACTGTTGGAAACAGGATACTGGGCTTGATGGACCTTGGTCTGACCCAGTATGGCATATCTTATGTTCTTATAATGCATATGCTGGACCCCCTAGAAAAAGCACGAGATGCCCAGGTGCAAGACTAGAGATTTACTAGCCTCCGGACCTCGGAAACAGGCCAAAGCTCCTACCTGAACTTTCAGGGAGCTAAGGGAAAGACCTTCTCCAGGCCTTCCTGTAGAGAGGGCAACAGAGATAGCATCTTAGCCGCCTCAGGAGTCATCTGCTGAGTGCTGCATTATGCCTGAACAGAGTGGAGACCACTACTGGAAAGTAGCCTTTTCTTGCTAGCCATCTTCTTTCAAGAGCCAAACCATAAGTGAGAAGGTAACCAGTCCTCCAGGACGCTTGGGCCCTGCAACAGTAGGCCCAGAGATAACCAAAGAGGAGATGCCTGTGGGAGCCACATCAGGTCTCTGATCCACACACTCATTGGCTAATCAGGTGCCACCAGAACAATCTTGCCTGTGTGGTGTTCTATATGCCAAATCATACACCTCACTAGGGGCCACAGAGGAAACATGTACAGCAGGTGTTGACTTGGCTAAGTCTGGTTAGGACAACACCATCAGACCCTCATCTTTGTGTGGCAACTGAAGCAGCAGCACACTTGGTATTGGAGTAAGTTACTGGCAGATTCCTCTTGGGGTGACAACTGAACCACCTCTTGATTCAACTCCCACTTTCTTGGAATCAGAATGCGCTGGCTGAGAAAGCACAGTTACTTACCTGTAACAGGTGATCTCTGGGAACAGCAGGAATAAGTCTTCACATATGGGTATGTCGGTACCGACGGAGCCTGCGTGGAAACGCTCCCCAGCGTCCAATCAGAAAGCTTTTGGGAGCATCCCACAGCGCCTGCGTGCTGCCTTCCCACCTTTCCAACTGTCTTTCCTCAGTTGAGTTTTATAGCTGAGACAAAGAGGGAGAGAGAGGGAAAGGAAGAGAGATAGAGAGAGACAACTCCTAGGGGAGGTTGGTGGATTGTGAAGACTTATTCCTGCTGTTCCCAGAGATCACCTGTTACAGGTAAGTAACTATGCTATCTCCAGGAACAAGCAGGAATGAGTCCTCACATATGGGGACTCCCAAGCTCTTGATGCCAGGGAGAGAGGCCAGAAGTTGTGTGTCCCTGGGACAGGGCTGCACTTCCCCACCTGGATCTCTGGCATCCCATGAGGGATGGTGGGTAGGAGTTGATTAAGTATGGAACAGGTGTTTGAGAACAGCCTGACCAAACAAGGCATCCCGGCGGGAGTCCTTGTCTAAGCAGTAATGAATGGGCTGTGAAGGTATGAACTGAGGCCCAAGTGGCTGCTCGACAGATGTCGTCGATAGACACAGAGTTCAGATGAGCCATTGAGGCTGCCATGGCTCTCACATTGTGAGCTGTGACATGGCCCTCCAGAGGAATGTTCTTGCTCTGATAGGCGAAAGAAATACATTGGGCAATCCAGTTGGAAAGAATTCTCTTGGAGACTGGTTGTCCCAAATGAGAAGGATCAAAAGCAACAAAGAGTTGGGAAGACTTTCTATGTTGCTGTGACCTCTAAGTAAAAAGCTAGAGCTCTTTTACAGTCCAGGGTATGAAGATTCCTCTCTGCACTTGATGCATGAGGCCCTTGAAAAAAAGACAGGTAGGTAGACCTCTTGGTTGAGGTGAAAGGGCGAGACCACCTTAGGCATGAAGTGTGGATTAGTCCTAAGGACTACCTTGTCATAATGGAACCTTGTGTAAGGTGGATTAGCTACTAGTGCTTGCAATTCACTGATGCGGCGTGCTGATGTGATTGCAATAAGAAAAATAACCTTCCAAGAAAGGTATTTCAAGGAGGTAGTAGCTAAAGGTTCAAAAGACGGCTTCATAAGCTGACCAAGAACCAAATTTAAATCCCATGCCACCGGAGGCGGTCTAATGGGAGGCTTTGTTAAAAGGAGGCCTCTCATGAACCTTGCTACAAGGGGATGAGAGGAAACAGGTTGTCTATTTAAAGGCCTGAGGGAAGCTGCAATAGCACTCAGATGGACTCTTACTGAATTTGTTTTAAGGCCTGCATTAGAGAGATGCGGGAGATACTCCAGCAACTATTCCAGAGGTATTGAGCGGGGGTTAAGACCCCTTCCAGAACACCAGATGGTAAACCTTTTCCACTTGAAGGCGTAAGAACGTCTAGTGGAAGGTTTTCTGGAAGCATAAACATCTTTCACTTGTTGAGAAAGAGGAAGATCCTGGAGATCTAGGCCTTCAGCAACCAAGCCCTGAGATGCAGAGACTGGGGATTGGGATGCCACAACTTTCCGTCCTCCTGAGAGAGGAGGTCTGGAGCAGACCCTAACTCTAGGGAGGGAGCTTGAGAGAGATGTAGAAGCAGAGGGTACCACACTTGCCGTGGCCAATGTGGAGCTATGAGAATCATGTGGCCTCTGTCTCTCTGAAGCTTGAACAGGGTTTTGGGGATCAGGGGAATGGGTGGAAAGGCATACAGGAAGTCTTGACCCCAGTGAAGGAGGAAAGCATCCCTTGCCTGAGCCCCCTGAGCCGGAGTTCTGGAACAGAACCGGGGAAGTTTGGCATTCCACAGACTTGCAAAGAGGTCTATGTCCGGGGTTCCCCAAATTTGAAAAATCTTGGATACCTGGTCCATATGTAGGGACCCCTCGTGTGGAAGCAGAACTCGACCGAGTCTGTCCGCCCAAGAGTTTTGAACCCCTGAAAGATAGACTGCCAGAAGATGAATGTGATGCTCTCTGGCGAGGGTCTACAGTCGCAGAGCTTCATTGCAAAGCGACAGAGCCAGTTCCTCCCTGCTTGTTTATGTAGAACAGGGCTACCTGACTGTCTGTGTGGACAAGGACTGTCTTGTAGCTGAGCAGAGTGTGGAAAACTCACAGAGCAAGGAAGATTGCTCCGAGTTCCAAGAGATTGGAGTGGAGGAGAGGCCTAGTGGTTGGGGCAAGGTACTTCAGGCCGGAAGGTCGGGGGTTCAAATCCCACTAGAGGACAGCAACTTTGGGCCGGAAGGACTGGGGTTTTTAGTCCCACAGGTGCTCCTTGTGGTCTTGGGCAAGCCACTTAACCCTCCATAGCCCATGTTCCCTGTAAAATAGTTATCTCCAAGTTATAATGCCCTGTTCAATGTAATTCCAGTTTGTTCAATGTAAACCGCACTGATGCAGAATAGCGCGGTATATAAGAGAATGTAAATTAAATAAATAAGATTGATATGTAGAGAAGTCTCCTGTGGGGACCAGATGCCCTGGGTGGAGAGGTCCTGAAGATGAGCTCCCCAGCCCATTGGAGAAGCATCTGTTGTAAGAGTTGCCTGGGGTAGAGGCTGTTGAAAGGGAGACCCCAGCAACAGGTTTTGAGGGGACTTCCACCACTGGAGGGACAAAATGAGGCGACTTGTGTTTGCTATCTTGTCTGACAGACAGTCTAATGCCTGGGTCCATTGGGTGGATAAAGTCCACTGAGCTGCTCTCATGTGCAGGCGAGCATATGGTACCACATGAACTGTGGATGCCATGTGGCCTAGTAACTAACATTTCTCAAGCAGTTAGCTTCTCAAGCAGAGTCAAAACCCCTACTAACTGCATCAAGTGAAGGCAGCAGGCCTGAGGAAGATAGGCCCTTGCCTTTGTGGTATCCAGCAGCGCCCCTATAAACTCCAGGGACTGAGTAGGGATCAAATTGGATTTTGGGATGTTTATTACCAGCCCTAAATACTGGAGGATACGCATGGTGCAGGTTAGAGCAGTCGTGGCCTCTGATTGAGGGGGAGCTCGAATGAGCCAGTCGTCCAGATAGGGGAAGACAAATATTCCCAGGGTGCGCAGAAAAGCAGCAACCACTGCCATGCATTTCGTGAACACCCTTGGTGCAGAGGCCATGCCAAAGGGAAGCACTTTGTATTGATAGTGCTTCTCCTGGAAAAGGAACCGAAGGAACCTTCTGTGAGTTGGATGGATGAGAACATGTGTACGCATCCTTGAGATCTAGAGAACAAAGCCAATCCTGACTGTGAAGGTATGGCAGCAGAGTTCCTAGAGAAACCATCCTGAATTTCTCTGACTAGGAATCTGTTCAATTCTCAGATCTAAAATGGGCCTGATGCCCCCTGTTTTCTTTGGGATAAGAAAATGGGGGGGGGGGGGGGAGTAGAACCCCTTGCCCTGTTGTTGAGAAGGCACTTCCTCTATTGCCCCTTGGGCTAGAAGAGTGGCAACCTCCTGCTCTAACAGGCTGAGGAGGGAGGTTGGAGAATTGAACTGGTGCACTCTTGTGAGAGGGGGCAAGCTGGAAAAATGAAGTTTGTACCCCTCTTAAGATGGAGTGTCCAATGCTCTGCTGTGATTTGCCCCCATCTGGAAGCAAAGTAACATAACCTTCCTGGGATGGTGGAGGGCTCTGGTCCTTCTAGAGCCAGGAAGGCTAAGTTCTCTAGCAGAGAGTCAAAGGCCCTGAGGGGGCTGAGATTGCTGGGCTGGAGCAGGCCTCGCAGCCTTTGCCTTGGTCTGTTTGGAGGATTGCTGACGTTTGGAAGGAAACTGAGCTGCAGAAGATGCTCTCTGACTATAAGCAGGATAGGATCTTCCCTTTTTAGAAAAAGGTGTTTTCTTGAACAGCCTTTTTTTTTTAGCAGGAGCAGCAGTAGATTTGGATAGTCTATCCAAAGCAGAATTTTCAGCATCCATCTGATTGGTAAAGATTGGCAAGCAAAAGCCAAACAGATTCTCCCCTGTACAAGCGATATTTCCCAATTCATCTTGGACCCAGGTCTCCAAATCAGATGCTTGAAGCCAAGCAATCCTACGTGCACCTATAGCTATAGCTGAGGCTCTGCTTACGCATTCAAAGGAGTCGAAAGCTGTACGGTTGGAGAATTTGGAGATATCCTGGGCATGTTTGAGCCCAGAGAGAAATTCTGGCCTTTTACTGTCCGACATAAAAGGACTTAAAGTCAGCAAATGGTCAGTGACTTCTTTTAAGAACATTCCCATGTAGAGACTATAGGAATTTATTCTTGCAGCCAGCATGGAAGCTTGGAAGATTCTTCTACCAAAAGCATCCAGGGTTCTACATTCACGTCCTGGAGGATTAGAGGCATGTCTCTTGGCACTTCTAATCTTTCTCATTGCAGACTCAACCACAATAGAGTGGTGAGGAAGCTGAGTTTTATGAAAACCAGGACAAGGAGGGACACGATACATGGTGTCTAACCTGCAAGAATGAGGAGAGGTGGATAGAGGTGCTTCCCACATCCTTAACATGAGATCATACAGAATCTCATGAATAGGCAAGGTAGCTGCCTCTTTAGGAGTTTTAGGATATTGTAGAATATCTAACTCCTTAGCTCTAGGTTCTGATTCTGGGGCTACTGTAATAGAGAGACCCTGAGCCACCTCTCTGATAAAGTCTTGAAAAGACAAGTCCTCTGGAGGAGACATCCTTCGTTTAGGAGAGGACTCCTCCTGTGGAAGAAGCATCGCTGCATCGACAGACTCTTCAGAATCCTCAGTCAGAGGAATTGAAGTATCGTCTGTCGGGATGCTCTTGCAAAGCCCGATACCCGTACTGACCGGGATCGGTATCGGGAATCATCGGTACCAGAGTATCGGTACCGGAGGGCTGCACAGGGCAGGGCACCGGCATGGCTGACACCGAAGCCGATGCCACCGGTACCAGAATCGGTGCCGATGGTGATACCGGAGACGGTACCTGCAGAGTAGTCTGATGCGGTACCACGGGCGTCGATGCCACAAGGAAGGCCACCAGACTGCGTTCGATGGACTGAATCCTCTGACCCATCGACGCTGCCAATGTCTGGAAGTCGGTACTGGTGGGGGCCACCGGTACCCCAGAGCATGGCACCAGGAGATCTGTTGAGGCCATGCCATCTAGATCGTCCTGGAACCCCGATGATGATGCTTTAGAAGCCGAAGCCTCCCGCCGGGATAATTTTGCTGGTGCAGAATCCTCGAGGGCAAGGCCAGGGGCATCTCGATGCTTAGGAGATTTGCCCTTCGAGGACCGGCTGGATTTATGTTTAGTTACCTGAGATCCATGTGAGGAAGAAGCAGCCCTGGAAGACGTAGATGCCACCGAAGCCGCATCAGAGGGAAACAGGGTACTGAGCTTGGCAGCTCGGTTCTGTCGACCTCTTAGACATCATGGAACAGGACACACAATCTTTAATGGAATGGTCAGGGCCTAAACATTTGAGACACCAGTCATGGGTGTCTGTGACTGATATAATACCGCCACATTTTGTGCACTTCTTAAAACCTGAGGCAGGTTTTTCCATATTTAAGGGTAAGGTTTTGGGCCTAAGGCCCAAAACTGAAGTACACCTGAAGAAAAATAAAAATTCTTCATTTTGTTTTGTGTTTTTAAAGAATAAGAACCGGCAGTACCGGTATAGCGTCGAGGAAGGCAGACGCGTACAGAAAAGAAATAAAGAAAAAATAAGAAAATTCTTCTGTGGTGACAGGAACACGACCTGCTGGCTCTGTGGAAAAAGAACAACTGAGGAGAGACAGTTGGAAAGGCAGGAAGGCAGCACGCAGGCGCTGTGGGATGCTCCCAAAAGCTTTCTGATTGGACACTGGGGAGCGTTCCCGCGCAGGCTCCGTCGGTACCGACGTACCCATATGTGAAGACTCATTCCTGCTTGTTCCTGGAGATAATCTGTTTCCATAGTATCCACCTCGGCAATGTGCAGAACCAAACTAGGAGGTTCTTCACCACCCAGGCAAACAGGAAAGCTATCTCCAAGGCTACATCGGTGCTCCTGTGCCCCTCGCCGATTGACCTAAGCCACCACCATGGCACTGCTTAAGAACATTTGAAATGCTCAGCCCTCAACTGGGGGCCGGAAATGCAGAACAGTCAACCTGATGACCCTTGCCTCAGGGTAGTTGATGGACCACACCACTTCCCTGCAGGTCCAATGGCCCTGAGCCACTCAGCCTTGGCAATGGGCTCATCGGCACAAGAAACTGGTATCCATCATCAGAAGGATCCATGAGACATTGTCCAGCAGCATGCCCTTCCTCAGATGACTGGGTTGCTGCCGCTACTGCCATCACTAGGAGTAGAAGCCTGGGACCAAACTGCTGAGAGACTGGGGACCACAGAGCCAGAAAAGATGGATGGGGCCGCCGCCTATGAACGCGCATCCATGGCACCATCTCAATGGTCACTGCCATCAATTCGAGGAGCTGAAGATCAACTTGGACTCTGGGAATCTGCTGCAAACAGAACAGCTCTAGGCAATCTAAAAGCCTTTGCCTCTCATCTGGCAGGAAGACTGCACACTCAAGAATCAAAAAGGTGCTCCCAGGAACTCCAGGGACTGGGAATGCAACAACTGGCTCTTTTCCCCAAGTGATCACCCAGCCGAGGCTTAATCAGAAAGGACACCACTCAGGGAGCCACCTGAGATGCCACTGAAGGAACCAGTAGTCCAGATATGGGTGCACACAAATTCCCGGGTGCCACAACAACCACCACCATGACCTTGGAGAACATCCTTGGGGCAGTGGAGAGCCCAAATGGGAGGACAGCAAACTGAAGGGTAGAACCAAGCATGGCAAACACATACTTTGCTGATCCCCCAGATTGGGACATGACAATATGCCTTGGCCTAAACCAGTGATGGCAGAACTCCCCTTGGTGCACCACTTGAGTCATGATCACAAAGTTTCCATCCAGAAATGCATGACATGCAAATACCCATTGACACACTGGAGGTCCAGAATGGGCTGCAATGTTTCTTCTATGTTAGCACCACGAAACAGATAGAATGCTTGCCCTTACCCAATTGTCCTGGGGAATGGGCACCAAGGTGATCCACACAGCAGTCCTGCTGTTCACAGATTCACAAGGAGAGAAGATGAAATCACCTGATATCTGCTCTTTGCATTCCAGGACATAGCCATACTGACCAGGAACTAGCACCCAATGATCCTTGGTGACCTGGGCCCCTTCTTGAAAAATGAGATGAAGCCAGCCCTCAACCGAAGGGACCAGAGAATGGGCCCCCAAAATCTTCACTGTGCAGCCCAGGAGGGTCCTCCTCTGAATGGGACCAGGTCCTTTGGCCCAAGCGCTGGACGAAGGGACAGAGAGCGAGCTTGAAGTCCCTAAGAGGAAGAAAGGTTCTCCAGGCTAGTAGCAATGGTATTCTAGAGACTCCTGGGAGTCCAACCAGGAAGCAAGAGGAGGCTGATGTCAAGGCGCTCCTGCTCGCTACACAGGCCACTAGGAACTGTACTACAGAAGGTGGAAAGATTTTGGACTTACCCAGGTCCTTTACCTGCTTCTCAAAATCAAACCCAAAAGCAGCATCCTTTTAAGGCCAGATGGGCAACTGGGCTTTAGAAAAGGAGTCCACTGCCCTGTGTCAAAGCCAAGCCAAGCCAATGCCATGTTCCCATTAACTGGGCACAATCCCTGGCCTCCAGATGTACCAGGTCGTATATGGCATCAGAAAGAAAGGCTGCAGCTACTCCAAAAGAGGAAGAATCATCAGGAGACTGAAGCCACTGGAGCAGAGCTCAAAACATCAGGTCTGAACATACCATCAACTGAAGAATAGCAGCTGTCGCAGCAAACTGGTTCTTCAACACAAATCCACCTGTCGGCCCAGAGTATCCTTAAGGCCAATCCGCCTTGCAGAGGAACGGTGGTCCATCTGGTAATAGCTGTGACCTGCGCATCCACTTTGGAAATATCAAACCAAACAATGCACTCCTTCTCCAGGAGAACGTGCATCTTCTTATACACCCTTAGCCCCTTAGGCAGGGGTTGGGGGAATCCCACTCCGACTAGAACTGGCCCTTGAGCACCTCCAGGAATGGAAGACTGTAGTGGATTTCCACACCCCTTGCAGGAGTGGATGCCTCTTTGGTTCCTGCTCCGTGTCTGGAGCATCCGCCAAACTCAAAGTGAATATGACCCTGGTATCAAAGCTTGCAGTTCCTACTCCCGGAACAGGCAGACATCGCCTTCCTCACAATCCTCTGAAGGCAAGTGTACTTCATCCACTTCAAACATCTCAATCCAAACCATATCGCAGATTCCAGCTGATCCCCCATCTTCAGGGGGCACCCTTTGACAGTGACACTTAGCCATCAATCAAATAGGGCTTTCACTCTCAGCCTGCCCCTCAAGAGACTGCGCAAGGGGGAAACCAGAGGCCACAGGGTCTGAATTTCCACACCAGAATTACCAGGCCTGCTGTAAAAGGAAAAGAATCCCGGGGAGGAAAATCTGGGCTCGGGAAGCTCTCCTTATGGAAATGGCACCCCCTAGGGGGCATAACAGTCAATCCCCCAAAGGATTGGAAGAGGCCCAGAGCACAATTGCCGAAACCTCCAGTCGGCTGAATATCCTTACCCGTAGCATCATCCCTCCGCTGAAAGGAGGGAGTAGGCCTCCACAGATGACTCAGAAGCAGCCATGCAAGAAGAGCAGTCCAGAAGCCAGAGATGAGATGCCTCACTTGCCACAGGCCGAACGTTTCCTGGAAGATGACAGAATTAAGGCAAATATCGCAACAGTGGGTGCTAAGGCTCCAGTGGCTTGGAAGGCACGCATTAACTACTATTGTGACATGCATTACAGGCGCTAGGGTATACACGCGTGTTGGAACCACTTGGGCGGAATGTGCACAAGAACTGCACGACCGCCAGGCACACATTATTAAAAATGTTACTAGCACATGCAGAAAATGGTGGAACCCCCCCCCCCCCCATACACACACACAGTGTCAATGGTCACTAGCAGTCCACCCCAGATTGTGTCCCACACAGATTGAATCATGAGCCCCCATCAAGGGCAATGAGGTCAAGCCTTGGTACTCACCCCTTGAGAGCCCCAGGCAGAAGATCCGTGCCGGACTCAACTCTACTCCCTTGAAACAGTTTCTCTCGCTTGACAGCAAGCACTGTGTTTAAAGTGGTTAGCAAACAAATTCCTCCGAGGGAATTCTGCAATTTTTGGGAGAGAGCTGAGGGGGACAGAGGAGGGAGCATTAAGGTTGTGTGAGGCTGCTGAATTCTTCCATCCTCCCAATTTTCTGGCTGCTCAGGCTCTTAACTAGAGTAAGAGAGTGGAGCTGAACCAACTTTCCCTCAACGAAAAGACTGCTGTCGAGTGGAGCCTCCCACATCACGCTCAAGAGACAGTCACCCTCAAAATGGTCTGTCACAAGCATTTTTAGTCAATCTTTTCCTCTTAATTCCTCAGATTTTCTTCAGAGAACTGAAAATCCATCCACCATCTGCTGGAGGCAAAGAAATACTGAAGAAACCTCTGGTGGCTGAGGCGGATAAAGGCGCTGGAGCGATGTTATTGAAACCTGGTGTTTTCATTGGTTTTGTCTCCACAAATCTGCTGGTAGGGGAACACAGCTCACTGTGGGGAGTGTTAATTCTGTAGTGCTGCTTCAGCAAGAATCACTCCTGTCTGAGGAACCAGAAAAGGAGTAAAAATCTGGAGAGGTTATCCAGGGAGGACTCTAGTTTACTTCATGGCAGGGACAAGGCCTGAGATTTTTTTAAACTAAAAAATACATTTTTTCATTTTGGTCTAAAAGGGAAAAAGGAAATTCCTTTTCACTTCCAAGAAAAAGCACATTCAATTATCATAACAATGTAATTTTGCTGCCAAAACCTCTCCCCCCCTTCATCCTCCTGAGTCAAGAAGCTGCCAGCCTATGAGGAATGTACATAAATCATTAACTGTAGTAAAATTTAGAACTCTTGCAATGCTACAAAAGTAAACTTCAAAAAAAAAAGGTTCCATGCAGAAATAACAGTCTACTTGTTGGAATGCGCACACATCCATATGTATATATGAATCCCAAAGGGGAGGGGGAGAAAATACCCCATCATGTCTTGAACATTTGGTGCAATAGGACACCAAACGAAGGTGTCATAATTGAAAAAGCTACTGAGCAGGTAAGATAACAGACTAATTTTGACCGATTAGATTCAGCTGAATATTTTGCTAAAATGTAACATCTAAGTATTCAGCTGAATTTACTCCTAAATCTAGCCAGTCAAAAATCAGGCATTAACCAGAGTCAAAAACCACCACATGCACAACCCCCTCCCCAGGGCTGGCCTGTCCATTAGGTTGCAGTCTATGGTGGCAGACCTCTGTGGGCGGCACACATGCCCTGCCACTTCTGAACCCCCTCCAACACAACTTCCTGTCGGGGGTGGGTGTCAGAAGCGGCAGGCCATGTGCGCCAAAGCACATGGCCTGCTGCAGACCAACACCGCTGTTTGAGCCTTCCCCTTCTCCATCGACCCTGCCAATAGAATTGGTGGCAGCAGGAAGGGGGGCACAGCTTGGCTCGGAGAGGGGGTGGGGCGACACAGCTGAGGCTTCTGCCTGGGACGGCAGAAATCCTTGGGCCAGCCCTGCCCCTCCTCCATCATAAAACCACTCCCTCCCTCCCAACTCTATAAACTAGAAGGAAAATATGCCACGGGGGGGGGGGGGGGGGGTTGTCCCTCTTCCTTCTCCCTCCCATGCTCCACCCTTAAAAGCAGCAATAAAGGAGCTGGAGATCGCCCTCTCTCCATTGGTAAAAATACCCAAATATTAACATGCATGACAGCAGTCTCCTTCCCTCCCTCTGCTGTCAGACTACCCACTGTAGGAGGGGATTACCCTGTCATCAGTGAGATGGCAGTGAATCCTCTGACAAAAGAGGCAGCGAAGGAGGAAGGGGCCCACCACCATATGGCTTAATGTTTTTGCCATGTTTACAGTGGAGGGAGAGAAGGAAGGGCAGGACACTTTTTAAACTTTGAGGCTCATATACAGCGAGACAAGGGAGCAGTTATTGGAACTTTAGGCCTGCTATTCATGCAGCCAAACCTATTTAAGTTCAGCTGGATACTGCTGAATATCATGGCTGTCCAACTAAACTCTTAACTGCACCCCTAGCATGTTACTTTCTCTTAAGCAGATACATTTTATCCAACCAACATCTGGATGAATTTTAGATTTAATTACTTGTCTCTTAACCAATCATAGATCGATGTAAATAATTCAGGTGCTGTAGTTATTTCGCTGTCCAAGGAGGCTGAAGTTGTATGAGAGAAATGGATGGTGAAGCGATCTGCGCAAGTTCATAAATTGGCAGGAGAAATGGACTGTACACAGTTAAGTCAGTTGGAGGTGGGGGTGAGAAGATACTCAAAGTTAGGACTGTCTGGTTAACTCCCAAAGTTATCTAGACAAATATTTTGAATACTGACATACAAAGCTATTGAAAGGGATGGACAGACATACATTGCACTTTCATAAGACACAAGCCTGTTCAAACACCAGCCCAATAATCCATATTCTTGCTGGAATAATAATATCCACTATTAACCAGACACACAATTAAAATACTAACCTATATTGATGCTCACACCTTGTTACATTGTATTCAATCATACACTATCACTTCCCTGCTATTGTTCCTGTATTATCAACCACTTATGTTTACAGTTGCTTTTGTTACCTATAATTAGCCCATGTTCCCTGTAAAATAGTTATCTCCAAGTTATAATGCCCTGTTCAATGTAATTTGTTTGTTCAATGTAAACCGCACTGATGCAGAATAGCGCGGTATATAAGAGAATGTAAATAAATAAATAAATGACCACTAAGTTTTGTTTTATGTTAAATGTATTTTTCTTGTTCACTGTAAACAGCTTTGATTTATTGATTAAGTGGTATAGACAACAAATAAACATTCTTTCCTTCAAGAAGATTTAAACAAAAGCTATATTTTCATAGGACAGTAAAGTGTCACTCACAGCTCTCTTCTGGATGAAAAGCTGAGCATCTTTAAGGTGGCCGGCAATGTTATCACACAGCCTCTTGCGTTCATCCTCCTTCAGTACTTTGGTATAAAAATTGCGCACCTATAATAGTTGTGCGAAACAAGTAAAATGTCAGCAAAATCTCAGCCATTCTGAAATTCTCAATACAGCCAGAATGTAGCACATGCAGAAAATATTCTGAACCGTTGTGAATCTCTTGTCCTAGGCACATCTGACTTGAAGACAGTCAAATCTGTCTTTATGGGTTTGTCTCCCCCATGGAACACTCTTCCTCTAGCTTCCATTAGAACATTCACTCTCCAAATGTAAGACCCTACTCAAAACATGTTTTTCAGCAGGTTTTTGAAAATACAATCTAAGGCAAGGGCTTAGAGACATCTGACAATGTTCTTCAAACCATCCTTTTCTCCCTATTTCTTTTTTCAAATTCATTTTAGACTTGTACACTGCCTTGATGTCCAATGATGTGAAAGCAGTTTAATAAATTACTTAACACATCAAGTAAACATCCAGCGATTCATTATTTTTCTCCCAGCAGAAAAAACTAAGCTCTACATGAATACATACTGGAACATTTCTAATTCAATTTTAGTATGCTATAAGCACATTTAGGGCCTGATTCTGAAGGGTGACTTGCAGGGCTGAAAGCCGTCTGGGACTGTATTCTCCCTCAAACTCTCTCCATACAGCCAGAGCAGCAGTATGGGGAGAGCCAGCAGGGGGGTGGGAGAGGGTGGGCCGAGACAGTAAGGGATACAGGACCGATTCAGGTCATGGCCCTGTACGTCCTATGGGGTCAGGGAGAATGTGGTTTTTTTCCACCTTGAAGGTGGAAAAAGCAGCTTTAACCGGGGGATCAAAGCCAGAACACTCCTCTCACCCCAGAGGCCTGGCCAGAGGCAGGTAGGTCCCCGCTGCCCGATCCTGGCCCTAACTGCCCAGCCTTGAGTCAGGTGGTGGGGAAACAGGGGGTCAGCGCTGCAGCAATCAGGGGGCTTGCAGGTATGTTGTGACACACCGAGCTGTCTCAGGGCCCGATCCTGCATCTGTGGGAATGTCTGGTTCCTGCGGTGCAGAATCGGGTCCAAATGGGCCCATCCTCCTCAGGGCTGTCCAGACAGCCCAGACGTGCCCCTTAAGGAATCGGATTCTTACTGAACTGAGTGATGACATTTTCAGCAAAATTTAGGTACTCAAAATCTTGTTTCTTGCAATCAGCCATTTCTATGCATAAATGCCACCTCCAAAAAATATGTGGTTAGTGCAGGGTTTACTGTGCACTAAGAGTGCCATGCCATCTTTGTTAGTGATATAGCAGAAGGGCTGTCGGGTAAGGTTTGCCTCTTTGCAGATGATACCAAAATCTGCAATAGAGTAGACACCCAGGAAGGTGTAGATAACATGAGGAGGGATCTAGCTAAGCTTGAAGAATGGTCTAGAATTTGGCAGCTGGGATTTAATGTTAAAAAATGTAAGATCATGCATTTGGGCTGCAGCAATCCAAGGGAGCAATATAGTATAGGGGGTGAAGTACTTTTGTCCACTAAAGAAGAGCGGGACCTAGGCGTTGTTGTGTCTGATGATCTTAAAGTAGCTAAACAAGTAGAAAAGGTGATGGCAAAAGCTAGAAGGATGCTTGGGTGTATAGGGAGAGGTATGGCTAGTAGAAAAAGAAAAAGGAGGTGATAATGCCTCTCTATAAGTCTTTGGTGCGACCTCATTTGGAGTATGACTGCAATTCTGGAGACCGCACCTTCAAAAGGATGTGAACAGGATGGAGTCGGTGCAGAGGGTGGCTACTAAAATGGTTAGTGGTCTTCATTATAAAGCATATGAGGACAGACTTTAAGGATCTTAATATGTACACCTTAGAGGAAAGGTGGGATAGAGGTGATATGATTGAGACGTTTAAATACCTCTGTGGCACAGAAAAGCCTCTGCTCTGCTACGGAGGGAAGAGGTTGAAAGGGAATAGACTCAGGAGTACTATGCAGAAATATTTTTATTACAGAAAGAGTAGTAGATCCATGGAACAGTCTCCCAGTGGAAGTAGTAGAGATGAGAACAGTGTCCCATGTCTTTTTGAATTCAGACAAACACAGAGGATCTCTAAAGGAAAATAGGGGACTGCTGTAATGGTTGATATGGAAGGGCAGACTAGATAGAAACATGATGGCAGAAAAAGACCACATGGCCTATGTTTTCTATGCTGTTAGCACAGGGAAGTGTGGTAAAACTCCCATGATAACCGCATAGCAATGGATGAAGTGGTGACTGCGTGTGGCTGACGACATAGTTAACACGGATGTCACTGGCCCACTCTAACCGCGATTGCTACCATTAATTAGTGTGGGTGCACTTACTACCTCCTCATGGGTTAGATATATTGGCTGATTAGCACAGTGGAGGTGCATTTCTCCATGGAATCAGCAGAGGGACATGTCAGGCACATCTCTAACAGCATAGGTTTATGCCACTTGCAATGCTAATTTTTGGGGTTTACCGTACGCTAACAACTCATTTTAGTAAACATGCACCTTAATTTTTTTTAAAGTCCGTAAATATGAGAATGAAGGTGGTAAACATGGTTATTTCTTTAATTACATATTTTAAGCTAAAATCAGACACTCAAATAAAAAATGTCCTTTCATTGAAAGTACTTTTTCTAGGATCTTGTTGTATCAGTTAGAACCAAGATGTCTCTGTGGATTTTTTTCCTCTGTAGTTAAAGTTATATTTTCTTACTGCGTTTTCCTCGACAGAGACAAAATGACATTCTCGGAGCTGAACTCTTCAGAATTAGGCACAGCAAGGAAGAACCTGTCCACTAACAAAGCCCATCTGCCAGTTACCTGGGTAACATTATCTTCATCTTCACTTCTATAGCGGGCCACATCTGCTGAACACTTAAAACTGTGCTCCTTAATTTTGGGCAGATTCTCAGGAGCACTGAAACTGTTTGGATAATAATTTGGTGCACCACCTGAAACAAATCATCAGAAAAAGTAGCTTAATATTAACAGGAGTAATAAAATGAATGCATTTATATAAGCATTTTTTGGAATTATTTTGAACACGATCCTACTTAAATTGTATAATGTATTTAATATTCAGTTGTTTGGGGCATAGGATTTGAAATGAAGACTATGCCAATGCTAGCCGATCCTCTTTATAGTTTTACTAACTGCTTATAATATGCAAGAAAGATCAGCATTTAAACTACTTACTTTTCCCCACTACTGAAATGTTTAACTTGTTTAAGCCAAGAGTCCGATCCAATGCTATTATGGTTGTTTAAAAAATTTTTTAGCTCTCAAGTTTCTCAGATGTTCACAGTGGTTACATTTAGGTACTGCAGGTATTTTCTTGTCCCTACAATCTATGTTTGTACCTGAAGCAATGGTGGGTTAAGAGACCTGCTGCATATGGTGCAGCAGTGAGATCTGAACCCTGGCTTTCCTGGCTCTCAGCCCACTGCTCTAATCCTGAGGCTATGCCACTACAAATATCAGAGTTTAGCATAACACAGCAACAACCAGCTGCTTTAAGTGTGATAGTCACCCCCTTTCCCCATATCTATTTTTGAAAGCCTTTTTGAATTTTTTTCACCAAGTTCTAGTAAATTTCAAGATGATAAATTCCAGGACTATGCTTGGCATTCCCCAATTGATCCCCTTTTTACTGAACAAAACAGACTGAACTGCTAGATGCACTAAGTACTAGAAAGGGATAATTAGGTCTTACCTGCTAATTGGCTTTCCTTAAGTACCTCCAGTCCAGTCCTGCCGTGTGGGTTGTCACCCTCAACCAGCAGCTTGGAGACTGATGTCATCAAGTTTTGATACTATCAGTCTACATAGGGCACTGACACTACCCACCAGCCTCAGTATTCTATTGACAAAGCAGATTCACACAAACCATGAAACAAAAATGAACTAGCCGAAGCATCGGCAACACTGTAATGAACACATGTCAATACGCCTAGGCCAGCAAAATAACCCCCAATAAGCAAAGGATTAGGCCACCCGGCACCTCTTGTTTTTCCTTTCTTCCCCCACCCCCTCCCATCTCCTACTGGCATGCAACTGTATCCCATGGGTAAGTCACTGCTCCAAAAGAGTAGAGTACTCACTACTACACTTGCTCCGACCCCGGTCTACTTCCTTAAACATCTTCCACCCCAGGATCGCGTACAGTGCATGGAGTAATCCAGGGAGGGTCCAGGACTAGACTGGGAGGTACTCAAGGGAAGCCAATTAGTGGTAAGACCTAATTATCCCTTCCTTATTGTACCACCAGTCCAGTCCTGACGTATGGGATGTACTATAGCAGTACTAAACTCGGGAGGGACTTGTAAGCTCAGCCTATAACACTTCCATGCCAAACCTTGCATCCCCCCGCAACATGTAAATCCAGATGGCAGTGCCGCACAAAAGTATGTAATGTCAATCAGGTGGCTACCCTGCAGATGTCCACTGGCAGCACCAAACTGGCCTCTGCCCATGAAGCTGACTGCACCTGGGTAGAATGCGCTCTCAAGCCAACAGGCAAAACCTTTCACTGCAACAAGTATGCTGCCGAAATTGCTTCATCTAGAAAGAGGTTTTAGAGGCCTGTTTCCCCTTTCGCGGCCCTCCAAACAGGACAGACTGTTTAACTTTCGAACTGGCTGCATCCTCTTTAAATACCTCTTCAGTATATGACACACATCTAGGAAATGTAGGGGGTGGGGCACTCCCAGCTGCATCTCCTTGTTCCGAAAATATCGGCAAGGTAACCGGCTGATTCATGTGAAATACGGAGACCACCTTAGGCCAAAAGGAAGGAACCAGCCACAATACGACCTTCTCCTTAGACAAAAACTGTTCCTGGCATGACAATGCCTGCAGCTCAGAGATCCTTCTAGCTGACCAAATAGCCACCAGAAACAGTCTTCAATGTCAAATCCTTGAGTGAGCATGTGCCCAAGGGCTCAAAGGGCAATTCCATCAAAACAGACAAGATGAGATTGAGGTCCCATGGAGGCATCACTGGTCTCACCAGCGGCCGCACCTGCCTCACTGAATAGAGAAATTGCACCACGTCTGGGTGTGCTCCCAGGGACACCCCCTGGATCTTAGCCCTGTAACAGGCCAATGCTACCACCTGCACTCTGAGCGAGCTGCAGGCGAGAACCTTATCCAGTTCCACCTGCAAAAAGGCAAAAACATCCAAGATTGTCGCCGCAAAGGGCCAACACACCCCTGCTCTCTCCACCATCCTTCAAAGATGCATCTCACCTAGACATATTTATCTTATTTATTTATTTAACAGTATTTCTAAACCGCCTTATCTTATTAATCAAGGTGGTATCACAGCAAACAATCGGGTAAAGTGAGTGTGTTATACATGCAGTGAGGGTGAAACTTAGTTGGGTGTATGTTGTATTGTGTGCGAGATTAGTTTGAGCTATGTACAATGTGAGCTATATACAGTGGGGCTATAAAACATTTTCTATACATACAGTGTTAGGAGGTATCATGTGCTGTTATACATTCTGAGGTTATGTGATGTGTCCATAGTGTTCTATGAACAGCATGGTCTTCAGCTGTTTTCTAAAGTCTTTGAGGTCTGTAGTTGCCCTCAAATCGTCCGGTAGTTTGTTCCATATTGTTGGAGCAGCCATGGAGAGTGCTCTGTCTGTTGTGTCCTTGCGTGTGTGTTTGTATTCACTTGGGGTGCTGACTCGGTTGTGTGTTTGTTTTCTTCTAGGACGTGTGCTGGTGTCTGGTTGTATGAGGGTGTGCAGGCTGTTGGCTGATGTGTGCTGATTTATCTTAAATAGGTTTATGATAGTTTTGTATCTGATGCGTGCACTGATTGGGAGCCAGTGTAAGTCCTTCAAGATAGGTGTGATGTGCTCCTGTCTTGCAGTTCCGGATATTATTCGTGCTGCAGTGTTTTGTGCCAGTTGGAGTGGCTTGAGGGCTTGTTTCGGTAGTCCAAGGTATATCGGATTGCAGAAGTCCAGAAGTGGGGTTATCAGTGCTTGACAGACGGTACGGAAGTGTTCAGGGGCGAGGAGTGGTTTCAGTCTCCTGATGATTCGCATCTTGTAGTAGGCTTTTTGGATTGTTTTGTCTATGTGTGGCTTGAGATTGAGTTTATTGTCCAGAGTAACTCCGAGGTATCTCACTTCTGATCTTATCGGTATAGTAGTGCTTTGTATCTTTATATTTGGTGGGTGTATGAAGCTTTGGTTCTGAGTGATGATTAAAGCTTCGGTCTTGCTGTAGTTGATTGCGAGGTTGTTGTTTTGACACTAACTTGTCATTTGGGTAAGGCAGTCTGTTATCTTAGAGAAGTCCGGGTTGTCGATTGATATCGGGGTGTATATCATGATGTCTGCATATATTGTGTATTGAATGTTGTTCTCTTTCATGATGTTGCATATTGGTTGGATGTAGATGTTAAATAGGAGTGCTGAGAGTGCGGATCCTTGAGGTACTCCTTGACGGACATTTATGGGTCGGGAGGTGTTGTGTCCCACCTTGACCTGTAGCTGTCTTTCGGTTAGGTATGAATGGAATCATTTCAATGTGATACCGTGTATACCAGTGTTCTTTAGTCTTTCCAGGAGCGTGTTGTGGTCCACTGTGTTGAAGGCTGAGGAGATGTCGAAGATCATTATGATTCCATTCCTGGTGTTGTCAATTATTCTTAGGATGCTGTCGAAGAGGTAGATTAGTAGCGTTTCGACTCCATGGTTGGGACGAAAGCTGTGTTGGTTGTCGTCAAGTGTTTCATGTTTGTCAATGTGTTCCTGTAGTTGTAGTTGAACCGTTTTTGATGATTTTTGCCAGGAAGGGTATGCTGGAGATTGGTCGGAATGCTGCTGGATCTTTGTCGAGAGTTGTTTTCTTTGTGATTGGTCTTACTGAGGCGAGCTTTAGTTGCTTTGGTATGAGACCTTGAGTGAGTGAGTTGTGTACCATGTTGTGTATGGTGTGGATGAAGCTTGATTTGGTGGCTTTGACCCATGACACTGGGCACGGGTCTGTAGGAGCAGTGCTTGTGTTGATTGTGGAGATGTGGGATAGCTGCTCTGTTGAGGGTGAGTAGAATGTGCCCCAGGTTTTGGTGTGTACGTCTGTCCTGGTGGTCACGCTGGGTGGTGTTCGCTCTGTGGAGTGAAATTTGTCTTTGATGTGGTCGGCGAATTCCTGTGGATCTACTTGTACTTCCCCTTCTGTTTGCTCTTTTGTGAGGATTTTTACGATTTCGAAAAGCTCTCTGGGTTTGTTGATGGAAGTATTTATCATGTTTGTGTGGAATTCCCTCTTTGATTGGTTGATATGTTCGTTGTATTGTTTTTGCCTTGTTAGGTAAAGATGCTGGTTGTCTGTTTTGTTTTTTCTCCATCTCCGTTCAATCTTCCTGAGCTCCCTCTTTTCCTGTCGTATTTTTGCTGAGTACCATGGTTTGTTTTGTCTCCTGTTGTGGTGGTGTTTCTCGGGCCCGCCACCAGATGGTTTGGCGGCGTTAACTAAAATGCTGTTCCAGCTGGAAAACATGTTCCTCCAGGTCATCTGTAGTAATGGTCAAGTGTTGTATTGTGTCCTGTATGAATTTGTCCCTGTCAAAATTCTTGAATCGTCTTTGTGTGTGTGAGATGTTTGCTCTTTCGTTTGTCTGGTCCTCTTGTAATCGCAGCTTTGTCTCAATTATGGACCATTTTGGACCATTCACTCACCATGATCCCACACATAAAACATACAGTAAAAACGATATTCTATAAACTCAAGACAATACAACACCTGAGACCCCTACTCAACACACATGACTTTAGATCAGTGGTCAACTCCCTCATCACCCCCCACTTTGACTACTGCAATAGCATTCTAAATGGCCTACCACTAAAAAGCATATACCTCCTCCAAAGAGCACAAAACATATGTGCCAAGATGGTCACAAAAGCTAAGCTAACAGACCACGTGACCCCAATACTACTAGATCTTCATTGGCTCCCCATAAGCAGCCGAATAAAATATAAAATCCTCCTTACTACCTTTAAACTCCTCAATAACATCTCTCCCTCCCAACTATCTACCCTATTACAAACCCCATCAGAAACTAGAACACGAAGACAGAACGCAACCCACTCCCTCAACATAAAAACTAATTTCAGAAGGACCAGAGCAACGACAAGTGATAGAGCCTTCTCCTTTGCTGCCCTACCCTCTGGAACGAAATCCCTTTAACCCTCCGCAAAATAAAAGACCTTCACCAATTCAAAAAAGAACTAAAAACATACCTTTTCACAAAACACTTTGAGATCCCCTACCAACAAAAAACCTCTCCGATACAATCACAGAAACACATTCACAGTTCTCAAGACAGAACAAATGATTAAACATAAGAAAGACACTCTACTCTGCCTTACCCTACAGACAAAGATTTACACAAACAAATGGCTATATCTCTATTGTAAATAATACCGGTAACTCAATTATGTTGTGATGACCTGTACATAGTTTGAATAGTGTTATTCTAGTTAATGTTCAAAACATGTTCAATGTAACTAAACGTGTACATAGTTAACACAAGTTCCATGTAAAATATACAGAAGTATATTGATTTTTGTTCGATGTGAACCGCCCCTGATCTCTGGAAGGGGCGGTATATAAGAAACTGTTAAATAAATAAAATTATGTAATGGTCAGACCATGGCACTGGGGTAATGGTGGGCTGAACTTTTACAGAGCTCTGCTAGTGAGTGGATTTTTGCCTCCTGGGACATCTTACTGTGAGTTCTAGCTGTTTATTTAATTATTTACTGTTTGTCTAACTGTTGTTTGTTTAATTATTTAGTGTTTGTCTTAGTGGTGTGCTAATTCAGCCTTCTCAGCTGTACTTACCTTGCCTCTCTCAATTAACTGGGCCTTGTGTGGTAGCCATTTTGAATTAATCTCTCTCCCCAGAGCCTGCTGTTAAGCTTTTCCTGTCCTTGCCTGCCTGAGTGACTCCTCCCCCTGTGTGTGTGGTAGCCATTTTGAATTAATCTCTCTCCCCAGAGCCTGCTGTTGTTAAGCTTTTTCCTGTCCTTGCCTGCCTGAGTGACTCCTCCCCCTGACCCCCTCCCCCTGAGGTATCCTGTAACCTTGTTCCTGTTTTCTCCACGTGTGCATAGGCTGTTTTAGTTTGCTTTTCTCTGATCAGAGAAAGGCTGAACTTTTACAGAGCTCTGCTAGTGAGTGGATTTTTGCCTCCTGGGACATCTTACTGTGAGTTCTAGCTGTTTATTTAATTATTTACTGTTTGTCTAACTGTTGTTTGTTTAATTATTTAGTGTTTGTCTTAGTGGTGTGCTAATTCAGCCTTCTCAGCTGTACTTACCTTGCCTCTCTCAATTAACTGGGCCTTGTGTGGTAGCCATTTTGAATTAATCTCTCTCCCCAGAGCCTGCTGTTAAGCTTTTCCTGTCCTTGCCTGCCTGAGTGACTCCTCCCCCTGTGTGTGTGGTAGCCATTTTGAATTAATCTCTCTCCCAGAGCCTGCTGTTGTTAAGCTTTTTCCTGTCCTTGCCTGCCTGAGTGACTCCTCCCCCTGACCCCCTCCCCCTGAGGTATCCTGTAACCTTGTTCCTGTTTTCTCCACGTGTGCATAGGCTGTTTTAGTTTGCTTTTCTCTGATCAGAGAAAGGCTGAACTTTTACAGAGCTCTGCTAGTGAGTGGATTTTTGCCTCCTGGGACATCTTACTGTGAGTTCTAGCTGTTTATTTAATTATTTACTGTTTGTCTAACTGTTGTTTGTTTAATTATTTAGTGTTTGTCTTAGTGGTGTGCTAATTCAGCCTTCTCAGCTGTACTTACCTTGCCTCTCTCAATTAACTGGGCCTTGTGTGGTAGCCATTTTGAATTAATCTCTCTCCCCAGAGCCTGCTGTTAAGCTTTTCCTGTCCTTGCCTGCCTGAGTGACTCCTCCCCCTGTGTGTGTGGTAGCCATTTTGAATTAATCTCTCTCCCCAGAGCCTGCTGTTGTTAAGCTTTTTCCTGTCCTTGCCTGCCTGAGTGACTCCTCCCCCTGACCCCCTCCCCCTGAGGTATCCTGTAACCTTGTTCCTGTTTTCTCCACGTGTGCATAGGCTGTTTTAGTTTGCTTTTCTCTGATCAGAGAAAGGCTGAACTTTTACAGAGCTCTGCTAGTGAGTGGATTTTTGCCTCCTGGGACATCTTACTGTGAGTTCTAGCTGTTTATTTAATTATTTACTGTTTGTCTAACTGTTGTTTGTTTAATTATTTAGTGTTTGTCTTAGTGGTGTGCTAATTCAGCCTTCTCAGCTGTACTTACCTTGCCTCTCTCAATTAACTGGGCCTTGTGTGGTAGCCATTTTGAATTAATCTCTCTCCCCAGAGCCTGCTGTTAAGCTTTTCCTGTCCTTGCCTGCCTGAGTGACTCCTCCCCCTGTGTGTGTGGTAGCCATTTTGAATTAATCTCTCTCCCCAGAGCCTGCTGTTAAGCTTTTTCCTGTCCTTGCCTGCCTGAGTGACTCCTCCCCCTGACCCCCTCCCCCTGAGGTATCCTGTAACCTTGTTCCTGTTTTCTCCACGTGTGCATAGGCTGTTTTAGTTTGCTTTTCTCTGATCAGAGAAAGGCTGAACTTTTACAGAGCTCTGCTAGTGAGTGGATTTTTGCCTCCTGGGACATCTTACTGTGAGTTCTAGCTGTTTATTTAATTATTTACTGTTTGTCTAACTGTTGTTTGTTTAATTATTTAGTGTTTGTCTTAGTGGTGTGCTAATTCAGCCTTCTCAGCTGTACTTACTTTGCCTCTCTCAATTAACTGGGCCTTGTGTGGTACCCCCATCCCCCTGCTGAGGGTTCAGGACAGGGTACCTTGTAACTGCCCTCTTTAATAGGACTTATCTCCCCCCCTCCCTCCCCAGCACCCACCCACCCCTGGGGAAATTGTAGTTTTATAGGTACTTGGACATCTTAGAGGAAAGGGGCTGCTCTCAGGTGCAGCTCTTAATCCAAATCAGTCATACACAGAGGACCTGTGATTAATTAGTTTCAGGTACACAGGGTGTATTAGGGGTATTAGATACACTTTTATTAGTATAAGCATCTACACCAATCCTTATTATATACCGCTTTAAAAGACCTAAACACAAGCTTTAAACTAAGATGCAGTCAGAGGTCCAGCAACGAGATGGGGGTTCTCCAGTCTTTTGCATCGAGTGTCACATGTATGATTATCTCCCAGTTGGTGAGAGGTCCTACATATGCACTAAGTGCAGGGAGCTCTTTGCTCTCAGGGAACGAGTCCGTTCTCTAGAGGCTAGAGTAGCAGACCTGGAAGACATAAGAAAGACAGAGAAGTACATGGACGAGACCTACAGGGATATAGTCCTGAAGTCCCACCTCCAGTCTGGCAGCATCCCTGTTGCCATGGAGGAGAGAGGTCACGTGACAGGAGAGCATCACCCTGGTGTGGCAGGAAGTGATCCTGTAACTAGGACCTGTCCTCCAGGTGATGTAAAACCCTCTCGCACCGAGGACGTTTCTCCAGGGCCATGTCCCCATGAGGGGAGGGTCAGGACAGCTGTTATAGTTGGTGATTCAATCATTAGGAATGTAGATAGCTGGGTGGCTGGTGGACGTGAGGATCGCCTGGTAACATGCCTGCCTGGTGCGAAGGTAGCAGATCTCACGCACCGCCTAGATAGGATCATAGATAGTGCTGGGGGGGAGTCTGCTGTCTTGGTACATGTTGGTACCAATGACATAGGAAAATGTGGTAGGGAAGTTCTGGAGGCTAAATTTAAGCTTTTAGGTAGGAAGTTGAAATCCAGAACTTCCAGGATAGCGTTCTCCGAAATGCTTCCTGTTCCACGTGCAGGACCCAAAAGACAGGCAGAGCTCCGGAGTCTCAATGCGTGGATGAGACAATGGTGCAAGGATGAGGGTTTTGGATTTGTTAGGAACTGGGGAACATTCTGGGGAAAGGGGGGGCTCTTCCGAAGGGATGGGCTTCACCTTAATCAGGATGGGACCAGACTGCTGGCATTAACCTTTAAAAAAGAGATAGAGAAGCTTTTAAACTAGAAAATAGGGGAAAGCCGACAGTCACCCAGGAGCGCACGGTTCGGACAAAGGTATCCTTGAAGGATACTACCAAAAGCAGTGAGGTTCCAAAAGGGAGTATAGTAGCCCAAATGCCCTTGAGTAAGGAGCAGACAGAGCATAAAGATTCCCAATTACCCATGCCTACCAATAGCCAGATTAATATTAATAAAATGCAGTCTCTAAAATGCTTGTATGCCAATGCTAGAAGTCTAAACAATAAGATGGGAGAATTAGAATATATAGCATTAAATGAGAGGTTAGATATGATTGCACTCTCAGAGACATGGTGGAAGGAGGATAACCAGTGGGACACTGTGATACCTGGATACAAACTATATCGTAATGATAGAGCTGAACAAATTGGTGGAGGGGTTGCGCTCTATGTTAGAGAGGGCATTGAGTCAGAAAGAAAGGATTAAAGTTTTGCAGGGAACAAAATATGCTGTAGAATCTCTATGGATTGAAATTCCATTTATGAAGGGGAAGGTGATGGCAGTGGGAGTATACTATCGACCACCTGGCCAGAATGAACAAATGGATGATGAAATGCTCAAAGAAATCAAGGAAGCTAACAAAAGCCACAACAGAGTAGTAATAATGGGTGATTTCAATTACCCCGGTATCGACTGGGACAGTGTCACAGCAGGACAAGCTAAAGAGATAAAGTTTCTAGATGAAATAAATGACTGCTTCTTGGAGCAGCTGGTTCATGAACCGACCAGAGGGGAAGCCATACTGGACCTAGTCCTTAGTGGAACGCCAGATCTGGTGCAAGAAATAAGGGTGTTGGGACCACTTGGCAATAGTGATCATAGTATGATCATGTTTGATTTAATCAGTGGAGGACAGATAGTAAAGGAATCCACAGTACTACCTTTTAACTTTCAAAAGGGTGACTATGATAGAATGAGGAATATAGTTCGGAAAAAACTAAAAGGAGCGGTTCCAAAGGTTAAAGACTTACAGCAAGCTTGGGTGTTATTTAAAAATACTATCCTCGAAGCCCAGACCAGCTGTATTCCACGCATTAAGAAAAGTGGAAGAAAGTCCAAAAAACTGCCAGCATGGTTTAAAGGTGAGGTCAGAGAGGCTGTTGCTGCCAAAAGAGCAACCTTCAGAAAATGGAAAAAAGAGCAAACTGATGAAAACTGGAAACAGCACAAGCACTGGCAAGTTAAATGCAAAGCATTGATAAGGCAGGCAAAGCGGGAATTTGAGAAGAAACTTGCTACGGAAGCAAAAACACGAAATAAAGACTTTTTCAAGTACATTCGTAGCAAAAGGCCTGTGAGAGAGTCAATTGGACCATTAGATGATAGAGGGGTAAAAGGGGCAGTAAGAGGAGACAAGGCTATAGCAGAGAGACTGAATGAATTCTTTGCTTCGGTCTTTACTGAGGAAGATGTAGGGGTGTTACCCAAGACTGAAGTGGTATTTAAAGGTGATACTGCAGAGGAATTGAGAGAAATATCGCTACACCGGGAAGATATATTACAACTATTTGATAAACTGAATAGTAGCAAATCACCTGGACCGGATGGTATACATCCCAGAGTGTTGAAAGAACTGAAATATGAGATTGCAGACCTGTTATTGGTAATCTGTGAACTTTCATTAAAATCATCTGTAATACCTGAAGATTGGAGGGTCGCCAACGTAACACCAATTTTTAAAAAGGGTTCCAGGGGTGACCCGGGAAATTACAGACCGGTGAGCCTGACGTCAGTACCAGGGAAAATGGTAGAAGCCATCATAAAGAACAAAATTACACAGCATGTAGATAGTCATGGCCTAATGGGAGACAGCCAACATGGCTTTAGACAAGGCAGATCTTGTCTTACTAATCTGATCTGTTTTTTTGAAGGTGTGCATAAACTGGTAGACAAAGGTGAGTCGGTTGATATAGTGTATCTGGACTTTCAGAAAGCTTTTGACAAGGTCCCCCATCAGAGACTTTTGGCGAAGCTAAAAAGTCATGGGATAGGAGGCAGTGTACTATTGTGGATCGGGAACTGGTTAAAAGATAGAAAGCAGAGGGTAGGGCTAAATGGCCAATATTCCCAATGGAAAAAGGTGAATAGTGGAGTACCCCAGGGATCTGTACTGGGTCCGCTACTTTTTGACATATTCATAAATGACCTGGAAAAGGGAATAAACTAGTGAGGTAATCAAATTTGCAGATGACACAAAACTGTTTAAAGTTGTTAAAACCCAAGAGGATTGTGGAAAACTGCAGGAGGATCTGGATAAATTGGAAGACTGGGCATCCAAATGGCAGATGAAATTTAATGTGGACAAGTGCAAAGTTATGCACCTAGGAAAGAACAACCCACACTATAGTTACAAGATGCAAGGCTCCACATTAGAAACCACCACCCAGGAAAAAGATTTAGGAGTCATCGTGGATAACATGTTAAAACCCTCCGCCCAGTGTGCAGCGGCGGCCAAGAAAGCAAATAGAATGCTAGGTATCCTAAGGAAAGGGATGGAGAATAAAACAAAGGATATTATAATGCCTCTGTATCGCTCCATGGTACGACCGCACCTTGAATATTGTGTGCAATTCTGGTCACCGTATCTTAAAAAGGACATAGAGTTATTAGAAAAAGTACAGAGAAGAGCCACCAAATTGGTGAAGGGGATGGAAGGCTACTCCTATGAAGAGAGGCTAAAAAGGTTAGGGCTCTTTAACCTAGAAAAGAGGCGGCTGAGGGGAGATATGATAGAGGTGTATAAATTAATGAATGGAGTGGAACGGATAAACGTGGATAAATTGTTTACGCTATCAGAATATAGAAGGACTATGGGGCATGTAATGAAGCTACAGGGTAAACTATTTAAGACAAATAGGAGAAAATATTTCTTCTCTCAACGTGTAATCAAACTCTGGAATCTGTTACCGGAGGATGTAGTAAGGGCTGTTAGTATAGCTGGGTTTAAAAAAGGTTTGGACAAGTTCCTGGAGGAAAGGTCCATAAACCACTATTAAAAAGGGACCCAGGATATCAATGCTTGGCCTAGTACAAGCACTGCAGAACCTGTGTCTTTTGGGGAAACTGCTAGGTACGTATGACCTAGATTGGCCACTGTTGGAAACAGGATACTGGGCTTGATGGACCTCGGTCTGACCCAGTATGGCATTTCTTATGTTCTTATGTTCTTATGTTCTTAGGTCTCTTGATGTTAGGTAATTGGATGCGAAGATGAGGTCTGGGGATGATCCATGTCTGTGCGTTGGTGCATTGATTATCTGTGTGAATTGAAGTGAGGTCATTGCTTGAAGGAAGGCCTCTGCATCTTTGGCATTGGTGGACTTGAGGTTGAAGTCTCCAATCAGTAGCGCTGGTTTGTTATTTGTTGTTATAGCACAGGCTTCTTCTAGTGTGAAGGCTAGTTCGTCGGGTGGAGCTCTGGGTGCTCTGGAGGTTAGGCAGATTGCAATGTGTTTGTTCTTGATGCTGATTGTGTTACATTGCTGTGTATCGGTGAAGTTCTGTGCTTTGAACTTTAGTTTTGTCTTTGCTATTATCAGGACTCCTCCTCCACGCTTGCGGATGCGTGGGCAGTTGTATGCTGAGTAGTTGTCCGGTACTAGTTGGTTGAGTAGTACATTGTCGGTGGGATTGAGTCATGTCTCTGATGCATATTATGTCGGGCTGTCGGTCTTCTATGTGGTCTACAAGAGTGTGTATCTTGTTGCAAACGGATATGGCGTTTATGAGCTCAATTGTTGTCTTTGTTGAGGAGGTTGCTGTTACATGTGCTTCCTTTGTGCAGGTGTGGGAGTTTGATTTGTGTCTGGTTGGTCGTTTTGTCTGGGATGTTCTGTGTGTCTCTTTATGTGGGTGCTGTGGTTCTAAATATGGCCATGCAGTTGGTGGGTGCCATGGTGTGTTTGCTTGTGGGTAATGGAGGTGTGTGGTTGGTGGGAGGAGTTGTGTGACAAGTAGGTAGAGTGGGAGGAAGTATGTTGCGTGCATGTTGGTTTTTTGTGATGTTCTGTTAGGGTGATGCCTGCTTTTCTTAAGTCTTCGTTTCTTGTCTGTTTTGCTGTTGATTTTCTTCTGGCGTTCTGTTGATTTTCTTCTGGTGTGCTGGTGACTGTGGTTCTCTTTGCAATTCCTTTGTTCGCCTTCGTGCCGCGCCTAAGGGCCACGCCAAAGGGCCCTCTGGCGAGGCCCTCAGGCACAGGTGCGCCCTGCAGGGACGCTGCTTTTATGCAGCCGGGGCTGCCGCTGTTTTAGGCTCCCACTGCCCCGATTGGGCAGGAGCTTCGGTGGAGGTGGAGTGTCCGGCATATGACAAAGTGGAGCAGCATATGACAAAGTGGAGCACTTACAGGCTTTCAACAGCATAGCAATAACAGCAGCCGAATAGTCTCTTCCTTTGCCTAACCCTCTGAAAAGCCAGGCCATAAGTGAGAATCAATCCACCTGTGGCATCCACACTGGACCTCGTGTGAATAGGTTAGCCCTGGCTGGGATACACCACAGATCGTCTACCACCAGATGTACCCGATCTGCTTACTATTACCACCACAGCCAATCCGGACCTACAAGAATGACCAGCCCCCCGATGGGCGCCGATCCTCTGCACAACTCTCCCTATGAGTGTCCACGAGGGAAACATAATAGTGCCTCCATGGGCCAGTGTTTCACCAGCGTGTTGAGTCCTTCCAACATGCGCTCCTGCCTTCTGCTGTAAACGTGCATGCCTTCGCAGACTCACAGGTCACCATGAGATCCATTGGCTGCCCCCAGCACCACACCAGCTGGGCATATACTTCCAGATTTAGATTCCACTCACCCAGATCAATGCACCGTCGGCTGAGAAAATCAGCCTCCATGTTTTCCTTTCTGGCCACATGTGCTACAGAGAGGGCCTATGAGATGTCCTCCATTCACTCCAACAGCAGGGATATCTTGTCCTCTAAATGGGCACTACCCATGCCTCCCTGCCTGTTGACATAGACCACCATCATGGCACTGTCGGAAAAGATCCACACTGCCTTTCCTTGTATGGAGGACTGAAAAACTGCTTGAGTGCCGGAACCACCACTCATCTCCAATCGGTTGATGGACCAGGTGCTGCTCTCTGCCAACCACGAGTCCTGTGCAATCTGACCTTCGCAATGAGCTCCCCAGCCTGTCAAATAGGCATCCGCTTTCACCAGCATCCACTGTGATGCTTCCAAGGGCATTCTGGCCAGCAGCTTGTGTGGCCGAAGCCACCACTGAAGGGACAGTCTGACCTCCTTGGGGCTGAGTAAGCAAGTGCTGCAGCATGGACCATCTCCACAATAGGACCCTCTGCAACAGCTGCATGTGTGCCCATGGCACCAGATCAAGGGCTGCTGCCATCGAACCAGCACTTACAGGTAACACCAAACCATCAGGGATGTGCTCAGCACGAACCGTCAAATCTGCCTCTTTAACGTATGCATCCTGTCCCCTGGTAATGATACTCTGCTTGAGTCTGTTTGGAACTGGGCCCCCAGGTACACCACACATCCAGTGCAGGCTGCCAGTTGATGATCCACATCCAGCCTAAATTCTGCAATCTATCGATTACTTTCCGAGTAGCTTCCACACACTTCTCCCAGGTATGGATAGATGGATCATAATACCTTCCTGCCGAAGTGCTGCTGCTACCTCCATCATGATTTTGGTGAAAGTACGAGGAGCAGTTGCAAGCCCGAAGGGCAGCACCGGAACTAGAAGTGTCCCCCAGGCATTGCAAACCTGAGAAACTGCTTATGCAAATAAGCCTCCGTGAGGTTGAAAGCCAACAGAAACTCTCCCTCTTGGATGGTTGCAATAACAGATCAGTGTTTCCTTACACAAATCGGTTGACATGTTTTAGATCCAGAATGGGCCTGAACGAGCGATCCTTTTTGGGAACAAAATAAATTGAGTATCGACCTACATTGGAAGAAAGCGAGAAATCTCTACAAAAGGTGAAAAAGCAAAAGTGGCCAAAATGGATGACGGAAGAAACTCTGAAAATTGCCCAGAAACGCAGAGACGCTAAAGCCAGAGGAGAACTCAGAGATTTCCAATGTGCAGCAAGACAGGACAAGGAAAAGTACTACAATGACGCAAGGAAATAGAAGCAGAAACTATTAGAGGAAGAACAAGATCTGCTTTCCTAAAGCTACGAGAGTTAAAGAAAAAGTTCCAGCCTTGAATTGGAATGTTACAAGATGCTCAAGGTTCTATGTTGAAAGATGCTGAGAAGATCAAGAAAAGGTGGAAGGAATATACAGAGTTTTTATATAATAAAGATCAAGTGGACCAACAGCATTGAAAGCCTTATCAAAGAACAAAGCACCAGGCATTGATAGCATTCCTATAGAAGTATTGCAGCAATCTGATGCAGCTGTTACCATACTTATAAGGCTCTGCCAAGAAATATGGAAGACATCATGGCCAACTGACTTGAAAAGAACTGTGTTTATACCAATATTAAAGAAAGGTGATCCAACTGACTGGAAATTATCGAACAATCGCTCTGATCCCATATGCCAGCAAGATTCTACTGAAGATTATTCAAAAGAGACTACAACCATAACTGGAACAAGAACTACCTGAAATGCAAGCAGGGTTCAGGAAAGGGCGAAGAATGAGAGACATCATTGCGGATGTGAGATGGATCCTTGAAAAGATTAAAGAATACCAAAAGGATATCTATTTGTGCTTTATCGACTATAGCAAGGCTTTTGACGTTGTAAACCATGAGAAACTCTGGGCCACATTAAGCAGCATGGGTATACCAGAACACCTGATCGTTCTCTTGCGCAATCTGTACATTGATCAAGCAGCAACAGTTCGAACGTAACAAGGAGAAACAGAATGGTTTAAAATAAGCAAAGGTGTAAGACAAAGCTGCATACATTCCCCCTACCTGTTTAATTTATATGCAGAACAAATCAGAGAAGCAGGATTGTATGAAGACAGAGGTGTGAAGATTGGTGGAAGACTCAACCACCTTCGCTATGCTGATACTACATTACTAGCTGAAAGTGAAGATGATCTGAAACATTTGCTTCTCACAATCAAAGAACATAAGTCTCAAAATGGGCCTGCACCTTAATATAAAGACAAAGATCATGACAACTGGCATAAATCAACAGGTTCATCGTTGAAGGAGAAGAAATTGAAATTGTGAACTTTAACCTACTTGGATCAACTATCAATAAAGAAGCAACAAGCAGTCAAGAAATCAAACACATTGCTCTTGGCAGAATGGCTATGAAAGACCTAGATAAGATTCTCAAGAGCAGAGAAGTCTCTCTCCATACAAAGATTCGACTTGTTCAAGCCATGGTATTTTCAATAACATCATATGTATGTGAAAGCTGGACAGTGAAAAAGACAGACAGGAAGAAAATTGATGCCTTTGAATTATGGTGCTGGTGGTGAATACTGTGTATACCATGGACTGCCTGAAGAACAAACCAGTTGGTACTAGAGGAGATCAAACCTAAGCTTTCTTTAGAAGCTCAGACGAGACTTCAACTTTCATACTTTGGACACATCATGTGAAGAGAGATCATTAGAGAAAAACATCATGCTTGGCAAGATAGGTCAATGCAAAAGAGGAAGGCCAGCAATGAGATGGATCGATACAATAACAGCAGCTACGGGTACCAGTCTGTCAACAACGAGCTGCCTGACTGAAGACCGAACACAATTTAGGATAGCTATCCAGATGGTCACCATGAGTTGACTCCAACTCGACGGCACTTAACATCGACCTAATCCGCGTTGGTCTGACAGGACCTTGACAACTGCATTCAGAGCTTGCAGTCATGACAGTGTCCTGCACTGCTTTGACTTTTAAGGACACCTTGCAGGGAGACCAGACAAATGCTTCTGCCATGGGCCTCATGAACTCAAGCAGGTAGCCCTCTTGTATGATCTCCAGCACCCAGTGATCTGTCATGATCTGGGCCCAGGTGGGGTAAACCTCTCGTAGCCAACCTCTTACGGGACCATCCCTGCCAGGACCTCCCTGGCTTCATTGTGGTTTTTTTGATGAGGCAGCAGAGGCGGCATAAGAACCTCTTCCTGATCCCCTGAAACCATGAAAGGGCTGGCCCCTCAAAGGAAAATGCCCCCTCTGGTACGGGGCAAGCTGCATCACATGGTATTTCCAAAAGCGACTGCCCATGCAGTAGCCAAGAACTTCTTGCCTGCTTCTGCCTATCCTCTGGAAGCCTACCACCTTTAGACTCCCAAGTCCTTCACCAGCTTGTCCAATGCTTCCCCGAACAGCAGCTTATCCTTTAAGGGAAACCTGCTAAAGTGGACTTGGAGACATCTGTGGACCAATTCTGCAGCCGTAAGTAGCACCTAGCAGCCACCACTAAAACCATGCTTTTAGACATCCCCCTAATAAGGTCGTAGAAGGCATCTGCTAAATAGGTCACTCCGACTCCAGCTTTGCTTCCTCAATTGGAAGCAGTTGCGCAGGTCCTGCTGCTTCCAAGTAGGCTTGAAACACAGTGTAAGGAAGATCTGACTACAAAGGCACCACAAACAAACAGACACCTGTAACGACAGAGCATTAATGTCAAATGCCTGTTTTAGCAGGGTCTCAATCTTCCAGTCTTGTGTGTCCTTAAGGGCTGTACTGCCTTCAACTGTATTGTAGTCTTCTTGTATCTGCAGACCCTGCAGCATCCATCTTCAGAGAGTAGAAAAATCTCCTAATCCTGGTCTGGCAGAGGTTAAAAGTGTGCCAGAGTCCAGGTTCCCTTAAGCCCTGCTTCCAGCACATCCCATTCATCCTGGACCATCTGTTTAATGACTCTATGAAGAGGGAATACCGTCTTCTCTCACAGCCTGGAACAAAGGATACTCTAATGGCTCTTCTTCTTGCAGAGGTTCTGCTGACATATTGAGGGCTGCTAAGTACTGAGTGATCAATATTGTCAGCTCCTGACAAAAAAAAAACCTGACAATAAAGGACTCCTCCCCTTATGGTATCTCACCTTCTTTTAGCTCTGTGGATTCTGACCATGCCTGCTCTGCAGGGTCATCATCCTCTTCTGACCTGAGGGACCCCAAGTCTTCCCATAGATCCTCCTCCGGTCTCTTGCAGCTAGGGCCGGCTTCCTACATCAGCCATTTGCTCCCCATATCTGCGAGGCTCTGCTTCCTTGTTCTGTCCTGATCACCCCTGGAAGGTTGCTCCCCGTGTTTCATGCCTTATGCATGAGGAGAACAAATTCTGGGGAGAAAGCCCCCAGCAGGTCCCTTGTCGCAGAACCTCTGGAGGAAGAGGGACACGGAGACCTACCGCCCCTGACCTGCACTTCCAAGATAGGCGGGGTGGATGCTCCTTCCTTGATGTCGGCCCCCATCGTCCCTATCAAAGGCACAGGGGAGTGACGACCTGCCAAGAGTCTAGAAAGGCAGTCTTTGCCATGCAGAGACCTATTTTGACCCCCTTTCTGGGATCCCTCTTCCAGCCATGCACCTTCTGAAGAGTGAGCCTTGTTAACACAGCTCTTACAAAAACCTGTTGGGGAAACCAAACTCTTGCGGCGTCCACATGCTAGACAATTCACCTTTGAGGGCATGACAGGAGCCCCGGGACCAAGAAGCGCACTTGCACTGCTCTCTGGGAACACCCCAGACCTATCCCATGAGGATGTGTGCTCCCCAAGCCTGCTGCTCGTAGCACCAGTATTCTCTGCTCCTTTGAAGCTTTTTTTTCCTTTTTCTATAAAAATGATGGGCTCTAAAATGGTGCAAACACAAGAGCAGCTCAACAAAATAAACCGCGGTGATCTGACCCCCCCCCCCCTCAGAGGCAGATCCCCACAGCTAAGCCCCATTCATCCTGCTTTACAGATGGCACCACTTTTCCCACGCTCCGAAGGACAGCAGCCCTCTCACCATGCAGTGAACAGCCCAAGTTTTCCCTTTGCAGCCTTAATCTGCCCCACAGTTGCGCCCAGCACGCCCGCAGCTCAACACCCCTGCTCTGACTTACTGGTGGCCTGCTCTCCCGCTCGGCCCTTGTACCAGCAGCAGCAGAGTCTCAGAGGAGGTCTTTTGAGGAGGGCTGGCCTTCTGCATCTCTCATGGCTCCTCACTCCTAAGGGATCAGGAACCATGGTCCAATCACTTCCCCTTTGCCTCCAACGGCCGAACACCTGACTGCCGGCACGGGGGGGGGGGATCCTTTGCAGACCTGGGTTATCTGCTTGGTTTTTTTTCGCAGCTATATCAGCACTTCAGCTAGCAGGCTTTTATAAAGAGTCAGCCCCTCCACACTGCCCAGTTCACCCAGGAACTAAGCAATCAAGCAAGAATTAGAGTACTTAAGTAACAGAAAGTAAAGGAAAATTAAACTAAGCTCTCTTCCCCGAGTCCTCCAGTGGGAATCACCCCTCTCCAGCTGCTTGGAGACTGCCAATACCGAGATGGGTTTTGATATTATCAGTCTCCAAGCTTCTGGATAGAGGTGTCAACCCACAGGTTGGGACTGGACTGGAGGTATGATAAGGAATGTAAGCTAATAAGAAAATAGCATAGTGTTAAAACTTAGGCTAAAACTGGGATGCTACCATTAAAAGAATGTGGCTGACCCTTAAGACCATACACAGTCAGCCACAAAACCTGCCGCTAAAGTTTAACACAGCCATCTGTAGCGGTTTATGTCCAAAAGTTAGTCTTGTTGGCGACTTCATAAACCCAGCCTCTACCAACCTTTGGCATTAAATGATTTCTAAGCGGATTCTGTTTGCATTGTTATACTCAAAATCTTCGTTACCTTGGTTGTCAGATATGCACATAGGTCCATCCCTCTGATAGTTGGCCACACGAGTTCTGTAGGGGCAGTTTACAGGGATCTGCAGATAATTAGCTCCTAGGCGGTGTCTATGCGTATCGGGATAGGAGAAAAGACGGCCCTGAAAAAGGAGTACATTTATATTATATATTGTAATTTTGCCCCAGTAATTCCTCTGAGGGGAGAATGTTTTGAGATATTTTATATATGTATTTTAGAAGTCTTTAATTTGGACATCATAAAACGGCCACTCACACATGCAAATCACAGAGACATTTTAGAAGACAGGTATATAGATGTCCCCCCAGTGTGAGAATGTCCATGTAGCATGGGGGTGTGGCCTGGGTGGCGCAAGAGAGATGTACATCACAATGCTACTTCATAGCAGCACAAATACGTCTGGTCCTGGTTGGCGAGCTGTCCATGCTTATTTTACCTAATTCGTGGTCAAAGCAGGTATAAAGTGCTTGTTTCAGGGATATAACTAAGGGGAAAGCAGATAATACTTGTGCTGAAGAAAATGCATGATTTTCTGCTTCAAACATATTACTGCCCTGCCACCACATGTTTGAGTATCTGAAACGGCAGGCCAGGAACTACAAGTCTCATCTATGTTGCCCCCCCTTCTGTGACACCCCTGCCTGCACATCCAACTACCTGGTTCTTAGGCTGTACAATTCAGGGGATGTGCACATTTGTAAAATGGCCTGCATCTGTGCACATACCAGGCCTTGCTATCTGTGTGGGGCCCATTTTCAGACGTGGTTACTGGGATGTTCATTTTTCAGGGTGGAGAGACAGCAATTTCAAAAAGCACTTGTACGTGCATCCCTCTTCTCTGCTGCCCCCCCACCCCCTGGATTTTTGAACATTCTGCCAAAATCCCACTTATAATATATAATCTAAAACCATTCTCCCCTCGAAGCAATTATGGGACAAAATTACAATATTTTTAGGTAATTGAAAATGCAGCTCTATGCAGTCAGAGAAAATTTAAAATCTATTCCATCTACTAGATCGCACATCCCTTCCTCTGGGAGGAGAAACAGCAAAATCTTAGGCACAAGTCTTATGAGAAGATTAGAAGGCAGGTGCTTTTTCACCCAAAAGAGCACCTTAGAATTATAGGAAGCCATAATGTAACATCAATTTTCTTCTGAGTGCTGAGAACACTATATTTTGGTTCTATACACTTTTCAGGAACATTTCAAACTCTCCCCCTGCAAAGCTCAACACTGGTGTAGGAAATATTACAGCAACCAGAAAGAATTGAATATAAAAGTTGAGAAAAATGTCCGTTTTCTCTCAGAATATTTTTTTGGTGTTTTTCAAATAAGTGACAGAAAAAGCACTTGGGGCTATTCAATATGCCTATCTATTCAGAGGCACAATAACCGTTCACAGATCTTTAAACTAGCTTTTAAAATTGTGGAGAAGGCTACCCATAGTCCAGGAAAGAGTAGTTACTCACCTGTAACAGGTGTTCTCCAGGAGCAGCAGGAATCAGTCCTCACTTATGGGTGACGTCGGCGCCGACGGAGCCCTCACGGAGCAATTTTCCCCAGCTTTCGCAGAAAGCCTTTGGGAATTGCAGCGCACATGCACGGTCCCCTTCCAGCCCAGGGATGCCATCTTGCTCAGTCTGATGACATAGCGGAAAGACAGCAAAAAAGTTAGCAAAGCTATGCAATAAATGACTGCAACTCCAAGGGGAGGAGGGAGGGTAGTGAGGACTGATTCCTGCTGCTCCTGGAGAACACCTGTTACAGGTGAGTAACTACTCTTTCTCCAGGACCAAGCAGGAAGTCAGTCCTCACTTATGGGACTCCCAAGCTTAAGGCTACCGGAGACCTCAAGCCTAAAGAGCTCCCCCAAGCTCAACAGTACAGAGGGAGGAATCTTCTCTGAATACGAATCCGGCCGGTAGCCCAACACCAGGGCCGGAGGGTAGGAGTTGCCTAAACCTCAAAAAGATTGTGGAGGACTGCCTGATCGAAAGCACTGTCCCTGCGGGACTCCCTCTCCAGGCAGTAATGAGCCGCAAAGGTCTGGCTTGTAGACCAAGTAGCGGCCCGGCAGATGTCTGCCAATGGAACAGAGCGAAGATGAGCCACGGACGCAGCCTTCGCCCGGACACGATGAGCCGTGATGCGACTCTCCAAGGAGAGGCCGGCTGCCCCGTAAGCCCAGGCGATACAGTCGACCACCCAGATGGACAGGGTACGTTTAGAGACAGGTATCCCCAACCGATTGGGGTCAAAAGATATGAAAAGCTGGACAGCTTTTCTATGCTCTCGTGTACGATCAAGGTAGAAGGACAAGGCTCTTCGACAGTCCAGGGTATGCAGAACAGACTCAGCTCGGCTGGTATGCGGCCTGGGAAAGAAGGTCGGAAGAACCACCTCCTGGTTGATGTGAAAGTGGGAGACCACCTTTGGAAGAAACTTAGGGTGGGTCCTCAGGACTACCCTATTCCTGTAGAACCTAGTGTACGGGGGCTCCGACACTAGGGCTTGTAGCTCACTTACGTGCCTCGCGGAAGTAAGGGCTACCAAGAAGAGAGAGTTTTCCAGGAGAGGAAATGAAGAGGGCAGGTAGCCATGGGCTCAAAAGGCGGACAGGTAAGCCTTTGCAGAACCACATTGAGGTCCCAGTCAGGGGCTGGAGGGCGCAGCGAAGGTTTGAGCAGAAGGAGGCCTCTAAGAAAACGCGCCACCAAGGGGTGCGAGGAGAGAGGCTGGCCTTCCACCGGTGAATGGTGCGCGGAGAGAGCACTGAGGTGGACTCTGACAGAGTTGGATTTGAGGCCTAGATCGGAGAGGTGCAGCACCTCCTGCAGTACCACCGATACTAAACAGGCGATGGGGTCCTCAGATCGCTGAGCACACCAGACCGAGAAGCGACGCCATTTGAGGGCGTAAGACTTCCGGGTGGAAGGACGCCGAGACGCTAGGACGACGGCTTCCACCTCCAGGGGTAGCAGAAGCGGAGCTAGGACTACCCTTTCAGCAGCCAGGCCATCAAGTGCAGGGCCCGGAGGTTGGGGTGCAGAAGAGTACCCTGATCCTGGGTCAGGAGATCGGGCCGAAACCCCAGAGGAAGAGGGGTGTCCACTGCTAGCTGTAGAAGCAGAGGAAACCACAGTTGTCTCGGCCACCGGGGCGCTACCAGGATCACGGAGGCCCTGTCCTGGACAACTTTGAACAATGTCCGGGACACAAGTGGTGTGGGAGGGAAGGCATACAGCAGACCCCTGGACCACAAGATGAGGAAAGCATCCGGCGCTACTCTGAGCGGATGCGGGTGCCGGGAGCAGAACCTGGGAAGCTGCCGGTTCAGGGGACTGGCAAAGAGATCTACGGTGGGAGAGCCCCACCGGCGGAAGAGCTGTTGGACCACTGCGGGGTTCAACCTCCATTTGTGCGGCTGCAGAATCCGGCTCAGTTTGTCCGCCAGGCAAATTGTCCTGCCCTGGCAGGTAAACCGCCTTGAGGAGGATGTCGTGACCGACTGCCCAGGAGCACAGTCTCCGAGCCTCCTGGCATAGAAGGAGGGAGCCCGTGCCTCCCTGTTTGTTCACATAGAACATTGCAACCTGATTGTCCGTCTGCACCAGTATGGACTGACAAACCGTGAGGTGAGAGAAGGCCCGCAGAGCTAGGCGGATCGCCCGGAGCTCCAGGAAGTTTATCTGCTGGGCGGCCTCCCAAGGTGTCCAGAGGCCTTGAGTGCATGTCCCTTGACAATGCGCCCCCCATCCCAGGAGAGAGGCATCTGTCGTGAGCACCCGGGATGGTGGGGGAGACTGAAAGGTCATACCGAGCACCAGGTTGGGCAGGTGAAGCCACCATTGCAGGGAGGAGACCAGACAGTCGGAAATTTGTATCAGGTCAGACAGCTTCCCTGTGGCCTGATGCCATTGAGTGTGAAGGCTCCACTGAGCAGGTCTCATATGTAGACGGGCATTCGGGGTGACATGGACCGTGGAGGCCATGTGCCCGAGCAGCTGCAGGAACTGTCTGGCAGGGACCGGCAACATGCTGTTGAACCTGCCAGCTAGGGCTATGAGCCTGTTGGCCCGTTCCAGAGGCAAGAAGGCACGAGCCTGCAAGGTGTCCAGCCGTGCCCCTATGAACTCGAGATCCTGAGAGGGGAACAAAGCAGACTTTTCGAAGTTTATGACGAAGCCCAAGTGCTGAAGCAGAGCCACTGTGCATTGAGTAGCCCGAGTAACCTCTGGAGCCGATGACGCCCAGATGAGCCAGTCGTCCAGGTATGGAAAGACGAAGAGGCCTTGAAGCCTCAGGAAGGCTGCCACCACTACCAGGCACTTCGTGAACACCCTGGGAGCGGAGGACAGTCCAAAGGGCAGTACGCGGTACTGATAATGATTCCCTGCCACCACAAATCTTAGATATTGCCGGTGGTCCGGATGAATAAGGATGTGTGTATAAGCATCCTTTAGATCCAAGGAGCATAGCCAATCTCCCTGCTGGAGGTAGGGCAGTAGAGTTCCAAGGGTAAGCATCTTGAACTTTTCCCGCTGCAGGAACTTGTTGAGGTTGTGTAGGTCTAGGATGGGTCTGAGGCCTCCTGTTCTCTTTGGAATCAGGAAGTATCTCGAGTAAAACCCGTGACCCCAGAGGTGTTGGGGCACTGGCTCCACAGCCCGTTCTTGAAGCAGCCCTTGGAGCTCCTGAAGGAGTAAGTCCCTGTGCAGAGGGGGTCTGGGAGGCTCCCCTAGAAAGTAGGGGGGGAGGCACCTGGTGGAAATGTAGGAGATAGCCCCTTTGAACCACCTGCAGCACCCAGGAATCGGATGTTATGGCTGACCACCTGTGGGCAAAGTGGGTCAGCCGGCCCCCCGTGCTGGGCGAAGGCCCTTGAGGGGGAGAGGCTATGCAGGCATAGTCAAAAACCCCCACCCTGCTGGGCCAGGGCCTGCGTAGCGGGCTTGGGGGCTTTCTGCCTCCGGGATCCGTTACCCTGCCCCTTAGGCTGCTGCCCCTGATGGGGGGTTGCTGAGGCCTGATATTGTGGGTGGTGTTGCTTATAAGCAAACACCTTCCTCGGGTAAAAAGGCTTTTTCCCCGAGCCCTTCTTCTGTGAAGGGGCAGAGGTCTTTCTGGAAAGGAGAGTCCTGGTGAGGGTCTCAGACTCGAGCTCCGCCGCCTTTTCGGCCATGGGTTTACCGAAGAGGTTTTCACCTCGGCAAGGAACATCGACCAACTTGTCCTGCACCCACGGCTCGAGGTCGGATGACTGAAGCCACGCCTGGCGGCGAGCCCCGATGCCGGCTCCGGCCACCCGAGCCGATGCTTCGAAGCCATCGTAGGCCGCTCGAGAAATGAACTTAGAACACTCTTGAATCCCTGTGGACAAGGCCTGGAACCGCTGCAAAGGTTCCTCGGAGAGACCGGCCGAGAACTCCGCAATTTCTTTCGCCAGGTCTCGAAGATACATGCCCATATACAGCTGATATGTCTGGACTCGACAAGCAAGCATAGAGCCCTGGAAGCACTTTCTACCGAGGGCATCCAGGTTCCGGGCCTCCTTACCCGGAGGCACCGAGGAGTGCATCTATTGACTCTTAAGCCGATGCATGGCCGATTCCACCACCATAGAATGGTGTGGTAGTTGCGCCTTCTGGAACCCGGGGCTCTTGCGGACTCGATACATGGAATCGACCCGCTTGCTCAACACCGGCGTCGAGGCCGGGCTCTCCCACATGCGGAAGAGAAGTTGCTCCAGCATCGGGGGAACCGGTACAGTAAAGGCCTCCTTCGGGGGGGGAGTCATATTGAAAGGCCTCGAGCTCTTCGGCTCGAGGTTTCTCCTCCGGATCCGCGGGGAAGGCCAAAGCCCTGGCCATATCCCTCACAAAATCTGAGAACCGGGTATCCTCCGGGGGGGACCGCCTCCGAGGCTCCGACTCGGGCGAGTCGGAGGGGACGCACCGAGTCTGAAACGAACCGGGTGACTCGTCCTCCTCCGTGTCCCAGCCCGATTCCACCAAGGAGGAATTGAGCTCCGTGCGGGCGGGGGCCGGAGACCTCCGCCCCAACGCCGAGGCTGGCGTCGAGGACCTCAGTCCCAAACGGGAAGCCGAGGGAGACCTAGGTCGAGGATCGACTCGAGCTCGTATGGACTCGAGGATCGACTTGGCCTCCGGAGTCGACATCCCGGTGGTCAGGGCAGATGCACTGGCGAGGCCGGTGATCAATGCCCGCTGCTGGTCCATGAAGGCAGCGATACTGCGCTCCAAGGTAGTCAGTCTGAGACCAAGCTCAGAAGACCCAGCAGCCGCCGACTCGGGCCCCGACAGCGTCGGGTCCGACGTCGGTTCTCCCGGGAGAGAGTCCAGGAGGACTATAGCACTCACATGTCCAGACGACTCCATCTCAAGACGAGGAAGCTTCACCGGCCTCTCCGAGGACCCGGGGTGTCCGACGGGGCTGAGCGACCTGGCCCTCGAGGGACCAGGCGCGTCCTCCGACACCACCCTCGCGGGCCTCTTCTCCCGACGGTGCTCCCAGCCGGGGGGACCCTCGCTCAGAAGAACTCCGACGATGCTCGGAGCCGGAGCCACGAGACGTTGAGGCCTCTGACGAGGTCCGGGCCCGACCGGACGCGGAGTCAGAGAAGATTCTATCCCTTTGCGACTGCCGACTCCTTAGCGCCTTCGAGGACATCTTGCTGCACAGACCACAACTCATAGGGCCCGAGGCAGCGGAGGCAGCAGTCATACGTGTCAGTGAGAGACATGAGTTTGACACAACTATCACACTTTTTAAACCCGCTGGCAGCCATCGGGGGGAAAAGGGCCCCTGCAAGGTCGAAAGACCGCGCTGCCAGGGAAGGAGAAACAGGTGGGAACACCAGTTGGAGAGAAAAAAAGAAATAAAAACTGTGAACGGGCCCCCTATGCAAGGCCCGGCGGGAAAAGGACACACGAACCGAGAAAATAACAGAATAAACTAAAGAAAGCAACTTTTTCAGCGGCGACAAACTACGTCTGTAGGGCTCCGCGGAAAAAAGGAGACTGAGCAAGATGGCATCCCTGGGCGGGAAGGGGACCGCGCATGCGCACTGCAATTCCCAAAGGCTTTCTTCGAAAGCTGGGGAAAATTGCTCCGCGAGGGCTCCATCGGCGCCGACGTCACCCATAAGTGAGGACTGACTTCCTGCTTGGTCCTGGAGAAGTAACCTTACTTAAAGTGGCCTGAACACAATGAGGGTGGCATTATCGTCCAGAGAACTGTATTAAAAAGCGCCCCAATTTCATGCACATTTAGAGTTTATTTGCCTCATTTTATGATTCTTATATTCCTTCTTTTGCTTTTATACAAACATTCCTTGCACATCATTCTCATTTAAATCTGGTATGCCATTCTATTTTATCTCTTTGTGATTACTACATACACACTGAATCAGGTCTGATTTATGCTTAAATGCATACAGCTGCAATACTGAAAATTGCACAAGTTGTACTAGGAGCCACTTTAAAGTGAGTCCTGGCTTTTTTCAAAGTGTAGTATACTCGCTATTGTCAAAGTCAGCAACAGCTTGAGAAATCTTTCCAATAGGGGAAATTTAGGAGACCTGGCTTAAGAAAACTTCCTGATTTACCTGCAGCATCTTGTCAGGACTTGGTTCAATGCCTGGCGGCATGTTGCTCGGATCAAAGGCCAATTGTTCCACCTCTGCAAAATAATTGACTGGGTTTCTGTTTAAAACCAGTTTACCCACAGGGATGAGGGGATAATCCTTATGAGGCCAAATCTGGAAAACAAATACACACCCTGCTAAAGATATACAGTAGCGCCATCAGAAAAGTGTTATGGAGCAGACAGTTTTGTTTTTAAAAAACCCAAAAAACCCACAACCCACAAACACAAACCACTATATTCAGAAAACATCATAACTGGAGGGGCGAGAAGGGAGAAGAAACTGCTTTGGAAAATTGTTCTTGTATGGGAAACATTTTTTATAATACATACTGTAGGTAAATTACAACTAGGAAAAGTCAGCCATAGTGGTTAATCATATAGACATCCTTAGCTAGAAGAGGTAACCATGTAATAAGCTGCCAACTCTATTGAAGCGTCTTAGCAGAACAAGACCAAAAGACAGATCCTGGGCTGTTTTTGCCCCCAAAGAAACCAACAACCTGTATTTACTGTTAGTGGATTCTCTGCTAATTCACTGCCTACCGAAACAAAATTTTTCAAGACTTCAATTATACCAAAACAGATCACTTTGACTTACTTTGGTTAAATCAAATGGGTTAAATGGAAATTTTTCTGCTTGTTCAAAGGTCATGACCTGGATGTAGAATGTCCAAGATGGAAAGTTTCCTTTGGCAATAGCTTCATAGAGGTCACGGATTCCATAATCAGGGTCACTGAGTACCAATTTGCTGGCTTCTTCAACAGGTAGGGTTTTGATACCTTGATTAGTCTAGTAGCAAATAAATAACACATTAAGAGCCTGCATAAGTGAAGTACTCACGGAATTTCTAAAATCTACCAAATAGAAAAGGTGAGAATTATATAAATAGAAATACTATGCTAGTTTGCAATCAGCTATATTAATTGTTAATATAATTTAAACTGCAATTTTTGCATAGGATGTAAGCATTTTAAGATGTAGTTACTGATTCATCACAACCTTTGGACCCATCTAAGCAGATGAGCCCTACTGCGTGACTGTTGCTCTCCCCCCTTACTACTAACTGTACACTACAGAGACAGCATGATGGGCATTATTAATATGGTTTATGGTTTATTTTTATTTGATAAACTGCTTTTATGTAATCAGTCAAAGCAGTTTACATTAAAAGAGAAAGGAGAAAGGAACTGCAATATCATTGCAGAAAAGTAAATAAATAGAAGGTGGGAGAAGAGGGACAGAAGTAGAGGTGGGAAGGGCAGAGCCAGCATGCCTAAGGCCCTAACCTGTGACCTGGTAAGCCCTTTCAAAGAGGTATGCTTTCAGCAAAGTCTTGAAACTGTTAGATGTGTAAATGGGGTGGCAAACTATTCCATAATGTAGGGGTTGTGAAGAAAACAGAGTGAGGAAAGGATAGTCAGTGGCAAACCATTTCTGCAAGCAGTAACTAGCCATAGGCATATCTTTAATGTGAAAAATAGATCTGTGACTGGTGTAGCCTTTGTCAAAAAAGGCCAGAGTTACTTTTAAGAAGAGAAGAGTGTCATTTTACCCCAAGCATGGGAGCATGGCGATATTGACTATGCAGCTCCGCAACCACATGGGTGCACTGACTAGGTTTTTGGTGTGTAAAGTGATCTGTTATGGTGGTAATGAATGGCCATTACACGTATGGCCAGCTCTTTCTGCTGACCCCTGCAAGGCGAGAGAACAAACGAGTCCCCGAGCGAGAAGGTGAACTCCAGTGCATAGCCCTCTCGGATTATCTCCAGCACCCATTGGTCTGAGGTTACTTGGACCCAGGAAGGAAGAAAGTTCTGAAGGCGCCATCCAATCACTTGATTTCCCCCCTGGGCTCCCCTCGCTTCATTGTGGCTTGCGGCTAAAGGAAGAGGACGAGGAGGAAGCAGATGCGAAACCTCTACCCGCTCCTCGAAAACCCCTAAAGCCCTGGGACCGAGAACTAAACCTTCCGCGCTGTCTACCCCCGAGGCGGGAAGAGCAGAACCGACGAAAATCTCGAAAGGAGCCCTGAGCGGCCGGCAAACTTCTATTCTGCTTAGGCTTATCTTCCGGCAGACGGCCCCCTTTAGACTCCCCCAAGTCCTTCACCAACTTGTCCAGGTCATCACCGAACAACCACCTGCCCTTAAAGGGGAGCTTACTGAGGCGGGACTTAGACGACCCATCGGCCGCCCAATTGCGAAACCAGATGGAGCGCCTCGCCGCCACCAGGGAAGCCATACTATTTGCTAAGGTTCTGATCAAGTCATAATGGACATCTGCCAAATAAGCCGACCCGGACTCCAATCGAGTGACCTCCAATAGCCCCTGCTGATCCAAATGAGGGTCCTGACGCAAGCGCTGAGACCATCGCAGACAGGCTCTTGACACCCAGGACCCACAAATAGAGGCCTGCAAAGAGCATTGGTCTCAAAGGCCTGCTTCAACAAACCGTCTACCTTCTTGTCTTGTGGGTCCTTAAGGGCAGTACTGCCCTCCACAGGAATCGTCGTCCTCTTGGTGACCGCCGAAACCACAGCGTCCACCCGTGGCGACCGGAACAGTTCCTTGTCCTTGTCTGCCAACGGATAGAGTCGGTTCATCGTTCTAATGCCCTTCAAACCCGACTCCGGCTGGTCCCATTCGGTCTGAATCATCTGTTCTACAACCCTGTGTATGGGGACCACCATTTGAGGCTCTCGGACCGCCTGGATAAGGGGATCCTCCAGGCCGTCCTCCTCCACAGGACGCGCCACAGCGAGATTAAGAGTCTGGAGAGATTCCGTAATCAGAGGAACGAGCTCCTCTTTACGAAACACCCGAATGATCCTAGCCTGATCCTCGGGGTCCGGAATCTCTCCCTCCTCAAGCTCGTCAATGGCTTCCTGCTCTGCTTCAGCCATCTCATCCTCCTGCCACTCCATATCCCCCTGCTGGGCTTCCGCGGACCGCAGCCACTTGGCAGGATTAGGGGCAGTCCCTCTCGCATCCTCACCCACAGGAGCCTGCGAGAGAGCCGGCGTTGCTCAGGCCTCAGGCAACTTCCCAAGACGCCCCAACCGGAAAGCCTGATGCATAAGGAGCACAAAATCCGGGGAGAAGTCCCCCAAAGATGTCCCCGCCCCGGCCGGCTGTGATCCCGACTGGCCCAGAGGCGTAGCCGGAGGCGAAGGCGCCAGAGACCTTGGGGACAACTCTGATCCCACCGGCACCGCAGGATCTACAGGGTCTGTAAGTGCTCTGCCCTCCATTTGCTGTTCCACCTCGGAGGACACAGTAGCGCAGCCTCTGCAGATCCCAGACTCCGAGGCTGTCCCCCTACAGGACCCGCAGACCACACACTGCGGCCTAGAGGCCATGAAAACTGCTAACCACAAAGGAACCAAACAGCCAGCTCCAAAGGGGCAGAGATGGAGAGGACTAACAGGCAGAAGGCAAGCAAAAGAAATCCGGCGTTTGACACAGATTTTTTTTTTTTTTTTTGTATCAGCAACGAAGAAAAAACGAGTGGAGGGAGAGCTAACACAAACCAAATCCAACAAAGCCCGAAACAAGAAGCCCACGCCGCACAGCACGCGGCAGGCCGGCTCCCCGTGCAGCGCGGGAACTCCACAAAATGGCCACGAGTGCGAGACACAAAAAAGGGTGCGAAAGTGCCGCTAAGCAAAGACAAACCGCAGAGCGCAAAGCCGACCAACCGAGTGAGAAGAAAAATAAAAGACTCACCCCGCTGGTAAGTTGCGTCCAGCCGGAAACCGCCGTCCTGCTTAATGTCTGCCAAAATAAGGAGCCGAAGGGACCTGAGCTCGGGTAAGAGATGGCGCGCAAACACTTCACCCTGCAAACCCTTACAGCAGGGAGCGAAGGTACGCTAGCCAGATCTCTCCCCCGTGCCGTCTAGGAGGAGAGATCCTAGAAACTGCAGCCTGCGCTCAGATCCGCACAGCCAGGACAGAGGCAGATCAGCAGTGAAGGGCTCGGCTGTTTCCTCATTCCCCTGTCCGGGGTTTTTTTTTGGTTTTGTTTTGTTTTTTTAAAGAGACATGCCTCACAAATCAACCAAACAAATAAAGGTAAAGAATTCCCCAAATAAAATAGAAAACCTAACTAGTGTTGCCAATCCAGTCCTAAAGTGAGCCCAGTGCCAGGCTCACACGTCCTCCAGCTGCAAGGAGACTGGACACACTGGGGGCTTATGGGAGCTCCAGCAGCATACATCCTGAGATGGCAAGATTTTGATTAGTCCAGTCTCCATGCTGCAGGAGGAGGTGCACTACCCGGATGTAGAGGACTAAACTGGAGGACCGCTCAGGAACAGTCTTTACATCTGTAATGAAACAGCAGTCGGAAGAGTGAAGTTAGGGTCTCCGAGGCCTTATCATGGGGGTTGGTGAGGCACCACTGAGTTATTTTGACTCCTGTCAGATTGCCTTATGATCATTGCTCAAGATACTGTAGTGGACTAACTGGCAGGAGGAGAAAAAAAAATGTAGTGCACCGACTGACATTGGGAATCTCACTGCACTGCTATCAGGTGAAGGAGTAACTTTTTTTGTTTTTGTTTTTTTTGTTTGAAAGTCTTCAGCATGTGTGGCCATTACTAGTATGGGCAGTGTAATGATTTCCGTGCAACTGCAACCATTGCCGGATTGCCAGAGAAGAGTCAATGCAGACAGTATGGCTGAGAATCTATCAGTAATTATTCTGTATCACTGCACTAAGGGACATAAATGAATAAACACCCACACCCTTAGATCACTACTTTTCATTTAACTCTATATTTATACGCTCCCACAACTAGAATAAACTCAACCCTTTATATGGGAGAAAGACCTCAGATTAATATATAGCCTCCCGCTATGTGGCGAAGCAAATCACCACAGGGGAATAAAGCTTCATACATCACCGGTCTCAAAAAACTCCCTTCCTTAAACAAGGTGTCTTAGATTACCACACAGAAAAAGTACTTTTTTAAAAATCTCTTTAGCTTATTCAACCCAAATTCATAAATACTACAAACATTTAGCTAAAGAAGCTTATGCTATAGGTTTCATCTCAGACACACCGTCAGGAAAATTCTTCTAAATTTCTACAAAAGACAAAGTTCAAAAAGCAAAGTCAATTTTTTTTTAATAGAACTTGAAGCATTAATTCTACTTATCTCCTGAACTTCACTTTAACTTCCTATGAACTCCAGATACTGCGTTGGGAGGAGGCAAGACTTGGGGTGGTTTATGACGAACCCCAGATGTTATAAGACACTGATGGCACAGGCCTTGGCCTGCTGTACCTCAGTGGCCAAGCCCCCTTTGATGTGCCAGTCATCCAAGTAGGGGGTGAAGACGAAGGCTCCTTGGAGACAGAGGTGGGCCATGACCACCTCTAGGCACTTGGTAAAGATCCTTGGGGCAAAGGCCAGGCCAAAGTGCAGGAACCTGTATTGGTAGTGGACACCACCCACCGTGAATCTGAGGTATTGCCTGTGGCTGGGATGGATGAGGATGTGTGTATACGCATCCTTTAAAGTTTAAGGAGCATAGCCAGTCTCCCTGCTGGAGGTATGGCAGCAGCATCCCAAAGGGAGAGCATCTAGAACTTCTCCCTCACCAGGAACCTGTTCAGGTCCCTCAGGTACCTGTTCAGGTCCCTCAGGTCTAGGGTAGGCCTTAGGCCCCTCTGTTCTTTTTGGTACTAGCAAGTACCTAAAGCAGAACCCTCTGCCCTAGAGGTGTGGGGGTGCGGGTTCCACCACCTTGTCCTCGAGATGGTCTGCAAGCTCCTGCAGTAGCAAGGTCTGATGGAGGGGGGTCATGGCAGGCTCTCCTGAGAAGAATGGAGGGGGGGGGGGAGTCTGCTCCAAGAGGAGGAGGTAGCCCTCATTGACCACCTGAAGGACCAAGGTGTCTGTGGTGATGGCTGGCCACATGTGGGCTGCTGGGGTAGGCCTCCAGGGGGTGGAGAGGCTATGCCCAAGGAGTCAAAAGCTCCCACCAGGCTGTGCTGGTGCCTGGGCTTTGGAAGGCTTCTGCTTACAAGGGCCATGCCCTTGTTCCTTGGCCTGCCGACTGTGCTGGGGAGGCCCGATACTGAGGGTAGTTTCCGTAAGCTCTTCCCTTCGAGTAAGAGGACTTTTTACTCAGGACCTTCCATCAAGAGAAGGGTAGCAATCTTCTTGGAGAGCCTCATCCTCAGACTCTGACGCCAACTCTGCAGCCGTATCCATCATGGGTTTGCCAGAGGTTCTCTCCTTGGCAGGGGACATTAACGAATTTGTCCTGAACCCATTGCTCCAGGTCGGAAAACTGTAGCCAAAATTGGTGGCGGGCACCGATGCCTGCTGCTGCTACTCTAGCCACCATAGGCTGCTCAAGTCAAATTTGGAGCACTCTGACAGCAGAAGAGAGGCTCTGGAACCGCTGGAGGGGTTCCTCAGAGATCAGCCAAGAACCTGGTGAGTTCCTTTGTCAGATCCCTTAAGTACATCTCATGTAAAGCTGGTATGCCTGGATCTGGCCAATGAGTATTGAGCCCTGGTAGCATTTCCTGGCCAGGATGTTCAAAGCGCAGGCGTCCCTACCCCAGGGCACCTAGGAGTGCATCTTCCGGCTCTTGAGCCAATGCATGGCTAATTCCACCACCATGGAGTTGTGTGGCAGTTGTGCTTTTTGGAAGCCCGAGTTCTGGCAGACCAGATACATAGAGTCCAGCAGTCTGCTCACGATGGGCACTGATGCTGGCGTTTTCCACATGCAGAGGAGCAGCCGATACAGGATCAGGGGGACAGGCACTATAAGTGCCTTCTTCAGAGGGGCCTTATACTGGACAATCAACTCCTCTGTGGGAGGGTCCTCCTCAAACTCTGTCTCGAATGATAATGCCTTTGACATGTCCTGCACGAAGTCGAGGAAGGCCATATCCTTGGGAGAGGACTGGTGCCAGGTCTTAGAGAGACGAGTCCAAGGGCACATCGTAGTGGCAACAGGTGTCCAGTGATTCTTTATCCTCTGTCTCCCAATCAGACTCGTAGTCTGTGGAGACGTTGAGGTCGGGCCCTGAGCCCGACTATCCATGTCCCTCAGAGGCTCTGTAGGCAGAGCCCAGACACTCATCAGGGAAGACTTTGGTCCCGACGGATGTTGAGGATCGACTAGAGGCTGATGGCACTCGAGGATCGGCTCGATGTCCAAGGAAGTCCTTGAAGTCGAGGCCCTGGTGGTCTGGGCATATGACTTGGCGAAACCAGGCATCAAGGCCTGCTGCTGGGCCATGAAGACAGACAAGCTGTGTGCCAAGGCTGCCATTCTGGTCTCCAGTCCAGATGACTCCATAACCTTTGGTAAGGGGAGTCCTCAACCAGGATAGCTTGGGGGGGTCTGAGTCTGGTCACCAGAGGCAGATGCTTCTTTTTAGGCAATCTTGGTTGGCTGCTCCCGCTCCGATCCCTTGGACTCACGGCGTGGACTGTGGGACTGGGTGCGGGACTTACCCGCCTTCGCCAACTCGTCCACAGATGCTGTCCTCGAGGATTTCTTCTTCTTGTGCTCTACCTCCAGGGTGTCCTGCTCAGAGGACCCATGGCCTCAGTCAGAGGCGACTGTGTCACTTTGGGGCTCTGGGGTCCTGGATGGGGGCTTGGAGCACAGCATCGCTGGAGACTCCAGGGCAGAGTCTGACTTTTGGAAGATGTCATACTGCTGCTGATAACTCTTAATGGCCTTGCAGGACATCTTTTTACAGAGCCCACAATTCAAGGGGTCGTGGTCAGCCCTGAGGCAGCAGTCATGTGTGTCAGTGGTCCATGGTCCACGAACACCGATCACACTTCTTGAAGCCGCTGCAGAGGCCATGGGGGGAAAAAGGGTCCCAGAAAGGTTGAAGTCCCAGGGCTCTGCCAGTGAAAAGGGTGCAAAACCACACCATCAAAAAATAGAAAGGGAAAGCAAAACAAACCTGAGATGTGATGCCCAAGACAAGCAAGCTCGGGGCGGGAAGGGAACTGGTGCGACCAAGGAAGAAAACTTCCAAGTCAAAATACTAACTTTTTCCAGGGGAAATTAGACACGTCCAGTGGGCTCTGTGGGAAAAAAAAGAAAAAGACAAGATGGCACGTTTGGGCAGCAAGGGGACCATGCATGCGTGGTGCATCTCCCAAAGGCTTTCTTTGAAAAATGGGGAGAAGCTTCCATGCAGGGCATTACCCATATGCGAGGACAGACTTCCTGCTTGTTCCCAGAGAAGAATACCCTTTTACTTAACAGTTCTTGTGGGCAAAGTATCCAAATTTATAATTGCTTCACTTCCACAAGTATGCTGAAAAACATTTATAGCATTATTAGCATCTGGGTACGATAAGTCCCTGCTCCAGGCAGCTTACAATATAAGTAAATATCTGAGGCAACAAGAAAACAGGACTCACAAGGTCTCAAGAAGCATCAGTGAGGATGATGGGATTTGAATCCTTGTTTGACTGTCTAATGATTAGGCCACTGCTCCAACCATAATACAATCCAGCTGAACTTCTGTTTATCAAGTAACTCACATAAATCTTCAAGGTCAATCAAATGCAGAAATAAAGATAAAGGTAGTCCTGCAGCTTGAGATCCTAAGACATCTAAACAAACTTGCATCCTAATTTCAAACATTGTAGTTACTTAGTTATCAAGCTTGAGCTGCGCTTACATTTTTTTTCTATATTATTCATTAACTAGTCAGGTCAAAAGTACTGCTCAGCTCTTTTGCAACAGCACATGGTTTAAAACAAAGAACTACCATAATAGAATCTTAAATGGCAAGTTTCAAGATTTAGCAATATACAACTATTATAATAAACCTTCCTAAATAGTGGTATGGTTTCACTTCTGTTAGAATGTATAAGGGGACAACAGACCTTAAACTATCAATGAGAATACTGACTTTCCAAAATGCAACTTTGAGGATTAATTGAAATTATGCCTTTTTTTTAAATATAGCAAAAGGTTCCAAACACAATTTTTTGTCAGAGGGACTGTCAGGAGAGAGAAAACCCACTGGGTTTTTTTCCAACTTGTAGTGCCAGTTAAAAAAAAAAAAAAAATCAAATTTCATTTTTACCATCTTGCATTCAATACCTTATAATGGAATTTGCAATAAACAGCTTCTCCTTTAGCATTCACCAGCTTGAAAGTGTGGGATCCATAACCGTTCATATGCCGATGCCCATCAGGTATCCCACGATCACTGAATAAGAACGAAACCTAAAAACCAAAAAAAAAAAAAAAAGTTCTTTCAATCTTTCAACATTGTACATGCAATAGAACAATCACAAGAAAGGTCCATGGAAACTGTGGAATTTATTTTTGTGCCACATGACAAGATCCAGAATATGGCCATCTGTCCAAGAAGGATCGAAGTGTCTTCAGTAGCAGATCAACTAACCTACTGAAGAGGGCTTCAAATTACGTTTGCTGCGGATGGGTGAAGAAAGCCCCTGGGTAAATGAAACATTAAATATCTCTGTAGAAATGGGTAATTGGGGAAACATTTGCAAAGCGGTGTGTATAAATACCCATAACATGGGAAATAATATCCCAGATGTTGAGGATTTAATAGAGGAGGCTGGCTTGGATTTAGTGGAGATATGGTTCATGGAAAACCATGACTGGGATTGTATGTCCTTCCTCAGTATATCGGGCTATATACTCAGGAAGGACAGGGTAGGTAGAAGGGGAGGTAGAGTGGCACTATATGTAAAAAAAGAAGAAATTAGACCTTACCTGCTAATTGTCTTTCCTTGAGTTCTCTCCGGGCCAGTCCAAGAACTGTAGGGTAGTCAATCCTCTCCAGCAGCTGAGGACTGAATTCACAAAGTCTTACTGACAGGCTATCTCCCCCTGGTGTCAGAGACTCAGTCTACTATTGTCAAATCAGTCTGTATCCCTAAATCTACAACTAAGCTGAACCAACATAAAAACCAAATTCACCTCACTATCCACATTAACTCCACTCCCTGGTATATTGAAGTGTTTTCTCTTTCTTTTTTCGGGGTGTCCCCCCCTTCCCCCCCCCCCCGGATTGCAACTTTTCTCCTCTTTTTTTTTTAAACTGGAAACGGCCTCAATACCGTACTCTCCGCCAAGACAGGGAGCCCCGTAATCAGCTCCCTGATCCTAACACAAAAAACTTCAGGTACCACAGTTACTGACTCCTCTATTGCGTATAGTACCCTGAAGCATCTGCAACCATAGCGGGTCATTTTCCTAAGGCTTGTCTCTGCAATGGGTGGGCCCTGGACTGGCCCGGAGAGAACAAGGAAAGACAATTAGCAGGTAAGGTCTAATTTCTTCTTCCTCTTCGTCTCTCTGGGCCAGTCCAGGAACTGTAGTGAAGTACCAGAGCAGTACTTAATATCGGGAGGGACCCGCTAAACCCGCCACTATGGCTGCGGCCCCTACCTTTGCATCTCCTTTTGCCTGAACATCCAACCTGTAATGTCTCGCAAATGTGTGAAGGGACGACCACGTAGCCGCCCTACAAATATCCACTGGTGGAATCAAAGCGAACTCGGCCCAAGAGGCCGCCTGCCCCCACGTGGATTGCACCCGAAGCCCTTCAGGAACCGACCTTCCTGCTGTCTGATATGCTACCCTGATCACCTGCTTCACCCATCAAGCAATCGAGGCCTTGGACGCTGCCTCTTTCTGCTTTCCACCAAACAGGACGAACAACCTGTCAGTCTTTCTAAACGGTGCTGTTTTTCGCAGATACTTCTGGAGCACTGTGCCTAAATCCAGTTTCTGCAGCGACCCCCCTATTTTTGCCCCTTTACAGTTCCGAAACGTGGGAAGCAAAATCGGCTGGTTCATATGAAACCCCGACACTACTTTTGGCAGAAAAGAAGGGACAGGTTGTAACATTACCTTCTCCGACGAAAACTAAATGTAAGGCTCCCTACACGACAGAGCCTGCAGATCGGATATCTGATGTGCCGAACACAAGGCTACCAAAAACGCTGCCTTCCATGAAAACTGAGCGACACCGCTGGTTCAAATAGCGATTTCGTCAATGCCTCCAGGACCAAGTTTAAATCCCAAGCCGGAACCACTGGCGGTCTTACATTCTTAACCGCTCTTAGAAACCTGAGCACATCTGGGTGGAAAGATAATCCCCCACCTTGTACCTTTCCCCGAAAAGAAGCTAGTGCTGTCACCTGAACTTTCAGGTTACTGAGGGCGAGACCTTTGTCCAGACTGCCCTGCAAGAATGAAAGGATGTCTAGTACCGTTGCCGCGAAAGGCCAGACGCTAAACCTGTTGCACCAACTCTCAAAAATACGCCAAATCCGACCATGCGCCAACGATGTAGACAGCCTTCTGGATTTCAGCAATGTGGAAACCACAGTGGTGGAATAACCTCTACGCTTCAGCCGGTCCCTCTCAAGAGCCAAGCCGTAAGAGAAGTGTTCCACCTGTGGCATTAGAACTGGACCCTGGTACAAAAGATTGCTGCGGCCAGGCAACGTCCAGGGCTTGTCCACTAGAAGACGAACCAGATCCGCATACCAAGGTCTCCTTGACCAATCCGGAGCAATGAGGATCACCTTGCCGTTGTGCTGCACTATCCTCTGGATGACGCGACCGCTCGGCCACGGAGGAAACACAGAGCAGTCCGCTCGACGGCCAAAGATGGGCTAACCCGTCGAGCCCTTCCGACATGGGTTCCCTGCCTCTGCTGTAAAACCGAGGTGCTTTGGCATTGACGAGGGTGGCCATGAGGTCCATGACTGGTCGCCCCCACCGTAACGTAATATCGTGAAATACGGCCTCGTTCAATACTCACTCTCCTGGATCTACCACATTCCGACCGAGATAATCGGCCTGTCGATTGTCCTGACCTGTCACATGAGCCGCTGAAAACGCTATCAAATGACTCTGCCCACTGCATTAGCAATTGACTCTCTTCCAACAGGGCTGCACTGCCTGTACCACCCTGCCGATTGATGTACGATACTGTCACAGCATTGTTGGAGAACACTCACACTGCCTTTCCTGTTACCAATCCTTCGAACTCTTGGAGAGCCATACGCACTGCTCTCATCTCCAAGCGGTTGATGGACCAGCCGCTTACTTCCGGCGGCCAGCAGCCCTGCGCTATTTGCGACTGACAATGTGCTCCCCAGCCAGATAGGCTGGCGTCTGGTCACCAGAACCTACTCCAGCTAATCCAGGGATATCCCTGCTTGAAGATTTCTGCTCTCCAACCACTACTGCAAGCTGGCCCGGACCGTCTCTGAAAATAACCTCTGATTCAGTGGATGATTCTGGGGTGACCATCTGGAAAGCAAGGCCTGCTGTAGAGGTCGCATATGCGCCATGGCCCAAGGGACCATGTCCAACGCCGCTGCCATAGATCCCAGCAGCTGAAAAGAATCGCCATGCTGTCGGAGCTTTCATGTGCAAACACACCGCCCCCACGGCCGTTTCGAACGCCCCAAGGTATACGAGGTGTTGCACTGGAGCCAGGTGACTCTTGGCCTGGTTCACCACCCAACCAAGCTGTTCCAGGGCTGCAACCACTCGTGCCGTCGCACTGATGGAACCCTGGACCGACGGAGCCCGAATCAGCCAGTCGTCCAGGTAAGGATGTACTAGCACTTCCCTTCGCAATGCCACAGCCACCACCACCACCTTTGTGAAACTGCGTGGCACCGTTGCCAGCCTGAAAGGTAGCGCCCAGAACTGGAAAATGTCTCATGGGTACTGCAAAGCACAGGAACTTCTGATGCTTCTGTCTGATGGGAATGTGCAGATAGGCCTCCGTCAAGTCTATGGTGGTCAACACCTCGCTCAGTCTCACGGAGCGAATTACCGAATGTATAGTCTCCATACGGAAATGCAGCACCCTTAAACAGCGGTTTACGTGCTCGAGATCCAGGAGAGGACGAAAGGAACCTTCTTTTGGGAACTACAAAATAAATTGAGTATCGACCTAATCCGTACTGGTCCCGTGGCACGGGAACCACTGCTTGAAGCTGCAGTAGGCGCTGCAGAGCAGAGCGAACTGTGTCCCTCTTTGCCTGTGAACCCCAAGGGGACACCACGAAGGCCTCCGACAATGGACGAGCGAATTCCAAGGCGTAACCGTCAGACGATCTCCAGCACCCACCAGTCCGACGTTATGGTGGTCCAGATGGAGTGGAAGCCCCATAAGCGGCCTCCTACTGGAACCTCCGCCTGCACCGACCGTTTCATTGTGTCTTTTTGGAGGAGCTCTGCTGGGAACTGAAATAACCTCTGCCAAAACCTCGAGCTCCCCGAAAGGACAGACATCTGGTCGTAAAACAACCGCGCTTATAAGGTGCAAAACGCGCTCCTCTAAACCTGCGAAACTCTGCTCGGTCCTTTCTGCAGCCCCCCTGGCTTTGTGCTTTTAGGACGGTCCTCTGGGAGTTGACCCCCCTTTGAGTCCCCCAGATCCTTAATCTTCTCCAGAGCTTCCCCAAAGAGCAGCTTGCCCTTAAATGGGAGCTTACTAAGGCGGGCTTTGGAAGAGGCATCCACCGCCCAACTTCTCAGCCAGAGAAACCTTCTTGCGGCAATCACTGACGCCATGGTTTTAGCTGAAATCCGCACCAGGTCATAGAAGGCATCTGCCAGATACGCCGCCGCTGATTCCAGCTTCACACCTTCCATGGAAGAGCCCTCGCTCCCCTCAGCCGTAGAATCGCCTTGGAGCCAGCGAATGGAGGCTCTTGCCACGTAGGCTCCACAAACGGATGCCTGTAGGGAAAGGGCACTGGTATCAAACGCCTGTTTCAGAAGCGACTAATTTTCTATCTTGCAGATCCTTAAGAGCTGCTCCCCCTTCTACTGGAATCATCATCTTCTTTGTCACTGCTGATACCAAGGAATCCACCTTCGGCATTCGCAGCAACTCCTCTTCCTGCGGCACTGGATATAATCTACCAATGGCCCTAGCGCCCCTCAAAGTGGCCTCCGGACATTCCCATTCCGACTCCATCTGCTTAATTAACCTATGGACCGGAAAACACCGCTGCTCTGCTTTAAAACTTTGCAGCAGTGGATCCTCCAAGGGTTCCTCTTGCACCGTCAGCATCGCAATATTGAGGGCCGCTAGCAAATGTGCAATAAGAGACCCCAGCTCCTCCTTTCTAAATACACTGGGGTCCTCTCCTGGAGGAATCTCTCCCTCTTCTAGGTCTCTTGTCCAATCCAGCCCTTCCTGGGAGAGAAGCTCCCCCTCTTCAAATGCCTGAGTCACAGGAGGCTGCTGACCGAAGCTATCGGCCGCAGCCTCTCCTAGAGGTTCCTTCACCTGGGTCCACTGCAGTCGTCTCCCCCATCAATGGTCATGACAGGCTAGAGGGAGAAACTTTGCCCTGCCCAAGCTTCAGACAGTAGGCTTTATGGAGTGAGAGGACGAAGTCTGCGGAGAAAACAGACTCCAAGCCCCCCTGAAGCCCTGGTCCAGGCATCTGAGCAAGAGGCATGTCAGCACTAAGCTTTTTAGCCTTTGCCTTCTTTTTCGCCGGCTTCAGTTTAAGCACGGGAGAAACAGCTGCCAATTCCAAAATGGCCACCACTCCCGCCTTTTCCCCCCGCACCCAAATGGCCGCCCAATGGAGCAACTGGCTTCGATCTCTCCTCCATGCTGTTCCTAAGAGCTGGGTAACCCGGTCTACTCAGCACGCACCGACAAAACGGCCTGAACACAAATTGACCGCCCACAGTGGCTCACACACGCAGCGTATGAGTTGCAGGCTCCGGCTGTCTGCGCTGTAACTCCCACAGATCCAAACGCACTGGTGACTGCTTGCCGCTCCTGAGGCCTCCTCCAGCCCCGAAACCAACCAATCTCCTTACCTAAAACTCCTTCAGCTTCTGCCACAGCCCTGACAAATCTCTTTCCGCTGCTAGCAGCAGAGGTATGTCGGGTATCTGAAACTTATGGGGGTGGACTCCAGGGCTCCCAGCTCCCCCCTTGTAATTGGCGGTACATGCTGCTGCTAAACGAGGCAGAGACTGCCTCTACTGCTCCTCAGACATTTTTCCCCCACAGCTGTGCCCTTCATATATTTTTTTTTAAATCTTGTTACACTGTTCCTGTCTCCTTGAACCCTGCTAGGGCCCCTCAGGAAAATCTCTTACTTTATCTCATAGGTCTTATTCCTCTTTGTGTCACCAGGAGCCTGTCAGAAACCTGTCCTATCCAGCTGCTGAGGACTGACAGACTGAGTCTCTGACACCAGGGGGAGATAGATAGCCTGCCAGTAAGACTTTGTGAATTCAGTCCTCAGCTGCTGGAGAGGACAGACTACCCTACAGTTCCTGGACGGCCCGGAGAGACAAAGAGGAACTAATATTAAAGCTATAGAACCGCAGGGCTTAAAAGGAAGAGAGGAGGCACTGTGGGTTAAACTAGAAAGGAGGAAAGAAATCCATTTGCATTGGAGTTATATACAGATTCCCTCATAGGGAGTAGAAGTGGACGAAGATTTAACAAAAGATATATGCAGTATTGCCATGAAAGGAGAAGTGCTACTGATAGGCGATTTCAATATGGAAGATGTGGATTGGCACATCCCTGCTGCGGTGTCATCTAAAAGTAAGAATATCCTGGATTCTCTACAGGGAGAGCTAATCAGGTGACTGGTAACAGAACCCACACGTGATGGGGCCGTACTGGACTTAGTGTTTACCAATGGGGAAAGTGTTTCTGATGTTATAGTGGGAGATCATCTCGCATCCAGCGATCACCAGATGGTATGGTTCAGTATTAGGATTAGGGCTGAAAATCAATTCAAATGCAAGGGTCTTCGACTTTAGGAAAACTAATTTGCCAAGATGAGACAATACCTTAAAAAGAGTCGTTAATTGGATGGGAATAGCTGCAGAATGTAGAAAAACAGTGGGCAAAACTGAAAGGGGATATTTTAAGGGCAACAAACCTTTTTGTTAGAAAGCTAAATAAATGTAAAAGGAAAAGGAGGCCGCTATGGTTCTCAAAAGAAGTTGCTGAAGATGTGACAAGAGGGAGGCTTTCATGAAATAAAAGATCAGAGGAAGGAAGACTGGCAACTATATTTGGAAAAACTTGAGAAGCTAGCAAGGTAGTCAGGAAAGCAAAAGGTACAAAAAGAAGAAGAAATAGCCAATAGAATAAAATACGGGGATAAGACATTTTTCAGATATGCTAGTGAGAGGAGGAAGGGCAAAAGTGGTATTGTCAGACTCCAGGGTGCAGGGGAGGAAATGCAAAAACTGAAGAGGATAAAGCAGAATTGCTTAACAAATATTTCAATGCTGTGTTATCAGATGAAGGGCCAGGAGCAGGACCTCAGAAAACACCAACAAATAGAACAGAAGCGACAGGGATATAACGATTTTCAGAACTGTTCATGAGGAACCAGCTAAACTAAAAGTAGACAAAGCCATGAATCCAGATGTGATACATTCAAGAATACTGAGGGAACTTAAGGACGTTCTAGCAGCTCCACTGTGACCTTTTTCAATGCCTCTGGAGTCGGGAGTGGTGCCAGAGGACTGGAGAAATTCACATGTACTTAATACCTCTGCTCCTTGTTTACAATGAGCAGATTTTGTCACAAGGCTTTGAGGTGTCCTAGGAGGGCCCTCAGTCATCCCCAATGGTCCCCCCACAGCCATCATTGCCGCCACCCCTTTTCAGGGTTGGCAGCAGCAGGCCCCAAACCACAATGCAATGCTTACTAACACTCCGGCACTGCACCGCAGTTTCCTCCAGTTTAGAATATACTATTTCTTACCCCATCCCCCCCCTCAGACAGCGCTTCTGGTTTCAGAGGCGGTGGTGATGGAAATGGCGCATTCTAAACTGGAGGCAGTACCAGAGTGTTAGTAAGTGTTGCATCACAGCAGTGGCTGTAATGGGTGCCCTTGGTGACTGTCTAAGTTCACTTAGCAGTAGCACTGGCCCCGTTTGTCACCTGCTCTAACCTGAGCTCACTGCAAATATTAAATTCCTTTTCTTACCTTTATTTAGCAAATTAAATCAATTTTCATAGAAGTTTCACTTTAGACAATTTCTCTAAATTGTAATAATCATAATAAAAGATCAGTTTTCACCAGCTTTAGGTGTTTAATATTGGTGAGCTGGCAACTATATCAGCCCCTCTGAAAACCGAGTAGGGCTTAATACCTAAATTAGGGTTCTTAAAAATGGGGCAATAACAGGGGCAGAGTTAAGAGGAAAACAAGCTATGAACTTTGTATTTACCTTTCAATACTAGGCAATGTTAGAATACTAAAATAAAAAAAAAATTCAGGTCTAGATTTGGCCTCAACTTTAGCTGAAAATCTCCCTAAATTCTGGCACGGAGCATTTTCTTTTTCTGAAAATTTGAGCCCATGGAGGGTAATTTTATAAAAAGATCACCCAAGTGTGAAGGCCATATAGGCACCTGCAATGATGTAATGGAGTGGAGTAGCCGCCTAATGGTTAGAGCACTGACTTGGGGAACCCAGAGACCAGGGTCCAATTCCCACTAGCACTCCTTGTGGCCTTGGGCAAGTCACTTAACCCTCTATAGCCTCAGAAAAATCCAAGTTATCAATATCCCTATTTAATGTACATTACCAAGTTTAAGTTACAATGTAAACCGCTTTGATTGAAATGATAAAGCGGTATATAAAACCTGTTATAAAATTACTCCTAGATTTTATTTAACAGAACACCTATTTTTATAAAGGCACATAGCATTTTTTAAAGACACATAGGTGTCTGTTTGTATTTTATAGACTACACATGCAAACTGACTATCCATGCTCTGCCTAAATTCCTTCCCGTTCAAGCCTCATATGCGTGCTTCATTGCACCGTACACAGGCATACATGCGCAAAAAATCCTTTATAAGAAGTTTTCAGTGCATTGAATCAAATACAAAACTAAGAATTGGTAAGATAGTTGTGTTGAGCCTCCTTTTGGTCCCAATTCCTAGGTCTACTTTAGCTTTTGCTAATTTTTTCCTTAAAGACACAGTATAACTACTCTTCTCTTTAAAAAGCTCTTTGATTGCATTCATATACATGGAAAAGTCTGAATACTGCACAAATAGCCGAGTCTCGTGCCTGCACTGGATTTTTAGGGAGCGGGAAGCACTAGTTTACTTATTCATGATGGAGAAGTGGTTAAGTAGGAGGATCCTTAAGACATGTGAAACACTTCAGAAAGCAAGCAAGAACCATGGCAAAGTATGAGCACCAGTTGTACCAAAGATTTAGGGGCGTTAATGAAGATTAAAGCACATTAAGCGGCACTATGTTCAGAAATAAAAAGGACTGTAGGCCCTTGATGCATGTTAAGCAAAAAGCAAAATGAAAAAAAACCTTTAAATTAATGCACGTTAAAACCTTTAGTAAACATGCTACTTCATTACAGTTAAAATTGAAATTGTTATCTGAAAAAATTCTCCAGTCTGAACATAAAACTATGAATTTATAGTTTCTCACAAAAATCAGCTTTATTTGCATGCTAGAATTTTTTTTTTTTTAAAGCCTACCTGGTGCAGGCATTCAGGACGAAGGGTCCAGAAGTCCCATACCATATCTGGATCCTTTAGATGGGTCTGAGGGTTCCTCTTCTGTGTATGAATGAATGAGGGGAACTATGAAATAAGATCATAAAAAGAAGGTGAACTTACTGTATGCTAGCAATATTCTCCATATTAAGAATAAGGATTGTAATCGGTATAAGCTGCTACAGTGCACATTTCTGTTACATTTAGGATAAAAACTTCCATGTGAGTGTAGAATATGCCCAACAGTCTTGTGGGGCCTGCATTATATTTATAAACATTTCTTACCCACCTATCACAAGATTTCAAAGCAGTTTACAGCAATAGATACATGATACATACAATGCAAACATCATTCCTCTAAAATTACTAATCATTTAAAAGTGGAAAAAGATGGGTCTTAACATTTTTTCTAAAACTCCAAATATTCTTGAACTTTGCGGACCGTGGGAGGCAACACATTCCATTAACGTGGGTCCTACAACTAAAAACAAAACCCTGGCACATGCAACCTCATAGCACACCTTGGACACAGAAGGAATACCCAAGAGATCCTTGTAAGCTGATCTCTAAGCTTGAGTCAGAACATAAGGTCAAGGCAGAATTTAACTCTGATAACAGTTGTGGTCAGCATTATGGCACCCTTCCATTTTAGGTATGTTATGTACAATATCATGAGAAATAATGAGTCTTGATCTCAAACCAAATCGAGAAACTTTGGAAAGAGCTGAAATCTGCCAAAAGGAATCCTGGAAGCATTCATGAGATGGAACAAATCACAGTGGAAGAGTGGGAGAAACTACCAACAGACAGATGTAAAACTTAGATGGCTACAAGAAATGTTTGGAGGCAGTCATTGCTGCAACCAAATATTACTGAAGGGTGCCATTATTCCGGTCCAGGCCAGATTTTTTTTCCCCTCAGAAGGTGCATAGACTTTTTGTTATAATATTTTAATAGTATGTTCAAAGGTATATAACGTACAGTTGGAATAGTTCCAATTGCAGACCATTTTAAAAACAGTCCATTTGTTCCTTTAACAATTTTTTTGTACTTTTGGTGGTATGTTTTTGATCACTGTCCTGCTGGAGGACACATGACCTTTGACCCAGATCTAGCTTTCTGACACTAGAGGACTACCAAGGTATTTTGGTATGAAATGCGCTGACTTCATGATTCCTTTAATACGCTCCAGGTCTCCTGTTCCTGAGGCAGCAAAACAGCCGCACAACATTATGGAACCTCCACCATATTTAACTGTAGGTTGTTTTTTTTCCTTATAAGCTTAATTTCTTCACTTGTAAATCTATCACTGGTCTGCATTGCTAAAGAGCTCAAGTTTGGTTTCATCTGTCCACAGAACATTTTCCCAGAAGGACTGTGGTTTCTCAAGGCATGCATTTGAGCAGCGAGTGTTCACCATGACTCTCATCCATGGTAATGTGCGGCATATGGTGCGAATTGAAACCACCACTCCAGATTGCTCCAAGTCAGCCTTAAAGCTCTTTGGATGTTGTGTGTGCTGTTTTTCCAACAGTTTGCACTAACCTTTGAAGACTTCTTGGATTAATTTTCTTCATCCCAGGACATCCTGGAGGTTCTTGACAGTTTCATGAGCAGAAATCTTAACATTGCGAACTGACATAGGAATCCCAGTCTTTGGACATGGCTTTGTACCTCTTTAAAGTTGGATGTTTGGTGATATTGACTTTCCGGAGTCTCGGGTAGCTCTCGTCTTCACCATTGTGAAAATGGAACAGGGAGTGAATGTGGCCATGTTAAACATTGGTCATCTTTCATTGGTTGATTCAAGTCATGTGAGTACTGATAATTGACCACAGGTGTGTCTAAGTTTACTGCAATGGAAGTGTGGTTCTTCTGTTCAAACAGATTTGAATTGTTCATGAGTGTGCTAGTAATCATGTCCTAGCAATGTCCCATTTTTTATACTATTTCCTTTATTAACTGGTCTGGTTTTATTTGATTCTTTTGTATGTAAAATGTATGTGCATATAGTCCAGGTCTTTTGTTTTTTTTTTTGAGATAATGGAAATTAAGAGGTTGAATTGCAAGGGTGCCAATAACTTTGACCACAATTGTATTGTAAGAATATACAATGTCTTGAAAGCACAGCATATGCACTTAAACTGTAGACAGAGTGACTGAGAACCAATGGAGGATCAAATCTTCTTAAGTCCTGAATCAGGTAAGCTGCAGCATTCTGGGCTAACTACAAAGACTTGAGAACACATTAGGGGTAACCGCTCAAATTATTACAGTAGTCCAAAATGATAGACCAACATCTGGACTATTCTACAGAACTTCAGATGTTCCAATAATCAATGCAACTTTGGAACCAGTCTTAACACACATCCCGAACAGCTGTTTGTTACCAGAACAAAAATTGTGAATTCAAAATAGCACCTAGACAGCAAATCTTATTCCTCCTTGGAATGGATGGAGGATAAGTGTTATAAGTGCCCTTACAAATTTAAACATACATTATGGTCCATCCACTGAATGACAGTAGGAAAACTGTACAATTTGCAAACATCTAATGTCATAGGGAATTGTTCAATAATCAAAAAACAACTTTTGCCTGTATCAGATGAGTCGGAGACTGCAACACATTACAAAAGGCATCAAATAAGTGTTAAATAAGGTGGATAGCAGCATGAATCCTTGTAGAACGCCACATTTTAAAGGCTTCCAAGAAGACATCCTCCCCACCCCAGGAAGGTGCATCTGCCAAACCCTATCAGGCCAAAAAAAACCCCGACAAGTCACTTCAAAACAGTGCCCGCAATGCCAACTCCAGTTAGATCTAACAGAATGGCTAAGCCAACCAAGTCAAAAACAGAAGCAACATCAAGAAAACGAAATTAGGTCTTACCTGCTAATTGTCTTTCCTTGAACTTTCTCCGGGCCAGTCCAGGGAAAGGTAGGGTTGTCAATCCCCTATAGCAACTGAGGACTGAATGCTTCAAGTTTTCCTGAGAGGTAAAGCCACTCCCCCTTAGGGCTAACCATCAGTCTCCTTCTGTCAAAGCAACTAAAGAGAAAAAACTGAAAAGAGTAGATTAACCCTTGAAAAACTGATAACAATCTATAGTTCTTGAACAACGAGGAAGCAAGGAACACACTTCCCCTGTATGCTATTGATTTTTTTTTTTCCCAATAGTAGATACTATAGAGCGATCCGAGTTTGGCAGAGTGCAGGCGCCCAGCCCCAAGTTGTGTCTCTGGAGCGAAGATGCTGAGAAGATGAAATGCTTCGAAGATGCCAAAAAGAAATATATATATATAAATACCGCTGACAAACGGCTGAACACCAGGGTGGGACCCTGGACTGGCCCGGAGAAAGTTCAAGGAAAGACAATTAGCAGGTAAGACCTAATTTCGTTTTCCTTATCATTTCTCCGGGCCAGTCCAGGGAAAGGTAGGGCAGTACCAAAGCAGTACCTAAATCCGGGAGGGGCCCGCCAAACCTGAGATAAGAGCCGCAGCCCCCACCTTAGCATCGTCCCGGGCTTGAACATCTAAGCGGTAATGCTTTGCAAACGCATGCAAGGAAGACCACGTTGCTGCTCTGCAAATATCAACCGGCGGAACAAAAGCGAACTCCGCCCAGGAAGTTGCTTGAGCCCGAGTGGAATGAGCTCGTAACGTCGCCGGCAGCGACAGACCGCGGATAGAGTATGCTTCGGTAATGGCTTTGCGGACCCACCGGGCAATGGTGGACTTAGAGGCCGCGAGACCCTTTCGAGGACCACTGAACTGGACAAAGAGCCTATCCGTCTTCCGAATAGACTGCGAAATCCGAAGGTAGGTTTTGAGAACCCGAGCAAGCTCTAAATGCCTGAGCGCCCGGTCCATAGGAGAAGTGGAGGAAACCGAAAAAACAGGCAACGCTACCGATTGGTTAACGTGAAAAGATGACAGCACCTTCGGCAAAAATGAAGGAACAGTGCGCAGCAAAACACGTTCGGGAAGAAACTGCAAATAAGGTTCCCGACAAGACAAGGCTTGCAAATCCGAAATCCGACGCGCCGAACACAAGGCGACCAGGAAAGCCGTCTTCCAAGAACACTCCCGGAGCTGCTGCGAGCAGAGGGACGTCAAAGGAGAGTGAGAAAATGCTTCCAAAACCACATTCAAGTCCCAAGGAGGCACAATAGAACGAACAGGGGGACGGATAATTTTTGCTGCTCGTAAAAAACGATGCACATCCGGATGCGCGGAAAGGCGACGACGTTGCACCGTACCTCGAAAACAGGCAAGCGCCGCTATTTGTACTTTAAGAGTACTAAGAGCCAGCCCTTTGTCCAAGCCATGCTGTAAGAAAAGGAGAAGCTGTGGTAAGGTCGAGGACATAGGAAAAACATGGTGCTGCGTACACCAAGTTTCAAAAAGGCGCCAAACCCGCACATAGGCCAGGGAAGTTACCGGCCTCTTAGACTGTAGCAAAGTAGTCACTACGGAGCTCGCATATCCTTTGCGTGTCAAGCGAGCCCTCTCAAGAGCCAAGCCATAAGCAAGAAGCGATCCACTCGCGGCATGAGTATCGGACCCTGCTGCAAGAGATTGCTGCGGACTGGAAGAGGCCACGGCTGATCCACTAGGAGTCGAACGAGATCGGCATACCAAGGCCGGTGAGGCCAATCCGGAGCAATGAGAATCACCAACCCCCGGTGCCGCGCAATGCGCTGGAGAACCCGAGTCAACATCGGCCACGGAGGAAAAACGTACAACAGAGAATCCTGAGGCCAGGGCTGAACGAGAGCATCGAGTCCCTCGGACATGTGTTCCCTGCGCCTGCTGAAGAAACGATTGGCTTTGGCATTGCTGCACGTCGCCATCAGATCCATCACTGGCTGTCCCCAACGCAAGGTGAGTTCGTGAAAGACCGCCACATTCAACTCCCACTCTCCGGGATCGAGAAGATGACGGCTGAGATAATCCGCCTGTACATTCTCCGTGCCGGCAACATGAGCCGCTGAAAGCGCCAGCAGATTGTTCTCCGCCCAGGTCATCATCGCTTGACACTCGGATAGAAGAGAAGGAATCTTGGTTCCCCCCCGACGATTGACGTACGCAACCATCACTGCATTGTCGGAAAAAATCTTGACCGCCGATCCCCTGAGAAAGGATGCAAAGTGAAGGAGGGCAAGACGAGCTGCTCGCAGCTCCAAGAGGTTGATCGACTAGGTGCTCTCTTCTGGGGACCAAGCGCCCTGAGCAACATGAGTTTGACAGTGAGCTCCCCAGCCGACAAGACTGGCATCCGTGGTGACTAACACCCAGGACGGTTCCTGTAAGGGAACTCCCACAGACAGATGATCCCGAACCAACCACCACTCGAGACTGCGTCTGACGAGAATTGAATAGGGCAGGCGTTGCGAGAGAGGGTGAAGTTGTGGTGACCAACGGGACAGCAAAGCCTGTTGTAAAGGCCGCATGTGAGCTTTGGACCACGGCACCAGATCCAGCGCCGCCGCCATGGACCCCAAGAGTTGCAAATACGTCCATGCCGACGGAGTCGTCAGCTGCAGAAACGCTTGAACCTGCCGTACCAGCTTGTCCATGCGCACTTCGGGCAAAGAGACTCTCCCGCGCTCGGTGTCGAAAAGAGCTCCCAGATAAACCATGCGTTGCGACGGCACCAAGAGACTCTTGGCTTGATTGATCACCCAACCGAGCCGCTCGAGAAGCTGCACCACCCGAGCAGTCGTGGCGATGGACTCGACCCGAGAATCGGCCCTGATCAACCAATCGTCGAGATAAGGATGAACGCGGATTCCATCCTTCCGAAGCGCCGCTGCAACCACTACCATTAGCTTTGTGAACGTCCGCGGAGCCGTAGCTAGCCCGAACGGCAAAGCTTGAAACTGGAAATGTCCCACCGGAAGGGCAAAGTGCAAAAAACGCTGATGCGATGGCCGGATGGGAATATGAAGATAGGCCTCTGTGAGATCTATTGAGGTGAGAAATTCTCCCGGCTGCACCGCCCGAATTACGGTACGAAGAGTCTCCATGCGAAAGTGTGGCACCCGCAAAGTACGGTTTACTTCTTTGAGATCTAGCACTGGACGAAAAGAATCGTCCTTTTTGGGCACTACAAAATAAATCGAGTATCGACCGCAACCGTATTGGTCTAAAGGCACGGGGACTATCGCCTGCAACTGCAAGAGGCGCGAGAGCGTTTCCGCTATGGCCTCCGCCTTCCGACCCAAGCCGCTGGGAGACATTACAAATGCAGGGTCTAAGGGGCACGCAAAATCGAGAGCATAGCCCCTTCTGAATGATCTCCAACACCCATCTGTCGGAGGTGATGGCGGTCCAAGCCGTCAGAAATCCCTGAAGTCGCCCGCCTACCGGAACCAACGGCTGGACCAGTCGACCTTCATTGTGACTTTTTAACGGTGGGCTGAGGCGCCCCAAAGTAGGACCTGCTAAATCCTCTGGCACCCCGAAAGGACTGGCCACGAAAGCTGGAACGTCCCCTGGCATAGGGAGCAAAAAGCGTGCACCACGAAAACGACGTGATTCTCTACCAGAGCCTCGGGAACAGACCCCGAGCGCCCCGGCCTAGGTCTATCCTCAGGTAAACGACCGCCCTTGGAGTCACCCAAATCCTTAACAATCTTTTCCAAGGCTTCACCAAAAAGTAACTTTCCCTTATAGGGCAACTTACTGAGTCGCAACTTGGACGAAACATCCGCCGACCAGTTGCGCAGCCAAAGAAAACGCCTAGCCGCCACGAGAGAGGCCATAGTTTTAGCCGCAATCCGTAACAAATCATAGAAGGCATCTGCCATATACGCAGCGGCCGATTCTAATTTTGCCGTGTCGGGCACCTCAGAAGGTTGCTCCCCTGAGCCGTCTCCCTGTAACCAGCGAATAGACGCCCGAGAAACGTATGCCCCACAAATTGCCGATTGTAACGCCAGTACGCTGGAATCAAAGGCCTGTTTGAGCAGAATTTCCAATTTCCTATCTTGCAGGTCCTTGAGAGCCGCCGCCCCCTCGACGGGAATGGTAGTCTTTTTGGTAACTGCGGAAATAATAGCATCCACCTTTGGCATGTGGAATAAATCCTTCACCTCCTGGGGAAGGGGGTATAAGCGTGCTAAGGCGCAGCTACCACGCAGGGACGCCTCCGGACATTCCCATTCGGAATCAATCATTTGCCGGATCACCCGGTGCAGAGGGAAACAGCGTTGCTCGGTTTTAAAACCCTGCAATAAGGGATCTTCCAAGGGCTCCTGAGAAGAGGAAGGGAGCAATAGGTGTAGCGCTGTCAAGGATTGAGAAATGAGCGCCGCAAGTTCCTCTTTACGGAACACGCGAAAAACATTGGGATCCTCACCCGGAGCAATCTCCCCTTCCTCCAATTCCTCAGCCTCAAATTCTAAAGCTGGATCAGCTACCACCTCTTGATCCCCTTGAACTAGGGAAATGGCAGGCTGAGGAGAAAAAAGATCAATAGGATCTGAAAGGAAACCTTTAGCCTGAGATGAGCCTTCCCCAGGATCCTCAGGTCCGGGAGCCTGCACAGGCAGAGGCATAGGAGAGGAAATGGCAGAGAGCGAATCTGGCTGAGAAGATTTCAGTAAAAATGCTGTGTGCATTGCCAGAATAAATTCTGGCGAAAAAAATGACTCAATCTTCTCCTGAGGCGCAGAAACAGCATCGGGAGGCTTTTCTTGGCGCCCGGTATCTTTGGATGTCTTTGCCTTCCTCTTATGCGGCCGAGGCTGCTCTGACACGGCACTCACCGGCGCTGACAAAATGGCCGTCTTTCCCGCCTTTTCGGCTGGCAAAGACGGATCCTCTAACCCTTGTAAAGACTTTTCTGCCATGAAGAAAAAAATACCCCCAAAAGTAAAAACAGAGGAGAAAAACCGACCGGCGACGGGATCCCCGCCAGGGAAGAATAAACCCAAACCGGTTCGAAGTAACGCCGCGGTATGGAGACAGGGAAGACAAAAGCCAAAAATAACTCACCCGATTAAAAAGAAAAAACTGAGCCGTTCCCGCAGAGCCGCCGCTAGCGGTAAGGACAGGAAGAGTGTCAGCGCTACACCAGAGGAACAACTGGGGCCCCCAGGATCACTCTGTAGATGGAGACGGAGGCAGGCAATGAGGCAGGCTCTACCTCGCACTGCAAGTACTTTTACTCAACGTCTCTGTGCCTTAAAGCTATAGCGCACTTAATTTAGAGATTCACAATTTCTGACAAGAACTATAGCAATCAGCTCTGCTAGAGCCAAAATTACTTAGTGAAAATAAAGGCAAGAGGGAGAAAAAATAATTCGATCCTCTATAGCTGCTGAGGACTGAAAGACTGATGGTTAGCCCTAAGGGGGAGTGGCTTCACCTCTCAGGAAAACTTGAAGCATTCAGTCCTCAGTTGCTATAGGGGATTGACAACCCTACCTTTCCCTGGACTGGCCCGGAGAAATAAGGAAACAAAAGCACATAAGCTAATTAAGTTTGTTCAAGGCCACGCAACATACAACCAATAAGACACTAACTGCGACTCTGGGACATGGCCACTCCAAAACCATGCTGCCCAATGTCCAAAAGCATTGAATTCAATAGACTGCTTGCTCAGTCATTGTAGCCAGAAAGGGAAGGCATGAGATGACTCTAAATTGCCCATACCATGCATGGCAATATACAGCAGCGACCAAAGCAACTATCTGGAGCCCAGATACCAGGTGTTTCGCCAGGTGGCTTCTTCAGGGAGCTCTTTGAAGTGACGTTGCTGGTCACGAGGCACAAAAATAAGCAAGAGAAGCACAGTAGATTTGCTGCACAAACTGCCGGCACGATAAACAGAAAGAATGCCCGGCAGTTTGTCAGGGCTCCAGATAGTTGCTTTGATCGCTGCTGTAAATGCCATGCTGAGCTTACTGACTTTCAGTTAAGTTTTAGCACTTTTGTGGATGCAGTTTATTTTCTACCATGCTGTCATGCTGTGTTAGATTTATTAGCACTCTTGAAGGCTACAGTTGCTGATGTTACATGACTGTTTACCAATTTGGTTTTGCTATAGAAGGTTTTTTTGACCACTGATGTCTTTCTGAGCTCAGTCAATTGTTGTGGCACCATTTGGATACATTTCCTGCTTGGTCTGTCCATCGATTGGTTCTTCCTCAGACTATATTGGTAGAAGTATTGGCTGAGGTATTTTTTTCCTCTATATATGTATACTCTTTCAGTTGGTTCCAAATTAGCATTTATTTGAGACTGTTTTTTCTCTTTTGTTTTCTTTTGTGCCTGGTTTGGAGTTTTGTTTTCTTTTTTTATTCACCATTTTATCCTAGCCATCCCGTTATAAAATAAATGCATGTTTAAAGAGTAAGTGTAAAGGCTGAGGTCAGGCCTTCCCTACACCCCACCCCATTCTTATCAGGGTCATTGGTTTCTAGTGGGAGCAGGAGCTATCCACAATTGTTCCTGTTCTTCTGTGATCAGGTTTCAAAACAGAGTCCATGACTCCTAGCAGTAATCTTTCAGTACTTTCTCTAAGATGCCACAAGAGCAAATTTGGCAGGCTGAACCCTCAGGATAGTACCGTGAGAGTACCACTAAGGGTCACTGGCACAATTATAAACCCAGCACTTGGGAGGGAGGAGCAACTGGTTATAACTCCTGCTCCCACTGGACAGAAAGGACCAGAGAAGAGACTAAGGGCGGGGAGGCGGGTGAAATTGATACTGAGGGAGATGGGACCGATCTCAGCCTTTACATCTGGCCCTTCAAGCCGGCACCTATAATATATCAAGGTCCATTTGTTTTTTTCAAATTGACCTCTAGCAGTAGTATCGCAAGAGCAAAAGGTCCTGGGTGCCATTTTGAACGTAGGAATCAGAACAGAAGCTCCTGTTCCCACAAGATTTCAGGGACCCTGATAAGAGCCAGGAGAGAGGGAGCTTGTGCTGGTGCTGGAAGAGGTTGGGGAGGGCCTTGTGCTGCTGGCACAAAGGGATTGGAGGTGTTCCCAGAGATCAGGAGCAGTCATTTTAAAAAAGTTGCTCCAATATACAAGTGGGGTAACTCTGCATGTGATTTCCTTAATATACAGTCCTGCTGGTCTTTACACATATTTTACAAGAGGATCTGCTTTTGGCAGATCCGCTTGTAAAATATAGTGGAAATTTTCCACATCCTGACCTCAATGTCCTAATTCCCCTCTCCACATCCCATCTAAAAAAAAAAAAAAAACAAACAAAAAAAAAAAACACCCACAAAAACCTGCCTTCATATGAACTATACTTCACTGTTTTTTTAGGATAAAAAAAGATTAACTTTATTCTTCTTCCCCCAACTATAAAGAGGAATTAAAACTAAGAATATTAAGAATGTTAAACTGGCTTTTCTTACTTCCAAGTGAAATGCTTTAATTTAAGCAAAAACAGCCTGCACAGGGAAACAAAATTTAAATATTGATGAACCATCAGAAAGATGCTATGCCACTTTATGCAACCATGACCACCAGCAAGGAAAAAAAAACCCACAACATCCATTTTAACCATACCACTACACTATAGCTGACATATGGAAAGTATAGAACTTTTATGATATGTAATTGCTCCAATGTAATAAGTTGTGCAATATTTGAGTGGTGTGGAAATGATATGATCCCCTTTATGCTATTTTTTTTGAATAAAAGTCATCAATACTACTACCCTCTGCACTAAACAAACTGAAATTCCTTATTTGTATCTCTTTTGGGTCTTAAGAGGAGCAAAGTAAATACTCGTAAAATAAAATACATACAAAAACCTCTGCAGTATTACACAAAAATTTGTTGTCTGAAAAACGACTTTGCTAACAAACACCTTCTTCCTAACAGTGTTGAAGAAAATAGTCAGAACTGACCTTTCACAGTACAATTACTGCTTTTCAGAATGGGTCTAGAAATGTCAGTGATATTATTTAAAACAAACACATCCACTCTGCTACTAGTTATCTTTCAATTCTCCAACTGACCAAAAGAGGATCTCTAATAAAGAAGATGGGCGTGTTGTTTCCAGTAAGGTCCCAGTTTCCATCCTCTGTATAGAATTTCACTGCAAACCCACGGGGGTCACGGACAGTGTCCGCTGAGCCAGATTCTCCAGCTGTAAGAAACACAGATAAATATCTGGGCAGTTTAGCTTTTTCCAGTTATATTTTAAAAAAAATTAAATAAATCCTCCTAGCACAAAGAACTTGCAGTTTGTTGAAATCAAAGCCAACCAGATATTTACCAGGTTGGATTTTCACCTAGTATCCTGGATTTTAGTAGTCCATCAATTCTACATTAACACTGCTGAAATGTCACAAATACAAAGATTAGGTGCAGAAAAAGCAGAAGGCACCAAGGACAACTACTTGGCAGAGAAAAATCTTATTTCAACATGCCTTAGACCAGGCCTTGACAAATTTTGTTTTGTTTTGATGTAGGAGGCAAGCCATAAATCTTAGGAGCCAGTGACTGCAACCTCTTCACATGCCCCGTCTACCCTGGTGCAGAGGTGAGGTTACTCTGTGTGTGCATGTACGTATGTATATAGTATAGAACTGAAGTGCCTATGTGCATGTGTATCTGTAGTGCAAAGGTTTGCTGCCCTTTTCTGTGTTATGAGGGGGTAGAATGCAACATACATGCATACATCACCTTGCACTCTTCCCCACTACCCCTTTAAACTTTTTTCTAACTCCGTCTCCCCCCCCCCCTCCCCAACCTTTCTTGTGCAGGCCTTGATCATGGCCTTCCCTTCCTGTTCTGCCCACAGGAGAGTGGATCTTTGCCATCACAGTGGCTATGCTCTCTTCTGCCTTACCTACAGTGGAGAATCTGACGGCAAGTGGAGTTCTTTTCCCGATGTGCTCAAACACTTTAGCTTTTGTGAACTGTGTGATGTCATGCGTCACTTCAAAATAACCAAATGCTCCTGGGGAAAAAAAAAACATACAAAATCTTATATTCAATGTTTATAAAACCAGATACAAGCGTAAGGACTATGGCCATGCCACACTGAGTGAGCCTAATCTTGTCTGATTTTGGAAGCTAAGCAGGGGTTGGGCCCAGTCAGTACTTGGATGGGAGACCACCTTGGAATATCAGGCGCTGTAGGCTTGCTGTGAGGAGGAAAGGCATGGCAATCTACTCCGGTTGCACCTTGCCAAGAAATGAGTTATTAGCTTTAAGCCAGGAAACTCAGATGGCTAGTTACGTTCCAGGCTTTGATTATACCTTACACTAAAACCTAAAATCAAAAGTCCATCAACACTTTTATGCAAACATTAGAACTAATGTTTCTTGGATAAACACTACAAAACAAAAACACTTCCCCTTGTACTCCTCTCATGGTCAAACTTCATAACTTAATTGATGTGCATGTAAGAAACAAGTTAAAAAAAAAAAACGTTGGACTTAAAGGAAAACAGTTTTAGAATTCATTTTGCAACATACCAAAGAAATCAATAGTTCATGGGTACAAAAACTACTCAAAAGACGGAAGTAAACCAAGTAGAATGAAAATTCACAAGCAAGCAGGATATCCTACCTGCCCCCTTAGCATGCACAACCCTCTCAGGGATCCTCTCTCGATCAAAATGAGCCATTTCATCAGTGAAAACCACATCTTGGACCAGAAGAGGGCCCCGGGGCCCTACAGTGAAAGCATTGAGCTTGTCTGGAACAGGAATTCCAGCTCCAGTGGTCAGAGCATCAGGTTTCTAAACGTGAAATGCACAATTAGCATAGTCAAAATAGTTTTGGATAAAAATAAAAATTAATGGCAAATAAGAACATTAGACGAGTATACTGAAATAACTGACCAAAATGGGGAAAAACACCCCACACTGCATCAACAAAAATGCTTACACTGAATTTTGCCGCCTTGTTAAAGGTGAAATTAGGCCTTACCTGCTAATTCTCTTTGCTCAAATCCCTCCCAGTCCAGTCACAGTTCTGTTATGCCTTTCTACTAGCAGATAGAGAATAAGAACCACCACGGTTTGTTTTGTCACCCTGTAAGGGTCCTGTGCAGCCAACCTCACAGCAGTATTTCTGTAACAAAGCTAACTCCAGCAAGAACAGTTATTAGGAAAGGGGAAAAAAAAAAGTGTCCTTAATGAGTTAATTGTGGCTGGAATGTTCTTTAAGGGTATTGTATCCTGGTGATGCTTCCTATAATCTAAACTATTAAGAGGTGCAAAGCATTAAAAAAAATCTGCTGCATAGGGAGCTCTTAAGAGATCTTAACTACAATCTTGCTTCGCCTCACCTTATCCCGCCTGGCAATTTCTTATATCCCAAAACGTTCCCCAAGATGGCAGCTCTTAAATAGGATCCTCCATCCCCACATAAAATGGCCACCACTAAAGACTTTGAGAGAACTCCTCGCAGAAATCAGACTAGTATGAGACCTTGTCGCCATGGATGGTGACGCATTGGATTCGATCCGCATTGATCTTTTATTCAAGCATTTGCTATACTGCTTGATATTGTGGATCTTAAAACGGAGATAGCTTCGGTGACTTCCCACATGGACTTGGATACTACCCTTACTAGTCATGAAAAAATGCTTGCAGCAGCTTCCTAAAAACACAAAAAAATACTTACCCTGGAAAATCAATTTGAAGATCTGAATAATCACATCTGAATACTGGGTATTAGAGGGTGTGGAAGGGAATGATCCTGTAGCTTTTCTCCAAGACTTCCTATTGAAACTACTGCACTTTAATCTCTCATGGTTTATGAAAATAGAGCGGGCGCATAGGGCTCCCTCCCACCGAATGCCACAAGCAAAATATCTGACCATTTGTCCTAAAACTGCTTTGATGTCCACAGACTTTACAATTGTTGCAGGCTGAACAACAACATGTGCCGCTTATGGATGAGGACAACAAAATCCAAATGTTTCCTGATCTGTATAAGTAAACAGTAGATTGCCGCAAGTGACGTTCTGCCTTTAGGCTGCAATTCCAATTTCTTCAGGTTAAATATGGCCTGTTCTTTCCAGAGATACTGTAGTAACGCTGAACAGACAGGACCTTCAAGGACCTGGAATTAAGAGCTTATCTTACTGAATATGAGACTCCATCATGCACTAAGGCCATCTCTACTGGATTCTTTAAGCTCCTGGTACTCAATATACTTTTCATAATTCACTGGTATTAATATCTCTTTTCTGCACCAGTTCATGCAGGCTTGATCTGTTTGAATATGATGTGTTCATGCTGTTTCATTTTATGAATATTAGTATCCTTTTAGCTTTAATATGTTACGATACTGATCAGTGTTCGACAGCCAAAATGCTTCGGACACGAAAGCAGCTGTTCTAAACTAAATTTAAGGCTGAACACAGAAATCATAATGAAAATGGCTGATTAGGTCTAGTTGCTAAGATATATGCAATTAATTAATTAGTCATTAGGGGCCATTAACTAACTATTATGCAACATTTGCATGAGATTGCATAATCTCTACTTGCAACCAATAGAAATATCTATCCAAAACCAGATGATGCAATCAGTATTTAAATTTGCATCACTTGACAGTATAAATCTTAAGGTGTATTAGTCACAGAAAAAAAAAAAATTTGCATTATTTTATGCCGATAGGTCAATCACAGCATATTCGGCGATGCATTGTACTTGTGTTAATACTGCAGATAATTTCTGCTATATTTGTGGTGAAGTGACTTTTACATCACAAAAACAGAATATGACTGTGGTGGTTAAGAAAGCCTACAACTTATATTTTGGCTGCAGACTAGGAGATCAGGATAAGAGAAAATATTTTTTCACTCAACGTGTAATCAAACTCTGGAATCTGTTACCGGAGGATGTAGTAAGGGCTGTTAGTATAGCTGGGTTTAAAAAAAAGGTTTGGACAAGTTCCTGGAGGAAAGGTCCATAAACCACTATTAAAAAGGGACCCAGGATATCAATGCTTGACCCAGTACAAGCATTGTGGAACCTGTGTCTTTTGGGGATATTGCTAGGTACGTATGACCTAGATTGGCCACTGTTGGAAACAGGATACTGGGCTTGATGGACCTCGGTCTGACCCAGTATGGCATGTCTTATGTTTTTATGTTCTTAGAGCTGGGCGCCACACATATGCTGCAATACATGTGCAACAAATCTCAGGCAATGGATGAATGGGAAAAGGCAATCAATGCCTTTTGCAGTTCCAATGATCTGGAAAGCCCACAGATCACGTCAGCAATTGCTACTTCTGCATGGTTCCTCCAATTCAGAAAGGCATATCCAGAAAGAGTAAGTGGACCGTGCAATATCCAAACATTCCATCTGCAATACGCCCCAGTGCCTCATGGAGAAGGGTTGCTGATTTCCAGAATGTCAAAATCATTATCATTAGAATCAAGTGAGGAAGAAGAGGTTTGTAGTCATGAACCGTCAACCTCACGGGACCCACAGTTTCTTCTGGCCACTGCTAATGAGTTACACCTCATAACGCAAGGTGAACTGAATGGCCTTGTCAGGGATTTGGATCTCCCGAAGAATAAAGCTGAGCTTTCGGGTTCCAGACTACAGCAGTGGAATCTTCTGGCTGGTGACATTTGAATTTTTTTTTTCCGGGACCGTCAGAAAGACTTGGTGTCTCATTCTTTTTCAAAGAAGGTGATCTTGCTACATGCAACAACGTAAAAGGTTTAATGGCAGCTCTCAATATTTATTACAATGCAGATGATTGGAGGCTCTTCATTGATTCATCCAAAGTCTTAAAGCTGTATTGCTGCATAATGGCAACTTGCTACCATCAATTCCTAATGGCCATGCAGCTTTTATGAAAGACCTGACAATATGAAACAACTTTTGAAATGCATAATGTCACGCCCTTGCCCCTGGCTTAGAGGGGCAAGGTAACGGAGAACTTCTCTTGGTGAGCTCAAATAAACTAGCTTTTCCTCAGGTGGATTCTGGGACATGTAGTTTGGCTCTTAAGAAGAAGTGTAGTCATGGTCCAATGTTAAGGCAAATGACAGAATTTATTTTAAAGTAAAGTTCAAGTAAACTTTACACAGGAATTTTGTCCATTCAGGATTGTTTGCAACAGAGCATTTAGATCAGTATAACTGCTTCACAGTCTTTTAAACACATGCAGCTGGTTAACAACGTTGCTCAGTCTTAGAGAAACACCTCTGCTCAGCAAGGTAAAAATACTCTAACCTTGTGTTTGTGAAGCACTTAATAGCAAAAGAATAACTCAGTTCCTCTGGAAGAACCTCTTTCCCTCCTTTTCAGGATAGGTTTTAAACTTAAAATAAGAAAACAAGTAACAAACATTCACAAGCTCTCTTCAGCGTGACTCAGCACTTTCCTGTGAAATGCAAACACGTGGAGTTTTCTTCAAACCCAATTCCTGGCTCAATTCCCGTTACCTGCTTCTAGGAGACTTTCTCATTCAATGCTAGCCTTTAGCATAATGATTCCATGCTTGTAGCTTGACACAGGGTACAGTCCATGGGGATATCTAGATCTTTATTTATTTATTTTATTTATTTAACAGTTCTTCTATACCGCTCTATTTTAGATCAGAGCGGTTTACATTTAACATCAACTATACAACACAAGGAACTTTGAGTTGTATTTACAATAAACAGGGAGATCAACTTGGAAGTAACTGGGGGAAACTATGTACATTCTTAATTCTATACATTGTATCACACTGGTACCTGATTTCAGGCAGAACATATCTACATTTTATTTACACTGCAATTCCTCCCCTGCCAACTCAATCTGCATATCCTCTGGTGTAGTTAGGGCAGTGTCCTGTTCTGAGCTCTGGACAGTGCTCAGAATACAGCCTCCCTGGGGGTTCTAATGTCTCTCCTGAGCTTAACTCTCCCCGATAAAGACAGTCAGTACCTGAAGCACTGGGCAGTTCTCCCTGGATGTGCTCGCTACGGTTCCTTGTCTCCTTCCAGCCTCTCTGGAACAGCTCTCTGTATTCCTCTCTGGGTTCTCTCCTGGAGATCTGCAGGTGCTCCTGGTTCCACTCCTGATTCCCCTGAATCCTCCGAGTCCTCCAAACCTGAGACCTCTGCCTTCCCAGAGCTTCTTCTTTCCTCTGAGTTTCTCCTTTCCTCTGAGCTTCCCGTTTCCTCTGCTTTAGTGGGGGTTTATATTTCCCTCTCCAGGGCTCCAGCCCTTCCTCCACGCCTCCCAGGTGATTGTAATCACCTCTCAAGCCTGCAGTTACGTCATAGGAGTTTGGGTGTGGCTGACTGAACTTTCTCTCCTTCAGGTTTCTTTCTCTATGGAGGGGCCTGAAATCCATGCCCTGTAGGGATTTCTCCTTCCTTTAAAGTTAAAGTCATTGGCCTTTTCTATACTCATAGGCTCAAAACAGGCTTCCTTGTCACAATAAACTATGAACAACATGCATGGTCAATCTGTGGTGACTTCAAAGTGGTCGTCCTCTTGCTTGGTCTTCAGGGTGGATACAAGTACTGCTGCTTCCTGTGTGAATGGGATAGTCGTGCTAGAGATTGTCATTTCGTCAAAAGGGACTGGCCACTCTGTCAGTCACTGGATCCTGGAAGCAAAAATGTTCTGTTTCCAGCACTTGTAGACAGCAACAAGATTTTGATGTCTTCCTTGCACATCAAGTTGGGACTAATGAAAAACTTTGTCAAGGCGATGGATAAAACTAAACCTGCTTTCAGGTATCTTAGTGGTAAATTTCTTAGACTGAATGATGCCAAAGTTTAGGAAGGAGTTTGTTGGCCCTCAGATTCGTGCACTTCAAGATGAATTTCTTTGTTTATTGCGTGGAAAGGAAAAGGCTGCATGGATATGTTTATGTTTGTTTATTTGAATTTGATATACCGCTCAGACCAAAAGGTATTAGAGCGGTTTACATTACTACATCATTTAAGGAAATAAGAAAAGAACGCCATTATAAGATAGGATAGAGTAGAGGACAGAAACAGTCAAACAGATAGGAGAAGGACACGGAACAGCAAGTTACCCTGATATATAAGCAGGACATCAATATAGACTCCAGAAACAGACGCCACGGACCAACGCCTAAGGGCCACGCCAAAGGGCCCTCTTAAGCCGTTGGGCCTGGCTGCTGATTGGTGGGCTCGTGGAAGCTCCTGCTCTCACCCCCGTCAGAAGCGCTGCTCATCGGAGGCCCCGGCAACGGCGGATCTTAAGCGGATAGCATTTGAATCAGCGACAAAATTTTCTTGGAAATAAAGTAAATAATTACCAAGAGATTGTTCAAGATCTTCTCAAGGAATACAAAAACCTTAGTTGCAACATGTCCTTAAAGATTCATTTTCTACACTCATCTAGATTTTTTCCCACAAAATTGCGGAACAGTAAGTGATGAACATGGAGAACGATTTCACCAAGACATTGCAGCCATGGAAAAGAGGTATCAGGGTAAATGGAGTCCATCAATGCTTGCAGACTACTGCTGGACAGTGACAAGGGATATGCCATTGCTTCAGTACAAGAAACAGATCAGGAAGAGTCATGAAGCCACTGAATGAGAACAAAACTTGCTAGAATGTACTTACAAATGTTCTTAATGAAATTTAAATTGCAGACATAATTACTCCTCTGTTTCTTCTAAGTACGTTTATGAACTTTAATTTATAAAAACATGCTTGTTGTGCAAAGTTTTATTTGTAATAAGATTCTGATTTACATCTAAGGATTTAGGCTCGATTTTCACCATAAATAGTGATAAAATGTACATTCAACATATCATAGAAACAGGAGCTAATTGACCAAATTTCACTATCATATTTGAATTCAGCGTATCAAATTCATTAAGAAATAGCACATTTAATTTCTGAAGCAAACAATTTTTGAAAATTTGTAGAACAGTGTAACCTACTAAAGTGATAAGAGGAGAAAGGAGGGCTGTTTTATGAACTCATATTGACCATCTCAGGGTTATTCTTGGGGGGAGGGGGTGTTTATTATTTGTAGGCTGATTCCCAGGGCAGACACTTGCTGCCTGGCCATGTTTTTTCCTGTTGGGTTGGGTTAGATTAGATTAGGTTATATTTCTGTCTCTTGCTGTTCAAGAGTTTATTATAATTTTTTTCTACTAATAGTGGTGTTCTTCTAATTGAAATTGAATGATTTCTTTATGACTTTAGTTCTCCAAGGTGTGTCTTTTTACAATCATTTTTGGCTTTTACTACTCATTGTGGATAGGAATAGTGTTATCTGGGAAGGCTCCCTTATTCAAGAGATAATAAAATATTTATGATTATGGCCAATACTCAAAGGTTTGTCCCTGAATGTTAAGGGACTTAATAATCCTATCAAATGGAAGGAGCTCTTATTGTACTGCCAAAAAGCTGCTGTGAATATAATTTACCACGGGAAACACATTTTGACTTAGTTGAATCCCAAAACGTTGGTGGTGGTCCTTAGATATTACTGACATGCTCCCCAACATTACATAAAAATTGTTGCCATTCTTATTTGTCATTCTCTACTTCATACTACCCTGCAACATAGGTCAGATACAGAGGGTCGATGGGCCAAGGCTCAGATACAAAATGGCACAGACAGGCTTACCCTTTTTACGCTATATACTCCAAATATAAACTCCTCGGTGTTTTTTCATTCCATAGCCAGGGAAGTGACAGTTATGGAGACTACCCCCCTAATGCTGGGTGATGACTAAATCTTGTGCTTGATCTGGTCCTTGACAGAAAATCCACCTGTAGGATACGATCATCTCAGGCTACCATGGTGGCGAGAGCTCTTATGGAAGATTGAGGATTGGTAGACCCTTGTAGGCTACAATACCCTACTGAGAAGGATTTCACATTCTTCTCGCTGCCCCATCATACACATTCCCGAATAGACTTCTCAACAGCTGTTTTATATTATCATAGGTTTCCTTCATATAGACTGCATGACCAACTGAAATAGATGGCAAAATCATTGGCACTGCAAAAGGCATGGATTTCCTTTTTCTATTCAACCACTGAGGAAGAATTTTACACAAGTGTTGTAGCATATGTGTGGGTCCCAGCTCGTCCTGATCTCCAATTTTGCAGCCAAAGTAAAGGCGATAGGCTCTCAATGCGGTTATGTGATCCAAAAGTCACTTCACCACAAATGTAGCAGAAGTGATTTGCATTGTTAAAACAATTTCAAGGCATCTCTCACTTTGGCTAAATGGGGGGGGGGGGGGGGGAGAAGACTGGTCTACAGCCAGAATACTACAGACGCGTCATGTTCATTTAAAAAATGTTGTGCAATTTGTTCTACAGAGTGATGTAATTAAGCTGAGTTAGGATTTGATCAGCTATTCGAACACGAAGCAATTCATATCATGCATGATGCAATAACACCTTCAAATTTTATCATTGTTTTGCCTGAAAAGCAAGTACTGCCTAAACAAAAACAGATTTATCACAAATCCAGTCGAAGATGTGCATGTATTATAGTAATTTTATTTTATTTATTTATTTATTTTACATCTCTTATATACCGCACTCTTTGGCATCAGCGCGGTTTACATCGAACAAAAATTCAGCACCATAAGCAAGCGTCTGAGTTACAGTAAACAGGGGAATAAAACTTGGATAACAGGGTAAAATCAGTAAATGGAGTCATAATTTATAGTTTAAATTGAGATCCCTTCCCATTATAACTTGCATATCCTTAGCGCTTCTGAAGTTGAGGTCATATGTACTGACCCAGTAGTGTAAACTGAAAACTAGAGCAATAAAACAATTTTAAGCATCATGTTCGTTCTCCGTGACCCAGAGACTTAGTAAAGTGTGACTGAATTTATTTTGGAGGCATTTTGGCAGTAGAATGGTGTTTCTAGCAGCAAGCAACATACCATATTTCACCCCAGACACTCCCAGCACCCAAGTGGAATGTGCTCCGAGGCTGACCAGGACAATCTATCCTTTAAGCATATAGGCAGATGCAATCACTTCCTTCAACCTGAGAGCAAATGAAGCTTTAGAGGTTGCTTCATCCTTACACAGCTCCACTAAAAAACAAAAAAGGATGATCTGTCCACCCAAATTCCTTTGTCCTTGCCAAGTACTGCCTAAGAATCCCAGCAATGTAAGGCCCAAAATGTAGATCTCTGGCCAGATCTACAGACATTGGCAAAGATATCTTCTGATTAGGGTGAAAAGCTGACACCATCTTAGGTAGGAAAGACGGCACTGGCCAAAGGACCCCCTTCTTGGAAATCAAAAGAAACAGCTCTCAACAAGACAAAGCTCAGCGTTCAGAGATTCTATGTGCTGAACAAATTGTCACTAGGAAAACTGTCTTAACAAATCTTTCACTGAAGCCTCCAGCAGGGGCTCACAAGAGGAGCATCCATCAGCGCTGCTAAGAACAAAATTAAAGATACCATGGCAGAACCACAGCACGAGCCTGTGGATGCACATGCTTCATTCCTTGCGAGAAATAGACATCCAGATAAGAGGCCAAAGAAACTCCCTCAACTCTACAGAGAAAAACAAATCAGGCCAATGCTACCACTTGCACCTGCATTGAATTAAGGGTGAGCCCCTTTTCCAACCCCATCTGCAAAAAGGGGATTAGCACATCATGCAGCAAAGCACCAAAGGGATACAAAGCCATTCTCTCACTCAAAAAGTCACCAAACCTACACATATGCCAAAGATATAGAACATTAGCACATGTTAAGGTGGAGTCACTATGACCTGGGGAGCACAGTCCTTCCAGCACAGAAGCACCCTCTCAAGAATCAAGCTATAAACAAGAATTGATGGGTCTCTGGCATGAGAACTGACCCCAAGACAGAAGATTGTGTTTCTTTGGTAAATGAAATAGATCCACAACTACCAGACATACTAGATCCCCATATGATGACCTCGAAAACCAAATCAAGTGCCACCAAAATCAGACTTGGATGCACCTATCAGGGGCCACTGTAGAAACACATGCAAGACTTCCCTCGAAGCCACAATGCATCCAGACTCTCCAACATTATCTACCGCCTGTAACTGAAAAAGCTGGATACCTTGGCATTGAATGCAGATACCATGAGATCCATCACTGGCAATTCCCAAAAGTCCACAGTCTGCTGAAAAAAACACTGACCATATGAGAGATCATTTCCCTAGGTCCAAAAGATTTTTGCTGAAATAATCTGCTTGTACGTTTTCCTTTCCTGCCAAATGAGCTGTTTAGAAAGCCAGCAAATGGGTCTCTGCATTCGAGCAGTGGGACCACCTCTTACCCAGAATGAGGCTGCTGGTGCTCTTCTGACGACTGATGTATGCCACTTTGGTCACACTGTCCAACAGGATTCATCCATCCTATATTGGACAGAGGCTGAAACACTTTGAATGTCAGAAAAACTGCTGGTGAATCCAAGCAAAGTCAGACCACTTTTTTCTCCTCCAGGGACCTCAGCCCCCGAGTCACCTGGTTCTGACAATGCGCTTCTCAACTGCTCAAATGGGAATCCATTGTGATCATTACTCTGTCTGGCACCACCAGCAGCATTTCTGCCAAAGGTTTGGCAGGGTTCAGCCACAGGGAAGGCTCGCTCTGATCTTGCCCCATGACAGCCTGACAGAGAAACTGTTTGAGCCAACTACCTGGCCATCACCACCATCCTCTGGAGCAGGCATATGTGTGCACGAGCCTACAACACCAACTCCAGCATCACTGTCATGGAACCCAGAACCTGCAGATAATCCAGTGCACAAGGTGCATGAGAAGGTCACAACAACAATACCTGCACCCAAGCCTGCAGCTTCTGCAACCTCTCTCATCAGCAACACCGGGCCTGCCTTGGTGTCAAAGAGCCCCAAGATACTCCAATGACAGTGTTTCAGATTGCTTTTGGTGAAACTGATGACCCAGCCTAACTCCTGGAGCAGATACTATACCCAACGCATGGCCAAGGGACTCTCCTGATAAGCCTTCGCCCTATCTAGATGACTGGCTGATCAGAGTGAACCAATACGCCCCCCCCCCCCTTGCTCAAAGGTGCTGCCATGACCACCATGTTGGTGAAAGTCCTGGGGACAAACGCAAGACTGGGTAGCATCCAAAACTGAAAATGGCCCATGGGTACTGCAAACTGCAATTACCACTGATGCTCCAGAAGTGTGGAAATGTGCAGGTACACCACCAAGTCCAAGGAGGTAAAAAAAAAATCTCCTTGCCTCACTGCCACTATGACTGACCACAAGGGGTATGTGCAGAAATAAGGCACCTGCAATGCCCAGTTGACTTGCTTCAGATTCAAAAATTGGCCAAAAATGTTCCTTCTTTCTTGGGCACCATAAAATAAATGGGATTATCGACCTGGGCTCCATTCCTTTGGGGAACTCAGTTGGCTCAAGTTTCCAAACATGCCTTCTCCAGTGCACAGCAGGGAGACTCCATAAAAGAGTCTGAAAGGGACCAGACCAGCTTGAGGGCATAGCCCCCACAAATCACTTCTAGAACCCATTGATTTGATGCATGCTCAGGTGGAGTGAAAGGCCTGCAGACAGCCTCCTACTAGGATCACCTCTGCATGAACCTCCAAAACTTCATTGGAATGGCTTAGAGCCTCCTGTCAAGCTGTCCCATCCTCCCAGGACTGACCCACTGTGGGGAAAAACCTTGGCGCAGCTGGAAATAACCATTCCTCGCAGGGCACAACATCCATCAACTCCTGGTAGGGACCACACAAAGACACAGATGACTTAGATCCCTGCAGTCTGACTTTCTGGTAGCCAATGCACCTTAGAGAGTCATCTGGGTCCTTCATGAGCTTTTCAAGTGCCTTCCCAAAGAGTAGCTTACCCTTGAATTGGAGCTTACTCAGCTGGAATTGCAAGGCCATATCTGCCAACCAGTTATGCAGCCACGAAGATGGTGAGCTGTAAGCAAGGCCCTTACCAGGTCTATAACACATCAGCCAAGGTGGCCTATTCTGATTCCAACCTAGCTGCCTCAAACAACGAACTGTGGAGCTCCTGGGAAACCTCTGGTAGCTTCTACCACTGAAAACATATGCGCCACATACACCCTGCAGATCACCATCTGCAGGGCAAGAAGCAGACACCTCAAAAGAAGAGTACAGTTCCAATTTCCGTAGGAATTGACATCTTTTTGGTAACCTTGTTATCAATGTCTCCACTTTTGGAAAACTTCTTCAGGTCGGTAGAATGTGGTACAACCTAGTCATGGCTGTTTAAAAAACCTGGTTATTCATTTAGGAGAAAAAGGGGTTTAACCCTCCCCCCCCCTCCCAGAGCTGCTCTCCCTCCCCCCCCCCCCCAACCTCTGCACTAATTCATTGAAGTCTGCAAGGCAGAGAGCTCCTAGACCTGCTGAAGGGACAGTGATGCCCTCCCATCATGGTGTTAATCCCTGCCAAAAAAGGAGGAGAACTGACTGAAAGGAGGCAGAGGCTAAGATGCCCACAGCTCCTACAGCTGCCACCCAGGTCAAAATGCCTTCAGATACTGAAAAAAAAATATACTCCTCTACAGAGCATCTCTCTCTTGCAGCCATGGCACAAGCAGTCAGAACGGACTCAGATGGCTGCAGCAGACTGCACACACCACCCAATCATATGCCACGCTGCACCGCTCCCCCTCCCAGCAGTCCAACTGTTCCAATCGCAACAGGCTCTTCTCACCTCAGCGGCTGCAACCGCTCCGATGCCTTGCCAGCATCCCTGGAGCCTCTGCCACACACTGCTAGGCTGTGTTGTGCTCAACTGCAGCTGACTGCCTTGCAGCCTTAAAGGGCCCATAATTCACCTAGCAGTTCTCAACTCTGGGCTCCCTCCCAGAGGTTGGGGAGAAGAACAGAGAAGTTGCCCCTGCAGAGGTCCACACAGGATGCTTCTTCCCACACAGCATTTGGAGAGGGGGAGGGTTCTATACCATCTAGTGCTTTGCAGAGCTGACTGGTTAACATTTAATTCAATACCTCTAACTGTCTCTATTGCTGCAGAGTTTAAACTTTTTCCTGCCTCTGCTCTAATCCGCCTGTATGACTAACCCCTCCCCGCTGAGGTATTGTATAGCCCCTTTTCAGGTCTTCCACCTGTGTTTAGCTGTTTGCCCCTCTTCCCTCTGGGAAGAGAAGTCCTCCATTGCAAGCTTTGCTGGAAAGGTGACTTCTACTTGCTTTTTGCATATATGCACATATACATATAGCTAGTGTGCTCATTGCAACTTTTTAGCACTTTTGTTCAGCTTTTCTCAGCTAAACAAAAAAAAAAAAACACAAAAAACCCCACTTATCCCCCACCGCCTCCCCTCTACCCACACCCCCCTGGCACTGTCTTATAGCTGTCATCTGCTCATTACCTCTTATTCACAGGTGCATCTAATCCTGTGAGCTCTCTCCCACTTATCTATTTCTTCTGGCCTCTGTTCTCCTCTCCATCCCTCTTCTATGGCTCCTCATCACTGTCTTCCTATTTTTCATACTCCTTAATTGTCTTCCCTCCTCCCCTCCTTATCTCCCCTTTACCATCCTCACTTCCTCCTTCATTCTGTCCTCTACCCTGTCATCAGCTCTTGAGCTTCACCACTTTCTCCCTCTCATTCAGCCATCTCCTCTCTAAGACAACCTCACCCTTGTTTCCGCCATACTGTTTCCTCCCTGCCCCATACTCTTCTACTTCTCTCATCCGGAGATATTAACCCCAACCCTGGCACCACTGGACTTTTATCACCCTCTGAAGAGAGATCTTCATGCAACAACTCTAATCTTATTCCTATCCCTCTCCTTTCACCTTCCTCATGTGCCTTATGGAACACACTCCATCTCAAATAAACTTGCTTTTACTCATGATCTCTCTCTAATGTTCTCTGTCTTCTTGCTCTGAGACCTGGCTCCTCCCAGAAGACATGGCATCTGTCACTGCTCTGTCATGGTAGGTATCAGTTCTCCCACATGCCTTGTCCCACTGGCAATAGTGTTGCTGCTGGGCTTCTACCTTCTCCTTCTGGCCAATTCCAACCCCTCATGCTGCCTCAGTCTCACTCCTTTCCCTCCTTTGAAGTCCACGCCAACCGCCTTTTCACTCCACTGCCTCTCCGGGTAGCTGTTATTTATTGACCTCCTGGCAAGACTACTTCTACCTCTCTCACGGACTGACTTGTGGCTTTCCTTCTTTCAGGCTTCCTCTTCCCCCACTCTTATTCTCTGGGATTTTAATATTCATGTTGATAACTCCTAACACTTATGCTTTAAAGCTCCTCTCCCTTACCTCATCATTCAACCTCCAGCTTTGCTCTACTGCCCCCACTCACCAGCATGGCCATTGTCTTGACCTTGTATTTTTCTCCAATTGCTTACTCTCAAACCTCTGTACTAAGTTCTTCTCTTATCTGACCATCACCTGTTCAGCTTCACTCTTCATCACCTGCCGCCTCAACCTCTTCCTGTCTCCTCCAACCTCTTCAGAAATCTTCATGCTATTGACCCTTTAGTTCTCCTCCACCATTTCATCATCTCTTTCCTCCAGTCATCTGAAACTGTTGATGAGGCAGTAGCTTCCTATAAAGCTGCACTCTCCTCTGCTTTGGATGCTCCCACTCCACTCATGCCATGTCCTGTGAGGCGTACTGCACCCCAGCCCTGGCTTTCATCCACTACTCACTATCTATGTTTCTGTGCCCGTTCAGCAGTGTGCTTGGCTCAAATCTCACACCCTTGCAGACTTTTTACACTTCAAATTCATGCTTGTCTCTTTCCAGTCAGCCATAGCACTCGCCAAACAAAACTATTATGTCCATCTGACTAACTCTTGCTTCTGACCCTCGCCGTCAGACCTCTCCCTCCCTGCCCAAACCCTGGCTGACTATTTCTATGACAAAATCCACAAGATCACCCTCCAATTCCCCACAGTCAGCTACTTCCCCTCCTTCTCCCCCTCCCCCTCTTAATTCCCAAATTTTCCCCTCATAAGAACATAAGATATGCCATACTGGGTCAGACCAAGGTCCATCAAGCCCAGTATTCTGTTTCCAACAGTGGCCAATCTAGGTCATATGTACCTAGCAGTTTCCCCAAGGGACACAGGTTCCACAATGCTTGTATTGGTCCAAGCATTGATATCCTGGGTCCCTTCTTAATAATGGTTTATGGACCTTTCCTCCAGGAACTTGTCCAAACCTTTTTTAAACCCAGCTACATTAACAGCCTTTACTACATCCTCTGGTAACAAATTCCAGAGTTTGATTACACATTGAGTGAAAACATTTTCTTTTATTAGTCTTAAATAGTTTACCCTGTAGCTTCATTGCATGTCCCCTAGTCTTTCTATATTCTGATAAGGTAAACAATCGATCTACGTTTACCCGTTCCACTCCGTTCATTAATTTATAGACTTCTATCATATCTCCCCTCAGCCGTCTCTTTTCCAGGTTAAAGAGCCCTAACCTTTTTAGCCTTTCTTCATAGGAGTATCCTTCCATCCCCTTTACCATTTTGGTGGCTCTTCTCTGAACCTTTTCTAAAATCGCTAAATCCTTTAAGATACGGCAACCAGAATTGTACACAATATTCAAGGTGCGGTCTCACCATGGAACGATATAGAGGCATTATATCATCTTTTGTTTTATTTTCCATTCCTTTCCTTATCATACCTAGCAATCTATTTGCTCTCTTGGCCGCCGCTGCACACTGGGCTGAGGGTTTTAACATGGTATCCACAATGACGCCTAAATCTTTTTCCTGGGTGGTGGTTTCTAATGTGGAACCTTGCATCGTGTAACCATAGTTTGGGTTGTTCTTCCCTAGGTGCATAACCTTGCACTTGTCCACATTAAAATTTCATCTGCCATTTTGATGCCCAGTCTTCCAATTTATCAAGATCCTCTTGCAATTTTCCACAATCCTCTTGTGTTTTAACAACTTTAAATAGTTTTGTGTCATCTGCAAATTTGATAACCTCACTCGTTATTCCACTTTCCAGGTCATTAATGAATATGTCAAAAAGCAGCGGACCCAGCACAGATCCCTGGGGTACACCACTATTCACCTTTCTCCATTGGGAAAATTGGCCATTTAGCCCTACCCTCTGCTTTCTATCTTTTAACCAGTTCCTGATCCACAATAGTACACTGCTTCCTATCCCATGACTCTTTAGTTTTGCCAAAAGTCTCTCATGAGGGACCTTGTCAAAGGCTTTCTGAAAGTCCAGATACACAATATCAACCGACTCACCTTTGTCCACCTGATTATTCACTCCTTCAAAAAACATAACAGATTAGTAAGACAAGATCTTCCTTGTCTAAAGCCATGTTGGCTGTCTCCCACTAGGTCATGACTATCTACATGCTGAGTAATTTTATTCTTTATGATGGTTTCTACCATTTTTCACGGTACTGATGTCAGGCTCACCGGTCTGTAGTTTCCCGGATCACCCCTGGAACCTTTTTTAAAAATTGGTGTTACATTGGCGATCCTCCAATTTTCAGGTATTAGAGATGTTTTTAATGATAGTTCACAGATTACTAATAGCAGGTCTGCAATCTCGTATTTCAGTTCTTTCAACACCCTTGGATGTATACCATCCGGCCCAGGTAATTTGCTACTCTTCAGTTTATCTAATAGTGGTAATACATCTTCCCGATGTATCGATATTTCCTTCAATTCTTCCGCACCTTTAAATACCACTTCAGTCATGGGTAACATCCCTACATCTTCCTCAGTAAAGACTGAAGCAAAGAATTCATTCAGTTTCTCCGCTATCGCCTTGTCGCCTCTTAGTGCTCCTTTAACCCCTTTATCATCTAATGGACCAACTGACTCTCTCACAGGTTTTTTGCTACGAATGTACTTGAAAAGGTCTTTACTTCACGTTTTTGCTTCCACAGCAAGCTTCTTCTCAAATTCTCCCTTTGCCTGCCTTATCAATGCCTTGCATTTGACTTGCCAGTGCTTGTGCTGTTTCCAGGTTTTGTCGTTTGGCTCTTTTTTCCATTTCCTGAAAGATGCTTTTTTGGCAACAGCCTCTCTGACCTCACCTTTAAACCATGCTGGCAGTTTTTTGGACTTCCTTCCACTTTTCTTAAAGCTGGTCTGGGATTCCAAGATAGTATTTTTCAACAGCCAAGCCTGATGTACGTCTTTAACCTTTGCAACTGCTCCTTTTAGTTTTTTCTTAACTGTTTTCCTCATTTTATCATAGTCTCCCTTTCGAAAGTTAAAAGGTAGTACTGTGGATTTCCTTACTATCCCTCCTCCACTAATTAAATCAAAGGCGATCATGCTATGATCACTATTGCCAAGTGGCCCCAACATCCTTCTCTTGCACTAGATCTGGTGTTCCACTAAGGATTAGGTCTAATATGGCTTCCCTTCTGGTCGGTTCATGAACTAGCTGCTCCAAGAAGCAATCATTTATTTCATCTAGGAACTTTATCTCCCTAGCATGTCCTGCCATGACACTGACCCAGTTGATACCGGGGTAGTTGAAATCACCCATTATTATTACTGTGCTGTAACATTTGTTAGCTTCCTTGATTTCTTTGAGCATTTCATCATCCATTTGGTCATTCTGGCCAGGCGCTCGATAGTACACCCTCACTGCCATTGCCTTCCCCCTTTTACATGGAATTTCAAGCCATATAGATTCTACAGCAGATTTTGTTTCCTGCAAAACTTTAATCCTTTCTGACTCAATGCCCTCTCTAACAGAGAGCAACCCCTCCACCAATTTGATCAGCTCTATCATTATGATATAGTTTGTACCCAGGTATCAGTGTCCCACTGGTTGTCCTCCTTCCACCATGTCTCTGATATTCCAATCATATCTAACCTTTCATTTAGTACTATATATTCTAACTCTCCCATCTTATTTTTTAGACTTCTAGCATTTGCATACAAGCATTTTAGAGAATGTATTTCATTCATAATTCATATTAGTTTGGCTATTGTTAGAGATGGGTAATTTAGGATCTTTAAGCTCTGTCTGCTCCATACTTGGGGGCATTTGGGCTACTTTACTCTTTTGTGGAACCTCTCTGCTTTTGGTAGTATCCTTCAAAGATACATTCTTCCGAACCATCCGCTCTTGGGCAACTGTCGGCTTTCCCCCTCTACCTCTGCTTCCCTCTCTTCCTTTTCTGTGATCTGAGGAGGTAACCATACACCTTCTTTCCTCCTCCAAATTCACTAACTGCTCCTCTGATCCTATTCCCAACCATCTCCTAAGCCTCATCTCCTCCACTGTTGTCCTTCCATCTCTCATATTCTTAACCTATCGCTCTCCACTGAAACTGTACCTGCAGCCTTCAAGCATGCTGTAGTTACACCTCTCCTCAAGATCCTACCTGTCCATCTCCCTCCTCCCTTCATTTCTAAAACTATTAGAATGTGTCTCACTGCTGTTGCCTTGACTCTCTCCTCTCAAGTCCTCCTGGATCCTTTACAATCTGGCTTTTGTGTCCTTTATATTCTACTGAAACGGCTCTTGCCAAAGTCTTCAGTGACTTGTTCCTGGCAAAACCCAAGGGCCTTTACTCAGTCCTCATCTTTTTTGACCTTTGCTACTTTTAACACTGCTGACCACAACATTCTCCTTGATACCCTGTCTTGGCTTGGTTTTAAGGGCTCTGTACTATCCTGGTTCGCCTCTTATTTCTCCCATTGCTCTCTGTGTTTTGTTCTGGTGGATCCTCCTCTGCTGCTATCCTGCTATCAGTTAGTGTACCCCAAGATCTGTCTTGGGTCTGCTCCTTTTCTCTCTCTATACCCATTCACTTGGCGTGCTCATCTCTTCCCATAGCTTTCCAGTACCATCTTTATGATCAATCTCCATACCGAAAATCTCTCTGGCAATCCAGACCCGGATCTCTGCCTGCCTTTCTGACATTGCTGCTTGGATTTCTCACCACCGCTTGAAATTGAACATGGTCAAAAACAAGCTTCTTATTCCCCCCCCCAATAACCTTATCTCCTCTTCCTCCTTTCTCAGTCTCTGTGGATAACTACTCCTCCGTTTTCTCAGCTTGCAACCTTGGGGTCACCTTGACTCCTCTCTCTTTCAAACACATCCATCTGATAGCTACAACCTGTCGTTTCTCTAACACAAAATCCACCAATTCCTTTCTGAACACACTACTAAGGCACCTATCCACTTCTTAATCACCTCCCGTCTTGACTATTGTAACCTACTCCTTTGTTGTCTCCCTTTGAATCATCTCTCTCCCCTTCAATCTGTTTAACACACTGCTGTGCAGCTAATCTTCTGCCAGCTTCATTGTGCTCATATTAACCCTCTTCTCAAGTCACTTCATTGGCTTCCTATCCGTTTCTGCCTCCAGTTAACAACTTCTGCTGATCTACAAGTGCATTCACTCTGCAGCTCCTCACTACCTTGCCTCTCTTATCTCTTTACACCCCCCCCCCCCAGGAACTCTGCTCTTCTGGCAAATCACTTATATCTGTGCCTCTCTTCTACTGCTAACTCCAGACTTTGCTCCTTTCACCTTGCTGCACCTTATGCCGGGAACAAGCTACCAGAATCTGTAAGTCAGGCACCTTCTGACCCTTTTCAAATCCAGGCTGAAAACTTACCTCAGAGCCCCAATTGCCACTTTCAAAGGACTGCTATCCTTTAGAGCTCTTATGCCTCTATTTAGCCTGTTTTTTTTGCCATCCAATTGCATCCAGAATCCACAGAAGCCTATACCAGCTCCATCTGCTGAAGACTGAGAAATACTGGTGCAAGGTTGGCTGTACAGGATCCTTAGGCATATCAAACCAGTGGTTCTTAGTCTCCATCTGCTGGTAAGAAGGCATAACTCCCAAGCATCTGGACCGAGCTGGACTGGAAAGACAATGAGGAAATTAAAAAAATATACATACAATAGACCAGGAAGAACACTAATATATCTGTATATATTAGCTACATTTTTCACATGTATCAAACTGCCTGTTTCTAGACATCACTGTCTTCGTGGTCTCAGATTAGAAGAAAGGTAATCTAGGAGAATTTAGGCTTCTTTGGATTACACACTCTTGTAACAAGATCTCTCCAGTTTTAAAATTCACTTTTCTCAAGTTCACTCTAATTTATTTATTTAACAAATTTATATACCGCGCTATTTGTTATCAGTGCGGTTTACATACAACAAGGGTGCACAGTCAGGAACCTGTTCTGTGCTTACATTGTAACAGGAGTTTAAACTTGGAGCAACAGGGAAACTATAAACATATGTACAAAATACAATTCGATTTGGTTTGTATATACAAGGAGGGCTAAGGCAGGTTCAAAATACTTGTGACAGGGTAAGGTTTGTAGACATTGGTGAGTGGGTGAGCAGAGGTGGGGTGGATGCTTGAGCAAAGTGAAGTAGGAAGATGTGGTGTTTGATTGCCTTACGGAACTGAATAAGGCCTTTGATGGATCTAATTTCTGGTGGAAGTTCATTCCAGCATTTTGGGGCATAGAAGGCGAATGTTCTTTTCTTGGTCGTCTGGGTGCACTTGATGGACTCTTTGGGGATGATCAAGGTGTTGTCTGTTACTGATCTTCTGAATCTGTTTTTCGGGGTGAGGGTGATAAGGTCACTGAGTGTTGTGGGGGCTAGGTTATTGATGATCTTGAAGATGAGGAGAAGGATTTTGTATGTTAACCTGCAGTGAATTGGAAGCCAATGGAGTTCCTTGAATATCGGGGTAATATGGTCTGATCTTGCTAAACCCCAGAGAACACGTGCAGCTGCATTCATGGCAAGTTGCAGCGGATTAAGGGTGTTCTTGGGGAGTCCATACAGGGCCATATTTGCGTAATCAAAATGTGGAAGAATGAGGGCCTGGAAAATGGTCCTGAAGTCATTATGAGGTAACATGGGCCTGAGGTGCCTTAGCGTTCTAATTTTATTGTAGACAGATCTGGTGGTGTTTCGTATGTGCTCCTTAAAGTCGAAATGCTGGTCCAGAGTAATCCCTAGGTAGCGAATGGAAGGTTTACTAGGGAGTTCCGCATCTCTTACTTTTAGGGAGGATGGAGGGGAGAACTCTTTGTTCCTTGATATGAAGAGAACTTCCGTCTTCTTGAAGTTTATGCGGAGATTTTGAGATAGTAACCAGTCAGTGATGGCGTTGAAACAATTGATAAGGCTGGAGAGGTCTGGTGGTTTGATTTTGAATGGTGTAAACAGCAGGACATCATCTGCATAGATTAGAGTGGAGATATTGAAGGAGCGAATGATGTCACATATCGGCTGCATGTAGACATTGAACAGCAGCATGGATAAGGAGCAGCCCTGCGGAACACCTTGGTGTTGGCGGAAAGGCGTGGATGTGGTGGAACCAACTCTGACATGCTGCCAACGATCTGATAGAGAAAAGACCTACACCATTCCCAGGCGAGGCCACAGATGCCCTTCTCCTGGAGACGAGTGAGAAGTTGATTGTGATTAACGGAGTCAAAGGCAGCGGAGATATCTAGGAAAATGAGAGCGAAGCCATTTTCGACCTTGTCCAATCCTCTATTCAAAGCGTTGGTTAGGGTGGTGAGGAGAGTTTCTACGCCGTGAGACTCCCTGAACCCGTGTTGACAGGGGTCGAGAGGTGCCATCTCATCAATGTGGTGTTGAATCTGCCACTGAACAACCTTCTCTATTATCTTGGACAGTAGAGGTATACTTGAGATTGGGCGGTAGGAGTCAGTTTTTAGTGGGTCAAGTCTGTTATTCTTCAGAAGTGGTCTTATTGATGTTTGTTTGAGGAATGCGGGGAAAGAGCCTGTTGTAAAGGAGAGTTCAATGATGTTGATTAGAATTGGGCTAAGTTCAACTCGCAGAGTTCTGATCCAGTATGCTGGGCAGGGATCACTTGGAGCTGTAGAGGTGTTGATGATGGCGATGAGATCTTGGATGTTTTTCTCTGTTGGAGTTGTGAACATTGTGATAGGTGGAAGTGCGGTGAGTGCATAGCAGGGAGTGGTTACTGAAACTGTCTCAGTTATGGAAGTTTTAGATTGGAGGTAGTCAGCATATGACTGGGGGGAAATAGGCTTGAGTTGGGTAGGTGAAGGTTCCTTAGTTAGGGATTTTGCTAAGCTGAAAAGGTCTCTAGGTTTGTTTAGAGAGCGGAGAAGGAGTTTGGCGTGGTATTCACTCATTCTGAGGTATATGGTTTCACGGTGGAGTTTAAGGCTGGATAGGTATGTTTCTTTGTCAATTTCGGATCGGGATCTTCTCCATTTTCTTTCAAGTTTCCTAAGGGAGAGGAGGGATGACCGAAGATCTGCTGTAAACCACAGGGCTGGATGTCTCCTTCCTTTAGGTCTCTTGGGAGCTAATGATTTGTCTATGGCTGGTAGCTGAGCAAATGTTTTCAGCGTGACGTTCCAGTTGGTGATTGCTTCCTCAAGGTTCGGAGGCACTGGATTGAGCTTAGGTAAGGCAAGTTTAACTAACTCTTCTTTATCAAGTAGTCTGAAATGAGAAGTGGATCTGGATTCCGTATTGGAGGAGAAATGAGTAAGATGGATGGGTATCTGGAACGTGATTAGCTTGTGATCCGACCAAGGAATGGGGGTGATGTCCATGTTTAGGTTGGCCTTCTGGCTGGCAGTGGAGTGGGGAGCAAAAATTAGGTCCAGCGGATTCCCTTTAAGATGAGTGGAGGTGTTCACTATTTGCTCAAACCCAAGTGTTTGCATAGCTTCTAATGATTCACAATCTCTTACTTGTCTTAGTGCATGTGTCAGCATGGCTTCTGATGAAGATCAGTACAACAAAAATGTACCAGTTAATGATGCATACCAAGGGATATAATGCAAATGGTTGGTTAGACAGAGAAAGGGAGTTAAGCTGAGTGTCCTCCAGGAATCTGTTACTGGAAAACCTGGTCAAGGCAGCCAACATAGCAAAATTCAAGAGAGGTTTGGACAAGTTCTTTCAGGAAGTTATTGGCCAGGTAGATTTGGAAGAGCCATTGCTCATCCATGGAAATGAACTGGGATCTGCCAGGTTCTTGTGACCTGGACTGGCCACTGCTGGAGCAAGAGTGCTAGGCTTGATGGGCCTTGGACTTACCCAGCATGGCTTTGCGCATACGTTGGTGTTTTGCAGAATATTTTCTTGATCCGTCAGTAGGCAGTGAAGATTCCCTGAGGAAGCTATCTGTGGCAAATCTGTGGCCCATAGTTGGAATGTAATTGTGAATTGTGTTATGCAGTTGTAGAATCCTGAGGAGTTGGGCTACCCACTTGGGGCATTTATGTGATTTTGTCAACCCGTGAAGAGGCAGGGCAGTTGTGGAAGTTATCTGGAGCGTTTTTGAATCCATAACTGCAACGAGGTATTCTAGCCTGTAGTAGCAATGATCCCGATTGGAAGTTCTACCTGGATCTGTCCTTCTAAATTTTTAGGAAGGACAAAATAGAGTATTCATCAGACGTTCCCCCAAAATATGCAGCATATGCAAGAAGTTTGTTTTATTTCAACTCAGAATGCTTTCAGTTTAGGCAACGGGAACATTTCTAAGTTGTTTTGAAGGTTTTCCATGAGATTGTTATATTGGGTTTATGAATGTGATACTGCAACTATCTGCAATAAAAATTTTGAGTCCAAAGCCTCATTTGGCTGTTATGCAGTTTAAGTGGATAGAATAAGTGGATGGAATGAGTGGAATTATACATGAGGGTGCTTGTGAGCGAGTGTTCATACATATAGATTCAGCTGCATCTCGGTATATATAAACTGGTCTAAGGTTGATATTCTGTGGACAAAACTTTTTTACATATTATGACTATTATACATTATGTTATATTATAAATGTAATTGTATTTAAAGAGCTTTAGTACAATAAATGAATAAATGGAATATGAATGGATACAGTGTTATCTTGTATTAGTAATAAGTAGTATTACTTGTCTACCTGTATAGGTATTACCAGTGGTTTTGATTATTACAATTAGGGCCGTTTAAGATTGAATGTTGCAAACTAAATAAACCCCAGACTACAATGTAACAATTGTGGTATTTTTGGTTTAGATAGAAAGGGCCAACAGGAGTTAAGAATTTTAATAAAAAGACACATGCAAATGTAAACAATTTAGGGGGGGGGGTTTAGTTTAACAAAAAGGCCATAAGAAATTTCCATGCTAATTCAGGTAGTGATGCAGTATAAGAATTAGAGGTGTGGATGTGTCAATCAAGCAATATAATTTTAATAAAATTCTAAAGACGTGTTAAATCACCCACAAATGCCACTTTGTAGATAAGTATTTAAAATTTCTGTAGGGACATTTTCACTGCAGTCAATTAAATCTTAGTTTGTTTTATTACTTTTTATACCACACAATAGCAAACCACACAACATGATGTACAACAATAAAAAAAGAATAAGAACATAAACTACTACTATTATTTATTTACTTACAATTTCTTCTATACTGCACTATTCAGCATCAGCACGGTTTACATGGAACATAACAATCAGACAGGGTACATAAGTCTGAGTTTACAATTAACAGGAGAACCAACTTGGATAACCAAAGATAACTATTTACAAAACGGTGTCATAGAAAAACATAGAAAGAGATTTAATGGTCAAGGACCCCTTGCATGGTGTGGTCTCCTGGCTGACAAGGTGTGTTGGTACAGTTGTAAGTAATTGAGTGGGGATGTGGTTCATTGTTCTCTGGGAAGTATTTGAGGAAAAGGAAGTGTTTAAGGGCCTTCCTAAACTGGATTAGGTTGGTGATTGCCCTGATGCTTGTTGGTAAGGAGTTCCAGAGTCTTGGGACGCAGAGTCTGAAGGCCCTGTTTGCAGTTGCCGAGGTGCATCTTGTTAATTCTCTTGGCATTGTTAGCATATTTATTGCTGTGGATCTTCTTGGTCTATTAGGGGCTGCTGTTTGGATAAGGTCAGATAGTGAAGAGGAGGAGAGATTATTGACCGCTTTGAATGTCAGCAGCGCTGTCTTGAAGAAGATCCTGGCTTGTATAGGAAGCCAGTGTAACTGCTTTAGAAGGGGCGTCACATGGTCTCTCAGATGAACCGTGGAGAACCCCCGCTGCACTATTCATGGCGAGCTGTAAGCTGTATTAAACATTTATAAAGCACTACAAGGCATACGCAGCGCTGTACAGACATAAATAAAGACGGTTGTCAGAGCTTACAATCTTACAGACAAGACAAAAGATAAGGGTAGAATAGGGAAGGGTAAGGAGACAAGGAAACAAGGGGTAAGGATCCAAAAGCAGTCTCAGGAGAGCCTTAAGCATATGTATTTGAAAAGGGGCAAAGATGAGACCTGATGTACAGACTCAGGTAGTTTGTTCTAGGCATAAGGAGCAAGGTTAAAGGAATGAAGTCTGGAGTTGGCAGTGGAAGAAAAGGGCATAGAGAGAAGCAAGCCAGTAAAAGAATAGAGTTCATTAGGAGGGAGAGTGGAAAGGTAGTGAGGAGCTGATGAATGCATTTATAGGTCAGAAGAAGTTTGAAGTGGATATGGAAACGGAAGGGAAGCTAATGAAGTGACTTGAGAAGAGGGGTTATGTGAGTATGTCAAGGCTGGTGAAAGATTAGTCGTGCAGCAGGGTTCTGAAAAGATTGAAGGGGAGAGAGATGACTCAGAGGGAGACCATCAAGGAGGTTATAATAGTCGAGATGGGAAGTAATTAGAGAGAGGGCAAGTGTTTTGGTAATGTGTTCAGAGAAGAAGGGGCAAATTTTATTATAGAGAAAGAAACCATAGGTTTTAACTAACTGTTGGATACTTGAGAAGGAAAGAGAGGAGTCAGACTAGACTCAGGGCACTAAATTTTTAAAGCATGCCATCTGTAATTTGGTTTATAAATTTTGATTTGAATTATTAAAATTATGTGATGGCCTAAGGTTTTTTTTTTTAATTCTGGCCAACATTAAACAAAAATAAAGGCATACTAAACCAATCCTTCCTAGAGATAACTGCAACTAGTTGGTGCCATAATATATTTCATGACAACCTCTGTCACTATTCTGTAATCCAAAATGTCTTGTTGCATCGCCAAAATACACAAAATGGTTTTCTGAAGCTTTAGACAAATGGGAAGCTTACGATACACATACCACGTCACAAGCCACTTTAAGAATCACATGTTAGTATTATAAGACCTAGACTTTTCCATGCACTTATTACATTTTAAACAGTGATGCAAGATGGGGCCCTAAAGTGTTATTTTGACCTATGCCTTTGGCAAATGTGCCATGCAAAATACACTATTTGTACTGCAAATTCACCAATAAGCCAAAAATTTTACTGCAGCATGAGAGTTTTCTTTCAGCCCACAGTGAGCTGTAGCTTTTCATAACTAATACAAAACTAGTTAAATAAATAGAGAAACCACAAGCTAGTCTACAAATGTAATAAGTTAGTACAATAAAAAGATAAAAGCTTATTTTTTTTTTATTTTTCTCCCTTTTTATTTAAGCTACCATAAAGGTGGACTAACAGTTATCACGCTACTTTATACAAAAGTAGAAAGAGAAGTTTGGCAATGCTGCTTTAGAATAACGTCTCTCCCACTTGGTCAATGCGATCATTGCTTCTGGTTCCATGCAGTAGTAGCCCCACAGTATCAGTACCATACACTTCTGCCCCTCCAATGCTCTTGTCCTTCATGTTGCTGGACAGTTACCTCATTGTCCTGGTTTCAGACATTTATGCAGTTAACCTCAAAATACAAGTGTTTACAGGTATTGTTGTTCTGTATTCCCAATTTTACATTACATATGGTCAGAATTTGGGAGCAAAATTAAGGCAATTGCCCTAGGCTACCTCACCATAAGGGGTCCCATGCCTACCCAAAACTAAAGAGGCATATCTTGCTGCATTAGCATCACCTCCCAAGTTTATGCTCCGTTTATGTTTATGCAATTTCTTGTATACCACCCAGGCTGAAGGGCATCAGAGCCGTTTACAATCACTACAAGCAGGTACTGGATACATTCCCTCGTCCCCAAAGGGCTCACAATCTATGCGCGTACCTGAGGCAATGGAGGGTTAAGTGGCTTGCCCAAGGCCACAAGGAGTGTCTATAGGACTAGAAAGGCCAGTCCTTCCGGCTTGAGATTGTTGTCCCCAGGTGGGGGCCCAAAACTAAAGAGGCATATCTTGCTGCATTAGGATCGCCTCCCAAATTTATGCTCTGGGCACTAATATGTTTAATCGCGCCCTCCCCCTCCAATCATTGCAAGTGTTGCCAGATGGTTACTTCCTCTTCCTCCTCCAATTACTGCAAAAGTTGCCAGGTAGTTAGTTACTTCTCGTCCTGAAGCTGCCAGGTAGTTACTCCTCTCCCTCCCTCTCCAATCCTTGCAAAAGCGTGTAGCTCCATACTCCCATTGCCTCAGTCGCCGAGTTTTCTGCAGCGGGTGGGCAGCACGCGCCTCCTCCACAACCGGAGCCGGCGTTTTACCCGCCCCCTTCTAACGGTCGCGGCGCGAGGAAGCCCGGCGACATCTTACCTGAGCGCTTCGGCCCTCCTTCCACAGCTGCATCTGGTCCGCGGCTCTGTCTCTCGTGTCGGCCATGTTTCTTTCCCCCTTCCTGCAGAAGAACAAAGGTCAGTGTGTTTTTGACTCGCAAGTTATGTGCGCGTAGAACTATCAGCAAAGCAACGAACTAATCTGACGCGAGGCTCGCGACTTCGCAAGCCCCCCTTTAAAGCCAGCCAGCCGGGGGCAACCACCACTCTTGTTAGAAACCCGCCCACTCGTGCTGCGCTCTCCTATTCGGCGAGAAGCAGATGCATCCCCTGGCTTTTCACAGTTGCTTGGCTGGTGGGTCTGCCAATCAAACCCAGCTGACTGTGCTGTAAACTATCCGAGCAAAGGTCGGTGGTAGCAGAGTGGGAGGAACGGCCGAGGGCACCTCGGGCTAACATTCCATTAACTGAAGCTGACCTGGCTGCTGAAAAGTGGACTCTGGTTCTTCCAGCGTATTTAACTAACTTCTCTCTGAGTCTGTTTAAGCAATTTCCCCATTTGCTGCATCTACAGACAGACTCATTAAAACATAACTATTAAACTCCACAATCTCTTCCTGCCCCTCTGTACTTGCCCCATGCCATGCTTTAAGTTCAGATACAGTTCCTGTCTACACCAACTCCACTAGGAGACACTTCCACTGATCCACCACCTTTTCTAGAAAAAAAAATTATTCAGATTACTCCGAGGTCTATCCCCTTTCCCCTTCGTCCTTTCACCCCTCGTTCTAGAATTTCCTTTCAACTGGAAGAGGGCCACCACCTGTGCATTTATACCATGGAGGTATTTAATGTCTGTCATATCACCCCTCTGTAAGTATACATAAGAGAGCTTTAAATCTGTCCTCATATGTCTTATGACGAAGACCACTGACCATTTTAGTAGCAGCCCTCTGGACTGACTCCATAGTGTTTATATTCTTTTGAAGGTGCAGCCTCCAGAATTAGACACAGAACTCTAAATAAGGTCTCATTAGAGACTTGTACAAAGGCATTATTACCTCCTTTTTCCTGCAGGCCACTCTTCTTCGGATGGATGGAACCAGGCTGCTGGCATTAACCTTTAAAAAGGGGAGAGAACAGCTTTTAAACTAGATAATAGGGGAAAGCCGACAGTGGCCCAAGAGCGCTTGGTTCGGAAGAATATATCCTTGAAGGATACTACCAAAAGCAGAGAGGTTCCAAAAAAAAGAGTAGAGTAGCCCAAATGCCCTCGAGCATGGAGCAGACAGAGCTTAAAGATCCCAAATTACCCATGCCTACCAATAGCCAAACTAATATGAATAAAATAGTCTCTAAAATGTTTGTATGCAAATGCTAGAAGTCTAAAAAATATGATGGGAAAGTTAGAATATATAGCACTAAATGAGAGGTTAGATATGATTGGAATCTCAGAGACATGGTGGAAGGAGGACAACCACTGTGATACCTGGGTACAACCTATATTGTAATGATAGAGCTGATCAAATTGTTGGAAGAGTTGCGCTCTGTTAGAGAGGGCATTGAGTCTTTTGCAGGAAACACAATTTGCTGTAGAATCTCTATGGATTGAAACTCCATGTAAAAAAGGGGAAGGCGATGGCAGTGGGGGTGTACTATTGACTACCTGGCCAGAATGAACAAATGGATGACGAAATGCTCAAAGAAATCAAGGAAGCTAACAAAAGTTACAGCACAGTAATAATAATGGGTGATTTCAATTACCCCGGTATCGATTGGGTCAGTGTCACGGCAGGACATGCTAGGGAGATAAAGTTCCTAGATGAAATAAATGACTGCTTCTTGGAGCAGCTGGTTCATGAACTGACCAGAGGGGAAGCCATATTGGACCTAGTCCTTAGTGAAACACCAGATCTGGTGCAAGAGATAAGGGTGTTGGGGCCACTTGGCAATAGTGATCATAGCATGATCGTGTTTGATTTAATTAGTGGAGGAGGGATAGTAAGGAAATCCACAGTACTAACTTTTAACTTTCAAAAGGAAGACTATGATAAAATGAGTTAAGAAAACAACTAAAAGGAGAAGTTGCAAAGGTTAAAGACTTACATCAAGCTTGGGTGTGTTTGAAAAATACTATCTTGGAAGCCCAGACCAGCTGTATTCCACGCTTTAAGAAAAGTGGAAGGAAGTCCAAAAAACTGCTTTCTCCGTTTCTTTCCATTTAAGCTCTTTTCTTCCAAATAACATTTACATTATGGGAAAACATTGCCTTGCTACTTTTCCATGCATTGAAATAAAGGTTAAGACACTTAAAAATTGAGTCCAGTGAAATTTGTCTTAATACATTTTTGACTAGTTTTTGGAAGTTAGCACACCCTTTCTTAAGTCGGAACAGAATTAGATGGTAAAAGATGGTAATAATTTGATTCCATTTGATTCATGGCAGTTAATATCCTACTTTTAACAAACCCATGACATCAAAGTGGATCACCATTTTAAAACCATAATATACAATAAATGTTACAACAATATAAAAAAGTGCCAAAAATCATAAATTTTGAAAAAAGCACAGCTTTCATTTTTGTGTTTAAAACAAAGAGATTTTGATTCCACTCTAAACGCTGAGGTGAGAATTCCATAAATGGAGGGAGGGGCAACATAATTGTGTCATAGCCGTAGACAATGGAGACAACACAGTAGATCCCTCCTATAGCAAGAGGATAAAATCAAAATAAACTTGACTATCTTTTATATCTCAACAGATAGAGGGGAGTGACCTGCATAGGGTGGTGGGGACAACCCTAAACAAAGGCATATGGGGGGGGGGGTGACCTGCATGGACTGGCAGGTACACGTACTCTAGCCATCTTACCGGGCAGACTAGATGGACCATACTGGTTTTTATCTGCTGTCATATACTATGTTACTACCAAGTGGAAGAACTTAAAGGTTGTTGACAGTTTGTATGGCACTATAGACTTGGCCAATTGCATCTTGAGGTGCCACTGCAAAATACTAGAAAATATAAATTATTAATGAAGAGCATTCCAATGGTAGTTTGCAAACCTGAGGAAAAGGCTATTAGTTCCCAAAAGCAGGTCAAACAAATGTATTAAGTTAGTTCAATAAAGAGGTAGGGCCCAATATTTGAAGGGCATTTGCATGATTTTACAGCCCAGTAAACCGTGTAAGTGCCTTAGATGGTGGTATTCAATGGCACATATACGGTTAGTGCCATTGAATATCTCCATCTATGTCCCCCTATGTGCCCTGATGCTATCTGGCTAGCATCAGGGTGTGTCGGGGGTGTTCCGAGGTGGGGGCATGAGATAACTGGGCAGCAGCAATATTGCATGCTGCCCAGTTAGTGCTCTGTGCCGAAAAGCTAGGTGAGGAAAACCCTTGCCTATCTTTACAGTATAGGCGCTAACCAGGCAGCATGCAATATTACTGCCCAGCTAGCTTCAGCAGCTTCCAGGTTGTACAATACCCGGATATTCAATGCTAGAGCCACACGTGAACCTGGCGTTGAATATCTGGGTTTAAGGGTCAGAGGGCAGAGTAAGCGTTGACGCGATGCATAGCCTGCCCAGAAGAATATTGGCTTATTTTTGTTTAATTTGTTAATCCTTATTTCTATGCATTCAAGTGGAATGACATGGTAACTTGCCAGGACAGCCAAGAATCACCCATGATGATGGTGGTCAGACCAGTGGCCTGTAGTTGAAGTGGCAGAAGCCACTCAGCCTGTGGTGAAAGTCGTCAAAGGATAACCTTGAGCCAGCAGAAGGGGGAGTCCACTAGATCAGCAAGGGATGTCTTCTATTACAGCCCCACCCCCCAAAACAGTGTCAGTATTTTAGAAGCTGTAGTTATCAGCTGGATATCTGAAAACAGGCATATAGATGTGAAAATCATGGAGACATCCCCTGAGCCATTTTAGAAAGCCGGGTATATAGATGTCTTCAGCGTGAGAACATCCAGGTAGGATGAAGTGCATGGTGGAGATGTGCCCTGGATGATGCAAGGAAGTTGCATATCACAGTGCAATTTCAGAACACCACAAGCACATTAAGTCTGATTATTGAGGCATCCATGCCTATACCTGCTGTTGACAATGAATAATGTGCAAAAAAGTGCAGTTTCATGGCTGCAACACTTCAGTAGGAAAAGCAAAATATATTTATATTGCAGCAGTTAATATTTCCTGGCTAATAAACCTGCCCATAAATACATACTCCAAACATCGTACTAGCCTGCTGCCTTGCATCTGAGTATCTGAAATGGCAGGGTAGGATGTGCTGGTCTCATAAGATGCCCCTCTTCTAACTTACCCAGGCTGGAGCATCCAAGTACCTGGTTCTGGGGGCATGCACTCTGGGAATGTCCACATATGTTCATGGGTGCAGGCCATTTTACAGATCTGGCCTTGCTATCTGCACGGAGCCATCTCCAGAACTGGTTACTGGGACATTCATTTTTTTGGGGTGAAGGTGGAGCGGTTTCAGAGCAGCTGCCACCCCCCATGGTTTTTGGGCGTTCTGTGCTGGACATCCCAGATTTTTCCTAGACATTCCTTTTAAAATGCCTTTTCACATAGAGAGCCAGGCAGACACAACCTTGCTAGCTGAGCAGTATTTTGTGGGCCTGATTTATGTGCACTACTGCTGATCCAGTTCCCTTCACTTCCCCAGTGTAGTGTTTTGCTTTAAAACTTTTGCCTGTTTTTTGTTCCTGCTCGCTGCCAAGACTTCTGGTTCTTACTCCAGTCCTGCTCCCTGTTCCTGCCTGGTGCCTGCAATACTCTGCCCTGGGCCTAGCCCCTCCATCTATGCTCCTACGCAGGGTAGGCGCTGACATAACCATACTTATTTTCTTTGGAAACTGAAATATCTCATTTTAACAAAATACACTGTAGCAGTTGAGGTCATTTAAATTAAATGCATTGCTTTATACTTGCAAGCCTTTTCTGGCTCAATGGACCGGGGATGAGGACAGGTTTCATCATAGAATTGAAGGGGAGCCTCAGTTCATGGCATGAATTATTTGGTTTCTTCATATATAAATTCATTTTACACACTCTTTGAAACATCATGGTTCCCAAGAGTGCAACATAACTGTAGGTAAGCTATGGGATATAGGGGCATGTTTATTAACGTGCAGGAGCTTACCATGCATTCAGCTCCAAAAATTAGTGCAGGGGTTGCACTGGATCCAGGTTTAAAAAAAAAAATGGAGGTGTGCCTGGTATGTCCCCATATGGCTAGTACAGGTTCCTCACCATCCCCATGCTCAGCAGTTTGCTACAGTTAATGCAGATGCACTTAACATCACCTATTGAGATAGTAGTAAGTGAGCCCATGCTAAGGGCAACATTGCCAGTTAGCGTGTATTAAAGACCCCCCGTACTAACTGTCATGTGCATACTCCATTCCAGAACCCCCCAGTCTCCATCCCAACCCGTTAGCATGGGATTTTTAGTGAGGCCATATTTTTGGCACTAGATAGCAGTTGCCACAGTGTGCTTGATGCCTGCTGAACCTCGTGCTATTAGCACACTTTAATAAACAAGCCTTATACTGTATGTACTGTTTTGCCATAGTGTATGCAGTACATTACAGGTAGGTTTCCTTTATAATTACTTCATAATGTACTAGATACAGATCATGAAAGGCATCATGTTTGTTTAGCATTAGCTTCTTTATTGACCTCTAGCAACCTTTCTACTTGCTGCTATCAGAGACAGGATACTGACCTCAGTGGATCTTGCCCTGACCAGTTTGGCAGTTTTTATGCTTATTCTGCAGCCTTCTCCTGTGACCCTGCAACTCCATGACTCAGCAATAGCAGTCAATGTAATAAGCTGGTTTTGAAAGATAATACAATATAAATGTATGTGCATCTTCTGTTAGCTGCAAACACTTCACTTGATGTGCATACTTTTGAAATCTTGATAAGAGAAGCACCATAGAAAAGTAATTCTTCATGGAAAAGCAGATATCGGTTACACAGAATCGGGGCCGGTGCAAGGATTAGCAGTGCCCTAGGTGGGCCCTTCATTCTGCCATTGTCACCACCTCTAGGGCCTGCAGTGGTGGCAATAGCTTGGATACCACAACACAGCGCTTACCTAAAGTCTCTGGTACTGTGAACAGAGGTAGCCTGGAGACCAGAAGGTACAAGAGCATTTGATTGGGCTACATCATGCAATTAGGATCCTGCATCAATGTATGAAACCGGTAATTTCCATTGATTCAAATGCTGGGTTGTTAGCTTTTTTGAGGCCAAGATGATCATACGCACCTCATTGGAGACAGAAGCCTCATTTGTCAAGCACTGCTCAACTTCCGAGCAGTGAGGGAGAGACTGCTAAGGTTGTCATGTAGTATAAGCCCATGGTTTTCATTGAGGAGAAACTGATGAGTGCCCAGTGGCAGCAGTGCTTGTTCTGATAAGGTGAGGAGATGTGGGAATTGGGCTTGCCTGGGTCACGGTGGGGCTGTAAGGATGCCCTGTTCTCTCGTATTTTGAGCAGGATTTGAGTAATCGGAGGGAACGGAGGAAATGTGTAGAGCAGACGGTGACTCAAGGAGACAGCAAAGGCATCATGTGCCCATTGGCACTGGCTTGGTCAGAGCAGAAGAGGGAGTATTTTGTTTTTGGCTGAGGCAAAGAGATCCACTTCTGGGGTGCCCCATTTCCAGAGAATTAACTAAAGAACTGTCAAGTCTAGGTACAACTCGTGTGGATCTAGATGTTGGCTGAGGATGTCTGTCAGCTGATTTTGTGGCCCAGATAGGTATGTGCCCCTGAGGGTGGTGCCGATGGACTGGCATAGGTGCATGACCTCTTGATACAAGTAAAGGGAGCCTGACCCACCCTGTTTGTTGATGTAGAACATGGTGACTTGGTTGTCAGTTTGCACAAGCAGTATTTTTGCGATGGATCCATTTCTTGAAGATATTGAGGGCATAGAAGACAGCCCATAGTTCTAGGACATTTGATATGGAATGCCCACAAAACTAACACTACACGTTTCTTGTGTGGTCGGGTGCATGAGGTGCGCCCCCCTTCTGTAGGTGGAAGCATCAGTTGTGAGGGTGAGGTGATGTGGCAGAGCTTGAAAAGGGGCATCCATTGACAATATGGCTCGGCATGGCCCACCATCACAGTGTCTTGTGTAACATATACAGATTGCAGCCTGTCATAAGGATCTTTGTCCACAGGGACAGTATGTTGGTTCCAATGTGCACCTTGAGGTGCCACTGCAGAGAGTGCATGTACTGTATAGTCATGCGAGCAGTACTACATAAACAGAGGCTGCCATATGTCCCAGGAACTAGAGAATTATGTGAGTGGAGATGAAAGGTAGTCTGTCAAGCCTGACACTGAGGCACTGGAGGACCTGTGCTCTGTTATCAGGAAGAAATGCCCTGGCTAACACAATGTCTATACGTGCTTTGATGAAGCAGATGCACTGCCAGGGAATTGGGCTTGTGGTAAATATGCAAAAATCCAAAGCAAGTGACTGGAGAGTGTGGGTAATGGCCTACACTGTGTGCACTGCTGCTTTCTTGGAATTGGTGGAGATGAGCCAGTTGTGTAGATAGGGACAGATGCAGTGGCCTTGGTGGTGCAGATAGGCAATGACCCTGGTAGGCATTTTCTGAAGACTTTGTGCAGAGGAAAGCCCAAAGGGAAGTACCTTATACTGGTAGTGTTGATGTTTGAACTTAAAGTGAGAATAGATGAAGGATGTCTACATGATGGGGATGTGGATGTAGACATCCTTCATCTATTCTTCAAGTCCAGGGAGGCCAGACAATTGTTGCAGCACAGTAATGGAAGGATTGTGAGTTCATTTTGAACTTTTCGTGCTTTTATGTAAAAATTGAGATGGAGAATTGGGTGGAGGCAGCTGGAGATTTTTGGAATGAGGAAGAATCATAAATAAAACCTTTACTGATCTTATCTGGAGGAATTGGTTTGATGGCCTCACTGCAGAGGAGGCCAGCAATCTTCTGTGTCAAAATGGTCCAGAGTTGGAACCTAGTGTGCTGCCAGCCGGTGGAAGATTGGGAGGGAGTGGATTTTATATCCATCTCTGATTTTGAGAACCCAGCCATCTGTGGTGATGGATTGCCAAGCCTCTCTGAAGTGTCTGATTCTGACACCTGTTGGCAGGTAGTCAAAAACTTGAGTCTATTTGCAGGGTCAGCCCAAAGGTTCTTGCTGCCCTAGGCAGGTCTGATGTGCTGCCCCCACCATACCGCCTCAGACATCCAGCCTCTCATCAGGGGGTTGATGAGTGGCACAATGGTCACCTCTCTGAAGCCACAACAGGCCTTTAGAGTGCATGCATGTTCTCATGGCCTGCTGCTCCTGCCCCCTCCAACAGGAAGCAAGTGCATGCAGGCATGTGCTTTAAAGACTGCTAAGGCTTCAAAGAGGTGATTGCTGTGCTGCCTATCAACTCCCCGGTGAGAGGCTAGATGTTGGATGTTGCAGCAATGGCACGTGGTGTGGTGGGGCGGCACATCGGGACTGTCTAGGTCAAGCCACTCCCCAGTCTGCTGCCTTGGGCAACCACCTACTTCACCTAGCAGATGGGCCAGCCCTGTCTGTTCAGTAGCAAGTGCAGCAGATTGCTGCTTCCTTTCCCATGGTCATGAACTTTGGTTGTAGTTTGGATTGGAGTGGTACTGTGCTGGAGGTCTGTGGTATGACTGGTATCTACAGCATGGATAGAATTGCTGGAAGTATTGGAAATGGTTTGCCATCCTGAACTGGGAGGTCAGTGGGACTGAGATACAGATTCTGGGGACTGCGCCAAGAGCTCCTTGACTGTAGAATGATCCTTAAGTTCAGAAAAAACCTCTTGTACTGGAGCCAAACACAAAAAGGTTTCACCTTCAAAGAGAATATGTGCTAATCCTCTGGAAGTCCTGTCAAGGAGTATGCCTAGCAAATATGGCTATGGCCACAGATTGGGCTACCATGTCATGATGCAAGGGTTTATGGAAGTGGGCTCACAACTGGCTTTGGTCCTCTGCAGTCGAGACATATGGGTCATCCATGTGAAGGAGACTGGTGCAGGATCTGGAGGTGGTGCAGGATCTGGAGTTGGTGCACGAAAACCCTCAGGCTAAGAAGTCACCACAGACGTTTTACCAATGGCATTCATTGTTGGTCCTTACTAGGCAGAGTATGTGCCTGCGTTTTGGAACATTTGGCATTATTCAAGACTACTTTAGACACCATAGACTGGTGGGGCAACTGGATGGTTGATCCCTGGGGTAACAACTACTACTACTACTACTACTTTCTCAAAACCAACAGGTTGCAAGATCCAAGGCAACATGGTTTTACCGAAGGACGGTCTTGCCAAACAAATCTGATTGAGTTCTTTGATTGGGTGACCAAGGAACTAGATCTGGGGCATGCAATGGATGTCATCTATCTGGATTTCAGCAAAGCCTTTGATACTGTTCCTCATACGAGGCTTGTCAATAAACTCAGTATCTTGGGGATGGGTCCCAAGATAGTCAACCAATTTCTAATCCAGTTTACTGACAGACAACAGAAGGTGATGGTACATGGAGCTCACTTGGATGAGAGGAAGGTGATTAGCGGGGTGCCTCAGGGTTCAGTCCTGGGCCCGGCACTGTTCAATATATTTGTGAGTGATATTGCTGAAGGACTGAATGGAAAAGTCTGTCTTTTTGCAGATGACACAAAAATTTGCAACAGAGTGGACTCCCCCGAAGGAGTGGTTAACATGAGGAAAGATCTACAAAAGCTGGAAGACTGGTCTAATGCTTGGCAACTACGATTTAATGTGAAAAAGTGCAGTGTCATGCACTTGGGTAGCAGAAATCCAAGGGAAAAGTACACGATAGGGGGTGAGAGGTTGGTATGCACGGTTCAGGAGAAAGACCTTGGTGTGATTATCTCTGATCTCAAGGTGGCAAAACAGTGCGACAAGGCGGTGGCAAAAGCCAGGGGGATGTTGGGCTGCATACAAAGAGGGATTACCAGCAGAAAGGAAGAGGTACTTATGCCACTGTAAAAGTCACTGGTGAGGCCTCACTTGGAATACTGTGTTCAGTTTTGGAGACCATATCTTGCAAAAGATGTAAAAAGACTGGAAACTGTTCAGAGAAAGGCGACCAAAATGATTTGGAGCCTGCGTCAGAAGCCTTATGAGAAGAGACTTGAAGACCTAAATATGTACACTTTGGAGGAGAGGACGGACAGGGGAGATATGATTCAGACCTTTAAATACTTAAAGAGAAATGATGAACAAACAAACCTCTTCCAAAGACGGGGAAGCTGTAAAACTAGAGGGCATAACATGAAGCTGCAAGGTGGTAAATTGAAAGGCAATGTCAGGAAATATTTCTTCACTGAAAGGGTGGCGGATGCTTGGAATGCCCTCCCGATGGAAGTGGTGGGGGCAAACACGGTGATGGAATTCAAAACGGCATGGGACAAACACAGTGGATCCCTTTACAGCAACAGGATAAAAGCAAAATAAACGGTACCATCTAACTTCTGAACTATCTAGCGTCTCAACAAATAAGGGTGTCCTACATGGAGTGGTGGGTTCACCCCTAAACAAAAACAAAAACATGGGGAGGGGTGGCCTGCACAGAGCGACAGGTGCACCTACTCTTGCCATCTTGCTGGGCAGACTAGATGGACCATGCTGGTCTTTATCTGCCGTCACTTACTATGTTACTATGTTACTACTACTACTGTTAATCCATTTATGTAGTGCTACTAGGCATAGGCAGCGCGGTACAGAAAATATAAAGACTGTCCTTGCTTGTCTGTCAAGAGTTTACAGTCTAAGACAGACAAGACAAAAGATAAGAATAAGAGTAGAATAGGGAAGGGTAAGGAAATGTAAAGAAAACAAGAGATCAGGATCCAAAAGCAGTCTCGGAGGTGAGCCTTTAGCATGTACTGTATTTGAAAAGGGCAGAGATGAGACTTGATGTACAGACTCAGGTAGTTTGTTCCAGGCATAAGGAGCAGCAGGATGAAAGGAACAAAGTCTGGAGTTGGCAGTGGAAGAAAAGGGCAAAGAGAAGCAAGCCAATAGACAAACAGAGTTTACAAAGAGGAGTGTGAGGAGAGAGGGAAGGTAGTGAGGAGCAGAAGAATGAATGCATTTATAGGTCAGAAGGAGAAGTTTGAATTGGATACGGAATGGAAGCCAATGAAGTGAGTTGAGAAGAGGTGTTGAGTATATCAAGGCTGGCAAAAGATTAGTCACACAGCAGAGTTCTGAACAGATTGAAGGGGAGAGAGGCAACTCTTGGGAAGATCAGCAAGAAGGAGATTGCAGTAGTCAAGATTGGAAGTATTTAGAGAGTGGACACGTGTTTTGGTAGTAGTATTCAGAATGGATATGGATATATATATATATTAAATTTATTTTGTGTGTATGTATATGTAATATGAATGCTGTAATGCTGTCCTCTTAGCTCTGGCTATTTCTGTTATTTCCTTGAACTATGTCTTACTCTTTTTGACCTTTGTTAATTCAGACCCAACTAAGTTCTCTTTTCTCTTCTTTCTCCTGCCACCACAAAATTACAACCATGCAAAGAGCTTCAGACTTTATAGGATGAAGGAAAAGCAATACACACTTTGTATTTTTCACATTTCACATTTTTTGTTTTTATTTTCAATACAGCCTATGTATGAAGTCATATGAAAATAAAACATCAGAAAACAGCTGTGCAGGAGCTTTTAATTCACATATTGTAATCAAAATTAATTTTTGATGTTCATAATTATTTCCAAGTCCATAATACCATTCTTCTCTCTGCATCTGATTCCCCTTTGATTCTCTTATAAAAGAGCACACAAAAGACAATATGACAACCTCAAGGTTCTACTTTTTAATACTTTCCAGCATATGATACACTGAAAATAATTTTGTAAATAGGCTCTGTTTCTGTCTGGAAAAAAACTAAGGGCCCCTTTTACTAATCACTTAGGTTCCGATTCTGAAACACGACTAGCGGGACTGTATATCCTGGTGGGACATTCAGCCCCACTATCCGCAGGCACAATATTCTACCTCATGTGCCCCCCACAGGCACAGAGCCACTGTGCGGGGTGTGCTGGTCGGGGGTGGCATGGGGGTGGAGCAGGGGCGGAGCGGGGGCAGGCCAGGCACCCGGACATAGAGGGCTGATTCAGGTCATGGCTCTATGTCTGGTAGTCTCCAGGAGGACCCCCAGCTTATTCCACTTCCAAAAGTAGAATAAGCGCTGGGTGCCCATGCGATGGCCCTGGCAGCCCCCAGCTGACATGGAGCCGGAGAAAGAGAGGCCCTGCACCTGATCATGGCCCAGGCAGACCCCACCGAGGGTGGGGCGGTGGGGAAACGGGGTCCGGTTGCGAGTCGGGCCTTTGGCATTATTGCTAGGTGTCCTGGTGCCATGGCACCAGCACACCAGAAGGATCATGGGGCCATGCTGCAGGGTGGACGTCTCCCACGCTGGGCTGTCTGTGCCAGATCCTGCAACACAGGAATGTATAGCTCCCACAGTGCAGAATCGGGTATGAATGTAACCTATCCAGAATTTGGATGTTCAGATGTGCCCCTGTTGGAATCTGTCTCTTATCATATGCTGTCTGCTGCATGGTGCATTCTATTCCTGTGGGCTCTGTAGCAGATAAAACATGCTAAGTGTTTAGTAAAAGGGGTCTTAAATCTCTGAAAGGATGCAAACTCACCAAATTTATGGTGCTTTACTAATGTTCATTAATGTAATTTAATGCATATTAAATAATGCAAGCCCCATTATTCTCAGTGGGGCCTATCTACTAACTATGCGCTTAACTGGTTAAGGCACAGGAATAAATGTAGCCCTTGGTTTGTAGGAAGGAAATGGGAGCATCTCAGAAGCCAAAAACCAGAGACATCAAGTTAATCTAGGAAAATGAACCCTGCTAAAATATCTTCGTTTTGCCATAGGCTATAGCAGCTACAGAATGCTGGCAACTACTGCATTCCAAAGGTGTTATCCCCTCCTACCCCTCCAGCTTTGTCCAGACAAGATAAGTAAAGGTTAAAAAGAAGCAGCTACATCACCGCTCCCACATCCACAACTCCCTAGAGCACTCTGGACACAGGTGTCCCTCATCCCCTTGCCTTCTATACTGTGTCCACACACATCCCTATACTGCAAGCATTTTTATCATATCGCTGACATCATGGTTGAGAGGACGACCTGCTCCTCAGCCTTTAGCTGAGGATTAAAGAAGACTCTGCCTTCCTCCCAACCAACTCATAATAGCAACAATATCACTTCCAAACAGACAAATTGACAGAGAAATAGAAACATTGATGTATTTCCCTTATATTGTTTAAAAACAATAAACATAGGCCATGTGGTCTTTTTCTGTTGTCATTTTTCTATCTAGTCTGTCCTTCCATATAAACAACTACAACAATTCCCTTTTTTCCTTTAGAGATCCTCTGTGTTTGTCCAATGCATTTTTGAATTCAGATACTGTCCTCATCTCTACCACCTCCACTGAGAGACTATTCCACGGATAAAAATAATGGATGTAAAGCCTTAAAAACTGACACATTCAAATCCACTAAATCAAAAAAATAGCATAAACCTTTTCTTTGGTAGTTCAAAGCAAGTTATCTACTGTACCTAAATGTATTTCCCTGCCACCGGAGGACCAATGTCTCAGTGGTAGTAAGCTCTGAGAGGGAGAGAGATTATGATACCTTCTGCTCAGCATGTGAGGAGGTTAAAGTAGGGAGCTTGGATGTATTTGTTTATTTTCCATAACTTAGTGCCCTGTGTGGTGGCGGTGGGATTATTTTGGAATGGTATATGATTGCCAGTGTTTTAAGAGCACAGACTACACTTAATGCTGCTTGTATAAAAATCCACATGGAAGATTAATTTGACATAAATTTAAACTTCTCAAGCAAATTGTCAGAGAAGGTAAGAGGTAGAACAGTAATGTAAAGAGAACCCTACCACCTCCTTATATAAACCATAAATGGAAAGCATTCCTGTAGTCATGCATCTGCATGCTTTCCCCACTTTTTAATGCATTATTTTACAGGCAAGCATAGAATTAACACCTTCATTTTTACCCAAATATAGAGTATTTTAAATATTATGGTATGCACATACAGATACTGGGTCAGCTGAACTAAGCATTTTTTCACATAAACACAGAGGGTAATTTTAAAGGGAGTGCCTACTTAAGTGCATTTTAAGAGCCTATGTTAAGCCTATATTATAAAGACAGGTATAATGTACAACTATATTGCAGGCACATTAGAGCACATGTAGATATTCACACCTATATTTTTCAAGTACATGCATAGTTTATAGTATTTTATAATCTGTGTACTTGTGTGCTCTGCCCAAATTCTGCTCATGTGCGCATTTACTTGCAATGTATGTGCCTTGATGTCAAAAAGCATACTTTTTACACTGGTTGGTATTTTATAAGAGGTCATTGATGCACATATGTGACAAAATACACATGGGAATAACTGTTATAAAATTACCCTCTTTGAAGGTAATTTTAAACAGGGCACCTAGGCCGTTGAGGCGCATATGTTGCACCTATTTTGTGAAGGCGCATGTGTTGCACCTATTTTATAAAATAGCTGAGCTAGAACTAATTTTGTTTGTGCATTTGTCAGTAAGAATTGAAATACATGCATGTGTGTAAGTGCCAATCTCATTCTCACTCTACCCTTTCTCTGCCTCAGGAAAGCCCATGAATGTCATTTAAACGTATGTGCTATGATTTCTGCACACTGCCTTATATATGGGTGTATATCCCTAACAATTTTATGAGTTTACTTAAGCACATAAAATATTCTGTATTTTTTGTCCTTTATAAAATTACCCCCACTAAAGGCAATTTTCAGAGCCTTTATCACAAACAAGAAGGTATTTGGTTAAAATGCCTGACTGAAAATGTCCTACCTTGTATGAAGCTAAAAGTACGCATGGATTCCCTAGTGTAGGTAATTTTGTTGCCACTTTAAAAAGACATTTAGTTGGTGTGTTTAAATTAGAGGACAATAGCAACTCGTATGTGAAATTTCTAGAAGTATACATACCATTTTGCTCCCACTCAGTCACTCACACAAATAGCAAGTGCAAAGTATGTGAATGCATTTAGAAGCCAATTTTATAAGGAGCACAGTAAAGCTACATGCCGTTAATGTGCATAAGTCATGTATTTCCAGTGACTTACTCACATGGACGTGCATACATTAATCAGTCACCATTTTGTAAGTACACACTTCACACCAATAATGTGTACTTTCAGTGTGGGTATGCACAGGGGTGGAACACAAATTTACATGTGTAAGTTATAAAATACTATACATGTTCTCCATAAACAAGCAGGGGATTGCAGGTGCCCTTGAAGGTGACATCATCCAATGGAGTCTGTGTGCCCAAAACCACCCTCCAACTTATGAGAAGCCTTTAGACCTTATCTGAGGCAGCGTCACTGTTCTCGCTCTTTCCCATAAGCCATTTGGCATCTCCATAAGCCACAGTTTCCTTATCGTTCCTCCAGTTCAGTCCTCTACCTCTGGGTTGTGTTCCTCCTCCTGCAGCTTGGAGACTGGACATATCATTAATGACATAACTGGATATAGTCTGCTGGTAACTCCCATAATCCCCAGTGTGTCCAGTCTCCATGCAGCAGGAGGACGTAGTGAGCCTAGAGTGCTGGGCTCACTTGAGGAACAGATAGGGAGCAGTAGGATAGAGTAATCTAAATTTAATTGGGTGGTTTTTCCCTTTGTTTCTCTGTCTATTTACTTTTATTTGCTAGAGGGTACTATTGCTTTTAAGAGCAAAGCTGTTTGTGTGGTGAAGTTTGTCTCCAGTGCTGGTTCCTACCTGCCTTCTTTCAGCGGGGCCTTCGGGAGCTCAGATTCTTACATCTTCAGATCTCCTCCTAGACAGGACAGAAGAGAGCTCTGGGCAGGAACGGAGGCAGTTTCCCCAACAGGTCAGAGAACGGGGATCTGTCTGGCGGCGGCAGTGCCCTGGCGGTAGGCTCGCCCGGCGGTTCTCCTCACAAATTAAGCATCGGTGGAACCACGAGGGCTGGAGCCCCATCGAAGAGGGGTGAGTGAGACTAATTGCTTCCATTTTCGCGGCACTGCTCACTTTGGGGGTTTGGAGTTGGGTGGGAGATCCACCGTCTTCGGTGCGTTTTTTTGGTGCCTTTTTTTTCTGCGGGCTCAATAGCGGTGGCCATTTTGGGTGCACAGAGGCTGTGTGGCACGAGCTCCAGTGTGAACCCCGACCCCGGATTCACCACAGCGAGGGAGTCTCCGCTCATGGGGGTCTGGAAGGGCAGCCCTGCTTCTTTTGATAGCGGTCTTGACGCCCCTGCCGTTTTGAATTTTCCTCGGGCACAGGGTGCACTTTGAAGTGCTGGAGGGGAGTTTTTGGAGAGAAGGGATTGGGTTCTCAGCCCGGCGACTACGCTGAGACCAGGGGGGCAGGGCCTGCTGGCAGGTTATTAGCCCCTGCGGTCCTGATCAGGAATATTGGGGGGGGGGGAGAAGTGATATACATGTAGTTCTAAAGGGCTGTTATCATAATGGTGTTGCGCATAATGGTATTTGCAGAGGCTGTGCCACGGTGTCCACTGATGTGGAGCAGCAGATGGAAGCGAAGGCTAGCCCTGAGGGGTTGCTGACAACAATAGCTCCTGATGGGGAGGAGCTGGGGGCCTCTTCCTCACGAAGTGGGCAGGAAACCAGCATGGGTCTCCCGGTGGCGAGACCAGCTTTGGGGGCTGAGCCACAAATAGAAGACTTTTGCCCGGATTTCGTGTTGCTCATGCATCAGGCCTTCTGCATGAGATGGCAGGGAAAGATGCCGGATCCTGCGTCTCTTACCGCGTTTTCACAGCAGTCTAGTCTGATGGGAAAAGGTACTGCTTCCCCTAGACCCTCAAAGAGGCCACAACCTCGTGAGCTGTCCTTACCTGATATGGAGGGTAATGGGTCGGACGAGGTCGATCCGGACCTGGAGATGGACACGGCTGACCTGGAAGAAGGGGAGATTCTGGAGCCGGAGGACCAGGTGAGGATCATTCGGGTGTTTCGAAGGGAAGAGCTGTCAGCTCTTATCACGGAGTCCCTCCAGACATTGAATTTAGTGGCTGCACCAGCAGAGGAGGAAGAAAGTGTGGAGGACCCCGTCATCCAAGCGGTGCGGCAGGCGCAAATAGTGTTTCCCGTCCACCGTGTGGTGGACAAGATGATTCAGGATGAGTGGGATCAGCATGAGTTGGGACTCAGAGGAATTCAAACGATGAATAGACTATATCCCCTAGTGGATAAGGACAAGGAGCGTTTTCGTTCTCCCCGCATTGACGCAGCGGTGTCGGCAGTCACCAAGAAAACCACTAGCCTGGTTGAAGGCAGCGCGGCATTAAAAGACGTGTAGGATAGGAAGATGGACAGTTTGTTAAAACAGTCATTCGAGGCGGATGCGTTGTCCTTGCAGGCTTCCATTTGCGGTGCCTGGGTGGCAAGGGCATGCCTCAGCTGGTCTCAACGCTTGCGGCAGTCCTCTCAGTTGGAACCTGAGGGGGCTGCGGAGCTGAATAGGTTGGAGTCCGGTATGGCCTACCTAGCAGATGTGCATTACGACTTGATTTGATCGCTGGCTAACAGCATGGCTTCCTTGGTGGCCATGCGCTGGTCCCTCTGGTTGAGGAATTGGGCGTCCGATGGTTCATACAAGTCGCGGCTCAGCAAGCTTCCTTTTAAGGGCAAGTTGTTGTTTGGGGCCGATTTAGATAAGTTGGTAAAGAAGTTAGGAGAATCTAAAGGGGGTAGGCTTCCAGAGGATAAGCCGAAGGCAGGGAGGTCCTCGCCGACCTTTCGGGGGCCATTTAGGGATAGCAGGAAATTCCAGGGTACCCGGCTGGGCGGCTTCCAGAGGGGCAAGTTTGCGCCCAGAGCCCAGGGGTTTCGCAGGTTCCGGGGAGCAGGTAGAGGTTTCTCGACACCCCCCCACCCAGACCTCTCACAAATCCCAATGAAGGTTGGGGGGTCCCAGTGGAAAGTCAACCAATAGGCGGGAGGCTTTCAAGGTTTCTTTCTGCCTAGACCCAGATAACGTCCGACCAGTGGGTCTTGGAAATTGTTCGAGAGGGCTACGCACTGGAATTGGCAAGACCCATCCGGAATTCCTTTGTCATGTCTCCTTGCAGAAATCCGCAGAAAGTCCTGGCGATCCACAGTACCCTCGACCGGCTCCTGCACTCGGGGGCGATCGTTCCGGTTCCTTTGCCAGATTACGGTATGGGTCGATACTCAATCTATTTCGTCGTGCCAAAGGAGGATGGTTCTCTGCACCCTATCTTAGATCTCAAAGGGGTAAATCGGTGTTTGGGGGTCCCGCATTTTCGGATGGAGACCCTGAGGTCGGTAATAGTCTCAGTTCACAAAGGGGAGTATCTGACATCCCTGGATCTCACGGAAGCTTATCTGCATATTCTGATCAGGGCGGTCCATCAAATGTACCTGCGGTTCGCCCTTCCTTGGGGCCACTATCAGTTCCGAGCATTGCCTTTCGGGCTTGCGACGGCACCACGTATCTTCACCAAGAAGGTGGCGGTGGCGGCGGCGCTAAGAAAGGAAGGAGTGTTGGTTCATCCCTATCTCGACGACTGGCTCATTTGGCTGAAGTCAACGGCCGAAAGTGTTCAGGCTACCGCCAAGGTAGTGAACTTTCTAGAGAGTCTCGGCTGGGTGATCAACCTAGCCAAAAGTCGCTTGGTACCTTCGCAGGATCTCGAGTACCTGGGGGTGCGCTTCAACACACAGATAGGGCTCGTGTTTCTTCCACAGCGCCATGCGCTGGGTCTTCAGAAGTTGGTCCACGGGTTTAGCGCCGCTCCAGCCCCGACCGGCGTGGGAATACCTGCGGGTGTTAGGCATGATGGCAGTGACTCTGGAGGCCGTTCCCTGGGCCAGATTCCATATGCGGCCCCTTCAGTGGGCTCTCCTTCGGCGGTGGTCGCATCAGAACGACTCGTTGAGCAAGCGCCTTTTCTGTCCACCCCCGGTCAGTCGCTCCCTGCGGTGGTGGCTTTGGCCCGAGTCCCTTCAAGCGGTGATGCCCCTGGAGCAGCTGGAATGGCTCCCCCTTCTGATGGATGTGAGCCTGGCGGGGTGGGGAGCCCAATGCGGAGACCTCTTTGCGCAGGGCACTTGGTCGCGTCAAGAGTGGCTGGTCGATCAACTGGCTAGAATTGAGAGTGGTGTGTCTAGCACTGCAGTCCTTCGAGACGACGGTGACAGGTCAAGCGGTGAGAGTGCTGTCAGACAATTCCGCGACCGTGGCCTACATCAATCGGCAAGGCGGTACCGGCAATGCGGCCATGGAAGAGGAGGCAGAGCGGCTATTCGCCTGGGTGGAGAAATGCCTGCTGGCTCTGTCGGCGGCGCACATTGCGGGAAAGGACAACGTGACAGCAGATTTTCTCAGCAGAGTGCAGGTGGATGCCGGAGAATGGGAGTTGCATCCGGAGGTGTTTACACTAATAGTGCGTAGGTGGGGGCATCCGATCATGGATCTCATGGCAACCTTTCGATCAGCGAAAGCGAGTCGGTTTTACAGCAGATGGCGAGAGAGAATGTCAGAAGGTCTCGACGCCCTGATGCAACCGTGGCCAGCGGGTGGGCTGCTCTACGTCTTTTCCCCGTGGGCACTGATAGGTCGCATGGTACAGCGAATCGAGGCTCATCGTGGCCGGGTGCGCTTGATTGCCCCGGACTGGCCGAGGCGGCTGTGGTATGCCGATCTCATTCGGCTGCTGGACGGGGATCTGTGGCGGTTGCAGATCTAGTGCAAGAGATAAGGTTGTTGGGGCCACTTGGCAATAGTGATCATAGCATGATCGCCTTTGATGTAATTAGTGGAGGAGGGATAGTAAGGAAATCCACAGTACTACCTTTTAACTTTCGAAAGGGAGACTATGATAAAATGAGGAAAACAGTTAAGAAAAAACTAAAAGGAGCAGTTGCAAAGGTTAAAGACGTACATCAGGCTTGGCTGTTGTTGAAAAAATACTATCTTGGAAGCCCAGACCAGCTGTATTCCACGCTTTAAGAAAAGTGGAAGGAAGTCCAAAAAACTGCCAGCATGGTTTAAAGGTGAGGTCAGAGAGGCTGTTGTTGCCAAAAAAAACATCTTTCAGGAAATGGAAAAAAGAGCCAAACGACGAAACCTGGAAACAGCACAAGCGCTGGCAAGTCAAATGCAAGGCATTAATAAGGCAGGCAAAGGGAGAATTTGAGAAGAAGCTTGCTGCAGAAGCAAAAACGCGAAGTAAAGACCTTTTCAAGTACATTCGTAGCAAAAAACCTGTGAGAGAGTCAGTTGGTTCATTAGATGATAAAGGGGTTAAAGGAGCACTAAGAGGCGACAAGGCGATAGCAGAGACTGAATGAATTCTTTGCTTCAGTCTTTACTGAGGAAGATGTAGGGATGTTACCCATGACTGAAGTGGTATTTAAAGGTGCGGAAGAATTGAAGGAAATATCGATACATCGGGAAGATGTATTACAACTATTAGATAAACTGAAGAGTAGCAAATCACCTGGGCCGGATGGTATACATCCAAGGGTGTTGAAAGAACTGAAATATGAGAGAGTTCACAGATTACTAATAGCAGGTCTGCTATCATTAAAATCATCTCTAATACCTGAAGATTGGAGGATCGCCAGTGTAACACCAATTTTTAAAAAGCGTTCCAGGGGTGATCCGGGAAACTACAGACCGGTGAGCCTGACATCAGTACCGGGAAAAATGGTAGAAACCATCATAAAGAATAAAATTACTCAGCATGTAGATAGTCATGACCTAATGGGAGACAGCCAACATGGCTTTAGACAAGGAAGATCTTGTCTTACTAATCTGTTATGTTTTTTTGAAGGAGTGAATAATCAGGTGGACAAAGGTGAGTCAGTTGATATTGTGTATCTGGACTTTCAGAAAGCCTTTGACAAGGTCCCTCATGAGAGACTTTTGGCAAAACTAAAGAGTCATGGGATAGGAGGCAGTGTACTATTGTGGATCAGGAACTGGTTAAAAGATAGAAAGCAGAGGGTAGGGCTAAATGGCCAATTTTCCCAATGGAGAAAGGTGAATAGTGGTGTACCCCAGGGATCTGTGCTGGGTCCGCTGCTTTTTGACATATTCATAAATGACCTGGAAAGTGGAATAACGAGTGAGGTTATCAAATTTGCAGATGACACAAAACTATTTAAAGTTATTAAAACCCAAGAGGATTGTGGAAAATTGCAAGAGGATCTTGATAAATTGGAAGACTGGGCATCAAAATGGCAGATGAAATTTAATGTGGACAAGTGCAAGGTTATGCACCTAGGGAAGAACAACCCAAACTATGGTTACACGATGCAAGGTTCCACATTAGGAACCACCACCCAGGGAAAAGATTTAGGCGTCATTGTGGATACCATGTTAAAACCCTCGGCCTAGTGTGCAGCAGCACCCAAGAGAGCAAATAGAATGCTAGGTATGATAAGGAAAGGAATGGAAAATAAAACAAAAGATATTATAATGCCTCTATATCGTTCCATGGTGAGACCGCACCTTGAATATTGTGTGCAATTCTGGTCGCCGTATCTTAAAAAGGATATAGCGATTTTAGAAAAGGTTCAGAGAAGAGCCACCAAAATGGTAAAGGGGATGGAAGGATACTCCTATGAAGAAAGGCTAAAAAGGTTAGGGCTCTTTAACCTGGAAAAGAGACGGCTGAGGGGAGATATGATATAAGTCTATAAATTAATGAACGGAGTGGAACGGGTAAACGTAGATCAATTGTTTACCCTATCAGAATATAGAAAGACTAGGGGACATGCAATGAAGCTACAGGGTAAACTATTTAAGACTAATAAAAGAAAATATTTTTTCACTCAACGTGTAATCAAACTCTGGAATTTGTTACCGGAGGATGTAGTAAAGGCTGTTAATGTAGCTGGGTTTAAAAAAGGTTTGGACAAGTTCCTGGAGGAAAGGTCCATAAACCATTATTAAGAAGGGACCCAGGATATCAGTGCTTGAACCAATACAAGCATTGTGGAACCTGTGTTCCTTGGGGAAACTGCTAGGTACATATGACCTAGATTGGCCACTGTTGGAAACAGAATACTGGGCTTGATGGACCTTGGTCTGACCCAGTATGGCATATCTTATGTTCTTATGTTCTCCTACAAGGTCCTCTTCGCATGCCTCAGGTGAATTGATTCTCGCTTACAGTTTGGCCATTGAAAGGGCGCGGTTGAAGAGAATGGGCGACTCTGCGGCGGTAGTGGCAACGCTGCTGCGAGTGAGAAAAAGGTCGACCTCGCTGGCTTACATCCGAGTCCAGCGTATTTTTGAGGACTTGTGTTCTCGAAGGCAAATCCGTGCGGCCACAGCCTCGGTCCCAGTCGTGTTGAGTTTCTTATAGGATGGTTTTGATAAGGGACTGGCAGCCAATTCTTTGAGAGTGCACTTAGTGGCGCTGTCCTGCTATAGAGGTAAGATACAGGGTAGTGCCTTGGGGTCCCATCCGGAGGTCTTGCACTTCTTGAAAACGGTGTCCAGGCTTAGGCCGGCTCGTCGAATCATCATACCGCCTTGGGACGTTAATGTGGTGTTAGGAGCCTTAGTGAAAGAGCCCTTCGAACCCTTACACCTAGCTACACTAAAGGATTTGACGTTGAAAACGGTGTTTTTGGTAGCCATTTGTTCTGCGAGACGAATTTCTGAGCTGCAGGTGTTATCTTGTAGAGAGCCTTTTCTTCAGTTTTCTAACGAAAAAGAGGTTTTAAGACCGGTGCCGTCCTTTCTGCCAAAGGTCGTTTCTCCCTTTCATTTGAATCAAACGGTATCGCTTCCGGTGCTGGGTACTAGCAAGGGCTCGACGTCGGATCACGCTCTGCGATCCTTGGACGTCAAGCGCACGCTGCGTCAGTATTTGAAAGTCTCCGAATCCTTTCGCAAGACTGATCGGCTCTTTGTGCTGTTCGGGGGGCCTCGCAAGGGCGAGACGGCAGCGAAAGCATCCATCTCCCGATGGATCAGGGAGGCAATCGCTTCGGCGTACTTGTTGCAAGGACGGTTGGTTCCGGCAGGATTGCGGGCACACTCTACCAGAGCACAGGCCACCTCTTGGGTGGAACACAGCTTGATTCCGCCTGGGGACATTTGTAGGCGGCAACGTGGTCGTCGCTTCATACGTTCAGTAAGCACTATCGGCTGGATGTGCTGGCAGCGAGAGATGCCTGTTTTGGTTCGGCAGTTTTGCGAGCCGGATTTAAGGGTCCCTCCCTATGAACACTGCTCTGTTACATCCCAGAGGTGGAGGAATGATAAGGAAATGATAATTACACTTACCTGGTAATTGTAGTTCCTTTAGTGACGACAGTTCAATCCTCAGTCCCGCCCGGGGTAGTGTCGTGGTCAGTGGATCCTTAATGGAGGGATCGAGGTGATTACAGGTAGGCATAACTTTTAAGGAATGCTATCTCTTGACTCGGCCCTGTTCCTTTCTCGCTTGGCTATGGAAAAGGCAGGAGGAAACGGTATGGGGCAAAGTTTACTGTTTTGAGGTTAATGTTTTGAATTGGTATGTTAGCTACTTATTTGTTGCTCTGTTGAGTATGCTTTGTCAATAGTTCACTGGGGATTATGGGAGTTACCAGCAGACTATATCCAGTGATGTCATTAATTTGACATGTCCAGTCTCCAAGCTGCAGGAGGAGCAGCACAACCCAGAGGAAGAGGACTGAACTGTCGTCACTAAAGGAACTACAATTACCAGGTAAGTGTAATTATCATTTAGTTTATTCAAGAGCTGTGCTGATAGCCCTCCTTCTCCACCTCTCCATCATAAATTCTTCAGGTGACATTTAAAATAAGAGGAAAAAACTTCAGAGGAAACAGACATTCGTTTAGTGGTAGCTCCCTTTACTATGTTTACCTTTGATTTCCGCTGCGCTCCATATCTGACTGCCACCCTGAATCTGGCGCTGCAAAAAGGCTGTGCAATGTTCATCAGTATAACTGTCTTGACAAAACCCTTCCAGGCTCAGTCAGGAGACTAAAAGGAATCTGCAACAGCCACGTGCACGGAAGCGACTTTCCTCTTGGTGCTAGCAGGATTTCAGTAAGTTCAAGGTCACCAGATTCAGAACAAATGCTTCACCCTCTCGCCATTGGCATCGATAACTGACAGGAGGATTTCTCGCCCAGCCTCAGAAAGAGAAAAAAAACAGTGCTCATCTCACGCAGGCCCACCTGCCAGTTCTGAGCAGAAAAATAGAACCAAATAAATAGCACATCCTCTCAAAACTGCTCAGATACAAGCAAATAGAGAGGGAGAACAAATAAAACACAAAATAAAGAAAATGGGATTCCTTTCTTCACAGATTTTTGAGGAGAAAAACTGTAAACATGCAAATAGGGGTAGTCGTCGTCATCATTCAACTGCAAGAGAACAGACTCCAGAGACCATTTCTCACAATCTTATGCTTACCCTATCCCCACAACCACAAATATATACTTTAGCAGACTCTACAGTGACTTCACAAAATGCTTTTCTGCAGCTCCTCACAAAATTTGTCCAAAACGCTGCATCTTTGATCCAAATTTCCTTGAGCATCTCAGTTCCTCCAATTTCCCAGCATGCCTCTGTGCACACGCAGCAGTTTACTAATACCTTTTTAGCTGCCTTCTCCCTTTAATACCCAAGGAGATTGGTCCCCATGTCTATTTGACTCCCCTAAGTTCCATAGTAATTACTTATCTCTTCAAAATATAGCAATGGGACCTCAGACCTGCGAAGGATACCTCATCTGCGGATCACTCTATCTCATCAACAAGACTCTCCATAGCAGGAGACAAATTCTCCTACTCTGCATTTCTACAGAAGATCACAAAAGCTCTCAATTTAGGCACCACTCCAATCTCAAGTAGCAAAAGGATTTTCAGTCCATTCTGCAGTCTTGGGAGCATCCAAAGAAATTATCACTTTGCCAGTCCATCAGTTCCTCCCAGATCTTCAATTGTCTATTTGGGAAAACTCCTTCCTCCATTCAACCAACTTTGAGAAGGCTGGAGCTCAAATACAAAGTCTTTCACGTACCGGGACATGACCATATGTAATTATCATAGCAATCTGTTTCAGAGGCCTTTAAAAGAACCAATACTTCTAAATCACAAGCATGCACTGCACCAGGGAAAGATCACAAATTTCTTGAAAGTATTAGATTTATCAGAACATCTTGTTCAATAAGAAAATCATAGCTTATTGACTACAGATCCTCCACTATCACTATGACCATCTGCAACAGCTTGAAAGCCAGCAGAACTAACTGCATCTCAATTTCCAGGAATCCAGCATATCATCTTATTTGCTGTCATGATGCATACATTTCAGCAGCATGTGCAGAGCCACGGCCATCACAACATGGCTCAAGGCCTTGAACCCTCAGCAAACCTTCATGACAAATTAGTGAATACTCCCTTTTTAGGGGATAATCTCTTTGTAGCCAAAGGCAAAAATACCTTAACATAAATTAAAGATGATTGTTCTACTGTCAGAGCTCTCCACAATCCATGACTAAACTAATTTGAGCCATCAATCTCAACAATCCCAATACAGGAGACCATATTGCTAACATTTTCAGCAGTTCTATGCAAGAAGATACTATCATCTGTATACCAGTCCACTGCAGCAGTGTTCAACATCACAAGATCATGGACGGTATAAGATTAAGATAGAAAAAAACACAACCAACCACCTCAACTTCTGCTGGGAAGTTGAGCCCTAATTTTTTGTCACCCTTTGATGGGGAGGCAGGGGCTTGGAAACAGATAACTTGGTCCTCAAGGTTACAAAATAAACTTCATCAAATGCCTTCCAAGCAGTGGTTTTGCTGGTCTGTACAATGTACAATGCCATTGTACTGTGGCACCACCATTGTACTGCACTATCTATGACCACCTTTCACCAAGCTCACTCATTCAGTAGATCTGCTGTGACCTTAGCAAGAAAGAATCACTACAATTTGCTGATCACCAATGCTTCTAACCGGCCCAAACAGCTCTTTTCTGTTTCTCATCTTTTGTATCCACCAGTCCCCCTATACTCCCTTCAGCCCCCTCCAATGAACAGTTAGCCATTCTTTTCTAATAAAGTAACTCAGATGCAGAACTACTTCCCTCCTCTTGACCTCCCCCCCCCCCCCCCCCCCCCCCCCCCCCCCCCCCCCCCCCCCCCCGCTGTTCCCCTGGCTAGGCTCTGATGCCACCTTGGTCACTGATGTGGCCCCTTCCTGCCTCAAACTCTACTCTCTCCCACATCTGGTCTTGCTTTATCCCATCTCCATGGCTTCCCTTTCAAAGACCATTACCTCTGCCCCAGCAATCCCATACACCTGGATTCCAGAGCCTTCTCTTGCATTTCTCCCCTTGTTCTGTCTCTATTTAACAATAGCTTGGTGGTGGGTACCTTTCCACTCTGTTGGAAAACTGCTGTTCGCCTTCTCTTAAAGAATCTCTCACTTGACCCTTCTATGCCTGGTAACTACCATCCAGGATCCAGCCTCCCATTTCTTTCAGATTCTGGAAAAATTAGTATTCTCACAGCATCTTGGGCACACCAATTTTCTGCATTCTAGGCGAGGTCCGGGAATCTTGGGATAGGGGTGAGATTTCTCTTACTGTCTCTTGATCTTTCCTGTGCTTTTGATCTTATCAATCACTCTTTCTCCTCCTCTCTCATCTTTCTTCTGCTGGTTTGGGTGGGATAGTACTTCAGTGGTTTAACTTCTTCCTCTCATCGCTTCCTTTCAAGCTAAGACCTCCTGTTGTCGTCTCCTACCATACGGTGTTCCGCAGGGCTCAATTCTGGCCCCCTTGTTTTTCTTGCCTCTCTGGCCACTCTTGTTCAGCAGCAGGGTGTTTCTTCATATTATTATGCAGATGACATCCTGCTGCTCTTTTTTCATCTTTCCTCGGGGGGAGGGGGCCTGATCTGAACCCAGTTAATTCATGTCTGTCCATGGTCGCCTCTTGGCTATATGATAGCTGATGTTTTGATGGGGTTGAGCTTGAAACAATTATTTGGCTTGCTGGTTCCCTCACTCCCCCTTCTTTATCCCCCTCTCTAGATGTTTTTTCAATTCCTTGTGCTCCCCTATTAAATATCTAGGGGTTATTTTGGATTCTTCACTCACTTTCCATGAACACATCAGCTCCATTGTTAAACCATCTTTCTTTGCACTCTGGCAAACACATTCTATCAAGTCATTTCTCTCTGCTTCCTCTGTCATTCTTATTTTGGCTTTGGTGATTACACATTTGGACTTATTGCAACATCATTTAGTTATGTCTCCCCCACTATCGTTTGAAGTGTCTTCAGTTGGTCCAAAACACTTCCATTCGCCGCCACCATCATGCCTCCAGGTACAACCACGTCTCTCCCTTTCGTGTTAAATCACACTGGCTCCTCTCTCATCGCACACAATTCAAAGTTCTCACCCTCATCCATACAGTTTCACATTTTGATTTCCCCTGTATATTTAACCTCTTGTCTCATCCCTTATGCTCCTTCTTGTGTCCTGCAGTCTCTTCACAGAAATAGTCTCCATATCCCCTCTCCGTCACAAGCACACCTTGAGTCTACCCATCACATTGCGTTTTAATTTCTAGGTCCTTGTCTGTGGAATTCCCTACCAGCCAGCCTCCATCTCAAGCACTCTTACACTAAATTCAGATCTGCACTAAAAACTTAATTCAGCTTGCATATGACCTTCCCACTTAGTATGCATCAGTTTCTGCTTCCCCTGACCTTTACTTTCCCCCTCTTGCCCCATCTCCCTGATTTTCCTATCAGTTTTAATGGTGTTCCCTTTCCTCTCTAATTTGTGTTTATTTTATTTGTACACTGCTCTGCTGTTTTATGAAGGGTGGTATAAAGTGCTAGTAAATCATAAACCATGTACCGTTGGAACATACAACCTTGTTAGGAAAGGAAATAAACTTGCTTCTACAAAAAAGTGATCAATGAGGTCCTGAACAACCAGCAGGAGTAGGGTTTCTATTCCAGATTTGTCCTCATACCTAAGAAATTGTGAGGTCTTAGACTGATTTCAGACGTATGTGATCTCAATCTATTCATCAAGAAAGAAATTCAAGGTGAATTCCTTAGCCACTGTACTGGACAGAAATGATTTGCTAGCTGCACTAGATTTCAAAGATGCCTACACCCATATACCCATCCATCCCAGCTAGTAAATGTTTCTAGGCCATCTTCCAGTCTCCTCACTACCAGTATAGAGTTCTCCTCCTTTTTTGGGCTCTTACCAGCTCTCAGGGTTTTCACAAAGTGCCTGGCAATTGTGGCTCCACAACTATGGAAGAAAGGACACGATCCCATATCTAGATTTGGCTCATTGCAGGTGCCATTTCACACCTAGTACACCAATCTCTACAGGACACAATTCTACTTTAGTTGCTATGTTTTCTGGTAAACCTAGAAAAATCAAATCTCATTCCAATGCAATCGATTCTATTCATTGGCGCACTCGCAGATACAACACAACCAAAGATGTACCTTCCAGAAAACAGAACAGCCACACATCCATCTCAGCACAGCTCTTACTCAAACAACTTCAGGGTCTGCCTGTATCATCCTCACACTCCTAGAACATACAGCAACCACAGTCCATGTCTTGCTGCTAGCCAGGCTCCACATGTGACCACTTCAATGGCAGCTGAAACAACATTTGGAGCGGCATTGTCAACCTCTCAATATAATCATTCACATACCATCCTTCATAAAGAGATCTCTGCAATGGCAGATCAATGCAAATAATCTTCTCATAGGACACCTTTCATATCTCCACATCCTACAGTGCTCTTCATCACAGATGCTCCCACCCAGGGGTGGGGTGCACATCTTTTACACCTCTGCACACAAGTTGTATGGTCTCATCACAAGTGTTCCTAGCACATCAGTATCCTGGGACTAAGAGCCATTTTCAACATGCTACAGGCCTTCAAGTCCTAGCTCAAAGGTCGAGTGATCATGATTAGAATAGACAAGTTGCAATGTTCTACTCGATAAGCAGCGTGGTGCAAGCAATGAGAATTTGGCATCTCTCCTGATCCATTCAAGCTACCTGCAAGCAGTCTATCTGCCCAGTCAGGAAATCAAATGGTGGCTTCTCTATCATAAGCTAGACCCACATGAATGGTCACTCAACTAAGATAAATTTGGGGAATACCAAAGATCGATTTCTTCATTTCACCACTGAAGAGAACATAAAATGTCTGCTGTTCTGTTCTTTCATTCAAATGCGTCAAGAATGACTCACAAAGCTTTTGCAATTTCATGGACTGGAGAGATTCTATATGTTAGGTCTTCATAGACCGCTTCTCGAGATAACAGCAGAGTGGTGTACAATATTTAAAAACAAGTTTTTAAAATTACAGGGGTGAAAAGAACGCCAATAAAAACTTTATTTCCATTAATTCTGCAGAGTTTGCAGAATATTTGTATGGACAAGGCTTGTTTTAATCATGCTGCAATGGCCAAGACACCATCTAATTCTTACATCTTCTTGCCATAGCTACAGTTCTTCCATGACCTCTGAGTCAGCATCCATCCCTACTCAGTCAGGGAAAGGACTTGATTCATCTCAACCTTAGTAGCCTTTTTCTAATACCCTGTAAATTCAATTGCAGATGATTTGATGCTCTTCCCCTTTCAAAAGAAGTGAAAATCATTTTGCTGGCATCCAAAAGACCATCAACAAGGAAATCATACCAATTCAAATTTGTTCACTGGGCGAAGTATCATGACCAAGACACTTTTAGTTGCTCAAATACACAGATACTTACTTTCTTATCTCCATCACCTTTAAATATCAGATTTGACAATGTCATCACATTTCATCCTGTGGCTATAGCAACCTGTCTTAACCCCCATCAATGGCAAACCTCTTTCTATAGATCCTCTTGTTTCCAGGCTCATGAGAGGTCATCTGCACATCAAACATTTGAAGCCACAGTTCGCTGCTTGGGATCTCAATATTGTCCTCGTTCAGCTCATGCTCACATTATAGTCACTGCGCTAGCCTTGTTGAAGCACCTCACCTGAAAATGCTTTGGTAACCATGACTTGAGCAAGAAGAATAAGTGAAATTTGAGCACTTGTACATTTCCCCCCTCTGTATCACATTTGGCTGTTTTGATCTTGAATTTAATATCATAGTGGGGCAATACATCCTCCCATTCCCAGCTCTGTCACAAGCAGGTGTTGCTCCGCACTCTTCTGCAATTCCTCCCAAATCTTGTCTCAGATTTTCTCGTGAATCAATATCCATTGTCCTTCCAATATTCTTCTAGGATTCCCAAAATGACCAGTCAATCTTGCTACATATGCTGGATTACAGGCGCGCCCTTCTCTACTACTTGAAACATTTTCCTCAAGTTCTTCATTGCCTGCAACTCTTCATAACCTATAACACACAGGAATGGAAGAGTAGCCTAATGGTTAAAGCAGTGGGTTAGAACCAGCATAACAGGAGTTCAAATTCCACTGTGGCTCCTTGTGATCTTGGGCAAATCACTTAACGTCCATTGCCTCAGGTACAAACTTAGATTGTAAGCCCTCTGGGGACAGGAAAATACCTATTGTATCTGAATGTAACTTGCCTTGAACTTCTGAGAAAAGGCATGAGTAAATCCAAATCCAACACCAGGGACTAGGGTAAATTTTTAGAGGAATGGTAAAGATATACATAGGTGGTGAACAGGAGAATAAGGTGATCGGGGTCCAAAAGCAGCCTTGAAGAGATGGGTTTTGAACTACTGTAGATAAACTAAAAGTAGACAAAGCGATGGGATGCATCAGAGTATTGAAGAACTTTAGGAAGTTCTAGAAGCTCCACTGTCTGAACTTTTCAGTGCTGCTTTAGTGTCGCGAGCAGTACTAGAGGACTGGAGAAGGGTGCATGTGGTCCCTTTACACAAAAGCGAAAGTAAGATTTGAGGTTGAAAAATACAGGCCGGTTATCTGACCTATGTGGTGAGTGAATTAATAGAAATGCTGATAAAACAGAGGATAGTAAGATTTCTGAAGTCCAGTGGATTGCAGGATCTGAGGCAGCATGTTTTTACTAGAGGCAGGTCTTGTCATACAAATCTAATTTCTTTGACTGGGCGACCAGAGTTGACTGAGGGAGCATCCTAGATGTGGTGTGCTTAGACTTCAGTAAAGTCTTTGACACTGTTCCACATAGGCAACTTATAAATAAATTGAGCACTCTAGAGATGGACCCTAAAGTGACTGAGTGGGTTAGAAATTGGTTGAGAGAGAGGCAACAAAGGGTACAAGTTAATGGAACTCACTCTGAGGAGAAGGATGTTACCAGTGGTGTACCACAGGGATCTGTTCTTAGTCTGATTCTTTTTAACATTTTTGTAAGTGATATTGAAGAAGGGCTCCCGGGTAAGGTTTGCCTCTTTCCAGATGATACCAACATCTGCAATAGGCAGCAGATAACATGAGGAAGCAGCAGATAACATGAGAAGGGATCTAGCGAAGTTTAAAGAATTGGTTGAGAATTAGCCAGTTGAGATTTAACACTAAAACATGCAGTGCCATGAATTTGGGCTGCAAAAATCCAAGGGAGCAGTACCGTATAAGGGTGAAGTATGTCTGTTCATGAAAGAAGAGTGGGACCTGGGGGGGGGGGGGGATTGTTTCTGATGATTTTTAAGGTGGCTAAACAAGTAGAAAAGGCGACGGCGAAAGCCAGAAGGATGCTTGGATACACAGGGAGAAGAATGACTAGCAGGAAGAAGTTGATAGTGCTTCTGTATAAGTTGTTGAGACCTCATTTGGAGTACTGTGTGGAATTCTGAAGACCGCACCTTCAAAGAATATAAATGGGATGGCGTTGGTGCAGAGGGTGGCTACCAAAATGGTCAGTGGTTTTCATCATAAGACATATGGGGGCAGACTTAAAGATCTCAATATGTATACTTTGGAAGAAAGGCGGGAGAGGGGAGATATGATAGGGATGTTTAAATACCTTGGTGGCATAAATGGACAGGAAAGCCTCTTTCAATTGATAGAAAGTTCTTCAACAAGGGGGCATAGGATGAAGGTGAAATTGGGAAGACTTGGGAGTAATTTGTGGAAATATTTCTTTTCAGAAAGAGTATGCATGGAATTTGTCTCCTAGATGAGGACTGTATCTATCTGAATTCAAGAAATCATGGGACAAACACAAAAGATCTCCAAAGGAAGAAAAGGGACTGTAGTAGTTGGTATGGAAGGACAGATTAGATAAAGACCATACAGCTTATCTGCCTTCATGTTTCCATGTCTGTTTAACCCGAATAACCTGACAAACCAGCTTCAAAACTATCTCATTCTGCTATACTTAAGTGAATCTACAAACACCAGGACATATTGGAATTCGCCAACTCTGAGCTAAAGCTATTCCAATTGCCAATCTCTATTCTGCCTCTTACCAAGAGATTTATTTATTTTATTTATTTAACAGGGTTTTTATGCCATCTTATCATATATTCAAAGCGGTTTACATTGTAACTTAGAAACTTACATTAAAACAGGGACATTGAACTTGGATTATACATTTATTTATTTATATTTATCAAAAAATTTATACTGCAATTTCCAGAGATCAATTGCGGTTTACAATTAATGACAATTTGAGTAGTGCAGGAACAAGTACATACTCCCTTACATAGAACATTATAACTATGTACATTTTTTAATAGTAATACATCAAACTTGTATGGGAACACAAGCAATGGGCCCTCAGAAGAGCTTAAAATGGCTATTGAATTTGGAATATAAATGACTATAAGTATAACAGGATCATTGACACATGGAGCTGGAGTTGTTAACATGTCGTGATATAGGTGTGTCATGTGTTGGGTCCATAGTTTTCTATGAAGAGGAATGTTGTTAATGACTTTCTGAAGTCTCAAAGGTCTTTAATAGATCTTATGTTTTTCCTAGGGCATTGTTTCTGACCACTGCGCTCTCAGCTTTGGTACCCACTGGGGCTTACACAGATTCTGACTGGTTTGTGGGGAAGAGTGGGAACAGTGACGCTGCCTCAGAAGCCTAAAGAGACTTTTCATAGGTTGGAGGAAGGCTTGGGCACTTAGGCTCCATCAAATGTCATCTTCAAGTGTGGCTGTGTGTGTTGTCTAGGGAGAACTCCTGTTACAAGTAAGCAACATCACTTTCTGTACAAATCATGGGCATTTACAGCAAGTCTAGAAGTGTTGTAGATGATTGCATCTGTATCTGATATACATATCCCACCACTTATGCTCCTATTTTATAAAGAAAAGTATGTGCCTATTTCACTTTATAAAGTAGGCACAATAATGGGTTATTTATAATGTTGTGCCTGATAAGGGGCATGCAAAAACTATCCTCTTTTGCATCTGCTTTTTTTTATTATAGGGAAACGCAGGTGGTTTCTTTTTGAAGACTGGTGCAATGTACAAAGGCTAAAATAACATGCCTATTTTGCATGCAACATGGTTATTGAAAATTGCCCCATTAGTTGTAAACTGGTACATTTTGCCAATTTGCATTTATTAATAAATACAAATGTATAGAATGAATTACTTGCTTTTATTCTCTAAGTGATACCAATTGGCAATAAGTAGTCATGGTGACTCATTTCAGGCATTTCTGATTTTGATTTTCTCCGAGTATCAGGCAGATAGTAAAACACTGCCTAATATTGTCATGAAATGTTTTTCCAGTAGGGAGCATTTGACTTTTGCGAGTGTGCAGTGCTCTTGTTTGGACAGGACCATTTTTAATGCACCAAGACTGGACATTTTGTTCTGCTGGCATTAACACCCAACAATGGAGACTATGGTGTCTTCTGTAGGTCGGCAAACTGATGGATGTAGGTTGTATTTTATAAGTGTAACCTGAAAAAGAAGCACAGTTAGGTGCATTATATAGTGTGTGTGTATGTATGTATATGTATATATATATAATATGCTTTATATGTAGTTAGAAATGACCATTTATTGAAAAACATATATATGCTGAAATATCCAAACAGTTCTATCTTATGATATTGTAGCCATATTAAAATGACAACCACACACAGACAGTTTTCACTTTTGTGCATAAATCTGTAAGGCATGCCCTGCAGCCATACCTGGCTACCTAGGGTGGAATATTCAAAGGCATTTATACAATTTGCAGACCTGCAAATCATGTAAATGCTGCTGAGCTGAATATTCAGCAGTACTAACATGGTCAGTGCCGCAGAATATCGGTGGGTGCTGCTGTTACACACCCAGATGCTAAGCGTTTAGCATCAGTGTATTCCAGGGTGGAACGAAGTCGGCACCCCTCGCTAATAGGGTAGCAGTGATATTAAGCTGCTGCACGGTTAGCCATACAGGGGTATAGTAAGGAGCAGCAAATGCTGGCTTTACTTTACCTGCGGAAGCTAAATGGGCAGCTTCCGGGTTCTGCAGTAACCTGGATATTCAATGCCAGTGGCCGGATATGGCCCTGGCATTGAATATTTGGGTTTAGATTTCAGCGGTGACAGCTAGCCTCATTACAAGCTCAAATGTTCAGGTTACTGTTACCAGCAAATTCTCAAGATTAGTTTATTGTACAACAGGATGCATATTTATGCTCTGTTAGATTTTGTTTTATGTAAATTGCTTTGAATATTAGAAAGGTGGTATAGAAATGAGTTCAAAAATACAAGCACTAGCCGCCGCTGAATATCACCCCCACGGAAAACAGATAATGACCATATGGCCTATCCAGTCTGGCCATCCATGAGAACTATTAAGTTCTACTGTCCTCTTTTTTTTTTTTTTTTTTTCCCCCCCTGCCTGTCCTGTGCTTTCTTTTAAATTCAGGTATGGTTCTAATCTTCATCACGCTTTCTGTAAAGAAATAATCTCCAGGAACAAGCAGCCTGCACTACTGCCTTCCTGCTCTCCCAACTCCTTCTCCTCAGTTCTTCTTTTTCCACAGAGCCAACTGGTCAAAGCCCTGTCATCAGAGAAAAGAACGTGTAAACTTCCTTCAAAAAGCACTTCTAACTCTCTGCACTGGTATCACTCGATTCTGGTATCATTTTTATTTTTTTCCTCTAAAATTCTTTTTCTTTTTCAAAATTTTTACCTCAGGGCCTTGTGCCCACCAGGCCTTGCCCACCATCTTCACGATGGAAAAACCTTCGAGTGGGTTCAAAAAATGCACCAAGTGCTCCAGCACCATTTTGGTGACAGATAAACACGATTGGTGTCCCGACCATGTGCCCCAAGCCTGCTCCCTCTGTAAACAGTTGATAAAGAGAGGCCTAGGGAACTGGGCCAAAACAAATGGAGAGCTATTTCCATTGGACTCGATGTCATTGGCCTCAACTTCCTCTAGAGCAGGGGTCTCAAACACGCGGCCCGCGGGAGAAGGTTGTGCGGCCCGCGACGGCTTCTGCTGCTGCCGTTGCCGCCGTGGCAACGGCAGAATCGACGGTCAATTTAAAAAAAAATAAAAAACTGGCTTCTGCTGCTCTGTCCTGCGGCCCGTTCCCCTCTGCGCGAGAGCCCTGAATGTGCTTCCTCTGCGGCGTGCTTTTCAAGCCGCGAAGGGAGTATTTCCCTCTCGCGAGGCTTGAAAAGTGAATAGGCTTAAGCCGCGCGAGAGGGAAATACTCTCTTCGCGGCTTAAAAAGCATGCCGCAGAGGAAGCACACTCAGGGCTCTCGCGCAGAGGGAAAGGGGCCGCGGGACAGCTGATTTTCTGCTGCAGCAGAAGCCAACAGCAGAAGCCAGGTTGTTTTTTTATTTACCTTGGGGGGGGGGGTATGACTGGAAATGGGCTATTGGCAGGGGGGTTATGACTGGAAATGGGCGATTGGCAGGGGGGGTGTAGGACTGGAAATGGGCTATTGGCAGGGGGGTGTAGGACTGGAAATGGGCTATTGGCAGGGGGGGTTATGACTGGAAATGGGCTATTGGCAGGGGGGGGTTATGACTGGAAATGGGCTATGGTGGGGGCTAGGACGGGAATTGGGTAGGTGGGGGTTAGGAAGGACTGGAGGTGGGCTGATGGGGGGAGTTAGGACTGGTAATGAGCTATGGAGGGGCTGACTGAAATGGGGTAATGGGGGTTAGGGCTGGAAGTGGGCTATTGGCAGGGGGGTTATGACTGGTAATGGGCTATGGGGGGTCTAGGACTGGTAATGTGCTGGGGGGGTTGCTAGGACTGGAAATGGGCTGAGTGGAAGGGGGCTTGAACTGCAAATGGCTGATGGGGAGGGGGCTTGGAATGGAAATGGGCTGTGAGGGGAGGGAGCTAGGATTGGAAATGGGCTGATGGGGGGCTAGGATTGGAAATGGGCTGATGGTGAGGCTAGGATAGGACTGGAAATGGACTGATGCAGGGACTAGAAGGGAGCGGATGCTGGGTGGGGCTGGAACTAGAAGGGAGCTGATGTTGGGGGAGGATTAGAATGGGATAGAGCTGGGAAAGTGAAATGAAGAGGGGAAAAATATTTTGTCTGGGAGAGAAGACAAATCTACAATTGGCCAGGTATTGTGAGAGTAAGTGGGGATTGAGGATGGAGGGGTAAAATTTGAGTGGATGAAATAGGAATGAGGAAAGAGAAAAAGGAGAAAGATTAGTATGTTAAAGCAGATGTAGAGAGAGAATGGAAAAAAAAACTAGGAGAGAAGAAAGGGCAAATGGAAGCAGACGATGGAGAGTTAGCAGAAGACATGAAGAAACCAGAAGAAAGTGGCTGGAACAATTGCAACTGAAAAAAATGCACAAAAGGTAGAAAAATATCTCTATTTTGAATTTATTAACTGGAATATGTCAGCTCTGGGAAATGTGCATCATTAATGTTTGCGCTTTGTTTAGTACAAGAGGAAATTAATTTATAGTTTTATTTCTACAGTGTTGTTGTACATTCCAAGTTTGGCTTTTGGGGTTCCCAGTTTAATTATTGTCTTCTTGTTTCTAAATCTTTTAGTCTTTCTTTATCCATACTCATTAAAGAGGCATGTTTACTAAAAGTTAGTGTATGGTAACATTATGCAAATATTTATGCAAATGAGGTCTCTTATGCAAATGAGGCCCCGCGTCTTATGCGGCCCCCGGGTTACTTTACAAGTCCTCATTTGGCCCTCAAAGCAATTTGAGTTTGAGACCCCTGCTCTAGAGCATCTTCATGCTCTCAGGGTTCCAAGCAGTCTAAAGATTCCAAACACTTGGAGAGAGACTAAAAAGACCCATGTCTCCTTCAAGGTCTTCCAAAGACAAGCTAAAACCTTGAGAATCCTCAAAGTCAAAGGAACTGAAGGAAAGATCCAAAGAATCCTCAGGCAAGTCTTGGGAATTGAGGGAATCCCACTCTAAACACCGGGAGTCTTCCAGGACCTCTTCTGACTCTGGCCATCAGCCCAGGCATCTCCAGCATCCCTGGAGAGCACCTGATGCCTTGCTTTGGTCCAGTGGCACCAAACCCCATTCTTACATTGGACCAGACGCAGGCAACCTACTTGGATCAGCACTTGCTGTCCTTGGAGAGGACTTTGGAAGCCCTCCTCACAGCTTCGGGTCCTCTTACACCGACAGCTAGGGGACCACATGCTGGAGCATCGACATCGGTGACTCCATCAACATCGATCCACTCTGCATCGAGAACCAAGGCCTTTGTACCAACACCAATAGTGGTATCGGCTACCGAGATCCCATGGGGGACTACCACCATTCTGGACCCTGAAGATATCGGAGCATCAACATCATTCATATGGGTATCGACATTGTCGATACTCACCAGTGTCAGACTCGGATACGTCCAATTCTGACTACCACTCCTTCGATTCCATGTACCTCCATGACATTGCCTCAGAGTCCTCGCCTCCAACCATGAGCACTCGCAGAAAATCTTCTACTGAAGACATCTTCTCAGGAATTTATCTGAGACATGATAGCGGGGCTATCTATTCCAGCTGCATCGGAACCGGACCCGAGGGTGGAAGAGCTGGAAATACTCCTGTACCCTACAGCCCCAAAGGAGGCCACGATCCTCCTGGTGCACCGCATCCTCTACAACTTGATGCTCCAGATATGGGAGACCCCTCTCATGGTATCCCCAGTTAGCCGTTGGCTTGATACCATGTACAGGGTACTGGAGTCACTGTTCCCTCTAAGCTGTGCGCGTGTGCGCGCGCACACACCTCGCCGAGAGAGCGCACATACTTTACAACAGAGCGCACAAAAATTACGGCTCTGATTCTGATAGAAAACAGCACAGACATCTTAAAATTTAAAAGTTATGATTGTAATTACTAGAAATTTCCCACTTCATTTAGTAATCGTCTATTTTAATTTAATTTGATTAAAATCAATGTAGTGTACATCGTGTAGTCAAAATTTAAAGTATATAACTCAGAGTGTCGTTATGTGGCGCACAAAAATTTAACCTTCCTTCAAAAGCTGCACACAGCTGATATTTTATGTGCACACAGCCTACAGAAAATTAGAGGGAACATTGACTGGAGTGTCCTGGTTTTCATAAACCACAACTTCCACACCACTCTATGGTGGTTGAATCAGTGATGCATTGCATTAAAAGTAGCAAAACCACTCTTCCATCCCTCCGGGAAGAGAATCCAGGAATCTCAATTCATTTGCCTGCCAATCCTTTCAAGCATCTATGCTAGCCAGCAGAATTAACTCTTACATTCTCTATATGGGAATGTTCCCTAAGGAACTTAAGGACTGTTAGGGTTTCTTTCCATTCCTTCCTGAGGAAAAGAGACCTGCTTTTCAAACTGTACTTGCACATAGCCAAAATGTGTCGAAGTTTGTGAATAGGGCAACATATGATGCTTTTGAATCCACTAGTAGAGCCTCATCTATTGCCATTGGTGCACGCTGGCTAGCTTGGCTCCAAGCATCAGACCTGGAACAATGGATCCAGGACAAGGCTGGCAATATTCCCTGTACAGGAGAGAACCTCTTCGGTAAGAACTGGAAGGAGAAGGCTGAAGAGCTGGAAATGGATGACACAACCCTGAAACAGCTCTCCATAAAGAATGCTGACCATACAAACAAGAAAGCAGCAGCTAAAAGTCCCTTCTACCCAAAAAGGAGGTTCTACCCCTCCTATTCTCAACCGGCTTATCAGCCCCAGCAGAAACAGGGTCCCAAACAAGTAAAAAAAAGTCCAGGATAGCTAAGCCACAGCCAACCACCCAGGCACTGGCAGCACCCAGTTTTTGACTCCCAGCTAGGGAGCACAGCCAGTCGGTTCGTACACATTCGGGAACCCACCACTATTCCAGGGAGACTCTGCCATTTTTCACATCGATGGCACTCCATCACAGAACAATGGACCCTATAGTTCAGAGGGGTTACCAACTAAATTTTCAGAAACTTCCCCCTCACCACTTCAAGGGGGATTCCCCCACCCAGCCTCCCCTGGGACACCCTGTTCAAGCAGGAAGTCAACAGTCTCCTTTCCCAAGGAGCCATAGAAGCAGTTCCTCAAAACCAACTATTAAAAGGCTTCTATTCCCCCTACTTCCTCATTCTAAAGAAGTCAGGGGGCTACAGGCCTATTCTCAACCTCAGAGCTAAACAAGTTCCTTGTCAAAGAGAAATTCAAAATGATCTCTCTGGGAATCCTCCTTCCCTACCTACAGGAACATGACTGCTCTGTTCCCTATACCTCAGAAGCCTACACTCATGGTCTGTAGTCTGGATGAATCAGAATGTATCTTCACTTCACCTGTCAGGGCACCCATTATCAATACAGGGTCCTTCCCTTCGGCCTTGCACCTGCACCAAGGGTCTTCACAAAGTGCCTGGCTGTAGTGGCAGCATATCTTCAAAACAACAAAATCTTCATCTTCGCTTACTTAGATGACTGGCTAATAAAGGCAGACACTCTCCTGAAGAACTCTGCTCATCTCATCAGCAAACTCTTGCACTATTGCAGCATTTGGGCAATAGTGGGCCGGAAGGACTGGGGTTTCTAGTTCCACAGGTGCTCCTTGTGGTCTTGGGCAAGCCACTTAACCCTCCATAGCCCATGTTCCCTGTAAAATAGTTATCTCCAAGTTATAATGCCCTGTTCAATGTAATTTCAGTTTGTTCAATGTAAACCGCACTGATGCAGAATAGCGCGGTATATAAGAGAATATAAATAAATAAATTTGGAATTTTGTAATAAACTTCCCAAAGGGCCAGCTCACTCTTACTCAAGATTGGAGTTCATAGGAGCCATACTGGACACTCAACAATCCAGAACCTGCCTTCCTATGACCGCATGAACAAATTGGTGGAACTTGCCACCCACATGCGCCAACAGACTGCAACGGCTCAAGCCTTCCTGTGCCTCTTGGGCCACATGGCATCTACAATACGTGAGACTGCACATGCAACTAACACAATGGACCCTCTCAACCCACTGGACCCAAGCCAGAGGGACTCTATGGGATAGCAAGTAAGTAACACCCTCTGGCCAAACCACCCCAACAAATCTTCTCATAGGGTAACCTTTTCGGATGCCCCAACCTCAACATACCCTGACTACAGATGCATCCAAGCTTGGTTGGGGAGTCCATCTAGATTCCATCTCCACACAAGGACTGTGGACAGCCCAGGAATCAACCCAACAAATCAACCTCCTCGAGCTTCGAGCAATCATGAATGCCCTCCAAGTTTTCCAGCACCACCTCTCTAACAGCCAAATCCTGGTCAGGACAGACAATCAGGTGGCAATGTTTTACATAAACAAGCAAGGAGGGACGGGCTCTCTGCCAGGAAGCCTACCACCTATGGAACTTTGCCATTCTCCATCACATGCACCTTTGTGCAGTTTATATTCTAGGAGAGATCAATCACTTGCTGGACAAACTGAGTCAGATCTTACAGCCACATGAGTGGACCCTAGATTCGAAAATAGTGGTACAAGTCTTCCAAGCCTGGGGAATCCCAGTAATAGATCTTTGCCACTCCATAGAACTCACAACTTCCACAGTTCTGCTCCAGGATGCCATCCAAATTCAGTTTGGCATCAGATGCCATCATGATCCACTGGGGTTGGGGACTGCTTTATGCATTTCGCCCCCATACCCCTGATCCCAAAGACCCTCCTCAAACTACAAACAGACAATATCTATGATCCTCATAGCCCCTTGCTGGCCCTGTCAGTCTTGGTTTCCCCTCCTGCTTCAGCTGACAGACTCCTCCGATTCCATTGGGATCCAAGCCAGGTCTCCTGTCCCAGTCCTGCATCCCAATCTACCACTATCAACATCTACCACTATCAACAGCCATGAAAGATGTCCTCCTTTCTTCCAGAAAGCCCTTCACCAGGAGAATGTACTCTTTTAAATGGCATAGATATGCATCATGGTGCTCTCAAAATAATCACAATCCCTTTGAAGCATCAGTACCCACTTTTCTTCAATACCTTTTGCATTTGTCCTCTCTAGGACTCAAAACAAATTCAGTATGGGTGCACCTCAATGCTAGTTCAGCTTTTCATAAACCTGTGGATGGTTGACCCATTTCCACAGTTTCTCTAGTGGCATGTTTCATGAGGGGCCACCACCTCACCAAGCCACCCCTTCGACCACCCCCAGAAGCGTGGTATCTTTAATGTGGTATTGGCTCAACTCCTTAAGCCTCTATTTGAGCCCTTAGCAACTACACACCTGTCATCTTGGAAAGTTTTTTTTTATTCCTCATTGCCCTGACCTCAGCCAGGCGCATAAGTGAGCTGTAAGCCTTATTGGCGCATCCACCGTATACTAGATTTCATCATGAGTTGTCCTTCGCACACATCCCCACATTTTGCCAAAATGGTGTCATCTTTCCATATTAATTGGTCAGTGATCCTTACAGCCTTCTTCCCAAGACCTCATACATCTCATGCAGAGGCAAACCTGCACACACTTGACTGCAAAAGAGCTCTAGCCTTCTATCTTCAAAGGACACAGGATATCATAAAATCCTCTCAGTTGTTTGTCCTTTTGACCCTAACTGCCTGGGTCTCCCGGTAACTAAACACACACTCTCCATATGGATAGCAGATTGTATATCACTGACATATGACAAAACAGGTCCTTCCCTTATCTGGAACATTACTGCTCATAATGTCTGAGCCATGGCACATCGATGGCGAACGTATGCTCAGTAGTCATTGAGATCTGCTGGGCTGTAACATCCACACCTTTGCCACCCACTACTGCTTGGACAAGGACTCCCACTGGGATGCGACCTTTGGCCAGGTGGTCCTTCAGCATCTGTTTGGAACATAGGGACAACTCTTACCCCCTGCTCACTATCTTGCCAGATCTCCTTGGTGGGGAAGTCTAGGTTCAGATGACCTTGTCCGACTTTCTGACTTCAGAGATCTGGGAGCTAGGGAGTCCCATATGTGAAGACTACATTCCTGCTTGTTCTTGGAGATAGCGTAGTTACTCACCTGTAACAATCTCCAGGAACAGCAGGAATTTCGTTTTTACAACCCACCCTCCTCCCCTTGGAATTGTAGGCGTCTATTTTTTTCCTACTCTACTCAGTCTTTTTAAGCTACAAACTCAACTAAGGAAAAGGAGTTGGGAGAGCGGGAAGGCAGTAGTGCAGGTGCAGTGGAATGCTCCCAAAGGCTTTCCTATTGGTAGCTTGGAAGTTTCCTGCACGGGCTCTGTCGGTACCCAATGTCACCATTATGTGAAGACTAAATTCCTGCTGTTCCTGGAGATCACCTGTTACAGGTGAGTAACTACGCTTTTCCTCAGATTACTCCTGACTCTATCCCCTTTCATCTTCATTTTATGACCCCTCCATTCTAGAGCTCCCTTTCATCTGGAAGAGGGCCACCTCCCTGTGCATTTATACCTTGAAGGTATTTAAATGTATGTCATATTGCCCCTTTTCTGCCTTTCTTCCACAGTATACATTTTGGAATCTATAAGTCTATTCCCATATGCCTTATGACAAAGACCACTGACTATTTTAGTAGCTGCCCTTTGTACCGACTCCATCCAGTTTATACCCTTTTGAAGATGCAGTCTCCAGAATTGTATACAGTACTCCAAATGAGATTTCGGAGACTTAGTTCTTTTGTATATCGCCTCCTTTATCCTGCTGGGCATTCCTCTCCCTATGCACCCAAGTATCCTTCTGGCTTTTGCCTTCACCTTTTCTACCTGTTTGGCCACTTTATGATCATACAATGCATTCACCCCCTGGTCCTGCTCTTCTTTCATGCACTGAAGTACTTCACCCCCTTGACTATATTGCTCTCTTGGGTTTTTGCAGCCCAGATGCATGATCTTGCATTTTTTAGCCCTAAAACTTAGCTGCCAAATTCCTAGTGAGGCGGTGTTGCATCTGCATTAATAAGTCATGATTGGCTTACACCCAAGATGTCAGCGATTACCATGATGCACCATCAATACCTAGTACCCCCAGTCCCTACCAATTACATACTAACCAGTTAGTGTAGGAGTTTTAGCACAAGGCCCCATGCTGTTAGTGCAGGGTTTAGCATGCAGTACATGCACCACACTAACGGCGCACTTTAGCAAACATGCTCCTAAATTTCACAACTCACTTTGATATCACAAATTCTTTTACACCATGGAGCAAACACCTGACACCTATTGGGATGCTTCCAGTGTCTTCTGTTGAAGCAACCTTGCTGTATACAATAAGGCACATTTTAGGTAGTACATGGAGATCAAAATTGAAATTTCTAGGTCTGGATGTACACAGTCTCAACAGTATTTTAGAAATGGCTCTGCTGAATGTGGAATTGTTTGTAACTACATAAGAGTGCAGGAACATATACATTTTATGTCTGTGTGCAGTGGGAGGAGTCATTTTACCAATTTCCACGTGGGAAAAATTGATAGAGGAAACCTGGCAACTTAGTGTGAGCGCAACCTTTCAGAAATTTACATGTAAATGTCTGCACTTCCATGTGCATGAGACATTTTGCAAACTTAATCGTGTAAATGCGGCAACTTATCTACAGAGGAGGCTATATTTAATTCATTTCAGTTTGGAGGGGGACTTAAACTAGGGGAGGATTAAGGAGGATAGCCCCTTTAATACTTCCTGTAAAGGGTTGGCCAAAATTCCATAAAGCAAGTGTAAATTCTGGTGTGGAGATTTTTTGGCTTATATATGCATTCCCTATATGAAATAGGGAGTACATGTGTTGGTCTTCCAGACCACCTCCAGATCATGCCCTGACAACATCCCCCTTGAAACGTTCACGTCGTAGGGATTGGACCCTTTCTAAAATGACCATATATATGTGAATAGGATTTACAGTGTATATCGTAAAGGGCCCGTTATTCAAAGGCATTTACATGTTTACAGACCTGCCTGGAACAAACTTCCTGGATCTATATGTCAGGTCTCATCTCCCCTTTTTCAAATCCATGCTAAAAGTTCATTTTGAGGCTGCTTTTGGATTATAATTCCCTTGTCTCCTTTCCCTATTTTAACCCCTTGTTTCTCTTATATTATACTGTCTGTCTTAGATTGTAAGCTCTGAGCAGGGCCCATCTTCTATATGTTCTTGTACAGCACTGCGTATGCCTTGTAGTGCTAAATAAACGATTAATAGTAGTAAGTACCACTATAGAGGGATATCCATGTGCAGTGGGAGTGACACCAACATGAGTACTACTGAATATCCACCGGTTCTGCTGCTACATGCCCCGATGCTAAGAATCGGGGCATGTTATGGGTGTTCTGGGGCGGAGCAGAGATGGCACCTGTTGCTAACTGGGTAGTAGCGATATTGAACCACTGCCTGGCTAGCAACCCATGGATAAAGATAGGCCAGCTTTTCCCACGCCTATATTCACTCATGGGAGCTAAACGGGCAGTGGCTCAATATTGCCGCTGCCCAGTTAGTTTCCACACCATGCGATGCCTTGCGGCAGACCCAAATATTCAATTCCGGTGGACAGATATAGTGATTGATCCGCTGCCCCAGACATATAGGGAAGATTCCAATGTTGGCCCTGTACGTCCTCTGAGGTGGAATAAGTTCCCCTAGACAGGTGGTTTCGGTAGGCCCAGGGCACAGCAAAGGCGGGAGGGGGTAGAGGATTCCCCACCGCCCGACCCTGGTCTTGGGAGGCCAGATCGGAGATTGGGCTGCAGGGAATGAAGATTATTTTCCGGTGGCTGGGGATCATGGCTCCTGAATGGAGCCGCAGCGCTATGACAACTTGACTGAGTTAGCCAGGCTAGGCCTATACATGCAGGCTGACCAGAATCGGGATCCTGGCCTGCATGAACATGCCTGGATGCGATTCTGATACTGCTAGACATGCCCCACAGCATCAGAAACCTGTCTTCCCCTCTGCATCCAGTTCCGACCAGGAGCACAGAGGGTCAGGACATCCGTGACAGAGTTGGGCCCTATATGTTTTGTTTTGATTAGATTTATTTATTTTATTTAAATGTTTTTATATACCGCCCCTTCTAGTAATCAAGGGTGGTTTACAAAGAACATAGAACATATAAAACTATATTACAAGGTACTATTTACAAATCAGCTGTTCACATATACAGTAGAATAGCGGATGCTGAGGCAGAGCTATTTACTGTGTAGGGTGGGGGAAGGGAACAAGATAAGGGAGAAATATATTAAATGGAGTTTCATAAAGAGAGGTTTAGAGGGGGGAGAAGAGTAATTACCTAACTAAGAACATAAGATATGCCATACTGGGTCAGACTAAGGTCCATCAAGCCCAGTATCCTTTTTCCAACAGTGGCCAATCAAGAGAAAGAGTTTATTTATTTATTTGGTTTTATACCGCACTATTCATGATCAGTATGGTTTACAAAATAACATCTTACATGGAACAGTTTACAGTGAACATATGAACAAGATATAAAACAATTAACATATTTACATTAATAGATCATACACAGTAGCATATGGGTAACTATTTACAGACTGACAGAATCTTGAGTATGAAATTGATGGACAAGGCATTAAGTTACATGGTCGAAAGCAAGATGGAATAGGTGTGTGTTGATTGCTTTGCGAAATGTGGCCAAATCTGAAATGAGACGAATAGGAGCAGGTAGGGAGTTCCATAGTAGAGGGGTAAAGAGGGAAAAGGCTCTGTTCATGGCGAATTGGGAGCTTTTTCTAGCTATGGATGGGTTGGTAAGAGTGTTTACCATATTTGTTCTTCTTTCTCTGTTTCAGGAGTTCAATGTAGGAGATCTTCCAGTGGATAGGTGATGGAGAATTTTAAATCTTATCAGGAGAGTTTTGTACTTGAGTCGACTGCTTATTGGGAGCCAGTAAAGATGGATTAGGAGAGAACATAAGATATGCCATACTGGGTCAGACCAAGGTCCATTAAGCCCAGTTTCCTGTTTCCAACAGTGGCCAATCTAGGTCAAACGTACCTAGCAGTTTCCCCAAAAGACACAGGTTCCGCAATGTTTGTACTGGATCAAGCATTGATATCCTGGGTCCCTTCTTAATAATGGTTTATGGACCTTTCCTCCAGGAACTTGTCCAAACCTTTTTTTAAACCCAGCTACATTAACAGCCTTTACTACATCCTACGGTAACAAATTCCAGAGTTTGATTACACGTTGAGTGAAAAAATATTTTCTTTTATTAGTCTTAAATAGTTTACCCTGTAGCTTCATTGCATGTCCCCTAGTCTTTTTGTATTCTGATAAGGTAAACAATCGATCTATGTTTTTCCTGTTCCACTCCGTTCATTAATTTATAGAGTTCTATCATATCTCCCCTCAGCCGTCTCTTTTCCAGGTTAAAGAGCCCTAACCTTTTTAGCCTTTCTTCATAAGAGTATCCTTCCAACCCCTTTACCATTTTGGTGGCTCTTCTCTGAACCTTTTCTAATAACGCTATATCCTTTTTAAGATACAGCGACTAGAATTGCACACAATATTCAAGGTGCGGTCTCACCATGGAACAATATAGAGGCATTATAATATGTTTTGTTTTATTTTCCATTCCTTATGATACCTAGCTTTCTATTTTCTCTCTTGGCCGCCGCTGCACACTGGGCCGAGGGTTTTAACATGGTATCCATAATGACGCCTAAATCTCTTTCCTGGGTGGTGGTTCCTAATGTGGAACCTTGCATTGTGTAACCATAGTTTGGGTTGTTCTTCCCTAGGTGCATAACTTTGCACTTGTCCACATTAAATTTCATCTTCCATTTTGATGCCCAGTCTTCTAATTTTATCAAGATCCTCTTGCAATTTTCCACAATCCTCTTGGGTTTTAATAACTTTAAATAGTTTTGTGTCATCTGCAAATTTGATAACCTCACTCGTTATTCCACTTTCCAGGTCATTTATGAATATGTCAAAAAGCAGCGGACCCAGCACAGATCCCTGGGGTACACCACTATTTCACCTTTCTCCACTGGGAAAATTGGCCATTTAGCCCTACCCTCTGCTTTCTATCTTTTAACCAGTTCTTGATCCACAGTAGTACACTGCCTCCTATCCCATGACTCTTTAGTTTTGCCAAAAGTCTCTGATGAGGGACCTTGTCAAAGGCTTTCTGAAAGTCCAGATACACTATATCAACCGACTCACCTTTGTCCACCTGTTTATTCACACTTTCAAAAAAACATAACAGATTAGTAAGATAAGATCTTCCTTGTCTAAAGCCATGTTGGCTGTCTCCCATTAGGCCATGACTATCTACATGGTGAGTAATTTTATTCTTTATGATGGTTTCTACCATTTTTCCTGGTACTGACGTGAGGCTCACCGGTCTGTAGTTTCCTGGATCACCCCTGGAGCCCTTTTTAAAAATTGGTGTTATATTGGCGATCCTCCAATCTTCAGGTATTAGAGATGATTTTAATGATAGTTCACAGATTACTAATAGCAGGTCTGCAATCTCATATTTCAGTTCTTTCAACACCTTGGATGTATACCATCCGGCCCAGGTGATTTGCTACTCTTCAGTTTATCTAATAGTTGTAATACATCTTCCCAATGTATCGATATTTCCTTCAATTCTTCCGCACCTTTAAATACCACTTCAGTCATGGGTAACATCCCTACATCTTCCTCCGTAAAGACCGAAGCAAAGAATTCATTCAGTCTCTCCGTTATCGCCTTGTGTGCCTCTTAGTGCCCCTTTAACTCCTCTATCATCTAATGGACCAACTGACTCTCTCACAGGATTTTTGCTATGAATGTACTTGAAAAAATCTTTATTTCGCATTTTTGCTTCCGCAGCAAGCTTCTTCTCAAATTCTCCCTTTGCCTGCTTTATCAATGCCTTGCATTGGAGTTACATGTTTGTATTTGGAGGCTCCATAAATAGTTTGTGTAGCGGTATTCAATGCTAATTGTAAAGGATGGAGAGAATATCCAGGAAGCCCATGCAGGATGATATTTGCATAGTTGAAGAGCGGAGTGATAAGGGCTTGGACAACAGTGCGGAAATCAGTAGGCTCAAATAAGGGTCGGAGATGACGGAGTGAACGTATTTTATGATAGACAGACTTTGTGATATTGCTTATATGGGGTTCCATGTTTAGGGACTGGTCCAGAGTGACGCACAGATATCTATCCTCATGATTAGACTTCAGAACAGCATTCTTAACCTGCAGGGATGTCGGGAGTATGAATGTTGGGACTTTTGTGACAAAAAGGACTTCTTTCTTTTTATAGTTCACTTTCAGGCTGTGCACAGCTAGCCAGTCGGAGACAGCATTGAAACAGTCGATGATTGATTCCAGTGAAGTTTGGGTTTTTTATTGAAAGGAGTGTAGAGAAGCACATCATCTGCATAGATGTGATAAAGAATGCCGAAGGACTGTATGATTGTACACATGGGTTGTAAATATATGTTAAATGTTTGATTCAGGAGGGCATGTATTTATTCTATTTATTTAACTAGGCACTTATACCACTTTTCTACCAGTCAATGGTGTACATTCAGATACTATATATATTTTTCCCTTGTCCCTTAAGGGCTCACAATCTGTTTTTTGTATATGAGGCAACTGAGGGTTAAAGTGGCTTGCCCAAGGCCACAAGGAGCACCTGTGGGACTAGAAACCCCAGTCCTTCTGGCCCAAGGTTGCTGTCCTCTAGCAGGATTCGAACCCCTGGCCTTCCAGTCTGAGGTAACTTGCCCCAACCACTTGGTCACTTCTCCCCATTAATTCTCCAGTATATAGTGGAGAGAAGTAGTGGGGGATCATGGTGTTTGAGGGTCAGTAATAGAGGTGTTGAGGTTAGTGTTAAATGAAGAGGAACGTTTTAATCTCTTTTTTTCTAAAAGTCTGTAGATCTTTTATTAGTCTTAGGTTGTCTGAGCAGGGGTTGTCTTTCATCTATATGTACAGTACTGCATACACTTTGTAGCACTATACTAGTAGTAGTAGTAATTTGCAGATAAGACAAAATTATTTAAAGTTGTTAAATCGCAAGAGTATTGTGATAAATGGTAAGAGGACCTTGACAAATTGGGAGACTGAGTATCCAAATGGCAGATGAAATTTAATGTGGATAAGTGCAAAGTTATGTACTTAGGGAGGAACAGCCCAAACTCCAGCTACATAATGCAAGGCTCCATATTAGGAATCATTAGGACAGTGGTTCTCTGCCCTTTTTTTTCTGTTGTGAGTGCTTGACACACCGAATCTGGCTGAACAAAACAACAAGTGATCATGGGAGTTGGGGAGCAGAATTAGGGAGCAGTTGTAGGAATTTCAAGTACATAGCTCTTTGCTTGCACTTTCTCCAGCCTGCAGGCACAAATGATTGCTATATAACCTAAAAAGAAATTTATCAGCTCTATCTTTTACCTTGAGTTCAATTAGTTTATTACTCTGCACAAAAATATAATGTAAAATAAAATCATTACCGTTATTGTTATTATATTGTTATTATATTGTTTATATTTTCTTTTTTATTATTTTTTTCTTTTTTTATTATTAATATATTTAAAATTGGTTTTACTCCCAAAACTCTGAAAACTTGAAATATTCTCCACAGTCCTTGATCATATATTCACCGTCCTTACTACTACTTATAAATAGTATAAAGTTTAAGAAGTAAGAGTTCAAAAAAATACTAGCATGTTTTGTTTGCAGTCCGTGCAGTGGTGATGGAGGGAAGAAGAGAATGTGCACCCTCGGAAGCAATAATATTAGACAACCGTCGAATGGGTGAAGTTAAATACAACGATCCCCCTGAAGAAACGAAAAGTGAAACGGAGAAGTGCTTCGTGGATATACGTCGGGAGTATCGGGAATATCTTCTGGAATAAAGAACTTTTGCTTCTCACCAAAAACCAACAGAGAAATACAGATAAGCACGGTTTTTGTCGTTATAAGCAAGTCTGAATTATATGGTCTTTGGATATTCCTAAAGGACGGTGAATATATGATCAAGGACTGTGGAGCATATTTCAAGTTTTCAGAGTTTTGGGAGTAAAACCAATTTTAAATATATTAATAATAAAAAAAGAAAAAAATAATAAAAAAGAAAATAATATAAACAATATAATAACAATAACGGTAATAACAACAAAAAATGGTTAAAATCATTTAAATGCAACAGTGATAAAGGTCGTTGATGTGGAAGAAGGCAGGTTCTATCCAGCAAGTCTGGCTGAGTAAATGCCTTAACAATTGCTGAGACCTAGTTGCATCAAATGATTTTATTTTACATTATATTTTTGTGCAGAGTAATAAACTAATTGAACTCAAGGTAAAAGATAGAGCTGATAAATTTCTTTTTAGGTTATATTGCTATATAGGCTCTAAAAAGGTGACCGCAATTATTTTTTGGTAATACAAATGATTGCTAGGCAAGCCTGTGCTTGCTGTCCTTCAGATTTTTGGTAACACACCTCACAGCACACAGTTGACACACCAGTGTTGAGAACCACTGCATTAGGATTTAGGCATCATCGTGAATGATACCCTGAAACTCTCTGCTCAGTGTGCAGTGGTGGCTAAGTAAGCAAGTAGAATGCTAGGAATCATAAGGAAAGGACTGGAGAATAAAAGCAAGGATGATATGCCTCTGTATTATTCCATGGTGCAACTTCATCTTGAATATTGTGTGCAGTTCTGGTCACCATATCCTAAAAAGGATATAGAGGAATTCAAAAAGGTACTGAGAAGAGCCACCAAAATGATAAGGGGATGGAAGGATACCCCTATGAGGAAAGGTTTAAAATGTTAGGGCTCTTCAGCTTGGGAAAAAATGGCTGATGGGAGATATGATAGATGTAAGGGTGGGCAGGAGCAGGGCTATGCTGTTGGGATGGGTTTATGACGTATATATGTTTTTGATACTGTATAAAAGATAGATTGCACTTCTAACGTACGGAATAAACTTACATGCTACTTATGTACGAGTGTGTGTGTGTGTTTGTTCTCCTGGGATCCCAGACAGTGAAGGTAAGGTAAATTCCTCGACCCAGAGCAATAACGGACGTCCCAGGGTAAGTGATATAGTGCTGGGAAGGGAAAAGGACCCCACCCTTACAATAGATGTTTATAAAATGAGTGGAGTGAAATGGATAAACGTAGATCGGTTGTTTACTCATGTAAAAGGTAGAAAGACTAGGAGACATGCAATGAAGCTGCAATGTAATACATTAAAGACTAATCAGAGAAAATCAAACTGTGGCATGCATGGGTTTAAAATAGGTTTGGAAAAGTTCCTGGGGAAAACTCCATATACCATTAGGAACCTGACTGGTACTTGTGACCTGTAACATTGACCACTCTTGGAATACTGGGCTTGATGGACCTGTAGTCTGACCCAATAGAGCATTTCTTATGTTAAGATGTTTGCCAAATGCTGCTTTTTTCCTAAGGTTTTTTTATTGGGGGTGGGGGTGAAGGGAACAGGAGGGGAAGGTGTTCTCCTATTCCCCCCCCCCCTCCACTTTTGTGGCCACCGCTCTTATGAGGGGTCCGAAACAAATTTTGCTTGGGGGCGCCTCATTTGGACTGGGTATCACCTTATATACCTTTTTTTTTGTTTTTAGTTAACTACCTTTTCTAAACAGGTCCTACTGCTTACCCGAGGACAAACATTGTGGAACCTGTGTGCCTTTTTGGGAACCTGCCTAGGTATCTGACCTGGATTGGAAGCAGGATACTGGGCTTGATGGACCCTGGTCTGACCCAGTATGGCATTTCTTATGTAAGTAGCATGGACTATAAGGAAGAAGAGTAACTGTGGGGAACATGGATGCCTATTCATGCTGGGTCCATCCACCTGCTGCCAGATACACTGAATTCCACAGTTCAGGAGACCAGATTAGACTACTAAGAGCTATTTCTGCTGCGGACAGAGCCAAGCTGAATGGAATGGCCCCATTCCATTCTCATGACCTATATTGAACAGAAGACACTTAAGGGACAGATACTACTGAAGTTGTAGGTTGAGAGAGGGATGAGCAGGGTCCAGCACAACCATTAGGCAAACTAGACTGTTGCCCAAGGTGGCAGCTTCTGGGAGTCTGCAAAGAGCAGAGCATTCAAAGACAAACAATAGATTCTGACAGCCAGGGGGTCATAAGGCTCAAAGTTTGCCTAGGGTGCCAGCCCTGGGGAAATGAAGGGATGACATGAGGAGAAGAAACAGGGTAGAAGGCAATTTATGGGAAGAGAAATTTCAATGAACAGAGATGGGGTGAGGCAAGGTAAGTGCAGAGGAGTTGAGAGAGTGTAGAAAAAAGGGAATGCTCAAAGAGCAGCTATAGAAAGTGGCATGTAGTTGTAAAGCGAGAGGGCCAAAGAAGTGGGCCAGCTAGATTGTTTCCCAGTTTGGGAAGGATAGTGCACGTTACCAAATGGTCGGTGTTCATCCAACTATGCCAACCCATTACCCTTTCACAAAGTGTTTCAGTTTTCACATGTAATTCTGGAATTGCATGCAAGTATTCTGCATTTTCAACTCATTTCTGGCAGCCTGTATACCCTCATAGCACAGTGTCATGTGCTCAAGAACTTCCTACTTGTACTTTCAGGATATACAACAGCAATACTAGGAAAAACGAATCCAGTTAACCAGAAAATTGACTTCCATGGAGCTAAAAGCTCACATGTTCACTTCAGAAGCTGTTTTAAAGTAATGTCATTCACAGCCTTTAAAAACCCCTTTTGTTTACACTTCTGATGACATGTCAATAAACAAATGACTTCATTTACCTATGTCCTCTACTTTACATTGAGATGGGGCAGCAGTGCTCGCACACGAGATCCATAGTCTGGATGAACAGCTGTGAAATTCTTCACCTGAAAAGGCAGTGAAAAATCACAATGGGTAATAACATAGTAACATAATACACAGCAGATAAAAATTATGGTCTGGGCCGGTGCAATCCACTGTGCACTCGTACAGGGCAGCAATTGTGAGAGGGCAGCACAGTTGGCACAGCGAGTGGGCCGAGTCCAGTTGTATGATTGGCAGCAAGCAATGGACAGCAGAGGACACGTCAGACATGCAACGTGCGCATGGATTCCAAATCCCTCTGCTGCTTTCTTCTTTTTCATATATGTAGCAGTAACAAGTTAAATATCCTTAAAGAAAAGAAGAATCAAGGCCAAACAAGGTAAGGTGGGAGCCATGGCACCGAGTGAGGTGTGGCTCTTACTCTATTCAGATTAGCAGGAAGTGGGTCCTTTGGATGCCCTTCATGAGGAGAGCTGGCAAAAGCTGTGTTGGGAAGCTTTCTGAGAGACATTGGAGAGTAAGACAGCAGGCCCCACTGCATTCTTCATGGGCCAAGGACTGCACTGGATTTGGCCATGTGAGTAACTGAGGTTCTGTCCCATTATTCTGTATTATTTACTTCCTATAATTAGTGTGCCACCTTCAGAAACTTCCCTCAGAGCCTTTGCCTTAATAGGACCTGCAACATTTAATTTCTGTTTCATTATTCTCCATAGGTGGTGGAATTTCTGTAGACAGTATGTTTTACTTCACAAAATAAAGACAAAATGAGTTCAGTCAGCTCCTGTCTTTCAGAATTTTGGGAGGGAGGGGGAAGCAGATGTTCTGGACATGATGGGATTTCAGAGAGAGTATCATCTACTACTACTACTACTACTGAGCATTTGTATAGCACTACAAGTCATACGCAGCGCTGCACAGACATGTAAGAAACAGTCCTTGCTCATCAGAGCTTAAAATCTAGTCAAGACAAACACAGAAGGTGTAGGCAGGGATAAAGCAAGGGAAGGAAAAAGGAGATCAGGAGAGTCAAGATCCAAAAGCAGCAGTGAAGAGGTGAGTTTTCAGCCTGGATTTGAAGAGGGTTAGAGAAGTGCCTAGCGTAGAGACACAGGTAGTTTGTTCCAGGCATACGGTGCAGCAAGGTGAAAGGAGTGAAGTCTGGAGTTAGCAGTAGACGAGAAGGGCACAGATAGGAGCAGTTTGCTAGAAGAGCGGAGTTCCCGAGGGGAGTTGTAAGGAGAGATAAGAGAAGAAATGTAGTGAGGAGCTGCAGAGTGAATGCATTTATAGGTCAGCAGGAGAAGTTTGAACTGGATGTGGAAACAGATAGGGAGCCAATGAAGTGACTTGAGAAGAGGAGTAATATGGGCATGACGAGGCTGGCGGAAGATTAGCCGCACAGCAGAGTGTTGAACAGATTGAAGGGGAGAGAGATGATTCAAAGGGAGACCAGCAAGGAGTAGGTTACAGTAATCGACAGGAGGTGATTAAGGAGTGGATTAGCGTTTTAGTAGTGTGTTCAGAAAGGAAGGGGCGGATTTTGCTGATGTTAGAAGCAGCAGGTCTTAACTATCTGATGGATGTGTGTGGAGAAAGAGAGAGAGAGAGAGAGAGGAGTCAAAGACAACCCCCAGACTGCGGGCTGAGGAAACAGGAAGGAGTACAGAGTTATCCACAGACTGAGAGAGGAGGGGAGGTTTTAGGGGGAAGGATGAGAAATTCAGTCTTGGCCATGTTCAATTTCAAGCGGTGGTGAGACATCGAGGCAGCAATGTCAGAAAGGCAGGCAGAGATCCGGGTCTGGATTGCCGGAGAGATTTCAGGTGTAGAGAGGTGGATCTGTGAGTCGTCAGCATACAGATGGTACTGAAAGCCATGGGAAGAGATAAGCGCACCAAGGGACTGGGTATAGAGAGAGAAAAGGAGCGGAACCAGGACAGATCCTTGGGGTACACCAACTGGGAGCAGGGTAGCAGAGGAGGAGGAGCCACCAGAACACATACAGAAAGAGCAATGGGAGAGAGAGGAAGAGAACCAGGATAGTACAGAGCCCCTAAAACCAAGCGAGGACAGGGTATCGAGGAGAAGATTGTGGTCAACAGTGTCAAAAGCAGCAGAGAGGTCAAGAAGGATGAGGACAGAGTAAAGGCCCTTGGATTTTGCCAGGAACAAGTCACTGGAGACTCTGGCAAGAGCCATTTCAGTAGAGTGTAAGGGACGAAAGCTAGGCTGTAAGGGATCCAGGAAGGCATGAGAGGAGAGGAAGTCGAGACAGCGGCGGTGAACCACATGTTCAAGTAGTTTAGAAATGAAGGGAAGGAGAAAGATGGGTCGATAATTAGAAGGACAGGTGGGATCAAGTGAGGGTTTCTTGAGGAGAGGTGTGACCACAGCATGCTTGAAGTCTGCAGGGACTGTTGCAGTGGAAAGCGATAGGTTGAGAATATGAGAGATGGAAGGGACAATGGTGGAGGAGATGGGGCTTAGGAGACAGGTGGGGATAGAATCAGAGGAGCAGGTGGTGAGTTTGGAGGAAGAAAGAAGGTGTGCAGTTTCCTCTTCAGAGATCACAGGAAAGGAAGAGAGGGTAGCAGAGGTAGGGGCGGGGGGAGAGTTGGGAGTGAAGAGGGGAAGTAGCTGCCTTTGTGGGGAATTGGAGGGTGATCTTGTGGATTTTGTCATGGAAATAGCCAGGGTTTGGGCAGAAAGGGAGGGAGGGATCAGAGGTGGAGGCACTCTGAGGAGAGAGCTGAGAGTAGTAAAGAGACGGCGAGGATCAGAGGCAAGAGAGTTAGTTAGATGGACATAGTAGTCTTGTTTGGCAAGAGCTATGGTTGACTGGAAAAAGACAAGCATGAATTTGAAGTGTAGAAAGTCTGCAGGGGAGCGGGATTTGAGCCAAGCACGCTCAGCAGAACGGGCACAGGAATGTAGATAGTGGCTAATGGATGAAAGCCAGGGCTGGGGTGAAGAACATCTCACAGGACGTGGCATGGGCAGAGCGAGAGCATCCAGAGCCGAGGAGAGTGCAGCATTATAGGAAGTTACTGCCTCGTCAACAGACTTGTATGACATAGTGGCAGAAAGAGATGAAAAAATAGTGGAAGAGAGATCCAAGGTATCAATAGCAAGAAGATTTCTAAATAGGTTGGAGGAGACAGGACGAGGCTGAGGCAGCAGGTGATGAAGATTAAAGCTTAAAAGGTGATGGTCAGATAAGGGAAGAACTGAGCTATAGAAGTTCGAGGGTAAAATAACAGGTCCAGGCAGTGGCCATGCTGGTGAGTGGGGGCAGTGGAACAAAGTTGGAGGTCAAACAAGGAGGTAAGGGAGAGGAGCTTTAAAGCATAAGGATCAGAGGGATTATCAACATGAATGTTAAAATCCCCAAGAATAAGAGTGGGGGAAGAGGAATCCAGAAAGAAGGAAAGCCACAAGTCAAAGTCTCACTGACTTTGACTTGTGGCTTTCCTTCCTCACTGGAAGGTAGAAGCAGACTTGTCAGGAGGTTGATAAAAAAAAATGTACCTGAGTTGTGAAGTACCCGATTTGAAAGCAGTAATTAGGCAACCTGAAAATTCTGTATTTTGTGCACTTGCTTTTTTTTTTCTCAGTGATTGCATCCATAATTACTTTACAGAGAGAGAGCTTCATTTTTATTTTTGAGTGGAATTTTCTTGACCTCACAAGGCATTGTGCCCACTCTTCTCTCTCTCCTTTCTACCCTCAGTTTCTCGAGGAAAAAATAACTATAGGTAAACTACTACTACTACTACTGAACATTTGTATAGCGCTACAAGATATGTGGCACTGCACAGACTCATGTAAAAGACAGTCCCTGCTCATCAGAGCTTACAATCTAGTCAACACAGTAGCTGTAGATATAGAATACACCTAGGGGGAATGGTAAGGAAACACAAAGGTGAATCAAGATCCAAAAGCGGCAGCAACGAGATGAATTTTCAGCCTGGATTTGAAAACGGCCAAAGATGAAGCCTGACATACAGGCTCAAGTAGCTTTGTTCCAGGCATAAGGAGCAGCAAATTAAAAGGAGTGAAGTCTAGAGTTAGCAATAGAAGAGAAGGGCACAGATAGAAGCGATTTGCCAGAAGGGCAGAGTTCCCAAGGTGGGGTGTAGGGAGAGCTAAAAAAGCAAAGGTAGTGAGGAACTGCAGAGTGAATGCACTTATAGGTCAGCAGTTTGAACTGGTTGCGGAAACTGATAGGGAGCCAATGAAGTGACTTGAGAAGAGGGGTAGTATGAGCATGACGAGTCTGGCGGAAGATTAGCCGTGCAGCAGAGTGTTGAACAGATTGAAGGGGAGAGAGATTATTCAAAGGGAGATCAGCAAAGAGTAGGTTACAATAGTCAAGATGGGAGGTGGTTAAAGAGTGGATAAGTGTCTTAGTAGTGTGTTCAGAAAAAAATTGGCGAATTTTGGTGGTGATGTAGAGAAAGAAATGGCAGATTTTAGCTATCAGTTGGATGTGGTCTGGAGAAGGAGAGGGGAGTCGAATATGACCCCAAAGGTGTGAGCTGAGGAAACGGGTAGTAGTAGAGAGTTATCCACAGAGACTGAGAAAGGGGAGAGGATGGCTTAGGGGGAAAAATAAGAAGCTCAGTTTTGGCCTTGTTCAATTTCAAGCAGCGGTGAGACATCCAAGCAGCAATATCAGAAAGTCAGGCAAAGATCTGGGCCTGGATTGCCGGAGAGATTTCAGGTGTAGAGAGGGATGTCTGGAAGTCATCAGAATAGAGATGGTACTGAAAGTCATGGGAAGATATAAATGCCCCAAGGGACTGCGTCCCGGTCCATTCCTTTTCTCTCTATATACCTAAGACAGAATCTTGGGGTACACCAACTGAGAGGGATAGCAATAGAGTAGGATTCACCAGAACAAACACTGAAGGAGCGATGGAGAGAAGAGAACCAGGATAGCACAGAGCCCTTAAAAAACAAGCAAGGACAAGGTATCAAGGAGAAATGTTATGGTCAACGGTGTCAAAAGCAGCAGAGGTGTCAAGAAGGATGAGGATTGCGTAAAACCCCTTGGATTTAGCCAGGAATAGTTCACTGGAGACTTTGGCAAGAGTCATTTCGGTAGAATGTAAAGGACGAAAGCTGGATTGTAGAGGATCCAGAAGGGCTTGAGAGAAGAGCAAGCCGAAGCAGCAGCGGTGAACTGCATGTTCAAGTGGTTAGAAATGAAGGGGAGGAGGGAGATGGGTTGATAGGACAGGTAGAGTCTAGTGAAGGTTTCTTGAGGCGAGGAGAGACCACAGCATGCTTGAAGTCTGCAGGGAAACTTGCAGTGGAGAGTGATAGGTTGAGAATATGAGATATGGAAGGGACTACAATGGAGGAGATGGAGCTAAGGAGATGGGTGGGAATAGGATCAGAGGAGCAGGTAGTGAGTTTGGATGAGGAAAGAAGGTGAGGAGTTTTCTCCTCAAAGATCATAGAAAAGGAATAAAGGGTGGCAGAGGTAGGGAAGGAAAGTTAGGAGTGAAGAGAGGGAGGAGGGGAAGTAACTGACCTCATGGTGAATTTGAGTGTGATCTTGTGGATTTTGTCATAGTTTGGACAGAAAGGGAGGGAAGGATCTGATGCGGAGGCACCTTGAGGAGAGAGTTGAGAGTTGTAAAGAGAAGGTGAGGGTCAGAGGCAAGAGAGTTAGTCAGATGGACTTAATAGTCTTGTTTGAGTGCTATGGCTGACTGGAAAGAGACAAGCATGAATTTGAAGTGCAGAAAGTCTGCAAAGATGCAGGATTTGAGCCAAGCACACTCAGCTGAGCAGGTGCAGGAATGTAATTAGCAGGTAGTGGAAGACAGCCAGGTTTGAGGTAAAGTACATCTCACAGGACATGGCATGGACAGAGCAAGAGCATCCAGAGCAAAGGAGAGTGCAGTGTTATGGGAAGCTACTGCCTCATCAACAAACTCAGATGACATAGTGGAGGAAAGAGCCAACGGGTCAATAGCATGAAGATTTCTAAAGAGGATGGAGGAGACAAAGTGAGGCTGAGGTGGTGGGTGATGAAGAGTGAAGCTTAGCAGGTGATGGTCCGATAAGGCAAGAAGTGAAGTACAGAATTTTGAGGGTAAGCAATTAGAGAAGAATACAAGGTCAAGGCAGAGGCCTTGCTGTCGGGTGGGGGCAGTAGAGTAAAGCTGGAGGTTGAATGATGAGGTAAGGGAGAGGAGCTTTAAAGCATAAAGGTCAAAGAGGTTATCAACATGATTGTTAAAATCCCCAAGAATAAGGGAAGGGGAAGATGAATCCAGAAAGAAGGAAATCCATGAGTCAAAGTCGGAGAGAAAGGTAGAGGTGGACTTGTCAGGGGTTGATGAATAAAGCTAATTTGAGAGGTAGTGGAGTAAAACATTGGAAGGAGTGGACTCTCAAGGAGGGAAAGGAGTGAGACTGAGGCAGGAGGAGGAGTTGAAATTGACAGGAGGAGAGAGAAGAAGCCCAGCAGCAGCACCACCACCGCAGTGGGACGAGGCATGTGGGAGAATTGATAGCTGCCATGACAGAGCATGGAGATGGACAGCATTAAAGATAAACTTGCCTTTACTCATGACCTCTTTATTTGGGATGGAGTGTGCATTCCACAAGGCGCATGAGAGAGGAGGGGAAAGGAGAGGGATAAGAATGATTTGAGCTGTTTCATGAAGATCTGTTCTGGGAGTCTGACAAAAGACTAGGGGGGCCAAGGTTGGGGTTGATTTATCTCTGGAAGAGCAAAGGAGTAGACAAGTGCAGAGCAGAGAGAGACAGCATGGCGGTAATGAGGGTGAGATTGTTTTCAGAGAGAGAGGGAGGGAGGGAGAAAGTGGTGAAGCTCAGGAGTTGATAAGGTAGATGACAAGATGGTGGTGAAGTGAGGATGGTAAAGGAGAGATAAGAGTTAGAGGCTTGAAGGTGTTGGTAAGAGGGGAGACAATTAGGGAGTATGAGCAATAGGAAAAGAAAGTGTTGAGGAGCCATAAAAGAGAGAGATGGAAAGGAGCACAGAAATCGGAAGAAATAAAAGGATAGGTGGTAGAAATTGCAAGGGATAAGGTTCACTTGTGAGTGATTCTGGTAATGAACACAGGGTGGCTATAAGACTATAAGCCAGGGAGCAAGTGGGCTATGGGGAGGGAGGGTGGGATAATAAGGAAGAGGAGAGAGAGCAAGAGACAGCTGAAAACAGAGAGGAAGAACTGAACAGTATCGCAACAAAAATACTGAAAAGTAAGGCAGTCTAACAATAAGATAAATATATACAGGCAGACAGACCTTACAAGCAAGCGGTTAAAGTCAGACCCTAGCCAGAAGCTAGCAACAAAGCCTGCAATAGGCTTCCACGCTCCATAGGTAAACAGACACATAAGGTGTTAACGTTATTGATAAAATACTAACAGTTACTGGAATAAAAAGATAAGACTGATCCCAGAGTTACTGATGACATGCTGCATTTATAACCTCACCCCTAACTCTCCCCCTGTCTTTTCTGTTTCTACTCTTTTTTTTTTTTTTTCTTTACCTCTTCTTTATTCTTCCTCTCTTTCTTCCTTTTTATTTGAGTATCAATGGTTGGTGGTTTTTTGTTTTTTAAAAGGTTGTGGGGTTTTTTTTATTCTTTCCTATTATAATTGGTGTTCTTTTCCTTTGTTTTTAACTTGTTTTTACTTTGTACACGCTCTGTTGCTCAAGAAGAGTGGTTAATCAAAAGCCAATAAACATAAACATCAACCTTATAGACTAACCAATTTATTGAGGCATGAACATTTGAAGACTCTTATCCTCTCAAGTCATACCTCAGTAAATTGGTTAGTGTAAAATGTGCCACCTGCCTCTGTCATTTTTGCTATACCAGACTAACATCTTTGTTCATTTATTCAAACTTTCTATACCGCCTTTCTGTGTAAAGGCAAGGCAGTTTACAATTGTATAAAAACACGGAAATTTAGAAAAGAAAGCCAACAGTTAATAGGATAGAGGGGATGGGGAGACTAGAGCAAATAGTCATAGCTATGGGGGAGCTTGCTAGAGAGGGGAGGGAGTTTTGTTTAAATGTCCCAAACAGTCTAGGCTTCAAAGGTCTGCAAGAAGAGAGATGTCTTAAGCTGAGATTTGAAAGATAAACAAATATTCGAGGTGGGGGTCAAAAAGTGGGGGGACATAAGGCTGACCAACTAGTAGATTCAAGCTGTGGTTTGGTGGGGGACAGGATCAGAAGCCTATTATCCTGAAGGGAGTGAAGGGCCTGAGACAGAGTATAGAATGTAAGAGCAGGTAAGCAGGGGAACTAGTGTAGAGGACTTTGTGTGCTATAGTCAACGTTTTGTATTTGATCTGGGCTGAGACTGGCAACCAGTGGTGGTATTTCAGGCGTGATGTAACATGACCACTGAAAGGGTGGTGGTTGCTTGGAATGCCCTCCTGATGGAAGTGGTGGGGGAAAACACAGTGATGGAGTTCAAAGTGGCATGGGACAGACACAGTGGGTCCCTTTACAGCAACAGGATAAAATCAAAATAAACGGAACCATCTAATTTCTCAACAAATGGGGGTGTCCTACATGGAGTGGCAGGTGCACCTCTAAACAAAGACATGGGGAGGGGTGGCCTGCACAGAGTGGCAGGTGCACCTACTCCTGCCATCTTACTGGGCAGACTAGATGGACCATACTGGTCTTTATCTGCCGTCATTTACTATGTTACTATGATCAAATAGTACCATCTCACAATTTTCAACAAGTCAGGACAAAAGAGAAGCTTGTGAAGGCTTCCATTGGAACTAGTGAGGATGGGGACAGCAGTGACAGGTGGGGTTGGGGGAGGGGGCAGCACAGTAATCATTCACACAGGGCAACAAAAAAGGAAGCACCGGCCCTGATTATGGTCTATCTAATCTACTCAATAAGGTGACTAGAGTTGTTCCTGTTATGTGAAGGTTAACCCCCTTCTATGCCTTTGCATAGGGTTATACCTGCTGCTTCATGCAGGTTATTCCTCTTTATGCCTTTATTTAGGGTTGTACCAGGGCCTCGCTGCCATCCCTCCCAGCTGCCATCGATTCTGTCTTGAGAGGGGGAGGCTGGAAGCGGCAGCTTTTCAAAAAGTGGCAGCAAAAAACAGCCGCTTTTTAGTAATGCTGCCGCTGCCCACCTCCCTCCCTCCCTCCAAACGGAATTCACGGCAGCTGGGGGGGGGGGTGGCGCAGGAGGTCATGTGTGCTGCTGGTCCTATATACACAAGGTTGGTGCTACCATTAGGTGAACTAGGCAGTTGCCTAGAGTACTGTCCCTTTGGGGGCACTCTTTGCCACTGCTGCAGCCCCTCTCCAGGGCCAGCAGATTCCATAATGGCAAGGGAAGTACAGTGCAGCACTTCCCAAAGTCTCTGGCACTGTTGTGGTTCCTGTCTATCAGGGGCTTCCACCCCCTCTGATGCAGACTTCTGGTGGTTGATGGCCAGGCAACAGATGATGGTGGCAAGAGGAAAGTAACCAAGACTGGAGTGCCTCGAGTCAATTAAAATGATTGTTCCTCTTCGTAGTAAACTATGGGAAAAATATCCTGCACTGCAGGGCACAGGTGCATACCCTCAAAGAAAATGCTGCATAGCTGAGATAGTAGTGCTGGTAGTAGGGTCCCTTGATGTACAGCAGGGAGTCCTGGGCTGTTTGAAGCAATGACAGTCTAGCTGGTCCCACGGTGGGCTGGGGACTTACTGTACTTCATTATGTTTGAAGATGATTGAAAAACAAAGACATAGGGAAAGTACCCTGCACTGCACCACTGGTTCTGCTCTAGTGGACAAATTCAGGAGGCCATGTTAAAAATGTTCCGTACTTCACTTAGGATGCCTGGGCCCACTTTTCAAAAAGGACAATATGTTCAGACCCCACAGCAGTCAACTATAGCACTTAAATATCATTGGTATATCCAGATAGGAGCTGCCACTGAATACTGAGGATAAGCAGCGCCGGCACTTTTCAGCCAGCATGTCTATGAATTGTAACTTAGGCTGCTTTTTCATGCCCAGGTAAATGGTGGCTAAAAATCTTTCTAACTGGATAAAGGCAGCACTTATCCAGATAGCATTAATGCCCCCTTGTTCTGTCCACGGACCTCCCCTGCGCTTAACTAATAGTGCTTTTGAATATCTGTCAGTGTCCTTATTGGACAGCCTCCCATTGTCCTGGCTAAGCATTCTGAATATTGATCAACCTAAATATTAAGCACCTAAATTTAGGAAACTAGGATGGGATATTCAAAGGCATTTATGTGGGTTGCAGACCTGCACTCCAGGACATTCAGCAGCTAGACGGAACTGGGGCAGCAGCGATATTCAGCTGTTGCCCAGTTAACCCTAACCAGCTAAGAACATAAGATATGCCATACTGGGTCAGGATACTGGGCTTGATGGACCTTGGTCTATTTCCAACAGTGGCCAATCTAAGTCATAAGTACCTAGCAGTCTCCCCAAAAGACATAGGTTCCTCATATCTAGCAGGTGATCTGGCTGATTTCTTGAGTCGTTCAGAAGAATGGACAGAGCATTACTGTGGCCTTCTTTCCAGGGTGAGAGAGTGCTTTAAATATATGACCAGGATGGCTTTGGTGGCTGCCATGGGCATTGGAGCTCACTGCCTAACTTGTCTGCAGTCTTCTGACTTAGAACCGTGGGTGCAGGACAAGTTGGTGGATGTCCCTTGCAGGAGAGAACTTCTTTGGCAAGCTCATGGAGGATAAAGCCAGAGAGCTAGAGCATGCGTAGTTAACAAAGAATAGACTTTCTCTTAAGATGGGTGACCCTGCTAAGAAGAGAGCCTCAGGAAAGAAGCCTTTCTATCCCAAGAAGAGGAAGTACTATGCTAGCTACCTGCCATATCAGCCCTATCATGGCTCTCAGCAGCGCCAGCACTGCTGCCCCAAGCCCTAGAAGTTGGTCTATGCCACAACTGCAGTCTGCTGGAGGCTTTTGACTCCTTCCTAAGCTGCATGATCAACTTCCTCACCCTTTTTTCTCAGGTGAGTATCCCCTCGATGCATCCCACTGAGAACTTCTCCAGAAGGAGGTCCAGGTTCTCTTGGCCAACCTGGCCATTGAGCTGGTCCCTCCTTGGGTAGGAAAGGGGTTCTACTCTCACTTCTTTCTGGTTCCCAAAAATATGGGAGGCTTCCAGCCCATATTGGATCTTCAGGACCTCAACAGATTCCTTTTGCAAGAAAAGTTCAAGATCTTCCTGGGAATGTTTTTTGCCTTACCTCCAATGAGAAGACTGGCTGTGCTCCTTAGACCTTAAGATGTTTATACTCTCATCCCCATTCACCCTCTCCACCGGCAGTATCTCCGCTTCATGCTCAGTAGACAGCATGATCACTACTGGGTACTAGCCTTTGGCCTCATCTCCACCCTGAGGGCCTTCACAAAGTGTCTAGCGGTGGCTGATGATTTTCCTTTACGGTTGCATGCCAGACAAAGTCCGGCACTCAGGGATCACCTTTCAGCTGCTTGAGAATCTGGGCTTAGTCATCAACTACTCGAAGTCTCATCTGCAGCCCGCTCAGTGCCTCAAGTACATTGTGGTCCTCCTAGATAATACCTTGGCTCAGGCCTACCTACCCGAGGATCGAGCCCTCTGGCTCATCCACTTAGCCAAAGAAGTGTGGAGCAGTCTGTTCACCACAGTCGGGGACATGCTGTGCATTCTCAGTCACATGACCTCCACGGTTCACATCACTTAGCTCACCTGTCTACAGATGAGGCAAGTGCAATGGACTCTCTGTATGCAGTGGCACCAAGTAATGGGCACCTCCAGGACAAGGTGGCTGTAAATCAGCCACTCAAGCAGTCCCTCTCCTGATAGCTCAGTCCACAAAATCTGTGCCAGGGACTTCTGTTCTGCATCAACAGGTTCTGACTATGGATGCCTCCAAGATGGTCTGAGGAGTCCATCTCGATTGCCTCTGAACACAGGGCCTTTGGATGGCTGGGGAAAACCTCCACCAGATCAACTTCCTGGAGCTCTGGGACATCTCTAGTGCACTCGAGGCTTTTCGAGAGCAGCTCGCCAACCAAGTTGTCTTCATCCAGACCAACAACAAAGTAGTGATAATCTACATCAACACACAGGAGGGCATGGGCTCATACCTTCTCTGCTGGGAGACAGTGCTGCAGTTCTGCTCCAGGATTCCATGCAGAAGTTGGATGGCTTCTGATATTTTTCTGCTGGATTGAGGCAAAGGGCTGCTTTATGCCTATCCACCAATTCCTCTGGTGGCCAGGACCCTCTTCAAGCTCCTAAAGGACAAGACTATCATGATCCTCATTGCCTCACACTGGCCCAGACAGCCCTGGTTCCCTTTTTTTCCCTCTCTCCGTCTGTCTGAGGCCACCAATCCAGCTCTTTCCTGATCTGGATCTGATATCCCAGGCAGGGGATCTCCTCTTCATCCCAATGTGCACTCCCTAGCTCTCATGGCATGGATGCTGAGCATGTATTCTCACAGAGCTCCACCCAGCATTCCTATGCTTTTAAATGGCGCAGATTCTCTCTGTGGTGCGCAGACAAGGTGCTGGACCCCTTTTCTTATTCGGCGGAGTCTTTGCTCACTTACCAACTCCACCTGTCCAACCTGGGCCTCAAATTTGAACTCTGTGAAAGTGCATCACAGTGCAGTGGTGATCTACCATCATGAGGTGGATAGTAAGCTATTTCTTGTAAGGCACTTTATAAGAGGCCTCTTGCTATCTTGGCCTCTGATTAAGCCATTGCCTGTGGTATGGAACCTCAACTTGGTATTCAGGCAGCTGATTTCTGCCCCTTTTGAGCCTCTCAGCTCTTGTCCGCTCAAATATCTCACATGGAAAGTCATTTTCTTAGTAGCAGTCACTTCTGCGCACAGTCGGTGAACTCCAGGCACTAGTGGCACATCCTCCATACACAAGGTTTCATCATAATAGAGTAAGTCCGGAGAACCACTCTGAGTTTCTTCCTAAGGTGATTTCTGTCTTTCACCTTAATCAGTTGGTGGTACTGCCCACCTTTTTTCCCCAGGCCTCACACCAACTGAACTAAGGCCGCACTACACACATTGTATTGTAAGACAGCACTGGCATTTTACCTCAAACATATGAAAACTCACCACCATTCCCCATAGCTCTTTGTCACCTTTGACCCCAATAGGCTGGGTGTGGTAGTCTCAAAGTGCACCCTTTTTCTTTGGGTTGTGGACTGCATCTCCTTCACATGAGTTTGTAATGCTGTGTCACAACGTCCAAGTTATGGCTGCTTCAGTATCCAGCTTGCATTCCATCTGCATGGTGGAGATCTCTCAGGCTGCTATGTGGTCTTTGTCCACACCTTCACAGCCTGTTACTGTCTGGATGGAAATTCCTGATGTGACAGCAACTTCAGCCAAGCTGTACTCTGGCACCTGTTTGGGAACTAAAGCAACTCTTTCCCACAGGCCCTTCTGTCTGTCAGGCTATGGTAGAATCAACTTGATGTTGATGTCCATGTTAGATTCTGACTCTTGGAACCTTTCAGCGATTACTCATGCTGTTCTCTGATCTTTTTTCGGGTTGCCCCATTGGGCTGTTTACAGGTTTTTTGGTAGTTTGAAGCTGAGGAGTGCCATATGTGAGGCCTGACTTCTTGCTTGGTCCTGGAAAAAGTGTAGTTATTCACCTGTAGCAGGTGTTCTCTGGGAACAGCAGGAATCAGTCCTCGCTACCCTCCCTCCTCCCTGTGGAGTTGTTTTCTTTTTTGACTTGATTAAGCTATGTTGTCATACTGAGGTAAGATGGTTCCTTTGGGTGGAAAGACAGGCATGCATGCTTTGGAAGCTGGGGAATGTTCCTGTGTGGACTCTGTCAGTGTTGTAACCCATATATGAGGACTGATTCCTGCTGTTCCCATAGAACACCTGCAACAGGTGAGTAACTATGCTATAGGAGCTGTTTGGTAAGGTTTTGCATTTACCAACCAGTAACTGCCAAAATTACTACACAACAACTTCAGAACCTCTGCATTAAATGTTGAGTGTTCCCAGCATCTTGCCATACAGTTAATGCAGAGAGAATACATTTACTATATGTTAACCATAAGAACATAAGATATGCCATACTGGGTCAGACCAAAGGTCCATCAAGTCCAGCATCCTATTTCCAACAGTGATCACAAGTACTTAGAGGGATCCCAAAAAGTAGACAGATTCCATGCTGCTTGTCCTAGAGGTAAGCAGTGGATTTTATCTGTTATTCACACCTATAACTGTCGCATGCCCAGATCTCACAATGTTAATTAAGTGCTTCGATGCAATAACAGATTGGCTCTTCAGTCAGAATCTACAGATAAATTTCAAGAAGACACAAGTGCTATTTGTCACACGGAACAAAGACTTCTCCCCACCATCAACACTAAAAGTTAGAGACGCAGAACTTCCGGTCAAATCCAACATACGCTATCTAGGAGTAATATTAGACCAACACTTGGACTTCAAAGACCACATCAAACGAACAGTAAAATCTATCTACTTCAAAATCCAAACCCTCCGCCATCTGAGACCCATGATGGAAACCGATGACTTTCGAACAGTATTCCAAGCCCTAGTAACACCTCACTTTGATTATGCCAATATAATACTACATGGACTCCCAAAGAATACACTCAACCCACTACAGTTAGCCATGAATGCGGCAGCCCGTGTTCTGTGCGGAGCATCCAGGAAGGACCACATCTCACCTATATTAAGAGCTTCATTGGCTCCCAATAAACTGCAGAATCTTATACAAAACCCTCCTCATTACCTTTAAAGCATTCAATAAGACATCGCCCTCCTCAATTGTTCATCTACTCACTCATACCCCCAATAACAGATCCAGAAGAACACCTGCTGAAAACACTCTAGTCATACCAAGCGAATCTATAAAACTTAACCAATCAACCATCAATAGGGCATTCACAAGCTATGCCCCGAGATGTTGGAACAAACTCCCTTCTAACATAAGAGCGATCAAAGACCTCAAGCAGTTTAGAAAAGCCATCAAACATCACCTGTTCCTCATGCACTTTACTCAGCCCGGGGATCCCCCCCCACCCACACACTCACTCATATGTGGCAATTTAAAACACATCTACAATAAAACTACAACCTAACTCTACCCCATACAACATTACAGCTCTCTAACTCTTCTTTACCAACAGAGTACAAACACGCTGTAAGCTAAACTTGGCAGCAAAACCTTGTTATGAGCCCAACCTGTTAATTACCTGTAGCTAAATCTCAAATGTATATAGTTTCCCCAGTTAATCCATGTTCAAATCCCTGTTTTCTGTAAACGTAGGACTATTTGTATGTCAAAGTGTTTATTGTTTCAATGTAAACCGCACTGATGAGAAATAGCGCGGTATATAAGAATTGTTAAATAAAATAAATAAATGTTCCCAGTCCACTATAATAACAGTTTATGGACTTTTCCTCCAGGAACTCATCCAAACTTTATAAACCCAGCTACACTAACAGCTTTTACTACATCCTCTAGTAATGAATTAGAGTTTGATTACGCGAGTTAAAAAAAAAACATTTTCTCTGGTCTTAAATGTGCTACATCATAGCTTCACTGCATGCCCTTTAGTCTTTCTACTTTTGGAAGGTAGGAGTTTGTGTGTATAATTGTGTTTTTTTAATTTGTTCACTGCCTTGAGTTTTTTCACATATGGCAATATAGAATTGTTTTAAAATAAGGAGTATACAGCTAATCTACGTTTACCCATTCACTCCCTTCAATGTAGATAACGTTACACAGTTAAGGCCTCCACATTATTTACCATGTTAATAGTTAACAGGCAGTAACTACCTCCATGTTAACTGTTAGGTGCAGACCCTGCCCATTACCAGCTCCAAAGTTCAGTTCTTCTTTTTGTGAACTCTAGAGCAAAACTTGTTAAACCTATCTTGATGGCTGTACAGGCTGGATACCCATAATATATATATTTACATATACTGGGTGTCTAATTTACAAAAAATGAATGCATATTTGTTGATATCCTGGAAAACTGAACGGCTATGGGGTCGCCTATACAAATCTGGGAGGCCCTGTGTTAAAGGGCCTATTTAAAGTCCCTGTAAAAGGAGTGGAGGAGTAGTCTAGTGGTTAGAACACTGGCTTGGTAACCAAGCAACCAGGGCTCGATTCCCACTAGCACTCCTTGTGGCCTTGGGCAAGTCACTTAACCCTCCATTGCCTCGGAAGAAAGGCCTGGCAATCTACTTCCGGTGACACTGCCAAGAAAACCCAGGAGCTTCTGGGTCGCCAGGAGTCAGGACTGACTCGAAGGCACACATTGCATTGCAATGCTCTAACTATCCTATAGATGCCAGTCATACATTGGACAATAAAATGTCACTCACTGCTCTTTCTTGGATGAAGCGTTCAGCAAACTGAAGACTATTTGCAATGTTCTGACACAGCCTCTGGCGTTCCTCTTCATTCATGTGTTCCATATAGTATTCACGCACCTGAAAATAAAAAAAAAGAACCCAAAACTTACAGCTCTAGACTAGACTAATCTGGGCAGTTTCTTAGGTGAATTTCATCAGTCTCTCTTCTGTTTATATTGATTGACTGTCTAAAATGTAGACAGTCAATATAAGTTTACTTCTGCTTTCAACTCAAGGACTGATGTAATAAGCTGCACTATTCTGTGCTACAGCAGTTTACTTAGGATTTGCCTGTACTAATCTTACTCCCAATGCAGTGGGGGTTTTAGATTGGGAAAATCTGTGTAAAACACATGTGTTAAAAGGTAATGCTGTCAGCATGCAAAATGCCTGCAAAATGCTTAAATAGGAAAGTGCTCCTCGAGTAAAAAAGTCATACTGACTTTTAGTGCAGAATTTTACTTGCTCTTTTTAATGCTGAATCTTTACCCTAGCTCAAGGCTAAAGATTCTAGCATGGAAGCAAATGGATCAACTGAAGTGAAGTGCTGCATTTCTTTTCAGATGACCCTCGTCCAAAATAATTGTTGGTGGCCAAGTGGGTGCTGAACACCCCCTCTCCCTCCCTAATCTCTCAACTCACTTTGGACAGGAGACAGGCACAATGCACACTTACATCTGCCTCCAGTTCTATAATCTTGTACATTCCATTGTACCCTAATTCCAACCATGGGCAGACTAGATGGACCATACTGGTCTTTATCTGCCGTCATTTACTATGTTACTATGAACTGTCACCATGGGGCAATGAATACAATTCTCCTCTCCAAGTAGAGGCTATGAATGTTGCCTTCACACTTAGATTCCCAACCAACCAGCCGAGAGGAAAATCTCAGACAGAAATTCCAGCAAACTCACAGACAGATATATTGAAATATACTTAGATATTTTATTTATGTAAAGGTCTAGCCCTCTAATCCACAGTACCAAATAGATGCAGTAAAAAAGAAATAAGGCACATAGTAATACGAGATACAATGAAAACTTGAAATAACAAAATTTGAACAAATGTTTTAAAGCACTACCCAGCCTATTGAATCCGAATCCTTTTGTAAAAGTTGCTTTACTTTGGATTTTCAAGGCAGCCCTGTCAGGGAGTCGCTCAGGAAGTACTGTCCCCCAGGAATACATAGACATTTCCTCATAAGGGTATGTACAGATACTTTTTGTTTTGGTTGATGGGGGGAGGTATTTTTTGTTTCATTTCCATTTATTTTTAGTTGATATTTAACAGTATTGCACACAACCCAAACCCAGCCACATGGTTTGGTAATACCTCCTATCCCAAACTTCTCTTAACCATACTTGTCATGCTGTGGTCCTCCCCCCAAGGGATGCCTTCTGCCCTATGGGTGCTTTATCAAAATGGTGCTGACCTTTGCATTACATGTAAAATAATGGAGAGTCTGGCGGAGGTCTGGTAGGGGCGAGGGGACTCTTTTTTTTTTTAAACCAAGTAGCTAGAGTTTGGTTCCCTTCATTTTTCTTTGATTTCAAAAGCAAAGTAAAATAGGAAATGTCATTTCAAATGGCAGCTCATCCTTACTTCACAAAATAGAGGTCATAAGAGTTTCATCATGATTGATTTAGGATTGACCACATTGGGATGTATATAAGGAAACAAATACCAGCCTTTCCACTATACTAGTACAAAATACTCTGGGTTTTGAACTGGTCTATATGGAATCATTTCAAAGAACTGCAGTCCAAAACTGAAAAGTTGTATTGAGGGTTTGCTTTTCCCAACCTTACACTAGTTACTTACCTGTGTGACGTTATCTTCATCTGCACTGTTGTATCGTGTGACATCTCCGGAAACTTTGTATTTCTGTTGCATTGCCTTGATCTGACTCACAGGTCCACAGTAACTGTTTGGGTAATAATTTGGGGCATTCCCTTTAAAAACCGATTATATTTTGTGTTAAAATTGTTTGAAAGCTGAAGTAAATCTATAAGACTAAATTCAAACTGTGCAAAAGTGTCACTTTTCTGCCATCAGCTTTTGCAGAATATATTTTTCCTTGCATAGAAACAATGGTCAGCTAGGCATGCCTGCAATATCACTCTCTGTCTCCATGACAGAAATAATGGTGGATCAGAGCAGAGTATTGTGTGTTAGGGTGATTTACTGATTGCACCTTCAGACTGCACTCCAATACAGGGCTGTCTGAGCCATAAATGTGTCTTGTGTGACTTGCATATCTGGCGCTCCCCCCCCCCCCACCCAGTTTGTCCTTTTGCCCCTTGCTCAGCATCTCCCTATCTTTCTTCCATGTTTCTAGCCGGCTCCGCACCCACCCTGCCCTTGCCCTGCCACTTTTAGGGTTCCTGTGGTGGCAGCAGCAGGACCTCCATTTGAAAAAGAAAAAGACATGTCTCTCCAACTCTGGGCTTGCATGATAGCCTGAACCCCCTCCTCTAATGTATTCCCGTGTCAGAGGACAGAGGGACCAGACCAGCCATTCAAACACAGAGTTGAAAAGACCCACATATGAATGACTGGTCTGGTCCCTCCCTCTTCTAACCCAAGCATATGTTAGAGGGGGATCCGGCCAGCATGCAAGTGTGGAGTCAGAGACCAGTGTGTGTGGGTTGTGTGTGTGGTTTTTTTTTCTCTCAGTTGTCGGTCCTGCTGCCGCCGCCACCACCACAGGAACCCTAAAAGTGGCAGCAGGGCAAGGGCAGGCAGCATGCAGGGGAGTCAAGGCTGGCATCCCCAAATGTGCCCCTATTTTTTTTTTTGTGCCCTGCTCACACAGGGTTAGGTATGGTGCTGATCCAATATGGAGTGAGAGGGGATCTACTATATTGTAAAAGGGAGTAAGTTCCAGAAATAAGGGGCTACAGAGAAAATGTTTGAAGGCTTTTAGAGAGGAGAAGTCTGTGCTCAAAACAGATGATAGCAGTGATATTTACCAAAGCTAGCTTTACTATAAGATGGTCACTTTAGAAGCACAGATTAAATATATTCCACACATCCAAAAAGGTCAAAAGAAGGCTAAATAATGGCCAGTGTGATTTAATGTAAGGTGGAATAGGTGATGAAAGCTAAAAGAGCATCTTTCAGAAAATGGAAAGCAGACCCTAATGAAAAAAGCAGATGAGCACAAGCAATGGTGAGTTAAATGTAAAAAAGTAATAAGGCAGGCCAAGAGAGGTTTTGAAAAGTTAGCTCTAGAGGCAAGAACTAATACTAAAAACATTTCAAGTACATCTGAACAAAGACTCAGACTCGATTGGACTGTTGGATGACCAAGGAGTTAAAGGAGTTCTTGGGGAAGATTATAACAATAAACGTAAATGTTTTCTTTGCTTTGGTCCTTACTGAGGAGGATGTTGGGGGTCATACTTACACTGAAAACCACCTTTGGTGATTTAGAACAACTAAAGCACATCACTGTAAGTCCAAAGATGTAATAGATCAAATTGGCAAACTCAAGAACAAATCACCAGAACCAGATGGCATTTACCCTAGAGTCCTGAAAGAACTTAAACATTACTAACCTGTTACTAGTATTCTATAACCTATCAGTCAAACTGATCATGATATCTGAGGACCAGAGGGTGGCCAATGTAATGCCAGCTTTTAAAAAGGGTCCTGAGTAATCTGGGAAACTATTGACCTGTGAGTCTGAAATTAATGCTGGGCAAAATGGTGTAACTCCAACTAACATTGAAAAGTGCACCCTTACAATGGCACATTGTCACCTTTCCAACTTTCACAGATTTGGAAGTGGGGTATCAAGCTGCTAAATAAGGGCAATAGCTGGCTGTTTGACAGCTTTACCCCTAGCAGTAACAGGGCAGAAGCATTGGAGGATCATTCCTGCCCCTCCACTATACCACGAGAAAAAGCTCTGGTAAATGCGGGGGGGAGGGGGGAGACAAGGGTCATGTGCTTCTTTTGGGGGGGGTGGAGGGCCTTGATGCTAAGGGGGGTGATTAGAAGAGGGCCTAGATTGAGGAGTTAGGGATTGGAAGAGGAGCCTGAATTCTGATGGGTCAGAGATCACAAGGACAGGGCCGGCCCGTCCATTGAGCGAGAATGTTTTTTGCACAGGGCCCTGCATTTCAAGGGGCCCCGCGCAAAGAACATTCTGCTTTAAAAATAAATTAAATTTAAAAAAAAGAAGCTGGCTGCTGCCGCCGTGGCAGAATCAAGTGTCTCGCGGGGCCCCCCTGCCCAGCTGAGCCCTCCCTGTTCGGCTGAGCCTCTCCGCGATGGCTTTCAGATTCACGAAGGGAGATCGTCTTCCTTGTGGCTCTGTTAAGCCCGCAGGGGCTGATGGGAAATTCGGCTCTGTTAAGCCTGCAGGGGCAGATGGGAGCCCCTGCGGGCTTAACAGAGCCGCAAGGGAGAAGCGCTCCCTTCGCAGATCTGAAAGCCGTCGTAGAGAGACTCAGCCAGGCAGGGGGGGCTCAGCTGGGCAGGGGGGGGGGCCCGCAGGACACTCGATTCTGCCATGGCGGCAGCAGCCAGCTTTTTTTTTTTTTTTTTTTTTTTTTATTTTTCCCGGGGCCGGGGGGGGGGGTTGGACGGGTAATGGGCTGTGGGCTGATGGGGGTGGGGTTAGGACTGGTAATGGGTTATGGGGGGGGGGCTAGGATAGGAAATGGGCTGATGGGGAGTGGTTAGGACTTGAGGTGGGCTGATGGGGTTAGGACTGGTAATGGGCTGTAGGATAATGGGGGGGGGGGTTAGGACTAGTAATGGGCTATGGGGGGGCAAAGACAGGAAATGGGCTGATGGGGGTTTAAGACTTGTAATGGGCTGTGGGCTGATGGGGGGTTAGGACTGGTAATGGGCTATGGGGGGCTAGGACAGGAAATGGGCTGATGGGGAGGGGTTAGGACTTGAGGTGGGCTGATGGGGCTAGGACTGGTAATGGGCTGTGGGATAATGGGGGGGTTAGGACTAGTAATGGGCTATGGGGGGGCTAAGACTGGAAATGGGCTGATGGGGTTAGGACTGGAAGTGGGCTGATGGGGAGTTAGGACTGCTAATGGGCTATGGGGGGGCTTAAATTGAAAATGGGGTGATGGGGGTTAGGACTGGAAGTGGGTTGATGGGGGGTTAGAACTGCTAATGGGTTGGAGGATTGCTAGGACTGGAAATGGGCTGAGTGGAAGGGGAGGCTTGAACTGCAAATAGCTGATGGGGACGAGGACTTGGAATGGAAATGGGCTGAGTGGAAGGGGGGCTTGAACTGCAAATAGCTGATGGGGAGGGAATCTTGGAATGGAAATGGACTGTGAGGGGAGGGAGCTAGGACTGGAAATGGGCTGAGCGGGGGGGGGGAGCTAGGACAGGAAATGGGCTGATGGAGCAGCTAGGATAGGACTGGAAATGGGCTGGGGGGAAGCTAAGATTGGAAATGGAATGTGGTGGGGGCTTGGATTGAAATGGACTCAGGAGGGGCTAGAACTTGGAAGTAGGCTCATGGGGGGCTTAGATTGGAATTGGGCTGAGTGGAGGGGAGCTAGGATTTGACATGGGCTGATGGTGTGGCTAGGAAATGACTAGAAATGGGCTGATGGGGGCTGGGATTGGAAATGAGCTGATGGAGGGACTCGGATAGGACTGGAAATGGATGTGGGAGCTAGGACTGGAAATGGGCTGATGGGGGGCTAGGACTGGTAATGGGCTGATGCAGGGACTAGAAGGGAGTGGATGCTAGATGAGGCTGGAACTAGAAGGGAGCTGATGTTGGGGGAGGATTAGAATGGGATGGGGCTGGGTGAGTGAAATGGAGAGGGGAAAAATATTTTGTGTGGGAGGGATGAAAAATCTACAATTGGCCGGGTATTGGGAGAGTAAGTGGGGATTGAGGATGGAGGGGTAAAATTTGAGTGGATGAAATAGGAATGAGGAAAGAGCAAAAGGAGAAAGATTAGTTTGTTAAAGCAGATGTAGAGAAAGAGAATGGAAAAAAACTAGAAGAGAGAAGAAAGGACAAATGGACAGCAGACGATGGAGAGTTAGCAGAAGACACGAAGAAAACAGAAGAAAGTGGCTGGAGCAATTGCAACTGAAAAAAAATGCACAAAAGTTAGAAAGATATCTCTTTATTTTGAATTTATTAACTGGAATATGAAAGCTCTGGGAAATGTGCATCATTAATGTCTGCGCTTTGTTTAGTACAAGAGGAAATTAATTTATAGTTTTATTTCTACAGTGTTGTTGTACATTCCAAGTTTGGCTTTTGGGGTTCCCAGTTTAATTATTGTCTTCCTGTTTCTAAATTGCGATTCCTTGTTTGGTGATGGTCTGTGTTCTGCATGTGTAACTGAGCTGAGGTATTCTGTTCATGTAATTCCTATTTGACATTGCCACTTGTTCTCTTTCCCCAGTAGGTCATGTATTGTTATTCTCTGAAATGTATTGGTTTAATATTTGCAGTGTTGCCTTTTGATAGGTAGGGTTTGGTGCTTTATGAGTCCTGGTAGTGCTGTTATGATACGGTGGGTTTGCTATGGGTTCTAAATGGGCAGCATTTGTAGTAATTCCTAATGTGCCTGGCAGTTGGCACTGGATTATAGTAATGTAGAAATATTTTAGTCTTTCTTTATCCATACATTCATTAAGCGACTTGTTCACTAAAAGTTAGTGTATGGTAATATTATGCAAACATTTCTGCAAATGAGGCCACTTATGCAAATGAGGCCCCACACCGAGTCTCCGCACATGGCCCTGCACCCCCCCCTTGGGCCGCCCCTGCACAAGGAGCTATGGATGCCAATGGGAGGATGAGAGAGGAGGTTGAAATGCTGATGAGAGGCTATTGGGGAGAATAAGGGTGCTTTAACGCATAGGGTCGTGGTAAGTGCATTGCAGATAGGGGCAATAAGTGTATCCATGCTATCTGCCGATGCATTTACTGTGTCGTGTCTGCCCTATGCAGTAACTGTAGGGCAGATACAGGTCACAGCCCCAACAGTTACCACATAGGCTTTGCATATATTGCATATTAAATTTTGTGCTTAACACATGCACTTAAGTGCAAAAACTTACCACACTCTAGTAAACATGCCCCTAGACAAATTAGCATGCACTAAAAAGTTCTAATGTAATATTAAAATATTTTATTAAAACAAATGTATGAAATGAATTAAAATCTCCATTAATTGAGAAAAAAAGTCCAAATGAATCAATAGCAAATCAAAACGTTTTGTACAGTGCACATCCCTAGGTACATTTATGTGCATATTGGCTGTACATTTAAAATAGTACCCAGTACTTTATTATTGACCAGATCATAATTTTGAAAGCCATGCCGGTAGAGCTTTAAGAGTTACCTTGATTGTCAAACAAACACATGGGTCCGTCTCTCTGATAGTGAGCCACTTGAGCTCTCTGTGGCCAGTTTATAGGTAACTGCTGGTAATTGGGCCCTAGACGGTATCTTTGTGCATCTGGATATGCAAAAAGACGACCCTGAAACAAAATAGATTAAAATAGTTATATAATGAATTGGTAATACTGTATAATCATTACAAAAAACTGGAACCACTTTGGCATATGACTCTGTGGTCCTTGGAACTTAAACCTGCTGCTGACTACCTGCTTTACAGATAAGAGAAAAAGATTTGTCATTTAATAAATAGGCTGCTTTGATTTTGACCAAAATCAATGTGGGATTTCTCATATGTGGAGCTCGCTTCAATTACTAAGGCACTGTCTGAGCCAGCCTTTGAAAACTAATAGGGATTACTTTAGAAGCCTATTTGTGCTTTGGATGTCTGAAAACAAGCATCATGGTGTGCAGTAGTAGTACCCACAGATATTCAGTGGCACTAACCGTATTAAGTGATTTGCAGGCCTGCAAACTGTGTAAATACCTTTGCATATTAAGACCTTTAGTTTGTTATGTTATAATGTAATTTTCATAATTAAAATTTCCATTTTTAATTATAGACATTAAAGAAAATGGGAGGCACAGAAGGTGGGATAAGGAACAATGAAGGAGAATGTTGGGGAGAGGGGGATGTCTTGCCTCTGACAGGGTCTCTGTTCTCTTTTGTGCCTCAAACAATTGAGATGTTCATACAAAAGTTAGAAAATATCTGAGTTTTTGACAATCTATGACATTGTATTTCTCTTTGAAGAGCCTATATAAATCTGTCTCACTTACCTGAAGCATCTTATCAGGGCTTGGCTCAATGCCTGGGGGCATATTTGCAGGTTCAAAGCCCAATTGCTCCACTTCCGCAAAATAATTAATAGGATTCCTATTTAGGACCAGTTGACCCACAGGCATAAGAGGATAATCCTTTTCACTCCATATCTAAATGTGTGAAACACCAATTATAATATCACAGCAAGTAAATCTTTCAGTTATGTTCACAAAATAAAAGGCTTTTTTCTTCAGCATCAAGCACTCATTCTAGGACTCAAAGTATAATGGTTATTTAAAAGTTTTTTTTTAAAATATTGCTTTATCATTTCAGTCAAAGCAGTTTACATTGCAACTTAAACCTGGTAATGTACACTAAACAGGGACATTGATAACTTTGGATTTTTTTGAGGCAATGGAGGGTTAAGTGACTTGCCCAAAGCCACAAGGAGTACTAGTGGGAACACTGGTTTGTTGGTTCCCAAACTAGCGCCCTAACCACTAGGCTACTCCTTCATTCAATGTTAATGCTTGTATTGTAGATCTTGTATAAGAGATCATATGTAGGTTAATTTTTATGACCCACCTTGGTTGAATCAAAAGGATTAAATTTCTGATTCTCTGCTTCCTTAAAGCTCATGACCTGGATGTATAAAGTCCATGATGGGAAGTTTCCTTTTTTAATGGCCTCAAAAAGATCTTGTATACCGTAATCTGGATTGCTGCCTGCCAGTTTTGATGCTTCTTCAGCCGATAGATTTTTGACACCTTGATTAGTCTAAAAGTATAGAAAAAAAGGCACTGGTCAGAATTAGAAGCAGACATAAGTAGTTTGGAAGACAAAGGGAAAAATAAACATAGCATTTTAAGTAAGAAGTATAATCCAGTCTAAGAATAGTGATACTGTACAGGGTTCTTAGAGGGAGAGTGCAGTTTTCTGTGAGATGCAGAGTGCATAGCTTTAAAAAGGGGTAATTCTGAAGGAGTTTTTCCTGTGCAAACTGTTTTAAGCACATAAAAGCCTTTGTAAAATTTCCCCTTGGGTTATGTACATAAAATTACAGGCAAATACTTCAGCTGCATAGATTGTACATGTACATCTGCTCTGAAACAGGTATCAAATGTGCATTTTAGCTGCGATTATGAGGCATATAGACACAGACATCCATGTATCTTGAAATAAGGGCATATCTGAAGGCCATTTTATAAACTTCCTACCTAGATGGCCTGTTTTATAAAAGTCCCCTCTAAATGGTTAAGTTATCCTTTCATAGTTATGTGTATATTGAACTGGCCCATTAGGTTAAGTGAAACAGCTGAATATACACACACATATTAAGTAGATAGCGTATCCATTCAAAATTGTGCTTGGGAGGTAATTTTTATAAGAGCTGTCTAGATTTACATGTGTTGAAAGGCATATATTTTGTAACTATAAGGTACACACACACTTTTCTTTATAAAATAGTAAGTGGCCAAAAAAATGTGTGTCAAACTAGGTGCAATCACATATACCTGCTATATGGCATGTGTAAATGCTCTGCCTCGATTTTTCAAGAACATGCATAAATTTGCACTCCACTCCTGTGCATGCCCACAGGGAAAGTATGTTACCTAATATAGTATATGATGGTCCATCTTGTCTGCCCAGCAAGGCGGCATGAGTAGGTGCACTTGCTGCTCTGTGCAGGTCACCCCTCCCCTTGCCTTTGTTTAGGGGTGTACCCACTGCTCTGTGTAGGTCGCCCCTATTTGTTGAGATATAAGAGAGGGTTATGCTTATTTTGATTTTATCCTGTTTCTATAAAGGGATCCACTGTGTCTGTCCCATGCCATTTTGAATTCTGTCACTGTTTGCCCCCACCATTTCCATCAGGAGGGCATTCTGTGTCATTGGTCCAATGCATGTACTCTCAGAACAGTGACTGCCTACATTACATGTATAAATCACTAAAATACCTCATTTACGCATGCGCATATTAAATAACACTCTACACACCCCACTGACTGCTATTTGTGTGTTTCACTTAAATAGATAGAAATATGGTGTGCAGCTGAATTTCAGCACTCTGTATACCTGACTCCTAAGTCCATCTCCAGCTGTATGTTTAAATTTTAGGCATATAGTGACTAGTTGGAGTGGAGTAGATGCCTAGTGGTTATAGTACTGGCTTGATAACAAAAGAGACCAGGACTCAACTCACTGGCACTCCTTGTGGCCTTGGACTAGTCAGTTAAGCCTTCATTGCCAGGCCTTTCTTCCGAGGCAATCTACTTCCGGTCGCACTGCCAAGAAAACCCAAGAACTGCTGGGTCGCACAGAGTCAGCCGTGACTCGAAGGCACTATTAGTGACTTAATATGGCCAAAATGTATGTGTTCCCTGAGCTGACACTTTTAGAACAAACCACTTATGTGCTCAGCATCCACTCCATAAATGGTTTTGATTATTGATCTCTATGGGGGGCTATTCAAACTGCCTAAATGCCACTCACTGGGATATTCAACAGCACTACTGTGGTTAGCGGAGCTGAATATCTCTGGTTTCAGCCATGAACAGGGTAGTGGCAATGTGTAGCCAGGGCGTTCCCAAGAACTGCGATGTCCCAGCCTCATCTCAGAAATGTCTTGGACATCTGGTGTCATGTCTAAGGTTATACCTGCTCAAGCACAAACAGGCATCTGAAAAAGTGCTTGTTTTATCCGCCAAATGTCTGGAGCAGGGGTCTCCAACTCTGGTCCTGGAGGGCACCAAGCCAGTCAAGATTTCAGGATTTCCCTAATAAATATGCATGATATATATTTACATGCACTGCCCTCATTGTATTCAAATTTATCTCGTACCTATTCATTAGGGATATCCCAAAAACCTGACTGGTTTTGTGCCCTCCAGGACCAGAGTTGAAGACCCCTGGTCTGAAGAGTGTGGAGAAGGAGCTACACTAATACCCCTTTTATTTTACAATATGTCAACAAAAATTGACGGGGCATGGGGGCTCATGATTTTGTTTTGCTACATTGCTGGATGTCCCCTTATGCTAGCTTGCATGAGATGGACATCCCCCACCCCATGATTTCCTAAGGGGGAAACCTGTGTAACCACTGGCGTGGACAACCATGTCCGGGACATCTATGGGGCCCTTGTACTAATGGGCACTAGGGTGTTGCACCTAATGTGCCATAGTTTCAGTGGTTTTGGCATGCTAGATGCAACACCACTGCATTAATTGTCAGGGATGTGGAAAGCATTTTCCTTGCCGTTAATGCAGCATTAGCGAAGGTGCACTTAACTCTAGTTTAGTACACCTTGTGAACCTGGGGCAAACTATGCTGAGTTCACCACACCCACTCTCTGCCCCTAACCCACTCAGTCGCAACTCTAATATGGGTTGGACAGTTAGCATGGGAATTGACCTCCGCTGTCGGATGGGCCTGCGCTGCATGCGTCCAAACACGTGCTGCCAAATAGTACCCTTTAGTAAAGACCCCTATGTTACTAAAATCGGCTGAAGACATAGATGACTTTGGTGTTTTTCTACATGTTCTGCCCTGGACATCCCGATCTGACTTGGATGCCCTTTCTAAAATACCACGTCACAAATCACTACAGAAAACCAGGAATTCAGGAGCTTCCAGAGGAAACTGAGACATGACAAACTGCAGAAGTGATCACATTTAGGGGTAAAGGACAGAGGCATATAAAAATACTTGTGTTAGTCATCCCAATTTTCAGTGAATACCTTGTAATGGAATTTGCAATAAACAGCTTCATCTTTAGCATTCACCAGTTTGAATGCATGAATTCCAAAACCATCTATATGTCGATATCCATCTGGCGTTCCATGATCACTGAACACGAGAGTAAGCTGAAAGATAGAAAGAAACATGAGGAGTAACATGATCTGAAGGTTCATGTCCAAGCAACAAATGGACCAGAAAGAGGCTCTCCATGGTATAATGCATGTGTTGAAGCAGTGAATCAGAGAAAGTGATATCTCCATCATACCTTAGCAAATTAACCCATTTGGAAACTTTAACCCAAAAGGAACTGATAGTACTATAACAATTACCTGACAAACTTTTATGCAACCAATCAAAATACTGCTATGTCCAATCTGTTCAAAAGTATACACTTGCAGTGGGACACAATGGCATGTTTGCCCCATTCAAAAAAAAATCAGGCATGTCAAGGGTGTGTGTGTTTGTGAGTCATGGGAAGTGTGTGTGTGTATATTTGTGTCACGGGTGGGTATTAGCGAGTGTGTGTGTAAGAGGGTGCATGTGCCTGTATGTGTCATGGGGATGTTATAGGGGTGTGTGTGTACTGGGGAGCCTGCATCTATTTGTGTATGTGCCATGCAGGATGCTGAAGGATATCTGTCATGGGAGGGGCATTAATGCATGCCTGTGTGGGTGTGAGAACTCTTTCTTGTTTTAACAGTGTCTGTAAAGTGAACTGATTTGAGTTGATCCCTGAAACAGAGAGGAAGCATTGGACCTCTCGAAACATGAATACATTTCTGATTTAAAGATCTGAATAACTACATGGACTAAGATAAGTTTTTTAAGAATGTCCAATAAATTTGTTTTAAATAGTACTGTTTGGGGTAACTAATGAGATGATTTACTCCCGTGTTTTGATTCCCCTTTTTCTATAAAGAGTTTTATTGCAGTATTGTGTGATTGTAGCTGGAAATCCTGAATGTTTAATGGTAGTTTTGATATGTGGGTGTGTGTCATAGGGGTGCATACTAGTGGTGTATGAATGTGTCATGGAGTTTTCCATACCTATCTTTCAGTAACCTCTCTCTCCTGCACACACTCTTGCTCGCTCTCTCCAACAAACTTTGTACTCTTTCTCCCTGCCCTACCTTTCACTCTTTCTCAAATCTGTTTTTCCTCTAGCCCCATTCATTCCTTTCTTTCTGATTTCCTCCTGTAACCTCACCCTATATATTTATACTCCACCCTCTTACTAGCCCCTTGTCTCCTCTCAAGCAGACAGGCCGCAGCTCCACTCTTCAGGCTGGTGGGACCCATGGGACTTATGCCAGCTCTTCATGCAGCTGCTTTACAGGGGGCAGGCAATGGAGGGTAAAGTGACTTGCCCAAAGTCACAAGGAGTGCCAGTGGGCATCAAACCCTTGATCTTCTGGGTACTAGGCAGTTGCTCTAACCACTAGGCTACTCCTCCACTCCAGTGGGTGCTATTACTTATGCAAAATGTGCCTGAAAACCACAAAGTACCATAGGACAAATTCAAAGGCATCTAAACCGTTGGCAGATGTCATGTTATCTAAGTTTAAAAATAGTTTTAATATTAACTAACCCACTGGCTCAGTGCAGGAAATCCTTGTGTGAATCTCCTATCTTACAGGATGTCAGAGGTGATGGGAGGATGTTAAACATATGATTCTGCAATACCTTCTAGCACATGATGATTGGAACCAAAATCTCTACACCTAGGGTTTTGGGCATTTCTTTGTACAAGAATTAAAGAAAATGGAAAGAATGGGAAACCACAATTACCTCATACAGGGTCTCAGGACGCAGACTGAAGAAGTCCCATAGCATGTTGGGATCCTTTCTATGAGTCTGAGGATTCCTCTTCTGGGCATGAGAAAGGGAGGGGAACTAAAATGAAACAAGGAAGATTGAGAGAGCGTGAGACAGTTTTCTTCAAATAAATGTCTACTTACTGTGGTCTCTCTAGTAAAAGTGGCCGTTTCCTATGGAGAAATGCCAAATTTTAGTCTGCTACATTTCATGTGCACTAAAGCATAGTAAACAATCTAAACATTCCCCTGGGAATACAATCTCCCAATGTGGCTAAAAGTACCTGTGTTCTGGAACCCCACTTCTACTTCTAGCTGAGTTCAAGATAGGCGATTTTCAGTCACACTTTTATCTAGGCAAATTGGTATTTATCTGGGTAAATGTTTTTTGAAAGTTGCCTTAATGGTTTAAGTAATACAAAAAGATATTAATACAAAATTACATATATCGTATTGTACTGTTTCAGATCATATACTGACCATAATAGGGTCCCTAATAAAGAAAACAGGGGAATTGTTTCCAGCAAGATCCCAGTTTCCCTCCTCTGTGTAGAATTTCACTGCAAACCCTCGAGGATCTCGAACAGTGTCAGCTGAGCCAGCTTCTCCAGCTGTAAAAAAAAAAAAAAAAAAGAAATATTACAGATGCAGATGGAAAATAAAATCTTTAGTAAAGATCAATGTTCCTCTGTTTCTTTAACTGGCTAAATAACCCATATGATTTTTGTTTCTGCATATAATTTACTAAATAGTTTTTTGTTTCTGTCTATATACATTTTTTGTGCAGTCTATAAATCTAATCTTTGAAAATTTTCACTGGCTAGTATTCACTGACATTTAGTTATGGGATGTGAAGGGGCTCCTGGTTTGTCTGCATTCATATGTTTCAGCATAACTTTTTCAGACATTGCCATAGCCAGGAATTTCACACATTACCAGCTGCACCAGTGTAAATCTTTTTGCAAGAAGTTCCCTTTTAATGCAGCAACAGCACCATTTAAAGGACCCTCATTGTCCATTTTGTAAGTCCCCTGGGAGGTTCTCTGATCCTTGGTAGCATACCCCTCCTCCCATCCTTGACATGGAGCTTAAACGGTTAAAAAAAAAAAAAAAAGGGTCTCTACTAAGAGGACATCAAAGACCTTTTTGAGATAGTGATCCCTTAAGCCTCTATCTCTACTCGGGGCATAAATATAAGACCCCTCCATGGAAACTCTACCCTCTTAGGTCCAGGACCTTAATTCATCAAATACCGAAGGCAAGATCTACTCCAAATTCCTCCAACCTATGCCCAACTTAACCCCAAGGGGTCCAGGGGTGATTCTACTTGCTTCTGCCCCAGTAGCTTCTTGTGATAAAATGTTGCTGTCTGACCATTAAGGGTAGCCTTGCAGTAGTACTACCACTAGCAGTCAGGCTGCCAAATAAGAGAATGCTCAATTACTTGGCAGGACTTTCTTTTTTATGTAGGTGGTGATGAAAAATTAAAGCTGCTTTTTGTAAATGTTCATATTCTTTGACTTAGATCATGTTTGTTGCTGCTATTAAGTGTTGTTGAGTCCATGCTGATTCATGGCAACCCCTGGATAGTTGTCCTAAACTGTGTTTGGTCTTCAGTAAGTTGTCTAAGTGATATCTACAACTGCTATTATTGTATTGATCCATCACATTGCTGGCCTTCCTCTTTTGCTATGGCCTTCAACTTTGCCAAGCATAATGTCTTTCTCTAATGATCTCTCTCTTCGCATGATGTATCCAAACTATGAAAGTCAGTCTTGTCATCTGAGCTTCTAAAGAAAGCTTAGGCTGGATTGCCTTTAGTACCAACTGGTTTGTTCTTCGGGCAGTCCATGGTATGCACAATATTCTTCGCTAGCACCATAATTCAAAAGCATCAATTTTTCTTCCTGTCTTTTTCACTGTCCAACTTTTGCATTCACAGAATTGTCAAGTTACCCACTTCCAGGAGTGAGATTTTAAGCGCTTTCTAGATTTCTAACAGTCTCATTCTGATGCATTATGGGTCCTGCAGCACTGATTCCAATGGGTAAAATCAGGGACTACAAGTGCCATACTGTACTGAAATGCAAATTTTAAAACCAGAATTGGCAAAATGTCTCACTCCTGGAGTTGGGTAACTTGGAAACTCTGCATTCATATGACTTTATAGAAAATACTTTGGCTAGGACAAGTTGAATCTTTCTATGGAGAGACACATCTCTGTGCTTGAGAACCTTGTCTGGATCCTTTGTGGCCATTCTGTCAAGAGTAGTGTCATCAGACCTCTTGGCTGCTGGTCGTTTCTTTGATTGATCCAAACAGTTTAAAGTTGTCCACTATTTCAATTTCTCCTCCATAAACGATGAACTTATTGATTTTTGCCAGTTGTCAGGATCTTTCTCTTCATGTTAAGGTGCAGGCCCATTTCAAGACGCTTCCTTGATCTTGATAGCAAATGTTTCAGATCATGTTTACATAAACAGAATGATTATAACTTTCAAATGTCTCATAATGTTTGGACTTTTTGTTTAACTATTGGCTCACACCTTTCCAGTAGTAGCTCAAGGCAAATTAAATTCAGCTGCAGTAGGTATTTTTCTGTCCCCAGAGGACATATTTTCTAAACTTGTATCTGGGGCAATGGAGGGTTAAATGATTTACTCAAGGTCACAAGGAACATCAGCTTGACATTTGGATCAGTTGACATTTGAATTACAAATATTGGATAATGCTGATGGTACCAAAATGTCTTTAACTTTCTTTCCTTTAAGAAAACACTTTCTAAGAATGTGCCAAAGTGATATGTAAAAAGAAATATGCCAGTGTTTTGTGTATAATCTTACTGAACCCCACCAATAAAATGGAGAACCTCAAGCCACAGCAGTGTTGAAACTGATTCTGAATGTGGATGGTTAATTGTTGTCTCTGAAGCAGATTTTTCTGCAATGAGGTCATCATCAGACCATTTCTATTTCACTTTTCAATGATATTTTAAAGAAATTGTATTGGAACCCTTGTCAGTATTTGAAACATTTTTATAAACAATGCTTTCACAGATTTCCTAATATATTAGTGACAACTGTCACAGAGCAGACTCTCTAGAGCCCCCTGAGGAGCTAAAAAATACTACTCCTCAAGTAAACAGTGACGTGTGGAGAGAGCACATGACACAAGGATATCAGAATAGGTATAAGGGAATGAGGTCACAAGCCTGGAATTATCACCCAGCCAGTAGGGAAGCAAGGAAGGTCCCACCTGACCCCAATAGGCTAGGGTGTGGTGCAGCTGGGGATTACGTAAATGATCAGTGCAGCTCACAGGTGAGGGGAGCTAGGAGAGGAGCTAGGAGAGGAGCTACGAGAGAAGCCAAGAAGGAAGCCAAGAGGGCAGAAGCAGTGAGAGCTGAGGAACCTCAGAGACGAAGGAGATATCCAGACTGGGAAGGATACAGATATCCCAGGTCTCCACAGCAAGGCAGAAGGCACTGGCTGAATGAAAGTCTGAGTGAGTCTGATGAACATTTAAGTGAAATAAGTGAGCAGCTGAATTCAGACAGGGACAGTGTATGCAGCAGCCTTGATAGAAGCTATGCCTTAAGACACAAGCAACAAGCTAGGAAAAGCTATTCTGAACCAGATAGGAGAAATGCTAAGCTGAGCTATGAGAGGCATTTGTATGAAAGACAAAAGCCTTATAATGCTAATTTAAGGAAAGCAGGAAAGCTCCAGAATCTGGGTTACAAACAGAATAGAGAACAAAGCTTGTTACCTTTGGGAGAGAATCCTTCAGAGGGATATAGCTGGCATAAGCCTCCACAGAAACTGCCGTTGGAGACAACAGCTGTTTGCAAAGCTCCTGTTAAGACAAAACCCCGTGCAAAGGTTCCACTCTCTGATAGCTGGGCAGCTGACTGCTTTACTCTGCCTAATTACCAGAGGCAGAGGAAAGGCTCCTGGCTAAGCAACTCAAGAGAATATGGTAAAGCCAAACAGATACCTGCTGTAGAAAGTCAAGTACGTCACAAGCTGGAAAGTTTGTTAAGCAAGTTACCTCAGAAGAGAAGTAACGAAGCCTCTGTATCTGACAGTGTTCCCATGCAGTGTGAGCCTTATGAAATTGAGGACAACACTGAATTGCCTGTTGAACAAATGGACTGTAGTTTTATAATAGCTGACCAAATAGAGTCTCTCAGATAGAAGGCTGAACTATTCCTGAGAAGCCTTCATCTGGAAAGCTGACAAGCTGTATTTCTGTTTCATTCCTATTTTTGTTTGCTGAAAGGTAAAGCTATTTTTGTGTTAGTTCTTTTGTTTACCCGAGAAGGGTTATGTTTATTTGACTGTTATACTTTTGGAAAAAGAATCCTACGGGACGGGGAATAAAACCCAGTTAAACCGATTTCGGTGTCACAACTTATTTACATACTGGCAAGGACTATAAGTATTGAAAAGGCCAGTACTTTACACCCGGATGCAGTACCAACTGTGACCATCAGGAGGTGCTGCACAGCAAAGGGGTGACATAATGGCGTAGTTGGCAGGATTTTGATACCACGTGACTTCCCCTGGAAAAGACAAGTGCTGAGCAGTGCTGGAAGAGACGGCTCACCCGGAAGTACTTGCTGAGGGAGGATTTTCGCTGGCAGGTCGGCCAGAAAAGGAAGGAAAGGAAAAACTTTCTCACACGCTGGAATCTACACAAAACTCAGGTAACAGTCACCTGGGAGAAACCGTAGATGGATAAGTGAGAAAGAGGGCACTGTTCCTAAGTGGGAATTTAAAAAAAAAAAAAAAAAAAAAAAAAAAAAGGTGCCGCACTTGGTGTGTTTTTCTCTTTTTTTTCGCAGGTCCTCAAATGACAGGAAGAATGGATGTACGTGATGTTCAGGCGTGGATGCAAACGCAGTGGAACGAACAAGCCAAGCTTATGCAACAAGTGCAGAAACAGTATATGGACGCTATGCAGGAGCAACAGCAACCGTTGGTGGAAGCATTGAAGGCTCTGGTTACCAAACCTCAGGACAATGAGGCAATGACTGTGCCAATACTGACGCAAGTAGCCATGAACCCTGCTTCTAATTTTTCTGTAAGACAGTTAACACAGTATGATGACATTGATGATCATATTGAATCGTTTGAGAGGATGGCAGCCACCCTCAAATGGCCGCCAGAGCTCTGGGCCAGGCAATTTACCTTAACTTTGACCGGAGATGCTCTGTCAGCCTTTAGAGGGATGCCTGCTGATTTAGTTACGAATTATACAGAGATTAAGAAGGCCATAAAAGATAGGCTGGGTTTTACACCCAGACAGTATAAGCACCAATTTAGGGAGGCATGCATACAACCCAAGGAGACTCCCCGAGCCTTGTATCAAAGGTTAAAAGGCCTCGCGTACAAGTGGCTTAACCCTGAAGGGAGATCCATAGATTCTGTTATGAAGGATATTATAATGGAACAATTCATGCATTCAGTATCTGATGATTTGAGAACTTTTCTCATGTTGCAGGACTGCCATGATCCTGAGGAGGCTGCAAACATGGCAGAAGCTTATTTTGAAGCCAGGGGGGCTGATGCCTTAAAGACTGGCGGGTTAAAAATAAATGGACAAGAAAGTCCAGGTAGCATGAGAAAAGGGGACAGGAATGCTATGGGTAAAAGAAGTGTGCATGATAATATTGGTGAGGCTGTGGCTAAGAATGTGGGATGTTATAAATGTGGTAAAATAGGACACCACAAGAAAGTTTGTAGGGTAAGAACTGTGTTAGTAACAGGGGATGATGAGCCAGACCTGGAAAACTTTCTCCAGGAAGTTCAGGTGGAGGGGGTCGACGCCCTAGCATTGCTTGATTCAGGCGCCAATCAAAGCATGGTTTCCCAAGAGTTTTGGGAAACCCTAGGGGACCAACCATCCGTGGCCCCGAATCAAGCAGTAGGCCAGGTGCGTATACGTTGTGTGCATGGAGAAGCTTCCTGTTATCCCTTACACATGGTTGACATAAAGGGTTCTGGGGTCACCCAACGAATGGCAATAGCGATAGTACCCAATTTACCCTATACAGTCATCCTGGGAAGGGATTGGTCGTCCCTTAGTCAAGAAACAAGGAAGGGTCCTCCAGAATCAGTAGCCCCTACACCCACGAACAACCAGCCCGCCGAGTTAGGCGCTGAGGTTTTAGCAGCCAGTATCCCAAGTCCTTTATTTGAAGGAAAAAATAAGCCGAAGTCCCAAAAACAGTCCTCTCGCCCGGTAGTAACGCCTGATAGACCGAAATTCCTACTACAATTTTGTAAAAGTAATGAACAGGCTAAGGGTCCTGTAAGGGCTACGGCGGCAGCCGCCGGGTATGATCTTTTCAGTATAGAAAACATCTTGGTCCCAAAAAGAGGACAGGCCCTGATAGATACAGGGATCCAGGTAAAATTACCGGAAGGTTGCTATGGGCGCATCGCACCCCGGTCAGGACTAGCGGTAAAACATGCTATAGATGTGGGAGCGGGGGTTATTGACCCCGATTACCGAGGCCCTCTAAAAGTCCTGCTGTTTAACTTTGGAAGCCAGGACTTCCAGATACATGCAGGGGATCGGATTGCGCAATTATTGTGCGAACGGGTAGGGTTCCCAAAAGTGGAGGAGGTACCCTCCTTACCACCATCCGAGCGGGGCATGGCGGGGTTTGGCTCCACCGGGGAACGCGAAGTAAAAAACCTAACGGCTATAGGAGAAGAAAAGAGGGAGGAGGATTTAGGCCCACAGGTCGGGGATTGGGGAAAACAACCCACTCCAAAGATAGGGACGGAGCTGTCGCCCCAACAGCGAAAAGAGTTAATGCACATGATGGGGAAATTTAAAGATATACTTACCACCCGGCCGGGCGAGACACATCTTGTAGCCCACGAAATCCTCACAACCCCCGGTCGTGTTATCAGACAACGGCCGTATAGAATGCCGGAGTCCCGAAAACGTGAAGTAATAAAACAGGTAAAGGAAATGCTGGACACCGGCATAATTGAGGAATCCCACAGCCCGTGGTCCAGTCCCATTGTCCTGGTACCAAAGCCAAACGGAACACTGAGATTTTGTATTGACTTCCGTCAGGTCAATGCAATCTCACAATTTGACGCGTACCCTATGCCCCGCATGGATGACCTATTAGACCAGTTAGGCCAAGCCAAATATCTGACCACGCTTGACCTTAATAAAGGATACTGGCAGATTCCCTTAACCAGGGAATCAAAACCCAAGACAGCATTCACAACACCAATAGGGCTGTTCCAATTTAAAAGGATGCCGTTTGGGTTGCACGGAGCTGCCGCCACATGCCAGCGGCTGGTGGACCAGGTCCTGCGGCCACACCATGAATACGCCCTCGCCTATATGGATGACGTGGTTATTCACAGCACCACGTGGCCTCAACATCTGGCCAGAGTGGAAGCTGTCTTAAGGGCTTTAAGGAGGGCTGGCCTCACCCTCAATCCCGAAAAATGCGTTTTTGCCACCGAAGAGGCAAAATATTTAGGGCACATAATAGGTAAAGGGGTGGTGAAACCACTGGCCAATAAAATAGAAAGTGTGAGGAACTTTCCTCCACCTAGTACAAAAAAACAGGTCCGGAGCTTTTTAGGGCTACTGGGATATTACCGACGTTTTATTCCCCGATTTGCAGAGCAGAGCATAATCTTCACAGCAATGTTGAAGAAAAACGCGCCAACCCGAGTCCAGTGGACTCCGGAGGCAGAGGCCGCGTTTGAAGCTTTGAAGGGACGGTTATGTAGTGCCCCTGTACTACGCGGTGTAGATTTTAACTTACCATTCATAGTCCAAACGGACGCATCTGACACAGGTCTAGGAGCAGTATTATCCCAAGTTTTTCAGGGTGTCGAACATCCAGTAGCCTACCTCAGTAGACAGCTCTCCCGTGCGGAGAGAAATTATGCGACCATTGAACGCGAGTGCCTAGCGATAAAGTGGGCAGTAGAAGCACTCCGTTTTTATTTGACCGGGCGCAAGTTTTTATTAATAACAGATCATGCGCCCCTAAAATGGCTCCACCACATGCGGAACAACAACGCGAGGCTGACAAGGTGGCACCTTGCGCTACAGGCCTATGATTTTACTGTTCAGCACAGAGCAGGCAAAACCCATGGCAATGCAGATGCGCTGTCGCGTCTTACGAGCTGTCCGTCTGAAACTGAGACAACACGTAAGATTTTAAGGGGGGGAATATGTCACAGAGCAGACTCTCTAGAGCCCCCTGAGGAGCTAAAAAATACTACTCCTCAAGTAAACAGTGACGTGTGGAGAGAGCACATGACACAAGGATATCAGAATAGGTATAAGGAAATGAGGTCACAAGCCTGGAATTATCACCCAGCCAGTAGGGAAGCAAGGAAGGTCCCACCTGACCCCAATAGGCTAGGGTGTGGTGCAGCTGGGGATTACGTAAATGATCAGTGCAGCTCACAGGTGAGGGGAGCTAGGAGAGGAGCTACGAGAGAAGCCAAGAAGGAAGCCAAGAGGGCAGAAGCAGTGAGAGCTGAGGAACCTCAGAGACGAAGGAGATATCCAGACTGGGAAGGATACAGATATCCCAGGTCTCCACAGCAAGGCAGAAGGCACTGGCTGAATGAAAGTCTGAGTGAGTCTGATGAACATTTAAGTGAAATAAGTGAGCAGCTGAATTCAGACAGGGACAGTGTATGCAGCAGCCTTGATAGAAGCTATGCCTTAAGACACAAGCAACAAGCTAGGAAAAGCTATTCTGAACCAGATAGGAGAAATGCTAAGCTGAGCTATGAGAGGCATTTGTATGAAAGACAAAAGCCTTATAATGCTAATTTAAGGAAAGCAGGAAAGCTCCAGAATCTGGGTTACAAACAGAATAGAGAACAAAGCTTGTTACCTTTGGGAGAGAATCCTTCAGAGGGATATAGCTGGCATAAGCCTCCACAGAAACTGCCGTTGGAGACAACAGCTGTTTGCAAAGCTCCTGTTAAGACAAAACCCCGTGCAAAGGTTCCACTCTCTGATAGCTGGGCAGCTGACTGCTTTACTCTGCCTAATTACCAGAGGCAGAGGAAAGGCTCCTGGCTAAGCAACTCAAGAGAATATGGTAAAGCCAAACAGATACCTGCTGTAGAAAGTCAAGTACGTCACAAGCTGGAAAGTTTGTTAAGCAAGTTACCTCAGAAGAGAAGTAACGAAGCCTCTGTATCTGACAGTGTTCCCATGCAGTGTGAGCCTTATGAAATTGAGGACAACACTGAATTGCCTGTTGAACAAATGGACTGTAGTTTTATAATAGCTGACCAAATAGAGTCTCTCAGATAGAAGGCTGAACTATTCCTGAGAAGCCTTCATCTGGAAAGCTGACAAGCTGTATTTCTGTTTCATTCCTATTTTTGTTTGCTGAAAGGTAAAGCTATTTTTGTGTTAGTTCTTTTGTTTACCCGAGAAGGGTTATGTTTATTTGACTGTTATACTTTTGGAAAAAGAATCCTACGGGACGGGGAATAAAACCCAGTTAAACCGATTTCGGTGTCACAACTTATTTACATACTGGCAAGGACTATAAGTATTGAAAAGGCCAGTACTTTACACCCGGATGCAGTACCAACTGTGACCATCAGGAGGTGCTGCACAGCAAAGGGGTGACACAACACATTTTCTGAATATGCTACATGATTTGGGGCTGGTTGGCCTACGACCAGATGTTATGCTTTTAACTATGGATGTATGTTCCTTCTATGCCAGTATACCACAAGATGCTGCTATGGAGGTGGTATTGACATCTCTGATACGCATAGGTGATTTGGGGAGTGCATATAGACAGTTTGTGGGAGATCTGGCCGATTTGGCTTTGAGGGAGAATTTTTTTCCAATTTGGTGAGAACCTCTATCGTCAACTGAAAGGGGTGCAATGGGGGCGACCATTTGCCCCATCAATTGCAAATTTATTTATGGCAACATATGAGGAGAAATGGTTAGGTCCAGATTCTCCTGTGCACAACATATGTTAGTATGGCAGCGATATATTGACACTTTTATGTTGTGGAGTGGATCGGAGGCATTCCTGATACAATTCCATCAGTGGTTGGATATTGGCATCCCTGTCATTCAGTTCTCCATGGTTTTTGATAGCGTACGGGTAGCTTTTCTGGATGTTTTGGTTAAGAAAGGTAGAAATGAATGGAATACCACTGTATTTAAGAAGCCCATGGATAGGAATACCTTTCTTCATTTTTCAAGCCTTTACCCATTGTGCCTTAAGGAGGGGTTACCCTACTCTGTTTGAGAGGTACCAGAGAAACTGTTCCTCATTGTAGAATTTTCAGATTCAAGCAGGATCTTTGGATGCTGAATTTTTTTCTGAGTGAGTACCCCAAGTCAGTGGTTAAGAGGGCGTATACACGGACTAAATACAATGATAGGACATTACTGTTGAGATCTCAGGGTAAGGTGGGTAGAGGGGAAGATTCTGATTATATACATTTTGTCATTTTGTATTCACCTCTGAGTCGGGATATTCAGAAGGTTATCAAGAAGCACTTTTTGGTTCTTAAAACTATTCCAGGATTGCAGGATAAACAGGCTAGGATGGTGTGGACAAGAGGACTTAATTTGAAAGATTGTTTGTCCGTCTTGCTTAAAGTCCTCTCTGGTACAGCAGATGGAGGTGAAAGGGTTTTTTCCATGTGGGTCCTGTTCCATTTGTATAGCGCAAGTTCCTGTGACAGACTTTATATGTAATAGCAGGAAATATTGCTTGTGGCATTCTACAACATGCACCTCTACATATGTGGTTTATGCTGTTTGTTGCCCATGTAGGGAAGACCATCCGTGCCTTTTAAGGTCCATATGGGAGAGCATTGAAGTAGGGGAGGGCATGTTTAGAAGCCCCATTTGTAGCGCACTGCATAGCAAAGAAAGATGAGTTTGGTGATTTGAAGTTTTTGTCTATTGATACTGAGGGAGGCTTGTTCAGGTCACGATAGGTGATTGGTACTATGTGAACAGCGATGGATCTTTAGGCTGTGTGCTTTCGTCCAGAGATCTAAATGCCCAAATTGAATGGAGCTCTTTGTATGTTGGTGTGTTGGAGTATGGAGGTGATAAAATCTGGCGGATATGGGTGTGAAAGTGTGTGAAATAATGGGGATGTAAGAAATATGAGTGGGATGATTTCATAGTCTGCAAGGGGGATACTGTCGGGGTTCTTTGTATGGCAGGGTGGTGGGTATATGTGGGCTGGATGTATCATGTTGTAGGATTAGCAACGGTTGTGTGTGTTGAGTAACTGGAGAAGGGTTGTTTGACACCTGGATGATAGGTATGAATGAAATCAGATGAGGTCAGCCATGATTGGCTGCTGGGGACTAATGTTAATGGGTTAGTAGGTTGATTTTAAGTGTGCATATCAACATTTGTTTAATGGCAGGCAAGGTGTTTCTGCAGAATCCCGATTGACGTGTGAATAATATAACATATATGTGAGTCTGTTGGTTTGTTAACCATTGTGGTTAGTGTCTGCATATGTCCAAGGGTATTTGGGAGAAAATGTTTGAGGTACCGGTTAGAGAGACTGAAGTGATATAGTTGGGTGTATATGCTCTAGCGATATGCTATTTTGTGTCTTACTGAGCAGATGAGAATGATCAGAGGATTTAAGAAGGTCTGGCTAGTGAGCACAACTGGGAGACTGTAGTGCACATTCGATGATCTGTTTCCCCTGATGAAGCGCATAGGGCGTTCATTGTGGTGTTGGGATAAGTATCTAAACTGTTTAGTAAAGCTGCCGTTTGTGTGTTAGCATGTCAGCTGAGGACTGGGTACATAAGCAGGACAGTAAAAGAAGCTTCCGTTTGTTCTCTAGCGTGCTGGCTAGAGATAGGCTGTGCAGGCAACGTTTGTGTCACACTTGTGCTATACTTTTAGTATTTTGTGCCAGTACCTGTTGTGCTTTTGTGATGTTATTTACACTTGCTGCTATGTTGCACTTTGTGCATTTGTATGTGTCTATCTGCAGTTCTGTTTTTGTATGTACATATGAGTGATTGCAATTTTGGTATAATAGTATGCTGCATATATGAGTAGAAGAATAAGAATAAGAATAACCTTGGAGTTTTCTGCTCATGGAACTGTCAAGAACCTCCCAGGATGTAGTGGGAAGAGGAAAATTTAATCCAAGAAGTCTTTGAAGGTTAGTGCGAACTGTTGGAAAAGCACTACGTACAACATTCAAAGAGCTTAAGGCTGACGTGGAACAATCTGGAGTGGTGGTTTCAAGTGAACCATACACCGTGCACTAAACAATAAAGGACTTCATGGGCAAAGGCCAAGGAGGACCCCACTGCTCAAAGACAGACATAAAAAGGCATGCCTGATCTCTGCCCAAACCCACCTCGAGAAACCACAATCCTTCTGGAAAATGTTCTGTGGACAGATGAAACTAAACTTGAGCTCTTTGGCAATGCAGACCAGCAATACATTTACAGGTGAAAAAATGAAGCTTTATAAGAAAAACAAAAAACACCCTTCCTACAGTTAAAGATGGTGGAGGTTCCATAATATTGTGGGGCTATTTTTGCTGCCTCAGGAACTGGAGGTCTGGAATGTATTAAAGAAATCATAAAGTCGGAGGACTATCAAAGTATTTTAGATTGAAATGTGCTACCTAGTGTCGTAAAGCTAGGTCTGGGTTTGAAGGTCATGGGTCTTCCAGTAAGACAATGACCCAAAACATACATCCAAAAATACAAAAGAATGGTTAAAAAGGAAAAATTGACAGTTTTATACTGGCCAGCAATGAGTCCTGATCTCAGTTTAACTGAGAACCTTTGGAAAGAGATGAAATCTACCATTGGTAAATGTTTCCATGTTTCCTTTCATGAGCCCGAACAAATCGCAGTTGAGGAATGGGAGAAACTACCAGCAGACAGTTGTAGGAAACCTAGATGGCTACAAAAAGCATTTGGAGGCTGTCATCACTGCCAAGGGTTGTGCAACCAAATATTGGTGAAGGTGCCGTTAATCCTGTCCAGAAATTGGTATGCCTGAGTTTCACAGACATCTTTTTGTTGTTGTATACCTTTTGAACATACTATTAAAATGATGAGTTGGAACATCTATTTCTCCAGATATTGTACACAACGTACCTATAATGCAAGAGTACCAATAATGTTGACTACAACTTTAACACCACTCATTGAGGTAGCATTAGTTGCATCCATAGTATATACACCGAGCACAGGTAGCACGGACTACAAAGATCTGCACTAATTGCATTGCAGTGGGCATGCCCCATCCCATCCAGTCGCTGCACTGACACACGCAAGTGTAGTGCAAGGCTTTTTAGTGCAGGACCCTACACTACTCTTTAGCATGATGCTGATAGTATATACCCTATGCTAACCTGGCAGTGCACTTCAGTAAATATGCTCCTACATTTTTTTCCATAAAGTCACTGAATGGTATGTATGCAAGATGGTAAAAATTACATTTAAAAAAAGCAGAATTGAAGTGAACCTCACCTTTTCAAGTATAGATAGGTTTGGGGTTTTTTGGAATAACAGTTTGCAAACAATGCAATTGGTGTTTATTTCTTTGTATACCAATGATCTGTTTTGTATGCATTCATATACGAAACAGCTCATTTCTCTACTCATGTTGCACCAAGTTTGCAAACCCAAAAATAAAAAGAAGTATGCTGTGTTAATTGCAACTTTCATATGTTCTGGTTTTGCTGTGCAAATGTGTTTCAAACAAGACCTTAAATATGCTGCAATAATGTGTTTAACACATCTTAGGAGAATGACACCTCTTAGTTGCTGAACAGTAAATCGTGATTTTAAATGTTGTATTCAGACTGACCTAATGATCTCATAAGCAAGAAAAGCTTGTCTGAAGCTTCCATAAAAGCAGCATTTCATAAAGGAAATATTTAATAAAAATTGATTTCATTCTTTTTTTCCCCCTCAACACTGGGAATTTGTCCTATCCTGACTGCAGTAGTCATAAGGTGTCAGTATCATCTGTTATAATAGCAGACTGCCACTTTTGCCAATCCTGGCACTGCAGCTAAAAATGATTCAACTATGTTTATTTCTGAGAAAACATTATTCCCTCTTCTAGATTTTGTATGGCTCCACCTAAATTGGGGAGCTGCATGCAGATGTGTTCACCTGGAAATGCAAAGTAGATCATACTAGTTGCGGAAGCCAAAGGAGAAAATGCATTTTCCCCAACTTTTGGCAAAATCCCTACATTTTCTGAAAAAATATTATTCCAGCTACTTTCTTTTATATAGATTCACCATTGTTTACTTTGATTAAATGGTTCAATAGATCATGTGGCTGAAGGCAGACAAGGCAAACAAACCAAAACATAAGCAATTTAAGGAAAAAAGTATCAAACTTCCATGTACGAAGAGTGAAAAATAACTTAAGATTAAATGTTTATACTCAATAAAACTATACAATCCAGTTTTGCTTTCAATTAATGCTCAACGTTCAAGCACACTTGCATCCTAAGATAATAAAGATGAGAAATACCAGGTTGAAGGTGATCAGACTTACATGCAGTGGAGAAGCGAACTGCAATTGGGGTCTTTTTTCCAATACAGTCAAATACTTTAGCCTTGCAATATTTTGTGATGTCATGAGTCACTTCAAAATAGCCAAATGCTCCTGTAAGAAAATGAAAAGGTTTTGTTTTTTTTTAAGCATCTTGGTTACTACTAGTAAAGTAAATTTTGAATCATACTGGACTTTGTGCTCTCAGGTCACTGCAATTTGGGACCTAGAACAATTTATAACCAAAAGATATTCATCCAGTTTAGTATATAAATTAACCATGTATTATCATGAGTCCATTTTCAGTGTCAATGGTGAGCCTCTTATTTTAAACTGTCTATGGCATTTAAAAAATATGTATAGTCAAGTTTGCTTTAAGGATGGGCCAAAGCACTGAATATGGGAGGTATTTTAGAAGCCCTATTTGTGAGTTGAATGTTTAAAAATGGGCACTTGGACATGCAAAACTCAGACATCCCCAGGGCCATTTTCAAAGCAGAGTATGTAAACGTCCCAAGTATGTAATGTGGAGGCGTGGCCTCAGCAGAGCAAGGGAGATGCACGTCGCAGCGCAATTTCTCAGAATGGCATAAGCAGGTCTGGCCCTGGTCTATTCCTGCTTCTGACTATAAGGTGGAAAAAATGCTCATTCATGGATAGAACACATCTGGGGGAGGGGAGTGCAAAATGCACTTACAACGCCATAATTACCATTTCCTCCCTGAAGAAATCTACGTACTCCTAACAGGCCCACCACTGCACCTCTGAGTAATTGAAATGGCAGGCTAAGACATGCAAGTCTCATAGCATAGTTGACCCCCCCTCCCCTTTCTGGAATTCCCCTGCTGGTTCATCTAAGTACCCAGTTAAGAGTCCGTGCAAATTGAAGATGTCTACATTTCTGAAATGACCTACACCTGTACATATACCGGCCTTGCCACCTGCAGGGGCCCCGCCTCCATAGCCAGTGAGAGGGAGACTCATTTTTCAGTGCGAAGCAGAGTGACTTCAGAAGGCACTTATACATGTCTCCCTTCACTGCTGCCACTCCCCCCACCCTGATTTTTGTATATTTTTGCTCTGGACATTCTAGATTCTTAAATGTATAAGGCAGTCGCTGCTGCTGTTCATACATACAGTGGTGATATTCAGCGGCTGTCCATATAGCTAAATGCCTTAATTTAGGAAATTCTTCACAAATTCCTTGAAACTGCATGATATGAATGCAGAATTTAGGATGCATCTTAAGCAGTGATGCTCCCGGCCCCCTTGCAGCCAGCATGGCACTCCACGCCGTGATTAATTAATTGATTTATTTCGCTGTGCTTATATACCACTTTTCACCAGGTCAAAGCAGTGTACAATAAACAAGATAGGGATACGTTACAACAGATCATTTCATATTTATATGGGGGAGGGCTCAAACGTATTTTACATTCCTCGGTGATTCAGGTCTTATCTATAGTCTTTGTTTTTTCTTTCAGACTCACTGTGTCTGGGGTTCACCATGGGCACGACTACACTGGATTAACACTCCTCCCCCCCCCCCCCACCAGGCCCACGGAGGCAGCATGGCAAACTAAAACTAAAAATGGCTTGTTACGCTGTCTCTGCTGTCCCAGCTGCTGTTATCTCCCAGCCAAAGTCTCACAATTCATGAGATTTTGGCTGGAAGAAAACAGCGGCTAGGTCCATGGAGACAGTGCGACAAGACAACTTTAGGGTAAGTTTGCTGCACTACCTCCATGGGCCCAATGGGGGTGCACCCCCATTCCCAGCTGGCACCTGGGGTGGGCCACACCCACTAACCCACCCTTGTTATGACACTGATCCTAAGGACTGCTCTGTTTTTATGGAACTGAACCTATGGAGAATACAAGATGAGCACTTGCAATTTGCTTACTCTTCTTGCTGAAGTAATATATTTTTGGGGCTATGATGAGTATTTATAATTGCTTTGCTGAATAAATCCTGAATATTTGTTTAGTAACTGTTATTCTTCAAGTTCTTCTCAACTATTTTACCCTGAAGAGACCAAAAATAATTTGGTTGGATTGAGCCTCATCTTTTTTGCACAAAATAATAGAACACATGAAATGGCATTTTAGAACGTCCCAGGGAAAACGTACAGAAAAACACTGGGGGCATCTATGGTTCAGCCTGATTTTAGAAATATAGATGCCTTCAACATGTGCCCATATCCACATAGACATCCCACTACCATCCCTAGTTTGCATACAGGGACATCCATCAGAATGGCAAAATGAAAATGAGGACCTGCATTCCCCTTCGGTTTTCATTGTCAACTATTTTATTTTATTTTGTATACCACCTTATCCTTCAATCAAAGTGGTATGTCTTTATAAAGTAGCATCTAAGTAGATGCCTCCTTTTATAAAGTTACCCTCTTTGAGGGTAATATTATGTCTATTTAAACAGTGGTACTCTTTACAGTATTGCCTGAATATATGCATGCTTTTATATAGTGTACACATAAGCATCCAAGGACCAGATGCTTTAGGCTTGCCATGCAGAAGAAAGGACTGGCAATCTACTTACAGTCACACCTTGTCAAGTAAACCCAGGGGATAGTCACAATATGGGCAACCATCCACAGGGTCACCAGGAATAGATATCGACCCAATGGCACTTAACAATACATGATTATTCCAGGCCAAAGGGTTGGCCAAGCTGAGGCAGAGTTATAAAATATCAGGGGGTTAGGGATGTATATATTCTGGTGCCTTGGTCAAATCATAAAATTATTTCAGTTGGCTCATGATGGAAACCAGGAAATAGACCTCTATAGGCAATCACTTAAGGATATTGATGTGTGTTGTATTGTAGCTCAGTAATGCTGTGATAGGCAAGAAATAAATACTAATAAATGAAATGATGTGAAGAACATGGAACAATGTATTAGCCCCTGTCCATTGGTTTATTTATGTTCAGATGTGGATGTGTGAGTGGAATCATGGAATACAGAGTTTTAAGTGGCTTTGGAAAGGTTGGTTACATTTTCAAGGGTCAACAAAATATAGAGCAAATAGTCCCTTTGTTCTAAGACAGGGGTCTCCAATTCCAGCCATGGAGGGATGCAAACCAGTCAAGTTTTCAGGATGACCCTAATTAATATGCATGATATATTTGCATGCACTGCCCCATGGTATTCAATTTTATCTCATGCATATTAATTAGGGTCATCCTGAAAACCTGACTGGTTTGCTGCCCTCCAGGACCGGAATTGGAGACCCCTGTTCTAAGAAGATCAGAGAAGATTTGGCCTGAGTAGAGTATGCTTTAAAGTGCCTAGCATGGGAAATGGACTTTAGAAGAGCAATTGGTATATAAAGACCAGGTCACACTGTGTGTCTCAGGTAGGAAATTGGCATGAAAGATTTTTGGGGGGGAGAAGCTTATAGAAAGTAATTAAAGCCAATCGCAGGGCTTAATTTCTGGGGGAATGCCCTGGAATGCAATTGCACCACTTCTTTTCAGACTTCAGAGCAGCAAGGATGTTCTGCTTCAGCCTCACTTCCATGAAGCCAGAAGGGAAGGGCTGATCCTCGAGCAAAGCTCCTAATCCAGTCTCTCATCTCCTGTTGCTCTTGCTCCCGCCCCTACCCAACTCCACAGTTCTTCCTTTTTGTCTACAAATTAAGTCATGTCAGGAATTGTTTAGGTAAGCCCAAAAATTAACTGCAAACTTAGATATTCTCATGCTTTTTTAAAATTCTTTTGCTAGATAATAGGGAAAAGATATCAAGGTTGACAGAACAAACAGAGAGCAGATGAGAGGGATATGGCCATTTTTTGTAAACCACTTGGACACTTGTGAAAGGTGGTATAAAAAGTTACCTGGAAATAAATAAGATAAATAGAAGAGAAAGCTAGAGACAAAGATGAATTGGGGTTGGACGTTAAATGATTCAGTACTATCACTATTTTTAATTTAGATGTATGACCATTGTGTGTGATTATGAGGTTGGTCTTAGATACCATTCCTTTAAGGATGTTATCCATATTCTCTGCCTGATATGAGTAGATGAGCAAAAGGAACTGGAAAGGTTCAATGTGTTTGTCTGAGGTGATGTGGGGACACAATGAAACTACAATGTAGCACATTTAAGATTAATTGGAGAAAATATTTTTTCACTCAGTGTAATCAAACTCTGGAATATTTTGCTGGAAGAGGTTGTAAAAGCTGTTAGCGTTGCTGGATTTAAAAAAGATTTGGACAGGCTAATCTAGGCCATGATGGGACCCAAATGGCCACAGTAGCATACTGGTGGTCAGCATGGTGTTTTTTTCCGTTTGTGTTTTAAAATATGGACAAAAGAGATGCTTTTGTTTGCCACTCAAGTCTTTCTTTAGTGAGCTCCGAGGATAGCCCGGGTGTGTCAGCACTTGTTGCAGGGGCTTCTAGCACTGGCAATGGGCTTGATACATCATTGAATTTGGAGTCATGAGTTCCCTCCTCCCAACCATACCCATTAAGTCCTTTGAGCTCTGTCTGGTCTCCTGGCATTGGAGGACATCGTTGTGTCACCAGCAGGGGAGGCGAGAGGTAGAGGGACCAGCTGATAACATCTCTGGGCGGAGTTGGAGGCATCGGTGTACTTTGCCTTCTTACTTTTGGCAAAGGGTTAGGAAGTCATACTGGCAGTGCAGGCAGGGATAGCAGTTCACATTAGTGCCTGCAACATTTCTGTGGGGGGGGGGCACTGCCCCCCATGCCCATCCCAAACCTCACCTATGGTTGGAGGTGTGCCAGAATGGAAGAAGATACAGATACAAGAGGAGATCTTTTCAGCCTTTGGGAGGACCGTTGTGGGTTACCAGCAGAGAAGTTTCTTTCCCTGTTACTTTACAATCTTGACCTTCTGTTTAGCGATAGCTTGCCAAATAAGATCCAATGTAATTTGGGATCTGCTCTGGTTTCCTGTGTCAATGTCCTCCTGGACAAAAGTATGCAGTTGGAGCCTAAGGTACAAGAAAATACTAATACTCTTGCTGCTTTAAACTTGAAGTTAAGGACATTCAAAGAAAAATTTTGACTTTTAATCTGTCCAAACTGCATCACTGAAAGATTTTTCTGATCTATGGCATAAGATGCAGGCTATGGAGAACACTTCTAGAAGCTGTAACTTGCATACATTGAATTTCCTGCATCTGCCTACTTTATCTCTGAAAGATATTTTTATTAAGTATTTGAGTGAAACTTTGGGACTATCCACTGATTCATTACCTCCCTATTTCTCATGCTTAGTTTTTACCCTTAGCTGTGTCTGCTCTGTCTTCTCAAGAGGGCTCTCCTCCTCCTGAAATGTACTCTCTGTAATTGGACTTTTTTGAATCCTGCGGGAGCACTGTTGGCTTTGTCTGGCAAGTTTTCAAATGTGGATACAATGGTTGTAACTTTTTTAACTAGTGCAGATAGGGGATAGAATATTGAAATTTTATTTTAGGAAGCATGATCTTAAGTTTTATATATTTATTGGTTAGGATTTACCCTGATATGACAAGGGAAATGCAAAAAAAGAGGAAGCAGTTTTTGTTGCTGTGTCCTGGTGTATTGCAGCTTTGAGCTTTGTTGTTTTTGAGATTCCTATGCAAATGTATTATAAAATATCAATCTGTAAAATGTGTGTGGGGTTTTTATCCCTGCCATCAAACTGCTTTTATTCCTGTTAATTTCTACATCCCTGTAGATGACGTGATGTGGTTAGCTACAATTATTCAGGTGGTATTAACATGGCATAGTTATCTGCTGCTATTAACAGTTGATACATAGGGCCCCTTTTATTAAGCACTGCTAACAGTCAGTGTGTGTTGTGGGAAGCAGTAACTGGCCGCAGTGAACTCTAATATACGGGCAAGTCAGCTATCGACTGCTGAAACGCACATTAACTGGCACTTACAAGCTACTGTGGACAGTGGGAGGATAAAAGTGGATCATGGATGTGGCCAACACAGTAGCATGAAAGTGCGCAGCTACCCTAGCATAGGTTCACCTAACAGCATCTCTGGAGGTGGTGTTAGCTTTCCCACATTATTTTGCTCTTGTTAGCTGTCATGGGCATTGGGGCACCCTAGCGAGGAGGCTTTGCACTTAATATGAGTGGGTAACTCCTGTTTCAGTGCAAACTCAGTGGCACTTAGTAAAAGGGCCCCATAGTAACTTACTGCACATTAACTGTAAGGCATAGTCTTCACCTACTCTCTGCCCCATTCCACTTTAGAGTGCAATCATTTTTGAATTAACACAACACCCTAGCATTTAGTTGTTAACTAAGAACATAAGATATGCCATCAAGCCCAGTATCCTGTCTCCAACAGTGGCCAATCTAGGTCATACATACCTAGCAGTTTCCCCAAAAGACACAGGTTCCACAATGCTTGTATTGGGGCAAATGGTGGATATTATGGGTCCCCTTTAATAATAGTTTATGGACCTTTCCTCCAGGAACTTGAACAAACCTTTTTAAACCTAGCTATGCTAACTGCTTTTACTACATCCTCTGGTAGCAAATTCCAGAGTTTGATTACACGTTGAGTGAAAAAATATTTTCTCTTATTAGTCTTAAATAGGTTACCTTGTAGCTTCATTGCATGACCCCCTAGTCTTTCTATATTTTGATGGCATAAACAATTGATCTACATTTACCTATTCCACTCCATTCATTAATTTATAGACCTCTATCATATCTCCTCTCAGCCATCTCTTTTCCAGGTTGAAGAGCCTAACCTTTTTAGCCTCTCTTCATAGGGGTATCCTTCCATCCCCTTTACCATTTTGGTGGCTCTTCTCTGTACCTTTTCTAATAACGCTATATCCTTTTTAAGATACGGCGACCAGAATTCCACACAATATTCAAAGTGCAGTCGCACCATGGGACGATACGGAGGCATTATAATATCCTTTTTTTATTCTCCATTCCTTCCTTTATGATACCTAGCATTCTATTTGCTCTCTTGGCTGCTGCTGTATACTGGGCAGAGGGTTTTAACATGTTATCCACGATGACACCTAAATCATTTTCCTGGGTGGTGGTTCCTAATGTGGAATCTTGCATTGTGTAACCATAGTTTGGGATTTTCTTTCCTTGGTGCATAACTTTGCACTTGTCCACATTAAATTTCATCTGCCATTTGGATGCCCAGTCTTCCAATTTATCAAAATCCTGTACTGTTAATGTAGTACTAACTCTGATAATTGCTAATACAGCTTAGCAAATTAGGCCCCTTTATTGAATCAGGTCTATTGTGTTTATTAGGGGCTATTTAAAGGTTTCTTTGTTTGCAAGTTAATGAATTAAAAATGTCTGCCTATATAGAATAATAGGAACATGGAAGCCATCATTAAAAGAAGAACTAGAAAATGGAAAAAAGTATGGATATAGACACCTTTAAGTTGTACTCTATATGGGAGTAATTATATATATATATATATATATATATATATATATATATATATATAGTAGCTATAAAAATGAATACTACTCAGATATTAATAGCGATAGTTTCAAGGGTAAAACTGAATTCCTGGAGTAAACTAGTCAAATAACATTAATACCTGAAATTACCAAATTGATGGGTATTTATTAACAAATAAGATCAGGCACACTCAGAATAATAAATTATATTGCATTGATGATCTCCCAGAACCTTGATACATTAGAGAATTAATTTTACCTTGGGAATGCCTGGTCATATTTGTCGTTATGAAGTCTTTCATCTTTCTGGACCGTTATGGCTGTGGCACACTGTTTCTGCAATGCATTTGAACAGGTCTACAACTAAGGGGCATGTTTACTAAACTGCGGTAACATTGCAGCGACTATGTTAAGGTGCGTTATGTAACATTAAGGCGCCTTAACATTACATAACGCGCCTTAACGTTCCCGGCCGTGGTAAGTCCAGAAAAGGGTGGAGAGAGGGCGGAGAGAAGGGGTCAATGGGCGGGGAGAGGCCCCTTTCACACGCGGAGAAATTAAGGGCTGAATCCTAACGCAACTGAAAACCTGGCGTTAGCACACATTTGAAAGAGAGAGAAACTATTTCAGTGTCAGCAATGTACAGCATAGGCAGGGAGCTCAAGTAAAGGTGATAGTAGTGCTCCATTTGCAGCAACAGCATAGTGCCCAGGTATGAAAGGCCACCATGGTGATGGTGCAAATGGGGCATGGGGGCTGCAGACGGGACATGCAGTGGGGGCTACTGGGGCACAGGGTGGACTAGGCGGTTGCCAAGGTGGCACTAGGAACGCAGAAAATGGAAATCAGGAAGACAGCAACTGACCAGGGTCAGACATGCCCATGAGTCTGTGTCCCACAGTGTCCCATCCAGGAGACATTACCCAGCAGGTATCCCAAGGGGAACATAACATTGACAGGCGGTGCCGGGGGGAAGAATGGACATCTATGTAGGCACCCCTACCCCAGAACCCATACCTTTAGGCAGCCGCCTACCTGTCCCCTGGATGGCCTGGGATGGTGCACCACCGGCACCGACAGCATATGGTCATGGTGGCATGGCAGAGAGGGTGGGTGATTCTGCTGGAGGGATCAGTGGCACCCACCTGCAGTGGACCTAGGCCATGCCCTGTACCAGTACGTGGTGTGTAGTGCAACAGAAGAGGTCTGGCCGAGGAATGTAAGGGTAGCCCCAGGGACAACTATGCTGCTGTGGCAACAGTGTAGTGCAGTACACCCAGCTAGCATATCCAAGAGCAGAGGGTCAGAGGTTCAGGTCCCATCTGTGGATCCTGCAGAGCATCTCCCCATAGTTTTAGCCCACAATGCAGCCACAACAACAACATGGGCAAACCCCAATGCAGTGGTGCACAAGGGTACGGACATCCACTCACAAGGGCTCCACTATCCACTGCTTCATGGAGTGTCAGGCTGTTAGCCCCAGCACAGAGCTGCAGTTATCACCAGAGCACTACTACTACCCCCTGCACAGATTAGCAATGTTGGCACTGTGATCAGGACCAGTGCGGCGGGTAGGGTTGTCAACCACCTCCATCTCTGCACAATGCTGAAATAGGTGTGGGAGTGTGCATATGTCTCTCCATTGTTTTGTGTCTGCTAATACCTCACTGAGCCCACATTGCTCACACTGCTTCCAGCGTTAGCCTGCAAATGTGCATAATGAGGAGCAAGGTATTGTGGGTATGGCCCAGACAGGGCGGATTGGCCAGGATGCATCTGCACAGGGTGGAGGGTAATGGCTGAGACACTGTAGTGCTCGACCATCACCTGCATGGACAGGGTGGCCACAGCATGTCATGCGGGAGGGGGGGGTCACTCTCACTCTGACCGAGCAGTGACCATGGCATGTTTATGTTCCCACATAGTGCCACATATTATTTGTTTCCAGTGCTACCTGTGTGTTCCTAGTTCTGGGGCCCAATCACAGGGATACCTACTTGGTGTCTGTGCTGTGCATCCCACCTCTGGGTACACAGGGTTCCCCTGTGAGCATGCACTATGGACTGGTTAGTGGGCTGTCTGCAGTTCACCTGTGCATGGTGGGAACACCTTGTAGGATGCTGCAGGTGCAGTCTGACTGTGCTGTCTGTTGATGAATGGCAGACGGTGGCATGGGGCAGGTGAGCCTTCCCCTGCCTACCCCAAGCATCATTGCTGTCTGCAATGGTCACAGGTATGGCACTGGCCCAGCAGCCCTGGAGGGCTGTCATCCGCCAGCAGGACTGTGTTTGCTGGTACTACAGCCATTCTGCAGGGTGCAGGCCACTGTCCCACCACACCCTCATCTACAAAAGGGGTGATTGAGGCCCCTTGGGGTATATATTGCATACCACTTAGACCCATAGTGGCAGTGCTACATAGCCCTCATGCGAGTCTAGACACTCCACTGCCCTGATAAGGTCTGGCTGCCATGGGTACCTGTTAACACCGGGTACGCACTAATCTGGGTGGTGTCTGGTCCCCCAGGGCCATATGTGACTGCAGAACACAGCTGGAACAGATGTACCTTCAGTTGCACTGCTGGGGACACCTGTCACACACTGGCAGTGCTGGGGATGTGCAGCAGGACCTATCTCTAGCACCACATGTACTGTGGACCTAGTGCTGGGCACCCATCCTATCCCTCAGGGTGCACACGGAACCTGCACAATGGCATGGTCTGTAGCTACTCTGTGCTAGTATCACGCACTGTCAGTCCGTCTTACCACGCTGCAGTAACGGAGAGATGCAGACCCCATTTGGTGGTCAGCTGTAGGCTGCTGTTCTGCATGTGCAATGCATCATGGATACTGGTGGGGTTACCCTATCCTGGCTCACAGAGCAGACGGTTTGTGCGGTGACCTGCAGTCCTTCTGTACCCAGCCATTGCTGTGCAACAGGCCATAGAGATATAGCCTACTGGTTAGTACACTGACGTTCTAGGTGGAGGTCACGGGTTTGATTCCTCGTTGTTCCCTCTTGTCCAAGGCAGATATTTTGCTTGCCTGTGACAGTCATATCTTTGCAGATCCGTGCTGCCAGCCCTCACCACAGTTGCCAGCAATCCTTATAAGGCGTTATAAGGCTCCTAATTAGGCATGTTACAAGGCACCTTATTAGGCACAGTACAAGGCACAGTACAAGGCACATTAAAGCACGTGCCTTGTACTATGCCTTATAACGCGTGTTACCTGACATGGCTTGCCATAATGATTCCCCGCCCATGCCTTTTTATGGACATCTGTACCTTTACCGTGGAACCTAACATGAATGACATTACCGCAGTTTAGTAAACATGCCCCTAAGATTACTTGACTGGCCTATAAGTACCATGATCAGCTATATTACTCGGATGCCACTTACAATTCAGATATTTGCCACTTCATCACACTTTGTTGGCCATGATATGAAATACTGATAAAGTAAAATATTTTTCCCTTCTCTAAGGCAGCTCACCTGCACCCTTGGCATGCACAACTCTCTCCGGGATCCTTTCCCTGTTAAAGTGGGCCATCTCTTCAGTGTAGACCACATCTTCAACTAGAAGTGGTCCCCGTCGTCCTGCAGTCAGAATATTAAGCTTGTCTCCTGTTGGGATCCCTGTTGCAGTTGTCAAAACCTCAGGAGTCTAAATACAAACATATCATAATGATTACAAATATGTTGTAAAATATGGTAATATAGCAATTATATTCAATATCCATGATGTAATTTGTTCACTAAATATATTTGTGTAGTTTTGTGGGCAGCTTAGGTCGCTCTGCTTCTATCTACCTCAACATTTTGGTTTAAACTTACAAAGTAGCAATCAAAAAATCCCCATATAATTGCTAAAAAAAAAAAAAAAGGACCCAAACAGTAATTCGTTGCACCAGCTCATAAAGAGTAAAAAAAAGTTAAGAAATGTATCTAAGTGTGTTTCATATGCTTTTAAATAAGAATTTGTATATTTTTTTCTATTCTTTTTTTTCTGTTTTGTTATATTAAATTTGCTTTGTGCTTGGTGTTTGAAATTGTAGATTATTGTTTTCTTATGCCTATCTGTCTAGGCATAGACATGGTAGATGATAGATAGATAGGAGCATAGGACAAATGGGCTCAAGCAATGAAGACCCTTTGGGGCCTGATTCCATTCAAGACATAGATCTCCTTTGTATATCTAGGCTGACCCGGATGTACAAAGGAGATCGTGATTCTGATCCCGCGGGGCACGTCTAAGCCCCCGGGATCAGAATCGCGAACAGCACTGTACGTGCAGGCCAGTACTGCGATTCAGTCCTGGCCTGCACATACGGTGCTAGCCCAGCTAGATCAGCCAGGGTTTTTAAATGGAGCCGCGATACCATGGCGTCCTGTTACCATGGCACCGCAGCTCCATTTAAAAGCTGCGATCCCGGCTGCTTCCCACAAAGTTCATTTCCCGCAGCCCGACCCCCTTATCTGGCCTCCTAAGGCCAGGGTTGGGCTGCAAGGGATTAACTTTGTCCCCCCAGCCCCTTCTGTGCCTTGATGCCACAAAAAAAAATGGCCAGGGAAGTTATTCCACCCCCAGAATGGAATAACGTCCCTGGACATTTTGCCGGCCTTGGACGTACAGGGCTGACATTAGAATCGGCCCTGTACACCCAGGGCTGGCGACCGCCACTGCCTGCCCACTCTCCACCCCCGACTAACTTCCCTGCACAATCAACGGGGAAGTTATTTGGGGCAGCCAGCCAGCACGAATAGCCGGAATGAATGTCCCGTTGAGCTGTCCATCCCCGCTACTTGTGCCTCGGAATGACCCCCTAGGTGTCTATCATCTGTCCCAAAGCATTTCTAGCCTTAGGTTTTGTTGGCAATGCAATGATTCTTTTGCTGTTTCTTCTTTTCATTTACATTTAAAAAAAAAATCAGGATCAGAAATGAGATGAGATGCAATAACTAGTAACTCCATCCCCCCTTTTAAATATAGCTCTTGCATGTTGTCTGTGTTTCTCCACAAATTCTGCATCCATCTTAAATCTTTGTTTATTTTGCTTCTAATCATTTCCTTGTTTTTATTTACATAAAATAGGAATAAACAAATCTTTGCATTACCACAAAGACTGGCTAGAAATGTTTTAGGGTTGATCATAGACTCTTGGGAACTTTGCTGGTTGAACCATTTTGTCCAGTAAAAGCTGATCCCCCTCTATGCTTCTAAGCTTCTCTTTTCAAATCTTTTTATGAGCTGAGTGCATATAATTACTGTTTGGGTTTCTCATTTTAGTAATTGTAATTTAAATTCTTCCCAAAGTAGTGGCTATACTGTTCCTTGAAGGCTTCATACACTTGTCACAAATGGATGAACAGCATCTCTTCTGCAGGAAAGGATGTAACTAATAGGATAAATGAAGCGTGAGAATGCTGTACAAATTGCTGGTGATGCCTCATAATTAGAGCACAGTTTCAGAGGTGTATAGAGGGAAAGTAGACTCGGTTCAGAGGAGGGCTTCCAAATTGCTGCAAGTTATGCAACAAGTTCTATGATACCCTACTACTCCAATGAATTACTACTTTTATGATGATATATTAGAAAATGTCAACCAAAGAGGAGCCCTGGTCCCCCCAAAAAATCATACTATTCATCTCATAATGTTCTCTCTAAGATTCATGGAAGTCGGTCGCCCCTATTCCTATGGTCAGGACTGAGTACAGGAATATTGCAGATTCAATTACACGGAGTAGAGGACCTGCCAGCCCCATGTGCAGAGCCAATGCTACCATTAGGTGAACTAAGTGGTTGCCTAGAGCACCAAGCTTTGGAAGGCAGCAGAAAGTGCCCCTGAAAAAGCTGGCCTACCCCCGCCATTACTGCAACTACCACATCTCTCTGGAACTGGTAGCGGCAACCATGGCAATAAAGCAGAAGAGACATGCAGCATGGAGGCAAGCATTTGAAGTCCTACATGCTGTGCTCTGAAAGTGCAGCTGATCTTGTGGGCTCTGGCACACACTTCTGATTGCCTTGAGGTGAGTGCAGTGATTCAGAGGCTTCCCTCTGCACTACGTGTCTCTTTTGCTTTATTGCCATCACTGCTGCTGCCAGTCTCAGAGAGATGTAGTAGTGGTAAGGGTGAGGGCATAAAGAAAGAGCTTTTTAGAGCGGTTAAGGTCCTTGCACCTGCCCTAGCCATATGATTAGAAAAAATGGTATTGCTGCACCACACTGGATAAACAACCACACTGATAATATCTCAAAGGGCTGAAGAGAAAACAGTCAAGCCCCAAAATTAAGTCCAAAAATGAAAAGACCTGTTCTCAAAGAAGGCTCTGTATTGACACCAGGAGAAATTAAGGTATACTGTTTTTGTCGGACCTGTGAGCCATGTGAGGACTTAACCCCTGCTACAGTCCGTGTCCATTTTAATCACTATATGCCTTTAATAAACGTAAAAACGTATCTTCTATCTCCAGGAACAAGCAGGAATGAGTCCTCACATATGGGTACGTCGGAACCGACGGAGCCTGCGCGGGAAAGCTCCCCAGCTTCCCAGAAAGGAAAGCTTTTGGGGCCTCCCACAGCGCATGCGCGCTGCCTTCCCGCCTTCCTGACCAACTCTCCTCAGTTCTTCTTTTTCCGCGGAGCCAGCAGGTCGTATTCCTGTCACCGCTGAAGAAGTTGTTATTTTAATTTGTTTCTTTGGCCGCGTGTCTGCCTTCCCCGATTCCGAACCGGTACCGCCGGTCTTTTTTCCTTTATTTCTTTAAAAAAAAAAAACCAAAAAAACTTACTTTTTCCTCACTTGGTGTGTTTGTCCTGCGAGGCCTCTAGGCCTTCTCAGACTCTCCCTCATGGAAAAACCAGCCTCTGGTTTTAAAAAATGCACCAAGTGTTCCGGTACTATTTCAGTCACAGATACCCATGAATGGTGTCTTAAATGTTTGGGGCCTGACCATTCCATTCCGGACTGTCCATCCTGCTCTCTGATGTCCAAACGTGGCTTACAGAACCGAGCAGCCAAGTTTCATATGCTGTTTTCTACGGATACACCAGCATCAACATCCTCCAGGTCTTCCTCTCCTGATGGATCTCAGGTAACCAAACATTCTTCAGGCAGGTCCTCAAAGGGCAAATCACCCTCTAAACAGCGAGAGGCCCTTGGGTTTGACCCTGAGGACCCTGCCCCAGCCAAACAACCCCGGCGGGAAGCTCCGGCTTCCAAAGCTGCTCCTATGGGGTTACAGGTTGACATCGATGGCACGGCCTCGACCGATCACCTGTTAGACTGCTCTGGGGTACCGGCCAACACCGGTACCAACATCCAGGCAGTTGTGGCGTCTATGGGTACTACGGTACAATCCATGCAGCAGGCCATACTGGCTTTCATTAATGCTGCAACGCCCTCGGTACCGCAACAATCGGTTCCGACTCCGGTTCCGGTACCACAACCGATACCGGTACCCAGAACATCTACTTCCAGTAGCATGCCGGTTCTGATCTCTGGTTCCGGAGCTTTTCTCGATACCGATCCGATTCCCGGTACGCCCGATGTCGATACCGGTCGGTACGCGTATCGATCTCTGGAAACCAATAGGTGGTACTTCGAGTCTTCTGAGGATTCTGATACCTCAGATGATTCTGCTGATGTCTCTTTCACTCTTCCCGAGGAGCCCTCTTCTCCAAAGAGGAGAATGTCTCCTCCAGAGGATTTGTCCTTTCATTATTGAAGTAGCTAAAGGACTCTCCATCTCAGTAACCTCTGAAAAGGAACCTAGAGCAAATAAATTAGATATTTTAGGATACTCTAAGGTTCCCAAAGAGGCAGCCACCTTACCCATACATGAAATTCTTCAAGAACACATGATGGATTTGTGGGAGGCTCCTCTCACCCTATCTCCACATTCTCGACGTTTGGACACCATGTATCGGGTTCCTCCTTCTCCTGGTTTTCAAAAAACACAGCTCCCTCACCACTCTATTGTGGTGAAATCTGCTATGAAAAGGATAAAGAGTACTAAAAGGCTCTCTTCTACTCCTCCAGGAAGAGAATGTAGGACTCTGGATGCTTTTGGTAGGAAAATCTTCCAGGCTAGTATGCTTATTGCCAGAATAAATTCATACAGCCTCTATATGGGCATGTTTTTGAAAGAGATTGCTCTAAAGATACGTCATTTTCTCCCCTTTATTCCAGAGGATAGAAAGGAGTTCCTTCTTCTGCTAAAGCATACTCAAGATGTTTCTAAATTCTCCAACAGAGCAGCCTTTGACTCCTTTGAGGGAGCTAGCAGAGCCTCGGGCATTGCCATAGCTGCTCGTAGACTTGCTTGGCTCCAGGCCTCTGATTTGGAGCCCTGGGTACAAGATGGCTTGGGCAATCTGCCCTGTACAGGTGAAAATCTGTTTGGCAAAGAGTGGCAAATCAAAGCCACTCAAATGGATGCAGAGAATGCTGCCTTAGATAGACTTTCTAAGTCTACCTCTACCCCTGCCAAGAAAAAATCTTTTAAGAAGCCTTTCTATAAAAAGACCAGATTTTCCACAAATACTGGCCAGCAGTCTTCCCAAGCTCGCTTTGCTCCTAAGCGTCAGCAATCTAAACAGGCCAGAGCAAAGTCTACAGGGGCTGCTACAGTCCAGCAGTCCCAACCCCCTCAGAGTTTTTGACTTGATTCTAGAGAACTTAACCTTTCTGGCTCTGCAAAAACCAGAGCCTCTCACCATTCCCGGAAGGTTAACTCATTTTGCTCTCAGATGGGAACAAATCACATCAGAACAGTGGACCCTCTCTATCATCAGAGAGGGCTACAAACTACATTTCTCCGACCTTCCTCCCCATACCATGGTGAGAAGTTTCAATTCTCCCCCATCTCTCCTAGACCTTTTGGGTCAGGAGGTATCCACTCTTCTCGCCCAAAAGGCAATAGAAGAGGTTCCTCTTCCTCAAGAAGGGTCAGGTTTTTACTCCCCTTATTTTCTCATTCCCAAGAAAACAGGGGGGTACAGACCCATTTTGGATCTCAGAGAATTGAACAAATTCCTATACAGGGAGAAATTCAAGATGCTTTCTCTAGGCACTCTCCTTCCATACCTACAGAGTCAGGACTGGCTTTGTTCTCTAGATCTAAAGGATGCGTACACGCATATACTCATCCATCCATCCCACAGAAAATTCCTACGGTTTCTGTTCCAAGGGAAACATTTCCAGTACAGAGTACTGCCCTTCGGTCTAGCCTCTGCTCCAAGAGTGTTCACCAAATGCATGTCAATAATAGCTGCATTTCTACGCACTCTGGGAATATTTGTCTTCCCATACCTGGACGACTGGCTCATCTGAGCTCCATCTCAGTCCCAAGCTCAGACTTCCCTGGACCACACCAGACGCATACTACAATATCTGGGACTCGTCATCAATCTGCCGAAGTCTCAACTCACCCCTACTCAGTCTCTAGAATTCATAGGGGCCTGGCTAGATACCACCACTGCAAGGGCCTATCTTCCTCAGGCCCGTTGCCAACGTCTAGTGCACTTAGCCTCTCAAATTCAGTCCAGAAGCCACTTGACTGCCAGGGAGATGCTACAACTGTTAGGCCACATGGCATCCACAGTTCATGTGGTGCCTTATGCTCGCCTACATATGAGAGCAGCTCAATGGACTTTGTCCACCCAGTGGACCCAAGCATCAGGAGCTCTCTCAGACCAAATAGCAACCTCAGAACGTCTGTTTTGGTCTCTCCAATGGTGGATATCCACTCAAAATCTGTTGTTGGGGGCCCCCTTCCAACCTTTGTTACCCCAAGCAACTCTCACTACAGATGCCTCCCAAACAGGTTGGGGAGCTCATCTCCAAGACCTCTCCACTCAGGGCACTTGGTCTCCACAGGAGACCACCCTTCATATCAACCTTCTGGAGCTGCGAGCAATTTTCCTTGCTCTCAAGGTCTTTCATACCCTCCTCCTCAACATGACAGTCCTTGTTCATACCGACAATCAAGTAGCCATGTTCTACATAAACAAACAAGGAGGAACTGGCTCTCTGTCGCTTTGCAACGAAGCTCTAAACTTGTGGGCCTTCGCCAGAGAGCATCAAATCCATCTCCTGGCAGTATACCTCCCAGGGATTCAAAACTCTTGGGCAGACAGACTCAGTCGAGTTCTGCTTCCACACGAATGGTCCCTGCACACGAATCAGGTACTCAGAATCTTTCAGAAATGGGGAACCCCGGACATAGACCTGTTTGCAAGTCCGTGCAATGCCAAGCTTCCCCGGTTCTGTTCCAGAATTCCGTGTCAGGGAGCTCAGGCCAAGGATGTCTTCCTCCTTCATTGGGGTCAGGCCTTCCTGTATGCCTTTCCACCCATTCCTTTGATTCCCAATTCAAACTTCAGAGGGATCAAGGATCTATGATCCTCATAGCTCCACGCTGGCCACGCCAAGTGTGGTACCCTCTACTTCTGCATCTCTCCCAGGCACCCTCCCTGGATCTGGGAGCTGCTCCAGACCTTCTGTCTCAAGAGGAGGGGACTTTGTGGCACCCAAACCCCAAGTCCCTTTACCTCAGAGCTTGGTTACTGAAGGCCTAGACCTCCAAGACTTCAATCTTTCTCAACAGGTGAAGGATATCCTACATGCCTCTAGGAAACCTTCCACCAGGCGTTCTTATGCTTTTAAATGGAAAAGATTTTCCATTTGGTGTGCTGGAAAGGGTCTTAACCCTCTAGCACTACCTTTGAATTCTTTACTCGAATATCTCCTGCATCTTTCCAATGCAGGACTTAAAACAAATTCTGTAAGGGTCCATTTGAGTGCTATTGCAGCATCTCTTTAACCTATCAATGGACAACCTGTTTCCTCTCACCCTCTTATTGCAAGATTCATGAGAGGTCTAACTTTAACTAAACCTCCCATTCGGCCTCCTCCGGTGGCATGGGACTTAAACGTGGTTCTTGGTCAGCTTACGAAGCCACCCTTTGAACCCTTAGCCACTACCTCCTTGAAATTTCTTTCCTGGAAAGTCATTTTCCTTATTGCAATCACTTCTGCTCGCCGCATCAGTGAACTGCAGGCTTTAGTGGCTAATCCACCTTATACAAGGTTCCATCATGATAAGGTAGTCCTTAGGACAAATCCTCACTTTATGCCTAAAGTGGTCTCACCTTTTCATCTTAATCAAGAGGTATATCTACCTATCTTTTTTCCAGCTCCTCATGCATCCAGTGCAGAGAGGAACCTACATACCTTAAATTGTAAAAGAGCTCTTGCCTTTTACATCCACAGGACACAGCAACATCGAAAGTCTTCTCAACTTTTTGTTGCTTTTGATCCTTCTCATTTAGGACTTCCAGTCTCAAAAAGAACAATGTCCAATTGGATTGCTCAGTGTATTTCTTTTGCTTACCAGAGTAAGAACCTTTCTCTGGAGGGCCATGTCACAGCTCACAATGTGAGAGCCATGGCCACATCTATGGCTCATCTTCATTCTGTATCCATCGATCAGATCTGTCGAGCAGCCACCTGGGCCTCGGTTCATACCTTCACAGCCCATTACTGCTTGGACAAGGACTCCCGCCGGGATGCCTTGTTTGGTCAGGCTGTCCTCAGACACCTGTTCCATTCTTAAACAACTCCTGCCCACTTTCCCTGAATGGATGCCTGAGATCCATAGGAAGATGAGGAACCCTTGGAGGGGGATCTCCCTGGCATCTTAGCTAGGGAGTCCCCATATGTGAGGACTCATTCCTGCTTGTTCCTGGAGATAGCACAGTTACTTACCTGTAACAGGTGATCTCTGGGAACAGCAGGAATTAGTCCTCACAACCCACCCTCCTCCCCTGGGAGTTGTATCTCTCTCTCTCTCTTTCCTTTCCTCTCTCTATTGTCTCAGCTTTAAACTCGAACTGAGGAGAGTTGGTCAGGAAGGCGGGAAGGCAGCCCGCATGCGCTGTGGGAGGCCCCAAAAGCTTTCCTTTCTGGGAAGCTGGGGAGCTTTCCCGCGCAGGCTCCGTCGGTTCCGACGTACCCATATGTGAGGACTAATTCCTGCTGTTCCCAGAGATCACCTGTTACAGGTAAGTAACTGTGCTTTTTCAGCATTTAATGATTGTCGATTTAAACACGATCGTCACAATTCGTAGAGCAACAGCCAGCATGGAGTATGACACAGCACTGCATTTCGAGCCCATTGAATTTCAAAGACCCTGCATCAAGCAAACTTCCCCAAACCAACGACAAAGATCGTGAAAGCATGAATTGCCACGGCAGAACCTTCTCATTTAAAAACCAGCATGTGCGAGACGGATTTTTACATCATTGGTGCTCAGTCAGGAACTCGATTGGTACAGCCTTATATAATTAGAGCCTGTGGGGTAGGCGTTTGCATTGTTGCCTTTGCCTCCTGATTGGCCCGAGCAGTAGTCAGCAGGATAATGTCACACAGCCCATAGGTCTGACAAAAACAGTATACATTAATTTCTCCTGGTGTCAATACAGAGCCTTCTTTGAGAACAGGTCTTTTCATTTTTGCACCACACTGGATAGCAGGAATATGGGCAATGGATTCCCATACACTGTATAGGAAATAGATTCCATACCCTAGTTTTAAAACATTATGGAAGTCCTGCACCAAACAGGAGAGGTATATGGGGCAGGTCATATCTGATCTCTAATAGGCATGTGCACAGGCAAAACAAATTTGAAATATTTGGTTAGTTTCTTTGGACTTTTCCCAATTTTCAGGCACTTTTTAAACTCTCAGAACTTTCTAATGTACACTGATTTGCATGTGTATCAATTTGTAATTTGTTTTTTTTTTTTGTGCTGTCAAGTCAGTGCTGACTCCTGGCGACCCAGCTGCCTCTGGGTTTTCTTGGCAATGCATCACTGGAAATAGATTACCAGGCCTTTTCTTCTGAGGCAATGGAGTGTAAAGTGACTTGCCCAAGTTCACAGGGAGTGCCAGTGGGAATCAAACCCTTGATCTTCTGAGTAACTAGGCAGTTGCTCTAACCACTAGGCTACTCCTCCACTGATTGCATGTGTATCAATTTGTAGGTTAATATGTGTTAAATATGATTTTGTGTGCACTCAATTTTGTAAGGCGTGCGAAGGAACCAAATATGTACTAATGAACACACACCCTTAATATCTAATGTCAAGAGACAGGTGAAGGAAACTCACCATAGTGTTGCCATAGGCCATTGCTTAGCAGTGTTGTTCCCCAGAAACCATTTGGTTCAGTAGTAGCGGGTTTAGTTATGGCCAGGTACTGTCCAGCAATGCCATGAAGACACATGCAGCTGCATGTTTAGGCAACAGCTTCATTAGTTTTGGTAGCTGTTCAGCTTATTACAAAGCTTGGAAGGACATGGGAGTGGGGTTAAGTGTTGGATTAAGTATTGGAACTCATAGTCATGTAACCATAATGGTAGCAAATCAATGAGGATAACACAAACTACAGTAATATGGATAAGAATCAATTCTGCAAGCAGCCAAACCTCTATGGCTGGCAGCTGGTATGTATGTTTAACAGTGTGGCTCAGAATAACTGGTCAGACTGGATATGCAAGTTGGTCTTATTTGCTGTTATTTATTATGTTAATTTAGTTAGACTGTTTGATATTCCGCCTTAAGATTGCAAAATTATATGAAAAGGCATTGGAGGAAACCAATAGAATATCAGGAAAGAGTGTAACTAATAGGAAAAATGATGTGTAAGAATTCTGTACAAATCACTGGTGATACCTCATATCTAGAGCACAGTTTTGGAGGCCACACCTCTGAAGGGATATAGACTAGACGCAGTCCAAAGCAGGGCTTCCAAATTACTGCAGATTGGTTCCCCACTCTAGTGAATTACTGGATCGGCCAATTCATTTCTGTTTTTATGATTGTATATTAGAAATCTTCGCCCAATTAATTCTTAACCTTCCTTAAAATTCCACATCTTTTCTTTCTTGATGAGTGAGCAGATCATTCAACTCTGCCATTGTGGTATCATGTCCAGTTGTTGCAGAAATTCCCAATTAAAATAACTCAATAAAGACATATTTATTATTTAGACTTCAGCACCATCAAGCAAAAGAATAAAATATTAAAAGCATTTTCTTTTCCTTGTTACGCTGTAGAATTCTAAGGCCCATTCTAGATAGGTTATGAAGATGGGAACGGCAATGTCCAGGTTGGAAAGTGCACAGTTCCCCCTGTAGTTACTAAAGCTCTGCCAAAAAGGACGCCTCTCATAAAATGTTTATTAACATGCAGGACTGCCTGTGTATTTGCCAGCACATGCAGCAGGAGCAATGATTTTACAAAGCTGCACATGGGGGAAAAAGCATGTCTTGCTCTCCCCTATTTGCATGGTTTCAGCTTTTTAAAATCATTACTCCTGATCGTATCATTTCCACTTGCCTCCCAATCCCTTCCTGTGCCAGAGGTGTCCCCCACCCTGTACAACAGCACATGTTCCCCACCCCAACACCTCCCTTGGCATCAAACCCCTGGTTTTTTGAACCCCATTAGATAATCAGAGACCCTCCCAGTAAGATCAGGGGGGCTGGATGTCAGAGGACAACATTCCCACTAAGCAGCTTTGAGCTGCACGGGAGTCTTCTGCCAGCATTCCTGCTGGTGGGATGGGTAGTGCAATATGATTGATCTTTGACGTGCAAGGGGCAGGACCTGCCTACCCCTCACAATTCAAAGTTTGATCATGTTGCACTACCCACCCCACCCTTACCAGCAGGAATGTTGTTGGAAGACTAGCTGTCAGGAGGGTTGGATGTTTGGAGGGCTTGCTGGCAAGGAGGCTGGATGTTGAGAGAGCTGTTATGTGGTTGAAGGCTCAGAAGCATTGGCCTCGGCCTTTGCACCTGCCCCTTGAAACTAGCATTTGTGCTTGCCATGAGTAAGGTATAAAGACTGACATCCCAAATTTTTCTCCACCAAGGTCCGATTCCGTTCTGGATGTAGATCCCCTCTGTACGTCCGGTCTGAACTGGATGTATAGAGGGGATTGTGATTCTGATCCTATGGGGCACGTCTTGCCCTGTGGGATCAGAATTGCGATCAGTCATGTATGTGCAGGTGGGGACTGCGATTCATTCCGGCCTGCACGTACATGACCTGCCTGACTAACTCAGTCAGGGCTTTTAAATGGAGCCACGGTGCCATAGTGTCTGGTTGCCATGGCACCATGGCTCCATTTAAAAGCCGCAATGCCAGCCGCCAGATTAAAGTGTTCATTCTCCGCAGCCTGACCCCTGATCTGGCCCCCTAAGGCCAAGGTCAGGTTGTGAGGATGCCCTCTGCTCCCCCCCCCCACCCCATCTGTGCCTCGGTAGTCACAAAAAAAAAAAATCCAAGGAAGTTATTCCACCTTGGAGGTGGAATAATTTCCTTGCACATGTCGCCAGCCCTGGACGTACAGGGCTGACATTAGAATCAGCCCTTTATGTCCAGGGCCAGCAACTGCCCAGACTCCACCCCCGAGCCGCCCCTTCCCTGCCCCTTCTATCTTCCCTGTACAACTGGCGGGGAAGTTAGTCGTGGCCGGGAGAAGACACGAATAGCGGGGATGGACGTCCCATTGGAACGTCAATCGCTGCTATTCATGGTACAGAATAACCCCGCATGTGTCTTCCCTTTGTAAAATGGATAATACATATCTGTGCATGCCTAAGCCACGCTGCCTTGAAATCTGGTCATGGTGTAGATCTGCACATGTAACTAGACGTTTTCTAAACTTGTTCTTTGCACATATAGCTGATATACATATGACAACGCCTCTGTTTACACATGGAGATGCACCTAAAATAAGAGCCTACATGTGGTAATGAAGGTGATCTTTTGATTCTAATTTTCATTTTCTGTTATCTGAAATTTCCTTTCACCCAAAACATTCCATAATCCTGATATGAAACCACACTGAAAAGAAGAGATGTCTCCTACAAAGTATATCAGTAGATAATTATTAGCCAAACATACTTTAAAAATCTCTGCTGTATCACACATAGGAAGGTGAGGTCTAACTGGCATTCTGAAACTAGCTGAGCTGTAAGACACAATAACAGATCCTTCCTATTTGCACTGACAAACTGCACTCTGCTTCTCAGGAAGATATAACAAAAAATGTATAATTTCATTTAAATTAAGGGCATATTTCTTGTCCACTAAACTAAAGGTTCATGGTGACTTACATATTTCCAAATCATTAAAAAATATTCAATAACTGGGTAAAATCAATGACTGAACAATACACCATATAATAAACTGCAAACAACTAAATAGCAATTTAAAACAATTCTGACTCCGGAAAAAAATTAAATTTTATTATACAAATACCCTTTCCCAAGCCATTCCAGCCCTACAACCTCATAAAAACCCAATCTCTGATATAATTCTCTAATAAAATTTGTCAGGATTAATTAACCAAACATTTTTGTGCAATTTGCCAGTTTGGGCTGTTGCTTTGGTCTTTTGCTGTACACTAGGGCGGAGTGGATGGCTGTTAACCATTAGCCTTTGGAACCCTGGCAATTTGCAAAGTTATAACAGGGCCTCCTCCTTCTCCTTTGCTTATGCAACATTACGTTGTTCTGCTATTTCTTATTGTACTTTGGTCTTTTGCTTTTACTTTCATTTGATGCTGTCAGAATACTGGTCAGGGAGCAGAGCATCTGTACCTAAAACAGGAACCCTGCTGAACTGAACTGGCCCTGTCTTTCAAATCTCATTCTACCTCCTCATACCTCTTTAGGAATCTTCATGCTATCGATCCATTGGCTCTTTCCACCATGGTCTCATCACCTTTCTTCTACCTTGTCTTCAAAATCTGTTGATGAGGCCATAGTTCCCTATAATACTGCCCTCTCCTCTGCTTTTGATACTCTTGCTCCGCCCATATTCTGAGAGACGTACTACATCCCAGCCTGGTTGTCCTCAACTTGCAGCTATGTCTTCTCCTGTGCCCATTCAACTGAATGCATCTGGCTTAAATCTCGCTCAGTTTCTGACTTCTTTCACTTCAGATTCATGCTTACCTCCAAGTCTGCATTAGCTCTTGCCAAGCAAAACTACTATATCCACCTGACTAATTCTCTTGCCACTAATCTCCGCAGACGTTTTTCTACTCGCAGCTCTCTCCTCAAGGTGCCTCCCACTTTCTGTCTCTGCCCAAACCCTAGCTGAGTTCTTCCATAACAAAATCCACAAGATTTCTCTCCAGTTCCCTCCTAGAACTTCATTCCCTCCTCTCCCTCAATACCAACTTTTCCATTCAATCAGTATTACCCTTTCTTCCTTTCCCAAGATCTCCAATGATGAAACATCTCAACTTCTTTCCTCCTCTAAACTTACTACCTGCTCTTCTGATCCCTTCCCCACCCATCTCCTTTACTCCATTTCCTCCACTGTCATCCCTTCCATATCACATATTCTCAACCTCTCTTCCTACTGCTACTGTCCCTTTGGCCTTCAAGCATGCTGTTGTCATACCCCTACTCAAGAAACCTTCTCTTGATCCTAACTCTCCTTCTAATTATTGTCCAATCTCCATGCTTCACTTCATTTCCAAACTTCTTGAGCACGCTGTCCTCCACAGTTGTCTTGAGGTTTTTTCCTCTCAAGCCCTTCTGGAACCTTTTTAGACTGGCTTTTGCCCCTTACATTCTAATAAAATGGCACTTGCCGACATTTCCAATTACTTGTTCATGGCTAAATCTAAAGAACTCTATTCCATCCTTATCCTTCTTCACCTTTCAACTGCTTTTGATAGTTGACCATCTTCTCCTTGACACATTTGTCATTGCTTTTAGAAACTCTGTCCTGTCCTGGTCCTTATCTCTCCAATTGCTTTTTCAGTTCTAATGGTTCCTCCTCTTCCCCTATACCACTCTCAGTTGGTGTTCCCCAAGGGTCTCTGGGCCTTCTACGTTTCTCTCTCTGCACCCAATCCCTTGGTGCTCTCATCTTCTCCCATGGATTTCAGTATCATTTTTACGTAGATGTTCTCAGATCTATCTTTCTACATCTGTTATTTCCCTGGTATTGCAGGCTCATATCTCTGCCTGTCTCTCTGACTTTGACACCTGAATGTCTCACCGCTGGTTAAAACTTAACGTGAACAAAACTGAACTTATCTTTCCCCCTAAACCTTCCTCTCCCTTCTTCCTTTCTCTATCTCTAACTCTTTTATTACCTTTTTTTTTCAGCCCATAACCTTGGTGTCATTTTTTTATTCCTCCCTTTCCTTCTCCTCACATATCCATCAGATTGCCAAATCTATAACATTTACAAAATTCGCCTCTTCCTCTCTGAAAACACTACTAAAACACTTGTCCACTCTTTAATTACTTCCCAACATCCCTTTGAATCATCTCTCTCCCCTTCAATCTTTTCAAAACTCTGCTGCGCGACTAATCTTTGCCAGCCTAATTTTTCTCATATAACCCCTCTTAAATCACGTCATTGGCTTCCCTTCCATTTCTGACCTTTAAATGCATTCATTCTACTGCTCCTCACTATCTCTCCTCTCCCTCTACACCCCTCCTCGTGAACTACTCCTCTTTGCCCTTTTCTTCCTCTGCTAACTCCAGACTTCGGTCCTTTCACCTTGCTGCTCCTTACACCTGGAACACACTTCCTGAGTCTGTAGGTCAGGCTTTATCCCTGCCCCTTTTTGAAATCCGTGCTTAAAGGCTCACCTCTTTGAGGCTGCCTTTGGATCCTGATCCCCTGCTCGTTGTGTCTCCTTTCCCTTCCCTATTCTATCCTCATTTCCAACCTTTGTCTTGTCTTGATTAGATTTTAAGCCCTAGCGAGTAGGGTCCATATTTATCTGTGTTTGTACAGCACTGTGTATGCCTTGTAGCACTTTATAAATGTTTAATAATAATATTTACACTAACCGATCTCTGATTTGCAACTGTTAATACAGCGATCCGTAATATTGTGGCATCCTCATGTCTATTCACAGCTGCTGTCCCAGTTTCATTCTTAGCTCCCTGATCTCCCTCTCTTTCTAAGAAAAGAGACTAGGCATCTTGTAGCCTCCTCATTCTCGCAAATGACAAGGAATTAAGTATGTCAAATCCATATTTTAAGAAGAAAGTAATATTGGAATCTTGTGAAATAGCTTTTTCTACTGGATTCTTTAGCAATAAAAACATTGCAAGGAAATTAAATGAATTCAAGAAAGTGCATTTTCAAAGAGTGCAAAAGAGCATACATTTGTCAAAATCAGCTAACAATGAAGTCCAGTGCTATTTATCTCATTGCATACAGTAGCTGCATGTGAAGGATGGACTTCAGTAACATAAAACAGTACCTCACAGGCTTCGCTTGGCTCGACATGTCTTTCTTGAGAAGATTTGCCTTTGATGCTGGCCATGTTGTATCCCTTGTTCAGATATAGTGTCTGGTGATGCGTGCCTGTGTATATATAGAGGTATATTACAGCAGGATAATTAATGATATGTAGTCACACCTGAGTACCGCCCTTTTCTTACATTGGATGGATGCAAGAATCCTGAGTCACTACATGAACTAAGGGGACCTCCCATTCATGTATTCTTTTGGATTTCAGAATCTACCACAACTAGAAATAATGTTGGAAATAGTCAAAAACAGTCAATGAAATTAGTACAGACTCTCAAAATACTAGATCTGCTTTTCTTTCGGCTCATACTTGATAATATTTTAATACTTAGTGTGTAGAACAAATTTCCTTAAGAAATGGGTAGAAGGTGCCAAATAAATGTCAAGCAAGGCCAGGGTTTCGCAATTAGTCCCTGTGTGAAGTAACTTTTTAACAATGTGAAGGACGCAGGAGTGCCTCAGAGATGCCCAGCAGATTGTGGAAAGTAAGCAAGGGAGGGAGGAATGAGCAGAGCGAGGGTGTAATTATCCCAATGTTTTACATGGATAAATAGCTGTTTGTGTGAAAAGCTTGCTCCAAAATTGATCTCTCCAACAGTCCCCTCTCTCAGCATGTGGGAAAGGGATGGGTTTTGATTGGGGCTGGGGGACTATGGGCAGGAGTTTCTTTTGGAAATCCTCAATGCAAATTATGTGACTACAAAGTGCCAGCATGTCCCTGACAGCCTGAAATTTCTCTTTAAATTCAGCATGTAGGCCTGGGAGTAATTTTTAAAATTGCCCCACAAATTTGCTTTGGTGCCATTACTAAAAAGTAATAAAATTTAAAAGCAAAAATAGGGCTAAATACATTTTTGGACTAGCTTTTGAAGGTTAAAACCTTTTTCAGGTCAGGACAGTAGGGGCAAACAGATGTCAGTACTGTCATATTAGTGAATTACAAAAGCATTTCATTGACGGTCTCGGGAAGAGGGGGTGTGGGGGGGAGTAGGCATGATGGATGGATGATCAGAAGGTTTATAATGTGATAGAAAGCCCATATCTTGTCTGGTTCAATTGAAAGTGTCCTAAAAGTTGTATGTTCTCGGACTGATTTGAACCTTCCTTGTAGGACTCTCACCATAAAATCATTAATGCTGTGTTCTGATCCTGAGAAGCGTCAGAAGTGACACCTTGTTCTCTTCTATGCTGTGTGCTCTTATGTTTGTGAAAATTGATTCTTGTCTGTAACATTTGGCCTGTCTCTCCTTTTATACATGCTCTGCTTTGAATAATATATACCACGTTATAGGAGGAGCATGAGTTGAGTGTTTTTCCAATGTGGGTAACTTTGGGTTCTTGTGATATGTTGGTATATTGCAGGGATTGTGCCATTCTCTTTATTTTGGGTTTCTATTGAGTGCCTGCTTCCCACTAATTTTTGCCTCTAATTCGGTAGTTGTCAGAAGGATAACTTTGATGAATATTTTTCTCAGTAAGTCATCTTACTGGAGTAGTGGGTTCTACGTCTTGAGTTCTCGGTTTTTCTAGCTCTGGGTTGTATGTCACTACAAAAAGACTCTCTTTGAGGTTTCCTTTTCCTTTTCTTTGTATGGTAGTAGGCTAGAGTGAAGAAGCAATCTTCTTGGAGATGGTTTTGGGATTGTTTCCTTTTTGTTTGAAGGATTCAGCCAGGATTTGGTGGCATTTATCCCTGTCTTTTGGGTCACAGCATATGCAGTGATATTGTGTTGCTTGGCTATGTATAATGACCTTTCTTGTAAGGGAATTATGCATCTGTCAGTTGGTTTCTTGTACATAGATGTCTGTATGTAGCCATTGTTGATAGAAACTGTGGTGTCCAGGAAGCAACTTTTTCTGTGGAGAAGCAATCTTGAATCTTATTGAGGGATTGGGATGTATTAAAAGAATAGTGAAATTGTTTGAGAAACTCTTCTCCCTCAGTCCAAATCATAAAAATGTAAGTGATATATTGGCGCTATTTAAAGGGTTTAGTCTATTTGTTCAAAACTGTCTATTCCAGTTTGGCCATTAAACTTTTGGCATATTGTGGTGCCATCTTGGTGCCCATAAGCAGTGCCTGTGATTTATAGATAGATATCATTATTGAAGCTGAAGTAAGGGACATATTTACTAAGTCGTATTAGGCTTTTGTAGCTATTGTGGTGCATTACTGAAAATAGGACCGTGTTAGCCATAAAAGTCATGTGTTATCTGTTGGGGCATGCACAACATTTCCTCAGCAGATAATGCATGGAAAATGCAGAGTGCAGTTGGATAACAGCTTGGATGCAGCTAATAACACCAATTGAGGTGGCATTAGTTGTACTTGCCCTGTCCTCAAATCTGACAGTTACCTTGCACTGTTGAGGCCCGGGGTAAGCATACATTGCAGACATGCCCACTCTGCGCCCTAATTCCATACACTCCTGCAGATAATGCACAAAAAAATCAGTTATCTGCATTTGCCCCATGTTAACTGCTAAAGCGGCCACACAGCATGTGCTATCTGCCGCAATAATAGCTAACACAGTCTAATAAACATGCTAATTGTGGATTAGGATGAATTTTATCAATATGGTTTCTGGTTTGTATTGGCTGTCTAGAGTAAATACCTTTTAGAAATTTGTCACATGCAGTTATTCCATCTATGTGGGGAATGTTGCTGTATGTAGTCTTCACATATGGGTATCGTCGGTACCGACGGAGCCTGTGTGGGAACGCTCCCCAGCGTCCAATAGGAAAGCTTTTGGGAGCATCCCACAGCGCCTGCGTGCTACCTTCCCGCCTTTCCAACTGTCCCTCTCCAGTTCTTCATTTTCCGCGGAGCCGATAGGTCACATACCCTGTCACCGCAGATAAATTTTGTCTTTAATCTTTGTTTTTGTGGTCGCGTCTGCCTTCCTTCGACGCCATACCAGTACCGCCGGTTCTTTCTTCTTTCTTTAAAAAAAAAAAATAATAATAATTATAGTTTCTGAGGTGTTTTACTTTAGAAACTTTTTTTCCTTGGTGCTAGGTGCCATTTTGGGCACTAGACCCAATTTTTTTCTTAAAAATGGAAAAACCTACTTCAGGTTTTAAGAAATGTTCTAAATGTGGCGGTACTCTTTCCGTCACTGACACCCATGATTGGTGTCTCAAATGTTTAGGTCCTGACCACTCTATTTCAGAGTGCCACTCCTGTGGAACGATGTCAAAAAGGGGCCGGCAGAACCGAGCTGCTAAACTTAGCACCCTTTTTCCCTCAGACGTGGCGTCTGTTGCATCAACGTCCTCCAGGGCCTCATCTTCCTCCCATGGATCTCAGGTAACTAAACATAAATCTAGCCGGTCCACAAAGGGTAGATCTCCTTCTAAGTATCGAGATGCCCCTGGCGTTGCCCTTAAGGAATTTTCACCGGCAAAACTGCCCCTCAACCTCAGCAGAACTACTGGCGCCATGCTCTGGGGTTCCGGCCGCTTCTACCGGTACCGACACCCAGGCATCGACAGTGTCGATAGACCAGAGATTCCTTGCTTTCGAACGCAGTCTAGCGGCTTTTCTCATGGCTTTGGTACCATTGAAACCTGTCAGACGGCTGCCTAGGGTGAGAACTTACACAATCTTGACGATGCATATATTCATATGATTCTTGCAAGGTATTGTGGGTATTGTAGTTCATTCACTCCCAAACACAGCTGATGACAATAATTGAGTTGTGAAACCAAGTGGTAAGGCCAATAAAATACTTCTTTTATTGATGGGGTTTAATTCACCCAGCACATGTATGCTTGATAGCAATATAAATGAGGTTACTTGCTTGCAGTGTTTAAATGGATAACAAAAAGTCACAAAGCAAAATCAGAAAACAACCTTCAGCTTGTCAGGCAATTAGCTAATGTTTTCTTAGCAAATAATTACCAAATACAAAGGCACAAAGAAAAGAATAAACTTTGCTGGTTAGGTTAACTTCTGCTTATTTTTCACTCAGATCCAGCAGTGATTTTCCCTTGCTCACACACACAATCAGGTGCAGCTTTAATTACTATCAATTGACCAGTTGAAAGCCTTTAGCTGGCTGGCTGCTACTGTGTGAACCCAAATCCTGCTTTAAGAGCTGTTTGCAGTGGAAATAAAGAACAAAGTTAGGTTTCTTTGTGATGGCTGATGTGTTTGCTCACAGAAAGCTAGCAATAGCACTTAGATAGAGAACAGTCCATGTAAGTAATAGTTTCATCTGCTGTATCTCCCCCTTCATCAATCAGCATAGGGTCACTATCATACATTGGCACAGACGAGTCTTTCATTAAGGCACTATCATGAGAATGCTTATTCCCTTGCTGCCATTCTCTATTATAGATAGGGTCTGGATCAGTGTTCATACCTGAGCCTCTCCTGCTATCATTATTCCTCTCTGTATAGCCTGGCCAGTATATAATCCAATTCTGATGTCCAGCCTTCCAATCTTGATCCCTGGACACTGGATCTCCTCTCACATACCTTCTGGCCTTGGTCTGAAAGTCCCTTCCACATGCAGTCTTCTCTCTTCCAGGTAGCCACTGGTGATTCCTATCTCTGCCACTCCATTCCTCTGGCTGAACCCAGTCCAATGGACTCTGCTGGCATTTGGAATACCTCCCAGTATGGGTACTGCCTTGGACTCTCCCAGACCATCCAATGGGCTTTCTTCTCTTCCTTCCAGAGAGTTTCCTTCTTTCTCTATCCGCTTGGCTTGGCTTCTGTTTCTCCAGGTGATACTGGTGCTTGAGCTTGTAGCCGTTGCTGTCTCTGTCTCTGTATCTCTTCCTGAAGCTCTTTCTGTAGCTTTTGCTGAAGCTGTTATCTGAAGAATAAGCTCTATTCTTATTCTTTCCTAATGTGTGATCCTCCCTAACACAGCGCAGCTGTGTTGAATCAGGCCCTGCCCTTTGAGATGAGTGCTTAGGGATTACCTCATAGCTCTCTTGATTGCACACACATTTTCTCACTTCAGCCCCTCTCATGGCTGCTGGAAACCTGGTGCATTCTGGGACTGGTAGTCTTTTATGTGAAAACTCTGTTTTCTTACTTCTACCAGAACTGACAGGTTGCTTGTTCAGAGTCACATCATCTTTTCTATAGCTCCTACCTGAGCTATGATAAGCTTCCTTATCACAAACCGCTTCAGACACCTCAACCGATACCAGTACCAACACCGGTACCGGAACCGGTACCGACTGCATTAGCATCGGCAGGTATGCCACCCATACCGAGTCATGCGTATGTCTCCGGCATTGACAGATCGGTACCGGAACAACCCGATACCGACTTCAATCGATACCAGTACCGTGCTTTGCACTATCACCAGAATTGAAGGTATTTTGAATCCTCTGAGTCTGAAGACTCTGCCGATACAAGAGTACTTCTCCCCGAGGATTCCTCTTCTCCTCAGTGCAGAATTCTCCGCCAGAGGATATGTCCTTTCAGGACTTTATTTGTGATGTGGCCCAAGGCCTTTCCATCACAGTAGCGCCTGAAAAAGATCCTAGGGCAAAGGAATTGGAAAGTCTCCAATACCCTAAGGCTCCCAAAGAGGCAACTACTCTGCCTATTCATGAGATTTTACATGATTTTATTTATTTATTTATTTAATTTTCTTATATACCGCGCTATTTGTCATCAGTGCGGTTTACATTGAAACAATACAACATTTGGTCAGATATAACAGACCTATTACAAGTAACAGGAAAATTAACATGGAAGTAAACAGGGAAATCATTTATATTTCTAGAAAATACATGTTGGAGATATATAAAATCTATACAGTTAGGGTAGGTATGAGGTTAAAAGGATGGGGGAGGGGAAGGGGTGTTTAGGTGTTTGAAGTGTGTGATGAAAAGGTGGTGTTTAAGGGCTTTTTTTGAATTGTTTGATGTCTTTAATTGCTCTGATATTGGGAGGGAGTTTGTTCCAACATCTAGGAGCATAATTCGAAAAAGCCCTATTGATGGATGATTGATTAGCTTTTAAGGAAACTTTTGGTATAAGTAGTGTGTCAACAGCTGGAGATCTCCTGGACCTGTTATTTGTTGTGTGTATGATGAGATCAGAGATGAAATTTTATGTTAAGGATGTGGGAAACACCTTTAACCACATCTCCTCATTCTCGAAGACTCTAAAGTTACTGCTTGGGTTAGAAATTGGTTGGGTGGGAGGCGACAAAGAGTACAAGTAAATGGAGCTCACTCTGAGGAGAAGGATGTTATCAGTGGTGTGCCCCAGGGATCTGTCCTTGGTCCGATTCTTTTTAACATCTTTGTTAGTGATATAGCGGAAGAGCTTTCAGGTAAGGTTTGCCTCTTTGCGGATGATACCAAAATCTGCAATAGAGTAGACACCCAGGAAGGGGTAGATAACATGAGGAGGGATCTAGCTAAGCTTGAAGAATGGTCTAGAATTTGGCAGCTGAGATTTAATGTTAAAAAATGTAAGGTCATGCATTTGGGCTGCAGCAATCCAAGGGAGCAATATAGTATAGGGGGTGAAGTACTTTTGTCCACTAAAGAAGAGCGGGACCTAGGCGTGGTTGTGTCTGATGATCTTAAAGTAGCTAAACAGGTAGAAAAGGCGACGGCAAAAGCTAGAAGGATGCTTGGGTGCATACGGAGAGGAATGGCTAGCAGAAAAAAGGGGTTGATAATGCCTCTGTATAAGTCTTTGGTGCGACCTCATTTGGAGTATAGTGTGCAATTCTGGAGACCACACCTTCAAAAGGATGTGAACAGGATGGAGTTGCTGCAGATGGTGGCCACTAAAATGATTAGTGGTCTTCATTATAAAGCATATGAGGACAGACTGAGGGATCTTAATATGTACACCTTAGAGGAAAGGCGGGATAAAGGTGATATGATTGAGATGTTTAAATACCTCCGTGGCATAAATGTTCAGGGAGAGAGCCTCTTTCAATTGAAAGCAAGTTCTGCTACGAGGGGACATGGGATGAGGGTGAAGGGAGATAGATTCAGGAGTGATATGCGGAAATATTTCTTTACGGAAAGAGTAGTGGATCCGTGGAATAGTCTCCCAGTGGAGGTGGTAGAGATGAGGACAGTAACTGAATTCAAAAAAGCATGGGACAAACACAGAGGATCTGTAAAGGTAAAAAAGGGACTGTTGTAGTTGTTATGGAAGGACAGACTAGATAGGCCATGTGGTCTTTTTCTGTCGTCATATTTCTATGTTTCTATACCATGCATCGAGTTCCACCTTGTCCTGGCTTTCAAAAAACTCAATTACCACACCATTCAATGGTGGTGGAATCAGCCATGAGAAGGATGAAAAGTGCAGAGAGACATGCATCCAATCCTCCAGGTCGTGAATGTAGGACTCTCGATGCCTTTGGGCGTCGATGCTTCCAAGCTTCCATGCTCTCAGCTAGGATAAGTTTCTATATCTTGTATATGGGAATGTTCCTTAAAGAGGTCACAGGAGACTTGGAGCTTATGAGCCCCCTCCTTCCTGATGACAAAAGGCAAGACTATCTTACTCTAGTCAAATATGCTCAGGATGTTTCCAAGTTTGAAAATCGTGCAGCCTTTGACTGTTTTGAGTGCATAAGTAGAACCTCTGCTATTGCCATTGGTGCACGTCGGATAGCCTGGCTTCAGGTATCTGACTTGGAAATTTGGGTACAGGATACATTAGGAAACATTCCTTGCATAGGAGAAGATCTCTTTGGTGAGAATTGGCAGGAGAAGGCTAATGAAATAGATGCTGACAATATCACCTTGGATAGATTGTCCAAATCTACAGCCAAATCTGCAAGGAAAAAATCCTCTAAGAAACCATTTTTCAATAAGAAAAAGAAGTTTTATCCTTCCTATACCCAACAGGGACACCGTCCAGGTCAGACTGCCCAACCAGACTGCCCAAAAGGGACAACAGCAACAACCTAGACAACAAAAGAAGCCAAAAGCTGCAAAACCTCAGCCACCTAAGCAGGCTCAGCCTCCTCAGGGGCTTTGACTCCTCTCTAGAGAACTTCGCTTCCTGCCTCTGAACGGTCCAGAACCCTCGACCATCCAAGGCAGGTTATGTCATTTTGCCCACAGATGGTACCAAATAACAGCAGAAAATTGGACTCTGTCCATTGTACAATAGGAGTACAAGCTTCATTTATACAGCATGCCCCCCTACAATTGTAAGACAGTTCAATTCTCAGACCTCTCTCGACAGTCTCTTAGGTCAAGAAGTCACAATGCTCTTTGCTCAAGGAGCAATAGAGGAAGTACCCATTCCTCATCGGAGTACAGGGTTCTACTTCCCCTTTTTCCTTATTCCAAAGAAAATAGGGGGACACAGACCCATTTTAGACCTCAGAGAATTGAACAAATATTTGTTCCAAGAGAAGTTCAAAATGGTCTCTCTAGGAACTCTGCTGCCATACCTTCAAAGTCAGGATTGGCTTTGTTCTCTAGATCTCAAGGATGCGTATACTCATATTCTCATCCATCCAAATCACAGGAGATTCCTCCGATTCCTGTTTCAAGGAAAGCACTACCAATACAAGGTTCTTCCCTTTGGCCTGCTTCTGCGCCAAGAGCGTTCACAAAATGCATGGCTGTGGTAGCAGCATTTCTCCGCAATCTGGGAATATTCGTCTTCCCTTACTTAGACGACTGGCTCATTCGAGCCCCTACAGTGCCAGAAGCCAGCTCTGCTCTGTTTCGCACAATGCAAATCCTTCAGTATTTGGGACTGGTCATAAACCTCCCAAAATCCAATCTTGCACCCACTCAGTCCCTAGATTTCATAGGAGCTCATCTGGATACCAGACAGACAAGGGCTTTCCTTCCGCAGCCCTGCTGTCTTCGCATAGTACAACTAGCTTCCCAAGCAGTGCTCAAACCTTGTCTCACTGCTCGGGAAATGCTACAATTGCTAGGCCACATGGCATCCACCGTGCATGTGGTTCCTTATGCTCTACTCCATATGCGAGCAGCCCAGTGGACTTTATCCACTCAGTGAACACAGGCCTCAGGCTGCCTGTCGGAGAAAATAACAAACTCAAATCATCTTATTTTGTCCCTCTAATGGTGGCAATCACTCAGAAACCTTCTGGTGGGGTCTCCTTTCCAGCAACCCCTATCCCAAGCCACCCTAACAGATGCATCACAAGTGGGATGGGGAGCCCACCTGCACAATCTCTCTACCCAGGGTACCTATCTTCACATCATCCTCCTGGAGCTCAGAGCAATCTTCTTTGCTCTTCGAGTATTTCATGCCCAGCTCAGCTACAAGACAGTCCTAGTTCAAACGGACAATCAGGTAGCTATGTTCTATGTGAACAAGCAGGGTGGAACAGGCTCTCTGTCGCTATGCAACGAAGCTTTGCGACTATTGGCCCTCACCAGAGAGTATCAGATTCATCTCCTTGTAGTGTATCTTCCAGGCATCCAAAACTCTTAGACAAACTCAGTCAAGTTCGACTTTCACACGAATGGTCTCTCCATGCAGACCAGGTTGCCCAAATATTTCAGATTTGGGGGAACCCCGGACATAGACCTCTTTGCAAGTCCGCTGAATGCCAAACTTCCCCGGTTCTGTTCCAGAATTCCGGCTCGATGTTGTCAGGCAAGGGACGCCTTCCTCCTCCACTAGGGTCAGGACTTCCTATATGCCTTCCCACCCATTCGCCTCATCCCCAAAACCCTATTCAAGCTTCAGAGAGACAGAGGTCATATAATCCTCATAGCTCCACATTGGCCACGGCAAATGTGGTACCCTCTGCTCCTACATCTCTTTCAAGCTCTGCCTCTGGAGTTGGGATCCGCTCCAGATCTTCTCTCCCAAGAGGACGGGATGCTCTGGCATTCGAATCCCCAGTCTCTGCAGCTCAGGGCCTGGTTGCTGAAAGCCTAGAACTTCAGGATCTTAACCTTTCCCAACAGGTAAAGGTATCCTTCATGCTTCCAGGAAATCCTCCACAAGACGCTCATATGCCTTTAAGTGGAAAAGGTTTACCATATGGTGCTTGCAGAAGGGCCTTAACCCTCTTGCGGTACCGCTGGAATCAATACTAATCGCCTTCATTTGTCAAATGCGGGTCTCAAGACAAATTCAGTAAGAGTCCATCTTAGTGCTATTGCAGCTTCTTACAAGCCTCTAAGTGGACAACCTATTTCCTCTCATCCTCTCATAGTGAGATTTATGAGAGGCCTTCTTTTAACAAAGCCTCCCATTAATCCACCACCGGTAGCATGGGACTTAAATCTGGTGCTCGGGCAGCTCATGAAACCGCCCTTTGAACCATTAGCCACTACATCTTTGAAATTCCTTTCTTCAAAAGTCCTCTTCCTCATTGCAATCACATCAGCACGTTGCATCAGTGAATTGCAAGCATTAGTGGCTGATCCTCCTTATACAATGTTCCACCATGATAAGGTAGTTCTTAGGACTCCTCCACACTTTATGCCAAAGGTGGTTTCACCTTTCCATTTAAACCAAGCAGTTTACCCTTCTCTGTTCTTTCAGAGGCCTCATGCCTCCAGTGCAGAAAGGAACCTTCATACCTTGGACTGTAAAAGATCTTTGGCCTTTTACTTGCAAAGGACACAGCAACATAGAAAATCTTCTCAACACTTTGTTGCTTTTGATCCTAGTCATTTGGGACTTCCAGTTTCCAAAAGAACTCTATCTAACTGGATTGCTCATTGCATATCCTTTGCCTATGAGAGTAAGAACCTTCCTCTTGAAGGCCATGTCACAGCTCACAATGTGAGAGCCATGGCAGCCTCAATGGCTCATCTTCACTCTGTGTCTATCGACGACATCTGTCGAGCAGCTACTCGGGCTTCGGTACATACCTTCACAGCCCACTACTGCTTAGACAAGGACTCCCGCCGGGATGCCTTGTTTGGCCAGGCTGTTCTTCAACACATTTTTCAGACTTAATCAACTCCTACCCACCGTCCCTGGTAGGATGCCAGAGATCCATGGGGGGGGGGGGGAAGTATGGCCCTTTCACAAGGCCTAACAACTTCCTGGGGCCATCTCCCTGGCTTCTGCAGCTAGGGAGTCCTCATATGTGAAGACTACATTCCTGCTTGTTCCTGGAGGTAGCGTAGTTACTCACCTGTAACAGGAGATCACTGGGAACAGCAGGAATTTAGTTTTCACAACCCGCCCACCTCCCCTAGGAGTTGTATTTCTCTCTCTCTCTTTCTCTCTCCCTCTCTCTTTTGTCTCAGCTATAAACTCAACTGGAGAGGGACAGTTGGGAAGGCAGCACGCAGGCGCTGTGGGATGCTCCCAAAAGCTTTCCTATTGGACGCTGGGGAGCGTTCCCGCGCAGGTTCTGTCGGTACTGACGAGACCCATATGTGAAAACTAAATTCCTGCTGTTCCTGGAGATCACCTGTTAGAGGTGAGTGACTACGCTTTTCAGGGGGTGAAATATGTATTCTTTTGTTAATGTTGCAATCCATCTGTCAATGGAATGCTTTTCTAACTCACTTATATAGGATGATGTTATCTATTGCTCAAACTGTCCTCACCCAAAGAACCAAAGAAGGTTTTAACCTTTGAAAGCTAGTCGAAGAATGTATTGTTAGTCCAATAAAAAGTTATCACCTTATTTTTTGTTTTATTTAGCTACCATTAAAGTGGACTAACATGGCAACAACATTGTTTCATACTAAAAAGAAAAAACTCTTTTCATTTTGGTATAAGATGCAGTATTTCAAAAGTATGTTTGGCAAGGAGCGTTGTTCACTCCATAACAATCCTAAATATTGCTAATGGATTATTTTTTGTAATTCATTTTATCATCCATGTTAGTGTAATCCCTGGCCCACCATCTAGTCAAACAATGGGACTCTTGAGAACTCAGGGGGAAAGATAGAAGTTAGCATGTGGTAATGTCTGTTAGTGTGTGCTAAGTGCCACTGCAGCCAATAGAATGAAATGAACCATAGAGGCATCAATTAATGTGCACTAACGGATGTTAGCACATGTTAACTTTGGTAAACGTGCCCTATAGTCTCTCAAGGCCCTTTAGAATTGTAGCAAATCCTCTGCCAGGTCTGCTCATTTGCACTGGATGAGGTGGTTCCAAAATGAAAGCATTATAGAGGGATGATATTTGAAGCAGATTATTGGCACATTTTACATTTATATCTGGTGTAATCCATACAGAAAATTGAAAAATTCAACAGTCTAAAACTTCATTTATTTGATTTAGTTATATTTTTCTTCAAATATGATTATTGCAGATTGCTAATTTCAATGCAATCTGCACATACTAGGGGTTTCATCACCAACCACTCCCTAGCTAAGGCAGTCTTTTCAAGAAGAACACACCCTTAGTTTATACCACATTGTTATCTGTAAAACTTGACTCAGACTCTTGTCTCTTGAGAAAAAATTTAAAACTCTTGCTGAAATCACTGCAGATAAACTCCTGCTTAATCCCTTTGAGACAGCAGTTCTTAGAATTTCCCTCTGTCGGTTTGTCCTTCCTTTGAGTCTTCGCAGAAGCTTCACTTCTCTAATTCCCCTTTCTTTCACTAACATAGCCTTTGAGATCTCAGTCTCCAGATCTCCATGGACTTGAAGAGACCCCCATTTTTGAGTGCCCAAGATGACCTCCCTTGATCCTCCAGATCAAAACCAGTTGGCCTTGCACAAATTTCATAACAGATGACCTCGTACACAAAAAAAAGAGAAGGATCTGAAGATGGTCATATCTGATCTTTAATATCAAGAAGGAAGGATAAAGGAATCCAGTGTAGCGACACCATAGGCTATAGGATAGCAATGTTGGAATACTCCTAGAATATGATGAAAGAGAACATGAGCCTAACTCACTTTGAAACACACCTCTCTCTGGAGAGTATCAGAGATACTATAGACTCTCCTCTTCCTCTCTGACCTCATCACTCAGCATCAGTAAGGACACCGAAGTCACTAGTAAGGTGTATTTGTGTGATGGCGCAGGCTCACAAATTATCTTATACTTACTCAATCCAATTAGTCCATATTGTCTATGATGTAAGATTCAGTCATATTCTAGTTTATGCAAGATAAATTTTGATTTCAAAATCGATACAGTTGTAAAATGTTTACTTGATCTAAAGTGAGAATTAGTACTAGCTGTGGATATTTCTGAAATATTGCAGGGTACACAAAGGAGAGAATTTTCTCCTTTTTATACTGGTTGACCTAAACCCTTCTATGTGGAGCATGCTTTGATCTTAGGGGATACTGAGACACTCTGAAGGTAACTTTATAAAGTCATTTTAATGCGTATTTTCCAATATATGAACATTGTCACGCCACCACCACTCGCCTCTAGCTTAGAGGAGTGTGGTTATTTGAGGAACTTTCTGCTATATGCTTTTTCAGCTTTTTCAAACTATTTCCCCGCAGTGCCCTCTGGGAAATGTAGTCTTTATTTAGCTGTATGGGTGCATCAGGCAGAAAGCTGTAGTCAGGCTCAAGGAGGTAAGGCAAATGATCAGAAATTTATTTTGTACACAATGGTTCGATCATACTACATACAGGATTGTTTGTTCAGGACTCTTTGAAGTAGAGCTTTGTCCAACACAAACCCCAACACAAAAATGCTGTTTTAAAGGTTCTCTATATTGCAGGATACATAGTCTTTACCAGCAAGGGTATTGCATTCCCTTCTTAGCCTTGCTGGCTAAATCACAAAAACAAAATCACATTTAAAGTCTGTGGTAGTTTAGCTTCTGTTCAGCTTCCCACCTTCCATGGTTACCTTCCAAGTAACAAATATAATTCAGGGGCAAAAGAAAGCTTTGTTGCAACAGCTACTTTAGCTTACCCCAGTGTCAGCATTCCAGCAGCAGGTGATTAACAAGCTTATCGCAGTTCCAGGCTTGCTCCTTAGTCCCCGTAAACTTCCCCTTTACAAACACATGGGAATCACGGCCACCCTGCTTGTGGAATATGTGTACCTTTTTCCTGGAAGACCTTCTTTCAGGGCTGGCTTGCTTTCTCTACGTTCCCAGGTTTAAAGCTTGGCAAAAGGAACAGTCCATGGGAGTGTCCTCCTCATTCAGCTTCACCTTGGGCTCTCCCAGCTGCATAGGTTCTGCCTCCCTGGCTTGCTCACAGTGCTCAGCTAGCAGTCTCCCGGGGAATCTTGGAGTCTCTCTTGTTCCTGGCTCCAAACTCTCCTGCAGACGTGCTATATGCCAAATAGCACTCTCTCCTCCTGGAAGCTCAGCTCCTCTGCTCTGCTCAGCACCAGTCAAGCTTCCCTTGCTTGTGTCGGTGCCTCTGCTCGTGTCAGCCTGGCTTCCTGCCTCTCCTCCCCTTCTCTCATACTCTGGCCTAGGTTTATACTTCCAGGGCTCTAGCTCCAACTCCTCCCTACTCAGGTGACAGCAATCAGCCTGACTCCGGGCACCTGAGTGCTTGGAGCATTCACTGCCTAAGGGGTTCTGAGCCCTGTATCCTCCCCCTTTCACTCCACTAGGGGGAGCATGAAATGTGGGCCACGTGGAAGTTTTCTGATTCCTAGAGGTGTTTTTGGCTTTCCTACCCTGTCTCGGTGGAAGGGGGCCCTTTACTAGGGTGAATTCCCTGTCTCTTTGTCCTCCCCCGGACTCCGGATAAGCCTCCTTGCCACAACATATAGAGGGTAATTTTATAAATTCCCGCAAAGTTATGCACATGCTTGAGGCCTTTTTCATAAAGTAGATTATGCATGTACTTTATAGAATAGGGGCATAAGTGGCATGAAAATCTAGGCATTGTATCTAGGGCGTGCATAAATGTGATTTCTCAGGATTTCTGCAAATATTTTATAAAGACACATAGAGCCAAATCCCAAAAGGAGCACGTCCAGGCCATCTGAACACTGGATGGGCCGGAATGTACCCGATTCTGCACCACAGGAGCAAGACGTTCCCACGGTTGCAGGATCAGGCACCCAACGGCCCAGCATGCTGCTTCATAAGCCACAGGAGATGTCCAGGAAGCAGCATGGCCAGGCCTACCCATGCTTCCGCTGGTGCCATGGCATCCCATCACCATGGCACCAGGACACCCAGCAGGAATGCCAAAAGCCTGACTCCCCACCAGACCAGTTTTCCTGCCGCCTGACCCTCAGTGGGGTCTACCAGAGCTGGGATTGGGTGGCGGGGCCTCACCTTCCACAGCTCCAGTGCATCCAGAGGGCTGATGGGCCAGATCGCATGGGGGCCCCGCGCTTATTCCACTTCCAAGGCTGTATTATGATTTTGTCTTCTGGCGTAATTTCTGTTGTAGATATTTGATGTCTGAGGTGTTCAGCTTGTTCTTGTCTATTCTCTTTCAACTCAATTTTTCAGTTCCATCTTTCCTACTATTTCTTTGTTTAGTCTTTGACATTGCTTTTGCAGTTTCTTTTTCTCTGATAGCAGCAATCATATTCTCAGCAATGTCTGATGTGTTTTATTACGTCTCTCCACCCAAGTCTTTCTGGGTGGCTGTGCTATGCTGTGATACTGTTCTTAATCTTACAATAGGGAAGTAAGCAATTGTGAACAAGGTATCTCTTCAGCTTCCTTAACCACATTGCTTTTATCTATTTCACAACGTTTATGCATTTATTTATTTAAGAAAACCTTCAAATATGCAAAGCAGGACATTTACAACTTTAAATAAGAGAGGTGAATTAAAACAGCAAATTTATGAAATCAGACCAGCTTAGCTGTCAGAAAATATTAGCCAAGACCTGAAGGAAAAAATTAACACATTAGCACATATCAATCAAACCAAAAGAAACCTGTTCTCCCCCCCCCCCCCAATCCCCAAAAGCCCCTTACAAATCTGAGAACATTTCCCAATAAATTAGCTTAATTTAAGAGGCCTCAAGTCATTTTCTCTCTGCCTACTACATTCCAGACTTTCGGCATCCACTCCACTTTGGTAAGACGGGAAGATCTTCTCCACCCTCTAGCTACACAGTTCTGGCAGCTAATAGACCACATAGGAGAGCTTTTTTTCTTAGAAACTGTACAATGGGAATCATCCCTTGCACAGACCCAAAGATGTAATCTCTAATCTCCAGGAACAAGCACGGAGTCTCGTGGGAACGCTTCCCAGCGTCCAATCAAAGAGCTTTTGGAAGCATCCCACCATGCCTGCGTGCTGCCTTCCCGCCTTTCCCAACTGCCTCTCCTCAGTTTTTCGTTTTCCGCGGAGCCGGCAGGACGTCCTCCTCTCACCGCAGAAAATTCTTGTTTTATTTCTTTAGTTTTCTTGTGGTCGCGGCTGTCTCCCCAACGTCACCGGTACCGCCGGTGTTTTCCTTTCTTTTCCTGTGAAATCTCCTTTTCCAAGGGATATTGGAAAAGCCATAAAGCACCATCTCTTCATTCTACATTTCCAAAGCACATCATCAACCCTCCAACACTTACAGTAAAAGTGTAAATGCCTTAAGATGATAATAAGAATTTTTATACTGTGTATATAGGTTCTTTTCAAGTTACAAATATGTACAAAGTTCCCCAAAGTTATAATCCCAGTTGTATTATCCTGTTATATGTAAACTCAACAGTCTGTTGATTGCAATGAGTATTCCTGTTATAATGTAAACCGCGCTGATGAAAAAGAGTGCGGTATAAAAGAACTATAAATAAATAAATAAATAAAAAATATTTTTTCTTCATAGTGTCTCATGGTTTCTCAGGCCTTTCAGGAACCGCCAGCCATTGTTCAGACTGTGGCGGTACAACTTTATTTTTAGACCCTCAATATCGGTGTCTAACCTGCTTGGGTCCTGACCTTTTTCCTCCGGAGCCGTTAGGCAACAGTTTGGTGAGAAGAGGTTTTCAACATCGAGGTTCCCTCGATACATGGTTTCCCTCTGACGTCAGGGCACCGTCCCTTTCTTCTTCTACACAGGATCAGGTAACCCACAAACAGTCTGTTAAGACTAGCCAGCCCTCGAGTGGTAGGTCTCATGCACAGCATGTAGACGGCTACGGCCTTGCCCTCGAGGGCCCACTGGCTTCAAAACCCCGGCGGGAGTCTTTGGTCTCCAAAGCCTTTGAAGGGTTTCAGGTTGTTCCTGGGGTTCACCCCTCACAGAACATACCTGAGCTGTGTCTGGTGGTGGCATCCGCTTTGAGCGGTACTGATACCCCGACATCGGCACTGGTGTTGGATGATACACTCCTCACCAGGGATGATCATCTGGTGTCCTCGGTACCTTCGGGACCGGTGGATACCCTCCAGACTGACTTTCCATTATCGGTACCAGTACCGATTCTACCACCGACGTCGGTACCCTCCAGATGTGCATCGATAGCCTCGCTTTCCTCGATGCCAAGTCTCGAATCGATCTCCAGTCTGGAGAACTGGGTACCGACTCGCCTTGGTACCGGCTCCCGGCGGTACCCAAGGCTCGATTCCGATAATTCGGATCCGCAACTCTCGGTTCCCCCGAGGCCGTTTGAGTTGCCACTGGTTGGCCTTCATCCACCGATATCAGACACGGTACTGAAGTCGGTACCGATGTCCACATTACCCTTGCGGTCGGTGCCTTCCATGCTTTGCTCATCAGGCTCTTTGCCCTCGATGCCGAGTCTGGAATCGATCTCTAGTCTGGAGGACTGGGTACCAACACGCGTTGGTACCGACACCGATCGATACCGGAGACTCGGTACCGAGGATAGCGACCGGAGGCTTTCGATTACCTCGGTACCGATTGAACTGCCAATGGCTGCTCTGATGTCTGTGTCGGGCTCGGCTCCAACATCGGTACCGGTATTAGCATCGGTACCGGTATCCACAGTAGCATCGTGGCCAACTCCTGCCATGCTTCTTCCAACCGGATCGCTCCCTTCTATACCAAGCTTGGAGTCGATACCTGGCATGGACAATGTGGTAATGACGGTCGCTGCTCCTGACAGCCAGTACCGGCGACCGTCCCTTAAGCATTCCACACTGCACCGTGCAGGATCTTCTATTCCTATATATTTGGATAGCTCTTTCGGTGCTCAGGCTAGTTCTTCAGATCTAACCTGTCCAAAGGAGATTCCTGTTGGGGATCCCTCTTTTCAGAGTTTCCTCCGGGATATAGCAAGATCCCTTGCCATTCCTATCCCTGGACATGATCCTGCACAAGGCTCTGTTTCTACCAAAGCGAAGGAGAACATAATGCTTCCTTTGCATCATTCCTTGCAGGATCTCCTTCTAGGACTGTGGGAAGCACCTTTAAAGGTACCCCCACCTTCCAGAGCAACTGATCTTCTATATCAGGTGCCCCCCTCTCCAGGGTTTCAAAAGACTCAACTTCCTCATCATTCCATAGTAGTGGAATCAGCAATGAGGCGGGTAAAGAGTAAAAAAAAGCACTCTTCTTATCCGCCAGGTCGTGAGTCTAAGACACTAGATGCCTTTGGACGTCAAACCTTCCAGACATCTATGCTTTCTGCAAGAATTATCTCATATATTTTTTATATGAGTCTATCTCTTGAGATCACAAAGCAATTACATCTTTTGACTCCTTCTCTTCCAGAGTCCAAGAGTGCAGGCTATTCTTCACTGCTTAAGCATCTTCAGAGCATCTCTTGCTTTCTTACTCGTGCTTCCCTAGACTCTTTTGAGTCTGCTAGCGGGACGTCTGCTATATCTATAGGGGCACGACGTAGAGCCTGGCTCCAAGCTTCAGACTTAGACAAACGGGCACAGCAAAGACTGGGAAATACTCCTTGTACTGGAGACAATCTTTTCAACAAGGAGTCTTTACGTCAGGTTACTCAGTTGTCCACTGACTTACCTGTTCCTAGGGGCTGTTCTGCATCTTCTTCTGTCCCAATAGGTAGGAAATGTCCTGCCAAACCTTCTTCCCATAGGAGAAGAAGGTTTTATGCATCATCTGCCCATCATGCAGATGTTCCCAAACAAGGGAAGCATCGTCCTGGTCTGCAGAATTCAACCTCTCACCAAGCTCAGCAAACCCAGCAACTGCAGGGTTTCTGATCAATCTTCATCAGATGCTTGTGACTCTGGGGGTTAGAATCTGCAGTTGCTTCTTCTCAATAGAGACAGCCAACTGCTTTCATTCTTAAACCCTAGACATGGATCTCTTCCCAAAAGACATCCATTTTTTCTATGTTCTATGAGCTGTCAGGATGTTCATGCCTATAGGGCACAGGGTTCTCTTCTTCTTCCTGCTAGGGAAAGAGGTCTAACCACTATCAAACGATAGTTTCCTGTGCCAGCATGTCTTTTTTCCTTTCTATAGACTCACTACTTTGTAAGTCTTCTTCAGCTCCATTCTCTTTACCTTCTTACCAAGCTTTTCCTCTGTAAGAGCAGTATTGCTTCACTGGAGGGCTTTTTCTTCAGCCTCTCTAGTTTTGTTACTTTTCCAGTGCGGAGTTTTCCTCTCTGAGTTGTCTCCTCTTTTTCAATCTTGCTTTGAGGCAGTTCATCAGACATGTCCAGAGTTTTCTACTCCTGTTCTGTCTGTTCTTTCTGTTTTTAAACAGTAAGATTCTTTCTGCTGTCTACCAAGCATCTGCCTATGCAGGAGCCTTAATGTTTGGACCACTGGTTCTTGTCCACCAGCAACCAGATTTGTCCTCCACTACTTTCTGTCTAGTTTTAGTAGTGATTCCAAGTCAGTGCTGTTATCTGCCTTGGAAATTATTTCACTACAGGCTTGTTGGATTGTCTTCTCTTTCTGCCATCTCCATTCCCCTGGGTTTGGCAGCATAGTTGACATAGGTACTGGCTCTCCAGCAGCCAGTTCTATCTCCTCATTCTCCTGAATCATGCTCTCTGCAATTATACAGAGAAGCTCTCCACTATGGGCCCTTGCTAGAGAGCATGGAGGTTTTTTCTCCAACAGCTATCCTAGAAGGTTGGAAAAGGCTTTTTCAGTCATGTCTCCCATGACTAGAAAGGTTCTCCCTTTGTTCACTATCTCCTTTTTAATATAAAGGACATAGGCCTTCTCTTACGTGAAAGCTTAAGGAGTTGCCAATTCCCTGCTTTGGTCCATAGTATTTCCAATCGGGAATATGCTTTTCTCCTTGCAGCTCGTCCTCATGGTAAGAACGCATGATACCTTTTTGCCCTTAAGCAGGTCAGCATGGTATCTCATTCTATGCGTCTTTTCACTTACCATGCTAGAGTTCTAGAATACTCGGGACTTGCTGGCTGCAGACTGATATCATCCTCTGCTTTTCATGTAACCGTCCTGGTTATTTCACTAGCTAGCATCCCTGTAGCTCATAACCAGTGGGAATATATATATAATATATTGTCGCGCACCCCCCTGGTGGCCAGTGGTCGCAAGAGCAGGTGGGACATAAAATTTTATTGTTATGATAGGAGAGTCCTTTAAGAACCAAGTGGAACGTGGTCTTAGTGGTTTTTAGCTCCAATCTTTAAAGAAATCCATGAAAGCAGAGTAGTGGGGAAAAAAGGCATTTATTCCCTTTACGCATGGGTTCAAAATTGGGTTACAACTCAAAGCAAATGTCCTTAAATTCAGGAATGAAAGAAACTCGGTGTTTAAGGAAAAACTGTTAAACTTCATATTATTAGCAGTGCTCAAAAACAGCTTCCAGCTTGAAACCACATTTTCATTATTCTTCTGCTTAGCAAATTAAAGACACTCTGAAGACAATACAAGCAGTTCATAAGTCTAGCAAAGACTCTATGCTACTGGAAACACAGAGAGAGCAATCCATCTCTTCCTCTGATAACTGTTCAACCAGTTCCACTTGCATCGGCTCTGGAGAAGATATGTCTAACTCTGTGTCATCAGTTTCTTGGATAATACGTTCCGGAGGTTTATAAATCTCCTGAAGCACTTGCCAGTGTCTTGGACCTAGCCTGGGGCGTTGGCCACGTGCTATATTAGGATTAACTGTGCTTTCTCTTCTCAAAGGTTTTACACCACCTTCAAAAGAATTCTTAAAAGGTAAAGCTTTCTTCATAGGAATGTAATTAACATACCTTGTATTGCAGCAGCATGAAGACGAGAGGTTTTCTCCTTCTGCTTGCTTCCCACACTCAGAAGCTTGGTGCCAATCTTTTCTTTGAAAGTTTGGTTTACCTTTCAGCCTTGGAATCAATTCCCCTGGTAAGCGCCTGCTTCTGCATAAGCCCAATTCCTGGCTTCCCTGCTCAGCCTGGCTCTGCTTTCCCAGCTGATTCTCCTTTGGTTCCTGCTTGCAATCAGTGTAGTGCTTTCGCCTCTGCCAGCAAACAGCTTTCTCTCCAGCTTGACCCGGTCCTTCTTTAGCTCGAGGTGGTCCTCTCCTAGCTTGAGCTGGTTCTCCTCTAGCTTGAGCTGGTTCCTCTTTAGCTCCTGGTGGTCCTCCTCTCCAGTCTTCCTCTCTCTCCTTATAAAGGACTCCTGCCTTTGAGGAATGTGAACTATTTGTCAGGTGCTCTTGACCAGCTGGGCATGGCCCTTCAGTCTCTCTGAATGTACTCCTGCTCCCTCTAGCTGGTCCCTGTGAATATTGCACTCTGTGCACATCTTTTCCTTTCTGACAAACAGCTTCTTTTTTTCATCTTTGGCTTTCATCAGCCCTTGCTGCATGACAATATATATATCTGTCAAGATATTCTACTATCGGTAGATATGTATTCTGCATTATCTACCTGACTGTCGAGGCTCATATAGCTATATGATTCTGACAGATGGGCTTTACCCATACCTATGCTATCCAGCATGTTTGGGGTTCTACACTCACAACCACCTCTGTGGTAGTTAACAACTTCCACCATAACCTTAAGGTTTAGGTACCTCTGAAGCTCTCCATGTTCCAGTATCTCTCCTAGCTGACTCCAGTTAGGAGAGACATTGCGGATCTTCAGCTAATCACAGGCTCTAATGCCTCAGGCGTTTGTCCTTTCTTTTGGGATACAAGGGGTTTCCATACCTTTTCCTCCCACAAGGACTGTGCCTGTTTGTCCAATTTGGTCGGCCTTCTCTTTTTGCTCCCAAAGGTGAGCCACTCTGTCGCCAAAAGAGTTTGGCTTTTATCATAAAGCCTTCCGCTGAAGGCCCACTGTTTTTGGTACTACCCCAGTTATTACCAGGGTCCCCTCTTACCTTTCAGGAATCTGACCTCCAGTGTTTCTTCCTACATGTTTATTACCTCCACTTCACAGTGAGGTCCTCCTTGAGGTTCCTCTACTGGGTTCCCCAGTAGATCCCATGAACCTCCTTACTGCTGTGTAATCCTGTTAGGGGAGGAACATATTGCAATATTTCTTTCAATATCATTGATGATAATTATCATCCACACATGGACTCCTTGTCTGCAGTCCTATGCTAGGTTAGCTGTTCCACAGCACCTTTCTTTCTTCAACTCCTACCCTCCATCCTCAGGATGCCTGGTGTTGTGGGGGCTAGCATGTTCCAACCTATGACATGCTGGGACTCCAGGCATCTTAGCTTGGGAGTCCCCATATGTGAAGACTCATTCCTGCTTGTTCCTGGAGATAGCACAGTTACTTACCTGTAACAGGTGATCTCTGGGAACAGCAGGAATAAGTCTTTACAACCCACCCACCTCCCCAGGAGTTGTATCTCTATCTATCTTTCCTTTCCTCTCTCTCTCTTTGTCTCAGCTTTAAAACTTAACTGAGGAGAGGCAGTTGGGAAAGGCGGGAAGGCAGCACGCAGGCGTGGTGGGATGCTTCCAAAAGCTCTTTGATTGGACGCTGGGAAGCGTTCCCACGCAGACTCCGTCGGTACCGACGTACCCATATGTGAAGACTTATTCCTGCTGTTCCCAGAGATCACCTGTTACAGGTAAGTAAGTGTGCTGTCCTTGATACAGTAGTATGCACTTCTTTCCAAAAACCCTACATAAAATGATATTTCCACTATACATGCATAATGAAACCATTAGATCAAGGGCGGCTCTATAATGAGCCTGAGTGAGGTGGCAAAAAATGCCCCCAAAAAGACCGCCTCACTCGGCCTTCAAAATTAAAAAAAACAACCCTGCAGGACAAGCTGCTGCTGCTGCTTCTTGGCAGCGGCAGAATCAGTGGCCCCGCACCCCCCCCCCTTCCTGCTGCCCTGGAAGAGCCTTGCCGGCACCCTGGCTCATTTTTGCAGAGCCATGGGAAGGAAAAACATTTTTGTTCTTTCCCGCAGCTCTGTTATAGTTGAGCCCACCGGCGCTGAGTTGTAATCTGGGCATTTCCTGTCTCGCGCGAGACAGGAAATGCCTAGATTACAACTCAGCGCCGGCTGAGAGTATACCATTGAAGTAGCAGCAATGAATGCAGGTCAAAGTACATGTTTTCTAAAATTGCTTCGTCTCCATGACCATGGAAATGCCAGACTTGTGCATACAGTAGCACAGGTATGTTCACAATTCAGGCCCATTCTGGATACTTCCACGTGCCTGCAATAGATGATGGAGCCTGCAGCTACATAGACATGCCCAAACAGTATTTCAGGATGGCCGCATCTATGTGGGGAGATGCACACATACCAGACAGCCATTTTGGAAGTGGAGATGTGCAGCTGCATGGCAGCCACAAAACAAATGTCTTCATTTTAATGCATTTCTGTTCCATTGCAAAAAGAGATGAGGATCTGAAAGTGTTACTTCTCGCCTCCCTACAAGTGTTTGGTTGTCGGAATGAGCACTTTTCTGATGCCTATTCATGCCCTGCAATCACCACAAGTAGGCAGAGATGTGTCTTTTCTGGGCTGCCCTGGACACACCCCTGCACAATATGGATGTGATCGCGCCAAACACCTGTGAATTTGGTGCATTCTAAAATAGCTCATGGGACATTTTTGTGATTGACATGCGTGATATGCCATTCTCAGATATGGAAAGCACAAATACAACTTCTAAAACGACCTCCATGTTGTATCAAAAACCAAAAGGTCTCTGGATTTTGTGATCCCATGATTTTTCATTCTCATGATACAGCCATAAACATGGGTCAATAGCGCTATTCTTATAGCATAATAAAGTTTTAAGTTATTGTTCACCAATTACCACTTTCTCAAAATCCACTTGTGGACAGATCAAATGGAAGTAGTTGCAAAATACCTGATTTAAAAATGCTTTGAGGAGATTCATCTTAACATATAAGATATGCCATACTGGGTCAGATCAAGGATCCATCATTCCCTGTTTCCTTTTTCCAACAGTGGTATCATTTTCCCAAAGAGGTACACATAGTCCACGTTGCTTATCCTAGGGGTAAGCAGTGGATTTACCTGGTTCACTTTAATAAAAGTTTATGGACTTTTCCTGCAAGAACTTGCTGAAACCTGTTTTTAAACCCAGCTACACTAACAACCTTTACTATATCCTTTGGTATCAAATTCCAGGATTTGATTACACATTGAGTGAAAAAATATTTTCTATGATTAGTCTTAAATGTGCTACATTGTAGTTTCCTTGTGTGTCCCCTAGTCCTTCTACTTTTTGAAGGCGTAAACAACCAATCTAAGTTTACCCATTCCACTACATTATTTTATAGACCTTGCCAAGGCAGGAATCGCATCTCCTTTCAGCAATCATTCAGCGTTTAAAAAAAAAACTCAGGTGAGCCAACATAAATTTGCCCCTGGGGAACGTCAGAGGGTTTTCTTAATACTTAACTTCATTTATCTCTGCATTAACTCCCACACTCCCTTTCCTGATGAGTTTTTCAGCTCCTCCTCCCATTCATGTTCTCTGCCAGCTCCCTCTCCTCTGCAGTGCTGCCAGCAAATTCAGCAGATATGGCTGGGGCTTTCCAATATGCAACATTAAAAAGGATCTTTATTGCTGAGCATTTCTCAAGCACTTTACAAATGATTCACAAGATGCCTTGACTAGCCTAGAATACTGCTGAAGAGAAGCTGACAATAAAACTAGGAACTCGAGCAGTAACTCTATGCAACTAGCTCATACAGAGTAACAGAAAATGGGGGAAAAGGCTAAGAAGAGAGGCTTAGTGTATCTGCTCTGCTGGCCAAGGACCCAGGTGTCTGTCATATGCTTCAAGACATTTTTAGTTATAGTCTTTGTTGGTAACATATTCTCTTGTTTGTGTTTTCTTTTCTTTTTCTTATGCAAGTAAAACCTAGATGAGAATAAAACTGGGATTAAAGCACAAAGATCCAGTCTATGTTGATGATCCAACGTAGAAACCCCCTTTGTTGCACACTGTTGTTTATTAGGCATTTAATATACCTCCTTCTGCAGGGTGGGCATCAGAGTTTTATGTTTATTAAAACTTGATATACTGCCCTTCACATTAGCAGCAGGGCAATTTACAATACAATAATGCAAATTTAAAAAGGAGGATAGAAAGGAAGTTATGATTAACAGGTAAGGTTTTACCACTCATACTCAGAGATAGAAGCAGCAAGAGAAAATAATGAGTAAGGTGGTCGGGTCTGGAAAAGGATTGTTTAAAGCTGGTTTTTAAATTTCACATATAATGGTTCTAATCTGAGATCAGGTGGGGAGAGCATTCCATAGGCTGAGGCCAAGGAAATAGAAGGCAATGTGACCGGAGGCTTCGAGGCAGAGGGGAGGTGAAGACAGTTGGTGTGAATGGATTGGAGAACACGGTGGGGTGAATGTGGCATAATGAGTGTAGAAAGAAAGTAGGGGAGACCAGTGTGAAGTGCTTTGTGGACCAGAGTTAGGAGTTTAAACGGAACATGGTAGGATACTGGGAGCCAATGAAACTGAATCAGAAGTGGGATAATACGATCAGAATGGGAGGCGTGAGCAAGCCGTTTTACAGTGGTGGTCTGTATAAGTTGCAAACGTTGCAGTTCATAGTTGGGGAGACTGGAGAGGATGGCATTGCAATAATTCAAACGCATCATGATTACTGATAAGAGTAAACTAGTCAGTGAGAAAGAGGAGAGAAGTGATGGAACAACCTGGACTTGGAGGCGTGAGAAGACAGAACAAAAGGATGATCCCAAGATAGCGGCGGGAAGAAACCAGTGAGATACAGTAGGTGTATCTGAAAGCTTAACTCTTCAAGAGCTTAGGTTGTGTGCCATGGAACAGGATGCTCCATATTGGGCCGGTGGCAATACTGCATGTTCGCTATTACAAGCTAAGCAGTGCTGGATAGTGACCTTGCAATCTCTGACACCAGTGGGGTTAAAGGCTCCATTGGGCATCTCCGTGTTCCTCTGATCCCTCCAGATTGCTGGATGGCTGGCAGTAATAAGTCATAAGAACATAAGATATGCCATACTGGGTCAGACCAAGGTCCATCATGCTCAGTATCTTGTTTCCAACAGTGGCCAATCCAGATCATAAGTACCTAGCAGGTTCCCAAAAAGACACACAGGTTCCACAATGCTCATCCCAGGGCAAGCAGTAGATTTTACGGGTCCTCTTTAATTATGGTTTATGGACCTTTCCTCCAGGAACTTGCCCAAACCTTTTTTAAACCCAGCTACAGTAACAGCTTTTACTACATCCTCCAGTAATGAATTCCAGAGATTGATTGAAATTTTTTTTTCTCTTATTAGTCTTAAATGGGTTACATTGTAGCTTCATTGCATGTTCCCTAGCCTTTCTACTTTTTGATGGTGTAAACAATCTATCTACGTTTACCTATTCCACTCCATTCATTAATTTATAGACCTCTATCATATCTCCCCTCAGCCGTCTCTTTTCCAGTTTGAAGAGCCCTAAACTTTTAAGCCTTTCCTCATAGCAGTATCCTTCCATCCCCTTTACCATTTTGGTGGCTCTTCTCTGTACCTTTTCTAATTCCACTATATCCTTTTTAAGATACAGCTACCAGAATTGCACACAATATTCAACGTGTGGTCATACTATGGAACGATACAGAGGCATTATAATATCCTTTGTTTTATTCTCCATTCCTTTCCTTATGATTCCTAGCATTCTGTTTGACTTCTTGGCTGCTACTGCACACTGGGCAGAGGGTTTCAATGTGTTATCCATGATGATGCCTAAATCTTTTTCCTGGGTGGTGGTTCCTAATAAGGAACCCTGCACCATGTAACCATAGTTTGGGTTCTTTCCTACGTGCATAACTTTGCACTTCTCCACATTAAATTTCATCTACCATTTGAAAGTCTAGTCTTCCAATTTATCAAGGTCCTCTTGCAATTTTTCACAATCCTCTTGGGTTTTAACAACTTTGAATAATTTTGTGTCGTCTGCAGATTTGATAACTTCCCTTGTTCCCATTTCCAGGTCATTTATGAATATGTTAGAAAGCAATGGACCCAACACAGGTCCCTGAGGTACTTCACTATTCACTTTTCCCCAGTGGGAAAATTGGCCATTTAGCCCTATCCTCTGCTTTCTATATTTTAACCAATTCCTGATCCACAATAGCACACTGCCTCCTATCCCAAGACTCTTTAATTTCACCAAGAGTCTCTCATGAGGGACCTTATCAAAGGCTTTCTAAAAATCCAGATACACTATATCGACCGGCTCATCTTTGTCTACCTGTTTGTTCACACCTTCAAAAAAATATAACGTATTAGTAAAACAAGACCTTCCTTGGCTAAATCCGTGTTGGCTTTCTCCCATTAAACCATGACTATCTACATGCTCAGTAATTTTGTTCTTTATAATAGTTTCTACCATTTTGCCCAGTACTGATGTCAGGCTCACCAGTCTTTAGTTTCCCAGAACACCCCTGAAACCATTTGGCAAATGGCAAATGTAACGCCAGTTTTTTAAATCTTCAGATATTACAGATGATTTTAATAAGTCATTGGCTTAATGATAGGTTTATGCATAACTTATTTTTGCATATTGATTATGTGGGGGGATATGACATAATTTACGTGGCAGAAATGTAGCTTTATTAAAGTGGCAGAAATCCCATTTTGAAATTTTAAACATTAGCGATGTGACCTCATTGACCATGATGAGGATTTTTTAACAGGCTGCCGAATTTATGTGACAGGTCTGCACTTCAGTCACAAAACCTTTCCTTGAGAAATGACCCCATGGAAAGTACACACTCACATTTATACTTGCTCTTTGGCATGTACAAATTTCCCACTTTCTTTTGAATGCATACACACATTGTACGTGCATAAGTCCAAATCCTGCCCTCGAGAATATCTTCACTGAGGCTGGAGAAATCTTTGCACATGGACACTTCTTTAAAAGGTCATTTCTAAGCAGAAAACACTGTTTTATCTATGGGAATGCTTATAAAATTACCCTGATGGAGATACTTTTGTAATCCTCAAAAATATGCCTTAAATAATGGATCTTCTGAATTGCTGAAAAGGATTTCAGACCATTTATTTAACAGGTTTTTATACCGCCCTATCATAGGATTCAAAGTGGTTTACATACCACATGGACCAAGAAGCGGTGCTAACCCCATATCATCCGTTTATCTTTACCTTTATTCAGTTATGTTCCGACCTAGGCAGTATATCAAATAACAGCAGTGTAACAATAGAAGGAAAGGAACGTCAATATCTGATAGGACAGCGGAACAGAGGGGGAGAGATGCAAGGAGACCAAAGGGAGAAAGTAGAGGAAAGAAAAGACACTTTGGAGATTAAAAGCAAGTTGAAACAGGTGTGCCTTCAGGTCAGCCTTGAACCGGGGAAGGAGGGTTCGAAACAGAGGCTGAGTGGGAGGGAGTTCCAAAGGGGGAGAGGGCAAGGAAGGAGAAGGCAGAGGAGCGGGTACAAATAATTTACATGTGTAATTGCAGTGAGTAACATTACTGCAGCAGATGGAATATACAGAGCGATTAGTTGTTATGAGGCATGGATTGAAGGATACATAGTCTGGGGAAGGTCCATATCAGGGGACCATATATGAGGGGAGCATTTGGGGGGGTATGAACTTGGGATAAGTAATTGTGTCTGGGTGGGAGAGGTGTTAGATTGGGTTGGGGAGGGAATGCCAAGGAGCTGGATAGTTGGGAGGAACTGGGTCTGCAGACTGTGATATTTAGGTATGTACCTGGTGTTCATGGGGTGTTCCCGTAATAGTCTATAAAGACAAAAGTTTTTATTGCTTTCCTGTAGTTCGATAAGTCCTTGATAGCTCTTATTTAGTTAGGTTTGCCATTCCATAATGGAGGTGCGCATAAGGAGAATACTCTTTTACACATCATTTGTTTGACTAGACCCCTGAAGAAGTTGTTAAAAAAACATGGGGCTCTGTATGTTATCTGTACCCTACCAAAGAAAAGATTTTCTTGGATTGGTGGAAAAAGTAGTGGTTAGTCCACTTTAATGGTCAATAAGCAAATGAAGAAGAAACAAAAAAAGAATATAAGGTGATACCTTTTTACTGGATTAACTGAATACATTTTTTGATTAGCTGTCAAAGACTAAAACCTTTTTCTTCAGGTCAAGACAACATGAGTTAAGATTACAATATCAGGATATATAACTGAATCATAAAAGTATTCCGGTGACCGTCTCAGGGAGAAAGGTGGAGAGGTGAAATAGGGGTAGAAACAGTGGAAGAAATGGATGGGTGATCAGAAGGTAACAAAGTGGTAAAGTTTATAGTTTATAATGTGATAGGACTTAAAGATCCTTGTTTCCTATTTCCTAGGTGCCAAAGTATGTTGTTCCAAATTCAAATGCATTACATTCACAGATTTGTCTTTAAACTTCCCTTTTAGAATTTTGGCCATAAGATCATTTATGCAGTGGTCTGGTCCTGAGATGTGTTTCTCAACAGAGGTACTATCTTCGTTGGCTTTGTGATGTCTGTGTGAATTGATCCTTAATGTTTGATCTGTCCAGCCCATGTAGCATCCTTCACACTTTCTGCATTGAGCATTACCTTTGAAGAAGAGTATGAGTAGGATCTCTTTATGTTGAATGTTTTTCCCATGTGAGTAACTATGGAATCCTGCAATATGCATTGGCACAATTTGCAGCTTTGCATATTGCAGGGATCTGTGCCATTCTCTTATTTTTGAATTTCCATTGGGAGCCTGCTCTTTGCTAATTATTGCTTCAGATTTGGTGGTTGTTGGAAGGCCAACATTGGGAGCAGGACTTCCATTGGATTGCTGGGTAATTAATTTTATATATGCATAAATACATAGTAAATAAATAACTTTATATTGTATTCAAACTAATGATCTTTCAAAAGTTATGTAAAGCAATGAAGAAACTGTTGACCTCTAGAGGGTCACCTGGATAGGATCTCCTAACTGATTATTGGTCCTCTGTGTTTATAGCAACTGCCTTTAATTGTCCTACTTCCAAAACTATCATTATTGCCTTCTTGTTTAGAAGTCTTTTGTTGTTCTTGACCATTTCAGCCACAGTTTAGCCCCAGTAATTAGATATTTAAGTCAAAACCTATTATTAGGATTTCAGGATGAAACCAGTTTCAACTATTGTCTTCTACAACGAAAGTCTAAAATGAAAACACCCTAGGCTACTAACTTCATTCAGATACCAAAAAGCCCCTTGGTCATACTGGTTTACCCTTGCATAAGGAGGAGCTAATATTATCTCAGTATTCTCCCTATCACAGGGAAATTGATTTCTTTACAACCCATCTAGCCAGTTTGTAAATTTCAACATACTTTAATGCAATGTTACAAAACAATCCTATACTATATATATATAACTACACACAGAAATTTCTTTGTACCATTTCTTTCAGGATGAACAAGGACCTTGACCTCTTACTGTTTACCATCCTGGTTCTGGTAAACTAATCCAGAAGCCTAATGATGGGCTTTGTAGCATACAAAAAATGTTCTTTCATTTGGAATCAACAATCTTCATATTTCTCAAATATCTGTTTAATCTCCTGTTATAATTTTCTCAAAGGATCTTCAGTAACATGCTTATAAAATATTATCTCACAAATGTATCTGGATTTCTTTGATGTAATCTGCTCTAGTCATTATGATGACTGTTCCACCCTAGATTCCTCATTAAAACTTTGACATTCTTGGGGAGGGGGGGGGGGGCGAGTGGTTAAGATGCTCATGTAGTGCTGTTGCTCCAAGTTTCCTTTTGCCAAAGCGTAAGGGGAAGGCCAGGAAAAAGACCTTGGAACCTGCTCCTTCCATCACATGGGTCCTATGGATCATGTTCTTGAAGTGTCCGAGGCTATGCATTCATGCTGGGTTGAGTTTGGTAGTCGTAGGACTGGAGGGTCTTTCGCTGCTTTCCAAAACTGAGACCTCTCCCAGAAACGTGGACACTGCCCCCATGCCAAGGGGACCCCCCTCCCTTCTCCCAGCAGCTCCAAGGCTCGCACATTAGAAGTCAGCATGTCTACGGGCCTTATTTGAGGGGAGCAGCTGAATGGCTGGGAAGGTGATCCTTGGAGTTTCCAGAGACTCCCCGGGATTGTTACCGGCAGTGGTCTTGGCATTGGTGCAGAAGCAGCTGGTGTTCAGTCTGCTGAGGTTTTGACTTCTACTCCTCTTCTTACTACTCTTCCTCATCCCAAACAATTTATATTTTATTTTTTATTTATTTACATTCTCTTATATACCGCACTATTCAGCATCAGCGCGGTTTACACAGAACAAAGGTCTCAGTACAATAACAAGCATGAGTTTACAGATAACAAGGGAAGGAACTTGGATAACAAAGGAAACTATTTACAGTCTATTTACAGATGTAATATTGAAGGCCATTTGGGACACCACTGTTCTTCTGGCTGATATCGCAACTATTTGTTTAGAGATGTTGACTACCAAGATGTAGAAAAATTTGGAATCAATCAGAAATGTAAGTGCGATTGAGACTTTGAAAACTACTACTCAAGAACACACTCATAAGCTCTCGATACTGTCAGATACTAATGTTTCCCTGCTTAAAGATAATACCGCATTCAGATTCAAAGTGGAGTCACTTGAAAATGCTACCTGTGTGTCTAATCTTCGGGTGTTAATCTTTCCACATCCTGTTGGGGTATCAGCTTTGGAAATGTTCAAGAAATACCTGGTAGAGATGCTTCTTGTGCCGAAAGTGTTAATTCCACTAATTACAAAGGTATATTACTTACCAACAGCTAAGAAGGACGCCTCTGATCAATCTGCTGATTTGAACATGGATATATTGAACATTACAGAAGTCTTGGAATCATTAAATACTGAATCTTATGTTCCAGCTGTGCTTCTAGTTTCCTATGCCTTGGTTGCTGACAGTGACTGGATTCTAAAGTTAAGAAGAGGACTGTGTCTATCTATATTTCTGAACTTGGCTAAAGAGACTCATAGGCATAGGCAATTTCTATTGTTGAAGCCAGGCATACTGCAATAAGGTGCTTTCTTTTATTTAAAGTTTTCTTGTAAATGTTTAGTGTTATACAAGTCAGTACGCTATGTCTTTTTCCAGCCGACCAAACTCGCTGCCTTCATTAACTCCAGGATACCTATACCATCTGTGGTAACCTCTCATGAGGTGACTTAGCCATGCTATGATGGAAGATGCCTTGGCCATTATTCCGCTGCTATCTTCTTTTGTCAATTTCCAAGAATTGGGGATTTATACCCCTTTTCTTTATTCTCCCCCCTCATTATGTTGGACTTGTAGAAGATTATATTTGCTATTTCTTGCTACTTCTTTTTTTCTGTTCAAGATTGTCTTGATTGTAAAGCTTGAAATTCAATAAAGATAAAATTTAAAAAAAAAAAGCTTTTTGACATTCTTATTTTGGTCTTTTGTAATGTTCTAAAAGGTTCTATGCTTTTTATGCTGATAGTCACCCATGTTTATCTAGCCTAGCTTCTTTGTTATGCTCTCTCTTGTCTGTCTAAATGTTCTTCCCTTTGCAGTCTATTAAGATTTTTCATGTGTATTGCGTTGCCATCATATCGTACTTCTATTATATAAATGCTTTACTATGTTTTAATGTTTACTGTGCTGACACTTTATAATTATGTTTCAGTTTTCCTACTTTCAAGTTTACCTTACTGTCCTAATTAACTGATTTTTGAGAGTTTTATTATGGTCAGACTGTCAGTGTAAAATGAAATGGAAAAAATGCCCCAAAATCAAGAAAAAGAGATTGAAATGAATAAAAAACACAAGTGGGGGGTTTTTTTTTTGCACTGTGCATATCCCTAATGGGTACATTTTCTGCACACATTAGCTATACATATACATGAACATGAAATTTAAAAAAAAAACTTTTCCACTGAATAAATAGCTTACATCTTATCTCCTATGCATAAATGGTAGAAATTTCTTTAACACTAATAAATTTAAAGTTATTCATGGATTTTCTGCAAGCCAACTTCATAGCGTCCCTCCAGTCCAGCCCAGACATGTGGGTGTATGCCCTGTCACCACCAAATGGAGACTGAGAACCTCTGGTTTTGATGATGATACACTACAAGGAGCCCTGTGCACATCTGAGCAAGCCAGTATTTCTCAGTCTTTAGCAGATGGTGATGTTTCCCATGCAGTCTGAGCCTGTCTGACAGGGTAAAAAAAAAAAAAAAAAGAATAAAGGCATTAAAAGAATTATCTTGGCTAAAGGAACTCATTTTTTGGAGCTCAGCCAAGAGCCGGTGCTACATAGTTAGCACGGTGTGCTGTGTGGGGGTATACTCAGGTCTGTGTCCCTGTGGGGGTATACGCATGTCTGGGTCCCTTCCCCTTTCAAAACTATTGCTTCCCTTTTCGGCTGTCTCTGAGGAGGTTGGCTGAGGTTTCCATTCTCTCTCCCCTATTTTTGGGGTGAGCTCGGTAACTTTGGCGCTAGCTAGGCCTATAAATTTAAAAAAAAAAAAGAGTGAGAGCCTGCACAAGCCTTAAGAAGTAGTAAGAGCCAATGTGGCCGGTAAGAACTGCCTTTCCTTGCTTTGTCTGCTGTTACTGTTTGGTTTCATTTGCTTTCTCTTTGTTCCTGCCCGCCATTTCTTTTTGTGGGAAGTGCTGGCCATGTCAGGAGCAATGCTGGCAGGTACATCAGCTTGTACGGTCCTGTGGGGACTACCACAGATCCGTTTCATCAACAAGTGTCGTCTGGGATTGTCAGGAGGGCAGTCTTTTGGAGGAGCACATTTTAAAAGATTCTGAATCTTTGGGATTATTGCTTTGCTGCTGTCGAGTACCGAAGCTGTAAATTTTAAACACTCTCCTCAGTCGCAGGTTCCCGTGGTTTTGGCAGGAACCACTGTCATTGCTGATAAGGTTGATCAGACTTGGGGGAGTCTCTAGCTTCCATAGGGATGCTTCCTCTGCTCGCAGGACACCTGCATTTTGGTCCAGGGGTCTCAGGAGAAGTTTCTAACTCTCTTGTGGATTTTTCTCCAGAGTTTGTTTTATTGCTATACCAGGCATATTGTTTAAAGCAGGGCCTATTGCCTGACATGTCTAAGGTTCCTGTTCCTGTGAAAACTCCTTCAGTTGGGCCATCTCAGGTTAAAGAGTCTGCTCAGCTGGCAGCGAAGTGCCATAAGGTCTAGAGGAGGACTGGGATAACCAAGCTTTGGCATGATCTGATGGTTCCAAGGACCCTTTGGAGGATCCTTCTGGCCGTTGGGAGGAGCCTTTCCCTGAGGATTTGGAAGAGTGTGATTCAGAGTGTTATCAGAGAGTTTAGATGTGAGGAGTATCAAGCGTTGATTGCTCAGGCGCTCTCGGCTCTTAATATTCTGCATGTTTCTCTAGCGAAAGAGGGTTTTCTGGAGGATCTGTTATTGCAAGGCATATGGAAACCTCAGAAGTCCTTTCCACAGTGCTATAAAGGAGATGATTGAAGTGGAATGGGAAAATCTGGAGGTGGGCCTGAGAGTGAGTAGGGCTATGGTTCATCTGTATCCAGCTCCTCAGTAATAGAAGGAACTTTTGAGGCTTCCTAAGGTAGATAAGTTGGTTTTGACAGTGACGAAAAAAGACAATTCTGGTGGAAGGAGGTAAATCCCTTAAGGATGCTTAGGATTGTAAGCTCGAAACTCCCCTGAAGCAGTCATTTGAGATTACCACTCTAGCGTTACAGGCGTCTGTATATGGCATCTATGTTGCTCATAATCGGAAAACAAGGGATTATCTCAAAACGAGCAGGTAAATGCAGACAGTATCCTAAAGATACCTACTCCAAACCAGACACTGACCCAAACAATTCTAAAATAAGAGGAAAAAGACCTCCGTAAATATTCCCAGAGTTCAAACAACACAAACTCAATGGGAAATGCTAGCGTCATCCCAAAAAAGAAAGGGGGGGGGGAGGTAGCTGTGGACAACTGATAATATATAATCCAAAACCAGATAGGGCTTGATCCAACACCAGGTGTTTCGCATAGGGGCTTCATCAGGTAGCGGGATAGCATAGCCCAGTCATTGATTCTGAAAAATAAAGCACCCTAAAAATCATAACCTGAATTTGAGAGGTCGTCATTAATATAAAAAAGGGGTTCAGGGTCTATCAGCAGCGGAACCTGATGCTGAAAGTACCGTATCAGATGCTGCTAAATTGGAGTCCAGTTTGACCTAACTCGCTGATGTGCTCTATGATCTCATTAGAGCTTCGGTGAAAAATGTGGCCTCTGTCTCAGTGCGGTGTCTTTTGTGGCTCTGTAATTGGTCTTTGGATGTGGCCTCTAAGACTCATCTTGCTAAGCTACCTTTTAAAGGTAAGCTGCTTTTTGGTGAAGGATCTGGGGGAGATTAAAGTTCCTCACCTTCCAGAAGATAAGCTTAAGTTGGCATAACCCCAACTCCTGGACAGGGCCAGTTTTGAGATTTTCGTGGTTTGCGGACAGCTCGCTTTATCCATTTTCAGCAGTTGCACTATCTGCCTCAGGGTCAGCCCTTTTGAGGAGGCCAAGGGACAGGTAGAGGATTTTATGGGGGGGGGGGGTCTAAGGGGGCTCCCAAAAAGTTCAAATGAAGCCAAGGAGACCCAAGTGGAATTGACTCTAGTAGGCGGGTGGCTGCAAGCCTTTTACTCTATCTGGGTCCACATCACCTCTGACCAGTGGGTGCTTAAAGTGATTGGTGATGGCTATTTCCTGGAGTTGGCAGGACCCCTTTCAGACACCTTTATGTTGTCACCTTGCAAGACTCTGGTTAAGCTCAAAGCTGTGAAAGAAATGCTTCTAAATTTGATTCAGTTGAAAATGGTCATCAGAGTGCCTTCAGCAGAACTGCTGGGCAAAGACAATGAAAGATCACCCCATTGAATGGCCCAGTTGCTCATCAGTTTGCTGAACTTCACAAGCAGAGTGATCCCAATGGGGCAGCTGGCATGCACATGAGTCATCATTGTCTTCGTCTTTTGCAGGAATTGAAACAGAACCTGGACATCTCATTCTATTTTCTTAATACGTTCTATGGCAAAAATTGGTGGCAACAGGGCCCTCGCAACAACGTAGAATGGGACCTCTTCACAGATGCAGCTAGGGCCTACGACTTCAATATTTATTTTATTTTTATTTATTTTTTATTTATTCAGGGGATCTCTTCAGGGGATCCTGGGCTGCTGTGCCTTGGCCCAAGCACTCGGTGACTGGCCTCACCAAGAATATCACACTCCTTGAATTTATTTCCCCTTTCTGTGGCATTTTGTGTGTAGGGCCACTATCTACGTGACCAGAAGATCCTTTTCTGCTGTGACAACCAGGTGGTAGTTGCTGTTAAGTCATTCAGCCAAATGTCGTGGTGACTGAACTCTTGTGCAAATTTGTTCTGAAGTGCTTGCAGCTGAATGATACAGCATGTGTGTGAGACATGCCTGGGCAGATGAATAACATTACCGATTCCTTTTCCTGTTTTCAGTAGGACCCTGACTGGCCCCGGCAGCAGACAAACACCTCGCTCCATTACTGGACTGGATATGGGAGCTGGCATCCACGTAGATCAGCAGCTCGTCTGATGGGCTGTAACCCTTTGCATCTGGGTGGTGTACCTACAGGGACATACTGCCATCTCGTCCTTCCTGGCATTGCATGGCTGGAAGCAAGGGCTGCCGAACCCCAAACTGCTAGTGGCATACGTGTTGTGTGCTGGTGCCCAAGGCTTGTTCCACCTGTCAGGGTTCTGCACAAAGCTGATGGGCTGGGGCAACCCCTGTGGTGATTTTTTGCTCAAGATGCTGATGATAGGATGGGTAAGGAGTCCCCCAGCAGCTTGATATGCAACGTCCGGTCACACACAAAATGCTGGACAGGTTGTGGGTGGTGCTGCCGGCCATATGCTCATCGGAATATGAGACTTGCCTGATTCCGAACAGCATTCACCCTTGCTTTCTTCACCTTCTGAATCAGTGAGCTGGTGGCTGCCTCCAAGAAGCATGGACCCCCTCCCCTCCCCCTTGGCAGACAGTTCTTGGAGGTTTCTGTGTCAGAGGAGCAACTGCACATCCAAATCGTAGGGGTCAAAATATGATCTAAAAGAAAAGGTCAAGTCATCTCCCTCAGGTGTGTCCAGTCTTTACACCTGCCTTGTTGCCAACATCCTCTGGTACCTCACAGCCCAGTTCTCCCTGAGCTTGCAGTTCTTAATACACCTCAGTGGCATGCTGCTCCCCAAATTCCTGTTCACTGTGGTATTTAAGTGATTGTTGACAGCAATAGGATTGTGACCTGGTCTGTTTGGCACACATTCCTTCCAGATTGGGGTGGCTATGGCAGCAGCAGAAAGATGCTTTCTGATACAGGTGATCAAGGCACTGAGGCGGTGGCAGTCCCGTGCATATTCATCATATATTCGCCCAGCCATGACTCTACCTTCACTAACTCTATCCAAACCATGAGCTCTGCAAGATAGGAGGAACAATCAGACATTCTGTCCACCAGGCAGCTGAAAGGCTGTCCATGCATCAACTTGGGATCCCCTTGGGACTTTGCAATCGCGGCGTTTGCCTCCTATGCCTGGGTTTCCCGGGCATGGGGTAGCAGTATCTATGGCCTTTCCTGCACCAGCGCATACAGATTCATGCTCCTCCTGCTGCCCTGATAGTATGCCTTGTAACAGTCTCCAGAATACAACTCATCAATCAAATCAGGACAGACCTTTCCTGGGTGGCAGATAGCCTCAGCAGCATGCTCTTCATTGGCTCCAACCTCATTCCTTGCTGCAAGAGGGCAGGGAATTCAAAGTCAACAGGCAGGTCAGCCATAGCGTCCTGCATGCTGGGGGATGGCAGATTTGACATGGATGGGCACAACCCACATTGCTGGGATACTTCGCTGGTGACCTCGAACACCTATCTGACATTGGTCTAGACCTTTTCATTAATGACTTGCATGAGGCATTTTTAACTAGCATAGCTGAAAGACAACCACAAGCAATTTTATTTAGGTCTAAACATAAATCATCTCTCAATTTCTTTTCTTTTCTTTTTTCTTCATCTACAACATTTTATAAATGCAATACCATATTACAAGGGGTGTGCTAAATCACTTGAATGTTTTTCCCAGGAGTTGAAAGCTTTCTGCCTTAGGCATTTTTCTGTCTAAATTCCTAATGTACACACCTTGCTCGTCTGTTACTATGTACATGCAGAACAAGTTTCATTCACTTCCCAGTTTGAGGCAATTGTTTGTTGAGATTAAATTACATTCCTGCTTGTTCCTGGAGATTGTATATCTTCACATATGGGTAACGTCGGTACCGATGGAGAAGCTTTTGGGAGCATCCCATTGCACCTGTGTAGTTGCCTTCCCACCCTTCCTGCTCTCCCTCTTCAGTTCTTTGTTTTCCATGGAGCCGACAAGAAGCAATTTCTGTCACTGTAGAAATTGTCCTTTCTTATTTTTTGTGATCGTGTCTGCCTTCCTGTCAACGCTGGTACCGACCTCTGTCGGTGATTCCTTTCTTTCTAAAAAAAAAAAATTAAATAAATCCTGTGAGGGAAGGAATCTTTTCTTCCTTCAGGCACATCGACACCATCTTAGACTTAGGCCTCTCCTCTTGTCTTTGACAAAATGGAAAAACCATCCAGTGGTTTTAAGAAATGTTCCAAATGTGGCAGTACCATTTCGGCCACAGACACCCATGACTGGTGTCTAAAATGCTTAGGACCGGATCATCAACCATCAGAATGTCCTCTCTGCAGGAAGATGACAAAGAGAGGCCTACAGAACCGAGCTGCGAAGCTGGGCACCCTCTTTGCCTCCGATGCAGTCTCTTTAGCATTGACGTCATCGAGAGCTTCATCTTCCTCCCAGGGATCTCGGGTATTGAAACCTTCAAAGACTTGCTGGCCCCTCAAGGTTAGATCTCCTTCTAAGCATAGAGATGCCTTGGACATTGCCCTGGATGGGGAAACACTGGCCAAACAACCCCAGTGGGAGGATCTTTCCTCCAAAGCCTTAGTGGGGTCCCAGGATGCTCCTGATGCCTCCACCTCTGGAGAGCTCCTGTGCCATGCTCATGGATCGTGGCCTGCAATTCCGGTACTGATACCCAAGCATTGGCAAGCTCCATGGATCAACGTATCCTGGCCATCGAGCAGAGCTTAGTGGTCTTACTGGTGGCCTCCGTACCGGTAAAGCCTTTACAGTCTATTCCTGAGGCATCAATACTGGCTCCGGTACTGATACAGCCTGCATCGACTTTTCTGCTGCTTACCACGCTACTGCCCATGCCGGTCCTTGACTCCGACTCCGTCTCCGGTACCGAGGTTCTGGCACTGCAACCTTCTGCTACCATTTTTGATTGGTACAGAGTATGTGCAGAGCGGGAACACCCTGTCCGTCGATACTTTGAGTTTTCGGCCTCTGATTCATCGGATGATGAATCGTCTGATACCCAGGACATAAGAACTCTCCCGGAAGACCCATCTCCATCTCCGCAACACCGCATTCCCCTACAGAGGACATGTCTTTTAAAGACTTTATTTACAATGTTGCTTGGGGTCTCTATAACGGTGACTTCAGAGAAAGAGCCTAGGGCTGAGGAACTGGAAATTCTTCAATATCCTGCAACCCCGAAGGAAGCAGCTACTCTCCCTATTCATTGCATACTTCATGACCTTATGCTTCGTATGTGGGAGACACCTCTTACCATCTCTCCACATACCCGACGACTCAATACCATGTACCGGGTACCAGAGTGTCCGGGTTTTCAAAAGATGCTATTACTGCACCATTCCATGGTGGTGGAATCGACAATGCGTTGAATAAAGAGTGCTAAGACACATTCCTCGAACCCCCCGGGTAGGGAATCAAGAACCTTCGACGCCTTTGGTTGACATTGTTTTCAAGCCTCCATGTTATCGGCCAGAATCAGTTCCTATATACTCTATATGGTATGTTTCATAGAGAGGTGGCTAGGGATTTGGAGCTAATGGCTCCTCTTCTCCCGGATGACAAGAGGACATATTATCTCACCCTTGTAAAGCATGCTCAAAATGTTTCAAAATTTGTTAACAGGGCAACCTTTGACTGTTTTGATGCATCAGCAGAACTTCATCTATCTGCATCGGTGCATGCAGGATTGCTTGGCTCCAAGCATCAGATCTTGAAAAATGGGTTCAAGATAAGCTGGATAATATCCCTTGTACCAGCGAAAACCTTTTTGGCAAGGATTGGCAGGTCAAGGCCTCTCAGTTAGAATATGAGAACACTAGTCTTAATAGACTATTCATAGCTATGGCCAACCCAGCTAGGAAAAAGGCAGCGAAGAAAGCCTTTTTCAATAAGAAGTACTATCCTTCTTACACTCCTGCTGTACAGTGTCAACATCATGTTCCTCAGAAAGGGCAGCAGCCATCAATACAGCAAAAGAAGGCTAACTCTCAACCACCTCAACACACCCAGCCTCCTCAGGGTCTTTGACTCCTTTCTGGAGAACATAGCCATTCTTCCTCTGCAGATTCTAGATACCATCCACATTCCCAGAAGACTCTGCCACTATGCCCACAGGTGGAACCTTGTCACATCAGAGCAGTGGCCATTGTCTATAGTACGGGAGGGGTACAGGCTTCATCTACGAAGTCTGCCCCCCCCACCCCTGACTCCTCCAAGAGAGTTCCACTCTCAGCCCCCTCTCACTGCTCTGTTGTTGCAAGAGGTCACCTCCCTTCTCTTTCAGGGTGCAATAGAGGAGGTTCCATCATCCCAGCAGGGAATGGTCTTCTATTCTCCATACTTCCTCATTCCAAAGAAAACAGGAGGGTACAAGCCCATTCTGGACCTCAGAGGGAGAAATTACCTATTAAGGGAGAAATTCAAAATAATCTTCCTAGGCACCCTTCTTCCCTATCTCCAGAGTTAGGACTGGCTCTGTTTTATAGATCTAAAGGAGACATATACTCACATACTTATTCACTCACAGCACAGAAAGTTTCTGCATGTTTCAAGGGAGACATTATCAATACAGAGTCCTGCCTTTTGGCCTCGTCTCTGCCCCAAGAGTCTTCACAGAGTGCATGGCGGTAGTAGTCGCATTACTAAGGACTCTTGGGATATTTGTCTTCCCTTACTTAGAGAACTGGCTCATTCGAGCAGACACCTCTCTAGAAGCCAGTCTGTCCCTATTGTGCATCATGTAAGTGCTGCAACATTTGGGATTTGTAATAAATCTTCCAAAGTCCCAACTCGTTCCCTCTCAAATGCTAGAGTTCACAGGGGCTCTCCTAAACACTCAGCAATGAAGGGCATTTCTGCCCCAACTCCACTGTGCTTGACTCATTCAGTTAGCATCTCAGGTGTGCCTCAAGAACTTTCTCATGGCTCAAACTGCTACAACTTCTGGGTCATATGGCATTAATAGTACACGTTGTTCCATATGCTCGTCTACATATGCGCACAGCTCAATGGACACTGGCTTCCCAGTGGTCTCAGGCATCAGGTCGCCTGGGAGACAAGATAATGGTCTCTACCCGACTAATCTCATCTCTCCAGTGGTGGCAATCCCCCTAGATTTGTTGGGGATGGGTGAGGAAAGCCCCCAGGTAGGTGGTACATTAAATACCTTTATGGAAATGGGTAACAGGGATAACATATGGAAAGTAGTGTGTATAAATGCCCGTAGCATGTGAAATAAGATCCCTGATGTTGAAGCTTTGGTGGGAGTGGCCGACTTGGATTTAGTGGCAGTTACAGAAACATGGTTCACAGAAAACCATGATTGGGATGTAACTATACCTGGCTATACTTTATTCAGAAAGGACAGGGTAGGAAGAAGGGGAGGAGGAGTGGCACTATATGTAAAAACTACTATTAAAGCTTTGGAATTATAGAGCTTAAAAGGGAGAGAGGAGGCATTGTGGGTTAAACTAGAAAGAAGGAAAGAGAAATCTATTTGCATTGGTGTGATATACAGACCTCCTCACAAGAGGAAGAGGTGGACAGAGTTAATTGAAGACATACGCAGCATTGCTAGGAAAGGGGAAGTGCTACTGATAGGAGGTTTCAATATGCCAGATGTTGTTTGGCACATTCCTGCTGCAGTATCATCTAGAAGTAAGACGATCCTGGATTCTCTACAGGGAGAACTATTCAGGCAATTGGTAACAGACCCCACATGTGAAGGAGCCATACTGGACTTGGTGCTTACCAATGGTGAAAGTGTTTCTGATGTTGTAGTGGGAGATCATTTTGCATCCAGTGATCAACAGCTGGTGTGGTTCAGTATTAGGACTAGGGCTGTTAGAATCCATTCAAAGGTGAGGATCTTAGACTTCAGGAAGACTAACTTTGCCAAGATGGGCCAATACCTCAGAGAGTCGTTAGTGGGATGGGAACAGCTGCAGGATGTAGAAACAGTGGGCAAAACTGAAAGGGGATATTTTAAGGGCAACCAACCTTTTTGTTAAAATGGTAAATAAAGGTAAAAGGAAAAGGAGACCGCTATGGTTTTTGAAAGAAGTAGCTGAAAAAGTGAAGAAAAAGAGGGAGGCCTTCATGAAATACAAGAGATCACAGAGAGAGGAAGACAGGCATCTGTATTTGGAAAAACTTAGAGAAGCTAGCAAAGTAGTCAGGAAGGCAAAGAGTCAAAAGGAGGAGGAAATAGCCAATGCAATAAAATGGGGGGATAAGACATTTTTCAGATATATTAGTGAGAAGAGGAAGGGCAAAAGTGGTATTGTCAGACTCAAGGGTGCAGGGGAGGAATATGTAGAAGCTGATCAGGATAAAGCGGAATTGCTTAAATATTTCTGTTCTGTGTTCACAGATGAAGAACCAGGAGCAGGACCTCATAAAACACCCACAAACAGGAACAGAAGCAAGGGACATCTTGAACAATTTTCAGAAGACTGTGTGTTCGTGAGAAACTAGCTCAACTTAAAGTAGACAAAGCAATGGGACCGGATGGGATACACCCTAGAATACTGAGGGAACTTGGGGACGTTCTAGCAGCTCCACTGACTGACCTTTTCAATGCCTCGTTGGAGTCGGGAGTAGTGCCAAAGGACTGGAGAGAGGCTCATGTGGTGCCTTTACACAAAAGTGGAAGTAAGGATGTGGTTGAAAACTACAGGCCATTTAGTTTAACTTCGGTGGTGAGTAAATTATTAGAAATGCTGCTGAAAGAGAAAATAGTGAGTTTTCTGGAGTCCAGCGGATTACAGGATCCGAGGCAGCATGGATTCACCAGAGGCAGGTCTTGTCAGACAAATCTGATTGATTTCTTTGACTGGGTGACGAGGGAGTTGGACCGAGGGAGAGCCCTAGATGTGGTGTATTTAGATTTCAGTAAAGCCTTTGACACTGTTTCTCACAGGCAACTTATAAACAAACTGAGCACCCTAGGGATGGACCCTAAAGTTACTGCTTGGGTTAGAAATTGGTTGGGTGGGAGGCGACAAAGAGTACAAGTAAATGGAGCTCACTCTGAGGAGAAGGATGTTACCAGTGGTGTGCCCCAGGGATCTGTCCTTGGTCCGATTCTTTTTAACATCTTTGTTAGTGATATAGCGGAAGGGTTGTCGGGTAAGGTTTGCCTCTTTGCGGATGATACCAAAATCTGCACTAGAGTAGACACCCAGGAAGGTGTAGATAACATGAGGAGGGATCTAGCTAAGCTTGAAGAAGGGTCTAGAATTTGGCAGCTGGGATTTAATGTTAAATGTAAGGTCATGCATTTGGGCTGCAGCAATCCAAGGGAGCAATATAGTATAGGGGATGAAGTACTTTTGTCCACTAAAGAAGAGCGGGACATAGGCGTGGTTGTGTCTGATGATCTTAAAGTAGCTAAACAGGTAGAAAAGGCAAAAGCTAGAAGGATGCTTGGGTGCATACGGAGAGGAATGGCTAGCAGAAAAAAAGGAGGTGATAGTGCCTCTGTATAAGTCTTTGGTGCGACCTCATTTGGAGTATAGTGTGCAATTCTGGAGACCGCACCTTCAAAAGGATGTGAACAGGATTGATTTGGTGCAGAGGGTGGCTACTAAAATGATTAGTGGGCTTCATTATAAAGCATATGAGGACAGACTGAAGGATCTTAATATGTTCACCTTAGAGGAAAGGCGGGATAGAGGTGATATGATTGAGATGTTTAAATACTTCCGTGGCATAAATGTTCAGGAAGAGAGCCTCTTTCAACTGAAAGCAAGTTCTGCTATGAGGGGCATGGGATGAGGGTGAAGGGAGATAGATTCAGGAGTGATATGCGGAAATATTTCTTTACAGAAAGAGTAGTGGATCCGTGGAATAGTCTCCCAGTGGAGGTGGTAGAGATGAGGACAGTAACTGAATTCAAAAAAGCATGGGACAAACACAGAGGATCTCTAAAGTTAAAAAGGGGACTGTTGTAGTTGTTGATATGGAAGGGCAGACTAGATAGGCCACGTGGTCTTTTTCTGTCATCATATTTCTATGTTTCCAAAACCTCCTAGTAGGGTCACCTTTTCAGATGCCAGCACATAAATGTACCCTGACGATGGATGTGTCCAAATTGGGCTGGGGAGATCATCTGGACAATCTCTCCACTCAGAGCTTTGGTCTCATCAGGAGTCACAACTCCACATAAATCGGCTGGAACTGGGAGCCATCCACAATGCTCTCAAGGTGTTCCAGGACCATCTTCGATTCTGCACAGTTCTAGTCCAGATGGACAATCAAGTAGCCATGTTCTACTTGAACAAGCAGGGCGGCACAGGCTCTTGGACCCTCTGCAATGAGGCCCTGCATCTGTGGTCTTTTGCCTACAGCAGCACATTAACCTTCTTGAGGTGTATCTTCCAGTCAAACACAATGTCTTGGCGGACAAACTGAGTAGAGTCCTTCTACCCCACGAGTGGTCTCTCCATGCAGACGAGGTCACTCACATTTTTCAGATCTGGGGAACCCTAGAGATAGACCTGTTTGAGTCCTCAGAATGCCAAATTTCCTCGCTTCTGCTCCAGAACTCCTGCACATGACGGCCAGCAGGTGGATGCTTTTCACCTCCACTGGGGTCAAGGCTTCTTTATATCTTCCCACCCATTCCCCTCATTCCCAGGACATTTTTCAAACTCGAGAGACAAGTGCTACATGATACTCATAGCCCCACGCTGGCCATGACAACCGTGGTGGTATCTCCTTCTACGTCTGTCTCGGGCTCAACCCGTAGATCTGTGGTTCCCTCCAGATCTCTTCTCTCAGGAGGAGGAGATGCTGCTCCATCCCAATCCACAGTCCTTACATCTTACAGCATGGCTGCTGAAGGCATAGCCTTCCAGGACATTGACCTCTCTCAACAGGTAAAGCTCCTTTTAGATTCTAAAAAGCCTTCAAGTGGCATAGATTCTCCCTCTGGTGTTCGCAGCGGGCACTTAACCCCTTAGCTCCGGTGGATGCATTACTTGAATATCTTCTCCACCTGTCTTCCTCTGGACTCAAAACCAATTTAGTAAGAGTACACCTAAGTGCAATTGCGGCTTCTCACGTGCCCTTAGATGGTCAGCCCATCTCTTCTCAGCCACTTATGGCACGCTTCATGAGGGGTCTTCTATTAACCAAACCTCCCATTAAGCTCCCTCCAATGGCGTGGAATCTTAATGTTTTAGGACAGTTTCTCAAGCTACCTTTTGAACCTCTAGCCACCGCCTCTCTGAGGTTTCTCACGTGGAAGGTCACCTTCCTCGTTGCCCTCACTTCAGCAAGACACATTAGTGAGCTCCAGGCTTTGGTGGCTGACTCTCCTTATACACGATTCCACCATAAGGTAGTCCTTTATGCCCTTCAATTTAAACCAGTCGGTCTACTTCCCTGTCTTTTTCCCTAGACCTCATTCATCTAGGGCAGAAGCAACCCTTCACACTCTGGATTGCAAACGTGCCTTGGCTTTTTATCTCCAGAGAACTCGAGAGCACAGGAAACCTTTCCAGCTTTTCATTGCCTTTGACTCGAGTCACCTGGGTTTGCCAGTATCCAAGCGGACTCTCTCCAGATGGATAGCGGATTGCATCTCCTTTGCTTACTAAAGTGCAGAACTCTCTCTCGAGGGTCATGTCACTGCACATAATGTTCACGCCATGGCTACCTCTGGAAAATCTATGCTCTGTAGCGATTGATGAGATTTGCAAAGCAGCAACTTGATCCCTTTACAGCAACAGGATAAAATCAAAATAAACTTAACTATCTAATTTCTCAACAAATAGGGGTGTCCTACACGGAGCGGTGGGTTCACCCCTAAACAAAGACATGGGGAGGCATGGCCTGCATGGAGCGGCAGGTGCACCTACTCTTGCCATCTTACTGGGCATACCAGATGGACCATACTGGTCTTTATCTGCCATCATTTACTATGTTACTATGATCTTCTGTCCACACTTTTGCCGCTCATTATTGCCTAGACAAGGACTCCCACTGGGGTACCTTGTTTGGCCAAGTTGTTCTTCAGCATCTCTTTCAAACCTAAAACAACTCCTACCCTCCATCCCCGGTTTCGATACCAGACATCCCTGGAGGACATATGACCTCCTCAGTTATGCCTGTGATCCACAGCTCTGAGGCCATCTCTCTGGCATCTCCAAGCTAGGGAGTCCCATATGTGAAGACTACATTCCTGCTTGTTCCTGGAGATAGCATAGTTACTCACCTGTAACAGGTGATCTCCGGGAACAGCAGGAATTTAGTCTTCACAACCCACTCTCCTCACCTAGGAGTTGTATTTTTATCTCAGCTACAAACTCAACTGAAGAGGGAGAGCTGGAAAGGTGGGAAGGCAGCTACGCAGCCACAGTGGGATGCTCCCAAAAGCTTTCCTATTGGACGCTGCAGAGTGTTCCTGCGCGGGCTCTGTCGGTACTGACATTAACCATAAGACTAAATTCCTGCTGTTCCCGGAGATCTCCTGTTACAGGTGAATAACTACGCTTTTCAAAATGTTTCTCTTCTAATGTTTACTGTGAAAGGCTGTTATAACGTAACTGTCCTCATACGTAAAAATGTTTTCCATTTTTTAAAAGGTTTATATACATTAAAGAAAATGAGAGGCCAAAGGTGAAGTGAGGAACAGTGAAAGAATGTGAGGCAGGGGAGGAGGGGAGGATTACCTACCTCTGACAGCGTCTCAGTTCTCTTTTGCTCCTCAGTAAGTTCAAGTGTTGATACCAAACTTTGAAAGTAGCAGTAATTTTGTCAAATTATGACTGTTTTGTGCTGTGAAGACCCTATAACAATTTGCCTCACTTATCCAAAACATCTTATCAGGGCTTGGTTCAATGCCTGAGGGTGCAAAGGCCAGCTGTTCATGTCCACATGATAATTCACAGCATTCCTATTTCAGACTACTTTACCCACAGTCATGGGAGGAAAAACCTTTTATACTCCTTATCGAAAATATGTGAAATACCAATTATAATAATATCACAGCAAGAGAATCTTTCAGGTATGTTCACTAATTAAAGGCTTTTTATTTTATTTTTTCATTCTTCAGAATAGAGCACTCATTCTTTAAAGACTGATAGTTTAATGGTTATATTTTAGATCTTGTAAGAGTGTTACCAATTCAGGGAATAATTTTATAACTCCCGACATATACACCTTTTATTTACGTAGCTGTGTCAAAGCGGTTTACATGGACAAGTGGGGAAAGAACTAAGGAGGAGGAGTGGAGGAATAGCCTAGCACTCTTTGTAGCCTTGGGTAAGTCACTTAACTCTCCATTGCCTCAGAAGAATCCAAGTTTAATGTCCCTGTTTAATGTACATTATTACCAAGTTGAAGTTACAATGCAAACCACATTGACTAAATGATAAAGCAATATAAATAAAACATTAAATAAAATAAAATACAACTAAGAGCTAAGTTTACTTAGAACATGTTACACAAATGCAGGGGCGGCCCAAGGGGGGTGCGGGGCCATGTGCGGAGACTCGGTGCGGGGCCTCATTTGCATAAGTGGCCTTATTTGCATAAATATTTGCATAATGTTACCATACACTAACTTTTAGTAAACATGTCTCTTAATGAGGGTATGGATAAAGAAAGACTAAAAGATTTCTACATTACTATAATCCAGTGCCAACCGCCAGGCACATTAGGAACTACTACAAACGCTGCCCATAGCAAACCCGCCATATCCTGACAGCATTACCAGGACTCACAAAGCACCATACCCTACCTATCAAAAGGCAACAATGCAAATATTAAACCAATACATTTCAGAGAATACTGGGGAAAGAGAACAAGTGGCAATGTCAAATAGGAATTACATAAACAGAATACCTCAGCTCAGTTACACATGCAGAACATAGACCATCATCAAACAAGGAATCACAATTTAGAAACAGGAAGGCAATAATTAAACTGGGAACCCCAAAAGCCAAACTTGGAATGTACAACAACACTGTAGAAATAAAACTATAAATTAATTTCCTCTTGTACCAAACAAAGCGCAGACGTTAATGATGCACATTTCCCAGAGCTTTCATATTCCAGTTAATAAATTCAAAATAAAGAGATATCTTTCTACCTTTTGTGCATTTTTTTTCAGTTGCAATTGCTCCAGCCACTTTCTTCTGGTTTCTTCATGTTTTCTGCTAACTCTCCATCGTCTGCTGTCCATTTGTTCTTTCTTCTCTCTTCTAGTTTTTTTTTCCATTCTCTCTCTCTACATCTGCTTTAACATACTAATCTTTCTCCTTTTGCTCTTTCCTCATTCCTATTTCATCCACACAAATTTTACCCTTCCATCCTCAATCCCCACTTACTCTCCCAATAACCGGCCAATTGTAGATTTTTCATCCCTCCCACACAAAATATTTTTCCCCTCTCCATTTTACTCTCCCAGCCCCATCCCATTCTAATCCTCCCCCAACATCAGCTCCCTTCTAGTTCCAGTCTCACCCAGCATCCATTCCCTTCTAGTCCCTACATCAGCCCATTTCCAGTCCTACCCCCCATCAACCCATTTCCGGTCCTAGCTCCCCCATCCATTTTCAGTCTGAGTCCCTTCATCAGCTCATTTCCAATCCTAGCCCCCCATCAGCCCATTTCTAGTCATTTCCTAGCCCCACCATCAGCCCATGTCAAATCCTAGCTCCCCTCCACTCAGCCCAATTCCAGTCCAAGCCCCCCATGAGCCTACTTCCAGTTCAAGCCCCTCCATGAGTCCATTTCAATTCAAGCCCCCACCACAGCCCATTTCCAATCTTAGCTCTCCCCAACAGCCCATTTCCAGTACCAGTCCTAGCCCCCCATCAACCCACTTCCAGTCCTAACCCCCCCATCACCCCATTTTCAGTTTAAGCCCCCCCTATAACCCATTACCAGTCCTAACCCCCCATCAGCCCACTTCCAGTCTTAACCCCATCAGCCCATTTCCAGTCAGCCCCCCATAGCCCACTGCCAGTCCTAACCCCCCCATTAGCCCACAGCCCATTACCAGTCCTAACCACATCAGCCCACCTCAAGTCCTAACCCCTCCCCATCAGCCCATGTCCTGTCCCTAGCCCCCCCCCCCATAGCCCATTATCAGTCCTAATCCCCCCATAGCCCATTATCAGTCCTAACCCCCCATCACCCCATTTCCAGACAGCCCCTATCAGCCCACAGCCCATTACCAGTCTTAACCCCCCCAGCCCATTACCAGCCCTAACCCCCCCATCACCCCATTCCCAGACAGCCCCCATCAGCCCACAGCCCATTACAAGTCTTAACCCCCCCATAGCCCATTACCAGTCCTAACCCCCCCAACAGCTCACAGCCCATTACCAGTCCTAACCCCTCCCCATCAACCCATTTCCTGTCCTAGCCCCCCATAGCCCATTATCAGTCTTAATCCCCCCATAGCCCATTACCAGTCCTAACCCCCCATCACCCCATTTCCAGACAGCCCCCATCAGCCCACAGCTCATTACCAGTCTTAACCCCCCCAGCCCATTACCAGTCTTAACACCCCCCAGCCCAGCCCAGCCCATTACCAGTCTTAACACCCCCCCAGCCCAGCACCAGTCTTAACACCCCCCCAGCCCAGCCCAGCACCAGTCTAAACTCCCACCGCAGCCCATACCCAGTCTAAACACCCCCCCAGCCCAGCCCCAGTCTAAACACACCCCCCAGCCCAGCCCAGCCCAGCCCAGCACCATCTAAACACCCCCGCAGCCCAGCCCAGCACCAGTCTTAACACCCCCGCCGCCCAGCCCAGCACCAGTCTAAACACCCCCCCAGCCCAGCCCAGCACCAGACTAAACCCCCCCCCCAGCCCCGCCCAGCCCAGCCATGCTCCAGTATTAACACCCCACCCAGCACACCGCAGCCCAGCAGCAGTCTAAACACACCCCCCAGCCCAGCCCAGCCCAGCACCAGTCTAAACACCCCCCCCAGCCCAGCCCAGCCCAGCACCAGTCTAAACACCCCCGCAGCCCAGCCCAGCACCAGTCTTAACACCCCCCCCAGCCCAGCCCAGCCCAGCCCAGCACCAAACACCCCCCCCCCATCCCCATATCGGCTGATGGCCAATTTAAAATTAAAAACCAAAACCAGGCTCTGGTTGCTGCCGCGGCCGCCGCAGCAGAATGGAGTGTCCCGCGGGGCCCCCTCTCCTCGCTGAGCCTCTCTGCAAGGGCTTTCAGATTCGCGAAGGGAGAGTGTCTCCCTCACGTCTCTGTTAAGCCCGCAGGGGCTAATGGGAAATTTCCCATCAGCCCCTCGCGTCTAAAGGGGCAGATGGGAAATTTCCTATTAGCCCCTGCGGGCTTAACAGAGACGCGAGGGAGACACTCTCCCTTCGCGAATCTGAAAGCCCTTGCAGAGAGGCTCAGCGAGGAGAGGGGGCCCCGCGGGACACTCCATTTTGCCGCGGAGGCCGCGGCAGCAGCCAGAGACAGCTTTTTTTTTTTTAATATAATTTTTAAAAAAAAGCAGAATGTTCTTTGCGCGGGGCCCCCTGAAATGCGGGGCCCTGTGCAAAGAACATTCTTGCTCAATGGACGGGCCGGCCTTGCACAAATGATAAGCAATGGCATGGAACAGACAAAGTACAATAAGTAAGCTATATACAATTTATGAGCTGAGAGGGCAGGATCACAGTGAGGAAGGGCAAAGGTTAAGCAATGACATGTGAAATGGCAGACTCTGTATTGAAAATTACCTTCCGTATTATCACATGTGGGAAGTTAAACCTTGTTGCAAATTATAATAAGAGATAAGATGTAGGTTAATTCGTATGATCCATCTTGCTTGAATCAAAAAGGTTAAATGCTTGACTCTGCTTCCTTAAAGCTCATGACCTGGATGCACAAAGTCCATGATAGGAAGTTTTCTTTTTTAGTTGCCTCATAAAAATCCCTCAGATCATAATCTGGATCACTGGCTGCCAGTTTTGCTGCTTCTACAACCAAGAAATATTTGGTACCTTGTTTTGTCTAAAAACATGCAAAAATGGCACTGGTCAGGAATTAGAAGCAGACATAAGTGGCTTGAAACACAAAGAAAAGAATAAATGTAGCATTCTAAATGAAAAACATAATCCAAAGAGCAGTGACGCTGGTAGTGGAATATTTGTTCTTCGGTCAGTCCATGGTATAAACAGTTTTTCCATGGATAAGCAGGAATGAGTCCCCAAATATAGGTGATGTTTGACAGAGCCCCATGTGGGAACGCACCCCAACGTCTGTTGGAAGCTTTTGGGATGCTCCATTGAATCTGCGTGCCTCCTTCCCACCTGCTGCTGTGGTGCCATCTTGATTCAGTCTTTCGTTTTCCACGGAACCCCATGGATACATTCCAGTCATCCTCTGCTTGCTAAACTCTTTTTCCCCCCTGCAGGGTTTTTGCACTTCAGGTTTTTTACTTTAACTGTCATGTTTCCTCTTTTCCCAATTTTGTTTTTCTCCTTTGATCGCTATTTTAACTCTGGCTACAGTTCCTTGGCACCCAACACCTGTATCCCAGTCAGGTCGTACTGCAACATCAAGCCTTTTGACTTTGCCCTTGCTATTTTTCCTAAAGACATGTCCCAGAAACCTGCCAGTGGGTTTAAGAAGTGTTCCCAGTGTGCTAAGATTATATCCGCTACAAACACAGTGCCTGGGTCCTGTTAATCAGCCCTCTTGTAATTTGTGTTTGCAGATGACAAAGAGAGGACTCAAGGGTCATGAGAAGCAGCGCAAAACATTTTGGTGCTGAGAAGTCCAATCCATCACCTTCAGCATTGATGGCACCAGTCTCAATGGCGTCCAGGACTACATCGAACGCTAGCGGTGCATTGACAGTCAGAGCCGAGCAGCAGTAGTGCCCCGGAGCATCGGCCATCGATCGATCTCCATCAGAAGATGAGGAAGGATTCAGCCTCATCTTTGACACTGATGCAGGCCTCCTCTTGCAAAATTGCAGGCAACACCAGATACATATCCCCATCCTGAAATATTTTTTTGGGACATCTATGTGGCCGTGTCTGCCATTGTCCATTTGGGGCCCGCACACATTTCTAAAATCAAGGCAAAACATAGCTGATCTCTTTTCCAGATGTTTTGACTTGGATGTGCCTTCACATGTCTTTATAGAATAGAGTTAAGTCAGCAGGGAACCTCCTATTTTAACTTAGGCACCCTGTTATAAAATTGCCCTCTTATTGTCCAAGTCTACAAATCTAACATTGGCCATTGGTCTAATATTGGTCACTGGTTTTCTTTTCCAAAAGTCATGATATAAATTTTGTATGTAGGACTCCCCTATTTTTTATTCATTTTATTTTTAAATCTTCATAGAGCTCTGTTACATCTTTGCTGTAGCCTTCTGATTTATGTTTCCTTGTTTTTGCTTGGAGCACTTTTCAGAGTGGAATAACTCAAACTGAAGTAAGCTACCTAAGTAGTTGCTGTTTTGCCAGAAGTTAATCATCAAGATTTTGCTTCATCGCAGCAATTGACAAGGAAAATGATTCTTCCTACCACACCTTCTGTCCCATATGGTAATTACACTGAGAGTTGGGGAAAGCCTCAGCATTGGGCTTGTCTTTAGTGTATGTCTGATTCTAGTATAAATGTAACTGATTCAGTGTTAACATAACTTAGTATTGTGAAGGCATATTTTACAATGGGACATCTGCATGTGCAAGTTCAAGCACTATTTCAAAAACATGGACATGCCTAATAATGACATCTCTAGAGACATCTTCAGAGACATCCCCAGAATAGCATCTTGGAACATGGATGTTTAATAGCATAGTTGCTATTTAACATTTTTTATATACCGCTTTTCAGATTTATCAAAGCGGTTTACAATGAAACAGAACAATGTTTTACATAGAATGGTACAACATCAACAATTTACATTTAACAATTGTCATAATCTTTCAACATTCTTATAATTATTTTCATTTGCTTAGTACATTGTATTGTACGCCAGCTTGTTATGGAAGGGGCTATTGGTCAGAGATTTTATTGTTATGGTTGTGTGTTGAAGTGTTCGGAAAATAGATACGTTTTTAGAAGTTTTCTGAAGTCAGCGATGACCGAAGTTGCTCTACTGTGATGCGGAAGCGAGTTCCAAAGTGATGGGGTGTAATATTCAAATACTATGTGGCGTGAAGTCTGAGATGAGCACGTTAGTATAATGATAGTTGAGAGGGTGTTCTGGTGGAGCTTCCTCCTTGATCGGGTGTCTGGCACTCTTTTGGCTATCTCTTTTAGGCATTCAGCAGACTGGTCGTGTAGTATCTTGAAAGCCTTCATTATAGCTTTGTATTTTATTTGTGATCGAATGGGGAACCAGTTGAAGTCTTTTAAGATAGGTGTGATGTGATCATGCTTTTTTGTTCTGGTGATTAAATGGGCTGCTGTGTTTTGTGCCAGTTGTAGAGTTTGGGTTGCACATTTGGGTAGACCTTGGAGAATCATGTTTTAGTAATCTAACTGTGGGGTGATTGCCTGGCAGATGGTGCAGAAGTGGTTCTGGTCAAGTATGGGTTATAAGTTCTGCAGGATCTTCATTTTGTAGTATGCTTTGGAGGTTGTTTTTTGGATGTGTGATTGGAAATTGAGCCTTTGATCTAGATGAGCTCCTAGGTACTTTACTTCACTCTTCACTGGAATTGGTTGGTTTCCATTTAGTAGATTGTGGGAGTTAAATGAGGTATCTCTTGTGATTATGAGGGCTTTGTATTTATTGTAATTGTTAGATTGCATTGTGCTAGCCATTCGTTTACTACTGTCATGCAAAAAGAGATTGTAAAATAGTCTGGATGTCTGGTGTCAAGTGTGGAGCATATAGGGTCATCCGCAAATAGGTGGTATTGTATGTTCTCCTGTATAATTTTGCAGACTGGCTATATGTATATGTTGAAAAGGAGGGCAGATAATGCTGAGCCTTGAGGAAGTCCTTGATGTACTGGGAAAGGTCTTGATATGTTGTGTTAATCTTAACTTGTGTCCTCATCTCGGATAGATAGGAGCAAAGCCATGTCAACGGGGTATCACTTATTCCTATCTCCATCAACCTGTCCAGGACAATGGGGTATATTATTGAGTCGAATGCATTTATGTCTATGAATATGAGTATGAAGCCTTGCTTGATGATTGTGATCCCTTTAAGAACTGTGTTCATTAGAGATACCAATAAGGTCTCCACCCCGTGAAGCTCTCCGAATCTGTGCTGTTGAGGATCGAGTGGGAAGGTTGAGTCAATATGATCTTGTAGTTGACGTTGGACTGCCTTTTCAATTATTTTGGATAGCAGCGGTAAGCTGGATATGGGGCGGTATGATGATGAAGAGTTTGGTTCGGATGCGTTGCTCTTTAGGAGTGGTTTTATGGAGGAGATTTTTAGTAGAGGTGGCATAAATCCTTGTGAAAGGGATACGTTTACTATTCTGCAAAGTGTTGATGCTAGCTCTTGAGATATCATCTTTATCCAGGTGGTAGGGCAGGGGTCAAGAGGGGAAGTGGTTGTATTAAGGGATTTTAGAAGGTTGATGCAATAATCCTCAGAGATAACCTGAAAATTGGACATAGTTTTACTCTATCGTTTTTAGTCATTAGCGGGAGAGAGTGGCTTGGCACTACATGTGTACAGCTGAGCTTGCTCTGGAGATAGGTTGCATATGTTTCTGGAGTTACTGAATCTGTGATATTGCTTTGTGGGGCTTTGGTTAGATCTTGCACTATTGAGAATAGTTCTCTAGGGTGGTTTAGAATTGTCATAATGATGTTTGTATGATGCTGCTTCTTTTGGTTTAGAATTAGCTCATTGTATTCCCATTGCTTTGTCCTGTTTTCCAGGCGATCTGCTTGATCTTTAGTTCTCTGCTATCTTAAAGATGTGGCTTGGGAGCAGGGTAGCCAGGGTTCAAATCCCTGTTTGGGTCTTTGTGATCTTAGACTAGTCACTTAACTCTCCATCTTCTCTACACTCTCTGGATGTTTTAAGGCCAAAACAAGCACTTTCCTGATACCTTTTCATGCCTGGAGCAGGTTTAAATGTGGACGTGCTTGTAGACATCTCTGTTGTTCCAGAAATCAGAGACGTCTAAGTCTATTGCACCTCGCCAGACACACCTCTACCACAGCCCCTTGCCTACTTGGATGTCTGTCCCTGCATTGGAGACATCTGTAAACATCATTTGTGGAATGGCTTTGGAGACATTTCTGTGACTCCAACTCCACGTGCAAGTCTTCAGACATCCTAAATCACAACTGAGCCTTTTAAAATGACTCCTAGTGTACTAATCTTCTATCTTTGAAAACCTGATTTGAAACACAATTTAGGGCCCGGGTGTAATCATCTTTGCATAATACAGTGTGTTATATTGAAACTATTTGGCAGAATTGTTCTTGAACAGCCTAAAATTAGACAAGTGTGTTGCAATTACGGCTCATTAGCAGATGTATGAGAAACTTGCACATTTCCTGGTATCTCATATATGACCGCAGCCAGTACTTTACTATGCAAATTGCTGTTTAAGTTTGCCAATTGATAAAGCAGAGAGTGTCTCAAATCATTTTTCCTCAGCTCCATCTCTTTCTGTTCTGTCATATTAGAATAATTGATGCCTTTTTCAGGAGTAGCTCAAGGTGAATTGCATTCAGGTAAAGTAGATATTTTCCTATTCTCCAGGACCAAGCAGGAAGTCAGTCCTCACATATGGGTGACGTCAGCGCCGACGGAGCCCCCGTGCGGAGCATTTCCCCAGCTTTCAAAGAAAGCCTTTGGGAATTGCAGCGCGCATGCGCGGTCCCCTTCCCGCCCAAGGGTGCCATCTTGCTCAGTCTTCTTTTTTCCCCGGAGCCCGAGGGACGTAGTTTGATTTTCGCCGAGGAAAAAGTTGATTACCCTGTTTTTTGTCTTCCTTCTTCGGTTCGACGCCGGATCCTTTTCCCGCCTGGGCCCGATACGCCGGTATCGAGCCCACTCTCTTTTTTTCGTTTTTTGTCCTTAGTGACTAGCGTTCGCGCCATTTTTCTTTTTTCACTGGCAGCCCTGTCTTTCGACCTCGCAGGGACCCTTTTTCCCCCGATGGCTGCCAGTGGGTTTAAAAAGTGTGATCAGTGTAAGAAACTTATGTCTCTCACTGACACACATGACTGCTGCCTCCGTTGCCTCGGACCCGATCATGACCCGATGATCTGTGGTCCGTGTGGAAAAATGTCCTCGAAGGCGTTGAGGAGTCGGCAGCACCAAAAGGACAGAATCTTCTCTAACTCTGCGTCCGGACGGGCCCGGACCTCATCAGAGGCCTCGACATCTCGGGACTCTGGCCCCGAGCAACGTCAGGGTTCCTTTGAACGGGGGTCTCCTTTGCGGGAGCAGCGCAGGAAGAAAAAACCCGCAAGGGCGGCGTCGACGGATGCACCTGGTTCCTCGAGGGCCAGGTCGCATAGCCCCGACCGCCGTCCCGGGTCTTTGGAGTCGGAGAGGCCTGCCAAACAACCTCATCTCGAGATGGAGTCTCCTGGGCACGTGAGTACTGTAGTCCTCGTGGACTCTCCTCCAGGGGAGCCGACGTCAGGCCTGACGCCGTCGGGGCCCGAGTCAGGGGCTGCTGAGTCTCCTGAGCTTGGACTCAGGTTGACGGCCTTGAAGAGCAGCTTGGCTGCCTTCATGGAGCAGCAGCGGGCACTGATCGCTGGTCTCACCGGTGCATCTGCCCCGACCACTGGGACATCGACGTCCAAGTCGACCCCGGAGGCCGAGCCGATCCTCGAGTCCATGCGAGCTCGAGTCGATCCTCGGCCACGGTCTCCCTCGGCCTCCCGTTCGTGACCGATGTCATCGACACCGGTTCCCTCGGCATCGGTGCCTGCCCAACTGGAACTGCTCGATTCCTTCTCCGAGGAGTCGGGCTGGGAGACGGAGGATGAGGAGTCACCCGACACCTTTCGGACTTGGGGTGTCCCATTGGACTCACCGGAGTCCGAACCTCGGAGACGATCCCCACCGGAGGATACCCGGTTCTCGGATTTCGTGCGGGATATGGCCAAGGCCTTGGCATTCCCCGCGGATCCCGAGGAGGAGCCTTGAGCCGAGGAGCTCAAGGCCCTCCAGTATGACTCTCCCCCGAAGGAGGCCTTTACTGTACCAGTTCCTCCGATGCTGGAACGGCTGCTCTTCCGCATGTGGGAGACCCCGGCCTCAACACCGGTGTTAAGGAAGCGGGTCGATTCCATCTATCGAGTCCGCAAGTGCCCCGGGTTCCAAAAGGCACAATTACCGCACCACTCCATGGTTGTGGAATCGGCCATGCATCGACTGAAAAGTCAGAAGATGCACTCCTTGGTGCCTCCCGGCCGGGAGGCCCAGAACCTGGATGCCCTCGGTAAGAAGTGCTTCCAGGGCTCTATGCTTGCTTGCCGTGTCCAGACATACCAGCTCTACATGGGCATGTACCTTTGAGACCTGGTAAAGGAGATTGCTGGGTTCTCTGCTGGTATCTCCGAGGAACCTTTGCAGAGGTTCCAGGCCTTGTCCACTGGTATTAGAGAGTGCTCGAAGTTTATCTATCGAGCAGCCTACGATGGCTTCGAGGCTTCGGCCCGAGTAGCCGGGGCCGGCATCGGTGCCCGCCGACAGGCTTGGCTACAGTCATCGGACCTCGAGCCATGGGTACAGGACAAGTTGGTCGATGTCCCCTGCTGAGGTGAGAACCTTTTTGGCAAACCCATGGCTGAAAAGGCTGCTGAACTCGAGACCGAGACTCTGACCAGGACTAGGCTGTCCAGAAAAACCTCTGCCCCTTCTCAGAAGAAGAAGGGCTCGGGAAAAAAGACCTTTTACCCGAGGAAGACATCTGCTTATAAACAATACCCTCATTATCAGGCCTCTGCAGCTCCCCAACAGGGTCAGCAGACCAAGGGGCAGGGTCATGGGCCCCGTAGGCAGAAGGTCCCCAAGCCACCAACACCGGCTCCTGCACAGCAGGGCGGGGGTTTTTGACTCCAAAAGCATAGCCTCTCCTTCTCAGCTGGCTCACATCAGCACAGGAGGCCGGCTTTCCCTCTTTGCCCACAGGTGGTCAGCCGTCACAACAGATACCTGGGTACTCCATATAGTCCAAAAGGGCTATCATCTTCATTTTCACCAGGTACCTCCCTCCTATTTTCCAGGGGAGCCTCCCAGACCCCATCTGCACAGGGACCTACTCCTACAGGAGTTAGCAAGTCTACTAAAGGAACAGGCTGTGGAACTGGTGCCCCACCACCTGAGAGGTCACGGCTTTTATTCCAGGTACTTTCTGGTACCAAAGAGAACAGGAGGCCTCAGACCCATCCTAGACTTGCGAAACCTCAACAAGTTCCTGGAGAGGGAAAAGTTCAAGATGCTTACCCTTGGAATCCTGCTGCTCTACCTCCAGCAGGGAGATTGGCTATGCTCCTTAGATCTAAAGGATGCTTATACTCGCATCCTTATTCATCCAGACCACAGACAATATCTCAGATTTGTTGTGGGAGGAAACCACTATCAGTACAGAGTACTACCCTTTGGCCTAACCTCCGTCCCCAGGGTGTTCACAAAGTGCCTGGCGGTGGTGGTGGCCTACCTGAGGCTTCAAGGTCTTTTTGTGTTCCCATACCTGGACGACTGGCTCATAAGGGGCCAGTCTTCACAGGAGGCCAGTCAAGCCACCCTTCGCACTGTGGCTCTGCTTCAGCACTTGGGGTTTGTCATAAACTTTGCAAAGTCCACTTTGCTCCCGTCCCAAAACATGGAGTTCATAGGAGCAAGGCTGGACACCCTTCAGGCAAAGGCTTTTCTGCCCGTGGACAGAGCCCACAGATTAATGGATCTAGCCAGGCAGTTTCGCAGCAATTCCCTGGTCTCCGCCAGGCAATTCCTGAGACTTCTCGGCCGTATGGCTTCCACAGTTCATGTAACCCCCAAAGCCCGCCTTCATTTGCGGCCTGCTCAGTGGAGTCTTCGAACTCAGTGGCATCAGGCCACAGGGAGTCTTGCAGACTCAGTAAGAATATCCACACTGCTTGCCTCCTCTCTGCAATGGTGGCTTCATCTTCCGAATCTGGTGCTCGGAGTGTTTTTTCAAACCCCTCCGCACTCTCAAGTGCTGACAACCGATGCTTCTCTTCAAGGTTGGGGAGCGCATTGCCAAGGGGCATGTACTCAGGGTCTCTGGACCCCTTGGGAGGCTGCACAACAGATCAATCTCTTGGAGCTGCGAGCTATCCGCTTAGCTCTGAGAGCCTTCTCCCATCTCGCGTCTCACCAGTCTATACTGGTCCAGACGGACAATCAAGTTGCCATGTTTTACGTGAACAAGCAAGGAGGCACAGGCTCCTTCCTTCTATGTCAGGAAGCACAACGGCTGTGCTCCTGGGCCGTCAATCACGGAATCCTTCTCAAGGCAGTCTACCTCCCAGGTCAAGAGAATTACCTGGCGGACAGACTGAGCAGGATCCTGCAACCACACGAATGGAGATTGAATCCATTGGTGGTTCAGCAGATCTTTCTGCGGTGGAGCCTCCCCACCATGGATCTTTTTGCCAGTCCTCTGAACCGGCAACTCCCGAGATTCTGTTCCAAAGGCCTACTGTATGCGTTTCCTCCCACGCCACTAGTGTCCAGAACACTGTTCAAAGTACTCAAGGACGTGGTCTCCATGATTCTGATAGCCCCCAGGTGGCCGAGGCAACCGTGGTTCCCACTTCTGCTGCAACTGGCGGTGGACACTCCTATTCCTCTGGGGAGTCAACACGATCTCCTGTCTCAAGAACAGGGATCTCTCTTACACCCCAACCTCCAGTCCCTTCATCTGATGGCCTGGCTGCTGAAAGGGTAGTTCTGGCTCCCCTACTACTGCCTAGAGAGGTGGAAGACGTAGTCTTAGCCTCTAAAAGGCAATCCACCTGGAAATCCTACGCTCTTAAGTGGCGTAGATTCTCTGCATGGTGTGCTCAGCACAGCGAGAATCCCTTCTCGTGCTTGGTAGCGGTAGTATTGCAATATTTGCTTTACCTCTCCAATCTAGGCCTTAAGTCCAATTCTGTCAGAGATCACCTCAGTGCTCTCTCAGCACACCACTCGCCGGTGGACGGGAGGCCTCTTTCCAACCACCCTTTGGTGGCTCGTTTCCTCAGAGGCCTCCTCCTGCTAAGCCTCCTCTACGTCCACCGGCCCCTGAGTGGGATTTAAATGTGGTCTTACAGCGGATTACTTGTCCGCCATTTGAACCTATGGCTACCTGTCCTCTCCGTTTTCTCTCCTGGAAAACGTTGTTTCTGGTAGCTCTTACCTCTGCTAGGCGAGTAAGTGAACTTCAGGCGCTAGTGTCTGATCCCCCTTACACTAGGTTCTACAGGAATAGGGTAGTCTTACGGACTCACCCTAAGTTTCTCCCTAAGGTTGTCTCCTCTTTCCACCTCAATCAGGAGGTGGTTCTTCCGACTTTCTTTCCCAGGCCGCATGCCAGCCGGGCTGAGATGGTCCTGCATACCCTGGACTGTAGGAGGGCATTATCCTTCTACCTTGACCATACGCGGGAGCACCGGAGGGCTGTTCAGCACTTCGTTTCTTTTGACCCCAATAAGTTGGGGTTACCTGTCTCCAAGCGTACTTTGTCCATATGGGTCGCTGACTGTATCGCCTGGGCTTATGGGGCAGCCGGCCTCTCATTGGAGGGTCGAGTCACAGCTCATCGTGTCAGGGCGAAGGCTGTGTCAGTGGCTCATCTCCGCTCTGTTCCGTTGGCAGACATCTGCCGGGCCGCTACTTGGTCTTCAAGCCAGACCTTTGCGGCCCATTACTGCCTTGAGAGGGAGTCCCGCAGGGACAGTGCCTTCGGACAGGCAGTACTCCATAATCTCTTTGGGGTTTAGGCAACTCCTTCCCTCCGGCGCTGATGTTGGGCTACCGGTCGGGGGCGTTCTCAGAGAAGATTCCTTCCTTACGTTCTGACGCTCTAGAGGGAGCTCATTTTTTTCAGCTTGGGGTCTCCGGTAGCCTTAAGCTGGGGAGTCCCATATGTGAGGACTGACTTCCTGCTTGGTCCTGGAGAAAGAGTAGTTACTCACCTGTAACAGGTGTTCTCCAGGAGCAGCAGGAATCAGTCCTCACAACCCTCCCTCCTCCCCTTGGAGTTGCAGTCATATGATTTATTTTTTGCTATTTTTGCTTTTAGCTATGTCATCAGACTGAGCAAGATGGCACCTTTGGGCGGGAAGGGGACCGCGCATGCGCGCTGCAATTCCCAAAGGCTTTCTTTCAAAGCTGGGGAAATGCTCCGCACGGGGGCTCCGTCGGCGCCGACGTCACCCATATGTGAGGACTGTTTCCTGCTGCTCCTGGAGAACACCTGTTACAGGTGAGTAACTACTCTTTCCCAGAGAGTTTCAATCTAAGTATGTACCTGAGGCAAAGGAAGGTTATGTGACTTGCCCAAGATCACAAGGAGCAACAGTGAGATTTGAACCTAGATTCCCTGGTTCTAAGCCTGCAGCTCTAACCATTAGGCTCCTCATTAAGTATCTTTATCAAGAATACTGGCTTCCTCAGAAACATGGCCTAAGTGGGGTGCTCATGAACTGCTGAGCTGATTGGATGTGTTCCCACGATGCTCCCACCACCAGTTACTTTCTAACATCCTGCTCTTATTTTTAAGTTTTTCCTGTTGGCTAAAGGGGGGGGGGGGGAGGAGGAAGCATTCCTTACAGGCGCTATGGGCCAATTTTGCTGGGAAGCCAAAACACTGTGGTAAATTGAAGGTATTACGCGAAAGGCCCCTGCCACTGGGTACTCCACTGATGTGGAGGATTTTGTGCTGGAGGGCAGCCTAGCTCTAGAGCTGATTGGGGCAATCAAAAGCGTGAGGGATAATCTGGCTGCCCAAATACATACCACGTTGGATGCTTGGCTTGAAGTGATGGTGGACAAAGTGGCTCAGTTGATTTCCTCGATAGGGGAGACAGTGGCCTGCGTGGATGCGGTTTAGGAACACCTGGAGAGGATATGGAGGCCTTCTTGACTGAGATGCATCAGAAGCTTGTAGTGCTTGAATGTGGGCAGAAGCAATTAACTGAAAGATCTGAGAAGCAGAGCTGGCAATACAACATCCAGCTGGTAGGAGAGCCTAAGTGAATTGTGAGTTCTGATATGGTAGGTTTATTCTCCAAGTGGTTGCCCAAACTGCTGCATATGGCCGCTGCACATAGGCCATTTAAGCTGGATCGAGCGCATCAGGCCCTCACGCCTATTTGTGCTGTGCAGGGCCAGCCTCCTTCACATGCACTTCTTCCCCAATAAGCAACGTGTTTTGGAGGCTGCTCGTAAGGCAGAGGAGGTGCATTTCCAAAACCAGCACATCTATATTTCAGGTCTTTTCAGCCGATTTGCAGCGGCAGCAGCAAGAATTTCAGATGGTGAACAAGGCACTTCAGGAGAGAGGGATTCCTTATGCAATGCTGTATCCAGCTTACCTTCAGATCACTCATGCCCGTAGACCTCAGATTTTCTCAACAGTTGCAGCGGTGGAACAGTTTCTGCGATTGCTCTGAGAGGCCCCTGTGGCTACCAGGGCAGCTTCTACAAACAGTTCTCTGAAGCTCTGAGCGAGACCACTGCAGGAGCTGGTTCTTTGTTCAAGAACAGTACTTTCCCTTCTTTCTCTTTTGTTTGGGCTCTTTTTCTATTGTGTTTATACACTGCTGTTTGAAAACCCTTTGTAATTCCTTTCCTGACCCTTTTCTGTTTTTGCTTTCCTGGGGGGAGGGGGTTTCCACGCTCTCTCAATATGGCGGATGTTGGGAGGGAGAGAGGTGATATCACATGATACTAAAGGGTTTAGGTTGTGTGTGGAGTTGGTTTGTAATTTTGCCATGTGTGAGGGAGGCTTGTGTGGGGTTTGGATTTTGGTTAGCTGAGAGAGGGTGACTGCGGTGTTCAGTGGCAGGGAGGAGGGAATGACTGGGGTAATGGTATGTCGGGTTTCTAGGGTGGTGGGGTGAGGATGCACTATGAATGTTTGGCTGTTGGGTTGCTTGGATGAGTTTGTTAAAGGGGGATGGATTCAGGGTAATTGGGTTAGCTTTGGGGTCTCTGAGGATGATTGGAAAGGGAGTGTGGGTCTACGGAAGGGGGGACAGTGTGGATTTGCATTCATAGTCTAAGGGTCTTGATTAGATTCCCACCCATGGATGGGAGAATGGTTTGGGTGATTGGTGGGGAGGGGGGGCCGTCATTCAGCTGCAGAGTAGGGGGACTCTATCCATCACTGAGAGGGAGGGGGTGGGTGGGATGTTAATGTGACTTGGGGGTTGGGTAGTTTAGTTGAAAACGCCAAGTGTACACCCAGCTTTGTACAGTTGTTTGTTGTGGTATTGGAATTTACTGTTTGTTTGTTTTTTATGGTAAAATGTGTCAGCTTTGTTTGGCTGGCTGGTTGCTTTTCTTCTCTCATTGTATTATTGCTTGACTGTTTTTGGATCTGGTTCCAGTGGGTACTCCACTTCATATAATCTCCCTTAATATTTGTGGGATTTTGAGTCCCATTAAATGCTCTCATTGGACTGTCGTGGCACTCCTGCAGGAGACCCATCTGACCAGACCTAAACATAAGCTCTGCCGGAATTGGGTGGGGGCGGGGCAATTTTTTTTTGTATCATCTGGATCTCGCCACGGGGTGGGGGGGGGGTGTTTTGGTACACCACTCCTTACCATTAGAGGTGGTGCAGTCGGAGTCTGACAATGCGAGTTGATACCTGATTTTGCACTGTAAACTGAGATGTTTGTACTAGTTAATGTGTATGGTCCCAACATGGATTCTGATGAGTTTTTTGCTCATTTGACTTACAAGTTGAGAATTGGTCTGCTTTACTAATGATTTTGGGAGATGATTGCAATGTTTGTATGGATAATAGAATGGACCACTCTAGCGGTCACACAGAAGGACAAGGGGAATCTCAGACACTGGGTTCTCTGGTAACACACTTTGGATTGATGGATGTATGGCAGGAGGCTAACCCAGGCTTCCAGGATTTCACATTCTTTTCTCTTCAACATCAGTTCTACAGTTGTTTTGGACTTTTTTCTTTGCTTGGGAGATTCCTGCATGTTTCAGTGTCAGAGCGAAATTCTTTCTTGCCAGCTTTCTAATCATCCAGTTTTGTTTTTGCTTTTTGGTGGGGGGATTCCCCCACATGGCAACACATGGAGACTATTTCTTTGTTAGGCTGGAAGGCCTTTAGGGACTTGGTTCGAGTATTGCAGGACTTTCAAGCAGTACATGATCCGCAGATCTACAATCCCGTCCTGCAGTATTGGACCTTTAAGGCAGTTCTGCAGGGTCACCTTGGTTGGTGTAATCGGGAGGATTGAGAACAATTGGTACATCAAATTGCTGCCCTGGAATTGTTACTTAAAAACTTGTTCTACTTATGTATATAGGCAGCTGGGTCTGTTCCAGGATCGTTTGAGAGCTCTAGATGTTGACAGGCATTTGTCCTATCGCTTTACTAGGCTGTACTACCATAAGCATGGTAACAAAATGGGTGCCCTGTTAACTAGAGCTGTCCTATGTCAAATCGCAGCTACCACTATAGTTTTTGTGATTGCCAGGGTAGCGTCCAGATGGCTGCTGCTGATATTGCTGATATTTTCTTGTGTCATTTCTGAACTCTGTATACTGGGGTGGGGGATCCTGCACCCGCAGCCTGTGAGGCATTTTTGGACTGGGTTTGTTGGCTGTGCTGTCTGATAAGATCTCACTTTTGGAGACGCAGCACACTGTTGGTTGCTTACAGCCTTGAAGGCGAGCGGGGCCTGACTATTTCTTGCCTGAGTTTTACAAGGCATTTTGGGAGGACTTGCTCCCTTTATGAGCAAAGTATTTGGGCACATGGGGTTGAACGGGTGGGGCACAGATGATCTGCTGGCCAACATAGTGGTTTTGATTCCCAAGAAGGGCAGGGATCATAAGGATATTGAAGCTTATCAACCAATTCCTCTTATTAATATTGACATGAAAGTTCTGGCTAAGATTTTGCAGTTGAAGTTGAAGGTGTATTTGCCTCTCTTGGTTCATCAGGACCTGAATACAGAGAGATCTGAGATCCTGGGTTGACGTGCCTTTGTCGTGGGGAGGCTGCATAAATTTAGTTAAGATTAATGTGTTGCTCCATCTATTGTATCCGTTTCAACACCTGCGCTGTAGGGTTTCAGGGGCCATATTTTGGAAAATTATTAGGTGGATTTCTAGTTTTGTATGGCATCGTACTGCCCGGACCACGCTTTCTATCCTGTCAGCCTAAATGTGAAAGGGGTATGGGCCTCCCCAGCCTGGAACTTTACAGTTAAGCATTGGTTTTGATGTGTGCTGATTAGAATCGAGTTGGCTTCATTTGGAAAGGGTTAAGACAGGGTAAAACCCTCTATCCTTCTTAGCCACCTCAGGTGGAACAAGTACAGTGGTTCACCATCTTTTATGGAGAAATTTTGTCTTAGCCCACACACTCCAAGTTTGGTGTCTGGTCTGTAGTCTTTTACATATTTTGATGGGGGAACTCTCCCCATTGACCTCCCTTAGCAAGAATTCATGACTGTCCTATTGTACTTTTTATCCTGAGATGAGGAGTAGTTGGGAGTTCAGGGACTCTGTTTTGTGTGGTTGTTGGGCACTGGTGAGGTTTTGCATGACTTCATACCTTGTGTAAGGAGTTTTCCCTTCAGTGCTCTATCCAGTCTGTGAATCTCTAAATGAGGGAGGCAGTTTCTCGTCTTAGGGCTCGGGGCTGGTGCTACTGTATTCTGTTGCCTCTTGAGAAATTTCTTTGCACAACAGATAAAGGCAAAGGATTGATTTTGGGGCTTTATTGGCAGCTGATGGAGGTGGACTCTCCCTTGCCATATTTCCAGCATCTTATGGAACATTGGAATGTGGAGTTGCAAACTGATTTTGATGATTCTGACTGGGACGTAATTTGAGCATCTGTCTCCATATGTTGCTGAAGGATGGAAGTCTAAAGAATAAGATGGGAGAGTTAGAATATATAGCACTAAATGAAAGGTTAGATATGATTGGAATATCAGAGACATGGTGGAAGGAGGACAACCAGTGGGACACTGTGATACCTGGGTACAAACTATATCGTAATGATAGAGCTGATAAAATTGGTGGAGGGGTTGCGCTCTATGTTAGAGAGGGCATTGACTCAGAAAGGATTAAAGTTTTGCAGGAAACAAAATCTGCTGTAGAATCTATATGGATTGAAATTCCATATAAAAGGGGGAAGGCAATGGCAGTGGGGGTATACTATCGAGCACCTGGCCAGAATGACCAAATGGATGATGAAATGCTCAAAGAAATCAAGGAAGCTAACAAAAGTTACAGCGCAGTAATAATAATGGGTGATTTCAATTACCCCGGTATCGACTGGGTCAGTGTCACATCAGGACATGCTAGGAAGATAAAGTTCCTAGATGAAATAAATGACTGCTTCTTGGAGCAGCTGGTTCATGAACCAACCAGAGGGGAAGCCATATTAGACCTAGTCCTTAGTGGAACACCAGATCTAGTGCAAGAGATAAGGTTGTTGGGGCCACTTGGCAATAGTGATCATAGCATGATCGCCTTTGATTTAATTAGTGGAGGAGGGATAGTAAGGAAATCCACAGTACTACCTTTTAACTTTCGAAAGGGAGACTATGATAAAATGAGGAAAACAGTTAAGAAAAAACTAAAAGGAGTAGTTTCAAAGGTTAAAGACGTACATCAAGCTTGGGTGTTGTTGAAAAATACTATCTTGGAAGCCCAGACATGCTGTATTCCACGCTTTAAGAAAAGTGGAAGGAAGTCCAAAAAACTGCCAGCATGGTTTAAAGGTGAGATCAGAGAGGCTGTTTTTGCCAAAAAAGCATCTTTCAGGAAATGGAAAAAAGAGCCAAACGACGAAACCTGGAAACAGCACAAGCACTGGCAAGTCAAATGCAAGGCATTGATAAGGCAGGCAAAGAGAGAATTTGAGAAGAAGCTTGCTGTGGAAGCAAAAACGCAAAATAAAGACCTTTTCGTAGCAAAAAACCTGTGAGAGAGTCAGTTGGTCCATTAGATGATAAAGGGGTTAAAGGAGCACTAAGAGGCGACAAGGCGATAGCGGAGAGACTGAATGAATTTTTGCTTCGGTCTTTACTGAGGAAGATGTACGGATGTTACCCATGACTGAAGTGGTATTTAAAGGTGCGGAAGAATTGAAGGAAATATCGATACATCGGGAAGATGTCTTACAACTATTAGATAAACTGAAGAGTAGCAAATCACCTGGGCCAGATGGTATACATCCAAGGGTGTTGAAAGAACTGAAATATGAGATTGCAGACCTGCTATCAGTAATTTGTGAACTATCATTAAAATCATCTCTAATACCTGGATTGGAGGATCGCCAATGTAACACCAATTTTTAAAAAGGGTTCCAGGGGTGATCCAGGAAACTACAGACCGGTGAGCCTGACGTCAGTACCGGGAAAAATGGTAGAAACCATCATAAAGAATAAAATTACTCAGCATGTAGATAGTCACAACCTAATGGGAGACAGCCAACATGGCTTTAGACAAGGAAGATCTTGTCTTACTAATCTGTTATGTTTTTTTGAAGGAGTGAATAAACAGGTGGACAAAGGTGAGTCAGTTGATATTGTGTATCTGGACTTTCAGAAAGCCTTTGACAAAGTCCCTCATCAGAGACTTTTGGCAAAACTAAAGAGTCATGGGATAGGAGGCAGTTTGTGGATCAGGAACTGGTTAAAAGATAGAAAGCAGAGGGTAGGGCTAAATGGCCAATTTTCCCAATGGAGAAAGGTGAATAGTGGTGTACCCCAGGGATCTGTGCTGGGTCTGCTGCTTTTTGACATATTCATAAATGACCTGGAAAGTGGAATAACGAGTGAGGTGATCAAATTTGCAGATGACACAAAACTATTTAAAGTTGTTAAAACCCAAGAGGATTGTGAAAAATTGCAAGAGGATCTTGATAAATTGGAAGACTGGGCATCAAAATGGCAGATGAAATTTATTGTGGACAAGTGCAAGGTTATGCACCTAGGGAAGAACAACCCAAACTATGGTTACACGATGCAAGGTTCCACATTAGGAACCACCACCCAGGAAAAAGATTTAGGCGTCATTGTGGATACCATGTTAAAACCCTCGGCCCAGTGTGCAACGGCGGCCAAGAGAGCAAATAGAATGCTAGGTATGATAAGGAAAGGAATAGAAAATAAAACAAAAGATATTATAATGCCTCTATATCGTTCCATGGTGAGACCGCACCTTGAATATTGTGTGCAATTCTGGTCGCCGTATCTTAAAAAGGATATAGTGATTTTAGAAAAGGTTCAGAGAAGAGCCACCAAAATGGTAAAGGGGATGGAAGGATACTCCTATGAAGAAAGGCTAAAAAGGTTAGGGCTCTTTAACCTGGAAAAGAGACGGCTGAGGGGAGATATGATAGAAGTCTATAAATTAATGAACGGAGTGGAACGGGTAAACGTAGATCGATTGTTTACCTTATCAGAATATAGAAAGACTAGGGGACATGCAATGAAGCTACAGGGTAAACTATTTAAGACTAATAAAAGAAAATATTTTTTCACTCAACGTGTAATCAAACTCTGGAATTTGTTACCGGAGGATGTAGTAAAGGCTGTTAGTGTAGCTGGGTTTAAAAAAGGTTTGGACAAGTTCCTGGAGGAAAGGTCCATAAACCATTAGTAAGAAGTGACCGAAGATATCAATGCTTGACCCAGTACAAGCATTGTGGAACTTGTGTCTCTTGGGGAAACTGCTAGGTACATATGACCTAGATTGGCCTCTGTTGGAAACAGAATACTGGGCTTGATGGACCTTGGTCTGACCCAGTATGGCATATCTTATGTTCTAGTGATATGTTTGTTACATTGGGTTTACCATTTTCCAATGTTTTTTCTACACCATGCAGAGACCACATTGGGAATATGTTGTCATGGGTGTGGTTTTGCTGGACCTGCCCATTGGCTTCTGCTTTTTGGGTGCAGGTACACAGAGTAATAGGGGAGATACTCAAGCAGTGGGTATTTCTCACACCCTAGTCGTAAAGAAAGGTGATCCAACTGACTGTGGAAATTATCGCACAATCGCTCTGATCCCTCATGCCAGCAAGATTCTACTGAAGATTATTCAAAAGAGACTACAGCCATACCTAGAACAAGAACTACCTGAAGTGCAAGCAGGGTTCAGGAAAGGGCGAGGAACGAGAGACATCATTGCGGATGTGAGATGGATCCTTGAAAAGACTAAAGAATACCAAAAGGATATCTATTTGTGCTTTATCGACTATAGCAAGGCTTTGGACTGTGTAAACCATGAGAAACTCTGGGCCACATTAAGAAGCATGGGTATACCAGAACACCTGATCGTTCTCTTGCGCAATCTGTACATTGATCAAGAAGCAACAGTTTGAACGGAACAAAGAGAAACAGAATGGTTTAAAATAAGCAAAGGAGTAAGACAAGGCTGCATACTTTCCCCCTACCTATTTAATTTATATGCAGAACAAATCATCAGAGAAGCAGGACTGTATGAAGACAACAGAGGTGTGAAGATTGGTGGAAGACTCATCAACAATCTTCGCTATGCTGATGATTCCACATTACTGGCTGAAAGTGAAGATGATCTGAAGCATTTGCTTCTCACAATCAAAAAACATAGTCTCAAAATGGGCCTGCACCTTAATGTAAAGAAGACAAAGATCATGACAACTGGCATAATCAACAGGTTCATCGTTGAAGGAGAAGAAATTGAAATCGTGAACAACTTTAACCTACTTGGATCAACTATCAATAAAGAAGCAACAAGCAGTCAAGAAATCAGATGACGCATTGCTCTTGGCAGAATGGCTATGAAAGACCTAGATAAGATTCTCAAGAGCAGAGATGTCTGTCTCCATACAAAGATTTGACTTGTTCAAGCCATGGTATTTTCAATAACATCATATGAATGTGAAAGCTGGACAGTGAAAAAGACAGACAGGAAGAAAATCGATGCCTTTGAATTATGGTGCTGGCGGCGAATACTGTGTATACCATGGACTGCCGAAGAACAAACCAGTCGGTACTAGAGGAGATCAAACCTAAGCTCTCTTTAGAAGCTCAGATGACAAGACTTCGACTTTCATACTTTGGACACATCATGCGAAGAGAGAGATCATTAGAGAAAGACATCATGCTTGGCAAGATAGAAGGTCAACGCAAAAGAGGAAGGCCAGCAATGAGATGGATCGCTACAATAACAGCAGCTACGGGTACCAGTTTGTCAACAATGAGCCACCTGACTGAAGACCAAACACAATTTAGGATAGCTATCCAGAGGGTCGCCATGAGCCGACTCCGACTCGACGGCACTTAACAACAACAGTCGTGTAGTGGGTTATTAGCACGACATGGATGCCCCTGTGCCGAGCAGGGTTTGGCTACTGGATTGCTTTTAGTGGCCCAGTTTACTATCAGTTGTTTTTTTTGAAAGAATACTCCTTCCTCTGTGGGATTTTTATTTATTTATTTATTTACAGTCTCTTTTATACCGCGCTATTTGACACCAGTGCGGTTTACAATGAACATTAAACTACACATCTCAGTTTAGTGATTTCTGCTTACAGTGAACAGGTATAATAACTTGGGTATACATTAAACCGGTTCCTTAACAGGGAAAACATGATAAATATATACAAGCCACTTTATGCAGCTATATATTGGGTTATATGAAACTGCATAAGCTTCTCATGGTGGGTGGAGGATAAAAGTGTGATTGCGAGTGTTCAGTCTAAGAATGTGAGATGCATGGGCTTGAGGTGCTGCCTTGAGGTGTGAAAGTAGGTGGGTGTGAGGGGGAGACTGAAACATCATAGTGAAGGAGAAAAAGGTGATGTTTCAGTGCCTTCTTGAATTGGGAGAGATCACTGATGGTTCTAATAGTCGCTGGTAGAGTGTTCCAGCAGGATGGTGCAAAGAAGGCAAAGGCTCTAGATCTAGTGACTTGGGAACACTTCGTGCTTGCCTTAGGTAGAATGAGGGTATTTTGGTATTTTGCCTTAGGTAGAATGAGGGTATTTTGGTATTTTGCCTTAGGTAGAATGAGGGATGTCTTATGCAGGTATTTATTTATTTATTTATTTATTTATTTATTTAACATTTCTTCTATACCGCGCTATTATAATCAGTGCGGTGTACATCGAACAAAACATACTACAATGCATACAAGCAACATTGAGTTTACATAGAACAGGAAAAGAAACATAGGACAACCGGGGTAACTATTCACAGGGTAACTATTTACAGGTTAAATTAGTATTGTCACCAATACTCTAAGCTAATTTGGTATCAACTTCATTTTGTGGACAGGCGTAAAATTAGTGGGTGGGCAAGAGTATAGGCTAACCATTTTCTGGTTGTAATATGGTGCTATGGTAGCTGTGACATGAGAGAAGTTTACCCGATGTGTGGGTGTCAGGGTTGGTGTCAGGGTAGCATATTGTGAATAAGTGGTGTTTCAAAGCTTTACGGAATAGGATTAAGCTTTTGATGCCACGGATTTCATGAGGAAGGGCGTTCCAATTTAGGGGAGCGAATATGGAGAAAGCCCTGTTGGATGTGGTCTTAGTACATGACGTCATCATCCTGGGGACTATTAAGGTGTTCATTGCTGTGGATCTCCTGTCTCTGTTTTCCAGGGTGCTGTGGATTAGTTTGCTAATCGGTGTAGGTGGGTAGTTATTCAGGGCTTTGAAAGTAAGGACTAATGACTTATATTGGAGTCTGGCGAGTAACGGTAGCCAATGCAGATTTTTCATGATTGGTGTTATGTGGTCAGTTCTTGATGATCCAGAGAGAACTCTTGCAGCTGCATTCATTGCCAGGCGGAGCGGATTTAAAGTTGATTGAGGCAGGCCGTGGAGGGCGATGTTCGCAAAGTCCAGGTGTGGGAGGACTAATGCCTGAAAGGTTGTCCGGTAGTCATTGGATTCCAGTAGGGGGCGGATGTGACGTAATGTTCTGATTTTGTGATATATAGACTTTGTAACGTTCTTCACATGTGTAGTCATATCTAGGTGCTGGTCCAATGTGATGCCCAGATATCTGATTGTAGGTTTGGACTTCAATTCAAAATTCAATTCAATCCAAAATTGCCCAGGTGGAGATAATTGTGGGGCATAATTAATCAATATGATGTCATTTAGGGAACGTATTGGAAATAGAGGGTGGGGTGGGTGGGGGTGTAATTTTCTCTGGCTATCTGAGTGGGCATGCGGACAGATACAGCCTGTAGGGGATTTGATGTCTATTAAGTTGCTTGGATGACACTGTTTGCTTTTTTTGTGAATCTGCTTTGTATATACCTGGAGTGCACTGCTTGGCTGGTTTAAATAAAATGTTTTAAAACAAAGACCCAACATGGCTATTTTTTAAAATTTATAGGTACTTAGTGATTTTCCCCGTTTAGCTTATGAAATTCCCACGATTTATATTTGGGAATTAATTCTTCGCTTTTATGAAGATTCACCCTAGGCAGTATACACCAGGTCTCCTCTTACAAAGGCAAGTTACATAGTGGTATCAGCATAATGACCCATATCAGCATAATAGACATTTAGGGCCCGATATTTAGTTGTGCTGCTGAACTTTAACCCCGGATATTCAATCCGGGGCCATATCCGGCCACCAGAATCGAATATCTGGGTCTGCTGCAACACTCTGCATGGTGCAGAAGCTAGCCAGGGAGCGGTGATATTAAAGCGCTGCCCGGTTAACTCCCACGGGTAAAGATAGGTCAGCTTTGCCCACATTTATCTTTACCCATGGGTCGCTAACCGGGCTAGCAATTGGTGCCGCCTCTGCCATGCTCCAGAATGCCTATAACATGCCCGATTCTACATGGATAGCTTCAGCACAACTAGCAGTGCAGCCAGTAGATATCCGGCGGCACTAACCACATTAATGCCGCTGAATACCCCTCTATAGAAGCATTTATATGGTTTACAGGTTTTTAAACCATGTAAATGCCTTTGAATATCGGGCCCATAGAAGAGAGATAAACTTGGAGATAGGTAGTAATAATATGACAGAATGTCAGTAATGTGCACCTTAAAACAGCATTCAAATAACAGAAATAGGATAGTGTGAGCAGAATACAAATGCTATACCTTAACAGGCCATCCACAGTCCTAAAGTTCGACCTTCAATGTCCCAAAAGATGATATAGTAATGTTAAATTAATTATTTAAATTTTTTAAAATTATTTATTGGACCGTTTGTCTGGGGAGGAAGAAAGAAAATCCCTCTCGTAACAAATACCTTAATATGCAGCACAGTGGAACATTCAAATAACTTAGGATACTCCCAATGTCAGCACAGCACAAATGATGCACCATAAAAAGCAACATGGCAGCACAGATATATAACATAGATAGGATACTCACAATGTTAGCACTATACAATAAAACATCCAAATAGGTAGCAGAGGGGTAGGTGCATTTTGGACATATAGATAGATAAGACAGGCAGAATAAAGGTGTAAGGATCATAAAAATGGTACCTAGATACTTTATTTAGGTTATTTGTTAAACCACCCTTTGCTAGAACACATCAGGGTGGTACACTTGTAAAGGTAACTATAACAAGACAAGTGTATGCATATAATTGCAAGTAGCACAACAATAATTAATCACCATAAGGCAAAATAGATGATTTTACAATATCCTTTTCTCCTCCTGGCCATTCTACAGACCATTCAATCTACTCTGTTTTCTATTTTTTACACCATTCCCAATCCATAATAGATCATTGCCTCCTATTCCATGACTTTTAAATTTCCTCAGGAATCTCTGATGTTGGACTTCATCAAATGCTTTCTGAAAGTCCAAATACACTGTAAAACACATTTTAGAAAGGCTCTTCAGATTCCCCCTCCCCCCCACCCCCCGGATGTACAAGTCAAAATGTCCAAAGTTTACATGGGAGTGGCAGTAGAAAATGTGGGTATTTGTAAATGCATTCTAAAATTGACAACTACACCTCAAAACATAAACATCTCTGTCAGTATACAAGGAAACAGGGACTTTATTATGCAGATTCAAAATATTGACCTTGGTGGGACTGGCAACATAAATGTGTCTGCGCCAGCATTTTAGGACGCGCATGTGGATATTTATTTATGTGAACTTGTATATTGCCTTTCCAGAATCAAAGCAGTTTACATTGAATTCCATAAGCAATAAAACCATAAATTACATGGAACAGTGATAACAGCATGTGTCAAATAACTGTACATATAACATAAATCACATCATTTATAATTTGATTCCTTGAACTTATTTACATGTGGAATGGTCTAGTGGTTAGGACAAGGTACTTCAGGCCGGAGGGCCGGGGGTGCAAGTCCCACCTGCGGACAGCAATCTCAGGCCAGAAGGACTGGGGTTTCTAGTCCCACAGGTACTCCTTGTGGTCTTGGGCAAGCCACTTAACCCTCCATTGCCCATGTTCCCTGTAAGTATTATCGTATGTGTCTCATATCCCCTCGTGTTAAATGTATCCCCCAATTGACCGCTTTGACCCGGTGAAAAGCGGGATATAAATACAGCTAAATAAATAAATAAAAATAAATGTATCATGCAGTAACATCTGTTTGATCTAGTTAGCCTATTATAACAATTACTTTGACTTACAGAATAATTTATTGAACTTATTTACATCAGGTATTAAGCATCTCTGAAAGGTGTACTAAACACATTGCATTGTGAACTAGGATTGACCTTAAATGATTTGAATCAAGGTACTGAGTCCCCAAAATGTTCTTTAAAGAGGTTTTTAGCAGTTTGTGGAATGCATTCGGGTCTGTGGTGGATCTTATATTTTCTGGAAGAGTTCCAAAGAGTTGGCACATAGAGTGAGAATTCTCTTTTGGATGTTGATGCATTGCTTTTGCTGTATTCCAGTGGTACGACCAATGTGTTTTTTTCCGCCACCTCTATGTGTTCTGGTTTCTGGGGTGGTTTGGATGAGAGTGGTTTGGAATCCAAATACGTTGTGGGTTCTTTTTGTAAAGTTTTGAATGTTGTGTGTAGTATTATGAACTTTATCCTGCTTTCTATTAGTAACCGTGAAGTTGTTTTAATACCGGTGTGATATGTTCCTGAATTGGCGCTTGGGTAATGACTCTTGCTGCTGTGTTTTGAGCTATTTGCAGACAGTGAATGACATGCTTTGGGAGAATACGGTTGCGGATATCTATTTGTGGGATGATCATTGCCTGCACTGTTCAGAAATCGCTTGTTGATAGGAGTGGTCGCAGATGTTGAAGCATCTTCAGTTTTGAGTATATTGCTCTGACAGTATTGTTTGTGCTTAGTCATGCTGAGGTATTGATCCAATGTGACACCTAAATATCTCACTTCGTTTTGCACTTCTAGGATTGCTGCTTTTACTTTTATAGTATCTAGTGGTCTGATTGATTTGTCCCTTGAAATAAAATGCACACCTGTCTTTTTGTAATTTATACGTAAATTATGCTCAGATAGCCATGTAGTGATGTAGTTGAAACATGCTGCTATTTTTGTAAGGTCTGGCTGCTTCATATATAACATGATGTCATCCACATAAAATTGTTTCCCTGAATTATCTTGCATATGGGTTGTATGTATAAATTAAACAATAGGGCTGATAGCGCAGACCCCTGAGGAACTCCTTGCGTTTGACTGTCCCCCTTTTTCCCACTGCCCGACCCAAGGATGGCCTGCCTTAGCCTGGATAGGGTGGCGGGTATCCCCGGCTGCAGCAAAAGCACTATTTATTCCACCTTTGAGGTAGAATACAGCAACCTGATCGGCATCGGAAGGGAGCAGGCAGGTGAGCTCCTCCTTGCTCCCCACCACGAGGTCTATCAAGCCGAAGAGACCAGCCTTAAAAATCTTCAGCGCCTCTAGGTGCCCCCACCATGGTACCTTCAAGTAACTCTCTTCTGTCTTGCTTCCCACTGCTGGCATTGTTCTTCCTCCCACTACCCGCCTAGAACTTGCTACCCACTGCCTGCACTATACTGCTACTCATTGTTGGCATTGAACTACTACCCACTGCCTGCATAGCATCACTACCCTCTGCTTGCTTAGCATTGCTCCCATTGCCTACATCGTACTGCTACCCACTGCTGGGCATAGAACTGCTACCCATCGCTGCATAGAACCATTGCTTATTCATTGCTTGCATAGTACTGCTACCCACTGTTTTGCATACTGTCATCACCCACTGTTTTGCATACTGTTGCCACCCATTGTTTGCATAGTATTGCTACCCACTGTTGCATTGAACTGTTATCCGTTGCTTATCCATTGTTGCATCGTACTGCCACCCATTGATTGCATACTGTTGCCAACCATTGTTACATAGTACCGTCACCCATTGTTGTTTAGAACTGTTATACACTGCTTATCCTCTGCTTGCTACCCATTGCTTGCATTGAACTGCTACCCACTACCTGCTTGTCGGCCTATCAATTGCTACCCGTTGTCTGCCTATCAATTGCTGCCCATTGCTTGCACAGACCTTGCTGCCCACTACCATGGCCCCACATCTCATTGTCCTCCTCTTCATTATCCTCCCCAACTGCCTCCCCTCCTTCCAACACCCTCCCTCCTCTTCCCCCTACCCTTCCCCTACCTTCCTCACTTCCCCCTCCACTCTGCCCCCTAGCCTTGCACCAGCTCTTGAGCTTCTTCACACCATCCCCTGCATTCAACCAGCCCCTCTCTCTTTAAGGCAACCCCACCCTCGCTTCCGCCATACTATCTCCACTATACCTCACTCTCTAATACTCCTTCTCCTTCTCTCATCTGGTAACATCAATCCCAACCCTGCCCCCCCCCCCCCCGATTTCTTTCTCACAGCAAAAAAAGTTCCTCACGTACCCCATCTAATCTCATCCACATCCCACTCCTCCCTCCTTCCGCCCTCCCCCATTCATCCCACAATCACTTATCCATAAATATCAACTCCAACCCTACCCCCAAAAATAATCCCTCACATAACCTACCTGATACCATCAATTTACCCCTCATTTCCTCTCCCTCATGTCCCTCTTCGAGAGCACACCCACCCACACCCTGCTCCCTCTACATCTCGGCATTACCCTAGAAATAGACCCCCACGCTACTCTGATAAGAAATCTACACGTAATTTATCCAACCTTATCCATCCTTATCCATATCCCTATCCTCCCCCCCTCTGCTCTCCTGTTTTCATGTGCCCTATGGAACGCATGCTCAGTCATCAAAAAAACCCCTTTTATTCATGACCTTCTCATCTCCAATGCCCTACACCTTCTTGCCTTGACCGAGACCTGGCTCCCCCCAGACGACACCGCATCCATTGCCTCTCTGCTATGGGGGCTACCAGTTCTCCCGTACACCTCGATCTACTGGTCACGGTGGTGGTGTTGGCCTCCTACTCTCTCCTTCCTGCCAATTCCAACCCCTTCTGCCACCCCAATCACACTCCCCCCCCCTTCTCCTTCGAAATCCACTCCATTCGCCTCCTCTCACCACTTCCCCTCCGAATAGCTGTTATCTATCGCCCACCGGACAAATCCAAATCAGCATTCCTCACCGACTTTGATTCCTGGCTTTCTGCCTTTATGGATCCCTCCTCCCCCATTCTTATTCTTGGCGATTTCAACATTCACATTGACAACCCCTCCAACCCCCATGCCTCAGTTCCTCACTCTTACCTCCTCGTTCGACCTCCAACTTTGCTCCACTGCCCCCACGCATCTACACGGCCACTGCCTTGACCTAATACTATTCTCCAACTCCTCTTCTTCAAACTTCCGCAAATCAATCCTTCCCTCATCTGACCATCACCTCTTAACATTTACTCTTCAACTTCCACCATTCCAACCTCATCCTGTCTCCTCCAACCTATTTAGAAACCTTCATAATATTGATCCCCTGACTCTCCTCCACCATCTCTCCATCTCTTTCCACCATTTTATCCTCCAAGTCCGTCAACGAGGCATTATCTTCATACAATGCTACACTATCCTCAGCCCTTGACACTCTTGCCCCTCCCACCCCACGTCCTGTCAAACGATCTACTCCCCAAACCTGGCTTTCACCCACAATCCATTACTTACGCATCTGTGCCTGTTCTGCCGAATGAGCTTGGTCCAAATCCCGCTCCCCGGAAGACCTTCTACACTTCAAATTCATGCTTGGCTCCTTCCAGTCAGCCTTAGCACTTGCCAAACAAGATTACTACATCCATCTGACCAACTCCTTTGCCTCTGATCCTCGCCATCTCTAATACCCTCAATTCTCTCCTCAAGGTCCCCCCGCCCCTGATCCCGCCCTCCTTTTCTGCCCAAACCCTAGCCAACTACTTCCACGACAAAATCCACAAGATTACCCTCCAATTCCCTACCCTCCCATCTACCTCCCCTCCTCCCCAATTCTCCTCCCCCATCCATACTCCCTCTGCCACCCTCTCCTCCTCCCCTCCAATCTCTGAGGAAGAAACTGCACTCCTTCTGTCCCCCTCCAAACCCACCACCTGTTCATCAGACCCTATCCCCACCCATCTCCTATGTTCCATCCCCCTCACCATTGCCCCCTCCATCACTCATATCCTCAACCTCTCACTTGCCACTGCAATTGTCCCCGTTGACTTCAAACATGCTGTTGTCACACCCCTCCTCAAGAAACCCTCACTTGATCCCACATGCCCTTCTAACTATCGACCCATCTCCCTCCTTCCCTTCATATCCAAACTACTAGAACAAGCAGTCCACCGTCGCTGCCTCGACTTCCTCACTTCCCAGGCCCTCCTCGACCCACTTCAATCTGGCTTCCGTCCCCTACACTCCACTGAAACGGCATTCACAAAAGTCATAAACGACCTGTTCCTGGCTAAATCCAAGGGTCTCTATTCTATCCTCATCCTTCTTGACCTTTCTGCTGCCTTTGACACCGTTGACCACAACCTTCTCATCACCCTCTCCTCACTTGGCTTCAAGGACTCCGTACTATCCTGGTTCTCCTCCTACCTCTCCCATCACTCATTCAGCGTATGCTCTGGTGGCTCCTCCTCCTCCCCTACCCTGCTCCATGTAGGTGTACCCCAGGGATCTGTCTTGGGCCCCCTCCTCTTCTCTCTCTATACCAAAGGCCTTAGTGCGCTTATCTCCTCCCATGACTTACAGTACCATCTCTATGCCGATGACTCACAAATCTACCTCTCTACACCTAATATTTCTCCAGTAACCCAGTCCAAGATCTCTGCCTGTCTTTTGGACATCGCTGCCTGGATGTCTCATCGACGATTGAAATTGAACATGGCCAAGACTGAACTCCTTGTCTTTCCACCTAACTCTTCCCCCCCACTTCCCCCTCTCTCAATCCATGTGGATGGGTCTATTATCCTTCCTGTTCCCTCGGCCCGCAATCTAGGGGTTATCTTTGACACTTCTCTCTCCTTCTCCGCTCATATCCAGCTTGTAGCTAAGACCTGCCACTTCTTTCTCTACAACATCAGCAAAATCCGCCCCTTCCTCTATGAGCACACTACCAAAACACTTATCCACTCCTTAATCTCCTCTCGCCTTGTTTACTGCAACCTACTCCTCGCTGGTCTCCCCATGAGCCACCTTCTTCCCCTTCAATCTATACAAAATCACGCTGTTCAACTTATCTTCTGCCAGCCTCACCATGCCCATATTACTCCTCTTCTCAAGTCGCTTCACTGGCTCCCTGTCCAGTTTCGCATCCAATTCAAGTTTCTCCTGCTGACCTATAAATGCATTTACTCTATGGCCCCTCAATACCTCTTTTCTCTCCCTACGTCCCCTCTCAAAATTTGCGCTCCGCTAACAAATTACTTCTATCAATGCCCTTCACCCGCACCGTGAACTCCCGACTGCGCTCCTTTCACCTTGCTGCAACTTATGCCTGGAACAGCCTTCCTGCGTCTGTACGCCAGGCATCCTCCCTGGCCCTCTTCAAATCCAGGTTGAAGACCCACCTCTTCACCATTGCATTCAGGTCCTGACTCCTTCCTCATCTCACCCTAACCCCCGTCAAAGTTTATGACCAAACTACAGACCAAACTGTACCACACCATACCTTGCGTAGAACTGACTAATGTACTGTTTTTTAACTAATGTACTGTTCTAACTAGATTGTAAGCTCTGATGAGCATGACTCTGACGGGCAGGGACTGTCTTGTATGTTGGCTACCTCTTGTAGGTTAGCTGTGCAACGCTGCGTGATTGGTGCTTTAGAAGTGCTGACTAGTAGGGTTAGACGTGGTGTTAAACCTATTTTTATCTGCTGTCTCCTGTCAGTTAAGAATGATTTAAACCACATCAAGGTTTTATCCCTAAGACCGATTTCTTGTACCCTGATTAAGAGGAGATCATGACTTATGGAGTCATAGGCTGCCACAATGCCCAAGAATATTAGCATAAACCTGTTCTTTGCCTTTCTATCCCTTTTATTAGTCTGTCCATTAGCATTAGGAAGAGGGTTTCCACACAGTGTCCTACTCTGAACCCATGTTGCTGTGGGTCTAGGGGAGTGTTGCTATTGATGTGATCCTGCAACTAGAATTGTACTCTTTCTTTTTTTTCTATCATTTTTACCAAAATGGTAGACTGGATATTGGCCTATAAGAGTTTGGGTCTGAATTTTCCAGAGCTTTGTTTTTTAAAGTTGGTCGGATAGAGTTGTTTCATTCTCTGGGCATGTACCCTTGTTCTAGTGAGGAATGAACCAGCTTGAGACGTGTGTGATAGTTCTTCATGTGACATTCTTATCCATGCTACTGGATATGGGTCTAGTGCTGCCATTGTTGTGTTGATGGTTTTTATAATGTTATCCAGTTGCTTTGTGGATATTAGGGAGAATTTAGACCAATAATTGCTTGTAACAGTTTTTACTGATTTGGATATGGGATCTGTCGATGGTTATTTGCCCACTTTTTCCATATAGAATGTAACCATTGTTTGAGTATTCAGAGTGTGAATTGTTAACAAATCCAAAAGATGATTTATCAATGCTTTCACAATGCCAAACATCTCCCTTGCTTGTTTATAGCAGACATTATAATTTTGATGTGGTAGTCTCTCTTGTTGATGCAGGTACGATATTAGTCTACTTTATTTATGTAAATTAATCTTTTGTCTGAACTCTTCGTTCTCCATTTCCTTTCTAATTGTCATAATTGCTTTTTTTATGTCTTGAATGTCTTCAGTATACCACACTGCACTTTTTCTTTTCCACTTCTTGTGAGTAGACCCTATGTACAAATCTGTAGCAGCTTGACTTATAACTGAATTCCAATTGATGGTGTCTGTGTCCGTTATATCTGTGGCCATTGTTTGAGCATTCAGAGTGTGACTTGTTAAGTCATTTAAGTCATCTTTTGGATTTGTTATCAATGCTTTCACAATGCAGATTTATTAAAGCAGTAGCTTAACCTTGCCTTTGTTTAACAGTGTAAAGGAGGGGGGGGCACCACTCTTGCTTCACTTGTTGCTTTCTGATACTGCCTAGAGTTTGCTACTAATATATGCATGCAGGTAATCAGTGTTTCAAAAGTTACTTAACACAATTAGGATATGTAGATCCAAAACATCCTACATGTCTGGATCTGCCATTTTGCAAACAGATGTGCAGTGCCATGGCAGTATACGAAGAGACCTAGATATTCATCAGCTATCCTTCTATGAAGGGGAGAAAATTATCATGGCAATAAGGGGACATGCCCCTGTCATCCCTACTGTTGAAATTTCAATTGCTGCCCCAAAAATGCCTCTGTCATGCCTCAATGCAATATGGATGTGATTGCACCAGACATTTGTAAATTCAGGCCTTTTTAAAATGTCTCTTAGGACATGGATATGATTTGCATGTGTGAATGGGTGTTTTCGGACATACAAATTATGAATAGAGCTTCTACAATGACCTCCTATATCAAACGGCCCATCTTTATCCACATGTTTATTCACATCTTCAAAAGCTTATTGCAGATTAGTAAGGTAAGACTTCCTTGGCAAAGTCAATATTGTTGTCAAATTAAACTGACTATCCATGTGTTGAGTAATTTTATTTTTTTATAATGGATTTTACCATTTTGCCCAGCATTGACATCAGACTTACCAGTCTGTAGTTTCCTGGATCACCCCTTGCAACCTTTTTAAAAAAATGGCATTATATGGATCACCCTCCAATCTTCAGGTGCCAGAGGCAGTTTTGATGGTAGATTACAAGTTACTAATAGCAGATCTGTAATTTCATTTTTGAGTTCTGTCAGCACTCTGGGGTGTATACCATCCAGTCAGATGATTTGCTACTCTTTAGTTTGTCAGTTTATCCTGTTATATTTACCAGTTTCACTGAGATTTTTTTCAGTTCCTCCAATTTGTCACCATTAAATACCATTTCTGGCATGGTAGCTCCCTTACATTTTCCTTAATAAAAAACCAAAGCAAAGAATACCTTATTTTATCATAGTCTCCCTTTTGAAAGTTAAATGTTAGTGCAGTAGATTTCCTTAGTATCTTCATTCCAGTCATTAAGTCAAATTTGATCATTACAGTCGATCTTGCCTAGTGGGCCCAATTCTGTTACCCCTCACACCAAATCCTGTATTTCACATAGGACTAGATCTGAAATTCCTCTGCCTGTTCAGTTGCTGAACAAGCTGCTCCATGAAGCAGTCATTTATTTCATCTAGGAACTTGACCTCCCTACCATGTTCTGACATATTATCCAGACAATATTGGGGTAATTGAAATCATCCATTATTATTGTGTTGTCAAATAAGTTAATCTTTCATCATTTATCTGTTCATTCTGGTCTGGTGGATGGTAGTATACACCCATCACTACTCTCTTCCTCTTTGCATATGAATTCCCATCGGTAAGTATTCCATTTTTTTCCTGCTGAACTTTTATTCTGTTTGATTCAATGTCCTCTCTAAGATACAGCACCATTCCTCTGTCAATTTGATCCACCCTATCATTGTGATATAATTTGTCCCCTGATATCATAGTATGCCATTGGTTATCCTTCTTCCACTAGCTCTCTGAGATGCCGATTGTATCTAAGTTTTCATTCAGTGCAATATACTGGATAAAGTAGTGTGGTTGCTGTCTTAGTCCACCTATTCTAAGTCTGCCATCTTATTTTTGAGGCTTTACAAACTGCTTAGCAGTTGATAGGGATAATTTTTAATCATTTAACTCTGTTGTTTACTTAGGGGCCACTTTAATAGGTGCAGAACTACAGTGAACTTTAACATGCCTTTAGTGTGCAAAACCAAGGCACGTTTAAGTGCAAAGCTATTGTGTTTCCTGTTGGAGGTGTGGACAGCAATTCTCTAGTAAATACGCAGCGCTGTTCATTAACATGGGTCACCAATACCTTGGGTGCAGTTAACTTCACCTATTGAGGTGGAGATAATTGCACCCATGCTATTTACAAGTATAAACCTGCGAGATAATGGCACGGTGCTCATTATGCCCACTCTGTACCCCCTACTCCAACCCTTCCATTTCCCACTGTCACGGCCATGTACTAAAAGCACAGGCCACAGCAATGTGGTTAGTAAATGCCAAACCCGTGCTAATCACATAGCACACTTGAGTAAAAGGGCTCCTTACAGGCAACAGGACTACTTCTGCCTTTACTGAAACCTTTCTATCAAGTTTCCCTATTTTAATAGTATCCTTCAAAGATACCTTATTCTGAACCATGTGCTCCTGAACGACTGTTGGCTTTTCCCAAGTCCTAGTTTAAAATCTGTTCTATTTAATAAATAAATAAATAATAATTTAAACTTGTTGCTACCAGGGCTTTGGAATAGTACATATGCCAAAGGAGATTGTGTTATAGGGGGTGGGAGGAAGGAGTAAGAGGATTTGGTGTGGTTGATTGGGGGGGGGGGGTAATGGGCTTGATTTTTATGTAGCATAATATGGCAGGAAATGTCTGATCGCTAATGGTTTGTTTTTATTTTATGTTGCTATGAACACTGAGGAAGTGGGTAAGATATTGAGTAAATAGGTAACTATGTAGCAAAGATTTCTCTCTGTACTTTCTTGGATTTCTGTAATTGCAGTATCCATGCACATTTTTACATGACTGGCATAGCTCTTAAATGTATCATAGATTAAAATAATCAAATCTACATAAACCTTGGAGTAATTTTTAAATATGTTTACACAGGTAAACGTGGTCATTCGTGTAAAAAAGGCCTTTTGAAAATTCCCCCTTGCAGGTAAAAGTATTTGGGCGTGGGTTGGATATTGATGGAGGAAAGGTACACCCATTGGGTAATACTATTTTCAAATCACTGCATGTATTTTCCAGTGCATAGTTTGCACCTACTGTAAAACAGATGCAAAGAACACAGGTAATTAACGAGACTTCCCTAAAATGCAAACAGGGTGAAGAACAAGAGACATTATCACAGATGTGAGATGAATCCTTGAAAAGACAAAAGAATACCAAAAGGATATCTATGGGTTTTATTGACTACAGTAAGGCTTTTTGACTGTATAAACCATGAGAATCTCTGGGCCACATTAAGAAGCATGGGTATTCCAGAACATCTAATAGTTCTTTTGCACAACCTTTACTTTGTTCAAGAAGCAACAGTTTGAATGAAACAAGTAGAAACAGAATGGTTTAAAATCAGCAAAAGTGTAAGACAAGGCTGCACACGTTCCCCTTACCTGTTTAATTTATATGCAGAACATATCATCAGAGAAGCAGGACTGTATAAAGGCAACCGAGGTGTGAAGATTGGTAGAAGACTCATCAACAACTTTCGCTATGCTGATGATACCACATTACTTTCTGAAAATGAAGACATTCTGAAATATTTACTTCTCAAGATCAAGGAACATAGTCTTAAACTGGGGCTGCACCTTAACATAAAGAAGACAAATATCCTGACAACTGGCAAAATCAATAAGTTGATAGAGAAGAAATTGAAATAGTGGACAACTTCAATCTGCTTGGATAATTAATAAAGAAATGACAAGCAGTCAAGAAATCCGATGACACATTGCTCTTAGCAGAATGGCTATGAAGGACCTAGACAAGATTCTCAATAGCAGAGATGTCACTCTTCATACAAAGATATAACTTGTCCAAGCCATGGTAAATTCAATAACATCTTATAGATGTGAAAGTTGGACAGTGAAAAAAGATAGACAGGAAGAAAATTGATGCCTTTGAATTATGGTGCTAGTGAAGAATACTGTGTATACCATGGACTGCCTGAAGAACAAACAGTGTTAGAGGAGATCAAACCAAAGCTTTCTTTAGAAGCTCAGGTGACAACTTCCATACTTTCGACACATCATGCGAAGAGAGAGATCATTAGAGAGAGACATCATACTTGGCAACACACAAAAGAGGAATGCCAGCAATAAGATTTAATAACAGCAGCTATTGATGCCACTCTATCAACAATGAGCCACCTGAATGAAGACCGAATACAGTTTAGGACAACTATCCAGAGGGTCACCATGAGTCGAGACTGACTCAATGGCACTTAACAACAACAATGTGCTTACCAACCCACCTTTCCACAGACCTGAAAGCTGAATGGGGAGATTGGAAACTGCCCTTGTTATTTCAGTTCTATATCTTAGAAACATAGAAAAATGATGGCAGATAAAGACTATATGGCCTATATAGTCTGCTCATTGATATCAACTACTAAGCTCTACATAGTCTCTTGTTTTCCCTTAGAGATCCTCTGTGTTTGTCCCATGTTTTCTTGAATTCAGATACAGTCCTAGTCTCCCACCTCTACTGGGAGACTATTCCATGCATCTGCCACTCTTTCTGTAAAGAAATATTTCTGCATATTACTCCTGAGTCTATCCCCTTTTGCCTTCATTCTATGCCCCCTCATTGCAGAGCTTTCTTTCAATTGAAAGAGGCTCTCCTCCTGTGTATTTATGCCACAGAGATATTTAAACAACTCTATCATATCTCTCCTCTCCATCTTTCTTCCAAAGTATACATAGAGATCTTTAAGTCTGTCCCCCATAAGCTTTATAACAAAGACTACCAACCATTTAAATTGCTACTGCCTGAACAGACTCCATCCTATTTACATCCTTTCAAGGGTACAGTTTCCACAATTGTACACAGCTCTCCAAATGAGGTCTCACTAGGGACTTATACACAGGCATTATCAACTCCTCCTTCTTGCTAGCCATTTCTCTCCATATGTACTCTAGCATCCATCCTAGCTTTCGCTGTTGCCTTTTCTACCTGTTTGGCCACCTTTAAAATCATCAACAATCACTCCCAGATCTTGCTCTTCTTTCATGGACAGAAGTACTTCACCCCTAATACTGTACTGCTTCCTTGAATTTTTGCAGCTTAAGTACATTACCCTGCATTGTGAAGCATTAAATCTGTCACCAAATTCTCAACCATTTTTCATGCTTTGCTAGATACCTCCTCATGCTATAGACACCTTCCTGGATGTTTATCCTATTGTAGATTTTGCTGTCATCTGCAAAGAGGCAAATCTTACCTGACAGCCCTTCTGCAATATCACTTACAAAAAATGTTAAAAAGAATTGGACCAATTCTGCAGTAGGCCACTGGTCATGTCCTTATCCTCAGAGTGAACTCTATTTATCAGTGCCCTTTCATGCCTCCTACTCAACCAATTTCTATCCCAGTTGGTCACTTTAGGGTTCATCCCTAGGGCACTCTATAAGTTGTCTTTGTAGAATCGTGTCAAAAGGTTTTGCTGAAATCTAAGTTTAGTACAACTCTACTTCTGCTACTATTAATCATTTATATAGTGCTTCAAGGTGTGCACAGCGCTGTACAGATGTATGTGCTGGTCTGCTACTCAAAGAAATTAATCAGATTTGTCTGACAAGACCTGCCTCTAATAAACCCATGCTGCTTCGAATCCTGCAATCCATTGGATTCCAGAAACTGCATTATTTTCTGTTTTAGCAATGTTTCCATTAATTTACTCACTAGAGATGTCAGACTAACTGGCCTGTAGTTCCTGACCTCATCTATGCTTCTTGGAAACAGTGACTCATCTCATGGCTGGCTGCGAAGTTCTGATGGCAGAAAATTTCTATACAGAAAGGCACAACAAAGTAGCACACCTCAATCCTTGGAAACTCTGTAAACACTACATCATCATTGTGCCTGAAAAGCACTGAGATCGTGACCCTGAAAATTACAGAGAATGAAGAGGTTATGATTGTCTGGGACATTCTCATTCTGACAGATAAAAAACTGGATGTGAGGAAACCTGATATAGTGGTAAAGGAGAAACACCAGAACAGCATTGATAAGAGGTGTTGGTTCCAAGTGATTATTCTGTGATTTGCATGGAGAGTCAGAAGATCCTGTAGTACCAAGAAATGCAGTTGGAGACCAAAAAAATGTGGCAGACAGATTCAGAAATATTTCCCATCGTATTGGGAGCCAAGGGCTTGATAAAGAAGAATTTCCAAGCACATCTTGACAAACTACCCATACATGTTAACATCTTCTGAACTCAGAAGGGACCTTTTTGGCACAATGCAAGTACTACGCTGAGCATTAGCAATAAATTTGAGAGACTGAGATCATATTCCACATACCCTGGCTTAGATGTGCGGTTCATGACTGTCATGGTATGCGCAAAACTAACCCATTTGGAGGAACTGCCCCAGAGCTATCAGAACTTAAGATCCTTCAGTACTCTTGGATATATCGAAACCTGGCCCCATCACCCTGTCTACTTTTGGTTTAGCTAACTCCTTATGAATACAGTCTTCTGAAAATCATTCAAGATCCGCCTCACTTTTCCTATTTGTGGGTGTTTTCTGAGGTCCTGCTCCTGGCCCTTCATCTGTGAACATAGAACAAAAATATTTATTAAGCAATTCCACTTTATCCTCATCAGCTTGTAGATAATCCTCCCCTTCACCCTTGAGTCTGACAATACCACTTTTGCACTTCCTCCTCTCACTGACATATTTGAAAAATGTCTTGTCCCGCCAATTTACTGCATTGGGTATTTCTTTTTTCTATTTGTATCTTTGCTTTCCTGACTACTTTCCTCTTTTCACTTTTTCAGCTACTTCTTTCAAAAACCATAGTGGCCTCCTTTTTCTTTTACATTTATTTACTTTACTAACCAAACCGTTTGGGGAACCAACTGATATTTTAAGGCAACAAAGTGTTTTTGTGGCATTGAGGGGAGGATGGTGAGAGGTACAAGGTGGTCATTTGTACTGTCAGGATATTTAGTGGGGTTGGGGGAGGGATGGAAGGTGCAAGGAGGCCACTTGAGCAACTGGGGTGTTTTTGTGGGGTGGCAGGGAAGGGAGTTGCAGGGCCCACTGGATGGGTCAGGGCATTCAGTGTCAACAGGGCCACAAGAGAATGTCAACAGGGCCAGAGCCTCGTCTGAAGCCTCAACACCTCAGGTGGACCCCTCTGAACCTGAGCCCCACCCTGGGTTTTCAGAAAGGGGGTCTCCCACAAGGGAACCCAGAAAGAAGAAGAAAACCTCGAAAGTGGCATCCTTGGATGGATCCGACCAGCCTGGTGCACCCCGAGCTAGGTCCTGCAGTCCGAGATGCTCATCCAAGGGATCTGAGAAGGAGTAGCCTGCAAAGGTCCCCCGGAAGGACTCTACTTCAGACCGGCCTCTGCTCCTAGACACCACCTTTTGGGGGAGCTTGTGTTGGGCCTGAATTCCTCAGTGCCCGTGCCGAAGGCTGCAGAGCCTTCTGACCTGGAGTCCAGAATGGCAGCTCTGGAGCGCAGTTTCTCTGCCTTCATGGACCAGCAGCGGGCACTGCTGTCTCATACGACCAGTTCATCTGCTCTGACCACCAGGCCCTTGACGTCAAAGATGTTCCCGGAAGCCTAGCTGATCCTTGAGGTCCTTCAGCCTCAAGTCAATTCTTGGCTAAGGTCCCGAACCAATTCCCGCTTTATGGGACTGCGATCGTCCTCAGCAAGTGTGCTCTGCACCGGCAATGGAGCATTGGGAGGCCATGGGCCAGGGTCAGCCCCGAGGTCCATGGACCATACCTCCTATGAGTCCTCAACAGACTACTCTGAGTGGGAGATGGAGAATGAGGAATCCCCTGATACCCATCGCCACTGTAATGTCCCCTCAGACTCTCCCATCTTGGAGCCTCGGCAGCGGTCCCCGCCAGAGCATATGGGCTTCCTTGATTTCGTCAAGGATATGTCTAAGGCCCTGCCATGCCTTTGGCCTGAGCGGTATATCAAATTCAAAATAAACATAAACATAAACATTCCCTATGGAGTCGGAGAAGGACCCTCGGGCAGATGAGTTGGAAATCATCCAGTATGAGGCTCTTCTGAGGGAATCACTCAATGGTGCCCATCCCTCCCATCCTGGAACGGCTGATGCTCCATATATGGGAGACAACAGCATCGGTGCCGGTGTTGAGCAAGCAGCTTGATTTGATGTATCGAGTCTGCCGGAGCCCGGGCTTTCAGAAATCACAGCTGCTGCATAACTCCATGGTGGTGGAGTCAGCCATGCGTCGGCTGAAAAGTCAGAAGACTCATTCCTCGGTGGCCCCCAGCAGGGAGGCTCGCATCTTGGATGCCCTAGGCAGAAAGTGTTACCAGGGCTCGATGCTCATCGGCCGCATCCAGGCATAGCAGCTGTACATGGGCTTGTACCTGAGACCTGGTGAAGGAACTCGCCAGGTTTTCAGCCAGTCTCTACAAGGAACCACTGCAGCAGTTCAAGAACCTGGCCAAGGCTGTCCGTGAGTGCTCCAAGTTTGTCTCAGGCATAAGAACATAAGATATGCCATACTGGGTCAGAACAAGGTCCATCAAGCCCAGTATCCTGTCTCCAACAGTGGCCAATCTAGGTCATAAGTACCTAGAAGTTTCCCCAAAAGACACAGGTTCCTCAATGCTTGTATTGGGTCAAGCAGCGATATCCCGTGTCCCTTTTAATAATGGTTTATGGACTTTTCCTCCAGAAACTTGTCTAAACCTTTTTTAAACCCAGCTACACTAACAGCTTTTACTATATCCTCTGGTAACAAATTCCAGAGTTTGATTACACGTTGAGTGAAAAAATATTTTCTCTTGTTAGCCTTAAATAGGTTACCCTGTAGCTACATTGCATGTCCCCTAGTCTTTTTATATTCTGACGATGTAAACAATCGATCTACATTTACCCGTTCCACTCCATTCATTAATTTATAGACCTCTATCATATCTCCCCTCAGCAGTTTCTTTTCCAGGTTGAAGAGCCCTAACCTTTTTAGCCTCTCTTCATAGGAGTATCCTTCCATCCCCTTTACCATTTTGGTGGCTCTTCTCTGTACATTTTCTAATAATGCTATATCTTTTTTAAGATATGGCGACCAGAATTGCACACTATATTCAAGGTGCGATCACACCATGGAACGATACAGAGGCATTATAATATCCTTTTGTTTTATTTTCCATTCCTTTCCTTATGATACCTAGCATTCTATTTGCTCTCTTGGCTGCCACTGCACACTGGGCCGAGGGTTTTAACATGTTATCCACGATGACGCCTAAATCTTTTTCCTGGTTGGTGGTTCCCAATGTGGAACCTTGCATCGTGTAACCATAGTTTGGGTTGTTCTTCCCTAGGTGCATAACTTTGCACTTGTCCACATTACATTTCATCTGCTATTTGGATGCCCAGTCTTTCAATTTATCAAGATCCTCCTGCAATTTTCCACAATCCTCTTTGGTTTTAACAACTTTAAATAGTTTTGTGTCATCTGCAAATTTGATAACCTCACTCGTTATTCCCTTATCCAGGTCATTTATGAATATGTCAAAAAGCAGCGGACCCAGCACAGATCCTTGGGATACTCCATTATTCACCTTTTTCCATTGGGAAAATGTGTCATTTAGCCCTACCCTCTGCTTTCTATCTTTTAACCAGTTCCTGATCCACAATAGTATATCACCTTCTATCCCATGACTTTTTAGTTTTGCCAAAGGTTTCTGATGAGGGACCTTGTCAAAGGCTTTCTGAAAGTTCAGATACAATATATCAACCGACTCACCTTTGTCTACCTGTTTATTCACACCTTCAAAAAAACATAACAGATTAGTAAGACAAGATCTTCCTTGTCTAAAGCAATGTTGGCTGTCTCCCATTAAGCCATGAATATCTACATGCTGAGTAATTTTGTTCTTTATGATGGTTTCTACCATTTTTACCGGTACTGACGTCAGGCTCACCGGTCTGTAGTTTCCCGGATCACCCCTAGAACCCTTTTTAAAAATTGGCATTACATTGGCGATCCTCCAATCTTCAGGTAATACAGTTGATTTTAATGATAGCTCACAGATTACTAATAGCAGGTCTGCAATCTCATATTTCAGTTCTTGCAACAACCTTGGATGTATACCATCCGGTCCAGGTGATTTGCTACTCTTCAGTATCAAATAGTTGTAATACATCTTCCCGGTGTAGCGATATTTCTTTCAATTCTTCTGTAGCATCACCTTTAAATACCACTTCCATCATGGGTAGCATCCCTACATATTCCTCAGTAAAGACCGAAGCAAAGAATTCATTCAGTCTCTCTGCTATAGCCTTGTCCCCTCGTACTGCTCCTTTTACCCCTCTGTAATCTAATGGTCCAACTGACTCTCTCACAGGTTTTTTGCTACGAATGTACTTGAAAAAGTCTTTATTATGCGTTTTTGCTTCCACAGCAAGTTTCTTCTCAAATTCTCTCTTTGCCTGCCTTATCAATGCCTTGCATCTAACTTGCCAGTGCTTGTGCTGTTTCCAGTTTTCGCCATTTGGCTCTTTTTTCCATTTCCTGAAAGATGCATTTTTGGCAACAACAGCCTCTCTGACCTCACCTTTAAACCATGCTGGCAGTCTTTTGGACTTCCTTCCACTTTGCTTAAAGCATGGAATACAGCTGGTCTGGGCTTCCAAGATAGTAATTTTCAACAACACCAAAGCTTGATGTAAGTCTTTAACCTTTGCAACTGCTCCTTTAAGATTTTTCTTAACTATTTTCCTCATTTTATCTTAGTCTCCCTTTCGAAAGTTAAAAGGTAGTAATGTGGATTTTCTTACCATCCCTCCTCCATTAATTAAATCAAATGCGATCATGCTATGACGACTATTTCCAAGTGGCTCCAACACCCTTATCTTTTGCACCAGATCTGGTGTTCCACTAAGGGCAGCCTATGATGAGTTCAAGTCGCGGCTTGAGTAGCAGTGGTGGGCATCAGTGCATGATGCCAAGCTTGGCTACAGTCGTCCGACCTCGAGTAGAGTGGGTTCAGGACAAATTGGTCGATGTCCCATGGCAAGGAGAGAACCTCTTTAGCAAACCAATGACTGACAAGGCTGCCGAGCTGGAGACTCCGTTAGGGAGTCTGTGTTTTTCGCTATGGGCTTTCGGTAGCCTGTATCTGGGGAGTCCCATATGTAAGGACTGACTTCCTGCTTGTTCCCAGAGAAAGCATAGTTACCTGTAACAGATCCTGAATTCATCTCTCTAAAAGGACCGCTGCCCCTCCCCGACAAAAGGGCTCAGGTAAAACGTCCTACCCGAGGGAATGGGGCTGTTTACAGAAACTACACACCTTTTCAGGCCTCCCCAGCTCCCCAACAGGGTCATCAGGCCAAGGGACATGGTTATGGCCCTCGTAAGCAGAAGGCTCCAAAACCCCATGCACTGGCCCCAGCCCAGGCAGGGGGGAGTTCTTGACTCCTTGGGCATAGCCTCTCTACCCTAAGGAGGTCAGCAGCCCACAGGAGGACGTCTGACCCACTATGCCCAGAGGTGGTTGACGATCACCATCGACTCCTGGGCACTTCGGGTGGTCAGAGAGGGTTACCTCCTCCACCTGACTGACACCTCCACCTTATTTTCTGGGAGAGCCCCTCAGGTCTTCCCTCCACCGGGACCTTCTACTGAAGGAGTTGGCAGGTCTTCTCGAGGACAAAGCAGTGGAACTAGTGCCCCAGCATCTCAAGGGCAATGGGTTCTACTTCAGGTACTTCCTCATGCCAAAAAGGACAGGGGACCTAAGGCCCATCTTCGACCTATGCAACCTCAACAAGTTCCTGGTGAGAGTTCAAGATGCTGTCCCTTGGAACATTGCTGCCCTACCTCCAGCAGGGAGATTGGCTATTCTCCTTAGACCTGAAGGATGCCTATACCCACATCCTCATTCACCCCAACTACAGGCAGTACCTGCAGTTCATAGTGAGAGGCAGGCACTATCAATACAGGGTTCTGCCTTTCGGCTTGGCCTCCACCCCAAGGGTCTTCACAAAATGCCTGGCAGTTGTGGCCACCTTTCTCCGCCTCCAGGGGGTCTTTGTCTTCCTTACCTGGATGACTAGCTCATAAAGGGAGGCATGGCCTCAGAGGTGCAGCAGGCTACCACACACACCATCCAGGTCCTGCAGCACTTTGGTTTTGTCATAAACTACCCCAAGTCTCATCTCCTTTCAACACAATGTCTGGAGTTGATCGGAGAAAAACCGGACACTCTCCAGTCAAAGCCCTTCCTGCCCAGGGACTGAGCAGACCACCTCAGGACTCTGGCATGGGATATACAGCACCGTCCCTCCATGCCCACTCAGCTCCTTCTGCATCTTCTCAGACACATGGCCTCCACAGTCTACATCACCTCAGATGCTCATCTCCACATGAGGGCTGCACAGTGGTGCCTCCAAAACCAGTGGACTCAGGCCATGGGGTGCCTCCGAGACAGAATCTCCGTAACTTGTCAACTGGCGGACTGTCTGACCTGGTAGCAGACTCCCCAATATCTCGAGGTGGGCATGTCCTTTCAGACCCTGAGCCCCTTAAAGGTCCTTACGACAGATGCCTCCCTGCTCGGCTGGGGAGCCCACTGTGAGGAACTCCACGCCCAGGACAGCTGGACACCAGACAAGTGTGCCCAGAAGATCAACCTCCTGGAACTACTGTGCTCCGTAATCTGTTTGGGGTTTAGGCAACTCTAACCCTCCAAACCTTCTGTGTTCAGGCTACAGGAGTGCTGGTTTTCATCGGACACAGTGGTCCTACTGCAGTCTGTGGACACGGACTTAATTGCTGCTGCTCGCGGCTCCCCGTGAGGGAGTCTGTGTTTTTTATTATGGGCTTTTGGTAGCCTGTATCTGGGGAGTCCCATATGTAAGGACTGACTTCCTGATTGTTCCCAGAGAAAGCATAGTTACCTATAACAAGTGTTCTTCAGGGACAGCAGGAATCAGTTCTCACAACCCTCCCTCCTCCCCTTGGAGTTGCTCCTTTTATTTTGTCATCTTTTAGCTATGTCATCTGACTGAGCAAGATGGCACCCTTTGGCGAGAAGGTGACCACGCAAACATGATAGCATCTCCCAAAGGCTTTCTTTGAAAGCTGGGGAGGATGCTTCTGCAAGGGCTTTGTTGGTGCCGACGTCACACATATGTGAGGACTGATTCCTGTTGCCCCTGGAGAACACCTCTTACAAGTGAGTAACGGTGCTTTGTATGTGCTCATTATATATTGCAGTTTGTACAATTTTTACTTTATCTCTTTCAGCTGCTTTATTTTAATATAGTCCAATGAGCATTTTTATTCTCTTTTTTTCTTGACTTTTAAGCATTATAAATATTCTTATTGTATTCTTTTATGTTTCAACCTGATTTCTATAGTGTTTTGATTGTTCTTATTGTTTGTTTTGGTTTTATTGAGGTTTGTATCTTATTATTGTTTTGAGGTTCCCCTGACAAAGGCAGTGTGCCAAAATGAGACATGTCAGGGTGCTTGATTAATAAAGGACTTCTTTCTTTACACCTCGCTCCCTGCTGTTTTGTTTACACCATCAGTTCTCTTCCGCCCCCAGTCTCTCCCGGGTTCACCATCAGTCCCTCTTCAGTCCCCAGTCATCCCCAACTAACCATCAGTCCTCTCTAGTCCCCAGTCACACCCTGACTCACCATTAGTCCTCTTCAGCCCCCAGCCCCTCACCTTCTCTGCCCGATTGTAACATTTTAAACACAGCCACGGGAGCCTTTCCCTTTGCTCCTGCAGCTGTACTACACTTCCAAGCCAGCATCACCATGTTTAAACAGGTCAACAAGAGTGCTTTCTGTTTCTTGCTAGGGACAGGAAGTGCTTCTGTTGATCTTTCTAAATAGCAGTGCCAGCATCGGAAGTGTAGCAGAGCCGCGGGAGTGAAGGGAAATGCAGTGAAGCAGGCTCAGGCGTTCTTAAAGCTTGTGTACTCTGAGCCTGCCTCACTGCTCCCTGATGCTGATGCTGATGCCGATGCCTGTGCAGAATTCTGCACTGACAGTTCTTCCTCTTCTTTGGTTGGTAGAACCAGGGTTCCAGCTCCTCAGGCCCTCTAGCAACACGTTTTTTTTCTCTACTGGCTCCTGTGTTTTCTTTTTGTCTGCCTTGCTAGTCTTGGCTGTAATGTCAGTGCCACAGATGGATGGACGGACAGATAAAACTCATGGCAGGAAGGGGTAAATACCAGTAAGTCCTGCGTTCCAAAGATGTCTTACTAGGAAACACTCTTAATTCTCTGTTCCTTTAATAAAGAACTCATTATTACTTTCCCTAAATAAAACTTGAGGGATTTTTTGGTGTAGGCCTCTTTGAGAACTGTAAGGGTATACAGGGCAAAAAAATTTGTTTTGTTGGGGATTTTCATTGTCTTTGTCTTCATATATATTTTTTTAATAGTGCACCCTGTTGTGCACCCTATTGCATAATACCACACAGTGTTGCACAAAATCTCAGTTTGCACATGTGTGAATAGAGTGTGGTAAATAGGGTGCACTACTGTGCATATTATTTCGCAGTAGGGCACACTATTGCCACTTTCATTTCAAAATGAAAGCACATCCCTAGAGAACAATGGCAGCTGATATATAATTTTACCTCCCCAGGCCGCTTTCGATGTGGATATTGTGTGATTTGTCAGGATGCTTTGGAAATCACTGAGTTTTGTCATCCACAATTAGGTTTTCATTTTTCTTTGAGATCACATGTTGATTGCAACTCTGAGGAGGGTAACATATGCCATGTGTACCCTTGTAAAAAAATTTACATTGGCAAAATGATCCAACGGATGATGTCTGATGGAACATAGCTCTGCTATCAGACAAAAATGTTTGGCATAATCCTTGGTTGCATATTGGACTACATTCTCTCACCAGCTGAGTGATTTATGTCTTTTCATGATTGAACAGCTTAACTACTATCAATATTCATATGCATCTAGACATTTGTTGCAGTGAGAACATGAATTGATATATCTTTGGAGCATGTTATCTTCATCTGGACTCAGTATGGACATTGATTGGCAATGTTTCTTTTAGCTTGTCTGTATAAGCATGCAAATGCACAAATGTCCTCCAGGAGCAGCTCTTGGAGAAGGAGCCATGATCTGTGCAGTGGAAGTTGGTCTTTTTATTTGTTTGTATATGCACTATGATATTTTTGTTTGATTTATTTTAGATAAACCTTAAGGAAGTTCCTTTTAAATGTGAAACCACTGGCTAGGTTTGTTCTGTCATTGTTATTACAAAGATTGTGGCTTACTGGTGCTATTGTGAACCAGGGAAGATCGATGGTTAGTGTGAACAGATACGATTTTTTTAGAATGTTTTCATGTCTTGCTATATTTTTCATGATCTGTTGTATGTGCCTGTGAATTTGGGCTTTGAAGGTATGACTGTTGAATTGTGTGGAGCAGCGATGACAATCTAAGCTGGTAACCTTGTTGCATATTGTGAAGAGGGTTGAGCTCTGATTTATATAATAGGAAAGATTATTAAAAAGAGTTAAAGTAAAGATTACTACAGTAAGGATCATTACTATTGACAAATATCCTTCTTCACTGGGTGGTTTAAGATACACCTGTGCAGTTTTTTTGTTTGACCTAACTAAATATAAACATATTTGAGATAATGTATCTTTGGCATATTTAATCTCTAAGTTGACTTTGAGGTTAGCACTATAATTCTATATACATTTAGATATTTGTTTGTAACAGACTGATATGAATTTTCCCATGCTAACATTGAGGGACCTTTTTTACTAAATGCCGCTAAGTGCTTAATGCGTGTTTTAGCCTTGGTGAATGCTAAGGTGCAGGCATGCCATCTACCAGCGACTAGAAAGCTACTGGGTGCTATTGCAGACAGTAAGCAGCCAAGAGGAAGAATACGGGCCTGGCGAGCACAGCACAGTTAGCGCAGGTGTCATTAGTGAACATTTACCGTCAATGTGGTAATTAGAGCAGATGCACCTTACGATGTCTTTATGGGTATTGTTAGGTGCACCCAATAGCCTATGTATTTGCATATTAACTGCCAGGAACGTGCTGGTCATGCCCTCGACAGTTACCGTGGAGGCTGTGCACTTACTGTGCATTAAAACCATCTGTTAAGTGCACATCCTTAATGGTAGTTGATAAAAGGACTCCTCAGTGGCATAAGAACATCAGAGGATTTTCTCGCTGAAACCTAGGGGTGTGCAGGCCAAAATGTTTGGCTTTATTTGGTTTCCCACATTGTTACAGGAATTTTAATTTTGTTTTGTTTTTCATTTAGGGGAGGGGCGGTGTCGCCAGCAGTGTGCACTGTTGCATGATACTGCACATAATATTGCTCAGTGGTATGCCCTGTTGCCCCACCCTGTTGCAGAAAAGCTTGCATTATTGAGCAGTAAGGGGCACTATCGATGACGTAGGAAAAACCCCAAAATTTCTGGGAGGTTTTCCGTGTCTTTTCAGGATAAAAATGACATGGCAAATGTCAAAAAATTTCCCATGTTTCAGATGCATGAATAACCCTACTGAAAACCAGGGTCAGCCCGAGGATTTCTGCCCCCCTAGGTAGAACCTCCATGCTGCTTCCAAAGACTGTAGTGCCACCTGGCCTGCCATGCCACCCCCTCCCGGCATCCATCTTGTCACTTGAGAGGGGGGGGGGGGGACAGCACAGTGATATCTTTGTTGCATTGGGCTTTAAAGTACCCACATTAGCATGCTCACGGCCTGCTGCTCCTGCCCCTTTCTTCAATGCAACTTCCTGTTGGAGTGGGCAGGAAGTTGCATTGAAGGGGGGGCAGGAGCAGCAGGCCATGAGCACACTAGTGTGTGCACTTTAAAGCCTGACACAGCAGAGGAATCGCCATGCTGCCCACCTCCCCTTCCCCAGGTGAGAAGATAGATCCTGGAAGAGGGTGGCGATAAATTGTCACTTTGCTGGAAGGAGGGGGAGGGGCCAATGCTGCCTACCAGGGTCTGCCGCCCCAGGTGATTGCCTAGTGGACAAACTAGCCATACTGAAAACACCAGTTGCTGGAGGGCACACGTCTGTCCTGTGATGAAATCAGTGCAGGAATGAGTTGTGTTTTAGGTCTCTGTGCCTGTGACTCTTCATAGAACAAGAAACATTCAGCATTTACTGAGAGAAGTACTTCCCATTTTTTTATTTTATATTTCTTGAAGAATTCAAATAAGTTAAAATGCATTTCAAAAGGAAAATATGGAATGTAAGGAAATAAAATCTACAAAGGTCAAAAAATATTTCAGCTACATCAAGTCTGCAAAGGAAAGAAGAGAGAAGCAACAGGAAAGAACAGTCTCCCCTCGTTTATTCTCTAGAGAGACTGGACTAGTATTACTCCTTCAAAATGTAGGACAAGTTCCTGGAGGAAGTCCATAAACCATTATTAAAGAGAAACAAGGAAATCTATTGCTTACCCCAAAATAAGCAACATGGAACCCGTGTACTTTTTTGGGAACCTGCCAGGTACTTGTGACCTGGATTGGCTGCTACTGGAAACAGGATATTGAGCTTGATGGACCTTGGTCTGACCCAGTACGGCATTTCTTATGTTCTATTTGCCTAATCTCTTAGGAAACTATTCAAATAAGCAGGATTAAAAAAATACATTTATTCCCCTGATATAGTCCATTTACAGTTGTAAGTGGCTTTTTGAAAACATCCTCATTATGCATAGATTTACAAAATAAAGTTTAGTATTTAAAAGAGTGAGATGGCAGACGTACTCAAAGACATCATAACTAGGGATATCAGCAATAGACCAAGAAGGACCAATAATGACAACCTTATTGGCACATCTGCAGGATATCACAAGACTAAACAAACAACTTCAAGACGAGCTCCTTCACTACTGGCATCCACACTTAGGAACAATCTCCCAACGAGCCTGAGGGCACTAAATGACATCATAGACTTTCGCAAGGCCCTTAAAACCCTGCTCTTTACAGAAACCTATGAGCAGACAGACAACAGTCTCCACCCGAACAGTAATGCAACTATCTCCGCCAATTCGATACCCACTCATCCCAATTAGACATACGAGTTCATTATATAATGTTAAGTACCCTCATGTTAAATGTAACCCTCCAATTGTGATGCGACCACTTTGATTGAAGGATAAGGTGGTATACAATGTATCTGTCTAAATAAAAATAAATATCCAAATATGAATTTTATAGGATTCTTCTGGGAGGGATGGTGTTGAGATGATTACTGAAAGTCTTTGGGGGGAGAACACCAGGGGGTCTAAAAGTTAATTGCAAGGAGCGCAAAGCTGAAGCATTTCCTAGGGCATCTAATACCTTTGCACTGGTCCTGTATTTTGTCTGTCCATCTAGGTCCTATCCAAATAGTGCCAGGGTGGTCCAGGGATGGAGCAAAGATTTTTGCACATTGCAATGATTTTCAGTGCTGCTACATAGATTGCTATCTGTACTTTGTGGATAGTGGCTGACTGACTGCACTGTCCAGATATTGAGCAACCGGCCACTGTCCAAATACTAGTGCTGAGTCTCTGGTTTTTATTTAACCGCGGCTGCCCATCTTTAAAAAGAACACTGACCGCCATGGTTAGAAATATTTGGGTCGATATTTAAACCCAAAGAGGCTGCACAGAAGTAAGCTTCTATCAATATCAAAGGTAAAGCTAGCTCTGTCCAACAGTACTAGCTGTGATTCTCTAGGAAGGCTGTGAAATCCATTCTCACAGAGGAAGCCAAAATATTGGGCCCTAGGTGGCTATAATATATTGTTTTTTGTAAAATACATTTATATTGATTTGTTTGAAAAATAGCAATTCATGGTTGCTGTAGCAAATTCATTTTTTTAAGAGTTTGTCTCATGGGGGTTTGGGGAGGGGTATAATTTTTATAAGAGGGCATCTAGGCAGGAAAGCCATAGAGGTGCATGTGCCTAATATATAAAGGGATGGAAGTCACTGTTGTGCTGAGCTGAGCTGAAGTGATCCCTTTATGCCTTGAATGAAGCAAACCCCCAGAAGCAGCTATATCCAAAAACACAACTCGAGTTGGGACGGAAGCTAGTGGGGATACACGGAGTGGAGTCGGTAGCACATTGATTTATTTGTATTACAGAAAAAGACCAACATATTTAAAAGATGTGATTAAGCTGAAGAAGAGACTGGACTGAGGATTATAATTAGGAGATGCAGAAAGTTTAATTGTGCTGCCATTTGCTCCTTGTTCCAAGTTCCTCCGTATGACTAAATGTTGGTCACTTAATAGAATGTACCGGGTCAGTGGTATTTTTCAAAATAAGAGAACTGGATTTTCTTTGCTATTTATTTTATAAACACAACATATCTACCTATGTGCCCCTATAGAATTGCCTCTCGAAAGGTCCAGCACAAATTTACACCTGTTCCAGAGCAAGAATTAGCACATAAGTGCATATTTTATGAAATGATAATCTGGCTCCCACTCTACCCATTATCCACCCCCAGGAACACGTGTGTTGCATAAAAGTAGGTACTATGTTATCTCCAGGAACAAGCAGGAATGAGTCCTCACATATGGGTACGTCGGTACCGACGGAGCCTGCGCGGGAAAGCTCCCCAGCTTCCCAAAAAGGAAAGCTTTTGGGAGCCTCCCACAGCGCATGCGCGGTGCCTTCCCTCCTTTCCTGACCAACTCTCCTCAGTTCTTCTTTTCCGCGGAGCCAGCTGGTCGTGTTCCTGTCACTGCTGAAGAAGTTCTTATTTTAATTTATTTCTTTGGTCGCGTGTCTGCCTTCCCCGACGCTGGACCGGTACCTCCGGTCTTTTTCTTTTCTTTTCTTAAAAAAAAAAAAAAATTCTTTTTCCCCACTTGGTGTATTTTTTCCTTCTTAGGCCTCCAGGCCCACAAGAAATTTTTCCCTCATGGAAAAACCAGCCTCCGGGTTCAAAAAATGCACTAAGTGTAGCGGTACAATTTCTGTCACAGATACCCATGAGTGGTGTCTGAAATGTTTGGGGCCTGAACACTCCATTCCGGATTGCCAGTCCTGTTCTCTTATGTCTAAACGAGGGCTACAGAACCGGGCAGCCAAGCTCCATGTGCTGTTTCCCACGGATGCACCGGCATCGACATCTTCCAGGTCTTCCTCTCCTGATGGGTCTCAGGTAACCAAACATTCTTTTAGCAGGTCCTGAAAGGGCAAATCTCCCTCTAAGCATCGAGATGCCTCTGGGCTTGACCTTGAGGATCCTGCCCCAGCCAAACAACCCCGGGGGGAAGCTTCGGGTTCCAAAGCTCCTCCTATGGGGTTACAGGTTGACATCGATGGCACGGCCTCAACCGATCACCTGTTAGACTGCTCTGGGGTACCGGCACAATCTCCCGGTACCGACATCCAGGCAGTCATGGCGTCCATGGATCATACTGTTCAATCCATGCAGCAAGCTATAATGGCTTTTATTAAAGCTGCGACGCCAACGGTACCGCAACAAGCTCCGTTGTCAGTACCGGCTCCGGTACCGGTACCGACGGCATCGACATCGACCAGGATACCGGTTCCAGTTCCCGGTCCCGGGCTCTTTCTCGGTACCAATCCGGTACCGGGAACGTCCGATGTCGGTACCGATCGATACGCCTATCGATCCTTGGAATCGAACAGACGATACTTCGATTCTTCTGATGATTCTGATTCATCGGATGAGTATCCTGAAGTATCCATCACCCTTCCTGAGGAGCCCTCTTCTCCAAAGAGGAGAATGTCTCCTCCAGAGGATTTGTCCTTTCAAGACTTCATAATAAAAGTGGCTAAAGGACTCTCTATTTCAGTAACCTCTGAAAAAGAGCCTAGAGCAAAAAAATTAGATATTTTGGGATACTCTTAAGGTTCCCAGAGAGGCAGTCACCTTGCCCATTCATGAAGTTCTTCAAGAACACATGATTGACTTATGGGAGACTCCTCTCACCCTCTCTCCACATTCTCGTCGATTGGACACCATGTATCGTGTCCCTCCCTCTCCTGGTTTTCAAAAAACTCAGCTTCCTCACCACACCATTGTGGTGCAGTCAGCTATGAAAAGGATCAAGAGTTCCAAAAGACACTCTTCTACTCCTCCAGGAAGAGAATGCAAGACTTTGGATGCTTTTGGTAGGAAAATCTTCCAAGCCAGCATGCTTATTGCCAGCAGGGCCGGACCGTCCATTGAGCAAGAATGTTTTTTGCACAGGGCCCCGCGTTTCAGGGGGCCCCGCGCAAAAAACATTCTTCATCATCCCAAGTTTAAAAAAAAAAAAACAACAAACCGGCTGCTTCTGCCACAGCAGCATCAAGAGTTCTGCCACAGCAGCATCAAGAGTTCTGCCGCGGGGCCCCCCCCCTGCCCGGCAGTGCCTCCCTGCATCATCAGCTACCTTCGAATCCCAAAACGCGGGCTTCTTTCAGAGCCGCGAGAGTTTCCTTTCTTGCGGCTCTGTTAATCCCGCCGGGGCTGATGGGATTTCCCATCACCCTCGGTGGGATTAACAGAGCCGCGAGAAAGAGAAACTCTCGTGGCTCTGAAAGAAGCCCGCGTTTTGGGATTCGAAGCTAGCTGATGATGCAGGGAGGCTCTGCCGGGCAGGGGGGCCCCGCGGCAGAACTCTTGATGCTGCCGCGGCAGAACTCTTGATGCTGCCGCGGCAGAAGAAGCCAGTTTGTTTGGGTTTTTTTTTTAAATTTGGGATGATAGGGGGGAAGGGGGTTTAGGACTGGTAATGGGCTATGGGGGGGAGGCTAAGACTGGAAGTGGGCTGATGGGGGAGGGTTAGGACTAGTAATGGGCCATGGGGGGTTGCTAAGACTGGAAGAGGGCTGATGGGGGGGGTGGGGTTAGAACTGGTAATGGGCCATGGGGGGGAGACTAAGACTGGAAGTGGGCTGATGGGGGGGGTTAGGACTGGTAATGGGCTATGGGGAGGGGGCTAAGACTGGAAATGGGCTGATGGGGGGGTTATGACAGGAAATGGGCTATGGGCTAGTTGGGATGAGAGGGGGGACGGGGGTGTAGGAATGGAAATGGGCTATGGGGGGGAGTCTAAGACTGGAAGTGGGCTGATGGGGGAGGGTTAGGACTAGTAATGGGCCATGGGGGGGTGCTAAGGCTGGAAGTGGGCTGGTGGTGGTGGTGGTGGGGGGGGGGGTTAGGACTGGTAATGGGCTATGGGGGGGGGCTAAGACTGGAAATGGGCTGATGGGGAGGTTTAGGACTGGTAATGGGTTATGGGGGGCTAAGACTGGAAATGGGCTGATGGGGGGGTTAGGACTGGTAATGGGCTATGGGGGGGGCTAAGACTGAAAATGGGCTGATGGGGGGGTTAGGACTGGTAATTGGCTTTGGGGGGGGCTAATCCTGGAAATAGGCTGATGGGTGGCTAGGACTGGAAATAGGGTGATGGGGGGTTAGGACGTAATGGGCTGATGGGGGGTTAGGACTAGTAATGGGCTATGAGGAGGCTAGGACTGGAAATGGGCTGAGTGGAAGGAGGGCTTGAACTGCAAATAGCTGATGGGGACGGGGGCTTGGAATGGAAATGGGTTGTGAGGGGGAGGGAGCTAGGACTGGAAATGGGTGAGTGGGGGGGCTAGGACAGGAAATGGGCGGATGGAGGGGCTAGAATAGGACTGGAAATTGGCTGTTGGGGGGGTGCTAAGATTGGAAATGGGCTGTGGTGGGGCTTTGGATTGAAATGGACTCATGACGGGGCTAGAACTGGAAGTAGGCTCATGGGGGCTTGGATTGGAAATTGGCTGAGTGGAGGGGAGCTAGGATTTGACATGGGCTGATGGTGGGGCTAGGAAAGGACTAGAAATGGGCTCATTGGGGGCTGGGATTGGAAATGAGCTGATGGAGGGACTCGGGACTGCAAATAGATGGGGGAGCTAGGACTGGAAATAGGCTGATGGTGGGGCTAGGATAGGACTGGAAATGGGCTTATGGGGGGCTAGGACTGGAAATGGGCTGATGCGGGGACTAGAAGGGAGCGGATGCTGGGTGGGACTGGAACTAGAATGGAGCTGATGTTGGTGGAGGATTAGAATGGGATGGAGCTGGGAGAGTGAAATGGAGAGGGAAAAATATTTTGTGTGGGAGGGAAGACAAATCTACAATTGTCCGGATATTGGGAGAGTAAGTGGGGATTGAGGATGGAGGGGTAAAATTTGAGTGGATGAAATAGGAATGAGGAAAGAGCAAAAGGAGAAAGATTAGTATGTTAAAGCAGATGTAGAGAGAGAATGGAAAAAAACTAGGAGAAGAAAAGACAAATGGACAGCAGACGATGAAGAGTTAACGGAAGACACGAAGAAACCAGAAGGAAGTGGCTGGAGCAATTGCAGCTGAAAAAAAATGCACAAAAGGTAGAAAAATATCTCTTTATTTTGAATTTATTAATTGAAATATGTCAGCTCTGGGAAATGTGCATCATTAACGTCTGCGCTTTGTTTAGTACAAGAGCAAATTAATGTATAGTTTTATTTCTACAGTGTTGTACATTCCAAGTTTGGCTTTTGGGATTCCCAGTTTAATTATTGTCTTCCTGTTTCTAAATTGTGATTCCTTGTTTGGTGACGGTCTATGTTCTGCATGTGTAACTGAGCTGAGGTATTCTGTTTATGTAATTCCTATTTGACATTGCCACTTGTTCTCTTTCCCCAGTAGGTCATGTATTGTTGTTCTCTGAAATGTATTGGTTTAATATTTGCAGCGTTTCCTTTTGATAGTTAGGGTATGGTGCTTTGTGAATCCTGGTAGTGCTGTCAGGATACGGCGGATTTGCTATGGGTTCTAAATGGGCAGTGTTTGTAGTAGTTCCTAATGTGTCTGGCAGTTGGCACTGGATTATAGTAATGTAGAAGTCTTTGTCTTTCTTTATCCATACACTCATTAAGAGGCATGTTTACTAAAAGTTAGTGTATGGTAACATTATGCAAATATTTATGCAAATGAGGCCCCGCACCGAGTCTCCGCACATGGCTCCGCACCCCCCTTGGGCCGCCCCTGATTGCCAGAATCAATTCATATAGCCTTTATATGGGTATGTTTCTGAAGGAAGTTGCACAAAAGCTGCGCAACTTTCTCCCTTTTATTCCAGAGGATAAAAGGGATGAGTTCCTTCTTTGGCTAAAGCATACTCAGGACATTTCAAAGTTTTCCAACAGGGCAGCCTTTGACTCCTTTGAAGGTGCCAGCAGAGCCTCAGGCATTGTTATAGCCGCTCGCAGAATTGCTTGGCTCCAGGCTTCTGATCTAGAACCCTGGGTTCAGGATGGCTTGGGAAATTTGCCCTGTACAGGTGAAAATCTGTTTGGCAAGGAGTGGCAAATTAAAGCCACTCAAATGGATGCAGAAAATGCTGCTCTGGATAGACTTTCTAAGTCTACTTCCACTCCAGCCAAGAAAAAATCTTTCAAGAAGTCTTTTTACAAGAAGGGCAGATTTCCTTCCACTTCTGGCCAACAATCTTCTACAGGTCGCTTTGCTACTAAGCATCAGCAACCTAAACAGGCCAGACCTAAACCTGCAGGGGCTGCTACAACCCAGCAGTCCCAACCCCCTCAGGGTTTTTGACTTGATACTAGAGAACTTAACCTTTCTGACTCTACAACAACCAGAGCCTCTCACCATTCCAGGAAGGTTAGCTCATTTTGCTCCCAGATGGGAGCAAATCACATCAGAGCAGTGGACCCTCTCCATCATAAGAGAGGGCTACAAACTTCATTTCTCAGACCTTCCTCCCTATACCATGGTGAGACACTTCAATTCTCCCACATTCCTCGACCTTCTGGATCAGGAAGTGACTTCCCTTCTGGCCCAGAGGGCCATAGAAGAAGTTCCACTTCTTCAACAGGGGTCAGGGTTTTACTCCCCCTATTTTCTCATTCCAAAGAAAACAGGGGGATACAGACCCATTCTAGATCTCAGAGAATTGAACAAATTCCTGTACAAGGAGAAGTTTAAGATGCTTTCTCTAGGCACTCTCCTTCCATACCTGCAGAGTCAGGATTGGCTTTGTTCTCTAGATCTCAAGGATGCATACACTCATATACTCATCCATCCATCTCACAGAAAATTCCTACGTTTTCTGTTCCAGGGAAAACACTACCAATACAGAGTACTTCCTTTCAGTCTAGCCTCTGCCCCAAGAGTGTTCACCAAATGCATGGCAATAGTTGCTGCATTTCTACGCACTCTGAGAATATTTGTCTTCCCATACCTGGACGACTGGCTCATCCGAGCTCCCTCCCAGTCAGAAGCCCAGATTTCCCGAAACCGCACAAGGCGCATTCTGCAGTATCTGGGACTTATGGTAAACCTCCCAAAGTCTCAGCTCACCCCTACTCAATCCCTAGAATTCATAGGGGCCTGGTTGGATACCACTACTGCAAGGGCCTACTTTCCTCAGGCTCGTTGCCAATGTCTAGTGCAGTTAGCCACCCAGGTTCAGTCAAAGAGTCACTTAACTGCCCGGGAGATGCTACAACTACTAGGCCACATGGCCTCCACATTGCATGTGGTACCCTATGCTCGCCTACGTATGAGAGCAGCTCAATGGACTTTGTCCACACAGTGGACTCAAGCATCAGGAGCTCTCTCAGACCAAATAGCAACCTCCAAACGTCTCTTTTGGTCTCTCCAATGGTGGATGTCCACTCAAAATCTGTTGCTGGGGTCCCCCTTCCAACCACTGTTGCCCCAAGCAACCCTCACAACAGATGCCTCCCAAACAGGTTGGGGAGCCCATCTTCAAGACCTCTCCACTCAGGGCACTTGGTCCCCACAGGAGACCACTCTTCATATCAACCACTTGGAGCTTCGAGCAGTTTTTCTAGCTCTCAAGGTCTTTCATACCCTCCTCAGCTACCAGACAGTCCTCATTCATACGGACAATCAAGTAGCCATGTTTTACATAAACAAACAAGGAGGGACTGGCTCTCTGTCGCTTTGCAACAAAGCTCTAAGATTATGGGCCTTAGCCAGAGAGCACCACATCCATCTCCTGGCAGTATACCTCCCAGGAATCCAAAACTCTTGGACAGACAGACTCAGTCGAGTTCTGCTTCCACACGAATGGTCCCTGCATATGGATCAGGTACTCAGAATCTTCCAGGAATGGGGAACCCCGGACATAGACCTCTTTGCAAGTCCGTGGAATGCCAAACTTCCCCGGTTCTGTTCCAGACTTCCGTGTCAGGGAGCTCTGGCCAAGGATGCCTTCCTCCTTCATTGGGGTCAGGACTTCCTGTATGCCTTTCCACCCATTCCTTTGATTCCCAAGACTCTGTTCAAACTTCAGAGGGATCAAGGATCTATGATCCTCATAGCTCCATGCTGGCCACGCCAAGTGTGGTACCCTCTACTTCTGCATCTCTCCCAAGCCCCCTCCCTGGACTTGGGAGCTGCTCCAGACCTTCTATCTCAGGAGGAGGGGACTTTGTGGCACCCAAACCCCAAGTCCCTTCACTTCAGAGCTTGGTTACTGAAGGCCTAGACCTTCAAGACTTCAATCTTTCTCAGCAAGTGAAGGATATCCTTCATGCTTCCAGAAAACCTTCCACTAGGCGTTCCTATGCTTTTAAGTGGAAAAGGTTTTCCATTTGGTGTGCTGAAAAGGGTCTTGACCCTCTAGCACTACCTTTAAATTCTCTTTTGGAATATCTCCTGCATCTCTCCAATGCAGGCCTTAAAACGAATTCAGTAAGGGTCCATTTGAGTGCTATTGCAGCATCCCTTAAGCCTCTCAATGGACAACCTATTTCCTCTCATCCTCTTATTGCAAGATTCATGAGAGGCCTAACTTTAACTAAACCTCCCATTCGACCTCCTCCGGTGGCATGGGACTTAAACTTGGTTCTTGGTCAGCTTATGAAGCCACCTTTTGAACCCTTAGCCACTACCTCCTTGAAATTTCTTTCCTGGAAGGTTATTTTCCTTATTGCAATCACTTCTGCTCGCCGCATCAGTGAAATGCAGGCTTTAGTGGCTAATCCACCTTATACAAGGTTCCATCATGATAAGGTAGTCCTTAGGACAAATCCTCACTTTATGCCTAAAGTGGTCTCACCTTTTCATCTTAATCAAGAGGTATATTTACCTGTCTTTTTTCCAGCTCCTCATGCATCCAGTGCAGAGAGGAACCTTCATACTCTAGATTGTAAAAGAGCTCTTGCCTTTTACCTGCACAGGACACAGCAACATAGAAAGTCTTCCCAGCTTTTTGTTGCTTTTGATCCTTCTAATTTAGGACTTCCAGTCTCTAAAAGAACACTGTCCAATTGGATTGCTCAGTGTATCTCTTTTGCTTACCAGAGTAAGAACCTTTCTCTGGAGGGCCATGTCACAGCCCACAATGTGAGGGCCATGGCCACCTCTATGGCTCATCTTCATTCTGTGTCCATCGATCAGATCTGTCGAGCAGCCACCTGGGCCTCGGTTCATACCTTCACAGCCCATTACTGTTTGGACAAGGACTCCCGCCGGGATGCCTTGTTTGGTCAGGCTGTCCTCAGACACCTGTTCCATTCTTGAACAACTCCTGCCCTCCTTCCCTGAATGGATGCCTGAGATCCATAGGAAGACGAGGAACCCTTCAGGGTCTCATACCCTTGGGGGATCTCCCAGGCATCTTAGCTAGGGAGTCCCCATATGTGAGGACTCATTCCTGCTTGTTCCTGGAGATAGCACAGTTACTTACCTGTAACAGGTGATCTCTGGGAACAACAGGAATTAGTCCTCACAACCCACCCACCTCCCCTAGGAGTTGTATCTCTCTCTCTTTCCTTTCCTCTCTGTCTCTATTGTCTCAGCTTTAAACTCGAACTGAGGAGAGTTGGTCAGGAAAGGCGGGAAGGCAGCGCGCATGCGCTGTGGGATGCTCCCAAAAGCTTTCCTTTTTGGGAAGCTGGGGAGCATTCCTGCGCAGGCTCCGTCGGTACCGACGTACCCATATGTGAGGACTAATTCCTGCTGTTCCCAGAGATCACCTGTTACAGGTAAGTAACTGTGCTTTCTGAATGCCTAATTATATGCATATACATACCTGGGCAAGTTTATGCGTCCCTATTTGAACACTTAAAATGCTGTTCTAGAAGTTCAAGCTACTTATAAAATGCCCCCCTTAATGTTTGAAGTGATGGATTTAGCAGTACGGAACATGCTTGTCTCAAGCTACTTTGGCTCTAGTGACTCCAGCCCCAGCACTGGCTCATCTTAAGCCACAATTTGCCCAACAGCTTTCCCTATAGTGATGGCAATCACAGAGTATGGGACTTGTAAGCCAGTATGCTCCCAGAACCCTCATTAGCCCTGTCTCCAACTCATGCACGGGCCTCCTGTTCAGTAAGGAAACGCAAGCAGAAGGCAGGGCCACTGCAGAGACTGTTTGTGCAGTGCCTGTGAGCCAGTATGTGCTATGTGACTTCCGTCACCTTTACCACCCCACCACTGGAGGGATAGTGCAGTAATCTCTCACACAAGGTCATGGAACACTTAGCACTGCCCTGTAATTCATACATTTCTAAGAAAACAATCAGGTTCATAATATTTACAAAGAACAGAAAAAAGGAAATAAGTTCAACATTGTGTTGATGGAGAAAGCTTAGTAAACCTCTAGTTCTTAAAAGATTAGCCAGCATATTTAGCTTGTACTTTCCAGGGTTTTTTTAAGCATAAGACTTCAGACAAGTTTGGTAATATCTTTTTATTGTATTATTTGCATCAGGGTGAGTAAAAAGGTTTGCCAGCAAGTTAAGGAAAGATTGTTTTGTAAAGTGCATAAAAATGCCACAGGAACAAGGAACTAGGATGTTTCTTATGACTACATGTGGGAGAGCCCCATCCTATTGTGCAATATTTAGTTTCATTAGCAATGTTAGAATGGTTTTATAGCTACTATGGGAGTGGCAGGGAGAAGAATGAGAGCTGGCTAAAGATGGGAACACAAAGCAAGAAGGGAAAAAGTGGAAGATAAAGTCCCTCTCACCTACCTCTCTTCCAATCCAATGTCCCCTCCACCAATCCATCAGTTCCTCCTCATCTCCTCAGTGCTTCCCCCAGCAACTGATAGAAACCAGTACAGTCTCCATTCCAGAAGCCAGAGCCTCTCCTGCTACTCCAGGCCTCTGAACCACCTCCTCTCTCTACTGTTCCCCTTCTTCTCCGTCTATTGCCTTCTCTACACTAATCGTCCCTCTCCTGCTACTCCAGGCCTCTGAACCACCTCCTCTCTCTACTGTTCCCCTTCTTCTCCGTCTATTGCCTTCTCTACACTAATCGTCCCTCTCCTGCTACTCCAGGCCTCTGAACCACCTCCTCTCTCTACTGTTCCCCTTCTTCTCCGTCTATTGCCTTCTCTACACTAATCGTCCCTCTCCTGCTGCTGTCCCTCTTTTTTTCTTTTCTTTTCTATTCTCTTCTCCCCTCCCCATTCTGTTCTCTTCCCCAACCTCTTTTCTGCTACTTTCCTTTATCTATCCTTGTCATCCTCCTCCTCTCTTTACTCTCCACTTCCTTAAAGTTTCTCCTTTCTGATGATCTTGCCCCCTTCTGTACTCTTCACCTTTTCCTTCTCTCTGCTGCTTGTTTTCTCTGCCCTCTTTCTTTCCTCCTCTCACACCTTCCATATCCTCCTCTCTGCTACTTTCTCTCCAGTCTAATTTTCATGGTAGAAACATGACGGAAGATATAAGGCCTATCCAGTCTGCCCTTCCATACGATCTACTAAGCTCTACAGTCCTTTTTCCTTTAGAGATCCTCTGTTTGTCCCATGGTTTCTTGAATTCAGATACAGTTTTTGTCTCTATTACCTCCACTGGGAGACTATTCCACGCATCTACCACTCTTTCTGTAAAGAAAAATTTCCGCAAATTACTCCTGAGTCTATCCCCTTTCACCCTCATCCTATGCCCCTCATTGCAGAGCTTTCTTTCAGTTGAAAGAGGCTCTCCTCCTATGCATTTATGCCATGGAGATATTTGAACATCTATCATATCTCCCCTCTCCTGTTTTTCTTCCACATACTGAGATCTTTGTTTTTCCCCATATAGTGTGGGGAAACTACATTGGACTTACAATAAACAGGAATTTGAACTTGGAGAACATGTCAAACTATGTACATCACCATATGCCTTATGGTCAAGCCCACTGATCATTCTCTTTATATCCTTTTGAAGGCGCGGTCTCCAGAATTGCACACGATACTCCAAATGAAGTCTCACCAAAGACTTATGCAGAAGCACTATCAGCTCCTTTCTTCTGCTGGCCATTCCTCTCCCTATGCACCAAAGCATCCTTCTAGCTTTTGCCGTCACCTTTTCTACCTGTTTAGCCATCTTAAGATCATCATGGTATCCATACAGGGCTGGTCCAAGGGTTTCTGCTGCCCCATGCTGTGCCATGCCACTGCCCCCATTGCTGCTGATTCTGGTGGTGGGATCAGGGGGGGGCTCAACTCAGTGGCAGGCCACGTGCAACTTGACACAACTTTGATGTCCTGGAGGATGAGCGCTCCTCTCTTCAGGGCAGTTCGCAAGCTCTCATTGTTCTCAATGCCATGTCTCAAAGGGCTTTGATGCCAGTGCCCCAGAGCCTTCACTTGGTGCTCAGTGCGATGTCCCTGCAAGTGCTGATGAAGATGAAGTTGAATCCTTCCTCATCCTTGGGTGGAGATCAATTGATGGCCAATGTTCCGGGGCTTGGCTCTGAATGGGCTTGAGAACTTCTCGATGTCCATGCACCACCAGTGTCCAATGCAGCCTTTGAAGCCACCGAGACTGGTGCCGTCAGTGCCAATGTCAATGGATAGGACTAATGAGCAACGTGCAACTTGACACAACTTGACACATAGCCTGCCAGGAGCTGCTGCTGAGCTTAACCGCTCTTCCTGATCCTGCCGCTGAAATCAGTGGCAGCAGAGGGGTAGCAGCCTGGCTGGGGGGGGGGGGGCGGCAGACCACGTGTCCCAAAGCACATGGCCTGCCGCCCACAGAGGTCTGCCACCTAGCCTACCTAGTGGACAGGCCAGCCCTGTATCCATAATAAATATACAAGAAATTTACAAAAATTGGGTTTCTTGTGTATGTACAAATCTCATGCATATTCAGTTAGACAAGCCTGAAAACCCTACTGGCTAAGTTTACTTACAGAAGAGGGTTGAGAAACTCTGAGGTAATCATTAGGTAGTTCTAAACTGAAAATATTATGTTTATGTTTATTTAGAATTTGATTATTAGATGCTATGCAGTTAAGCAAATCCTGGTAACTTAAACCAGGGCTGGCTTTTGGAGTGTGTGACATGTGTGGTGGCGAGGGCTACTATGCAAAACGGGGTGCTGCTGCTTCCATTTCTCATGCCTCTGCAGCCAGTTTGAGGTTGATTCTTCTTCCCTATACATTAGACAAGAGCAGAACTGTATGTCTATTGCAGGACATGGGAAATGTATGGATAGATTTAGCTCACACCTTTTTCAGAAGCAACTCAAAGCATGTGGCAGGAAGATCGAGGAGGAGCGTCAGTCATCATGAGAATGTGCCTCTCATGTATAAGCGTGACCTGGAGAAACACTACAGCCTCGACTAGGGCAAATCAATGTCACTGATAAATCCAGTGGAAGAGGCTTCTGGAAGATTGGACTTGACAGTATTGACAAGTGTGCACAGCATGTGGTCTAATTTACTGCCATGCTACAGGCTAGCTCTGAACAAAGGACGCTGGCAGAATAGCGATAATCTGAGAGTCACGAACAGCGACTTCTCCGCAACCAAAGCCATTGGGGTTAGCGCCATTGTCACTCTTCTGGCAGGGAACTGGTGGGTGGTGAAGCTGTCGGCTCAGGCGGCCTTTTTCACCTGAACTACAATGGCCATGTGTTGGAAACTGACCCGGAACAAAGTTAAAGTTCATAGGCACAAAACACAGCTTTGGATGATACATCCTAACTTGTTTGTCATGGTAATGGTTTAAAATGGAACACTGCCACGACACAATTTTTGGCTCCCTTGTGGCATTTCATGTCAGTCTGGGTTGAGGATCTATATTCCCATTGCAGTGAATTTGGACACACCTGTGATCGGTTGTCGGTACTCACATGACTTGAGTTGGCACATGATTGATGGCTCTAATGTTAAATTTCTCTTTTTATTTATATTGATTTATAATTACCTGAGATATGAGAATTCCTGTTTGCACTCACTGTTAATGGATTATTTTCTCTGCTAAGCATTTTCCTTATCTAATAGTTCAGTGTCATTTTAAGACTTAGTTATATGTAATTTATTTTATCTTTATTCACTTACTAACTTGTTACGCCTCTCCTCTCTCCTGATTGTACTTTGCCCTCACCACCATTTCTTAGGTTGATTTGCACCTCCCTTCTTATGGCTTCACATCACTTTTTGTTCCTTTTTCTGATTCTCCCTAACCTTCTTCCCTTTCTCCACCTTCCCCATTTCCTCCCCCATCTTATCCTCCACCCTTTCCTCAGCTGTTGTGCTTCACCTTTTCCTTCCTCTCATTCATTCCTCTCCTTCCTCTCTAAAACAACCTCATCCTCATTTTCACCGTGCAGTCTCCTCTCTCCCTCGCACTCTTCTTCTCTTCCTCCTTCTGTCTTCTGGTGATATTAATACCAGCCTTGGCCCCCTCCACCCTTCACTTTTCTCTCGCTCCCATATTAGTTCCTATCTCCGGGGACAAGCTGAAATGCATTCTTCACATATGGGTGAATGCCACCAACTGAGCCTGTGCGGGAACGCTCCACAGCATCCAATAAAAGTGTCTTTGGGAGTACTCCACTCTGTGTGCCTGCCTTCCCAACTCCTCTCCTCAGTTCTTCGTTTTCCGCAGAGCTAGTAGGATGTAGCATCCTGTCACCACTGAAAATAGTCTCTTTTTTGTGGAACATTGTGCCTTCCTGTCGACACTGGTTCCGTCGAATCCAAACCAGTCCTGATAATTCTTTTTTTTTTCAAAATTTCTATTTCTTTTTTCATTTTCAACATGGTTTTCACCACTAAACTAGGCTTCCAGGTTTCCATACCCTTATCTTCAATCTCAAAGACAACTTTTTTGAGGCATGGAAAAACCAACTAGTGGTTTTAAAACAAACAAACAAACAAACAAAAAAAAAAGTACCAAGTGTGCTGGTACCATATCAGTCACTCATAAATGTGACTGGTGTCTAAAATGTTTGGGCCCTGAACATCAACCCAATTCTTGTCCTTTGTGCCAGCAAATGACAAAGATAGGTCTAAAGAAGCGAGCCAGAGAGTACAGATTGTTCACCTTGGACTCTATTTCAATGGCTTCCATGTCATCGAGGACATCGTCTTCCTCTCAGGGTTCTCACGTTTCTTCAAAGTCCAAACATAAAAGTAAGTCAAAGTCTCTGGTCGCTACCAAGTCTTTGGCATTAGCATCGAAGACCGATACCGAGACCAGAGAATGTGCCTGGTCAGCATCACAATTCCCCTAGAGGTGCTTCCGAGGTAAACCAGACAGCCAAACAGCCCCAGCAGGAGGATCTGTCCTCCAGCACAAGTGGGACTCCGGGACACTCCCAAGGCATCAACCTCCGGAGAGCTACCGGTTCCATGTTCTAGGATGGTGGCTCAGAGCCCCATAGGCAATTGCACCCAGATATCGGCCATCTCCCTAGACCATTGCATGTTGGCTTCCGAGAGAAGTTTGGTTGCACTCCTGGCAGCCTCGGTACCAATAACAAGAGCTCCAGGAATGCAGGCTTTGGCACCATGCCTACAGCCACGTATATCTGTCCTGATGCCAGCCCTCAAACTGGTATCATTGGAACACTTGAGATTGATACCTTCATTGGAACCGATCGATACCCACGGTATCCAACAGACTCAAACTGCCATGGCTCTTGGTTCTGATACCTCCGAGTATCGGTATTAGCATCGACCTTAGATGTCCATGATGCATCAAGGTTGAACCCAAGACTGCCCATACTTCAACTTACATAGTAACATAGTATATGACGGCAGATAAAGACCAGTATGGTCCATCTAGTCTGCCCAGCAAGATCGCCCAATATGATCACTTTCCCCTTCATGGCTATTTTTGCAATATCAGCAATCAATTCACTATCCATTTTTTCAGTTTGAGTGGAGGCCTGTAGACTACACCAATATGGATGACAGTGCCATCTCCTCTTTCCAACACAATCCACAGTGTCCTCTGCATTTCAGCAGCTTTAATATTGCTTTTGACATATAGGGCTACTCCTCTTCCTTTTCTACCCTCTCTATCTCTTCTAAATAGATTATAGCCAGCTATGACTATATCCCATTTATATGACTTATTAAACCATGTTTCTGTAATGGCCACAATGTCCAGGTCCATTTCTACCATTAGGACTTCCAGATCAGGAACTTTGTTGGCTAGGCTTTGAACATTTGTGCTCATTGCTTTCCAACATTCGTTGACTGGCTTGCCTGTGTTTTGCGTGGATTTTGTTCTACACGCCCCTTCCCACTTGCCATTGATGTGTGGTTTAAAAGAGTATTTGTTTCCAATATCATTTTGCTTTTGCTGGGAGTGACGTCCTGAACTTGTCCTCCTCCATCCGTCACCCCCTTTCCCTAGTTTAAATGCCTGTCCACATACTGCCTGAATTTTTCACTTAGGATCCTTTTCCCTGTGACGGAGAGATATAGTCCATTAGCACAGTCTAGTCTCTTGTTGATCCATCTGTTTCCCCAGTTGCCAATATATCTAAATCCTTCTTGGTATTGGATTGGTTTGGAGCCATGTAATAAAGTTGTTTATGCGATGCAGCTTTTCTGCCCCCTTATCATGAGCAGGTAGAACTGAGAATGCTATAGTGTTAACAGTGGGCTTGAGTTTGTCTCCCAGAATCTGTAAGTTCCTTTGAACTGCAGAGGCACTGTTTCTAGCCAGGTCATTTGTGCCCAAATGGATGGCAACAACAGATTTGGAGTGCTCACTTTCTGCACTGACTATATCAACAATTTGGTTTGTATTCCTACTGGCTGAAGAGCTTGGGAGGCATTTGACCATCTTCTCTCCTTTGAACTGTGTTCCCAAGTTGGTGCCTCTGACAGGGCCGGATTTACCTTGAGTGAGGCCCTACGCCAACAAAAATTGTGGGCCCCCAGCAGGGGCGGCCCAAGGGGGGTGCGGGGCCTCATTTGCATAAGGGGCCTCATTTGCATAAATATTTGCATAATGTTACCATATACTAACTTTTAGTAAACGTGCCTCTTAATGAGTGTATGGATAAAGAAAGACTAAAAGATTTCTACATTACTATAATCCAGTGCCAACTGCCAGACACATTAGGAACTACTACAAACACTGCCCATTTAGAACCCATAGTAAACCCGCCGTATCCTAACAGCACTACCAGGACTCACAAAGCACCATACTCTACCAATCAAAAGAGACAACACTGCAAATATTAAACCAGTACATTTCAGAGAACAACAATACATGACCTACTGGGGAAAGAGAACAAGTGGCAATGTCAAATAGGAATTATATAAACAGAACACCTCAGCTCAGTTACACATGCAGAACATAGACCATCACCAAACAAGTAATCACAATTTAGAAACAGGAAGACAATAATTAAACTGGGAATCCCAAAAGCCAAACTTGGAATGTACAACACTGTAGAAATAAAACTATACATTAATTTGCTCTTGTACTAAACAAAGCGCAGACGTTAATGATGCACATTTACCAGAGCTGACATATTCCAATTAATAAATTCAAAATAAAGAGATATTTTTCTACCTTTTGTGCATTTTTTTCAGCTGCAATTGCTCCAGCCACTTTCTTCTGGTTTCTTCGTGTCTTCTGCTAACTCTCCATCGTCTGCTGTCCATTTGTCCTTTCTTCTCTCTTCTAGATTTTTTTCCATTCTCTCTCTACATCTGCTTTAACATACTAATCTTTCTCCTTTTGCTCTTTCCTCATTCCTATTTCATCCACTCAAATTTTACCCCTCCATCCTCAATCCCCACTTACTCTCCCAATACCCGGCCAATTGTAGATTTTTTATCCCTCCCACACAAAATATTTTTCCCTTCTCCATTTTACTCTTCCAGCCCCATCCCATTCTAATCCTCCCCCAACATCAGCTCCCTTCTAGTTCCAGCCTCACCCAGCATCCATTCCCTTCTAGTCCCTGCATCAGCCCATTTCCAGTCCTAGCCATCCATCAGCCCATTTCCAGTCCTAGCAACCCCCAACCCAATACCAGTCCTAGCCCCCCATCAACCCACTTACAATCCTTAACCCATCACCCCATTTTCAGTTTAAGCCCCCCCCTATCACCCATTACCAGTCCTAACCCCCCATCAGCCCACTTCCAGTCCTAACCCCATCAACCCATTTCCAGTCAGCCCCCCATAGCCCTTTGCCAGTCCTACCCGCCCCCCCATCAGCCCACAGCCCATTACCAGTCCTAACCCCATCATCCCACCTCCAGTTTTAACCCCCCAGCCCATTTCCAGTCCTAGCCCCCCCATAGCCCATTACCAGACAGCCCCCATCAGCCCACAGCCCATTACCAGTCTTAACCCCCCCCCAAAGCCCATTACCAGTTCTAAACCCCCCCCAACAGCCCATTACCAGTCCTAACCCCATCAGCCCACCTCCAGTCTTAACCCCCCAGCCCATTTCCAGTCCTAGCCCCCCCCCCATAGCCCATTACCAGACAGCCCCCATCAGCCCACAGCCCATTACCAGTCTTAACCCCCCCCCAAAGCCCATTACCAGTTCTAACCCCCCCCAACAGCCCATTACCAGTCCTAACCCCATCAGCCCACCTCCAGTCTTAACCCCCCAGCCCATTTCCAGTCCTAGCCCCCCCATAGCCCATTACCAGACAGCCCCCATCAGCCCACAGCCCATTACCAGTCTTAACCCCCCCCCAAAGCCCATTGCCAGTTCTAAGCCCCCCCAACAGCCCACAGTCCATTACCAGTCCTAACCCCATCAGCCCACCTCTAGCCTTAACCCCCCCCCAGCCCATTTCCAGCCCCAGCCCCCCCAATAGCCCATTACCAGTCCTACCCCCCCATAGCCCATTACCAGCCCTACCCCCCCAGCCCATTTCCAGCCCCAGCCCCCCCAATAGCCCATTACCAGTCCTACCCCCCCCATAGCCCATTACCAGCCCTACCCCCCCAGCCCATTTCCAGCCCCAGCCCCCCCAATAGCCCATTACCAGTCCTACCACCCCCCCATAGCCCATTACCAGTCCTACCCCCCCCCGTCGGCCTAAAGTCAAATTTAATTTAAAAAAAAAACCTGGTGGCTGCCACCGCGGGGCCCCCTCTGCTGCCGTGGCAGCACCGATTGACCCGCGGGGGCCCCGTCTACAAGCTGAAGCCGTCGGGTCGGGTCGGGTCGTTCCTCCCTCCCTCCGTCCGTGCAGGCTGCAGGCTGTGAGAGACGCGAAAGGAGAGTGTCTCCTCGCGTCTCTGTTAAGCCCGCAGGGGCTGATGGGAAATTTCCCATCAGCCCCTGCGGGCTTTACAGAGACGCGAGGAGACGCTCTCTCTTCGCGTCTCTCACAGCCTGCAGCCTGCACGGAGGGAGGGAGGGAGGAACGACCCGACCCGACCCGACGGCTTCAGCTTGTAGACGGGGCCCCCGCGGGTCAATCGGTGCTGCCGCGGCAGCAGAGGGGGCCCCGCGGCGGCAGCCACCAGGGTTTTTTTTAAATTCTATTTTTAAAAAATTTACTTCTTCTTTTTTTGTGGGCCCCTGCCGGCTGTGGGCCCTACGCCATGGCGTGCATGGCGTATAGGTAAATCCGGCCCTGGCCTCTGATGATGGAATCTCCAAGTAGTAGTAGTTTTCTCTTTTGTGACTTTTTTTTCTTTCTATTTGGTGCATTAACAGTAGATTGGGCATTGAAGTACCCTTAAATGAGAGAGTCAGTTTCCACGGATTGGGCACCCTCATTATCCAAGGCAGAGTAGGCATTATGCAGGGATATCTCTTGATGTATAGGGTGTCTGTGCATTACAGGTCGCAACCTACCAGAGCCCACTGTGATCCATTTCTTCCTGGGTTGTTTGATTCTTTGTGGGAGGTGTGGTGGATTTTGTTCCGTTTGTACCCTAGAAGAGGTATGCTTAAGTGCAGCTAATTCTTCCCTTAGTAGAGTCAATTCTTTATGCATAACGGCTAACCTGAGGCATATAGGGCAAGCTCTTAGGTTCCCAATGATTTTTCTCAGAATGAAAGCACCACAGTTATTGCATTGAATACACAACATATTGATTAAGTGGCCCAAGGAGAAGGAGAAAAGGTGGTGTAACACCTAATTAAAAGGACAGATGTCAACGTATATGATGACTATATAGGCAATGCAGCCCTGGGATGGGTGGGGTGAAGGGTAGGGTGGGAGGGAACGTAAGTATCCCTGGCCATGAGGCCTTACATGAACTGATTTAAATGCTATGCAAGGAATGTAGGTAATCAGAATATTACTAAAAACTTACCCAACAGTTAAAATCTATATTAGAAAAAAAACAGGCAATAGTAAAGTCTGAAAGTTTAGCTGTGTGGAGTCTCTTGAAGCCGTGAAGACTAGAGTTGATCAGGTACTTGTGGACAAGCTGTAGAGGTGATTCAATTAGCCCCACCCTATGAAGCAGGCTTGTAACAGACAGGGCTGGCCCGTCCATTGTGCGAGAATGTTGTTTGCACAGAGCCCCGCGCGAACTTCATACTCGCACAAATGGACAGCTTCAGAGGGAGCTGGAGAAGCCCGTGTGAGGTCCCGGCTCCTTCTGCACAGCCATCAGTGTGAAGAGTGTTTTCCTTCATGCTGGCAGCTGTTTCTGTGAAGCACGCAAGTGCCAGGAAATGCCCTTTAACCTTTCCCAGCATTCAGCAAGCTTCACAGAAACAACCACCGGCGTGAGGGAAAACACTCTTCACGCTGGCGGCTGTGCAGAGGCCTTCCCGCCTCCCGCTGAAGCCCCTTAGACAGCCGCAGGGCTCTTTGGTGGGCAGGAGGGCCCTAGGAATGGAAATGAGCTGTGATGGGATGGTAAACTGGATCTGGAAATGGGCTGTGATGGGGGGAAGTTTGGGCTGTGATTGGGGGGGACTAGAACTGGAAATATACTGTGAGGAGGGGCTAGGACTGGACATGGGCTGATGGCGGGGCTAGGATTGGAAATTGGATGATGGGGGAGCTTGGACTGGAAATGGGCTGATGGGAGCTGGAAATGGGCTGATGGGGGCTGAAATGGGACTGGAAAGGATCATATGGGGAGCTAGGACTGGAAATGAGCTGATGTGTAGGCAGGCCCATACCTAGCCCTGTGCGAGCGGTGTGGCCGCACAGGGTGCAAAGGCTTAAGGGGCACATTTTAGCTGTTTTCCGTTGCCTGCCGCCACCACGTTTTCTTCTCTCAGCGGTGGCAGGCAATGGCAGAACAGCTAAAACGCGCCCCTTAAGCCTTCTCACCGGCATGCTAAGCAGATCTTTCCCTCCCGGCAAGAGCAAGGAGGGAAAGATCTGCTTAGCATGCCAGCGAGAAGGCTTAAGGGGCACATTTTAGCTGTCCTGCCATTGCCTGCCGCCGCTGAGAGAAGAAAAAGTGGCAGCAGCAGGCAACGAAAGACAGCTAAAATGCTCTTGCAGGGAGGGAAAGATCTGCTTAGCATGCCGGTGACTTGCACATCGGGCGTGCCTCTTCTCTCCTGCCCGGGGGGGGAGGGGTGGCACCCGATGTGCAAGTCGCACAGGGCATGATCTTCCCTCGGTACAGCCCTGTGTGGGGGCATGGGAGAATGGGACTAGAAGGGAGCGGATGCTGGGTGGATCTAGAACTAGAAGGGAACTGATTTGGGGGGAGGACTACAAGGGGATGGGGAATGAGGATGGAGAGGGGAAAAGAGATTTTGTGTGGGCGGGTAGAAAATTCTACGATTGGCTGGGGACTGAGAATTGAAGGGTGAAATTTGAGTGGATGATAAATGAATAAAGAAAGAAATGGGGGAAAGATCAGTATGTTAAGGCAGATATAGAGAGAGAATGAAAAACATCTAAAAGAGAAGAAAGGACAAATGGACAGCTCGCAGAAGACACAAAGAAACCAGAAGAAAGTGACTGGAGCAATTACAACTGAAAAATAAAATGCCAAAAACAAAAGGTAGAAAAATACTTTTTATTTTGAATTTATTAACTGGAATATGTCAGGTTGCATTTTTGTTTAGTGCAAGAGGAAATTAATTTATAGTTTTATTTCTCCAGTGGTGTTATACATTTCATGTTTGGCTTTTGGGGTTCCCAATTTAATTATTATCTTTCTATTTCTAAATTGTGATTCTTTGTTCTTTGTTTGGTGATGGTCTATGTTCTGCATGTGTAACCGAGCTGAGGTATTCTGTTCATGTAGTTTCTATCTGACAGTCCCACTTGTTATCTTTCCTCCAGTGAGATGTATTGGTATTCTCTGAGATGTATTAGTTTAATATTTACAGTTTTGCCTTTTTGATAGGTTTGGTGCCTTGTGAGTCCTGGTAGTGTTATGATATAGTGGATTTGCTATGGGTTCTAAATGGTCATTGTTTATAATACTTCCTAATGGGACTTGCAGTTGGCACTGGAAAATAGTAATTTAGAAATCTGGTAGTCTTTCTTTATCCAGACACTCATTAAGAGGCATGTTTACTAAAAGCACATTATGCAAATATTTATGCAAATGAGGCTCCTTATGTAACGGAGGCCCCACAATGAATCTCCGCACATGGGCCCCCCCACCACCTTTGGGCCGCCCCTGGTAACAGACAACGGAAACTGAAATATTCAAACTGAACTTTTACTTCTGTGTATCAGTCTACTATGCAAAGATCCCTGTAACTTTAAAACTATACCTTTGCTACCAATTTTTAGTGGGAGACTTAGGTAGAAGACCAGGTCTCTGCAAATCTAAGTACTTCTATTCCAAGTAGCTTTATATCACAAGTGTCCCTGGCCAGGAGGCCTTACATGAACTGACGGCACTCTCAGATATCTGATTTAAATGTTATGCAAGGAATGTAGGCAATATTCCTAAAAACTTATATCCAACAGTTAAAATCTATATTAGAAAAAAAAAAACAGGCAATAGTAAAGTCTGAAGCTTAACTATGTGGAGTCTCTTGAAGCTACTTACAGGACTCTGATTCCAGTTCTTCAGAATCTGATGGGCGGATCACTTGACATTCCTTTGGACCCATCCCTGCTTCAGTCACGGCGTCTGTCCCCACCAGAAGATATGTCCTTTCAGGACTTCATACGTTACATGGCAGCAGGGCTCACCATGATAGTGGCCTCGGAAAAGGAATCGAAGGCAGAGAAATTGGAGCTACTTCAATTCCCTCCCACACCCAAGGAGGCGGCTACATTACTGCTGCATCGTAACCTGCAGGATCTTATGCTCCGCATGTGGGAGGCCCTGCTCATGGTTCTACCTGTCAGCAAACAACTCAATACCATGTACTGAGTACCACAGTGCCCAAACTTCCAAAAAACTCAGCTTCCCCACCACTCAATGGTGGTGGAATCGGCGATGTGCTGAATAAAGAGCTCAAAGAACCATTCCTCCACACCACCTGGCAGAGACACAAGGACACTTCAATGCTTCCAAACTTGCATGTTGGCCTCCAGTGCTATACATAGGCATGTTTCTGAAGGATGTCATCAGGGATCTGGAAACATTTGCTCCCATGCTTCCTGAGGATAAAAGGAGTGCCTTCCAGACACTCATCAAACAGGTCCAAAACACTTCTGTTTCTTACCAAGGCCTCTTTTGATGCCTTTGAATCCACCAGCAGAACTTCAGTTTGCATTGGGGCTCCCAGGATGGCCTGGTTGCAGGCATTGGACCTCAAGCAATGGGTCCAGGATAAACTGTATGCAAATGCTAGAAGTCTAAAAAATAGATGGGAGAGTTAGAATATATAGATCTAAATGAGAGGTTAGATATGACTGGTATCTCAGAGACCTGGTTGAGGGAGAACAACCAATGGGACATTGTGATACCTGGGTACAAATTATATTAGAATGACAGAGTAGATCAAATTGGTAGAGGGGTTGTGCTCTGTTAGAGAGGGCATTGAGTCCCATAGGATTAAAGTTTTGCAGGAAACAAAATATGCTGTAGAATATCTATGTATAGAAATTCCACGTAAAAAGGGGAAGGCAATGACGGGGGGGGGGGGGAGGGAGAGAGGGATTACTACCGACCGCATGGCCAGAATGAACAGATGGATAATGAAATGCTGAAAGAAATCAGGGAAGCTAACAAAAGTTACAACACAGTATAATAATGGGTGATTTCAATTACCCGGATATCGACTGAGTCAGTGTCACAGCAGGACATGCTAGGGAGATAGTTTCTAGATGAAATAAATGACTGCTTCTTGGAGCAGCCAATTCATGAACCGAAAAGAGGGAAGCTATTTTGGACGTAGTCTTTAGTGGCATGCAGGATCTGGTGCAAGAGATAAGGGTGTTGGGGCCATTTGGCAATAGTGATCATAGCATGATTGCATTTGATTTAATAAATGAGAGAAGGAGGCAAGGAAATCCACAGTACTTCCATTTAACTTTCAAAAGGGAGACTATGATAAAATGAGGAAAATAGTTAACAAAAGACTAAAAGGAGCAGCTGCAAAGACTAAAGATTTGCATAAAGCATGGGCATAGTATTTTAAACAATCTTGGAAGCTCAGAACAGATGTATTCCGCTTTAAGAAAAGTGGAAGGAAGACCAAAAAACTGCCAGCATGGTTTAAAAGCGAGGCCAGAGAGGAGGTTGTGGCCTAAAATGCATCTTTCAGGAAATGGAAAAAGAAGCCAAATGACAAAAACAGGAAACATAAGCATTGCCAAGTTAGTTGCAAGGCATTGATAAGGCAGGCAAAAAAGAGAATTTGAAAAAAAGCTTGCCGTGGAAGCAAAAATGCATAATAAAAACTTTTTTTAAACTCAAGGCTTTATTAAAGCAACATACACAGCAAGAAATCAGTACCATAGACCCATCTGGCCTAAATTCATAACAGAATACTTTACATCCCATGTTTAGCCCAATTTTTAGAAATATTTTCCAACATAAAGACTTCCCAAACAATCACCAACAAATAGTCCAAGATACCAAGAAATCAACCTCTTCCCCCCCCAACAAGTAACCCTCCGCTCCCCCCCAACAGAGGCCCCTTGCATTCATCATTCATTCACCTTCAAACCTGCTTATTCAAGCCATACACCTGCACAAAGGGCTCCCATGTTTGCTCAAATCATAACCGACCTTTTGGTTGTGCACATGTCCCCTGCTCCATATTGTAGAGATCCCACATCCGGACAAGCCACCGGGCCAGTGAGGGTGCCCCCACCTGCCTCCACGCCAAATTTAATTTAGCTGCATTCAAGCAGTGCCTCACCAGGGTCAACTGCAGGGTTGTGGCATCCGGTACGGTTCTGTGTAGCAGAAAAATACTCTGGTCCCAGGGTATGGTCAACCCCAACATATTACATATCCGATATTTGATGCCCCTCCAATAATACTGGATACCAAATATGGGCCAAGGTCCCTTGAGCTCTACAACCGTGCCAGCACAACCCACTCAGTGCAGGATAAGCCTTGGCCAGCTGTGCTGGAGTCATATACTAACCATACAGGAGTTTGTAGTTAGCTTCCCAGGCATTAACCACAACAGAACTCCACCACAAGTGCCCTTCTATTTGTTCCTATTGTTGCCCAGTGTAATGCAATTGCAATGCCTGGATCCAATGACTTCTACGCTTCCCCGCCCTAAAGGCCAAATTCTGCTGACAGGCGTATAGTGCAGAGACCAACCCCCTCGTGGTTCCTCACACAAAGATTCCAATTCTGTGAGCGCCCGGATCACTTAGTTTTTAACTTCTTTTTGACTCACCCAGTGCACCACTTGGGCATATGAATAGGCATGGGAATGGGGCAGTTCAAACTTAGTCTGCAGTTCCTGAAAGGATAATAACCATCCCTCCTCAAAAAATTGCCCTGTGAAGCTTAGCCCAACCTCTCTCCAAGCCCAAGAAATACCTTAAGGAAGTCCAGGCATAAATGCCTTAACAATGGGGGATAGTGGCGTAAGTGAATCTCCTCACCGCCAGAAAAGAACAATCCCAGCACCGGAGAATATGTTCCACATATGGGTTACCCCCTCCGTTACACACTCTAAAGCTAACCCGCAACCATAGCTGCCCACCAAGGTCCTCAATTCTCATTCACACCCGTTCAATGTCCACCCAACATTTATCATTAGCCGGATTCATCCATTCCACCCCAGGTTGTACCTGGGCGGCTGCATAATATCATTTCAGATGGGGAACCTCCATATCACCTCTTTAGCAATAAAAAAAAAAAAAAAATTTTGATATTCGGGAGTGGCGAGTCTGCCAAACTTCATAAAAAGATGCTGCCACGTCTCCAGCAATCGGATGACCCTGGAACAAGTAGAGAAATCATGGAAGGAATGCCATTTTTAGCATTGCAACCCTACCAAACCAATAAAACAGCAAATTGGACCATATTTCCAAATCATGGCAGATCTTTCCCAAAAGGGGGCCATAGTTAGCCCTGTACAAAGCCTCAGGGTCTGGTTTTCCATCCAGAGAAAGGGGAAGCTCGCATGCAGTCATGCACAAAGCTGCTGAGGTAGATTGATGTTCAGAATCTCTGACTTAGTATAGTTAATCCGAAAACCTGATACCCTCGGATAGTTCTTGAAGAGGTGCATAGCATTGTGAAGTGAGACCAATGCTTGTGTCAAAGTTAGTAAGAAGTCATCCGCAAACACGGCTATTTTGTAATCCACTCCCTCCACTTGGATGTCATGTACATCTCTCGAGACCCGGAAGCATTGAGCCAGAGATTCCATTGCTAGTGCAAAATGAAGGGGCGAAAGAGGACTCCCCTGCCGCATTCCATGCCCCAGGGGGATGAAATCAAAGCATCCCTCATTAACTCAGACTCAAGCCCATGGGGCTCGATATAGCCCCCGCAGTCATGTCAGAAAGTGAGGCCCAAACCCCATTCACCCCAGTACCCGCCCCAGAAAATTCCAGTGGACCCGGTCAAAGACCTTATTGGTATCAATTCCGAGAAGTGCCGGTTGCTTGGGGTATGTCGAGCACTACAACTGGCACATGAGGCTAGGAAAGACATCTGATGCCTGCCGACCAGTCACAAAACCTACCTGATCTCCATGAATCAGTCGCGGGAGGATCATCCCCAGCCGGCATGCCAGAACTTTAGCAAAAATTTTTACATCTACATTTAACAGGGAAATTAGGTGATAAGAGGAGGCCTCCATTGGAGGCTTCCCTGGCTTCGGGATTAAAGCAATAACTAAGAACATAAGATATGCCATACTGAGTCAGACCAAGGTCCATCAAGCACGGTATCCTGTTTCCAACAATGGCCAATCTAGGTCACAAGTACCTAGCAGTTTCCTCAAAAGACACAGATTCCACAATGCTTGTATTGAGGCAAGCAGTGGATTTCCGGGTCCCCTTTAATAATGGTTTCCTTATTGTCCCTCCAGTCCAGTCCTGCACCTCAGGGTAGTGAACTCCTTCCAGCAGCGTGAAGACTGAGCATGTCACAACTTTGATGACATCAGGATACTTAAGCAGCTGGCCCCACCTACCAGCCCCAGTAAGCTCTCTCTCCAAGCAGTTGGAGCAGGTGATCCCAGAGGTCGGACTCATTGAAGGGACAACTAGGAAGCCGGTTAGGCTAATTGGAGGTGGGGGTTATTTTCTTTATCCCCTTGGGTTTTTTCTGCATTGGTAGCTGCGCTCTCCCCCCCCCCCCCTCCCCCCTTGTCTAACTGTTGCAGCTCCTGCAGTTCCCTAAGCCAATACTTCATTCTGGAAAAAAAAACGGAAGAAAAAGCTGCCAGAGGTTTTGTGGGGGTGTGCAGTGGCTACAGCTCCTGAACCCATTTCAGCAGAAGAGGAGGGGGACAAGCCATCTGCGAGAAGGATGTAGGAACAGGCAACTCCCCTTCATTTCCCACCTCTATGTCGAAGCCAAGGATCAGCTGAGCACCGAGGGACAGCGAACTCAGCGGCACTGATTCAGACACCACAAAGGTGAGCAGCCTGAGGACGTGAGCCGGTGGGACGCTTTTACTTCAGCATCAGGTATCTTTTAAGAATGGGGAGTGAGGCGCAGTCCCCAATGAAGAGGCAGCTCCGGCGAGGCAGCTGAGGAGACAGGGTCTCTTCCCTCAGATTTGGAGGAGTGGAACCTAAGGAGCTAGAAGAAGGAGATCCTGCAGGAGGAAGAACCCCGAATAGTTAGTCTTCCATAGGGAGGAGTTGGCAGGACTCATTGCCGAGTCTCTCAAAAAGCTCAATATGTCAACTGGGGACTCAGCTGAGGAGTCGTCTCTGGAGGACCTGATTCTTCAGGCCATGCGCTAACCTCAGCGGGTGTTCCTGTTACATAGGGTGATTAAGCAGATGATCCTGAATGAATGGGATCTGCCTGAGGCGGGACTCAGGGGATCTCATACAATGATCCGGTTATACCCATTGTTGGATCAAGAGAAAAAGATGTTCTCTTTGCCGAAGGTCGATGCTACAGTGTCGATGGTAACCAAGAAGACTACGATTCCCGTGGAGGGCAGTACGGCCCTCAAGGATGGTCAGGATAGGAAGTTAGATACCCTGTTGAAGCAAGTGTTTGATGCAAGTGCCCTGTCCTTACAGGCCTCAGTATGTGGGGCGTTGGTAGCATGGGCATGCTTGCATTGGGCGCAGAACATCCCCAAAATGGGTGGGTGAATCCCCAGAACAAGGGGCCGCAGCGAGGCTTGAGTCGGGAGCGGCTTACTTAGCCGACACCTTCTATGATCTGGTTAGGGGGCTTTCCAACAAAATGGCCTCTGGTGGTGGCACGCTGCTACCTCTGACTCCGCATCTGGTCGGCAGATGATGCCTCCAAGGCCCTTCTGAGTAAGCTGCCTTTCAGGGGTACGCAGTTGTTCAGGGAGGACCTAGAAAAATTGGTAAAGGACTTGGAGTCCAAAGAGGAACGCCTGCCTGAGGATAAACCGAAGCAGGACCATGGCTCTGGTTTGGGCAGGGAACAGCCCCAGGAATTTAAGCGTTTTTGGACATTGCGCTTTACGCCGTATCAGAGAGGGCAGTTTGCCTCACGGGGATAACAGTTTTGGGGTTCGCGTGGAGCATGTAGAGGTTACTACTTGGCCTCCGCCTACTCTGCAACCCACAAGAAACCACAATGAAGTGAGGAGGGGTCCAGGCGGGGGTGCAGTCCATGGGAGGCTGGCTGCGGGACGTCTACCCTTCCTGGGCCCGAATTACATCAGACCAGTGGGTCCTGCAGGTGATACGGGAGGGGTATGCACTGGAGTTCGCCAGATTGCTACCACCAGCCGTCATTTACTCCCCTTGCAAAGCATGTGAGAAGTCGCAAGGGGTGTGGGAAATGCTTGAAAGACTCCTGAGGTTGGAGATGGTAGTTCCAGTGCCCGCGGAGCAATGCAGCACAGGTCGATACTCCATTTACTTCATAGTACCAAAGAAAAAAAGTTCCTTTCGGCCTATTCTCGATCTCAAGCAGGTGAACAGGTGACTGCAAGTACTGAGGTTTCATATGGAAACCCTCAGGTTAGTGATTATGTCCATAAGAGAGTGGGAGTTTGACCTCTCTGGATCTTACAGAAGCGTACTTGCATGTCCCCATCTATCCAGACCATCACCAGGTTGAGTGTCTGAGTCTGCACCAGTTTCTCCGCTTTGCGGTGCCCATGGGGCATTTTCAATTTCAATCCTTGCCTTTCGGGCTCACAACAGCCCCTCAGACTTTCACCAAGGTGATGGTCTTGGTGGCGGCAGCAGCATTGCATCCCGAAGGCATACTAGTCCACCCATATCTAGACGACTGGCTCATTTTGAGCAAAATCTGAGCAGGAGAGCGTTCAAGCCACAGCTCGGGTGGTCGAATTCCTGAAGAGTTGTGGCTGGGTCATCAATGTCTCCAAGAATCACTTGACTCCTTCACAGGACCTAGAGTACCCTCAGGGCTTGCTTTGACACCTACAGTGGCAGTCTTTCTGCCACAGAAGAGGGCACAGGCATTGAGGCTGCTAGACCGGCAGTTCCTCTGCATGGCGGAGCCAACAGTGTGGCACTATCTCTAGCTGTTAGGGACCATGGCAGCAACAATAGAACTGATCCCGTGGGTGCGGGCTCACATGAGGCCATTACAGAGAGCCCTGCTGCAATGGTGGTTGCATCAGCAACAGTCCCTGTCGCACCTGTTGACCTGTTCGCTGCAGGTACGAACAGCTCTCAGGTGGTTGCTCTGCGGGGAGCATCTGGAGGCAGGAGGCTCTGCGGGGGAACATCTGGCAGTGGGAGTCTCTGCTATGGGTTCCCCTAATGACAGGTGCTGGCCTCTTGGGCTGGGGAGCGCACTTCGAGGGGCACGTTACACAAGGGCAGTGGACAGCAGAAGAGCAGGCTTGGCCCATCAATCAGCTGGAAATGAGAGCTGTTCTCCTTGCCTTGCGGGAGTTTCTCCCTCTCCTGCATGGGAAGGTGGTATGGGTCTTCTCCGACAATGCCACCATGGTAGCGTACATCATTCGACGGGGGGGGGCACAGGAAGCATCAAGCATCAGAGCGAAGCGGAAATGTTGCTGAGTTGGTCAGAGACCCATATGCAGGCGATTTCAGCGGTGCATATGGCTGGGACAGAGAACGAGACAGCAGACTACCTCAGTCGGGCGTTTTTGGATCTGGGGGAATGGCAACTGAACCAGGCAGTCTTTGAGCAAATTATATGCCGGTGGGGGGAGCCAGTCATGAATTTGATGGTGACATTTGTATCAGCCAAAGCAAGCAGGTTCTTCAGCTGGCGAAGAGAGAGAATGTCAGAAGGCCTGGACGCACTGGTGCAGCGTTGGCCCGGCCAGGGGCTTCTTTGTCTTCCCTCCATAGGGCAAGTGATACAGAGAATGGAGGTGCACCGGGGGCTGATCGTCCTGATCGCCCCAGATTGACCTAGGCACCCATGGTAGAGGACCTAATGTGGCTGAAGGCAGCCGAGCCATGGAGGCTTCCAAGCAGGCCAGACCTACTGTTTCAGGATCCAGTCTTAATGCCACAGGTGGATTGGTTCTCGCTTACGGCATGGATCTTGAAAGGGCTTAGTTAAGGAAGTGAGGTTATTCTGCACAGGTAATCTCCACACTTGTTAGTGCCAGGAAGAGGTCTACATCATTATCCTACATTTGAGTGTGGAGAATTTTTGAGTGCTAGTGCACGGATAAGGGGTGCAGGCTGTTGTCTGTGTCTGTTCCAGAGGTGCTAGAGTTCCTTCAGGTGGGACTCTATAAAGGGCTGGCATGTAGCTCCCTACAGGTGCAAGTGGTCGCGCTGGCATGTTATCGAAGCAAGATCCAGGTGGCCTCCTTGGGAACGCATCCAGATGCGACTCATTTCCCGAGGGCAATTAAGCAGCTCCAATCTCCCTTAAGGTCGATGGTGCTTCCTTGGGACCTCAATTTGGTGTTTTTGGCACTGACATGGGAGCCCTTCGAGCTGTTAACAGCATGTACCCTGAAGGACTTGACAAGAGCTCCATAATTCTCATAGCCCCCTTTAGATCCAGTCAACTGTGGTTCCCTCTGCTTCTTCACCTAGTGCAGATTCAGACACTCAACCTGGGATGTGCGCCTGACATCCTCTCTCAGGACAACGGGAAGCTCCTCTATCCTAACATCCACTCTCTGAAGGGCTAGTGCTTGCTAACCTCGACCTGCCACAGGAGGTCAAGAATATACTTCTCACATCATGCAAGGACTCTTCCAGACAATCTTATGCTTTTAGGTGGCATAGGTTTGCACTTTGGTGCTCCCTAAAGGGCATTGACTCCTTTTCTTGTTTAGTGGAGTTCCTTTTACAATACCCCTCCACTTATCCTTAATAGGCCTTAAGACTAACTCAGTCAGAGTGTACCTTAGTGCCATTGCGGCTCATCACAAACCACTGCAGGGACAGTCTATCTACTCACACCCCTTAGTAGCATGCTTTATGCGGGGTCTGATGCTGTCCAAGCCGCTGCCAGTAGACTGGGATCTCAATGTGGTTCTTGCACAACTACTAAAGCCTCTTTTTGAGCCTTTGGCCACCACTTCACTGAAGTTTCTATCATGGAACGTACTCATCCTCATTGCCCTCACATCAGCTTGCTGTATTAGTGAACTACAAGCTCTGGTAGTGGACCCATCCTATACCTGGTTCCACCACGACAAGGTAGTCCTGCGGACCTGTATTTCCTTCCAAAAGTTGTTTCTCCCTTCCATTTGAAGCAGTCTGTCAAACTACCTATTTTATTCCCTAGACCACATACATCTCGAGCAGAAGCAGCGCTTCACACTTTAGACTGCAAGCAAGCACTGACTTACTGTTTAAGTAGATCTAAGGATCACAGAAGATCCTCTCAATTATTTATCTCTTGATCCTAGTCACCTGGGTTCCCCAGTGACAAAACAAACTCTATCCAGACGGATAGCAGATTGCATTTCTTTTGCTTATGTACAAGCAGGACTCTCTCTTTTTAGGGTCAAGTCACTGTTCATAATGTGCAGGCTATGGCAATCTCTATAGTCAATCTCCATTCAGTATCCATTGAGGAGATCTGTCAGGCAGCTACCTGGTCCTCCATTCAGACTTTTACTGCACACTACTGTCTAGACCAGGGGTGGGCAAACCTTTTGACTCGAGGGCCGCAATGGGTTCATATATTGGACCCGGGGGCCGGACCAAGAGTAGATGGACGGTGTGTATGTGTGAATTAATATAAATTAAATTTAAATTTGTAACATTAAATGTTTAGATTAATTTAAGGTAGAAAAGCATAAAAAGAGTTATTTTACAAAACTTTTATGCAATGTATTTCTTTCATAAAATAAGACCTTCAATTTTAGTGGCCGTAGTTTGCCCATCCCTGCACTAGACCATGCCTCCCTACTTCCTTCTGTGGGTGGGTCTTTTGGTTTCTGAAGCGTGGTAGCCAAAGTGGGGGCTGTCCCACCCGCTTCATCCGAAAAGATGGGGTGGGCAAGATATGAGCGAGATTTAAGATTCTGAATCACCTCACATGAATCTGCAGTTATTGCGTGCCGACGCGTCAGGAAGTGGGATATCCAGATCCTCCCAAGTGACCAGCCCATTTCCTGTCCTAGCCCCCCCATAGCCCATTATCAGTCCTAACCCCCCCATAGCCCATTACCAGTCCTAACCCCCCATCACCCCATTTCCAGACAGCCCCCATCAGCCCACAGCCCATTGCCAGTCTTAACCCCCCCATAGCCCATTACCAGTCCTAACCCCCATCACCCCACAGCCCATTTCTTAACCCCACCTCATAGCCCATTACCAGTCCTAACCCCCCCATCAGCCCACCGCCCATTCCCAGTCTTTTCCCCCCCCCCCCCATAGCCCATTACCAGTCCTAACCCCCATCACCCCATTTCCAGACAGCCCCCTTCAGCCCACATCCCATTGCCAGTCTTAACCCCCCCCCAAGCCCATTACCAGTCCTAACCCCCCCCCCCCCCATCATCAGCCCACAGCCCATTGCCAGTCCTAACCCCCCCCCCCCTTCGGCTCACAGCCCACTGCCAGTCCTACCCCCCCCATCAGCCCACAGCCCATTGCCAGTCTTAACCCCCCCATAGCCCATTACCAGTCCTAACCCCCCATCACCCCATTTCCAGACCGCCCCCATCAGCCCACAGCCCATTGCCAGTCTTAACCCCCCCATAGCCCATTACCAGTCCTAACCCCCCATCACCCCATTTCCAGACAGCCCCCATCAGCCCACAGCCCATTGCCAGTCTTAACCCCCCCCTAGCCCTTCACCAGTTCTACCCCGCCCCCCCATCAGCCCACAGCCCATTGCCAGTCCTAACCCCCCCACCCCCCCTTGGCTCACAGCCCACTGCCAGTCCTAACCCCCCCCCCATCAGCTCATGGAAATTAAAATTTAAAAAAAAGCTGGCCGCTGCCGCCGCGGCAGCATGGAGTGACCTGCGGGGCCCCCTCTGCCCGGCTGAACTCTCCCGGCGCGGCTGAAGCCCTCTGCTCCGGCTTGCAGATACGCGAAGGGAGAGTCTCCCTCGCGTCTCTGTTAAGCCTGCAGGGGCAGATGGGGGCTTAACAGAGACGCGAGGGAGACACTCTCCCTTCGCGTATCTGCAAGCCGGAGCAGAGGGCTTCAGCCGCGCCGGGAGAGTTCAGCCGGGCAGAGGGGGCCGGATTAAAAGGTCCGCCGGGCCGTATACGGCCCGCGGGCCGTAGTTTGCCCATCCCTGGTCTAGACAGAGACTCCCATCAGGATGCTGTCTTTGGCCAAACTGTACTCTAGCACCTCTTTGGGACAAACTCAACTCCTACTCGTCCCAGATTTTTACAATATACCAGACTATCATTTGGGGAGTATCACCTCCTGGAATTGAGTCCAATAGCCCACAACTCTTCCAGACTCTTCGGCTACATGTTTTTCACTTCAGTGATTGATTGATTTATTTAATATTTTTTATATACCTTCTTTCTACAATTCAAGACGGTTTACATGGAACTTGGAACTGACAGTGTGGGAACATCTGTTTTACATAGAACAAGAACTTAGGGAACATAAGTAACAGTTGTTTGTTGCACTGCTCCCCCCCCCCCCCATACCAGTCTGGGACCTGGGAGCTAGTGAGTCTGATAGGTAGACTGCATTCCAGCTTGGTCCTGGAGACAGTGTAGTTACTCACCTGTAACAGGTGATCCGGGAACAACAGGAATCAGTCTTCACAACCTACCTTCCCCCCCTAGGAATTCTTTTATTTTACTCTTCCTCTCAGCTATAAACTGAACTGCAGAGAGAAGCTGGGAAGGCGGGAAGACAGGCATACAGACGCAGTGGAGTGCTCCCAAAAGCTTTCCCGAACGGGCTCCATCAGTGATGTTCACTCATATGTGACTACTGATTCCTGCTAGTTCCAGATATCACCTGTTACAGTGAGTAATCACACTCTCTACCACCCATTTCCCTTTCCTTTCCCCTCCTCTCTCCCTTTCTCATTTGACTTCTGGAATGCTCATTCCATTTCTAGTAAACTTCCCTTTACTCCTGATTTCTTTCTCATGCTTTCATCTTCTTGCTCTTACTGAGACCTGACTTCTCCCTGATGACACTGCTTTGGTTGCTGCCCTCTGGCACAGCAGCCACCAGTACTTCCACATTCCTCGTGCCACTGGCTGTGGTGGTGGTGTTGGGTTTCTGCTTTCTCCTTTTTGCCATTTTCAACACCTCCTTCTACCTTAGTCTCATTCCTTCCCCTCCTTTGAAGTCCACTCCATCCATCTTTTTAATCCTCTACCTCTCTGGATTGCTGTTATCTATAGACCCCCTGACAAGTCCACTTTCTCACTGATTTTGACTCTTGGCTTTCCTTATTCCTGGACTCTTCTTCCCCCTCTGTTATTCTTGGTGACTTTAATTTTCATATTGATAACCCTTCTGACCCCTATGCATCTAAGTTCCTTTCCCTTACCTCCTTATTCAACCTCCAGCTTTGTTCTTCTGCCCCCCACTTGGGGTCACTGCCTTGACCTTGTTTTCTATTCTATTTGTTTGCCTTCTAATTTCGGTACCTCAGTTCTTCCCATATCTGATCACAACAGTTTCACTCATCACTCCTTGCCTCAATCTCGCCCAATCTCCTCTTACCTTTTTAGGAATCTTCATGCTATCGATGCACAGATTCTATCCACTACTCATCTCCTCTTCTTACCACTATGTCCTCTAAGTCTGTTGATGAGGCCATAGTTTCCTATAATGCTGCCTGCTCATCTGACATAGCTGCCTGGATATCTTGCCGCCATCTGAAATTGAATGTGGCCAAAACTGAACTACTTATCTTCCCCCCCCCCCCAACCCTCCACCCCTCTTCCTCCATCTCTATTGATAACACTCTTCTACTTCCTGTTTCCTCTGCCTGCAACCTTGGGGTTATCTTTAACGCCTCCCTTTCCTTCTCCACACATATTCAACAGATAGCTAAAACCTGCCATTTCTTTCTCTATAACATTAACAAAATCCCCCCCCCCTTCCTCTTTAAACATACTACTAAAACTCTTATCCACTCTTTAGTCACCTCTCGTCTTGACTATTACAACCTCCTCCTTGCTGGTCTCTGAGTTATCTCTCTCCTCTTCAATCTGTTCAGAACTCAGCTGCACGGCTAATCTTCTCCCAGCCCCGATACACTCATATAACCCCTCTTCTAAAATCACTTCATTGATTCCCCTTCCGTTTCTATATGCAATTCAAACTTCTCCTTCTGACCTATAAATACATTCACTCTACTGCCCCTCACTGCCTCTCCTCTCTCCTTACACCCCTCCTCGTGAGCTCCGCTTTTCCTCTGGCTTCCTTCTCTCTATGCCCTTTCCTTCCACTGCCAACTCCAGACTTCAATCTTTTCACCTTGCTGCTCCTTATGCCTGGAACAAACTTCCTGAATCTTTGTAAAGTCTCCTCTCTCCCCCTCTTCAAATCCTAATCCCTGGCTCTGCACGTGTCTCCTTTGCCTATTTGAACCCCTTGTTGCTCTTGTATTGTAGTGTCTGTCTTGATTAGACTGTAAGTTCTAAGGGCAGGGACTGTCTTCTATATGTGTTTGTACTGCACTACGTCCACCTTGTAGTGCTATATAAATGATTAATGATAGTAGTAGTTACATTCATGTTACAGTCGGAGGCATGCAAGATGCAAAAGCTATGCCTGCATGTCAGCCCAGATTTAGGAAAAAGCCACATAAGCAACTACCACTAGTACCAAATGTTGAAGATGCCAATTACCCAGGCCAAAATGGAGCCTTCTCCCACTTACTTCAAGGCCATCCAATGGTACCACTTTCTAAGAGGCACCACCATGGCAATCTGAGCCTAGCATATTTTCTGGTCTTCAGAGGACCCCCTCAGCTCTCCAGGCTACAAGGGAGAATCCACATTCTCACCCTCTGGTCCTGCCTATGGGCACTGAAATCTTCAATCCAGTCCTGCCTGCACACAGCTGCTGCAGCTAGAGGAGGAAGTATTCAGTCAGTACTGTGCCAGAGCTGTCATGGGAGGTTCACAAATACTGTGCTGAGCTGCCACTGTCTGTAGTGATGTGTAGAGGATCCGGGAAGAGAGATACAGAGGGCATGCTGCTGGTGAGAGGGGGATTGAATAGAAAAGGGGAGGATGTTGGGCATTGTGGGCGGCAAGGAAAGAGAGGTGGGCTTCGGGGAAGAAATGTGGCTGACAGAAGGTGGGGGAGGGAGGGGGAAGATGGGTATACTGTGACAGTCACCATCATCTTTCCTCCTGCTGTCTGCCTTCATCATTTTCTCTCTTGACTCCGCCTCTTTTGCTGTCTGCAAGGCCATTGCAAAGGTTTTAGGAGCCCTAGGTGAGCCTTCAGCCTTGTGCCCCGGTCAATAATTTTCAGGCTATAATCCTCCCAACATCACACCTGGACATTTTGATAATTAAACTCAGAAGTCTGGATCACCCCAAAAGTCACCCGTCCTAGAACAATCTTCTAAAACACATGTCTTTAAAAATTAAACTTTGCTCTATATATATACATAATGAAGGCAGTTTCTAAAATCCATCTACCTGGGAAAACAGGCTATTTGAAACCTGCCCACTCTCCCAGCAGGAAAAGCACACACTGATAGCTTATTGAGTTTGTGTGGCTGTGAGAACCCATTGCTTTACTTTGCAGCTGTTCGCTTCTACGCTAGGCAACCACTTAGCTCAACGGTATTCACTTGGAATCCTCAAGGACCACCAGAGGTCAGATTTTCAGGGTATCGCTAATGAATATGCACATCTATCTCCATTGTCTGCAAATCTCTCATATGCATTTTCATTGGGGATATCCTGGAAATGTGGCCCCCTTGGTGGTCTCAAAGACTGAAAGTGAATATCACTGACCTACTTTATCTAATGGTTAAACCCTACCCACAGTGTTAGAGCTGTTGCTGAAGGGGAAGACCAGTTAACCTAGTGCAGACCCATCTCTAAACCTCTTAAGTGTCTCATTTTGTTTCAGGCAGCTAGAAATTCAATTTAGGGAATCTTTTACAAAAGCTCTCTTGGTGGTTAATGCACCCCAGCGTTACTTATGCTGCACATTAGCATATGCATTCACATGTTAACTGCCAGGAAAGTGAGGTTACTTACCATAACGGGGCTCTCCGTGGACAGCAGTATGAGTCAGTCATGCATAGGTGTGTCACCCTCTGGGAACGGAGTAACCCTCTAATAGCTCAGAGCAATAACACCAATTTGCAATATTGACTTGTTCTATTGTTACACCGCTAATGACTTGCACTGTTGTCACTCCGCCTTTTTTTGACATGCTCTATTGTCTCTTGGCTGAACTGCTGGGTTGTACTATTGACTTGCACTGTTCTCTGTTGTCATGTGGCAGCCCTCTTTGAAGTCTGAAGGGTTGACCTAGCTACCCTTGTTGCACCATTTATGTTGCACAGTTAAGTTCTCTAATAAATCTCTTGGTTTTTAGTTTGCACAGTTTTCTGGCTCTGTTACTCTATGCTTGGACTTCTCAGGGCTCTCCGCCTTGAATCCTCTCATTTCGCAGGCTCTCCCCTCCACAGCACCCTCAGATGCAGTGGGGAACCTCTACCCATAGTAGCACACCTACAGCCTCCCCACCACACCCTGACTCAGGAGTCACCTACGTGTGGCTGACTCAGACTGCTTGTCCATGGAGAAAGTGAGGTTCTCCATAGATAGCAGTATGAGTCATCCACGCCATCCTGCCCTCTTCCCCTGGGTCGAGCCCACTCGGCTGGGGAACCACTGATACAGGAAGGGAAGGACAGGAAGCTCAGAGGAATTTTAAAAAACCAAATAGAGAATTTGAATTCCTCTGGGCTATTGGAGAGCTACTCCAGTCACAGAGGGTGACACACCTATGCGTGGCTGACTTAGACTGCTGGTCCATGGAGAACATTATCACCCAGGCTTTACATTAAGTGCACAGTCCTAATGGGATTTAGTAAAATGGTCCCTTAGTTGCTTTAACTCTTTTATCAATAATTATCTCCTTCCTTTTAAGGTGATCAAGCTCTTTCAGGTGTGTGTGTATGTGCTTCATAACAGTCAGGACTGAAGGTTAAGGGTTCAATAGCAGTTAACTTTAACAGGCCAGCTTTTATCTTCTTAACTTTACCTGGTTAAGGATAACAGAATATTGACTGAATATCACAGATAACCGGTTATCTTTGGGTGCTGCCCCTAGAATGCACCAACACTTCCCAGTTAGATGGGCTGCAAGGTGATATTCAGCGGCACTGGATAAGTGCTGTTGAATGTCTTGGTGAGTGGCATTTATGCAGGTAGGCAAACCCCATAAAGGTCTTTGAATATGCTCCCCTTAATACAGTATATACAGGGCTTAATTTGTGCCAGAACGGTACTTTTCCAGCTTAGGAAGTGAAATCACTTTTCTGCCAGATGGAAGACAGCACACATGGAGGGGAGGATAGACAGACCTCTGCATACAGCGATGCTCCAGTCATCCTTTCTTCACGCCTCTTCTTGCCAGCATCTCCCTTGAGAGCCACTGAATTAGACATCTAAAAGGGCCCCTCCTATACATCTGGGCCTAGGCTCATGCCAGTTTGCCTATGCCGTAATCCTGCATCTTCTTTCACTGGCCCATGCCATTTCCATTGGATAGTCCTGTCTCCAAAGTGCCGGGGCCACGGCTCATTCAGACCCACCTGAATCAGCCGACAAACTGAAAGATGGACAGTGAGGGAAGAAACTCGCAGGGTAACTCATTCCAATATATAAAAATAAATAATGTTGAAGAAAGAAAAATGCATATGGTCTAGTTTTAAAAAATGTCAACTTACACTAGTGTTGATATTTAATATCAATTTCTGAGGGTAAAAATCTAAAGATAGTAAGTTATCGGTGCTGGCTATTGGATTAGAAATAGTTTTTATTCATATCTTGAGCCATATAATAAACAGATTATTACAAATCATTTGAACATTCAGAATTCTTTAATGCCCAGTATTTGCAGTTCATTAAAACAAAGTGGGCGATCGGGACTGTACATTAGAAAAATATGAAATGAAAAGATAAAAGTTGCTTAGGCATGATTCACAGTGACCTTACATAGTCGCCGCACTTTCTTCTTTAGGGCCGTTTTGAAAAGGCTCCAGCTGCCTAACATGGTAGCTCACCAACTGGAACCACTAAAGATGGGGCAGTGATGAAGCAGCCTTTATATCCAGCATTGAACTGGCGGCACAAATAGAAAGAATCTCTGAATCATTTTAGAGGCAAAATATCCAAGTAGTTTCTATTTGAATATGTGCCTAACATTGTTAGGGTACAGAGTACATATATATATATGTCACTGCTAGGTGGTGTACTGAATATTTCCTGCTTTATGATTTATTAAAATACTTTGACAGCGTTTCTTTAAATAATCGGTCTGCAGCATGGGACGGTCAGTGTAAGCAAGAATTTTCATTCCTTCCCAGCATTCAATACCTGAAAAGACAAAAAAGAAGTTTATAGCATTGAATAAAACTAAAGTCTGATTATGAGATTTAGTCATTTCTTCTGCTGATGTATATTTCGTAGCTCTCCAGGATTCCATTCTCTCTTGCTTTTGTTTATTTCCTATTTTTTTTTTTAATTTATTTAGGACTGACATTCAGTGGGGGGTCCAGGGTATAAAGTGCTTAATTCTATTCATATATTCAGCAGTGCTATCTGTTTAATGAACATTTGACCAGTGACTGTGCCAGCAACTTTAGCGTTAGGCCTGCAATTTAGTTGGTCTAATTTTAAACATATAACATATCTATTTGGTAACTGAAAATTGCTACTACATATTTAAATACTGGTCCACCCTTGCCCCACCCAGAAGCAGGCCCCTTCTTATATGAATAAAATGTGGCTATTTAGTGAGTTAAATGGTTCATATAAGGGCTGTAAATACATACGTGAGTGAGTCTCCTGCCAGCAAATGCATAAATCACTAATATCTGGTTTCATAGGACGGCTGTCTCGCAATCCAATTAGAGGCAATATTCAGCCACTAACTAGATTGGAAAACTGCAAAAAACTAAGACAGCTTTTCACCTGTCCTAACTTTACACAAGTTATCTATCCGGTTAGCAGCTGACTAACTGCTACCCCTGCTCGGCTCCCAGAACAGCACAGTACTATCCAGGGTGTTTAAATAACTTACTGTAGGAGCAGAAATTCAGTGATTGCTGCTGAATATCCCAGCATAACTTCCTTTGAATATGCCTCCTTACAGTATAGTGTAGAACATAAAAAGATATGAAGAGGTCCCAGTAAGAATTCTGCCACAATTTTCCTGAGATGGCATGGGAACATAAGATATGCCATACTGGGTCAGACCAAGGTCCATCAAGCCCAGTATCCTGTTTCCAACAGTGGCCAAGGTAGGTCATATGTAGCTAGCAGTTTCCACAAAAGACACAGATTCCACAAAGCTTGTATTGGGTCAAGCATTGATATCCTTGGTCCCTTCTTAATAATGGTTTATGGACCTTTCCTCCAGGAACTTGTCCAAACCTTTTTTAAACCCATCTACACTAACAGCCTTTACTACATCCTCCGGTAACAAATTCCAGAGTTTGATTACACGTGGAGTGAAAAAAATATTTTCTTTTATTAGTCTTAAATAGTTTACCCTGTAGCTTCATTGCACGTCCCCTAGTCTTTCTATATTCTGATAATGTAAACAATTGATCTACGTTTACCCGTTCTACTCCATTCATTAATTTATAGACTTCTATCATATCTCCCCTCAGCCGTCTCTTTTCCAGGTTAAAGTGTCCTAACCTTTTTAGCCTTTCCTCACAGGGGTATCCTTCCATCCCCTTTACCATTTTGGTGGCTCTTCTGTGAACCTTTTCTAACACTATATCCTTTTTAAGATACGGCGATCAGAATTGCACACAATATTCAAGGTGCGGTCTCACCATGCAACGATATAGGGGCATTATAATATCCTTTGTTTTATTTTCCATTCCTTTCTTTATGATGATGCCTAGTCTTCCAATTTATCAAGATCCTCTTGCAATTTTCCACAATCCTCTTGGGTTTTAACAACTTTAAATAGTTTTGTGTCATCTGCAAATTTGATAACCTCACTCGTTATTCCCTTTTCCAGGTCATTTATGAATATGTCAAAAAGCAGCAGACCCAGCACAGATCCCTGGGGTACACCACTATTTACCTTTCTCCATTGGGAAAATTGGCCATTTAGCCCTACCCTCTGCTTTCTATCTTTTAACCAGTTCCTGATCCACAATAGTACACTGCCTCCTATCCCATGACTCTTTAGTTTTGCCAAAAATCTCTGAGGGACCTTGTCAAAGGCTTTCTGAAAGTCCAAATACACACTATATCATCCAACTCACCTTTGTCTACCTGTTTATTCACACCTTCAAAAAAACATAACAGATTAGTAAGACAAGATCTTCCTTGTCTAAAGCCATGTTGGCTGTCTCCCATTAAGCCATGACTATCTACATGTTCAGCAATTTTGTTCTTTATGATGGTTTCTACCATTTTTCCCGGTACTGACGTCAGGCTCACCAGTCTGTAGTTTCCTGGATCACCCCTGGAACCCTTTTTAAAAATTGGTGTTACATTCGCCATCTTCCAATCTTCAGGTATTAGAGATGATTTTAATGATAGTTCACAGATTACTAATAGCAGGTCACAATCTCACAGTCCTTTCAACACCCTTGGATGTATATCATCCAGTCCAGGTGATTTGCTACTCTTCAGTTTATCTAATAGTTGTAATACATCTTCCCGATGTATCGATATTTCCTTCTATTCTTCTGCACCATTAAATACCACTTCAGTCATGGGTAACATCCCCTGCATCTTCCTCAGTAAAGACCGAACAAAGAATTCATTCAGTCTCTCCGCTATCGCCTTGTCGCCTCTTAGTGCCCCTTTAACCCCTCTATCATCTAATGGACCAACTGACTCTCACAGGTTTTTTGCTACGAATGTACTTGAAAAAGTCTTTATTATGCGTTTTTGCTTCCGCAGCAAGCTTCTTCTCAAATTCTCCCTTTGCCTGCCTTATCAATGCCTGGCATTTAACTTGCCAGTGCTTGTGCTGTTTCGAGGTTTCGTCGTTTGGCTCTTTTTTCCATTTCCTGAAAGATACTTTTTTGGCAACTACAGCCTCTCTGACCTCACCTTTAAACCATGCTGGCAGTTTTTTGGACTTCCTTCCACTTTTCTTAAAGCGTGGAATACAGCTGGTCTGGGCTTCCAAGATAGTATTTTTCAACACCTCCCAAGCTTGATGTAAGTCTTTAACCTTTGCAACTGCTCCTTTTAGTTTTTCTTTGCAAATTTGCAAAGCCATTTCTGTGGATATGTGTTCTACCAGTGGCAATGGTCTTTTGAAAAGTGTCTACCCTCCATGTGCATGCATCTATCCACATTCCCAGGGGCAGAATTAGGATAGAGGAGACAAGAACATGCATAGTTTGAGATTTTTCAGTACTATAGGGCATGTTTTTAGCATGCGTTAGAGGAAGTCTGCATGAACGTCAGGGGGCATGTGCATCTGCCCTCTGTCATTGCAAGCATGCAGCTTCGTGCTAATTGGCATGTTGGTGCACTTAATGCCACCCATTGAGATGGTGTTAAGTGCACCCATGAAAATGGCAACAGGCATGGTTATCATACTTCCAAAATGCCCATCAACACCCAGATTCCTCCCCTAACCCGCGATCACATGCTAACCAGTTAACATTGAATTGTATGCTCAGACCATAACTATTGGAATCTAAATGAGAACTTTTTCAGGTACTTGGGTCTCAGTTTAAAACTTGGCAGCAATTAGTTAGATTTGAAACTCAATATCAAAACTGTGCTGCTGTTCACATCAACGACCCACTTATTGTACCTTTCATTTCATATCATTTATATAGTGATCAGTTATTATAGTGAAAATATTTTTTAGTTATTTTAGACTTCCCTCCCCTTGAAACAAGAATCTGATCTATGGCAAAGCAGCCCAATTGTTCAAAACGATGATTTTCCTTAAGACAATGCTGCACTAGCGGTGCCTCCAGTACTTTGTTATTAAGCCGACTGCGGTGCTCAGCCAATCGTAACCGCAATGGTCTGATGGTCTTACCAACGTACAGCAGCATACAAGGGCAACGGATTCCATAGATAACAAAGGCTGATTGACAGGTGGTGGCTTTTCGTAGCTGATAAACCACTCCGTGATATTCAAATTCATTCATTTCTAAAGTCACTGTAACAAAGGCTGCATGAACCACACCTCCGATGTCCCGATGGCATAACATTATCATTGGCATTGGTTAACGGGCGAAGTCTCGAGGGGCTTAATTGCTATTTAAAGTTTTGTCCCCTACTCCAAACACATCTGATGCTTTTATCCCGCAAGCCTGGTGTCATACACAAAACTTTACTGTGGATATGAATGATTTTCTGAATTGATTTACTCAAGGGTGAATAACGAGTGATAAAATTAATCTTCTCCTCATCAAACCGGCGCTGTACCTGTCCGGACTGGGAAAGCACAGTTACTTACCTGTAACAGGTGATCTCTGGGAACAGCAGGAATTAGTCCTCACATATGGGTACGTCGGAACCGACGGAGCCTGCGCGGGAAAGCTCCCCAGCTTCCCAGAAAGGAAGCTTTTGGGGCCTCCCACAGCGCATGCGCACTGCCTTCCCGCCTTCCTGACCAACTCTCCTCAGTTCGAGTTTAAAGCTGAGACAATAGAGAGAGGAAAGGAAAGAGAGAGAGAGAGATACAACTCCTAGGGGAGGTGGGTGGGTTGTGAGGACTAATTCCTGCTGTTCCCAGAGATCACCTGTTACAGGTAAGTAACTGTGCTATCTCCAGGAACAAGCAGGAATGAGTCCTCACATATGGGGACTCCCTAGCTAAGATGCCGGGGAGATCCCCTTCCAAGGGTTCCTCATCTTCCTATGGATCTCAGGCATCCATTCAGGGAAGGTGGGCAGGAGTTGTTTAAGAATGGAACAGGTGTCTGAGGACAGCCTGACCAAACAAGGCATCCCGGCGGGAGTCCTTTTCCAAGCAGTAATGGGCTGTGAAGGTATGAACCGAGGCCCAGGTGGCTGCTCGACAGATCTGATCGATGGATACAGAATGAAGATGAGCCATAGATGTGGCCATGGCTCTCACATTGTGAGCTGTGACATGGCCTTCCAGAGAAAGGTTCTTACTCTGGTAAGCAAAAGAAATACACTGAGCAATCCAATTGGACAGTGTTCTTTTTGAGACTGGAAGTCCTAAATGAGAAGGATCAAAAGCAACAAAAAGTTGAGAAGACTTTCGATGTTGCTGTGTCCTGTGGATGTAAAAGGCAAGAGCTCTTTTACAATCTAACGTATGTAGGTTCCTCTCTGCACTGGATGCATGAGGAGCTGGAAAAAAGACAGGTAGATATACCTCTTGATTAAGATGAAAAGGTGAGACCACTTTAAGCATAAAGTGAGGATTTGTCCTAAGGACTACCTTATCATGATGGAACCTTGTATAAGGTGGATTAGCCACTAAAGCCTGTAGTTCACTGATGCGGTGAGCAGAAGTGATTGCAATAAGGAAAATGACCTTCCAGGAAAGAAATTTCAAGGAGGTAGTGGCTAAGGGTTCAAAGGGTGGCTTCATAAGCTGACCAAGAACCACGTTTAAGTCCCATGCCACCGGAGGACGCCGAATGGGAGGTTTAGTTAAAGTTAGACCTCTCATAAATCTTGCAATAAGAGGATGAGAGGAAACAGGTTGTCCATTGATAGGCTGAAGAGATGCTGCAATAGCACTCAAATGGACCCTTACAGAATTTGTTTTAAGTCCTGCATTGGAAAGATGCAGGAGATATTCGAGTAAAGAATTCAAAGGTAGTGCTAGAGGGTTAAGACCCTTTCCAGCACACCAAATGGAAAATCTTTTCCATTTAAAAGCATAAGAACGCCTGGTTGAAGGTTTCCTAGAGGAATGGAGGATATCCTTCACCTGTTGAGAAAGATTGAAGTCTTGAAGGTCTAGGCCTTCAGTAACCAAGCTCTGAGGTGAAGGGACTTGGGGTTTGGGTGCCACAAAGTCCCCTCCTCTTGAGACAGAAGGTCTGGAGCAGCTCCCAGATCCAGGGAGGGTGCCTGGGAGAGATGCAGAAGTAGAGGGTACCACACTTGGCGTGGCCAGCATGGAGCTATGAGGATCATAGATCCTTGATCCCTCTGAAGTTTGAATAGAGTCTTGGGAATCAAAGGAATGGGTGGAAAGGCATACAGGAAGGCCTGACCCCAATGAAGGAGGAAGGCATCCTTGGCCTGAGCTCCCTGACACGGAATTCTGGAACAGAACCGGGGAAGTTTGGCATTGCACGGACTTGCAAACAGGTCTATGTCCGGGGTTCCCCATTTCTGAAAGATTCCGAGTACCTGATCCATGTGCAGGGACCATTCGTGTGGAAGCAGAACTCGACTGAGTCTGTCTGCCCAAGAGTTTTGGATTCCTGGGAGGTATACTGCCAGGAGGTGGATTTGATGCTCTCTGGCGAAGGCCCACAATTTTAGAGCTTCGTTGCAAAGCGACAGAGAGTCAGTCCCTCCTTGTTTGTTTATGTAAAACATGGCTACTTGATTGTCGGTATGAACAAGGACTGTCATGTTGATGAGGAGGGTATGAAAGACCTTGAGAGCAAGGAAAATTGCTTGCAGCTCCAAAAGGTTGATATGAAGGGTGGTCTCCTGTGGAGACCACGTGCCCTGAGTGGAGAGGTCTTGGAGATGAGCTCCCCAACCTGTTTGGGAGGCATCTGTAGTGAGAGTTGCTTGGGGTAACAAAGGTTGGAAGGGGGCCCCCAACAACAGATTTTGAGTGGATATCCACCATTGGAGAGACCAAAAAAGACATTTTGAGGTTGCTATTTGGTCTGAGAGAGCTCCTGATGCTTGGGTCCACTGGGTGGACAAAGTCCATTGAGCTGCTCTCATATGTAGGCGAGCATAAGGCACCACATGAACTGTGGATGCCATGTGGCCTAGCAGTTGTAGCATCTCCCTGGCAGTCAAGTGGTTTCTGGACTGAACTTGAGAGGCCAAGTGCACTAGACAGTGACAACGGGCCTGAGGGAGATAGGCCCTTACAGTGGTGGTATCTAGCCATGCCCCTATGAATTCCAGGGACTGAGTAGGGGTGAGTTGAGACTTTGGCAGATTGATGACGAGTCCCAGATACTGCAGTATGAGTCTGGTGTGGTCCAGGGAAGTCTGAGCCTCGGACTGAGATGGAGCTTGGATGAGCCAGTCGTCCAGGTATGGGAAGACAAAGATTCCCAGAGTGCGTAGAAATGCAGCTACTATTGTCATGCATTTGGTAAATACCCTTGGAGCAGAGGCTAGACCGAAGGGAAGTACTCTGTATTGGAAATGTTTTCCCTGGAACAGAATCCGTAGGAATTTTCTGTGGGATGGATGGATGAGTATGTGTGTACGCATCCTTGAGATCTACAGAACAAAGCCAGTCCTGACTCTGTAGGTATGGAAGGAGAGTGCCTAGAGAAAGCAACTTGAATTTCTCCTTGTATAGAAATTTGTTCAATTCTCTGAGATCCAGAATGGGTCTGTACCCCCCTGTTTTCTTGGGGATGAGAAAATAAGGGGAGTAAAAACCTGACCCTTGTTGAGGAAGAGGAACCTCTTCTATTGCCTTTTGGGCGAGAAGAGTGGTCACCTCCTGACCCAACAGGTACAGGAGAGATGGGGGAGAATTGAATTGTCTCACCATGGTATGGGGAGGAAGGCTGGAGAAATGTAGTTTGTAGCCCTCTCTGATGATAGAGAGGGTCCACTGTTTTGATGTGATTTGTTCCCATCTGGGAGCAAAGTGAGTTAACCTTCCTGGAATGGTGAGAGGCTCTGGTTGTTGCAGAGCCAGAAAGGTTAAGTTCTCTAGAATCAAGTCAAAAACTCTGAGGGGGTTGGGACTGCTGGACTGTAGCAGCTCCTGTAGACTTTGTTCTAGCCTGTTTAGATTGCTGACGCTTAGGAGCAAAGCGAACTTGGGAAGATTGCTGGCCAGTATTTGTGGAAAATCTGGTCTTTTTATAGAAAGGCTTCTTAAAAGGTTTTTTCTTGACAGGGGTAGAGGTAGACTTAGAAAGTCTATCTAAAGCAGCATTCTCTGCATCCATTTGAGTGGCTTTGATTCGCCACTCCTTGCCAAACAGATTTTCACCTGTACAGGGCAGATTGCCCAAGCCTTCTTGTACCCAGGGTTCAAAATCAGAGGCCTGGAGCCAAGCAAGTCTGCGAGCAGCTATGGCAATGCCAGAGGCTCTGCTAGCTCCCTCAAAAGAGTCAAAGGCTGCTCTGTTAGAGAACTTTGAAACATCTTGAGTTTGCTTTAGCAAAAGAAGGAACTCCTCCTTTTTATCCTCTGGGATAAAGGGGAGAAAATGACGTATCTTCAGTGCAATCTCTTTCAAAAACATGCCCATATAGAGGCCCTATGAATTGATTCTGGCAATAAGCATGCTAGCTTGGAAGATTTTCTACCAAAAGCATCCAGAGTCCTACATTCTCTTCCTGGAGGGGTAGAAGAGTGCCTTTTGGTACTCTTTATCTTTTTCATAGCAGACTTCACCACAATAGAGTGGTGAGGGAGCTGAGTTTTTGAAAACCAGGAGAAGGAGGAACCCGATACATGGTGTCCAAACGTCGAGAATGTGGAGAGATAAGGTGAGAGGAGCCCTCCCACAAGTCCATCATGTGTTCTTGAAGAATTTCATGTATGGGTAAGGTGGCTTGCCTCTTTGGGAACCTTAGAGTATCCTAAAATATCCAATTTTTTGCTCTATAGGTTCTTTTTCAGAGGTTACAGATATGGAGAGTCCTTTAGCTACTTCAATAATGAAGTCTTGAAAGGACAAATCCTCTGGAGGAGACATTCTCCTTTTTGGAGAAGAGGGCTCCTCAGGAAGAGTAAAAGAGACATCAACAGAATCATCTGAGGTATCAGAATCTTCAGAAGATTCAAAGTACCGCCTATTAGCCTCCAGAGATCGATACACGTACCGACCGGTATCGACATTGGGCGTACCGGGAACCAGATCGGTATCGAGAAAATCTCCGGAACCGGAGACCCGAACTGGCATACTACTGGAAGTAGATGCTCTGGGTACCGGTATCGGTTGTGGTACCGGAACCGGAGTCGGAACCGATTGTCGCGGTACCGAGGGCGTTGCAGCGTTAATAAAAGCCAGTATGGCTTGCTGCATGGATTGTACCGTAGTACCCATAGACGCCACAACTGCCTGGATGTCGGTACCAGTGTTAGCCGGTACCCCAGAGCAGTCTAACAGGTGATCGGTCGAGGCCGTGCCATCGATGTCTACCTGTAACCCCATAGGAGGAGCTTTGGAAGCCGGAGCTTCCCACCGGGGTTGTTTGGCTGGGGCAGGGTCCTCAGGGTCAAACCCAAGGGCTCTCGCTGCTTAGAGGGAGATTTGCCCTTTGAGGACCTGCCTGAAGAATGTTTGGTTACCTGAGATCCATCAGGAGAGGAAGACCTGGAGGATGTTGATGCTGGAGTATCCGCAGAAAAACAGCATATGAAATTTGGCTGCTCTGTTCTGTAAACCCCGTTTGGACATCAGAGAGCAGGATGGACAATCCGGAATGGATATGGTCAGGCCCCAAACATTTGAGACACCATTCATGGGTATCTGTGACTGAAATAGTACTGGTACACTTGGTGCATTTTTTAAAACCAGAGGCTGGTTTCTCCATGAGGGAGAATCTGAGAAGGCCTAGAGGCCTCACAGAAAAAACACACCAAGTGAAGAAAAAGTAATTATTATTTTTTTTTTAAGAAATAAAGAAAAAAAGACCGGCGGTACCGGTTCGGAATTGGGAAAGGCAGACACGCGGTCAAAGAAACAAATTAAAATAACAATTTCTTCAGCGGTGACAGGAACACGACCTGCTGGCTCCGCGGAAAAAGAAGAACTGAGGAGAGTTGGTCAGGAAGGCGGGAAGGCAGCGCGCATGCGCTGTGGGAGGCCCCTAAAGCTTCCTTTCTGGGAAGCTGGGGAGCTTTCCCGCGCAGGCTCCGTCGGTTCCGACGTACCCATATGTGAGGACTCATTCCTGCTTGTTCCCGGAGATATGGTTTTCTTCTTGTTTTGTTAAGAGCAAGTACAGGCTCTTAAGGTAAATGTTTATAGAACCTTAAAGAAAATTTATATCAGCAACATTTTTAATGCACAAAGTTTTATGGAATGTGGAAAAATTTGATGTTATATACATTTTTTAGGTCAGTTCATAAAGGAGTATGTGCATTCCCCTGAAGAAACTTTCATCGTGAAACGCTTGGGTGCCTTAGAGTAACGGCGGTGGGACTTTTGTTACAGCCGCTAATGAAGGAAGCCTCAAATGCCTCAATACGCTCTGTATTTGGAATGAAGAAAGGGAGCGAATAGCAGTGAAAGGATAAGTGTGGACACTAATATGAACATTTTTTGTTTCTGCTGTTCACCTGCATAACAAAAGATTAGAACATTGACTTTTGTAGAGGCTGTGGGGCGACCTTATGCACATGACATTTAAAACAAGAACCAGTTTTTATTTTTATTTTTTGAAAACAAAAGAAAAAAATGATATAAAGAAAAATAACTAAAAAATATTTTCACTATAATAACTGATCACTATATAAATGATATGAAATGAAAGGTACAATAAGTGGGTCGTTGATGTGAACAGCAGCACAGTTTTGATATTGAGTTTCAAATCTAACTAATTGCTGCCAAGTTTTAAACTGAGACCCAAGTACCTGAAAAAGTTCTCATTTAGATTCCAATAGTTATGGTCTGAGCATACAATTCATTGATTTTTGCAGTAGCGATAGGCTCAGAAAATTGACCGCATTTAGTAACCAGTTAACATTAGCATGGGATTTAGTGTGCGGTAAGCACACTGCGCTAACAGTTAGTGCACATTAGTAGACATGCCCCTATATGCGTGATTAGACTTGAAATTATTTCCTGCAGAAAAAGCTGGCACAAATCACTTTGAGTAGTGTATTCCTGTGGCAATAATCAAAGCAAAAATATACAATACTTTTGTTTTAATTATTGGTACAAACAGGCTTTGGCAGCAATGAGAGCCAGGGCCGGATTTACCTATACGCCATGTACGCCATGGCGTAGGGCCCACAGCTGGCAAGGGCCCACAAAAAATAGAACAAATTAGCTTTTGTTTTAAAATAAAAAAACTGCTGGCTGCCGCCGCAGGGCCCCCTCTGCTGCCGCGGCAGCATGGACTGACCCGCGGGGGCCCCCTCTGCAAGCTGGGGCCGTCGGTCCCTCCCCTCCCTCCCTCCGTGCAGGCTGTGAGAGGCGCGAAGGGAGAGTGTCTCCCTCGCGTCTCTGTTAAGCCCGCAGGAAGCGCAAGGCGGGCAGAGCGCTGAAGGCGTCCTCGGGCAGGTAGAGGAGAAAGTTGCGGGTCAGCTCCAGCCGGGTGAGGTTGCCCAGCGCGCCGCCGGCCAACACCTGCCCCAGCTGCGAGACCACGCTGGTGTTGCGGAGGCAGTCGTCTAGGATGAGCTCGGAGAGGGAGCTGCAGGAGCCGAAGGCGGCCGGGCTGAAGTAGGAGACGTCGTTGCTGCTGAGGTCCAGCAGGCGTAGAGCGGGCAGGTGAGCGAAGGCCTCGGGCTCCACGCGCCTCACGCCGTTGTTGCTCAGGTTCAGGCTGCTGAGCTCGCGCAGGGCGGCGGGGAAGGCGCCGGCGAGCAGCTGCTCGATGCTGTTGCCCGTGATGAAGAGGCTCCGCACGTACGGCGGCAGATCGCGCGGCACTTCCGTCAGATTGGCGTTCACACACTTCACCGTCTGCGCCCCCTTGGAGCACTCGCAGGCGGGCGGGCGGGCAAGCAGCATGAGGGGGGACGCTAGCCTCGGGCTGAGGGCAGGCGGAGCCCGGCAACTGCGCCGCCAACAGCAGCCACAGCGTCCCCGCCACCCCTACAGGAGAGGAGGAGGAGGAGCACTGCCTCCGCGAGCCCCGGGACTCGCGCCCACAGCCCGCTGCTGCTGGCCACAGCGAAAACATCTCAGTCCGAGCCGCTCGCCAACTTCAACGCTGCTCCGCAGCGCGGCAACAACAACAGCCGCCGCCACCGCGCCCCGGCGGCAAACTGAGGAGAAAACTTTCTTGCCGCCGCTCTAGTCGTTCCTTGGTACGAGCTAAGCTGGAGCAGTAAGTTCTTCGCAACTCTAACTCCTTCCCAGACTGACCTGCCGAAGAAAAGATAAAGTGAATCCAGTGAGGACGGAGGCGCCCTTAAAAGTGCGAGGAGAGGCAGGAGGTAGCCCCCAGCATGCAACTCCTATCCACCAACGTCCCTCCCTCTCTCTCTCCCGCTGGCTTATAGTCACCCCTATCCTCAATATAGAGGGGGGGGGAGCTTCCCTGAAAACCACCTCGAGAAAAAGAAACTCACTTGTTCTCTCTGCGAACGTCCAACGTTAACTTAGGCGAGAACGGGCAAAAGTAAAAGTAGCCGATTATAATAACCAAAACCGACACGCTGTAGATCCCGCCCCCAACACTCGCAACCCTGAAAGTGTAGAGCGCGAGCCCGCCCTCCGGGAACTGCCATTAGAGAGCGGAGGGGTCGGGACTCGGCGTGCAAGCCTGTCGACTCGGATAATCCCCGCCCAGCGCTAACGCCGTCTTGTGCCTTCTGTACCTGAGGCCACCGATCTCGGGCAGATAGAGATTCCTCTTGCTAGCTGTGCTTTGTACTATAGAGTTGTTGTAACAATCTATTGTTAGCTTTGAATTTCCTACTCTTTGCTGACCTCCTAGTTTGCCTAGTGGTTTGCCCAGCCCTGTGTATCATAGGTGTACTTTGTCTGCTTTGCTTATGGGTAGAGAGCTCGAATTAGAGGCAGGGAAAACGTCCCCCCTCCCTCAGATTGACAGCTATTAGCTTTCTCCAGAGACAAGCAGAGGGATGCAGCCACACTCCACTGGTGAAGTGCCTACTGAGCTGAGTTGTCCGGGCTCTTCCCTAACTTAGAGAGAAGTCTTTGGACCTCTCTGAGCATGCGTATGCTCTTCCTGCCTGCTTGCCCCCCGTGAGATCAGTTTTTCTGCTTATCACACCAAGACTTTCATGGCTTTCCCCCTCTCCTCCACATAATTCTCAATTGCAGGGTAATCACTCGAGCGTACCGCAGTTGCCGGATCGCACCCCCCCCCCTTCCCGAGTCACAATTTCCAGTATCAAAAGGAAAAAAGCAAAACAGCAAACATCAAGTGAGCCACAAGTCCCGAGCACAGCAGGCAAGTTTCTCCAGACCATGATCACTTCCATCTGTGGGGCCACAAAGGCAGCCACACAGCCAGAGGCAGCTCCTCCCCCAGCACCAGCCTTATCCATGGGGGGGTCAGAGTCTACCAATTCTGCTGGCCAGCTCTGACCCCCCCTGCTTCCAGAGCTATCTTTGTTCAATTTGGCCTCCCCACCAAAACTGCTGAAGTCAGGGGTCTCAGGGATCAAGGCAAAATCTAAACACTTGGAGGCCTCACCAGATGTAGTCTGGGGCTGCAACTCCATCAGGCCCTCAGATAAATCTAGTGGTCCTACTAAACATCACAGAGGACTACACCAGGAACAAGCCACTCCAAAATATCTGAACAAATAGGGGTGACCTACACGGAGCGGTGGGTACCCCCCTAAACAAAGTCATCGGGAGGGGTGACCTGCACGGAGCAGCAGGTGCACCTACTCTTGCCACCTTGCTGGGCAGACTAGATGGACCATACTGGTCTTTATCTGCCGTCATATACTATGTTACTATGTTACTTTAGGCCGATTGGGGGGGGGGTAGGACTGGTAATGGGCAATTGGGGGGGGCTGGGGGGTTAAGACTGGAGGTGGGCTGATGGGGTTAGGACTGGTAATGGGCTGTGGGCTGATGGGGGGGTTAGGACTGGCAATGGGCTATGGGGGGCTGACTGGAAATGGGTTGATGGGGTTAGGACTAGAAGTGGGCTGATGGGGGATTAGGACTGGTAATGGGTTATAGGGGGGGCTTAAACTGAAAATGGGGTGATGGGGGGGTTAGGACTGTAAGTGGGTTGATAGGGGGCTAGGACTGGTATTGGGTTGGGGGGTTGCTAGGACTGGAAATGGGCTGATGGGTGGCTAGGACTGGAAATGGGCTGATGCAGGGACTAGAAGGGAATGGATGCTGGGTGAGGCTGGAACTAGAAGGGAGCTGATGTTGGGGGAGGATTAGAATGGGATGGGGCTGGAAGAGTAAAATGGAGAAGGGAAAAATATTTTGTGTGGGAGGGATAAAAAATCTACAATTGGCCGGTTGTGGGAGAGTAAGTGGGGATTGAGGATGGAGGGGTAAAATTTGAGTGGATGAAATAGGAATGAGGAAAGAGCAAAAGGAGAAAGATTAGTATGTTAAAGCAGATGTAGAGAGAGAATGGAAAAAAAACTAGGAGAGAAGAAAGGACAAATGGACAGCAGACGATGGAGAGTTAGCAGAAGACACGAAGAAACCAGAAGAAAGTGGCTGGAGCAATTGCAGCTGAAAAAAATGCACAAAAGGTAGAAAAATATCTCTTTATTTTGAATTTATTAATTGGAATATGTCAGCTCTGGTAAATGTGCATCATTAACGTCTGCGCTTTGTTTAGTACAAGAGCAAATTAATGTATAGTTTTATTTCTACAGTGTTGTACATTCCAAGTTTGGCTTTTGGGATTCCCAGTTTAATTATTGTCTTCCTGTTTCTAAATTGTGATTACTTGTTTGGTGATGGTCTATGTTCTGCATGTGTAACTGAGCTGAGGTGTTCTGTTTATATAATTCCTATTTGACATTGCCACTTGTTCTCTTTCCCCAGTAGGTCATGTATTGTTGTTCTCTGAAATGTATTGGTTTAATATTTGCAGTGTTGCCTTTTGATTGGTAGAGTATGGTGCTTTGTGAGTCCTTTTAGTGCTGTTAGGATACGGCGGGTTTGCTATGGGTTCTAAATGGGCAGTGTTTGTAGTAGTTCCTAATGTGTCTGGCAGTTGGCACTGGATTATAATAATGTAGAAATCTTTTAGTCTTTCTTTATCCATGCACTCATTAAGAGGCACGTTTACTAAAAGTTAGTATATGGTAACATTATGCAAATATTTATGCAAATGAGGCCCCTTATGCAAATGAGGCCCCACCCCCCACCCCCCACCCCCCCCACCCCTTGGGCCGCCCCTGCTGGGGGCCCACAATTTTTGTTGGTGTAGGGCCTCACTCAAGGTAAATCCGGCCCTGATGAGAGCAGTTTGGGGTAGATAGCGAATGATAGTTCATCACATACATTCTGTAGAATAACACCATGAGAGTAATGAAGAGGATCAGAAGAAGAAGAACACCGGCAGTAACAACCCCTATGATCACTGAAAGAGAAGAATAAGAATTAGCACTTAGTTTTGTGTTCCAGTCTTTAAATGCATTTCTCTTTATTTTTATCTGCTTTACTTGTTTGGTTCTTGTATACCACCTTAACACATACCCTGTCCATACTTTCAGAAGTAAATGAATACGTTTTATTATGCACAGGCTCTGAGCTCGGGATGATTCGTCACTAAGTTCAATGACCATACAACTAAAAAGCTAAGTTGCAGACACTACACTTGTTTAGAGCCAGTGTCTTTGGTGCAGGAGTTTGGGTCTGAGATTCAGCTGGCCCAGTCAGCACCAGCACTGATTTGTATATTAAATCATACTATCCATTTAACTAGTGTTGCAAACTATGCAATAAGCTGTGACCATGTCTTCACTTACATGTATACATTAGGCATATTTTTTGCCTAGCCTAATTATGCATATAAGTTTTATGTGCACAGCAAGTGAATTTCGATTATGCAACATGTCATTTCTGTGCCAGTTCCTGGCCTGCCGCAACCCTGCATCCCACTATATATATATGTTTTATGGATATAGGAGGTAATTTTATAATGAACTGCATAAAGTTACATGCCAACCACATGTGTAAATCATGTATTTTCTATGACTTACATACATGGATGGGCACTTGCATGCATATTTTAGGCAGTCGTTCTCTAAGTATTTGCATCAGGCTGATGGTGTGTACTTGCAGAATGGACGAGCACAGGGGTGGATCATGGGCTGAGCCTAAATTTTTACCCAAGTTATAAAATACTATAATTTATGCTCGCATATGCACAGTCTAAGGCTGGTGTAAGCACTTACGCCTAGCTATGGTGTGCATATCTTAGAACTTATGCCCTTATTTTATAAAGAAAAGTAGGGGCTCAGTTTTCCTTATGAAACAGGCATGATATTCATGTGTTGGAATATGCATAAAACTTGGCAACCCTTATAAAATTACCCTCATAGCCCGCTATACATGGTCTAAGTCTGGGCCGTATATAAAGAAATTGCATAAACATAAAGCATGATCTAACATGTAAAACAACCCTCATGAAATTGTATACTGTTCTAGGTAAACTGCCTTGGATTAAAGGCGGTATATAAAAACCTGTTAAATAAATAAAATGATGTACGTAACTGGGGCATATATCCAATGCGGATCATGTATATCTTTTTCAAGATCCGCACACTATAACTTAAAAAGTAATAATATCTCACAATTATAATCTATAAAGAAATGTCACAATTGACGACAAATGCAAAAAAACAATGCAGAGAATTAAATGAAAAAATGGATGATGAAAATACAGCGCCTGTCTATTCAAAGTTCTAGCGATTCACGGGAATGGTGCCAGCCAGAGCAGTCACAGCTATCTAACATATATGTTTGGTTGGTCATATTTAGAGGGTTCGTGATTTGCATGTCTGAAAACTCCTATTCATGCACGCAAATCACATGCACATTTGAAGAGCCATTTTAGAAATACTGCAATTCACCAGTGTCTGGTGCAATCGTGTCCTTGTCACATGGGGGCATGGCAGAATTGTCCAGGACAGCAAGAACAAAAACCACGTGTCTCCGATTTCACAATGACCCTGCCACCTGCTCCTCTGAACAAATAGGCATCTGAAAAGTGTTCGTTTCAGGCCAGCTCTCAAAAGTAGGGATGACGGGGGCATTCCCTCTTACTGCCCTGATAATTTTCTCTCCCTCATAGAAGGATAGCTCGTGAATACCAAGGCTCTTTATGTCTCTGTTTACATGTATATGGCGACATATCCACATGCATGTTCTGAAATGCAGGTACAGACACCTCTATATTACTGGTTTTGCCAACATCCAATTGCACCATTCTTAAATTCCCCATTTCCTTATATGTTGACTGAGACGTTTATCTTTTAGGGTGAGGATAGAACAATTTTAAAAGGCGTTTACACTTGTCCACCTCTTCTGCCCTCCCACAGAATTTCAGACGTTTTGACTTGTACATCCCAAGCAGCACCTAAACAGCTTTTCTAAAATGTCTTTTATCCCCCTGACACTTTCAAAGACCTGTCACTTACCTGCTTCGTGCTCCAGAGACCACTTATGAGGAAAAGGTAGATCTTATTCCACTTATGTGTAAAATATGGATTTTATTTTATTAAGCCATTATGTGTAACAGCATGTAGTCCAGTGGTGTAAGCTCTGAGGGGCCCCCAAGCAAAATTTGGCCAAAGGCTCCCCATTGCCATGACAGAAGTGGCAACAGCATCGGTGCCCCTCCCTCCACAGGCAAATATACTTTATAATCTTTGCTGTCCTTTTTTCTCTTCGAGTTTTCAAGGCTGGCCAGTCTCTTGAACCGTGGCTATAATCGTGAGACATCGGCCCAGCAGGAGGCAATAGCTGCCAGGCCTGAAAACTTAAAGTAAGAGAAAAAAGTGGGAGGCAGTGGGGCAAATATTTTAAAGTAAGTTTGCTGTTCTGCCTTCACCACCATCATATGGGTCCCCTTCCTGCCCATGTCCCCCTGCATTGCAGGGGCTGCTTGAGCAGAATCTACACCACCCATGCAGGAAATAATTAGAGTTGTAGTATGTGTTTAACTTTCTTTGAAAACTGATCCCACTGTACTTACCACGGCTAATTGTTCTGATGCTTTCTGTAAAAAAGAAGAGATACCGTGATGAATAATATGTTTTATCCTAAGTAAAGAAGCAAACCCCTGAATTAATCTCTGAAAAGTGATCAGAACCCTGGAGATTTTTGTGGTGACATACAGAGGCTTTATGGTAGTTATTTAAAAGAAGCAGCACTAAAGGGTTTTGAAGCATACCGCAAGTAATATTCCTCCTAGAAACCTACAACCTGTGAAAATTTTCAAGGTATCTATAACAAACTTTCTGCTGAGTTAAGTAGATGAAACAAACCGTCTCCTCCCACACGATAAATCTCGTGATTTGCAAATTTTGAACTGCTTTCTGAGAACTTGCATTGTTCGTTACATTTCAGTATTTGGATTATTTTAGATTTAATTATTTACCTTCCCAAATTTCAGTTCAAGAGATATAGTAGGTATTTCTCTGATTCTCCAGGACCAAGCAGGAAGTCAGTCCTCACATATGGGTGACGTCAGCACCGACGGAGCCCCCGTGCGGAGCATTTCCCCAGCTTTCATAGAAAGCCTTTGGGAATGCAGCGCGCAGGCGCTGTCCCCTTCCGGCCCAAGGGTGCCATCTTGCTCAGTCTTCTTTTTTTCCGCGGAGCCCCACGGACATAGTTCATTTTTTGCCAAGGAAAAAGTTGATTACCCTGTTTTTTGTCTTGTTTCTTCGGTTCGACGCCGGATCCTTTTCCCACCTGGGCCCGATACGCCGATATCGAGCCCAATCTCTTATTTTCAGTTTTTGTCCTTAGTGACTAGCGTTAGCGCAGGAAGAAGAAACCCGCGAGGGCGGCATCGGTGGATGCACTTGGTTCCTCGAGGGCCAAGTTGCATAGCCCCGACCGCCATCCTGGGTCTTCGGAGTCGGAGAGGCCTGCAAAACAACCTCGTATCGAGATGGAGTCTCCTGGGCACGTGAGTACTGTAGTCCTCGTGGACTCTCCTCCAGGGGAGCCATCGTCGGGGCCCGAGTCGGGGGCTGCTGAGTCTCCTGAGCTCAGACTCAGATTGACGGCCTTGGAGAGCAGCTTGGCTGCCTTCATGGAACAGCAGCGGGCACTGATCGCCGGTCTCGCCGATGCATCTGCCCTGACCACCAGGACATCGACGCCCAAGTGGACCCCGGAGGCCGAGCCGATCCTCGAGTCCATGCGAGCTCGAGTCGATCCTCGGCCAAGGTCTCCCTCGGCCTCCCGTTCGGGACCGAGGTCGTCGACGCCGGTACCCTCGGCATCGGGGCGGATGGCATCGGTGCCTGCCCGACTGGAACCGCTCGATTCCTCCTCTGAGGAGTCGGGCTGTGAGATGGAGGATAAGGAGTCACCCGACACCTTTTGGACTTGGTGTGTCCCATCGGACTCACCGGAGTCCGAACCTCAGAGACGATCCCCACCGGAGGATACCCGGTTCTCGGACTTCGTGCGGGATATGGCCAAGGCCTTGGCATTCCCCGCGGATCCTGAGGAGGAGCCTCGAGCCAAAGAGCTCGAAGCCCTCCAGTATGACTCTCCCCCAAAGGAGGCCTTTACTGTACCGATTCCTCCGATGCTGGAACGGCTGCTCTTCCGCATGTGGGAGACCCTGGCCTCGACGCCAGTGTTAAGCAAGCGGGTCGATTCCATCTATCGAGTCCGCAAGAGCCCCGGGTTCCAAAAGGCACAATTACCGCACCACTCCATGGTTGTGGAATCGGCCATGCATCGTCTGAAAAGTCAGAAGATGCACTCCTCGGTGCCTCCCGGCCGGGAGGCCCGGAACTTGGATGCCCTCGGTAAGAAGTGCTTCCAGGGCTCTATGATTGCTTGCCGTGTCCAGACATACCAGCTGTACATGGGCATGTACCTTCGAGTCATGGCAAAGGAGATTTCCGGGTTCTCTGCTGGTCTCTCCGAGGAACCTTTGCAGAGGTTCAATGCCTTGTCCACGGGTATTAGAGAGCGCTCGAAGTTTATCTCTCGAGCAGCCTATGATGGCTTCGAGGCTTCGGCCCGACTAGCCGGGGCCGGCGTCGGTGCCCGCTGACAGGCTTGGCTAGTCATCGGACCTCGAGCCATGGGTGCAGGAAAAGTTGGTCGATGTCCCCTGCCGAGGTGAAAACCTCTTTGGCAAGCCCATGGCTGAAAAGGCTGCAGAACTCGAGACTGAGACTCTGACCCGGACTAGGCTGTCCAGAAAAACCTATGCCCCTTCTCAGAAGAAGAAGGGCTCGGGAAAAAAGACCTTTTACCCGAGGAAGACATCTGCCTATAAACAATACCCTCATTATCAGGCATCTGCAGCTCCCCAACAGGGTCAGCAGGCCAAGGGGCAGGGTCATGGGCCCCGTAGGCAGAAGGCCCCCAAGCCACCAACACCGGCTCCGCAAAGCAGGGTGGGCGGTTTTGACTCCAAAAGCATAGCCTCTCCTTCTCAGCTGGCTCACATCAGCACAGGAGGCCGGCTGGCCCTATTTGCCCACAGGTGGACAGCCGTCACACAGGATACCTGGGTACTCCATATAGTCAAAAAAGGGTTATCTTCTCCATTTTCACCAGGTACCTCCCTCCTATTTTCCAGGGGAGCCTCCAAGACTCCCTCTGCACAGGGACTTACTCCTACAGGAGTTAGCAAGTCTGCTAAAGGAACAGGCTGTGGAACCAGTGCCCCACCACCTGAGAGGTCAAGGCTTTTATTCCAGGTACTTTCTAGTACCAAAAAGAACAGGAGGCCTCAGACCCATCCTAGACTTGCGAAACCTCAACAGGTTCCTGGAGAGGGAAAAGTTCAAGATGCTCACCCTTGGAATTCTGCTGCCCTACCTCCAGCAGGGAGACTGGCTATGCTCCTTAGATTTAAAGGATGCGTATATTCACATCCTCATTCATCCAGACCACAGACAATATCTCAGGTTTGTCGTGGGGGGAAACCACTACCAGTACAGAGTACTGCCCTTTGGCCTAACCTCCGTCCCCAGGGTGTTCACAAAGTGCCTGGCGGTGGTGGTGGTGGCCTACCTGAGGCTTCAAGGCCTTTTTGTGTTCCCATACCTGGACGACTGGCTCATAAGGGACTGGTCTTCACAGGAGGCAGGTCAAGCTACCCTTCGCACTGTTGCTCTACTTCAGCACTTGGGGTTTGTCATAAACTTCGCAAAGTCCACTTTGCACCCATCCCAGAACATGAAGTTCATAGGGGCAAGGCTGGACACCCTTCAGGCGAAGGCTTTTCTACCCGTGGACAGAGCCCACAGTTTGATGGATATAGCCAGGCAATTCCTGAAGCTTCTCGGCCATATGGCTTCCACGGTTCATGTAACCCCCAATGCCCGCCTGCATATGAGGCCTGCTCAGTGGAGTCTCAGAACTCAGTGGCATCAGGCCACGGGAAGTCTTGCAGACAAAGTGAGAGTATCCACACTGCTTGCCTCCTCTCTGCAATGGTGGCTTCATCTTCCGAATCTAGTGCTCGGAGTGTTTTTTCAAACACCTCCACACTCTCAAGTGCTGACAACCGATGCTTCTCTTCAAGGTTGGGATGCACATTGCCAAGGGGCATGTACTCAGGGTCTCTGGACCCCTTGGGAGGCTGCACAGCAGATCAATCTCTTGGAGCTGCAAGCTACCTGCTTAGCTCTGAGAGCCTTCTCCCATCTCGCGTCTCACCAGTCTGTACTGGTCCAGACGGACAATCAAGTTGCCATGTTTTATGTGAACAAGCAAGGAGGCACAGGCTCCTTCCTTCTATGTCAAGAAGCACAACGACTGTGCTCCTGGGCAGTCGATCACGGCATCCTTCTCAAAGCAGTCTACCACCCAGGCCAGGAGAATTACCTGGTGGACAGACTAAGCAGGATCTTGCAACCACACGAATGGAGATTGAATCCATTAGTGGTTCAACAGATTTTTCTGAGATGGGGCCTTCCAGCCATGGATCTTTTTGCCAGTCCTCTGAACCGGCAACTTCCAAGATTCTGTTCCAGACAACCGCATCCTCTCAGAGTAGCAGCGGATGCATTTCTAATCCCGTGGTCCAAGGGCCTACTATATGCCTTTCCTCTCACGCCTCTAGTATCCAGAACACTGTTCAAAGTGCTCAAGGACGGGGCCTCAATGATTTTGATAGCCCCCAGGTGGCCGAGGCAACCGTGGTTTCCACTTCTGCTACAACTGGCAGTGGACACTCCTATTCCTCTGGGGATACAACACGATCTCCTGTTGCAGGAACAAGGATCTCTCTTACACCCCAACCTCCAGTCCCTTCACTTGATGGCCTGGCTGCTGAAAGGGTAGTTCTAGCCCCCCTACTACTGCCTACAGAGGTGGAAGATGTGGTCTTAGCCTCTAGAAGACAATCCACCAGAAAATCTTACGCTCTTAAGTGGCGTAGATTCTCTGCCTGGTGTACTCAGCACAACGAGAACCCTTTCTCGTGCTTGATACCGGTAGTATTGCAATATTTGCTTTACCTATCCAACCTAGGCCTTAAGTCCAATTCTGTCAGAGTTCACCTCAGTGCTCTTTCAGCACACCACTCTCCAGTGGAAGGGCGGTCTCTTTCAAGCCATCCTTTGGTGGCTCGTTTCCTCAGAGGCCTACTTTTGCTTAAGCCTCCTCTACGTCCACCTGCCCCTGAGTGGGACTTAAATGTGGTCTTACAGCGGCTTACTTGTCCGCCATTTGAACCCATGGCTACCTGTCCTCTATGTTTTCTCTCCTGGAAAGCCTTGTTTCTGGTAGCCCTCACCTCTGCTAGACGTGTGAGTGAGCTTCAGGCACTAGTGTCTGATGCCCCTTACACTAGGTTCTATAGGAACAGAGTAGTCTTACGGACTCACCCTAAGTTCCTTCCTAAGGTTGTCTCCTCTTCCACCTCAATCAGGAGGTGGTTCTTCCGACTTTCTTTCCCAGGCCGCATGCCAGCCGGGCTGAAATGGTCTTGCATACCCTGGACTGTAGGAGAGCGTTCTCCTTCTACCTTGACTGTACGCGAGAGCACCGGAGGGCTGTTCAGCTCTTCGTTTCTTTTGGCCCCAATAAGTTGGGGTTACCTGTCTCCAAGCGTACTTTGTCCATATGGGTAGCTGACTGTATCGCCTGGGCTTACAGGGCAGCCGGCCTCTCGTTGGAGGGTCAAGTCATGGCTCATCGTGTCAGGGCGAAGGCTGCGTCAGTGGCTCATCTCTGCTCTGTTCCATCGGCAGACATCTGCCAGGCCGCTACTTGGTCTTCAAGCCAGACTTTTGCGGCCCATTACTGCCTTGAGAGGGAGTCCCGCAGGGACAGTGCTTTCGGACAGGCAGTACTCCATAATCTCTTTGAGGTTTAGGCAACTCCTTCCCTCCGGCCCTGATGTTGGGCTACCGGTCGGGGGCGTTCTCAGAGAAGATTCCTTCCTTACGTACTGACGCTCTAGAGGGAGCTCATTTTTTCAGCTTGGGGCCTCCGGTAGCCTTAAGCTGGGGAGTCCCATATGTGAGGACTGACTTCCTGCTTGGTCCTGGAGAAAGAGTAGTTGCTCACCTGTAACAGGTGTTCTCCAGGAGCAGCAGGAATCAGTCCTCACAACCCTCCCTCCTCCCCTTGGAGTTGCAGTCATATGATTTATTTTTGCTATTTTTGCTGTCTTTTAGCTATATCATCAGACTGAGCAAGATGGCACCCTTGGGCGGGAAGGGGACTGCGCATGCGCGCTGCATTCCCAAAGGCTTTCTATGAAAGCTGGGGAAATGCTCCGCACGGGGGAGTTACAGGTGAGTAACTACTCTTTCAGGGGACTTACAAAGCAAGAACCTCATTTACTAACGTGCATTAAAACATGTTAAATAACATAAGACCCATTATTCTCAACAGGGCCTTTTTACTGTATTTAACTCAGATTAACGTGTGCTAATGTGCATTAACTGGTTAACGCATCTTAGCAAATAGGGATCTAAGGAGGATGATATTCAGAACCCTTAGCCAGTTAGTTAATGGGAGGCTGACTGTGATAGCCAGCAGCACTATCTGAATAGTGTCGCTGGATCATTCCACAGGATACTAACAGGAGCAGTCTGTGGGCAGAGCGAGGATGGTTTTGACGCTATCCAGTTAAGTGCTGACTTTATCCATTTAATAGGATTTTTTATTTTATTTATTATTTAGACAGTTTTGTATACCGCCTTATCCTTCAATCAAAGCGGTCACAACACAGTTGGGGGATACATTTAACACGCGGGGATATGAGACACATACACTACTACTTACAGGGAACATGGGCAATGGAGGGTTAAGTGGCTTGCCCAAGACCACAAGGAGCATCTGTGGGACTAGAAACCCCAGTCCTTCCGGCCCAAGGTTGCTGTCCTCTAGTGGGATTTGAACCCCCGACCTTCCGGCCTGAAGTACCGTGCCCCAACCACTAGGCTACTCCTCCCTTCAGTCAGCACTTATCCGAGGAACTTAGGCTGCCTGAAAAGTTCCAATCCAGAGAACTGCTGACTGAAAAGCCCACTGAAAGGATATGTGTCAGCACTTATACAGATATAGCCACTCATCTCAAATATCCTGCAGATATTTAAGCACCACAGCTGATCGCTGTGGTATTTGAATATCAGCCTTTTTGAAAATTGGGCCCTAAGTCTTTTCCTATGGTAATTGAGAGTGAGGTAACTTGCCCAAGGTCACAAGGAGCTTTACTGGGAGAAATGAGATTTAATTACTTACATGTCCACATACAAGTTCAAGGCGAGTTACAAACAAGAATAATGTTATTTCTCTCTCCAAGTGGATTTACAGTCTAGGTTGTACCTGAGTCAGTATAGAGTAAAGTCACTTGCCCAAGGTCAAATGGAGAGTCAGTGCGAGAAGCAGAATTTGAACCCTGGTTCTCAGTCAGCTGCTCTATCCACTTGGCCAGTGGTTCTCACCCCCGTCCTTGGGCCACGGGCTGGCCAGTAAGATTTTCAGGATAACCACAATGAATATGCATGAAATAAACTTGCATACACAGCCTCCATTATATGTAAATTTCTATCATGCATATTCATGTGATTATCCTGAAAATCTGACTGGCTAGCTGTGTCTAGAGGACTGGGTTGAGAACTCCTGCATTAGGCTAACCCTAGTAGATTGCATATCCTTTTCTTATGCCCAGGTGGACCTGACCTTAGGAGGACATGTCAAGGCCTGTTAGTCGATAACATAAGGAGGGATCTAGCTAAGCTTGAATAGTCTAAAATTTGTCAGCTGAAATTTAATGCTAAAAAATGCAGGGTCATGCATTTCGGTTGCAAAAATCCAAAGGAGCTATACAGTGTCCACAAAAGAAGAGTGGGACCTGGGCGTAATTGTCTGACAATCTTAAAGTAGCTAAACAGGTTGAAAAGGCGACTGCAAAAGCTAGAAGAATGCTTGGGTGCATAGGGAGAGGAATGGCCAACAGAAGACAGGAGGTGATAGTGCCTCTGTATAAGTCTCTGGTGCGACCTCATTTGGAGTATCATGTGCAATTCTGGAGACCGCACCTTCAAAAAGATATAAACAGGTTTGAGTCGGTGCAGAGGGTGGCCATTAAAAAGGTTAGTGGTTTTTGTCATGAAGCATATGAGGACAGACTTAAACATCTTAATATGTATACTTTAGAGGAAAGGCAGGATAGGAGCGATATGATAGACATTTAAATACCCCTGTGGCATAAATGCACAGGAGGGTCTCTTTCAATTGAAGGCAAGCTCTGCTACGAGGGGACATAAGATGAGAGTGAAAGGGGATAGACTCAGAAGTAATATGCGGAAATATTTCTTTACAGAAAGATTGGTAGATGCATGGAATAGTCTCCCAGTGGAGGTGGTGGACACAAGGACAGTATCTGAATTCAAAAAAGCATTGGACAAACACATAAAATCTTTAAAGGTAAAAAGGGGACTATTGTAGTTAATATGGAAGGATAGACTAAACAGGTCATGTGGTCTTTTTCTGCCATCATGTTTCTGTGTTAGAATCATTGCTGTGTCAAAGGCCCATGTAACGTTAACCTCTATAGAGGAGATATGCAATACTGTGATGTGGGGCTTCATCCACATATTTATATCACATAAGCCTGATACAACAACAGGTTTAAGTAATCTGTTCTTTAGGGTCTGTTCCAAGTTAAGAGACCTCAAGCCCATTATTTTGTTTGTCTAGTTTTATAATAGAAAAAAAATCTAATGGTAGTTGTGGCACCTGGTTGGTGGTGTGTTATTGCCTGCTCCTCCAGGGCTGGCCTCAGAGGTGGTTCAAGGTGTTGATGCCCCAGGCAAACGTTAGGTCTTAAGTCCACCCTGGCTGTCTGAATCTATTGTTTAGCTTTGAATGACTTGCTATTTGCCACTCCCCAGAAGCTGCCGCCTTAGGAGATTGCCTAGTTTGCCTGGTGACTGGGCTGGCCCTGTGCTCCCCTTATCTGGTTAGAAGACAACCTTTACTGAGGCAGTCCCACAAGCATAGTTGGTCATTCGACATGTCTTCAGACAAAGCTAAGTTGTTTTATAGGTGTTTTCTGAAGACAAAAGAATCTTCCATCACACCCTTCATGAGCTGAGCTTATTGACTTAATAACAGAGGGGCGGTTTAGCAGCCATGAGCACACATGGAGGGTTTATTTTTATTAAATTGCTAGCTCTCTGACTGGGAGCTCTTAAAAGGGTTCTGGTATATTTTTAAAGCAAAGTTACATTCTTTTTGGTGGTTTAGTGGCAATATTTTCTTTAGCAGAGTAGGTTTTAAACTCTAGTAACCTTCTCAGCTTTTGGGAACTGCTGACAACTAATCAGGTGTTAGTTTCCTCCCTACCCACCCCAACTCCCACCCACCCCTAGTGAGCAGTCTTGCTTTATAGGGCACCTCCCCATTTAACAAAGCACAGGGACTTGGAACAGCACATTTTGAATATAATTAAAGTGATTTAACTGCTTTTTCTCTGAAAGGACAGCTGGGAAACCGGCTGGTACTTTGGTAGATCTCTCTCTCTTTTGCTTTAACAGATACCTAAGCTCCATGAACAGAACAATGGCTGGGAAAAATCGCATCGCTAAAGCTGTTGCCCCCGTTACAGTTTCTGCCTCTGTCCAGACAGAGGTCCCAATGCCATTTGAAGGACCGGTTCCATGTGCAGGGTGCCTGCATGCTCAAGCTCTGAGGAAACAAGTGGAGGAACTCAGAAAGGAGGTGGCGAGGCTGAGGAGCATTCAAGACAGTGAGAAGTACATTGATGAGATGCTTCTTGAAACATCCAAGCTCTCTAACAGAGGAGAAGATGGGTGCCAACAGAATGACGAAGGTTGGACACAAGTCACCAGGGCCTGCAAAATCACCCATCCAACTTCTCCAGCCCTTGAATTGGATAAACATTATGCAGCCCTGGAAGTGGAGGAGATGAAAGTATCCCTGGAAAGGGAAGAACCAGAGCTTAAGCACCCCAAAGTTGCAGAATCAGTGACCACAAGGAAGCAAAGGGTAGTGGTGGTTGGTGACTCTCTTCTGAGGGGTACTGAGGCATCCACCTGCCGACCAGACTTGATGTCCAGAGAGGTATGCTGTCTGCCTGGTGCCAAAATCCAAGATGTTATGGAGAGTTTGCCAAGACTCATCAATCCCACTGACTATTACCCAATGTTGCTAATCCATGTCGGAACAAATGATACTGCCAGGTATCCCTCTGAGCGTATCAAAAGTGACTTCATGGCTCTGGGATAGAGGGTGAAGCAGTTGGTGGTGCACAGGTGGTGTTCTCTTCAATCCTCCCTGTTGAGGGTAAAGGCCAAGGCAGAAAGGCTCACATTCTGGAGATGAATGCATGGCTGCGTGGATGGTGTCATTGAGAGCATTTTGGTTTCCTAGACGATGGGATGCTGTTCCAAGGGTTGCAGAGCAGAGATGGCATCCATCTGTCCAAGAAAGGTCAACGTGTCTTCAGTAGTAGACTGGCTAATCTACTGAAGAGGGCTTTAAACTAGATTCATTGGGGATGGTTGAAAAAAGCCCCCAGGTAAGTGATGCATTAAATACCTTTATGGAAATGGGTAACAGGGGTAACATATGGAAAGCACTGTGTATAAATGCCCGTAGCATGGGGAATAAGATCCCTGATGTTGAAGCTTTGGTGGGAGTGGCCGACTTGGATTTAGTGGCAGTTACAGAAACATGGTTCACAGAAAACCATGACTGGAATGTAACTATACCTGGCTATACTTTATTCAGAAAGGACGGGGTAGGAAGAAGAGGAGGAGGAGTGGCACTATATGTAAAAAATACTATTAAAGCTTTGGAATTACAGAGCTTAAAAGGGAGAGAGGAGGCATTGTGGGTTAAACTAGAAAGAGGGAAAGAGAAATCTATTTGCATGGGCGTGATATACAGACCTCCCTCACAAGAGGAAGAGGTGGACAGGGAGTTAATTGAAGACATTCACAGCATTGCTAGGAAAGGGGAAGTGCTACTGATAGGGGATTTCAATATGCCAGATGTTGATTGGCACATTCCTACTGCAGTATCATCTAGAAGTAAAGAGATCCTGGATTCTCTACAGGGAGACCTAGTCAAGCAATTGGTAACAGACCCCACACGTGAAGGGGCCATACTGAACTTGGTGCTTACCAATGGTGAAAGTGTTTCTGATGATTCTAGCAGGAGATCATTTTGCATCCAGTGATCACCAGATGGTGTGGTTCAGTATTAGGACTAGGGCTGTTAGAATCCATTCAAAGGTGAGGGTCTTAGACTTTAGGAAGACTAACTTTGCGAAGATGGGCCAATACCTCAGGGAGTCGTTAGCGGGATGGGAACAGCTGGGGGATGTAGAAAAACAGTGGGCAAAACTGAAAGGAGATATTTTAAGGGCAACCAACCTTTTTGTTAAAATGGTAAATAAAGGTAAAAGGAAAAGGAGACCGCTATGGCAAGGAGACCACTATGGCTTTCAAAAGAGGTAGCTGAAAAAGTGAAGAAAAAGAGGGAGGCCTTCATGAAATACAAGAGATCACAGAGAGAGGAAGACAGGCATCTATATTTGGAAAAACTTAAAGAAGCTAGCAAAGTAGTCAGGAAGGCAAAGATTCAAAAAGAGGAAGAAATAACCAATGCAAAAAATGGGACCGGATGGGATACACCCTAGAATACTGAGGGAACATGGGGACGTTCTAGCAGCTCCACTGACTGACCTTTTCAATGCCTCATTGGAGTCGGGAGTAGTGCCAAAGGACTGGAGAGAGGCTCATGTGGTGCCTTTACACAAAAGCGGAAGTAAGGATGTGGTTGAAAACTACAGGCCGGTTAGTTTAACTTCAGTGGTGAGTAAATTATTGGAAACGCTGCTGAAAGAGAAAATAGTGAGGTTTCTGGAGTCCGGCGGATTACAGGATCCGAGACAGCATGGATTCACCAGAGGCAGGTCTTGTCAGACAAATCTGATTGATTTCTTTGACTGGGTGACCAGGGATTTGGACCGAGGAACAGCCCTAGATGTGGTGTATTTAGATTTCAGTAAAGCCTTTGACACTGTTCCTCACAGGCAACTTATAAACAAACTGAGCACCCTAGGGATGGACCCTAAAGTTACTGCTTGGATTAGAAATTGGCTGGGTGGGAGGCGACAAAGAGTACAGGTAAATGGGGCTCACTCTGAGAAGGATGTTACCAGTGGTGTGCCCCAGGGATCTGTCCTTGGTCCTATTCTTTTTTTTTTTTTGTTTATTGAAAGGCTTCCAAAGAATACATAACATCATAAACCACAAAGATCTTCAAAGAGGAAGCAATAATAATAACATAACGCCAGATCACAATGGCATTCAACAATATGCCTTCACTTTTACAGTTTTAAAGTAAAGAAACAGAGAGCTGTAACCCCCCCACCTCCCGTCCTCCCCCTCCCCCAACACCTCCCTAGCCCAGGACCCCCCTCCCATCCAACCTCCCAATCCCCCCCTCTATGGCTTGCTAACGTTCAAGGACGGGGAAGGTGATGAGCAGCAGATATACTCAAGGGGCAAGCTCCCTTTAAAGTTTTGCAAATTCCCCCCTTCTTATCCAGCACAGTCACGCACCGTAACGAGAGACAAAAGGCGCCCACACCAACTCAAAGCGCGCCAGGCGCATCCTACTGATCGCTACCCCGCGTGCCATTGTATACATATCCCACATCCGTTCCAGCCAAGTCTGAAAGGAGGGGGCTAAGGCACTCTTCCAGGCTGCTGCAAGGGATAGCCTAGCTGCATTCAGGCCATGGCGAAGTAGAGCAAGTTGTGGAGCCCGTGCTCCTGGCACCGCGGCCCCAAATAAGAAAATCCCCGGATCCCAAGGGACACTCACTCCCAGAAGCAATTGCATCCGAAATTGTATACCCCTCCAATAGGCACGAATGTGGGGGCAGTCCCACCAGATATGCCCTAGGGTACCCCGATGTCCACAGTTACGCCAGCAGAGGTCCACCGCCCCAGGATATATGCGCGCGATCCGCGTCGGAGTCATGTACCATCGGTACAATATTTTATAATTGGTTTCACGGGCATTAATCGCTACCGCGCTTTTCCACAGGCGGGCTTCCGCCCATTCCCATTGCTGCTCAGTATAGGAAAGGTTCAAGTTGGAGTTCCAAAGTTCCCTGTGTCTGGTAGAACACGGTTGGGAGACCTGCAAGTGAGCATACAGGGTCGCCACGAGTCCCTTAGTGGTGGTGCACCCCTCACAGTAGCGTTCCAAATCTGTCAGGGCCCGCGCAACTTGTGGCCGAACAGGCTTGGATCAAACCCAGTGTATCACTTGCATATATTGATAATGTTGCCTGGCCGGAATATCAAATTCAGCTTGTAACGCACGAAAGGGCTGTAATTGACCATCATCAAAAAGCTGTCCGACCCTACTAAGGCCGTGATGTCCCCACTGCCGAAAAACTGCATCACTCAACCCCGGTGGGAAAGAGGCATTATCTACGATAGGAGCTAAAGGGGTTAGGTCCATGTCGCGAGATCGAAAGTGCTGATCCCAACAGCGAAGGGTGTGAAGGATATAGGGATTGCTAATGCGCTTACCACGGTGTAGTTTCGGGCCTAACCACAGCCAATCTCCCAGGCCAGCTCCCCCCGCCAAATTCATTTCCAGTTGCACCCATCGCTTAGTGCTATCAGCAATCATCCACTCCACCCCCGCCCGGCATTGCGCCGCCGCATAGTACCAATATAAATTGGGCATGCCCATACCTCCAGAGCGCGTACGGGCATAGAGAACCTGTCACGCCAAGCGTGGACGACGATAATGCCAAATGAATTTCATAAGCAACTGCTGCCAGGTCGCCAAAGTGGCCCGCGCAATGGGAAGCGGCAGAACCTGAAAAAAGTAGAGGAAGCGGGGGACAACCACCATCTTGACTACAGCTATACGCCCGAACCAGGAAAGGAGCAAGCCCTTCCATACTTCTAGGTCCCGCCGAACCTGACGAAGCAAGGGATCATAATTGGCCTTAAAAAGGTCTGTCCGCTCTACAGTCAACTGCACCCCTAGATAACGTAAAGCCCCAGACACCCAGCGAAGAGGGTAAGCCGCCTGGAGCTCCGCACAGACCGCCTTAGAGACCCCAACATTCAGAATCTCCGATTTAGTGTAATTAATTTTGAAACCGGATACTCGCGCATAGTTATTGAACAGCTGCATCGCAACTGGAAGGGAGGTGGGCGGATCCACCAGAGACAGTATGATGTCATCCGCAAAGAGCGCTATCCTATAATCCTCAGGGCCAATGTGAACCCCCTTCAAGCTTAGATGGTCTCGGAAGCTTTGGGCCAAGGGTTCCATCGCGAGAGCAAAAAGTAGGGGCGAAAGAGGGCAACCTTGTCGCGTGCCCCGTTCCAGCAGGAAGCGTCTCGAGTGTCCCCCATTGACCCGAACGCATGCCTGGGGCATCTGATAAAGACTACGAACCCAGCTGATATAATTAGGGCCGAAGCCCATTTTCTCCAAAACACACCATAAGTATTCCCAGTGGACCCGATCAAAGGCTTTTTCCTGCGTCAATCCCCACCAGCAGGGCTGGTTGTGGGTCCCGCTGGGCTACGTGAATGACCTGCAACATACGCCTAATGTTGTCTGCCGCCTGGCACCCTGGCACGAATCCCACCTGATCCGGATGAACCAAGCCCGGAAGGACCCGATTTAGGCGCGCCGCCAATACAGAGGCAAATATTTTAACATCAACATTTAACAGGGAGATGGGGCGGTATGACGCCGCATCGTGCAATGGTTTACCAGGCTTGGGTATCATCACGATCAATGCCTCACGCTGGGAAGGTGGTAAAGAGGCCCCTCCCAAGATCTCATTAAACAAGATAGTCAAGGTGGGTGCCAATTGTACCCGAAACTTCTTGTAGTATTCTGCTGGAAGGCCATCACTACCTGGCGCACTCCCAGTTTTCAGTCGCCGGATTGCGTTTCCACTTCATCTACCGTTAATTCAGAATCTAGCTGAGCTCGGTCAGGGTCAGAAAGATGCGGCAGATCAATCCCCCGCAGATAGTCCTGTACACGATCCCGCTCAAAGGACTCCGCCTTATAACGCTGTTCCAGAAAATCAGCAAAAAGATCGCGTATCTCCCATGAGATAACCCTCTTCTGTCCCCCAGCATCGCGCAGTTCGCGTACCACTCGCGCGGATTGTTGTTGGCGAAGACGCAAAGCTAGGAAGCGGCCCGTCTTATTCCCATGTTCATAAAACGTTTGTCGTAGCTTCCGGCGCTTATTATCTAACTCTTTCTGCAAACACGCATCCAAGGTGGCTCGTGCTGTCCGCCACTGACGCAGGACCTGTCGCGAACCAGTTCGGGCGTGCTCCGAGCCCAAGCGGGCAGCCTCCGCCACCAACTGTTCGCGTTCACGCGTCCACTTTTTGCGCGTGCCGGCCGCCTCCGCCATGAGTTGACCACGAGCCGTAGCCTTATAAGCATCCCACACCGTGGGGAGAGGAACATCCCCAGTATTGTTAAGCTCAAAAAATTCCGTAATAAAATGGACATGATCCTGCACTGCGCCCTGCCGCCGTAGAAACCTCACATCTAGGCGCCAAAGCCTCTGATGCTCACTGTACAAGCCAGGCGGAAGAGCAAGCCAGCACGGGGCATGATCTGACCAAGTCAGCGCTCCATGTCCAGCCTTCACTCTCCCGTCCATCAGGCGCTGATCCAATAGAAAATAATCAATGCGAGTATGAACCTGATGGACCGGAGAGTAGTATGTATAGCCTCTTTCCCCCCCCATGGGTATCCCTCCAGACATCCCTCAATCCTAAGTCAAGCATGAGGCTTTGCAGGGCTCTGGCTGGTCCCCCCACTCGCCCCCCAGCACGACCTGTGGAATCCAGGTGGGGCACCAGGTGCGTGTTACAGTCCCCCCCCAGAACAATAGGACCCCTTGCAAAATCCGCCAATGAGGCTTTCAATCGTGCAAAGAAGGCCCCTTGACCTGTATTGGGAGCGTAAACATTAGCCAAGGTAAGCAGGTGCCCTTCTAGACGGACATTCAAGAAGAGCCATCTCCCCAAAGTATCTTGTTTTGTCTCCTCTATCTGTAGTGAGAGGCTCTGGTGAAACAGTAAGGCCACTCCCCGTTTCTTCCGTCCCTGTGCATCCGAGGCCACCCGCACCTCAGTATATGGGGACCTCCTTAACCAGCCCTGCTTACAGTTCTGAAGATGGGTCTCCTGTAGGTAAACAATGTCTCCTTGCAAAGTGCGCAATTCGGAGAACAGCAAGGATCTCTTCCTCGGGGAGTTAAGGCCCTTAACATTCAAAGAAACAAAGCGCACCATTAGCAATTACAATCCACTCCCTCGCTGCCGCCCGCTGTCCAGAAGGTCCCAATAACAGCTCCCCTCCATCAGACCCGGGGAATTAGTTAGCCGCACCCATCTATGCCACTTTCCAAGAATAAGGGCCATAGTCCCTCCTCCCAAGCCCAAGCACGTCCCCCCATTCCATGTTAATAAAAGCTCCCCCCCCCCTTCCCGTCAATACCACCTGCCTGTTTAAATTATCACAGGACACGGTAAATTGACCACAAACCCCAAATCCCCCAGAACCCCTTAAGGCAAAAATTCAGCCTAAACAGTGAAGAACAAAGATAAACGTACCCCCCCACTACTCCTCCACCTCCCCCGGATCTTCAAACTCATCATGCCTCTCTGTCAGAGCAGTAACATCAACAAAACATTTGCAGATCATCCGCTGCCCCCCATATACCAAAAAGAAAAAGGATTGGGGACCCCAATCTAATTCCCACCTCCAGGCATCCAAAAAAATCAGGGGGTCCACAGAATAGGACTCCCTAAAAGAGAAGAAATAAAGAGGAGCTCCTCACGTGCACCAAGAGAAGTCAAGTGGGCTTGCCCACCCAAGCCCACCTGGAGTGCTGGGGTTTAGGGGGCGGCGGATGAGGCTGAGCATTGTCATCTACTAGGCCCGCCTGGCGCAGGGCTCGCCAAGCTTCAGTGTAGTCTTTCGCAGAGATCTTTTTGTTGCCCAAGAGAAAGTTCATCCTAAATGGGAAGGACCAGGAATAGCGAATCCCCTTGCTGTTCAGGACCTCGGAAACCGGTTTCATCTCTCTCCTTCGCGCCAGGGTGAACGTCGAGAGGTCCTGATAGATAGTCACTGTCGCATCTCGAAATCGGACCGTCTTTTTCTCCCGGCCTCGTCAGATAAGAAGCGCAGCATCAGTGTAGCGCAGAAATCTCGCAATGACATCGCGAGGTTGGTTGTTAGGGGGCTTCCCCAGAGCGCGGTGAACTCGTTCAATTTCCATACCAGAGGCATGTGCAGCGAAGTCCTCCGCCAAAAGTAATTCCGCTATTAGCAATTTAAGTACAGTTGGTAGATCTTCTCCACCCCTTACCGCCTCTGGGATGCCACGGAAACACACATTGTTGCGGCGGGAGCGGTTTTCAATGTCATCAATTTTGTAAGTCAGTTCCATGGCTTGCGCATGTTGCCGATCCAGAGCACATTGTAGATCCATCAATATCCCATCTTGTTCTACCACCATCTTGGTTTCCACGTCTTCCACTCGAGCTCCCAACTCCTTGACGTCAGTCCTGAGCTCGGCGACATCTTTCATCAGGTCTTCTCGTAGCGCGCGAAACTCATTAGCTAGTTCCCCAAAGCCCCTACGGAGTTCCTGTTTGAGTTGAGCCGAGGAGAGTTGTTTATGCGGATCTAAGTCCTCCTCGCTGACAGTCTCATCATCAGAACCTGATGGGAGGGGTTGTTCGTGGGGGCTACTGGGGGCTCCGGACTTGCTCTGCAGGCGTTGTGAGGAGCGCATCCCCTCCCGAATTTCAGAGCTTTAAGCTTTAGCAGCCATCTCACAAAGTCTCCAATAATTCACAGTGTTAGGAGAGAGTTAAGTCCAATGCCAGCAAAAAAGAAAAAATAGAGCCCCCAAGGAGACAGCAGCATCCAGTCTCTCACAGATCTTCGGCACAGTTGCCTCCACACAGTGTCAGGAAACGGGTGTAGGCAATGTCAGCAAAGTATAGGGCATTGGATAATTAAGGAGACAGCAGAAAGAAAAAAAGGAGAAGGCTGTCCCAGCCCTCCCAGGGCAACAAGCGTCTTATAGGGCCCCCAAGTTCCACTTAGAGGGAGCATAAGCTTCGTCGGGGCTCCAAGCTGTTAGTAAGTAGCCCCTGTCCCCCGCTCCAGATGTAAGCCAGAATATAGGAGGTGGGAGAGTGAGCGCCCGAACTTACCCCCCTCGGGGCGATTCTCAGAGGCCTAGGACGACAGCACAGTCCAGTAGCTACCACGTGGTCTCCACGTCGGGTCGGCAGGACTCAAACCCGGTTGCAGCGTCGCACGGAGAGGCCTCAATGTTTGAAGCAGTTGTCTCCCTCGGTGACCGGGCTGCCACACGTTTCTCAGCACAGTGCCCGGGAAGCTGCCGCTCAGTCGTGCAGGGCTCTACTCCGGAGTTGGCTAAACCCGCGTTGGTCTCTTCTGCTGATCGCGGAAGCAGGCAGAGCCGGGGGCATCAACGTGTGGAGGCACGCAGCAGGCCTCGCTCCAGGGGGCAACCCCCAAGATAATCCTGTCTTCTGGGAGCTCGCTAAGCCGCCGAACCCAGCTCCATGGGGGATCTCTTAATCTCGCCGACCCAGGGTTGGTAGAGGGGGACCGTTTGCTAATGTTAGCGCATGTTTGCTATGATTTTGGGGCTGTGAGGACGGAGCTCTAGCAAAGTGCGGCCATCACGCTGTGGGCTCATGAGCGCCCCCCCTTGGTCCTATTCTTTTTAACATTTTGTTAGTGATATAGCAGAAGGGCTGTTGGGTAAGGTTTGCCTTTTTGCGGATGATACCAAAATCTGCAATAGAGTAGACACCCAGGAAGGTGTAGATAACATGAGGAGGGATCTAGCTAAGCTTGAAGAATGGTCTAGAATCTGGCAGCTGGGATTTAATGTTAAAAAAGTAAGGTCATGCATTTGGGCTGCAGCAATCCAAGGGAGCAATATAATATAGAGGGTGAAGTACTTTTGTCCACTAAAGAAGAGCGGGATCTGGGCGTGGTTGTCTGATGATCTTAAAGTAGCTAAACAGGTAGAAAAGGCGACGGCAAAAGCTAGAATGATGCTTGGGTGCATACAGAGAGGAATGGCTAGCAGAAAAAAGGAGGTGATAGTGCCTCTGTATAAGTCTTTGGTGCGACCTCATTTGGAGTATAGTGTGCAATTCTCGAGACCGTACCTTCAAAAGGATGTGAACAGGATGGAGTCGGTGCAGAGGGTGGCTACTAAAATGGTTAGTGGTCTTCATTATAAAGCATATGAGGACAGACTTAAGGATCTTAATATGTACACCTTAGAGGAAAGGCGGGATAGAGGTGATATGATTGAGATGTTTAAATACCTCCGTGGCATAAATGTTCAGGGGGAGAGCCTCTTTCAATTGAAAGCAAGTTCTACTATGAGGGGACATGGGATGAGGGTGAAGGGGGATAGATTCAGGAGTGACTTGCGGAAATATTTCTTTACGGAAAGAGTGGTGGATCTGTGGAATAGTCTCCCAGTGGAGGTGGTAGAGATGAGGACAGTAATTGAATTTAAAAAAGCATGGGACAAACACAGAGGATCTCTAAAGGAAAAAAGGGGACTGTTGTAGTTGTTGATATGGAAGGAAAGACTAGATAGGCCATGTGGTCTTTTTCTGTCGTCATATTTCTACGTTTCTATGATCTGCCACACATGCACAGAAAGAACTTCTTGCTCATCGGCGACATCATCCATCAGTTTGACTAGTGAGTCTCAAATTTTCAGAGAACACCTTCTACAGGTAAGCAATTTCCACCAACAGAAAATGTCCTACCTGGTTGTTTATAGCAATACACTTTAGCCAGAGAGCTTTCATCCACCACTTTTGACAAAAGGCCTGTACTGCCCTGCCCACACTTCAAGTTGGAATTCACTCTTGGAAGAACCTGCTTTGCTTTATACACCCACAGCATACTAGGAGTGGTTAAACTGCAAAGATAAAAACAACTTAAGTCAATTCCAGGTGAGTTCATTGCAAGTCAGAGATGATATTGCCAAAATCTATGGACTAGGTAAGTTGAGCTGGTGTTCAGTGTTGTCCATGTAGCACAAATACCTGAATTATTTTTCTAATACGTATGTAGAATTGTACCTCCAGTTGGGGAATGGATATATTTAACTCTGTCCCATGGAACAAATGTTCCTTCACATTGCAGCTTGATGTTCTCAAGGATTGCAGTTTATTTTACAGAGCTTTATATTTACAGAAGATAAAGAACCAGCAGTTTATGTGCAGTGAGTATGCCAAGTCATGGGTGGGGATTGTCTCCCTTCCTCTTGCTACCAAAGCCAGATTTAAGATGCTGACGCTCTTAGGCAGGATCAGATAGCTGAGGGAACTAGAGGTCCTAAAGCAAGCAGAATCAGGCTCCTGTTTAGCCCAGTTATTTAGTGCCCTCAAAGTTTGGCATCCTAGACAGTTGCCTGTGCCTACGTCTAGACCTGCTGGCTCCTCTATGCTAGAGGTGGAGATTTACAAACTTTTTAATGGGTTTAATTTGGATGCAGAGTTCTAGGACAGAGGAAATATCTTGTTCAGGGGTTCTGTTTAGCATTGTGTTGCTTTGGCTGCAATCCCAAAACAGAGGTAGCCACTCCGTTCTCATTGTGGTGCAATTAGAAGCTATTCAGGGATGCAATTTCCCATGGAAATGGGTCTCAGGGTACCGGTGAATTAGACGGCCCAGCTCGGAAAAGGGGATTAGTGGTTAAGATTAATTACCCTGGCCTCCTCCAGATTATCTGACATCCTGATTCTCCACAGAGCCATTAGTAGCAGCTCTCGATCCCGCTCTCTTGGAGAAGTGGTGCACCCCCTGCTGGCATGGACTACTTACTGTGAAACCAGAAAGGTACACTGGATCATACCATCCACTATGTGAGAGTGGTGGATTTCCTGTAGGTTTGGCAAAGGGTTCTTACATATAGATAAGGAAGGTGGTTCATATCAGAATTATTCCTTCCCTTTAGTTCAAGGGCATCATTATATATTTTGTGTACAGGGTTCAAATTTCCATCCAATTAAAGTCCTAAAATCAATATAGCTATAACCAATATAGTTGTTGGCACATGGTACAAACAACGAGCTCTAATTGATTTCTTGGTGGAGGAGAAAGAAAGTGTGAGAAACATTCACAAACGGTTGTGTGCTGTGTATGGAAGTTCTGTGGTAGATAGGAGCACCGTTGGTTCATAGTGGTGAGCCCAGGTTTAGTCACCTGTGACGATCCGGGACAAAAAGGCCTCCCCCTCAGCTTCAAAATGCTCCAACAAATCAGAGCAGATGTCTTTCCTTTGGCGTTTGTGTTCGGTTGTGAGACTTCGTGGAACCCATCTTGCACACACCTTTGAATATCCCAAAGAGTCAATAATTGCCATTGCACTACCTCTACTGACGGAAAGCTGTACGGACAATTCCCAACTCGTGATGTGCCGATCCGCACAAATGATGTCATCAGTGCGCTGCAACTTATCTGGACTGGTGGCTGAGGCAGGACGCCCAGACCACGGCCGATCTTCCAGTTCCATTTTACCACTTCCTGAAGCCTTTACTCTATTCACCCATCGTCCAACGGTGCTCCTATCCATACACAGCACACAACCGTTTGTGAATGTTTCTCACACTTTCTTTCTCCTCCACCAAGAATTCAATTACAACTTGTTTGTACTGCCTCGCTATTTGTCGGACGACTGTAAAATTACATACATGTGTCCTTTGAAGTTCCAAGTTACTACCCTTTCAATTTCACACCTCTATCTTCATTCTGGACTGAGAAAAAACATGTGGGGCATTACTTTCTGAGCAACCCTCGTAGTTTGTTCTATTTTTGTTTTAATGTAAATGAAATAATTTTGGCACATATTACAATATTATCTCCAGGAACAAACAGGAATGCAGTCTTCAAATATGGATGACATCGGTACCGATGTAGCCCGCTTCCCAGCATCCAATAGGAAAGCCTTTGGGAGTACTCCAGTGTGCCTGCCTTCCCACCTCCACTCCTCAGTATTTTTGTTTTTCATGGAGCCAGTAGAACATACAATCCTGTCACTGCTGAAAAACTTTTCATTTTGGTGAAATACTGTGCTGTTGCCTTCCCGTTGATGCCGTTTCCATCAAATCTGACACTGGTCCCGATGAAAGTTTTCTTTTTTTTCTTGTATTTCCCTGTGGTTTCACCGCTTAATAGGCCTTCAGGCCTCTATCCCCTTATCTTCAATCTTGAAGAACACTCGTTGGACCATGGAAAAACCAACCAGTGGATTTAAAAAATGTACCAAGTGCGCCGGTACCATATCAGTCACTGATAAGCATGACTGGTGTCTAAAATGTTTGTGCCCTGACGATCTACTGAATTCTTGTCCTTTGTGCCAACAAATGACAAAGAGAGGCCTAAAGAATGGAGACAGACTGTATGGATCGCTGCTTACCCTGGACTCTATTTCAGTGGCTTCCACTTAAGAACATAAGATATGCCATACTGGGTCAGACCAAGGTCCATCAAGCCCAGTATCCTGTTTCCAGCAGTGGCCAATCTAGGTCACACGTACCTAGCAGTTTCCCCAAAAGACACAGGTTCCACAATGCTTGTACTGGGTCAAGCATTGATATCCTGGGTCCCTTCTTAATAATGGTTTATGGACCTTTCCTCCAGGAACTTGTCCAAACCTTTTTTAAACCCTGCTACACTAACAGCCTTTACTACATCCTCCGGTAACAAATTCCAGAGTTTGATTACACGTTGAGTGAAAAAATATTTTCTTTTATTAGTCTTAAATAGTTTACCCTGTAGCTTCATTGCATGTCCCCTAGTCTTTCTATATTCTCCTGTCCTCCCCCCGAAGGGCATTCGTGGCCAGAAAGTCAGCAACCCGACTGCATTGGAAGCAACCATGGGGGGGGGGGGGAGGCCTAAGCTCTCCTTAACACTTCATTGAGGACATCGACTTCCTCTTATGGGTCTCAAGTCTCTTCAAAGTCCAAACATAAAAGTAAGTCTCTGGTCTCTGTTAAGTCATCAGCATCAAAGACTGAGCCCAGAGAAAAATCCCAACCAAAAAACGAGAGAAAAAGAATAGGAAGAGGCCAAAATAGTAAGAAAGTGAAATGTTGGCATGTTTGTTGTGCAGGGGAATGCCCCTCCGAAAAACAAACAACTCCCTTTTATTCTTTTTTGTATTATATTATATAAAACATCATGCCCAAAAAGCCAGTGTGCTAAGTTAGTGATTAACGCTTGAAAACAGACAGAACCCCCCCCCCCCCCACACACACACACACACACACACTTAGCTGGCAACTGGAACTTCTAAGCTGCATAGATAAATCCCAAGAGACAGAAGTCCATTGCTTCAGTTGTAATTCTCAGACCACTGCAGTTCAAGATAGCGGCGTTGCCATCATGGTTCTTCAAAATAACAGCATTACCCACCAAAGCATATAAACACCAATGCTTGCAAAGTAGTAGCTATAAGACCATGAAAACAGCTACACAGCACGGTTTCAGGTCAGAAAACAAAGACCCTGTCTCAAGCTTTTAATATCACTAGAATGTGCCTAACTGCTACCAACAAAATATGCGGGTGTAACAGCGTTACCGAAAGTCTTCCACCCTTCCATATACTAATGTTCTCTTGAAATAGAAAAAATGGCATCCAACATCACCAAGTAGAGAAAAACCTCAAAGGCCAATCCAAAATGAAGGTGGGGTCAAAGAGTGACAGCTTCATTCATGAAGTACTCCACCAATCTATTTTGATGTTTAGGCCATGTAGAAAAATGTCTAGGAAAGTCATGAGAAAATTGGGGCCAGTCCAAACTAGTGGCTGCATGAACAACCATATCACGAATATTACTGCCTCGTTTTTTGGTTGGGCCTTGCACTAAGTTTTGCAATTGTGGTCTTGACTGGAATAATTTGGGGTGTTTTCTTTTTACAGAGAAAAATCCCAGCATAAGCATCGTGACTCCCCTAGAGGGTGCTTCTGATGCAGACTGGCCAGCCGAACAACTCCAGCAGGAGGACCTGTCCTCCAAAGCACAGGAGGGGCTCTGGGACACTCCCAAAGAATCGACCTCTAGAGAGCTACCGGTTCCATGCTCTGGGACGATGGCTCAAAGCCCCATGAGTGAATCTATCCAGACATCGGCCATCTCCCTGGACCAGCGCATGCTGGCTCTCAAGAGGAGCTTGGCCACATTCCTGGCAGCCTCAGTACCAATAGTATCGACAGCTCCAACAGTGCAGGTTTCAGCACTCAGCCTATAGCCATGTGCATCGGCCCTGATGTCAGACCCCAAATCGACATAGTCAGAACTCCTGATACCCCTGGTATCCAATAGGTTTAGATGGCCAGGCTCCCGATTCTGATGCCTCTGAGCATTGGTATTGGCATTAACCCTTGACGTCCACAAAACATCAAGGTCAAACATAAGATTTCCGATACTTCAACTTTTTGCAGGACTCTGATTCCAGCTCTTCCGATTCTGATGAGGGATTGCTGGATTCCCAGGAAACTCCAGATGTCCCTTCAGACCCTTCGCCTCTACAAGAACAATGTTGATCCCCACCAGAAGATATGTCTTTCCAAAACTTTATATGTGACATGACAGCAGGACTTGCCATCACAGTAGCATCAGAGAAGGAACCATGGGCAGAGGAACGGTAGATCCTCCAATAACCTTCCATGCCCAAAGAAGCGGCTACATTACCGGTGCATTGCATCTTAAAATATCTTATGCTCTGCATGTGGGAGGCCCCTCTCACGGTTCCACCTGTCAGCAAGAGACTTGATACCATACCATATATTACCATACCATGTATCGAGTACCAGAGTGCCCAGGCTTCCAAAAACCTCAGCTCTCTCACCACTCAATGGTGGTGGAATCAGCGATGCGCCGAATAAAGAGCTCAAAAAGTCACTCATCCATGTCTCTGGGTGGACACGATGCCTTTGGGCACCGATGTTTTCAGGCATGCATGTTGGCCTCCAGAATAAACTTGTACATGCTAAAGGATTTCACCAGGGATCTGGAGGCTTTTGCCCACATGCATCCTGATGATAAATGGAGTGCATTCCAGACACTCATCCAACAAGGTCAAAATACTTCTAAATTTCTTACGAGGGTCTCTTTCGATGCCTTCAAATCAATAAGCATAGCTTCAGCAGTCTGTATGGGGCTCGCAGGATAGCCTGGTTACAGGCATCTGATTATGAGCAGTGGGTCCAGGACAAACTGGCCAATTTCCCATATAGTGGAGGAAGTCTCTTTGGAAAGGGCTGGAGAGAAAAAACAGGAAAATTGAGACACATGATCTCATCCTCATATGCCTTTCCAGAAAAAAACGGCTGACCCCTCCAAAAGGAAGGCTCTTCCAAAGAAACCTTTCTATTCTTAGAAGAGAGATTATCCTTCTTACCCACCTTCAGCTGCCTACCAGCCTCAGCAACCTCAACAGCGGCAGCAGGGCCCTCACCAACCCAAAGAGCCCAAGGCCCTTAAGCTTCTACAAGCTGCACAGGCACAACCTGTACCTGGTTTTTGACTCCTTGCTAGAGAACATTGCCAATCTGCCTCTGGAGGGTCCTCAGCCCCTCCACATACCAGGCAGACTCTGTTCCTATGCCCACAGATGGCACCTCATTACTTCAGAACAGTGGGCACTCAATATTGTCCAAAGGGGGTATCAGCTTCACTTTGAAGCCTTACCTCCCACCAGCTTCACAGGGACTATCCCACCCATCTCCTTCAAAGCACTCTCTTAAGAGAAGAGGTGACCACCCTGTTGTCCCAGGGTGCCATAGAGAGAGCTCTTCCTGCTAAAGAAGAGATGGGGCTGCTATTCTCTGTATTTTCTCATCCCAAAGAAAACAGGAGAATTCAGGCCCATCTTTGATCTCAGAGACCCAAACAAGTTCCGGGTCTGAGAGAAATTCTCTTCCATATCTCCAGAGACATAATTGGTTATGTTCTCTAGATCTAAAAGAGGCATATATGCATTAATGATCCATCCTTTGCACAGACAGTATCTGTGCTTCATGTTTCAAGGAAATCATTATCGATATGGAGTGCTGCCCTTCGGCTTAGCCTCTGCAGCACAAGTCTTCACAAAATGCATGCCAGTAGTCACTGCCTATCGCACCATCACAATGCTCCAACATCTGGGATTTGTCTTAAACTTCCCAGAGTCTCGCCTCACTTCAGTCCAACATCTGGAGTTCAGCGGAGTACTCTTAGACACTCAACATGTCTGAGCTTTCCTTCCACAAGATTGCTGCACCCGCCTCATCAAGCTGGCAAGGGATATGCAATAGAAAAGCTGCATAACAGCTTGTGAGATACTACATCTGTTCAGACACATAGCCTCCACAGTACATGTTGTCCCCTATGCTTGTTTACATATGGGACAAGCGCAATGGACTGTATTTTCTCAATGGATGCAAGCAAAGAGGCGTCTCAGAGACCAGATCCACAGAACCCCAAAACTGATAAACTCTCTTCTCTGGTGGTGTTCCCCACAGAACCTACTTGGCGTATCACCTTTTCAGATGCCTCCATCTTGATCTACCCTGACAACGGATGCCTCCAAGCAGGTTGGGGAGCACATCTGAATAACCTAACCAGATGGGGGCTGTGGACACAACAGGAATCTGCCCTGCAGATCAACCTCTTAGAACTACGGGCACTGACAAATGCTCTTCGGGCTTTTCAACCCCATCTTTTGTGGCAACATGTGTTAGTCAGGATGGACAATCAGGTTCCCATGTTCTATGTGATCAAACAGGGGGGAGGAAATGGGGCCCCATCCCCTCTGTGAGGAAGCGCTTCACCTGTGGTCCTTTTGCCATCACACACTGCATTCACCTCAGAGCGGTATACCACCCGGGCGAACTCAATGTCCTTGTGGACAAGCTAAGCCATATCCTTTGTCCATACCAATGGACCTTACATCAGGAGATGGCTACTTGGATCTTCTGAATGTGGAGCACCCCACTCATAGATGTTTTCACCACAACACAGAACACACAGTTTCTGCTCTTCTGCTCCAGGCTTCTGTTGCTGTACCGACAGACCCCGGATGCCTTCCTTCTCCTTTGGGAATAGGGTCTGCTCTATGCATTCCCTCCCATCCCCTTGATACAAAAATGTTGTTCAAGTTACAGGCCAAAAGGAGCTCGATGATTCTCATTACCCCCCTTTTGGCCCTATCAACCATGGTTTTCTCTGCTTCTTCCCTTGTGCAAACTCAACCTCTCCGCCTCAGATGTACACCTGATCTCTTCTCTTTGGGATGGAGGAGCATCCTCTGGTCCTATCTTCACTCCCTACACCTCACAGCATGACTGATGAAGGGCTACTCCTAGCTGATCTTGACCTGCCACAGTAAGTCAAAGATATCCTCCTTGCATCACACAAAGAGTGGAGGAGTAGCCTAATGGTTAAAGCACTGGCTTGGGACCCCAGAGACCAGGGTTCATTTCCCGCTAGTACTCCTTGTGGCCTTTGGCAAGTCACTTAACCCTCCATTGCCTCAGAAAAATCCAAGTTGTCAATATCCCTGTTTAATGTGCATTACCAAGTTTAAGTTACAATGTAAACCGCTTTGATTGAAATGATAAAGTGGTATATAAAACCTGTTAAATAAATAAAAATTCCACCAGGTGCTCTTATGCCTTCAAGTGTCTTGGGTTTGCCCTCTGGTACGCCCCAAAGGGCATTGACCCCTTTTCTTGCCCGGTGGAGTCCCTTCTGCAATATTTCCTCCACTTATCCTCGGCAGATCTTAAGCCTAACTTAGTGAGAGTTCACCTTAGTCCAATTGCAGCCTCTCACAAACCACTGGATGGACAGCCTATCTCCTCAAACCCTTAGTAGTACACTTCATGCGGGGTCTCCTGCTGTCTAAGCCACCCATTAAGCTACCTCCAGTGGTCTGGGATCTCAATGTGGTTCTCGCTCAACTTCTAAAGCCTCTGTTTGAGCCTTTAACCATCACTTCACTGAAGTTTCTATCTTGGAAGGTAATCTTCTTTATCGCCATTACATTAGCTCACTGCAGGCTCTGGTGGCAGATCCGCTCTATGTCCGGTTCCACCATGACAAAGTGGTCCTCCATACCCATCTGCATTTCCTTCCAAAGATAGTCTCCTCCTTCCATCTGAACCAGTTATTAATCCTACTAATTTTCTTCCCCAGACCACATGCATCTCGGGCTGAATCCGCGCTACACACCTTAAACTGCAAACGAGCACTAGCTTACTACTTGGATAGAACTAAGGATCACAGAAAATCCTCTCAATTATTCATTTCCTTTGATCTCAGTCATCTTGGGCTACTGGTGGCAAAACAAACTCTGTCCAGATTGCATTTCATTTGCCTATGCACAAGCAGGACTCTTTGGAAGGTCACATCACTGCTTATAATGTGTGAGCTCTGGCAACCTCCATAGCCAATCTCTGTTCTGTATCCATTGAAGAGATTTGTCGAGCAGCCACCTGGTCCTCCATTCATACTTTTGCTGTGCACTATTTGTCTGGAAAGCGACTCTCGTTGGCCAAGTTGTACTCCAACACCTCTTTGGGACAACTCCTACCCTCTGTCCTGCACTTTACAAGCAACCAGACTATCATTAGGGGTGGTATAGGTTTTCAACAGGCCACAACCTTTCGACAGTTTTTGGCTATAAGTTTTAGCCTCAGGGATCACACTGCTCCTTCACCATGCCAATCTGCTTCCTGGGAGCTAGTGTGTCCCATATGTGAAGACTGCATTCCTGCATGTTCTTAGAGATAATATAGTTACTCACCTGTAACAGATGATCTCCAGAAACAGCAGGACTCAGTCTTCACAACTCTGTCCTCCTCCCCTAGGAGTTGTAGGGTTCCTTTTAATTTTACATCCCCTCAGCTACAAACCCAACTGAGGAGAGGCATTGGGAAGGCAGGCATACTGGAGTATTCCCAAAGGCTTTCCTATTGGATGCCGGGGAGTGTTCCCATGTGGGCTCCGTCAGTACAGACGTCACCCATATGTGAAGACTAATTCCTGCGGGTCCCAGAGATCACCTGTTACAGGTGAGTAACTATGTTTTAGTGCTCATTAAGGGCATCAGCCAGTCTCCTTGAGGAAGTCCCACATATGTTCCATCCATGATATAGCATTTCCTATCTTATGCAGGTCCCCTGCTCCATCTCCACTAACATTCATATACTAACCAGGTCCTAATAGGGCAACAGCAAAATTCCTAGTTGCTTCTGCCCTGCTGGCACCATAATCCAAAATGGTATCAGATATCCCAACCAGCACCATTTTGGAGTATGCAATCAGCAGGCTAGGAGAGAATGGAGATCACTCCTGCCCATTAGGATATAAGCTGAGGGCTCATAATGGTATGCAGAGAGTCCTAGGAACTGGGAGCTTGCCTGGAAGATTAGTATATTGGGAGAACGTGAAATTAGCTTGGTTGGCACTTTCTTGGCAGTGGGGAGTATACCAATGTGGCAGGTGGCAGAGAGGGGAGTCAAAGGTGGCTTTTAATTTTAAAATTGCAGAGTCAGGGCCAGTAACAAAACAAAGAAAAGACAATTAAATTTTGCTGAATCATGTGCCATTTTAATTGGAAACAAGAAATTCTGATGCACTTTCTCTTATTTTAAAATAGCAGCACACTCCTATCTGTTAACTCCCTGGCCCAGCTACCCACAGTTGCTTGGGAGAAATGTGGAAGCTCTTTCTTGTGGTAATATCTTTTGCATCTATGTCTGAAACTACACCTGAAATCCATTAGCCACTGTGAGGTATAGTGGGACATTTCCTGGACACTCTGGACTACACAACTATGGCAGAATGTCTGCAAGAAATGACCAATTGGCTCTCAAACAACAACCTATGCAACAACTACAATAAGACAGGCTTTAATAATCACACAAGACACTTCTTTTACTCCCCCCCCCCCCCCCAAATCTCAAACTGTCCGAAATATCTAGTTCAGTAAAAGACAAAGTGAGGTACCTGGGAGTCACCTTAGACTGCAACTTGTACACATCAACAGAACCAACGGAAATGCATTTCACAAGATGGCCATAATTAGGAGACTCAAGTCCCTCCTCAGGCAAGACCATTTCCGCACAGTTTGCCAAGCTGTCATTGCACCCAAACTGGACTACTGCAACTCCCTATTCTATGGACTACCGAAACAAACCACCCGACTTCTGTAATTAGCTCAGAACACCGCCACCCGCATCATCACTGGATCAGTGAAACATGACCACATAACGCCCCTCTTGAACCAGCTCCATTGGCTCCCAATCATCTCACGTGCCAAATACAAGACAGCACTGACCATCTTTAAAATCAGACACAACATGTCGACTAACATACTGCAGGACCTGATATGCACAAAGCCTAGCACCAGACCATGAAGACAGAATACCATAGAAACTATCCCAACACCCAGCTCATTCACGAAGGCCAACAAGTCCACCACAAAGAGGGCACTATCTCTTGCAGCACCCACCCTTTGGAATGCTCTTCCGGAGGCACTAAGGGCCACATGGACATAAAAGACTTTAGGAAGAAGCTGAAAACCTTCCTCTTCACGGACCACTTCAGGGAGTTCACCTAGCATTCCAGACTCTGGATTGCCCTATCATGGTCTAACCCTCAGACACGTGGACATATGTTGACAGGTTAATGTACTGTATATATGTTATATTGTAGATAAGTTAAGCTTCCAAGCATCTCCCGCATGCCACCCTCCCCTACGTTTCTTTGTAAGTTCTCTGTAATGTTTTTTAAGTTGAAATGTAAACCGTTTTTTTTAGGATAAAGCGGTATAAATAAAACTTGTTAAATAAATAAATAAATAAATAAACTTTGATAGGCAGAAGACTAGCTATTCCAAAAATTCTGAAATAATGTCTGTTGAAGTATCTTAAGTACTCTCTATAGTCCTGGCTTGGCTTTCCAAATGAGACAACATTGCTTAATGGTTAAGCTAAAGATTAAAACAAATAAACTTACTTATTTTTTATATTTGAAGTGTTTTTAAGCTCTTCCAGTGAGCTGAGAAACATTCCTTCACTTTGGCATTGATGAAGGGCACTTGGCAGATCCATAGATTGATTACTACTGGTAGATTTAAGAGTACCTACAGCAGGAAAGCAAGAAAAATTATCACAAACCTTTTTCACAAATGCAATAGAGCTTTCATTCTCCTACATTTCACCTTTTAACAATCCCAATGTTTCTAAAACTTAAGGTTTGATAGTGGCCAGTAATTAGAGGGAGGTGGCCTAGTGGTTGGGGCAAGTTACCTCAGGCCGGAGGGCCAGGGGTTTGAATCCCACTAGAGGACAACAACCTTGGGCCAGAAGGACTGGGGTTTCTAGTCCCACAGGTGCGTTCCTTGTGGCCTTGGGCAAGCAAGCCATTTAACCCTCCATTGCCTCAGGTACAAAAACATATTTTGAGCCCTTTGGGGACAAGGGAAAAATATATATACAGTACCTGAATGTACACCACTTTGACTGGTAGAAAAGCTGTATATAAGCCTAGTTAAAAAATAAGCAATATAGAGGCTTCATGGTAATAATGAAAATAAACTGTAAGGGATAAAATCCAACAACCCACCTCTGGGTGGGAACAACGATCTCTGACAAACACAGATCTCTAAAGGGAAAAAAGGGAACTACTGTAGTAGTTGATTTGGAAGGGCAGATAAATAGGCCGTGTGCTCTTTTTCTGCCATCGTGTTTCTAATCTTGGATGTTATGTTATCTAAATAAATCATGAAACTTAAACTGATGTTCTGTTTAGCCCTTTATTAAAATCTAAAACAATTGAGCTGTGCCCTCTCTGCTCTGGAGAAATGTCTGATGCCAAGACAGATTGCATTGGTGAAACAATTTAGTTATTTACAATGACCGACCAAGAAATTTTAGACCTTTTCATGTGGGGAAAAATGGCTCCAGTCCAAATTAGGTTTCTTTTATTAATAATAATCCTTTGTCCTTGAAATAGTCCTCACTCTTTAGGAATTGGTTTGGTTTGACTTTGATAAACCCAAAATAGCTTTGGTATGATTCATATTTTCTCATTCAGATCTTTTTGACATCTTACATCTGCAGAATGTCACAGATTTACAGTCCAAGATAGATAATCCCTCGATATACATTCCTGTAATTTTTCATATAGCAAACTTGTGTTTATTGAAGCCTGTTTTCTCAATGACTTCTACTGAAAGACTGGAGTTGTATTTTTCTACACAAGTCCAGGTAGGTATTTCAATAATGCTCCTGTATAATGAAAAGTACCTCCCATAGAATACAAATTAATGCAAAATACTGCACTTGTTTTGAATATCAGTCCAATATTTTATATATATATGAGGGGCTGCTATTCAGCGCCGGTATGCAGATATTTGCTGACATTGAATATCCAGAAAGAGCAGATAGTGGCAATATAGAGCTGCTATCTGGACAGCCCATCTTGATAGCGCTTAGGACATCTTTTTTTTGCTGTCCTAAGTTATGCAGATAAGCTATCCACATAAGAGTGGAAATTATCCACACATCAGCTGAATGCCACTGCTGTCCAGATAGTAGCCAGAACTGCCCTCATTTCACCCACAGACCACCCTTGCCAGATAGTGCAACTGACTATTTCTCTCAGCGCCCTTATCTGGAAAACCTCCGTGGTTTATTGGATAAGGGCCTCTGAATATTGGCCCCACAGTACCTAGTTAACATTTGTTATAAAATCAGGAAACCCAGGGCCGGATTTAGCTAGAGTGAGGCCCTACGCCAAGAAAAATTGTGGGCCCCCACCGTGCAGTCCTGGGTCCCCCCCCATGTCCCCGTGCAGTCCTGGGCCCCCCCTGTGCAGTCCTGGGCCCCCCCCCCCCGTGCCATCCTGGGCCCCCCCTGTGCCCCCGTGCCGTCCTGGGCCCCCCCCCGTGCCATCCTGGGCCCCCCGCCGTGCCATCCTGGGCCCCCCGTGCCGTCCTGGGCCCCCCCGTGCCATCCTGGGGCCCCCGCCCGTGCAGTCCTGGCCCCCCCCGGACAGCATCGCGGGTGTCTGAGGGGCTTCAGAGGGAGCCGGGGAAGCCCGCGCGAGGCCCCGGTTCCCTCTGTACAGCCGCCAGCGTGAAGAGCCTTTGCCTTCACGCTGGCGGCTGTTTCTGTGAAGCCGCGAATACTGGGAAAGGTTAAAGGTTGCCCTTTAACCTTTCCCAGCATTCGCGGCTTCACAGAAACAGCCGCCAGCTTGAAGGAAAAGGCTCTTCACGCTGGCGGCTGTACAGAGGGAGCGCGGGCTTCCCTGGCTCCCTCTAAAGCCCTCCGGTGGGCCCTTGCCAGCTGTGGGCCCTACGCCACGGCGTACGTGGCGTATAGGCATATCCGGCCCTGAGGAAACCTAAATATAAAAGGCCGCTAACAAAGCAAAAAATGAATAAGTAAATAAAAGTTAAAATAAGGATATTTCATTCCCCAATAACAAAGTCCAAAATAAAAGGGGACAAAGTAAACCATCCAGAAAAGGTCCATCTAAGTCTGAAAGATAATTATAGCAACGTGTATTAAAACCAGGAAGACATCATTATCTTAACTGGAGGGACAGGTTGCATTAGGCCTCCAGGCTTGATGGCTAGTCGAAGAAATAGAGACAAGCCCATAAAACTAGATCAAAGAAAACATATTTCAAACTTGAATATTTAACTATACATTTCATGCTATTACTACTTATCACTTGTATAATGGTACAAGGCACGCGCAGCGCAGTACATACTGTAGACACATGGAAGGCAGTTACTGCTCATTAGAGCTCAAAATCTATTAGACAAACATAACAAACAGTTTTACCCTAGTCACCTAAGAGGAAATAGTTTAAACATACATGGGTGTTAAACAGGAGAATGAGGGGATCAGGATCCAAAAATAGCCTCAAAGAGGTAGTTTTTCAGCCCGGATTTGAACAGAACCAGAGATGGACCATGACATACCGACTCGGGTAGTCTTTTCCAGGCATAGGGTGCAGCAATGTGCAATGAAGATGGGAGTTGGTAGTGGAAGAAAAGGGCACAGATAAAAGGGATTTACCTGTTGAGCACAGTTTTTGTCGATTCTTTCTTTATAACACTGGAAAATTTTGACCCTTCCTTCCTGAACACACTACTAAGATCCTTATTCATTCTCTAGTCACCTCCCGTCTAGACTATTGCATCCTCCTCTTCTCTGGTCTTCCTCTGCATCAACTCTTCATTTCAATCTGTTCAAAATTCAGCTGCACGGCTAATCTTCCGCCAATGTCGCCATGCTCATGTCACCCCTCTTCTCAAGTCACCTCATTGGCTCCCCATCCATTTCCGCATCCAGTTCAAACTTCTACTACTGTCCTATAAGTGCCTTCATTCAGCTGCTCCTCACTACTATTCCTCTTATCTCTCCCTACACCCCTCCTCAAGAACTCCGCTCTTCTGGCACATTCCTTCTATCTGTGCCCTTCTCATCCACTGCCAATTCCAGATTTTGAACTTTCTACCTTGCTGCTCCTTCTGCCTGTAACAAACTACCTGAGCTAATACATCAGGCTCCATCTGTGGCCCTGTTCAAATCCAGGCTAAAAACTCACCTCTTTGAGACTGTTATTGGGTCCTGATCCCTTTAGTCTCCTGTTCACCTCCTATGTGTTTCCTTACCATTCCCCTAGATATATTTATTTATTTATTTATTTAAATTCTCTTATATACCGCACTATTCAGCATCAGCGCGGTTCACATAGAACAAAAAATCTCAGTACAGTCAACATGCATGAGTTTACAGATAACAAGGGAAGGAACTTGGATAACATGGGTAACTATCTACAATCTATATCCTAGTAGCCAGTTGCTGTGTTGTCTATCTTGACTGTTATGTTTGTCTCACTAAATTGTAAGCTCTTAATTAAGAGCAGGGACTCTCTCTTACATGTTTCTGTACAATGCTGTGTATGCCTTATAGTGCTATACAAATGATCAGTAATAGTAGTATTAGTTGGAGAGATAACAGAGAAGAGGTAATGGAGAGTCGCAGAATAAATACACTTTTAAGTCAGTTGGAGAATTTTAAACTTGATGCAGAAATGGATAGGGAGCCAGTGAAGTGACTTGAGAAGAAGAGTTATATAAGCATAATAACTCTAGCAGGAGATTAGCCCTATAGCTCAGTTTTGAATGGATTGAAGGGGAAAAAGATGATTCTGGGGAAGCCCAGCAAGGACCAGGTTGCAATTGTCTAAATGGGAGGTGACTAGAAAGTGGATAAGGGTCTGGGTAGTGTGTTCAGAAAGAAAAGGATGCATTTTGCTCATGTTGTAGAGAAAAAAACTGCTTTTCGCTATCTGTTTAATGTGTGCAGAGAGAGAGAGAGAAGAGTCAAAAATGACCCTAAGGTTGAGAGCTGAGGAAACCAGGAGGATACTGTTATCCACAGAAAAAGAGGAAGGGGGAAGGTGGGTTTAGGGGGAAATATAAGGAGCTCATTTTGGCCATATTCAGTTTTAGACAGTGGCAGAACATCCAGGCAGCAATGTCAGATCAGCAGGATGAGAAATTGACTTTTAGAGAGCTTTCAGGTGCAGAGAGGTAAATCTGAGAGTCACCAGTGCAGAGATGGTACTGAAAATCATGGCAGGAAATCAGGGAACCAAGGGAGTGAATACAGAGAGAGAAAAGAAGAGATCCCAAGACACAGCCCTGAGGTACATCGACTGAAAGCAGGATAGCAGAGGAGGAAGAACATGCACCCAAAGTGGGATGGGAGAAAAAAGAAGAAAATGACGACAGAACAGAGAACAGGGTATCAATGAGAAGGTGGTGATCAATGGTGTCAAAAAGCAGCAGGTACGTCAAAAAGGATAAGGATTGAGTAAAGGCCCTTGGATATGACCAGGAACAGGTCACTGGCAACTTTGGCAAGTGCTGTTTCTGTGGAATGTAGAGGATGAAAGCCAGACTGTAGTGGATCCAGAATAGCTTAAGCAGAAAGAAAATCAAGACAGTGGTGATAAGCCGCATGTTCAAAGAGAGACGGGCCAATAATTGCAAAGGCAGGTAGGTTCCAGTGAAGAGTTTTTGAGGAGAGGTGTGACCAAAGCATGTTTGAAGGTTGCAAGAACAGTTGGAGTGGAAAATGATAGGATGAGAATATGACAGCAGGAGAGAGAGCTTAATAGATGGGTGGGAATGGGATCAGAGGAGCAAGTAGAGAAGAGAAGAGGTGTGTGGTTTCCTCCTCAGTGATTTTAGAAAAAGAAAAAAAGGTGACAGAGAATGAAAGAAGGCTTTGAGAGTGAAAAGGGAGAGGGTGAGATGGAGGTAGCCCTGTGGAGAAAGAACTCAAGACTAATCTTATGAACCTTATCATGGAAGTAGTCAGCCAAAATTTAGACAGAAGGGGAAGGAGGGTTGCGGCAGAAGCACTTTGAGGAGAGAGTTGAGTGTTGCAAAGAGAGAGAGGTGGTCAGAGGCAAGAGAGTTTCAGATGGATATAGTACTCTTGCTTGACAAGTGCTATGGCAGACTGGAAAGAGGTTAGCATGAATTTGAAGTGTAGGAAGTCAGCATGGATATGGGATTTAAGGCAAAAGTATGCACAGGAACATAGGTAGTAGATTTTAGAGGTCAGCCAAGGCTGAGGTATGCAACACATCATAGGGCATGGAACGGGAGGAGTGAGAGCATCCAGAGTAGAAGAACTTACAGTATTTTACAACGAGACTATCTTGTCTACAAACTCAGATGACATAGTGGAAGAGAAAGGAGATGAGACAGCAGTGGAAAAAGTAGAGGGGTCAATAGCCTGAAGATTCCTAAACGTGTTATGGAGAAAGAATGAGACTGTGCCATATGCCTGGAACAAACTACCTGAGTCAGTGCATTGGGCTCCTTCTCTTGTTGTTGTTAAGTGCCGTCGAGTCGGAGTCGACTCCTGGCGACCCTCTGGATAGCTATCCTAAATTGTGTTCGGTCTTCAGTCAGGCGGCTCATTGTTGACAGACTGGTACCCGTAGCTGCTGTTATTGTATTGATCCATCTCATTGCTGGCCTTCCTCTTTTGCGTTGACCTTCTATCTTGCCAAGCATAATGTCTTTCTCTAATGATCTCTCTCTTCACATGATGTGTCCAAAGTATGAAAGTCGAAGTCTTGTCATCTGAGCTTCTAAAGAAAGCTTAGGTTTGATCTCCTCTAGTACTGACTGGTTTGTTCTTCGGGCAGTTCACTCTCTTGTCCACTACTTATGTGTATCTTACCTACTCCAGACCCCAGTTTTGTGGTGATTTCTTTTTCATCTTGATTAGATTGTAAGCTCTGATGAGCAGGAACTGTCTTACATCTATATGTACAGTACAGTGTGTGCCTTTGTAGCACTATACAAATCATCAGTAGTAGAAGTAGTCATAGTAGGGAGTGGTTAAGAGAGAAAATGAGCAGATGATAGTTGGATAGGGGAAGAACTGAGGTAGGGAAGTCTGAGGACGAACAATTGGAGAAAAAGATGATGATGAGGCACTGGCCATGCTGGTGAGTAAGGACAGTAGAATATAGCTGGAGGTTGAATGAGGAGGTTTAGGCAAGAAGCCTTAAGGCATAAGAGTCAGAGGGGTCACCAACATGAATGTTAAAATCTCCAAGAATGAGGGAAGGAAATATAGGTCCAGAAAAAATGAAAGCCAGGAGTCAAAGGCAGTGAGAAAGAAAGAGGTGGACTTGTCAGGGGATCAATAAATGACAGCAACCTGGAGAGGTAGTGGAGTAAAAAGGTGGATGGAGTGGACTTCAAAGGAAGAAAAGAAGTGAGACTGAGGTACAAGAAGAGGTTTAAACCAGCATGAAGGAAACAGTAGCAACCCACCACCACGGACAACCCGGTGAGGAGTACGGGAGAAAAGGTAGCCTCCATGACAGAGGGTAGCAGTCTTCAGGGAGAAGCTATGTCTCTGTTAGAGCAAGAAGATGCTGAACATTAGAGATAAGGAGGTCATGAATGAATGTAAGCTCAATGGAGGCAGAGTGTACATTCCACAAGGCGCATGAGAAATGGAGAGAGGAGGGAGGAAAGGGGGGGGATATGAATAAGGTCAGAGGGGTTGCAGATAGATTTCCATTAAGAGTGAGAGAAATGCCTAAGGGGACCAGGATTGGGAATGAGAGAAGAACAAGCAGGAAAGTACAAGGGAGAGAAGAGGAATTGAACCCTGGTCTCTTGCTTACCAAGCCAGTGCCTTAGCCACTAGGCTACTCTTCCACTCACAAAAAACAATTATATAAAAAACATTAATAATACAAAGTATCAGGACTAAAGAAATATCTTAACTTTTTTATGAAATAAAAGAAAATTATTCATTATAATGATAATTATATTATATTATTACTATTAATGCTTTTATAGCTTTTTATTAAGTGTGGAGTGGAGGAATAGCCTAGGGGTTAGAGCACTGGCTTGAGAACCAAGAGACAAGGGTTCAGTTCCCACTAGCACTCCTTGTGGCCTTGGGCAAGTCACTTAACCCTCCATTGCCTTGGAAGAAAGGCCTGGCAATCTACTTCCAGGCATACTGCTAAGAAATCCCAGGAGCTGCAGAGTCAGCATTGACTCAAAAACACACATTGGATTTTATTGGGTGAATTTCTTCATAAAGGTGGTTAATAGCCATTTTTGCTGTTTTAATCCTCCCACTTTGGCCACAGTCGTAACACTTTTGTCTTGCATTAGGATCAAGCTGCAAATTCCTTTCCTTTTTCCACCAACCACACACCAGATTCTACAGGTTCTCAATCTCAGCTAAGGGATCACCCTCATGTTATCAGTCTCGGCCAAGGGATCACCTTCATGTATCAGTCTTGGCCAAGGGATCACCCTCATGTTATCAGTCTCAGTCTCAGGTTCTCAGCTTCAGTCAAGGGATCACCCTCATGTTATCTGTCTTGGCCAAGGGATCACCTTCATGTATCAGTCTTGGCCAAGGAATCACCCTCATGTTATCAGTCTCGGCCAAGGGATCACCTTCATGTATCAATCTTGGCCAAGGGATCACCCTCATGTTATCTGTCTTGGCCAAGGGATCACCCTCATGTTATCAGTCTCAGTCTCAGGTTCTCAGCTTCAGTCAAGGGATTATCCTCAGTTTATAGCTCCAACATGATGCTTACTTTTACCCAAAAGGTCAAGAAGTGATTTATCAAATAACAAATACATTATGGGGTAATTTTATAAAGCTATTTTCCACATGTGGAAAAGGACTTGAATAGAACTGTATAACCGTATACATGTGTAAAAAAAATGTGTGCATGGAAAGTGTGCACATGTTTTTATGCAATCTGGGGTGTAGTTTGGATGGCGGGGAGGCAATGTTGTGATTTACACATGTTTTCTCTAAAATACATGCGTGCGTGCGTGCATGCATAGAGAACATGCACAAATTTAGGCCTTTTTTGAAGCAGATGTAAATTTGAGCACGCCTCAGGCCTATGTTGCCTTTATAAAAAAGTACACATAAAAACAAATCCTCTCCAAAACTTCTAAATATAGTTTTTTGTTGGACCCTCAGCAGCAAATGGTGCACCAGCGAATCATAGTAGCAGGGGTCCTTTTAATAGCGAATCATAGTAGCAGGGGTCCTTTTGCTTTAATATACAGAATTGATTTTAAAAATCATCTCCACCATTCAGACAGCATATAACATCAGTTTACAGTCTATACGAGACGATTTGTCCTTTATAGAATAGCTATTTATTTAGTTATTTTTCTGTTTTTCAATACTACTTTATCTGGGAATCAAAGCGGTTTATGTACAATGTCATTTAATTGTGTCACATAGAAGAAGGAAAACAGAGTCTATATTTAAAAAAAAAAAGGTTAACCGGTAACAAAAAAACAATGTCATCAAACTTGGATACATAGAGTTTTGAACAAGGACAAAATATCCCAACCTAATTGTGGGGGTGCTGGGTATCAATAGTAGTGAGTTCTTGTAGGAGAGTATTTTCTAAGAGAAGTGTGGATTCCAATTATTTTGGTGCCATAAGGTTAGTCTTTGAAGTGCTTTCTGAATAAGTAGGTTTTGAGCTCCTTAGAGAATGATGTCAGCTTATGTATTTCTCTTAGGTTATTAGGGAGGGTATTTCAGAGATCAGATGCATACACATACATGGAAAAGGCTCTGTTCCATGTTTGAATGGCTTTTGCTACTTCTGGTAGCAAGGCTAGCATGTTTTCCCTAAATTTACATTTGCTTCTGGTGTTTATCGTTTCTTGGATGAGGGACTTTAGGTATATTGATGATTGGTTGTATATGATCTTGAAGATATTCATTACTGATTTATATTTGATTTGGCTAGCTAGTGGTAGCCAGTGTAATTGTCTGAGTATTGGCGTAATGTGGTCACTTTTTCTTGCTCCAACTATGAGTCGGGCCACAGTTTGTTGGGCCATTTTCAACTGATGTAATGCATATTTGGCATGTCCTTGGTAAATGCTGTTGCTGAAGTCAAGATGAGAAAAGATGAGAGCCTGGAATACCGATCGTATGTCATATGTCATTAGCAGTGGCCATAGGTTCTGTAGGATTTTTATTTTGTTGTATATGGCTCTAATGGTCTTGCTAATATGTGAAGCATAGTTTAGATGTTGGTCAAGCATTATGCCTAGGTATCTCACCTCTTGCTTTGACTTCTAATTCAGCATTGTCGACAAGTGTTTTGGGGTAGTGAAAGCTTTGTTTCTAGAAATGTATAGTACTTCTGTTTTCTTGTAGTTTATTTGAAGTCCACGTTCTGACAGCCGTTGTGTGATTTCATTGAAGCAATCTATTATTTTGCTTAGGTCTGGATTGTAGTTATCATGGGATGTATACATCATGATGTCTGCATAGATACTGTAGTGAATTTTATACTTTTGGAATATGGTGCGTAAGTGTTGTATGAATATGTTGAAGAGTAATGATGACAATGCTGAACCTTGTGGAAAGCGTAGTTACTCACCTGTAACAGGTGTTCTCCAGGAGCAGCAGGAATCAGTCCTCACTTATGGGTGACGTCGGCGCCGACGGAGCCCTCGCGGAGCAATTTTCCCCAGCTTTCAAAGAAAGCCTTTGGGAATTGCAGCGCGCATGCGCGGTCGTCTTCCCGCCCGAAGGTGCCATCTTAGCCAGTCAGATGACATAGCTAAAAAGACAGCATAAAAATTTGCAAAAAGAACATAAGCAGACGATTGCAACTCCAAGGGGAGGAGGGAGGGTAGTGAGGACTGATTCCTGCTGCTCCTGGAGAACACCTGTTACAGGTGAGTAACTACGCTTTCTCCAGGACCAAGCAGGAAGTCAGTCCTCACTTATGGGACTCCCAAGCTCAAGGCTACCGGAGACCCTAAGCACAAAAATGAGCTCCCTCTAGCTCAGCAGCACAGAAGGATAGAATCTTCGCTGAATTATCACCCACCGGTAGCCCACATCCGGGATGGAGGGTAGGAGTTGCTCAGACCTCAAAGAGATTACGGAGGACTGCCTGTCCGAAAGCACTGTCCCTACGGGACTCCCTCTCGAGACAGTAATGGACCGCAAAAGTCTGGCTCGACGACCAAGTAGCGGCCCGGCAGATGTCTGCCAGCGGAACAGAGCGGAGGTAAGCCACTGACGTGGCCTTTGCCCGAACGCAATGAGCCGTGACTCGACTTTCTAAGGCGAGTCCGGCTGCCCCATAAGCCCAAGAGATACAGTCCGCAACCCAGATGGACAGAGTACGCTTGGAGACCGGGAGTCCCAATTTATTGGGGTCAAAAGACACAAAAAGCTGAGCAGCTTTACGGTGCTCCCGCGTACGGTCAAGGTAGAAGTTCAATGCCCTTCTACAGTCCAGGGTATGGAGGACCGTCTCAGCTCGGCTGGAGTGTGGTCTGGGAAAGAAGGTTGGAAGTACCACTTCCTGATTGATGTGAAAAGGGGAGACCACTTTAGGCAGAAACTTTGGGTGAGTCCGTAGGACTACCCTATTCTTGTAGAACCGAGTGTAGGGGGGATCAGACACGAGGGCCTGCAATTCACTTACGCGCCTAGCGGAAGTGAGGGCTATCAAGAACAGTGTTTTCCAAGACAGAAAACGGAGAGAACATGTAGCCATGGGTTCAAAAGGCGGACAGGTGATCCGCTGCAAAACCACATTCAGGTCCCAGTCCGGCGCTGGCGGGCGCAGAGGTGGTTTAAGTAGAAGAAGACCTCGGAGAAACCTCGCTACGAGAGGGTCGCTGGAGAGAGGTCTACCGTCCACCGGCACATGATGTGCCGAAAGAGCACTGAGGTGAACTTTGACGGAGTTGGACTTAAGTCCCAGATTAGAGAGGTGTAGCAAGTACTGCAAGATCACCGACACCGGGCAGGAGAAGGGATCCTGCGACTGTTGGGTACACCAGACCGCAAAGCGACGCCATTTAAGGGCGTAGCATTTGCGGGTAGAAGGGCGTCGCGAAGCCAGGACGACCTCCTCCACCTCCGCCGGCAGGAGAAGGGGAGCAAGGACTACCCTCTCAGCAGCCAGGCCATGAGGTTGAGAGACCTGAGGTTGGGGTGCAGTAGGGACCCCTGATCCTGAGTGAGGAGATCCGGTTGTACTCCAGAGGGACCGGACCCTCCACCGCCAGTTGCAGCAGGAGCGGAAACCACGGCTGTCTGGGCCAGCGAGGGGCCACCAGGATCAAAAAGGCTTTGTCTCGGAGAACCTTGAAAAGAGTCCGAGAGACCAGCGGGATGGGAGGGAAAGCGTACAGAAGGCTCCCCGACCATGAGATCAGAAAGGCGTCCGCCGCAACCCGAAGGGGGTGTGGCAGACGAGAGCAGAAGCGAGGAAGCTGCCGGTTGCGAGGACTGGCAAAGAGATCCATCGTGGGGAGGCCCCACTTGAGGAAGAGCTTCTGAACTACCAAGGGATCCAGACGCCACTCGTGCGGCTGGAGGACCCTGCTGAGTTTGTCCGCAAGGCAATTGTCTTGGCCCGGGAGATAAACTGCCTTGAGGAGAATGCCGTGACTGACGGCCCAAGAGCAGAGCTTCTGAGCCTCCCGGCAGAGGAGAAAGGAGCCCGTGCCCCCCTGTTTGTTCACGTAGAACATGGCAACTTGATTGTCCGTCTGGACAAGGACGGACTGTTGGGAAGTCAGGTGGGAGAAGGCCTTGAGAGCTAGGCGGATCGCCCGGAGCTCCAGGAAGTTGATCTGCTGAGCAGACTCCCACGTGGTCCAGAGGCCCTGAGTACGCGCCTCCTGGCAATGCGCTCCCCAGCCCAGGAGGGATGCATCGGTGGTCAGCACCCGGGTCGGCTGAGGTGACTGGAAGGGCATACCGAATGTCAGGTTCGGCTGCCGGAGCCACCACCGGAGAGACGAGATCAGCGGCTCGGAAACGCGCACTAGGTCTGCGAGGCCGCCCGTGGCCTGTCGCCACTGCCGGCGGAGACACCATTGAGCAGACCGCATATTCAGGCGGGCATTGGGGGTCACATGGACAGTGGAAGCCATATGGCCGAGCAGTCTCAGGAAGCGCCTGGCGGAGACCAGGGGCTGGCTGCGAAAGCGGTCGGCTAGGTCCATGAGCCGCTGAGCCCTGTCGAGCGGTAGATACGCTCGCGCCTGAGGAGTGTGCAGCCTTGCGCCGATGAACTCGAGATCCTGTGAGGGGAGCAAAGTGGACTTTGCGAAGTTTATGACAAAGCCCAAGTGCTGCAGCAGAGTCACCGTGCGGCACGTGGCGTTGGTGACCTCCTGAACGGACGCTGCTCTGATGAGCCAGTCGTCGAGGTACGGAAAGACATAGAGGCCGTGAAGCCGGAGATGGGCCGCCACGACCGCGAGACATTTTGTGAAGACTCGCGGTGCGGAGGACAGGCCAAAGGGCAGTACTCTGTACTGGTAATGATTTCCCGCCACCACAAACCTTAGGTATTGGCGGTGGCTTGGGTGGATGAGGATGTGCGTGTAGGCATCCTTTAGATCCAAGGAGCATAGCCAATCTCCCTGCTGGAGGTAGGGCAGAAGGATTCCAAGGGTAAGCATTTTGAACTTCTCCCGCACAAGGAACTTGTTGAGGTTGCGCAAGTCCAGGATGGGTCTGAGGCCCCCTGTTCTCTTTGGTATCAGAAAATACCTTGAATAGAAGCCTTGACCTCTCAGGTGGTGTGGCACCGGTTCCACCGCCTGTTCCTGCAGAAGACCTGCTAACTCCTGAAGGAGCAACTCCCTGTGCAGAGGGGGGCGCGGAGGCTCTCCCGGAAAATAGGAGGGAGGGACCTGATGGAAGTGGAGAAGGTAGCCTTCTCGCACGACCTGAAGCACCCAGGCATCTGCGGTGATGCTGGACCACCTGTGGGCGAAGTGAACCAGCCGGCCTCCGGTGCTGGGGGGAACCAGCGGGGGGGGAGAGGCTATGCTGAGCGAGTCAAAAGCCCCCACCCTGCTGAGCAGGGGCTGGTGGTGCAGGCTTGGGGGCTTGCTGCCTACGGGACCCGTTACCCCGTCCCTTGGCCTGCTGGCCCTGTTGGGGAGCTGCAGGGGCCTGATAATGGGGGTATTGTTTGTAGGCAGCCGCCTTCCTCGGGTAAAAGGACTTTTTCCCCGAGCCCTTCTTTTTCTGGGAAGGGGCAGAGGTCTTCCTAGAAAGCCTGGTCCTGGTGAGAGTCTCAGTCTCAATTTGTGCAGCCTTTTCCGCCATGGGCTTGCCAAAGAGGTTTTCGCCTCGGCAGGGGACATCGACCAACTTGTCCTGTACCCAGGGCTCAAGGTCGGACGACTGAAGCCAAGCCTGTCGGCGGGCACCGATGCCGGCTGCGGCCACTCGAGCCGAGGCTTCAAAGCCATCATAGGCTGCTCGGGACATGAACTTTGAGCATTCCCGAATGCCCGTGGACAAGGCTAGGAACCTCCGCAAGGGCTCCTCGGAGAGACCAGCGGAGAATCCGGCTAGCTCTTTAGCCAGATCCCGGAGATACATGCCCATGTATAGCTGGTAAGTCTGGACACGACATGCGAGCATAGAGCCCTGGAAGCACTTCTTGCCAAGGCCATCCAGGTTACGGGCCTCCCTTCCAGGAGGCACCGAGGAGTGCATCTTCTGGCTCTTAAGACGATGCATGGCCGATTCCACTACCATGGAATGGTGTGGCAGCTGTGCCTTTTGAAAGCCAGGGCTCTTGCGGACCCGATAGATAGAATCGACCCGCTTGCTCAGGGACCGGCGAGGAGGCCGGACTCTCCCACATGCGGAAGAGTAGTCGTTCCAGCATAGGAGGAACCGGCACAGTAAAGTGTTCCCTCGCGGGAGAGTCATACTGGAGGGCGTCGAGCTCTTTGGCTCGAGGCTCCTCCTCGGGATCCGCAGGGAAGGCCAAAGCCTTGGCCATATCCCTAACGAAGTCCGAGAACCGGGCATCCTCCGGGGGGGACTGCTTCCGAGGCTCGGACTCCGGTGAGTCCGATGGGACACACCGAGTCCGGAAAGAATCAGGTGACTCTTCCTCCTCAGACTCCCAGACCGACTCCGACGAGGACTCGGTGGGGTCGGCCCGGGCAGGGTGCGGCGCCAGCCGCCCCGACGCCGAGGGAGTCGGCGTCGGCGACCTCGGTCCCGAACGGGAGGCCGAGGGCGACCTCGACCGAGGATCGACTCGAGTTCTCATCGACTCGAGGATCGGCTCGGTCTCCGGGGTCGACTTGGACGTCGACGTCCCGGCGGTCGGGGCAGCGACGCCAGCGAAGCCAGCGAGCAGTGCCCTCTGCTGGTCCATGAAGGCAGACAGTCTGCTCTCCAAGGCCGTCAACCTGAGTCCGAGCTCAGGTGACCCAGCAGCCCCCGACTCGGGCCCCGACGGCGTCGGGCCCGACGTCGGCTGTCGCGGAGGCGAGTCCAGAAGGACCACAGGACTTACCCGGGCAGGCATCTCCGACTCCAGGCGAGGTCGCTTCGGGATGTGTTCCTTCTCCAAGGACCCGGGGCGGCTGTCGGGGCTATGCGACCTGGCCCTCGCGGAGCCAGGAGCGTCCACCGACGCCGCCCTCGCGGGTTTTTCCTTCCGACAATGGTCCCCGGAGGGAGAACCCCGGTCGGAGGAGCTCCGGCGACGGTCCGAGCTGGAGCCTTTCGACACGGAGGCCTCCGACGAGGTCCGGGTACGGCTGGGGTCAGCGAAGATTCTCTCACGCTGATGCCGCCGACTTCTCAACGCCTTTGAGGACAGTTTGCTGCAGGGCCCACAGATCAGTTCCTCATGATCCGGGCCCAGGCAGCGGAGGCAAAAGTCGTGTGTGTCGGTTAGTGACATATTTCGGTCACACCGACCACACCGCTTAAACCCACTGGCAGCCATCGGGGGAAAAAGGGCCCCTGCGAGGTCAAAGGACCGGGCTGCCAGGGAAAACGAAAACGAAAGCTGACTAAGTCAGAAAAACCGAAAAAAGTAAGAGGACTCGAGACCGGCGTCGCGAGTCCGGGCGGGAAAACGATCGGCGTCCAACCGAAAGAAAAAAGGATAAAATAAAGAAGAAAATCAACTTTTTCGCGGGGACAAGACGGGGACGTCTGTAGGGCTCCGCGGAAAAAAGAAGACTGGCTAAGATGGCACCTTCGGGCGGGAAGACGACCGCGCATGCGCGCTGCAATTCCCAAAGGCTTTCTTTGAAAGCTGGGGAAAATTGCTCCGCGAGGGCTCCGTCGGCGCCGACGTCACCCATAAGTGAGGACTGACTTCCTGCTTGGTCCTGGAGAACACCTTTATGTTGCTTATGTGGTGTTGACTTGCATGATCCTACTCTGACCTGTTGATAGTGGTCTGATAGGTATAATTGAAACCAGCTGAGTAGGTTGCCACCAATTCCAATTGCTCGCAATCTTGTTAGTAAGAGATTATGGGGGATGGCATCAAATGCTGCAGCTGTGTTGAGGAAGATTAGTATATGTATTTTATTATTGTACACCGCCTTGATTGTTTTGAAAGGCGGTTTTTATCAAATTATTAAACCTTAAACCTTATCCCTGGTTGAGTTTTGCTACGCCTTTTATGATTGTATCCAGTAGGGAGGAGAATTTTGACTCCGTGGTGTGGCCTGAAGTCATGTTGGTGTTGATCCAGAGGGGCATGTTTGCTGATGTGATCTTGAAGCTGTTGCTGTAATACCTTTTCAATTATTTTTGAGATAAAGGGTCGGCTACATATAGGTCTGTATGAGGCTGGGTCTCTTGTCTGCAGTGGGGCTTTTCAGTGTTGGGCGTACTGAGGCCATCTTTACCTCTTTTGGTAGGTAACTGTTCTAGGGAGAGCTGTGATATTTTGCAAAGGACTGGGGATATTTCAGAACTTATCTTAATCCAATGACTGGGCATGAATCCCAAGGCGAGGTGGTGGTATTTCGGTTGTTGATTATGGCCCTCATTCCAGAACGCGGGTTATGGGACTGCATGTCCTGCCAGGATGTGCAGCCCTGCAATCCACCTAAACTCTTCCCACACCGGCTCTCCCCATACGTCCTGTGCTTAAGGACGAGGAGAGTCGGTGGGGGGGCAGGCTGTCCAGCAGTACATACAGGGCCAATTCAGATCACGGCCCTGTACATGCTGCCGGGCCTTCTGAGGCATACTGCTTATACCACCACAGAGGTGGTGTAAGCAGCATTTTTAGGAGAATCGGAGCACAGCAGCTACCACTGGGGCCGGGGCCAGGTACGGGGGGGGGGGGGGGTGTCCCTGCCACCCGATCCAGGCCACAGGATGCCAGTCATGGGTCAGGCGGTGGGGATTTTGGGGTCCAGAGCCACGGATGCCTGTGAGGAGGACATCCCTGTAGACAGGAGAGGCACACAGGACTGTCCTCTGGCCTGATTCTGGCTCCCACAGGAACGTTTTGTTCCTACGGATCAGAATCTGGTCTGTCTTCAGCGGGGATGTCCGGACTGCCTGGATGTCCCACTCCCAGATTCAGGTTCTAAATATTTTATGTTTTCTTCAGTGATTGAGTCGAAGACATGCCATTGTCCACTGGTGAAGATGTTGTCCTTTGATATTTGTAGAATATTATGATGCGGTCCAGTCTTGTTTTGAACAAAGTCTTCAAGTGTTTGTGGGCAGGGCATATTGTCTGTTTTGTCCTGATCGGGGTCTCTAATTTGAGATCATACAATATCAAATAGTCCTCTTGGGCGGTTAATTGAGCTCATTATGATTTTTGTATGATATTCCTTTTTTATCATGTCAACCATAGTATGGTATTCCTTTAACTTGTACATTTAGCTTTTTTGGATTGCTGGTTGTTTTGAGTTCCTCCATCTTCGCTCTATTTTCTTAGCTCTCTTTTTAAGCTTCTTAGCTCCCTTGTGTACCAGGTTGCATTCTGTTTGTATCTGTATGGAATTTGTTGGTGAGGCAGATGCAGTGGTGTTTATGATCTCATTCCATTTGCTAATCAATGAGTCTATGTTGATTGTGTTAGGTTGTATTTGTGGGTTACTGTCTGTCAGGAATGATTGCTTGTCAAATTTCCAGAATCTGTGCTTTGTTTTGTGGCTGCTGTTCTCAATATTTGCGTTTCGACTGTGAGGTGCGACAAAGTTTATCATGGTGTAGTCTGACCATAGAACCGGGATGAGTTGAGGTGCTGTGAATTTAGTATCACTGAGCATGTCCTTGGGTGCAAAAATAAGGTCTAAAGGTGTGTATACATTGGGTGATCCAAAAATGTAATGCAACCTGCAACAAATCTCTAGCTAATTGGGTCACAGAGCGTGCATTCTCAGAGACAAGCTGCCATTAGTGTGATCCACTTAGTTCGCGAGCACATACTAATCAGGGAAGTGCTCCAAACAGCGTCTCAACTAACACTGCATGCCCCTTTGTGTTCATAGCAAAAAAACAACAATGTTCAGATCCGAATGAGCATGAAGCAAATGCACATAATGTGCACGCAGGCCATTCGAAACACATCCATACCAGACAAAAATGCTGCAGACTAGGTTGCACTGCATGTTGCGTGTATATGCGGCTTAATAGGTTTCCTTTCACATGAGTTGTTTTATTTACTATTTGTTGGTAATCTGGTGCACTCGTGGCTTCTAAGAATGTGTTTGAACAGTTTTTGGAGAGTGTGGTAAAGTTTGAAGTCACCTAATAGTATTAGATGTTGGTATTTGTATGGTATTCTTGCATACTACTTCTAGTAGTTCGTTGGCATCGGCTGATGGAGCTCTGTATAGTAGGCATATTGAGAGATGGTTAGTAGCTATTACTAGAATATCCATTTCATTTGTGCTCATGGTGGTTTTGGTTTGGAATTTAGGTCAGATTTCACTAGAATTAGCACTCCTCCTCTCTCCTGTTGGATCTCGGGAAGCTGAATAGCTCATAATCATCAATCTTTAGTTAGTTGAGTAATACAGTGTCCATGGCAGAAAGCCAAGACTCTGTTATGCATAGGATATCCAGACTGTTGCTTTTGAGAGAGTCTGTGAAGAATAGGATTTTTTTTGTGTATCGTGCATGCATTGTTAAGTTTGCATTTCAGAGACTATTATTGTGGTTTTTACGCTGATAGGGGTGCAGTAGCAAGGTTAAATTTGTATGTGTGTATTTCTATGCCATGGATTGTAAAATGTATTGCTAGGTCTATGTCAGAGAGTTCTGGCTACTAGTGGGATGTACTGGGTGTTAGCTGTTAGAGCTGTTGTAGATTTTGCCAGGAATGAAATTCCTGTTTTAAGTGTCTTCAAGTCAATGCTAATTCCTGGTGACCCAGCAACTCCTGTTTTTTTTTGGCAAGGTATGACCAGAAGTAGATTACCAGGCCCTTTCTTCCGAGGCAATGGAGGGTAAAGTGACTTGCCCAAGGCCACAAGGAGTGCCAGAGGGAATCAAACTTAGAGCAACAGCAGACTACCCAAGAGATCTAACAACTAGGCTACTCTTCCTCTCAATACAATTCCCAGTAATATGTATATATGATTGCCAGATGTACATGATTCCTTTGAGACTTCTTATTAATTGATGATGAAGTGGGTATCGACAACGGATATAGCTGGACTTGTTTTGTGAAGGCGTCAGTGGAGTTAGTTGATACTGCTGAACTGGATCTTAGCATGGCTCAGGTGTCAGCTAACCTTATCACAGTTGGAACTGTAGCATCTAAGTGTTCAGATGGGCTTTTTTAGGTGTTCTCTTTCAAGTTTTGATGTCTACTCTAAGGGCCCTAAGGAGAGGCTCTTAGGTGCGGGCCCGCTGGTGCAGATGTGCCCGGAGTTGCTGTGAGGTAAAGATGTTTGTTGGCACCTCAGGGTTAATCGCCACATGTACTGGCTCTTTTCTCCTGGTTAGGTTTCGCTTCCAGGCTTCAGGCTGAGGGCCGATCGGGAGAAGAACTGCATGCTACCGCTTCTGAAAGGGCCAAGTGTCTTGCTGCGGCATGCCTGGGGTTACTGTGAGTTAAGGCTTTCCATCAATAAGTGGTTTAGAGGTCACTACGCTAAGTCCACTCTGAGGGCCACATCTAAGGACCCTTTGGTGTGGCCCTTAGGCGAGGGCCACCAAGCACAGGCGCTCCTGCAGCACAATTCTTTTTAAATGATGTAGTCAGCCCTGGGTAATGATGACGGTACAGGGATGGAGCTTACCACCAGGGCCGGCCCGTCCATTGAGCAAGAATGTTGTTTGCACAGGGCCCCGCGTTTCAGGGGGTCCCGCGCAAACAACATTCTGCCCATCAGCCCAGGAAAACTTTAAAAGAAAAAACTAACTTGCTGCTGCCGCCCTGGCAGCAGCAAAATCAAGTGTGTCCCGCAGGGCCCCCGCCCGCCCAACAGAGCCCTCCCTCCTGTCTGGCAGAGTCCTCCCTCAATCACTCTCCTCGGCGCGGCTTTCAGAGCCACGAAGGGAGGGTTTCCCTCTTGCGGTTCTGTTAAGCCGGCCGGGGCTGATGGGAAACAGGAAAAGCCTGTTCCCATCAGCCCCAGCGGGCTTAACAGAGCCGCGAGAAAGAAAGAATCCCCTTTGTGGCTCTGAAAGCTGCGCCGAGGAGAGTGATTGAGGGAGGACTCTGTTGGGCAGGAGGGAGGGCTCTGTTGGGCGGGCAGGGGCCCCGCGGGAGACACTTGATTCTGCCGCTGCCAGGGTGGCAGCAGCAGCAAGTTAGTTTTTTCTTTTAAAGTTTCCCTGGGCTGCTGGGGGGAGGGGGGCTAGGACTGGCAATGGGCTGATGGGGGCTTAGGACTGGTAATGGGCTATGGGGGAAGCTAAGACTGGAAATGTGCTGATGGGAGGGTTACGACTGGAAATGTGCTGATGGGGGGTTAGGACTGGAGGTGGGCTGATGGGGAGGTTAGGACTGGAGGTGGGCTGATGGGGGGGTTAGGACTGGAGGTGGGCTGATGGGGGGGTTAGGACTGGAAATGGGCTATGGGGGGGTTAGGACTGGAAATGGGCTATGGGGGAGGCTAAGACTGGAGGTGGGTTGATGGGGGTTAGGACTGGTAATGGGCTATGGGGGGGCTAGGAATGCAAATGGGCTATGGGGGAGGCTGACTGGAGGTGGGCTGATGGGCTAGGACTGGTAATGGGCTATGGGGGGGCTAGGACTGGAAATGGGCTGATGGGGGGTTAGTAATGGTAAAGGGCTATGGGGGGCTAGTACTGGTAATGGGCTATGGGGGGCTAAGAATGGAAATGGGCTGATGGAGTGGCTAGGACTGGAAATGGGCTGATGGAGGTGCTAGGAAAGGACTGGAAATGGGCTGTTGGGGGGTGCTGAGATTGGAAATAGGCTGTGAGGGGTGGGAGCTAGGACTGGAAATGGGCTGATGGGGGGGTTAGGACTGGTATTGGGCTATAGGGGGGCTAAGACTGAAAATGGGGTGATGGGGGTTAGGCTGGAAGTGGTCTGGGGGGCTTAGGACTAGTAATGGGCTGAGTGGAAGGGTGGACTTGAACTGCAAATAGCTGATGGGGACGGGGGCTTGGAATGGAAATGGGCTGAGTGGAAGGGGGGCTTGAACTGCAAATAGCTGATGGGGAGGGGGGCTTGGAATGGAAATGGGCTGTGAGCGGGGAGCTAGGACTGGAAATGGGCTGAGTGGAGGGGGAGCTAGGACAGGAAATGGGCTGATGGAGGTGCTAGGATAGGACTGGAAATGGGCTGTTGGGGGGTGCTGAGATTGGAAATGGGCTGTGAGGGGAGGGAGCTAGGACTGGAAATGGGCTAAGTGGGGGGAGGGAGCTAGGACTGGAAATGGGCTAAGTGGGGGGGGAGCTAGGACAGGAAATAGGCTGATGGAGCTGCTAGGATAGGACTGGAAATGGGCTGTTGGGGTGCTAAGATTGGAAATGGGCTGTGGTGGGGGCTTGGAATGAAATGGACTCATGGTGGGGCTAGAACTGGAAGTAGGCTCATTGGGGGGTTGGATTGGAAATGGGCTAAGTGGAGGGGAGTTAGGATTTGACATGGGCTGATGGTGGGGCTAGGAAATGACTAGAAATCGGCTGATGGGGGGCTGGGATTGGAAATGAGCTGTTGGAGGGACTCGGATAGGACTGGAAATGGGCTGATGCGGGGACTAGAAGGGAGCGGATGTTGGGTGGGGCTGGAACTAGAAGGGAGCTGATGTTGGGGGAGGATTAGAATGGGATGGGGCTGGGAGAGTGAAACGGAGAGGGGAAAATATTTTGTGTGGGAGGGAAGAAAAATCTACAATTGGCCGGGTATTGGGAGAGTAAGTGGGGATTGAGGATGGAGGGGTAAAATTTGAGTGGATGAAATAGGAATGAGGAAAGAGCAAAAGGAGAAAGATTAGTATGTTAAAGCAGATGTAGAGAGAGAATGGAAAAAAACTAGGAGAGAAGAAAGGACAAATGGACAGCAGATGATGGAGAGTTAGCAGAAGACACGAAGAAACCAGAAGAAAGTAGCTGGAGCAATTGGAACTGAAAAAAAATGCACAAAAGGTAGAAAAATATCTCTTTATTTTGAATTTATTAACTGGAATATGTCAGCTCTGGGAAATGTGAATCATTAACATCTGTGTTTTATTTAGTAGAAGAGGAAATTAATTTATAGTTTTATTTCTACAGTATTGTTGTACATTCCAAGTTTGGCTTTTGGGGTTCCCAGTTTAATTATTGTCTTCCTGTTTCTAAATTGTGATTTCTTGTTTGGTGATGGTCTGTGTTCTGCAGGTGTAACTGAGCTGAGGTATTCTGTTTATGTAATTCCTATTTGATATTGCCACTTGTTCTCTTTCCCCAGTAGGTCATGTATTGTTATTCTATGAAATGTATTGGTTTAATATTTGCAGTATTGCCTTTTGATAGGTAGGGTCTGGTGCTTTGTGAGTCCTGGTAATGCTGTTAGGATAAGGCGGGTTTGCTATGGGCTCTAAATGGGCAGTGTTTGTAGTAGTTCCTAATGTGCCTGGCGGTTGGCACTGGATTATAGTAATGTAGAAATCTTTTAGTCTTTCTTTATCCATACGTTCATTAAGAGGCATGTTTACTAAAAGTTAGTGTATGGTAACATTATGCAAATGAGGCCCCGCACCGAGTCTCCGCACATGGCCCCGCATCCCCCTTGGGCCGCCCCTGCTTACCACCATGCACTGTCCTCCTTAGTTGTCTGGGCATCAAGTCCTGTTAGCTGTTCGATTAGTTTTGAAGTGATTCTGCGATGGGATCACCAGGTGAGTTCCGATGTGGCCAGTTAAAGAAAGGGATTTTTAGTGCAGAGTGATTCTTTTTAATTAATGTGATTAGGCCTGGGTAATGATGAAGGTACAGGGGTGGAGCTGTCCCCCTTCATTGTCCAGGAATCGGATCCTGTTGGCTGTTCAGTTCGTTTTGAAGTGATTCTGCACTGGGATCACCGCTCTGATGCGGCTGATTCTAGAAAGGGCCTTTATAAAATAGGCCCTTTCTGGACTTCCTACATAAGGTTCTGTTATGAAATCAAGGCTTAAAGGTACAAGGCACATTCATATTCTGCTCTGGCATTTTATCGGCTCAGCCAGGGAATAACTTCACATTTCTGTGTCTAAGCCTCAGTACTGGTGTGGTCAAAATGATATTTAGCTACCTTAGTGCAGCTTCAGAATCCAATTAGGTCCTAACATGACTTTTTTCCTTTTCCCGCTCTGTGTACATTCATAGCAGTGCGATGAGAAGATATAAATACAGTCATATTCCAGCGACATTAAGTACATGATTTGAAGTTATGGACTCACAACAGTTCTTGAATAATACACAGTTGTATGAAAAGGCACGCTCTGCTACACTTTTATCTCTCAGGCTACCTTGAAAGTGTGTTCAATAGGATTATGTCTGACTTGCAAAGAGCAAATCTCCTTTCGACTGGGTCAGGTGATGAACTGTTTCTCCCACTGGCATAGCCTGTGACCTTGGGCAAGTCATACTTGCAGTTGCTTCAGCAGTCCATGTAGATTGTAAACTCTTTGTGAAAGAGACCTACTGTGCCTGTGTATAATTTATTGAAACACACCCTGGTAGAGAACATTATATAAATAGTGAAATAAAGACAATGAGTGTTAGGCACTGAGAGTACCATATGTAGAAAGCTGGCAAGCAGGTAGTTTATCCAGATACACAGTGAAATTTATCCACATATGATTTCTTCTGAATATCTCAAAGTTATTTATTTAACAACTTTTTTTATACCACTGTATCTACTAGCCACGGCGGTTTACATGGAACAGATTAGAACGGGAACTCGAACATTACATGAACACTTTGAATAAAAATAAACTGCACAACATAAACTGTGAACATAAGATATGCCATACTGGGTCAGACCAAGGTCCATCAAGCCCAGTATCCTGTTTCCAACAGTGGCCAATCTAGATCATACGTACCTAGCAGTTTCCCCAAAAGACACAGGTTCCACAATGCTTGTATTGGGTCAAGCAGTGATATCTTGGGGCCCTTTTTAATAATGGTTTATGGACCTTTCCTCCAGGAACTTGTCCAAACCTTTTTTAAACCCAGCTACACTAACAGCTTTTACTACATCCTCGGGTAACAAATTCCAGAGTTTGATTATACGTTGAGTGAAAAAATATTTTCTCTTATTTGTCTTGAGTAATTTACCCTGTAGCGTCATTGCATGTCTCCTATTAACACAGTAACATATTAAATGACAGCAGATAAAGACCAGAATGGTCCATCTAGTCTACCCAGTAAGATGGCAAGAGTAGGTGTCTTTCTATATTCTGATAACGTAAATAATCGATCTACATTAACCCGTTCCACTCCATTCATTAATTTATAGACTTCTATCATACCTCCCCTCAGCCATCTCTTTTCCAGATTAAAGAGCCCTAACCTTTTTAGCCTTTCTTCATAGGGGTATCCTTCCATCCCCTTTACCATTTTGGTGGCTCTTCTCTGTACCTTTTCTAATAACGTTATATCCTTTTTAAGATACGGTGACCAGAATTGCACACAATATTCAAGGTGCCTTCGCACCATGGAACGATACAGAGGCATTATAATATCCTTTGTTTTATTTTTCATTCCTTTCCTTATGATACCTAGCATTCTATTTGCTCTCTTGGCCGCCGCTGCACACTGGGCCGAGGGTTTTAACATGTTATCCACAATGACGCCTAAATCTTTTTCCTGGGTGGTGGTTCCTAATGTGGAACCTTGCATCGTGTAACCATAGTTTGGGTTGTTCTTCCCTAGATGCATAACTTTGCACTTGTCCACATTAAATTTCATCTGCCATTTTGATGCCCAGTCTTCCAATTTATCAAGATCCTCTTGCAATTTTCCACAATCCTTATGGGTTTTAACAACTTTAAATAGTTTTGTGTCATCTGCAAATTTGATAACCTCACTCATTATTCCCTTTTCCAGGTCATTTATGAATATGTCAAAAAGCAGCGGACCCAGCACAGATCCCTGGGGTACACCACTATTCACCTTTCTCCATTGGGGAAAATTGGCCATTTAGCCCTACCCTCTGCTTTCTATCTTTTAACCAGTTCCTGATCCACAATAGTACACTGCCTCCTATCCCATGACTCTTTAGTTTTGCCAAAAGTCTCTGATGAGGGACCTTGTCAAAGGCTTTCTGAAAGTCCAAATACACTATATCAACCGACTCACCTTTGTCTACCTGTTTATTCACACTTTCAAAAAAACATAACAGATTAGTAAGACAAGATCTTCCTTGTCTAAAGCCATGTTGGCTGTCTCCCATAAAGCCTTGACTATCTACATGTTCAGCAATTTTGTTCTTTATTATGGTTTCTACCATTTTTCCTGGTACTGACGTCAGGCTCACTGGTCTGTAGTTTCCCAGATCACCCCTGGAACCCTTTTTAAAAATTGGCATTACGTTGGCCATCCTCCAATCTTCAGGTATTACAGATGATTTTAATGATAGTTCACAGTTTACTAATAGCAGGTCTGCAATCTCATATTTCAGTTCTTTCAACACCCTTGGATGTATATCATCCAGTCCAGGTGATTTGCTACTCTTCAGTTTATCAAATCTTCCCGATGTATCTATATTCCCTTCAATTCTTCCGCACCTTTAAATACCACTTCAGTCATGGGTAACATCCCTACATCTTCCTTAGTAAAGACTGAACCAAAGAATTCATTCAGTCTCTCCGCTATCGCTTTGTCGCCTCTTAGTGTCCCTTTAACCCCTCTATCATCTAATGGACCATCTGACTCTCTCACAAGTTTTTTGCTATGAATGTACTTGAAAAAGTCTTTATTACGCGTCTTTGCTTCCGCAGCAAGCTTTTTCTGAAATTCTCCCTTTGCGTGCCTTATCAATGCCTTGCATTTGACTTGCCAGTGCTTGTGCTGTTTCCAGGTTTCGTCGTTTGGCTCTTTATTCCATTTGCTGAAAGATGCTTTTTTGGCAACAACAGCCTCTCTGACCTAACTTTTAAACTACGCTGGCAGTTTTTTGGACTCCCTTCCACTTTTCTTAAAGTGTGGAATACAGCTGGTCTGGGGTTCCAAGATAGTATTTTTAAACAACACCCAAGCTTGATGTAAGTCTTTAACCTTTGCAACTGCTCCTTTTAGTTTTTTCTTAACTATTTTCCTCATTTTATCATAGTCTCCCTTTCGAAAGTTTAAAGTATAATCAACGAGGGACAGAGCTGGAGGTTAAACTATGCAGTGTATAGGCCTGACATTCATAGGGCAAGGGTATAGCCTGTGGGTGTGCCGGCAGTCAGGCTAGTTTAGAAGGTGTGTTACAGGTAAAGTGATATGAATAGAGTTATCTGAATAATACTAGGCCAGCTCGTTGGATGGACCAATTTGTCTGCACAAATCTAGCACATTATGGCACTGTACAGCTAAATATTTCATCCCACCTTCACCACACTTCTAGCAAGGGGTGCCAACCGGCCGATATTTGGCCAGCTTGGATGGTTTTTCCCAGAAGAAGCCGGCAGTCAGCAGGACAGAAAACTGGTCAATTTAAGTGTCGTTTTTCTGCCAGCCAACTGTGGCCAAGCTGAAGGGCAGACTTCTCTGCTGCTGGCTGCAGCTCCTCCTTCCCTCCCTTTCCAGTCTGCTGTAACTGCCATCTCTTTCCCCCGCTGCCAGCAGCAACCCAGGCCCAAGCCTTCCCACAGCAGCAGCATCGAAAAGAGCTTAAAAGAGCATAGGGCCTGCCTTCACACACTCATGCTGAAATCGCTGTGAAGCCGGCCCCTCCCCCACAGATACAGGTGCATCGGAAAGTGGGACCAGCATCACAGTGCTTTCAACACATGCGTGTCAAGGCAGGTCCACGCACTCTTTTCAGTTTCATTGGTGCTGCTACTGACAGGTTTGGATCTGGGTTGCAGCAGCCTGAAGATGGTGGAGGGACAGGGAGATACTGCACTTGGAGAGCAGGGGATGTGCTGGACATAATGGGGCCATCAGTGGGAGAGGGACTATTGACACTGATGGGGTAGATGCTGGACTTGGGGGAAGAGATGGAGAGTTTGGAGGGGTATGCTGGACATGAGAAAGAGGGACACAGATGGGGGGAAGATGATGGATTTGTGGCTAGTGATAGAAAACAATAAAATGGAAGGCACCAAAGGTAGAAAACATTTTTATTTTGTATTTATTGATTGGAATATGTCATAGCCAGTGTTAGATATGGCTGGGGCCTAGAGCAGGAATATTGGAGAGGACCCTAAAGCCCACTAACAGGTTATGTATTCTGCAGCTTGAGGCAGAATTGGGGGTCCTCTGGCTTGGAGACCCAGAACAATTGCACCTCCCTAATGCTGGCGCTGAAGTCTGCTGTCTTTATATTTTGCACAGTATGGTGGAAATGCATCTCTCTCTATTTCTCTAGTATTGTACTACATGCAGTGTCTGACATCTTGGGGTTTCAGTTTAAGTTTTGTCTATGTGTATTTATTTTCAGTTTGTGGTCATTTAAATATAAATGTACAAATGTAAATAGTTCCTGTCAGGGGCGGCCCAAGGGGGGTGCGGGGCCATGTGCGGAGACTCAGTGCGGGGCCTCATTTGCATAAGGTGCCTCATTTGCATAAATATTTGCATAATGTTACCATACACTAACTTTTAGTAAACATGCCTCTTAATGAGTATATGGATAAAGAAAGACTAAAAGGTTTCTACATTACTATAATCCAGTACCAACCGCCAGGCACATTAGGAACTACTACAAACACTGCCCATTTAGAACCCATAGCAAACCCGCCGTATCCTAACAGCACTACCAGGACTCACAAAGCACCATATCCTAACTATCAAAAGGCAACACTGCAAATATTAAACCAATACATTTCAGAGAACAACAATACATGACCTACTGGGGAAAGAACAAGTGGCAATGTCAAATAGGAATTATATAAACAGAACACCTCAGCTCAGTTACACATGCAGAACATAGACCATCACCAAACAAGGAATCACAATTTAGAAACAGGAAGACAATAATTAAACTGGGAACCCCAAAAGCCAAACTTGGAATATACAACAACACTGTAGAAATAAAACTATAAATTAATTTCCTCTTGTACTAAACAAAGCGCAAAAATTAATGATGCACATTTCCCAGAGCTGACATATTCCAGTTAATAAATTCAAAATAGAGATATTTTTCTACCTTTTGTGCATTTTTTTTCAGTTGCAATTGTTCCAGCCACTTTCTTCTGGTTTCTTCGTGTCTTCTGTTACTCTCCATCTGCTGTCCATTTGTCCTTTCTTCTGTCTTCTTGTTTTTTTTTTCCATTCTCCCTCTACATCTGCTTTAACATACTAATCTTTCTCCTTTTGCTCTTTCCTCATTCCTATTTCATCTACTCAAAATTTACCCCTCCATCGTCAATCCCCACTTACTCTCCCAATACCCGGCCAATTGTAGATTTTTTATCCCTCCCACACAAAATATTTTTCCCCTCTCCATTTACTCTCCCAGCCCCATCCCATTCTAATCCTCCCCCAACACCAGCTCCCTTCTAGTTCCAGCCTCACCCAGCATCCATTCCCTTCTAGTCCCTGCATCAGCCCATTTCCAGTCCTAGCCCCCCATCAGCCCATTTCCAGTCCTAGCAACCCCCCAACCCAATACCAGTCCTAACCCCCCCCATCAACCCACTTCCAGTCCTAACCCCCCATCACCCCATTTTCAGTTTAAGCCCCCCCTATAACCCATTACCAGTCCTAACCCCCCATCAGCCCACTTCCAGTCAGCCCCCCATAGCCCATTGCCAGTCCTAACCCCCCTCATCAGCCCACAGTCCATTACCAGTCCTAACCCCATCAGCCCACCTCAAGTCCTAACCCGCCCCATCAGCCCATTTCCTGTCCTAGCCCCCCCCCCATAGTCCATTATCAGTCCTAACCCCCCATAGCCCATTACCAGACAGCCCCCATCAGCCAACAGCCCATTACCAGTCTTAACCCCCCCATAGCCCATTGCCAGTCCTAACCCCCCCATCAGCCCACAGCCCATTACCAGTCCTAACCCCATCAGCCCACCCCAAGTCCTACCCCCTCCCCAGCCGCCCATGTACTGTCCTAGCCCCCCCATCGCCCCTTATCAGTCCTAACCCCCCCCATAGCCCATTACCAGTCCTAACCCCATCAGACCACCTCCAGTGTTAACCCCCCATCAGCCCATTTCCAGTCCTAACCCCACCCAACAGTCCACCTCAAGTCCTAACCCCTCCCCATCAGCCCATTTCCTGTCCTAGCCCCCCATAGCCCATTACCAGTCCGAACCCCAGCAGCCCACCTCCAGTCTTAATCCCCCAGCCCATTTCCTGTCCTATCAACCCCCCCAACCCATTACCAGTCCTAGCCCCCCATAGCCCACTACCAGTCTTAATCCCACCAGCCCATTTCCAGTCCTAATCCCCCATCACCCAATTTTTAGTTTAAGCCCCCCCATAGCCCACTTCCAGTCCTAAGCCCCCATCAACCCACTTCCAGTCCTAATCCCTTCAGCCCATATAGACTTCGCTCCCCCATATCCCATAGCCCCCCCATCGCCCATCACCCACACTTACCTCCCCCAGCCCATCACCAGTCCTAACCCCCCCATCAGCCCATTTCCTGTCCTAGCCCCCCATAGCCCATTACCAGTCCTAACCCCCCCAACAGCCCACAGCCATTACCACTCCTAACCCCCCCAGCCCATCACCAGTCCTAACCCCCCCAACAGCCCACAGCCATTACCACTCCTAACCCCCCCCAGCCCATCACCAGTCCTAACCCCCCCAACAGCCCACAGCCCACAGCCATCACCATTCCTAACCCCCCCGCGAAATTTTTTTTACAAAAAAAGCTGTCGCTGCCACTGCCGGGGCCGGGGCCGCCGCGGCAGAATCGAGTGTGCCGCGGGGCCCCCCCTGCCCAGCAGAGCCTGCCCTCCCCGGTATCACCTCTCTCAGCTGCCTCCAGTCACACGCGCCGGATTTCAGAGCGCGAGGGAATAGTTTCTCCCTCGCTGCTCTGTTAAGCCCGCGGGGGCTGATGGGACTTCCCATCAGCCCCCGCGGGCTTAACAGAGCAGCGAGGGAGAAACTCCCCTCGCGCTCTGAAAGCCGGCGCGTGTGACTGGAGGCAGCTGAGTGAGAGAGGTGATACTGGGGAGGGCAGGCTCTGCTGGGCAGGGGGGGCCCCGGCCCCGGCAGTGGCAGCAACAGCTTTTTTTTTTTATTTTTTTTTATTTTAATGTTGGATCAGAATGTTTTTTGCGCGGGGCCCCCTGAAACGCGGGGCCCTGTGCAAAAAACATTCTCGCTCAATGGACGGGCCGGCCCTGGTTCCTGTACAGAGCTCATAATGTATACAACTCACCACGCAATCAACCTCCTCACACCACTCACATACCCCCGCCCCGAATTTCACTGCATGCAAACCTCCCCCCCCCCCCGCACCCAACCACTTGATTTGTTTGCTATGAAATTGAATTGATTTGATTTTTGTTGTGTAATTTGATATGATTTGATTTGTTTGCTGTGTAATCCGCTTTGATTTCAGGATAAAGCGGTATATAAATCAATACTCTACGTGCTAAGGGTCTATCTGTGCTGTGGGTCTGAGAGCAAGGACAGGGGTTCTGTTAGCATGGCGTCTCTCTGTAGTGATGTGTAGTAATCTGGCTTGCTCAGTTTTCCCAGTAGGTATACTGATGTTCTAGGAACCATTACAATCTTTAAGGTGTTACCTTTTCCTAGAGATGGTTTTTATTGCGTGAGAGATTTGCTCTACAGTAGGTCCTGAATGACTTTTTGGTAGTTTTATTTCACACTATGCCTGGTGCTAAGGAGATCAATGTTGCTATTATTTAGATGAGACAGAATCAAAATCTTCTTTTGTATGGTAAATATCCTAGCTCTGCTCTGCACCCACAGTATGGAAAGGGACCGGAAGGGGGTTCTGTGTTTGGATTTAACACCATATTTTTTATTTGTTTGCAATATTTGTTATACTGCCTTTCAAAAATATATTCCATCAAAGCAGTATACAGAGCATGTGTATTGGGGGGTTGAGAAGGGGATTATGGCTTAATTGGGGCCTGAAGGGTGAAACCTCTTGTATACCTCTTCTCTTCCCCAGTGGCCTGCACTTCTGTCATCACTGCAATTATTTCTGGGCATGCGTGAGGACAGGGTTTTCATGCTACTTCAGCCCTGCCCTTTTTTGGTTAGTAACTCCGTTCACACAAAATATTTATGTTGACCAAGTTAACCAGACAAAGGGTGAAATATTTAAAATGCAGATTTTTTTTTTTTTTTTTTTAGTGCCATCAAGTCGGTGTTGACTCATAGTGACCCAGCTACCTCTGAGTTTTCTTGGCAGTGTATCACTGGAAGTAGATTGCCAGCCTTTTCTTCTGAGGCAATGGAGGGCAAAGTGACTTGCCCAAAGTCACAAGGAGTGGCAGTGGGAATTGAACCCTTGATCTTCTGGGTACGAGGCAGTTGCTCTAACCACTAGGCTGCCTCTCCACTCCAAAATGCAGATATATGAAGGCAAAAATCGAGTTTCCTCACACAAAGCTTCTGAAAAGGACCTCTGAGTGTTTTTTCTTCATTGGCATAAACAGTACAAAAACGTCATCCCAAAATAGAACAAAAACGTTACTCTAATTGCTCTCACCTGTACGTATGCAGGCTGGATAGAGAAGTTTTCCTTCCATATCTTCAAACAGGTTCATGCTAGAATAATCACCAGGTGTTTTGCTGGTTATCAAGCTCCCCTGGCCAGATACAGTCCATCCCCAGCTTAGATGGAAAAGAGAAAAATATGTCGGAGTAAGTTTTTGTCACAAAAATGTCTGTGTTGACAATCCTGCTATCCCCCTACATACGCTTGAATCCTGCTAGAACTATATTAGTTACAATTTGTCCTGAAGTGTGCGAGATGCCAAGGACTGCAACAAAAAGGAAAATTTGCACTTAGACCAGAATGCTGTCTGATAATCCCACCGTGTTGGTTTTAAATTCTTGGAGTGAAGTAGCCTAATAGTTATGAGCAGCACATTGAGAATCAAGGAAACCTGCTTTGATGTTCCTTGTGATATTGGGAAGTCACTTAATCCTCTATTATCTCAGGTACAAAATTAAATTATAAACTCTCCAAGGACTAGAAAAATAACCATTATTATCTAAATGTAAAATCTAAAAAAAAATGTGTATGCCACTCTACCTCCTGGCAGAAAATGTAAGATGTAAATTAATGTATCAGATAATTTTGAGGAGAGTTTTCAAAAGCCATTTAGCCAGATAGGACTGTCCTTATCTGGATTCTTGTGCCTTTTGTCAGGTTAAGGAGATGTTTTCCCAGAGACGTGTCCTGGGCAGGATTGGGAAACAGCGTGATGCAAAATCTGTAGACAATTTTCAAAGGGAAATCAGAGAGGGACTTTACTTTTGAAAATTTGTACAAAGTCCTTTGGTGCAAAATCTCAAAAGATTTTGGACTTAGGTGAGCTGTTTTGAAAACTGCCCTCTTTAAGATGAAATATCTAAGTTTTTAAATAATTTTGAAATTTCCCTTTAAAATCCTGATGGCAAAGTCATCAATGGAAAGCTGTTTCTCCCCACCACTCCCATTAATGTGTCACTTGTCTTTTCTATATCGTGTTATTTGATGTCTGTGAGCGTATGCTTGTTTTTGGCATCACACCTCAGTTTCTCATGCCTTTCTCTCATTGTTGGGCATCGGATGGTGCTTGTTTTACATTGGATAGTTACAGGAAAGTGAGACCTTAAGGAATAGAATGTTTACTGGTTTCCTGATATTGTGACAAGTGAGGTAGAACATTGGCATAATGAAAGCAACCTAGCCCTCCCTTTTTAAAGTCATGCCTATGCCAAAATTCAACTTGTTTCCATCCTGTGGGATATATTAGATGCATTGACATGAGTTCTTTTTCAGGATTTGAAGAAGTTAACTCTGGTTTTCTGAGTACCTATGTTATACAGGACGTAAAAGTAAAAAAATTAGAGAGAGGAAAACAATGTACTGTAGGAAATCAATGAGCACAGATCACTTTATATTATTCACATAAGAAGTTATAAGATCACTTTCTTCACTTTTATTGAAAGATCTGAAAATGTTAATAAAATGGTTCAAAGAGCCCTCGGATGGAAATGTGAAGTTAGGGATAAATGATTTAGCTTGCGAAAAGTTTGCAGAATTCTTTGTTCATGAAGTACGGAAAGTTCAACATGACTTACTTATCTCAACTAAGAACATAAGAATTGTCATACTTGGGTCACATCAAAGGTCCATCAAGCTCAGTAACCTTGGTTCTTACAGTGGCTATCTCAGGTCACAACCACCTGGCAGGATCACAAAAAGTAGGTAGATACCATGCTGCTTACCCCCAGAATAAGAAGTATCTTTCCCCAGGTCTATTTTAATAGTGGCTTATGGATTTTTCCTCGAGGAATTTGTCCAAATCTTTCTTAAACCCAGCTACACTAACTGCTTTTATCACATCCTCCAGCAATGAGTTCCAAAGCATAACTGTGCATTGAGGAAAAAATAATCTCCAGGAACAAGCAGGAATGCAGTCTTCACATATGGTGACGTCAGCATCGATGGAGCTGGCGCAGGAACACTCCTCAGCATCCAAAGGGAATGCTTTTGGGAGCATCACTCCACGCGTACTTGTCTGCCTTCCTGCCAGTTCTCCTCAGAGACATCAGGACCTTGACCTAGTCCTGTCACAAAGACTTCTCAAAAGGTTTTTGGTACCTTCCCGGTACTTCTACTTTGCCTTCCCGTCTCCCGGACCAGTTCCATATCATTCCGGTGCCAGTTTCTTTTTTTCTTTTCAAATATTTTCTTCGTTTTTCATCGTGTTTTTTCATGTTAGCACATTTTTTGAACCCACTATGGGGTTTATATATTTTGGAAAAAAGAATATAGGCCAAATCAAAGTGGGCAATGGTGCCTAAGTGCAGTAGTACCATCTCAGCCACCAACCAGCATGACTGGTGTTTAGATGTTTCCTCCTGTGCATCCTACAAGCATATAGCAACAGGATAAAATCAAAATTAACCCTACACGTTGTGGTGGGTTTGCCCCTAAACAAAGATATGGGGAGGGGTGACCTGCATGGAATGGCAGGTGCACCTATTATTGCCATCTTGCTGGGCAGACTAGATGGACCATACTGGTCTTTATCTGCCGTCATTTAATATTCATAATGGCAAGAGGGCTCAAGAACTGAGAGCAGCAGAGGGTTAAGTTGTTTCAGTCAGACTCAGCCCCTTTAGCACTCTCCTTGGGGACCTCCATGCTGTCAAAGTAGTTGCATGCTTCACATTCATCGTCAGCATAAAGCATAGCAAGAAGCATTGATCAGGGTCTCTATCAAACAAGGTATCAAAGGCCTCGGCATCGAAAAGTTCCTGTTCCTCTAAGTCTAAATTGGACTCTGATACTTGTCACTGGCAGTCATTCATCAGCAAATGCAGACTTAGGCTATCCAACCAAGCAGCCCCGATGGGAGGATACCCCCCTCCAAAGCCACAGAGGGGCTTGGGGATGCTCCCGGGACCATGTCCTCAGTGGAGCCCCTGATACATTGTTAGGGGATTGTGGCTCAGGCTTCAGGGCCAGAAGTCACACAATCCTCTCCAGTCTCCGTTGATGAGCGGGTCCAGGCCATCGAGCGGAGTCTGACTACAATCCTGGCGGCTGTTGTGCCGGGCCTTCGAGGCCCTCGGGCTCTACCTGGGAGTGCACTGCTCCGGTGCAGTAGCTCAAGGGCAATGCTCCCGATGCTTAGGACGAGTGGTCCAGAAACAAAGCAGTCATACCCACAAAATGTATCACAGGGCACAGAGGAGCAGGGTGATGAAACACCATAGAAGGACCAATGAAGGCTTTTATTAAAGTGTCACTCCCTGCATGGGCTGTATTTTGGCTAGTAGAAGCCTTTGTTAGGGGTTGTGGGATCTTATTTAAAAACATAACACAACATATTAAACATAAACAAGTATCAAACTTTATATATTTATTTATATATAAATATATATATCTATACAGACACACATTATTGTGAGGTTAAAATAAATCTAAATAAAGTAAAGGTAAAGGTAAAGGTAAAGCATGCTGATAATAAGTGACAAATATAATGAAAAAGGAGATGAAACTCATAAGGAGTGGAGGAGGAGCCTAATGGTTAGAGCACTGGCTTGGGAACCAAGAGACCAGGGTTTGATTCCCACTGGCACTCCTTGTGGCCTTGGGCAAGTCACTTAACCCTCCATTGCCTCAGAAGAATACAAGTTATCAATAACCTTGTTTAATGTACATTGTCAAGGTTAAATTACAATGTAAATTGCTTTGACTAAAATGATAAAGCGGAATAAAAAAAAGACTACACAAAAGAAATATATAGAAACATCAAAATTATATATAGAAATATTTCAAGATACAAGCATGATTGTGGAATAAAGTGTGATGTGTCTATAGTTAGACAAAAAGTGCATAAGGTTTAGGAGGTAGGACATCAGATCCTAAGTGAGCATTACAATAAGAAATCTGAAGCCAAATAAATAATGCATCCAACCAGTCCAATGTCCATACATCAGAATCCTGCAAAGGGGGTACTAACTTAGGAAATGTACCACTCTTGAGGACAAACACAGCAATTAATTAGCAGCTAAAAATGGGCCACTTCATGTGGGGGCTTCTCTGTATTTCTGGAAACATGACCACAGAAAAAGACCACATGGCCTATCTAATCTGTCCTTTCGTATCAACCATTACAACAGTCCCCTTTTTTCCTTTAGAGATCCTCTGTGATTGTCCGATGCTGCTTTGAATTCAGATACTGTCCTCAACTCTACCATCTCCACTGGGAGACTATTCCATGGATCCACCATTCTTTTCGTAAAGAAATATTTCCGTATATCACTCCTGAATCTATCCCCTTTCACCCTCATCCCATGTCCCCTCGTAGCAGAGCTTGCTTTAAATCGAAAGAGGCTTTCCTCGTGTGCATTTATGCCACAGAAGTATTTAAACATCTCAATCATATCACCTCTATCCCGCCTTTCCTCTAAGGTATACATATTAAGATCCTTAAGTCTATCCTCATATGCTTTATAATGAAGACCATTAACCATTTTAGTAGCCACCCTCTGTACCGACTCCAGCCTGTTTATATCCTTTTGAAGGTGTGGTCTCCAGAATTGCACACAATACTCCAAACCTCACTATTTTCTCTTTCAGCAGTGCTTCCAATAATTTACTCACCACTGAAGTTAAACTAACCGGCCAGTAGTTTTCAACTACATCCTTGCTTCCACTTTTGTGTAAAGGGACCACATGTGCCTCTCTCTAGTCCTTTGGCACCACTCCCGACTCCGAAGCATTGAAAAAGTCAGTCAGTGGAGCTGCTAGAACGTCCCCAAGTTCCCTCAGTATTCTAGGGTGTATCCCATCCGGTCCTATTGCTTTGTCTACTTTAGGTTTAGCTAGTTTCTCAGGAACACAGTCTTCTGAAAATTGTTCAAGATGCCCCTCACTTCTGTTCCCGTTTGTGGGTGTTTTCTGAGGTCCTTCTCTTAGTTCTTCATCTATGAACACAGAACAGAAATATTTGTTAAGCAATTCCGCTTTATCCTCATCAGCTTCTACATATTCCTCCCCTTCACCCTTGAGTCTGACAGTACCAATTTTGCCCTTCCTCTTCTCACTAACATATTTGAAAAATGTCTACCCCCCCCCCCCCAATTTTATTGCATTGGTTATTTCCTCCTCTTTTTGAATCTTTGCTTTCCTGACTACTTTGCTAGCTTCTCTTGTTTTCCAAATATAGATGCCTGTCTTCCTCTCTCTGTGATCTCTTGTATTTCATGAAGGCCTCCCTCTTTTTCTTCACCTGTTCAGCTACTTCTTTCGAAAACCATAATGGTCTCCTTTTCCTTTTACCTTTATTTACCATTTTAACAATTTGCCCACTGCCGATGGTGTGGGACCTCAACGTGGTCCTAGGGAAGCTCATACAGACCCCCTTCAAGCCCCTTGGCGACTTGCCCTCTAAAGTACCTCTCCTGGAAGGTTGTCTTCCTGGTGGCGCTCACTTCCACCAGGCAAGTGAGCAAATTGCAGGTGCTTGTGGCCCATGAGCCCTACACCAGGTTCTATAGCAACAGGGTGGTCCTTTGGACGCACCCGAAATTCTTACCCAAGGTGGTCTCAGCATTTCTTCTGAACCAGGAGGTGGTGGTGCCCACCTTCTTTCCCAGGCCTCACACCTCAAAGACGGAGTCCTCATTGCACACACTGGACTGCAAACCCTAGCCTTCTACACCCAGAAGATGCATCCCCACTGCCAATCGATGCAACTCTTTGTGTTGTTTGATCCCAGCCACTTGGGGGTCGCAGTCCCCAAGTATAATCTCTCACGGTGGATAGCCAACTGCATTACATTTGCCTACCAGCAGGCGGGCTTTCCTGGAGCGACATGTGACAGCGCACAATGTGCATATCATGGCAGCCTCCATAGTTAGCCTGCGGTTGGTGCCCTTATTGGACATCTGCCGGGCAGCCACCTGGTCCTCCATGCACACTTTCATAGCACACTACTGTCTGAATGAGATCTCCTGAAGGGATAGTGCCTTCGGCCAGACTACTCCATCACCTCTTTGGGGAATAATGCAACTCCTTCCTTCCAGCCTGCTGTGTCCCGGATACTGGAGATGGGATTGTCTTTGATGCAGCTGCTGCTGCAGTGTCAGACTTCCAGTCAACCAGCACCCCCTGCTGTCCTTTATGGTCCACTTTTTGGGTCGCCCATGGCTTTTACAGGTTTTATTGGTAGCCTGTAGCTTGGGAGTCCCATATGTGAGGACTGACTTCCTGCTTGTTCCTGGAGAAAGCGTAGTTACTCACCTGTAACAGGTGTTCTCTGGGGACAGCAGAAATCAGTCCTCACAGCCCTCCCTCCTCCCCTTGGAGTTGTTTTTGCTTTTTGTTTCGTTTTTGCCATCTTGTGCTATGGTATTATACTGAGGCAAGATGGCAGCTTTGAGCAGGAAGATGACAGTGCACGCATGGTGTATCTCCCAAAAGAACATAAGAACATAAGATATGCCATACTGGGTCAGACCAAGGTCCATCAAGCCCAGTATCCTGTTTCCAACAGTGGCCAATCTAGGTCATACATACCTAGCAGTTTCCACAGGTTCCACAATGCTTATAATGGGTCAAGCATTGATATCCTGGGTCCCTTCTTAATAATGGTTTATGGACTTTTCCTCCAGGAACTTGTCCAAACCTTTTTTAAACCCAGCTACACTAACAGCCTTTACTACATCCTCCGGTAACAAATTCCAGAGTTTGATTACACGTTGAGTGAAAAAATATTTTCTTTTATTAGTCTTAAATAGTTTACCCTGTAGCTTCATTGCATGTCCCCTAGTCTTTCTATATTCTGATAACGTAAACAATCGATCAACGTTTACCCGTTCCACTCCGTTCATTAATTTATAGACTTCTATCATATCTCCCCTCAGCCGTCTCTTTTCCAGGTTAAAGAGCCCTAACCTTTTTAGCCTTTCTTCATAGGAGTATCCTTCCATCCCCTTTACCATTTTGGTGGCTCTTCTCTGAATCTTTCCTAATAACGCTATATCCTTTTTAAGATACGGCGACCAGAATTGCACACAATATTCAAGGTGCGGTCTCACCATGGAACGATATAGAGGCATTATAATATCTTTTGTTTTATTTTCCATTCCTTTCCTTATGATACCTAGCATTCTATTTGCTCTCTTGGCCGCCGCTGCACACTTGGCCGAGGGTTTTAACATGTTATCCACAATGACGCCTAAATCTTTTTCCTGTGTGGTGGTTCCTAAAGTGGAACCTTGCATCGTGTAACCATAGTTTGGGTTGTTCTTCCCTAGGTGCATAACTTTGCACTTGTCCACATTAAATTTCATCTGCCATTTTGATGCCCAGTCTTCCAATTTATCAAGATCCTCTTGCAATTTTCCACAATCCTCTTGGGTTTTAACAACTTTAAATAGTTTTGTGTCATCTGCAAATTTGATAACCTCACTCGTTATTCCACTTTCCAGGTCATTTATGAATATGTCAAAAAGCAGAGGACCCAGCACAGATCCCTGGGGTACACCACTATTCGCATTTCTCCATTGGGAAAATTGGCCATTTAGCCCTACCCTCTGCTTTCTATCTTTTAACCAGTTCCTGATCCACAGTAGTACACTGCCTCCTATCCCATGACTCTTTAGTTTTGCCAAAAGTCTCTGATGAGGGACCTTGTCAAAGGCTTTCTGAAAGTCCAGATACACTATATCAACCGACTCACCTTTGTCCACCTGTTTATTCACACCTTCAAAAAAACAAACAGATTAGTAAGGCAAGATCTTCCTTGTCTAAAGCCATGTTGGCTGTCTCCCATTAGGCCATGACTATCTAAATGTTGAATAATTTTATTCTTTATGATGGTTTCTACCATTTTTCCCGGTACTGACATCAAGCTCACCGGTCTGTAGTTTCCCGGATCACCCCTGGAACCCTTTTTAAAAATTGGTGTTACATTGGCTATCCTCCAGTCTTCAGGAATTAGAGATGATTTTAATGATAGTTCACAGATTACTAATAGCAGGTCTGCAATCTCATATTTCAGTTCTTTCAACACCCTTGGATGTATACCATCCGGCCCAGGTGATTTGCTACTGTTTAGTTTATCTAATAGTTGTAATACATCTTCCCGATGTATCGATATTTCCTTCAATTCTTCCGCACCTTTAAATACCACTTCAGTCATGGGTAACATCCCTATATCTTCCTCAGTAAAGACCGAAGCAAAGAATTCATTCAGTCTCTCTGCTATCGCCTTGGCGCCTCTTAGTGCCTCTATCATCTAATGGACCAACTGACTCTCTCACAGGTTTTTGCTGCGAATGTACTTGAAAAAATCTTTATTTTGTGTTTTTGCTTCCGCAGCAAGCTTCTTCTCAAATTCTCCCTTTGCCTGCTTTATTAATGCCTTGCATTTGACTTAGCCAATAAAAATGTATTACTCTAATGGTACCTACTAAAACTCCAGAGACTACTTAATAAACTTTCATATTTCAACCAAAGGAATGTGTGCAATTATTTTTGTAAAGTGGGTCTCAGTATATTAGGGAGCTTTGGCATTGACTGTTTCGCCATTAACTGCTCCTTTTTTACATCAATGACCCTTTTTCTGAAAAACTTTCATAAAAACCTGGTGTTATCAGTCCAAGTGTTTAAACATAAATTTCCCAATCATCAGCAATCAAATAGATAAAGGGTCATTGATGTAAAAAAGGAGCAGTTAATGGCGAAACAGTCAATGCCAAAGCTCCCTAATATACTGAGACCCGCTTTACAAAAATAATTGCACACATTCCTTGGTGTTGAAATATGAAAGTTTATTAAGTAGTCTCTGGAGTTTTAGTAGGTACCATTAGAGTAATACATTTTTATTGGCTTAGCTGTAATATTACTCATAAGTCATAAGACCATATAAGATTGCATTTGACTTGCCAGTGCTTGTGCTGTTTCCAGGTTTTGTCGTTTGGCTCTTCTTTCCATTTCCTGAAAGATGCTTTTTTGGCAACAACAGCCTCTCTGACCTCACCTTTAAACCATGCTGGCAGTTTTTTTGACTTCCTTCCACTTTTCTTAAAGCGTGGAATAAAGCTGGCTTGGGCTTCCAAGATAGTATTTTTAAACAACACCCAAGCTTGATGTAAGTCTTTAACCTTTGCAACTGCTCCTTTTAGTTTTTTCTTAACTGTTTTCCTCATTTTATCATAGTCTCCCTTTCGAAAGTTAAAAGGTAGTACTGTGGATTTCCTTACTATCCCTCCTCCACTAATTAAAACAAAGGCGATCATGCTATGATCACTATTGCCAAGTGGCCCCAACACCCTTATCTCTTGCACTACATCTGGTGTTCCACTAAGGACTAGGTCTAATATTGCTTCCCCTCTGGTCGGTTCATGAACCAGCTGCTCCAAGAAGCAGTCATTTATTTCATCTAGGAACTTTATCTCCCTAGCATGTCCTGCCGTGACACTGACCCAGTCGATACCGGGGTAATTGAAATCACCCATTATTATTACTGTACTGTAACGTTTGCTAGCTTCCTTGATTTCTTTGAGCATTTCATCATCCATTTGTTCATTCTGGCCAGGCGGACGATAGTACACCCCCACTGTCATCGCCTTCCCCTTTTTACATGGAATTTCAATCCATAGAGTTTCTACAGCAAATTTTGTTTCTTGCAAAACTTTAATCCTTTCTGACTCAATGCCCTCTCTAACATAGAGCGCAACCCCTCCACCAATTTGATCAGCTCTATCATTACGATATAGTTTGTACCCAGGTATCACAGTGTCCCACTGGTTGTCCTCCTTCCACCATGTCTCTGATATTCCAATCATATCTAACCTCTCGTTTAGTGCTATATATTCTAACTCTCCCATCTTGTTTTTTAGACTTCTAGCATTTGCATACAAGCATTTTAGAGACTCTATTTTATTCATATTAATTTGGCTATTGGTAGACATGGGTAATTTGGGATCTTTAAGCTCTGTCTGCTCCATACTCGAGGGCATTTGGACTACTTTACTCTTTTTTGGAACCTCTCTGCGTTTTGTAGTATCCTTCAAGGATACATTCTTCCGAACCATGCGCTCTTGGGCGACTGTCAGCTTTCCCCTGTTATCTAGTTTAAAAGCTGCTCTATCTCCTTTTTAAAGGATAATGCCAGCAGCCTGGTTCCATCCCGGTTAAGGTGAAGCCCATCCCTTCGGAAAAGCCCCTCCTTTCCCCAGAATGTTCCCCAGTTCCTAACAAATCCAAACCCCTCATCTCTGCACCATTGTCTCATCCACGCATTGAGACTCCGGAGCTCTGCCTGCCTTTTGGGTCCTGCGCGTGGAACGGGAAGCATTTCGGAGAACGCTACCCTGGAAGTTCTGGATTTCAACTTCCTACCTAAAAGCCTAAATTTAGCTTCTAGAACCTCCCTACCACATTTTCCTATGTCATTGGTACCGACATGTACCAAGACAGCAGACTCCTCCCCAGCACTATCTAAGACCTTATCTAGGTGGCGCGTGAGGTTCGCTACCTTCGCACCAGGCAGGCATGTTACCAGGCGATTCTCACGTCCACCAGCCACCCAGCTATCTACATGCCTAATGATCGAATCACCAACTATAACTGCTGTCCTAACCCTTCCCTCATGGGCATATGGCCCTGGAGAAACTTCCTCAGTGCGAGAGGGGTTTACATCACCTGGAGGACAGGTCCTAGTTACAGGATCACTTCCTGCCACACCAGGGTGATGCTCTCCTATCACGTGACCTTTCTCCTCCATGGCAACAGGGATGCTGCCAGACTGGAGGTGGGACTTCAGGACTATATCCCTGTAGGTCTTCTCTATGTACCTCTCTGTCTGTCTTATGTTTTCCAAGTCTGCTACTCTAGCCTCTAGAGAACGGACTCGTTCCCTGAGAGCAAAGAGCTCCTTGCACCTAGTGCACACGTAAGACCTCTCACCAATTGGGAGAAAATCATACATGTGACACTCAATGCAAAAGACTGGAAAGCCCCCATCCCGCTGCTGGACTGCTGTCTGCATCTTAGTTTTAAGTTTGTGTTTAGATCTTTAAGTTCTTTACGTACTAAAGGTTGCTATGGATATTTATACCACTAAAACTGTACCTAATAAGTTTAATATACCTTGTTCACCTGAAGCTTAATTAATCTCAGGTCCTTATTGTATGACTGGTTTGGGTAACGAGCTTCACCTGAGAGCACCTCCTGTCTTTTAAGATGTGCAAGTACCTATAAAGCTGTGATTATCCCAGGGGCGGGTGGGAGTGGGGAGGGAGGGAGGGAAAGAACACTTATTAAAAGAGGGCTGCTACACAGTACCCTGTCCTGTGCTGCTGAGGTAAGCTATATTCTGATTTGATTTAAATTATAGCTCTTTGCTGCTGCTAGGCTCAAACCTATTATGAAATTTAAACTACAAGCTCTCTGCTGGATTCCAAATTTAGCCAGACAGCTCTCTTCTGTGTTTTAAATTGAAACTAAAAGTACTTTGCTGCTGCTAGGCCCTGAGTGACTATGAAATTTAAACTACAAGCTCTCTGCTGGATTCTAAATTTAACCAGAAAGCTCTCTTCTGTGTTTTAAATTGAACCTTACACTGCTGCTACTAGGCCCTGACTGATTTAACAAAAAATAGTGGGTTCACAGATTAATTAGCTTTAAAAGAAAAAAAATTCCTTTCAGAAAAATTCCCAGAAGTATATACTCACAATTGCAGATTTCTCTTCAGAAGTAACAGTCCCTCTTTCTAGTCCTTTGAGACTGAGGATCACAGAGCTCTGGTTGAGCTATTTATGCTTGTGCTGCTGAGGTAAGCAGTGACCTACTTCCTGGGTAATTAACAATCCTTGCTTGGATAGAAGGAGTCTTTCAAAATGGCCTTTTGAACTGCCAGCTGGTGTTAACACCTATTGAAAAAGCTTCACAGGTCGCTTGCCCACTAGGTAGAGGGCCTCTTTGTAAAGGTCTCTAGAAGACTTTATATGCTGCTCAAGGAGAATTGACCTTGTTTTGCCTTTTGTGCTAAGCTATATTCTGATTTGATTTAAATTATAGCTCTTTGCTGCTGCTAGGCTCTAACCTATTTTGAAAGCTGGGGAGTGGTCTGATTCTTGCTGTTCCCGGAGAACACCTGTTACAAGTGAGTAACTACACTTTATTTTTGCTCTTGTTTCCCATTCCTGGTGCTATTTCCGCTGGACTCCTTCCCCTCCTTTACTTTCCCTTCTCTCTTTCCCCTCCTCAGTTCTTTATGGGTGTTTGAATGTGCCCACAAGATGTTTTCTGGATGACTAATGTATAACTCAGGTAATGGATGTTTGCAAATTTTGGTGAATAAAACAGAAATATAAAGAATAAAAAAAAATTCAGTTGTCCTGTTATTGATCGACTTAAGTTCAAGAGATCACCTCTCACAAGCCCTGGCTGATCATTATTGGTTATAAAGAGATTGCAGAATTTGTTTGAAGACTTTGACATTAGGCTATGAAGGCTACATGATATGAGACCACAATATTTGAGGGCAAGATTGGAGGCTTATAATCCAGGGTAAACTTTACACAGCTAGGATGGATACTTGCAGAAACTTCCAGCAATAAAACGTCAGTAGAGTCCATGAATAGAAATAGGTTAGAGGATACTGTAATCCACCTAGTAGATAGTGCAGAATATAAATTCTTTTAAATACATACATAAGATGTCACAGATGTATCTGTTGTTATGTTTTAACTTTGGGAGCCTACTTGGTTCTTGGGAGAAAGGTCATGTAAGTACTTTTAAATAAATAACTATTGGTCTCCACTATAAGGTTTGGCACTTCAGTTTCAGCCCCACTTAGAGGATGCTCTTAGCCGCAGCGCCATACAGAAATATTTTTAATAGGCAGAAACTGGAAGGGACGACTTGTTTCTCTGTGTAGAAGGGACACAAGCATTTGGGAAACCATGAAGGGTGAATAATGAAGTTTCTACCTGCAGGTCTCAAATCCACTCATCATCATCATCTTTGACACTTGCTCTTTGGTTGCAATGATCATATTTTGATAGTAGCAGTACTTGAGTGCCTCACTGAAGGTCATCTCCTTAGGCCCAAGAAAAACATCTGTAAATACAAAATAAGAATTGTCTTTAGAATTAAAGAAACATGTCAAGCCTGTATGTTATAGCTGCACACACACAGCTAGGGATGGAAGTCAGAAACATATTATAAGCATATGGTAGATGTTCAGGGTCAAGGAAAGGAGAGAATGAAAATGGATATCTGTTGTAATAATCTCTCTCCCCACTTCTTCCTCAAAATATTTGGCATGTGGGCACATAAATATCACATTGCACCAAGCTCTTTGTGTAATTGCTGTCAGGGTGACCTAGATGGGTGTTAGCTATCATAAAACTAACTTGATGTATGTGTGGTGAAAGGAAAGACTATTATAAAGTCCAATTAATTAAGTGGAGGGAAGCAGGTTAAATGGGACATCCCAACCACAGGGACATTTGATCTCTTTTATGCGTTTTCATCTTCCAGGACCAAGGCAGAAAATATAACCAGTGGGTGGCAGTCACTGATGATTCCACAAAGACGACTGTGATACCAGCAGAGGTTCAGACATCTCTCTATGATTCACAATAGCTTTTAGCTTTTTCCTGAAGCTAACAGATCATTAGAGACAAGCAAAAGCCATTCTCCATGCTAATACTCTCCAAATAGTACCTATCGGACAGTATTCTTGATTGTGATCAGAAATATAGGGGTCAATATTCATAACCCTTTGCCGATCAGTCAACAGGACTGTACAATAACAGCGACAGTTATTGCACTCAGTCTCCTTCAAAGTAGTCCCCTTCTGATAAACACACTTCCTATAATGTTCCTGCCACTGCTGGAAACAATTTTGAAATGCCTCTCATTATGCTGTGAAGTTGCTGGGTCAAATTTTGCTCAATGGTCTCCAAATCGTCGAATCTCCTTCCTTTCAGTGGTAATTTCAGTTTTGGAAACAAGAAAAAGTCACAGGCTGCGAGGTCAGGCGAGCATGGAGGCTGACGGACTTGCTCAATTTGGTTTTTGGCCAAGAACTGGTGGACAAGATGTGATGTGTGAGCTGGGGTGTTATCAACCATTCACCATTCCTGTGCAACTCTGGCCTCTTACAATGAATGGCATCTCTCAAATGAGTCAGAACTTGGACGCAGCACTCCTTATTGATGGCTTGGCCTTTTGGAGCATACTCATGATGAACAATACCTTGGTAATCAAAGAAAAGTGTGACCTTGACATTACTCTTCACCTGATGGGCTTTCTTGGGTCTGGGAGAGTCTGGAGTCTTCCATTGTGAGGATTGAGCCCTAGTTTCTGGGTCATAACTATAAACCTATGATGGAAAATGGGATCGGATGGGATACATCTCAGGATACTGAAAGAGCTCAGAGAAGTTCTTGCAGGGCCATTAAAGGATGTTTTTAATAGATCCTTTGAGAAAGGAGAAGTTCCACAGGACTGGAGAAGGGCTGATTTGCTACCTCTTCACAAAAGTGGCAGTAGGAAAGAAGTGACAAACTACAGCCCAGTAAGCCTTACCTAAGTGGTGAGAAAAGTAATGGAGAAGCTCCTGAAAGAGCAAATAGTGGACTTCCTCCAAACCAACAGGTTGCATGATCTGAGTGTTGTTGTTAAGTGCCATCGAGTCAGTGTCGACTCATGGCAACCCTCTGGATAGTTGTCCTAAACTGTATTTGGTCTTCAGTCAAGCGTCTCACTGTTGACAGTGGCACCCATAGCTGCTGTTATGGTATCAGTCCATTTCATTGCTGGCCTTCCTGTCTTGTGTTGACCTTCTACCTTGCCAAGCATGATGTCTTTCTAACAGTCTCTCTCTTCGCATGATGTGTCCAAAGTATGAAAGTCGAAGTCTTGTCATCTGAGCTTCTAAGGAAAGCTTAGGTTTGATCTCTTCTAGTACTGACTGGTTTGTTCTTCGGGCAGTCCATGGTATACACAGTATTCATTGCCAGCACCATAATTCAAAGGCATCAATTTTCTTCCTATCTTTTTCACTGTCCAACTTTTGCATCCATATGATGTTATTGAAAATACCATGGCTTGAACTAGTCAAATCTTTGTATGGAGAGAGATATCTCTGCTCTTGAGAATCTTGTCTAGATCACGGCTGGTGCTACCCGGTAAGCCGGGTAAAGCATGGCAGGAGGGTGCCGGCAGTGGGGAGCGGGGGGGGGGGGCGGGTGCTGTCGCTAGCTGCCCGCCCCACCCACTGCTTCAAAAAAGAAAGCAGCCGTGGGAACTTGCTTATTATTGCCTTTAGAAACTCCATCACACAGCAGTGTGAAAGTTAGCAGAGCCACATGAACAGAGAAATGTTTCCGCAGCTGCTTTCTTTTTTGAAGGACGAATCGGAGCAGACACGGTGGGGGCAGGGGGAGCTGGAAAGGAGCAGACTCTGGGTAACTGGAAGGAAGCAGACATGGGGGGCTACAAGGGAGCAGATACTGGGAAGTTGGAAGGGAGCAGACATGGGGGGGCTACAGGGGAGCAGACACCGGGGAGCCGGAAGAGAGCAGACGTGGGGGGCCACAAGGGAGCAGACACTGGGGGGGTGGAAGGGAGCAGACACTGGGGGGCTGGAAGGGAGCAGACACTGGGGAGCTGGAAGGGAACAGACACTGGGGGGCTGGTAGGGAGCAGACACTTGGGGATGGGGTTGGAAGGTGACTGGGTAATAGGAGGAAGATTGGCAGAGAACTGACAAGGGGGGAAAGATGGGGGTTGGAAGGGAGTGAAAAAGAGGGTAAGGAGGGGGCTGGAGGGAAGCTGACACCTGGGGAAGAAAGCAAAAGGAGAAAGAAGAAATGGCAGATGGGCTATAGACCATAGAAAGAGAGCTAAGAGAAGACAGGAAAACAGAAACCTCAGATCAGGACCAGCATGATAAAAAATCGTCAGACAACAAAGGTAGAAAAAATAATTTTATTTTCTATTTAGTGACTGGGCTTTGTGCTATCTTTATATTTCACACATTATGGGGAACTGCATCTCTTATCTGGTGTGTCACCACATGCGGAGTCTGGCTTCTTGGGGTTTCATTTTAATTTTTGTCTACATATTTTTATTTTTACTTTAGGTTGTGGTCACATATTCTGTACTTGCTGAGGGTCTGTATTCTGAGTGTGTGACCAAGGACAGGTGTTCCCTTAACATGGAGTTTGTACGTAGGGATCTGTACTGTAGTAATTTGACTTGGACAGCTTTTCAAATAGGTATATGGATGTTTTGGGGCCCATTAGTTCACAATATGCTTGGCAATGGAGAATGTTTATCTTGTTAGTGAGATGATTAGAATCATATTTGTTTGGACTATCACAGCCTGTTTGTATGATGCTAAGTATTTACTGCTAAGTATTTTTATTTTGGCTATGCAATTTCTCTTTTGCTGTAATTTTCTTACAACACTGGATTTGAAGGAGAAATACTAATATCACTTGAAAAGAGTTCACAAAGCAGTTTTGGGGAAAAAGGAGGGTAGAGTGCAGCCAACATTAATAATAATGAGGGAGAAGATGACTTCCAGTATGAGTGTCGGGCAGAGCAGACACACATAGGAGAGTTCTATCAGCCCTTTCCCTCAAAAGACCAGAAAATAAGGAAATTAGATATCCTGCGAAAAGAACCGTGGTGCCGAAAATAGTGTGCCTCAAAACCACGAAAATAACTGCTGCAATTTACGCAGCCAAAACCAAATGGGAGCGGCAGAGGTAGGAGCACAGGGCCCAGTCTCACTGGCATCCTCCAGAGCCATTGCGGGAGACTCCACCGGAGGGCAGAATGAGGCGGACCTATTAACAATACTAAAAGAGATACAATAATCAAAAACGGAAATAGTGGAAAAGGTCCTCAATAAAAGTGAAGAAAAATTTGCTGTGGTGGAAGCGTGATTAGAGGAGGCAGAAGCGCAAATCAGCAGCACGGAGGACGCTCAAATGCAGATGCATAAAGAGGTATCCAGTCTTTAACAACAAATGGGTTGGCTCCAGGCGAAAGCAGAAGACATGGAGAACCGAGATAGAAGGTCCAATGTGCACATTTTCGGGGTCCCAGAGGGGGAGGAAAGAAAGGACCCAATTTTCGTTTGTGAAAGCCCTTCTTGGTTCAATGTTTCCTGGACTGTCTCTCGGTTGAGGCCTATGAGATTGAAAGAGCCCACCAGGAGCTCAGTCCTCGACCGGAGAGCACAGCCCACCCCAGAGTGCTAATAATGAAACTGCTGTGATACCAGGACAGAGAGCACATCATTCGGCTGGCCAGGAGTATGTCACATTTAAGACCTGGCGAGTATCAGTTCTCCCAGATCCTGCAGAGGAGACCGTGCAAAGGTGCAGAGACCTAATGCATCTAAAAAGAAATCTGACCCAAACGGGGGTTTAGATCGTAATCTGGTATCCAATGCGCATAGTGCTAATGGACAACGGGGTAAGAAGACTTTTCAACAATGCAGAGATACTGGAAAAAGTTTTAAAAAACAAGAGATCTGAGGAGGGAAGCCACCGGCCGCAGGAGAAAAGAGAGGTGGGGGAGACTGTGGAGCAGGAGGAGGACTGAGGAGAGATAGCGCCGCCCTAGAGAGCACAGGAAAGACCAGCAGAGAAGCAGGACATGGCAGCCGAGCCCCTGGAGGGGTACGCTCTCGGAGACTGAGCGCAGATGCAGCGCCTCAGGACATTGAACGGCATCAGATTGCCCTGGTTTGCAGAGGAGAGACTCTGGTGGGAGTTGAAATTTGGGGGTAGCCTTATGAAACAGAACTCTTAGGCAATGGTCAATGATGAATGGGATAGTACAATGGGTGGGGGTCGGTTGTGGGGAGGGCAGACTTGATGCAATAAGAAATATGGCAGATATCAAAGGCATTGAAAAGGAGAAAAGTGGAATAACGAGATTGATATTGGGCGGTGGAGGGGAGGGAGGGGTAAGTTTAAGGTTGATGGTTATAAGCGTTTTTAAGTTTGTATTGTGGCTCGGTGTTACTCTGCAGACCGGAAGGAAGAGGGGGGGAAAGGGATGGCGACATCTGATACTGCAAGTAGCTATGTCATCACCTCCTTAAACGCTAGGGGAATACATAGCCCCATTAAAAGGAAGAGAATCATAGCAAGCCTTGCAAGGGTCAGGGCAGATTTTGCCCTCTTGCAGGAAACGCACTTCACTAAGGATGAACATGATAAGCTGAAAGGTTCTGGATATACCCAGGTTTATTGCTCGGCTTATAATTTTAAAAAAAGGGGAGCAGCCTTGCTTATCCACAAAAGGGTTCCCTTCATCCTGGGGGAGGTGGGGGGAGACACCCAGGGGCCGGCGGTCTGGTAGGATAGGTCAAGTAGAGATCTCAGTGTTAAATATGTATGCTCCCAATAGCCCAAAGGGTAATTTTGACCAACAGATGCTGCAGGGATTTGCAAAAGTGGCCCGGGGGGATTGGATAATCAGAAGGAATCTGAATTGTGCATCGGGGAAGGAGGATAGATCAAATTTCTCTAGTAGAATCCATGGGAGGGAGGGCAGAGAGTTAAGGCGATGTATTAAAAGATGGGACCTATATGGTGGGTGGAGAACGGGATACAAAGGGGGGTATACATGCTTCTCCTCGAGATCTGGAGCTTATTTCCGGTTGGACTATGTTTTAGGGTGGAAGGGAGCAAGCGGGAATTTTGAGGAAAGTTCAGCTGTACCCGCTCATGCTCTCAGATCATGGGATGGTGACATGTAAGTGGTTGCCAACAGATAAGGATGGAATGGGTGGGCATAGGGCATGAAGAGCCAATGCATCCCTACTACAGAAGGAGGAGGAGGTTAGTGAATAGTTAAGAGTAGCGTGGAAGGATTTTCTCCTGCGTAACAATACAGGCAAGGTGGTTGAAGATGTTTTTTGGGATGCGGTGAAAGTCTTCATGAGAGGCATACTCATACAGATTGGAGCCAGAAGAAAGAAAGAGAAGGAGAAAGAGCAGGAAAGGCTCGCGATTTTGATCAGGGACCATCGGGGACCTTCAGGCAGAACATAGCTTGAAGGGAGGGTATAAGATTTATAGGGAACTTTGCTGTGCGAGGGCACAGTTTGATGTGTTAGATACAGAAAGGATGGAAAACTTGCTGAGGGCTACCAAAAGGAATTATATGGAGAGTGGAAATAAGGCTAGGATGCTCCTAGCTTGGCAGCTGAGGAAATGAAGGGAGGATAGGCTGGTCACGGGATTGTCCCAACCGGGGGGAGGGGGTGGGGGGAGAAAGTATACGCAAATGAGGATACCGTATTTCCTGGGTTATAAGTCGCTCCTAAGTATAGGTCGCACAGGTGGAAAAGTGACTTTTGTTTTTGCAAATTCAACATATAAGTAGCCCCTGAATATAGGTCACCTCTGAGTATAAGTCGCCCAATCCAAGTGCATTTAAGTGGCGCTAGACTTGAAAGTATCGCCATTTTTTACCTAACCGGTTGCTATAAATAAAAAGAAAGCAACGCCAATCATATTTAAGTGGATACATTTATTGATGCAAACACACAAAACTGCTGTTCAAAGATATATATTGTAAGTATAAACGTACTGGTTATTTTATGAGTCACTTTCAGAAAAACCCATCAAAATCTTCATCTTCAGTGTCGCTGTGGAACAGTTGACAAATTTTATGTGGCAGCTCATTACCTCCGTTTTTCTCTTTGTCGTCAGCGTCGTCATTTTCATCATCATGATCTTCATTTACCATCAAGATTGAGCCTCAGGCGGGGGATCGAGCCTCAGGCGGCAGGAGGAGCACCGGAACATCTTTACCCCAATCGGCGCCTGCAGCAGAGCTCTTAAAAGTTGGCGCCATCGGGCACGTGGTCCCTTTAGACCCGCCGCCGTCATCAGCTCTCCCCAGTCGGGGGATCAAGCCTCAGGCGGCAGGAGGAGCACCAGAACATCTTTACCCCAATCGGGGCCTGCAGCAGAGCTCTTAAAAGTTCGCGCCATCGGGCGCGTGGTCCCTTTAGACCCGCCGCCGTCATCAGCTCTCCCCAGTCGGGGGATCGAGCCTCAGGCGGCAGGAGGAGCACCGGAACATCTTTACCCCAATCGGGGCCTGCAGCAGAGCTCTTAAAAGTTGGCGCCATCGGGCGCGTGGTCCCTTTAGACCCGCCGCCGTCATCAGCTCTCCCCAGTCGGGGGATCGAGCCTCAGGCGGCAGGAGGAGCACCGGAACATCTTTACCCCCCAATCGGGGGCCTGCAGCAGAGCTCTTAAAAGTTGGCGCCATCGGGCGCGTGGTCCCTTTAGACCCGCCGCCGTCATCAGCTCTCCCCAGTCGGGGGATCGAGCCTCAGGCGGCAGGAGGAGCACCGGAACATCTTTACCCCAATCGGGGCCTGCAGCAGAGCTCTTAAAAGTTGGCGCCATCGGGCGCGTGGTCCCTTTAGACCCGCCGCCGTCATCAGCTCTCCCCAGTCGGGGGATCGAGCCTCAGGCGGCAGGAGGAGCACCGGAACATCTTTACCCCAATCGGGGCCTGCAGCAGAGCTCTTAAAAGTTCGCGCCATCGGGCGCGTGGTCCCTTTAGACCCGCCGCCGTCATCAGCTCTCCCCAGTCGGGGGATCGAGCCTCAGGCGGCAGGAGGAGCACCGGAACATCTTTACCCCAATCGGGGCCTGCAGCAGAGCTCTTAAAAGTTCGCGCCATCGGGCGCACCCGCGCCTGGCGGGCCCGCGCCTGAGGGCCTCGCCAGAGGGCCCTTTGGCACGGCCCTTAGGCAAAGGCCCTCTCAAAGGCCCACGAAACATCCAAGAATACACAGCTCCACTCCAATCCTACAACAGGACCACCCCTCATCCACCTACAAGTCTACCGTCTAAATGCACAACAAGTATACACTATCTGTCTGACCAAACTAAGCTCGGCACTATCTTCAATATAATCTCATATATTATCATTGATAGTATTCCTTTGCTACAGTTACCTGTATTGTGCTATACCTCCATTGCTACAGTTGCCTGTATTGTGCCATAACTCCATTGCTACAGTTGCCTGTATTGTGCCATAACTCCATTGCTACAGTTGCCTGTATTGTGCTATAACTTCTTTTAGCCATTGTGACCCCTATACAGCCCGCATCAATTCTCACCACAACTAGTAATCAGACACACAAGCATAGAAACTTCCTCAATAAGGATCCAAAATGTCTCTTCACCTCATCACTCTTCTTAGTTTTTTATCTTCTCACAGATTGGCTCGGTATCTCCTCGGCATACTCTCCCTCCATCAATCACATCCCTATCCACAAAAACCACGGAAAAAAATGGTCAAGCAACTCTCACCATTATCCAGCTAAGGATGCTCGCATACGACAATCCCACTTGATCCACATTGCGATACAACAAACCAGTAACTCCAAGCAACAAGGTTCCCCAACTTCCCAAAGCTTAAAATGTGCTCTCATAAATGCCCCGCTCTATTCGGAAAAAGTGGCCTGTAATCCAAGATTTAGTTACCCATCACAATCTTGACGCACTTTTGATCACTGAAACTTGGCTATCAAAAGAAGATAATGTCCTCATTAACCAACTCACTCCACCAAACTTCTCTATACATACAACACACAGAGAAAACAAGAAAGGAGGAGGATCACTCATTCTCACCAAGTCTGAACTCCTTTTCAATACGACTAACTCCTACAGCTCAAACAATCTGGATATAATCACCATAGCTAACAAGCAATGCTCCATAAACCTGGTTTACAGAGCTCCCTCAAGCTCTACGGATGACCTTCCCACCATTCTAGACTTAGCTGCCAATACCACTAATCTCAACACTCCTAATTGGATAATGGGAGATCTCAATCTCCCTTCTCTGCAGCAACATCAGTCCTCTTCACTCCTCAATGCCATTGAAAATCTTGGGTATCAACAATTAATCACGGAACCCACACATAACAAAGGAAACATTCTTGATATGGTATTCGCTCCACAATCTGCTCCTGCACAAAGCAGCAACATTATAAAGTCTATCACAGATGTACCTTGGTCAGACCACAAACTCATAAACCTACAAATTCCCTTGGGTAACACTCATCCCATAAACTACAAAACCTTGACAACACACCAAGAGCACTAACAAGAAGCTTTCGGCCCTTCAACAAGGATTTTATACTGACAAATACTCAACCACTCCTCAACAATACAACAACGCTCAACCTTGACGAGTCAATTGAAGCCTGGAACAACAGCCTCAAGTCCATTTCTCATTTACCACACAAGAAAAACATATCAAAGAAAAGAAATTCCGCACCATGGTTCTCTCCTGAGCTGCGGTCTTCACTTATGCATTTAAGGAGACTCGAAAAACGCTGGAGACGAACACTGGCCAGTGATGACCACACAATCTACAATCTCTACTTAGCAGCTCACCGCGAAGCAATCAAAAACAAGAAGAAGCAATATCACACTGATATGCTTAAAAGATCATTGAACAAACCTCGTGATCTTTTCAACCTGGTAAAATCACTATCAAAGGAACCATCTTCAGAACAAAAGGAGGAGATCCACCCTCAAGATTTTGCTGATTACTTGCAATCTAAACTTATACAGACGGATGAGCTACTGAAAACAGATGTACAAGAAACAACCTGCCAAAACTCCTTGTCTACACTTATCACTCCTTCAGCTAAATTTATTGAAGACACAATCACCTCACTCAATACCACCACCGCTCAAACCGATCCCTGCCCAGCCTTCTGGATAAAGGACCTGCGAAGTACATTTAGCCCGTTCATTGCAAGAATCATGAACCTTTCATTTACAACCGGCTCCTTCCCATCTGCTCTAAAGCTCACATCCATTAGACCACTGCTAAAAAAAAACCAAACTAGACCCAAAAAAGGCTGACTCTTACAGACCTATTGCCAGCATTCCCCTCCTAGCAAAAATCTTTGAGAAAGAGGTACAACGTCAAATTCAAGACCACATAGATTCCGCAGCCCCTCTTGACTATTTTCAACATGGCTTCAGAGAATATCATGGCGTCGAAACACTTATCACCACCCTCTTCAATAACATACTCGCCAGTATAGACAACATCCGTCAAGGCGTTGTGCTAATCTTCTTAGATATAGCAGCTGCATTTGATTCGGTAAATCATGATATACTCATTACACGGCTGAAGGAAAAAGCCATCAGTAGTTCAGCACTTGAATGGTGTAAATCTTACCTGAACACCAGAATGCAATATGTAAAAACTGCAACAGGAGAATCAAATCTCTTCCATCAGAAACAAGGCGTCCCACAAGGTTCATCTCTTTCATCTCTCATGTTTAACATATACATGCAGCCTATCTGCAATATCATCAGATCATTCAATGTTGAATGTATGATATACGCAGATGACATCCTACTTTATTTACCTTTTTCCACAATACAAATGGATTTACTGCCCATAATAAAGTGCTTTGATGCAGTCTCAGAGTGGCTTCTCTCACAAAACCTCCGCATCCAGCACAAGAAAACTGAGGTTCTCTTTGTTACAAGAGACCCCAACTTCATTCCACCATCACATATAAGTGTTAAGGGAGCTGATCTATCCACCAAAGAAACAATAAGATATCTCGGGGTCACGCTGGACCACCGACTAGATATGAAATCACACGTAGACAATATAGTAAGAGCTGTATACTTCAAGATACGCACACTTAGGCATTTACGCTCTTTACTGGACCCAGAGGATTTCAGAACCATCTTCCAAGCACTCATCTTGCCGCATTTTGATTTCGCCAATTCAATTCTACAAGGTCTCCCACAATCCACCCTAAGTTCTCTACAACTTGCTATGAACTCTGCTGCAAGGGTTCTACATGGAGCATCCAGAAATGATCATGTGACAACCAATCCTCAAGCAGCTTCACTGGCTCCCAATACAAGCCAGGCTCATATTCAAAACGCTGATTCTCACGTACAAGGCCATCCATGGCTTGTCAGCCAATTCACTAACTGACCTCATACAAACTGTACCACCAATAAGATCCAGAAGACAATCATCACTAAACACTCTAACAATGCCAAAGGCCATAACAACTTGCAGCCGATCAACAGCGAGTAGAGCCTTCATGTTTTGTGCCCCAAAACTCTGGAACTCCCTACCACCTGACATACGTGCTTTAACCGGTTTAACCCAGTTCAGAAGAGCCCTAAAATTTAACCTATTTATCAAATTTTACCCTACATAAATTTCAAAAGAATAGTCTTACCATAAACTTAACCACAATCTCCTCCTGACCCTTGCACTACTGCTATTTTATGTAAATAGTTTTTTTTCATGCTATCGAACTAATTGAATATTTATTCTATGTATATAGTTCTCCCATGTTATCCAAGTTTATACTCCTGTTATATGTAATACCGAACAGCCTGTTGTTCTGGTCTTTGTGTTCATCTGTAAACCGCGCTGATTATAAATAGTGCGGTATATAAAAAACTGAAATAAATAAATAAATAAATAAATTCTTTAGGATTTCGGCTTTTACGAAGCCGGATTTAATTGTTCGATCGCTGACAATGCTCCACGCTGTACTCACCCATTGAGCCACTTCAGAAAAAATTGTGTGGCACATACGCCCTGTAGCTGTGAAGCTGTGCTTACCGTGCGACATCCAATTTTCCCAGAGCCGACGTAAGACTATTTTGAAGCTTTTGTTGACCGAAATATCAAGTGGCTGCAGCATTTTAGTCATGCCACCAGGTACAACAATTGGGACAGTGTTAATTGATTTCAGTTTGTTCTTTATTCCTTTGGTTATGTGCACCCTCATACTATCCATTATCAATAGCACTTTATGTCTTTTAAAAAATCCGTCAGGCTGTTTGACAAAGCAGAGTACTAACCATCATGGACTCATCCATCCAACCATTGACGTCAATAACAACATTGGGAGGGAACGTTTCATGTGGCAGCGTTTTCCGTTTAAAAATCAGCATTGGCGGGAGCTTCTTGCCACTTGCACAGCAGGCCAGCACTACAGTCAAGTGTACCTTTTCATGGCCAGTAGTTTTGATGTTGACAGTCCTCTCCCCTTTTTTATTAATAGTTCGCCCTAAAGGGATGTCAAACATTAAAGGGACCTCGTCCATGTTAATGATGAAGTCAGGAGTTACACTGTACAAGTCTATTTCCGTACTTATAAACTCTCTAAAATTTTTAACCTTCTCCAAAAAATCAGGAGGGAGCTGTTGACACATGGTTGTCCTTTGTCTTATGCTTAATTGGTTGTGCAACACCACGAATGGCCACCCTTAAAACCTTCAATGTTCATTTCGCTGGCGATATCGACTGCTTTCAATCGTACCTGTACTGTTGAAAGTCTTCGTCCTTCTACCTGCCGCACTATGACTAATTCAAGCAGATGCTTTTCTAATTCGGGCCATCTTGCATTCCTGCCACAATTTGCCTTCTTGCTTCTTTTCATTAGCATGATGGAGTCCCTTTTCTTTCTCCAATCCCTAACTAATTTCTCGCTCATTCCAAACTCTCATTCAGTAGCTCTGTTACCATGTTCCTCCGCATATTTTAATTGCTTTTACTTTATACTCTGCTGTATATGCTTTCCTTTTCATCGGTGCCACCATTTCTGTATAAACAAAAAATATCATATAAATTGTAGATCAACGCTTTTAGAAGTAATTTATATTGTCTATACATAAACTGAGAAAATCTTAACTTACCTGGATACTGTTTGCAGTTTGTAAACGAACGATGGAACTTGCCAAATGGATCAAATATGTGTATTGGGAAGTTATTTATAGGCCAAACAGTTACTTTGATGTAGGTAACGAAATTGGCAGTTATTTTGATGTAGGTCACGAGGGCCATTCTATTGAATCAGATGCCTCAGATAAGGGCTTGTTCGATAATTGGGCTAGGCATATTTAGGCAATCACGGATGTCGTTTTAATGAATCGTTTCCTCCGATGAAGGCTTTGAGAATTGCTGATACATTGTTAATTCCAGTTGTATTTTGAATTAAATTTTAACCATTGAGATCTGTCTTATACGTAAGGAAAGTTGTTTTATATTGTGATTTCAATGCAGACATGTCAATTCAGCGGAGCTTCTTGTGTGTAGTATCTATGCTGAGAGGCTAAGTTCTGGTTGGTGATTGTTTGTGCTTCCTTTTCACATGTTGGCTGGATCGAAGTTGTATGTAAAGTTAGCATATAAGTCGCTCTGGAATATAAGTCGCACCCGGAAATTCATTGTAAAAAAACGTGACTTATAACCCAGGAAATACGGTATGTGCGTGGAGTTCCAGAAGTTCTATGACACGGAGGAAATGGGAGCCCCGATTCAGGTGGCCCAGTATCTACAGAGGACGACCTTACCTAGACTAACAGAGGAGGAGACTGAGGGATTGGGAAAGGAGCTACATCCTGAGGAAGTGGCGGACGTGATACGTAGCCACCTCCGGGGTAAAGCAGCGGGGGAGGACGGGCTGCCGGCCAAATACTATCATTCTATCGTGGTAGATATAGCCCCAACACTAGCAAGGATATTTTCGGGAGCCCTCCGGGGGGGAACAGTTCCCCAAGACCTTTGCGCAGGGGAACATAATAGTCATCCCTAAAAAAGGGAGAGCGTGAGACCAATGCGGAAACTACCGACCAATAGCGCTGATAAATTGCGATGCAAAGCTGTTTGCGAAGATATTGGCCCCTAGGTTGGAAGCAGTACTTCTGAAACTAATACACCCGGATCAGACCAGATTCTTAAAGGACAGGTTCATATCTGATGACGTCTGCCGTGCAATGAACTTGCTTCACATAGTAAAGGAGAGGGGAGAAAGAGCATTATGTGTGGCGTTAGACGCCAAGAAGGCATTTGACAGGGTAGAGTGGGGGGTTTTATTTGCCATGCTGGATCGCCTCAATATTGGTGAGGGATTTAAAAGGGGAATAAAGGCTCTTTACGCTGCCCCCACGGCAAGGGTGTTGGTAAATGGGCATCAATCAGATCAGTTCCAGCTTCACAGAGGAACGCGGCAGGGTTGCCCCCTGTCCCCCATTCTTTTTGCAATAGAAATAGAGGCGCTGGCAGCGCGAGTGAAAGGGAACGCCGAGATATGCCCAATAAAGGTGAAATGGGGTGAACAGAAGATAACACTATATGTGGACTACACACTGATATTTCTTCCCAGGCCTGAGAAATCTATACTCCTCCCTACTGGCTGAAATAGATGAGTTTGCAAAGGTCTCAGGTTTTAAAGTTATCTTAACTAAAACCGAGGCTTTGGCCTTGGGGGATTGCGACCCCGAGATATCCTGGACTTCCCGTTTCAATGGGCAGCAAAGGACACCAAATACTTAGGGGTCAAATTATCTGCTGATCTTAATGATTTATTCAGGCTTAACTACATCCCTTTAGTCAAAAAAGTGGGAGAGGAGATGGGGAACTGGTGACAACTAAACTTGAGTTGGATGGGTCGGATTGCTGCACTGAAGATGAATATCATTCCCAGGTTTTTGTTTCTGTTCTCCCAGCTCGCAATTTGTATAACAGCGCAGTTGTTAAGGGAATGGGAGAAAAGACTATGGAGTTCTGTCTGGGGGGTGGGAAGGAAAGCCAGGGTGGGAGTGAACAGGGTGGTGAAATCAAGGGAGCAAGGTGGGATTAGATTTCCCTCAATAAGGTGGTATTACAGGGCATCAGTGCTAAGGGCCTTGAGGGAGCATTATTGTTGGAATAGGGAAGCAGCCTGGGTGGATATAGAACAGGCTCTCTTAGCTCCACAGTCAATTTTCGAATGGGTGGAGGGGAAGGAAAAGGGAAAGGGGGTTGCCAAGGCCTTCAGCCATTTCTCAGGGCAGTAAGACAGGTCAGCAGGGGCGAACAGAAAAGAGGCACGCTCCCTGCAATGGTTAGTAGGTGGACAAAACTCAGGGATATCCATCCTTTTTCAACAGAGGAGTTTGGGACGTTAAGACAGAATTTGACAGTGTTGGGAATGACCCGTTTTAGTGATCTACTGGAGGGGGGGGGATGCTAAGTATGCAAGCAGTGGAGGGATGTCTTGGGAGGAAGGTGCCCTTTTATCAATATTTCCAGCTGAGGCATTTCATTTCCCTCCCAATTGTAATGGATAATTTGATGAGACCTAGCACTTCTTTGGAGAAGGCCTTATATAAGGGTGAGAGAATGAAGGGAGTACTGGCAAACCGTGTAAAACTCATTTAGAGGGGGCAGGGGCGGAGCATGAGGGGGGGTGGGAGAAATGGTTGGGGCGGCAACTGGGGGAGAAAACGTGGCTAGGCATCCATAAAGGAATATCTAAATACACCTGGGTCACATCCTGGAGGCAGACACAGTTCCAAATAGTCCATAGGACGTATCCAGAGGAATAAAGAGAAAAGGAAGGAGAGCCTCCTATGTTGGCGGGGTTATGGAGAAATAGGCATGTTTTTTCACATGTGGTGGGAGTGTTCTCAGATTAAGGGTTACTGGGAAGAGGTGGTTATTGAAAATCAGGGCCATATGGGGGAAAGAGGTGCCTAAGGATCCGGTGGCGGTGTTGCTGGGTACCCTAGGGGGTGCAGAGCAATTAACAATGGTGGTGCAGAAAATGCTCCTGGTGGTAGCGTGGAGGTCGGATACAGCTCAAGGCCCTGGGGTAGAGGAGTGGTAGTCCAAGATGGGCGAGGCTGAGATTTGATCGTATCTCCTTCAACCTTAAGAGGCAGGGCGAGAAATATGAAACAATATGGGGTAAACTAGCTGAAAGTTTGAAGGAGATGTCTTCTCAGGTAGATCAAGAGGGGAGGATGGCCAGGATGTCACATACGAGTGGGGAAGTGCGGGGTCACATCGAGCCACATAATGGTTAAGTTTAAGTTCAGTTTGACAGTGTTATACCTGTTTTATGTATTTTTGTATTGTTGAATTTGGAGAGGTTGGGATCAGAAGAGGTAGGCTACCGGTAATGACACAGGTCTATCCGAGCACAGGAACAGTTGGATCAAGGACAGCTCCGAGGGTATAAAAAATGGAAATGAAGAGAGATTAAGAAGTGGATGTAGGAAGATAAGGGGAATGGTTCTGTATGGTATGAAATGAGAACAAAGGGTGTATATTTTATGAAATGTGAAAACACTCAATGTAGCAGTGTATCTTATGTAAAAGTGATTGAGTTGTCTGTATGATTATATTCCACAACTAATAAAAACGATTGTTAAAAAAAAATGAGGGAGGGGCGCCAATTTATAGGATGCAGGGGGGTGCTAGAAACCCTAGCACTGGCCTTGGTTTAGATCCTTCATAGCCATTCTGCCAAGAGTGATGCGTTATTGGATTTCCTGACTGCCTGTCATTTCTTTACTGATAGTTGATCCAAGTAGGTTAAAGTTGTCAACTATTTCAATTTCTTCTCCATCAATGATGAACTTATTGATTTTGCCAGTTGTCAGGATCTTTATCTTCTTTACATTACTGTAAGGTGCTTGCCCATTTAAGACTATGGGTGGCATTTTCTAAGGCATTTACACAGGTAACTGCCCTAGTATCAGTGTAAATGCCTTAACCGGGATTTTCCAAAGTCACCTACATGGATAGTGCCTTTGGAAAATCCCGGCTAAGTCCCCAACGCACCCATATGCAAGGCGGTTAACATTGGGGTGTGTTGGGGGTGTTCTGGGGCAAAGCAGGGGCATAGGTTTTTCCTCGCCTATTTTCCAGGGAAGGAACTAAGCGGGTAACATCGAAAATCGCTGCTACCCACTTAGCCTCGGCGACTGCCAGCATGTCCAAGCAAATCTGGATTTTCACTTTCATTGCCGTGGAAGTGAAAATCCAAGTTAAGGGGTTCGGCAGACAGGCTATGCGCCAACACTGCACATAGCCTATCCAACTGAAAATCGGGCCCTATGTTCCTTGATCCTGAGAAGCAAATGTTTCAGATAGTCTTCACTTTCAGCCTGTGGTATCATCAGCATAGCAAAGATTGCTGATGAGTCTTCCACCAATCTTCACACCTTGGTTGTTTTCATACAGTCCTGCTTCTCTGATGATTTGTTCTGCATACAAATTAAACAGATAGGGGGAAGTATACAGCCTTGTCTTACACCTTTGTTGATTTTAAACCATTCTGTTTCTCCTTGTTCCGTTTGAACTGTTGCTTCTTGATCAATGTACAGATTGTGCAAGAGAATGATCAGGTGTTCTGGTATACCCATGCTTCTCAATGTGGCCCAGAGTTTCTCATGGTTTACATAGTCAAAAGCCTTGCTGTAGTTAATAAAACACATATAGATATCGTTTTGGTATTCTTTTGTCTTTTTCAAGGATCCATCTCACATCCAAGATGATGTCTGTCATTCCTTGCCCTTTCCTAAACCCTGCTTACACTTCGGGCATTTCTCATTCTAGGTGTGGTTGTAGTCTGCTACAGTAGAATCTTACTGACATGTAGGATCAGAGCGATTGTGCGATAATTTCCACAGTCATTTGGATCACTTTTCTTTAATATTGGTATAAACGCTGATCTTTTCCAGTCAGTTGGCCAGTAGTGGTAGTAGTAGTAGAAATAATGTAGAAGTTTCCTCTTGCAGGCAAAAAGTGACAGTATTCCCAAATGTGGCAAAGTAAAACAATTGAGGAGAGAAACCTTTTCCTGTTTCAAGCAGTTCCCCTGCAAATGTCTAGTTTGCCATAGGACAAATAGGCACACTTTTTTGATCCAGTTCAACTAGCAAGTTTTCTTAAAGACAAAATTTCCAATTAATGTTTTATTTAGCAGTCAGAGGGTTAGGGTTTGATAAGCAAAGGATCGGTAAATATTGTAATATCACGGCCGCCTATCCTTAAATTTAAATTTCTTTTTGTTGTTTTTAATTGCTTGTTTTCTTTTTCCCTGTGGGTGCCCTGGATGTTTCTCTATTATGTGGGCGTTTGATTTCCTTTAGAATTAGCATGGACAGAGTTCGATGCCTATAGGTTTCATGATTTACTTTCAATAAAAAGAAATACAGAATCTGAGAAAGTTGCAGTCATTTTTAGAAAGTTCCTAACAGTTTTATTCCAGTAAAGGACTTATGCAGTAAAGCATAGTTACTCACCTGTAACAGGTGATCTCCAGGAACAGCAGCAATTTAGTCCTCACATATGGGTATCGTCGGTACCGATGGAGCCTGCGCGGGAACGCTCCCCAACGTCCAATTAGAAAGCTTTTCGGAGCATCCCACAGCGCCTGCGTGCTGCCTTCCCGCCTTTCCCAACTGCCTCTCTCCAATTGAGTTTTAAAGCTGAGACAAAAAGAGAGAGAGAGAGAGGGAAAGAAAAGAAAAGAGAGATACAACTCCTAAGGGAGGTGGGTGGGTTGTGAAGACTAAATTCCTGCTGTTCCTGGAGATCACCTGTTACAGGTGAGTAACTATGCTATCTCCAGGAACAAGCAGGAAAGTAGTTTTCACATATGGGGACTCCCTAGCTGCAGATGCCAGGGAGAAACCCCAGAAGTTGTGTGCCCCTGTGAAAGGGCTCCACTTCCCCCCATGGTTCTCTGGCATCCTACTGGGAAGGTGGGTAGGAGTTGATTAAGTATGGAACAGGTGTCGTAGAACAGCCTGACCAAACAAGGCATCCCGGCGGAAGTCCTTGTCTAAGCAGTAATGGGCTGTGAAGGTATGAACCGAGGTCCAAATAGCTGTTCGATAGATGTCGTCAATAGACACAGAGTGTAGATGAGCCATTGAGGTTGCCATGGCTCTCACATTGTGAGCTTGACATGGCCTTCCAGAGAAAGGTTCTTACTCTGATAGGCAAAAGAAATACACTGTGCAATCCAGTTGGACAATGTTCTCTTGGAGACTGGAAGTCCCAAATGAGAAGGATCAAAAGCAACAAAGAGTTGGGAGGACTTTCTATGTTGCTGTGTCCTCTGTAAGTAAAAGGCAAGTGCTCTTTTACAGTCCAAAGTATGAAGATTCCTTTCTGCATTTGAAGCATGAGGCCTTGGAAAAAATACAGGCAGGTAAACTGCCTGGTTTAAATGAAAAGGTGAGACCACCTTTGGCATAAAGTGTGGATGAGTCCTAAGGACTACCTTATCATGATGGAACCTCGTGTAAGGAGGATCAGCAACTAATGCTTGCAATTCACTGATGCGACATGCTGATGTGATTGCAATGAGAAAGATAACTTTCCAGGAAAGGAATTTCAAGGAGGTAGTAGCTAAAGGTTCAAAAGGCGGCTTCATGAGTTGCCCAAGAACCAGATTCAGGTCCCATGCCACTGGAGGTGGCCTAATGGGAGGCTTAGTTAGAAGAAGGCCCCTCATAAATCTCGCTATGAGAGGATGAGAGGAGAGAGGAAATAGGTTGCCCATTTAAAGGCTTTAAAGAAGCTGAAATAGCACTTAAATGGACTCTTACTGAGTTAGTCTTAAGTCCTGCATTAGATAAATGAAGGAGATACTCCAGTAATGATTCCAGAGGTATCGCAGAGGGGTGAAGATCCTTTCGTGAACACCATATGGAAAATCTTTTCTACTTAAAAGCATAAGAACATCCTGTGGAAGGTTTCCTGGAAGCACAAAGGACGTCCCTTACTTGTTGAGAAAGGTTAAGACCATGAAGGTCTAGGCTCTCAGCAACCAGGCCCTGAGATGCAGAGAGTGGGGATTGGGATGCCACAGCATCCCGTCCTCCTGAGACAGGAGATCTGGAGCAGATCCTAACTCCAGAGATGGAGCTTGAGAGAGATGCAGGAGCAGAGGGTACCACACCTGCCGTGGCCAATGTGGAGCTATGAGAATCATGTGGCCTTTGTCTCTCTGAAGCTTGAATAGGGTCTTGGGAATTAGGGGAATGGGTGGAAAGGCATATAGGAAGTCCTGACCCCAATGGAGGAGGAAAGCATCCCTGACCTGAGAACCCTGAGCTGGAATTCTGGAACAGAACGGGGAAGTTTGGCATTCAACGGACTTGCAAAGAGGTCTATGTCCGGAGTTCCCCAAATTTGAAAAATGTTTGCTACCTGGTCTGCATGGAGAGACCATTTGTGTGGAAGCAGAACTCGACTGAGTCTGTCTGCCCAAGAGCTTTGAATGCCTGGCAGATACACCACAAGGAGATGAATCTGATGCTCTCTGGCGAGGGCCCAAAGTCGCAATGCTTCATTGCAAAGTGACAGAGAGCCTGTTCCTCCCTGCTTGTTCAGATAGAATATAGCTACTTGATTGTCCGTCTGAATTAGGACTGTCCTGTAACTGAGCTGGGTATGGAACACTCGAAGAGCAAGGAAGATTGCTCTGAATTCTAGGAGACTGATATGTAAGTGGGTCTCCTGTGGAGTCCAGGTGCCTTGGGTAGAGAGATCTTGCAGATGAGCTCCCCAACCTACTTGTGAGGCATCTGTTGTTAGAATGACCTGGAATAGGGGTTGCTGGAAAGGGGACCCCACCAACAGGTTTTGGGTTGACTGCCACCATTGTAAAGACAAAATAAGGCGACTTGTGTTTGCTATTTTGTCTGATAGGCAGCCTGATGCCTGAGTCCACTGAGCGGATAGAGTCCATTGGGCTGCTCTCATATGGAGGCGAGCATAGAGAACCACGTGCACAGAGATGCCATGTGGCCTAGTAGCTGTAACATTTCCCGAGCAGTGAGATGAGTTTTTAACACTGCCTGGGAGGCTAACTGCACAATGCGAAGGCAGCGGGCCTGTGGAAGATAGGCCCTTGCTTTTCTGGTATCCAGCAGAGCTCCTATAAACTCTAAAGACTGAGTGGGAGTTAGGCTGGATTTTGGGATGTTTATGACCAGGCCCAAATACTGAAGGATACGCATTGTGCAAGATAGGGAAATTCTGGCCTCTGACTCTGATGGGGCTCGAATGAGCGAGTCTTCTAAGTAGGGGAAGACAAATATTCCTAGAGTGCGAAGAAATGCTGCCACTACAGCCATGCATTTCGTAAACACCCTTGCAGCTGAGGCCAGGCCAAAAGGAAGCACCCTGTATTGGTAGTGCTTTCCTTGAAAAAGAAAACGAAGGAACCTTCGGTGAGTTGGATGGATGAGAACATGAGTGTACGCATCCTTGAGATCTAGAGAACAAAGCCAATCCTGACTCTGAAGGTATGGCAGCAGAGTTCCCAGAGAAAACATCTTGAATTTCTCTTTGAACAGGAATTTGTTCAGTTCTCTGAGGTCTAAAATGGGTCTGTGTCCCCCCGTTTTCTTTGGAATAAGGAATAAGGGGAGTAAAACCCTGTAACCTGTTGGGAAATGGGTACGTCTTCTATTGCCCCATGGGCAAGAAGTAAACTGACCTCTTGACTCAACTGAGTGTTGAGAGAAGCCTGAGAATTGAACTGTTTTACCACTGTAGGAGGGGGCATGTTGAAAAAATGAAGCTTGTACCCTCCTCATACAATGGAAAGAGTCCATTCTTCTGCTGTTATCTGCCCCCATCTGGGGGCAAAATGACACAGCCTTCCTAGGATGGTGGAAGGCTCTGGCCCGTTGGCCAATTTCTTTAGATGGGAGTCAAAGCCCCTGTGGAGGCTGAGTCTGCTGGGCCGGTTGAGGCTTAGCAGTCTTTGCTTTCCTTTGCTTTGGGGGCTGCTGTCCCCTTCGGGCGGACTGACCTGCAGAATTCCCCTGCTGGGTATAGGAGGGGTTAAACCTCTTCTTTTTAGAGAAGAATGGTTTCTTATAGGATTTTCTCCTTGCAGGATCAGCTGTAGCCTTGGATAGTCTATACAAAGTTGTGTTTTCAGCATCCAGCTCATTAGCTTTCTCTTGCCAATTTTTGCCAAAGAGATTTTCACCTGTACAAGGGATATTCCCCAGTTTGTCCTGTACCCAGAGTTCTAGGTCAGATGCCTGGAGCCAGGCAATCCTACGAGCACCTATGGCAATGGCAGAGGTTCTGCTTATGCACTCAAAAGCTGCACGATTAACAAACTTGGAAACATCCTGGGCATGTTTGACAAGTGTAAGATAATTCTGCCTCTTATCATCAGGAAGGAGAGGGCTCATAAGCTCTAGATCTCCTGTAACCTCTTTAAGGAACATTCCCATATATAAGATGTAGGAACTAATCCTGGCAGAAAGCATAGAGGCCTGGAATGTTTGACGCCCAAAGGCATCAAGAGTCCTACATTCACGTCCTGGAGGATTAGATGCATGTCTTTTTGCACTCTTGATCCTTCTCATAGCTGACTCCACCACTATGGAGTGGTGTGGCAACTGAATTTTTTGAAACCCAGGACAAGGAGGCACTCAATACATGGTATCCAGCCTACGGGAATGAGGAGAGGTGGTAAGAGGTGTTTCCCACATTCTTAACATGATATCCTGCAAGATCTCATGAATAAAGTAGCCGCTTCCTTGGGAGCTTTAGGATATTGTAAAATCTCGAACTCTGCTCTGGGCTCTGTTTCAGGAGCCACTGTGATGGAAAGACGTCTAGCCACCTCTCTGATGAAATCCTGAAAGGATATATCCTCTGGAGGAGACATCCTATATTTAGGAGAAGAAGGCTCCTCAGAGAGAAGTACTCCGGCATCGACAGAGCTGTCAGAGTCCTCAGAGTCATCGTAGGATTCAAAATATCTTCTGTCCGGGTGCTCTTGTAAAGCACGGTACCGGTACCAATAAAAGTCGGTACCGGAGGGGTCCGGTACCAGCCTGTCGATACCGGAGGAAATAGCATGACTCGGTGTTGGAAGCACACTCGCCGATGTCGATGCTGTCGGTACCGGTACCGATATTGGTGCCGGAATCGGTGTCGATACCGGTTGAGCTGTCTGAAGAGGTCCCGAAGGCACTGATGCCGCAAGGAGAGCCGCCAGACTGCGCTCAATAGCCAGGAATCTCTGGTAAATTGACGCTGCCGATGCCTGGGTGTTGGTACCGGACGAAGCGGTCGGTACCCCAGAGCATGGCCCAGTAGTTCTGCTGAGGTAGAGGCCTCAGAACATCCTGGAGCTCCGATAATGCTTTCGAAGCCGAAACCTCCCGCCGGGGCAATTTTGCCGGTACAAGTCCCTCAAGGGCAATGCCAGAGGCATCTCAATACTTGGAAGGAGATCTACCCTTTGGGGACTGGCCAGATTTATGTTTGGTTACCTGAGATCCATGGGAGGAAGACGAAGCCCTGGAAGACGTTGATGCCATGGATGCTGCATCGGAGGGAAAAAGAGTGCTAAGCTTAGCAGCTCGGTTCTGCCGACTCCTCTTCGACATCATCCCACAGGCAACACACTCCGAGATGGAGTGGTCAGGACCTAAACATTTGAGGCACCACTCGTGAGTGTCGGTGAGGGAGATGGTACCGCCACACTTGGAACACTTTTTAAAACCCGAAGCGGGTTTTTCCATGTTGAGGAAAAATTGGGCCTAGTGCCCAAAATGGCGCGTGGCAACTGAGAGAAAAAAGACTGGAAAATCCAGATAAAATATTTAAATTTTTTTTTTTTTTTTTAAGAAAGAAAGAAAGAACCGGCGGTACCAGTATAGCGTCGAGGAAGGCAGATGCTACCACAAAAAAGAATGAAAAATATGGGATAATTTCTGCGGTGACAGGAAAACGACCTGCTGACTCCGCGGAAAACGAAGAACTGGAGAGAGGCAGTTGGGAAAGGTGGGAAGGCAGCACGCAGGCGCTGTGGGATGCTCCCAAAAGCTTTCTAATTGGACGCTGGGGAGCGTTCTCGCGCAGGCTCCGTCGGTACCGACGATACCCATATGTGAAGACTACAATCCTGCTTGTTCCTGGAGATACATTATTCCCATAGACATATGGGGGAAGGGAGGGTAATTGTTTTAAAAGTCATATTATTGTACAACCCGCTTTATGGACAGAAAAGGGCTTATGTAAAATGCCTTGGCACATATGCACTGACAAGACCGCCTATACTCATGTGCATATCACATGTGAGCACTGCCAGGGGAGCAGCTGTATATTTTATAAACATACACAGAGAAAACATTCACATATTTACACTTTTGGAGCGGGTGTAAATTTGTGCGTGACCATGTGCACATTATCAGGTCTAGCTCTGACAGCCCATTTTATAAAAGCAAATAGATATCTTTTTTGACTTTACACATAGGTGCCATGTTATAAAATCAAGCCCAAAATGGAAGAAAACCTTTAGTGCATCAGGCTTCAGTTGGTGAAGCTTTTGGTTAGGATATTGTGCTATTTTGGCTTATCTGTGAATAGATTTGTAAATAAAGGAGTAAAAAGATCTTGTGGACAGGAGCGACTGGAATCCAGTTTTGTACCTTTTCCTGATGATAATGTAATAGACTCTGAAGCATTGAAAAAATCTGTAGTAAAAGAAGCAAAATACATATATTATTTATTTATTGGCACTTAACAACAACAACAATTATGCATAATCCAGCAAATTGCTGATCTTGGCAGATTACATCCTGACATTCATAAAATATCACAAGCATAAAGGTAAAAACCAACAAACCCTTAATCATCTTACTCATCAGAAGAGTAAAACAGTGATCCAAGCCCAACCAAAGGTTTGATGAAAAAATAAAACCTTCACCTTTTTACCTACAGTTGATGAGACACAATCAGTTTCCTCTGTATTTTTAGACAGGAATAACTCGTAGTAGATTTCATTCTCAAAGTATTGAATCATATGCATTTGACTTCATTTTGATTTTGTTATATAGAACATTGTAAATAAAATCCATGATGTAGGCACTGCTGTATTGAAGCACAGCCATACAAGGTTTTCCTCTGTTTTATTATTTTTGCAATGTAAATTTGTTTTTTTCTTTGTTTAAGAAATAGGGATTTGCTCCATTGTATTCTTAATGTTTGAATTTTTCTTTAATAAACATTTACTTACAGACTACTGGAGTTTATTATTTCTTTAATTCCTTGGGAATAGTTAATCCACTTATGCTTCCATCCCACCAATCTTCGTCTTCACTCAGAGTATTTTTAACCTGTTTTTTTCACTATTCTACCCTCCCCCCCCCCCCCCCGAGATACTAGAGACCAAATGGGCCAAAACAGTATCTCAAGTACTCAAGGAACATTCAAGAAAAAGGTCTTGTATTCATTTCCTACCTCATGTGTCTTTCTGCTTCTCTGTGTGGTGGGGAGGGGAGGAGGCAGGAGGGTGAAATTAGGCCTTACCTGCTAATTTTCCTTCCTTGAGTCCCTCCAGTCCAGTCGAGCCAGTTGTCTCTCCCCACCAGCAGCTGGGGGCTGAGAATGACTAACTTTGGTGATGTCACCATACGTGTATAAACTACCTGTCGCTCCCACCAAAGCCAGAATCCTACTGACCAAGCAAATCCAAAAAGACCTAACTAAAGAACCAAACAGGATAGACAGAAAGAGCTAACCACCTCATATCCTAACTGATCGTAATGTATCAAAACCTAACCTGCTGCATTTCTTATGTTCTCTCTTCCTTGTTTTGTTTCATTGCTTCTTTTCTCTTTTTTTTTTTTTTTACTCTGGTCAAACATGTGACCTGACAAACTGAGAGCACACCAGCAGCCCATCCGAGAGACCTCCCGAGCAGATGTGAACCCAGCTGAAAAACCATTGATGTCCTCTGCTAAAACCGGGCTCGCTAACACACCGAAACTGGGAGAGCTCTAGTCTGGACTAGAAGGACTCAAGGAAAAAAATGAGCAGTTAAGGCCTAATTTCACCTTCCTAATCCATCCAGTCCAGTCCAGATGAGCAGGATGTACCAGAGCAGTCCTAGACCATTGCAGTACCCATGAGCATGGACTACAACATGAGGCCCTGAACCTTGCATCCCGAGTCGCACATCCACCTTCAGCAAGAAAGGTAGAACTGGTTGAAGGACCACCTTTTCCCTGGAAATCAGTAAGAACAGTTCATGACATTAGAGTGCCTGCAGCTCTGAAATTCACCTAGTCAAACAAATGGCCACCAAGAAAACTGTTTTCAACGTAAGATCTTTAAGGGAGGCCATAGCCAATGGCTCAAAGGATGCCTCCATCAAAACTAAGAGGACCAAATTAAGGTCTGAAGGTGGCAACAAAAAGTGTCACAGAGGGTGACTTGTTTAACCACCCGAAGGAATTGGAACATCCCAGTAACAGGCCAGTGTGGCCACTTGCACCTGTAATGAGCTAAGGGCCAGCCCCTTCTCGAGACCACTCTGCAGAAAGGCCAGAATCCCTGGTAACACAGCTGTCAATGCTCTCAGCACATGCTCCTTGCACCAATTCTTGAAGGTTCTCCAAACATGCGCATAGGACAAAGAGGTTGAGAGCTTCTGGGCCCACAGCAGCATTGTTATAACCTGCTCCATGCACCCCCTGTTTCCCAACCTCGCCCTTTCAAGAACTAGGCCGTAAGCGTGAATCAATCCACCTGTGGCATGAGGATCAGGCCTTGCGACAACAAGTTGGTCCTCGCCAGCATCCACCACAGCTGGCTATGTAGGGCTGGTACCCCTGCAATTCTGCGGCTGCAGATCTCCGGCCTGCTCAGATGCTAAAGCCTGAACCAAAGCTGACCAAACAAGATGGTTTCCTGCTGCAAGAAATTTTGCTGTGTTTCCAGTCTCAGACCTGACCTTCAAGCAACTGCTTGCCAAGTGTTTATATGTGTTCATACTGAAGGCCATTGTTCCTGGCTAATTCACTGCCCAGATGCAACACCTGCTTCTCCAGCCCTTATCTATAGATGATTCTACTGGCCTTGGACACTTGTACCTATGCCCAGAAACTACATACTGTTTCCTCCACTTGACATCTTACTATGAACCCTTTTGTCTGCAGGAAAGATGCCTCCTAATTCGCTGAGAACTCTTCGGATTGTCTCATGCCAACCAATTACCAAAAAGTTGTAAGGACTCATCACAAAGAATAATAGTCTGCACAGAACTTTCGCGCCTTTTTGTGCTCTGTGTGCCTTGTGTTTTCTACCTTGTCTGTCTGTAAGACAGATACACACTAGGTGTGTACAAGGCCATTCTCCTAAGGACAGAGATAAGACTTTCACAGATACAAATGAAGTCCTAAATATGTACACACTGGAGGAGAGGAGGGGCAGGGGAGATATGATTCTGACCTTTAAATAATTAAAGAGAAATAATGAACAAACAAACCTCTTCCAAAGATGGGGAAGCTGTAAAACTAGAGGGCATAACATGAAGCTGCAAGGGGGTAAATTGAAAGGCAATGTCAGGAAATTCTTTTTCACTGAAAGGGTGGTGGATGCTTGGACTGCCCTCCCGATGGAAGTGCTGGGGGCAAATACAGTGACAGAATTCAAAATGGCATGGGACAGACACAGTGGATCCCTTTACAGCAACAGGATATAATCAAAATAAACTTAACTATCTAATTTCTCAGCATACAGGGGTGTCCTACATGGAGCGGTGGGTTCACCCCCTAAAACAAAGACATGGGGAGGGGTGGCCTGCACGGAGCGGCAGGTGCGCCTACTCTTGCCATCTTACTGGGCAGACTAAATGGACCATCTGCTGTCATTTACTATGTTACCTCTGGTTCTGTGTTCTCATGTGGCTCACCTCTGAAAGGGCTGTAGCCTGCGTTATCTAGCCTAGCTGCCTCTCTGGACCCTGTGCTGCTCCAGAGACTTTTGGGACCCAGCCACAAGAGTTCCAGCAAGAGCTAAGGTACAGTCTTATTTCTCCTCCTCTGGGAGGGCAGTGGTTAGCTAGAAACTAATTTTCATAATTCTTCTGAATGCACAGTGAATCAGTGACCTCTGGTTACTAATAAGTGATTTATCACTTTGTCTAACTGTAATCATTGTGCTGCTATAACTTGCTACCTCATATTTCAAATTATAAATCTATGTCTGTATATTTTTTTTACCTTGCTACCCATAATAAACATAATGTGTATACAGACGAGGCTCCTTCTTGGCTCATAGCCAGTATACTCATAGAACTTTGGGCCGGGTATTAGTAGCTAATTTCCCCTGGACAAAACTGAGAACATAATTTATTTTTGTTTGCTACTAATAATCCCTACAGCCACCAGCAGATGTGTCAGATCTACATACCATGGCCAATGTGGCCAATCCGGTGCAATGGGAATCACCAAGCCCACATGTGCTTCAATGCACTGCAGAACCTGACCTATCAACACCCACAAAGGGAACACATAGAGAAGGTCCCCCCACAGCCAAGGCTGTACCAATGTATCCAGTCCCTCAGACATTCCTTCTCTCCTGTGACTTCAAAAGCATGCTGCCTTCACATTCTCGGTCCATGACAGGCTCTCCCCATCATCAGACTACCTTGTCGAAGATGCCAGGATCGAGGGACCACTTGCCCGGATCCAAATGATGTTGGCTAAGAAAGTTGGCCTGCATATTTTCTGTCCCCACAATATGCACAGCTAAGAGGGTGAGTAGATGGCTTTCTACCCAGGCTTGGATGAGCAACCTCGTCCACCAGTATGACACTTCCGGTCTCTCCTTGTCTATTCAAGTACATCACTGTTGTCACATTGTCTGAAAACATCTGCACCATCCTCCCATGGAGAAGCATGTGAAAACGATGTAGGGCCAGAAACACTGCTCACATCTCCATGTGATTGATGGACCATTCGCTCTCCTTGCTGGACCACTGACCCTGTATTACCTGGATCAAGCAAAGTGCTCTCCAACCAGACAAACTAGCATCCATGGTTAGAGGAATCCATTCGGGTGCCTCCAAGAGCATCCCTGCCAGGAGATTCACCAGCACCAACCACCACTGGAGAGCCCTCCACGTGGCTAGTGGACATGCCAACGTGATCAACAGCTCCTGCCTTTGAGGAGACCAGCACCCAGGAGTGCTAGTTGTAGGGACTCGCATGTGCACACAAGCCCAAGGTACCAACTCCAATGTGGCTGCCATTGATCCCAACAGTTGGAGATAATGCCATGCCAGTGGAGCAGGGAGCCAAAGGAACTGTTGCACCTGGAGCTGCAGCTTCTGTACTTGGTCCTCAGGCAAGGATATGCATCCCACAGCAATCTGGAACCGTGCCCCTAGATGCACCAAGTGGCTTTTGGCAAAGTTGATCACCCAGCCCAGCTGTTGAAGGCAAGCAATCACCCACTGGGTGGCCTTTCTGCTCTCCTTGGCTGACTTTATCTGAATCAGCCAATCATCAAGGTAGGGGTGCACCAGAACCCTTTCCAATGCACAGCGGCTGCCACAATCACTATCACACCTTGGTGAAGGTCTGAGGAGCTCTGTTGAGACTGAATGGCAAGACACGAAACTGTAAATGATCCACTGGTACTGCAAAGTGGAGATACCTCTGATATTCCTTTCATATGGGAATGTGCAGATACACCTCTGTGAGATCGAGTGCTGTCAGAAACTCTCTTGAATGCACTACTACAATAACAGTGAGCAGTGTCTACATAAAGAAGTGCAGGACTCTGAGCATCCTGTTCACATGCTTGCGTCCAGGATAGGCCGGAAAGCTCCCTCTTTTTTGGGAACCACAAAATAGATGGAGTATCGATCACTTCTGTGTTGGTCTTCGGGTATCAGCACCACCACCTCCAACTGCAGCAGCTGAAGAGTGTCCCAGACCACCACCGCCTTTCCTGGAGTCCTGCACAGTAACTGTATGAAGCAGTCAAACATTGCCACGCAAACTCCAGCGCATAGCCCTCTCAAATGACCTCCAGAACCCACTGAGTGGAGGTGATCTAGGTCCATGTTGGCAGAAACTCCTGAAGGCGCCCCCCCCCCAAGGGTTCCGCCAAGCCCTGGGCCCTCCTCTCTTCATTGGGGCTTCTTGGGGGTTATAGCTGTGGTGGAGTAATAGCCCCTTCTGACTCCTCTGCCACCCTGAAAAGATGGGTCCCTACTCAGGTACCGTGACCTCTGAAAGGGAGCAAAATGGGTGGCCCAAAAACAACAGAAATGCCGTGGCTGCCCTCTTCTATGTGCTGATCCCTTGGCTGGCTTAGGCTTATCCTCTGGGAGCTTAGAGCCCTTAGATTCTCCTAGCTCCTTGACCAATTTTTCCAATGCCTCCCCAAAGAGAAACTTACCCTTGAAGGGAAGCATCTGTGGCCCAATTGCAAAGCCATAGGAGTCTCTGCACCACAATCACTGAAGCCATACTCTTAGAGGGTGCCCTAATCAAATCATAAAACACATCTGCCAGAAAAGCGGCCCCGACTCCAGACATGCCACCTCCAGAGAAATCTGCTATAACTGGCCATTTGGATTTGTCAAGATCTATGCCCAGCACAGGCTTGCTCAAGACACGTAGGCTCCACAAATGGAGGCCTGCAACATCAAAGCGTTGATGTCAAATGCCTGCTTAAGAAGTGCTTCCAACCTGCTTATCCTGGGGGCCCTTCAAAGCTGCACCCCCTTCCACTGTAATTGTAGACTTCTTTGTTATGGTGGATACCACCATGTCCACTTTTGGGGACTTTGTCTCCTCCTCTTGGTCCGGTAGCAGTATAACCGAGCCTCTGGCATCTCCATTCATGCTCTACAATCTGTGTGGTTACTCTGTGCATGTGAAAAGCTGTTTGTGATTTCCAAAATGCATGCAGAAGAGGATCCTCCACTTGCTCCTCCCCTACCTGGGCAGACTGCACAATATTCAGGGCCGCCAACAAATGGATGATGAGGGCAGGCAGCTTCTCTCTACAGCATACCCGGACCAAATTGGGGTCCTCCCCTGACAGAGTTTCCCCATCATCTGGGTCCAGTGGAGGGCCCTCATCAAACATCTCTGAGGTCCCTTCCAATGGATCTTCTGAGGCATCTGAATTTCCCACCTGGGGATCCTCCCAGAGTTCCAGCTCCCAACGAGAATGTTTAGGCAAAGGCTCTTCTGCGTCCCCTTTGCCCTGCATCAGAGCTCCTGCCTGCAGTCCTGGGGCTTTGCGTGTTGTGGCTGCCCCCAGCCGCCTGCCTCAGGCAAAAGGTCTGTGCATGAGTAACACGAATTCTGGTGAGAGTGGGGCCATGTCCAAACCCTCTGAACCTTCCGAAGGTACCCCCAGGTTCAGCAGAGAGAAATCCTGCTGAAAGCCATCTCAGAGCTCCTCTGACCTATTGCTTCCCAAAATGGCCTCAGTTCCCGCTAAAATCATGGGAGAGGAATCGAGGAATGCACAGTGTTCCAGCTGCGGAGAACCATCTCACTGCACCAAATCCTACTCTGAGGCTGTGCTCATAGACATGAACACCTCAGCAGAATGGGTTTCCTTCTCGCATGCCTTGCAAACCTGGCCACTGAAAGGCTGCTGCAGCGGTAGTTGCACATCACTTACATACTCTTCACAGCCGGCACACCTTCCACTAAACAAGAACCACCCAGGCAATAAAGGAGATGTGCTCCCCGCTTGCCGCCGATGCCTCTGAAGTGAAATGAGTGTAGGAACCAGTCTGTGGGACAGCCTATCAGATCCTGCCTCCAGACTGCGACTCCAGCCATCGACCATGTGTGTGCCTGGAGAAGGCCACACTCCTTCCCCCTGGCATGAGCATACCATGGACCACTGAGCTAGCATGCTGATCACCACACTCACCGCTAATGGAAAGAAGCAAGGCTCAGCCATCGAAAATACTAGAGCTCCATCCTCTGAACTGCAAACAAGTGCCAGTCACGCTAAAGGAAGAGACAGCCCTCAAAGATAATTCCCAATTTCAAGCAAGGCCAGACCAAATCAATGATCCTAGCCCCTCAAGAAATCTCCCCAGGCCCTCCTGGCTTGCTCTCAGCACTATTGCCGACCTGACAGCCTTCCATTTAAGGGATCAGTTGGTCAATGAGCTCCTCCTTCAATCGCTTAAACCTGTTTTTATTTTTTTTGTTGTTGTTTTGTTTTTTAATCCTATTTGGCTGTAACCAACCCAAACAACCCCAACCTAATTTCCAAACCTGACTGGCTACCTAAGTCCGTCCAGAACTGAGCAGATGCTCTGCACCAGCTGCTGGGGACTGAGATACTGGCTTTGGTGGGAGTGACAGGTAGTATATGTATGGTGACATCACCAAAGTTAGTCATGCTCAGTCCCCAGCTGCTGGTGGGGAGAGACAACACTCGTCTGGACGGTATTGGAGGGATGATAAGGAAGTTTTGGTTTTCTCTGTTAATCATTTACTATAATTATCTATTCATTTAGCTCTGCTTACATGATACAGAGCTACAGATAGCATTATCATTATACAAAGGAAAAACGCTAACAATTCAGAATGAAAAACAACCAGAATGGCAAATAAATCATAAACAATATGACATGGAGCGTTACTATACTGTCTTGGGTGAAAGCATGGTAAGACAATTAAATTATGGCGTTTTAAAAAAGTAAGTTGTTAGCCATGTAGAATTTGAGCTAGGTGGATTATTAATCAGAGGTATTTATCTGGATAGCAGCAGCTATTATCTGGCTAAATGCTTTAGCTGCCACTCTCTTTGCATATTAAGTAGTCCTGTTCGTCTCAAGGAACAAAACGTTCTCCCCTCCATCCACTCTAAAAGTAAGAGATGCAGAGCTCCCAAGTAAACTCGCCATACGTTACCTAGGGATTACACTGGACCAGCATCTCGATTTTTAGGAGCACATAAGAAACACAACCAGGACCATATACAATAAAATCAGAACACTAAGGCACCTCAGACCCATGCTACCCCCTGACGATTTCCGAACCATATTCCAGGCCCTCATATTACCACACTTTGACTATGCAAACGTAATCCTGCATGGCCTCCCCAAGAACACCCTCAACCCACTTCAACTCGCGATGAACGCTGCTGCCCGCGTTCTCTGCGGACTAACCAGAATGGACCACATCACTCCGATACTTAAGGAGCTCCACTGGCTACCGATATACTGCAGGATAACATATAAAATTCTACTCATTACTTTCCAGATCATCAATAACCTAGCCCCCACAACACTCAGCGACCTCCTTACCCCTACCCCGAACAACAGAACTAGGAGGACGGTAACAGACAACACGTTAATCATCCCTAAAGACTCAATAAAGTGCACCCGAACTACCAGAAAAAGAGCCTTCACCTTCTACGCCCCAAAATGCTGGAATGACCTCCCACCTGAAATAAGATCGATCAAAGACCTCATTCAGTTCCGGAAGGCAATTAAACACCACATCTTCCTCCTCCACTTCTCATAAGCACCCACTCCGCACCATTTAACTCCCCCAACCCCCACAAACTCCTCATACACTACATAGACAAATGGGACAGAATTAATAACAACACTGCCCATTAATATGTCACGACTTAACCAGCCAAGCTCTTATATTATGTTCTATGTCAATTGTATATAGTTACCCTGTATTTCTCTCTGTCAATATGTATATAGTTACCCTGTATTTGCTCCAAGTTTTATCCCCTGTTACAATGTAAGCGCAAAACAGTTTCGACTGAATTGAGCAACCTTTGTTGAATGTAAACCGCGCTGATAACAAATAGCGCGGTATATAAAGGATGTTAAATAAAATAAAAAATACTATCCAGACAGTACTGAGGCCATGCAAGGATGGAGCAGTGAGTTATTCGGATAGTGACGATATTCAGCCCACTATCCAGATAACTATCCTTATAGCTTTAGGACTATAAAAATAAGCTGAATATTGCCACTATCCAGATAACGCTGGTGTGATGGTCACTGTAGTTTATGGGTATTCAGCACCGGCAACAAACCAATTAGCACAGCTGCATATCATGTATGCTTTATACGCTGTGAGGTTTAAATATTGATCCAAATGTTTTTAAATAACCTACTACCTGCTGAAACATTGAGCTCCTTAGAAATGGTGCATCTGCAGTGTTTAACCCCGGGGTCTCAAACACGTAGCCCACGGGCCGCATGCGGCCCGCGAGAGAGCTTTGTGCGGCCCGCGACGGAGGGAAACAAACAAAAAACCCTGGCTTCTGCTGCTGCCGCCATGGCAGCGGTAGAATCAACTGTCAATTTTAAAAAAAAAACTGGCTTCTGCTGCTGCAGCCGTGGCAGTGGCAGAATCAGCTGTCCCGCGGCCCCTTCCCCTCTGCCCGGAAGAGCATGATGAATCCTCTTGTGCTAAATGTAAGCTGATGACCCCACAAGGCCTTAAGAATCAAGAGCAACAGAGGTTAAAGCTGTTTTAGCCAGACTCGGCTGCTTCGGCACACTCTTCAGGGGCCTCTACTCCATTGCGGTCATCGCATGGTTCCCATACTTCAACCAAGTCCAAATACTGCAGAAAGCATCAAACTGCATTGCCGGCAGTGAAGGTATTGAAGACCTCTGTATCAGCATCCTTGATGAAGCCTCCAATACCTTGTTCGGGAACAGTGGCACAGGGCTCAACACCCATTCCATCCAGCCACCTCCAGTCTCCCTTGATGAGCGAGTCGAAGCTATCAAGAGGAGTCTGTCCATTATCCTGGTGGTTGTTGTGCCAGGGCCTTCGAGGCCCTCGGGTTCCACTACTCTGGTGCAGACTTTCAATTCTGAGCAAGGCATCCCCTCTAATCCATTGCCGGTATTTGAGAGGCGTCAATCTCCCCCTGAGGACATGTCCTTCCAGGACTTCATCAAGGACATGGCTGCAGCTCTTTCTATATCGGTGGCTACCGAATCGGAAATGAGGGCTGAGGAACTCAAAATTCTGCAATATCCCTCTGTACCAGAGGAGGCTGCAACACTTCCCATCCATAATATCCTTCAGAACTTGATGTTCAGAATGTGGGAAGCTCCACTGTCAACTTCATCCATCAGCAAGAGGCTAGATACTCCCTATAGAGTTCCTCCCTCTCCTGGATTTCAAAAACCACAATTGCCACACCACTGTATGGTGGTTAAGTCTGTCATGAGGAGGATCAAGAGTTCCAAAAACTATTCCTCAGTTTCCCTGGGCAGGGAGGCTGGAACCTTTGATGCTTTTGGCCAGAAAGCATTTCAGGTGGTCATGCTTGATTCCAGAATCAACTCCTACATGCTGTACTTGGGCATATTTCTCAGGGATGCATCAAAAGACTTGTCTGAATTCACATCTTTGCTACCAACAGACAAGCAGGCTCCACATCAGGCCCTAGTCTCTCATGTCCAGAATATGTCAAAGTTTCTGACTAGAGTGGCTTTTGATGCATTTGAGGCCACAAGCAGCCTGCATTGTGGCACAAAGAACAGCTTGGCTACAGGCTTTGGATCTTGAGCAGTAGTGGGTTCAAGACAAATTGTCAAACATCCCTTGTAATGGAGAAAACCTCTCTGGTAAAGGCTGGTGTGAGAAGGCTGGGGAAATAGAAACAGATGATCTCACTATGAAAAGATTATCAAGTAAAATGGCTGACTCTCTAACAAAAAGAAGGTCATTTTATCCCAAAAAGAGGACGTTTTATCCTACCTATCCCTCTCACTCATATTACCAAGCTCAACAAAAGCAACAAGGGACTCATCAGCCCAAGAAAACAAAGAGTGTGAAGCCCCAAGCAGCTCCAAAACCACAGCCTTGAATGAGTTTTTGACTCTTTCCTCCAGGGCATAGCCAGTTTACTCATGACATCACGAAACCACATATCAGGTTGACTCACATCACCCATAGAAGGGCACACTCATAACCTCCGAATCCTGGACCTCGCAAGTGGCTAGTGTGGGCTATCAGCTCAGTTTCAAAGATCTGCCCCCCACTCTGTTTGCATGAATCCCCTGCACTCCAATCTGCTACAACAGGAGATCACCACCTTAACATCTCAAAGGGCTATCAAGGAAGTCCCACTCACACAATGAGGCCTAGAATTCTATTTCCCATAGGCTTCAGGCCTATCCTGGATCTAAGAAATCTCAACAAATTCCTAGTGAGAGAAAAGTTCAAGATGATCTCCCTGGGAACTCTTCTTCCTTTTCTCTAAGAAAAAGGCTGGCTCTGCTCCCTGGATCTCAAAGATGCCTACATGCACATCCTGAATCATCCTTTACAGAGAAAATACCTCTGGTTCACTTTTCAGGGACAGCACTATCAATACTGAGTTCTTCCCTTCGGGCTGGCCTTAGTTCCAAGTGTGTTCATGAAGTGCCTGGCAGTTGTAGAAGCCCATCTTTGAGCCCTAGGCATCTTTGTCTTCCCTTACTTAGATGACTGGCTCATAAAGGGAGATATCCCTCAAGTGGTCTTCTCTTCACTTCAACATGCCATTCTTGTGCTGCAGCAACTGGGCTTTGTCATAAATGACCCAAAATCACATCTGAACCCCATTCAAATATTAGAATTCATAGGGGCTTTTCTAGATATCACAAGAGCTCAAGTCTTCCTGCCAGTGCCCCGTCTTCAGCATCTCATCTGTATGGCAGTCCATTGTCAACAAATAAATATCACTGCAAGATACATGTTACGTCTCCTAGATCACATGACATCCATAGTCCATGTCATTCCATATGCCCGTCTTCTCATGCAACAAGGATAGTGGACCCTCTCGGATCAGTGGACACAATCCACCGGTTGCCTTGCAGACAAAATCACCATCATGCATCAGTTTGCGATCTCCCCCAATTGGTGTTGCACTGCCCAGAACCTTTGCGCTAGATTACCTTTTCAACAGTTTACACCGCAGTGTACCCTGACCACCGATACATCCAAGCAAGGCTGGGGAGCCCATCTCCATGGACTCACCACACAAGGAGCATGGACCCCATGAGAAGTCACTCATCACATCAATCTGTTGGAACTCAAAGTAATTGCCAATGCCCTTCATGTCTTTTGTCCCCACCTATCAGGACGGACAGTTCTCATTCAGTTGGACAACCAGGTTGCTGTGTTCTACATCAACAGGGTGGTACTGGATCTTACCTCCTCTGCAATGAAGCAGTCTGTATCTGGACTTTTGTGATAGACAGCCCAGAGAAAACTCTGATGAGCTATCTCCCAGGGGAGCAGAATCACTTGGTCTTCTCTTCATACCTTTGCTGCCCTTTACTGTCTCAACAAAAACTCGGCTCGAGACACCCAATTTGGCCAAATCGTCTTACAACACATTTTTGGACTTTAACTACACCTCCTCACACTATATTTGGCAGACTACCTGGAAAGTGTGTCCAAGAAGCTGAGTCTGACAGACCCCTGCTTCACCCTACTGCTGTTACAGGTTTCCTACCCAGGGGTCTGGGCTACACAAACCTTCAGGATAGTTTGGGAGCTGGGGAGTCCCATATGTGAAGACTGCATTCCTGCTTGTTCCTGGAGATAACGTAGTTACTCACCTATAACAGATGATCTCCAGGAACAGCAGGAATCGATCTTCACAACCCGCCTGCCTCCCCTCAGAGTTGTGGATGGGACTATCATTTTCTTTTGTTTTCCTTTCGGTTTTCCTACGGGATTTTTTCACATGGATATATACCTAACTGAGGAGAACTGTTAGGAAGGCAGGCATGCATGTGTGGAGGGATGCTCCCAAAAGCATTCTTCTTGGATGCTGGGGAGTGTTCCTACGTGGCGCTCCATCGGTACTGACATCACCATATGTGAAGACTGATTCCTGCTGTTCCTGGAGATCACCCGTTACAGGTGAGTAACTACGCTTTAGTCTCCATTCCTTTCCTTATGATTTCTAGTATTCTATTTGCTTTAATGGCTGCCACTGCACACTGAGTGGAGGGTTTCAATGTGTTTTCCACAATTATGCCTAAATCTTTTTCCTGGATGGTGGTTCCTAATATGAAACCTTGCATTGTGTAGTTTGAGTTGTTCTTTCCTAGGTGCATAACTTTGCTCATAGCCAAGATGCTATTGAAGTTGCCGATAGATGCACCATGATCCTGGTAACTCTATTCTGGCCATGATTTCCCCATGCTTCTTCATCTAGCTCTAATAACAAGGGTATCTTATCAAAGAGTGTGTAATACTAAAGTCCAACAATATACACTCCAAATATATCACTAGTCTTGTAGCAGATATTAATCTTTCACTTCATATAGGTGCTGCCGGAGAAAAACATGCACTTTTATAACTAATGAACAGGTCTCCGATCCTGGGAAGATGTGGCCAAAAATGACCTACTGTACTCCCAATATAACATCAACGACCTGGTTAAGAAAATAAAGTGACTTAGGGGCTTGTTTACAAAGCCGTGGTAGTGGTTCGCGATCGCGATCGCAGCTGCGGCCCCATTGAAATCAATGGGGCCGCGGCTCCGATTACGATCGCAAACCGCTACCGCGGCTTTGTAAACAAGCCCCTTAGTGCATATTTCAAACTACTTTTGCCCTCTTGAAGGAACTCCTCAAACTTTGATTATTCATTCCTCTTTCCACATGGACATTTAAAAAGACTCAAAGGTCCACTGGCTGTGGTTTAACAAGAATGGCTTAAAAATATATGTAATGCAAACTTGCAGATCACCCAAAATGGCTTAAAAATGTATGTAGTGCAAACTTGCAAATCACCCATCTAGCTCAGCATTGGCCTCTCCGTCTGGGATGTGCACCAGACCTGATCTCACAGGATTAGTATTTGTGCACTCCGCCTGACAGCTTGGCTACTGAGAGCGTAGTCCTTTCCAAACTCAATTTACTGGATGCTGCAACGGACATTCTTCTGGAAGGATTCCACATGTCACACACATGCCTTTAAGTGATGCCGGTTTACAGTTTGGTGCGCTCAGCACATCCTCAGCCTCTTTAATTGTCCAGTGGAGTCTCTCCTGCTGTACCTGCTCCACCTTTCTTCTACAGGTCTCGACTAATTCCATTCATGTCCACCCTAGTGCCATTTTGACTTCTCATTGGGGGATTGTCAGTGAACTGCAGACTTTGGTTGCATATGTGCCCTAAACATGTTTTCATCATGATAGAGTGGTCTTATGAACTGATCCGCATTTCCTCCCAAAGGTTGTATCTCCTTTCCATCTCAACCAGTCAGTAATTCTTCTGATCATTTTTTCCCAGGCCAAATGCATCTTAAGGTTGAGGCAGTGCTTCATATCCTAGATTGCAAATGATCTTTAGCATATTACCTTGACAGAACCAACGTACACCTAAAATCCTCATAATTATTCATTTCTTTTGACCCTAGTCACCTTGGTCTTCTTGTGACAAAATGCACTTTCTCTTTGGGTAGCAGACTGCATATCCTTTGCATATGCTCAGGTGGGTCTGACATTGTGAGTAGTTACATGACGCTCTAATGTCCAAAGCATGGCCACATCTGTAGCTCACTTATGGTCTGTCTCCATAGCAAAGATTTGCTGTGCTGCCACATAGTCTTCCATTCACACCTTTGCAGCCCATTACTGTCTGGATAATGACTCTCATAAGGACAGTGACTTTGGCCAAGCTGTACTCTGGCACCTCTTTGGGACTTGGCTGGAGGGAAAGAGGTGTAGCTTTCTATTCATCCAGGCTATTGCCACTGGTGTCTCAATTGGGGATGCCGAGTCTACTAGATCCCCTGGACTCCCCATATTGTTCTTCAATGTTTTTTTCCCCATTTGTAATGAGCCCTACTCCTTACCATTTTGTAGTAGCCTGGAGCTAGGGAATCCCATTTGTGAAGACTGCATATCTGCTTGTTCCTAGAGATAATATAGTTACTCACCTGTAATAGGTGATCTCCAGGAACATCAGGAATCAACAACCCTCCCCCCTCCCCCAAGGAGTTGTAAGTTTTTTTCTTTGTTCTCAGCTATGAACCTCACTGAGGAGAATCACTAAAAAGGTGGAAGGGCATGCATGTATGTACAGAGGGATGCTCCCAAACACTTCCTATTGGATGCTGAGGAGTGTTCTCACATGGGCTTCATTGATGGACTTCACCCATATGTGAAGACTGATTTCTGCTGTTCCCGGAGATCACCTATTACAGGTGAGTAACTATTGTCACGCCCTCACCACCCGCCTCTAGCCTAGAGGGGCGTGGTATCGGAGGAACCTCTCTCGATTGGCTTGGGCAAACTAACTTTCCCCAGGTGTATCTTAGGATATGTAGTTTGCCTTCAAAAATGGCTTCAAGAAGAAGTTGTAGTCATGGTCCGGAGGTAAGGCAAAGTGACAGAATTTTATTTCTTACGCAAAAGTTCAAGTACCCTGTACACAGGACTTCTTCTTATGCAGAATTATTGGTAATACAGCACTAGAACAGCATAACTGCTTCACAAGCTTCAAACACACACACAGCTGCTTCAAACGTTTCTCAGCCCTGAAAAACAGCACTTCTTTAGCCAGGGTAAAAATGCCTCTTTTTAGCCTTGCCTTGTAAAACAATTAATGGCAACAATAAAACTTAGTCCCACTGGAAGAAAGGCTTCTTCTTAAGTCCCTTCCCGGATTAAGTTTAAACCCAAAATATGGGAGACACGGGCAGCAAATATTCACCAAGCTTTTTAGCTTCCCTGCAAGTTTTCCTGGCTGCGTCACGAACCTCCGGGTGCTAGCAAAAGTATCCCCAGTCTCCTGTCGGTTCACTGGGTCTTGTTATTTCCAGCTTTAGGAGACCTTCTCAGAAAGGGTTAGCCCTCAGCATAACGGTTCAACACACTTGGCTTGGCATAAAGTACAGTCCATAGGAATATCCATAGCCCTCACGTCATCCTCAGCAGTATCGACTTGCATATCTTCAACTGTTGGAGCAGTGTCCCGTTCTGAGTTCTCAAAGCGGTGCTCAGTAAACAGCTCCCCCTTGGGTCTAGAGTCACTAGAGTCACTCCTGTTCCCAGCTCTACCTGAGACAGCCGGTCAGTACCTTCAGCCTTCGGCCCGTCTCCTCGGCTGTGTTCCCTGTGGTTCAGCTCCTCCCAGGGCTCTCCTCTATGGCTCCGCTGCGTCTCCAGCTTCTCTTGACTCTCATAAGCCTCTTGTTTCTCCAGCTCCCTTTGTTTCTTCAGCCTCCTTTCTCATTGCCTTAGCAGGGGTTTATATTTCCACCTCCAGGGTTCCAGCCCCTCCTCCTCCCTTCCGGCCCTTCCCAGGTGATAATAATCTCTTCTCATGCCTGCAGGGACCTCATAGGAGTCTGGGTGTGGCACCCTGGGCTTTCTCTCTCTCTCCCTTCGCGGGGCCTGAGATCCAGGCCAAGCAGGGATTTCGTGGGTATCGGTGTATGCAGGATTCAGGTTACCCTTGAAATACACAACTGGGCTCCCCTCTAAGTCCAATTCCATGTCCTTTTCTATTCTCATGGGTTCAAGACGGGCGTCTCTATCACACTATGCTTTCTCTTATTACTCTTAAATGGGTTACATTGTAGCTTCATTGTGTATCCTCTAGTCTTTCTACATTTTGATAGAGTAAACAACCTATTTATGTTTACCTGTTCTACTCCATTCATTAATTTATAGACTTCTATCATATTTCCCTTCAACCATCTCTTTTCCAAGTTGAAGAGTCCTAACCTTTTAAGCTTTTCCTCATAGGGGTATCCTTCCATCCCCTTTACTATTTTAGTGGCTCTTCTCTTCTAATTCTTATATCCATGATGACACCTAAATTTTTTTCCTGGGTGGTGGAACCTTGCATTGTGTAATCGTAGTTTTGGTTGTTCTTTCCTAGGTGCATAACTTTGCACTGTTTACCAAATCAGACATTGTTCATACTGATTCTTCTCTGAATGTGTGCCAAACATAACTAAACATAAGTAGACTACTTACCCATACACAGAGCAAAATTTGCACTGTTGAAGTCTGAAGGTGACTTTGTTCGAAATTTCAATCCTAAATTTACAAGAATTCCTGTGGCTACCAGGTAGATACTGGAAAGAACAGGAAAATATTTCTCAATAGTTTCATTGCCTATTGCATGATATTTTATCTTTAATATGCTGAATATGATAAGGGTCTGGTTTTTAATGGCATCCAATTACTTAACTAGGAAGTTAAGTGGCAAGATCCCATGGAGGGAGGAGAAATTGTTTCCCTTGCAGTGGTTTAATTTTTGATAGTTTCTGAGCATACATAGGCTAGAAAAGCATTCTAGAGGAGAGGAGTTAATATATTTTGTAAACCACATAGCTTGTTGTACAGTTTTAGCGGTATACCAAATAAAACCAACCATAACGGCAGCCCCAGGGCATTCCTAGAACAGAGAAATAATTTACTTCCTACCCCTGGATGCCCGAATAAATTATTTTTGCAGCTTGTGTGGCTGAAAATGAGTCCATGACTGCTGGTAAGCTTTCAGTGGCAATCTTAATTACTTTGGGTATGTCTCAAAAGTGGCTCTTATGTTGACTGCATGGTCTGATGCCATTGATTTGCTTACCTGGACTTTTAATTTATAGAGACATGATATAGATTTGCAAGCCAGTTCGATAACCCCACATAAAATCTGGAGGCATGTCAATTAGTTTGTATACTATTATTTAGAGCAAAAGGTCGGGGCTGGTGGCCCAGTGACAATGCTATGCACAGCCATAGGTAGCACCTGGGTTTGATTTTCTGTTCAGGACTCTACCTGAGGATGCGGCAGAAGCGGCATTCACAGCCCTTGACTGAACAAATTCTCAATCATCATACAATGGCTGGACTAGGGCCCATGACTGCAGGGTTCTGATGGAAGTTCTATTGCGATGAATTGGAATGGGATACAAAAGAGGGATAAAAAGATCCCCTAGTTGTGAATGAAGGCTTGTGCTCTGTAACCAATAGAGGAAGGTTCCAACTTCCAATCGAGTTATAAGCCCAAAGGAGCAAAAAGTACAGTTAGGCCAGAAAAGAAAGCCAGCTTCTAGCAACTTCTGAAATGGACATCTACAGTATAAATCTGCTAATGGATCCATTCAGTATCCTCAGATTTTTCAGAATGTAACATGATTCATGGGGAAAACTCAGCTCATATGTGTAGTGTTGTCAACTGGCTCCTTTTTTCAGGATAGACTGATCCATTTCTAGTTTTACTTTGTTGCAGGACTTGAAGTCCTGCTTTTCAAAGGGAAATCTCTGTATGCAAGGTAGTAAAACTAGGACTGGATTTACCTATCCTGACCAAAAAAAGCCAGTTGCCAACCTAGAAATTACCTAAGGACCTTAGGTAAAGCTATAGATTTTGTCAATCAAAGCAGAATGAAGTCTGTCTTATTTGATTTTGATTCAAACTATTTCCCCCATTCCTGCTCTTTACAAAGGGACGAGGATCTTTACTGGGTGTGAGAGGGATCCACAAGGACTTATTTTACTATCAGCCCATTTCTTAGTGGCCCAAATATAATGCCGAGGTGCAAGTTGCTTTATTCATTTAGTGTGGCAGCTACGAACCTGTGGTACTGACTTACTACAGGTTAGTATATCCCAGTAAAATGTGATAGTTTACCACAGTTTAGCAACTATCCCCCTCTCCCTGAATTTCTCAACATTCTGAGGTTTCGGGACGAGTCGCTAAAAGCACGGCCTTCTGTGCTGAAATATGAAGCGTGGCTGCGACATCTGAAGCCCTGAACATTTGCTTTCAAACAATCTTCAGAGTTTATGCAATGAGAAGAAAGCTAAAACCCACTATCCAGCCCAAACTCTGGTGAATCATTTACCTGCATGAATTGAAAATGGTGTGATTTGTAGGCAGCAGGCTGTATTCAGGCTCCAGGAGGACCTTTGCCTTTTCCTTCTCACACACAAGAGAAGCTTCATACAAGGAACTGCCTTGTATTTTACGAGCAAACACATCTGCAAAACAGGTTATGGGAAAGTGCGTCACATGGCAGTTTGGCGGAAAACATGGGGGAGAGGCAAAGAGATGGGAAAAGCAAATATGTGCTGAGAAGCCAACAGCATTTTGCTGCAGCCCTATTCAGACATTATATTTCAGGGACAATTCAGGATTAAATAAGTTGTCAACAATCCAGATATTCACTGCAATAGCCAGACAGTAGATACTACTGAATATCAGGATACAGCGGGTCAGTGGCTTTTTGCTGTCCTAAGTTATGTGAATTGTGTCACTAAAAATCACTACTCTCCAGATAAATGCTGGCTGTACCCCATTTCTGGCCCCAGACTGACCCAGCATTATCCAGTTAGTGTCAGAGCAGCCAGTGATAATATCCAGATAGTGTCGCAGAATATTAGGCGAGTATCAGCCCCTAATGCTTCCTGCACTGCTCCTCCTCAGGAACTCCGCTCCGCTGGCATAGTAACATAGTATATGACAGCAGATAAAGACCAGCATGGCGGCAAGAGTAGGTGCACCTGCCTCTCCTTGAAGATCATCCCTCCCCATGCCTTTGTTTAGGGGTGTACCCACCGCTCCGTGTAGGTCACCCCTATTTGTTGAGATATAAGAGAGAGTTTTGTTTATTTTGATTTTATCCTGTTGCTGTAAAGGGATCCACTGTGTCTGTGCCATGCTATTTTGAATTCTGTCACTGTGTTTTGCCCCCATTACTTCCATTGGGAGGGCATTCCAACATCCACCACCCTTTCAGTGACCCGACTATGCTTTGCCTGCATAGACATGTACAATAGTTCTAATTGTCCCATTGAGTTTCCCAAGAAAATAAAAACTAGAATCCATAATTACATTTTCTTATTGAAATGTACAGAATGAGGGTAATTTTATAAAGTGCTTTTCTGCATGTATTTCATGCCTATTTTTTTTAAGTACCTATGTATTTTACTTTAGAAATTAGGAGCGTGAGTGGTCAAAACTGCATGTTAATTTAAGCATAAGCCAGCATCTAGATTTGTTAGGAACACATGCAAAGTCTAGTATTTTTTTAATTGATGTGCATAACCTTGCACTTTGGCCCTGTTCCACCCAATTTCAACCCCTGTGTATGCCCACAGTGTAAGTGTGCATGATGGGATGTGCGCACACATACTTACAGAATCTCAGCCACATCATGTATTTGTGTAAATGACTAAAATACTTAGATTTACACCCACTGTTTGTGTGTAAATCTAGGCAGCCCGTTATAAAACTACTGTCATGACACTTGAAACCAAAGCTCAGGATGAAGGAATTGCAAATATCAGGAAAGAAAAGATTGTGTATCATGGCCAACCTGAATTCCTCATGCAGAGCACATCTGTGGCAGCACTTGTGTTCTTATATGGAACGAAAGCAAAGCTTGATGAACAATTATTTAGGCGATTAACCGAACCAAAAGCCACAGTTGTCAGAACCCAGCTCCAGCTGTAGAAATCGACAGATGTAATTATTAAGAACAGTTCCCTATTCATTCTGGAATTTAAAGGATGTTTTATAAAAAAAGAACAGGCCTAACCAAGCAAATCAGAAATATTCAACATGTCTATCAGTGAAAATAACAGGCACTTTAGTTCTGTTTATGTGCTGTGAGAAGAAACTTTGCAATAAAACTTGTTGAAAAATAAATCAAATAATAGTGAGGTTCAGCCTGCCATCAGAGACCTTCGAGGAGTTACAAAATATCTATCATCCTGTGAACAGGTTACAGGAGGAACTAAAGGGAAAAGAGGGCACCAGGCTGCAGTTTCTCACCATTACTGATTGTATAAACAGAAACCCATTATTCTTTCAGTGAGTTCTGAATAAGAAACCATGACCTAAGGTTTGTACATGTGTAATAAACTCCTTGAAGGTACCCTACTCAAGAAATAAGTTGTTTACTCTATCGGGAACACACCAAAGAACATGTTTTTCACTCAATGTACAATTACACTCTGGAATTCATTGCCAGAAGATGTGGTAAAGGTAATTGGTGTAGCAGGCGTTAAAGGGCTGGAAAAGACCATAAAACCATTAACAAGATAGACTTGGGGGAAGCCAATGCTTATCCCTGGTATGTACCTATGTTTTGGGATTCTGCCTTGTACCTGTGACCTAAATTGGCCACTGTTGTAAACAGGATGCTGGACTTCATGGACTTTTGGTGTGTGCCAGTCTGGCAGTTCTAATGGTCTCCTATAATCGTATAGTACTATCCCTCCTAAGTCCCAAAACGTAGCTGCGTTTTACTGTCCTTACCCAGCGCTTGTAAAGTTTTTCTTATAGTAGGCAATGTCTGCCTGGGACAAGTAGGCTAATCCACTGCCAGCCAAGTCACAGGATCTGACAGCCTCAGTAAAGTTCATCCGATCTTGGTAGGTGACCGCAATTTGAAACAGATCTGTAGAAGAAAGTCTGCATTAGAGACACTGTCTGCAAGGGCATTCTCAAAATACAATTGTCATCTGAGCTGGGCACTGAGAAGTAAATATGAAGGGTTTTATAAACATAAAGCTTTCAAAGATGGCTTTCTTAAAGGATCAGGTCCAAGTATTCTGAAAAGAAATGAGGCGGAAGCTTCTGTGTACACATTTGGCTGTTTCTTTTCAAAATTCAAATGTGCAAAAAAATCATGCACATAATCAAGGGATAGTCCACATATCTGGTTTCCTGAAGGAACCTGCTGTCAGCTGATCTCAGAAGCTAAGCAGAGTTGGACCTGACTAGTACTTGGACAGGAGACTACCTCAGAATACCAAGAGGGCCTTTTACTAAAGGGCGTTAGCTGGCAACCCATATTCTGGCGCGCACTGAATGTACACATGGGACATTGTTGGGACACATGTTGCCAGCTAGCTTAAGTCCAAGACAGCATGGGATGATTCCTACACTGTCTAACTTGCATTAGGGACATGCATAAGTGGGATAGGGGCGGAGAGTGGGCATAGTGTGCTCCATGCAGGTAGTGCCAGTTCACACCATGCACTAAATGCATTAGTGCGGGCAGGAGCAGCGGAACTTCTGTTTGGTTGGAGGGGCCAAACAGACCCACCCCCAAGCTTTCTAGTTGCTGATGTTGTATTGGGCAAAATATTGGTGGGGCCATGGCCCACCCTATTCCACTGCCAGCAGGTGCAGTAAAGTGTGCCTGCGCTAAGGAACAGGGCTCTGCATTATCTATCGCTTTTGTCACATTCAGTGCAACACTCTAGCACCCTCTAGTAAAAGAGCCCTTACTATGTGAAAGAAAGGCCTGGCAATCTACTTCCGGTCCTCCTTGCCAAGAAAACCCAGTGGCTGGGCCATCAGAATTCAGCATTGACTCAAGAGCACACATTGCATTTGCAGGGCTTTTGTTTTTTGGTCAATTCATATATTTGGTTTAATAAAATATCTTTTAACACTCATTGGAACTTTCTAATATGTAAAAATTAGTAGGTTTAGGCCCATTAAATCAATTTTGCATGCACTAAGGGGCATGTTAACTAAAGTGTGGTAAACACGCTAAATCCCACGCTAAGCGCTTAGTGAAGGATGAGGCGGGGACTGAACGAGTTAAAGGCAGAGAGCCAGCATTGACTGCACAGGCATTATTAGCCCACATTAAGCATGATTGTTGCAGTTCATGTGTGTGCACTTACACCATCTCAATGGATGGCATTAAGCGCACCCCTGTTAAGTGTGACTGTTGGGTTAGCATGGCAGAATCCTTTGATGCATGCTAACTGCGTGGGGATATGCTGAGAATGTTCCCAGCAGTAAGTGTGGGTCTGGCCTGACCCCCATATTAATTGTCACCACTTAGCCTGTACTCAACTGTGGAAAATATGTGCACTTTAGTAAACATGCCCCTACATTTCTTTTAACAATTCAAGAACTCCGCAACACTAGCCCCACCATGAGGAAATGCTATAGCTAAAATGTTATAAAAATACATATATAAAAGAATCATCAGAAAGGAGCCACAGCTGTGTCTGTTGTATCTCCATGGTATTTGCTCCTGTTATCAAACATCAGTCCCCAAAGTTGTCTATGCACTGTCCATCAGCCAGTGTATTTGATTAATTTTGCAATTTAGTGTATCAAAAACAGGTTTTTTAATATATTTCATAAAAGCAACATATTCACTTTGTTTTATAAAAGTTTTTTTCGAGGTGTGATAACCTTTAGTAAACAAGCAGCTCTGCCATTTTTGCTACTCCAAACGAATATGGCTACCTCTCTGAAAAATGTCCATTCTTTGCTTATTCCACCACCCACCATTCTTCTCAAGGTAATGCTAGTATCATATCTGTGTGTTGTTGGCTTTTGACAATAAATATGTTCCATTAGCAATCAAAATGCACATAACATATGTCTGTCTATGCAGTGGGAAAAGAGTGGAAAATAGATACATTAAGGGGGTTGTTCTGAGCATTGAATAGTGGGGATGAACTTCCCAGTGGGACGACCATCCCCGCTATTCGTGCCGGCTCCTGCCCCCGACTAACTTCCCCACCAGTTGAGCAGGGAAGTTAGATGGGGTCGGAGTCTGGGTGGTTGCCGCCCTGGACGTCCATGGCCAGCAACATGTGCGGGGAAGATATTCCTCCTCCAAGGTGGAATAACTTCCCTGGACATTTTTTTTTTGCTGCCGGGCCGCAGATGGGGCAGGGGAGGCCAGAGACATTCCCTGCAGTCTGACTCTGGCCTTAGGAGGCCAGATCAGAGGGCAGGCTGTGGGGAATTAACTTTATTCTCGGTGGCCGGCGTCATGGCTCTTCATTGGAGCTGCGGTTCCATGGCAACATGACACCATGGCGCTACAACTCCATTGAAGAGCCTTGACTGAGTTGGCCGGGTACAGTCCGGACAGAATTGCAGTCATGGCCTGCATGTGCAGGACTGTTCATGATCCTGATCCTGTGGGGCTAGATGTGCCCCCACGGGATCAGAATTGCGATCCCCTCTGTGTGTCCACTTCAGATCAGACGCACAGAGGGAATCTACATCTGGAACAAAATCGGGCACTAAATGTTTATCTATTTCCCACTGTTTTGGTCATTTTCACCATTATACAGAAATGGACTTCAGGAAGAAAGTGTGATGAGCTGTCTGTTCCTCTTCTCCCAATGTCCTGTCCTATCTCCAGGAACAAGCAGGAATGTAGTCTTAACATATGGGTGACATCGGTACCGATGGAGCCTGCATGAGAACGCTCCCCAGTGTCCAATAGGAAAGCTTTTGGGAGCATCCCACTGTGCCTGAGTAGCTGCCTTCCCAGCTCTCCCTCCTTAGTTCTTCACTTTCCATGGAGCCAACAGGAAGCAAATCCTGTTACCGCAGAAAATTTCTGTTTTTCATATTTTTGTGGTTCGCGTCTGCCTTCCCATCGACACTGGTACCGACTTCCATCGGTACTTTCTTTCTTTCTTCTCTTAAAAAAAAAAAAAACTGTGAAGAAGAAAGTTCCACTTTCATCAAGCACATCGACGTCATCTTAGGCCTAGTCCCTCCATTTGTCTCTGACAAAATGGAGAAACCATCCAGTGGTTTTAAGAAGTGTTCCAAGTATGGCGGTACCATCTCGGCCACCGACACCCATGACTGATTTTTAAAATGCCTAGGGCCTGATCACCAACTGTCAGAATGTCCTCTCTGCAGAAATATGATGAAGAGAGGCCTACAGAATTGAGCTGCAAAGCTGGGCACCCTCTTCGCTTCTAATACCATCTCTTTAGCATCAACGTCATCAAGAGCTTCATCTTCCTTCCATGGATCTCAGGTATCGAAACCTATGTCTTCATCGAACGTTGGCTGCCCATCCCCCCCAAGGGTAGATCTCCTTCTAAGCATTGAGGCCTCGGGCGTCGCCCTGGAGGGGACACTCTGGCCAAACAACCCCGGTGGGAGGACCTTCCCTCCAAAGCCTTAGTGGGGTCCCAGGATGCTCCCGAGGCCCCACCTCTGGAGAGCTCCTGGTGCCATGCTCAGGGATCGTGGCCCGAAATTCCAGTACCGATATTGAAGCACCGGCAAGCTCTATGGCTCAACATATCCTTGACATCAAGTGGAAATTAGCAGCCTTATTGGCAGCCTTCTTGCTGCTTTCTACGCTACCACCCACGTTACCACCCTCGAATCCGTTTCTGGTACCGATGTTCCGACTACACAAATTCCAGGTACCGGCTTTGACCATTACCGAGTTTGTACAGAGCGAGAACACCCTGCCCAACGATACTTCGAATCTAAGGATTCTGATTCCTCAGATGATGAATCGGCCGATATTTGAGATATGCAAACTCTCCCGGAAGACCCATCTCCGTCTCCACACTGCATGTCCCCACCAGAGGACATGTCTTTCCAAGACTTTATTCGCAATGTTGCTAGGGGCCCGTCCATAACACTAACATAAGAGAAAGAGCCTAGGGCTGAAGAATTGGAAATTCTTCAATACCCAACGGTTCCAAAAGAAGCAGCTATGCTTCCTATCCATAAGATACTTCATGACCTCATGCTTCATATGTGGGAGACAGCTCTTACTATTTCTCCCCATACCCTTTGGCTCGAAACCCATATACTGGGTACCGGAGTTTCCTGGTTTTCAAAAGACACCATATCCACACCATTCCATGGTAGTGGAATTGGCAATTCGTCTAATCAAGAGCGCAAAACACATTCCTCTAATCCTCTGGGTAGGAAATCGAGAACCCTCAACGATTTTGATCGACGTTGCTTTCAGGCTTCCATGCTATCAACCAGAATCAGTTCCTACATATTCTATATGGGTATGTTCCTCAGAGGTGGCTAAGGATTTGGAGTTAATGACTCCTCTTCTTGCCAGTGACAGGAGGGCAGATTATCTCACCCTTGTAAAGCATGCTCAGAATGTCTCAAAATTTGTCAATAAAGCAACTTTTGATTGCTTTGAGTGCATCAGCAGAACTATATCCATCTGCATCGGTGCATGCAGAATTGCTTGGCTACAAGTATCAGATCTTGAACAATGAATTCAAGACAAGTTGGGTAATATCACTTGCACTGCCAAAACCATTTTTGGCAAGGATTGGCAAGACAAGTCCCCTCAGTTGGAGTTTGAGAACACTACCATGAATAGGCTCTCTAGATCTATTGCAAACCCAGCTAAGAAGAAGGCAGCAGCAAAGAAAGCCACCTTCAATAAACAGAAATAGTATTATCCTTCTTATACCCCTGCTGTTCAATGTCAGCATAGTGCTCCTCAGAAGGGACAACCTCCAAAACATCAAAAAAAGGCTCAGACTCCCAAGTCTCAGCCACCTCAGCAGGTTCAGGCTGCTCCGTTTTTTTTGACTCCTTTCTAGAGAACATAGCTATCCTGCCTCTGAAAAATCCCAACCCTATCCACATTCCCAGCAGACTCTGCCATTATGCCCACAGATGGCATCTTATCACCTAGGAGCAGTGGACTTTAACAATAGTACGGGAGGGATACAGACTTCAACTGCGAAGCCTACCCCCTCCAGTTTCACCAAGAGAGTTCCATTCTCAGCCCCATCTCGCTGCTCTAATACTACAAGAGAACATCTCCCTTCTACTGCAGGGAGAAATAGAGGAGGTTCCAACATTCCAGCAGGGAATGGGCTTCTATTCTCCTTACTTTCTTATTCCAAAGACAACAGGGGGATACAGGCCCATTCTGTACCTCAGGGACCTAAACAAGCATCTCCTACGGGAGATGTTCCAGGTGGTCTCCCTAGGACCCCTTCTTCCCTATCTCCAGAGTCAGGACTGACTCTGTTCTCTAGATCTAAAGGAAACATACACTCATATTCTTATCCATCCAGAACACAGAAAATTCCTGTGCTTCATGTTTCAGGGAAGACACTATCAATATAGAGTCCTACCTTTCGGCCTCGCTTCTGTCCCAAGAGTCTTCACAAAATGCATGGAGGTAGTAGCCACATTTCTAAGGACTCTAGGATATTTGTCTTCCCTTACTTAGACGACTGGCTTATAAGAGCAAGCACCTCTCAAGAGGCCAGTCTGTCCCTTTTATGCACCATGCAGGTGTTACAACACTTGGGATTTGTCATAAATCTTCCAAAGTCCCAACTTGTCCCCTCTCAAACTCTAGAGTTCATAGGGGCCCTCTTAAATACTCAACAGTCAAGGACATTTCTGTCCAAGTTCCACTGTGCTTGTCTCAATCAGTTGACATCTCAAGCACTATCTTACTGCTTGAGAAATGCTACAACTTCTGGGCCATATGGCATCAACGGTGCATGTAGTTCCATATGCCTGTCTACACATGCGCATGGCCCTATGGACACTAGCATCCCAGTGGTCTCAAGCTTCAGGTTGCCTAAGGAACAAGATAAGTTTCTACCCTTCTGGTCTCGTCTCTCCAGTGGTGGTGTTCCCCAGGAAATCTCCTTATAGGGTCACCTTTTCAGATGCCTGCACATCAATGTAGCCTGACGACAGATACATCCAAACTGGGCTGGGAAGCCCATCTGGGATCTCTCTCCACTCAAAGCCTTTGATCGCAGCAGGAGTCACAACTCCACAAAAGTCTGCTGGTGCTCAGAGCCATTCTCAATGCTCTCAAAGTGTTCCAGGACTATCTTCATTGCCACAGAGTCCTTGTCCAAACCAGCTATCAAGTAGCCATGTTCTACGTGAACAAGCAGGGCGGAACAGGGTCTTGGACCCTCTACAGTGAGGCTCTACATCTCTGATCTTTTGCCATACATCATCACATTCACTTCCAAGCGGTGTATCTCCTGGGCAAGCACAATGTATTAGCGGACAGATTAAGTCGAATCCTTCTCCCTCATGAGTGGTCTCTTCATGTAGACACATTCTCCTACATTTTTCAGATATGGGGGACTCCAGAAACATAACTTTTCACAAATCCTCAGAATGCCAAGCTTCCTTGCTTCTGTTCCAGGACTCCTGAATCGGACAGCCAATAGGTGGATGCTTTTCACCTCCACTGGGGACACAGCTTCCTATATGCCCTTCCCTCCCATTCCCCTAATTCCCAAGACTCTTTTCAAACCTCAGGTGGACAGGGGCTTCATGATACTCATAGCCCCATGCTGGCCACATCAACCATGGTACCCTCTCCTTCTACATCTGTCTCAGGCTCAACCCATAGATCTGGGGTCTGCTCCAGATCTCCTCTCTCAGGAGGAGGGGACGCTGCTCCATCCCAATCTGCAGTCTATCCATCTCAATGCATGACTGCTGAAAGCATAGCCTTCCAGGGTATTGACCTTTCCCAGGAGGTTAAGGACATCCTCTTAGCTTCTAGAAAGCCATCCACCAACGGTCCTACGCTTTCAAATGGCATAGGTTTTCTATCTGGTGTTCTCAGAAGAATCTTAATCCCTTCTCAGGTCCGGTGGAGGTGTTGCTTGAATACCTCCTCCACCTATCTTCTTCTGGACTCAAGACCAATTCGGTAAGAGTACATCTATGTGCAATTGCGGCCTCTCACCTACCCTTAGATGGTCAACCCATCTCCTCTCAACCACTTGTAGCACATTTTATGAGGGGTCTTCTATTAACCAAGCCTCCCATTAAGCCATCACCAGTGGCATGGGACCTCAGTGTTGTTCTAGGGAAGCTTCTCAAGTCACCTTTTGAACCTCTAGCTACTACGTCACTTAAATTTCTCACCTGGAAGGTCATCTTCCTCATTGCCCTCACTTCAGCAAGGCACATTAGTGAGCTCCAGGCCTTATATAAGAATATAAGATATGCCATACTGGGTCAGACCAAGGTCCATTAAGCCCAGTATCCTGTTTCCAACAGTGGCCAATCTAGGTCATACGTTTCCCCAAAAGACACAGGTTCCACAATGCTTGTATTGGGTTAAGCATTGATATCCTGGGTCCCCTTTTAATAATTGTTTATGGACCTTTCCTCGAGGAACTTGTCCAAACCTTTTTTAAACCCAGCTACACTAACAGCCTTAACTACATCTTCCGGTAACAAATTCCAGAATTTGATTACACGTTGAGTGAAAAAATATTTTCTCTTATTTGTGTTAAATAGTTTACCCTATAGCTTCATTGCATGTCCCCCTAGCCTTTCTATATTCTGATAACGTAAACAATCGATCTACATTTACCAGTTCCACTCCATTCATTAAGTTATAGACCTCTATCATATCTCCCCTCAGCCGTCTCTTTTCCAGATTGAAAAGCCCTAACCATTTTAGCCTCTCTTCATAGGAGTAGCCTTCCATCCCCTTTACCATTTTGTTGGCTCTTCTCTGTACCTTTTCTAATAATGCTATATCCTTTTTAAGATACGGCGACCAGAATTGCACACAATATTCAAGGTGGGGTCGCACCATGGAACAATACAGAGGCATTATAATATCCTTTATTTTATTTTCCATTACTTTCCTTTTGATACCTAGCATTCTATTTGCTCTCTTGGCTGCCGCTGCACACTGGGCGGAGGGTTTTAACATGTTATCCACGATGACGCCTAAATCTTTTTCCTGGGTGGTGGTTCCCAATGTGGAACCTTGCATAGTGTAACCATAGTTTGGGTTGTTCCTTCCTAGGTGCATAACTTTGCACTTGTCCACATTAAATGTCATCTGCCATTTGGATGCCCAGTCTCCCAATTTATCAAGATCCTCTTGCAATTTTCCACAATCCTCTTGGGTTTTAACAACTTTAAATAGTTTTGTGTCATCTGCAAATTTGATAACCTAACTCGCTATTCCCTTTTCCAGGTTATTTATGAATATGTCAAAAAGCAGTGAACCCAGCACAGATCCCTGGGGTACTCCATTATTCACCTTTTTTCATTGGGAAAATTGGCCATTTAGCCCTACCCTCTGCTTTCTATCATTTAACCAGTTCCTGATCCACAATAGTACACTGCCTTCTATCCCATAACTTTTTAGTTTTGCCAAAAGTCTCTGAGGGACCTTGTCAAAGGCTTTCTGAAAGTCCAGATACACTATATCAACCGACTCACCTTTGTCTACCTGTTTATTCACACCTTCAAAAAAACATAACAGATTAGTAAAACAAGATCTTCCTTGTCTAAAGCTATGTTGGCTGTCTCCCATTAGGCCATGACCAAGTAATTTTGTTCTTAATGATAGTTTCTACCATTTTTCCCAGTACTGATGTCAGACACTGGTCTGTAGTTTCCCGGATCACCCCTGGAACCCTTTTTAAAAATTGGCGTTACATTGGTGATCCTCCAATCTTCAGGTATTACAGATTATTTTAATGATAGTTCACAGATTAATAATAGCTGGTCTGCAATCTCATAGTTCAGTTCTTTCAAAACCCTTGGATGTATACATCTGGTCGAGGTGATTTGCTACTCTTCAGTTTATCCAATAGTTGTAATACATCTTCCCAGTGTAGCGATGTTTCTTTCAATTCTTCTGCAGTATCACCTTTAAATACCACTTCAGTCTTGGGTAACATCCCTGCATCTTGCTCAGTAAATACTGAAGCAAAGAATTCATTCATTCTCTCCGCTATAGCCTTGTCCCCTCTTACTACCCCTTTTACCCCTCTATCATCTAATGGTCCGACTCTCTCACAGGTTTTTTGCTACAAATGTACTTGAAAAAGTCTTTATTATGCATTTTTGCTTCTGTAGCAAGTTTCTTCTCAAATTCTCTCTTTGCCTGCCTTATCAATGCCTTGCATTTAACTCGCCAGTGGCTTGTGCTGTTTCCAGTTTTCGTTCTTTGGCTCTTTTTTCCATTTCCTGAAAGATGCTTTTTTGGCAACAACAGCTTCTCTGACCTCACCTTTAAACTATGCTGGCAGTTTTTTGGACTTCCTTCCACTTTTCTTGATAGCCTTGATAGCTGACTCACCTTACACATGGTTCCACCATGATAATGTAGTCCTTAGGACTCATCCTCACTTCATGCCAAAGGTGGTCTTGCCCTTCCATTTGAACCAGTCAGTCTACCTCCCTGTGTTTTTCCCTAGACCACACTCATCTAGGGCATAAGCAATCCTCCATACTCTGGATTGTAAACGTGCCTTAGCTTTTTATCTTCAGAGGACTTGAGAGCACTGGAAAGCTTCTCAGCTGTTCATCTCCTTTGACTCTAGTCACTTCGGGTTGCCAGTTCCAAACATACTCTCTCTCTCCAAGTGGATAGCAGACTGCATCACTTTTGCTTTTGAGAAGGAAGGACTCTCCCTCGAGAGTCATGTCACTGCCCATAATGTTCGAGCAATGGCTACCTCAATGGCAAATCTATGATCTGTAGCTGTTGACAAGATCTGCAAAGCAGCAACTTGGTCTTTGGTCCATACTTTTGCTGCTCACTACTGTCGGGACAAGGACTCCCGCCGGGATGCCATATTTGGCCAGGCTGTTCTCCAACATCTCTTTCAGACTTAGAACAACTCCTGCCCTCCATCCTGTAATTCGATACCAGACATTCATGGAGGATACATGACCTCTTTAAGCATACCTGGGGCACACCACAGCTAATTCTGAGATCATCTCTCTGGCATCCTCTAGCTAGGGAGTCCCATATGTGAAGACTGCATTCCTGATTGTTCCTGGAGATAGCGGAGTTACTCACCTGTAACAGGTGATCTCCGGGAACAGTAGGAATATAGTTGTCACAAACTACCTTCCTCCCCTAGGAGTTGTAGGTCTTCCTTTCTTTCTCTCCTTTTCTCAGTTACAAACTCAACTGAGGAGGGAGAGCTGGAAAGGTGGGGAGGCAGCTACACAGGCACAGTGAGATACTCCCAAAAGCTTTCCTATTGGATGCTGGGGAGCGTTCCCATGCGAGTTCTGTCAGTACTGATGTCACCCATATGTGAAGACTAAATTACTGCTGTTCCCAGAGATCACCTGTTACAGACGAGTAACTATGCTTTCCTGCACAAGCAAGTTCAGTAGTGCTCTCTTACTGTAAGAACACATGTACAATGCTGCTGGGGACTGGCACAAGATTACAGAGCCTTCCTAATCTAAGTCACCAATCAAAAGCCAATTCATTTTCATCTGAGAGCCTTTTAAGAAATGAATCTGTGGACTCAATCCAACTGCGTGTCACTAAAATCACTACTACCACTGGTTACTCATGGCTCCATTTGTTGACCATCAAAACACAGAGATCATGAGGAATAATTCCTTTCCTATCATCAGAGGTGGTCTGCCCAAAGCACATTGACAGAACAGGGAGAGGGAAGCTAGCACTGTTGCTGTCGGTACTGTTCCTGATTTGTGGGGGAAGGGATGTGTGAGTATTATACGAGTGGGGCTGCTAGAGCTGAACCTCTTTTGTGGATAACTAAAGAACTACTACAAGCGTATGTTGAATGCTGTCATCAGCTATAACTGCGCTAAAAAATGTAAATAGTGAAACCATAAAACAATAGACTTACTGATGTTTTCTGGAGCTCCATCTAGATCTAGAACATAAAATTGGTAGAAATTAATATCGCTTGACTAGATTTTCTCAAGCTAGAAATATATGCCTAAAAGCAAAGGCTTTTTTTTCAGAACAATCCCCCCACTTCTGTGTGACATGAAAGTAACTGCTTGAAACAAAGGCTCTGAATGCAGAACATTGCTGATTGAAGGTAAGATTAATGCTTTAGAAAGACGCCTCTTTATTTATTTATTTAGACAGATTTGTATACCACCTTATCCTACAATCAAAGTGGTTACATCACAATTGGAGGGTTACATTTAACATGTGGATACTTTACAACATTTAACATGAGGGCTCTTAAAGCCACTCTGATTAGCTCTGTCGGGTTTAGGGACCTTTGCAATTAAGTCTTAACCTGCATGTTCATAGGTCCACAACCTTTTAATGTATAGGCCCTAAAATGAGCAAATAATGCAGTGTAAATGAAGGAGTATCACAGGCAAAGGAAGATTTACTGGACTCATGTTAGGAAGTGTGGTGTTCCAACCTCTGCTCACTTTTAACATGAAGATGCCATTCTGGTGGAGGCGGTGACAGTCCACATCATTCTCCCAGAAGTGGGGAGCTGAAAATGTCATCATCATCTATACAGTCCAACAAACAATGAATACCAGTATTCCCAAACTGAAACTAAGTCTTCTTTTTGTCGGGCATAAACCGCAAGAGTGAGAGGGAAATCCCTTCAAACTCCCACGCAGTACATACCCCTTTTAATCATTTAAATGATTAAAATTAAATGATTAAAATTAAATGATTAAAAGGGGTATGTACTGCGTGGGAGTTTGAAGGGATTTCCCTCTCACTCTTGCGGTTTATGCCCGACAAAAAGAAGACTTAGTTTCAGTTTGGGAATACTGGTATTCATTGTTTGTTGGACTGCTTATCGTGTGAATACCTACCTACCGGGTCTACTAATTTTTTGATTGAGCATCATCTATACAGCAGAATTGGAGTGGATTTTAATGTTATTGCTTAGCCCCCTTTGTTGGGATCTATGCAGGCAAGAAATAGGGGGTTACTCAGACAGATTGACTGAATCCACCTAAGTGGGTTTTCAGTCACCTAAAAGTATAGATTAGCTTTCAGCCATGTTACAAAGAGGCATTCCAAAGCTTCTGACAGTATGGCTGAAAATTCCCTACATTTCACTTTATATCTTCATCTCAGATACATTTTACCAACATAGGAACCCAGTCTTCAAACACTTAACTATGCAGATTCTTTGTCTTTGACAATCATGATGATTTGTGCAGGCTGCAAAACGCTCCTATGTACTGGCTGTTAAGCACCTTTATGGAAACATTAGGCCCTGAATGCGTTAAGCAGACAACCCTTCTCATTTAAGTGCAGGAATAAATATTACTGTTTTCATGGATTTGATGATCACTGCAAGCAGAAAATGCCAACTCTCCCTCCCATTGCAGATCCTAAGGGCCCCATAAGAAATCGCATACAGAATATATGCTTCTTAACTGTAGCTGCATAAAGTACCTGGATTATGTAACAGCACGTTCATAACAGATGTAGCAACCTCTACAGCTAATCTGTTTCCTTATAGTGCTTTTAATTTCTAAAAAAAAGTTCTTACATATTTAAGTTGTCTATTTGTCTTTGTGCCCACTATCTCTAGAACCATTTTATTTGCAGGAACCAAGTTTTCAGCTGCATGACTATAAAAGTTACAAACCGAGAGAACATTTTCCAGAGTTAGCCCGAAACTGGAAAAAATGACATTTTTGCCATTAAACTGAGAAAGTAGTCATACAAGCTGTTCTGGAGTTCCTTTTACAGTTGTTATCAATAGAATAATATCATGGGAATAATTTTTCAAACACTTCCCTTGTGTACACATGGAAAAGTGTGCATAATATTGTGTGATTGACTACACATGTATACTATGAAGATGATACCCATATTAACACATGTACCACACATAGGCATTACTGGGGTGTAGATTAGGTGGAGCAGGGGCAGAATTGAGATGTACCTGCACACACATAGAGCACAAAGCAACGTCCAAGGAACATCCATTCTTGTAAGTCCAAACCACAGCCATGAGATGCAAGATGAATTTGTTGTGTATACAGTGATAGCCCTATTGTACAGCATCCACCCTAAATGGCCATGTTTCAGCATGTGCCTTCATCAGGTGTGAAATACATTAAAGAATAGCAATAGAGAAATCCACATATGGCTGTATATTGAACTCTCACCAAACAGAAACCAGCCTCTTCAAAAGTCTCTCATATATTTTTCAAGTTCAATGCGCAGTGTGCTTGTATAGCAGCAGTATAATATTCCATAAGAGACATTTGGAGAGGTTGGTTTCTGTTTGATGCGAATTCAATATACAGCCATATGTGGCTTTTTCTATTGTTATTCTTTCTTCTATTTGGTGATGAAATAGACTAAAGAATAACAATAGAGAAATACAACACGTCCCCTCAACCTCTGTCACCCTTTCTTCCTTTTCTAAGATCTCTGATGAGGAAACCATACTTCTCCTTCCCTCCTCCAAACTCACTACCTGCTCCTCTGATCCTTTTACCAACCATCTCCTAAACTCCATCTCCTCCACTGTCATCCCTCCCATCTCACTCATTCCCAACCTATCGTTCTCCACTGCTACTGTTCTTGCAGCCTTCAAGCATGCTGTGGTCACACCTCTCCTCAAGAAACCCTCACTAGACCCTATCTGTCCTTCTAATTATTAACCTATCTCCCTCCTCCCCTTCATTTCTAAACTACTTGAACATGCAGTTCACTGCCACTATATTGGCTTTCTCTCCTCTCAAGCCCTTCTGGATCCACGGCAATCTGGCTTTCATCCTTTACATTCTACTGAAACGGTTCTTGCCAAAGTCTCCAGCAACATGTTCCTGGCTAAATCCAAGGGCCTTTTACTTGATCGTCATCCTTCTTGACCTTTCTGCTGCTTTAGACACTGTTGACCACCACCTTCTTCTCAATACCTTGTTGTCACTTGGTTTTAAGGGCTCTGTGCTATCCTGGTTCTCTTCTTATCTCTCCCATCGCACTTTCAGTGTTTGTTCTGTTGGATCCTCCTCTACTGCTATCCCACTCTCAGTTGGTGGACCCCAAGGGTCTGTCTTAGGTCCTCTCCTTTTCTCTCTCTATACCCAGTCCCTTGGTGCTCTCATCTCCTCCCATGAATTTCAGTATCATTTTTACACTGATGACTCTCAGATCTACCTCACTACACCTGAAATCTCTCTGGCAATCCAAGCCCAGATCTCTGCCTGCCTATCTGACATTGCTGTTTGAAATTAACATGACCAGCACTGAGCTGCTTATTTTTCCCCCCTAAACCCACATCCCCCCTTCCTCAATTTCTGTGGATAATGCTCTACTATTCCCTATTTCCAAGGCTCGCAACCTTGGCGTTATCTTTGACTCCTCCCTCTCCTTACATATCCAACTGATAGCTAAAACCCATCATTTCTTTCTCCATAACATCAGCAAAATTCACCCCTTCCTTTCTGAACACATTACTAAGACATTTATCCACTCTTTAGTCACTTCCCGTCTAGACTATTGCAACCTCCTCCTTGTTGGTCTCCCTCTGAATCATCTCTCTCCCCTTCAATCTGTTCAAAACTCAACTGCGCGGCTAATCTTCCATCAGCCACAATATGCTCATATTACCCCTCTTCTCAAGTCACTTCACTTGCTCCCTATGGGGGTCATTTTGACCCCCAAATAGTGGGGTTGGATGTCTGGGATGGACGTCCCACCTGTGAACAGGTTTGGAACCATATTCTGATTTCCATGCTCCCCGCATGCACAGGGCCTTTGTGCAGGGAGCGCTGGTTGTGGGCGGGAGAGGGCAGCACCTGGGTGGAGCACGGAGGGGCCAGGCACCCGAATTGTACAGAGGCCATTAAGAATAAGGACAGGCATCTGTATGTCTGGCAGGAGCAGGATAGACTTCAGACGTATTCCATCTCAGAGGGGGAATAAGTCCCAGCAGAGTCAGCGATCAGGATAGGCAGCCCCTCCAAGACACGGAGCCATGGCACATGAGCTGCCGCTGCCTGAGCCCAGCCCTGGATGACTCCGCTGAGGGTTGGGCAGTGGAGAAATGAGCTTTGTATCACTATCAGGCCTTGCATGTGCCTGCTGAGCATCCCGGTGCCATGGCATTGGGACGCCATGGCAGCAGCACACCAGGAGCACTGATTGGTGGAGACGGGCAGCATGCTGTATGTCTCCCCACTCAGAATACTGTGCATGGCAGCCTGTCCAAGTGACCTGATTCTGTAGCACAGGGAAGATATGGCTCCCCTGGTTGCAAAATCAGTACAATTGTGCCCCATCCATTTTCTGGACGGGCCAGATGTGCACAGTATGGAACTGGCCTCCATCCATTTTCATATCCAATTCAAACTTCTTCTACTGGCCTATATGTACACTCATTCCATTGCTCCTCACTACATTTCCTCTCTTAACTCTCACTGCACCCCTCCTCATTAACACCGCTCTTCTGGCAGATCGCTTCTGTCTGTGCCCTTCTCTTTCACTACCAACTTCGATCCATTCACCTTACTGCTTCTTATGCCTGGAACAAACTACCTGAGTCTGTATGTTAGGCTTCATCTCTGGCCCTTTTCAAATCCAGACTGGAAACTCACCTCTTCGAGGCTGCTTTTGGATCCTGCTCCCCTTTGTCTCCTATGTGTTTTCTTACCATACCCCTACATGTAGTCTTGTCCTCAGCTGTTGTATTGTCTATCTTGGTTAATAAGCTCTAATGAGCAGAGACCATCTTTTACATGTACCTGTACAGTGCTGTGTGCCCCTTGTAGCACTATACAAATGATCAGTAGTAGAAGTAGTACTAAGCTCTCATGATATCATTATCGGTCTAATATAACTCTTCTGATAAACCATAACAAATATTCAATCCAAGTAGTAAAACAATGTTTAACTTCATCTGAATTCTGAACTTGAACCTCATGAGGGTTATTTAGAAGACCTATTCGTGTCTTGGATGTCTGAAAATGGGCATAGAGACATTCAAAGCACAGAGACTTCCCTGAAGCCATTATTCAAAGCCATTTTCACCACCACAAGGACATCCAAGTCAGAATGGGGGTGTGGTAGAGGACCGACCAGGCCGGTTCCAAGAATCTGGACATCCTTACCCAATTTCAGAAATGTCCTGGATGTCCAAAGCTATATCAAAGATAATACCTGCTTGAGGCACAAATAAGCCTCTGAAAAGAGCTCATTTTGTCAGGCAAACATCTGGAGGACAAGGAATACTCATATCCCCTTTAGTTTATCATTTGTCAACTAACACTAATGGGGAATGGGGACTCATGCTTGCATTTTTCTAGGTTATTGGACATCCTTATATGAAACCTTACTTGAAATGGATGTCCCCCACCTCATGGTTTCACAGCGGGGATGCCTAGATGGACAGCAGCATGAACATCCATGTTGGGGGTGTCTACGTTTCTAAAATCAGGTCAAAACATAGACATCCCTGGCATTTTTCTGCACATTCTATTATTACTACTACTAATCGTTTGTAAAGCACTATAAGGCATACATAGCACTGCACATATTGATGTAAGATGGTCCCTTACAATCTAATCAAGATGAAAAAGCATCCCAAAACTGGAGACTAGAATATGGCAACATACACATAAGTAATGGACAAGAGAGTGAGGAGCATCAGGATCCAAAATCATCCTCAAAGAAGTGGGTTTTTAACCTGGATTTGAATAGGGCTAGAGAAGAAGCCCGATGCACTGACTTGGGTAGTTTGTTCCAGGCGTATGGAGCAGCAAGGTGGAATGAACTGAGTTGGCAGTGGCAGAGAAGTACACAGATAAAAGGAATCTTCCAGAGGAGTGGAGTTCCTGAGGAGGAGTTTAGAGTGAGATAAGTGAGGAAAGAAAGTGAGGAGTCGCAGAATGAATGCACTTGTAGATCTGTAGAGAAGTTTGACTTGAGAAGAGGGGTTATATGAGCATAGTGACACTGGTGGAAGATAAGCCGTGCAACTGAGTTTTGAACAGATTAAAGACAAAGATGATTCAGAGGGAGACCAGCAAGGATCAGGTTACATAAAAACATAAGAAATGACATACTGGATCAGACCAAGGTCCATCAAAGCCTAGTATCCTGTTTCCAACAGTGGCCAATCCACGTCACAAGTACCTGGCAGGTTCCCAAAAGGCACACATGTTCCTCAATGCTTGTCCCGGGGCAAGCAGTGGATTGCCCAGGTCCTCTTCCAAACTGTTTTTTAAACCCAGCTATACTAAGAGCTTTTACTACATCTTCTGATAACAAATTCCAGAGTTTGATTACACGTTGAGTGAAAAAATATATTTTTCTTATTAGTCTTAAATTGGTTACATTGTAGCTTCATTATGTGTCCCCTAGTCTTGCTACTTATTGATGGTATAAACAACTGATCTATGTTTACCTGTTCCATTCCATTCATAAATTTATAGACCTCTGTCATATCTCCCCTCAGTTGTCTCTTTTCCAGATTGAAAAGCCTTAACCTTTTAAGCCTTTCCTCATAGAGGTATTCTTCCATCCCCTTTACCAGTTTGGTGGCTCATCTCTGTACCTTTTCTAATTCTGCTATATCCGTTTTAAGATATGGCGAACAAAATTGCATACAATATTCAAGGTGCAGTCATACCATGGAACAATACAGAGGCATTATAATAATATAATAAGCTTGGTTTTATTCTCCGTTCCTTTCCTTATGATTCCTAGCATTCAATTTGCTTTCTTGGCTGCCGCTGAACAATGGGCAGGGGGTTTCAAGGTATTATCCACAATGACACTTAAATCTTTTTCCTAGGTGGTAGTTCCTAATGTGGAGCCTTGCATTATGTAACCATAGTTTGTGTTGTTCTTCTCTAGGTGCATAACTTTGCACTTGCCCACATTAAATTACATCTGCCATTTGGATGTCCAGTCTTCCAATTTATCAAGGTCCTCTTGCAATTTTTAACAATCTTCTTACGTTTTAATAACTTTGAATAATTTTGTGTCATCTGCAAATTTGATCACCTCACTCGTTATTTTTATTTCCAGGTCATTTATTATATTAAAAAGCAGCAGGCTCAGCACAGATCCCTGGGGTACACCACTATTCACCATTGAGAAAACTGGCCATTTAGCCTACTCTCTCCTTTCTATCTTTTAACCATTTCCTGATCCACAATAGTACACTGCCTCCAATTCCATGACTTTTCAATTTTGCCAAGAGTCTCTCATAAGGTACCTTGTCAAAGGCTTTCTAAAAATCCATATACACTATATCAGCTGGTTCACCTTGGTCTACCTGTTTACTCACACCTTCAAAAAATATAACAGATAGTAAGACAAGACTTTCCTTGGCTAAATCCATGTTGACTTTCTCCCATTAAACCATGACTATCTACATGTTCAGTAATTTTATTCTTTATAATGGTTTCTACCATTTTGCCCAGTACTGACGTCAGGCTCACCAGTCTGTAGTTTCCTGGATCACCCTGGAACCCTTTTTAAAAATTGGCATTACATTGGCCATTCTCCAATCTTCCAGTACTACAGATGATTTTAATGATAGTTCACAGATTACTAATAGTAGGTCTGCATCTCATATTTCAGTTCTTTCAACCCCCTTAGATGTATACCATCTGGTCCAGGTAACTTACTACTCTTCAGTTTATCAAACAGTTGGAATACATATTCCTGGTTTATCAATATTTCTTTCAATTCTTCCAATACATCATCTTTAAATACTATTTAAGGCATGATCTTCCTTGTTCTATACTTGATCTCTCCAGTTTTGCAAGAATGGGTAACCTCCCTACATCATCTTCAGTAAAGACTGAATCAAAGAATTCATTCAGTCTCTCCTCTATGACCCTGTCTTCCCTTAGCGCCCCTTTTACCCCCTCTATCATCCAATAGTCCAACCGACTCTCCTACAAGCTTTTTGCTATGAATGTGCTTGAAAAAGTTTTTATTATGCATTTTTGCTTCTACGGTAGGCTTTTTTTCAAATTCTCTTTGCCTGCCTTATCCGTGCCATGCATCTAACTTGCCAGTGCTTATATTGTTTCCTGGTTTCACCATTTGACGTCTTTTTCCATTTCCTGAAAGAGGCTTTTTTGGCTACAACAGCTTCTCTGACCTCACCTTTAAACAATACTGGCAGTTTTTTGGCCTTCCTTCCACTTTTCTTAAAGCATAGAATACATCTGGTCTGGGCTTCCAAGAAGAAAGGCCTGGCAATCTACTTCCGGTCACACTGCCAAGAAAACCCAGGAGCTGCTGGGTCACCAGGAGTCAACATTGACTCAAAGGTACATATTGCATTTTTTGGGCTTCTAAGATAACTTTTTAAAAAATGTCCATGCTTGATGTAAATCTTTAACCTTTGCAGCTGCTCCTTTTAATTTTTTCTTAACTATTTTCCTCTTTTTATCATAGTTTCCCTTTTGAAAGTCAAAAGCTAGTACTGTGGATTTCCTTGCCATCCTGCTTCCATTTATTAAATCAAATGTGATCATGCTATGATCACTATTGCCAAGTGGTCCCAACACCTTTATATCTTGCACTACACATCCTGTGTTCCACTAAGGACTAGGTCCAAAATAGTTTCCCCTCTTATTGGTTCATGAACCAGCTGCCCCAAGAAGCAGTCATTTATTTCATCTAGAAACTTTATCTCCCTAGTATGTCCTGCCGCGACACTGACCCAGTCAATACCAAGGTAATTGAAATAATCCATTATTACTGTGTTGTAACTTTTCTTATCTTCCCTGATTTCTCTTAGTATTTCATCATCCATCTGTTCAATCTGGCCAGGCAGTTGGTAGTACGTCCTCACTGCCATTGCCTTCCCCTTTTTACATGGGATTTTTATCCACAGAGAGTGTATTTTGTTTCAAACAAAACTATAATCCTATGTGACTCAATGCCCCCTCTAACATAAAGCGCAACCCCTCCACAAATTTGATCTATCCTATCATTGCGATATAGTTTGTACCCAGGTATCACAATGTACCATTGCTTGTCCTCCTTCTACCAGATCTCTGAGATGCCAATTATATCTAATCTTTCTTTTAGTGCTATATATTCCAGCTCTCTCATTATATTTTTTAGACTTCTAGCATTTGCATACAGGCATTTTAGAGGTTCTATTTTATTCATATTAATATGGTTATTGGTTGATAGGAGTAATTTGTTGATGTAACCTCTTGTTTCTATTCATTACATGTTTATTTATTTTATTTATTTATTTAACAGTTCTTCTATACCGCTCTATTTTAGATCAGAGCGGTTTACAATTAACATCAACTATACAACACAAGGAAATTTGAGTTGTATTTACAATAAACAGGGAGATCAACTTGGCAGTAACTGGGGGAACTATGTACATTGTATAACTATATACATTGTATTACACTGGTACCTGATTTCAGGTAGAACATATCTACATCTTATTTACACTGGGGGTCTTAATTCTATTTCAGTGGGTACTTCTGAGCGATCAGTTGATTATCCTTTTTCATGTTGAGTCTGATTGTTTAATTGTAATGAGTGATTGTCTGAGGGGCCATATGCATGGTATTAAGGCTGGATTCATGTAGTGAAACAGGTGCTGCTTTAATGCCTTCCTGAAGTGGGTTAGGTAAGTGATGTTTCGAATAGAGGTGGGGAGAGCATTCCCATGCTCTGGGCGCGTAAATCGTAAAGGCCCTATTTGTTGTTGCTTTTGTGCATTTTGTTATTACTTTTTGGGACCCTCTAGGTGTTTTGCATCATGGGGTCTTCTGTTTCTGTTCTGTGGTACTTTATGTATCATCTTGCTGAGGGCTGTGGGGGTCATAGTGTTTGAGGCTTTGAAGGTTAAGGTTAGGACTTTGTGGAGGGTTTTGCTTGAACCGGTAACCAATGGGGTTCATCAGCACTGGCGTTATGTGCTCTCTCCGTGAGGCCCCTGTTAGTACTCTTGCAGCAGTGTTCATTGCAAGCTGGAGAGGAGCTAGCGTTGCTTGAGGGAGACCATGTAGAATTACGTTGGCATAGTCGAAATGTGGTAATATCAATGCCTGATAGATCGATCGGTAGTCGCTGAGTCAAGTAGCGGTCGGAGATGTTTTAAGGTCCTTATTTTCATGTATACTGTTTTTACTGTGTTTTTTATGTGGGTTTTCAGATCCAGTTGTTGATCCAGTGTAACGCCAAGGTAGCGTATTGTAGGTTAGTTTTCAGTTCTGTGTTGCCGATTTTTAAGAGAGTGGAGGGTGAAGTCCTGGTTCCTTGAGATGAACAGGACATCTGTTTTACTGTAGTTGATTCTCATGTTTTGTGTGGTGAACCATTCTGCTACTGACTCAAAACATCTTGTTAGAGGGGAGAGTTCTGGTTGGTTGGTCCTGAATGGGATGTATAGGAGGATGTCGTCTGCGTAGGCTAGACAGTTGACCTTGAATGAACTAGCTAGTGCACATATGGGCTGCATGTAGATGTTAAACATCAATGCAGATAGTGACGAGCCCTGTGGTACACCCTGGTTTTGTAAAAATGGTTCGGAGGTTGTGGAGCCTGACCTTACATGTTGCCATCTATTAGTCAGGTATGACTTGCACCACTTTAGAGCTGTTCCCTGAATTCCTTTCTCGCTGAGGCGTTGTATGAGGATCTCGTGACTCACCGAGTCGAAAGCCGCTGCAATGTCGAGGAATATGAGGGCGAATCCTTGATTAATTTTGTCAGTTCCAGAGACTAGATGGTCAATAGGTTGGTGAGAAGGGTTTCAACCCCATGTGCTTCTCTGAACCCATGCTGGGAAGGATCCAGTGGGCTTCAGTATCAATATGCTGTTGAATTTGGCGCTGTACTAGCTTTTCAATTACTTTGGCAAGCATGGGGATACTTGAAATTGGTCTGTAAGATTCCACTTTCATTGGGTCCAGCTTGTTATTTTTTTAGCAGTGGTCTGATTGATGTTTGTTTCAGACTTTGTGGAAACGATCCGGTTGTAAGAGATTGGTTTATTAATTCGCTCAGATATTGGCTTAAGTCACATCGTAACTCCTTTATCCATAAAGCAGGGCATGGGTCATTGGGTGCGGTAGTGGGGTTGATTGCAGCGATAGTGTCTTCAATCTCTCTGCGTGATATTTTTTCAAATTTGGATAGTGGTGATGGTTGGGGCAAGTTATGCTGAGAGCTGTTTTCCGCGGAGCTCGATGTTGCACCAGCCTGGGTCACTTCAGGTTGTAGGTAGTTGGTTGCAGATGTAGTAGTCTGGATCATTTTTGACTGTAAGTAGTTGGAGTATGCTTGGGGGTGTGGCATCTGTGACTGGTCTGCTGGAGGTTCTCTTATGAGAGATTTCACTATATTGAAGAGGTCGTGGGGCTTGTTTAGTGACCGCTTCAAGATGTCGGAATGATATTGTTTCCGCTTTTTTGTTAATTCATCACGGTGTGCTCTTAGGTGATTGATGTAATTACCTTGATCTTCAGTAGAGCGAGATCGACGCCATCTTCTCTCGAGCCTACGCAGGCACTTGAGTGAATCTCGGAGGTCTTTGGTATACCATGGTGCGTGCTCTCGTTTCTTTGTTGTTTTATTAGTGGCTGGTAAGCATGCAATGGTCTTAAGGCTCTCGTCCCATGTGGACACCAATGCATCTAGGTCGTGTGGTATGTTGTTGAGGAGTGGGAGGATCTTCTCTCGAAGCTCTTCTTTATTAAAGGGGCGGAAGCGCTTCAAAGAGGTTTCGTGGACAGTGTTGGTTTTGTTGGAGTTTTTATTGTGTGTGTTAATAGGTATCTGGAATTGGATCAGGCTGTGATCTGACCATGGCACAGGAGTTATGGTTGGTGGCATTGGTTGGGTGGTATCCGTATCTGTCTGTGGGGCAAAGATCAGGTCAAGTTTGTTTCCCTTGACGTGGGTGGGATTATTGACCAGCTGATCGTAGCCTAGTTCCTGTAATGCTTCTATGAAAGCCGAGGCTTGAGATTCCGGTAGCGTAGGCAGGTTGAAATCACCTAGGATCCAGTTCTGGGATCGTGGTCTGTTTGAGTTGCAGGCGAGGCCCATTATCTTGCAAGATCCTCTGAGCATGGTGTTGGTGCTCGGTACAGTAGGTTGAATCGTGCAGGTGTTATTTGTTATGGTGAGTGAGTCCAGGTGGGCTGTGCTGGTTGAGTTGCACATCTGGAAGCCTAGGCAAGTTTTGACAAGGATGAGTGTTCCTCCTCCTCTCTGATTGGTTCTATGGCATGTGTGGACTGAGAACTTATGTAAACTGGATTCTATGTTTAATGCCTATTCTATGTAAAGTTGCTTGACAGTTAACGTTCTATGTAAACCACGCTGATACTAAATAGCGCAGTATATAAAAGCAAATAAATAAATAATTTGGAATCTTTCTGCTCTGTACTTAAAGGCATCTGGGTTACTTTTATGTTTATTGGAACCTCTGTCGGATGTCCTAACTTCCCTCTTTTGCTAATCCTTCAAGGATGCATCCTTCTGAACCATGTGTTCTTGGGCAACTGTCGGCTTTCCTCTATTATTTAGTCCAAAAGCTGCTCTATCTCCTTTTTTAAGTTTAATGCCAGCAGCCTGGTTCTGTCCCGGTTAAGATGGGACCCATGCTTTCAGTAAAGCCCCTCCTTTCCCCAGAATGTTGCCCAGTTCTTAACATATCCAAACTCTCTTCTTTGCACCATTGTCTCATCCATATATTGAAACTCTTGAGCTCTGCCTGCCTTTTGGGTCCTGCATGTGGAATGGGAAGCATTTTGGAGAATGCTCCCCTGGAAGTTCTAGATTTCAACTTCCTACCTATGGTGGAATACAACAGTCAAGATCTGATTGCTTTGTTTCCATTGTGAATATATCATTAATAATGTTACTTTTAATCCCCTAACTGTAATCCATTTGTAAATGCATGACTTGCACATGTTGAACATAGAAAAGAGATAAGTATGTCTGTTAGATCATGAGGAGCCTTGCAAAGGATAAGAAAAGGGAACACAGGATGTTGGACATTGATCAAGAGTCCATGACAATTATGCTTGGTCATGGTGATAGGGCAAAAGCTCTATGAACCAGCCAATAGGAATAAGAATAAAGACATTGCTATCCAGAAAGACAGAACATCTCTGTTAAAAAAATATGTTCTTGTCTAGACTTGAAAGACTATCAGGTGGAAACACCTGCTCCCTTTTAGATGTGTATTTTTGGCATCTGTACTTCTGCTTTTTGACTATAAAAGATGTGTCTGATCAATACTAGTTAGAGACTTGTGTCACGTGCCAGAAGCTCCGCACGTCTGTCAGCTCTCTCAATCATGCAGTTTATATAATAAAGGCTCATTCCAATTATCCAAAGAGTATTTCTCTATTTCAAAATTTGCATTTCATCTAAAATCCTAAATTTGGCTCCAGAACCTCTCTCCCGCATTTTCCTATGTCATTGGTAATAACATGTCTCAAGATAGCAGACTTCTCCCCAGCACTATCTAAAACCTTGTCTAGGTGGCGCATGAGGTCCGCTACCTTTGCACCAGGCAGGCATGTTACCAGGCGATCCTCACATCCACCAGCCACCCAGCTATCTACATGCCTAATGATCGAATCACCAACTATAACGGCTGTCCTAACCCTTCCCTCGTGGCACATGTCCCTGGAGAAACCTCCTCAGTGCGAGAAGGTTTTACATCACCTCCCTTCGGCCTCCAGTTTATTGGAGCTAGGTATGTGATCTTGGTGCCATGAACCTTTGTTGAATCCTGCCCACAATTTTTTTTCTAAATTTTGCAACTTCTGCTGAACAAAGTGTATTCATTGTGGCAGGGACTATGCATCAGGCAGGACTCCTTCCAGAATTCTGCTTGAGCAATGACCTTACCTCCTTCTCCTCCAAGGGGCAATGCACATAGTCTCTGCAACATTCCTAGCCACTGCTGACTAGCGTCTCTAAAGAAATCCTGGAAAAATATATTCCCAGCATAAATACTGCACAGAACAATTTACTCCCAATAAGTTATTGTTGCCAGTGGTGTAGCTGCTTTCAGTATCACCAATAGATTTCACACAGTAAGAAGGCAATGATTTAAGGAATCAACCAGCCATACCTCTCTTTCTTAAACTACATGAAGCATGTTTTCAATGTTCTTTTTCCTAAAGAAATAGTGTCTGCATGTTCTTTGCTGAGAGAGAGAGCAATTTGTTCCACTTAATAAGTAAATGAAGACTTCCGGTGACGTCATCGGGACATATGGTGGTGTAGAAATTAAGCTCCATCACCTGAGCCTGTAATAAGGGGGAAAATGTACCCCTAAAAGCGTTCATCGAGAGGGGCAAAGGAGAGGAAGCACTGGTGAAAGGTCCAGTAAAGGAAAGCTGAAATAGTGTGCAAGTATACTCCTTCCGGAGTGCCACTACAAGTGGAGACACACAGCAGACCATCGGCTCAGCAGACCACGCAGCAGGGCTGTGAAACTCTCATCGAGAGCAGCGCAGATCGAAGAGGCTCCGGGCAAAATAGTAAAGGGGAGCTGCGAGGCGGAGCAGGTGCCTCTTTGCAAGCATGTAGCTGTCGGAAGAGCTTTTCGATAAGCCGCTTGATTGGAGGACCACGTGGAAGTCCGACGGCAGAGGACGCCGCATGGACGGCAGAGAAGGGAGCAGAGGCACTGTCTGGACTTGCGGAGGGGAGCTGCGCATCGGAGACGCTGAGCCTGGACAGTGCGCAGCTGCCAGAGTTTAAAGGTGAGCTGTAGGAGCGGTGGATAGTCGGGCAGGCTGGCGCAGCGGCCAAGGAGGTAGAGCAGACCAGAGAGGAGCATCAGTGAGTGAGGAAGGCAGCGGCAGCGTTCCTGGGACGATCTGGAGGGTGCAAGCGGGAGCCCAGTATGAGTCGGCAGTAGCGGGGTCGGATAGACCAGAGGAGAAGTGGTGAGAAGCGGAAGAGGGCCTGGGTGCAGGGGCGGCCCAAGGGGGGTGCGGGGCCATGTGCGGAGACTCGGTGCGGGGCCTCATTTGCATAAGTGGCCTTATTTGCATAAATATTTGCATAATGCTAACATACACTAACTTTCAGTAAACATGTCTCTTAATGAGTGTATGGATAAAGACAGACTAAAAGATTTCTACATTACTATAATCCAGTGCCAACCGCCAGGCACATTAGGAACTACTACAAACACTGCCCATTTAGAACCAATAGCAAACCCGCCGTATCCTAACAGCACTACCAGGACTCACAAAGCACCATACCCTACCTATCAAAAGGCAACACTGCAAATATTAAACCAATACATTTCAGAGAACAACAATATATGACCTACTGGGGAAAGAGAACAAGTGGCAATGTCAAATAGGAATTACATAAACAGAATACCTCAGCTCAGTTACACATGCAGAACATAGACCATCACCAAACAACGAATCACAATTTAGAAACAGGAAGGCAATAATTAAACTGGGAACCCCAAAAGCCAAACTTGGAATGTACAACAACACTGTAGAAATAAAACTATAAATTAATTTCCTCTTGTACCAAACAAAGCGCAGACGTTAATGATGCACATTTCCCAGAGCTGACATATTCCAGTTAATAAATTCAAAATAAAGAGATATCTTTCTACCTTTTGTGCATTTTTTTTTCAGTTGCAATTGCTCCAGCCACTTTCTTCTGGTTTCTTCATGTTTTCTGCTAACTCTCCATCATCTGCTGTCCATTTGTCCTTTCTTCTCTCTTCTAGTTTTTTTTTTTCCATTCTCTCTCTCTACATCTGCTTTAACATACTAATCTTTCTCCTTTTGCTCTTTCCTCATTCCTATTTCATCCACTCAAATTTTACCCCTCCATCCTCAATCTCCACTTACTCTCCCAATTCCTGGCCAATTGTAGATTTTTTATCCCTCCCACACAAAATATTTTTCCCCTCTCCATTTTACTCTCCCAGCCCCATCCCATTCTAATCCTCCCCCAACATCAGCTCCCTTCTAGTTCCAGCCTCACCCAGCATCCATTCCCTTCTAGTCCCTGCATCAGCCCATTTCCAGTCCTAGCCCCCCATAAGCCCATTTCCAGTCCTAGCAACCCCCCAACCCAATACCAGTCCTAGCCCCCCCATCAACCCACTTCCAGTCCTAACCCCATCAATCCATTTCCAGTCAGCCCCCCATAGCCCATTGCCAGTCCTAACCCCCCATCAGCCCACAGCCCACCAGTCCTAACCCCCCCATCAGCCCACAGCCCATTACCAGTCCTAACCCCATCAGCTCACCTCAAGTCCTAACCCCTCCCCATCAGCCCATTTCCTGTCCTAGCCTCCCCCATAGCCCATTATCAGTCCTAACCCCCCCATAGCCCATTACCAGTCAGCCCCCATCAGCCAACAGCCCATTACCAGTCTTAACCCCCCCATAGCCCATTACCAGTTCTAACCCCCCCCAACAGCCCACAGCCCATTACCAGTCCTAACCCCATCAGCCCACCTCAAGTCCTAACCCCTCCCCATCAGCCCATTTCCTGTCCTAGCCCCCCCATAGCCCATTATCAGTCCTAACCCCCCCATAGCCCATTTCCAGTCCGAACCCCCCATCAGCCCACAGCCCATTACCAGTCCTAACCCCATCAGCCCACCTCCAGTGTTAACCCCCCATCAGCCCATTTCGTCCTAATCCCCATCACCCAATTTTCAGTTTAAGCCCCCCCATACCCCATTACCAGTCCTAACCTCCCCATCAGCCCACTCCCAGTCCTAATCCCACCAGCCCATTTCCAATCCTAATCCCCCATCACCCAATTTTTAGTTTAAGCCCCCATAGCCCATTAGCAGTCCTAACCCCCCAACAACCCACTTCCAGTCCTAAACCCATCAGCCCATATAAAGACTTAGCTCCCCCATAGCCCACCACTCCTAACCCCCCCAGCCCCCCATAGCCCATCACCACTCCTAACCCCCCCAGCCCCCCATAGCCCATCACCACTCCTAACCCCCAGATCACCACTCCTACCCCCCCAGCCCATCAGCACTCCTAACCCCCCCCAGCCCCCATAGCCCATCACCACTCCTAACCCCCCCCAGCCCCCCCATAGCCCATCACCACTCCAAACCCCCCACCCCAACAGCACTCCTAACCCCCCCCAGCCCCCCATAGCCCATCAGCACTCCTAACCCCCCCAGCCCCCCATAGCCCATCAGCACTCCTACCCCCCCAGCCCATCAGCACTCCTAACCCCCCCAGCCCCCCATAGCCCATCAGCACTCCTAACCCCCCCCAGCCCCCCATAGCCCCCCATAGCCCATCAGCACTCCTAACCCCCCAGCCCATCAGCACTCATAACCTCCCCAGCCCATCAGCCCATCAGCACTCCTAACCCCCCCCCCCAGCCCAGCCCAGCCCAGCCCAGCCAAAATTTTTTTTTTTTAAAAAGCTGTCTTCTCCCGCTGCCGGGGCCGCCGCGGCAGAATCGAGTGTGCCGCGGGGCCCCCCCTGCCCAGCAGAGCCTGCCCTCCCCTGTATCCGCTCTCTCGTACAGCTGCCTGCAGTCTCATGCGCCGGCTTTCAGAGCGCGAAGGGACTAGTTTCCCTTTCGCAACTCTGTTAAGTCCGCGGGGGCTGATGGGAACTTCCCATCAGCCCCCGCGGGCTTAACAGAACAGCGAGGGAGAAACTCTCCCCTCGCGCTCTGAAAGTCGGCGCGTGAGACTGCAGGCAGCTGTACGAGAGAGCGGATACAGGGGAGGGCAGGCTCTGCTGGGCAGGGGGGGCCCCGCGGCAAACTTGATTCTGCCGCGGCGGCCCCGGCAGCGGGAGAAGACAGCTTTTTTTTTTTTTTTTTTTAATTTGACTTTAGGATCAGAATGTTTTTTGCGCGGGGCCCCCTGAAACGCGGGGCCCTGTGCAAAAAACATTCTCGCTCAATGGACGGGCCGGCCCTGCCTGGGTGAAAGCGGAGAGAGCTCCAGGGGATTGAAGGAGCGTCTTAGAAAGAACGGTGAGTTTGTGGAGGATACCGCCCCAGCAGGGGAGAAGCGGTGGCACAATGCTCACAGGGAGAAGAGCAAGGGCCTGGTGGGCTAGAGGAGTTGAATCTACAGCAGAAAGGAAGACAAGACTTAGCAGACGGGGCAGGGATGCCCTGGATGAACACCTCTAACCAGGACAGAGCGGCCTGATAGAAGCCTAGGAAGCAGGCAGAGAAATAAAGTAAAAGTGGCCCCAGTGGTGCGCGACATCTCAGGGAAAATCCTGAAAATCTTGAAAATCTGATATCAGCTTAGAGGCCCTAAGTAAAAGTATGGAAAAAAATAAAGGCGGTCTGTCCACACGGAAGAAATTGGCGGACTTCCGCTCCCCATATGTAGCAGTTAAAGGCGGAAGAGAGGGGGAGAAAGAGGGCCGAATACAGCCTGAAGAACCAAACGATTTGGCGGAGGAGTTGGAGCAGGGATGCAGCCCAGGAGGGGTAGTTAAGTTGAAAGAATGGCTAACCGAGCTGAAAGATGAGATTAAGATGGAAATCAGTGGGGTGAAGCATGAACTCAAAGAGGCCATACAATCTTTGAGACAGACTTGACCCACTGAAGTCAGATTCCTACCGCCCAATCTCGAGTATACCTCTATTAGCCAAAATAATCGAGAAGGTTGTCCAGAGACAGATCCAACATCACATTGATGCAGTGTCACCCCTTGACCCCTGTCAACATGGGTTCAGGGAATCACATGGAGTAGAAACTCTCCTCACCACCCTAACCAACACTCTGAATAGAGGAATGGACAAGGTCGAAAACGGCTTCGCTCTCATTTTCCTGGATATCGCTGCTGCCTTCGACTCCGTTAATCACAATCAACTTCTCACTCGTCTCCAGGAGAAGGGTATCCGTGGCCTCGCCTGGGAATGGTGTAAGTCTTACCTAACGGATCGTTGGCAACACGTTAGAGTTGGATCCACTATATCTGCACTCTTCCACCAACAACAAGGTGTTCCACAAGGATCCTCTTTGTCTGCGCTGCTTTTCAATATCTACATGCAACCGATATGTGACATCATACGCTCCTACAATATCTCCACCCTAATTTATGCAGATGACGCCCTGCTGTTTACGCTATTCAAAATCAAACATCCAGACTTCACCAACCTTATCAACTGTTTCGACGCTATCACTGACTGGTTACTATCTCAAAATCTCCGCATAAACTTCAAGAAGACGGAAGTTCTGTTCATATCAAAGAACAAAGAATTCTCCCCTCCATCCTCCCTAAAAGTAAGAGATGCGGAGCTTCCAAGTAAACTCACCATACGCTACCTAGGGATTACACTGGACCAGCATTTTGACTTTAAGGAGCACATATGAAACACTACCAGGACAATTTACAATAAAATTAGAACGCTAAGGCACCTCAGACCCATGCTACCTCTTAATGATTTCCGGACCATTTTCCAGGCCCTCATTCTACCACACTTTGATTATGCAAATGTTATCCTCTATGGTCTCCCCAAGAACACCCTCAATCCGCTGCAACTTGCCATGAATGCGGCTGCTCGTGTGCTCTGTGGTCTAGCCAGATCGGACCATATCACCCCGATACTTAAGGAACTCCACTGGCTACCAATTCATTGCAGGTTAGCATACAAAATTCTTCTCATCATATTCAAGATCATCAATAACCTAGCCCCCACGACACTCGGCGACCTCATCACCCTCACCCCGAAAAACAGAATAAGGAGGTCAATAACTGACAACACCTTGATCATCCCTAAAGATTCCATCAAGTGCACCCAGACAACCAGGAAAAGAACCTTGGCCTTCTACGCCCCAAAATGCTGGAACAACCTCCCACCTGAAATAAGATTGATCAAAGACCTCATTCAGTTCTGTAAGGCAATCAAACACCACATTTTCCTACTTCACTTCGCACAAGCATCCACCCCGCCCCCGATCAATCACACACCAACACCCTCAAACCTTTCACTTTCTACATAAACAACTTGGTCCCAAGTATATCGCGGCCTTGCCATAGTTCTTCATGAAACTCCAGCCTAATCTAAATGCTATGCCATATGTATATATGTATATAGTTACCCGTTCTGTTCCAAGTTTTAACTCCTGTTACAATGTAAGCAGTTACCCTGTTTTCCAAGTTTAACTCCTGTTACAATGTAAGTGCAAAACAGTCTCGACTGAATTGTGCATCCTTTGTTAGATGTAAACCGCACTGATAACAAATAGCGCAGTATATAAAAGATGTTAAATAAAAAAAATAAATAAATAATAAGATACCGTGAACATCGGAAACTGAGTGAAAGGAATGGAGACCCAGATGGAGCAGCAAGGGGAGGAAATTGAGGACTTACAAAAAGACTGGGAGGACCTCAAGCATGCCCAAGAGGAACAGCAGGTGAAAGTAGATGATCTGGAGGATAGATCCTGGAGATGTAATCTATGAGTACGGGGCCTCCCAAAGGAACCTAAATACAGAAATTGTGAAGAAGTGCTCATTAAAATCTTCAGATCCTTAGTAGCAACCGCAGACCCGGAGGGGGGCACTACGATAGAACTTTCACAAATAGAGCGAGCACACAGAGGCTTAAGCCCAGTAAGAGACAATAAACCAAGAGATATCGTGGTGTGCCTCAGCTCCTTTAAAGTTAAAGAACGGCTGCTGAGTGCGGCGAGGAAGGTGAGGCAGTTCACCTGGGATGAACATCAACTGGAGCTATTTCAAGATCTCTCCGTGGGAACGCTGCAGTGGAGACGAAACCTTAAAGAGGTGACGGTCTATCTGAGAAGAGAGGACATAAGGTACAAATGGTTGTTTCCATTTGGTTTACTGATCACAGAGGGGAGATGGTCACTAAAGATGGGGAGATTAGAGATACTTTTAGGGAATATTATCAGGGGCTGTATAAAGCAAGGGACTCCCCACAGGATGAGAGAGTAAAAAGCTACCTTGATTCAATAGACTTGTCTAAACTGGAGGAGGGGGAGCAAGAGGAAATTAGTCAGCCCATACTAGGAGAGGAGGTGCAGAGGGCAATTAAGCAGTTAAAATTAGAGAAGGTGCCAGGGTTGGACGGGCTAACAGCGAGATTTTATAGACGATTCGGGGATCTCTTAATTGAGCCCCTGGTGAGGTTATTTAATCAACCAAGGGAGGGAGGGAAGTTAGCAGGTATGATGGGGTGGGCGGGCATAACTGTAATACATAAAGAGGGGAAGGACCCACAAGAGTGCGCATCCTATAGACCCATCTCGCTGCTTAATTTGGACGCTAAATTGTTAGCTAAGATACTCACCACGCGGTTAAATAAGATTATAGGGAAATTGATACATGAAGATCAAGCAGGCTTTATCCCCGGTAGACAAGTAGCAGATAATATCCAAAAGATCCTTAACATCATATGGTCCATTGAGCAAAGCGGGGAAGAGGCTTTACTTTTGCTGCTGGATGCGGAAAAGGCCTTCGACCAGGTGTCATGGCCTTTTCTCTTTCAGGTATTGGAGAAAGTGGGGTTGGGGAAAGAGTTTTTAACATGGGTGAAGGCACTTTACGATCAGCCCAAAGCTTGTGTGAGGGTGAATGGGGCCCACTCAGGGGTTTTTTTGAACAGGGGAGGGGAACGAGGCAGGGATGTCCCCTATCACCGCTGCTTTTCGCAATAGCACTGGAACCTTTTGCACAGTGGGTGAGAGAACGGGCGGATATATTAGGAATAAGAGTGGGGAGGAGTGCATATAAAATTTCTATGTTTGCGGACGACATAATCTTAAGCATGGCCAGACGCCGGGTAAGCATCCCAATAGTAATGTGGGAGCTAGAAGAATATGGTAAGTTATCGGGTTTCACAATCAACTGGACAAAATCGGAAATGTTAAACTTAGCGGTACCAGGGGATAAACAAGATCAATTGACTAAGAAATATCCCTTTAAGTGGGCTCGGGAGAGCATTCGGTACCTTGGTATCCGTATAAGCAATAAGACGGAAGCGCAGGGCCGGATTTACGTATACGCCATGTACGCCATGGCGTAGGGCCCACAACCGGCAGGGGCCCACAAAAAATAGAACCAGGTTTTTTTTTTTTCAATTCGATTAAAAAAAAAACCGGGTGGCTGCCGCCGCGGGGCCCCCTCGGCGGCCGCGGGGGCCCCGTCTCCAAGATGGTATGGTCGGGTGGGGTCGGGTCGGGTCGGTTCGGGTCTCGTCTCCCTCCCTCCCTCCCGGCTGCGAGTGACGCGAAGATAGAGCGTCTCCTCGCGTCTGTGTTAAGCCCGCAGGGGCTGATGGATTTCCCATCGCCCCTGCGGGCTTAACACAGACGCGAGGAGACGCTCTCCCTTCGCGTCTCTCGCCGCCTGCAGCGAGGGTGGGTGAGAGACCCGCCCCGACCGGACCGGACCCGACCCGACCAGCTTGTAGACGGGGCCCCCGCGGCAGCAGAGGGGGCCCCGCGGCGGCAGCCACCAGGTTTTTTTTTTAATTAAATTTTACTTTAGGCCGGGGGGGGGGTTAGGAGTCCTATCCCCCCGGCCTAAAGTAAAATTTAATTTAAAAAAAAAACCTGGTGGCTGCCGCCGCGGGGCCCCCTCTGCGGCCGCGGGGGCCCCGTCTCCAAGCTGGTCGGGTCGGGTCGGGTCCGGCCGGGTCTCTCTCCCTCCCTCCCTCGCTGCAGGCGCGAGAGACGCGAAGATGCGTCTCTAGCAGCCTGCAGCCTGCAGCGAGGGAGGGAGAGAGACCCGACCGGACCCGACCAGCTTGTAGACGGGCCCCCGCGGCAGCAGAGGGGGGCCCCGCGGCGGCAGCCACCAGGTTTTTTTTTTTAATTAAATTTTACTTTAGGCCGGGGGGGGTAGGACTGGTAATGGGCTATGGGGGGGGGGGTAGGACTGGTAATGGGGCTATGGGCTATGGGGGGGGGGGTAGGACTGGTAATGGGCTATGTGGGGGGGGGGGGGTAGGACTGGTAATGGCTATGGGGGGGGGTAGGACTGGTAATGGGCTATGGGGGGGTAGGACTGGTAATGGACTATGTGGGGGGTAGGACTGGTAATGGGCTATTGGGGGGGCTTGGGGCTGGAAATGGACTGGGGGGGTAGGGCTGGTAAGGGCTATTGGGGGCTGGGGCTGGAAATGGGCTGGGCTGGGGGGGGTTTAAGGCTAGAGGTGGGCTGATGGGGTTAGGACTGGTAATGGACTGTGGGCTGTTGGGGGGGGGGCTTAGAACTGGCAATGGGCTTTGGGGGGGGTTAAGACTGGTAATGGGCTGTGGGCTGATGGGGGCTGTCTGGGAATGGGCTATGGGGGGGGCTAGGACTGGAAATGGGCAGGGGGGTTAAGACAGGCGGTGGGCAGATGGGGTTAGGACTGGTAATGGCTGTTGGGGGGGGGATTATAAATGGTAATGGGCTTTGGGGGGGTTAATAATGGTAATGGGCTTTGGGCTTATGGGGGTTGTCTGGTAATGGGCTATAGGGGCTAGGACTGGGAAATGGGCTGGGGGGTAAAACTGGAGGTGGGATGATGGGGTTAGGACTGGTAATGGGCTGTGGGCTGATGGGGGGGGGTAGGACTGGCAATGGGCTATGGGGGGCGGACGTGAAATGGGTTGATGGGTTAGGACTGGAACTGGGCAGATGGGGGGGTTAGGGACTGGTAATGGTTATAGGGGGGGTCTTAAACTGAAAATGGGGTGATGGGGGTTAAGGACTGAAAATGGGGTGATGGGTTAAGGACTGTAAGTGGGGTGATGGGGGGCTAGGACTGGAAATGGGCTGATGGATGGCTAGGCTGAAATGGGCTGATGCAGGGACTAGAAGGGAATGGATGCTGGGTGAGGCTGGAACTAGAAGGGAGCTGATGTTGGGGGGAGGATTAGAATGGGATGGGGCTGGAAGAGTAAAATGAGAAGGGAAAAATATTTTGTGTGGAGGGATAAAAAATCTACAATTGGCCGGGTATTGGGAGAGTAAGTGGGGATTGAGGATGGAGGGGTAATATTGAGTGGATGAAATAGGAATGAGGAAAGAGCCAAAAGGAGAAAGATTAGTATGTTAAAGCAGATGTAGAGAGAGAATGGAAAAAAATCTAGAAGAGAGAAGAAGAAAGGACAAATGGACAGCAGACGATGGAGAGTTAGCAGAAGACACGAAGAAACCAGAAGAAAGTGGCTGGAGCAATTGCAGCTGAAAAAAAATGCACAAAAGGAGAAAAATATCTCTCTTTATTTTGAATTTATTAATTGGAATATGTCAGCTCTGGTAAATGTGCATCATTAACATCTGTGCTTTGTTTAGTACAAGAGCAAATTAATGTATTGTTTTATTTCTACAGTGTTGTACATTCCAAGTTTGGCTTTTGGGATTCCCATTTAAATTATTGTCTTCCTATTTCTAAATTGTGATTACTTGTTTTGGTGATGGTCTATGTTCTGCATGTGTAACTGAGCTGAGGTGTTTCTGTTTATATAATTCCTATTTGACATTGCCACTTGTTCTCTTTCCCCAGTAGGTCATGTATTGTTGTTCTCTGAAATGTATTGGTTTAATATTTGCAGTGTTGCCTTTTGATTGGTAGAGTATGGTGCTTTGTGAGTCTGGTAGTGCTGTTAGGATACGGCGGGTTTACTATGGGCAGTGTTTGTAGTAGTTCCTAATGTGTCTGGCAGTTTGGCACTGGAGTATAGTAATGTAGAAATCTTTTAGTCTTTCTTTATCCATACACTCATTAAGAGGCACGTTTACTAAAAGTTCGTATATGGTAACATTATGCAAATATTTATGCAAATGAGGCCCCTTATGCAAATGAGGTCCGCACCCCCCTTGGGCCGCCCCTGCTGGGGGCCCACAATTTTTGTTGGTGTAGGGCCTCACTCAAGGTAAATCCGGCCCTGCGGAAGCGCTATATAAATTAAACTATATGAAGGTATCTGGGCAGATCAAGAGTTGGTTGGATGGGTGGGGGAGGGGATATCGTTCATGGTTTGGGCGAATAGTGACGGTAAAAATAATGCTAGTGTCTCGATTGCTGTTTTTGTTCCAGACACTCCCGATAATGGTGCCACAGAATAAACTGAATCGGGTACAAAGACTTGTCAACAGATTTATATGGGTAAAGAGGCGCCTAAGGGTGGCGATGAGGGTCTTGCAAAGAGCAAAGGGAGAGGGGGGTTGGGGGTGCCCAACCTGCGAAAATATTATGAGGCAGTGCAATGAAAAACGAGTTATGAGTGACAAAGAGGAACACAGAAACAGTGGGTCCAAATGGAGCATGAGTTGGTAGGGGGTGTGGGATTGGAAAGAGTGATCTGGAGGGGGAGTAAAGATCCCGATACTTCTCTTCTCAACCCCATGGTAGTGCATAGCTTGAAAATTTGGAAACGAAATAAGACACAGCTAGTTCACGATAAAGGCTATATACACTCGAGGCTTGTTTTATTTATTTATTTATTTACTACACACTTATATACCGCTGCTTCCAGCGATCAGCAGCGGTTCGATTCGTCTTTGGGGGATTGTCAATCAAGACTTGGGGGGGGGTGGTATATACATAGATCTGGGGTCACAGCACACATGATTAGCGTCTTAGGGGATGAATCATACATTCTTACATCTATATATACATATTTACATTTTTATACATATAGCATTTTGTAACTCTCTCGCAGTGGGGGGACAGGGGCCCGGAGAGCAAATCTTACGCAGATGGGCTGGAGTGGGGCTGACACATATTCACCATGTACTACACTCCCAGGGGACCTATGAGTTCGAGGGCATTAAGGACCTCTTTCAGTTGAAAGAGAGTGATTATTTTGCATATCTGCAACTTAGCCACTTTATAAGACAACCAAAGGTATGGAGAGATCTATGGGAAAATAGAGGCTGGTTTGAGGCTCTATGTTCAGGCCATCTGGGGCAAAAGGGGGTTTTGTCCAGAATTTACAAAGGCTTGATAGAGGCCGGGGAGAGTAAATTGAGCTACATGTTGAAATGGGAGGAAGACCTGGGGGAGAGTTGGAATGAAGAGGTATGGAATAAGTTAATCCAGACGATAGCCAATGTATCAGTAGCTACACAAATCAAAGAAAATGCTTATAAAGTATTATTTAGATGGTACTGGACGCCAGTACGTAGGAAACGAGCTGGAAAGGGACAGGATGACTTATGCTGGTGGGGATGTCATGAGAGGTGGGATTGGATGCATGTGTGGTGGAGGTGTGATTGGATACAGGCATATTGGGTACAGATTAATGAGGTGATTCATGATATGACTGGCTACCGCTTGCAACAAAGGCCAGAGACATGTCTGCTGCACCAACTTGATAAAGATATCTCTAGACGTGAAGTGGGGGTACTGCATCACTGCATAGTGGCAGCTCGGTGCGAGATAGCCCAACATTGGGGGGGACAGAGCACACCACAGATGGCAGGATTTATCCAAAGAGTAACAGAGGTGAGTTTGATGCACAAATTGATAGAGCTGTGATGTGGGAAAGGTGAGAGGAGTGCGGTACAATGGAAGGGGGTATGGAGGTGGTTGGAGGCTTGGAGGGAGGAGGAGAGGGGGCAGAAGGAGGATGTACGGTTGGCTGTATGGTATAAGTACCGAGTCAGAGTGCAGCGAAATGCAAGGAGTGGGATATGTACAAGTGGATGTAAGCGGGGGGGAGGGGTAGTATAGCTGGGGGGGGGGGAGCATATGGGGAGGGTTAATTAGGAAGGTAAGCACTCGAATGAGAGGTAACAGAGGGGCGTGGAGGGTCAATAATGGGTATGTATAATGTAAACTGTATGGAATGTGAGACTATGGAGGAGATTGTACAATGTTGCATACAAAGTATGTTGTATTTGACAGTATTAGTCACAATAAAAATATTTAAAATGAAAAAAAAAAAATAAATGAAGCCCATCAAGATTTAACAAGATTGCTGGAGGTCATATTGCTGAAGAAAATCACGTCTTTGTCAGAAATATATACCTTCAGCAAGGCATCCCCGGCTCAGCCCTGACCCTAATTCATGACACTAAAAATGTCCTCTTTGGTAAACGGGGTTTGTTCTCAAATCTAAGTTTGTTAATAAAGATATAATAATGGCATTAAAATCTGCACACTCCTCATAACCATAAAGAAAATGTATTGGGAGGAATATTCAATGCGAATCATGGTCACTGCGATATTCAGCAGCACTAATGCAATTAGTGCCATTGACCATCCTCAGGTGCCGCTGCAGCATCCTCCAATGCCAGCCAGCTAACATCGAGGCATTCCGGAGGCAGAGCGGAGGCGACAACACAGGTTAACTAGGAAGCGGCGATATTCACATGCTGCCGGTTACCCTAATCGGCTAAAATTAGAACAACTGAGAAGCTGAATGCCGCCACTGGCCATATTGCAAAATCATAATCCAAGCAACCCAGATATTCAGTGCCGGGCCTGGATACAGCCCCCCGCTTTAACTGTGCTAGCTGCTGCCACTGAAAATCCCTCCATTTAATTCTAAACGCCCCAACAACAGCACTAATCAAATGTGACCTTTTCCCTTTGCTTCCTCTACTTTCTCTCTCAAAAAAGAAAGAGAAAAACAAATGAAGCGAGAGAAAACCCAAAATATATACTGTAAACCTAGCAATGGGTTATTCATAGGTCAGTGATATTGTATAATAAAGTCAAATCAAGATTAAATGCTTGCCAGGACTTACCCCCAAACCTAATATTCACATAGGGACAGAGTAATCACACCATCCCCACTAGTCAATAGAGAAATATCAAGCAAGCCCAACAGGAACTATGAGTCCCTTTCCAACTAAATAACCCCATTTAATGAGTGTTGAAAGTAGCATCTGAATTGTATTGTGCTGTCGAAATCAACATATGCACTGGAAAACAGGCAAATTTAAAACAGTTCCTGCAGAAAATGACAATCCTTCCCCACCTCTGGAATTCAGCTAGGATGAAATGTCTTCATTATCTTACATTGCCGATTAGCAGAGGCAATGCAGTACTGTGCCTCCAAACCCTGCGCCCCCCCCCCCCCCTCTTTTCACCCTCAGCTCCTACTCTGTTATCTAATGCTGCGGCACCCAACTTTGATCCAGGAACCACATTTTTCAATCCAGGGCAGGCCTTGAAAATCACAGCATTGAAGGTGATGCCCACAACTGTTCATCAGCTGCTATCTAAAGAATTGATGACCACAGAGAAGTGGCCCATGGCCCAGTGCCTTAGGACAGTGGCACACTTTGCAGAATAAGCATTTTATGGGATAGGAGATAATACCTATTGTGGATTATAAAATGGCTAAAAGTGGAGAGAAGGACTAAAGGGTTACTTTTCCAAATGGAAAAATGTCAATAGTGGTCACAGCAAGTATATTTTCATGCAGCCATTGTTTATCCATGGAAATGAACTCTGAGAAATTGATTTACATTTGGGGACTAGCCACTGTCTGAGACAAGATGCTGGGCTCAATAGACCTTGGTCTGACTCAGCATGATTTTTTTTATGTTCTCATCCCAAAGCTGGTATTATGGATCTGTATTTGTTAGTGTAACACTGTTCGGGCAACATTTCCATTCCCATTCCATAAAAGCCTTAGTGCAGGCAAAATCGATTTAACTTTCATTAACCTAAGAATCAATATGGATAATGTGATTCCACAGGTTAAAAGTTCTCACCAGTGTTAAAAACGTTTTATTAGAAATACAGATGAGAAGAACCAAAGAAATGTAAGAAAAGTGGGGGAAGTCCAAAAATAAACTAAAAATGTTATCTGTGTATGTCCATATGTGGAAATGAATAAATCGGTCTTCCTTAGTCAGCAAATATCTTCTATCTATCCACACGATGTCATATCATTGCAGTCCCAGAGTTAAGAGGACCAGTGAGCAGTACTTCACCTTTAATGGCGTAGATGACACATCTAGAGTAGTCTGATGAGAGGCTTATAAGGCAAGCCTTAGGGCTGAAATTGTGTCTTATTTGGCAGTGGAGGAATCAAACCCTGGTCTCTTGCTTACCAAGCCAGTGCTCTACCCACTAGGCTACTCCTCCACTGGCATATCCTGTATGGCTTTAATGGCTTTTAAGCCCCGTGAAAACCCGATTTTTGTAAGTGATATTGCAGAAGGGTGTTGGGTAAGGTTTGCCTCTTTGCAGATGAAACCAAAATTTGCAAGAGGGTGGATTAGGAAATGGCTAAAAGCAGAGAGAAGGACTAAATGGTTACTTTTCCAAATGGAAAAATGTCAATAGTGGGGTACCTAGAGTTTAACATATTCATAAATAATCCAGAGAATGAAGCAATGATGGAGTTGATTACATTTGCAGATGGCACAATTTTTCAAAGCCATTAAAATCTCTTGATCTGTGACATATTACAAAAAGACCTAATGAGAGCAGGAGAGTGGGCATCTAAAAGGCAGAAGAAATTTAAAGAGGACAAGTGCAAAGTGATGCACATAAAAGAAAATTCCAACTGCCAGGTTCCTAGTTAGAAGTCATCACAAAAGAAAAAGATCTTGGAGTCTTTGTTGATAATATGTTTCAGCCCAGTGCACCCCAGCTTCCAAGAAAGCAAATGGAATGTTAAGGGTTATACGAAGAGGAATGGAGAGCAAAATGAGAATGTATGGATAACATAAGGAATGATCTAGCTACGTTTGAAGAATAATCCAGAATTGTCAGCTAAGATTTAATGGTAAAAATTAAAAGGTCATGCATTTGGGCTTCAATAACCCAAGGGAGTGGTATAGAATAGGAGGTGAAGTACTTCAGTGCATGAAAGAAGAACCAGATCTGGGAGTGATCATATCAGATGAGCTTAGGGTGGCCAAACGGGTAGAAATGGCAATGGCAAAAGCCAGAAGAATGCTTGGGTGCAAGAAAAAGGAGGTGATAGTGCTTTTGTATAAGTCTCTAGTGAGATCTCATTTGGAGTGCTGTGTACAATTCTAGAGACAACACCTTCAAAAGGATATAAAGAGGATGGAGGTGGCCCAGAAGGCAGTTACTAAGATGATCAGTGGTCTTCACCATAAAGCATATGGGGATAAACGTAAAGATCTCAATATGCATACTTTGGAGGAAAGGAGAGAGAGAGGGGAGATATGATAGAGACATTTAAATACCTCTGTGGTATAAATGTACAGGGGATGGCCCTCTTCCAGTTGAAAGGAAGCTTTGGAACAAGGGGTCATAAGATGAAGATGAAAGGAGACAGACTCAGGAGTAATCTGAGGAAATATTTTGTTATGGGAAGGGTGGTGGATGTGTGGAACAGTCTCCCAGTGGAGTTGGTGGAGATAAAAACAGTATCTGAATTCATGAAACAAATACAGAGGATCTCTAAGGGAGAGGAAGAGATTGCAGAACTTAATAAATCTTATGGATGGGTAGACCAGAAAGGTCATATGGTGTTTATCTGCTGTCATTTTCTATGTTTCTTTGTTTCTATATCAACATGGAAGCAGATCCCCTTCACCTTGAATTGTAACCTTTTCACACTAAGCCACTGTGACACCCGTCTGTGGCAATCCACTGAGACTAAGAACTTGTTGTGATGGTCACACTCTGCCTCATCACCAGAATCACCACAGCCAACAATGGGGATGGCACTATGAACCTTCATTCACAACTACTGGTCATTTTCTTCCTGTTCTAATAAATTCACCCGACATTTCCCAGTCTGTTCATTGCAGCAATGGTCCTGAGGCCAGGAGCCAAGCATCATGGCTCCTTCCAGAACCCCGTATCTTGTGTTTTAACTTTAACTATGAGGCATCATCCTTATGAGTGACCCTGACTGCTTACTGCCCCCAGAGGCTGTGAACAGCATCTCCAACTGAAGACCAAATCGAGGAAGAAAACCAGGCCAGACTCAGCACTTGCCACTCAGTTACTTTCCAATAATTATAATTTATTGTAAGCCACTTTGGTATTGGACTTCAAAGGCAGTGTACAATAAAGATGTAGTTCAAGTTAAATTTGTTTTGATTTTTGATAATACTGAAGGATATCAGTGGAATTTCACCATTTGCTTAGTCTCCTCTATAGGAGAATAAAGATTTAAATAAAATGTAACTATAAACTGTGATATACTGGAGGGAACATCTGGAAGACCCATGTCAAATTATTTAAGTATATCAAAAAGTGCTATACCAAGTGAAGCAGAGCAGCTGAAAGCTCCTCAGCAAGACATGGATAAGATTAGCCTGACACAAGAAATGGAAACCCGTTAACCTGACACTCCTCCTATTACCTATCCACTCTTCACATTACAACCCCTAACCATGCCCTTATATTATCTTTAATCCTCTACTTCCATAAACCATGTACAGAGTTTTAGTCCCATGTTATCCAAGTTTATATCCCTTGTTTTATTGTAAACTCAATGTAATTTCTACATTGTTGTACATTCTGTTCCAATGTAAACCGCACTGATTGTAATAGCGCGGTATATAAGAGATGCAAATAAATAAATAAATAAATAAATTTAGAAGCTCTTGGATAAGACACTGCTCACAACCTACAATATTTCCCACTGGAATTCTGATCGGCTTTGCTCATAATAGAGACACTGATGCCACCTACAGACTGATGTTGCTATTTTACCCTCACCCTCAGAAGTGTGCTCTTTGATTACTACCCACCCTCTAGGTAGGTGAAAGCACATGCATATCTCAACACGTGCACTTTTATCTGCATGCTTTGAAGACTGTTGCTGAGGCAGGATGGAAAATAGAATAACACATATAGCTATGTGCCAAAAAATTATGTGCAGTGAAATTAGGCACCAATTTTTGGCACAATTTTTCCTTATGCAATAAAACCAAATTGGGCAGATTTTCTTTAATTATTGTTGTAAACCATATGATTAAAAGATGTGCTGAGTTTGCACCATCAAGTCTTGTTTGGATTATTTACCCCAATATATGCAAGGTGTGCACTAGAATTACAAGGTATATAGTTTTTATGATTTCAAATGCTATATGTTTTGTTTATTGTAAATAGTTGCCATGTTTCAAATTGTTCAATGTCATTATTATCCTTCTGTTCTCTGCAAACCGCCCCTGATCTCTGGAAGGGGCAGTATATAAATATATACAAATAAATAAATGCTATATGTATACTGTATATTGGAAAAACTGTGCAATATTCTGCATAGAAATTCCAAAGACTTGCCACAAGCTATTAGCTGTGATTATTTGAACAAAACCTTTGGAAGCAAAAACGCATAACGATTTTTTCAAGTACATTCATAGCAAAAAACCTGTGAGAGAGTCAGTTGGTCCATTAGATGATAGAGGGGTTAAAGGGGCACTAAGAGGTGACAAGGCGATAGCGGAGAGACTGAATGAATTCTTTGCTTTGGTCTTTACTGAGGAAGATATAGGGATGTTACCCATGACTGAAGTGGTATTCAGGGCCAGCTCGTCTATTGTGCGATAATGTTGTTCGCACAGGGCCCCGCGCTTCAGGGGACCCCGCGCAAACATCATTATGGCACAATGTGGACGGCTGCAGAGGGAGCCGGGGAAGCCCACGTGAGGGCCGGCTCCCTCTGCACAGCCGCTAGCGTGAGGAGTCTTTTCCCTCATGCTAGCAACTGTATCTGTGAAGCCACGAATACCGGGTGAGGTTAAAGGCAATGCCTTTTAACCTTTCCAAGCATGCGCAACTTCACAAATACAGCCACTAGCGTGAGAGAAAAGACTCCTCACGCTAGTGGCTGTGCAGAGGGAGCCGGGGCCTCGCGCAGGCTTCCCCGGCTCCCTCTCCAGCCCTTTGGATGGCCACAGGGCTGTTCGGGGGGGGGGGCTAGGACTGAAGGAGCTATGATGGAGGGAGGAGAAACTGGGGCTGGAAATGGGCTCTAATTGGGGGGGCTAGGACTGCAAATGGGCCGTGATGGGGGGGCTAGGACTGCAAATGGGCTGTGATGGGGGGGGGGGCCAAGGACTGGATGGGCAGTGATGGGGGGGACTTGCATACGAAAGGATGGAGGGCTAGGACTGCAAATGGGCTGTAATGGGGGGGCTAGGACTGGATGGGCTGTGATGGGGGGCTAGGACTGCAAATGGGCTGTGATGGGGGACTTGGATTGGAAATGGACTGTGATGGAGGGGCTAGGACTGCAAATGGGCTGTAATGGTGGGGGGGGCTAGAACTGCAAACTGGCTGTGATGGGGGAAGTAGACTGGAAATGGGCTGTGATGGGGGCGAAACATGGACTGGAAATGGGCTGTGATGGGGGCTAGGGCTGGAAATTGGCTGATGGGGGAGCTTTGAGTGGAAATGGGCTGATGGGGGGCTGGAATGGAACTGGAAAAGAGCATATGGGGCTAGGACTGGAAATGGACTGATGGGGACTGGAATAAGACTGGAAATGGGCTGATGGGGGCTGGAATAGGGCTGGAAATGGGATGACGAGGGGGCTAGGATTGAAAATGGGCTGATGGTGGAGCTTTGAGTGGAATTGGGCTGATGGGGGGCTGGAATGGTACTAGAAAAGAGTATATGGTGGGGCTAGGACTGGAAATGGGCTGATGGGGGCTGGAATAGGACTGGAAATGGGCTGACAAGGGAGCTAGGATTGGAACTAGAAAAGAGCATATGGGGGGCTAGGACTGGAAATGGGCTAATGGGGGGAGCTTGGACTGCCAATGGGTGATGGGCTAGAATAGGACTGGAAATGGCTAATGGGGGAATAGGACTGGAAAGGGGCTGATGGGGGTTGGAATAGGACTGGAAGCAGGCTGAGGGGAGTTGGAATAGGGCTGGAAATGGGCTAACAAGGGGGCTAGGATTGAAAATTGGCTGATGGGGGAGCTTGGATTGGAAATGAGCTGATGGGGGGCTGGAATGGAACTGGAAAAAAGCATATGGGGGGCTAGAATGGAACTGTAAAAAAGCATATGGGGGGCTAGGACTGGAAATGGGCTGATGTGGGGGCTTGGGAGATTGGGACTAGAAGGAAGCAGATGTTGGGTGGGTCTAGAACTATAAGGAAGCTGATTTTGGGGGAGGACTAGAAAGGGATGGGGATGGGGAATGAGAATGGAGAGGGGAAAATATATTTTGTGTGGGAGGGAAGAAAAGTCTACGATGGGCTGGGTATTGGGAGAGTAAGTGGGGATTGAGAAAGGAAGGGTGAAATCTGAGTGGATGATAAAGGAATAAGGAAAGAAAAGGGGGAAAGAGCAAAAGGGGAAAGATGAGTTTGTTAAAGCAGATATAGAGAAAGAATGGAAAAAATCTAAAAGAGAAAAAAGGACAAATGGATAGTTCGTAGAAGACACGAAGAAACCAGAAGAAAGTGACTGGAGCAATTGCAGCTGAAAAATAAAATCCCAAACAGAAGGTAGAAAACTACTTTTATTTGAATTTATTAACTGGAATACGTCAGGTCTGGGAAGTGTGTATTGCTAACATCTTCGCGTTTTTGCTTAGTGCAAGCAGAAATTAATTTATAGTTTTATTTCTCCAGTGATGTACATTTCATGTTTGGCTTTTGGGGGTCCCAGTTTAATTATCATTTTCCTATTTCTAAATTGTGATCCCTTGTTCTTTGTGTGGTGACAGTCTATGTTCTGCATGTGTAACCAAGTTGAGGTATTCTGTTCATATTGTTTCTATTTGACAGTCCCACTTGTTCTCTTTCCCCCAGTGAGATGTATTGGTATTTTCTGAGATGTACTGGTTTTAATATCTACAGTGTTGCCTTTTGATAGGTAGGGTTTGGTGCTTTGTGAGTCCTGATAGTGCTGTTATGATATGGTGGATTTGCTATGGGTTCTAAATGATCAGTGTTTGTAGTACATCCTAATGTGCTTGGTGGTTGTCACTGCAATATAGTAATGTAGAAATCTGTTAGTCTTTCTTTATTCAGACAATCATTAAGAGGCATGTTTACTAAAAGCGCATGTTAACGTTATGCAAATATTTACGCAAATGAGGTTCCTTATGCAAATGAGGCCCAGCAATTAATCTCTGCACATGACCCCGCACCCACCTTGGGCCGCCCCTGGTGGTATTTAAAGGTGCAGAATAATTGAAGGAAATATTGATACATCGGGAAGATGTATTACAATTATTTGATAAACTGAAGAGTAGCAAATCACCTGGACCGGATGATATACATCCAAGGGTGTTGAAAGAACTGAAATATGAGATTGCAGACCTGCTATTTGTAATCTGTGAACTATCACTAAAATCATCTGTAATACCTGAAGATTGGAGGATGGCCAACATAACGCAAATTTTTAAAAAGGGTTACAGGGGTGATCTGGGAAACTACAGACCGGTGAGCCTGACGTCAATACCAGGAAAAATGGTAGAAACCATTATAAAGAACAAAACTGCTGAACATGTAGATAGTCATGGCTTAATGGGAGACAGCCAACATGGCTTTAGACAAGGAAGATCTTGTCTTACTAATCTATGTTTTTTTTGAAAGTGTGAATAAACAGGTAGACAAAGGTGAGTCGATTGATATAGTGTATTTGGACTTTCAAAAAGCCTTTGAAAAGGTCCCTCATCAGAGACGTTTGGCAAAACTAAACAGTCATGGGATAGGAGGCAGTGTACTATTGTGGATCAGGAACTGGTTAAAAGATAGAAAGCAGAGGGTAGGGCTAAATGGCCAATTTTCCCAATGGAGAAAGGTGAATAGCGGTGTACCCCAGGGATCTGTGCTGGGTCCGCTGCTTTTTGACATATTCATAAATGACTTAGAAAAGGGAATAACGAGTGAGGTTATCAAATTTGCAGATGACACAAAACTATTTAAAGTTGTTAAAACCCAAGAGGATTGTGGAAATTTGCAAGAGAATCTTGATAAATTGGAAGACTGGGCATCAAAATGGCAGATGAAATTTAATGTGGACAAGTGCAAAGTTATGCACCTAGGGAAGAGCAACCCAAACTATGGTTACATGATGCAAGGTTCCACATTAGGAACCACCACCCAGGAAAAAGATTTAGGCGCCATTGTGGATAACATGTTAAAACCCTCCACCCAGTGTGCGGCGGCAGCCAAGAGAGCAAATAAAATGCTAGGTATCATAAGGAAAGGAATGGAAAATAAAACAAAGGATATTATAATGCCTCTGTAACGTTCCAAGGTGCGACTGCACCTTGAATATTGTGTGCAATTCTGGTTGCTGTATCTTAAAAAGGATATAGCGTTATTAGAAAAGGTACAGAGAAGAGCCACCAAAATGGTAAAGGGGATAGAAGCATACCTCTACGAAGAAAGGCTGAAAAGGTTGGGGCTCTTCAACCTGGAAAAGAGATGGCTGAGAGGAGATATGATAAAAGTCTATAAATTAATGAGGCAGTGGAACGGGTAAACATAGATCGATTGTTTACATTATCAGAATATAGAAAGACTAGGGGACATGCAATGAAGACTAGGGGACATGCAATGAAGCTACAGGGTAAACTATTTAAGACAAATAAGAGAAAATATTTTTTCACGCAACATGTAATCAAACTCTGAAATTTGCTACCGGAGGAAGTCGTAAAAAGCTGATAGAGTAGTCGGGTTTAAAAAAGGTTTGGACAAGTTCCTGGAGGAAAGGTCCATAAACCATTATTAAAGTGGACCCAGAATATCACTGCTTGACCCAGTACAAGCATTGTGGAACTTGTGTCTTTTGGGGAAACTGCTAGGTACGTATGACCTAGATTGGTGTTCCACTAAGGACTAGGTCTAATATGGCTTCCCCTCTGGTCGGTTCATGAACCAGCTGCTCCAAGAAGCAGTCATTTATTTCATCTAGGAACTTTATTTCCCTAGCATTTTCCTGCCGTGACACTGACCCAGTCAATACCGGGGTAATTAAAATCACCCATTATTATTACTGCGCTGTAACCTTTGTTAGCTTCCTTGATTTCTTTGAGCATTTCATCATCCATTTGTTCATTCTCCTTGCGGTGTATCTTCCAGGCATTCAAAACTCTTGGGCAGACAGACTCAGTCGAGTTCTGCTTCCACATGAATGGTCTCTCCATGTAGACCAGGTGGCCAAAGTTTTTCAAATTTGGGGAACCCCAGACATAGACATCTTCGCAAGTCTGCTGAATGCCAAACTTCCCCGGTTCTGTTCCAGAATTCCGGCTCAAGGTTGTCAGGCCAGGGATGCTTTCCTCCTCCATTGAGGTCAGGACTTCCTGTATGCCTGTCCACCCATTCCCCTAATTCCCAAAACCCTCTTCAAGCTTCAGAGACAGAGGCCATATGATTCTCATAACTCCACATTGGCCATGGCAAGTGTGGTACCCTCTGCTTCTACATCTCTCTCAAGCTCCGTCTGTGGAGTTGGGATCTGCTCCAGATCTCCTGTCTCAGGAGGACGGGATGCTGTGGCATCCCAATCCCCAGTCTCTGCATCTTAGGGCCTGGTTGCTGAAAGCCTAGAACTTCATGGTCTTAACCTTTCTCAGCAGGTAAAGGATATCCTTTATGCTTCCAGGCAAACTTCCACAAGACGCTCTTATGCTTTCAAGTGGAAAAGGCTTACCATATGGTGCTCGCAGAAGGGTCTTGACCCTCTTGCAATACCTCTGGAATCATTACTGGAGTATCTCCTTCATTGTCTAATACAGGGCTTAAGACCAATTCAGTGAGAGTTCATTTGAGTGCTATTGCAGCTTCTTTCAAGCCTCTGAATGGACAACCTATTGCCTCTCATCCTCTCATAGCGAGATTTATGAGAGGCCTTCTTTTAACTAAGCCTCCCATTAAGCCACCACCGGTGGCATGGGACTTAAATCTGGTTCTTGGGCAGCTCATGAAGCCGCCTTTTGAACCGTTAGCTACTACCTCTTTGAAATTCTTTTCCTGGAAGGTCATCTTTCTTATTGCAATCACATCAGCACGTCGCATCAGTGAATTGCAAGCATTGGTGGCTGATCCTCCTTATACAAGGTTCCATCATGATAAGGTAGTCCTTAGGACTCATCCAAACTTTATGCCAAAGGTGGTGTCACCTTTTCATTTAAACCAAGCGGTTTACCTTCCTGTATTCTTCCCAAGGCCTCATGCCTCAAATGCAGAACGGAATCTTCATACTTTGGATTGTAAAAGAGCTTTAGCTTTTTACTTGCAAAGAACTCAGCAACATAGAAAGTCCTCTCAACTTTTTGTTGCTTTTGATCCTAGTCATTTGGGACTTCCAGTCTCCAAGAGAACACTGTCCAACTGGATTGCACAGTGTATTACTTTTGCCTATGAGAGTAAAAACCTTCCTTTGGAAGGCCATGTCACAGCTCACAATGTGAGGGCCATGGCAGCCTCTATGGCTCATCTTCACTCTATGTCTATCGACGACATCTGTCGAGCATCTACTTGGGCTTCGGTTCATACCTTCACAGCCCATTACTGCTTAGACAAGGACTCCCGCAGGGATGCCTTGTTTGGTCAGGCTGTTCTTAAAAACCTGTTCCATAGTTAATCAACTCCTACCCACCATCCCTGGTAGGATACCAGAGATCCATGGGGGGAAGTGTAGCCCTTTCACAGGGGCACACAACCTCTGGGGTTTCTCCCTGGCATCTGCAGCTAGGGAGTCCCCATATGTGAAGACTACATTCCTGCTTGTTCCTGGAGATAGCATAGTTACTCACCTATAACAGGTGATCTCCGGGAAGAGCAGGAATTTAGTCTTCACAACCACCCACCTCCCCTAGGAGTTGTATCTCTCTATCTCGCTCTTTCTCTCTTTCTCAGCTATAAACTCAACTGGAGAGGGACAGTTGGGAAAGGCGGGAAGGCAGCACGCAGGCGCTGTGGGATGCCCCCAAAAGCTTTCCTTTTGGACGCTGGGGAGCGTTCCCGCGCAGGCTCAGTCGGTACCGACGATACCCATATGTGAAGACTAAATTCCTGCTGTTCCTGGAGATCACCTGTTACAGGTGAGTAACTATGCTTATTTATGCCTTGGATTATTTACTGGCATTTATCTTTTGTCATTAATGTTAATGTTTTGGAGTCTAATGATTCCCTGCAAAGTTATATGGGTTTCTTATATGTAGTTAAATGTTCTTTATAAGGTTAACATGTTACATGTAATGTTCTGTTCTATGTAAACCATTTTGAACACTGGAAATGTGGTATAAACACTTCTCAAATAAATAAAGAAAGAAATTGCTGCCACTGCAGGTTCTGGAGAGGAACAGTAGTGGTTGCAATGGGATACCCCAGGAACATCGGCTGTCTAGGCAATCACCTAGTTCACCTAATGGTAGCGCTGCCCTGTGTGTCCTAAGATAGTTTTCATGAACACTTTTGACTCCTAATTGGTGGCAATACAATATTCGTAATGTTCTTGGGGGAGGGCACATTCAAACTCAGAGCTGAGCATTCTATGACCAGTGATACTCATACAGAGTTATTCCTTAGAGGGAGGGAAGGGAACAGGAGTCACACACTGGCACATTAACCTAGTCCCTGGGTTGGCACATAAATGCTACCAAATTCATCACTGGAAGTCCCACTCCAGAGGATTCATCCTAAACTTCGCACCCTCCTAGATTCAGCATGGTATCCAGATGACTTGTCTGTATCTCTTACCAATTCTCATGTCCAAGGCCTTTCAGAAAATCACAGAGGTTTGGGCCAGAGCAGATTGGGAGATTCCAGTTCAGTTTAAAAAAATATTAAACAAATAAACATTTTTTCTAAATGGAGGCTGCTTTTCTCTGTGAGGCCTCCGGCCAACTAGCCCTGCTGGCTCCCCCCCCCCCCCCACTCCTTCTCATGTCACTCCCTTGCATCACTCTTCATTGCGTTCCTGAGAATTATCTGGCAATATTTACATATTTTAGCATCAGCTTGTAAGAAATTTGACCTGGCTCATCTTTCCTCTCTTCTTCATCACTATATTAACCCACCATGTGCCCTTCCCTGTGTTAGTTGCCCACCTTTTGTTTTCAGTTCTCTCAATTTTGGAATTACCCAGACCTCTAAGATGCCACTTTACTCTTTACCATTCAGATGAAAACTAAAAACCTCTATTTTTTTAAATTTTCCAAATTGAATTGTAATTTTGTTTTCGGTGCGTAATGTTAGCATTATAAACCACTCTCATATTTTGTTTGTAGGGCAGTATAGAAAGTATAATAAACCATAAACCATTGCAACTAGCCAATCCCAAACCTTAAGCAGCCCATTACACAACACATAACTTTGTATAAATTCCAAAATGCTGCATTTGATCCCCTGACAGTGCCCCTCTCAAAATAGGACGGCATGGACTCAAAGCTTTGATTTCAAGAGGAGGCAGTTACAACAGGCAAAATGGCTGAAACTTACTGTTTCCAGGAATCGGATTCACACAGAACACGCCAGAAGCCGTTTGACGAGGCAGCAGCCCGATACTGTTATTCCCACATTTGGGATTAGATGTATTCCTAGGTAGGAAAACGTTTCCTCTTTGCACCCAACCTGGGCTAGAGAAAAAAAAAAAGACAAATGCACAGAAATGTGTCATCAAACTAAACCTTTCTTATCTCTTCCACTTCCCATCCATTGCATGCTAGGCTCCGAGTGGGGAGAGATCCTCGGTGACCAGCGTGTCAATTTCTTGTAGCAAACGGTACACGCAACAAGAGTTGTCAACTGGCTGATTCAGTCCTGGTTTGACCCCACTGAGAAATCAATAGAAACATCAGAACTACAATTTATTATTAATATTAGGTCTGATATTCAACAGCAGAGGCCAGCATCTAAAACTGAGCATGTGCACTATCACTTAATTTTATTTGTGTATTTAGCAACAATATCCATTTCACTGCTGATTATACGTTTGACTTATTCTCCAAGAACAAGCAGGAAGTAAGTCCTCACATATGGATGATGTCACCAATGGAGCCCATGTGGGAACGTTCACCAGCTTCCATATAAAGCTCTTAGAGCTCCATCAAGCATTTGCGCCTGCCTTACCGCCCACTGGAACATAAGAACATAAGATATGCCACACTGGGTCAGACCAAGGTCCATCAAGCCCAGTATCCTGTTTCCAACAGTGGCCAATCTAGGTCATACGTACCTAGCAGTTTCCCCAAAAGACACAGGTTCCACAATGCTTGTACTGGGTCAAGCATTGATATCCTGGGTCCCTTCTTAATAATGGTTTATGGACCTTTCCTCCAGGAACTTGTCCAAACCTTTTTTAAAACCCAGCAACACTAACAGCCTTTACCACATCCTCCGGTAACAAATTCCAAAGTTTGATTACACGTTGAGTGAAAAAATATTTTCTTTTATTAGTCTTAAATAGTTTACCCTGTAGCTTCATTGCATGTCCCCTATTCTTTCTATATCCTGATAACGTAAACAATCGATCTACGTTTACCCGTTCCACTCCATTCATTAATTTATAGATTTTTATCATATCTCCCCTCAGCTGTCTCTTTTCCAGGTTAAAGAGCCCTAACCTTTTTACCCTTTCTTCATAGGAGTATCCTTTCATCCCCTTTACCATTTTGGTGGCTCTTCTCTGAACCTTTCCTAATAACGCTATATCCTTTTTAAGATATGGCAACCAGAATTGCACACAATATTCAAGGTGCGGTCTCACCATGGAACGATATAGAGGCATTATAATATCTTTTGTTTTATTTTCCATTCCTTTCCTTATGATACCTAGCATTCTATTTGCTCTCTTGGCCGCCGCTGCACACTGGGCCGAGGGTTTTAACATATTTACTTCATTCTTCTCTTTTCCATAGAGCCCAGTGGACATGTGTCCTGTTGCCTCAGAAAAGCGTGCTTTGATTTTGCCCCTTTGCAGGCATTTTTCTTTTGATATCATGCTAGTTTCTTTTCTTTGCCATCATGCATGTTGTCAGTTTATTTAAAACTGCTTCATTTTTTATTTTATTTTTCAATTTTTTCTTAGTTTTTTCAGTGCGGGGTCCTTTTTCCTGTGCATTCTCTGGCTGACTGGGATGTTGGAGCCCTTTGACCTGGCAGCAGCCATCTTCCCCAATATGTCTAAGCTGGCCAGTAGATTCAAAAAATGCATCTGGTGTACCCACACCACCTCGGTGACGTACCACCATAATTAGTTCATTCAATGCCTCTGGCCCAACAATGAGCCCTCTTCTTGTATTCTGTGCTTACAGAGGACAAGGAAGGGCTTGAAGAACTGAGAGAAACAGCATGAGTCTCTTTTCAAGTCATCTGAGTAGGCGGCGTTAATGCCCTCAAGGGGCTCTGCCAAGGCTTTGGCATCATGCGGCACCCAAGTTCACTCTGAGCCAAGGGGCTGTGGTGCCACAGACTGGAGATTGTCCTTTGACCTCGGGATGGACCCCCAGAAGGACTGGTCTTCTGCCCCGTTGACATCAAGACAAAAAGAGCTGCAGCTCTTGCAGGTTCAAACAGGAAACACAAGGAGCAAGAGTGGTGATGACACAAAGCCATTGTGTCATCACCACTCTTGCTCCTTGTGTTTCCCGTTGACATCAAGAGTCATTGCTGAGGAGCGGAGAAAATCCCATGGGCACCAGTATCAGAGTCACTCTTGACGCAACTCCAAGGATGGTTGCCAGGAGTGGCTGACTAAGCTGCCCCAGCAGGAGGCGTCAACTCCCAAGTCCTCAGAGGGCTGCCGGCAGTCTCCTGCTGCTCTGACCATCAAGAAGTGCTGAAGTCAGAGGCTAAGGCGGTTGCCACGGACCCTGCCAGTTCAGAGACGGTGGTGCTGGCCGAGCGCATGCAGACTCTTGAGAGGAGTATGGCAGCATTCTTGGCAGCTCAGACCATGGTGGCCCTGATGCCTTTGTGTGATTCAATGATGGTGACAGCTCTGCCATCTGCAGTAGCACCACCAGTTATAGTCCAGTCATTCTTGGAGACCCACACCCTTCCCAGTCTGGAAGGGCAATCAGGTTGACGATCGGACTCCAACTCAGTGCCGATCACCATCTCTCTCACCAGCGCCTCTGATTGCCAGGCTACCCCACATCAACAACAGGCACCTCGACACTACAGTTTCAGCCTGAGCAGCAAAGGTGTAAGGAAGAGACCAGGCACTATTTTGACTTTTTGTCAGGCTGCAATTCCAATAACTGGGAAACTGAGGAGTCATCCCCAGCATCAGACCAGCATGGGACATCCCCTTGAATCCATTGCCCCACCCTAATGAGACTAGACTCAATGTACAGGGTACAAAAAAACCCAGCTTTGAAAAACCTCAATTGCCCCACAACTCTGTGGTGGTAGAGTTGGTCATGCACTGGATAAACAGTTCTAAAACTTTCGGTTCCACCAGGCAGAGAGACCCACACCCTCAATGGGTTTGGAAGACAATGCTACCACGGATCCATGCTTGTGGTTTGTATCCTGTCTTATCAACTCTACATGGCCATGTTCTTCAAGGACATCATGGGGGACCTCAATGAGTTTTCTGCCCTGCTACCCCCGGAGAGCCTTGAGAACTTCCAGAGCCTGTTGGGGCGGGGCAAAGACTGCTCCAAAGTACAGGGCAGCATATGATGCCTTTGAATTAGTCAGTCGGATGGCTTCAATGGCATCACCTGGCCTGGTTGCAGTCATCGGATCTTAAACAGTGGGTCAAAGATAAGCTAGCCAATGTATCCTGCTAGAGGGAAAATCTGTTCAGGAAACACGTAGAGGATAAGACCGGGGATATTGAAAAGGAGCAGCTCACTATGAACAGCCTTTCCAGGAAAACCACAGATCCTTCCAAAAAGAAGTCTGCAAGTAAGAAGGCCTTTTACCCATGCAAGCACAGGTACTACTACTACTACTACTCAGGATATCAGAGCTACCAGGCCTACCTAATCTCCCAGCGGGCCTAACAGAAGGCTCAAGGCCCATGCCAGCAGCACTGCCCAAAGCCTCAGAAAACTCAGTCTGCCCCGCAGCCACAGCCAGGAGCAGGTTTTTGACTGCTTCCTAAAGAGCATGGACAATTTCCCATTGTCCAGCGAGGTGCCTCAGCAGGTGGGGGGGGGGCAGCTGGTTCACTTTGCTCACAGTTATCATAGTGACAACAACTCCTGGGATCTAAAATTCATCATCCAGAACAGGCACCTGTTGCATGTTGCTCAACTACCCCCCCCCCCCCCCACCATCCTGAATCATCATGGCTTCCTCCAGCAGAAGGTCACTGCCCTGCTGGCCTACTTGGCCACAGAGCTGTTACCAGCAAAACAGATGGGGAGAGGGTTCTATTATGGATATTTCCTGGTCCCCAGAAGAGCAGGGGTTTTCAGCCCATCCTAGATCTCCAGAAACTCAACCGTTTCTTGGTATAAGAAACATTCAAAATGGTCTCCCTGGGGACGCTGCTCCCATACCTCAAGAAGGATGATTGGCTCTGCTCCTTGGATCTCAAGGATGCCCATATACACATCCCGATCCATTCTCTCCGCAGTACCTCTGCTGCATGCTGAATGGACAGCACTTCCAGTATTGTGTGCTGATCTTTGTGTTGGCGTCAGCCTCAAGGGTTTTCACAAAGCGCCAACTGAAACGCCTATAATCAGTTCAAAACACTGCTATCCATATTCTCCACCACTCCTCGCAGTTCAATCATGTCACCCCATTATTTATCTAATCCCACTGGCTTCCCATACCACATTGCCCTTCAATACAAGCTTCTTACCATTATCCACCAGATTCCTAACTCCGGTATCCCTATTTATCTCTCCTCTTACATTATTCCATATGTGTCTACTCGTTCCCCTCATTCCTTGTATGCATATTGACTCTACTTACCTCCTCCATCAAAGGGTCATCTTCACAGCACACAAAACTCCGTATTTCTTTTACTGGGCCCTTCGTTATGGAATTCGCTTCCACTAATCCTACGTCTTGAATCATCTTTTTTGAAATGTAAAACAGCATTCAAAACCCATCTCTTTCAATAAGCATTCAACCTAACCCCTGACACTACCTAGAACACATTAGCCCCAGACTTTTTCACACGACTTTAATGACTTCCACACCTGGAGCATGTTGTAATTTCTGCTTCCCTTCCCTCCCCATTTCCCTTTTAAGTGTACCTTATGCTTTACTTTACTTAATTTTAATTGGCATTCCGTTTTCTTGCTCTTAATGTTTTTATTGCAAACCGCTTTGACATATTGTAGAAGGGCAGTATATTACGTTTTTAAATAAACCATAAACCCTGGGGATCTTTGTCTTTCCTTACTTAGACAAGTGGCTCATAAAGGGCACCACACCGGACGAAGTCGACAGTTGGTCCGTCTGACTACTTAGGTACTCGAAAATCTGGGCTTTGACATCAACTACCCAATCCATGCCAAGGATGGACACTGGACCAATTGAAGCACTACAACAGTGTAACTACAACCACCATAACTCCAACTCACTGAACTGCATGAAAAACTACTAGCTCCTGAATTCACAAAATGTGGCATCTATACCTAACCTATTATTCCCTGCTCACACTCTTTCTTATAGCCTCAACCCACATCCCTTCCCACAACATAAACTATCTCCCCACCCCCTCCATACTATGCAACCCACCCAATAACATATGGACACTATGACTTCCAGCTAGGGTGCTCAAGACATCAACACACAAGACAACGGAACCTCCAGCACCTCAAACACATCTGGATTGACACTAACTATGCAACACCATCCCCAAAACACAAGACACTCATACACACACTCAAATGTGCACTCATAAATGCACATTCAGTAAGAAATAAAATCCCCATCATAAGAGACCTACTTACCACTCAACACCTTGATATCCTATGCATAACTGAGACTTGACTAAAGGACACAATGTTCTTCCAAACTAAATCACTCCAGATGGCTACATCCCATTTTACTACTCTCGCACCCAACAAGGCACCTCAATTTTCAATACTTCTCAACTGAAAGCTTGGAAGAAACAGACTATCACCATAATGAACAACCATTTGTCCATCCTCCTCACATACAGAACACCTACCACATACGCCATTGATTTATCCATCATTCTAGAAAAGTACTCTCACTACCAAACCAAACAAGGATCTCATCTAGGAGACTTTAATTTCCCTGCATGTCCTCCTAAAAATGCTAACAGATTCCTGGAAGCAATGATGGCCATGGACCTCCAACAAATCATACTAACCCTAAAACATGATAAGAGCAACACCCCGGACCTAATCTTTATCAACAATCACACAACACATAAAGGAACCCCACGCTCAATACATACCCAACCAATACCCTGATCTGACCACAGACTAATCAGCTTCTCCATTCCAGTAATGAACACAATTAAACCCACTACCCACCAACACTCAAGACGATGCTTCAAACATTTCAACAAAGACATATTCCTACAAGACATCTTCCCCCAACTCAAAACTAGTACAACTGACTACACCACTCTCACTGATAACTGGAATGAAATCATCAGACAAGCAGCATCCATAATGCCCACCCATCTTCACACAACCAGGAAACTCCACAAGACCCCATGGTTCACACCTACCCTCTGCAAACTCAAAACTCAGCTTCATAATTCTGAGCTGAGATGGCAAAAAACTACCAACCATGAATAAAAAACAACTACTTGAAGCTGTTACAAATCTACTGCACTGAAACTGACGATTAGTTTCATGTGGTATGCACATTTGGCATTAACAGTTCAATCAACTGCCATAGAGAACTCTTCAGCCTCATCAAACAGATGACAACGACACCTATCACCACTAATATGAATACCTCCCTCACTCCCCAGCAAGTAGCAACCCAATACAAACAACTCCACCCCCAACTAAACCCAATCCCAACTCCCCCATACCTATAACCCCCATCACGCCCCATGGTCAACTTTCGACACCATCAGCAAAGAAAATATTGAATTCATCCTCTCTATCCTCAACACCTCATCCTCCCCACTTGATCCCTGTCCAGTTAGTCTGTTCAAAGCAACAAAAACAGAACTCAGACCAATACTTACCAGAATCACATAAACAACCCTTCAACAAGGTCATATGCCACAACTCCTGAAACTGTCATCCATACGTTCCACACTGAAGAAATCTAATCTTGACCAAGCATACCCAGCCTCCTTCAGACCAATCATCAGTCTCCCCTTCACTGCAAAAATCATTGAAAAAGCTGCTCAGCAACAGCTCCAGGACCATATCAACAATAACTCCCTCCTCGACCCAGAGCAACACAGTTTCTGTTTCCTCCACGGAGTTGAAATGCTGATGGTCTCCCTCATTGACAGCCTAATAAAAGGCATACAGAATACATCCCAAGGATTGCTCTTGATCTTCCTAGACATCTCGGCTGCTTTCAACACTGTCAATCACAGCATCCTCCTGCAACATCTCCAATCCACTGGAATCCATGGCACAGTCCTCCAATGATTCAAATCATACCTTACCAACAGATACCAGCAGATAAGAATCACAACAAACACCTCAACCCCTTTCAAACAAACACAAGGAGTACTCTATTAAACAACTTGCCTCTGTGTGCCCTAGCCAGACACAAAGGCAAAGAAGGAAGATAGCTACACAATTTGTCATACAGTACCACAAGGATCCACCTTATCCACATGCATATTCAACATATACCTTTAACACCTCTGCTCTGTCATCAAATATCACAACCTCAACTTTCATATCTATGCAGACAATATCATGCTTTATGGATCATTCAACATAAAAACAATCTTCCTTCACTAATCACCAAAACTGCTTCTCTGATGACTCCAAATAGGTAATTCCAAATAGCAAAATCACTCACTCTATGAAAACAAAAAACTGTTCTGTTCCATAATGTGAGCCCCGCCCCTGTGCCAGATAGCTTGACCAGCAGGAGGCGCTGCACCTTAACCTTGAGGTTGTATAAGAATTTGTAGTTGAGCCGGTGGTTAAAGATCACAGATTTTTATTTGGGTTCTCAAGAGACTCACAACAGGTAATGTCCACAGGAAAACAAAAGTAGGATACTCCTCCCAAAGAAAATATATGCAAACTTTGCCAGGTCAAAAATTAAAGTCTTTTAAACAAGCTTTTCTTCTTAGCTCTTACAAAAGGTATTTTCCCTCTTAATAGTTATTCACATACAGTGCAACAATCACATTCCATGTCAGTGACTGAAGGATCTGAATCCCCTTTGAAAGAGTCAATTTCCATGCTCTCTGGAGGACTCTCAGGTAGTGGTTCTGGACTCTTAACTGGAATGGTATTAGTCCCATACATTAACAGTTTCTTCAGTCTTGGCCACCTAATAGGTTTCTCCCCTTTAAGTAAAAGCTCATGGGGTTTCAAAAGCCGTGGTTTAAAAAGTTCCTCTCCTTTCATGTAAATGTCTACAGGTATCTCCTCCTCATCTGAAGAACTATCCCTGTGTTCAGTTTTGGGCCTAGGCTTTCTCCTGGTTTGATGCTTAACTTGCACAGTTTTATATACAGGCCTTCTATCAATAAAACCCTCTTCTGAGCTGTAATCAGAGGACAGGTCAGACCTCCTTCGGGCTCTATAAAAAGTTCTTGCTTTGGAAGCTTCCCTAGCAGAGCAATGCCTGCATCTAGGTTCCAGCAAGAGTTTTGCCTGGGTAAAAGTTCTGCCTTCTTGTGCCTTCTTTAAGCTTCTTTCAAATACAGTGTTTAGCCTGCCCACTAACCTGCATTGTGGTTTCACTGCACTAGCAGTGTATCTCTGGGCCTCGCAACAGCAGCTGCCTGGCCTGTGAGTATTTCTTCCTAGAGAGCAGCAGTATTTCCCTTTCTCCTGGGGAGCGAATCTGGCTTCAGGTCTTCCATTCCTCTCAGCATAGAGCCTGGGAGCCTTGTTCCAGTCAGGTTCAGAATCCTCGTGCTGGTAAGACAGGTGATTCTCTTCCTCTGCTCTTCCCTCTCTCTCCCTTCTCCCTTCCGTTTCTGTCTGCCCTTCTTTACAAGCAGCTACGTGACAAGGGAACTCCCTTGCAGGCTCCTCCCCCGAGTACCTGCTTCTCTGATTCCTATCTGGTGTGTAACGTGGGAATGACTCAACACTAGTTTTGGCCCACTGACTATCAACCCTGGGGTTTTTCTGCTGTGAACTTCTAACCCTGGGTTTTCTCTGACAAGTGTTTTCTAATGTGCCCATCCCCCCAGCCAAGGTAAAACCTTCAATGTTTCCTGCTTTTCTAGGTGGCACTACTCTCTCCTTGCCACAATAAACAACACAAAAGTTTGTTAAATGTTTATCAATGATGCAAAAAGCTACAAAGAAGGTCTCAGCAAACAAGGGCTTGTGACGGACTTGATACAAGATCACTGCCAACATACACAGGCCCAGTAACATCAACGACCTTCTAGTAGACCCAGATTGACCTCCACAGCCACGTGCAAATTACTTAACTCTGAAACAATTCTTGCAATGGGCGGTCAATCTGTTCCCCGACGTCTAACACCCTTGCTTCATCAGAGGAAAATCCGCTAAAACAACCAAACACGAGACTTCTCATCAACATCATGCAACATTGTCAAACAAGAACAAAGGACCATTCCCGACCCGGTACTCACCCACCAAAACACTATGGCTGAACCAAACATAAAGTAGCCTGTCTGCCAGCACCTTTCACCACACTGTCCAGAAAACGCCGCGCATAAAAGCCATGGTACAGGCCAATCATAGCAAGCTCAATGTCCTAAACTTCATAAAAACACTGACTTCAATAAAATGGCCGAGTACTTAAAGGAGGAGATGACGGGGTGGAAGAAGATAAGGGAAGTGGAATTGCAATGGACTAAACTAAAGGCGGCAATAAAAGGGGCAACAGATAAATATGTAAGAAAAATAAATAAAAACAAGAGGAGAAGGAAACCTATTTGGTTTTCCAAAGAGGTGGCTGCGCAAATAAAGGCAAAAAACACACGCTTTTTCAAAATTCAAAAGCTTGCAAACAGAAGAACACAGAAATGAATACAGGATCCAACACAAAGAGTCTAAAAGAGTAATAAGGATAGCAAAATCAAAGGCAGAAGAAAAAATGGCTAAAGATGTTAAGGGTGGCAACAAAACTTTCTTCAGGTATATTCAGGAAAGGAAGAAGATCAGAGTTGGATTTGCAGGACTCAGAAGTGCTGGGAAAGGACTCGTGGAAAGTGACACTGAAAAAGCGAAATTGCTAAACAAATACTTCTGCTCTGTTTTTACTAAAGAAGATCCTGGAGATGGACCAGCTATGACTCCCAAATATAAAAATAGGACTGAAGTAGATACCACACCATTCACAGAAGATGAGGTATTAGAACAACTTGCTAAACTGAAAGTGGACAAAGCCATGGGACCGGATGGGATACATCCCAGGATACTGAAAGAGCTCAGAGAGGTTCTTGCAGGACCGTTAAAGGATGTCTTCAACAGATCCTTGGAAACAGGAGTGGTTCCTCAGGACTGGAGAATGGCTAATGTTGTACCTCTACACAAAAGTGGTGACAGGGAAGAAGTGTCAAATTACAGGCCCGTGAGCCTTACCTCGGTGGCAGGAAAAGTAATGGAGGCGCTCCTGAAAGAGCGAATAGTGAACTTTCTCAAAACCAACAGGTTGCAAGATCCCAGGCAACATGGTTTTACCGAAGGACGGTCTTGCCAAACAAATCTGATTGAGTTCTTTGATTGGGTGACCAAGGAACTAGATCTGGGGCATGCAATGGATGTCATCTATCTGGATTTCAGCAAAGCCTTTGATACTGTTCCTCATAGGAGGCTTGTCAATAAACTCAGTAGCTTGGGGATGGGTCGCAAGATAGTAAACTGGATTAGAAATTGGTTGACTGACAGACAACAGAGGGTGATGGTACATGGAGCTCACTCGGATGAGAGGAAGGTGATTAGCGGGGTGCCTCAGGGTTCAGTCCTGGGCCCGGCACTGTTCAATGTATTTGTGAGTGATATTGCTGAAGGACTGAATGGAAAAGTCTGTCTTTTTGCAGATGACACAAAAATTTGCAACAGAGTGGACTCCCCAGAGGGAGTGGATAACATGAGGAAAGATCTACAAAAGCTGGAAGACTGGTCTAATGCTTGGCAACTACGATTTAATGTGAAAAAGTGCAGTATCATGCACTTGGGTAGCAGAAATCCAAGGGAAAAGTACACAATAGGGGGTGAGAGGTTGGTATACACGGTTCAGGAGAAAGACCTTGGTGTGATTATCTCTGATGATCTCAAGGTGGCAAAACAGTGCGACAAGGTGGTGGCAAAAGCCAGGAGGATGTTGGGCTGCATTCAAAGAGGGATTACCAGCAGAAAGGAAGAGGTACTTATGCCACTGTTACAAGTCACTGGTGAGGCCTCACTTGGAATACTGTGTTCAGTTTTGGAGGCCATATCTCGCAAAAGATGTAAAAAGACTGGAAACTGTTCAGAGAAAGGCGACCAAAATGATTTGGAGCCTGCGTCAGAAGCCTTATGAGAAGAGACTTGAAGACCTAAATATGTACACTTTGGAGGAGAGGAGGGACAGGGAGATATGATTCAGACCTTTAAATACTTAAAGAGAAATGATGAACAAACAAACCTCTTCCAAAGACGGGGAAGCTGTAAAACTAGAGGGCATAACATGAAGCTGCAAGGTGGTAATTGAAAGGCAATGTCAGGAAATATTTCTTCACTGAAAGGGTGGTGGATGCTTGGAATGCCCTCCCGATGGAAGTGGTGAGGGCAAACACGGTGATGGAATTCAAAACGGCATGGGACAAACACAGTGGATCCCTTTACAGCAACAGGATAAAAGCAAAAGAAACAGTACCATCTAACTTCTGAACTATCTAGCATCTGAACAAATAAGGGTGTCCTACATGGAGTGGTGGGTTCACCCCTAAACAGAAACAAAAACATGGGGAGGAGTGGCCTGCGCGGAGCGACAGGTGCGCCTACTCTTGCCATCTTGCTGGGCAGACTAGATGGACCATGCTGGTCTTTATCTGCCGTCACTTACTATGTTACTATGCATACTCACAAACTGCACTCCACCCCTTCCTAAATATATCCCACCTCATGACGCAAAGGGGTTCCCCACAAACCAAACTCCTCCCCCCAAAAGTGAAATACACACCTTCCAATCACTTTGCAGAATCCACATCAAACCTACAACCCTAGCTCCCAAGATCTATCTACTCTACCGGCCAATACCATCAATGCTTGACCCAGTACAAGCAGTGTGGAACTTGTGTCTCTTGGGGAAACTGCTAGGTACATATGACCTAGATTGGCCACTGTTGGAAACAGAATACTGGGCTTGATGGACCTTGGTCTGACCCAGTATGGCATATCTTATGTTCTTATCTTATGTTCTTATACCGAAGCTCAGCAAAACAACGTGAAACAAAACAAGGAAGGCCGAACAAAGCACTCGCTCATACCGCTCAGGGGCCCCCTGACAAGCCAAACTCCTCCCCCCCCCCAAAAAAAATCAAATGCACACACTCCAGTCAATTTGCAGATTCAAGCCCTCAGGGGCTACTGTACGGACTCAAAAGATCCAACTTTGTTCACACACCAGCAGCGATTGCTCCCGGGACTTGCATGCTCTACCGGCCCCTACTTGATCTATACAGAACAGCGTAAATCGGAAAAACAATGGTTGAATGCACTGCAATGTTGCACTAAAGGTGCCTCCTGCACCTGGCACTTCAGTCTGCTTTTATGCTCTGTGATCCGCTTACGGAAAGACCTGCAGGTACTACCAATATATAGTAACTCACAGGAACACATGATACCATAAACTACAAATGCGCAATGACATGAAATGTGTTTTTTTAAATTATATGATACACCATGATATTCAAATTGAGATATTACACTAGAAACACCACAGATCGAACAGTGCCCACAGGAGCTGTGTCCCTGCACCACGTCCACAGCCCGAATGCCGGGCAATGGGCGCAGCATCGAGGGACTCAATACCTCCCGTAAATTGCGCTGACGCTGCCACACACACCATACAGTTTTATCTTCCAACCCAGGAATGGTTCGTACTACCTCCAGATGTTTCTTAATAATCCGCTGTATACTAAAGCAAAAAGGGGAGTACTTAGTGATGAAATTCACCTGCTCACAATCCCCAGAATGATTATGCTGGTGTGTGAACAAAGTTGGATCTTTAGAGTCCGTACAGTAGCCCCTGAGGGTTTGAATCTGCAAATTGACTGGAGTGTGTGCATTTGATTTTTTTGGGGGGGGGGGAGGAGTTTGGCTTGTCAGGGGGCCCCCTGAGCAGTATGAGCGAGTGCTTTGTTCGTCCTTCCTTGTTTCGTTGAGCTTCGGTATTGGCCGGTAGAGTAAATAGATCTTGGAAGCTAGGGTTGTGGGCATGTGAACGTCCCTGTTGTTTTGATGTGGATTCTGCAAAGTGATTGGTAGGTGTGTATTTGACTTTTGGGGGAGGAGTTTGGTTTGTGGGGAAGCCCTTTGCGTCATGAGGTGGGATGTATTTAGGAATGGGTGGAGTGCAGTTTGTGAGTATGTGCGGCGTTTTCTGGACAGCGTGGTGAAAGGTGCTGGCAGGCAGGCTGCTTTATGTTTGGTTCAGCCATAGTGTTTGGTGGGTGAGTACCGGGTCGTGAATGGTCCTTTGTTCTTGTTTGACAATGTTGCATGATGTTGATGAGATGTTTGTTTCTTGTTTTGTTGTTTTAGCTGTTTTGCCCCTGATGAAGCAAGGGTGCTCGCGAAACGTTTGAGAGCTCTGGATGGAGACGTCGGGGAACAGATTGACTGCCCATTGCAAGAATTGTTTTAGAGTTAAGTAATTTGCTTGTGGCTGTGGAAGTCAATCTGGGTCTACTAGAAGGTCATTGATGTTACCGGGCCTGTGTATGTTGGCAGTGATCTTGTATCAAGTCAGTCACAAGCCCTTGTTTGCTGAGACCTTCTTTGCAGCTTTTTGCTTTATTGATAAACATTTAACAAACTTTTGTGTTGTTTATGGAACAGAACAGTTTTTTGTTTTCATAGAGTGAGTGATTTTGCTATTTCGATTTATACACTCTCTAATTGACCATATACTCTTTTGGATTCTCCAAATAGGTAATTGACAACAACCTCACAAAATACTACAAAATAATCAAAGCTATATTCATAACAAAGAACAACACATTCTCCCCCCCCCCCCCCTTCAAAACACCCTAGTACTAAACAACACCCAAATACAAGTTCATCCAGAAGTGAAATATCTTGGAATCATCATTGATCAGCACCTCTCCTTTAAAGAGCAAATATACAAACCATCAAAGCAGTATATTTCAATGCCTCAGACCACTTCTAGATCGTTTGGTCTTCTGCACAGCACTCCAAGCCATAACCTTCCCACACCTAGACTACTGTTATTCCATCTACTAGGGCCTCCCACAAACCACTCTGTTTCCATTAACCACTGCTCTACATACAACAGCTCACATCCTTCAAGTAGTTTCAAAATACGAGCACATCACACCCATCCTCAAACAACTCCATTGGCTGTCAATCGCAAACCAAATAAAATACAAGACTCTCCTGCTGACACACAAAACCATCCATTCCTGTTCCATTACACACCTCCACACCCTGCTACAAACTCAACAACCCAACAGGAGCAGAAGAACATCTACAATGAAGACACTTACCATCCCTCATGCCAAAATTAAACATAATCAACAAGCCTGCAAACAAGCCTTCCAACATTATGCCCTCTCCCATTGGAACACCCTTCAGAACCTCAATAAGAAACTCCACCAATCTCAACACATTTCGAAAAAAACTAAAAATGCACCTTTTCACAGAACATTACAGCCCACCGGACTAACTCTCCGGTCTTACTAAAGAAAATGCGGTCTTGGGCAAGCCACTTAACCCTCCATAGCCCATGTTCCCTGTAAAATAGCTATCTCCAAGTTATAATGCCCTGTCCAATGTAATTTCAGTTTGTTTAATGTAAACCGCACTGATGCAGAATAGCGCGGTATATAAGAGAATGTAAATAAATAAAATGCAAACATTGATTCCTATTGTACATAGTTAATTGTATCCAAATGTATCCAATGTTCTACTGTATATAGTTACTATGTTCTATGTAAACCAGTTGGCATTTTACCGTTTAATGTAAACCACTTTGACCTGGTGAAAAGCGGTATAAACACCGCTAAATAAATACCCAAAGTCATATCTCCAGTCCGCTCAGAGGCTAGAATTCATTGGGGCTCTCCTCGACACCACTCGAGCTCACGCCTTCTTACCAGTGGACCGCTTACAGTGGCTCATTGAGGTAGTCAACGACATCCTTATTTTCTCCACTATCTCTTCAGGTAGCAGTCATTTATCGACCCCCCACCAACAAGTCCACCTCTACCTTTCTCATTGACTTTGACTCTTTGCTTTTCTCCTTTCTGAATACATCTTCCCCGTCCCTTATTCTTGGAAATTTTAACATTCACATCGATGACCCTTCTGATCTTTACACCATAAAGCTCTTCTCCCTAACATCCTCAGTCAACCTCTAGTTGTGCTCTACCTCTCCTACTCACAAGTATGGTCACTGCTTTGACTTTGTCTTCTCCTCAATCTCAATCTTCTCCACCTTAGTTCTGCCCTTATCTGACCATCACCTTTTAATCTTCACTCTTAGGTACTCCCCATTTTGGTCTCGCCCGATCTCCAACAACATTTATTTATTTAGACAGTTTTGTATACCACCTTATCCTTCACTCAAAGTGGTCAACACAATTGGGGGATACATTTTAACACGAGGGGATATGAGACATATACACTAATACAGGGAACATGGGCAATGGAGGGTTAAGTGGCTTGCCCAAGACCACAAGGAGCACCTGTGGGACTAGAAACCCCAGCCCTTCCGGCCCAAGGTTGCTGTCCTCTAGTGGGATTTGAACCACCAACCTTCTGGGCTGTGGTACCATGCCCCAACCACTAGGCCACTCCTCCCTCATGTTTAGGAATCATCACTCTGTCAACCCTTCAGCTCTGTCCACTGCTGTCTTATCACCTCTTTCCTCCACTATATCATCTGAGTCTGTTGATGGGCAGTATCCTTTTTTAACACTATAAGCTCTGCTCTGTATGCACTGGCTCCTCCCATTCTATACCCTATGAGGTGTAGCATACCTCAACCCTGGCTGTTCTCGACAAACCACTACACCTTTGATCCTGTGTCCACTCAGCTTAGTGCCTTTAGCTTAAACCACGTACTATTGCTGACTACTGACATTTCAAATTCATGCTAACCTCTTTTGAGTTGGCCATAGCACTCGCCAAGCAAGAGTACTATGTCCAACTGACTAACTCTCTTGCCTCTGATCCTCACCATCTCTGCTATGCTTAACTGTGTCTTCAAGGTCCCTCCTTCTCCTAATCCCTCCTTCACTATCTGCCCAGACCTTGGCTGACTACTTCCATGACAAAGTCCAGAAGATTAGCCTTGAATTTTCTGCTAAGTCATCTCCACCTCATCTTCCCCCTTGTCAATCCCATATCCTTTCCTTACCTTCAGTCACCCTTTCTTCCTTTTCTGAAATCACTGAGGAGGAAACTGCAAAACTTCTCTGTTTCTCCAAACTGACTACTTGCACTTCTGATCCCATCTCCACCCATCTGCTAAGCTCTATCTCTTCTATCATCATCCCTTCTATCTGTCATATCCTTAAACCTATCACTTTCCACTGCAACTGTTCCTATGGCCTTCAAACATGATGTGGTTACACCTCTCCTCAAAAAGCCTTCACTAGATCTTGCCTGTCCTTCCATTTATTGACTTCTCTCTCTTCTTCCCCTGCTTCAAAATTACTTGAACGAGCGGTTCACCGCTGCTGTCTTGAATTTCTTTCCTCTCGTGACCTTCTGGACCCACTGCAATCTGGCTTTCATTCTCTACATTCCACAGAAATGGCTCTTGCAAAAGCCTCCAGCAATTTGTCCCTTGCCAAATCCAAGGACCATACTTGATTCTCATCCGTCTTGATTTTTCTACTGCTTTTGACATTGTTGATCATGGCCTTCTCCTCAATACCCGGTCTTTGCTTTGATTTAGGGTCTGTTCTATCCTGGTTTTCTTCTTATCTCTCCCATCACACTTATAATGCCTCTTCTGGCAGTTCCTCCTCTACTGCCATCCTCCTCTCAGCTGGTGAATCTCAGGGGTCTGTCTTGGGACCCGTTCCTTTTTTCTGTCTACACTCGGTCCCTTGGGGCACTTATTTCCTCCCATGGTTTTCAGTTCCATCTCTATGCTGACCACTCTCAGAGCTAACTTTCTGTGCCTGAAATCTCTCCAGGAATCCAGGCCTGAATCTCTGCCTGCTTATCCGACATTGCTGCTTGGATGTCTCACTACCGTCTGAAACTGAGCATAGACAAAATTGAGCTCCTTATCCTCCCCCTAAACCTACCTCCCCTCTTCCTCCTCCCTCTTTATCTTTATTATCATTTGATATACCGCCCTAGGCAGCTAGGCATCAGAGCAGTTTACAATAGTCAAAATATCAGAGTGAAAGGAATGGAACCCCAATTAGTGATAGGACAATGATAGAGAGGAGAGAAAAGAACAAACCTAGTGAGGACAGGCAGGAGGGGAGAATGAGGTTCAGGGGGAGGGAGGGCGATCATACGCAAGTGGTTATGAGCAATGATTTGAACCGACCATATGAAGGTTCTGAAGCAGATCGAGAAACAGGGAATTCCATAAGGCAGAGGAAAGGAAGAAGAAGGCAGAGGAAAGGAAGAAGATGGCAGAGTGGAGCATCAGTTCTAGATGCACCCGTGTGACAGAGTGAAGGACCAGGCGGTTGGTGTGCAAGGACCGGAGGAGACGGTGGGGGGAATGGAATTGGAGATTAGCTAAGTATTGTGAGGTGCCAGTGTGAATTGCCTGGTGAACTAAGATAAGGATTTTGTAATCAATACAGTATTTTATGGGAAGCCGATGAAGATGATTTAGGGTAGGTGTGATGTGCTCAGCTCACGATAAGAGAAGTATGTGAGGATCCGGGCTGCGGTATTTTGAATAAGCTGAAGATGATGAAGTTGATGAAGGGGAAGACCGGCGAGTGCACCATTACAGTAGTCGAATCAGGAGATCACTAGTGACAAAAGGAGGGTTGTGAGGGAATGCGGATCAAGGGAGGAGCAAATGGTATGAATCCGATGGTGGAAGAAGAAAGACCGTTGAATCAAAAAGCCAAGGTGATCATGAAATGTTAATGGAGAATCCAGAATGATACTAATATAGTGGAGCGATTCGACGAGAGAGACTGGGGAGTGTGATAGCAAGAGGGCTATTATGGGCCTGGAGATAGTAAAGGTGAGCCAAATTGCAGAATATTTAGAAGGGTTAAGAGAGAGGCAATTGGTAAGGAGCCAGTTTGAGACAGCGGATAGGTGGGACTTTAAGGGGGTCGGATCTGGGGATTGCGAGTCCATGTGAAAAAGAAGAAGAATATCATCAGCATAGAGGTAAGTGGAGATGCTCAGCTGTTGGGTCAGTATTGCAAGGGGGGCTAAAAAGATGTTAACCAGAAGAGGGGCCAGGACTAATCCCTGGGGAACACCGCAAGTAAGAGGAACAAGAGGAGATGAGGCTGCACCACAGATGTCAGAGAAGGAGCGAGAGGATAGAAAAGACCGGAACCATTGAAGAACTGTGTCCCGAAGCCCACAGTCACGTGAAAATAATAGTGAGTGATCCACCAGATCAAAGGCTGAGGATAGGTCCAGGGAAACCGCAAGTGAGATGTTATCTTGTTCATAAGAAGTGTGCACTTCATTTAGCATAGAAAGAAAGATAGTGTCTATGCTATGTCCAGGACGGAAACCAGATTGGCGAGGGTGCAGGAAGTGAGTAGAATTGAGATGTGAAGATAGCTGTGCAAAGACCAATTTCTCAGGAATCTTGGAAAGAAAGGGAAGGTCAGAGATGGTGTGCCAGTTGGCCAGGATATCAGGGGAGAGGAAGGGCTTCTTGAAGACGGGACGAATAATGGCGTGTTTCCAAGGGGAGGGGAAGACACTGGAGGTGAGACTGGAGTTAAAGATAGAAAGCACAAAGGAAAGAAGAGCTAGGGAGGGCTCTGGGATCCAAGAAGAGGGGATGAGATCAGAGGGACATGTGGTTTTGCGGGAGGAATTGAGGACCTTCAACAAGGTGTCTGTGGAAATAGGCTGAAAAAAAAGCCTTAGATGGGGAAAGGTGGCTGAGGGGGAAGAGGAAAAAGGAAGGGATTCTGACACAGAGTTAGGGCTGGAGGAGGACGATGGAGATTCTGCCACAGGGGAAGGGCTAGCAGAACATGTGGATGATATGCTGCGATCTCAGTAAAATAGCTTGTAAGGGAGCAGGGGTCTGACAAGGGAGGGAGGGCAGGGTATGTGGAACAAGAAGCGGGCTGGGACAGAGAACAAAACACAGTGAAGAGTTGACTGGAGGAATTTGTGACAGATGAGATTGCGGTGGTGTAATAGGACCTCCTAGCAGAGCAGATTTGTGTTCTATAGTGGAGGTGGTGGCAGCAAAAATGCTTCAGGTTGGCAGTGGAGGGATGACCCTGCCAGTGGCATTTCGCTCTACAGAGCTATCCCCGAAGGAGGGACAGGTTGGCTGTGAACCAAGGGTTGTGACACAAGGAACAGCATGTGAGGTGAATCTCAAAAGGGTCCAGATGATCCAACTGGTTACTAAGGATAAAGTTCTAGGACTGGACCTGGGACTCAGGGGAAGAAGAGCTAAAGCCATGAGGGAAGATGGCATTTCCTGAGGGAAACTGAAGAAGGGTATTGGGAGTGATGCGCCACTTAGGTAATGCAGGCTCAGAAGGGGGAGGAGGTGCTGGCTGGGAATCCAGTGTAAGAGACAGGGAAAAGAACAAGCAAAAATAGTCAGTCCAGGGGAGAGACAGGGTTGAGATCGAAGAGAGCACCACAAGAGATATGGGGGAAGTGATAAGGAAGTCAAGGGTGTGACCAGCTGCATGTGTAGGGAGGGAGGTATTAGTGGAGAGAGGGGTCTGAGAGAAGACATAGTTACCCTGTTAGCCAAGTTGAATATCCTGTTCATATGTAAACACAAAGTACTATTGGAAATGTGTATGTTCATTGTTTATTGTAAACCGCGCTGATGCTGAATAGCGCGGTATAAAAGAGACTTTAAATAAATAAATAAATAAGAGAAACAAAAGCCTTATCTCTGGGCCAGGAGATGGAATCTTCATGGATATTGAGGTCTCCTAAGATAGTGAGGTGTGTATACAAGAAGGAGACTTCAGAGAGTGTGAGGAGAAGAGAATCCCAGAGGTCTGAGTATACGTAGGGTGGAACTTGAAGAAGGAAAATATAACTAGGCGGAGTAACGCCTAGCTGAAGAAGCAATGCTTCTGGATAGTGCAGAGCTGGAGAGGAGAGTTCATGAAAAGGTAAAGAAGAGCAGTGGAGAAAAGCCACTCCCCCGCCCCAGCAACCCGGGCATGGAATGGAGAAGGCGGAAAAACCAGGATGGAGACAGTGGTTAAGAATAGGATCTTCACCAGGGCACAGCAAGGTCTCGGTGAGAAATATGCCATCCAGAGAATGTTGCAGTATTATGTCTTGAATGAGCTCTGGTTTTGAGCTCAGAGAGTGACAATTAAGGCAAGGATCACAGTTAGAAGGGCAGGGACAGAACACAATGGAGATGGTATCAAGGGGGCAGGGACAGATTACAATCAGTGAGATTAGATGTTACACGAGAAAGGCCTGGCAGAATGGTATATTGTTGGGACAGGACACCAGAACCAATGGACAGGAATGGGCAGCATGGACAAGAATGGGCAGCATGGTCAGCAGGGCTGAGGGGGGGAGCAAACCTCTGGATGGAAGAGAAAGGAAATATGTGCAAAGGAGGTAGACTAGGAGGCATAGAGTTAAGGACTTACAGCAAAATGAACCCCCGAGGGTTGTAGACTGAGGCCAAAGATGAAACCGGGTCAGGCGTGAGATAAAATGCCTAGGAATATGTGTGATCTCGCCCCAAGTGCTCCCAGACTTGCCCCAAGGTGTTCCTTGGACGAGCGCCCATGGCACACGATGCAGCAGTTGATTGCTTTAAATATTCCACAGTGCCAGGGGGAGAACACAGCCGCGTCGCTTCCGGGACCATGACCAGGGGGCAGCAGATGATTGCAAACTGTAGGTAAGGGAAACAGTACCTGGAGGTAAACAGAGGTGGAAGTGGAGTCAGTGAGAATTCAGCAAGAGCACGCAGGCAGCAACATAAATAGCAGCAGCAACAGGAGACAGGAGGAAAAGGCGGTGCAGATGCCGCAGTTGATTGCTTTAAATATTCCACAGTGCCTGGGAGGGAGCATGGTGGGTAACACTATACTCCTTCCTGTTTCTTCAGCTCATAACCTTCAGGTCATCTTTAGCTCTGTTCTCTCTTTGTCTGCATACATCCAACAGACAGCTGAAATCTGTATAACATTGGCAACATTTGTCCCTTCCTTTCTACACATAATACTAATCCACTCCTAGTCACCTCCCACCTAGACTATTGCAACCTCCTCTTTGTTGGTCTCCCTCTGAATCATCTCTCTCCCCTTCAATCTGTTCAAAAGCGGCACGGCTAATCTTCCATCAGCCTCGATATGCTAATATAACCTCGTCCTTCTCAAGTCACTTCACTGACTCCCTATTCATTTCTGTATCCGGTTCAAACTTCTCCTACTCACCACCTTTCCTCTCTTGTCTCTCCCTACATCCCTCCTCAGGAATTCTGCTCTTCCGGCACATCCCTTCTCTGTGCCCCTCTCTTCTACTGCCATCTCCAGACTTTGATCCTTCCACCTTGCTGTTCCTTATTCCTGGAACAAACTATCTAAGTCTGTACATCAGGCTTCATCTCTGGCCCTTTTCAAATCCAAGCTGAAAACTCACCTCTTCAAGGTTGCTTTTGGATCTCAATCCACTTAACTTCTTATTTGTTTCCTTACCATTCCCTTAGGTATATCCTTGCCCTCAACTGTTGTGTTGTCTGTCTGGACTAGATTTGTAAGCTCTGATGAGCAGGGACCATCTCTTACATGTGCCTGTACAGCACTGTGTACGTCTTGTAGTACTATACAAATGATAAGTAGTAGTAATCCAACGCAGCCGTTTTACACGTCTCTTGAGCCACATAGCCTCCACAGTGCACGTCATGCCATTGGCCCACCTACAGATGTGCCAGGCACAATGGACCCTGTGCACTCAATGACATCAAGTCATGGGCTGCCTCAGTGACAAGGTGGCGGTCACCGTGCCCCTCATCATCTCTCTCCACTGGTGGTTCCAGAGCAAAACCTGCTCAAGGGACTTCCCGTCCAGTCCCCTCCACTTCACTGGATGCTGACTACGGATGCATCCAAACTAGGTTGGGCTGCACAACTTGATGGCCTGTGTACATTAGGCCTCTGGTTGGAACAGGAGAGCCTGCACCAGATCAACTTCCTGAAACTCCGGGCCATTGCGAATGCTCTTCGTGATATTCAGATGCAATTGACCAACCAGATAGTCCCCATTCAAACGGACAATCAAGTAGCAATGTTCTATATCAACAAGCAGGGTGACAGAGTCGTACCTCTTGTTTTGGGAGGCAATACAGCTTTGGATGTTCACTGTCACCCACAGCATGGACCTCAGGGTGACATACCTGCTGGGGGAGCTCAATGCTCTCATAGACCATCTCAGAAGAGTCCTTCAGCCACATGAGTGGACCCTCAACAGGAGGGTAGTGAGCCACATATTTTGGATGTGGGGCAGCCCAGAAATTGACCTATTTGCCTCTCTGCACAATGATCAGATGACTCACTTTTGTTCCAGGATAGCATCCAGTGACTTGCTGGCCTCTAATGCATTCCTCCTGGACTGGGGCTTGGGGTTATTATACACATACCCTCTGAATCTCCTGATAGCTGAAAGAAAGCTTTAGTGTACCGGGTTGAATAAACAGTCAGGCATAAGCCCTAAGAAAGAGTTAATATCATTTGTAGCTCTCTCTCTCTGTAATACCATTCCTTGAAAAACTCTGTAGAAGAAATTGGGTAAAAGGTTGAGATAACATAAACATTAGCCTATGTTATTAGAAAGATAAGTAAAAGGCAAGTTGTTTACCTAGCTCTCAGTCTCACTGTCTCTGGTCAGAGATATCAGACTGCCAGTGTTAGAATTAATTAGAATTAAGGCCTACATAGTCATGCCTGAGAATATATGTATGTCTTTTCATGATTGTCCATGACGTGCATGCCTATAGAAAAGTATATTATGAATATACCTAACACTAGACGTAAAATAGAATATGTACATTATGAATATACGTGATGTGAGACGTAGAATAATAAAGTGAAATTATGCTGTGTAATGGAATCTTTACCTATAAATAAAGAGGCCTAAAGCTTTGATTTCAGAGTAACATAGGCAACTGCCTAGCTTGCTCTCCCAAAGCGCTTTGGTCCTGTGTTTATAATACAAGTGTGTTGTGTATTATTTACAGATTGTGTATTATCTAAAGATGAAGATCAATTAACCTTCTCCTTACCTTGTATGTGGATTTCTGTGACCCAAGAGCCCTGCCTCGTTGTCAGGTGAGGGGGAGGTGCAGAGTATCTTTCAATAGCGAAGCTCTTGTTCAATTCCAGGCTGACAGGGGCACCATGATATTGATTGCCCTGTATTGGCCCAGACAACCACGGTTTACCCTACTACTTTGGCTCTCTCAATGGGAGCCTCTCCTGCTAGGCTTCTCCCCGGATCTCATCTCTCAGGACGATGGGACCCAGATTCATCCCAATGTGTGGTCCCTGGCCCTCATGGCATGGATGCTGAGCTCAATCTCCCTGTGGAGGTGAAGAACATCCTCCTTGCATCCCACAGAGACTCCACATGCTGTTCCTATCCTTCAAATAGTGCAGGTTCTCTCTATGGTGTGCCAACAGGGCTCTCGACCCCTTCTCTTGCACTGTGGAGGTGCTGCTGATGTATCTCTTACACCTTTCTGATTCGGGCCTCAAGTCCAATATGCAAGTGTACCTGAGTGCAACTGGGGCCTACCATCATAGGTCAGGTGGCAAAGTCCATCTCTGTGCATGCGGGGCTTCCTTCTTTCTAAGTCTCTGGTCAAGCTCCCACCTGTAGTGTGGAATCTCAATGTAGCCTTGAGGCAACTCCTCTCTGCCCCCTTTGAGCCCTTAGTGTCTTGTCAATGAAATCGCTAACCTGGAAGTTTGTGTTCCTGGTGGCGGTCACCTCTGCTTATCAGGTTAGAGAGCTGCAAGCTCTGGTGGCGAATGACCTCTATACCAGATTTCACCAGAACAGAGTGGTCCTGTGGATGCATCCACATTTCCTGCCCAAAGTTGTCTCTTCATTCCACCTCAACCAGTCAGTGGGGTTCTGCACTTCTTCTTTCCCCAACCTAATGCCAACAGGGCTGAGGCCACATTGCATACATTGGACTGTAAGCGGGCCTTGGCTTTCTACCTGGAGAGGAGGAAAGCCCATTAGTGTTCTACTCAGCTATTCATCTCCTTTGATCCTAACAGGCTGGGTGAGGTCATCTCCAAACGCACACTATCCATTTGGGTGGCGAACTGCATTTTCTTCGCTTATACACAGGCTGGTCTGAACCTTGAACTTTGTTACAACCATAATACCCCAGTTATGGATGCTTCTGTGGCAAATTTGTGCTGAATCACCATGATGGAGATTGGCAGAGCTGCTACGTGGTCCTCTGTTTACACCTTCACAGCCCACTACTGTTGGATGGAGATTCTTGGCGCGATGCTCTGCCATTTATTTGTGAATTAGGTTCAACTCCTTCCCACCAGTTTTTTTGTCCATCCAGGCTACCATATTGAATCCTCCTGATATCAATGGATGCTATGGACGCTGAATTGGTCGAGTTCCTTGGAAAGACTACTGGGTTTTTTTCTGGTTCTTCTGTTGGTTGCCCCATTGGGCTTGTTTTTGTCGATTTTTCAGTAGCCTGCAGCTCAGGAGTCCCAAATGTGAGGAATTACTTCCTGCTTGCTCCCAGAGAAAGCGTAGTTACTCACCTGTAGTAGGTGTTCTCTGGGAACAGCAGGAATAAATCCTCACAACCCTCCCACATCCCCTTGGAGTTGTTCTTTTTTAGCTTTGTCATCATACTGAAGTAAAGATTGCTCTGGAGGGCAAGAAGGCAGGTGCACATGTGCAATAGAGTTTCCAAAAGCTTCCTATGGAAGCTAGGGAGCATTCCTCAACAGGCTCAGTTGGTGACATCACCCATATGTGAAGAATTATTTCTGCTGTTACCAGAGAACTCCTGCTACAGGTGAGTAACTACACTCTACTGCACTGGTGCTATTTAGCGGGCCAAACTTTAAACACATAACCTATCCGTTTAGTGGCTGAATGTCAATTTTGACCCCTTTATACATGGTTAAAATTGGGCTGTTCAACAAGTTAAATAACCCAATTTTATCCATGTAAGTGCCAAAACTAAGGAATAAGTGAGTTATGCATTAGCAAGCTGCATGCAAATACATTACTTGCTTTGATTATTGAGCCCATTATTAACATTTCTATAGTGCTATCAGGTATATGCAACACTTCACAGAAATATATAATAGACCATCCATGCATGGGTTGATTGATCTATTGGGGAATTGGGCATCTCCTAGAGAACTGGTGGGCTTTTCCTCCTAGTCCATCCTCTTAAAGGCGTAGGGGTTTGCAGGCCAGCAGTATAGGAATATTTGCCAGCTCTTGAGCCTTTAAAGGGGCAGACACAGAGATCATACTGCTGTTGAAATCTGTTTTCATTAATTGAGGTGGGACATCAGAGGGAGAGAGAAAGTGGAGAGAGTGAATGGGCCAGGGACCAGGGATCCTCATGCCCAGACCAATTTTTGGTCATAATCCACCCCTGAGTCCATGCTTCTTGAAACTTACAGTCTAATAAGACAGTTAAAGAACAAACACAGGGAGTGAAGTCTGGTGGAAGAGTTTGTGAGTATCTTCCTCCTATTCTGTACACACTCTAAAGCATCTACGTGGAGTCTACCTTTAGTACTGACAAGACAATAATCAAAGCCATTTATCTGAATACAAGGATTTATCTGAAAATTACCCTTCTCGACCTGCTAATAGTAAGCACTAGCATCCACAGCGTACGTCATTTTGACCACACTAAAAAGAAGCGTTCTTCTCAGTGTACCTGGCCTGATATTTTCAAAGTGTGCACTCTGTTTTACCCCTCTCGGCTGCCCATACAAACAGCAGCATTGGCCTGTAGAGTGCACAGCTTGGGATTGTTAAGTTTCACAGGGAAATGACACATAAAGTTTCCCTTAGAAAAAAAGTGCAGATAACATTATCCCATGATGTATTGCCAGCATTCCAGACCACACTGATACTAAATGCAGAGATGTATTTGGGTTTTTTCAGCTTGGCTTTTTCTTACATAGAAAAGCAAATGTGGTGATTAAAAGATCTGAGAAGAAGTCATTGAGTAAAATATCTGGGCACAGCACCTGCAGAGAGTGTTCCATGTAGCAGGCAGTTGGCTGGTTGCCAATAACGACCCACCATCCTTACTACAAGCATCAAGCGACTCCTCAAAAGTGAAATTGCCCAGTAAGAAATTAGTACCTGAAATATAAACAGCAGAGAGAAAATGATTAAGAAACATGCAGTGTGAACAGGAAACAGGCATGCTTCTGAGCCAAAGTGTGGTAGGCGAAGGCCTATGCTCCATGCTAATTGAACTAAACAGACAGGCCTAAGCAGCTTGACCTGTAAATGAAGCCTGTAGTTAGGCCCAGAGGAATGAAAACCCCCCTGAATGATGACACCGTAGAATTGAAACTTAACTGAACACAATTTAGTATAGCTAAGCAGAATCGAAACTTAGAAAATATAGAAAAACAAGTCTAATTGGTACTGATAAGAGAGCACAGCTTCTATGGAATTAACTTGCTGTAAGAAAAGTTACAGTGCCCTGCTTTCCCACATGTTCTAACTAGCTAAATGACCTTGAAGGAGGAAAGTATCTAAGTTGGTGAACTGACCATTGTAATTGGGACTAGAAGGGGGTAAGCAGGTGCTGAGCCCAGACCAGAGTCCTAATTGGACAACTACGTAATGTTACCGGGACCAATAGATGGGTGAGAGGGGTTACTGGGACCAATGAAAAGTTTGCCTATGTCTAGAATGGAGAAGAACGGTATAAAAGTTGTTGTTTTGCTAGAAACCATTGCTCAGCCATTTTGAATTTGATTCTGCTTGAGACTTGTGCACAAATAAATGATTTGGACCTTCTGAACAGACTCCTGGTATCATTGGATTGTCTGCATTCTGCTGCTACATATTCTTGGTGCCTTGGAGCCGGGAAGGTGTGGTTAGTAGGGGGTATATGAGCCAAGATACCACGACTTTCCGCCTCTATAGGTTTGGTCCTGCCGGGATCGTGCCCTCCCGACGTGGGCTAGGCTCCCAGGCGCCACCGGTCCTGTTGCATCGGAGGGAGCTGGCCAGGCCTCGGAGGGTGCCGGACCCAGTTGGAACCAACACCTCGAACCCGAGTGAGGGGAGTCCGAGGTCCAACTCATGCGCTTGCTTGGGAACTTTGAAGACCGGATCCGGTGAGTATAGTTTTGATTTGGTATGTCTAGACAGATGAGTCAGAGCAGTACTGATGTTTGAATTTTGGAACTTGGAACTTGGAAAAGAGAGCTTGATCACCTCTCAAGACGGTCCGACTAACCTTGCATGAGTATGCGCAAGGTGAAACTACCGTCTTTTTGTTGAAACCTTGCATGAGTATGCGCAAGGGGACCCTACATGAGTATGCGCAAGGTCTTTTGATTTTGGAATTTGATATAGCCTAGTCAGCAGAGACAGGACTGGGCTGTTTTTTGGGATACGTTGAATGCTAGCATGTTTGTCGTTCTGTGTGTCTTTGTTTTTTGTTTTTTGTTGAAACCACGAGTTTCCCTTCTAGTATAATGTAAGATTATATTCTGTTGGGTAATTTATGACAATTTACCGCTTGACTCACTGAAAAATCAAGAACATGTCTCATTCAGTCAGCTTTTCCTATAGTACAGTGTGAGGCTGACAAGGGGTATGTCTGTGCAGAGGTGCCTTTTAACCCTATGAAGGCATGTTTTCAGCGTTCTGCTGCTGGGCTAATTGGAGCTTATTTTAGGGCAATTATTCACTGTGTTTTAATGGTGATGTTCCTTCTACTATGGTCAGGTATTATACACCATTCGATAGGAATATTTAGTCAGAATTTTAGTTTTGAAGGTCGAATTAACCTCATCGGAGCTCCGTAAACTGCTTTTAGTTATATTCTCTGCTCTGTCTGTATTTTTACGTCAACTGCTCCTGTTATATTATTGTTACCTTTCAGAAATGATAGAGAAACTAAGCAAACTGTTTTTGGGTTTTTTTTTACTTTGACCTACAAAGTAATTATTAGATCACGACTTGACACTGATTTAAATGATTCTTGCTAGCATGTCTCTGTGCGTCTGTGAAACTAAGTTGTTTCATTTCATTTCCAGTGAGCAAAGGGGTGTGGCTCTCACACAGCTTGCTAGAAGGGAAAAAAAATGACTCCCGATTGAAAAGTCTCTTGCTTGTTTAAAATAAAGGATTCATTCAATCAAAGTGTGATAGGAGATGAATTTATAATTAGTTTTCTAGTTATTACTTTGCAGCTGTGATAACTACAGTGACTCAGGAGTTCTTTTGTTTTTTGAAGTATATCTGTCGTTCCAAAAAACTAACTGACACGGACAAGAGAGAGCAAATAAAGTGTTTTTCCTTTGACCCTCAAAAATAGAGGTTAAGAACCTTGGGGGACGGTGCGGCATTCTGGGTTGGACGTGTACCAGATTGCAACCTGAGAATGAATGGTTTAAATTCTGAGTGAATAAGAAAATTGGGTTAGGATTTTCTTTGAAATCTGTACTAGTGACTAATGACGACCTTTACAATTCAGGATAAATTCATCTGTTTTTCTGTATTTGAACTTTGTGTGTCTGTGTCCAGAGGAAAAGGGGGTACTTTGTTTTTTTAGAGTCTTTTAAAAATTTCAAGACGTTATTTCCTGATTTACTGTGGCAAGCACCTGATAGAAGACATATTTATTGTTTAAAAAAAAAAAGGGTGTATATGCATTCTAGATATCCACTAACGCTATGGAAAAGTATCTATTTCATGTCTCTTGAATATCTGCTTTTTGAACTGTAAGATTTAATGAAAATAAAAAAAAATAATAATATTTTCTTTTGCAGAGACATGCAGACTACGGCTGGCAGTTAGTTTCCATGCTAAGTAATTTCATTCCAGTCATACGTAACAGATAGCTATAGTTCTCTCTATAAGAATAGATGTTATAACATGTTGCAAAATAATAGTTTTATATTTTAAGAACTGTATCTAAATTATATGTCTGTGCTTAATCTAAGCTTATGTTTTCTGCCTGCCCTATGTTTGCGGTAATAAGGGTTTTTTAATAAGTTTCTTTTCAAGTATGATCAAGAATTTTAGTAAGGGATTTACTGAAGACTATGGTAATAAAATGTCTCTGTCCCAATTAGGAATGCTATGTGAAAGGAAGTGGCTTCTGCTAGTTGCTCCATATTTCCTTAGTTCACCATATTTTGCCCCAGAATCTCTAGATATCCCGTCCCGTCAATTTCTCTCTCTGTAAGTAGCTCCCCAAGAAGCCCCAGCTCCGTTCAGAGTGCTTAAGGGGGGGATGGGGCCCAGTCCACCGATGATGTCACCCCCCCCCCCCGGTAGGCGTGAACTAATGTGCCCACAGCAGAGAAGTTAAAAAAAAACAAACCCTCCCGGATAGAGCGTTGCTAGGAGAAACAGTGTGGGCAGGGGGAACTCCTCCCTGCAGATTCCCAAGTAGTTTGCCAGCCAGTCAGCTGACCAGACTTGTTTAGGTGCCTTTCCCTCTGCCACTGATTTATTGAACTGAAAGCTTTAGGATTTAATTGAACAAATGAACAGTGTTATTCAGACAGTATTATTCAGCCTCACTATATACCCCATGCAATCCAGCAGCCCAGGAGAATTTGCGTTTTTGTCAGTCAGTCCCAGAGAGATAAAACAGAAATTACAGAAACTGGATGGATTTGCGGGCATGATAGTTAATGAAAGTTGATCAGAAAGAATGTGAATTGTTAAATGTGATAGAGAAAGTAAGTGTAAAGATGGAGAAGAGAACAGATCTTCTTGCTGATACTTTAGTTGAATGATGTGGAGGAGGTTATCCTGATCGAAGGAGCAGAGGACGTAAAAACTGGGTGCGAGTCAGTGCGCCCATTGCAGAGGAGGACATTAGAGAAGTGAATGCCCGTATCTTGACTCCACCCCCAGGGGGGAGGAGGGAGTACTTGATTGCAGAGTCATAGAAAAATTAAACCGAGCACAGTGTTCTAGCAAGAAAAGAAAGCAGCTATAAAGTAAGTGGCAGCCGGAGAGGGCTACAGCATGAATGAAGACTAGGCCAGACCAGACTCTTAAGTTTCCCTGGGTCCCCAGGAGCCTATGGTCAGTTTGAAAATAGGGGACCAATATATGGACTTTATGGGGGGTACAGGAGCAGAATACTAAAGCCAGTAGCCCCTGTGTTTCTCTTGATGCATCACCATTATCAGAGCTACTGGGGCTAAGGCCACAAAGCCTTTTCTGCAGAACCGCATGTGTGAACAAGGGGGACAGAAAATAATGCACCAGTTCCTGTATATGCCTGAGTGCCCTATTCCACTTTTTGGAGCCGAGATCTGCTTGCAAAGCTTCAGGCACAGATATCCTTTGCTGGAGAGAGAGAAATGCAAATGACTGTGAACCCAGAGCCTGCTGGATTGATGGTGCTGACTGTTCCCCGAGAAGAGAAGTGGCGGTTCTATAACACACCTCCAGTCAAGTCAACAAGTTCCTGTATACCCGCCAACCCTATAGCCCCACCTGGAGTATGGGCAGAAGATAATGCACCTGGCCTAGTGAAGAACATAGCCCCTGTCATCGTCATCCTCAAGCCAGAAGCGGAACTAGTGCATGTGAAGCAGTATCCTCTTCCCTGACCAGCCATTGCAGGAATCCACTGCCATTTAATGAAACTGCTGAAGTATGGACTTTTCAAAGGAATGTCAGTCACCTTGGAACACTCCCCTTCTTCCTGTTAAGAAGCCTGGGACAGGTGATTACCACCCAGTGCAGGATCTAAGAAAGAATGCATGATGCAGCTGGAACTATACATCCAGTTGTGCCAAATCCTTACACACTCTTAGGACTGATCTCTGCTGAAGCTACACACATTTCACCATTCTGGATTTAATAGATGTTTTTCTGCATATGCTTAGCCCATGACCCCACTACAGGAAGGCGTGGCCAACGCACCTGGACAAGATTACCTCAAGGATTCAAGAACTCGCCTCACTCAGCAAAAGATTTGACAAGTTATCCAGTAATTCCAGGAGAAAGAATTCTACTTCAATATGTGGACAACTTGCTTATAACCACCAACTCAGAAAGTGAATGTCTACAAGCCACCAGTGAACTCTTGTACCTTTTTAATGAGGCTGGATACAAAGTCTCAAGAGCTAAGGTGCAATTATGTCAAACAAGTTAAATACCTAGGATTCCCGTTGTTCAATGGAATTCGACGCCTGGGACCCTTACCAGAACGCAAAGCAGCTGTATGCAGTATTCCTACTCCAACCACCAGGAGGCAAGTGAGAGCCTTCTTGGGTGCCACAAAGTATGTTGTATATGGATCCCCAATTTTGCGCTGCTAGCAAAACCGCTGTATCAAGCTATCAAAGGAATGGAAAAGTCTCCATTGGAATGGGGACTTGAACAGGATGCAGCCTTTTGATCTTTGAAAACCGCTCTGATGTTGTCACCAATTCTGGGCCTACCAGATGTCCAGAAAACCTTTCAGTCTCTATGTTCATGAGTCACAAGGAAATGTTCTAGGAGTGTTGACTCAATCTCTTGGACCTTATTTGAGAAGCTGTTACAGCTACAGCCTTCCTAGTGAGCAAAAACTAACAAAAAAATCCCTTTGAGACAGAATCTTCAAGTTACTGTACCACACTCTGTTCTAACCAATATGAAATACAAAGGAAACTACTAGCTAACAAATCTATGAATGTTGAAGTATTAGAGTATGTTGCGTGAAAACCCTCAGATACAACTGAAGGTCAGTCAAGCTTTCAATCCTGCTATGTTGTTATCAGTTGGTCTTGATCCCCTGATCATGACTGTTTAGAAATTATGGACACTGTATTCTCAAGCCGCCTGGATTTGACTGATGTTCCTCTGGAGAACCCTGAACAAACTTTCTTTGTGGCTGAAGGCAGTTTCATCATCAATAGACATTGTTGTGCTGCTGACCCCTGATTTGGTAGTTGAGTCCTCAGCCCTGGCCCCAGAAACCTGACCACAAAAAGCTGAACTGATAGCCCTCACTAGAGCACTAACAATAGGAAAAGGGCTCTGTCTAAATGTGTACCCAGATTCCAAGTATGCCCTTACAACCTTGCATGCACATGGGACCCTGTACAAATAATGAGGGTGGATAACCTTAGGAAGCAAGTCCATTAAGTATGGCTCCAAGATATTGACATTATCAGGTGCATACTACCTACAGCTTTCAAAACTTTAGGAAAAGTAGAATGTATGAATAGAACCTTGAAATCTCAGTTGTCCAAACTTTGCCAAGAGGTTTACCTGAAGTGGCCCCAGGTTCTTCCTATAGCCCTTCTTAGGATATACTTAGCCCCTGCTAAGTCTTTAGGAGTTCCCCTTTTTGAGATTCTGAGAATCTGTAGCCTATTTATAGGGAATAAAAGGAGATGTGAGACAGATAGGATCTGAAATTATTAGGCATGAACTATTGGTTTTAAGTTCTGTTTTGCAGAGTCTTCATACCTGGGTGCAAAATCGATCACCCATCAATTTGCCTGAACCCCTGCATCCTTTCAAGCCTGGAGTCTCGGTGTGGATCAAAGAGTGGAGAAGGATACCGTTAGCCCTGCATTGGAAGGGACCCTATGTTGTCATCCTGTCAACTCCAACTGCAGTAAAAGTCGCAGAATTCGAACCTTGGATCCATTATAGTCGAGTAAAGCCAGCAACTGCTTTTGAACCTGATCACTGGACTACTGTACAGCATCCTGAGACTCCATTGCGCCTCACCCTACGACAACAACCACGGAACCTAAGACTTATTGGTCCCTCAGAAACTGCACTATTTCAAGACTATCTGTTTATCTGAAGGTAAGCCTCGCATCTGGAGAAAGCTGCAATCATCAGAAATAGACTGTGTTGTGTTAAGAAATTGAGTCTTCTAAGAAACTGTGTTCAAATACTCTGATCTCCTCAAGGCAATAATAGCCTGAGAGACTGTACTATGATATTTTAAGAACCTGAGACATCCCAGAGGACAGTGATACTTTGGGATCTACAGCCCTACTCCTGCCACAAAGCTGGTAGGTCTACGTACGGCAGAAGCTTGAGGATCTACAATCAACTCTACATTTGTTATCTATTGTGGATGCCAACAGTTCCATCAATTTTCCAGAGACTATGCCCATTATGAATTCTTATTATTGCTTTATTCTGGCAGCAGCCTTGGGGTGCTTTGAAATGACTTTTGCTTTACCACCCTGTGCAGCCTGTATAAGTACCACGCGAACTGGGCTGAAGGTTCTTCATGCCTCCCAGAACTTGTTTCTTGAACTTGCCGAAGCAGTAGCATCTAGTCTCCACATTTATGACTGTTTCTCTTTGTGGAGGAACCAAGATGGGAGATCAGTGGCCTTGGGAGGCTCAAGAACTGAATTATTCCATCCCCTATGATCAGACTGATTTACATAATACTACTAGTGAGTGGGTATTGGCCCACCCCATTGTTGACAGTTTGTGTTTTGTTCGCACCGGACCACAATTTGCTATGAAGATTGGACAGCTGGACTGTCTAAATCAGAAGTTTTACAACAGCACAACAAAGAAGACATCTTGGTGGTCCGGCATAAATGCTCCTGAACCTTCTAATCCTTTAGTTCTTTTTCCCACTCTTGCCAAACTATGGACTTTGACTATCTGCTTGTTGCTCCCTTGTTTCTTGTCATTTTGCTTGCGGATGCTAACTTCAGTTATTAATAACACTGTAGAGCGTAAGGCAGCTACAAAGCTACCAGCTATGTGAAACTACTACCCTATACCACAGAGTGATATCTTTACCTAGTATTATGTGATTTGATTCTCACCCTTTCTCACTTGCGGGTGAGAATAATCAAAGGGGGGACTGTGGTAGGCGAAGGCCTATGCTCCATGCTAATTGAACTAAACAGACAGGCCTAAGCAGCTTGACCTGTAAATGAAGCCTGTAGTTAGGCCCAGAGGAATGAAAACCCCCCTGAATGATGACACCGTAGAATTGAAACTTAACTGAACACAATTTAGTATAGCTAAGCAGAATTGAAACTTAGAAAATATAGAAAAACAAGTCTAATTGGTACTGATAAGAGAGCACAGCTTCTATGGAATTAACTTGCTGTAAGAAAAGTTACAGTGCCCTGCTTTCCCACATGTTCTAACTAGCTAAATGACCTTGGAGGAGGAAAGTATCTAAGTTGGTGAACTGACCATTGTAATTGGGACTAGAAGGGGGGTAAGCAGGTGCTGAGCCCAGACCAGAGTCCTAATTGGACAACTACGTAATGTTACCGGGACCAATAGATGGGTGAGAGGGGTTACTGGGACCAATGAAAAGTTTGCCTATGTCTAGAATGGAGAAGAACGGTATAAAAGTTGTTGTTTTGCTAGAAACCATTGCTCAGCCATTTTGAATTTGATTCTGCTTGAGACTTGTGCACAAATAAATGATTTGGACCTTCTGAACAGACTCCTGGTATCATTGGATTGTCTGCATTCTGCTGCTACAAAAGGATATGTGTAGCAGAGAGCAAACAGGAAAGATGCGTGCTAGTAAACATCACATGCAGACTCATTTCAGACAGGACATGAAGGGAAGAAATGGAAGGTCCAGTTCCCCCAATATTTACAAACGGCTCTTTTGATTGAGGGGCCTTTTATACAATAACTAGGTGGATATTTACCAGCACGTTCAGCAGGTGCAGCAACTTTACAAAGCTACGCATACAGAAAAAGAAAGTTTCCTATTCACCCAAATTTGTGTTGCTGCAGCCAGGAACTTTAGTAGTCCCTTGCTGCAGAAAAACAGATAGCAGCACACCTGATGCACATGAAGACAGGCAGCCCACTCCCCCCTCTCCGAACCTTCCCAACACAACCAGGAAGATCCTCCAACCCCCTGAACCTACCATCTCCGACTGGTGAGCTCTCTGGTGGCTAGTGGGGAGGGAGACAGGCATGAAACATGGGTAGTCCTGCCTCATCCGCACTGAGGTTCAAAATGGCACAAGTCGACCCCCTAGCGATAGTATTGAGAGACTATCACTGTGTGCCAGTGATGCCATTTTGAGCCCTGGCACAGATGGATCAGGAGCAACTGAGGGAAACTCTTGGTAGCTGCCAGGGGGGTTTGAAGGATCTTCTTTGTGTCAGAGGAGATCAGGGAGGTGGAGGCTTTTTCCATGGATTGGAGGAACTGGCGGGATAATACTTTGGAGTTGCAAAGATTTGGGGATGGAGTGTGCTGCTTTGATGTTGGAAAGGTCTGGGGTGTTTCTTTCATGTTGGGAGAGTCAGGGAAAGGGGCATAATGCTATTTCACACCTGCCCTTTCATTGGAATTTGCATGTGTCTTGGGAGAGGTGTAAAGTCAAAGAGGGAAATCTCCTTAAATTATAGAATAGGATGCACATGTCTACTTTATGGCAATATATCTAATCACTCTTAAATCATCTCCCCAACATGCTCCCTTGAAATCTCTGCTTCCTGCATTTAACACACACAATAGTGGCTTTTTAACTCACTGTTTGCATGTGTTTGGGATCTACATGTGCAAATGTTGCTACACGTTGAGATGTTTCTAGAATAACATCCTTATTCTTAATTAGAAGTAAAGTCCAATAAATTTAGAAGAATGCAAATTTTTGATCTAAGGGAAGAGCTGCTTTCACTACATGAAACTTCAATCAAAATGCAATGAAGCCCCTAGCTGATTCCTTCATACACCTACATTAATGGGGAGCACAGCATAGGCAGAAGATTACAAGTCTTCTAGGTATCCTGGACTTTCAGTTACTCTTCTTCTTTCTGAATAAAGGGTCTAGTTACTAAAGTGTGCTAACATTAACGCATGTTAATCACCATTAATGCAGGTTATGAGTAACCTGGTCCATTGAATAACATGGGACTTATGTTAAATCACATACATTAACGGTAAATTTAGATGCGTTAACATTAGCACATGTTTGTAACTAGACACCTTTAAACTTTCTTATTTGAGTTCCAAGCCTCCCCACAGGCCATGGGGGCTGTTTATATAGTCTGGTGTTTTCAATAAAAATTATTTAAACATAAGTTCCAAGCCATTATCTACCTTCAGCAATGACAGATTCAGCAGGAACTTAAGCCTGTAGCTGAGTTTTGTTGTTCTTTTTTAAAGTACCAGCAAGTCAATGCTGACTCCTGGTGACCCAGCAGACCCTGGGTTTTCTTGGCAAGGTATGACTGGAAGTAGATTGCCAGGCCTTTTCTTTGAGGCAATGGAGGGTAAAGTAAAAGGAATGTCAGTTTGAATTGAACCCAGATTTATTGGGTGCTAGGTTGTTGCTCTTACCACCAGGCTACTCCTCCACTCCTCCTGTAGCTGATATGATCCTAGATTTAGCTATTTTGCTGACCCAAAAGCCTGTCAAGTTTTCAAGATATCTACAATGCATATGTAAGAGATACATTTGCATGCATTGGCAAGCAATATATATAAATATATCTCATGTATATTCATTGTAGATATCTTGAAATCCTTGCTGATTGTTTGGTCAATAGGATAGGTTTGGGGCTCCCAGGTTTATGAACCAGATATGGAAATGTAGCAAGGTGTACTACATCACTAGCCAATCTGCTCGTCTCTGCATTTGGATGTGGGATGGACACAGCAAAGCCAGCAGAATCTATAGATTTAGAATGTGGTATAGCTAGCACACTGTTGCATTACTACAGACTTAAAACTATAGGCCATCTCTTCAAGAAAAGTGAAAAACATGAAGGACAAAACAAAATCACAGCAAACGCAAATCTTTTCTAAATAGAGAAGGGTAACCCGCCTGGAGCGGTAGGTACAACTCTGCAATTCTACCCACCTTATTGGGAAGACTAGATGGATCATGCTGGTCTTTATCTGCTCTATTCACTATAAATAAATTAGAAAAAAAAACCGCACAAGGTATTCACTTTCACTACAGAATTCATATATCCAACCTGATGCAGGGCTAGATGGGTTTTCCTAGCCCGAAACGTGCCACGTTGTGTTCATCATGAGTTCTGCGGGTCTTCAAGCTCATAGAAAATGTATAAGCTAAGTGTTTCTATTTTATCACTGTTTTCAAATGATTAAAAGGAATATTCACGGCGAGGGGAAGGTTGACATTCCTCCCTCTTTTGAATGATTATTCCGACAAAAAGTTACTGACACAGAGATTTGTTACTGGTATGCCAAGATTCTAGTCACTATAAGGCATATTCTATTGTGTGCGTCCCTGTCTCTGTGCATCCAGTCGGAATCGGACGCACAGAGGTAGACATGATTCTGATCCCACGGGAACAGAATCGCATCTGGGCCTGTATATGTAGGCCAGGATCCGATTCCCATCGGCCTGCACGTACAGGCCCCTGCCCAACTAACTCAGTCAGGCTCCTAAATGGAGCCACAGTGCCATGGCATCTGGTTGCCATGGCTCTGTGGCTCCATTGAGGAGCCGCAATCCCCGGACACTGACTACTTTCTGCTTTCCCAGCAGCCTGACCCCTGATCTGGCCTCCCATGGCCAGGGGCGGGCTGCGGGGAATCTCCTACAACCCTCACTTTTTTGTTGCTGACCGGGCCTCCTGTTCCCCAATGTCTAGGAGTACTTATTGCACTTCAGGGATGGAATAAGTCACCCTTCCAGTCTGCCGGCCTAGACATATAGGGCCGACTTCAGAATTGGCCCTGTACTTTCGGGGCCATGGACCTCCCACTGCCTGCCCTAACCCTGCCCCCTCCCGCCCTCTTCTAAGCCTCCCCATATAAACTCCTTATCACGGATACAGGGATGGCAAGAGGGCGAATAGTGGGGATGGACGTCGCAATGGGACATCCATTCCTGCTATTCATGGGACAGAATAGACCCCTATGTTACTATGTTACTATGGGCCACCATTCAGCAGCGGCAGTAATGTAATTACAGCACCTAGCCATCGCCGCTGAATGTTAAACCCGGCTATTCAATGCCGGAGGCCACATCCAGCTACTGCCATTGAATATCCGGGTCAGCTGCACAGACCAAAAGATAAGCGGGCAGTGGCGATATTGAAGCACAGCCTGGTTAGCTCATGGGGGTAGAGATGGGCCAGCTTTTACCATGGGTATCTTTACTCACGGGTTGCTATTCAGGCAGTGACTCAATATCGCTGTTGACTGGTTAGCGATGGGTACCACCCCCGGAATGCCCCAGTGCTAAGCAGTTAGCATTGGGGTGTATAGTGGCGGTACCTGGGGATATTACCATGTTACTGGTGCTGAATATCCCATTTATAGGCCTGTAAATCGTGTAAATGGCTTTGAATATCAGGCCCTAAGTTACTACAAAGGTCTTCCCAGCATGAAGTATACAGTATCTTCCAGGCGGTGGTATGTGGTACACTCAGTCCAAACACTTTCTTACCAATAACATTCTGGCAGAGAGCTCCAAAGCGTTCAGTCGACTTTATTTGTCCATAGTCATAAATTCTGGAGTCACTGCAGTTCTTTCTATCTGCTGGACCCACCACTAGACCATCCACAGCCCACCCTGTACTGTAAGGGACATGAAATAGTTTATTTATACTGCTTATGATCAACAAAGCCCCTAAAGTAGCTTACATTTTATTTACTTAACAGGTTTTACATACCGCTTTTAAGACAAACGATTATATAGAACAGCAAACAAATTCAAGTGAGTCAGAGATTACATAGAACGCAATACATAGGGATCATAAAAACATCTAAAAATACACTACAATAATCCTTCCCATCCCCTTCCCACTCCCACCCTCAGTGCTCTGACTACTCATCCCACCCTGAACAGTTAATACATTAGTTTCACAGCATCATATGAGGGCATATAAATCCACCAAAATGAGAAGCAAAAGTGCCTTATTGCTGTACTATAGAGAACTTCCAAAACCAGCAATGAAATGGCTGAATCTTAACCTAAGACAATGTGCAATCAAGAGACACTGTTTATTTTATTTTATTTATTTATTTAAGAGGCTTCTTATACTGCTTTATCATTTGAGTCAAAGCGGTTTACATTGTAACTTAAACTTGGCAATGTACATTAAACAGGAACATTGATAACTTGCATTCTTCTAAGGCAATGGAGGGTAACCATTAAGCTACTCGGCCACGCCACAATCATGCGTTTGTATGCAATAATACCAACAACTACTTCACCTACAGTGTCCTTAACAACCATCACCATACAGTACCTGCAGCTCTGGAATCCCTGCTGCACCGCCCACTGAAGCTCACTGACAGTCGCAATCGTGGTCCCCCTGGCTGTGCACATAGCCATTGCCACGAGTAATGTGAAGGAGGAGGAATTAGATGGAGGCAGTAGCTGGATTACCCCTGAAACTAGAGAGTCAATTCATCATAGATGAGAGGAACAAAAGGCATCATTAACAACATGAAACTGAAAATCATGGCGCTGTAGAAGAGACCCTCCTGCATGACTCTGTACCACCTGCATGTGTGCATGGAAGCAGTACATGGTCTCAGCCTGTCATGACTCAGCAGCATTGGAATACAGGAGTGCAGAGCTCTGAAAGTGTCACAAAATACACAGTACCTTTTGTCGTATTTCTTATTATCATCACAGCAGGTGCATCTGTATGAAAATCAAAGAGAGTCTTAAGGCTGTTGTATGACCATCCCACAATATATCAAAGGTCTTTCATTTGTTCAGTGATTTAGGTGTATTATCACAGGTTAGACTATCTTCCTCTACCACAGCTTATCTGTTTCTAATTGACTAAAAATAAACATAATGTTGGTCCTTCTTTCCTCTCCCCTTTGCTGCTTCACATTTGATTTGTGCGCCACAAGCATAAAACTAAATGATAGATCCAAGACTTCACCTGTGTTTCAGATTTACTGAATTGCAAAGCACCTTGATGCTCCGTTGCATACATCCAAATCATTATTATTTTAGTTCTTATGCTCTGAAACTTAATTCACAAAGATATATCTGTGTGTTTCCTTGTTCTATATATTTTCTCAATATCTACCTCTTGACAGATGAGGGACAGTAAGGACAGAATCTGTGCAGTCCAAAATTCCCATTATCAAACCTGAACTGTCATAATGATGTCAGTATTTAAAAAAATACTTATGCAGTCTGAGACAGCACCAAACACTTAAGAATTTCAAAACCAATCCATAGCACTTGGATAATACTGGATGTATAGACTGTGCATTCATAGTGCGCTTTGGTTCATTACTGTGCCTTAGAACTTGAGGATGATCTGAATTGCCCTAACATGCACTAATTGACTTATCATTCCCCAGTTCATTGGTCAATATCTGCTAAATCAATTTAGCATGTACTAAAAGATTCCTATTAAAGTGAGTTATGAAATTAATAGAAAAAAAACTGAAAATTGGGAAACATTTATGAAACAAACATTAAAACAGAATTTTCCATGCTTATGTGGTTTGCAGCATGTTGTGCTGTGAAGGCTTGTGTGCATCATTGATGCTGAGAGCTAAACTTTTGGTAATTTAACTACTGACAGGGTCTCCCAAGATGGACAGGTCTCAGCTGAGGTGCCAGACCAAGACAAATCACCCATCTGGACAGCAGCAGAATGGGATAGTGTTGACGACGGAGGATCACATTTCTGTGACAACGGCAACACCACCAAACTTAAACTGTGCGGAAGAAAGGCCCGGCAATCTACTTCTGTATCTTGCCATGAAAACCCAGTGGATAGTTACAACAAAACAAATTGTGCTATAGTGCTGGAAGATGAGACCCCCAGGTCGGAAGGCACTCAACTAGCTACTGGGGAAGAGCTGAAGACTTTTCAGAGTAAAGCCAGCATTTATGATGTGGTTGGATCAAAGCCCTCAGGACGTCTGACTGCTGATGTAGCTGTGCATGAAATGAGAGTCAGAAGCTGTAAAGATGTCTTACGCATTGGAACATGGAACATACGAAGCATGAACCAAGGGAAGTTGGAGGTGGTCAAGAATGAAATGGAACGTGTACAACTTGATCTGTTGGGTGTCAGCAAACTGAAATGGACTGGCATCGGGCACGTTGCATCAGATGATCACATGGTCTACTATGCTGGAAATGAAAGACAAAGAAGAAATGGTGTTGCATTTATAATAAAGAAGAAACTTGCAAGAACTGTAATGAAATACAATGCAGTCAGCGAACACTTAATCTCTATTCGTCTACGAGGAATGCCTATCAACACAACTATAATTCAAGTATATGCCCCAACAACAGCTGCAGAAGAGAATGAAATTGAAGAGTTCTATGAAAAAGTACAAGCTGAAATTGACAGAACATGCAAACAGGATATACTATTAGTCATGGGTGACTGGAACGCAAAGGTTGGCAACAAAGAAAAAGGCAAAGTAGTTGGAAAATATGGACTTGGCAACGGAAACAAAGCTGGAGAAAGACTGATAGAATTCTGCAAGACCAACGATCTATTCATCTCAAACACCTTCTTCCATCAACACAAGCAGCGACTGTACACATGGACTTCACCCAATAGATTGTATAAAAATCAAATTGACTACATCTGTGGAAGTCAACAATGGAAAAGTTCTATAACATCAACAAAGACAAAACCTGGAGCTGACTGTGGTACAGATCATCAACTACTAGTATGCAAACTCAAGCTAAAGTTGAAAAAGAGCAAACCACTCATGAATGCAGCAAAATATGACCTTGAGAATATACCACTGGAATTTAAAGACTGCCTGCAAAATCGATTTGCTGCTTCAGATACAAATGACAGAGCTCCAGAAGAGTTATGGAATGACATCAAGAAGGTTGTGTTGGAAGAAAGCGAGAAGTCTCTACAAAAGGTGCAAAAGCAAAAACGGCCAAAATGGATGACGGAAGAAACTCTGAAAATTACCCAGAAACGCAGAGAAGCTAAAGCCAGAGGAGAAAGAAAGACAATAACAGAACTCAACAGAGCTTTCCAACGTGCAGCAAGACAGGACAAGGAAAAGTACTACGACGACGCATGCAAGGAAATAGAAGCAGAAACTATTAGAGAAGAACAAGATCGGCTTTCCTAAAGCTATGAGAGTTAAAGAAAAAGTTCCAGCCTCGAATTGGAATGTTACAAGATGCTCAAGGTTCTATGTTGAATGATGCTGAGAAGATCAAGAAAAAGTGGAAGGAATATACAAAGTTTTTATATGATAAAGATCAAGTGGACCAACAGCCGTTTCAACCTGTACCTTATGATCGGGAACCATTGGTGATGAAAGAAGTTGAAGCAGCATTGAAAGCCTTATCAAAGAACAAAGCACCAGGCATTGATAGCATTCCCATAGAAGTATTACAGCAATCTGATGCAGCTGTTACCGTACTTACAAGGCTCTGCCAAGAAATATGGAAGACAACATCATGGCCAACTAACTGGAAAAGATCTGTGTTTATACCAATACTAAAGAAAGGTGTTCCAACTGACTGTGGAAATTATCCAACAATTGCTCTGATCCCACATGCCAGCAAGATTCTACTGAAGATTATTCAAAAGAGACTACAACCATACCTGGAACAAGAACTACCTGAAGTGCAAGCAGGGTTCAGGAAAGGGTGAGGAATGAGAGACATCATTGCGGATGTGAGATGGATCCTTGAAAAGACTAAAGAATACCAAAAGGATATCTATTTGTGCTTTATCGACTATAGCAAGGCTTTTGACTGTGTAAACCATGAGAAACTCTGGGCCACATTAAGAAATATGGGTATCCCAGAACACCTGATCGTACTCTTGCACAATCTGTACATTGATCAAGAAGCAACAGTTTGAACGGAACAAGGAGAAACAGAATGGTTTAAAATAAGCAAAGGTGTAAGACAAGGCTGCATACTTTCCCCCTACCTGTTTAATTTATATGCAGAACAAATCATCAGAGAAGCAGGATTGTATGAAGACAACAGAAGTGTGAAGATTGGTGGAAGACTCATCAACAACCTTCGCTATGCTGATGATACATTACTGGCTGAAAGTGAAGATGATCTGAAACATTTGCTTCTCACAATCAAAGAACATAGTCTCAAATTGGGCCTGCACCTTAATGTAAAGAAGACAAAGATCATGACAACTGGCATAATCAACAGGTTCATTGTTGAAGGAGAAGAAATTGAAATCGTGAACAACTTTAACCTACTTGGATCAACTATCAATAAAGAAGCAACAAGCAGTCAAGAAATCAGACGACGCATTGCTCTTGGCAGAATGGCTATGAAAGACCTAGATAAGATTCTCAAGAGCAGAGATGTCTCTCTCCATACAAAGATTTGACTTGTTCAAGCCATGGTATTTTCAATAACATCATATGGATGTGAAAGCTGGACAGTGAAAAAGATAGACAGGAAGAAAATTGATGCCTTTGAATTATGGTGCTGGCGGTGAATACTGTGTATACCATGGACTGCCCGAAGAACAAACCAGTCGGTACTAGAGGAGATCAAACCTAAGCTTTCTTTAGAAGCTCAGATGACAAGACTTCGACTTTCATACTTTGGACACATCATGCAAAGAGAGAGATCATTAGAGAAAGACATCATGCTTGGCAAGATAGAAGGCCAACGCAAAAGAGGAAGGCCAGCAATGAGATGGATCGATACAATAACAGCAGCTACGGGTACCAGTCTGTCAACAATGACTCAAGACCGAACACAATTTAGGATAACTATCCAGAGGGTCGCCATGAGTCGACTCTGACTCGACAGCACTTAACAACAACATGTGCTTCCCTTTAAATTGTTAAACATGCAGAGGTATAGAAAGGGAATGGGATTTGGGCCAGAGACACTTGTCCTTGGAGGGTAATTTTATAAAGCACACTTGCTTAGCCCACAGTTTCATGCTCCTATTTAAAGCCTGTTTTAAAACGTCACATAGGTGCATATGTGACTGTATAAAATACCAGCGTAAGCGTGAGAGAATGCACATACATGTAGGCGCTAGAAGTTAGGGCTGCTGTGAAGGTTAGCATGTACTTTCCACAAGTACATGAGGAAAGCATTGTTACTCACCTGTAACAAATGATCTCTGGTAACAGCAGAAATTAGTCTTTAGTGGAGTGGAGGAGTGGCCTAGTGGTTGGGGCAAGGTACTTCAGGCCGGAAGGTCGGGGTTCAAATCCCACTAGAGGACAGCAACCTTGGGCCGGAAGGACTGGGGTTTCTAGTCCCACAGGTGCTCCTTGTGGTCTTGGGCAAGCCACTTAACCCTCCATAGCCCATGTTCCCTGTAAAATAGTTATCTCCAAGTTATAATGCCCTGTTCAATGTAATTTCAGTTTGTTTAATGTAAACCGCACTGATGCAGAATAGAGAATGTAAATAAATAAATTTACATATGGATGACGTCGGTACCGACGAAGCCCGTGCGAAAACGCTCCCCAGCATCCAATTGGAAAGCTTTTGGGAGCAATCCACTGCATCTGCACATCTGCCTTCGTGCCTTCCCAACTCCTCTCTTCAGTTGAGTTTGTAACTGATAGATAGAGGAAAAAAGAATATATCCTACAACTTCTAGGGGAGGAGGACAGATTGTGAAGACTGATTTCTGCTGTTCCTGGAGATCACTGTTACAGGTGAGAAACAACGCTATTTCCAGGAACAAGCAGGCATGCAGTCTTCAAATATGGGACTCATTAGCTCCCAGGTACTAGACTGGAAGGCAGGAAGTCGTGGTATCCCCAAGGCTAAAGAATAGAGTCAAGAAGGTGTGGATACCATGTGACCCCATTGGACTCAAATGCAGTCGGCTAGACCACCTCTAATGGAAGTCTGGTGCCATGAAGAAGTCTGGGACGGAGGGTAGGAGTTGAATTTATGTTCTAAAAAGATGCTGGAGTACAGCTTGGCCAAAGACAGCATCCCGGCAGGAGTCCCTGTCTAGACAGTAGTGTGCAGTAAAGGTACGAATGGAGGACCAGGTAACTGCCCGGCAGATCTTGTCAATGGAAACAGAATGGAGGTTGGCAACTGAGGTTGCCATGGCTCACACATTGTGAGTGGTGTCATGATCCTCAAGGGAAAATCTCACCTGCACATAGGCAAAAGAAATGCAGTCCGCTATCCATTTGGATAGCGCTTTATCACTGGACATTCAAGGTGACTTGTATCAAAGGAAATTAATAATTGGGAGGATTTCCTGTGAGCCCTGGTTCTGTCCAAGTAGTAAACCAGTGCTCGTTTGCAGTCTAAAGTGCATAACGCTGATTCGGTCTGAGAGGCAATTGATCTTGGAAAGAAGACCGGTAGGATTATCGATTGGTTCAGGTGGAAGGCTGAGACCACTTTTGGAAGGAAGTGTGGATGGGTACAGAGGACCATCTTGTCATGGTGGAACAGAATGCATGGAGGATCTGCCACTAAAGCTTGCAGTTCACTGATGTGACGAGCTGAGGTCAAAGCGATGAGGAAGATTACCTTTCACATCAAGAATTTTAATGAAGTGGCAGCTAAAGGCTCAAATGGAGGCTTTAGAAGTTGCACCAAAACTTCATTGAGGTCCCAGGCCACCGGAGGCAGTTTGATAGGTGGCTTAGAGAGCAGAAGACCCCTCAAAAAATGTCGTACTAAGGGATGTGAAGAAATAGGTTGCCTGTCCAGAAGCTTATGATAAGCTGAGATGGAGCTAAGATGAACTCTAACTGAGTTAGTCTTGAGACCTGCCGAGGACAAGTGGAGGAGTTATTGTAGAAAGGATTCCACCAAGCAGGTAGAAGGGGTCATTTTGTTTTGGGGAATACCAGAGTGTGAGCCTTCGCCATTTGAAGGCATAAGAACATCTGGTGGGCGGTATGTGTGATGCAAGTCTGATATCCTTGACCTATTGTGGGAGGTCAAGGTCAGCAAAGATTACACATTCAGAAGCTGTGGATTGGGATGGAGAAGCATCCCATGATCCTGAGAGAGGAAGTTGGGCGCGTGTTCCAGGCTGAGTGGTTGAGTCGAAGCAGCAGAGGAAACTATGGCCGACAGGGCCAATAAGGGGCTATGAGGATCATGCAGTCCTTGTTGGTCTGTAGTTTGAACAGGGTCTTCTGTGTCAAGGGGGATGGGCAGGAATGCATAAAGTAGACCCTGTCCCAAATGGAGAAGGAAGGCATCCAGCACCTGCCTGTGTAGGGAGGGAAGCTGTGAGCAGAACAGTGGAAGTTGTATGTTCTCCTGGATGGCAAAAAGATCTATGAGTGGGGTCGCCCACATGTGGAAGATCCAAGATGCCATTTCTCGATTTAGTGTCCACTCATGTGGACAAAGGATTTAGCCGAGTCTGTTTGCAAGGAAATTGAGTTTGCCCGGGAGATACACCGCTCTGAAGTGAATGAGGTGTGCAATTGCAAAAAAACAGAAGCGCATCACTTCTTGGCAGAGGGGATAGGATCCTGTTCCTCCCTGCTTGGTCACATAGAACATGGGCACCTGGTTGTCTGTTCTGATTAAGACCTGTTGGCCTGAGAACTGGGGTTGAAAAATCCGAAGGGTATTTGTAAGTGCATGTAGGTCCAGGAGATTTTGCAGTACTAGAGCTTCCTGCTGCGTCCACTGCCCCTGTGTGGTAAGATAGTACAGATGTGCTCCCCAACTGAGCTTGGAGGCATCCGTTGTCAGGGTTTATTGAGGTGGAGGCATCTGAAAAGGCGACCCCCGAGTAAAGTTTTGAGGAGAGCACCACCACTGAAGGGAGTTGACAAGTGGATGGGTGATGCATATTGTGGTGATGCACATGCAGCAGAGCCCTTTAAAACTGAAAAAAAAAGGTTTTTTTTCATAAACGGGGGATGGGCTCACCAAAGCATAGCTCCCAAACAGAAAGAGAAACTAAAGCACACACTAGCAGGGCTAGCCTGAAGCCACACTCAGCCTCTAGAATAGTTGCAGGCAGAGAGAGGGTGGGGCCAGGGAAGGAAACAAGCCACAGAACATTTAAGCTGCATCACACAGGAAGTGAGGCAGAACCGGCAGAATCAGGAGAACAAGGAGGTGAACAAGTAGAACAAGCAGGACGTGCTCAGACACAGGAAGGACTGCAGAGAGAGACTGCCAGAGGGCAGGAAAGACTGCAGGCCAGAAGCCAGGAAGAGAGGCAGAGAGTCCAGAGAGACCAGGGGAAGAGGCAGCATTACAAGGCTGTGAGACCTGGTGGTTCAAAGGGGACCAGCCACAACTCCCAAGGCAAGTGTCAAGGTTGTGGGCAAGAAAGGAGCTGGGGAAGAAGTCAGGACTATACGTCTGATTCTGAAGGCAGCAGCTCAAGTCCTGGGCCCTTGAACAGACAGTACGGAAAGTCTGATAAAAGGAGGGTTTCTGCCAGCCAAACAACTCATATATTCCCTGAGGTGGAGTTGTTAAGGGAGAGAAGGGCAAGAGGTTCTGACCCAGTTAAAAGGGGGAGCCAGAAGCTAAAATGGGGAAAGCTTTTTAAACTTTTAAAAGAAGTGCAGCAGAGTGTGCCAGAAGTTGCCCCAAGCCCTGAGCTTTATAATTCACCTGAGGAAATGGAAGTGGAGCTTTATCCAGACAGTCCTGTGTCTTCAGCAGAGTCAATGGAGTGTGGACTTTGTGTGAGAAATGTTTAATGCTTTTATGGAAGGCTGTATGATACAGGTTAAGAAGATAACCTATGTGCTGGTATCAATGAATGCCTAGGAAGGGCAGACAAGAAGATAGAAACCTCGTGTTTAAAAGCAGCCAGTTTTACCACTGCTAAAGCCCGATTAAGAAGGCTAATGGTTTTAAACTAAGAGGCAGCACATGGCTGGTATCCTAATCTGCAGCAGCTGAGAATGTGAATTCAAAACTGTCTCATTGGAGTTTTGTTGAACTGTGCACTTAACAGTATTTTGCTGGTTTTGTTAAATGGAAGAAGGCAAAGTTAACAAGAGTGGAGAAAACCACTTGGAGAGTTTTTGCTAAGAAAGTTACTGGAGAAAGTATCCTATTTTTGGTTATATTTTTGGTTTGCCTAATCATGGTCATTTGTCAAAAATTGATTCCACGAAGAAAACAATAAAAAGCAATTTATTTTTACAAATTGTCCTGTGTCCTCATCCACTCGTACTGCTTACAAAGCAGGCCACAACTACACAAAAAGAGTGATGACCGGCGCACCCCACTAGGCAGCCGCCTAGACAGACGGGGAGTGGGCGCTGCCACAGGTGGCGTAGTAAGTTGGATTTTTTTCGCTGGAATCAAGTGGGCACGCCAGAGAGGCAATCCGTACCACAGGCGAAGGAGAGACATCCCCAGGAGCAGCTGTGTCAACCCCAGGTCTGCGGAGCAGAAGGGAAAATCCGGAGTGGCGGTGGAGCTGGATTCCGGATCAACGGAGTTGACAAAGTGAGACTCTGCACCAGAACCAGGTAACCCGTAGGCTGGAGGGTTAATCTGGATAGCACTGGTGTAAGAGGGTGGCTGTGGGGGTAGTAATCACCAAGGCAGGGGAAAAGAGAAGAAGTCCGCACTTGGTGTTTCTGTCTTTTGTTCTCTCTACAGGAAAGAGGAACCATGGAGTCACGCGACATCCTGGACTGGGCGGCTGGCCAGATAGCCAGACAGCAGGAGTTGTCCGCACAGAGCCTGGAGCAGGCAAAGGCGTTGTTCCAGTCGCAGCAAGCGCCACTCATTGAAGCGATGTCCAGCTGGCTTGCAGCCCAGGGAAAGAAAGAAGATGCTGCCGGGACTGTGCCAGGTGCAGGGGCAGGTTTTCAGGGCTGGGACTGGCCAGGTACTGGGACTTTCTCGGGTGGGCGCCTCACGAAAGATGACGATGTGGATGATTACATCGAGGCTTTCGAGAGAATAGCTCTCTTAGCCAGATGGCCAAAAGAGCAGTGGGCGCTAAGGTTCGCTGCTTCTCTCACGGGCGAAGCCTTAGCGGCCTACAGAGCTATGCCTGCTAGTTTAATTAAGAGTTATGATGATGTAAAGCAAGCTGTGAAAGATCGCTTAGGTTTAAATCCGGCGGTCTATCGCAGGCAACTGCGCTCATGTAAGTTGAGGTCAGGTGAGACACCTCAGGCATTATATCACCGGGTGAAAAGCCTGGTGTACAAGTGGCTGATGCCAGAAGTAAAGGATATAGAGTCTATTTTAGATACGATAATCCTTGAGCAATATATGGAGTCTGTACCAAGCAGCGTGCAAACCTTCCTAGTACTCCAAAATTGCAAAAACACTCGGGAAGCCATTGCACTGACTGACCGCTTTCTGGAGGCTAATAAATTAAGCCCAGAGAAAGAGGGTGTTTTTAAAAAACACAAACTGGAGTCTCTAGAAAGGAAGGCCAAGCTTGAGGGATTTGCAGACGAAAATGTAAAGATGTATAGAGGATACAATATGCATAGGAAGTGTTTCTCGTGTGGAGAAGCTGGTCATGTAAAGAGGGACTGTAGAGCCAAAAAGGCCTTGATAACAACCCAGCGCAGAGATGCAGGAGAAGGGTTCCTGTTAAGGGTGGAGGTAGAAGGGATACCAACGGAGGCATTATTGGACTCAGGCGCAGACCAATCTATGATTTCCCAGAGGCTCTGGCAGCAAATAGAGGCGAAAGACAAACCCTCGCCACTGACCTCTGGGAATCATATTAGGATACGCTGTGTTCATGGCGCCGCTTCTACCTACCCCATACAGTCTGTGGTGATAGAGGAAGTAGGTCTGAAAAAACAGATGGAGGTGGCCATAGTACCCAAGCTTCCACACGAGGTAGTCCTGGGCCGTGACTGGCCACAGTTCAGAAAAGGTTTAGCTGAAGAGTTGCAGGGTGAAGCCAACCAACCAGCTACCTTTTCACAGGCAGGTAATTTAGCCAGGGAGAAAACCTTACCCCAGATAGGAAAGGTTGCTGACCCCAGGCTAAAAGAAAGTAAAAAAGATATGATCACTACCTGTACAGGTGGTAGGCCCGTAGAAAAAGAAGGTAGCCCTCAGAAATACCCTAGGTCAGGGAAATCTTTCCAGGGAGAATTGAGTGCCCCCTCAAAAAACATTCCCAGGAAGGGAAGAGCCAGCTTTCTACCCGCTCCTTTGTTTGGAACCACGGGTAAACAGGGAGGGAAGAAAGAGCCCCAGAGGGAAAAATTTGACCCAAAGCCTAAGTTCATACTTAGGGTCTGTAGAACCACCCCGGAGGCTAAGGTGCCTAAACGGGCGACAGAACGGGCTGCAGGGGTTGATCTCTGCAGTGCTGTGGACACTGTCGTACCACGACAGGGGAAGGCCCTAGTAGAGACGGGCATCCAGGTGGAAATACCGCCTGGCTGTTATGGCCGAATTGCCCCTCGGTCAGGGATGGCTCTTAAAAATTTTATTGACGTGGGGGCAGGGGTCATTGATCCGGATTATCGCGGATCCATAAAAGTACTCTTATTTAATTTTGCACGGGAAGATTTTAGGGTGAGTGTGGGGGATCGCATTGCCCAATTTATTTGTGAGCGGGTAGGGTTCCTACCCATAGAGGAGGTGGATGAGTTATCCCCTACTGCCCGGGGTTCGGGTGGCTTTGGCTCTACAGGAAAGGCTGAGATGAAGGGTTTGACTGCCAGTTGTGTGGAGAGGGAAGAGGAGGACTTAGGCCCACAGCTCATGGATGGTAAAGCAGAGCAGGTACTTAGGATGGGAGAGGATCTCTCATGGGCTCAGCGGGAGGCAATGTCCAAATTGCTGAGTGGGTTCTCGGATGTCCTCACCCCTTTACCAGGGGAGACAAACCTGGTGGCACACGAGATAGTCACCCCGTATGGCGAAGTAGTCCGCCAACGTCCCTACAGACTCCCTGAGGCAAAGCATGCGGAGGTCATAAGGCAGGTCCAGGAAATGTTGAGGATGGGGATAATCGAGGAGTCTAAAAGCCCCTGGAACAACCCAATAGTTTTAGTGCCAAAACCTGATGGATCATTGCGTTTTTGTATTGATTTTCGTAAGGTAAATGACATCTCCAGGTTTGACACCTACCCTATGCCTCGAATAGCGGAACTTTTGGATCGTTTAGGCCGAGCCACTTACTTAACCACATTAGACATGACCAAAGGGTATTGGCAGATTCCCCTCACCTGGGAATCTCGCCAAAAGACCGCATTTAGTTCTCCAATTGGACTATTCCAATTTCGCCGGATGCCCTTTGGTCTTCATGGGGCCGCAGCAACGTGTCAGCAGTTAATTGACATGGTCCTCCGCCCACACCAGTCTTACGCGACAGCGTATATGGACGACATTGTCATCCATAGCTCGCGGTGGGATGATCATTTGGTTCGGGTCAAGGCTGTATTGGAGGCGATGAGGCGGGCAGGCCTCACGCTCAACCCAGCTAAGTGTATGTTTGGCGCGACTGAAGTAAAATATTTGGGTCACTTAGTCGGCCATGGTATAGTAAAGCCGCTCTTGGATAAAGTAGAGAGCGTTAAGACGTTCCCGAAGCCGCAGACGAAGAAGCAACTTCGGAGCTTTTTGGGTCTAATCGGCTATTACCGCCGTTTTAACCCACATTACGCGACTGAGAGTGCAGCTCTTACTGAGATGCTTAAAAAGAATGCCCCTACACAGTTGCAGTGGTCTGGGATCGCGGAACAGGCCTTTAAAGTATTGAAGGAAAAGTTGTGTGAGGCACCGGTTTTGCGCGGGGTGGATTTTAACCAACCTTTTATCGTCCAAACCGATGCTTCGGAAACGGGCCTTGGAGCAGTGTTGTCACAGAAACACGAGGGGACGGAACATCCCGTGATGTTTTTAAGCCGTAAGCTTACCCCTCCGGAGAGAAAGTATTCGACGATCGAGCGCGAATGCCTTGCAATAAGGTGGGCTGTGATGGCCTTGCGTTTTTATTTAACCGGACGGCGGTTTCTGTTGGTAACTGATCACGCCCCGTTACAGTGGTTAAACAAAATGAAGGACAGTAATGCACGTTTGACGCGCTGGTATATGGCCCTCCAGGAATTTGATTTTCGAATACAGCATAGGGCCGGGAAGCTCCATACCAACGCGGATGCCCTGTCTAGGATTACCAGCTGTGTGCGGGTTGTGGCGCCAGCCGGTAATAGCTTAAGGGGGGGATATGTGGTGATGCACATGCAGCAGAGCCCTTTAAAACTGAAAAAAAAGAGTTTTTTTTTCATAAACGGGGGATGGGCTCACCAAAGCATAGCTCCCAAACAGAAAGAGAAACTAAAGCACACACTAGCAGGGCTAGCCTGAAGCCACACCCAGCCTCTAGAATAGTTGCAGGCAGAGAGAGGGTGGGGCCAGGGAAGGAAACAAGCCACAGAACATTTAAGCTGCGTCACACAGGAAGTGAGGCAGAACCGGCAGAATCAGGAGAACAAGGAGGTGAACAAGCAGAACAAGCAGGACGTGCTCAGACACAGGAAGGACTGCAGAGAGAGACTGCTAGAGGGCAGGAAAGACTGCAGGCCAGAAGCCAGGAGGAGAGGCAGAGAGTCCAGAGAGACCAGGGGAAGAGGCAGCATTACAAGGCTGTGAGACCTGGTGGTTCAAAGGGGACCAGCCACAACTCCCAAGGCAAGTGTCAAGGTTGTGGGCAAGAAAGGAGCTGGGGAAGAAGTCAGGACTATACGTCTGATTCTGAAGGCAGCAGCTCAAGTCCTGGGCCCTTGAACAGACAGTACGGAAAGTCTGATAAAAGGAGGGTTTCTGCCAGCCAAACAACTCATATATTCCCTGAGGTGGAGTTGTTAAGGGAGAGAAGGGCAAGAGGTTCTGACCCAGTTAAAAGGGGGAGCCAGAAGCTAAGATGGGGAAAGCTTTTTAAACTTTTAAAAGAAGTGCAGCAGAGTGTGCCAGAAGTTGCCCCAAGCCCTGAGCTTTATAATTCACCTGAGGAAATGGAAGTGGAGCTTTATCCAGACAGTCCCGTGTCTTCAGCAGAGTCAATGGAGTGTTGACTTTGTGTGAGAAATGTTTAATGCTTTTATGGAAGGCTGTATGATACAGGTTAAGAAGATAACCTATGTGCTGGTATCAATGAATGCCTAGGAAGGGCAGACAAGAAGATAGAAACCTCGTGTTTAAAAACAGCCAGTTTTACCACTGCTAAAGCCCGATTAAGAAGGCTAATGGTTTTAAACTAAGAGGCAGCACATGGCTGGTATCCTAATCTGCAGCAGCTGAGAATGTGAATTCAAAACTGTCTCATTGGAGTTTTGTTGAACTGTGCACTTAACAGTATTTTGCTGGTTTTGTTAAATGGAAGAAGGCAAAGTTAACAAGAGTGGAGAAAACCACTTGGAGAGTTTTTGCTAAGAAAGTTACTGGAGAAAGTATCCTATTTTTGGTTATATTTTTGGTTTGCCTTATCATGGTCATTTGTCAAAAATTGATTCCACGAAGAAAACAATAAAAAGCAATTTATTTTTACAAATTGTCCTGTGTCCTCATCCACTCGTACTGCTTACAAAGCAGGCCACAACTACACAAAAAGAGTGATGACCGGCGCACCCCACTAGGCAGCCGCCTAGACGGACGGGGAGCCGCCACAATATTTTGTCTGAGAGATGCCTGGTTGCCTGGTTCCACTGAGGCAAAAGAGTCCATTGGGCTTGTTGCATGTGCAGATGGGCATAGGGGACAACATGGACTGTGGAGGCCATGTGTCTCAAAAGCAACAGCGATCATCACACGGTGTGGTTTGAGATAAAAACCAAGCTGCAATCCAATCATAGCAAGCTCAAAGTCCTAAACTTCAAAAACACTGACTTCAATAAAATGGCCGAGTATACCTAAAGGAGGAGTTGACAGGGTGAAAGAAGATAAGGGAAGTGGAATTGCAATGGGCTAAACTAAAGGAAGCAATAAAAGCGGCAACAGATAAATATGTAACAAAAGTAAATAAAAACAAGAGGAGAAGGAAACCTATTTGGTTTTCCAAAGAAGTGGCTGCTCAAACAAAGGCAAAAAAACACAGCTTTCGCAAAATTCAAAAGCTCGCAAACAGAGGAATACAGAAATGAATACAGGATCAAACTCAAAGAGACAAAAAGAGAAATAAGGATAGCAAAATCAAGGGCAGAGGAAAAGATGGCTAAAGATGTTAGGTGTGGCGACAAAACTTTCTTCAGGTATATTTGGGAAAGGAAGAAGATCAGAGGTGGAATTGCAGGACTCAGAAGTGCTGGCAACGGACTCGTGGAAAGTGACATTGAAAAGCAAAATTGCTAAACAAATACTTCTGCTCTGTTTTTACTAAAGAAAATTCGGGAGAAGGACCACCTGTGACTCCCAAATATAAAAATGGGAATGAAGTAGATACCACACCATTCACAGAAGATGAGTTGTTAGAACAATTTGCAAAACTGAAAGTGGACAAGGCCATGGGACCGATGGGATACATCCCAGGATACTGAAAGAGCTCAGAGAGGTTCATGCAGGGCCGTTAAAGGATGTTTTCAACAGATCCTTGGAAACAGGAGAAGTTCCTCAAGACTGGAGAATGGCTGATGTCATACCTCTACACAAAAGTGGTGACAGGGAAGAAGTGTCAAACTACAGGCCTGTGAGCCTTACCTCAGTGGTGGGAAAAATAATGGAGGCGCTCCTGAAAGAGTGAATAGTGAACTTTCTCAAAACCAACATGTTGCAAGATCCGAGGTAACATGGTTTTACTGAAGGACGATCTTGCCAAACAAATCTGATTGAGTTCTTTTGTAGCAGATAAACGAGTGAAGAAAGAAACACTCAAGGAGTCTTAGAAGGAAACAACGGTTTAATGTGCACAGGCCCAGAGAAAATAGTTTTTGCAAATTCTGGGCCCCCACTAAAGGGCTCAGAGAGATTATATAGACTTCTTATCAGATTATTACAGCATTTCTTCATGATTTGTCACTTTATTACAGTATACTCCCGATTGGAGAAAGTCAACTGTACTCTTATCTCTAGCGAAGCAGAGGGAGAGTAGTTATCTCTAGCAAGCAGAGAGAGCAGCAGGACAAAGGAATAAGGTAGGGGACAAGCCTGTACCAGGGTATGACTTCACCAAGAGGGCTGTATCCTTTTCACTTAACCCTTCCAGCTCTCAGCCCTGCCTGGATTTCTACCTCATTCCCCACTTTTTAAGGGAAAAAAAATTTGCCTTGTAGTGAAGGAGGCCAATTTTCCTCATAGCAATTGATCTGACTATGGAAGGGATTTGTATTTGCATACGGCCATCACATGGGCAGCAATTTTTCGCTCCACCATGGTCTCAATGGTGGAGGTAATAAATCGGATAAGGATAGGGATACAGCATGGCAGGATAATACATAGCAGGAGAATAAGGAGAACTCCTACCACTAGGGTTTTAAGTCCACCTAACCAGTTGAACCATTCCGCAAACCACCCCGCACCTATAGAAGGAGCGGTGATATGATTAGCTAGATCACGTAGGTCTTGAATAGAGCGTTCAATGGAAACACTCTCAGCAGTGAGATTAAAACAACACATACCCTCAAATTCCTCACAGCCATGATTTAACCGTAGGAGCAGAAAATCAATGGTCATCCTATTCTGCAGAATCGCCATCCGCAGACCGGACGACTCGTGATTCATAGTGCCTAGGATGGTTGAGGTAAGATTAATGGATTTGGCCAAGGAACAAGCAATACGACTTACTTCCATAGTGTGCAAAGCAAACCCAGGTGCTCCTACAATGGATATTGCCAGTCCTAGAGCTGTCTGATCACTAGTAGAGTTACAGGTAGGAGGCATAGGTTTTGATCGAGGATAGCGCGAGTGGGGAACTAACCTTACTAGGGGTATGAGAGAAAGCAGCAGTAGTAAGTCTGCCAAAAGTGCAAGGACCTCCAGTAGTGTTTATGGGAACATAAGTGTAAGCAGTTTTACCACATAACAAAAACCATCCTAAGGGAAGATACATTTCTGAATAAGCATAAGATACCTTCATAATAGACTTGCATGATAATACGGTGTTAGACACATTAAAAATCCCTTTAGTAGCATTTACAAAAATAAAGCAATCTGTAGCTTTAAGCGTGGAGACAACCTGCAAGGAGAAAGGGGCCTTGTTAAAATAGGCTGAGGTAGGACGAGTAACACCAATGAAGTAGAAAAATGTAGAAAAGGTTAGCTTTGGCTGTTTGCAGTTCAGAATATGCATTACAGTAAACGTTTGCATTTTACACAGAGTAGTGGGTACAGCAATAGGGCATGTTGATAAAAAAAAACTCCAGGCTGTGATGAGCTGCGTACACAAAAGTCCGAAGTATTCAAAGCAGTCCCGGCAAGTAGTGTCACTACATTTATAGTCCCTGAGGCCAGTAAGGGAAGGCCCCACATAAATGCCAGAACAAAAGTCAGCATGAGCAGGTGCATACCGACCATGAAGCTTATGTCCCACTAACAGTATCTGAAGACAACTCCTCAAGCTTCCGCCGTGCGTAGACTAGCCGGCTTCCGGTATGCGGCTAGCGCAGGGCTCCGTCGTCTGCCGATTCCCTTGTTCTCCGCAGTGTGAGGCGTAAGGGATCCTGTGAATGTTCGTGCACTGTCCACTTATCATCCAAGTCAGGAGCAGCTTTCTTAAGACGAGTATGATGAATCCACGGAGTAACCTCTGTGACCTTGACTGCAGTCGGTGTGGCTAGGAGAACTGTGTAAGGACCTCTCCAGGTAGGGCACAGTGGTTCACGTTTCCATTCTTTAATCCACACACGATCTCCCGGCTGGTGGGGATGGAGCGGCTCTGACAAAGAGACAGGCAGTCGCTCTTGTATCCACCTGTTCAAAGACTGAAAAACAAATCCCAATGCCAGTAGGTGTTGTCTCGTAAGTTCATTACCTATCTGCTCTAGGTCTCCCTTAAGGCCCTGAACAATGGGAGGTGGTCAACCATACAGTACTTCATAAGGGGATATTCCCAAGGTCCGAGTTGGGGAGGACCGGACCTGGAGAAGGGCTATCGGCAAAACCTGATCCCACTTTAGATGAGCTTCCTGACAGAGTTTAGACAACTGGAGCTTCAAAGTTCAGTTCATCCTTTTCACCTTTCCAGAACTCTGTGGGCGGTAAGCAGTGTGAAGTTTCCAGGTAATCTGGAGGGCCTTAGAAAGGTCTTGAAGGCACTTAGCAATAAACGCAGGGCCATTATCTGACCCTATAGTAAGAGGTAGGCCAAACCTGGGAATGATCTCTTTCAGCAGGGCCCTGGTAACCTCTCGGGCTGTCTCTGTTCTACAAGGGTAGGCCTCAACCCATCCTGAAAATGTATATACTATCACCAGCAGATATCAATAACCCCTTACTCGGGGTAACTCAGTGAAATCAACCACAATATTCTCCATAGGGGCAGCACCAACCGCCTGTATGGAAACTGGGGGTAGAGGCCCTTGGCGGGGGTTATTCCTGGCATATTGGAGACAGTGATGTGCTGCAGCTGCTGTTAAGGCAGACAAGTGTGGGACATAGAAATAAGACTGTAGAATGGTGTGCATGGAGGTCTTGCCTAAGCAGGTGGTCTCATGAAATCATCAGACAAAAGCAGGTGCTAGACGCTCGGGGATAACATATCGGGGTGGATCTCCCAGTAACCGCAACCACCCAGCAGTAGTGAGTGTAGCCCCTTCCTGAGTGAAGAAATCCATCTCTTTCCTGGTATAACGTGGGTCCCACTCTGACAATAGAATTGGAAACGGGGGCTTGAACACTTACTGGGACTGTTCCTTGCTGGGCTGCTAACTTGGCCTCCCTATCTGCCCTGCGGTTACCCTGGATAACCAGAGTGTCTCCTCATTGGTGTGCCTTGCAGTGAACAACAGCCACCGCTTCTGGTACCCACACAGCCTCTAGTAACTCCAAAATCTCCCTCCCATACTTTATAGATTTCCCACTTGAATTTATGAGTCCCTTCTCACTATAGAGGGTCCTATGGGCATGGAGTGTAGTGAATGCATACTTAGAATCAGTGAAAATGTTTGCCTTCAGACCTGCAGCTAACTGGAGGGCTTGAGTAAGGGCAATGAGTTCAGCTTTCTGGGCAGAAGTCCCTAAGGGTAAGGGCTCAGCCTCCACAACGACCCCAGGAGTGACCACAGCATATCCGGCCTTCCGCTGTCCATCTTCCACGAAACTGCTGCCATCGGTAAAGTATTGAACATCAGAAGAGGCCAGCGGTACATCCTTCAAATCCAGACGGCTGGAGTACACTTCATCCATAACCTGGATACAATCATGTTCAGGTAGCCCAGGTGCTACAGGGAGTAGAGTAGCAGGATTGAGTGTTTTCACTATCTCCAAGTGAACCTGAGGATTCACACACAGCATGCTCTGGTACTTTGTCATCCGCTCATTGGTAAACCAATAATTGCCTTTGTACTCCATCAGTGTCAGTACTGCATGCGGCACTTTAACATACAGTTCTTGCCCAAGGGACAATTTATCAGCCTCTGTTGCCAAAAGAGCTGTTGCTGCTACTGCGTGGAGACAAGAAGGCCACCCTCTTGTCACTGGATCCAGCTGCTTGGCCAGATAAGCCACTGGTCATTGCCAAGAACCTAGGCTCTGAGTGAGGACACCAACTGCCATCCCCCTTTCTTCATGGACGTACAGATGGAATGGTTTTTCCACGCCGGGCAGTCCTAGACTAGGGGCTGATAGCAAAGCCTTCTTCATATTCTGAAAGGCCTCCTTTTGGTCCGGGACCCAGTCGAAAGGATCTCATTCTCCCCCTGTTGTAGCTGCATACAGGGGCTTTGCCAACACTGCATAGCTGGGTATTGTGACATAGTGGGTCCTTCCAGCCCGTCAGGAGAGGCTAAAAAGCCAGGAACAGGAGTAGGGCTGAGTTGTAAACAAAAGCACATGGCTCCTGGTAACCTTAGAAACCAAGCACAGAGGCAAGAGAAACGCCCGTGCTACCATTCAGGGAATGAGTCACGAGCTAATGCAGGACACCTGCTAGGGGGTGGAGTTGAGCACTGCCCTAGAATTCACCCTGATAAAGAGAGTTCAGTTGAGCTTATGGAGTTAGAAGAGGAAGAGGAGTTAGAGGAAGGAGTAGGAGCTGAGGCATGTGTGCTGGATAAGGAAGCTAATGAGAGCTACGGTGAAGACAGCAGTGCCAGGAAAAAGCCAGAGTCTCTGTGGAAGGGTGAGACAGAGTCTGTCTTCAGGAAAAGAAAAGAAACCCCAAGGGAAGGATATAATAAGGGCAGAGTGGATTACCTGCAGTATCCAGGGGAACACAGAAGTGAAAGAAAGCCAGGAAGGCAAGTGAAATCTTCTGTGCAAGGCTTAGGTTGGGAACCTACAGCCAGTCCAAAGCCACAAAGAAAACCTCCACCGGCTAGGCTAAAAGGTAAGCCAAAAGGCTGGTATAAAAATAGGTACAGTGACTGTATTTACCCAGAGGGTTGGAGCTGGGAAGAGAATACCTGTGCTGATAACATTTGTGAAAGCCAGTATTTAACTCAGGAATATCAGGTGAAACCTGAAGCCGTTACAAAGGGTGTGGCATCAGGAGTGCCGTTACAAACATTTCCTTCTAGCCAGGAAGAGTTAATGGACTTTGAACCTGAATGTGTGAATAGTGATGAAGATATCATGGACTGTACGATATCGCTTGCTAATGAAATAATTTCATTACGCTGAAGGCATGTTTTGAAAGAGAAAGTACAGCACTACTAGCATTGGGAAGCAGAGAGCTGTGAAGAAACAGCACTGTTACGTTGGAATGCTAGATATCACCCTGTTTATTGCTGAAGTAAGCCTTTTCTGTTAAAGAACCTTTGATTTGTCCTTATGCCAGTAAATACCTGGTTTGTGTTACTTTGTTCATGGTGAAATCCACCCCGGGAGGGGAAATAAAATCCTTTGGTTGCTTAAACCACTTTTCCACAACTGCTCCTCATTGATTCAGTGAAGGGACTACATTTCCCAAAAAGCCCAGCTTCAGGATTTGTAAAGTAGCTGCTTCAGTGGGGAAAATCCACTCACTTAACCTCTACCCACTTATACACGGGGGTTTAAGGAGAGCTGTTGACAGTATCCAGATTCAACAAAAACCGGCAGCTCCTAAGAAGCCTCTTAACTGCCTGCGATTTTGTGGCTCAGGAATAGAACAAACAGCCTCCCTCCGCTCAGAGCCCAATCTTCGAAGGCCTTGGGCAACATGGAATCCCAAGTATCTGACTTCAGTCTGGCACAACTGGGTCTTACTTCGGGACACCCGATATCCAGACATCCAAAGTAGGTGTAGAAGTTCTGAAGTAGCAGCTAGACATTCTTCCCGGGAAACAGCCGCAATGAGTAAATCATCCACGTATTGTAGCAACACGCGTTGAGAAGGGCAAGACTTGAACTGACACAAATCTTGACTAAGTGCATCCCCGAACAGCGTGGGGGAGTTTTTGAATCCTTGGGGTAACCGTGTCCATGTCAACTGACCCTTACTGCCAGTAATAGGGTCTTCCCATTCAAATGCAACCAGTGGCTGGCTAGGAGTGGCCAATCTCAAACAGAAAAAGGCATCCTTTAAGTCCAGAACAATGAAGCAGGTTGCTTGTGCAGGAATCAAACTCAGTAAATTGTAAGGGTTTGGCACAACAGGATGGATGGTAACAACAGCTTCATTAACCTTCCATAGGTCCTGTACAGGTCAGTAATCATCATACCTGGTTTTTGAACTGGCAGCAAAGGGGTATTCCAGGGTGATTGGCATGGTTTTCAGGAGTCCAAGACTTAAGTAGTTGCTGGAGACGTTTATGAATGCCCTCAACATCTCTTCGGGGCAGGGAATATTGCCTGAAACAATTGGGACATTCGTTTTTTCTTCTCTTTTTCAGTGGCCCATTTCTCTGCAATAGGCACTTTAATCTCATTCCAATAGTCCTTGCTCCAATGATCCTTGCCGGGTTCCTTTACCCCTGCCTCGGCTTCTCGGTTCCCACGTCGACCTTCCTTGTCCTTTCTCGACTAGCGCCGCTGCTAACATATCAGCTTTCTTTTTCATCTTTCGTTCACCCTCACGCTTCATCTCCTGATCTCTGTTCACAAATACTTTCATAGCAATTTCCATCCACTGGGTTATATTCATTCCAGCAAAACCTTCAAGCTTCTGAAGTTTCCTTCAAATGTCCCCCTGTGATTGTCCCACAAATGCTGTATTCACCATCCGCTGGTTTTCAAGTGCTTCGGGATCAAATGGAGTGTAAACACGGAAAGATTCACAGAGTCTTTCATAAAACTGGCCCGGGCTCTCATCAGGGGTTTGCAGGACCTCAGATATTTTCCCTACATTCATCGCTTTCTGGCCCCCCTTTTAAAGCCTTCAAGGAGAGCCCAATGATAACAATTCAGAGCAAGGCAGCCTGCATCACTGTTTGCAGCCCAGTGGGGTTCTAGGTCAGGAAAGTCTCTCAGCGCTGCTTGCTGGGGATCCTGTTCACCTGGAGGGTTCTCTTCTAACCATTTCATGACTGACCGAGTCACCCGGTATCTCTCTTCGGTACTGAGTAAGGTTAAAAGGAGCTGACGGCAGTCTGCCCAAGTTGGACGATGGGTCTGAATAATAGATGAAAACAAATCTATCATAGCTTGAGGTTTATCCGTATAGGACGGATAATGAGTTTTCCAGTTCAACAAGTCGGTTGTAGAAAAAGGCATATACACAAAAGTGGGGGGGGGGGGCCTTCCACAAGTTCTCCCTGGGCATTAAAGGCAGCTGGTTCTCGAGCCTCTCATAGGGGTAGGTGGAGACTAACTTCTGGAGTCTGTTTGCTAGCACATATTGTGCGGTGATCTCTCCTGAAGTCGCAGTGCTCTAATACGGGCGGGGAGGGTGTACGAATGTGGAACTGACCCTCTTCAGATCTGGGACTCAGGGAACTTTCTGAAGTGCTGGGCAGGTCTGTATCTGAAACTGGCATTGATATGCTTCCCTCACTGCTCTTCTGACTGTCAGAGAATGTAGTGTCTGTGAGAGGGGCGGGGGAGGACTAATGGAATTCCCTGCTGAGACTGCCGACCTAGCTGAAGCCACAGAAATCTGCCTGGGAGGAGGGAAAGGGGGAAATTATTCTGTCTCTGGCTCATGTACTAAAACGGGCAATTGTGATTTTATTTTAGGCTGCATTTCCTGTGGGCTACGAGACAAAAGTATGCAGCAGTTTTCCTCATGACATCTCCTGAGCCATTTAGGTCTCTGCCGACAAACATCCAGCCAGGAATCAATATAAGGGAATTGATCAGGATGTTTAGCTACCACATCATGCTCACAATATTTCTTTAACAAGGATGGAGTCATACGAACTCCATAATCTGCAGAGAATCCCTTCCTGAAATGCTTTACCATACACTTTAAAGGGCTGCCTTTCGTCTCTGATCCCCCCATATCTGTCTTCCAGGCTTTGAAAACACAGAGGGAAAGGAATGCAGACAGCCAGGAATCCGGCTGCTCTAGTCTCAAGAAGGGTAATTAACAAGATGGCGCTTTCGCCATTTGTTCCCCGACCTGGGCGCAGTTGCCTGACCAGGAACTGCACTAATCAGGAGTCTATGCTCACTGCACAAGCCTCTGCTTGTGCCAAACACATAAATCAAGCACAGACCAACAATTCCATAAAAAAACAGTCTGTTAGGAACGCGGTTTCCCCCAGCTCAGCTCAGGTTACTAGGGCAATTCCTTCGAGAGGTGATCAATCTCTCCTTCTTCCCGGTAGGAAGGACCGATTTTTCCTGAACTGCAGACAGAAACAGACCCCCCGTTATCACTTACCCCACTCAGATGTCCTCCGGAGTTGAAAGGGTTGTTTCCTAGACTCCAGAGCAGGTTCTTAGGGTCCTTCAGATGAAGCCAGCAGCAGAGACGAATCAGGAAGGAATACTTTCCAGAACAACTGGTCTGGTGGTGCCTTGTATTCCCTGCTGCATTCGCCACCAGCCCGGCTCAAACCGATTGAACCTAGAGGTAGCAAGATAACCTTTTCTTTCTTATCTCACTGTCTCAGCCGAGTCAGGGAACCAAAAATGTAGCAGATAAACGAGTGAAGAAAGAAACACCCAAGGAGTCTTAGAAGGAAACAACGGTTTAATGGGCACAGGCCCAGAGAAAATAGTTTTTGCAAATTTTGGGCCCCCACTAAAGGGCTCAGAGAGATTATATAGACTTCTTATCAGATTATTACAGCATTTCTTCATGATTGGTCACTTTATTACAGTATAGTCCCGATTGGAGAAAGTCTACTGTACTCTTATCTCTGGCGAAGCAGAGGGAGAGTAGTTATCTCTAGCAAGCAGAGAGAGCAGCAGGACAAAGGACTAAGGGAGGGGACAAGCGTGTACCAGGGTATGACTTCACCAAGAGGGCTGTATCCTTTTCACTTAACCCTTCCAGCTCTCAGCCCTGCCTGGATTTCTACCTCACTTTGACTGGGTGACCAGAGAACTAGATCAGGGGCATGCGATGGATGTCATCTACCTGGATTTCAGCAAAGCCTTTGATACTGTCCCTCATAGGAGGCTTATCAATAAACTCAGTAGTTTGGGGATGGGTCCCAAGGTGGTAAACTGGATCAGAAATTGGTTGACTGACAGACAACAGAAGGTGATGGTAAATGAAGTTCACTCGGATGAAAGGAAGGTGATTAGGGGGGGCCCCAGGGTTTGGTCCTGGGCCCAGCACTGTTCAATATATTTGTGAGTAATATAGCTGAAAGACTGAATGGAAAGGTCTGTCTTTTTGCAGATGACATGAAAATTTGCAACAGAGTGGACTCCCCCGAGGGAGTGATTAACATGAGGAAAGATCTACAAAAGCTGGAAGAATGGTCTAACGCTTGGCAATTAAGATTTAATGCAAAGAAATGCAGTGTCATGCACTTGGGTAGCAGAAATCCAAGGGAAACCTTAGTATGATTATTTCTGTAGATCTCAAGGTGGCAAAACAGTGCGACAAGGCGGTGGCAAAAGCCAGGAGGATGATGGGCTGCATACGAAGAGGAATTACCAGCAGAAAGGAAGAGGTATTAGTGCCACTGTATAAGTCACTGGTGAGGCCTCACTTGGAATACTGTGTTCAGTTTTGGAGACCGCATCTTGCAAAGGTTGTAAAAAGAATGGAAACTGTTCAGAGGAAGGCGACCAAAATGATTTGGAACCTGCGTCAGAAGCCTTATGAGAAGAGACTTGAGGACCTAAATATGTACACTTTGGAGGAGAGGAGGGATAGGGGAGATATGATTCTGACCTTTAAATACTTAAAGAGAAATAATGAACAAACAAACCTCTTCCAAAGACGGGTAAGCTCTAAAACTAGAGGGCATAACATGAAGCTGCAAGGTGGTAAATTGAAAGGAAATGTCAGGAAATACTTTTTCACTGAAAGGGTGGTGGATGCTTGGAACGCCCTCACGATGGAAGTGGTGGGGGCAAACACAGTGACGGAATTCAAAATGGCATGGGACAGACACAGTGGATCCCTTTACAGCAACAGAATAAAATCAAAATAAACTGAATACTGGGCAGGATAGATGGACCATACTGGTCTTTATCTGCCGTCATTTACTATGTTACTATGTTACTATATCTCTCGAGCTGTTACACAACTGAGATGTTGTATTCTGTGGGTCAGCTCGATAAGGCGGGTTGAGCAATCCTGAGGAAGGAAGGCTTGGGCCTATTGAGTGTCCAGAAGTGCTCTGATGAACTCGAGTTGCTGGGTTGGTACCAGGTGCAACTTAGGAAAGTTTAAGACGAATCTCAGATGTTGGAGCATGGTTAAGGTGTGACGAAAGGAGAGTTTTACTCTTATGGAGAATCTCCCCTGATTAGCCAGTAGTCTAAGTAAGGGAAGACGAAGACCCCCAAAGTGTGAAGACAGGCCGCAACTACTGCAATGCATTTTGTGAATACGCAGGGTGCAAAAGCTAAGCCAAAGAGGAACACTCGATATTGGTAGTTGTTCTGCTGGAACCGAAAGTGCAGATACTGTCTGTGCCGAGGGTTGATCAGTAAATGCGGGTATGCCTCCTTGAGGTCTGGAGAACATAGCAAATCATTCCACTGAAGGTAACAGCAAAGAGCTTTCAGTTTAAATTTAAAACACAGAAGAGAGCTTTCTGGTTAAATTTAGAACTCAGCAGAGAGCTTCTACTTTAAATTTCATATTCAGTCAGGGCCTAGTAGCAGCAAAGAGCTTTAATTTAAATCAAATCAGAATATAACTTAGCATAAAAAGCAAACCAGGGTCAGTATTTCTTGAACAATAAATTATTTCTAGAGACCTTTCCAAAAAAGGCCTTCTACATAGGGGGCAAGAGACCTGTGAAATTTTTTAAATAGGTGTTAAAGCCAGGTGGCAGATCAAAGGGCCAGTTTGAAAGACTCCCTCTGTCAAGAAAGAGTAGTTACTCACCTGTAACAGGTGTTCTCCAGGAGCAGCAGGAATCAGTCCTCACATATGGGTGATGTCGGCGCCGATGGAGCCCTCGTGCGGAGCATTTCCCCAGCTTTCAAAGAAAGCCTTTGGGAATGCAGCGCACATGCGCGGTCCCCTTCCCGCCCAAGGGTGCCATCTTGCTCAGTCTGATGACATAGCTAAAAGACAGCAAAAAATCAAAATGAATGATATGACTGCAACTCCAGGGGAGGAGGGAGGGTCGTGAGGACTGATTCCTGCTGCTCCTGGAGAACACTTGTTACAGGTGAGTAGCTACTCTTTCTCCAGGACCAAGCAGGAAGTCAGTCCTCACATATGGGACTCCCCAGCTCTAGGTTAACGGGAACCCTAAGCTGAAAAAATGGCTCCCTCTAAGAGCCTCAGCATACGTGATAAGAATATCCTCTGAGAACGCCCCCGTACGGTAGCCCAATACAAGGGCCGGAGGGTAGGAGTTGCCTAAACCTCAAAGAGATTACAGAGTACCGCCTGTCCGAAAGCACTGTCCCGTCCAACAAGAAGGCAGTACACACATAAGTAGCACAAACACAGTCCAAGACGTGAGATATGTGGAAAACAATTTATTAAGTATATCAGAACCTATGGCACTGTTCCTACAGGACTCCCTCTCCAGGCAGTAATGGGTTGCAAAAGTCTGGCTTGAAGACCAAGTTGCAGCCCGGCAGATGTCTGCCAACGGAACAGAGCGGAGATGAGCTACTGACGCGGCTTTCACCCTGACACGGTGGGCTGTGACTTGACCCTGCAAGGGAGGGTCGGCTGCCCTATACGCCCAGGCGATACAATCTGCTACCCAAGTGGACAATGTACGCTTGGAGACCGGTAACCACAGCTTATTAGGGTCAAAGGAGACGAAGAGCTGAGTAGCCCTTCGATGCCCCCGCGTACATTCTAGGTAAAAGGACTATGCCCTCCTACAGTCCAGGGTATGCAAGACTGTTTCAGCCCGGCTGGCATGCGGCCTGGGAAAAAAGGTCGGAAGGACCACCTCCTGGTTGAGGTGGAAAGAGGAAACCACCTTTGGGAGAAACTTGGGATGAGTCCGTAGGACTACCCTATTCTTATAGAACCGTGTGTATGGTCTCTCAGACACCAGAGCTTGTAGTTCACTCACACGTCTGGCCGATGTAAGAGCCACCAGGAATAGCACCTTCCAGGAGAGGAAGTGCAAATGACAAGTAGCTATCGGTTCAAACGGTGGGCGAGTAAGTTGCTGCAAGACCACATTCAAATCCCACTCAGTCGCCGGTGGTCAAACCGGAGGCTTGAGTAGAAGCAGACCTCTGAGAAATCGGGACACCAAGGGGTGAACCGACAGAGACTGTCCTTCCACCAGTGAGTGGTGCGCTGACAGAGCACTGAGGTGGACGCGAACAGAGTTATACTTGAGGCCTAGGTCTGACAGGTGGAAAAGATACTGCAGTACTATTGGCACAAGGCAAGAGAAAGGATCTTCATTGCGGTGAGCACACCATACCATAAACCTATGCTACTTGAGGGCATAGGACCTCCTGGTGGACTGCCTCCTAGAGGCCAAAACCACCTCCTCAACCTCCTTAGGCAGTAGTAAGGGAGCTAGCACTACCCTTTCAGCAGCCAGGCCATCAAATTGAGGGATCTGAGATTGGGGTGCAGAAGGGATCCCTGCTCTTGAGACAGGAGATCATGTTGCACTCCCAGAGGGAAAGCACAGTTACTTACCTGTAACAGGTGATCTCTGGGAACAGCAGGAATTAGTCTTCACATATGGGTACGTCGGTACCGACGGAGCCTGCACGGGAATGCTGCCCAGCTTCCAATCAGAAAGCTTTTGGCAGCATCCCTCGCGCCTGCGCAGTGACTTCCCGCCTTCTCCACAGCCTCTCTTCAGTTGAGTTTCAGAGCTGAGACAAAGGCGAGGAGAGAAAAGGAAGAAGATAAAAAAGATGCAACTCCTAGGGGAGGTGGGAGGGTTGTGAAGACTAATTCCTGCTGTTCCCAGAGATCACCTGTTACAGGTAAGTAACTGTGCTATCTCTAGGAACAAGCAGGAATGAGTCTTCACATATGGGGACTCCCTAGCTGGAGATGCCAGGGGGAGATCCCATAAAAATGCAAGTGCCTGGATCAGGGGTGCATTTTGTCTCCAGGAATCCCCGGCATCCAATGTGGGATGGAGGGTAGGAGTTGACAATAAAGGAGCTGTGAGGAAAGAAACAGCATAGCCAAGGACTAGGTGTTCTACAGACTACAGGAGTCCTTGGTAGATATGATGAGTAGCGTTAAAACACATTTAATGTACACTTAAAATATGCAGCTTACCTACTGTATTGTAGGAAGTAGAAAGCATGATGGAGTCTACTGGATAAGCAGTGGCGGAATCTTCAAGGTGACCTCTCAGTAGTGAGGATGAAGGTCCAGACCTGGAGGTAGTAGATGATCCAGGTGTCAAATGGGTAGGATTAGACGTCAGGTCTTCAATGGAAAGCTTTATGGGAAAAGCTGAAAAGTCCTTTAGGCATAAGGTCATTAACATTGAGGACTAAAGGAAGAAGACTGACGGAGTTGGAGAACTAGCCCAGTCCTGGCGGGAAGAGGGGGACTGGAAAAACCCCTATTCCCACGGAAAACAGTTGTGTACTCAAAGAGAAAGATGTACACTGTTTTTCCTAGCTGGCGAGAGATAGGAAAAAATATTGAAGCTTGATGCTTCAAGGGCTTAAAGAAAAAATGGAAGATGTTAGCACCAAAGTGGTTGTTGGTGTCTAACAGTTTCTGCATCGTAATATGGTATGGGCCGTAAGGCGACAGACTGTCTAAAACCTCTAGGAGGTAAAACATGTGTATAGACAGTAAGGGTGATAGTGTGTAAGACAGACCAACCCTTAAGAAGCCCCCCATCAAACACATATATAGAGAGGAATATATATATGTGGCTGGAATATATATGTATATATATATATATATATATACACACATATGTCCAGATGTGTATATTAGGATATGGGTGGTGAAAAATAGCAAATATATATATATAGATAGATAGATAGATATGATATACCTAAATATATATACATTTGTGGGGCATGGTTTTGCACCACCAGAGTAAGATAGGTATGTAGACATATATGGAGATGCTACATACCAAAGAACAGGTTGAAGATACCTGTCTACCACCCAGCCGCATAATTGTACATGGGGAATATAAAAGAAAAAGATTCTGCATTCTACAAGAGGGTGAACCCACTTGGGATATGTATAGAGAATCTATTTTCGTGGATTGAGGGATGCAGGAAGGCAATCCAACAAGATAACCGTGATGTTCGTGTGAAAACAGATGATCATATGAATCTGTAAGGAACAAGGCGGGAGTTCCACAGAACACTGACATGGCAGATGTGCAGAAACGCAGAAGATGATACCAGAGGGACATACTGGAGGGACCCAGAGGTAGCATGCGTAAACATCAGCCTTGGATTTTCACGCAGAAGAACTGATATCTCGTGTTAACACCCCAGGCTAGAGGGTGTGGAGAACCCTCACAGGCATGGGAAGGGTTTATAAGCTTTTCCCTACTAATAGAGAAGCTTCAGAGACAAGGTCAATGCTCTATAGCAAGGCCCTCATAGTAGAAAGCTTCTCTGAAGAGTGCAGAGAGCATTGTGCAGGAGAGATATGAGACAAACTGACTGAAGTCAGGTGTGTTGCCATATCCTAGGAGAGGAGATGGTTAGAATAATGCGAGAAAGCCTAAACGAGTAGGAGGATCCAAGATAGATGAGGAATAGCTTGGAATCACTACTGAGGCTAGACAAAATTTTGAACAAGGGACTGGAACTTGGAAAAAGTACCAGTAATACAATTACTGTAACTCCTGCAGGCACGGCTGCTGTCGGAAACAGCAGAGAGATTGTCTTGTGCCCAATAAAGAAAAACAGACAAGAAAAGAGAGGAGATATTCCTTCTCCTTGTCCGAGGAACGAGCTTGCTAGAGAAGCTTTTCAGTATGGTACCCCTCAGTCAGGGAAAAAACCCGGTTGAGAGGGTAGAGTAAGTAATTGTAGGGTGACGTACCCATAGGGTAAGTCAACTGAAGGAAAAAACGTTCAGTTGGGACAGAACTATCAGGGGATAGTTGCAACTGCTCTTCTAGATAGTAAGAAGAGGAGAAGGCTGTAGTTCCTGAACAAAAATTTTCCGACAGGTTAGTATACTGAGAAAGAAGAGCACAGTGAATAAACTTCTAATGGGTAGAAGTGAACTGTAGATTACAATTCCCGGCCCCTTTGGTTGCTGGGAATGCTGAGACTGGCCAGAGCTGGAGGACTTCAGGCTAGGCTGAGGCGTCCCTTGTTTAGGTACAGCCCAATGATGGGCAGGAGATGAATGAAACCTTCTTTTCTTAGGGAAAGAAGGTTTGGTAGGACATTTCCTACCCCTTGAAGAAGGAGGTGGCTTAGAATGGTCTTTAGTGGAAGGAGAGTCAGAGGAGCATTGAGCAACCTGACGCAAAGCCTCCTTATTGAAGAGACCTTCTCCTGTACAAGGAGAATGAGCCAGTATAGTTTGTGCCCATCTGCTCAAGTCTGAAGCTTCAAGCCAGGCTCTGCGACGTGCTGCAATGGCAATAGCAGAGGATCTGCTAACGGACTCAAAAGAGTCTATAGAAGCACGAGAAAGGAACCAGGATATATTCCGGCTGTGATTGATGAGCAAGGAATAATCAGTAGCCTTGGGCTCTGGTAAAAAAGGGGTCAAAAGAGATAATTTCTCTGTGACTTCCTGGAGTGTTAGACTCATGTGAAAAATATATGAAAGAATTCTGGAGGCCAGCATAGAGTTTTGGAAGGCTTGACGACCAAAAGCATCGAGTGTCCTTGAAGAACGACCCGGCGGATAAGAAGAATGCTTCTTCTTGCTCTTAACTTTCCTCAGTGCCGATTCCACTACAAGGGAACGATGAGAAAGTTGAGGCTTTTGAAACCCTGGAGAGGGTGGCACCCGGTACCGAATCTCAATGTCTGTAGAAAGTAGAGGAAGTCGTAAGGGCGATTTCCAGACCCTCAGAAGGAGATCCTGCAGAGCAGGATGTAAAGGAAGCTTGATATTTTCCATTTGTGCCACTGAGCCATGAGTAGGATCACAATCAGGAATAGAGATATTAAGAAAGGTTGCCATATCCAGGAGAAAAGCCTGAAAAGACTGATCTCCTATGGGAACCATTCCTGGTAAGGCTAAAGAAAGAGCTTGAGCATCAGAGGATGTAGAGGGTACTGCATTAATGCCAGGTATCGGTTCCAAACTAGGCATCGGTGCAAGAACAGGCATTGACATCGATACTGATACAGGATCAGTAGGTGAAGTTGCCATCGGGGACTGCTGCAGTGGTACCGAGATCATGAGGGAGTTATGGCTAGGATCTTTGGAACTGCCCATCTGGAAACGACAGGAGTCGGTTCCGGGACGCGTCGGTACCCAGTCCTCGAGACTAGATATCGATTCAAGACTCGGCATCGAAGAAAGCGAGACTATCGATGTATGTCGCGAGGGTTCCGACGCCGGTGGCGGTATCGGCGATGCCGATACCACTAAGGCAGCCTGGGTTACATCGATCGGTACCAACGGTACCGAGGATACCCGATAACCCCCCCTTGCCAAGGGTAAGGCGGTCCACCTCGATGCCGATGCCAGGGTATCGGAACCGATCGATGCTGGTACCGTCCCGGAGCATGGCTGAGATTGAGAGACGTCAATGCGGTGCGTATCGATCGGTCCCGAAGGTACCGAGGATGCCCAATGACGATCCCTGGTGAAGAGTGGAACACTCGACACCGGTGCCAATGCCGGAGGCTCGGTACCGCTCGAAGCGGATACCACCCCCGCGCATGGCTCAGGTATGTTCTGTGAGGGGTGAGCCCCAGGAACAACCTGAAACCCCTTTAACGCTTTGGAGCCCGAAGACTCCTGCAGGGGTAATGCCAATAGATTCTTGAGGGTAAGACCGGAGCCGTCACCATGCTGGGCATGGGACATACCACTCAAGCATTGACTAGTCTTAACAGACTGTTTGTGGGTTACCTGATCCTGTGAAGTAGAGAAACCGGGTACCCTCACTGCCGAGGAAAAAACGGTATCGAGGGAAACTCTAAAAACTGAAGGTTTCCTCACAAAATTATCCCCTGACAAGTCAGGGGAAAAAGGGTCAGGACCCACACAGTTGAGACACCAACTATTGGTGTCTAAAAAGAAACAGGTGTTTCTACATCGAATGCACTTCTTAGGAAAAGAAGGCTCCATAATGAAAAGGCCTAGTAGGCCCAAAAAGTTAAGGCAAAAAACTGAAGAAAACGTTTCTCAGAATTTAGTCAAAAATCCACCGGCGGTATCGGTGGGAGCGGGAAATACAGCCGCGACCACAAGAAAACAAAAAACTAAAGTAATTAAAGTAATGAAAAAGAAAGGTTTCTGCGGTGACAGGAGGACGTCCTGCCGGCTCCGCGGAAAAACGAAAACTGAAGAGAGGCTGTGGAAAAGGCGGGAAGTCACTGCGCAGGCGCGAGGGATGCTGCCAAAAGCTTTCTGATTGGAAGCTGGGCAGCATTCCCGTGCAGGCTCCGTCGGTACCGACGTACCCATATGTGAAGACTCATTCCTGCTTGTTCCTAGAGATTGGAGTCTCCACCGCCAATTGCAGTAGATGTGGAAACCAGGCTGCCTCGGCCATCTGGGGGCGACCAGAATCACCGAGGCCTTGTCCCGGAGAATCTTGAACAGAGTTCGGGCCACCAGGGGCGTGGGAGGAAATGCATACAGAAGGCCCGTAGACCAAGGGATCAGAAAAGCATCTGCTGCCATCCTGAGGGGATGCGGCTTCCTGAAGCAAAACCTGGGTAGTTGACAGTTTTGTGGACTGGCAAAGAGATCGATGGTTGGAAGTCCCCAGCGGAGGAAGATCTGCTGGACCACCAATGGATTCAACTGCCATTCGTGAGGCTGAAGAATCCTGCTCAGCTTGTCTGCTAGGAAATTCTCCTGACCAAGTAGATAAACTGCTTTGAGAAACATGCCCTGTGTTGCTGCAAAGGAGCAAAGGGCCATTGCCTCCTGACATAGAGGCCTGGACCCTGTGCCGCCTTACTTGTTCACATAGAACATTGCCGCTTGATTGTCCGAGAGGGCATGAGAGAAAGTTTGCAGAGCCAAGCGGATTGCTCGCAGCTCCAAAAGATTGATTTGCTGCATGGTCTCTCGAGGAGACCAGAGGCCTTGGGTGCAGGCGCCCTGGCAATGTGCACCCCAGCCCTTTAAGGAAGCATCGGTCATCAGCACCCTTGTTTGTGCTGGAGCCTGAAAAGGCACTCCCCTGAGAAGGTTTGGGAGATGTAGCCACCACTGTAGGGAATCCCAAAGTGGCTTGGACACCCTTATTCTGTCTCGGAGGTCGCCTGTGGTCTGTGTCCACTGATCCCTGAGGCACCATTCAGCAGTCTGCATGTGCAGATGGGCATTCGGAGTCACATGTACAGTGGATGCCACGTGGCCCAGAAGCCGCAGGTAGTGCTTGGCAGAGACATGAGAATGGCTTTGGAACTGATTGGCCAAGTCCATCAGTCTGTGGGCCCTGTCTTCGGACAAGTAAGCTGTTTCTTGCAAGGAGTCCAGTCTTGCTCCTATAAACTCTAGGTTCTGAGTGGGGAGCAAAGTGGACTTTGCAAAATTTATGACAAAGCCTAGATGCTGAAGAAGGGAGACAGTGCGAAGTGTGGCCTGTCGGGCTTCCTGAAGAGACTGGCCTCTGATGAGCCAGTCGTCCAGGTATGGGAGGACAAAAATCCCCTGATTCCTGAGATAAGCTGCCACCACCACCAGGCATTTGGTGAAAACCCTTGGGGTAGAGGTTAGGCCAAAGGGAAGTACCATGTACCGAAAATGGTTTCCTCCCACCACAAATCTGAGATATTGTCTGTGGTCTGGATGGATGAGGATGTGAGTATAAGCATCCTTTAGGTCTAAGGAGCATAGCCAATCTCCCTGCTGGAGGTGGGCAGCAGTATCTCAAGGGTAAGCATCTTGAATTTTTCCCTCTCCAGAAACTTGTTTAGGTTTCACAAGTCTAGGATAGGCCTGAGGCCTCTTGTCCTTTTTGGTACCAGAAAGTACCTGGAGTAGAAGCCTTGCCCTTCCAGGTGGTGGGGCACCAGTTCCACCGCCTGTTCCTTCAGAAGACCTGCTAACTCCTGCAAGAAGAGATTCCTGTGTAGAGGAGGTCTTGGAGGCTACCCTGGATAGTAGGAGGGGGGTAGCTGTTGGAAGTGGAGCATATAGCCCTTTTAGACTATGCTCAACACCCAAGTATCCCCTGTGATGGCTGGCCACCTGTCGGCATACAGGGTCAGCCAACCCCCAGTGCTGAGTGGAGCCACCGGCGGAGGAGAGGCTATGCTGTTGGAGTCAAAACCCCGCTCCCTGCTGTGCAAGAGCCGGAACTGGTGGCTTGGGGGTCTTCTGCCTACGGGGGCCCATGTCCCTGCCCCTTGGCCTGCTGGCCCTGCTGGGGAGCTGGAGAGGCCTGATATTGAGGGTAGGTTTTGTAGGCAGCACCTTTCCTCGGGAAAAAGGACTTCTTCCCCGAGCCCTTCTTTTTTTGAGAAGGGGCAAAAGTCTTTCTGGACAGCCTTGTCCTGGTGAGAGTCTCAGTCTCGATTTCTGCAGCCTTTTCAGTCATGGGCTTACCGAAGAGGCTATCACCTCAGCAGGGGACATCGACCAACTTGTCCTGCACCCATGACTCCAGGTCAGATGACTGTAGCCAGGCCTGACAGCGTGCACCGATGCCGGCTGCGGCTACCCGGGCCGAAGCCTCGAAGCCATTGTAGGCTGCTCGAGAGATGAACGTCGAGCACTCTCGGATCCCTGTTGACAAGGTTTTGAATCTCTGCAAGGGTTCCTCGGAGAGGCCAGCTGAGAACCCGGCAATCTCCTTTGCCAGGTCTCGTAAGTACATGCCCATGTACAGCTGGTAAGTCTGGACACAGCAGGACAGCATAGAGCCCTAGGAGCACTTTCTACCGAGGGCATCCAGGTTCCGGGCCTCCCGGCCGGAGAGCACCGAGGAGTACATCTTCTGACTCTTCAGGCGGTGAGCCCTAGGAGCACTTTCTACCGAGGGCATCCAGGTTCCGGGCCTCCCGGCCGGAGAGCACCGAGGAGTACATCTTCTGACTCTTCAGGCGGTGCTTGGCCGATTCCACAACCATGGAATTGTGCTATAGCTGCGCCTTTTGGAACCCAGAGCTCTTATGGACTCGATAAATGGAATCGACCTGTTTGCTAAGAACCGGCGCTGAGGCCGGTGCCTCCCACATACGGAAGAGCAGCCGTTCTAACATCGGAGGAACCGGTACAGTAAAGGTTTCCTTCGGAGGAAAATCATACTGGAGGGCATCGAGCACTTCGGCTCGAGGTTCCTCCTCGGCATCTGCAGGGAATGCCTAAGCCTTGGCCATGTCCCTCACGAAGTCCAAGAACCGGGTATCCTCTGGGGGGGACCTTCTCCAAGGTTCAGACTCTGGTGAGTCCGAAGGGACATACCAGGTCCGGAAGATATCATGAGACTCCTCATCCTCCGTCTCCCATGCTGACTCCTCCGAGGAGGAGTCGAGCGGCTCCAGCCATGTGGGCCTCGGTGCCACCCACCCCGACACCAAAGGCACTGGCGTCGATGAACTCGGCCCCGCACGGGAAGTCGAGGGGGACCTTGACCGAGGATCGACTCGAGACTTGATTGACTCGAGGATCGGCTCGGTCTCCAGGGTTGACTTCGACGTCGAGGTCCCAGTGGTCGGGGCAGATGCACCAATCAGACCGGCGATCAGCACCCGCTGCTGTTCCATGAAGGCAGCCAGACTGCTCTCCAAGGCTGTCAGCCTGAGTCCAAGCTCAGGAGACTCAGCAGCCCCGGACTCGGGCCCGACGTCGGTTGTTCCGGAGGAGAGTCCACGAGGACAACAGCACTTACGTGACCCGGGGACTCCGGCTCCAAGCAAGGTACTTTGGACGGCCTCTCTGACTCCGAGAGCCCGGGGCGGCGGTCAGGGCTACGCGACCTGGCCCTAGAGGACCCAGGAGCTTCCACCGACCCTGCCCTCAAGAGCTTCTTCTTCCTTTTGTGCTCCTGGGTGGGAGACTCCTTCTCAGAGGAACCCCAACGGCGCTCGGGGTCAGACTCCCGAGATGTCGAGGCCTCTGATGAAATCCGGGCCCGGCTGGATGCAGAGTCAGAAAAAATTCTCCCACGTTGAAGCTGACGGCTCCTAAGTGCCTTCGCGGACATTTTGCTGCACGGGCCGCATGGTCAGGCCCAAGGCATCGGAGGCAGCAGTCATGTGCATCAGTGAGAGACATAATTTTCTTGCACCGATCACACTTCTTGAACCCGCTGGCAGCCATCGGGGGAAAAAGGGCCCCTGCAAGGTCAAAGGACCGGACTGCCAGTGAAAACACAAAAAAGGCGCGAACGCTAGTCACAAAGGACAAAAACCAAAAAAGAAAATCCGGGCTCGATACCGGTGTACCGAGCCCAGGCGAGAAGGGGAACCGGCGTTGAACCGGATAACAAAAACGCGAAAATCTCAGAAAAAAATAAACTTTTTCCCAGGTGACACGAACTCATGTCCATTGGGCTCCGTGGAAAAAGAAAGACTGAGCAAGATGGCACCCTTGGGCGGGAAGGAGACTGCGCATGCGTGCTGCATTCCAAAAGGCTTTCTTTGAAAGCTGGGGAAATGCTCCGCACGAGGGCTCTGTGGGCGCCGACGTCACCCATATGTGAGGACTGACTTCCTGCTTGGTCTTGGAGAAAGGACTGTGTTAATCACTCAGGAAATTGGTCAAAGCTTACCTCAGAAGCACAGGCATAAATAGTTCAACCAGAGTTCTATGCTTCTCAATCTTGAAGAACTACAAAAAGGGGGCTGCTACTTTTGGAGAGAGACCTGCAATTGTAAGTATTTACTTCTGGGAATTTTTCTAAATCTTGGGAAAAAGGAATTCTTTAGATTAATCTGTGACCCTATAAACCATTATTAAACGGGGACCCGGGAAATCCACTGCTTGTCCCAATACAAGCATTTTGGAACCCCTATCGTAGCTTTATAGGTGCTTAAATCTCTTAAAGGAAAGGAGGCGCCATATTCACTCTCAGGTGCAGCTGTTTATTCTCTTCAGCATACATTAAGAACCTGAGATCAATTAAACTTCAGGTGAACAAAGTACATTAAACGTATTAGGTATAGCTTTATTAGTATAAGTATCCCCAGCAATCCTTAGTAAGTAAAGAACTTAAATATCTAAATACAACCTTAAAACGAAGATGCAGACAGCAGTCCAGCAGTTAGAAGGGGGCTTTCCAGTCTTTTGCATTGAGTGTCACATGTATGATTTTCTCCCAGTTGGTGAGGGGTCTTACGTGTGCAAAAGGTGCAAGGAGCTCTTTGCTCGCAGGGAATGAGTCCAATCTCTGGAGGATAGCATAACAGACTTGGAGGACGTAAGAAAGACAGAGAGGTACATAGACGAGACCTACAGGGACGTAGTACTGATGTCCCACCTCCAGTCTGGCAGCATCCCTGTTGCCATGGAGGAGAGAGGTCACGTGACAGGAGAGCATCACTCTGGTATGGCAGGAAGTGATCAAATAGCTAGGACCTCTCCTCCAGGTGATGCAAACCCTCTCGCACAGAGGAAGTTTCTCCAGGGCCATGTGCCCATGAGGGAAGGATTAAGACAGCCGTTATAGTTGGTGATTCGACCATTAGACATGTAGATAGCTGGGTAGCTGGTGGACGTGAGGATCGCCTGGTAACATGCCTGCCTGGTGTGAAGGTAACGGACCTCACGCGCCACCTAAACAAGATCTTAGATAGTGCTGGGGAGGAGTCTGCTGTATTGGTACATGTCGGTATCAATGACATAGGAAAATGTGGTAGGGAGGTTCTGGAGGCTAAATTTAGGCTTTTAGGTAGGAAGTTGAAATCCAGAACTTCCAGGGTAGCGTTCTCTGAAATGCTTCCCGTTCCATGCACAGGATCCAAAAGGCAGGCAGAGCTCCAGAGTCTCAATGCGTGGATGAGACAATGTTGCAAGGATGAGGGTTTTGGATTTGTTAGGAACTGGGAAACATTCTGGGGAAAGGAGAGGCTCTTACGAAGGGATGGGCTTCAACTTATCAGTGCTTGTGCGGTTTCCAGTTTTCGTCATTTGGCTCTTTTTTCCATTTTCTGGCAACAACAATGTCTCTAACCTCACCTTTAAACCATGCTGGCAGTTTTTTGGACTTCCTTCCACTTTTCTTAAAGCGTGGAATACAGCTTGTCTGGGCTTCCAAGATAGTATTTTTAAACAATACCCAAGCTTGATGTAAGTCTTTAACCTTTGCAACTGCTCCTTTTAGGGAACCAGGCTGCTGGCATTAACCTTTAAAAGGAAGGTAGAACAGCTTTTAAACTAGATAATAGGGGAAAACCGACAGTAGCCCAAGAGCGCATGGTTCAGAACAATGTATCCTTGAAGGATACTACCAAAAGCAGAGAGGTTCCAAAAAAGAGTATAGTGGCCCAAATGCCCTAGAGTATGAAGCACACAGAGCTTAAAGATTCCAAATTACCCATGCCTACAAATAGCCAGATTAATATGAATAAAATACAGTCTCTAGAATGCTTATATGCAAATACTAGAAGTCTAAAAAATAAGATGGGAGCGTTAGAATATATAACACTAAATGAGAGGTTAGATATGATTGGCATCTCAGAGACATGGTGGAAGGAGGACAATCAGTGGGACACTGTGATACCTGGGTACAAACTATATCGTAATGATAGAGCTGATAAAACTGGTGGAGCGGTTGCGCTCTATGTTAGAGAGGGCATTGAGTCAGAAAGGATTAAAGTTTTACAGGAATCAAAATTTGCTGTAGAATCTCTATGGATTGAAATTCCATGTAAAAAGGGAAAGGCAATAGCAGTGGGGGTGTACTATCGACCACCTGGCCAAAATGAACAAATGGATGATGAAATGCTCAAAGAAATTAGGAAAGCTAACAAACGTTACAGAACAGTAATAATAATGGGTGATTTCAATAACCCCGGTAGCGACTGGGTCAGTGTCACAGCAGGACATGCTAGGGAGAGAAAGCTCCTAGATGAATTAAATGACTGCTTCTTGGAGCAGCTGGTTCATGAACGGACCAGAGGGGAAGCCATATTGGACCTAGTCCTTAGTGGGGCACCAGATCTGGTGCAAGAGATAAGGGTGTCGGTGCCACTTGGCAATAGTGATTATAGCATGACCGCGTTTGATTTAATTAATGCAGGAGGGATGGTAAGGAAATCCACAGTACTACCTTTTAACTTTCGAAAGGGAGACTAAGATAAAATGAGGAAAATAGTTAAGAAAAAACTAAGAGGAGCAGTTGAAAAGGTTAAAGACTTATATCAAGCTTGGGTGTTGTTTAAAAATACTATCTTGGAAGCCCAGACAAGCTGTATTCCATGCTTTAAGAAAAGTGGAAGGAAGTCCAAAAATCTGCTAGCATGGTTTAAAGGTGAGGTCAGAGACGTTGTTGTTGCCAGAAAATGGAAAAAAGAGCCAAATGACGAAAACTGGAAACCGCTCAAGCACTGACAAGTTAAATGCAAGGCATTGATAAGGCAGGCAAAGAGAGAATTTGAGAAGAAACTTGCTGTGGAAGCAAAAACATGTAATAAAGACTTTTTCAAGTACATTCGTAGCAAAAAACCTGTGAAAGAGAGACAGTTGGACCATTAGATGATAGAAGGGTAAAAGGGACAGTAAGAGGGGACAAGGCTATAGAGGAAAGACTGGATGAATTCTTTGCTTTGGTCTTTACTGAGGAAAATGTAGGGATGTTACCCATGACTGAAGTGGTATTTAAAGGTGATAATGTGGAAGAATTGAAAGAAATATCGATACACCGGGAAGATGTATTACAACTATTTGATAAACTGAAGAGTAGCAAATCACCTGGACCAGATGTTATACATCCAAGAGTGCTGAAAGAACTGAAGTATGAGATTGCAGACTTGCTATTAGTAATCTGTGAACTATCATTAAAATCATCTGTAATACCTGAAGATTGGAGGATGGCCAATGTAACACCAATTTTTAAACAGGATTCCAGAGGTGATCCGGGAAACTACAGACTGGTGAGCCTGACGTCAGTACTGGGAAAAATGGTAGAAACCATCATAAAGAATAAAATTACACAACATGTAGATAGTCATGGCTTAATGGGAGACAGCCAACATAGCTTTAGACAAGGAAGATCTTGTCTTACTAATCTAGTAAGTTAACTAGTTAAAAGATAGAAAGCAGAGGGTAGGGCTAAATGGCCAATTTTCCCAGTGGAGAAAGGTGAATAGTGGAGTACCGCAGGGATCTGTTCTGGGTCCACTGCTTTTTTGACATATTCATAAATGACCTGGAAAAGGGAATAACGAGTGATGTTATCAAATTTGCAGATGACACAAAACTATTTACAGTTGTCAAAACCCAAGAGAATTGTGGAAAATTGCAAGAGGAACTTGATAAATTGGAAGACTGGGCATCAAAATGGCAGATGAAATTTAATGTGGACAAGTGCAAAGTTATGCACCTAGGGAAGAACAACCCAAACTATGGTTACACGATGCAAGGTTCCACATTAGGAACCACTACCCAGGAAAAGGTTTTAGGCGTCATTGTGGATAACATGTTAAAACTCTCCGTCCAGTGTACAGCAGCGGCCAAGAGAGCAAATAGAATGCTAGGAATCATAAGGAAAGGAATGGAAAATAAAACAAAGGATATTATAATGCCTCTGTATCGTGCCATGGTGCGACCACACCTTGAATAGTGTGTGCAATTCTGGTCACCGTATCTTTAAAAGGATATAGTGTTATTAGAAAAGGTACAAATGGTAAAGGGGATGGAAGGATACTCCTATGAAGAGAGGCTAAAAAGGTTAGGGCTCTTCAACCTTGGAAAGAGATGGCTGAGGGGAGATATGATAGAGGTCTATAAATTAATGAATGGAGTGGAGATTAGAAAATAAGGAGAGTAGAAGCTCATGCCCTCTTGGGGCAGAGGAACTCTTTCTATGGCCCCCTGAGCTAACAGGGTGGTTATCTCTCCTGAAAGGAGATTTGTGTGTGGAGGGTTTCTGGGATAATCCCCTATGAAGGTGGTGGGGGTAAGCTTTTAAAGTGAAGCAGATAGCCCCCTTGGATGATGTTGAGAGTCTACTGCTCTGATGTTATGAGGTGCCACACGTGGGCATAGGAACAGAGTCTGCCTGCTCTGTGTATGGGTTGGGGAGCCTGCAGAGGCAGAGCTGCTATGCTCTCTAGGAAGGAGTCAAAACCCAGCTGCTGGTTGTTGATCTGCAGCTGGTTGAGGCTTAGGAGCCTTAGGCTTTTTGGTTTAATGAGGCCTCCTAACACTGCTGTTGCTGCTGAGGCTAGTAAGCCAAAAACAATTGGTCAACTCTTCAGAGTGGAAAATGTCACAAAAGGAAAGACTCACTCCAACAAAACCGTATGTGTTACTTATAAATCACCTCTTGATGTTAGTTTATCAAAAAAATACAACAGGGTCTCAGTATACAAGGGCATACGGTGAGAACGTGGCCAGAGGTATACCTGAACCACCTGCACCAATAGCAAGCCCATTAACATCAGTGACCCAATAGATAGCAGCCAGCAGTCCTCACACCATGCTCATAAATATAGAATATCAAACACTTAGCTTAAGGAGCAGGGCAGAGAAATACAACAGACGCCAGGCGCCTTCCCCGACGTTACCACAAAAGAGCCCTCAAACGTTTCGCGGGACCAACCCGCTGCTTCAGGGGATTCTACAAAGACAAACAAAAACATCCCAAATTATCATAAATTTATTATATTACTAGACACACACCTAAAAACTACTACAAAAATTAAAATAGCAACCACATCTCCAATCACTTACCTACCAGCTACTCTTAAACAACGCTGTGCAGAAAAACGCCACTCATGCGCATTGGACACCGCCATCTCCATTTAAAGGGAAACACCATTATGTCACAAAGGAACAACTGACACCAAAGCTTCACCTCCGCATCACAAACACACAGACCAATCAATGCGAAGATTTAGACCGTCCGGAGCCGGTGATGGGAAGAGTAGGGAACAAACTCTTTTGTTGCGTGAGCAATTTTGGATTTTTCGGCTTGACACTGTGGCTCCGGCCGGGTTGGTCCCGCGAAACGTTTGAGGGCTCTTTTGTGGTAACGTCGGGGAAGGCGGCTGGCGTCTATTGTATTTCTCTGCCCTGCTCCTTAAGCTAAGTATTTGATATTCTATATTTATGAGCACGGTGTGAGGACTGCTGGCTGCTATCTATTGGGTCACCAATGTTAATGGGCTTGCTATTGGTGCAGGTGGTTCAGGTATACCTCTGGCCACGTTCTCACCGTATGCCCTTGTATACTGAGACCCTGTTGCATTTTTTTGATAAACTAACATCAAGAGGTGATTTATAAGTAACACATGTGGTTTTGTTGGAGTGAGTCTTTCCTTTTGAGGCTGGTAAGCAGCTGCAGGTGGATATGAAGGGTAATATCTCTTCTTTTTAGGATAGAAAAGTTTCTTTGGATGAATCCTCCTCTTAGAAGAGGCCACTGTCTTTCTGGGGTTAGATCATCTGTCTCAATTTCTCCAGCCTTTTCCCTCCAACCCTTTCCGAAGAAGTTTTCTACAGTACAGGGAATATTAGCCAATTTGTCTTGGACTCACTGTTCAAGATCCGAAGTCTGTAGCCAGGCTGTCTTGTGAGCTCCATTGCAGACCATTGAAACTCTGCTGGATGACTCCAAGGCATCAAAAGATGCTCTAGTAAGCAATGTGGATGTATATTGATTCTGCCTAATTAGGGCTTGGAATGCATTGCATTTATCATTGGGAAGGAGAGGTGCAAAGTTCTTCAGATCCCTGGATACATCCTTCAGGAACATGCCCATGTAGAGCATGTAGGAAGTAATTCTAGAGGTGAGCATGCATAGCTGAAAACATCGACGCCCAAAGGCATCAAGAGTTCAGGAGTCTTTACCTAGAGGCATGGAAGAGTGATTCTTAGAACTCTTAATGCGGTGCATCGCCAATTCTGTCACCATAGAGTGGTGTGGGAGTTGAGGCTTTTGAAAGCCCAGGCATTCTGGAACTCGGTACATGGTACTGAGTCATTTGTTGATAGGCGGAACCATTAGAGGAGCCTCCCACATGCGGAACATTAGATTCTGCAAGATAAAATGCACCGGTAAGGTGGCATCCTCTTTAGGTGTTGAGGGGTATTGGAAGATTTTCAGTTCCTTCGTCCTCGGTTCCATCTCTGAGGCTATGGTGACCTGTAGACCCACTGCCATGTCCCAGATGAAACCTTGCAAAAAAATGTCCTCTGGCAGGGATCGGCACCACTCATGAGGAGGGGACGGGTCTGAAGAAATGTCCTGGGTTTCTTGGGAGTCTACAGATACTTCATTGAAACTGGAGGAAGTGGAGTCAGTCTGACAAAAAAAATCAAAGTTTCAATGATCTTGTATTTGATCTTGATCCTTCCCCGATATCAAGGATCGATATTGATATCGATGATTGGTGGCATCAGGAGCCTGCTGGGTACCAACAGAGTCCGTTGGTTCCAATGAAGGCATTGGAGGGAGAAGATCCCCTGCTGTGGGTTCAAGGGCCAGCACTGGCCCCGGAACCATTGGCTATAGGCAGAGTGCCATCTTCTGCACTGCTGGAGTATTCGATACAGTCGGTACCAAAACTGCCAGGAGTGCGGCCAAACTCCTCTCGATAGCCAATATATGTTGGTTGAGGGAGCTGACCGATGCCTGGGTGGAGTCACTTATAGGGCTTTGAGCACCGTCCCAGAGCATGGAACCAATAGCTCTCCAGAGATCGATGCTTTGGGAGCGTCCCGGAGCCCTTCCTGTGCTTTGGAGGACAGATCCTCCCACTGGGGTTGTTTCGTAGGCCAATCTGCATCGGATGCAGATCTTCAGCCGCTGTCCCAGGTAATTCATCCTGACAGCAATTTATACCAACATTTCCAGCTGCTAAAAATCACCACAACTATTCAGAGCATGGCTCCACCGCCTTAGCTCTGCCCACAGATCAGCCCCAACTGACCAGATAGCTCCAGGGCAATCTGTGCAGATAGTGCCACTAAATCTCTCTCTCAGAGTCCTTATCTGGATAACCTCTGTGGTTATCTTAAAAGGGCCCTAAATGTCTATAATATAATTTGAAATGTGTAGCTGAATACTGACTTCTGTGTAGCCTGCACATTTTCAAAGGTAGGCAAAAAAAAATGAAGTTAATCAATGAACAATAATATTGACAAAAATCCCTGAGACAAATTTGTGCTTAACTTTGTCACTTACCAGAGTGCAGCTTCCTACAAAAAGCAGATGAAATGTTTGCCGTAGTGTTAGTTCCATTCTGAATAGGAGTGAAGATGTCCACTGTTTTCAGATAAAGAACTCCTGTTTTGTTGCTTCCACAAGAAGGAGAGGAGATGTTCCTCGGGAGAATGATCTGTCCCACAGACACCCAGCCAGTGCTATCAAAAATCAAACAAAATTACTATAGTTATTTTTCAAATCCAACCCATTTAAAAAATAAACAAGAATTCCCTTGACTAATTTTCTTTGGATTTAGGAGCCAACCCAAAAGCATAGGAGCCAATGGCAGAGACTTTTCACCTAACTTCTCTTTTTTCCTCCCCCCACCACTCACACTGGTGTCACCCCCTCTTGCTCTCACACCTCCACCTCTCTGCTGTCACCCAGTCTTGTTCTCTCTCTTCCTCCTTGCAATCGCCCACTCTCTTTCTTTCTGTCTCTTTCTCTTCCTCCCCATCATCTTGTCACCTAATCTCACACTCTTATTCCTCTCTTCCCCATCAGTTTCCCACCCCATCCCACTATCTTTTTCCTCCATCAAATTGAGAGCCCGCCCCACCCCCCAGCTAGCCCTCATTACCCAGGAGGCCAGTCAGCCACTTCCCTAGCTCTATCCCCCCAACTATCTTACCTTCTTAGACTTCCTATTATCGCAGATCTTCACCTTGACCTGCCACTTGCCACTATCGGCACAGGAGTTTCTAGCTATCTTCACTGTATGATTCTCTGCAAGTCTAAGCCATGCAGCACAGGAACGCATGCCTGGTCTTAGGGTCTCAAATCTTATATGAGCAGTGTGGGCGTTTCTGGCCTGCAAAGCTCAAATCACATATAGCCGCATGGTGAAGAAGGCAGGAAGCTCCTCTACTTATGGCAATGGCAGCAGGAAAATCCAGTGCACTGGTGGAAATTTCTATGTGCCATGACGCCCTGGTACTGGGATTTTTTGCGCCCTGGGTTACAGGTGCAGTGCTTGACGTTGCATGTGTCCTCCATGCCTAGCGGTCATTTTCCTTCAGTTCCATGGGACGTAATAACAGCATCACAGCATTTGAAGAAACATGGAGTGATGCATATATCCTCACAGAGACCCATACCTGCAAATTTTGCTTCCATTTTTAAGAGCCAAAAGTTGTGGAAGGGTAACTAAAGAAGCATTAGCATTCCTGCAAATGTTCTGAGCATCTGTGATGGTCGAGGCCCTCTGATTCTTAAAGTCCAGGCCTGCGAATACAATCAAAACAATCATGGTTATCAGTATAAACATAAGAACATAAGATATGCCATACTGGGTCAGACCAAGGTCCATCAAGCCCAGTATTCTGTTTCCAACAGTGGCCAATCTAGGTCATATGTACCTAGCAGTTTCCCCAAGAGACACAAGTTCCACTATTTAAGACTTTAAGATTTAAGGATCATAAAGGGCTGAGATATCCCAAATTATCCAAAGAAATACTCAATAGGCAGAATGGTAAAGCACAACCTGGTTGGAGCTTCAACTCTCCAGAAATCTAACAGGCAAGATAGTGATGGCTGGTGCAATCCTGAAAGTTCCCAGAAAGCCAGAAAATTGGATATTCAGGCAAAATTCTCATTAGTGTTTGAGCCACTGCCAGGTTAGTTGGATGGTAAGAAATGGGGAGCAATAAAAGTGGATATTGCATTAAATAAGGAAATATGTATGCTTGCTACCAAGGATTGTAGGGAACCAATGAAGAAAACAAAAATATAGTGCTTGGGTGAGAATAAATATTGTACAAATAGTCAAGCCCCTACAGAGACAGCTAGGATTTATTAACCTCTGTCATAGATATTCTGTCCCCATCCACAGAAAGTTACAGCGTATTTACTCGCTTGTAGTAGGTGTTCTCCAGGAACAGCAGGAATCAGTCCTCACATATGGGTGATGTCAGCATGTGGTAAACTCTCCGCAACTTTCAAACAAAGCCTTTGGGAGATCAACCACACATACATCGTTACCTTCCCACCCAAGGGAGCGATTTTCCCTCAGCAGAATGATATAGCTTAATCAAACAGCAAAGCAAAAATGCCATGGAGAGGAAGGAGGGCAGTAAGGACAGATTCCTGCTGTTTCCGGAGAACACCTGCTACAGGTGGGTAACTATGCTTTCTCCAGGAACAAGCTGGAAGTCAGTCCTCACATATGGGGACTCCCCAGCTACAGGCTACCGAAAAATAACTGTAAAATTCCAAAAATCGAATCGTGAATAGCAGCTGAAAAGCATTGAAAGGCCTCAAGTATTGGGATGCAACTCCAGCATCAGCGAGGGAATTGACTCTATCTGGTAGCCTGGACATACAGAAGGGTCAGAGGGAAGGGGTTGCACTAGTCTCCAAAGAGGGGCTAAAGAACGGCCCTGGCTGAAAGCACTTTCATGCCAGGAGTTCTCCTCAAGGCAGTAGTGAGCTGCAAAGATATGAACCAAGGACCATGTGGACGCTCAACAAATCTCCAGGAGGGAGACAGAGCATAAGTTAGCCACAGAGGCAGCCATCGCCCTAAATGTTATGGGTTGTCACATGACGCTCTAGAGAAAGACCAGCCTGCCCATAGGCAAAGGAAATGCAGTCAGCCACCCAGGCAGAAAGGATGCACTTGGAGACAGGCCACACCAAGCCTATTAGGGTCATAGGAAATGAACAGCTGAAAGGAGTGGTGATAAGCCTTTGTCTGATCAAGGCAGAAAGGCAAAGCCCATTTTGCAATCCAGGGCATGAAGAGAGGCTTCCTCTCTGTTCACGTTCAGCCGAGGAAAGAAGGTGGGGAAAACCACCTCCTGACTGAGACGGAAGAGGGAAACCACCTTAAGGAGAAACTTGAGGTCTGCGCGGAGGACCACCCTATTCCTATGAAATCTGGTATAAGAGGTGTCGGCCACCAGAAGTGCACTGAAGTGAGAGCCACTAGAAAGACAACCTTCCAGGAAGCCAATGGTTCGAAGGGAGGATCAATGAGTTTACCCAGAACCACATTCAAGTTCCACGCTACCACCAGCAGGTAAATGGGAGGCCACGAGAGCAAGAGGCCCTGCATGAAGCGGCCAATGAGAGGATGTACTGACAGGGAACGTCAGTCAACCATGTGATGGGTATGCCACTAGGACAATTCAGGTGCACTGTGACGGAATTGGACTTTAAACCAGCCCAGGAGAGGTGCAGAAGGTACTTCAGGATTACCTGCGCTGAACAGGAGAATGGGTTGAACCCTCTATCCACACACCAGACTGAAAACCTGTGCCATTTGAAGGCATGCGCACGCCTGGTGGAATCCCTGCAGGATGGCGAGGGTTATCCGCTCAGCATCCACGCTGTCAGCAATAACAACTGGAGATTGGGATGCAGAAGGGCCCCATTATACTGAGAGATCAGAACCAGGGCAAAACACAGGGGAATGCGTGGTGCCCAAGAAAGTCGGAGCAACAGAGGATACCATGGCTGCCAAGGCCAATGTGGGACGATAAAGATCACCTTAACCTTATCCGCTTGAACATTTAAGAGGGTTTTGGCCTCCAAGTGGGAGGGCGAGTAAGCATACAGCAGGTCCTTGCTCCACTGAAGAAGAAATGCATCAGCCACGAGGTGGTTCCAGCAAGGTATCCTAGAGCAGAACAGTGGCAGCTGAGTGTTGTGAGGGAAGGCGAAGAGGTCACCACTGGCGTGTCCCACTGCTGGAAGATTTCTCGTGCCACTAGTGGATTGAGGGTCCACTCATGAGGCTGCAGTCTGCCAGGACATTCTCCTGCCCTGGGAGGTAGATGACCCAGAAAAACATACACCACCAGTTTGCAAAGTTCCAGAGTCTGACTGTTTCCGAGTAGAGAAGGTATGATCTCGTGCCCCCATTTTGTTGATGTAGAACATTACCACTTGATTGTCCGTTTGAACAAGGACAACCTGATTTGCCAGATAGTGCTAGAAAACCCGCAGGGCATTCGCAACTGCTTGGAGTTTGAGGAGACTGATTTGGTGCGGGCTCTCCTCCTGTGACCAGAGACCTTGGGACTGAAGGCCATTCAATGAGCTTGGAGGCATCCATGGTGAGGATCTGTTGGTGCAGGGTATCCTGAAAAGGTAGCCCCAACAGAAGATAGCTTGGCTATCACCATCAGGCAAGGGAATAGGAGAAGGGCAGGGTGATCCGTACCCTGTCCACTGGGCTCAACACATGTGGAGACAGACCAAGGGTGTGACATGAACCGTTGAGGCCATATGCCCCAGGAGGCAGAGTATCCAACGAGCCAAGACCGTCGTACAGCTTTGGACCTGACCCACCAAGGCAGACAGGCACTGATCCCTATTGGACGGAAGAAAAACCTGGGCCAGAGTGATATCGAGGAGAGCTTTTATGAACTCCAGGCGCTAGATGGGCTGCAGGTGAGACATGGGGTAGACTATGAATTCTAAAATCTCCAGTAGCTGGATGGTGTTATGCAGCACCTGAGGGACCCTCCCTTTATTTTATTTATTTATTTATATTCTCTTATATACCGCGCTATTCTGCATCAGTGCGGTTTACATTGAACAAACTGAAATTACATTGAACAGGGCATTATAACTTGGAGATAACTATTTTACAGGGAACATGGGCTATGGAGGGTTAAGTGGCTTACCCAAGACCACAAGGAGCACCTGTGTGACTAGAAACCCCAGTCCTTCCGGCCCAAGGTTGCTGTCCTCTAGTGGGATTTGAACCCCCGACCTTCCAGCCTGAAGTACCTTGCCCCAACCACTAGGCCACTCCTCCACAATCAGCCAATTGTCAAGATAAGGGAAGATGAACACACATTGCAGGCACAGGAAGGCAGCAACTACCACTAGGTACTTTGTGAATGCCCTGGGAGCAGATGCCAGTCCGAATGGAAGGACCCGGTACTGGTAGTGGCACCTGCCGATGACAAAGCGGAGGTTCTGCCGGTGCAAGGGGTGGATCAGGATGTAGGTATAGGCATCTTTGAGATCCAAGGAGCATAGCCAGTCTCCCTGGTGGAGGAAAAGCAGCAACGTTCCAAGGGATACCATCTTGAACTTCTCCCTCACCAGAAGCGGTTGAGATCCCTCAGCTCTAAAATGGGGCGGAAGCCTGTTTTCTTCAGAACCAGAAAGTAGCGGGAGTAGAACTCTGTGCCCTTTGAGGTAACAAGATGAGCTCCACTGCCTTATCAGTGAGAAGAGCCATGAGCTACCTTTGAAGGCGGTCTCAATGGAGGAGATCCAGAGGGAGTTCCCCCGGAAAGTATAGTGGGGGCGTCTGATAAAAGTGAAGGAGGTAACCCTGCTTTACCACCAGAAGAGCCCAAGCATCAGTGGTTATGCTGGGCCACTGGTGGGCAAAGAAGGTGAGATGTACCTTTGTGTACTGCAGCTGCTGACCTCCCGTGGGAAGACTATGCCTGGGATTCAAACCCTCACCCAACAGTCTGCAGCAGAGGCACAGTTTAGGGGCCTTATGTCTAAAAACATAAGAAATGCCATACTGGGTCAGACCAAAGTCCATTAAGCCCAGTATTCTGTTTCCAACAGTGGCCAATGAAGGTCAGAAGTACCTGTCAGGTTCCCAAAAAGGTACATAGGTTCCACAATGTTTGTCCTGGGATAAGCAGTGGATTTCCCAGGTCCTCCTTTATTAATAGTTTATGGACCTTTCCTCCAGTAACTTGTCCAAACCTTTTTTAAACCCAGCAACACTAACAGCTTTTACTATATCCTCTGGTAACAAATTCTGGAGTTTGATTACGCATTGACTATAAAAATATCTTCTCTTATTAGTCTTAAATGGGCTACATTGTAGCTTCATTGCATGTCCCTTAGTTTTTCTACTTTTTGATGGTGTAAACAACTTATCTAGGTTTATTTGTTCTACTCCATCAATTTATAAACCTCTATCATATATCCCGTCAGCCTTCTCTTTTCAAGTTGAAGAGCGCTAACCCTATAAGCCTTTTCTCATAGAGATATCCTTCCATCCCCTTTACCATTTTGGTGACCAAAATTGCACACAATATTCAAGGTGCGGTCGCACCATGGAACGATACAGAGGCAATATAATATCCTTGGTTTTACGAGGGCACTGCCCCTGGCCCTTGGTTGGCTGCCCTTGTGGGGGAGCTTGAGAGGACTGATAGGCCTGATGTTGGGGGTATGTTCAGTAGACCTTCTTCTTCGGGTAGAAGGACTTTTTCCCTGAAGCCTTCCATCGGGAAGGATCAGAGGTCTTTCAAGAGAGTCTGGTTCTGGTCATTAACTCAGTCTCCAACTCGGCAGCCTTGTCCGTCATGGGCTTGCCAGAGATTCTCCCCCTGGTATGGAACATTGACCTACTTGTCTTGGACCCATTGCTCCAGTCTGAGGACTGTAGCCATGCCAGGCTGCAGGCACTAATGCCCACCACAGTCATTCTATCCACAGACTCAAAGCTGTCATAGGCTGCTCAAGTTACATACTTGGAGCACTCCTTGACCGTGGACACCAGAATCCTGAAGCACTAGAGGTGTTAATCTGACAGCCCAGCTGAGAACCTGGTGAGCTGCTTTGCTAGGTCTCTCAGGTACATGCCCATGTACAGCTGGTAAGATTGGATATGGGCCATGAGCATCGAGCCCTGGAAACGCTTCCTAGCAAAGCCATCCAGGGTGCGGGCCTCCCTACCTGGGAACAATGAGAAGTGCATCTTCTAGCTTTTGATCTGGCGCATGACCTACTCCATCACCATGGAGTTGTGCGGTAGTTAAGTTTTTTCGAAACCAGGCTCTTGCGGACCTGATACATGGAATCGAGCCACTTGCTCACAATGAGAACCATAACCGGGGTTTTCTACATCCTGAAAAGGAGGTGCTCCAAGATGGGAGACACTGGCACCATTATGGCCTTCTTGTGAGGGGAATCATACTGAAGAATGTCCAAATCCTCTGCTTGAGGCTCCTCCTCTGCCTTGATGGTGAAGGCGAGGGCCTTGCCCATGTCCCAAAGTCCAGGAAGGAGAGGTCCTTGGGCGGGGACCTCTGACACTCCTGAGGATGAGAGGGGTCTGACAGAACATTCCAATGCCGAATGGTATTGGGAGACTCATCGCCTGCCTCCCATTCCGAATTCGAATTAGAAGGGAGCTTGAAGCATCAGTGGGAATCGTGCTGGTGCGTGTTCAAGGGTTGAGGATGGTAGCTGGGATCCCTGATGCTCTGAGCCAGAGGCACTCAGGGAGAGACTCAGGTCACTGACCAAGAACAGGGGTGGCCTTTGGAATCAGCCTACAGGACATGCCGCTCCTGAACAGGGCTGGACATCTCCGATGAGACCACTGTGGTGGAAAGGCCAGTCGCCAGCCTCGCAGAACTGGAGGTAACCAGAACTGGGGTCTGCTGTCACACCAGAAAGGCAGCAAGGGTATCAGGCCTGATGCTGGTTCCTTCGGTGGGTACTCACCAATGGTGATCGCCCCAACGATCCAGTGGCGATCCTTTGAGGAGGTGGCAGCCTCCTCCCACTGGGGCAGCTTCGAGGGCTGGTCCCAGCCCTCGCCCTCAGAGTCTCATCGAGGGCTGTGGTGCCAATGCCCCTGGGTCTTACCCGCAGGACTGACATCACCCCAGGATGAGGATTTGGATGAGATCTTGTCCTTCCACAGACAGTGGCCAGTCCAGTGCTCTGCAACCTCGGGGCTCCAAGTGAGTTCATTCACCCGCTGCTCAGGTCTGATGCCTCAGTAGCTGCCCCCAAGGGCATTGATTCCAAAGCTGACAATGGAACCAAGGCTGAGGCATTGAGGCCAAACAATGCCTTCTTCTGCCTTTCACTATTCCTATGCCCCTTGCTCATCATCTGGAGACAGTGCGGGCATCATGTTCGGCCCCAAGACATTGAAGGCAACAATTGTGTTGGTCCATGATGGACATGGTCCTGCTACAATTGGCGCACTTCTTAAAACCACTAATCAAAGACATAGTGGGAAAGACAGCCCCCATGAGATCAAATTCCAATGTCCTGATTAGTAGGGCATGAGAAAAAAATCCCACAAACCGAAGATAGGAGAGAAGAAAAAAGTACCTAAAAAACGCAATGCCAAGGTAACTATGGGTCCAGAATCGCGAGGTGATGGCACACGATCAAGAAAAAAGAGCAAGAAAAAACAAGTATGCACCAGAGTGAACGTCAACTTTTCCAAGGTGCAAATGGTATATCTGGTGGGCTCTGCAGAAAAATGAGGGAAAATGGCTCCCTTGAGCAGGAAGATGACCATGCATGCATGGTGGATCTCCCAAAGACTTTCTTTGAAAGCTGGGGAGAGTTTACTGCACATGCTTTCTCGGTGCCGTCATCCATATGTGAGGACTGACTTCCTGCTTGTTCCAGAGAACTCCTTGATTCAGCAGTAAACCAGCCTTCTACACGGATTGCTGGTAGATCAGATAATCCAAGGGTGAACAGGATAATCAATGCTCAAACATGGGTGATGTTATCTGGCGGAGCCTGGATCAGAGACATTTGCAAGCTCTTACAAGTGTAATGCACCATGCATGTGAAAGACGTCTTGCATTAGCATTGTCATGCAGGATTATCTCAGTTCCTGTTTTGACACAGAGCTCACTGGATGTGTTTTACATCTTCTCAGCTTTACATGAGGTCATGAGTACTTTTTAAAAGTGTTTTTCCTTTGTGTCTTCATCAACATCAGTTCTCAGGGAGATTCAGCTGGATCCTGGAGTCCATGGCAGTACATGAAGGCATAGTAGTGATGCCATATGCCAAGACATTGAAGGGTATTGGCATTACTGTCACTCCAGTTTCCATCATTAGTGCATCGGTGGTGAGGCAGAAAGCCTCAAGGCAGCACTGGCCTGCACTGGAATCTAGGCCCCAATAGGCACTCACATAGACTTTGTCTCTAGCTAGGTGTACATTCAGACCTCTCCTACAAAACATTTTTCTGATACAGATTCTGAACAGTCCTGGAGATAAGTTTAGAGATCTGAAGTCTACTCTGATCCGATAGAGTCTACAGGCCTCTCCTCAGAAGCATCAGCTCCACAAGAGAAGAATAGCAGTAAGCTGGGAACCTGTGAAGCTCAGGCTCAAATTCAATTGATGCATTTTGTGGCCTTGGGCAAGTTACTTAACCTTCCATTGCCTCAAGTACAAACTCTCCCCAGGGACAAGGAACCTAGGGTACCTGAATGCAACTTGCCTCGAACTACTACCAAAAAGGCATGAGCTAACTACAAAAAAAGAAAATTTACATCATTGGGGGTCTCCTTCATAATAGGTGCTCAGTATAAGAGACTTGGGGAGGCTAAGCCTTCCCAGCCCCAAACCCGGGAGGGCCCAAAATGTCTGACAGTGTCAGGCAGCACTGAGTCAGCTTGCCCTGCCTAATGACTGCCTGAGCCAAGTGAATGCCAACAAAGTGCTCATTCCAAATCCTCAGTCTCCGCAACCCAATCCCTGCAACTCTCCCCCCACGCAACACTGCCCAGCACTACCAGCCTATCATGACTATTATCACATGATGCAAACTCTGGGAGCCTCAGCATGGTACTGATCTATCTAATGAAAGCTCTTTTTGAGTCCCTAGACTCAAGTGAGCTGAAGTACCTGACCTGGAACACTTTGCCTTAGTGACTTAGTCACCTTGTACAAGAGTTTGATATACATGTATCCTAAATTCCTGCCTAAGGTATTCCCAGATTTCCACCTTAACTAATCACCTTTCCAACATTTTTGTTCCATGCCACATGCCCATGAAGGTATTTTGCAAGGTATGGATTGCAAAAGAGACTTAGCCTTCTATTGGAAGAGAAAAAAAGCACTTAGAAAGTCTACCCAACCTTTTGTTTTTTTTACCTCAATAAACCTGGGGCTTGTTGTAGCCAGGCACAAACTGAACAGGGCTGGATTTAAGATGTTTGTGTCAATAGGTAGGGCCAGCGAGAGGTGGAAAGGGGAGGTTTCTCCCCAGGGATCAGAGAGTACAGTCCTAAAGTAAACAGAGTCAGGCTCTTGTATAGCCAGATATTTGCTGCCTTCAACATTTGGTACCCTAGATAGTTGCCTATGTTGCCCATGCCTACATTCATGCCTGACTCCACCTAATTGCATTTCTTATACTTATGCCCACATGGACATGACCCTGGAAGGGCTTTTCAAGGTTCATAATGTCAAAGACATGGCAGTATTAGTGACCCACCTGGCATCACCCTCCATGTAATAGATCTAAAAGGCTGAAACATGGATTTTTATCCACACATTCACATCACATTTTTGTTTGGAGAGGGATTCCCAGAGCAAAGGTAAGTTTAGTCATTCCTGTGGAATCTGTCTGAGATTTAGAGCCTATAGGGCTTATGTTTATTTCAAGGTTGCCTTTATTTAAAAAAATACAAAAAAGGCTTGTTGCCAGCAAACCAAATTGTTTCTTTATTGTCACTATGTTTTTTTTCTTTCCCCTTTTTAATAAACGCAAACTGTTGCTAGGGATTCCCATATCTGCAGACCAACTATCCCACTTGTCCTCAAAGAAGACAAAGTTGCTTACCTGTAATAGGTGTTCTCCAAGGACAGCAGGATATCAATCCTCACAGAGCCCATTTGTTTCCCCTATGAGCTGGCTTCTCCTAATAATATCTATTTACAAAGCTGAAGTGGTTCCACACAATGATGGCAGCATGGGAAGACCCACACACCCGTAGGTCACCAATCCAGGAAACTCATGGGAGCATATTTACTAAGCCACATTAGGCTTTTGTAGCTAATGCGTTAGCTGCAAATCCTATGTGGTATCTGTTGGGGGCATGTATAGTATTTTTCCAGGAGATACCACACTGAAAATGCAGACAGTGAGGCATGGTAACACCGTATATGCAGCTAACGCCACTGATTGCCTCCCCCCATATTGTCCATTGCTCAGAGTATGCTCTGTATTCTGTTGGTCAATCTCATTGCAGTTGTTACAAGTAACTTTATGTGAAAAATGGTTAAAATCTGTTTCCAAGACTGAAGTTACTGTACCTGTGGTATTAAAGCAATAAACTCCAGAATTAATTGCTGTTTTCTCAGTGTAGTAGAAGAATCCTGTGCATGAAAATGATGATTCAGGTCCTATTATTTTGCCAACTGCAGTCCAGCCGTGCCTTCAAAAAAGGAATCTGCTTACAAGAAAAATCCTGATGCTTTTAGAGGACACATAATCTAAACAAAGAGTTTCTTCCTCTCAAAGTGCAGTGAGGCACCTTCCGTTCTGAGAATTGCCTATAAATTCCAAATTTCAATCCTACAGCAAAGAACAAAACCCTGAGATGCTTTACATGCACATTTGAGAATAATCTGGCTTCTAAAAATTAGTATTGAAGAAAGTTGAAAGGAGGAAACATATATGTATTATCTACTGGATATATAGCATAGTTACTCACCTATAGCAGATGTTCTCCATGGACAAGCAGGCAGTAAGTCCTCACGTATGAGACTCCCAAGCTACAGGCTACCGAAAACCGAGGAAGCCAAAAACCCAACCGAAGCAACAATACTGGAAAACCGGAACAAACAGTGAAGGTAGTCCTCCCAGGGGATTCAACTGATTCAGTGCCCCTAGCACTCATTGATACTGAGAGGACACTTTTTAGGTAGACTGGAAGGACAGAAAGACTGGTGGGAAGGAGTTGAACCAAAGTCCCAAACAGACGCCAGTGTATGGCTTGGCCGAAGTTGCTGTCACATCGGGAATCCCCATCCAGACAGCAGTGAGCTGTGAAAGTGTGGACAAAAGACCATGATGCAGCCCTGCAAATCTCCTCCGTGGAGAAAGAGTGCAAGTTGGCCATGGCTCGAACATTGTGAGCCGTGACATGACCATCAAGGCTCAGGCCTGCCTGGGAATAAGCAAAAACGATACAGTCTGCCAGCCAAATGGACAGCGTAGCAGCCAGCTTGCTGGGGTCAAAGGAGATGAACAGCTGGGTGGGTCACCGGTGCGCCTTCGTCCGCTCAAGATAAAAGGCTAGGGTGGACTTGCAGTCTAGCATGTGCAGCGCAGCCTCCCCACAGTTGGTGTGAGGACTGGAAAAGAAGGTGGGCAGAATGACCGATTGATTGAGGTGGAAAGAGGAAACCATCTTAGGCAAGAAAAATGGATGGATTCACAAAACTACCCTAATCTGATGGAACCTGGTGTATGGTGCATGAGCCACCAAGGCATAGAGCTCACTGACAGGGTGTGCCAAAATGACTGCTATTAGACATTTCAGAGGGCAGGAAGCAAAGCAGCTCTAAGGGAACTGACAAGAGCTGCGCCAGAACCACATTAAGGTCCCAAGTCACTGGCAGGGGCTTGATTGGTGGTTTAAAGAGGAATAAGCCCCGCATGAAGCGAGTCGTCAGGGGTTATTTATTTTATTTATTTAAACAGACTTGGTATACCGCTTTATCATGAAATCAAAGCGGTTGGCACAGCAAACAATCAATGAAGGGTGAGTTGTCATTAGCATGCAGTGGAAGAATTGACACAGTGTGCTGAGTGAGTGAGTGTGGTCAATTTTGATGTGAGCTATATACATTGTGCGCTTAAGATACATATTTACAGGGATGGCTTCGTTATCTTAATGTTTGTTTAAGAGTCATTCTGTGAGGTCCTTGAAATGGTCTATGAATAGTTCAGTTTTAAGCAGCTTTCTGAATTCTTTGATGTTGTTTGTTGCTCTGAGGTGGTCAGGGAGAGAGTTCCATATGGCGGGGGCTGCTAGGGTGAAAGCTCGTTTTGATGTGGTTTGGTTTGTTCTGGTGAAGTCCTTTGGGGTTCTGATGTTGTTCGATGTTCCCTTTCTTCTTGGTCTTTTGCTGTTGTCAGTTGTTATGAGTTGTTGTTATGAGATGAGATTGACTTCCCCTCCGAGCCGTGATGGTAGGGCTTCAACAAGGTCTTCGCTATAAGCAAGATCGGGGGATATGCGTAAAACAGACTCGCCCCACCAATGGAGGAGGAAGGCATCCGGAGTCAGCTGGCAGCTGCAAGTCATCTTGAAGCAGAATTGATATACCTGGGTGTTGTGCGACGTGGCAAAGAGATCTATCATGGGAGTACCCCACTCCAGAAAGATCCAGTCCACTACCCTCCTTTGAAGATCCACTAGTGCGGCTGGAGGACCTGGCTCAGGAGATTTGCCAGGGCATTAAACTCCGCAGGCAGGTAGGTCAACCATAGCTCCATCCCATGGGCAGTCGCGAACTTGTACAAGTGAACCGCTTCCCAGCACAGGAGGTATGATCCCATGCCTTCCTGCTTGTTGATATAGAACAACACCACCTGATTATCTGTTTGAATCAGGACAATCTTGTTGACCAGGTTCATCTGGAAAGCTCGGAGGGCATTTGCTATGGCTCGGAACTCAAGGAAGTTTATCTAGTGCAGGCTCTCCTGCTTGAACCAATGGCCTCTTGTGCACAGGCCATTCGGGGGAGCTCCCCAGCCAAGTTTGATTCATCCGTGGTTAGCGAACTCTGGGGCATCGACATCTGAAAGGGGAAACCCCGGAGCAGTTTCTGCAGCTCCAACCACCAATGTAGGATTGCACTAGGGCTGCGGTGACTGCCACCCAGTCCTGGAGGAGGCTAGTGGCTTGTTTCCACTATGTGTTCAGAGTCCACTAAGACAACCTCATACAGAGATGAGCCAGCAGAGTGATGTGTACAGTCAAGGCCATGTGGCCAAGCATCTTCAGAATCCCTCATGCTGCTGTGTGGTGCTTCCTCTGGACGTCACCCACAACCAGGACCAGCCCATCCATTGAGTGAGAATGTTGTACACACAGGGCCCTGTGTGAACTTCATTCTTCAGGGTTTGCAGGGCTAGCTTCAGAGGGAGCCAGGGACGCCAGAGGCCCCGGCTCGCCTCTGCACAGCGCTGGAGTGAAGAGCAGAATGCACATTCATGTGAAACCTACTAAGTGCCAAGAAACAGGACGTGACTTTTAACCTTTCCCTGCACTCAGTGGGCTTCAAGAAAACACAGTGCGAGTGAAGGAGCATGCTGCTCTTCACTCCAGTGCTGTGCAGAAATGAGCTGGGGCCTCTAGCATCCTCGGCTCCCTCATAAGCCACTCAGACAGGCGCAGAGCTCTTCAGGGTGGGGGTGGGGGTGAGGGCTAGGATAGGACTGAAAATGGCTGTGGGGGGCTAGGAATGGAAATGGGCTGATGAGAGCAAGGATAGATGGAAATGGGTTGATGCAGGGCTTGTACTGGAAATGGGCTGATGGGAAGCTGGGATAGGACTACAAGGATAGATAGGAAATGGGCTGATAGGGGGGCTAGGAATGGAAATGGGCTGATGGGAGCTAAGATAGGACTGAAAATGGCTACTGGGGGGGCTTGGACTGGAAATGGGCTAATGGAGGGCTAGGATAGAACTGGAAATGGCTGAAGGGGGGCTAGGGTTGAAAATGGGCTGATGGGGGAGCTTGGATGGACATTGGCTGATGGGGAATAGGATAGGACTGGAAATGGCTAATGGTGGGACTAGGAATGGAAATGGGCTGATGGGGGACTAGGAATGGAAATGGGCTGATGGGGGGCTAGGACTGGAAATGGGCTGATGGGGGGCTAGGACTGGAAATGGCTGATGGGAGGCTGGGATAGGACTGGAAATGGCTGATGGGGGGCTAGGATTGGAAATGGGCTAGGATAGGACTGGAAATGACTGATGGTGGAGCTAGGAATGGAAATGAACTGATGGGGGGGCTAGGAATGGAAATGGGGGGGCTGGGATAGGACTAGAAATGGCTGATGGGAGGCTAGGATTGGAAATGAGCTGATGCGGAGGGATGGGAGAATAGGACTTGAAGGCAGCAGATGATGCGTGGGGCTAGAACTAGAAGAGAACTAGATGTTGTGGGAGGACTGGGGCAGTGAGGATGGAGAGGGGAAAATATATTTTGTGTGGGAGGAAAGAAAAATCTACGATTGGCCAGGTATTGAAAGAGTAAATAGGGATTGAGAATAGAAGGGTGAAATCTGAGTGGATGAAAAGGAAATAAACATCTCCCCCCCCCCCCCCCACATCCAAAGGAAATAAACAAAGAAATGGAGGAAAGAGCAAAAGGGAAAGATAAGTATGTTAGAGCAGATGTAGAGAGAGAATGGAAAAAAACTAGAAGAGAGAAGAAAGGACAAATGGACAGCAGACAACGGATAGTTAGCTAAAGACATGAAGAAACCAGAAGAAAGTGACTGGAGCAATTGCAACTGAAAAATAAAATGCCCATTAAGAACAAAAGGTAGAAAAATACTTTTTTATTTTGAATTTATTAACTGGAATATGTCAGCTCTGGGAAATGTGCATTGCTAACGTCTTTGCGATATTGTTTAGTACAAGAGGAAATTAATGTACAGTTTTATTTCTTCAGTTTTGTTGTACATTCCAAGTTTGGCTTTTGGGGTTCTCAGTTTAATTATTGTCTTTCTATTTCTAAATTGTGATCCCTTGCTTGGTGACAGTCTACTTTCTGCATGTGTAACTGAGCTGAGGCATTCTGTTTATGTAGTTTCTATTTGACAGTGCCACTTGTTCTCTTTCCCCAGTAGGAGATGTATTGGTATTCTCTGAGATGTATTGGTTTAATATTTGCAGTGTTGCCTTTTTGATAGGTAGGGTTTGGTGTTTTTTGAGTCCTGGCAGTGCTGTTATGATACGGTGGTTTTGCTAGGGGATCTAAATGATCAGTGTTTATAGTACTTCCTGATGTGCCTGGCGGTTGGCACTGGAGTATAGTAATGTAAAAATCTGATAGTCTTTCTTTATCCAGACACTCATTAAGAGGCATGTTTACTAAAAGTTAGCACACATTAATATTATGCAAATGAGGCCCCGCAAAGAGTCTCCGCACATGATCTGCACCCCCCTTGGGCCACCCCTGCCTACAACTTCTGTTAGCCGCTGCATGTGATCCATTGGGAAAAAGGCCCGGGTTCGAGTTATATCAAGGAAGGCCCTGATGAACTCCAGCTGCTGAGAGGGCTTGAGGTGTGAAATGGGATAGCTGACCACGAACCCCAGAAGCTCAAGCACCTGAATGGTGAGGTGAGCTGAATGCCAACTCCATCCAAGCAGGAACTCTGGATGAACCAGATGTCTAAGTAGGGGAAGATGAAGACCCCCAGGATGCGGAGATAAGAGACTACTGTCAGCATACATTTCATGCAGCTTTGGACTCTGGTGACTTCAGTCTCCAAAGGTAACAGGACAGTTTACAAGATGAGATTAACTCTGACCCCCTGGTGATTTCAGGCTCTAAGGCCTGTCTGAAGCCCCTCCTTGCTAAATCAAGAATGGCAGACCTTAAAGGGAGTGGCTAGCAGACCTCAAGGGGAAGGGCTGGAGAGGATTCAATTCACTATATAAGACAGAAACACTTCCCCTCTCTCTCTTTTTCACCATTCATCGGAGATGAAGGACAGGAGGCTCTGATAATCAATTCTCTTCACCCCTCCCCCGCTCTCTCTCTCTCTTCTACTACACCTTGCCATGAGGCTCTGCCACATGTTCTTGCTCTCTTCCTTCCACCATTCATCGGACATGAAGGACAGGAGGCTCTGATAATCAATTCCCTTCACCCCTCCCCGCTCTCTCTCTCTCTCTACACCTTGCCATGAGGCTCTGAGCCACATGTTCGGGCCTATCTCTCTCTCTTACACTTCACACATGCACATGCACACACATGCACACACAGATTCAGTGATGCACACTGAAACAGCTCTGTAACAATCACTATATACTTCTGTTCAATACCTATGTATTAAGCCTATTTCTACATAAGAAACCTTTCTCCAAGCCACACCTGTTTGGTTGTTTTATTACAAGCCCCACTGCCTCTGTGAAGTGAAATGAACCCAGGACCTACAGAAGAATAACTGACCAAATCTTACATCTTTATGGGGACTCGTCTCTCGGATTTCACAGCAGACTTCCAGTTGGGTACAACTACCACTGCGAGGTATTTCGTGAAGACCCTGGGAGCCGATGTGAGAACAAATGGAAGCACTCAGTACAGGTAATGCTGACCCCTCAGAACAAACCAGAGGTATTTTCTGGTGGAACAGGATGCGTGTATATGCATCCTTAAGATCCAGGAAGAGTAGTCAACCATCCTTGAGGAGATCAGGGAACAGCATCTCTAGCGAGGTCATCTTAAACTTTTCCCACACTAAGAAGCAGTTGAAGTTCTGAAGGTCCAGAATAGACTGGAACACCCCCACCCCCCATCCTTTTGGGACTAGGAAGTACCTGGAATATAAGCCTCACCCAATCTAAGCTGGAGGCATCGGCTCAATGGCAAGCTCAGTCAGAAGGGAGGAGACCACCTCCTCTATCATGCTGTAATGTAGCAACTTCAGAAGATACTCCCTGTGGGGGGAGTGGGGTGGCAACTAGGTAAAGTGTAGCATGTACCCACTTCAGAATATCTGCAGAACCCAAGCATGCAAGGTGATGAGAGGACACCTGTGGGTGAAGTGGATGAGTCTCCCCCCCCCACACACACACACTTGAGGGGGGATCCCTGTGGGCACTGACAGACTGGCTATGTTCTTGAGGAATCAGTCAGAAAGTCTGCCCTTGGCTTTGGCTGAGGGGCAGGCTGGTCTTTCTGAAGCTTCTCCCACCACTGCTGATGTGGGACCTGCATCTTCAGCTGAGCACTTTGATGGCTTTGGGAGTATTGGCGCTTGCATTGGTCTTTTTGCCCTGGTATTTCTTGCATGAGAGATCAGCGGTCTTTCTCGAGAGCTTGGAGAGGGTCACGTGCTCCTTCTCAAATCGCACCCACGTTTTCCTCCACCAGCTTCCCAAAGAGGTTCTCACCTTGGCAAGGCACATCTGCCAGCTTGTCTTGGACCCAGTGTTTGAGGTCCAAGGACTGGAGTCAAGCAAGATGGTGCGCTCCAATGCCCACAGCTACAACCTTGTGAGCTGACTCAAAGGCAGACCATGTATTTTGAGCAATCCTTGCCATGACCCACCAGGGCTCGGAAGGAATCAAGGTGCTCCGAGGGGATGAGGAAGCCAAACTCAGCCAGGTCCATCATGATGTCCCTTAAGGAACATACTCATGTATAGTGTCATGAGGTGCAGAGATCAGAGCCCGCGGAGACAGGAGATTTGGATCAGAATAAAGCTAACTTTGACAGTTCAGAAATAAACATGGAGGAGGGTTGGCATAGAAACTGTACACAAACCAATTCACGTAGTGCTAGGGAACGCCCAAACCAAAAGCTACCTCGTGGCTCATCAAGAGATAGGGGACAGCTGATAGGGGGCGGAGCCCAAACAAATACCAAATGCAACACGCTTAAAAATCCCTTACCGGAGAGAAGAGGCAGGGCAGCAAACACAGAGAGAGCAGCAAACACAGAGAGGGCAGCAAACACAGAGAGGGCAGCGAGAACAGGGAGAACAGCAAGCACAGGAAGTCCCAGTCGTAGGAGAAGCCTTGAGAGAGAAAGCTTCAACGAGGAAGGAAGCTTTGAGAGACATGCTGACCAGAGGAGACTGGTAGAACGGTGCTGCGCTGTGAAGCCCAAGGGAGACTGCCTGGAAGAGCAATACACGGCTGACCATTGCACCGGAGAGCTCTGCTGTCGTGGAAGCAGAGAGAATTGCTCTGAAGCCCAGTTAAGGCAATTCCAGCCTTACAGCTCAAGGTACCCAGCAAGAGAGGATTATTTTCCTGAGGCTAATTTGTTGCCCAAAAGAAAAGCTAAGCAAACACGAAGGGAAGAGTTTTTCCCCGTGCAAAGTTGTGCTCAAGGGAGGAAGCTTGGAAGAAACTTGTTAGAAGGTAGGAGTATTCTCCCTAATAGCAGGTAAGAAGAGTATAGCCAAATTCCCTGCACTTACCAGGAACTCTGTGACTCAGTTGAGAGAAACAGCAGCAATTACGGTAAATACCCATACTCCTCTAAGCTGTTGAGGGAAGGAAATACCTTAGGCTATAGAGAGGAACCGGGCAGGCAAGATAAAGGTTTCAGCCCACGGGAAACTAGTCAAGACATTGAACACATGCAGTGTGATTTTTATGAGGACCCGGACACTGAGGTATTTATGGATTGTACATATACTTTTTCTGACAGCATACAATCTTTGTGTTAAAGTGCTACAGGGGCTGTTTCACAGGAGAAAACAGACAAAAGGAATTTTGGGAAAGAAACTGTTTTCTTTGCATTTTCATTTCTTTTTGGCTGAAGATAAGCATTGCCTGAGTTCAAGTTAATTCTTTGTTTGTAGTTCCAGACGCATGGTCTTTGTGCTACCTTGTTTTCATGGTTTAAGAATCCAACCCTGGGAAGGGAAATAAATCCTATTTGACCTTATCACTCTGACTGCAACTACTTATTTCTACTGGCTGTGGAACTACAGTACCCAGAAGGCTCTGCTAAGCCTCATTATAATATTCCACAGTTATCAAGGAACTTTACCTCGCTCACTTTTCTTCATGCCCATGGCCTCTGGGAGGGTGAGCGGGCGACAATAGTTGGTATGAGAGGATCCTGGCCATCAGCATGGAGCCCTGGAAACATCTCCTAGTGAAGGAATCAAGGTTCCTGGCTTCCTTGCCCAGAGAAATTGAGAAATGGGTCTTGGTACTCTTAATCCACTTCATGGCAGACTCCACTACCAAGGAGTTATGGGGCAGCTGAGGCTTCTCGAAGCCCGCGGCCTTCTGGACCCGATACATAGAATCCAGCCACCGGGTGATGGCAGGTACCATGAGAGGGTTCTCCCACATTCTCAACTGCAGCCTCTGCAAGATTTGGTGCATGGGCACCGTGACTGCCTCCTTGAGAGCCGAAGGATATTGGATGAGCTCTAACTCCTCCATCCTCAGTTCAACCTCAAACTCCAGTGAGAAGGGGGTGGACTTGGCCATATCCCTGACAAAGTCTTGGAAAGACATGTCTTCTGGGAAAGACTTCCTTTGCTTGTATGGAGTGGAGGGATCCAAAGGCAAGTCTGGAGACCCCCAGTCAAATGCCATCGACACTTCCTCAGTCTCCCATCCCTAGGAGTCCAAAATGAAGTCAAAGTAGCATCTGGTTTCCTCGCGACACTGTCTCTAATCAGGTGGTGAAACTGAGCATCGGTGGGATCAATGGTGTACTGAGTGGGGATGCTGGTACAACGGGGCATCAGAACACGAGACACTAGACAAGAAGATGACCGTGGGAACTGGCGTTGATTCAGATCACCAACCCAATGCCTCAGGAGGGAACACATTGGTCTCGAGGATGGGCTGGTCAAAGTTTGGTGACAATGGCAGTGGCATTGAGGGCCAGCTTTCTGCATGGCTAGCACTGCTGTCATGTGAGTCTTGAGAGCTTGAAGACATTTCTCCAGCACTGCCATCTCCAAAGGCATTGAGGCCAGGATGACAACTTTGGCCACTGACTCTGGCACCTGTAAAAGGGACTCCACGATGGGAGGTTCATCGAGAGACAGCTGGTGGCCCTCCAGGGCATTGGGAGTCTATTTCTCCCACTGAGGCAGCTTATCGGACCACTCCTGGCCATCTCTCTCGATGTCACATTGAGAAGAGCTCCGATGCCGATGCACATGGCTCGGCCCAGTGCTCAGACGCCCTCTTCATCATTGTTGATGATGGATGCTTCCTCGGTTCCAACCAGAGGTCAATGGAGAGTCTCTGCTTCATGGCACCATGGCTCCAAATGCACTCAGACACCTCTCGATGATGACACATCAGCAGAGACCCACATGGGTGTTGATACCAGTGCCAAGGATGCTGAATCTAATAGCCTGAAGAAAGACTTCCTCTGCTTCTCCAAGCCCTTTAGGCCCTTCCTCATTATCTGCAGGCACAGACTGCACGAGGCGGGCTGGTGGTCGGGTCCAAGGTACTGCAGGCACCAATTATGCCTGTTGGTGATGAAATGGTCCATGCCTACTTGGTGCATTTTTTAAAGCTGTTGGCTAGCGTGGACATGTCCGGGAACATGGCTGTAGCAAGGTCAAACAGCTCAATGTCGCCAGCCACAGGAAAAATCGCAAAGAGAGAAAAAATTTGAGAGAAAGGTAAAAAAACACCAAAAACAAAGGGACATCGGCCCTAAAGCCAAGGCAACAGACGAGAGGCAGTACGACAAGGAAAGAAAGCAACCCACAAGGGGATCAAAAAAATCTAACTTTTTCCACTGATGGCTAGAACACGTCCTAAGGGCTCTGTAGAAAAATAAGACTAGAGAGAAGATGGTGCCGTGACATGTGGGAAGGCAGGTGCGCATGTACGGTGGAGCCTCCCACAAGGGCTCCATCAGGGACATCACCCATACATGAGAATTTACTTCCTGCTTGTCCACGGAGAACCTGTGTTTCTACTTCCTGTAACACAGAAAATCAAAGCTCTCATTCATACTAAACAATGTTTCTCCAAACTTTCCCAGGCAATAGGGCAGGATTACTCATTTGGAAATCAATGTCCTACAGCACCATGAGGTGCCAAGAAAGCCCATAAACTACACCCCCTTTTCCATATAATGTGTTCTCGTGACAGAAGATTAAACCTCAATAAGTGAGATTAATCAAAGAGAATCCAGAAGGGGCAGATGTTACTGTATGAATTTAGATTAATTTAAATCTAATTTAAGAATCTGCTATTGGTTAATTACAAAAAAAGAAGACATTTTCAAACTGTGATTACACATGCAGCTGACTTTAGGCCTTGCTTAGCATGATGCGTGTTAGTAATTAGGACAATGTCATTTTGCCAGGTTATGGGCCCAGATCTCAATTTAATTCCTAGATTGTTGGAAATGGAAATAACTATTTCACATGTACAAGATGATCTGTGTCTTTCATGCAGCAGATAAAACAAAGACCAGAGACTCACCTGCAAGACTGAAACCCATCTTTGACAGCTGCTTCCATGTCATTGACACTCGCTAGTTCCCCCCCTCTGTTCCTGCAGGCAGCCTCAGCCGTGTAATAGTTAAATGGGTACTGGTTTATGGCACTTGGGGATAAGAGCTGAAAGATGTCTTTGGAAAAAGAAAAGGCAGTTACCTAACCACATGTGTATTTGAGAAGTCATCTTTCAGTTGTAAGCATTAAATCTTTTTGTTTCTCCTAAATGATAGCATGGGAAAGAGGTAACCTGCATGCATTGGGAATTACTACCCTTATCACCTTTCTGGACAGATTAGAAGAGCTATTCCAGTCTTAATCTGCCATCTTCTGCTGTTGATATGTTAAATCATTGCCATAAATATTATAATTAGCTTCACAAAGAGATTAAGGTCACTTTTGGAAAGTAGATCATTCACAGACTATTTAATGGAATAGTCAATGTTTCCGTAAACTGAGGATGCTGGAAACTGGAAGGGTGTGACGGTAGATGTCCTTCTCAGACACGTTCCATAAGCACCTACTGCTTGTCACTAGCAAGGATGAGATGTTGTGCATATCCAGACTGCAGGTCAACTGAAGGATTCTTACTGTATTTGTTTTCTGTATAGGCACTGGCCATACTGTCCTGAGGAAATGAACATAAGAACATAAGATATGCCATACTGGGTTAGACTAAGTTCCATCAAGCCCAGTATCCTGTTTCCAACAGTGGCCAATCTAGGTCATACATACCTAGCAGTTTCCCCAAAAGACACAGGTTCCACAATGCTTGTATTGGGTCAAGCATTGATATCCTGGGTCCCTTCTTAATAATGGTTTATGGACCTTTCCTCCAAGAACTTGTCCAAACCTTTTTTTAAACCCAGTTACACTAACAGCCTTTACTACATCCTCCGGTAATAAATTCCAGAGTTTGATTACATGTTCAGTGAAAAAATATTTTCTCTTATTTGTCTTAAATAGTTTATGCTGTAGCTTCATTGCATGTCCCCTAGTCTTTCTATATTCTGATAACAATCAATCTACATTTACCCATTCCACTCCGTTCATTAATTTATAGACTTCTATCATATCTCCCCTCAGCTGTCTCTTTTCCAGGTTAAAGAGCCCTAACCTTTTTAGCGTTTCTTCATAGGGGTATCCTTCCATCCCCTTTACCATTTTAGTGGCTCTTCTCTGAACCTTTTCTAATAATGCTATATCCTTTTTAAGATACGGCGACCAGAATTGCACACAATATTCAAGGTGTGGTCTCACCATGGAACGATATAGAGGCATTATAATATCTTTTGTTTTATTTTCCATTCCTTTCCTTATGATACCCAGCATTCTATTTGCTCTCTTGGTCGCCGCTGCACAATGGGCCAAGGGTTTTAACATGTTATCCACAATGACGCCTAAATCTTTTTCCTGGGTGGTGGTTCCTAATGTGGAACCTTGCATTGTGTAACCATAGTTTGGGCTGTTCTTCCCTAGGTGCATAACTTTGCACTTGTCCACATTAAATTTCACCTGCCATTTTGATGCCCAGTCTTCCAATTTATCAAGATCCTCTTGCAATTTTCCACAATCCTCTTGGGTTTTAACAACTTTAGTTTTGTGTCATCTGCAAATTTGATAATCTCACTCGTTATTCCCTTTTCCAGGTCATTTATGAATATGTCAAAAAGTAGCGGACCCAGCACAGGTCCCTGGGGTACACCTCTATTTACCCTTCTCCATTGGGAAAATTGGCCATTTAGCCCTACCCTCTGCTTTCTATCTTTTAGCCAGTTCCTGATCCACAATAGTATACTGCCTCCTATCCCATGACTCTTTAGTTTTGCCAAAAGTCTCTGATGAGGGACCATGTCAAAGGCTTTCTGAAAGTCCAAATACACTATATCAACCGACACATCTTTGTCTACCTGTTTATTCACACCTTTAAAAAAACATAACAGATTAGTAAGACAAGATCTTCCTTGTCTAAAGCCATGTTGGCTGTTTCCCATTAAGCCATGACTATCTAGGGTCATCAGGAGTCAGGACTGACTTGAAGGCAGACATACCTATCTACAAGTTCAGCAATTTTGTTCTTTATGATTGTTTCTACTATTTTTCCCGGTACTGACGTCAGGCTCACCGGTCTGTAGTTTCGCGGATCACCCCTGGAACCCTTTTTAAAAATTGGCGTTACGTTCACCATCCTCCAATCTTCAGGTATTACAGATCATTTTAATGATAGTTCACAGATTACTAATAGCAGGTCTGCAATCTAATATTTCAGTTCTTTCAACACCCTTGGATGTATATCATCCGGTCCAGGTGATTTGCTACTCTTCAGTTTATCTAATAGCTGTAATACATCTTCCCGATGTATCGATATTTCCTTCAATTCTTCCTCACCTTTAAATACCACTTCAGTCATGGGTAACATCCCTACATCTTCCTCAGTAAAGACCGAAGCAAGAATTCATTCAGTCTCTCTGCTAGCGCCTTGGCGCCTCTTAGTGCACCTTTAAACCCTCTATCATCTAATGGACCAACTGATTCTCTCACAGGTTTTTTGCTTCGAATGTACTTGAAAAAGTCTTTATTATCCGTTTTTGCTTCTGCAGCAAGATTCTTCTCAAATTCTCCCTTTGCCTGCCTTATCAATGACTTGCATTTAACTTGCCAGTGCTTCTGCTGTTTCCAGGTTTCGTCGTTTGACTCTTTTTTTCCATTTCCTGAAAGATGCTTTTTTGGCAACAACAGCCTCTCTGACCTCACCTTTAAACCATGCTGGCAGTTTTTTGGACTTCCTTCCACTTTTCTTAAAGCATGGAATACAGCTGGTCTGGGCTTCCAAGATACTCTTTTTCAACAACACCCAAGCTTCATGTAAGTCTTTAACCTTTGCAACTGCTCCTTTTAGTGTTTTCTTAACTATTTTCCTCATTTTATCATAGTCTCCCATTCGAAAGTTAAAAGGTAGTACTGTGGATCTCTTTACTATCCCTCCTCCACTAATTAAATCAAACAAGATCATGCTATGATCACTATTGCCAAGTGGCACCAACACCCTTATCTCTTGCACCATATCTGGTGTTCCACTAAGGACTAGGTCTAATATGGCTTCCCCTCTGGTCGGTTCATGAACCAGCTGCTCCAAGAAGCAGTCGGTTATTTCATCATGTCCTGCTGTGACACTGACCCAGTCGATACCGGGGTAATTGAAATCACCCATTATTATTACTCTGCTGTACCTTTTCTTAGCTTCCTGATTTCTTTGAGCATTTCATCATCCATTTATTCATTCTGGCCTGGCAGTCGATAGTTCACCCCCACTGCCATCGCCTTCCCCTTTTTACATGGAATTTCAATCCATAGAGATTCTACAGCAAATTTTGTTTCCTGCAAAACTTTAATCCTTTCTGACTCAATGCCCTCTCTAACATAGAATGCAACCCCTCCACCAATTTGATCAGCTCTATCATTACGATATAGTTTGTACCCAGGTATCACAGTGTCCCACTGGTTGTCCTCTTTCCACCATGTCTCTGGATTCCAATCATATCTAACCTCTCATATTAGTGCTATATATTCTAACTCTCCCATCTTATTTTTTAGACTTCTAGCATTTGCATACAAGCATTTTAGAGACTACATTTTATTCATATTAATCTGGCTGTTGGTAGGCATGGGTAATTTGGGATCTTTAAGCTCTGTCTGCTCCATATGCGAGGGCATTTGGGCTACTTTACTCTTTTTTGGAACCTCTCAGCTTTTGGTAGTATCCTTCAAGGATACATTCTTCTGAACCATGCACTCTTGTGCGACTGTCGGTTTTCCCCTATTATCTAGTTTAAAAGCTGCTCTATCTCCTTTTTAAAGGTTAATGCCAGCAGCCTGATTCAATCACGGTTAAGGTGAAGCCCATCCCTTCGGAAGAGCCCCTCCTTTCCCCAGAATGTTCCCCAGTTCCTAACAAATCCAAAACCCTCATCCGTGCACCATCATCTCATCCACGCATTGAGTCTCCGGAGCTCTGCCTGCCTTTTGGGTCCTGCACGTGGAACGGGAAGCATTTCGGAGAATGCTACCCTGGAAGTTCTGGATTTCAACTTCCTACCTAAAAGCCTAAATTTAGCCAACAGAACCTCCCTACCACATTTTCCTATATCATTGGTACCGACATGTACCAAGACAGCAGACTCCTCCCCAGCACTATCTAAGACTTTATCTAGGTGGCACGTGAGGTTCGCTACCTTCGCACCAGGCAGGCATGTTACCAGGCGATCCTCACGTCCACCAACCACCCAGCTATCTACATGCCTAATGATCGAATCACCAACTATAACGGTTGTCCTAACCCTTTCCTCATGGGCACATGGCCCTGGAGAAACTTCCTCAATGCGAGAGGGTTTTACATCACCTGGAGGACAGGTCCTAGTTACAGGATCACTTCCTGCCACACCACGGTGATGCTCTCCTGTCACGTGACCTCTCTCCTCCATGGCAACAGGGATGCTGCCAGACTGGAGGTGGGACTTCAAGACTATATCCCTGTAGGTCTCATCTATGTACCTCTCTGTCTTTCTTATGTCTTCCAAATCTGCTACTCTAGCCTCTAGAGAACGGACTCGTTCCCTGAGAGCAAAGAGCTCCTTGCACCTAGTGCACACGTAAGACCTCTCACCAACTGGGAGAAAATCATACATGTGACACTCAATGCAAAAGACTAGAAAGCCCCCATCTTGCTGCTGGATTGCTGTCTGCATCTTAGTTTTAAGCTTGTGTTTAGATCTTTAAGTTCTTTACTTACTAAGGGTTGCTATGGATATTTATACTAATAAAACTGTACCTAATATGTTTAATATACCTTGTTCACCTGAAGCTTAATTAATCTCAGGTCCTTAGTGTATGACTGATTAGGATAACGAGCTGGACCTGAGAGCACCTCCTTTCCTTTAAGATGTGTTAGTACCTATAAAGCTATGATTATCCCAGGGGTGGGTGGGTGTTGGGGAGGGAGGGAAATAACACTTATTAAAAGAGGGCTGCTACACAGTACCCTGTGCTGTGCTTCTGAGGTAAGTTGTGACCAACTTCCTGGGTGATTAACAGTCCTTGCTTGGATAGAAGGAGTCTTTCAAAATGGCCTTTTGACCTGCCACCTGGCGTTAACACCTACTGAAAAGGTTTCGCAGGTCTCTTGCCCCCTAGGTAGAAGGCCTCTTTGTAAAGGTCTCTAGAAGACTTTATTTGCTGCTCATAGAATACTGACCCTGTTTTGCCTTTTATGCTAAGTTATATTCTGATTTGATTTAAATTAAAGCTCTTTGCTGCTGCTAGGCTTTGACTTATTATGAAATTTAAACTAGAAGCTCTCTGTGTTTTAAACTTAAACTAAAAGTACTTTGCTGATACTAGGCCCTGAGGGAGTATTAAATTTAAACTACAAGCTCTCTGCTGGGTATGAAATCTAACCAGAAAGCTCTCTTTCTGTGTTTTAAAATTAAACTTAAACTGCTGCTACTAGGCCCTGACTGATTTAACAAATACACTGGGTTCACAGATTAATCAGCTTTAATCCAAAGAAGGCCCTTCAGAAAAATTCCCAGAAATATATACTCACAATTGCAGATCTCTCTCCAGAAGTAGCAGTCCCCTTTTCTAGTCCTTCAAGACTAGAACACAGTCTTCCCCCCTTGAAGTCTTTACTTTACAAAATATGCACATGAATGCATACCCCATTCAAACTCTGCCCTTAGGAAGATCACTGCTCAGGTCAATAAAACCTGTGCATGTAGGGAAATTTAGGTAAGGTTTATGCACATAAGTCTACGTGTATATACTGAAGGCTATTTTATAAACACCTTCCCAGGCAACTGTCTAGTCTGCCTAAAAGTCAAACCGGCCCTACATTTTCAGTTACCCTCCAACATATTCTTCAAATGTGTGTATTTATCAATATTGCTATCCTTTATGTATTTGAGGAATCCACTCCTTTTCTTAATAAAATAGGTCCCAGGAACTCTAGTTGTCAGAGGGTGGTTTCTAACATACCATTCTTTGTGATGTTGGCCTTCACCGGGTTATCTAAAGACAATAAGAAATAACAGTGTTATTTTGCATGATGCACAGATAGAACTACTGGCTTTGATTTTATATGAAAGGACTTTGTGAATTTGACATTTCAAATGGGATGGGGGTTTAATGCTACATAGGATGGCTGATATGTCACATCACTCTAACTGTAGGCCTTGGGGTAGCTGTGTGGTGCAGAACTTCCCTGAAACTAACCAGGTCAGCCCTAATAGGATGTTCCATTACATGAGAAGAAAACTCAAGGGGCAGATAAAGGAAGCATGACCTACTGACAGAGTCTGCCGGGAGTAGTTGAGGTGGTTCCAGGAGGCTAGAATACCCCAGAAATCAATTGGATCAGTACCAAAGGGTTGGTGGTACTATGCGGCAGGACCACTGGGACCTATGCGACACTCATTAGTTTAGATAGCAGTTTAGATTATTAGTATAAAGACTGGGGGGGGGGGTGAGGAGCTGGGTGTTGGATGAAGGATGGGAAATTGTATGCTCTTATACCATGAATTTTAGAGATTCACTAAAAGAAGAAAAACAGAATCAAACTTGAATAAGGAGCTATATGCTACATGCCCTCAAGCTTCTATGGCCAGAAGCTGACATACTGTATGTCCTTTGCCATGTGGTAAGAATAACTGAGGCAGACACATGCAGAAGACAGTCCCTGCTGATCAGAGATTACAATCTGGTCAAGACAGATAACATAACAGCTGAGGACAAGGAAATATCAAGGGGAATGGTAAGGAAAGACATAAAGAGTCGAAGCAGATCAGGATCGAAAAGCGGCCTCAAAGAGGTGAGTTTTCAGCCTGGATTTGAAAAGGGCACAGATTCAGGTAATTTGTCTCAAGCATAAGGAGCAGCAAAGTGGAAGGATCAAAGTCTGGAGTTGGCAGTAGAAGAGAATGGCACAGATAGAAGCAATCTGCCAGAAGAGCGGAAATCCTGAGGAGAGGTGTAAGGAGAGATAAGAGAGGAAAGGGGGTGAGCGGCAGCAGAGTGAGTGCACTTAAGGTAAGTAGGAGAAGTCTGAACTGGATACATAAATGGATAGGAAGCCAGTGAAGTGTCTTGAGGAGAGGGGTGATATGAGCATATCGAGACTGGCGGGAGATTAGCCGTGCAGTTGAGTTTTGAACAGATTGACGAGAAGAGAGATGATTCAGAGGGAGACCAGCAAGGAGGAGGCTGCAATAATCTAGACAAGAGATGACTAAAGAGTGGATAGTGTCTTAGTAGTGTGTGTAGAAAGGAAGGTACGAATTTTGCCAATGTTATAGAGAAGAGACCTTGTTACTAGCATGTCACTTAGGATAAGGTTCACTATTCTGCATGGAATGGCGGCCCAGCACCTTTGGACATGGGCCCCGTAAGGGGGCTGCCGCGTATGGGGGAGGGCAGGCAGGATGGCAATCAGGGCAAAAGGCGGGCCGGCCGCAGATAAAAGGAAGGGGACTGGAGCTGCCCCTTCCTTTTCCAATAACGGTGTGGCCAAACAGAGCAGCGAGAGACTCATGGGGTTCAGCGGAGGGCAGATCACACGTTTGTGTGGCCAAACATGAAAGGTAGAAAATTCACCAGTTTCAGCGGAGAGCAGATCTGGTGCACGACGATCCCGGAGGCAGGTGATCCATCTAGGAGCGGGCGGAAGAAAAGCGGCAGGAAGAGCTGAAGCCGGCAGCCCACCCCTCCCTCAGAAGAGTACAAGAAAAGAAGGAACCCTGCAAGGAGAGGACTGCAAGTGGAGCAGTGGAGATGAGCATGGCACAGGCAGTTAGCTGGGAAACTTGGAGGCAGCTGCAGACAACCTGGAAGAGCAAGCGCTCCATCTGCTGGGGATTGCCCATACTGCAGACAGCCAAAGACAATAAGTAAGAAGCTTATCATCAGTAAGCAGAGGAGGCACAGCAACCAATTGAAAAGAGCACCGCGGGTCATGGACAGCGAAGGTGAGCGAGGGATGCAGTACAGCATGGCAAAGCAGCAATGCGCAAGAGGCGGAGACAGAGGACTGGTGACAAAGACGAATGCGGAACAAACATGAACAGCCAAGAAGGGTAGGGAGAACAGGCAGAAGGACAACGGTCGGAGAAGCAGCGTAGGTGGCAAGAAAAAAACAGTGCTGGCAGGGCCTGGGTGGAGCAGTGAGGTGCTCAGTGGCACAAGGAGCCTGCAGGGGGCCAGGAAAGACAGTTTTGGAACCTACAACCAGCAATTCTCACCCATCATGCAGTGGGGAGGAGCCAGGGATGCGTGACCTCGTGAGTCAGGTGAGGCCATAGCTGCAGTCCACAGAGTGGGATGCGTGCAAGCTCTCCTGAGCTCATTGGAAAGAGCACCAACCCACGGGTGAGGCTGGAGCTGCGGAGGCAGGTGCGAGCTATGCAGCTGCACCCAGAGAGGCACGACAAAGGGGTGCATATGGATATTATACATTGTTGTCTGATGAAGCGGGAAGTAGGAGGGAGGCCGGCTTTGTGAAGGGGATGGGGCAGCAATGGACAGAGGGTGCAAGAAGGATGGAGGTATGGGGGAGGCATGGGAGGTGGGATGATGTAGGGATTGGGGGTGGGGGGTCCCCAGGGAGGGTGAGGTGAGGTGCTAGCAGCAGCGGCACAAATGTGAGGGAGAACAGCCAAGGCGGAGCGGGCAGGGGTCGAGGGGCTGTTGCAAGCCTTGGCATGGCTTGTAGCCAATGCCAGTGGGTCAGCAGGCAGCACCCAGATAACCCAGAATCCAGCAGGGGAGGGAGTCAGCGTAGATCCCATCCGCCCCCCCCCTCCTCTCAAAACTGGGAATGGGTTGGGGGGGGGCGCAGGCTGGGGACAAGGTATTGGCATCAGAGTTTAGGCCGGCGGAATATGTATGCACCACTAGTGCTTTTGACTGCCACGTCCCACTCGCTCAGAAGGAAAAAATCTGGAAGGGTGAGTATATGGACATCTTCGCACTGCTCATCCGAAAAAACGATGAAGCCTGCGAATTTGTGGGCTGCTGCAACAGGTGCAAGCTGGTATCCAAGAGGTCTGACTCTGTCCCACAGACCATTGCAAACTGGCGCGCAGCTTTCCAGGTGCTAGCCAGTGTGGTGGGGGACAAACACCCAGAACAGTTCAGGGGGCTCCTTAAGTACCAGGACACCATTTGTGAGGCATATCAGGTATACGGTGGCAATGCCTGGTTGGAGTAAGACGAATAGTTTCATCGGAACATGGCAGGCAATAGGGGGCTTAGCTGGGACCGGAAGGACATTTACCTATGGATATGGTTAATGACACAAGGCCAGCAGAGCAGCCAAATGATCGAGGCAACAGCTGGGAGTTGGCCCGGTAGGTTCACAGGTTCCCCGCAACAGCCTCGGGGAGACAGGAGACCCGGCATGGGGGACGGTAGCGATAGTGCCTCCCTTGCCACCCAGCCAACCTATGCGGCAGGGGGTGTGCAGGCTGTTCAATGGCAGGGCTTGTAAGTTTAATAACACTTGCAAATATAAGCATGCATGTGCCATTTGCGGGGAGGGATACCCACAGGTGCATTGCAGAAAGAGGCAAGGGATCTCTAGCACCTGCACTGAGGCTGCCAGGATAGGACAGGCCCCTATGCCCATAAAGGTAGCGGCGCTGCGGGGGAACTTGTAGTGTTACAACCACGAAAAGGCGCAGTGGTTAACTGAGGGTTTTACGCAGGGTTTTACCATCCCGTACTGCGCCCCCCCCCCCCCCAGGTCTGCGTATGGCGAGGAACTTGAAATCTTCCCTGGAGTGGAGGGAAGTAGTCCAAATGAAGCTTCACATAGAGCAGAAGCTGGGCAGGATTGCAGGCCCCTTCAAAACCAAACCCCTAAGCAATCTGATCGTCTCCCTGCTAGGTCTAGTACTGAAGGAGGAGCTCGGAGAGTTCTGGCTCATACACCACCTCTCCTACCCGGAGGGTGCAACGGTGAATGACCACCTGGACCCATCAGCTTGTTTAGTGAGATATGTTTCAATTGACCAAGCACTGGACTTGCTCTGGGGCCTGGGAACCAGAGCATGGCTAGCAAAGACGGATGTAGAAGCCGCCTTCCGGTTGCTTCCAATTCACCCAGATAGCTTCCACATTTTGGGGGTTGCAGTTTGAGAGACACTATTATGTGGATAAATGCCTCCCAATGGGCTGCTCCATATCCTAAGCCTACTTCGAGGAATTTAGCTCCACCCTGCAATGGATAGTCAAGAAGGAGATGGGTAAAGGCAGTATAGTCCACAACCTGGATGATTTCCTGCTCCTGGCAGTAGACCGTCAGGCCTGCTATGGAAAACTGTGAGCTTTCCAGAGGAAGACCACAGAATTGGGGTCCCACTGGCAACAAGCAAGTCTGAAGGGCTGGCACAGTAGCTATCATTCCTGGTAATTGAAATAGACACAAAAGAAATGGTGACACACCTCCTGCAGGAAAAACTGGCAGCCTTAAAGGCTGCTGTCAGGGTGGTGGTAGCCACAAGGAAAGTCACACTCAAGGAGTTGCAATCTCTCTTAGGGCATTTGAACTTTGCCTCTTGGATGATACCCATGGGATAGGCTTTCATTCGGCGCCTGCCGGATGCTACAAAAGGAGTTTGCAAGCGGCACCACTTCATTAGGGTCAATGCCCCCATGCGAGAGGACCTGGCTGTGTGGCAATAGTTCCTCTTATGGTATAATGGCAGGAATGTCTGGAGAGTGCCGGCCGTTAGCAACATGGACATAGAACTGTTCACAGATGCCTCAGTGGGGTCGACTTCAGCATTTATCTGAAGCAGCAATAGTGCCAGGAACACTGGCTAGCAGAATGGCCGGCCGTTAGCAACATGGACATAGAACTGTTCACAGATGCCTCAGGGGGATCGGCTTCGGCATTTATCTCAAGCAGCAACAGTGCCAGGAACACTGACCAGCAGAATGGCACAGTGCGGGTGTGACCAAGGATATTACCTTCCTTGAGATGTTCCTGATCATGGTGGCTATGGCCCTGTGGAGATGACAGCTCGCTGAAAGGAGAATAGTTTTTCGCTCGGACATGCAGTGGTCATTTTCACCATTAATAAGCAGGCAACGAGGGTGATGAGACTGGTGAGGAGGCTAGTTTTGCTGAGCTTGGAACGGAATGCATTTGTTACAGCTCGGCGCGTCCTAGGGAAATGCAATGAAATAGTTGACGCTCTGTCACGATTCCAGCTCCAGCGTTTCCAGCAGCTCACCCTGAATGCAGTGCCCAGGGCGGTGCATGCTGGCAGAGATGTGGACTATTGGATGCAGTGCACACCCAGAATGCTGAGGGCATTATTGTCAGCCTACGGGAGAGCCTGGAGGCAGTTGCAGAACTTCATTATATAGAAGGGAGCCAGTATAGGGCGTGGGGTGCCAGTGGGCCTGCTACTCAAATTTCTTATGCACCTGCAGGTGGAGGGAACCTCAGTTAGGCAGGCCAAGCTGCTACTGGTGGGGGTGGCCTTCTTCCTCAAGTTGGGGGATTATAGAGACATGATGAGGGGGTTCTTAGTGAGGAAGGTGATGAAAGGCTGGGTGAGGGGGCTGCACCTTGGCCTGATGGGTAGAGGCTGGCTTTACTACCCATGCTGTACGGGGCCATGCAACAAGCGCCAACCATCAATGGAGATGGATTTGAGTGTCAGCTGTTTAAGCTGGCCACTCTGGTGTTGTTCTTCGGGGCATTTTGCATGACTGAGGCTCTGCCACAATCCACTGCAAACACAACGGGCACTGCCATATGAATCCGGGACACTGCGGTGAAAGGGGACAGGGTATGCTTGTTTCTGGCCTGGTCAAAGGCAGACCAGTGTGGGAAGGGGAAGAAGGTATGGCTGAATGCTACAGCGGTCTAGGAGCTGTGCCCAGTGGAAACCATTTATGGCTATTTGCGGGTATGCCTGCCATTAGTGGGGGGGCCCCTCTGTGCCACGTCAATGGGTCCTGCCTCTCTCTATCAGTTCAGGATACTGTGGCTGAGGGCAGTATGGGCGGCGGGATTCGACACTAAGGGGATCACGCTGCACTCCTTTAGGATAGGGGTGGTGACAGCAGCATATGAGTTGCTGCTGGGGCCAGGCCAGATCCAGGCTATTGGGAGGTGGGTGTCTGACCGGTACAAGCTGTATGTAAGGCTGTAAGGCCACCTGTTGACACTGTCTTCTCTCACCTGCTGTTTTCTCTCACCTGCTAGGCCATAGAGCGACATCAGTCTGGATCACAGGGCATTCCTGTCTACTGGATGGATGAAAGGGCAACGAGGTGATACTTTGGCACACAGCTCGGCTTCCAACCCAGCAGCATGCAAATACACTGGATGGGAAGGCAGGGCATGCAGTGGGACCAACTGAGTCCTGCTCTCACTGGCTGGAGGCAGAGAGGTTGCCCACTGGACTGGGTGGTCCTGCATCTTGGTGGTAACAATCTGGTATCCAAAAAGGGTATAGATCTTATTATCAAGATAAAAGTAGACCTGGCCTGGATTCATGGTGCGCTCGGGGCAGGGGTCGTCCAGTCCCATAACATTCTGCAGCAGAGGTGGAGGGGGCACAACATACACAGGGCATAGAAAAAAGCAGGAAGAAGCTCAACAAGGAGGTTGAGACCTTCGTGCGGGGGTTAGGCAGAATGGTGATCAAGTATCGGGGCATCATTGCTGGCGGGGGTGGTGTACTCGGGGGATGGGGTGTACCTGAACGACATCAGGATGGAGCTGTTCATCCGAGGGCTTGTGGCGGGCCATTGGTTCAGTACTCACAGTGAGTGAGTTGGGCCGCGGGCCCTCCTGATGGTGGAGCCTAGCCAAAAAATAGGGGGAGAGGAAGGGTACCATGAAAAAGGGGGGACCCGAGTACTGAGCTGGGGAGTGCAGGACCCGGTAACAGGGGGCCAGGGAGCCTGGCCTTGGTTACCAGGAACATCGATTGAAATGGGACACCCAGGTGCCAACACGGAGCGGTTGGCAATGGGGGAAAAGAGGTGGGGTCCTGGCCAAGGGTTGGGCCAGGGCAACCGACCAGGCAATGTGAACAGTGGTACCCCTCCATTGAAATCTCCAGTACAGGGACATTGTTTAACTGGTGTGAACTATTGTGTAAATATAATAAAGCAGTTGGAAATATGGATCAGGGCGTCTGAATTGTTGCTTACGGAGGTGGGGAGTAGGGGGTGGGGAGGAGGTGGCTAAGTGAGGCAAGTGGCCCAATACCATTCCGGCGTGCCCTGACCTATGATGTTTCACCCTGCAGGCGGAGAGGGAACTGGGAAGAGTTGAATTGAAGGCATGCTAGTGGGGAACAGTATCTGCAGAAAGCATATGATGGATATTATGCATTATTTAGCCCTAGATTTCATTCATCTACTGAGACATCATTCACTGATTCTTTTGAATGACCAATATTAGTTTGCACTATTAATACATTTTCCATATGTAGCCATGAAGCCAGTTTCATATCAATATCATGATTCTAAGAATATTTTAATACAGACACCATAACTGGAAAATACTTGTAGAAAACCTCTTTGCATTTTTTACTACTCTGAAAGTGCTTTAGAAGTTATTAATAGCTGTGGTCATTGACAGCACATGAAAGTGGCAAATACTAAGTTGAAAGACAACAAATGATTTTGGATGGAGCCCAAAATGCCCTGGGGTGTTATCAAACCCAGCACAGCACCCACTGGCCCATAAACTGACAGCGTTTACTGTAGGACCTCTGTCTTGTGCTCACAACTACATTCAAGGAATGATTTAAACATCAGTGCAGTAGAAACTTCTTATTTTGCCAGATTTACTCTTTTATCAGTTGATTATTTAATGAGTTTTGCAGAATTTTTTTTGCTTTATCTTTTGCTGAAACATGCACTCTTCTGCCAAAGAAGCTGCAATTGTCTTGTCCCTCTTCTAGAGATGGGCAAGTATATTTGTGAAAATTTTCAAACATGGGAACAGAAATAAAGTTAGAAGTCTTTCACCTTACCTGACAATTGCCCAAAATAGCAATATGCATCAAACATTTTTCCGTAGTCTGATTTCGTCAACATTTTGCTTTTATTTCCACATTTTTCATTAATTGTCACTCTGGGCATATAAACAGTATTATTCCTATTATTTTTACACGATATAATGTATCCATATCTGAAAGCAAGAAGACCCTGTGAGTACAATGACAGCCTCATATATTAAGGAGGTTATTTAAAAGTTTGTCCAGTGGAAAATGCACAGATCGGCTACACGTGTAATTAGCGATTTTCAAAATCTATCATTTACCTGTGGAGATCCACACCGAGCGGAGATTTCAAGAGGGCATGGTTGGGGTGTGGATAGGGCATGGTTTGGTCTTGATTTTTCCCCATTTTAAAAGGGGAATATACGTGGATACCAAATATTTTCCGTCAGCTCCTACATCTAACCCAAGGTATGCCCAAGTGCCAGCTGAAAGGGCAGATGTAAAGGCCGGTGGACCCTTTTTATCACCCTCAGACTCCCCCCTCTCCAATCCAGACCCCTACAAACCCATTTGGCACTCCCTGAACCAGTGTACATCCCTCACAAACCCTATCAAGGATTGCCCACCCTCAGATCCCACCCCTGGCACCTACTGGAGGTCTCTCTGCTGGTCTGGTAGGGAGCAGGAGCAATTTCCAGTTGTTCCTGCTCTGTTGGGCTCCAGGTTCAAAATGGCACCTTCGACCCCTAGCAGTAGTCTCATGGTAGTAGTGTGACTTTCCCCTTATTCTTTAATACAGCAGGCAGCTTGACCCCTAGTGGCTACTGCTAGGGGTCAAAAGGATATTCTTTGACAGGACTGGGAGTGCTGAATGGGTTTGGAGTTGCTGTACTGGTTCAGTGGGATGCTGAACGTGTTTCCATGGCTGCACTGGTTTTTGCCCATATGCAGCTTTTTAAAATTGCCTCTCCCTCTGGACAAGATGGCAAATGCCACTGTTTTTTCCGATGTTCCGATGCTTTAAAACCATCACTTCCACTGGCGTGCACGCGCCTTGCGGGCCTGCACCTGAGGGCCTCGCCAGAGGGCCCTTTGGCGTGGCCCTTAGGCGTAGGACCGTGCGGGGCCATTTAAAATGCTGCTACATTGGTTCTGCTTGCTGTGGAGATCGGAGCGGTGGAGGGGTGATGTCGACAGCGGAGGTTGTGAGTGGGAGCTTAAACACCTGGTGGTATGATATCTACCTCTTCAGATGCTATGTGGAGCATTTCTTCTTGTCTCCTCTATTCCTTTAACTATCACTGTATCTCTTATTCTGTCCTATCTAATTAATGGCGTTCTTTTCATATTTTCTGTAACTTTTATGTAATATTGTAAACCGCTCTGATGCTTTGGCTTGAGCGGTATATCAAATGTAATAAACATAAACATCTATGTGTTTGGCAGGAGGTACTGTGCCCGTCCTGACCTGGACATCTCTGTTCCCCTCTCCATGACCTATTTCAAATGGGTCTTTAAACATGCAAACTCAGGGACAAATAAAGCTGGGGGGTGTAGTACAAATTTGGAGACTCGGAGAATGTGCATGCAGATATTCCAGACATGGCTGAACCTGCAGCAATATGGCTTAGTCTTACTTTTTAGATGTTCTCTCTTCAACTGTATCCACATTGCCCCTCCTGGATTTGCTAAACCCATAACTTGAGTTTGTACTGCTAGATTCCGGGAATGCAAGATTCACAAGTTACTCCCATCCTCTTCCTTGAAAATATGATGTTTGTTCCCCACATTAGCGCTACTGTTCAGAAATCATTCTATGTTCTTCACCAATGTTGAGCTTTACGCCCCTTTTTGGATTCATTTTCCTTAACTACCTTGCTGTTAAATTTTGTGATCTCTTGCACAGACTATTGTAATGCAGTTTATGCAGGAATTCAGCATTCAGAAATCAAACATTTACAATCAGTACAAAACTCTGCCATTTACGAGTCATCATGACCCTCGCAAAACGATCAGACCATATCATATCATTGACTGCCCATTCTTTTTCGTGTACAGTTTAAGCTTCTCACACTTGCTGATAAAGCCCTTTATACTGGTTTGCTATCCTATCTTCTTTCTTTGCTTATTTTCCATACCTCGCAACTCTGCACGCCCTCCACGACAATAGGTTGTACGTTTCCCCACTTTCAAAGGGCCGATTGGAATCAACTCGCAATTCAGCAATCTTCTTTTACGTACCTACGCTTTGGAATTCACTCAACTCCAGCTAGAAACTTCATATTCAAATTTTAAATCCCAATTGAAAGCCCGTCTATTTCATCAGGTATTTGAATTAATAATTAATCAAAGGACGTTTTTGAGGTGGGGGTAGGTCCTGGGAGGAACACTGTTGAGATAATTGCTATTCATGCAAACTTCTCTCGTTTATGTGTTCTCTCTTTTCTACCTTTGTTCTGATTTAACAATGGAGGTCTTGCTCTTTTAAATTTCACTTTCATTCTAAACCACTTTAGTTTTTAGAAAGGTGGTATATTAAATACACTAATAAAGTTGTATAATATTTGCCTTCTCCCTTCATCAGTCCCTCCAGCAGCTTTCTTTCAGCTCACTTTCCTTTCACTTTTCATCTTTCCATCTCACACTTACACTGCCCTCTTTCACTTTTTGGTACCCTTCCATCTTCCTACTCTTCTACTATCCCCCTCCTACTCCTCCAAGTCCCTCTTACCCACTTCATCATTTCCTTTCTCGTGCCTTCTCGCAGCATTCCCCGGAGGAGGTTGCAGGGGTTCTGCCACCAGTTCAAAGACAAGCAGAGGTCGGAAAGGATCCTGACAGGGTCTCTAAGGTGACCGAGGGATGGGCTCCATTGGGCGCTGAGGCACCACTGAGCTGTCTGTATGTGCAGGCAGGCATGAGGGACAACATGCACGGCAGAGGCCATGTGGCCCAGGAGGCATAGCATGGACCAAACCGTGACCCGGGGAGTGCTTTGGACCCGGGCTGCCAGGGCTCGGAGGCAGTCGGTGCAGTCCGCTGGTAAAAATGTGGTCGCCCACTGAGGATCGAGGCACACCTTGATGAACTCGAGTGCCTGCACCGGTTCGAGGTGAGACTTTGGGTAGTTGACCAAAAACCCCAAGCTCTCCAATAGAAGGATCGTGCGTGACATTGCACGCCGGGTTTCCTCGACCGAGGATCCCGTGACAAGCCAGTCATCGAGGTAGGGAAAGACCGGCACGCCCTGATGCCTGAGATGGGTGGCGACCATGATGAGGCATTTTGTGAAGACTTGTGAGGCGGACGCAAAGCCGAAGGGGAGCACCCTGTATTGGAAGTGCTCTTCCTGCACCCTGAAGCACAGGTACTGGGTGTTGTTGAAAAATACTATCTTGGAAGCCCAGACCAGCTGTATTCCATGCTTTAAGAAAAGTGGAAGGAAGTCCAAAAAATTGCCAGCATGGTTTAAAGCTGAGGTCAGAGAGGCTGTTGTTGCCAAAAAAGCATCTTTCAAGAAATGGAAAAAAGAGCCAAATGATGAAACCTGGAAACAGCACAAGCACTGGCAAGTCAAATGCAAGGCATTGATAAGGCAGGCAAAGAGAGAATTTGAGAAGAAGCTTGCTGCGGAAGCAAAACGCGAAATAAAGACTTTTTCAAGTACATTCGTAGCAAAAAACCCGTGAGAGAGTCAGTTGGTCCATTAGATGATAAAGGGGTTAAAGGAGCACTAAGAGGCGACAAGGCGATAGCGGAGAGACTGAATGAATTCTTTGCTTCGGTCTTTACTGAGGAAGATGTAGGGATGTTACCCACGACTGAAGTGGTATTTAAAGGTGTGGAAGAATTGAAGGAAATATCGATACATCGGGAAGATGTCCTACAACTATTAGATAAACTGAAGAGTAGCAAATCACCTGGGCCGGATGGTATACATCCAAGGGTGTTGAAAGAACTGAAATTTGAGATTGCAGACCTGCTATCAGTAATCTGTGAACTATCATTAAAATCATCTCTAATACCTGAGGATTGGAGGATCGCCAATGTAACACCAATTTTTAAAAAGGGTTCGAGGGGTGATCCGGGAAACTACAGACCGGTGAGCCTGACATCAGTACCGGGAAAAATGGTAGAAACCATCATAAAGAATAAAATTACTCAGCATATAGATAGTCATGACCTAATGGGAGACAGCCAACATGGCTTTAGACAAGGAAGATCTTGTCTTACTAATCTGTTATGTTTTTTTGAAGGAGTGAATAAACAGGTGGACAAAGGTGAGTCGGTTGATATTGTGTATCTGGACTTTCAGAAAGCCTTTGACAAGGTCCCTCATGAGAGACTTTTGGCAAAACTAAAGAGTCATGGGATAGGAGGCAGTGTACTACTGTGGATCAGGAACTGGTTAAAAGATAGAAAGCAGAGGGTAGGGCTAAATGGCCAATTTTCCCAATGGAGAAAGGTGAATAGTGGTGTACCCCAGGGATCTGTGCTGGGTCCGCTGCTTTTTGACATATTCATAAATGACCTGGAAAGTGGAATAACGAGTGAGGTTATCAAATTTGCTGATGACACAAAACTATTTAAAGTTGTTAAAACCCAGGAGGATTGTGGAAAATTGCAAGAGGATCTTGATAAATTGGAAGACTGGGCATCAAAATGGCAGATGAAATTTAATGTGGAGAAGTGCAAGGTTATGCACCTAGGGAAGAACAACCCAAACTATGGTTACACGATGCAAGGTTCCACATTAGGAACCACCACCCAAGAAAAAGATTTAGGCGTCCTTGTGGATACCATGTTAAAACCCTCGGCCCAGTGTGCAGCGGCGGCCAAGAGAGCAAATAGAATGCTAGGTATGATAAGGAAAGGAATGGAAAATAAAACAAAAGATATTATAATGCCTCTATATCGTTCCATGGTGAGACCGCACCTTGAATATTGTGTGCAATTCTGGTCGCCATATCTTAAAAAGGATATAGCAATTTTAGAAAAGGTTCAGAGAAGAGCCACCAAAATGGTAAAGGGGATGGAAGGCTACTCCTATGAAGAAAGGCTAAAAAGGTTGGGGCTCTTTAACCTGGAAAAGAGACGGCTGAGGGGAGATATGATAGAAGTCTATAAATTAATGAACGGAGTGGAACGGGTAAACGTAGATCGATTGTTTACCTTATCAGAATATAGAAAGACTAGGGGACATGCAATGAAGCTACAGGGTAAACTATTTAAGACTAATAAAAGAAAATATTTTTTCACTCAACGTGTAATCAAACTCTGGAATTTGTTACCGGAGGATGTAGTAAAGGCTGTTAGTGTAGCTGGGTTTAAAAAAGGTTTGGACAAGTTCCTGGAGGAAAGGTCCATAAACCATTATTAAGAAGGGACCCAGGATATCAATGCTTGAACCAATACAAGCATTGTGGAACCTGTGTCCCTTGGGGAAACTGCTAGGTACGTATGACCTAGATTGGCCACTGTTGGAAACAGAATACTGGGCTTGATGGACCTTGGTCTGACCCAGTATGGCATATCTTATGTTCTTATGTTCTTATGTTCTTATGCCTATGCTGGGGGTGGATTAAGATATGGGTGTAGGCGTCCTTTAGATCCAAGGAGTATAATCAGTCGCCCTGCCAGAGGAAGGGCAGCAGAACGCCAAAGGATAACATTTTGAACTTCTCCTGTACCAAGAACTTGTTCGACTTTCGAAGGTCGAGAATAGGCCGCAGACCTCCCATCTTTTTCGGGACGAGGAAGTACCAGGAATAAAAGCTCTGACCTCAAAGGTGCAGAGGGACCTTCTTGACTGCCCTTTTGGCAAGGAGAGAGAGTACTTCCCACTGCAGTAATACCTGGTGCGCGGGGAGCTGAGGGAGCTCTACCGGGGTGAAGGAGGGTGGAAGCCTGTTGAAGCGAAGGCGATAGCCATCTTGAACGACATGGAGAACCCAGGAGTCTGAGGTGATGGAAGCCCACAAAGGGGCGAAATAAGACAGGCATCCCCTCACTGGCTGCTGCGTCACTGGAGGGTGAGGGGCTATGCTGATGGCATCAAAACCCGTGTGGGTTGTGGAGGAGCCAGAGTTTGGGATTTTGGCCCCTTCGGCTTATGATGCCCTTCACCGGACTTACCCTGCACTGGGGTAGTTGGTGTGGGGGTACCGGGTACAGTGGGTAGCCACGGTACTGTAAGCCCTTCCGCGGAAAGAATGGCTTTTTAGCCTGTTGCTTTTTCCGGGGCAGAGTGGAGGTCTTGCGTGAGAGACGGGTTCTGGTGACAAACTCCCATCTCTATCTCGCGGCTTTATCCTCCATCAGCTAGCCGAAGAGCTGCTCGCTGAGGCAGGGGATTTCCAGGAGCTTTTCCTGCACCCAATGCTCCAAATCTGATGATTGGAGCCATGCCTGGCGGCAGGCCCCAATACCCGCAGCCACCTCCCGAGCCGATGACTCAAATCCACTGTAGGTATCTTGGGAGAGGTATTTTGAGCAGTCTGCAATGGACTTTAACAGAGTACCGAACCTATTGAGGGGCTCACCCTCGAGGCCCGTGGAGAACCTTCCGAGCTCCTTGGCTAAATCACACAAGAACATACCCATGTATAGCTGGTATGCTTGAATGTGACAAGAAAGCATGGAGCCTTGGTAGACCTTGTGGTCAGGGGCATCAAGGGCTCTCGACTCTTGGCTAGGCGATACCCACGAGTGTGATTTTGGGCTCTTTTGTTTCCTCATGGCTGACTCCACCACCATAGAGGTGTGGGGAAGTTGGGTCTTCCTGAACTCCGGCCCACATTGTACCTTGTACATTGTATCAAGGCACTTGCTCATGATGGGGACTGAGGTGGGTGCCTCCCATATGCAGAGCAGCAGTCGAGACAGAATAGAAGGGGCCGGTACCATGAGGGGCTCCCTAGGCGGGGACTTGTACTGAAGAATATCGAGTTCCTCGGCCTGGGTGGCCAAGTTAAGAGCCCATGCCATATCCCTGATGAACACCAGGAATGAGGTGTCTTCGGGTGGTGAGCACTGCTGAAACGCAGGCGGGAAGGGGTCCGACAGAAGATCCCGATGAGTACGGGTCTCCGTGGAGGTGTTCCCATCAGACTCCCACTCTGAGAAATCGGTCGAGGAGTCCGAGCTGGGCAGATTGCCCTGTCCAGTGGCCGGTGCCCATTTGGAGCAGGAGGCCCTGGAGGATCTCACCTCTGAGGAACAGGAGGGCGAGCGAGACCGACGTCGAGGACCCTCACGAGGCCCATGGCTCTCGGAGGTTTCCTGGACGGATTTCAGTGTCCCATGCAAAGGACCCAGAGTCTCTGGGCGTGAGTCAGCCTGCTGGGAAGCAATGAACGCAGAAACACTGCGTTCTAGCACCAGCATATGGGACTCCCACGTGGGTGTGGGGCCCTGTGACACCAACCCCAGGGTGACCGAGTCAGGCACCAAGGAGAGGGGGTCCTCACCGGGATGACCCTCAGGAGACCGGGCACCTTCGCTGGAGCCCTCCACATCCATTCGGGGTACTTTGCGGGGCTGCTCCTTATCCAACTCTTGGGAACGCCGAAGAGGGCTGAGCGACCGAGTGCGGAAACACTCGCGCTTATCGGGAGCCCCCGACAGTGACTTCAAGGTCTTCTTCTTTTTGTGCTGCTCCACCTCAGGGGATCCCTGGTCGGAGTGCTGCCGAGATTGTGGGGCCGAAGAGGGGGACTCCACCAGGGGAGAGACGACCAAGGGCACCACTGGGGATTCTGAGGCAGCCTTTCAAAAAATGTCTTCGGACTTCTGCTTACGATTGAGCAGGGCCTTAGAGGACATTTTCTTGCTGAGCGAACAGAGCTCCGGATCATGGTCAGCTCCGAGGCACCACAGACAACAGTCATGAGTGTCCGTAAGCGTCATATTCCTAGAGCATCTATCACATTTTTTGAATCCGGAGGCCATGGGGGCAAAAATGGCCCCTGCGAGGTCGAAGATCCACATGGCCAGCGGTTAGGGAAAGAAAAAGGGCATGAAGCCCGTTGACAAAAAATGAAGAAAAAAAAACTATTCCCAACAGCTCTAAGAGGGTAGAGCAGGGGAAGGATGGGTAGAGGACCAGTGTAAATGGAAAATAAAAGGCCAGTAGGCCAAAAAATGAAAACGTTTTCCGAGGGACAAGGACCTGCGTCCAAAGGGCTCTGCGGAAAAAGGGAGACTGAGCAAGATGGCACCTTTGGGCAGGAAGAGGACCATGCATGCGTGGCAGCAATCCCAAAGGCTTTCTTTGAAAGCTGGGGACTTGCTCCACGCGGGCTCCGTCGGTGCCGACGTCACACATAAGTGAGGACTGACTTCCTGCTTGTTCCTGGAGAATAATTAGATTACAGAAATGCCTTCAGCAAATACTGAATTTATCATTCAGGGTGATGCATAGAACCCTCTCAGATGATCCAATAAGGCTGCTAAGAGACAGCAAGAACATAATGCAGCTTTGCTTACCTACAGGTCTGGAATCCTTTTTTATAGGCATCTTCAAGCTGTTGCAATGTTGCCAGTTTTGCATTTTGTAAAGAACATGCTTTTGTTGCATTGTTGCACTTAAATTGGTTCCCCCCAATAGATGATTCAACCAGTCTTACAGGCATAAAATCTGAAACACATAATTAATTAAGGCACTCCAGTAACAAATTTCTTTACTACTGCTGGCATTTGACTTTCAATTTCATCCATTTGTTGGTTTATTAAAATATTTATAAATTCCTTCTCAGGCTAAAAGGAACACCCAAAGTGATGTATATTAAAAAAATAAAAATGTAAAATTTAATGCACTAAAATGGCAGAATGAAAAAACAAACAAACAAACAAACAAACAGAAACACATAAGAAATATCTGCATACTCTCCAACTAATTCAAAATTTGAATGCTAGGATTGTGGCAAGGTTAAAAACAGCAAATATAATACTTAAGATTGCCAGTGACCCAGTGGGTTTTAAAATTACTCATTTAGTTTTCAAATGTATGTATGGGCTGGCCCCAGTATATTTCAGTGAGAGAAACCAGCAGTATGTGCACCCCTCCCCTTCCACTCCCCCCCCCCCAATCAGGACTTCTCATTCTTCTCACTCTGCCATTTTGACAGTACTAACTAGGCCTGGGCATAGGCAAGCATTTTTCTTTTACTTTTGGATTTTTCAAACTTTTTCCTGCGTTTTGGGTGTTTTTTGGTTAATTTCAGACGTTAAATAACATTTTAACACATGCAAATTGACTTCATGCATATTCATGTGTAGGTAGCACATATTAAATTGAATCTCCAAGCACTAAACTTTTTAAGGCACGCTGACAAACTGACCAAGTGCTAGCCAACATATATCTCTAGTACAAACAGTGAAGCAGGTCCATCTAGTATAGGTCTGAGTCCATGCCATTAGCTGTACATTTCCAACTTGCTTTCTCTCGATGCACATCTTTGGGACGAGTATTTGGCCTTTCAAAAGTTAATGAAAACCCGATTGATTGGATACACTTTTGTGGTTTGAGAGCTTTTTTTATGCTTTATTGTGTTTTAATGCATGCAATTTCCCCAGTCTGCAGGATTTTAGATCTGGTTTTCCCTATTTATTTATTTATTTATTTAACAGTTCTTCTATACCGCTCTATTTTAGATCAGAGCGGTTTACATTTAACATCAACTATACAACACAAGGAACTTTGAGTTGTATTTACAATAAACAGGGAGATCAACTTGGAAGTAACTGGGGGAAACTATGTACATTCTTAACTCTATACATTGTATTGTTATACATTCTTAACTCTATACATATATTATAGGGGCAGTGGGTTGCAGTGGGCTACTAGATATAACAAAATTTATTTATTTAGCTGAGCTTATATACCATTTTTCTACAAGTCAAAGTAGAGTACATTCAGGTACTGTATATATATTTCCCTTGTCCCTGAAGGGCTCACAATCAATGTTTTTGTACCTGAGGCAATGGAGGGCTAAGTGGCTTGCCCAAGGCCACAAGGAGCACCTGTAGGACTAGAAACCCCAGTCCTTCCGGCCCAAGGTAAATAAATTGACCACATCCATTAACAAAGCAGGTGCAAGTTGTTCTGTGTCTAATATAATAATTAATCACCTATAATCCCATAAAGATGGAAAGCCCATTTGGAGGAATAGCCCCGATGGAAAAAGTCAAAACTCAACCTTCTTTTGAAACCACAGTTTTGTTTCAAGGTGAATATCAAGGTGTAGACTACTCCACAGGACAGGAGTGAGCACTAAGAAGGTCCTAGACCCAGGGCCATACCAAGGGCTGTGTGAGGGGTGCAGCCGCATAGGGTGCAAGAAGGTAGCAGATATCATCACTGGGCTTCCAGGAAGCTCAAAAAGAGTGACTTACTGCACAGGGCCAGGGTGGAAGGTGGCACCAGATTTATTAGGCGCAGAGTGCATTTCTAGTTTGGTACAGTTCTGCCTAGACCTCAAATGAGATTCCTTAACACTCTGACAATTTGGCACATAAAGCAGAACATAAGAACTGCCACATTGGGTCAGATCAAAGGTCCTTCAAGCCCAGTATCCTGTTTCCTGTTTCCAACAGCTGCCTCAGGTCACAAGTACTTGACAAATCTCAAAAGTAGCCAGTTCTATGCTACTTATCCCCAGGGATAGTCAAGTAACTTTCTCCTGGACTACCTTAACAGTTTATGGACTTTTTCTCCAGGAATTTGTCCAAGCCTTTTTTAAACCCAGCTACACCACCTGCTTTTATCACATCCTACAGCAATGCATTCCAAAGATTAATTATATGTTGAGAGAAAAAAATAGTTTCTCCTATCTGTTTTAAATAACTACTTTGTAGCTTCCTGGCATATCCTGTAATCCTTGCATTTTCTGAAAAAGAAAACAAATCGATCCGCATCTACCTGTCCAACTCAGAATTTTACAGACCTCTATCATAGCTCCCCTCAGCCATCTTTTCTCCAGGCTAAAGAGCCGTAACCTCTTCAGCCTTTCCTCGTAGGAGAATAACTCTGTCCCTTTTATCATTGTGGTCACCATTCTCTGTACCTTTTCTAATGCTGCTGTATCTTATTTTTTAAGATGTGGAGACCAGAATTGCATTACAATATCTTTTGTTTTATTCTCTATTCCTTTCCTAATGATTCCTAACATTCTGTTTGTTTTTTGGCTGATTCCGCACACTAAACAGAAGATTTCAATGTATTGTCTACTATCACACCCAGATTGTTTTCTTGAGTGTCGACTCCTAATGTGGAACCTAGCATTGTGAATCTACAGTTTTGGTTATTCTTTCCTACATGCATCACTTTCACTTGTCCACATTAGATTTCATTTGGATGCCCAGTCTAACATGGTCCTCCTGCAGTTTCTTACAATCCACATACAATTTAATAACTCTAAATAATTTTGTTTCTTCTGCAAATTTAATCGCCTTGGTGGTTGTTCCCAATTCCAGGTCATTTTAGCTTCTTTTTTGTTTAATTTTATATTTATGCAAATTACAGAATACAAGTGTACACACTTGATCAGGAAATGTGGATTGTCTAAGTAAAGGAAAAAGGTCCTAAATCACATCAAGAATAAGTGCATAAGTCAAAAGAATTAAACAACAACCCATCCTACAGCCCACAATTGAGGGATCCAAGATGATAGGGAAAAAATATGATATTCTAAGGAAAACTGAAATTGATATGTCCGGCATTATACATCGATATGGGAAGGAGAGTCACTTGTCCCAATCCCACAGGACCCATAAGCATGTAAAGAAGAAATTAATTGTGAAGGAAAAAGAAAAATAAGATTGACCCTGGAGTTTAACAAGGCATTTACAGGGGTATTTCAGAAAGAAAACCCTGCCGAGCTGCAGAACCTGCAGAGGCAGGACGAGAAATTCCTGCCTGTGGTGCTGAGTTTCTTAAGCAAAGTTGGGGAAGATATGGACCAGGCAGCACCCTAAAGGAAACATTCCTTTTCCTATAAAACTCCTGATCAGATATCAAAGCTAATGTTATTAGACAGGTAGCAGGGAGACAACCAAGTCAGAGTCTGAAGTATCCAATATCTCAAATATACGTATTTAGAACTTCTGATGACCAAGAACCGGGAATCTGAGCAGCAGCAGAAATTTTCCGGCCAGTTGGAAAGTAGTAAGCTGTCACCAAAGGAGGACATAAGTCAACAGGAACTTCCACCAAATACTGCTGCAGATATATTGGGGGACTTCGGAAAGTTAATCATTTGAAAATTTAGTGAGACGACTGCAGTTATCCAGTTGTTCCAACTGTACCTTCAAATTATTTGACTTTTTAATAAATGCTTCTGACTGCAATTTCATAGAGCTCACACAAGTAGATACATCCACCACAGTAGATTTTATAGTTAATTGACTCACAGTTTCTTGAACAAGCCTCGGAATTTTGCTGAAACTTCACACGTAAAGTCTTTATCTGAAGAGTGATAGCTTCCTCCAGGAGTTTAATAGAAGACCAAATAGATTCTAATGTGAACTTCTCCGGGCATTGTTACACAAAGGAAAAAGAAGGGATACCCTCTGAAATGACCGGAAACTCCAGGGGTACCATAGGCTCCAATGAGTAGGAACTGGCAGCAGAAGCCATTGTTGCCCTCCCTCTCTTCGGCACTGCTCCCAGTCGATGACACAACAGCCTCCGCTCTTCCCCCATCAGGCGTCCCCAGCAGGGGAGCAGGAACACCTCCTTCAGGAGTTCTGGCATCCTCCAACCTGCCTGAGGTTATGCTGGGGCAGGCAAGCTTAGAGGGTCTCCATATCTCCGGGGACATGAGGTACCCAAAAGGGACTGAGAGCTAGAATGCTCCAACAGTCCACAGCCCGCTCTATCACCAGACACTGCTCTTTGCATACAGAAGAATCAAGAGGACCTCAGGGAACAGAAGATAAGGCAGGCAGGGTAGCCTGGGTAGTTTCGCCTTCCTCTTCTTATCCATATTGCAGCTGCGCATGAGTGAACCGTTCAGAGTGCCTCACTCTTGGATCCCATCCCCATTTTAGCTTATTTTTTGATTGCTTTCTCTCAAATCCTAATCGCCAATGTTAAAATCTTAAACTCTGCACAGGCATCAGTCAGAGGCCAGTGTAATTTACAAAGCAAAGGGTTTACCCATCTCAACCAATGACGCCCAACCCTAGTGGCCATTCTCTGAACTGCACAAGAAGTAAAGGCAAACCAAAGCACAACCCAGTATAATAGTCTATGAGGCCACCAAAATATGTGCGAAAGACTGAAATGATTAATGCAAATTATAAACTGTTCTTAAGATATGCATTCCTAGCTATAGCACTGATATGAGACTCCAAATCCAATTTAACTTTCATCTGAAACCACATCTGACACTACTTGACTACATGAATACCCAAGTCATTGCCTCCAATCCCAAAATGTTGCTTTTTTGCCCATTTAAGGATAACCTATTCTCTAGATGTCAGTTGGAGATTGCTACAGGGATGTTGTTGAGTAACCTATACTGCAAACAATACTGCAGACCAAGAAAATAATGATTCCTGGTTGTATCTCTCTGTGTTACCCAATATCTCTGAAAAGTTTAGTAAGGTGTGGACAGGTAACACTGCACTCTAGACTAGAGTCTGAATCTAATTTAGCCATTAAAGAGAAGTTTGGTGCTTACTGCAGACTCATTTATCTCCAGGGAGCATTTGCCCTCCAGGGAAACTTAGGAGCCTCACCATTATTCTGATTTATCCTTCCAAGAAAAATGTCTGGTCAGCACCAGACCAGTGTTACTCAACCAGTAGTTTCATAGAAAAAATTACCACTTAGCTTCTGTTAGAATTATCATAAATTTGGATATTGCAAACATTTTCTAGAAAATTCCATTAAAAATAAGGTATTTGTCTTTACTTGGGTTTCCTGGTCAAGAAGTAACAAAAAGAACGGTGTGAAGGGAAACAGATATTGCATAAAGAATTAATACATACATCCATATGGATGGACAAAATGTAAGAGTCCATCTGACCCATACTTATTCAAATATTGCAAGAAAATATATGTGAATTTATGACTCTGTGTTAACAGACCATGTAATTGAAAACAAATGAAAACAGTGATAAACTTTAGTATTCAATTCCTCATAATTGCATGGCCAGTAATATACATCACTAAGAATAAAAGACATGAGTTCCCAATAGAAACATGGTATATAAGGCTCAGAGATTCCATTTTTGCACACCTCTGAAACATTAAACATATCCCACCAAGCCATACCCCCTCAATCTCACTGATTACCTAGCACAGATGTATATCACGTATCACTTTTATTTGATATACCACATATCCAAAATACAATAAATGCAGTTTGCATGCGAAATTAAGAAGGCTAGGATTGACATAGGTGAAAAGATATTAAGGGATACAAGAGGAAGAAGGGAATAGAGACGTCCTGGCTAAGCTGCAACGTAGTGGGCAATATCAAAGAGAAGTACCTTAGGTTAAAGTAGAGTGTTTTTAGTAAGGTTTTAAAATTCCCCCTGAAGACTTGAGTCTTATTTCAAGAGGTAAAGCACTCCAAAGCATGGGGACCACAACACTAAAACAAATCTTCGAGTAACACCTAACTGGAAGGCGGTTTACAATAAAAGCAAAGAGTAGGAAAGGAACTCCGAAATAAGAAAGGAAAGGAGAAGAGGAAGGAAAGAAAGCAAGTAGAGAGAGAAAAGAATCAGGCGAACAGCCCCCTCCCCTAGACAATATAAGCATCTGCTATTGATTTTTCACCAGTTAAAGATGCCTCAGTTACATACCTGTTGCATTGGATACAGTTTGTGACAGTCCCAGCCTCAGGTAAGCAAGAACTAGCAGGGAGAGCTGTGGCAGAGGGAAGCATGACCCTGACCTTGTGCATCTGTTCTTCATGCTGGTCAATTGAATGAAAAGACTAAAATTGACTTGAAGCTTAAAACATGAAATATATAGAAAGTAGGTTGGGTCTATACATTGTCACAGCAGGCCTGACCTTCCCTACAGTAAAGCCTGAAGGGGACAACCTCATACTGGTACTTCTGGTTTAGCAGTTTTGTCTGCACCTCCACACCTTTTTCCCTTTGTGCACTACATATTTCTTTTCTTTTTTTGGCCCAGAAGTTCCTTCTTACTTCTTTGGGAATCCAGTTCAGCCAGAACCAGCCTTTATTGGACTATGAAACCATGAATCTCAAATTGCAACCACCCAGAAGGGTTTCTCCTATTTTATAGCCCCCCTCCCCCACACCCAACTCAGGACAGCGATTGATGTAATAATATTCCTTGACCGAGGTATGCATGCACACTTAGTTCAGTCAGTAGCTGATGCTATTGAGCAATAGCTGAGATTCACCCCCCCCCCCCCAACACATGGCACATGACTCCAGTTCATTGCTGCATATTCATTTCTATTCTAATTTTGCACTTATATCCTGCCTAGTCCATTGCAAGGAATTACCCAAAGCAGTTTATAATATAATTCATACAAATACAGTAAAATACAAGACAAAGTACAGTTAATAAATACTTAAAAAATAATTACAACCTTACCATCCCACTGAGCTCAATCCCTACTGATCCCTTTCCCCATTGCTGCAGTATCTATACTAGTAGTTTTTAAAATTAAGGATTAGTGAAAGAATTTGCCCTTTCCCCAGTGCATGAATGACGATCAAGGAGTCAGCAGGTAGTAGGCTCACTGACAGATCCTGGTGAATAGACTGGAACTTGGAAGCAGAGCCGGTCTAACCATCAGATAAACTAGGCGACCCTCTAGGAAAGCAACTTCTGGGGGGTGGTGGTTATGGGAAAGAGAAGGGCATGCAAAGCTAAGCAATAGATGGTGACCGCCAACAGCTTGAAGCAACTCTGGAGCCAGCCCTGCCTGGAAGGTTTATTTATTTATTTTGCCGTGGTAGATCAAGATCAAGGAGAAGTACATTCAGGTATTGTTCTGTTCCCACCTAAGACAACGGACGTTGACGTAGCTTGCCCAAGGTTACAAGTAACTTCAGTGGCAGAAGCGGGATTTGAACCCTGGGCCTCAGCCTGATGTTCTAACCAGTAGTCTACTCCTCCGCTCTGCTTTCTAGAGGGAGCATGAAGGCACAGAGTGTGTTTTAAGTAAGGACATCTGCTGCTGTTTTTTAAATATGTGACTAAAAATAAAATTGCACTGCATAAACCATTAATCAATCTAGCTATGGAAGATAGCAGCATCAGATAGACAGACAGACATTTAAGCCTTTACTACACACCATTTTTTTTTAAGTGCCTTCAAGTCAATGTTGACTTCTGGCGACCCAGCAGTTTTCTTGCAAGGTATAACCAGAAGAGAATTGCCAGGCCTTTTCTTCCAAGGCAATGGAGGGTAAAGCGACTTGCCCAAGGTCACAAGGAGTGCCAGTGGGAACCAAACCCAGATCTCCTGGGTAGTAGGCTGTTGCTCTAACCCTCCAGTACAGGGTAAATGGGAACACTCGATATCTGGTAACATAGAGCTGGGTATTAACAATCAATATTACTGTTAATAGAAAGAACACAACTAACCACTATATATCAGGAAACAAAATGCAACTTTCCAGGCACAGTACATCACAATACGCATGTAATTATACACTGTACAGACACAGCCTGAGTCTTCTAGAAAAATGTGTAAGTTCTTTCACAGTGTTTTGGGGGAAAGAACTGAATTGATTCAAATACATGGGCTGGAGGTTGAGAAGGATCGCCCTCAGTGTGTCCCTGCATCACTCAGAGCCTCTTCGTTTTAATAATTGCTTACAAATAAACACAGGTTGAATGGATTTTTTCAAGGTTGTGACACTTTATCCTGGATGGATGTAATGTAATCAACATCTCACGACAATGCAAATGTGCTTTCTGGGCCACTGCAGTCCCTTCACAGAATCCAGGGGTAGGAAGAAAGCAAATCAATTTGGCAACAGGAATGCAATACTGAGGAGAGGCTTCAGTTTAAAAATACTTGCTCTGGGCCTTTTCTTTTCCGAGTTACACTAATACGTCAACAGGGAGAGTACAAAGGTGTGTCTGGCATGTCTCTTGCATCCTAAAAGTAATGTATTTGATACTGTACCTTGCACCCTGTGTATGCCAGTGTACCTTCACCACATCTGACTCACAGTAGCACACAGACTACATTCCATGCACGGGACTTCCAGAGGTGGGGATCGGGTTCTTAAAGGTAAGTATTCAATCTTCGCATTTGTTTCTACTTGATATACTGAATAGAAATAAGGTTGGATTTATTCAGAGCCCTTCATCCAAGCAGGACTATAATTCATTTCACAATCTAAGAACATAATATATGCCATATTAGGTCACACCAAGGATCCATCAAGCCCAGTATCCTGTTTCCAACAGTAGCCAATCCATTTCACAAGTACCTGTCATTCAGGTTCCCAAAAGGTAGAAAGATTCCATGCTGCTTGTCCCTGGGGTAAGCAGTGGATTTCCCCGGTCCAGTTTAATAATGGTTTATGGACTTTTCCTCCAGGAACTCATCCAAACCTCTTTTAAACCCAGCTACGCTAACAGCTTTTACTACATCTTCTGGTAATGAATTCCGGAGTTTGATTACACATTGAGTGAAACAAAATTTTCTCCAATTTGTCTTAAATGTGCCACCTTGTAGCTTCATTGGGTGTCCCTAGTCTTTCTACTTTTTGAAGGAATAAGCAACTAATCTATTTTTACCTGTTCCACTCCATTCAATATTTTATAGACCTCTATCATATCTCCCCTCAGTCATCTCTTGTGCAAGTTGAAGAGCCCTAGCCTTTTAAGCCTTTCCTCATAGGGACAATTTAAACTCTTCAATAAAAAAGTCTTCACATTTGAAGTAATCCCCCTGCTAGACAATTCTACTTCTGACACTGATGCTCTAGTAATGAACTGGAACCAGGTCATTGGTAAAGCAGCTATGGAAACCTCAAACCAGCATTCCTCCAACAGACTACAAAAAACACAATGGTACTCCACAGAACTCCGAGAACTCAAGAGATAACTACGGAAGACAGAATGCAAATGCAGAAAGACAAAGTCAACAGATGATAAAAACTCCTACATGCTGCTTCTAATGGAATACCGCCAGGAGACCGACAACTGCAAGAGAACTTTCCATACAAATGTTATAAATAAATCCCTTAATCAGCCAAAGCAGCTCTTCCAGATAGTAAAGTCTTACAAAAAACCCCACCCAGCCACCTTGGAAATCTTCCTGACCCCCAAACTTTAGCAAATCACTATAAAATAAACAGCTCCCCATGCTTGACGTCATTGCAGAGCCCACCTCCAAACAAGACCTGCAACACCTGGCCTGCCTTTAGTTTCATCAGCAAAGAAAACACAGAATTCACAATCACCCCCTTGGGGGAATTTGTTATAATCAGGGCTCCTGACTGGACTTTGGAAGTATGTTGTTTTTTTTTAAATTTATATTTTAACATATTTTGCCCAAATACAAGCAAATGGAAAATCAGGTAAATCAACAAACCAATTAAATTCCAATATAGGAATACAGGAAATCAATACATAATATAGTCCACATCAAGGGAGTGAAACTAGATAACAAATAAGGAAACAATTCTCCATCAGTAACCAGAGCCAAATAAATGGCCCACACTTTAAAGGAGATAAATTACAATCAGAGTACCTCATTCCCCTCCACACCCCGTCTGTCTGTCAAAAAGTTCTCCAGATGTACAACATCCATAAATATAAAGGAAGCGCCATCATAAGTGATGACACACAAGGAAATCTTAGAAAAAACGTGTCACCCAAAGCAAGCACCTGAGGCTTTAAAAACAGAAACTGCCTCCGCCGCAATTGGGTAGCACGAGATACATCGGGAAAAACATTGACAACCTGCCCACAAAACTTAATCGCCTTAACCTTAAAATAAGCTTTCAGAATACGCTGCTTGATCACCGCAGAAGAAAAGGTGACCAGCAGCGTAGACCACAAAGAAATAGTGTCTGAGGAATCTTCTATAAAGGCAGTGAGATTGGAAATAGAGGGAATTACCTCGTCCAATTCACCTTCCGCTGAATTGACCTTTAATTTGGATGAAGAGATATAATAAATCTGAGAAATCTCAACAGGGTCGGATATGGCTAGAACCTCTTTAAGATATTTATCCAAGAGAATCTTGCAGATAACAAAGGAGATTGAGGAAAATTTAAAAAACCGTAAGTTACACACCCTCATAGAATTTTCCAGCGATTCCAGTTTAGAATATAAAGTCAAGGAATCCTTGATTCCAGCAACACTAGCTGAATGAATGGGAAGCACCTGGGATTCTATTTTAGAGATAGCCATGTCCAAAGAAGAGACCCTTTCATCCAGTTGCTGCAGTGATACTGTAGTTTCCTGGGTGCAAGCGCATAAAGAATTTAATTTTGAGGATACTTTCAAATCGATGCATTTTAAGGCTGCCCATACATCCTTCAAGGTCACATCAGCCTCAGGTGATAATTCCGGGAGCTCAGAAGAAACTCCCGGAGTTATACCCTGAACTGGAGTCGGCAAGATAACCCCTCCTTTCAAATCTCCATCCACCAAAAAAAAACGACCGAGAAATGGCAGAAAAACCAGACCCAGGACAGGGAGGGGGAGATCTCCCGTCGGGGCTCAAAGAAACCCCGTCAGGAGAGGACTGAGCCTGGGGAGCAGATAGAGTAACTATGTGTTTGTCCATGGGGCCAACCGGTTTAGACCCTCCGGAATCAGCCCCCGGGACTTTATTGTTTGCTTTTGCCTTTCTCTTCCCCATCAATTGATTGATTTCTTTGACTGGGTGACCAGGGAGTTGGACCGAGGGAGAGCTCTAGATGTGGTGTATTTAGATTTCAGTAAAGCCTTTGACACTGTTCCTCACAGGCGACTTATAAACAAACTGAGCACCCTAGGGATGGACCCTAAAGTTACTGCTTGGGTTAGAAATTGGTTGGGTGGGAGGCGACAAAGAGTACAAGTAAATGGAGCTCACTCTGAGAAGAAGGATGTTACCAGTGGTGTGCCCCAGGGATCTGTCCTTGGTCCGATTCTTTTTAACATCTTTGTTAGTGATATAGCGGAAGGGCTGTCGGGTAAGGTTTGCCTCTTTGCAGATGATACCAAAATCTGCAATAGAGTAGACACCCAGGAAGGTGTAGATAACATGAGGAGGGATCTAGCTAAGCTTGAAGAATGGTCTAGAATTTGGCAGCTGGGATTTAATGTTAAAAAATGTAAGGTCATGCATTTGGGCTGCAGCAATCCAAGGGAGCAATACAGTATAGGAGGTGAAGTACTTTTGTCCACTAAAGAAGAGTGGGACCTAGGCGTGGTTGTGTCTGATGATCATAAAGTAGCTAAACAGGTAGAAAAGGTGACGGCAAAAGCTAGAAGGATGCTTGGGTGCATATGGAGAGGAATGGCTAGCAGAAAAAAGGAGGTGATAATGCCTCTGTATAAGTCTTTGGTGTGACCTCATTTGGAGTATAGTGTGCAATTCTGGAGACCGCACCTTCAAAAGGATGTGAACAGGATGGAGTCGGTGCAGAGGGTGGCTACTAAAATGATTAGTGGGCTTCATTATAAAGCATATGAGGACAGACTTAAGGATCTTAATATGTACAACTTAGAGGAAAGGCGGGATAGAGGTGATATGATTGAGATGTTTAAATACCTCCATGGCATAAATGGTCAGGGAGAGAGCCTCTTTCAATTGAAAGCAAGTTCTGCTATGAGGGGACATGGGATGAGGGTGAAGGGAGATAGATTCAGGAATGATATGCGGAAATATTTCTTTACGGAAAGAGTAGTGGATCCATGGAATAGTCTCCCAGTGAAGGTGGTAGAGATGAGGACAGTAACTGAATTCAAAAAAGCATGGGACCAACACAGAGGATCTCTAAAAGGTAAAAAGTGGACTGTTGTAGTTGTTGATATGGAAGGACAGACTAGATAGGCCATGTGGTCTGTCATCATGTTTCTATGTTTCTATGTAAACAGTAAAACTAATATTAGAAATAACCTTACAATACACCGTCTAAGGCAGGGCTACCATATGCAAAAAAGCAAAACAACTCACACACACCGACCTGCTTACTCCACGCACAGAGCAATTATTCTCACAGCGTCGAAATGGCATCGAAGGGACATCTAAGGGGCAATACCTGCCCCTTTAAACACGCCCCGCGGTCACGCTCCGCAGTCGCGGAGCAGCAAGGAAATATAAGGAAGACACAAAGGCCCCCACCAGGAGAAGACTGTCCCGGGTGTGCCTGCCCGATATTCAATGCAGCAGCGCCGCCTCCACCGGGTCAGTCCAATAGTCTCTGGACCCAACCTCCACAGTCCAACTCTCCTCTACTCACTCTCCAATCTCACTCCAGAGGGTAGATTTACAGGCAGGCCTTTTAAATCTCCCTCAAGGCCCCCACCAGGAGAAGACTTTCCCGGGTGTGCCTGCCCGATATTCAATGCAGCAGCGTCGCCTCCACTGGGTCAGTCTGATAGTCTCTGGACCCAACCTCCACGATCCAACTCTCCTCTACTCACTCTCCGATCTCACTCCCTGGAAGTATGTTTTCATGATGGTCTCATCAGCGGAGGAGTGGGCCAGTCCCAGACCATGACCAGACTCATGAACAGCCACTGTAAACAGATCTCTTCCATGTGACTCTAACAAACAACCATCACAACCCCCAGAAGGAAGGAAACGCCATCTGCTCTGTCCCAGGCACCAGCTTCAGACTCCAATCAAACCATCCCACTTTGGCTGATCTCTCCACGCAATCTCCCATGACCACTATATGAATACCTGGCTGAACTCTTTAAAATCATGAAAGAAACAGCAACTGTTCGACCAGCACCCCGCAGACAGTACTTGCCCACCAGCAACAACTTATGCACTAAGACGCATCTTCCAACTCTGCTGCAACACCAAAACAAAACCTGCACAAAGGCTGCATCTTGAAACAATAATCTTGACCTAGATTGGCCACTGTTGGAAACAGGATACTGGGCTTGATGGACCTTGGTCTGACCCAGTATGGCATATCTTATGTTCTTATGTTCTTAAAATGTAACCAGCACCCTACCTATTACAGCATGCCAGTTCCGATGAACAAGCAGAGACACCCCAACAAGCTATCGAGCAGATTAACACCATCCACCCAAGGTGCCCTTAAATACCATACTTTAAAGCATGACGGACCTGCAGTAAAGACTTGATCCAGCGTTGGAAACAATAACAAGCCCCAGACGATTTAAAAAAGCAACGCACCTCCAGGCCCCAACTGGCAGGCCCCCGAGGCATTAAGCAGGACACTGAGTGGGCAATGGACTTTTAATCGATCTGCCCCTTGATACACTGTCAAAACATCTTAGGAAGAACTCCATCCCAAACAACCACATGAACAAAGAAAACAGCATTGAAGAGGAAGCACCCTTGCTACAAGAACCCGTCAGAAAAGTGACTATTCCTTGCTCCATACTGCTTGGCCTAACCTGTATTGCACACTTGAGCCTGAAACAAAATGGGAAAAGATACAATGATCATTCTCCTCCTGCTACTCCTGCTCCTTAAAAGCAGATACTCAATTGCTGCTGAGGCCAACCTACCTTCTCCAACCCACCTGATACCAATTATACAATCAGACAGGTATCCACCCCATAAGATAAATATCGATATAAATCCAAGTCACCAGAACAGGCCATCTACATACCACTCTCCAACCACAAGGAAATAGCTCCCTCCAAGATATCACTTCATACTTCTCTTAAACTGTGCCCTAGTGAACGCCCATTCAATCCGCAACAAGTTCAACACTATATTGGACTACATACAAAACCATAGCATAGATATTATGTGTGTCACCGAGACATGGCTCTCTGACACAGATAATGTCATTATAAATCAAATCTCCTGAGAGGAATACACAATACACTATTCCACGAGACCCACATGAAGAGGTGGAGGTGTGTTAGTCATTGCAAAGTCATATCTAAATTTTGTTACTAACTCCTCTGCCTAATCCACAGAAAGCAATACTATATCTCAAGCAACTAGCACTCTGCCTTATATACAGAGTCCTAAGTGCAAATGGAGAGGAACTCTCAAACATTCTGGAACAAGTCTGCTCCCACTCCACTTAGAATAAACCTCTCATCATACTAGGGGACCCTAAACTCCCATCACTGCCTGCTCAGGGAGGCGATACCTTCCTAGAAGCAATGGAAGACCTCCAATACAAACAATTAATAAATACCCCAACCCACAAGAGGGGGGGACCCTAGACCTGATCTTTGTGCCAAGCCAACAACCTATCAAAGACCTCGTGAGACACATAACAGTCACTTCAAGTCTATGGTCTGACCATTACATGATGAACTTCTCCATAACCCCACCCACATTGAAGGACATATCCAAACCGACCCTCAAGGAAAAAAGAAGATTCTGCACCTTCAACAAAGATAATTTCATAGCAGAAGTGCTCCCTGGCCTAGAGCAATGTACAACAGACATGGACACTGCCATCGCAAACTGGCACAGCACCCTCCATGATGCTGCAACTGCACCAGACAAACTATTCCATAACATAAGAAGGAAGCACAACGTCCCCTGGTAATCGAGTGAAATCAATAAATTGAAGAAGCAGCTAAGGAAAATGGAAAGACTATGACGATGAACTAAAAGACAAGACCACTTAGCAAAATACAAGGAAATACAAGACATATACCACAACACAATAAATAACTGCAAAAAGGAATACCACTCAAACCTAATAAGGAACTCCATCAACAAGTCAAGGGAACTCTTCGCTATTGTAAATGGCCTAATAAAAGAACCAGTGCAACCAGATGACCCAAACTCCATATCCCTACAAGACATGGCTGACTTTATACAACTAAAGTACACACAAGAACCACTCAAAAAACCAACCAAGTGCAACTTACAAAACAACACAGATGAAGCATGGGGACACATTCCAAATTTCAAGAAGAAAACACCTCCATCATAGCCAATATTAACACAACAACTTCGCCATTGACCCATGCCCTGTTATTTGGATTCAGGGGCGGCCCAAGGGGGTGCGGGGTCATGTGCGGAGACTCGGTGCGGGGCCTCATTTGCATAAATATTTGCATAATGTTACCATACACTAACTTTTAGTAAACATGCCTCTTAATGAGTGTATGGATAAAGAAAGACTAAAAGATTTCTACATTACTATAATCCAGTGCCAACCGCCAGGCACATTAGGACTACAGTACTACAAACACTGCCCATTTAGAACCCATAGCAAACCCGCCCTTTCCTAACAGCACTACCAGAACTCAGAAAGCACCATACTCTACCTATGAAAAGGCAACACTGCAAATATTAAACCAATACATTTCAGAGAATATCAATACATGACCTATGTTTATGTTTATTGAACTTGCTTGACCGCCCTTCAATATTAAGCAGAGCGGTTTACAATTACAAAGTAGGTTAAAGTACAGCAGGCACAAGGCCGGAAACGGAAAAAGGAAGTTACAAATTTTCTTTGACAGGATAGGAGAAGAAATAAAAGAACGGAAACATAGGGGGGGGGGGCGTAGACAATGTGGGGAGAGGATGGGCTAGAGAGGAGGGTGATTGAAGGCAAGGGAGAAGAGGTGGGTCTTCAGGGCTTGTTTGAAGGTGGTGTGGTGGGGCTCCAGGCAGAGGGAAGTGGGTAGGGAGTTCCATAGGGCTGGGCCAATGAAGAAGAAGGCAGAGGATCGGGTAGATTGGAGATGAGCAGATGAGGGAGAGGGAAGTGCCAGGCGGTTAAGATGGAAGGAGCGAGGGGTGTGTCTGGGGGTGTGGAAGTGGATGAGATCAGACAGGTATTGAGGTGTGGAGGTATGGAGAGCTTTATGAGTGAGCGTAAGAAGTTTGAAATGGATACAAAAGGAAATGGGAAGCCAGTGAAGGCAGGAGAGAAGAGGAGTAACATGGTCTCTGGGGGAAGAGTGGGAGATGAGGCGGGCGGCAGTATTCTGAATAAGCTGAAGTCGTGATAATTGGGTCTTAGAGATGCCAGAGAAGACTGAGTTGGCGAAATCTATGCGGGAGATGACGAGGGCAAGCAGAAGGGTGGCCAGAGCAGAGGGGGATAGGAAAGGGCGAATAGCACGAATTTGCCTGAGGTAAAAGAAGGAAGTTTTGGAAACGTAGGAGACATGAGCGGAGAAAGAAAGATCAGAATCGAAAAGCACGCCGAGATACCGAAAAGTGGTGACCAGTGAGATAGGAAGGCCAGAGAAAGAGGGAGCCATTGAAGGAAGGGGGTGACCGTGTGGAAACCAGATTGCTGTTTGTTTTGGAGGGGTTGAGGTGCAGGCAGTTTTGAGACATCCAAGTGGAGACAGCGGCCAGACAGGAGTTGAGCGGGGCAAGGTCAGGGCTGATGGGGGAAGTGTGGTGCAAAAGGAGAATGTCATCGGCGTAGTAGAAAGCAGAGATACCAAATTGCTGAATAAGAAGTGTGAGAGGTGTCAAAAAGAGATTGAAGCAGAGAGGGGCTAACACTGAACCCTGTGGAACGCCGCAAGATAGGGGGAAAGGAATCAGATGGAGGGGAGTGTGGGGAAGAGGGGAGAACAGCACCGGAGCGGGAGGAAAGAAAGGAATGGAACCACCGAAAGACTGTGCTACAGAGGCCGGCGTCACGTAATCGGGATAGAAGGAGGGAGTGATCAACCAGGTCGAAGGCAGCAGAGAGGTCGAGAGCAACCGCCACCGAGATTTCACCACGATCGTGTGCAACATGCAGAGCATTGGTGAAAGCAAGAAGAACAGTTTCGACGCTGTGCCCTGGCCGGAAACCGGATTGACGGGGGTGAAGAAAATTGGTGGAGTCGAGGTGGTGGGAAAGCTGGGCAAAAACAACCTTCTCGAGAAGTTTGGAAAGGAAGGGGAGTTGCGAGACTGGACGATAATTGTTGGGATCAAGGGAATCAAGGGAAGGTTTCTTAAGTAGAGGGCGGATTAGAGCGTGCTTCCAGGGTGAGGGAAATGTCCCGGTGGATAAGCTAGTGTTAATGAGGATTTGAATGTAAGGAAGGAAGGAAGGACGGAGTGGGTGAGAGTAGCCAGGCGGAGGGAATAGGGTCAAGGGGGCAGAAGGTTTTGTTAGAGGAGGAGATGAGATGGTGGAGTTCATCAGTGGTAGTCAAGGAGAAAGAGGACCAAGAGTGAGAGAGAAGGGAGACTGGGGGTGGAGAGGCGGCTGGAGGTGGAGAGGGGATGGGTGGAGGATGAGAGGGTAGAGATGCTCTCAAGGAGGAAAGAGGGGAAAGAGAACAAGTGGCAATGTCAAATAGGAATTACATAAACAGAATACCTCAGCTCAGTTATACATGCAGAACATAGACCACCACCAAACAAGGAATCACAATTTAGAAACGGGAAGACAATAATTAAACTGGGAACCCCATAAGTCAAACTTGGAATGTACAACAATACTGTAGAAATAAAACTATAAATTAATTTCCTCTTGTACTAAACAAAGTGCAGCCATTAATGATGCATATTTCCCAGAGCTGACATATTCCAATTAATAAATGCAAAATAAAGAGATATTTTTCTTCCTTCTGTGCATGTTTTTTTCAGTTGAATTGCTCCAGCCACTTTCTTCTGGTTTCTTTGTGTCTTCTGCTAACTCTCCATTGTCTGCTATCCATTTGTCCTTTCTTCTCTTCTAGTTTTTTTCCATTCTCTCTCTCTACATCTGCTTTAACATACTAATCTTTCTCCTTTTGGCTCTTTCCTCATTTCCATTTCATCCACTCAAATTTTAACCCTCCATCTTCAATCCCCACTTACTCTCCGAATACCCGGCCAATTGTAGATTTTCTTCCCTCCCACACAAAATATTTTCCCCTCTCCATTTCACTCTAACAGGTCCATCCCATTCTAATCCTCCCCCAACATCAGCTCCCTTCTAGTTCCAGCCCCACCCAGCATCTGCTCCCTTCTAGTCCCCGCATCAGCCCATTTCCAGTCCTAGCCCCCCATCAGCCCATTTCAAATACGATCCTAGCCCCACCATCAGCCCCAGTCCAGTCCTAGCTTCCCCCATCCATGTCCAGTCCTCACCTCGCCCCACCATCAGCCCATTTCCTGTCCTAGCTCACCCCACTCAGCCCCTTTCCAGTCCTAGCTCCCTCCCCCTCACAGTCCATTTCCATTCCAAGCCCCTCCCCATCAGTTATTTGCAGTTCAAGCCCCCCGTCCACTCAGCCCATTTCTGGTCCTAGCCACCCCTCAGCCCATTACCAGTCTTAGCTCTCCATAGCCCATTACCAGTCCTAAGCCCCCATCAGCCCTCTTCTAGTCCTAACCCCCATCACCCCATTTTCAGTCTTAGCCCCCCCCATAGCCCATTACCAGTCCTAACCCCCATCAGCCCATTTTCAGTCTTATTTCCCCCCATAGCCCATTACCAGTCCTAACCTCCCATCAGCCCACTTCCAGTCCTAACCCCCATCACCCCATTTTCAGTCTTAGCCCCCCCATAGCCCATTACCAGTCCTAACCCCCCCCCATCAACCCATAGCCCATTACCAGTCCTAACCCCCCTCCCCCCATCAGCCCAGGTAGATTTTAAAAAAAAAACTAGCTGCTGCTGCTGCCGCCATGGCAACGGCAGAATCAATTCTCCCACGGGGCCCCCCCTGCCCAGCAGAGCCCTCCCTCCCTGCAGGATCAGCTCCCTCAGCGCAGGCTTTTCAGAGCCGCGAAGGGAGTTTCCCTTTCTCGCGGATCTGTTAAGCCCGCCAGGGCTGATGGGAAACAGGAAGTCCCTTCAGCCCCGGCGGGCTTAACAGAGCTGCGAGAGAGAACATAAGAACATAAGATATGCCATACTGGGTCAGACCAAGGTCCATAAAGCCCAGTATCCTGTTTCCAACAGTGGCCAATCTAGGTCATACGTACCTAGCAGTTTCCCCAAAACTCTCCCTTCGCGGCTCTGAAAGCCAACGCTGAGGGAGTTGATGCTGCAGGGAGGGCTCTGCAGGGCAGGGGGGGCCCTGTGGGACACTTGATTCTGCCGCTGTCACAATGGCAGCAGCAGCTAGTTTGTTTGTTTTTTTAATCTACCTGTGCTGATGCAGAATGATTTTTGCGCGGGGCCCTGTGCAAAAAATATTCTTGCTCAATGGACAGGCCGGCCCTGTTTGGATTAAGCAAACAAGAGAATGTCTAGTACCATACCTACAAAAGATCGTCAAATCCTCACTCACTCAAGGATATCTCCCTCCCCCCCAACTCAAGCAAGCTCTATTAGACCAATCATCAATAATTTCAATAAAAGGGATCCATGCTCCTTCCGCCCAATATCCAGTCTCACATTTCTAACCAAAATAATTGAGAAAATAGTACATCAACTACAGGATCACATAAACATATACGCCCCACTAGACCTCCATCAGTAGGGATTTAAACAAGATCACAGTGTAGAAACACTCATTACATCACTGATGGACACCCTTGTAACAGGCATAGACAATATATTTCATGGTTTCGTCCTATGCTTCATTGATATCACTGCAGCTTTTGACTCCATGAACCACAATACTCTGCTACAAAAACTCCAAGATACAGGAATAAATGGAACAGTATTAGACTGGTTTATCTCTTACCTGTCCCACCGTAACCAACAAGTCAGAACCAAAAACAACCAATCTAAACCTTTCACACAATACCAGGGTGTCCCACAAGACTCGGCCCTCTCTGCACTGTTATTTAATATATACATCCAACCAATCTGCAACATAATAAGACAATACAACATCCACTATAAAATATACGTGGATGATATCATGATATTCACCTGCATTAATATCAATCATCCAGATTATTCACAAATCACAGCATGCCTCAAATCAATGTCAAAATGGCTCAAAGGTCAGAACCTTTCCATTAACTTCAAAAAAGCTGAATTGATGCATATACCAGGAACACCAAATTCCCCCCCCCCCCCCCCCCGGACTCAATAAAGATCCTAGATCACACCCTAATCAACAAGCAAGAAGTTAGGTACCTTGGAGTAACCTTCGATCAATATTTTAGCTTCCAACCGCACATAAAGTGGACGACCAGAACAGCCTAACGCAAGTTGAGAATCCTATACAAACTCAAAGCACTACTATCCAGCAGCGACTTCAGGACCGTGTGTCAAGCCATAGTAACACCCATAATAGATTACTGCAAAGCCATCTACCATGGATTACCCAAGAAAAGGAGTGGAGGAGTGGCCTAGTGGTTGGGGCAAGGTACTTCAGGCCGGAAGGTCAGGGGTTCAAATCCCACTAGAGGACAGCAACCTTGGGCCGGAAGGACTGGGGGTTTCTAGTCCCACAGGTGCTCCTTGTGGTCTTGGGCAAGCCACTTAACCCTCCATAGCCCATGTTCCCTGTAAAAATAGTTATCTCCAAGTTATAATGCCCTGTTCAATGTAATTTCAGTTTGTTCAATGTAAACTGCACTGATGCAGAATAGCGCGGTATATAAGAGAATGTAAATAAATAAATAAAATGCTTCTCCCCCTCTAACTGATGCAGAACACAGCTGCAATAGTTATTACTGGAACTGCTAAAAACAGCCATATAACCCCTACTCTCCAACAACTACTCTGGCTCCCTGTCAACTCATGCATTAAATACAAGATGATCATAATAATCTTCAAGATACTAAACAACCTATCTCCACCGGCCCTTCAACCATTGATCACGAAAGCACACCCAACCAGAACGAAAAGAGGAGCAGACACCACCATCTTGGTAACTCCACCAAGCTTCAAAACAGCGAGACAATCCACCTGTAGTAGAGCCTTCTCCACACCAGACCCTGCTCCACCTGAGAAATAGCACTTCCCTCATCCGAACCATCTACAATTCTCAGATAAGCCAACATGTAAATAGTTAGCTACTCCTCAACATAAGTTATGTGTAAATACGCTGTTAAAATATGCTGTTAAAACTGTACATTTCTGTTATACTGTAAGTTCAGTGTAGATTGTCTTCACTGAACAGTTTATCATTACATGTAAACCGCGCTGATGCTGAATAGTGCGGTATATAAGAAAAATAAATAAATAAATAAATGTATGCCCCCCAACTATGGAATGACCTCCACGCCACAACACATACAAATAAAGACCTAATGGACTTTAGGAAAGCCATAAAAACCCACCTTTTCCATGAATACTATGGTCCCACTTCAGAAGAGCAAGTGCCAGAAACCAACAATACAACTTATACCTGTTATGTAACTCTGCTATACCTCACACTGCTATAACGTACCTGTATATAGTTAAATGTATTAATTGTCCCATGTAATTCTCCAAGTTGTAATAGCTTGTTCTATGTAAAAGCTTGTTGCTATGATGATCATTGTAAATCACTTTGAATTAATGATAAGGCGATATAAAAAAACAGTTAAATAAATTATAAAATAAATAAATAAACTCAACCACATCCCCATTTGAACCTTGTCCAGTGAGCTGGATAAAAGAAGCTAAAGATGATCTCATTCCAAACCTACTGAGAATCACCCAGCTCTCCATCCTTCAAGGCAACATGCCTAAACAGCTCAAATTCTCCTCCATTCACCCCACCTTGAAGAACACCAACCTCAATCCCAATGATCCTACAGCATATAGACCCATAGTAAGCCTATCATTCCTGTCCAAGATAATAAAAAAGAACATTCAGCAGCATCTCCAGAAATACCTAGACACCTAAACTCCTCTGGACCCCCAGCAACACAGCTTCAGGACTTACCATGGGGATGAATCCCTACTAACCTCACTGCTCAATACTCTAATAAAAGGAACTCAGAAGTCAAACCAAGGTTTCATCTTAATATTTCTGGATATTTCGGCTGCCTTTGCACTATCAACCACAGCATCCTCTTAAACAGACTCAGTCCATTGAAATCCAAGACAAGGTCCTGAGCTGGTTCCACTCACGTCTCAATGATCATCAACAGCAAGTCAAAATGGGAGCTAATTCCTCATCCCCCTATTCACAAACCCAAGGTGTCCCACAGGGCACTTCCCTATCGGCCCTGCTATTAAACATCTACCTGCAACCATTATGCTCAATCATCCGCTCACACAACATCCACCCATATCTATGCGGATGATATAATGATCAATGCTCCATTTGCCTCCAGCATAGTAACATGACAGAAAAAGACCACATGGCCTATCTAGTCTGTCCTTCCATATTAACCTCTACAACAGTCCCCTTTTTACCTTTAAAGATCCTCTGTGTTTGTCCCATGTTTCTTTGACTTCCCTGGATCTTATAAATTCTAACAATAGCCTAGAGTTTAAAAAAATGGCTTACTCTCATACTGCAACAAACAAATACAAGGAAATCGTAAAACAAAATTTAACCGTAAGGCTAACATCCTAAGGCACAGTGCCAAGAATTCTTGTCGCTGCTTTTGCATAAATCTAGAAAGTTCAGGAAAAATTCTAATTTATGATCCATAGAACAATTTATCAAGCAAGCGGAAATATAATCTAAACACAGTTTGGCAATCCAACTCCAGGGCAAAAGTAAGAAGTAGAGTAGAACGTTGGGTCACCACCTCCATAGAGGACTCCAGGAAGTCCATAAGATTGACTACAACCATACCTGGAAACAAGAACTACCTGAAGTGCAAGCAGGGTTCAGGAAAGGGCAAGGAACGAGAGACATCATTGCGGATGTGAGATGGATCCTTGAAAAGACTAAAGAATACCAAAAGGATATCTATTTGTGCTTTATCAACTACAGCAAGGCTTTTGACTGTGTAAACCATGAGAAACTGTGGGCCACATTAAGAAGCATGGGTATACCAGAACACCTGATCGTTCTCTTGCGCAATCTGTACATTGATCAAGAAGCAACAGTTCGAACGGAACAAGGAGAAACAGAATGGTTTTAAAATAAGCAAAGGTGTAAGACAAGGCTGCATACTTTCCCCCTACCTGTTTAATTTATATGCAGAACAAATCATCAGAGAAGCAGGATTGTATGAAGACAACAGAGGTGTGAAGATTGGTGGAAGACTCATCAACAACCTTCGCTATGCTGATGATACTACATTACTGGCTGAAAGTGAAGATGATCTGAAACATTTGCTTCTCACAATCAAAGAACATAGTCTCAAAATGGGCCTGCACCTTAATGTAAAGAAGACAAAGATCATGACAACTGGCATAATCAACAGGTTCATCGTTGAAGGAGAAGAAATTGAAATTGTGAACAACTTTAACCTACTTGGATCAACTATCAATAAAGAAGCAACAAGCAGTCAAGAAATCAAACGACGCATTGCTCTTGGCAGAATGGCTATGAAAGACCTAGATAAGATTCTCAAGAGCAGAGATGTCTCTCTCCATACAAAGATTCGACTTGTTCAAGCCATGGTATTTTCAATAACATCATATGGATGTGAAAGCTGGACAGTGAAAAAGACAGACAGGAAGAAAATTGATGCCTTTGAATTATGGTGCTGGCGGCGAATACTGTGTATAAGGTTTAAGGTTTAATTATTTGATAAAAACCGCCTTTCTGGGGTAATCAAAGCGGTGTACAGGTAATAAAATACATAAAAAATTCATAAAATACATAAATTATACAAAGCATAAAAAAAAAAACCAAAAAAAAAAAAAACCCCACATAATACATAAAAACTTCGGCCATGGCCAGAAAAGGAAAAGAAGTATACAATTTTGTAAAGGACAGAAGGGTAATATGCAGGGGGTACGGGACAGGATACAACATGGACTGTATACCATGGACTGCCCGAAGAACAAACCAGTCGGTACTAGAGGAGATCAAACCTAAGCTTTCTTTAGAAGCTCAGATGACAAGACTTTGACTTTCATACTTTGGACACATCATGCGAAAAGAGAGATCATTAGAGAAAGACATCATGCTTGGCAAGATAGAAGGTCAACGCAAAAGAGGAAGGCCAGCAATGAGATGGATCAATACAATAACAGCAGCTACGGGTGCCAGTCTGTCAACAATGAGCCGCCTGACTGAAGACCGAACACAATTAGGATAGCTATCCAGAGGGTCGCCATGAGTCGACTCCGACTCGACGGCACTTAACAACAACAACTTCATCAGAGAAGAAATCAAACCTTTCATTGAGTCACATAGTGAATCCAAAGTCACCTCATTCAGCCAAGCACACTCCCGAAACACATTCCTGGAAGCGATACTCTCAAATTCCTGTGCAATGGTCTCTATAGATCTACCTGGAGCAACAGATGAACCCTCCGTTGCTTGTTCCAGTTGAGGAGAATGCTGCTGGACGGCCTCCCAGCAGGAACACACTGCCTGACCCTTCGGACCGCAGCGATTCCCCCGCATCAACCACGCTCTGACTTCCTGGATTTGGGGGCAGAATACGCACTTCAGGGCTCAGCGACACCCCTTCGCTGCTGCCTGTTACTTGCCTAGCAGGCTGATTCCAAAGGGAGAACCACAAGAACTGAGGGTATTACAAAGCTCTTGAGAGTAGTCTAGCGCAGAGATACAGGACTGGAATCCTCCGGGAGGACAACCTTTCCTTTCCCCTTCCTCTTCCCCATATCACCAAAGAAGACTTTACTCCATTCCAAGACAAAACCAGATGAGAACAGAGAGTGTCCTCAGACGCGTTCACTCAAGCACCATTATTTATTTATTTATTTAAATCATTTTATATACCGGTTTATCCTAAAATCAAAGTGGATTACACAGCAAACAAATCAAGTGGCAGGGTGTGGGCATGCAGTGATACATTGAGGTATGTGTGCGTGAGTGGTGTGAGGTTGATTGCATAGTGTACTATATACAGTAGGAGCTCTGTACAGGAATATATGTTTTACATTTTCTTGCTGCAGGCTATCTACAGCTGTAGGCTATATACAGTATGAGCTATTTACATTTTTATATTTTATTGGCAGAGAGGGAGTTTGTTTGAACAGTTTGTGTGATGTCCTTGTAGTGTTCTGTTTTGAGCATAGCTTTTAGTGTCTTCAAGATGTCTTTGAGGTCTTTTGTTGATCTTAGGTTGTTGGGGAGTGATTTCCAGAGCACGGGAGTGGTCCGTGATAGTGCTCTTCTTGAAGTGATTAGGGTGATTAGTGGTCTTCATTGAATTGCTCAATGAATAGGGTGGTTTTTACTAGTTTCCTGAATTCTTTTAAATCTGTTGTTGATTTTAGTTTATCTGGGAGGGCATTCCAGATAGCAGGGGCAGCCAGCGAGAAGGCTCTCATGGATGTGGATTTGTTGGTTCTTGTAAATAGACTGGGTGTTGGTATATTGTTTTTGGTGCTATTTCTGTCTGGTCTTGTGCATGTAGTATTTCTGCTGACATGTTGTTTTTAATTTTGAAGATAGTGCTGCTTTATATTTTGCACGTGATGATATCGGTAGCCAGTGGAGGTCATGTAGTATTGGGGTTATATGGTCTTGTCTTGATGCGCTAGCAATGATGCGGACAGCAGTGTTCTGTATTATTTGTAGTTGATGGGTGGTTTGTTTAGGTAGACCTTCGTAGTATATTACAGTAATCCAGTACAGCTGTAACGATGGCCTGGCATACTATGCGGAAGTGTTCATTGTTGAGGAGAGGTTTTAATATCCGGAACGTTGCAAGTTTGAAATATGCTGTTTTGGATATCTTGTCTATATGTGGCTAGAGGGTGAGTTGCTTGTCTAGAATCACTCCAAGGTATCCGACTTCATCTTTTATTGTAAACGGTGTATTGGATATGTTGATAAAGGTAGGGTGAATGAATGTGCTATTTCTCGTTATGATGATTGCCTCAGTTTTTTTTATGTTGATGTCTAGGTTGTTATTTAGCCAGGTTGTTGTTTCTTGAATGCAGGTAGATATGGTAGTGTAGTATGGCGAGTCCAGTTGAATGGGACTATATGCCATGATGTCATCGGCATATATGGCATATTGTATTTTGTATTTGTTAAATATTTGCAAATAGGTTGAATATACATGTTGAAGAGAAGAGCTGATAGTGATGAGCCTTGAGGAACTCCTTGAGTGGTTTTGAAGGATGCTGAAGTGAGGTTCCCAGTATTTACTCTCTGTTGTCTGTCTTCTAGGTATGACTGAAACCATTTAATAGTGATATCTTAGAGGCCAATTTCCCTTAGGCGCGTAAATAGGATGTGATGAGAAACTGTGTCGAAGACTGCTGAAATATCTATAAATATTAATAAGTAGCCCTGCTTTATATTGTCTATTCATTTGATTATGTTGTTGAATAGATGTTGTGGCAAAGTCAACATTTTGAGCATGGGGGAGGTGAACAGCATAAGGAATTCACCTTAATCAAGGAGCCTCTGTTAGGTGTGCAGGGTCAAAAGAACAGAGCCACAGTTCAAAGGCAGAAAAAATCCAGCTGGAACAAGTTCCAGCAAATGCTTGACAGTATAAGAAGGATAGATTGCAAGCATGAGGACAAAAACCCTCACTCTAATAACTGCACTGATTATTCTGATGTCAGAAGGCAGGGGGATTACAAACACCTGGGACAAAAGAGGTGGGGTTCTGCTAGGGGCAGAAGAAGATATGTTGATGGATTGTTCTTTATGCCAAGATCTAGACTTGAAGGGTTGAAAAGAGCCAGCCTTGAAAGAACTGTTCCTCTTGAGGAAGTAACCTCAGAGCTAAGCAGTGAGAAAATAAATTTCTGTGTGTGTTTTGAAAGGAGGAATTTACTGCAGCATAGGCTAGTGAAGTAAGGCTGTGATTCATGCTTCTGTGTCAGCTGGGTTGAAACTCCACAACGGAGAGAAAGTTAATTGGCTGCTAGGAGTGTTTGTGCTTTGCTCCTGTCTTATATGAAAAAGCCTGCTATAGGAGTTTGTGCTTTGCTCCTGTTTATAAGAAAAGCCTGCTATAAGAGTCTTAAGGACACTGTGAATGCTTATTTCATAACCTAAGTTTGGTTCTTCACCTGGAAGTGCAGCCTAGAGAGAATTATGGCTGAGTGAAGATAATTTTGCCATAGAAGTAGTAAAGTTTGTTTTTTTTATTGGTCTGATTGACAAAGGACAATAAGGAAAGTGGCATCTTATTATATGTGAAAAGGCTAAGCTTCCTGCAGTGTAGAGGACTTTAAAAGCCAATGTTGAGTTTTGTTTGTTTTGCCACCAACCTGCTGAACCTTAAGCAAAAATCCTATAATTTAAAATTCTGTAAATGGTACCAGGAACCTGATCTGTTCTATTGTGTTCAAAATAAATTCTTTTTCTGTCATAAGCCTTACCCTTGGTTTAACACGACTACAATCCTTCTACTTAAAGCATAAGTATAACAGCTGATAGAAGAAGGTTCTCAACCACCTCGCCCTCAACAACTAGAAGACTAGTGGTTTTGGTGTTGTGCTTGTGACAGTGGCGTAGTTGTTTGGATTGTGCCATTCAAGATTTACAAAAGGATTTTGCAACAAGGCTGTTGAAAGTTGTACACAGCATGGACAGCTGCTGAAAGCGTACACAGCACAGACAGCTGTTGAAGGTGTATATAGCACAGACGGCTGTTGAAGGTGTATACAGCACGGACGACTGTTGGTGTACACAGCACGGACGGCTGTTGGAAGGTGTGCACAGCACGGACGGCGGTTGAGAAAACTTCACGTGGAGTTCAAGGCTGGAGTCAGCAGACAGCACAGCAGTACAGATTGGATCTTCATATAGACCCCTTTGAAAGCAGGAGTCAACACCCGAGTCAGGTAAAGCGTACCCAGGTGGGGTTGGCTCAGGATAAAAGTAAAAGGGAAAAGTAAATGCTTTTGAGTCAAAGGGGACAAGGGGGCTGTTGAGTGGCGCCGCCCTTGGTTTCTTCTTCTGTTTTTCTTACATGAAATCCCTGAAGATGGAGTCTAAAGAATTATTTCAGTGGATGGCAGCGCAGTTCCAGTGCCAGCAAGAATAGGCACAGCAAGCCCAAGAGAGTGCAGCTGCAGCTATCAGGGAGCAGCAGAAACCGGTCTTGGACTTAGTGGCTGCCCTGGTTGCTTCACAAAGGCAGGAAAGTGGAGGAGAGCCGGTACCAGCAGGACCATCATCACTTCCAATGGACAGTCTGGTAGGCCCACCCACAAGTGGGGCCTTTAATTTTGGCAAACTTTCATCTGAGGATGATATTGATGACTTTCTAGAATCATTTGAAATGGTAGCGCAAGCTATGAGATGGCTAGCTAGCCAGTGGGCAGTGCGTTTAGCGACCTCCTTAACAGGGGAAGCACTGGCTGCATACAGGGCTATTCCAGCTGCCCAAGCCCTGGACTATGAGACTGTAAAAATGGCTATTAGGGAACGTTTGGGATTGACTAAAAGTGTCTATCATCGAATGTTCAGAGCCACAGCTCTTAAAGCTGGAGAGTCTCCAAAGGCACTAAGCCAAAGGATATGGGGCCTGGCATTAAAGTGGCTAACCCCAGGAGAGAAAGATATAGATATGATTCTAGATATGATTGTATTAGAGCAGTTTATGGCGGCAGTGCCAAAAGAAATTCAAGCATTTCTGATCCAACAAAACTGCCAAACCACAGAGGAGGCAACTCTGGTGACTGATCGCTACATAGAAGCTGAGATAGCGCGTCAGCCAGGAGGGGGGCGCTCCTAAGGTGAAGGCTGAAGCCAGTTTTGGTATATCAGAAATGAAACAAGGAAATAAAACAGGATGTGTGAAAACTTATATGCCTGCTCAGAAAGAAAAGTGGTCCCAAAAGAAATGTTTTCATTGTGGAGAATTAGGGCACTTACAGAGAGCATGTAAGGCTCGTACTGGGTTGGTTGGTACAAGTGTGAAACCTCTGGGAGAGGGATTTCTTCTGAGTGTGAATATACAGGGGATCCCTACAATGCTTTACTTGATTCTGGTGCTGACCAAAGTATGATATCTCAGAGACTTTGGCAGACCATTGAGGCTCAAGCAAAGAATGGTCAGAGGAGACCTGAAGGTCATGTTCAGATCCGTTGCATCCACGGGGCTGCTTCTGGCTATCCCGTGTATACACGGGAGATAAAGGGATTAGGGGTACAGAAGAGCATTCCTGTGGCTGTGGTACCAAAGCTTCCCCACGACCTAGTTCTAGGAAGGGATTGGCCCCAGTTTAGGGAAGGTTTAGGGAAAGGCCTTCAAGAGAAGGTTGCCTTTGTCTCTACCCGGTCCCAGACTTTAATTAATGACCAAAGGGACGGGTACCCAGGGGGTTCCCTAGAGGCCTTACCCTCACATGATGACCTGGTGGCTTCCCCGTCCTCTAAGGTTAGGAAGGGGAAAGCTGAAAAACGCCGTGAGAAGCGATGGCGAGGCCAGGGGAGGGCTGGGATACTAGCAGGCTAAGGATTACCTTGGGTCCCTGTGGAGTTGGTTGAGAAGTTTCCAACCTTTCCAAAGGAACAACGGGCAGACCCAGCACTCACACGGGCATTTGAATATGCACAAGTGGTGCGAGATACCCTTCCAAGATTTCTATTAGATGGAGAGATATTATATAGAGAAAGTCACGATCCCCAGACAGGGACAGTCCGAAAACAGCTAGTGGTGCCTGTGGCTTTCAAGGGGTTAGTCTTAAGGCTTGCCCACGACCATCCGGTGGGTGGCCACAAAGGGGTACAAGGGACTCTGGATCAGATCCTTGCATGCTTCTACTGGCCAGGGGTCTTTAAGGAAACCGCGCGGTTTTGTGATGCTTGCCCCTCATGTCAGCGGGTCACAGCTACCCGGCCAGCAGTGGCACTTATGATCCCGGTCCCCACAATATCTGACCCCATTGGACGGATTGCCATGGATATAGTTGGGCCCTTGGTTAAAACACCTAGGGGGTTTCAATATATTTTAATCATGGTTGATCAGGCCACTAGATTCCCATGGGCAGTTCCTTTGCATAATATCACTGCAAAAACAGTAGCCTTAGAAGTAGTGAAACTGTTTTGTGAAGTGGGTTTTCCTAGGGAGGTGTTAACAGATAGGGGGACTAACTTTATGTCCAAATATTTGGCCCAGGCTTGGGACGCTTTTGGGATACAGCATGTGAAAACAGCTGCCTATCACCCCCAGTCTAATTGTCTGGTAGAGAGGTTTAATCAAACGCTAAAACAGATGCTAAGGTGGGGGTTAGATGGGAATGTGACAGAATGGGATGTGTTGCTACCTTTCGTGCTGTACGCCTGTAGGGAGCGGACACAAGCTTCTTTGGGGGTGTCTCCCTACGAATTAATGTATGGCCGGTCACCTCGGGGAATCCTTGACATATTAAGGGAGCAGTGGATAGAGCCAGAGAGGGAGGTTATGGGAGTCCCTCACTTTCTACGGGATTTAAGAGGGCGAGTAAATAGGACTTCCTGGGCTGCTGAAGAAAATTTACAAGCCAGTCAAAATCACCAAAAAGAGTGGTATGACCAGAGGGCAAAACCTCGTCAGTTAGTCCAGGGGGAGAAAGTCCTAGTCATGGTAGCGGGTGCTACACCGAAATTTGAGGCCCAGTGGAAGGGACCGTGGAAAATGGTTAGACAGGTAGGCCCAGTAACCTATGAGGTGGAGAGTGGTAGGCGACGCAGGCAAGTCTATCATATAAATGTGCTTAGGCCCTGGCAGGAAAGGTCAGCAGTTGCCAATCTATCTAAAGTAGAGCATCGGGCGAGAGGGCCATATCAGAATGCGGATGCCTTATCCCGAATTACAGATTGCTTGGAGGAACCCCAATCTCCTCCAACAGCCAGTAATATCTTAAGCAGGGGATATGTGGCAAAGTCAACCATTATAGCATGGGGGAGGTGAACAGCATAAGGAATTCACCTTAATCCAGGGGCCTCTGTTAGGTGTGCAGGGTCAAAAGGCCAGAGCCACAGTTCAAAGGCAGAAAAACCCCAGCTGGAACAAGTTCCAACAAATGCTTGACAGTGTAAGAAGGATAGATTGCAAGCACCAGGACAAAAACCCTCACTCTAGCAACTGCACTGATTATTCTGATGTCAGAAGGCAGGGGGATTACAAACACCTGGGACAGAAAGAGGTGAGGTTGGATCCCAGTGAGTATAAACCTTGGTTAAATTATGGAGAGAGTAGGAGCAGAAGGAACAGTGGAAGGAGGAGTGATTGGAGAAGGAGCAGAGGAAGCAGCAGAGGACAGACTTCAGAGCAGCAAGGACGATGGAATGCTGGAGAAGCCAGAGCAGGTGCTAACTTCTGGAGACAGGCTGAGCTACCCATTGCTGAGAGAGGTGATTTCCCTGAATCACGTTTGCAACAAAGGTGGGAGCCAGGAAGGAGAGAAGCTTTCAGACCACCAGAGAGGTTGTCAGCAGGGCACACTGATCAACTGGGTGAGTCAGAACCTATGCAATTGGGTGAAGCAATGTCAGAGCTAGGGGCAGAAGAAGATATGTTGATGGATTGTTCTTTATGCCAAGCTCTAGACTTGAAGGGTTGAAAAGCCAGCCTTGAAGTAACCTCAGAGCTAAGCAGTGAGAAAGTAAATTCCTGTGTGTGTTTTGAAAGGAGGAATTTACTGCAGCATAGGCTAGTGAAGTAAGGCTGTGATTCATGCTTCTGTGTCAGCTGTGTTGAAACTCCACAACGGAAAGAAAGTTAATTGGCTGCTAGGAGTGTTTGTGCTTTGCTCCTGTCTTATATGAAAAAGCCTGCAATAAGAGTCTTGAGGACACTGTGAATGCTTATTTCATAACCTAAGTTTGGTTCTTCACCTGGAAGTGCAGCCTAGAGAGAATTATGGCTGAGTGAAGATAATTTTGCCATAGAAGAAGTAAAGTTTGTTTTTTCTATTGCTCTGATTGACAAAGGACAATAAGAAAAGAGGCATCTTATTATATGTGAAAAGGCTAAGCTTCCTGCAGTGAAGAGGACTTAAAAAGCCAATGTTGAGTTTCTGTTTGTTTTGCCACCAACCTGCTGAACCTTAAGCAAAAATCCTATAATTTAAAATTCTGTAAATGGTACCAGGAACCTGATCTGTTTCTATTGTGTTCAAAATAAATTATTTTTCTGTCATAAGCCTTACCCTTGGTTTAACACGACTACAGTCCTTCTACTTAAAGCATAAGTATAACAGCTGATAGAAGAAGGTTCTCAACCACCACGCCCTCAACAACTAGAAGACTAGAGGTTTTGGCGTTGTGCTTGTGATAATGTATAAGGAGTGTCTCCATGGAGACAGAGCAAAGGAGAGCAAAGCAACTCTCGCAGTACCAACCAGAGAACACAAGAAGCGAGAGAGTGTGATGACACAGATGCTTGATCCAAAAAATATTTATTGAATTCCCCGACGCGTTTCGGCTTACGCCTTCCTCAGGGGGACTTAAAAATAAATAAAAACCATTATATTAAAATAATAATACATGATGTTGTATAGAAGCAACCCAGGCATGATAGAATCACATAAAGCTGCATTATAAATTAAAAATAAAAAAAACAATTTCCCACCATGTTATACCTACGAAGTATAGAAAGGTAAAAACTTTATACACACAATAAATAACCAGAATTTTAAAGTAAATAAATAATTAAAACAATATTAAAACAGATATTAAAAAGTAACAAAAGAGAGACGCAGGGAAGAGGAGACAGACTACTCACTAAAAAATGCACGACAGTGCTGGAGACAATGTGGTCTTCTACTGGTTTTTTGCTTTGACCACTGTATCATAGGGAACAAATGTAGGAAGTGTTATAAATAAACAGGTGAAAATATGGACATCTGAAGATCTAGAAATACTCCTTAAACTAGAATACCTGTTGAGACTGTATAGCCCAAGTTGTAGTTGTATGCAGGAAGGATTTAAATCACTCAAAGGGGAGTGCTGTAAAACAACGTTATAAATGTGGTTACTCTGTACTCTTTTCACAAACCAAAAATACAGTGACGACCATCCTTAAGTGGAACTTCAAAAAAACTTTAGGGAAAAGGGAGACTTTTAATCCATATTAACTTACGATAAGCAGCAAAGACTGTAACACAGTGTGTTCCTCTAAAACGAGCAAACTGCATTCTATGTGTTGTGCTTTAAAAAACACTACTTTTTCCCGCCAAAATGGGCGGAGCTTGTCTCGACCAATCAAGACTATACCAGGAGGAGAAACGAACTCAATGGATGGGTAGAAAATGTAATAGTATGCTATGTGGCTGCTTTATATCAAAATTAAAAAGATATAATGCAGTAAGTACATTTGTAGAAGCCGTTAATTCTATGAGTGTATGCCAAATGTCTCGTTGCTAGCGATGCTTGCAAAAGAAAATAGCTAGATCTATACCGCAGTGTAGTTTCATAATGGGGACAGATGCAGATGATAAGATCCAATTTTTTGTGTACTCTTGATTTCATACCAAGGATATTAGTAATTGCAAGTAATGTATTGAAGACAAATGGTGAAATGCCTCGGTCTGAAACCGCCGTGCATATTCAATGAAAATAGCAATGCTTTAAAAATCAGTACCTCTACGTTCAGGAAAACGTACCGCGGAGATAGTTTCAGGGACCGGTATGAGGAATTGTGACATGCATGGTACCTCATAGACATCTCGATAACGACTACGAATGTTGAATCACATTGATATACAAATCATACAGTTATTCAATGTGTTGTACGTGGGTCCTCAACTTTGGAGATAATTATTTTAAACGCTTGTTTGACTACCCAACATAAGTGCATTCAAACCCGATCGTGCCAAATCAAGACAAAAGAGTGCAAAGTATAGGGAAAGGCTTATCCTTCTAAGTTCTTCACGTGAAGAGTATTGTAAAAATGAAACATGCCCTAATATATGACTTGGAACACCTAAACCTTTTTAGCCCATGATGACAAATACGTGAAAATCATTGATGATTTGTTAAAAACACCCAGTATGGAATATGATAAAAGATGTAAATTAGACATGTATATAACAATTAAAAATGAAGTTAAAAATAAAAATAAAAGTAATATTATATCTTGTAATTAAGGATATCAAGAAAGGTGATCCTACTTGTGTAATAAACCAAAAAATGTGTATATGCGTATAAACGAAATAAATATATAAGATTAAAAAAGAAGAAAATAAGAAACAGTAAGACAAATGAATAAAATGAAGTGATAAGAGTTAAAACCAATACTCCAATAAAAATTAAATAATTGATAAATGTAAATAGTAAAAATATGACAATCAAATACTCTTAATGAAATAAAAAGTCATAAATATAAAAGTAATAATAATTAAAAAATAAAAAATTAATAAATTAAAAAATATAAAAATTAAATAAAAATTAAAATTAATAAAAAAATAATCAATAATCAATAGTAAAAATTAAAAATTAAAATTAAAATATTAATAATAATAAATTAAAAATAAAAATTAAAAAAATCAATAATAAAATCAATGTGTAGGCACCAGTATATAAACCAATGTGTGGGTTTCAGTATGTAAACCAACATGCCCATAAATAAATAAACTGTAAATAAAAAAAGTTGAAATAAAAAATAATAAATAAATAATAAATAATCAATAGTAAAAATTAAATATATTAAATAGTAAAAATTAAAAATAAAAATTAAAAATATTAAAAAGGAAAATAGCAAAAACGTGTCACTAGGCTCTAAGGCATTAAAATCATGTATAAAATGTGAAGAATGTAAATCCAAATGTGCAAAATCTTAAAGGAATACTGACAAGTCCGTCTCCTGATTTAATCCATTAGGCTCTAGGGTGGTGAACTCATATATATAGCGTTGCTCAAGTCTCAACAGAAGTTTATTCGCATCTCCCCCGCTCCAGTCTGGTACTACTGTTTTTAAAACTAAATATTTCAGATCACCAACGGTATATGTTTGTGTTCTTGCCAATGTGACACTAATGGCTTTATCTGGAACACCTCTTTGTATACAACTCCTATGTTCGATGATCCTGGTCCGTGTCTGCCGTTTAGTTTTACCAACATAAAGAAGATTGCAGGGACAAAGGACAATGTAGATAACATTTTACGTCCTGCAATTAGAAAAATTATGTATATAAACTTTATGTTGCGATATCGGATGGACAAAGACCTCTTTACATGTAATCGTGTGGGAACACACAGAACATCTGCCGCACTTAAAATGTCCCTTCACCTTCGGGGGTGGTTTGTGATATGTCCAAAGCAGATGACACCAGAATGTTAGATAAATTGGGACTGCGCTTGTGAGCCACCATAACCCTCTTAGCCGCAAAGGCTGGTAGTGACGCCAGTAAATCCCAATAGTGTTTTAGTATACTAGTAATCTCCTTGGTGTAATTACTAAAGGTAAGGGAGCATATTACTCTTTCCATTTTTGGGCGTTGGTTTTGTTGTAACAGTAGTGACCAATCTGTAATTACTAGCCCTACAGTATGCTTGCTTAATACACTGTTTCGGATACCCTCGTTGTTTAAATCTACCTTGCATATCAAGTGCATGCTTCTCAAAATTGGTGTCTGTAGTGCATAATCTCCTAATTCTCAAGAATTGACTAGTAGGCAAATTGTATTTCAACGACGTGGTGTGAAAGCTACTGTACTGTAGTAGCTTGTTCCTATCCGTAGGTTTACGATACAATTCGGTCAGAAACCCATTACTGCCCTTCTTAATCTTAATATCGAGATATGCTATTTCCGTTAAACTGAATGTACCCTCAAATTGTAGGTTAGAATACAAGGTATTCAACCAATTGAAGAAATCAAGAAGTGTGGATTCGGTCCCCTCCCATATCAGCAAAACATCATCGATGTATCTCTTCCACAGACTTATATTATGTGTTTAAATGGATGGAACCTCAAATATTTATCTTCAAAATCTGCCACATAAAGGTTGGCAAAATCGGGAGCCATGGAGGAGCCCATAGCTACACCCTTAATCTGCTTATAAAAAATGCCTTTAAAAGCAAAATAGTTCTCACTCATGGCAATAGAAGCTAGCTGTGTAAGAAAAAATGTTGGTGTGCGTATGGGCTTATCCCTCTGAATTAGAGTGTTAGCTATAACCTCTATGGCATCTTTTTGCGGTATATTTGTATATAAGGAATTGATGTCTAACGTAGCTAGTATTAGCTCATCATGGTACATTGGGAAATCTTGTAAAATATTAATCACATGACTAGAATCTCGCACATAGGATGCTGTTTTACTAACAAAGGGTCTCTAAAAAAACATCTAGGAACTTTGATAAAGGTTCTAAAAGTGACCCGATGGCAGACACTATCGGACGTCCTGGTGGGTTATGTAACGATTTGTGGATTTTAGGAAGCATACAGATTGTCGGGACCACAGGATGAGTGACTGTCAAAAAAACTTTTTCTTTAGCGGTTAGATAGCCTGCTTCTTGCCCTATAAATAGTAGTGTCTTGATCTGTTGCTGAATAGATGAAGTGGGGTCATCATAAACCTTCTGGTAAAACCGAGTATCATTTAGTTGACGTAATACTTCAGTGATATAAGAAACACGGTCTTGTATAACTAGAGCCCCACCTTTATCTGCTGGCTTAATAACTATTAAATTATTGTTGCGAAGATTATGCATTGCAGTCTTCTCATCTTTAGAAAAGTTATGAAAAATCCTTTTCTTTTTATGATATAAATCATCTATTTTAGACAAAACTATATTTTCATATGCTAAAATCAAGGGGTTAGTGTTACATAAGAACATAACATAAGAACATAAGATATGCCATACTGGGTCAGACCAAGGTCCATCAAGCCCAGTATCCTGTTTCCAACAATGGCCAATCTAGGTCATAAGTACCTAGCGGTCTCTCCAAAAGACACAGGATCCTCAATGCTTGTACTGGGTCAAGCATTGATATCCTGGGTCCCTTTTAATAATGGTTTATGGACCTTTCCTCCAGGAACTTGTCCAAACCTTTTTTAAACCCAACTACACTAAACAGCTTTTTACTACATCCTCCGGTAACAAATTCCAGAGTTTGATTACACGTTGAGTGAAAAAAATATTTTCTCTTATTAGTCTTAAATAGGTTACCCTGTAGCTTCATTGCATGTCCCCTAGTCTTTCTATATTCTGATAAGGTAAACAATCGATCTACGTTTACCCGTTCTACTCCATTCATTAATTTATAGATCTCTATCATATCTCCCTTCAGCCGTCTCTTTTCCAGGTTGAAGAGCCCTAACCTTTTTGGCCTGTCTTCATGACTTTTTAATTTCACCAAGAGTCTCTCATGAGGGACCTTGCCAAAGGCTTTCTAAAAGTCCAGATACACTATATCAGAGGTACTCAAATCCAGTCCTGGAGGGCCGCAAACCAGTCAGGTTTTTGGGATATCCCTAATGAATATGCATGAGATATATTTGCATGCACTGCCTCCATTGTATTTGAATCTCTCTCATGCATATTCATTGGGGATATCCCGAAAATCTGACTGGTTTGCGGCCCTCCAGGACTGGATTTGAGTACCTCTGCACTATATGAACCGAATCACCTTTGTCTACCTGTTTATTCACACCTTCAAAAAACGTAACAGATTAGTAATACAAGACCTTCCTTGGCTAAAGCCATGTTGGCTGTCTCCCATTAAGCCATGACTATCTACATGTTCAGTAATTTTGTTCTTTAAGATGGTTTCTACCATTTTCCCAGTACTGATGTCAGACTCACCGGTCTGTAGTTTCCTGGATCACCCCTGGAACCCTTTTTAAAAATTGGCGTTACATTGGCCATCCTCCAGTCTTCAGGTATTACAGATGATTTTAATGATAGCCCACAGATTACTAATAGCAGGTCTGCAATCTCATATTTCAGTTCTTTCAATACCCTTGGATGTATACCATCCGGTCCAGGTGATTTGCTACTCTTCAATTTATCAAATAGTTGTAATACATCCTCCCAGTGTATCGATATTTCTTTCAATTCTTCCACAGCATCTCATTTAAATATTATTTCAGTCATGGGTAACATTCCTACATCTTCCTCAGTAAAGACTGAAGCAAAGAATTCATTCCACTATGGCCTTGTCCCCTCTTAGTGCCCCTTTTACCCCTCTATCATCTAATGGTCCAACTGACTCTCTCACAGGTTTTTTGCTATGAATGTACTTGAAAAAGTCTTTATTATGCGTTTTTGCTTCCACGGCAAGCTTCTTCTCAAATTCTCTCTTTGCCTGTCTTATCAATGCCTTGCATCTAACTTTCCAGTGTTTGTTTTGTTTCCAGTTTTCATTATTTGGCTCCTTTTTCCATTTCCTGAAAGATGCTTTTTTGGCAACAACAGCCTCTCTGACTTCACCTTTAAACCATGTTGGCAGGTTTTTGGACTTCCTTCCACTTTTCTTAAAGCATGGAATACAGCTGGTTTGGGCTTCCAAGATAGCATTTTTAAAAAACACCCAAGCTTGATGTAAGTCTTTAACCTTTGCAACTGCTCTTTTTAGTTTTTTCTTAACTATATTCCTCATTTTATCATAGTTTCCCTTTTGAAAGCTAAAAGGTAATACTGTGGATTTCCTTACAGTCCTTCCTTTATTTATTAAATCAAATCCGATCATGCTATGATCACTATTGCCAAGTGGCCCCAACACCCTTATCTCTTGAACCAGATCTGGTTTTCCACCAAGGATGGGTCCAAAATGGCTTCCCCTCGGATCGGTTCATGAACCAGCTGCTCCAAGAAGCAGTCATTTATTTCATCTAGAAACTTTATCTCCCTAGCATGTCCTGCTGTGACACTGACCCAGTCGATATTGGGGTAATTAAAATCACCCATTATTATTATTGTGCTGTAACTTCTGTTAGCTTCCCTGATTTCTTTCACCATTTCATCATCCATTTGTTCATTCCAGCCAGGCAGTCGATAGTACACCCGACTGCCATCGCCTTCCTCTTTCCCTTTTTAGAGGGAAGTTGTGAAGACCTGATTCTTGCTGTCCCTGGAGAATACTTGCTACAGGTAAGTAGCTATGCTTTCTCTGGGAACAAGCAGGAAGTCAGTCCTCACATATGGAACTCCCCAGCTACAGGCTTACTGAGGACCTGTAAAAAATGCCATGAGTGAACAGTGAAGACGAGTTGTGAGCTGCAGCAGTTGAAATAAACTAGGAGACTCTCGCAAGATCCAAGTGAATATAGTGAGGTTTCTGGAGTCCAATGGATTACCAGATCCGAGGCAGCATGGATTCAACAGAAGCAGGCCTTGTCAGACAAATCTGACTGATTTCTTTGACTGGGTGACTAGGGAGTTGGACCAAGGGATAGCCCTAGATGTGATGTATTTAGATTTCAGTAAAGCCTTTGACAGCGCAGTCTGCCACCCAAGTGGACAGTGTTAGCTTGGACACTGGAAGCTCCAGTCAACTAAGGTCATAGGAGAAAAAAAGCTGAGGCACATTGCAGTTGCCCCAAGTCCATTGCAGACAGAAGGACACAAGAAAATAAGATATGCCATACTGGGTCAGACCAAGGTCCAGCAAGCCCAATATCCTGTTCCCAACAGTGGCCAATCTATGTCATACATACCTAGCAGTTCCTCCAAAAGACAAAGGTTCAGCAAAGCTTGTATTGGGTCTAGCAGTGATATCCTGGGTCCCTTTTTAATAATGGTTTATGGACCTTTCCTCCAGGAACTTGTCCAAACCTTTTTTAAACCCAGCTACACTAACAACTTTTACTACATCCTCTGGTAACAAATTCCAGAGTTTGATTACATGTTGAGTGAAAAAATATTTTCTCCTATTTGTCTTGAATAGTTTACCCTGCAGCTTCATTGCATGTTCCCTAGTCTTTCTATATTCTGATGATGTAAACAATCGATCTATGTTTACCCGTTCCACTCCATTCATTAATTTATAGATTTCTATCATATCTCCCCTCAGCCATCTCTTTTCCAGGTTAAAGAGCCCTAACCTTTTTAGCCTTTCTTCATAGGGGTATCTGTCCATCCCCTTCACCATTTTGGTGGTTCTTCTCTGAACCTTTTCTAATAACGCTATATCCTTTTTAAGATACGGTGACCAGAATTGCACACAATATTCAAGGTGTGGTCGCACCATGGAATGATACAGAGGCATTATAGCATCCTTTGTTTTATTTTCCATTCATTTCCTTATGATACCTAGCATTCTATTTGCTCTCTTGACCTCTGCTGCACACCGGGCGGAGGGTTTTAACATGTTATCCACAATGACACCTAAATCTCTTTCCTGGGTGGTGGTTCCTAATGTGGAACCTTGCATCGTGTAACCATAGTTTGGGTTGTTCTTTCCGAAGTGCATAACTTTGCACTTGTCTACATTAAATTTCATCTGCCATTTTGATGCCCAGTCTTCCAATTTATCAAGTTCCTCTTGCAATTTCCACAATCCTCTTGGGTTTTAACAACTTTAAATAGTTTTGTGTCATCTGCAAATTTCATAACTTCACTCATCATTTCCTTTTCCAGGTCATTTATGAATATGTCAAAAAGCAGCGGACCCAGCACAGATCCCTGGGGTACACCACTATTCACCTTTCTCCATTGGGAATACTGGCCATTTAGCCCTACCCTCTACTTTCTATCTTTTAAACAGTTCCTGATCCACAATAGTACACTGCCTCCTATCCCATGACTCTTTAGTTTTGCCAAAAGTCTCTGATGAGGGTCCAGGTGATTTGCTACTCTTCAGTTTTTAAAAAATAGTTGTAATACATCTTCCTTCAATTCTTCCATACCTTTAAATACCACTTCAGTCATGGGTAACATCCCTACATCTTCCTCAATAAAGACTGAAGCAAAGAATTCATTCAATCTCTCCACTATCGCCTTGTCGCCTCCTAGTGCCCCTTTAACCCCTCTATCATATAATGGACCAACTGACTCTCTCACAGTTTTTTTTTTTTTTTTTGCTACAACCGTACTTGAAAAAGTCTTTATTATGGATTTTTGCTTCCGCAGCAAGCTTCTTCTCAAATTCTCCCTTTGCCTGCCTTATTAATGCCTTGCATTTGACTTGCCAGTGCTTGTGCTGTTTCCAGGTTTCATCATTTGGCTCTTTTTTCCATTTCCTGAAAGATGCTTTTTTGGCAACAGCCTCTCTGATCTCACCTTTAAATCATGCTGGCAGTTTTTTGGACTTCTTTCCACTTTTCTTAAAGCGTGGAATACAGCAGGTCTGGGCTTCCAAGATAGTATTTTTAAACAACACCCAAACGTGATGTAAGTCTTTAACCTTTGCAACTGCTCCATTTAGTTTTTTCTTAACTATTTTCCTCATTTTATCATAGTCTCCCTTTCAAAAGTTAAAAGGTAGTACTGTGGATTTCCTTACCATCTCTCCTCCACTAATTAAATCAAACGCGATCATGCTATGATCACTATTGCCAAGTGGCCCCAACACCCTTATCTCTTGCACTAGATCTGGTGTTCCACTGAGGACTAGGTCCAATATGGCTTCCCCTCTGGTCGGTTCATGAACCAGCTGCTCCAAGAAGCAGTCATTTATTTCATCTAGGAACTTTATCTCCCTAGCATGTCCTGCCGTGACACTGACCCAGTCGATACCGGGGTAATTGAAATCACCCATTATTATTACTGCGCTGTAACTTGTGATAAGGAAGCTTATCATAGCTCAGGTAGGAGCTATAGAAAAGATGATGTGACTCTGAACAAGCAACCTGTCAGTTCTGGTAGAAGTGAGAAAACAGAGTTTTCACATAAAAGACTACCAGTCCCAGAATGCACCAGGTTTCCAGCAGCCATGAGAGGGGCTGAAGTGAGAAAATGTGTGTGCAATCAAGAGAGCTATGAGGTAATCCCTAAGCACTCATCTCAAAGGGCAGGGCCTGATTCAAGACAGCTGCACTGTGTTAGGGAGCAGCACACATTAGAACAGGATAAGAATAGAGCTTATTCTTCAGATAACAGCTTGAGGGAGAGTTTCAGCAACGGCTACAAGCACCAGTATCACCTGGAGAAACAGAAGCCAAGCCAAGCAGATAGAGAGAGAAGGAAACTCTCTGGAAGGAAGAGAAGGAAGGCCATTGGAAGGTCTGGGAGATTCCAAGGCAGTACTCATACTGGGAGGTATTCCAAAAGCCAGCAGAGTCCATTGGACTGGATTCAGCCAGAGGAATGGAGTGGCAGAGATAGGAATCACCAGTGGCTACCTGGAAGAGAGAAGACTGCACGTGGAAGGGACTTTCAGACCAAGGCAGAAGGTATGTGAGAGGAGATCCAGTGTCCAGGGATCAAGATTGGAAGGCTGGACATCAGAATTGGATTACATATTGGCCAGGCTATACAGAGAGGAATAATGATAGCAGGAGAGCTCAGGTATGAACACTGATCCAGACCCTATCTATAATAGAGAATGGCAGCAAGGGAATAAGCATTTCATGATAGTGCCTTAATGAAAGACTCGTCTGTGCCAATGTATGATAGTGACCATATGCTGATTGATACAGCAGATGAAAATACAGTTTATATGGACCTGTTCTCTATCTAAATGCTATTGCTAGTTTTTCCGTGAGCAAACACATCAGCCATCACAAAGAAACCTAACTTTGTTCTTTATTTCCACTGCAAAACAGCTCTTAAAGCAGGATTTGGGCTCAACACAGTAGCAGCCAGCCAGCTAAAGGCTTTCAGCTGGTCCATTGATAGTAATTAGGGCTGCACCTGATTGTGTGTGTGAGCAAGGGAGAATCACTGCTGAGATCGGTGTGGAAAATAAGCAGAAGTTAACCTAACCAGCAAAGTTTTATTCTTTACTTTGTGCCTTGTATTTGGGTAATTACTTGCTAAGAAAACATTAGCTAATTGCCTGACAAGCTGAAGGTTGTTTTTCTGGTTTACTTTGTGACTTTTGTTATCCATTTTAAAACACTGCAAGCAAGTAACCTCATTTATAGTGCTATCAAGCATACATGTGCTGGGTGAATTAAACCCCATCAATAAAAGAAGTATTTTATTGATCTTACCACTTGGTTTCACAACTCAAATTATTGTCATCAGCTGTGTTTGGGAGTGAATGAACTACAATACCCACAATACCTTGCAAGAATCATATGAATATATGCATCGTCAAGATTGTGTAAGTTCTCACCCTAGGCAGCCGTCTGACAAACTTTTGTTAGCTTCCTTGATTTCTTTGAGCATTTCATCATCCATTTGTTCATTCTGGCCAGGCAGTTGATAGTACACTCTATCTCCTTTTTGAAGGTTAATGCCAGCAGTCTGGTTCCATCCCTGTTAAGGTGAAGCCCATCCCTCTTTTCCCCAGAATGTTCCCCAGTTCCTAACAAATCCAAAACCCTCATCCTTGCACCATCGTCTCATCCACACATTGAGACTCCAGAGCTCTGCCTGCCTTTTGGGTCCTGTGTGTGGAATGGGAAGCATTTCAGAAAAAGCTACCCTGAAAGTTCTGGATTTCAACTTCCTACCTAAAAGCCTAAATTTAGCCTCCAGAACCTCCCTACCACATTTTCCTATGTCATTGGTACCAACATGTACCAAGACAGCAGACTCCTCCCCAGCACTATCTAAGACCTTATCTAGGTGGCGTGTGAGGTCCGCTACCTTCGCAACAGGCAGGCCTGTTACCAGGTAATCCTCAAGTCCACCAGCCACCCAGATATCTATATGCCTAATGATCGAATCACCAACTATAACGGCTGTCCTAACCCTTCCCTCATGGGCACATGGCCCTGGAGAAACTTCCTCGATGTGAGAGGGTTTTACATCACCTGGAGGACAGGTCCTAGTTACAGGATCACTTCCTGCCACACCAGGGTGATGCTCTCCTGTCACGTGACCTCTCTCCTCCATGGCAACAGGGATGCTGCCAGACTGGAGTTGGGACTTCAGGACTATATCCCTGTAGGTCTCATCTATGTACCTCTCTGTTTTTCTTATGTCTTCCAAGTCTGCTACTCTAGCCTCTAGAGAACGGACTCGTGCCCTGAGAGCAAAGAGCTCCTTACACCTAGTGCACACGTAAGACCTTTCACCAACTGGGAGAAAAATCATACATGTGACACTCAATGCAAAAGACTGGAAAGCCCCCATCTCGCTGCTGGACTGCTGTCTGCATCTTAGTTTTAAGCTTGTGTTTAGATCTTTAAGTTCTTACTTACTAAGGGTTGCTGTGGATACTTATACTAATAAAAGTGTACTTAATATGTTGCTGCTACTAGGCCCTGAGTGAGTATTAAATTTAAACTACAAGCTCTCTGCTGGGTTCTAAATTTAACCAGCAAGCTCTCTTCTGTGATTTAAATTTAAACTTAAACTACTGCTACTAGGCCCTGACTGATATAACAAATACACTGGGTTCAAAGATTAATCAGCTGTAATCCAAAGAATTCCCTTCAGAAAAAGTCTCAGAAGTATATACTCATTATTGCAGATCTCTCTCCAGACGTAGCAGTCCCCTTTAGTAGTCCTTCACGACTCAAAAGCTTGACTAGTACTGCAGCGTCACCTCTCCTTCCACAAGCTCGCCTCACAAAGCAGAGGGTTCATGGGGGATTCAAACCCTGGACCCGTCACACCCGAAGCTAGAGTCAGACCCCTAGACCAACAAGCCACAGATGACAGGGATCTCTTACAATCCAGAGTATGGAGAATGGTCTCTGCATTGCTGGCATGAGGTCTCAAGAAGAGGGTGGGGAGCACCACCTCCTGATTGAGGTGGAAGGGGAACACCGCCTTTGACAGACACTTTGGGTGTGTGCGGAGCACCACCCTGTTCTTGAAGAACCTCCGCCTCAGTCTTGAACGCGAACGCCTTTGCCATGTCCTGCACAAAGTCGAGGAAGGCAACGTCCTCGGGTGGGGAATGGTGCCGGGACACCGGTGGAGATGGGTCAGAGGGCATGTCTCAGTGTTGCTGTGTATCTAGGGACTCCTTGTCCTCGGTCTCCCAGTCTAACTCAAAGTCAGAGGAAGAATCTGAGGCACTGCAACTCCCATGGTCAAGGCCCAAGCCCGAAGGCCCGTGACCCCCGGAAGACCTGCGGTCTGAGCCATGTGCACTCACCGGAGAGGACCGATTTCCCGAGGAACGAGACCAGGACCTCGTCTGATGCTGATGGCTCTCTTAAGGCCGGTGGCGCTCAAGGATTGGCTCGATGTTCGGGGAAGCCCTCAATATCGAGGGTCTGGTCACCGGGGCAGATGAACTGGAGGAACCAAACATCAGCGCCCACTGCTAGGCTAGGAGGGCAGAGATCCTGGTCTCCATGCCATTTGGCTCTGCAGCATTTGACACGGGCACTGATGTCTTCGGGCCCAGCATTAGTTCAATCGAAGGGGAGTCTTCGACCAGGATGGCCTCGGGGGTCCAAGGCCGGTCGCCCGATGCTGACGACTCCTTCTGGGGCAGCTTGTGAGGCTGCTTCCGGTCCGACCCTTCAGACTCACGCCAGGGACTGTGGGGCCCGGTGTGGGATATACCCGCTTTTCCAGACCCATCCTCTGAGGCATTCTTCAAGGTTTTTGAGCTCTTCTTGTGTTCCGCCTCCATGGATTTCCTTTCAGAGGACCCATAGCCACAGGCCTCTGAGCGCATTGCAGGACACCGAAGGTACTGGAGGGAGCCCTGGAGTGTGGTATCACCGGGGACTCTGGGGCAGAATCGGATTTATGGACGAACTTCTCCTGCTGCAACTGACTGGCTCTTGATGGCCTTTGCGGACATGGACTTGAAGAGGTCGCAGTCCAAGCTGTCATGGTCTGGCCCGAGGCAACGGAGGCAGCAGTCATGGGGGTTGGTGAGGGACATCATTTTACTGCACTGATTGCATTTTTTGAAGCCACTGGAGGCCATGGGAAACATGGGCCCTGCCACCCGGGTGGGAATCTGTGGCCCACCAGCCAAAAAAGGGCACAAAGCAGAATTCAAGGGATGCCTCGAAAAAATCAAGAAACAAACTCGAGGAGCGACGCCAGGGGGAGCTGGTTAGGGACGAGAAGAGGAACTGGTTCACGTACCGGAAAAAAATAAAATTTTAAGACAAGAGAGACACTTTTTCCGGGGAAACAGGTCAGATGTCAGGAGGGCTCTGCAGAAAAAGGAGACTGAGGCAAGATGGTGCTCTTGGGCGGGAAGGGGTCCATGCATACGTGGTGCATCTCCCAAAGGCTTTCTTTGAAAGCTGGGGAGATGCTTCCGCAAGGGCTACATTAGCGCCATCACTTCCTGCTTGTTCCCAGAGAACAAACTAGTATTTGTGTAAACAATTTATTCAGATCAAGAGCAAGGAAATTTCACATTCTATCAAAATACAGATGGGGTGTAAGCAGAAAGGAGATAAACAGATCAGAAAAAAACTGTACACAGCTCACCGATACTACATCTACACGTTCAAATCTCCTCCTCTCAAGTTGATTTCAGTAGTTCTATTCAAAGTACTAAGAAATAACAATAAAAATACAGCATCCTTTCAGCCTTAGGCAAACATAGCACGACAAAAACTAATTATTACAACAGTGTATCATTAACCCAATAAAGCTACCGAATAACCCCAGACCCACCTGAATCCCTCTTGATCTAACCCACCTCCTGCAACCCACCTCTACCCACTCCTCCCCCTCCCTTAATAGTCCCCCACCCACATCCTCTAGAAGAAAAATCATTAGTAGTTCCTAGATGAAGGGAAGACCATCAATAGGCTTGGTTGGGAACCCCTGTATAACCGCTATGTATAGTCAGATGCAAAACCATACAAAAAAAAGAACCTGTACAACACAGTATTGTTCCAAAAAGAGAGTCAATCCTCCATTGGGAGTAAAAAAGACCAGTGTTTCCGTTCCCATTCCGGATTGCCATACAGGTCCGCTGTAAGCTTTTCCATGCGGTAGATATCCCACACCTTGATCGGCCATTCGTCTACCAAGGGCACTCCTGAGCTCTTCCAGTACCTGCTCACAACAGAGCGGGCCGCTAGTAACAAAGTTAATTATTCGGCGGTGGTCTTCCTGAAGGGCATCTGGAGATAGGTATCCCAAAACCATACCTCTGCACATAGGGAGAAGGAGGCCCAACCATCTGAGAGACCAGAAACTGAATTTTTGGGCAAGGCCATCATATGTGGAAAACGTCTCCCCAATGTCCACAAAGGTGCCAACACAAAGAGTCAGCAGCATACCCCCAACAGAAAAGGTCCATGGGTACAATAGAATACAAAAAAGAATTCATAATTGGGTGTTAACTAAAGATAAAGAGAGAGAGCACCAATGTGCATAATGATAGATTTCCGTCCATAAGTCCTCTGCGGGAGTCAAGAGATCAGCAGTCCATCAAATCTCATGCTTTGGGGTTAAACAACCCGCTGGATAGTCTGCCATGATATCGCGGTATAGTCTGGCAAGAAGAGCGGAAGACCATGTGGAGTCAAATAGTGTCTTTTCCTAGAACTGTGGAGTACATCTATAGTAATGCACTGGGACCATAGACAATGGCACAACAGATAATACTGGTATGGATTGGGTTTGAAATGTGTCAGTTACTCAAATTTCATCTCATCTATTACCATAAGGTCATCAAAAATGCATGCCAGTCGAACTAACCCACCCGAGGCCATAGCCTGGGCTCTTTTACAAAACTGCACCTGTGCTCCCTGCCCAACATCCCCTCTACCTTAGATATCAAAAGCATGAAAAAACCCTCTTGGTCCGCTAACCAGCGGACCAAGGAGGCCTTCATGAAATACAAGAGATCACAGAGAGAGGAAGACAGGCATCTGTATTTGGAAAAACTTAGAGAAGCTAGCAAAGTAGTTAAGAAGGCAAAGATTCAAAAGGAGGAGGAAATAGCCAGTGCAATAAAATGGGGGGATAAGACATTTTTCAGATATATTAGTGAGAAGAGGAAGGGCAAAAGTGGTATTTTAGTATACTCAAGGGTGCAGGGGGGGAATATATAGAAGCTGATAAGGATAAAGCGGAATTGCTTAACAAATATTTTTGTTCTGTGTTCACAGATGAAGAACCAGGAGCAGGACCTCAGAAAACACCCACAAATAAGAACAGAAGCGAGGGACATCTTGAACTATTTTCAGAAGACTGTGTTCGTGAGAAACTAGCTCAACTTAAAGTAGACAAAGCGATGGGACCGGATGGGATACACCCTAGAATACTGAGGGAACTTGGGGACGTTCTAGCAACTCCACTGACTAACCTTTTCAATGCCTCATTGGAGTCTGGAGTGGTGCCAAAGGACTGGAGAGAGGCTCATGTGGTGCCTTTACACAAAAGCGGAAGTAAGGATGTGGTTGAAAACTACAGGCCGGTTAGTTTAACTTCGGTGGTGAGTAAATTATTGGAAACGCTGCTGAAAGAGAAAATAGTGAGGTTTCTAGAGTCCAGCGGATTACAGGATCCGAGGCAGCATGGATTCACCAGAGGCAGGTCTTGTCAGACAAATCTGATTGATTTCTTTGACTGGGTGACCAGGGAGTTGGACCGAGGGAGAGCTCTAGATGTGGTGTATTTAGATTTCCGTAAAGCCTTTGACACTGTTCCTCACAGGCGACTTATAAACAAACTGAGCACCCTACGGATGGACCCTAAAGTTACTGCTTGGGTTAAAAACTGGCTGGGTGGGAGGCAACAAAGAGTACAAGTAAATGGAGCACACTCTGAGGAGAAGGATGTTACCAGTGGTGTGCCCCAGGAATCTGTCCTTGGTCCAATTCTTTTTAACATCTTTGTTAGTGATATAGCGGAAAGGCTGTCGGGTAAGGTTTGCCTCTTTGCGGATGATATCAAAATCTGCAATAGAGTAGACACCCAGGAAGGGATAGATAACATGAGGAGGGATCTAGCTAAGCTTGAAGAATGGTCTAGAATTTGGCAGCTGGGATTTAATGTTAAAAAATGTAAGGTCATGCATTTGGGCTGCAGCAATCCAAGGGAGCAATACAGTATAGGAGGTGAAGTACTTTTGTCCACTAAAGAAGAGCGGGACCTAGGCGTGGTTGTGTCTGATGATCTTAAAGTAGCTAAACAGGTAGAAAAGGCAACAGCAAAAGCTAGAAGGATGCTTGGGTGCATACGGAGAGGAATGGCTAGCAGAAAAAAGGAGGTGATAATGCCTCTGTATAAGTCTTTGGTGCGACCTCATTTGGAGTATGGTGTGCAATTCTGGAGACCGCACCTTCAAAAGGATGTGAACAGGATGGAGTCGGTGCAGAGGGTTGCTACTAAAATGATTAATGGGCTTCGTTATAAAGCATATGATGACAGACTTAAGGATCTTAATATGTACACCTTAGAGGAAAGGCGGGTGGCATAAATGTTCAGGGAGAGAGCCTCTTTCAATTGAAAGCAAGTTCTGCTATGAGGGGACATGGGATGAGGGTGAAGGGAGATAGATTCAGGAGTGATATGCGGAAATATTTCTTTACGGAAAGAGTAGTGGATCCATGGAATAGTCTCCCAGTGGAGGTGGTAGAGATGAGGACAGTAACTGAATTCAAAAAAGCATGGGACCAACACAGAGGATCTCTAAAGGTAAAAAGTGGACTGTTGTAGTTGTTGTTATGGAAGGACAGACTAGATAGGCCATCTGGTCTTTTTCTGTCATCATGTTTCTATGTTTCCCCCACCCTCCCCTCCCCTCCCCTCCCCAAACCCCATGATCCTATTTAGTAAGGATGGAAACGTTCTTCGTCGGAGTACCAATATAAAGAAGGCGCTAAAGCACCTAAAACCAGACAAGGGGGTCAAATGGAGTGAGGCCAATCCCTCCCTTCCCCCCTCTTGATCCTATATAAGCTATAAATCCCCATTAGTTTTAGCATTACACTTCAAAGGACAGAACGTCATTCCCCCTCAAGTTACCCCATAACCCACCTCTTAGACCCTCACCGACTTAAAGCATACATTAACCTGAACTCTACACAAACATCAAAAGGGACAAAGTGCACTCAGACCTCCCTTTGCCACCTAAGAAAAATCAAATGTGCTGTAGGGCTGGTACCCCTGCAATTCTGCACCTGCAGATCTCCGCCTACTCAGATGCTGAAGCCTGAACCAAAGTAGATCAAACAAGATGGTTTCCTGCTACAAAGGACTTTTGCTGTGCTTACAATCTCAGACCTGACCTTCACACAAATGCTTGCCAAGCGATCATACCTGAGCATACAGAAGACTATTGTTTCTGTCCAATTAGTTTCCCAGGCCAATTAGTTGTCTACATGGAAGAACATCTGCTTCTCTGATCTTCATCATGCACTAACAATGCTACTGGCCTTGGGATGTCTGGAACTGCATACTGTTATCTTCCCTCATTATGGTTCCTAGGCCTGCAGGATGAACACCCGTTCATTACCTTCTGATTCGCTGAGAACACCTCAGACTGTCTTGTGCCAACCAATCACCAGACCTATAACGGAGACTCATCACAAAGAATAATACAGTCTGCACAGAAGAACTTGGACACCTTTTGGCCATTTGGCCTGTGTACCTTGTGTTTGCTACCTGACTTGTCTGCAAGACAGACACACATTACGTGTGTGCAAGGCCATTCTCCTAAGGACTGAGATAAGACTTTCACAGATACCTTTGGTTCTGTGTTCTCATGCAGCTCGCCTCTGAAAGGGCTGTCGCCTGCGTTATCTAGCTTAGCTGCCTCTTTGGACCCGTGCTGCTCTGGAGACTTATCGGACCTCAGCCACCAGAGTGCCAGCAGGAGCTAAGATACAGTCTTATTTCTCCTCCTCCAGATGGGCGATGGTTAGCTAGAAACTTATTCCATAACTCTTCTCAGTGCAGAGTGAATCAGTGACTTCTGGTTACTAATCAGTGATTTATCACTTTGTCTAGCTGTAATTTTGTGCTGCTACAATTTACTAAATCATGTTTCTAATTATATACCTTTAGCTATATGTTTGTATAATTTTCTACCTCGCTGCCCATAATAAACATAATATACGAGGTGTGACAAAAAAGAAACAAGACTATGGCAGCAACGCCCATGACGCAATGCCAATTGGCTAACTGCTTATGTCACTGTGTTGTGTAACATCTCGCCACTATTCTGCTATAATATTTTTCATCTCTCTCATTCTGTTTTTCTTTTTCAGGTTTTTTTTGTAGCACACTGCTCCATCACTTTGTCACGCAACTGGAGGTAGCAGAAATATGGAGCAAAGAATCAACTTGAAATTTCTGGTTAAGTTGGAGAAGGGCCCAACTGAGTGTCTCCAACTTCTCCAAAATTCTTATGGAGAAGATGCAATGTCAAGGCCATGAGTCTTCGAGTGGCATAAATGCTTCAAGACTGGCTGCGAGGAGGTGGAAGATGACCCCAAGTCAGGACAGCCTTCCATGATAAAGACGGCTGAGAACACTGACAGAGTGAACCAACTGGTGCAGAGTGATTGCAGATTGACGGTGCGGATGATAGCTGAGCTCAGCCTGAACAGGGAGTCAATGCGGACCATCTTGGTGCAGGAGCTGGGGATGCGAAAGGTGCGCACCAAGATGGTGCCCAAGCTTTTATCGGACGACCAGAAGGAGCACTGGGTCAATTTTTGTCGAGACTTGCTAGAGAAGATCGGAGAAGATCCAGAGTTCGTTGGCCAAGTCATCACAGGAGACAAGACTTGGGTCTTCCAGTACGACCCTAAAAGCAAGAGACAGAGCCTGCAGTGGAAGACTCGACTGTCACCCAGATCCAAGAAGGCACGCATGTCCAAATCAAGGATCAAGGTCATGCTGATCGCATTCTTCGACCAGAAGGGAATGGTCCATCATGAGTTTGTGCCTGAGAGTCAGACAGTCAACCAGCACTTCTACCAGCAGGTCCTCAATCGCCTCCATGACTGGGCTCGGCGCAGCACGCGGGCTCTGTGGAGAGACAAGTTGTGGCTGCTCCACCATGACAATGCGCCTGTGCTGTCATGAGGCACAAGGATCAGAGCCCAGGGAAACAGAGAATATAACTCAGAATGAATGCACTTTTGACAGTTCAGAGGAAAACAGGGAGAAGGGTTGGCATAGAAACCCTAAACAAATGTCATTCAGTGCTAGGGAACGCCCGAGCCAAGAGATAACCCATGACTCATTAGAAAAGGGGAAACAGCTGATGGGGGGCGGAGCCCAAGCAAACGGAAAAGGCAACACATTTCAAAATCCTCTAGTTAAGAGAGAAAGGGGGTACGAGGAGAGGAATGAGAGGAATGGAAGGAACGAGAGGGAAGAGCAGGAGAGAGTGAAGGAGTTGTTCCAGAAGGAGAGAACAGCGTGGAAGAACAAGCCCTACAGTATCCAGGGAAGCTCATCTGGAGAAGGGAGTTCTGAGAGCCACGCTGACTCCAGGAAGCAGGCAGTTCCATGCTGTGAGAAGCAGTACACAGCTGGGCAGTGCACTGAGGAACTCCATTCTCCTGCAGGCAAGGAATGTTATTTTAAACCCCTGAGAAGACAGTCTCAGTCCTCTAATAGCAAGCATTCTGAAAGGAAAACTTATTTCCCTGAAGCTGACGTGCTGCCTGTGAGAAAGCCCAGGCAAAGCACAAGGGAAAAGTTTTATCCTGAGCCGTATTACAGCCAAGGAAGGTCTCTGGACAAGCAGTGGCTAGAAGGTAGGAAACTACTTCAAAATAGTATAGCAGAAGATTATGATACAAGCCCTTGTATGTACCAGGAGTTGTGTGAGAGAGCTGACCGTGAGTCCTATGCCAAACACCTAAGCTTCTCTAGGCTGTTGGGGGATGGGAACCCTTTACCCTGCACAGAGGAAGTGAGTGAGCAGAGGGTAAAGTTCGCCCCACAGGAAGCTGAGGACGATGTAACTGAAATGCAGTGTGAGTTTTACCCAGCTCCAGATACAGCAGTTTACATGGACTGTATGTACACGATGTCAGACAGCATACAGTCTTTATGCTAGCATTGCCACAACACTGCTATAGGAGAGAAAACAGTCCAAAGTACGTTTGGGGTTTGAAACTGTTTTCTGTATCTTGTTTTCTGTTCCTTTGAAGAAGCTGGAGATAAGCGTTGCTTAAGTTGAATTATTCTTTTGTTGCATTACCAGAAGTATGGACTTTATGTTGCTATTGTTTTCAAGGTCAAATTCTAACCCTGGGAAGGGAATAAATCCCATTTAAACCTTACCATTTTGTGCACAACTATTTTCTTCTTTAACCTAAAGGACTACAATACCCAGGAGGCTTTGCCAAGCCTCAAATTATGAGTTCATAGGCTTAAAGGGAACATCACCCCGCTCACCTTACCCACGCTAAGGCCTCTGGGAGTGAGGGGCGGTGACAGTGCACACCGCGCTCAGTGTGAGGCAGTTCTTGGCCAACAAACAGATCACAGCTCTCGACCATCCTCCTTATTCCCCAGATCTCCCACCATGCGACTTCTGGCTCTTCCCCAGGCTGAAGACTGTGCTCAAAGGAACTCATTTTGCCTCTGTAGAAGAGATCAAGGCCACTGTGACAAGGGAGCTGAGGGACCTCAAGAAGGAGGACTTTACCGAGTGCTTCCGTACGTGGCAGAAGCGAATGCAGAAGTGCATGCAGAAGTGCATTAACTCTGGGTGAGGGATTACTTTGAAGGGGACAATGCGGAATTTCTCTGTAGATTTTGTAACCTTTCGCCTGGCATAGATACTTCCCAGTCTGGTATGACACTTCTGAGTCGTGAGCTCCTGTTTCCCTCAGATTGAACAGAGTCCAGAAAGTCCATGTCATCCTTTTATTTCGCCAACATCATTGGCTTCCTGCTCCATTCTGGTTCCCTTTTAAGGTCCTCATTCTTGCACATAAAGCTTTTTACACAGGTTTCCCCCTATATCTCTCAACCCAGCTGAACCCTCATCGTCGTCCTTGCAGATCACATAGCAGTCACCTTTTGGTTATCCCCCCTGATTTCCTGTGCCCGACATGAAACATCCCGGCATACAATCTTTTACTTTCTAGCCCCTACTTTGTGTAATTTCCTCCATTTTGAGCTCTCCTGTCCAGTCTCTACAAACTACGCACTCCACCTGACGTTACAGTGGTAGTCTCTTTACTTACACGGTTCGTGGTCTCAATTGAGGTAAGCACGAGTCACACCCCCACCCCCTACCCCACTTTCATTTCTTTTTAGTAGCACCTCAAGTTTCCTGTCTGCAGGCATCGCAACATCTTATCCATTTACTTGCTAGTGTATTATCTCCTGGATGAGCTATACATACCGATTCTACGACTGCACTTTTGATTTTCCGTCATTAGCCTTTGTGAGATTTTTCTTGTGTTTGCATATTACAAAGAATAAAATTGTTAATTTTTATATGTTCAAGTTAGTTTTTTTAGTCATGGGCACTATGAAGGTGATATTGGGTAGTCCCGATGTTTCAATGCAATCTGACAATGGGCAGCACTATATAATGTTCCCTTAAATTACCCGATTCTGCACCCATGGGTTTTGTTTTTTAATGTCCCCATACGTATGTATGTTATGGGATGAGTATGTCTTGCATCATATGGTTTAGACTTTGACTGTTTGAGGTATAAAGACCTTTAAGACTGACGTATTCAACATATGAATACACATTGTGGCAATATCATTTATTTATGATCATTCTTTATGTGGGCACTCAAGAGCCAATTTTATATCCAGCACGATTGCCAGGTTTGAGATTCATTACACCTGCTCAAGCTAAGGAGCAATTTTCTGTTTGGCCGCTGAGAGATAATATCTTTTGCAGAGAATTCTCTTCTAAGTGCTGTTCTCTTATGGTTCGTCTTCTTTGCCTTGATGACACTACAAATTTATTGTAAACGGTTCCCCGACGATACAATGGTTTACTCCAGGTGAACTTTGACCCTAAAATTTGGTGCAAAGTTCAAAGCCAGTTTAAAAGGACTCCTCATTCTGCTGGGGTTACCTTTCAGCGCTCATAGCATTGTGTGATTGCATTTTCTGAAGGCATGTCTGTTTTCTTAGTTATTTTTGTCCGCCTTATTGATTACACACAATACATGTTTTTATACTTCGACAATGTCTTTCCCTATATAGGATTGCTTTGGTTTCTTTAAAAGCTGCTTTTCCACGTCATCAATTAGGCTCCAACAAACAGGTACCTCCTTGTTATACTCTGTCTCTCCACTGAAAGAAATGATGCCTACACTGTTTCTTTATTATATCCTCCTCATCCCTTTATGTATGTTCTCTTCGTTTGGTATGCAAACTATACTGTGTCACATGATTTGTTGTTTCATAACAATGCCCTTTGTATTTTGAATTCCACAAACCCTAGATGGCACTTGTCCAATGATATCAAGAGTATATTCTGCTCAGCATACCATTGGGTTCTCTATAATTCCATTTTTTAACTTGTATATTATGTATACTGTATTTGTTCCTATGGCATCAGCTTGTGTTTTGCATGTTTATTATATTAATTTCTTTGTCTTATATTTATAAAGGTATACATTTATGTTTTATTTAAGCTTTTATCAGTGTTATATTATTTATTATTATTTGGTTTTATTTTTGAAGCTCGCACCCCCCTGAGAAAGGCCGAGTTGGCCAAAACACGTTGGGGTTAATAAAGTCTGTTGACCGCCACCTTTGCACCTGCTCCTTTGTTTCTTCGGTTTACCTGCAAGTGCCTTCTTGCTCTCTGCTGGACCCACAACTTTCAGTGTCTTAAATATCACTTCATATCTCACAACAGAGAGATTGACAGTAGTAGTTAAGAACATAAGAACATAAGACATGCCATACTGGGTCAGACCAAGGTCCATCAAGCCCAGTATTCTGTTTCCAACAGTGGCCAATCTAGGTCATATATACCTAGCAGTTCCCCAAAAGACACAGGTTCCACAATGCTTGTACTGGGTCAAACATTGATATCCTGGGTCCCTTCTTAATAATGGTTTATGGACCTTTCCTCCAGGAACTTGTCCAAACCTTTTTTAAACACAGCTACACTAACAGCCTTTACTACATCCTCCGGTAACAAATTCCAGAGTTTGATTAAACGTTGAGTGAAAAAATATTTTCTTTTATTAGTCTTAAATACTTTACCCTGTAGCTTCATTGCATGTCCCCTAGTCTTTCTATATTCTGATAAGGTAAACAATCGATCTACGTTTACCCGTTCCACTCCATTAATTTATAGACTTCTATCATACCTCCCCTCAGCCGTCTCTTTCCCAGGTTAAAGAGCCCTAACCTTTTTAACCTTTCTTCATAGGAGTATCCTTCCATCCCCTTTACCATTTTGGTGGCTCTTCTCTGAACCTTTTCTAAAATCGCTACATCCTTTTTAAGATACGGCAACCAGAATTGCACACAATATTCAAGGTGCGGTCTCACCATGGAACGATACAGAGGCATTATAATATCTTTTGTTTTATTTTCCATTCCTTTCCTTATGATACCTAGCATTCTATTTGCTTTCTTGGCCGCCGCTGCACACTGGGCCGAGGGTTTTAACATGGTATCCACAATGACACCTAAATCTTTTTCCTGGGTGGTGGTTCCTAATGTGGAACCTTGCATCGTGTAACCATAGTTTGGGTTGTTCTTCCCTAGGTGCATAACTTTGCACTTGTTCACATTAAATTTCATCTGCCATTTTGATGCCCAGTCTTCCAATTTATCAAGATCCTCTTGCAATTTTCCACAATCCTCTTGGGTTTTAACAACTTTAAATAGTTTTGTGTCATCTGCAGATTTGATAACCTCACTCGTTATTCCACTTTCCAGGTCATTAATGAATATGTCAAAAAGCAACAGACCCAGCACAGATCCCTGGGGTACACCACTATTCACCTTTCTCCATTGGGAAAATTGGCCATTTAGCCCTACCCTCTGCTTTCTATCTTTTAACCAGTTCCTGATCCACAACAGTACACTGCCTCCTATCCCATGACTCTTGTTTTGCCAAAAGTTTCTGATGAGGGACATTGTCAAAGGCTTTCTGAAAGTCCAGATACACTATATCAACCGACTCACCTGTTTATTCACTCCTTCAAAAAAACAAAACGGATTAGTAAGCCAAGATCTTCCTTGTCTAAAGCCATGTTGGCTGTCTCCCATTAGGCCATGACTATCTACATGCTGAGTAATTTTATTCTTTATGATGGTTTCTACCATTTTTCCCGGTACTGACGTCAGGCTCACCGGTCTGTAGTTTCCCGGATCACCCCTGGAACCCTTTTTAAAAATTGGTGTTACATTGGCGATCCTCCAATCTTCAGGTATTAGAGATGATTTTAATGATAGTTCACAGATTACTAATAGCAGGTCTGCAATCTCATATTTCAGTTCTTTCAACACCCTTGGATGTATACCATCTGGCCCAGGTGATTTGCTACTCTTCAGTTTATCTAATAGTTGTAATACATCTTCCCGATGTATCGATATTTCCTTCAATTCTTCCGCACCTAAAGGCCTACTTTAAAATTTTAATCCACATTCTGCAGCCGGGTTAATTTTTGCATATTTCAGGAAAATTGTACCCGTCTTATTGAATATGTTCTAATAGTGATTTTCCTTCTGCTATGGTCATGTATTATATACCATTTGATAGGAATATTTAGTCAGAATTTTGGATCCCGAGAGTTTTGGGCTCAGCCTGGAAAGGGTTAAATACCACTTCAGTCATGAGTAACATCCCTACATCTTCCTCAGTAAAGACCGAAGCAAAGAATTCATTCAGTCTCTCCGCTATCGCCTTGTCGCCTCTTAGTGCCCCTTTAACTCCTCTATCATCTAATGGACAAACTGACTCTCTCACAGGTTTTTTGCTACGAATGTACTTGAAAAAAGTCTTTATTTCGCGTTTTTTGCTTTCGCAGCAAGCTTCTTCTCAAATTCTCCCTTTGCCTGCCTTATCAGTGCCTTGCATTTGACTTGACAGTGCTTGTGCTGTTTCCAGGTTTCGTCATTTGGCTCTTTTTTCCATTTCCTGAAAGTTGCTTTTTTGGCAACAGCAGCCTCTCTGACCTCACCTTTAAACCATGCTGGCAGTTTTTTGGATTTCCTTCCACTTTTCTTAAAGCGTGGAATACAGCTGGTCTGGGCTTCCAAGATAGTATTTTTCAACAACACCCAAGCTTGATGTAAGTCTTTAACCTTTGCAACTGCTCCTTTTAGTTTTTTCTTTACTATTTTCCTCATTTTATCATAGTCTCCCTTTCGAAAGTTAAAAGGTAGTACTGTGGATTTCCTTACTAGCCCTCCTCCACTAATTAAAACAAAGGCGATCATGCTATTGCCAAGTGACCGCAACAACCTTATCTCTTGCACTAGATCTGGTGTTCCACTAAGGACTAGCTCTAATATGGCTTCCCCTCTGGTCGGTTCATGAACCAGCTGCTCCAAGAAGCAGTCATTTATTTCATCTAGGAACTTTATCTCCCTAGCATGTCCTGCCGTGACACTGACCCAGTCGATACCGGGGTAATTGAAATCACCCATTATTATTACTGCGCTTTAACTTTTGTTAGCTTCCTTGATTTCTTTGAGCATTTCATCATCCATTTGTTCATTCTGGCCAGGCGGTCGATAGTACACCCCCACTGCCATCGCCTTCCCCTTTTTACATGGAATTTCAATCCATAGAGATTCTACAGCAAATATTGTTTCCTGCAAAACTTTAATCCTTTCTGATTCAATGCCCTCTCTAACATAGAGCGCAACCCTTCCACCAATTTGATCAGCTCTATCATTACGATATAGTTTAAACCCAGGTATCACAGTGTCCCACTGGTTGTCCTCCTTCCACCATGTCTCTGATATTCCAATCATATCTAACCTTTCATTTAGTGCTATATATTCTAACTCTCCCATCTTATTTTTTAGACTTCTAGCACTTGCATACAAGCATTTTAGAGACTGTATTTTATTCATATTAATTTGGCTATTGGTAGACATGGGTAATTTGGGCTCCATACTCGAGGGCATTTGGGCTACTTTACTCTTTTTTGGAACCTCTCTGCTTTTGGTAGTATCCTTCAAGGATACATTCTTCCAAACCATCTGCTCTTGGGCGACTGTCGGCTTTCTCCTAATATCTAGTTTAAAAGCTGCTCTATCTCCTTTTTAAAGGTTAATGCCAGCAGCCTGGTTCCATCCCGGTTAAGGTGAAGCCCATCCCTTCGGAAGAGCACCTCCTTTCCCCAGAATGTTCCCCAGTTCCTAACAAATCCAAAACCCTCATCTCTGTACCACTGTCTCATCCACGCATTGAGACTCCAGAGCTCTGCCTGCCTTTTAGGGGTCCTGTGCGTGGAACGGGAAGCATTTCGGATAACGCTACCCTGTAAGTTCTTGATTTCAACTTCCTACCTAAAAGCCTAAATTTAGCCTCCAGGACCTCCCTATCACATTTTCCTATGTCATTGGTACCGACATGTACCAAGACAGCAGACTCCTCCCCAGCACTATCTAAGACCTTATCTAGGTGTCGCGTGAGGTCCGCTACCTTCGCACCAGGCAGGCATGTTACCAGGCGATCCTCACGTCCACCAGCCACCCAGCTATCTAAATGCCTAATGATCAAATCACCAACTATAATGGCTGTCCTAACCCTTCCCTCATGGGCACATGGCCCTGGAGAAACTTCCTCGGTGCGAGAGGGTTTTACATCACCTGAAGGACAGATCCTAGTTACAAGATCACTTCCTGCCACACCAGGGTGATGCTCTCCTGTCACGTGACCTCTCTCCTCCATGGCAACAGGGATGCTGCCAGACTGGAGGTGGGACTTCAGGACTATATCCCTGTAGGTCTCGTCTATGTACCTCTTTGTCTTTCTTATTTTTTCCAAGTCTGCTACTCTAGCCTCTAGAGAGCAGACTCGTTCCCTAAGAGCAAAGAGCTCCTTGCACCTAGTGCACATGTAAGACCTCTCACCAACTGGGAGAAAAATCATACATGTGACACTCAATGAAAAAGACTGGAAAGCCCCCATCTCGCTGCTGGACTGCTGTCTGCATCTTAGTTTTAAGTTTGTGTTTAGATCTTGAAGTTCTTTACTTACTAAGGGTTGCTATGGATATTTATACTAATAAAACTGTACCTAATACGTTTAATATACCTTGTTCACCCGAAGCTTAATTAATCTCAGGTCCTTAGTGTATGACTGATTTGGGTAACGAGCTTCACCTGAAAGCACCTCCTGTCTTTTAAGATGTGTAAGTACCTATACAGCTACGATTTTCCCAGGGGTGGGTGGGTGTTGGGGAGGGAGGGAAATAACACTTATTAAAAGAGGGCTGCTACACAGTACCCTGTCTTGTGCTGCTGAGTTAAGCTATATTCTGATTTGATTTAAATTATAGCTCTTTGCTGCTGCTAGGCTCTAACTTGTTATGAAATTTAAACTACAAGCTCTCTGCTGGGTTCCAAATTTAACCAGAAAGCTCTCTTCTGTGTTTTAAATTTAAACTAAAAGTACTTTGCTGATGCTAGGCCCTGAGTGACTATTAAATTTAAACTACAAGCTCTCTGCTGGGTATGAAATGTAACCAGAAAGTTCTCTTCTGTGTTTTAAATTTAAACTTAAACTGCTGCTACTAGGCCCTGACTGATTTAATAAAAAATAGTGGGTTCACAGATTAATTAGCTTTAATACAAAGAATTCCTTTCAGAAAATTCCCAGAAGTATATACTCACAATTGCAGATCTCTCTCCAGAGGTAACAGTCCCCTTTTCTAGTCCTTCAAGTTCAGGACAGCAGCTTGCAGCAAGCTAGAAAAAATGCTAAAACTGACATGTAGATTCTGTAAGAAAGAGATGGAAACAGTTTCTCATCTTGCAGATGGTTGCAAAGTTCTAACGGAAAAAAATTTCTCTACAGAAAGGCACAATAAAGTGGCATATCTAATCCACTGGAAACTTTGCAAACATTACATTGCTGTACGGAAAAGCTCTGGGATCAAGACCCTAAAAGAATTATTGAAAATGAAGAAGCTATGATCATCTGGGACAGTCCCATTCCAAATGATAAAAAGCTCAACACATGAAAGCCAGACATTGTGGTGAAGGAGAAAAACACAAGAACAGCATTGATAATACAGGTTTCAAAGCCAAAGAATTACTGTATTCTGTGCATCAAATGGAGAAAGGAAAGATCTTCATCTACCAAGAGAAACAGTCAGACTAAGTAAATGTGGCAGAAGGATAGAGAAATGTTTCCCATCGTATTGGGTGCCACAGGCTTGATTAAAGGAATTTTCAAGCACACCTAAATAAATTGCATACACATCTTACAGCTTATGAACTCCAGAAGGAAGCTCTCATTGGCACAAGGCACATCATTGCTATTGGGTAGATTGTTAAATCTGAACAACTGAGATCATACTCTTCACACCCTGGCTTAGATGTGAGGCTCATTACTGTCATGGTATGCGCAAAACCAACCCATTTGGAGAAACTGCTCCCAAAAGAAAGCTCATAAGCATACTGTACCAGCTACCTCTGCTCTAGAATCTTATCCAAGAGGAAAACTTGGTTTTCTCTAGACTTTTAAAAACAGATCAAGTGAAAAGTCAATAAATCATCTATTTATTATAAGAGAAACCACATGTACATATAGGAAATATTTATGCCGGCATGGATCTAGCCGCCTTATTTGGCCATGTCTATTAAACTCTGGAGAGATGTTGGCACCCAGGTCTTCTCGCCTTGCACAAAAACAACCCCTCGGTCTATGTATATAACGATCCGTCCAAAGGTATATAATTGTTTCCCTTCATGTCGCTTGCCAATAAGAGGCATAAAGACAATGTTGTGCTCTTCAGCTTTAGTTTGGATAAGGTCCTTAAAGTTCATGGGTACAGCACCAGCCGCAGCGCCGATGCCACGCTGTGCCATGTGCTCTGCCTCCCGCCGCTCCTGCATGGCCTCATACTGAAAGTCCTTCCTCCTTTCTGTGTGCGTGAGATAAGCAATGTTTTCCCGTGCACCCGGCTGCATGTATACCCCTAGAATGCCACAAAAAGAACAAGGTTAACAAACACATACATGGGTCTTTTTATGACTTTAACATGCACGTTAGTGCTTTTAACAAGTATAAGACCTTTCGACACTTTGTGTTAACCTCTGTGTTAGCATAGACAAAATGTGTCATATGTCACACAATAAAAACACTTGGCTGTAGAGCTACTGTATTAGATTATAGTGCACACCATAGCAATCTGATTCCAGCTTTGTCTCCCTCTATAAAAGGGTCACTGCAGCACACAAAACATAAAGTGCTTTAGTACTCATGGTCAATTTCGTGACTTAATTCCTATTGAGGTACTCTAGCTATTTATGCACAACTCATGCTTTAATTCAATAGTTTGAGGGCTTACTACCATCCACCATGTATTTTGCATATTTATATTAAATAAATATAAAAAAAACAATTAGCTTACCAACACTGGTAGAGACGGCTCTATTCATGATATCAAGGGCTTCATTAAACTTGTCTTTTATAGATGGATGTGCTAAAACCTGGTCTGAAAACATGGATTTCCATCCCAAGTACCACTTGGTGATCTCTTCATAATTGGGGTTATTACTGAGCCAGGAGCACAATACCTTCAATTGAGAGGAAAACAAGATTATTCAATGAAGTCAGTACTGGATACAGGGAGACGACATGAACAGGGATCATCAGCTAGCAAGGCATGGTTTTCATCCACGACCTTCTGCAATTCTATCCTGGTAGCAAATGATCACAGCAGAACACTATTGGGAGAAAATCAGTACTCAGAAATGTCAAAGTACCACTAAACTCCAGTCCTGCCCATGTCTTGTGTACTTTAATCATTTGATACACTGCCATTCAAATGAAACATACTACGTCAATATAACTGTAGTTACGAAAAGAGGAAGACAGAGAAATAGAATAATAGAAAATCTACATTACAATATAGTTTAAGCAATCATCTACGATAGGTAAGGCAGAAGAAAACAAAACAAGTTCCCTAGCAGTTTCTGTAGAAAGGAACTCAAAGTGGGGTACTGGAAAAAGGTTCAGAAATATGAAGAATGAGAACAGCCTGAAGCCTGGCAGAATGTGTGTGAGAGAAGCCAAGGTCATATTTTGCAAAAGCAGCTAGAGAGAAAAGCAGATGTTTGTGGGAATGTTTTTGTTTGCAGAATGCTTGTCACCAGCTTGACCTGTAATATGTAGATAAACAAAAAGTAAAGCAAGAAGGATGATGCAGAGTGATACAAAATTGTAAAATGTGGCATTTTTTCCTAATAAAAGAAAGTGTTGCAGCCAAGCTAAGAGAGGGGTTACAGGAGACTGCTCAGGTTTATTTATTTAGGGCCAGAATCCTTCAGGTGCCTGTAAGACTCTCCTCCAACGACTTCGCCCAAATCAACCAGATATCCAAATAGGGATGCACCAGCACTACCTGGTGGTGCAGAGCTACTGCGATGACCATCATGATCTTGAAGAAAATCTACGGAGCCATTGCCAGGCCAAACAGAAGGGCTTGAAACTGAAAATGCCCCATGGGAACTGCAAACTGCAGGAAATGCTGGTGCTTGGTCTGAATGGGAACATGCAGATAGGACTCCGTGAGATCAAAGGCCATCAGGAACTCACCTTTCCACACTGCAACAATTACGGACTTCAACGTTTATATGCGAAAATGAGGACCAGCACCATGGTCTCCAGCCACAAGTGCCTCTTCTAGGTGTCCTGCGCAGCCCGCTGCTGGACGGTAGCCATGCAGGGCAACAACAGAAAGGCATCAGCTGGGGGCTGTGCAAATTCCAGTGCGCAGCCTTCGTGGATAACCTCTAGCATTCATTAATCCAAGGTAATATGGACCCAGGCAGGATAAAACTGATGGAGTCTCCGGCCAATTAGTACCAGTCCTGCCTGAGCCCCCCTGATCTCATTGGGGCTTCTTGGTAGCAGTACCAGAACCTGTGAAGAAACATTTTCCGGTACCTTGTCCATCCCAAAAGGGCTGCCCCCTAGACACAAAACAGGCCACCCTGAACTGCTGAAAGTCCTTCAGCTGTCCTCTAGCCTAAGAGACCCCTTTCGGGTTTTTGAGCTTATCCTCGGGAAGCCTGGCCAGCTTGGCTTCCCCCAAGTCCTCGAGCAGCTTTTCTAGAGCTTCCCTGAACAGGAGTTGCCCTTTAAAGCACAGTCTACTGACATGGGTCTTCGAAGACGTTTCTGCGGCACAATTACGCAACCAAAGTCGACATCGGGTCGCCTTTACTGATGTCATGCTCTTAGCCGAAACCAGCAAAAGATCATAGAAAATGTCAGCTAAATACGCTATCCCAGAGTCCAGCTTAGCAACCTCCAGTGATGGCTGACATTATCCTTGCCACCTGCTTCAGGCAGGCCCTGAGATCAGTGCAAACAGGCTCTAGCCACATAGGCTCCACACACAGGGTTTGCAGTGCCAAGGCGTTCACCTCAAAGGCCTGCTTCAGCAGGGTTTCTGACTTTTTATCCTGAATGTCCTTAAGCACAGCTCCCAGGGATGGTGATCATTTTGGTGACCGCCGAGACCAAGGCATCTACATTAGGCACCTTGAGAAATTCCTTCTCCCCTGCTGGAATGGGGTACAAATGGGCCACTGCCCATCCACTGCATAATCCTTCCTCTCGTACTTCTCATTCCAGTTCCATCATTTACTTAAGCACTCGGTGAACCAGAAGGGCCATCTTGGACAGTCTGATACCTTGTAACAACAGATCCCCCAACAGGAACTTCAGCTCCTGGGACCCTTAAAGAATGTTGAGAACAGTCAGAGAGTGCTCTATTAGCGCTTCCAGCTCCTCCTGTTGGAAGAACCTGGGGTCCTCACTCCTAGGGATTCTGCCCTCCTCGAGATCTGCCCCAGAGTCCTCCCAACAAAGGACCTGAGGGACCCTCCAATGGATCTTTGGAGGCCCCAGACTCCACCAAGGCCTGTTCATCACTCCGTGCCTCCAGAGAGAGAGACTGATCCACCCAAGCTGACGCCAACTGGATGAGAACTCCCAAAAGTCGAGGGGGGCTGAACTGGTCCTTCCTGGCCCCCCAGGTCCTGCTTTAAGTAGCAGGCTTGGTGGAGGAGCATGACAACTCCGGAGTAAAGGTCTCCATATGAGAAAGTTGACCCCCATGATGTCCTGATTGTCTGCAGGAAGGAGCAGGAACCAAATTCTGACTCTCCACATCAGCCCTACTCGAATGGCTCAAGCCTTGCAAAATGGCCGCAGTTCCCACCAAAACCGCAGCCTGAGTGGGGGAATCCAAAACATCCAGTCCCGGTGAGAGAGGACCCTCCAAAGGGTCTCCCTCTGAAGAAAACGCCCCCAAAAGGTTTTCTACTGCAGCGTGGTCTTCAAATTCATAGCTGTGGCAGAAGCCCGAATCTGAGAGCTGACCACGTTTCCTGCCACATGCCGCACAGACTCCTTTCACAGACATCGACATGCTGCTCGCTGCAGAAAAACACACCAAATTGGAGCCGCACACAGAAACTCACCGACAACCTCGCTGGACAACCAGACAACTGCACCCAGAGCCTCAATCTGTCCCCCTACACAAACCTAGAAATCGGGGCCCGAGTCTCCCGCCGCCAACTCCAATCCCGAGTGACCGAACACTCTGGGATTGGTAAATTAAAGGGCCAGGGGCCAGGAAAATATTGACAGCATGGCAGGTGGAGAGAGGGAGAGAAGCTCAACTAAATGGACCCTCATCTTCACTCCCCCTTCTCCAGTGGCCCCCACTGACTGAATGGATCCAGTCCTTTGAAAGGACAGCTCACGCACCTTAAGAACCAAATTAAAGAAAACTAGAGCAAGTAACCCCAACTAAACCAAATTCACACAAATCTCTTTTCTTTTTTACAAGACAAGAAATCCTTTCAGAACAGCCCATACTGGGCTGAGCTCATCCCATTTGCTTGAGATTGAGAAATACTGGCTTAAGGGGCGGACTGTCTGCTTCCTTATACCATGACATCACAGAAGTCTGCGATTCTGTTTCCATCTGCTGAAAGGACTGAAGGGATAATATGGAAGTCAAGGTAGTAAATGTGTGTTATAATGCTTTATTCTTTATGTTAGTAGATAAACTGAAAATCCTGGTACATACCACATTTATTTATTTATTTAGACAGATTTGTATACCACCTTATCCTTCAATCAAGGTGGTCACGTCACATCACAATTGGAGGGTTACAATTAACATTAGGGTACGTGTAAACATTTAGACAGCACAGTTACATAACAGCATTTAGACAGTACAATTAAAGGTAACATTTAACATGAGGGTATTTAATACCGTAGTATGATAAACTTGTGTGTGGATAGGATGGGTGCATGTTTAGTTGGCGGCGTAGGTGTTATTTTAGTTTGGGTATGGGATGTTCCCTGGATGCTCATATGTTTCTATAAATAAATATGTTTTGAGGTCTTTGCGGAAGTCTTTGAGGTCATCTAATGCTCTCAGGCTCGTTGGGAGGGAGTTCCATAGTGTGGATGCCAGTAGTGATGGTGCTCTTTTTGAGGTTGTTTGTTTGGTTTTGTGGTAGCCTGCAGGTGTGCCGATCATGTTGTCATTATTGGTTCTTTTTGGTCTATTGCTGATATCCCTTGTTATGACATTTTGGAGTACGTCTGCTGAGAGATGGTGAATGACTTTGAAAATGATCATGACTGTTTTGTATTTAGCTCTTGTCACCATTGGGAGCCAGTGCAGTTGCTGTAGGACAGGAGTGATGTGCTCAGTCCTTGGTGTGTCTGTAATGATGCATGCTGTGGTGTTTTGTACCATCTGTAGTGGGTGGAGTGTCTGCTGAGGTAGGCCTTGATATAGTGAGTTTCCGTAATCAAGCAGTGGTGTGATGAGTGCTTGGCACACTGTGCGGAAGTGGTCCTGGCGGAGCATTGGTTTGATTTGTCTGATTGTTTTCAATCATTGATAGGCCTTGTTTGCGGTTTTGGTGATGTGGGATTTCAGGTTTAGAGCTCTGTCTAGTGTGATGTTGAGATACTTAACTTCTTCTTTGACTACTATGTGTTTGTCTAGGATGTTGATAGTTTGTGGAGGTATGAAGGTGGGGTTCCTGGTGACGAACACTGCTTCAGTTTTATCGTAGTTGACCGTTAAGTTGTTGGCTCTGAGCCAGTCATTCATGTCTTCGAGGCATTTGGTTATTGTTGTGGTGTTTAGTGCTAGTAGGTTGATTGGAGCGTACATCCATGAAAGTGTAAGAGACCATAGAGTAGCAATGTCAGAGAATGCCGGTGGCTCTCCCAGTCTATTTTAAGCTACTTTGCAAGAGTCTATTGGAGGAGTAATCTCAAATTCTCATGTTGTGTGCTTCAGTTGTTATTATGGAATGACCCCTGCAGAACTGATGTTATTAATTTTAAGTGTGAAGCAAATGTCTGGTCACTGGAATAGGTAAAGCAAAGATATTGCCTCCTAACAACACAAATACCAAGATTAAATAACTAAATTAGTATCATTAATAAAGGTAAATTCAAGATGTAAATAAATTTATCTTGTGCAAGAGATTAATTGATCCTTTACTACTATGCTGTTCTGTGCTTAAAACAGTTTAACAAAGAAAAATATTAAGCAGTTACCAATGAGAACTGATGTATTGATTGGTTTAAATTTTAAGTTTAATGGTTATGAACGCATTACCTTTTCTTGAGCACAATGCTTGGTATCGTCTATGTAATGACCCTTATGTATCTGTTCCTTTTGTTTTGTGTCCTGATAGGCATGATGTTCTGTCCTTTGTGAGCTGAGATGTCTATGTTAATCACATGGTTACATTACTGACAATAATCAAAGTAATGCATGTCAAACCATTATCTAAGATAAGAGAGCCTTCCCAAGAATTTTTGGTAAACAACTGAAATGAGTTTAATTTATTTGCCATAAACTGCAAGTTGTTATGTTTTAATGTGTTACCCCTTAAGTAATACAATTAACTACACCTTGTAAATGTGTCGCAGTTGGAGAATAAATCACAAACGTAATTAATGATATGTACAATTGCGCACCTGATAAGAGAGGTTTTTCTATTAGCATTTGGCCTAACATTTAATTTGGTAGATAAACAGAATAAATTAAAGAATGTAGGTGCAAGCTAGCAGTATGCTACAAGCTAGCTTAGTCTACTTATAATCAAATAATTTGGGATAATTTAGTGCTAGCAGTAGATATATTGTAATTAATTAGCATTAGATAAGATAATCCTGTTCAACAATTCTATATTGCCATAAGATATAAGTAGTCATGCTTGTTTGCAATTGTATGGAATCAGAGGGGTGTTGTAGTGGTGAGTTTTGGTTCTGCAGATTATATATTGCATGCACTGAATCCTACGGGCCAAAGATAATGACTTCTGTGAATGAAAGGAAGTCTGCAATACTACTGAATATGTGGACTCCGAGTAGGAGCAAAGATTTATTTATTTAGCAATGCTTATATATATCAGTGATTCCAGCAAGACTACTCATATATTGGCAGCCCAAAGCGGGTGGTAAACTCCATCTAAGGCTAAATACTGGCACGAGACCGTAAGGGAAAGTTGAAAAGAATTTTGAAGACAGAGTTCAAAGTTATGATGTGAATGTGGATGCAAGCCTCTGAACTACTGAAAGATCTATGGAGGGCAGTTGGCCACTGCCCGCAAATAGCGCTTGCAAGAATAATTGGTAGAGCCTTACTCTCTGTACACATTCTTCTTGAGACCTAGCAATGGCAAATTGTGTCAAATGGCTTTGGCTAATTTGTAGGATGACTGTACTCCTTTATCTATATTGTCAAATAAAGAGGATCCAAGATGGCGGTAGCCATGCATTTGGTGGAGTAGCGTTTTCACTGTTGGAATGGGTAAGAGGAAAGAGAAGGGTGGCAAGAAGCCCTCCGTTGCTCTGGAGGCTCCCTCTTCCTTACCTGCGCAAACCACTTTGGCTTTCCTTTTTCACTCTACCCAGCAGCCTGTCAGTTCACTGGCGCTCCAGAGCTCTATTGACTATTTTGTAGTGATCCTTTACAAAATCATAGGGAGGACTGCAGAAAGGAACTTAAAGTGGGGAACTGGAAAAAGGTTCAGAAATATGAAGAATGAGAATGGCCTGGAGCCTGGCAGAATATGTATGAGAGAAGCCAAGATTGTATTTTGCAGAAGCAGCTAGACAGAAAAGCAGATGTTTCTGGGAATATTTTTGTTTGCAGAATGCTTGTCCTGACTAAAAGTGGTCAATATATCTGTGCCCAGCTTGACCTGTAATATGTAGATAAACAAAAAGTAAAGCAAGAAGCATGATGCCGAGTGATAAGGTGAAATGTGGCATTTTTTCCTAATAAAAGAAAATGTTGCAGCCAAGTTAAGAGAGGGGTTACAGGAGACTGCTCAGGTTTGCAGGCCTGTGAATTCCTCAGCTTAAAGCTTTAAGCAGACTTGTTATGGTATAATTCTGTGTTTTGTTCTCATTTCTTCACACTTGTTTCTAAGATCAGAGATAGGAAACCAAGAATCAAGGCCCTGGTCAGGCAGTCGGGAACAGATTACACGCAACAGTTTCCAGTACCACCTCCCCCCGGAGGTATTTCACATTTGACACAATTCTATTTTAAGATAACGGATTCAGATGCAGTTACTGCAGATCTCATCACATTTACTTATTATGGAGTGGAGGAGGAGCCTAATGGTTAAGAACAACGGCTTGGGAACCCAGGGACCAGGGTTCGATTCCCACTAGCACTCCTTGTGGCCTTGGGCAAGTCACTTAACCCTCCATTGCTCAGAAAAATCCAAGTTATCAATGTCCCTGTTTAATGTACATTACCAAGTTTAAGTTTCAATGTAAACCGCTTTGATTGAAATGATAAAGCGGTATATAAAACCTGTTAAATAAAATTAATTAAATAAATGCTCCATTTAAGCAGCTCAAAACACATAGCAATTAGCACAAATCATCTTATACCCGGGCACAGTTCTAACGCTTAGAAAAGAAATAGAGTTACTTCCGGGATGGAAAGTCTGACCAGAAGGAAGAAACATGAACAATTTGTCTAGGGAGGCAGTGTAACCTGTCCGCTCCAAGAGCTCTCTTGATCTGCTGCATCCTCTGATCACACTTTCCTCAGCACACTGTACCCTTCTGCTGATTTCTTCTTAAAGCTCAGTCTTGCTGCAAATAACCACCAGTGGACACACCTAGCCATTCAGGTTTTCAGGATAATCACAATGAATATGCATGAGAGAGATTTGCATATAGTGGAGGCAGTGCATTGAGGACCCCTGGAACGGACTATAGTGGATTAATAAAATGAATCTCAAATACCCACCTGCAGCCACTTGGGGAAGAAGTGTTTCTCTAAGAGTCCCACAAGACTTGAGACAGAGATCATCCCCTCCCAATCGATGACCCAGTAAAATGCATCCATATGCTGCTGATGAGGGTTAATTATCAACTCATTGAGGCACATCCCTATGGAACACAAAACAGAGGTGGAAGAAAGCTCCAGTCACTGTGTGCCTTAGACAGTATTGAGGCAGCTCACAAGGTGACCAGCAGTATAATCTTGCACTCAAACAGAACACGTTACTCCCAGACATTACTGAGTACAATTTATTACCATTGCTAGCTATAGTTAGGACAGAAAGGAAAGCATTGCATAAGCTGCAAAATCTCTACTGTGTCATTCTTCCTGTGCTCTGCCATCTCCTGGTCAATTTAACAACAGTCTTTTTTTAAAAACATCAAGTTTCAGGCTCTAGCTAATTGCTCACCTTATGGGGAAATTTTACTTACCATTAATTTCCTTTCTGAGTTCTGCTAGACCAGTCCAGACCATAGGGTTGTCTCCCCCAACCAGCAGATGTGAGGCAGAGAAAACACCAGAGGAATGCCATGACATCATCCCTAGCATCACAGCCAGTACAGCTAGGGGCGCTCTTCAGCATACGTAACAAGCAGATGAACTCTCTCCGAGTCCACCAAAAATGTGATCAGGGAAATTATATGCAAAACAGATCTTGCTCCTATATACAAATGGATATTACTCTAGCTGAGATCCAGGCCTCAAGACCACCCCATGTAGCAGCAGGCCCAGAAATTCCCTAGAGCGGACCCTGAAATGGTCTAGCAGAGCTCCAGGAAAGGAAATTAATGGTAGGTAAAATGTCCCCTTCCAGAGCACTGCTGCTAGACCAGTCCAGACCATAGGAGAGTGCCAAAGCTAAACCCCTCGAGGGTGGGACAACTGCACAGCAGCTGACACATGAAAACCAAAACGGGCTGCTGTCCTCGCTTGCACATCCAAGCGATAATGCTGAACAAACGTTGAGAAGGAGGACCACGTCGCTGCCCTGCAAATGTCCAAGGGTGCCACCACGGATACCTCCACCCAAGATGCTGCCTGGGCCCATGTACAATGCACAGTTAACCCAGATGGCACTGGCTTCCTCACCAGCAAATAGGTGGAGGAAATGCCTTCCTTAATCCAGTGAGCTGGAGTAGCCTTGGATGCTGCCCAACCCTTGCTGGGTCCCACAAAGAGGACAAACAAATGGTCAGAAAGCCGAAAAGAATTTAGCATATCCAAGTATCGCAGGAGAATCCTGCGAAAATCCAATTTTCATAAGGAAGCATCCGTCCCGACACACTGTTCCCGGGAAAAGGACAGCAATGAAATTTCTTGATTGATATGAAAAGCTGTTAGGACCTTTAGGAGAAAGGAAGGTACGGGGCCTAAGAATACGCCTTCTGCTGAAAAAGTCAAGAACGGATTTTGGCAAGACAGAGCCTGCAGCTCAGAGATTTGCCTTGTCAAGGTAATGGCGATGAGAAAAATCACCTTCAAAGTGACATCCTTGAGCGTAGCTTGGTGCAAGGGCTCAAACGATGCCCCCCATGAGCACCCTCAAGACAACTGAGAGGCACCATGTGGGCACTACCAGCCATATAGGTGGCTGCATGGCCCATACGCCGTTCAGGAAATGGCCCACATCACGGTGAGTGGCCAAGTGCTGGCTCCGCACCGGCCCCCGAAAGGCCAAGTGGGCTGCCAGCTGCAACCTTAATGAGCTGCACCCCAGCCCTTTCTGGAACCAGAAGGCTAGCACCTGTGGGACGCATGCCCACCAGGGCGAAATGGTCCGCTGAACACACCATCTTTCAAAAAGATGCCATGCCCGGATATAGGCCAATGATGTAGATGGTGAAATGGTCCGCTGAACACACCATCTTTCAAAAAGATGCCATGCCCGGATATAGGCCAATGACGTAGATTGCCAGTGGGCATGTAACAGCATGGCTATCACCACCGATGAGTAGCCTTTTCGTGTCAATCGCCACCTCTCAAGATCCAGGCCATAGGCGAGAATCATCCATATGGGTCCCTGCCTCAAGAGCCTTCTGCGACTTCCCAGGGAAAGTGGCAGCTCGAACTGAATGCAACCAGGTCTGCATACCATGGATGACGGGGCTAATCTGGCACCACAAGAACCATCAGACATGGGTGCCGCTCCACCCTCCATAATAACCGAGGAATCACTGGCCATGGCAGGAAGACATAGAGCAGCGACGTCTATAGCCACTGCTGTACTAACACAACCACTCCACTGGATCCCAGGCATTTCCGCCACGAGAAGAAGGCCGACACCTTTGCGTTGGCTGGGTTCGCCATGAGATCCATCATGGCTGGCCCCACCGGTCAACTATCTGGTTGAAGGCCCATGTCGCTAGTTCCCAATCGCCAGGGTTGAGTAAATGCCTGTTGAGATAATTGGCTTGAACGTTGTCCTCACCCATGATGTGTTGAGCCGAGAGAGCCTGGGGATGCCACTCAGCCAAGTGGAACAGGAGGGACATTTCCTGCACCACACCCAGACATTTTGTGCCTCTGGCGATTCCCATAGGCCACCGTCATCGCGTTGTCAGACATGACCCACACAGCCTGTCCCTGGAGTAATGCCTAAAAATGACGAAGGGCGAGACGGAAGGCTCGAGCCTCCAAGTGATTGACTGCCCACCCCAACTCCACCAGAAACCAAGTTTCCTGTGCAGAGTGGTGAAGACAGTGAGCTCCCTAGCCAGATAAGCTGACATCAGTCTTCACAACCATGTACCTTGGCTCATCCAATGGCATGCCTCGGGGGAGATTCGTGTGGGCCGCCCAGCATCAGAAGCTGGACTGAATCGTTGCCGACAGCGGGAGCTGGCAGTCATAGTCCTTGGACAGTGGAGACCAACTGCTGAGCAGAGCGTGTTGAAGGGGGAGCATGTGCGCCATGACCCATGGCACTACATCCAAGGTCACCACCATGTTCCCAAGGAGCCGGAGGTAGTCCAGGCGCATGGTGCGGTCAACTGCTGGAAACTGAGAAGCTGTGATTGAAACTTGCACCAGCGGTCCTCTGTGAGAGTTACCTGGCCCTTGGAGGTGTCGAGTGTGCTCTGAGGAAGTCCCGCCTCTGTGACGTAATCAGCAAGCTGTTGTTGTAATTCACCACCCAGCTGAGCTGTTCCAGGAACTGTAGGACCCTGGCAGCATATGACCATGCCTGAATGAGCCAGTCATTGAGATATGGGTGCACACAAATGCCTTCGCACCACAGGGCTGGCGCAACAACCACCATGACCTTGGAGAAGGTATGAGGTGAAGTCGCCAGCCCGAAAGGCAGAGCATAGAACCGATGATGCTGCCCCAGCACCACAAAGTGCAGGAAGTTCTGATGGTCCTTGCAAATGCAGATGTGCAAGCACACTTCCACGAGGTCTAGCGTCGCTAGGAACTCTCCAGGCCAGACGGCCTGGATGATAGACCGCAATGTCTCCATGCAAAAGTGGGGGATGTGTAAGCACTGATTGACCCCCTGGAGATTAAGGATCAGTCAGAAAGCACCGGCCTTCTTCAGAACCACAGAGTAGATTGAGTACTGCCCTTGATCATGCTTGGAGTCCAGGATGGGCACCAACACCCGCAGATGGTGAAGCCATTGCAGCGTGTCTTGGACGGCCTTACGCTTGGTTCCCAACCTGCAAGGTGAAATCATGAAGGCCTCATGAATGGGCCGGGCCAGGCGAGGGCATAACCGTGACGGATGACCTCTAGCACCCAGGCGTCCGACGTGATGCGAGCCCATTCCTGGTGAAAAAGGTGGAGTCACCCACCGACCTGTGGCACCTCGGCTCTGGGCCCGTCAGCAGGAGGAGTGGGAGGAGCCGGCGCTAGTTCTCTTAGAGCCTCTCGAGGAGCTTTGTGGTCATTGAGCTCCACAAAAGGGCCGCACGTGGCTTGGTATGGAGCAGAATGCCAGCTGGATTAATAAAGGCGTGAATTGCAGCGTCCAGAGTATGAAGTGCTAGGGCTGGTGGCCCGTGAGCGCTGTGAGGCAGACTTAGGTTTATCTTCCAGCAGGTGCTATGGTTTAACCTCAGGTCTTTAACCCACTTCTCCAGGTACTCCCGAAAAGGTAGGCCACCTTTAAAGGGTAACCTGGACAAGCAGTCTTTAGAGGCAGCATCTGTTGACCAGTTGCGAAGCCATAGCCACCAACAGGCCACATTTGCAGCTGCCACAGACCGCACAGCAAAGCGAAGTAGGTCATAAAAGCTGTCCGCAATGAATGCGACTACAGACTCCAGTTGAGCTGAGGCTGCGTCCTCCGGTAAAAGATGTATCCAGTGAAGCAAGGCGTAGGCTGCCAGGCTGACACAGGCCAATGTCTGCAGAGCCGGTGTGGATGTGGAGAAGGCCGTCTTCAAGAAATTCTCCACCTTGCTGTCCTGTGGATCCCTGAAGGCCACTCCACCCTCTACTTGGATCGCAGTCTTCTTGGTCACTACCATGACCACGGAATCCACTTTAGGAAAATGGAGCCAGCACTGGAGGTCCTCCTGGGACCAGGCATAAATCCTTCCAAGGTGGTGAGCCGATCTCCGAGACGCATCCAGCGTCTGCCACTCCTCTGCCACCAACTGCTGTAGCTCCAGGGGAAAGGGGAAGGCCTTCGCCGGTGACCTGACTCCATGGAGGATAGGGTCTGAGACCGACTGGTCTGCGGGCCCAGCAACCTCACGGATTCTGAGCCCGTTGTGACCTGATGATGGCTGCCAGCTCCTCCTTATGGAACAGAAGAATCACGTGGGACGTTATATTGTCCTCCAACTGCACAAATTCCACCTCCTCGAGGCGTGAAGCCAAAAAGAGAGAAAGAGCTTGCTGCCCTGCTCCTCCTCCTCAGGGGAATCCAGGTCCACCAGCACCCATAGAAGGGACCTGCAGTGGCGCTTTGTGTCCTGAACCTCCTTGCTGGGGAAAGGCCTGTCAAATGTCATCCGGCCCTTAGAGAGACAGAATTCTGCCTTATGGAGAGGCTGGGCTCCATCAGCGCGGTGCGCTTCTCCAAATGCCCCAGGCCTGGCGGAAAAGCACAGCAAACTCTGCCACATTATCTTGCTCACTGTAGGCAGGAAGTGGTGCATCTCCAGAGGCCTCCCCCATTTGCATGATGTTTGGTGGCACGGTGTCTACCCCTTTCCGTCACCTGGACCGATAGTGCTGGCGGCATTGGACTCAGAGCGGTTCACTCGCAAGCGGGCGGGAAGACTCATCAGGGCTCGTCCCAGAAGAATGTCCAGGATCAGTGGCATAGGAAGCGCACATCTGCTCAACCAGAATCCCGCACTCTCTCTCACACCCAAGGCAACGTGGCACCATATTGGCCATCCCTGCAGTGCACAAGAAACCATCACTCACTGCCGCTCTGCTGCAGACAAATTGGGCAGGAAGCAGGCCCAAGTCCTGCAGTGCGAGCCAGCATTGCCTGTAGGAGTGTGTGGTGCCACACAGCTATCCAGGGCCATCAATCCCATGATACTCTGGTGGAGAGTAGCCCAAGCCCATCCTGGGATCCCTGCTGTCAGCACCAATCGGTGGGCAAGTGCAGGATCGGTGAGCAGGTGCAGGCACTTAGAACAGCCGATCATCGGTGAGTGCTGTTACTGCCTACCATCCTGCCTTAGGGGGTAACGGCCTAGGAGGGGTGAATTGTCACCACCTGAGGAGCCCCGAAGCCTTGCTGAAGGGTTTCCCTGTGGTAAGCTCTTCTATATTTTATCCCTTTTTTTTAAACTTAACAAAATAACAAAAATTAGACAGCAGGATCCAGGCAGTCTTTTGGCCGCACTCCTAGGGAACTAATTAACCCACTTGGCCAGTAGTTGTCCCACTGCAAGACAAAGTCCTGATCAGAGGGCGTCTCCTACATGCCCTTGGGTCTGGGTGACTGGGCTGTTCAGCGCCCTTGTGGCCAAGGACAGCAGTCTAATCAGGAAGTCAACCACCATCTGCTGAGACAGAAAAACAGCTGAAGAGCGCCCCCTAGCTATATTGGATGTGATGCCAGGGATGTTGTCACAGCATTCTTCTGGTGTTTTCTGTCTCACATCTGTGGGATGGGGGAGACAACCCTATGGTCTGGACCGGTCTAGCAGCAGTGCTCTGGAAGTAACTAACATCTCTTCTGTCTTCTGGACTGCAGTTATTACCACTCAGTGTGTTCAGTATCTGTGCAATCTCACACAATCACAATCAAAATGTTAGCAGTATTATTGTAAACAAAGAGGGATGAGACTCACTAATACCAATCAAGTACATCTGCCTGGATTACAGTCTCAGAGTTCTAAAATAAGAGGAAAAAGGGGACCAATTTCATAGGCCTCAGCCGACCAGACAAGGAGGAGCTTATGGCAGCCGCATCCCACAAACCATGTTAGGGGCCTGCTTGTTCTCTTACCTAATTTAGGGACAATATTTTTGATCATGAAAGCCTCCCAGGATCCCGGTGTGAACACTTCTTTCCAGGGCTGTAGGATCAGCTTGGCTGAAGCGTCACTGGGATGCCACTTCTGCAATGCACTAGACAATTTATTTCTGATAGGGGAATACAACGGCTCCAATCGCAACTGCATGAGAAGAAGCCATGGATGAATCCAGGAGTGGATCGGAACTGTGTCTGTCAGAGGATTCCAGTTCTCAACCTTAAGCAAAAGGAATACATTTCAAATGACGTAAGCCCCATTTATAGTACAGCAGGGATGCAACTGATGCTTTATTTACACTCACAAACCAGAAAGATAAATTACTAACACTTAAGTTCAATAAATAGTCATTATTCTAAATGCACCTTTGTGTCACAAGCAGTAAGTGGCAAAGTGAAGTAGTAGAGGTCAGCGGAAAGCGAATGAATGGAAAGCGTAATCTCTGTTGTATTAGTCAGGATAAAATGTTGATCATCTTAGCGGAATGGGTTTAAGGGCACAGAATATTAAGCACAGCTGAGGCTCCGTCTGGATTGGTTCTAAGGGTGCAGAGAGCACTTAGCCCAGCTGGAACTCTGTCTAAATTGGCTGTAAGGGTGTAGAGCTCACTGAGCACAACTGGGGCACTGTCCAGATTGACTGTAAGTATGCAAAGTGCACTGAGCATAGCTGAGGCTCTGTCTGGATTCATTGTAAGAGCACAGCTGGAACTCCGTTTGGATTGGTTGTAAGGGTGCAGAGTGCACATAGCACAGCTGGAACTGTCTAGGTGGATTTTAAGTGTGCAGAGCTCGCTGAACACCACTGGAACTCTGTCTGGATCAGTTGTAAATGTGCAAGTGCACTGAGCACAACTGGAGCACTGTTCAGATTGGTTGTAAGAGCACTGAAAGCACACTACACAGCTAGGGACTTAAGACCATGGTTTCCACTGAACTTACCGCTGAGACCTGAGATGAAATACCTCTAACGGCGTGGAATAAAAAGAAAAAAAATGAGAGCAGTTCGTAAAGATTTTAAACCTAAAGCGTCACAATGAATGTACTGAAGGTGTGAACAGCACCACAGTGTGATTTGGATTCTGAAGATAGTGGGTCCTATGACTTTCTTTCAGTTGAAAGGTGATTCCCAAATAGAAAAGTCAAGAAACCAATGGCTGGAAGTGTACTTTGCATTTACCTCTTTCTGTAGTTTTGGGAAAATGAGCTGGTCCAGAATATTATCCAAAATCCAAATTGGAATGAGATGCACCCAGCTATCCAAGAAATCCACCATTGGAGCACAGTTTCTTGGCTGCCACTGCGAAATTACGTTTCTTATGTGAGGAATCCATGTGTCCCATATCAGCCTAAAAATAAAAACAGGAATGTTAGAACTATTCCATAAAATTGAATAGAAACAGAACATACATTTCTGGTACCTAGTACAAAGCCTCCCCCCTCCCATCTCCCTGCTCTTGACCCTTGCACCCTTACGCCTACCTCTTTATGTTCAAATCTTTTTCATTAATGCAAACAACACACTCTCAGCAAGTGGGTATTCTTACACATCACCATGAGCATTCAGTCAGAGCACAGAACCATCTTATACATTTTAACATTTTCACCCCACACCTAATCTCTATATCACACCCCCCCCAACATTTCAAACCCCTGGAACTGGTAAGAAAACCAATCCATAGCGTTATACAATATGAACTCATCCCCAAGCCAAAAACACAGCCCAACCCACATACAAAAAAACCTATAAGGACTCACAGCTATTCCCAATGCCTTCTCCCTCCCCCTCATCTCTTACCCTCCCACCCAAAGCCCCCCTGACCCCTCTAAGCCCCCCTACCAGTAGGAAGAATCCCACATCTTAAATCAAAACCCCTGCAGTGGGGTTGCCCTCCTAAATACACAACACAACATTCCCTCCCCCCAGGGCTCTATACAAACTCAAATACTCCTACAGCATTAAAATCCCAGTCTGCACTCTTGGTGCCAATGATGCAATATAGTTTCCTCAAATAGCCAAAAATGTAGCCTTCTTTGCAGCAGACGACTTGGTGGGCAGGCGCTCCATCAGCATTAGGTTATGCAACAGATTGTGCCATCTCCAGAATGAGGGAGGGTCCAGCTCTTGCTACACCAAAAGAATGGCCTGCTTACCCACCAGACAAGCTTTACGACAAAAAAAATTGCTGGTCCTTACCTTTGACCCCCAAACCCTCCGGCTGTCCAAAAGAACTCCCCGAGCCCTCTGATTCAAGATATGACCCAACAAGCCCTTCAGATACTTATGGACTTTTGTCCAGAACCCCTGAACCTTTGAGCAAGACCAAAACAAGTGACTCAGGTGCCCCACGCTTCTGACAGAACAGTAGTCCAAAGTTGCATAACCAGCCCAATGTGCTCAAACCTGAAATATGTACCCATGCAGTAACATCTTGTACTGTATTTCCCACAAGTGCACACACTCCACTAAATCTGGCACACGTGCAATAACCCTAATTAACTGGGCCTCAGCGAAAGCACAGTTACTTACCTGTAACAGGTGATCTCTGGGAACAGCAGGAATTAGTCCTCACAAATGGGTACGTCGGTACCGATGGAGCCCGCGCGGGAAAGCTCCCCAGCTTCCCAAAAAGGAAAGCTTTTGGGAGCATCCCACAGCGCATGCGCGGTGCCTTCCCGCCTTTCCTGACCAGCTCTCCTCAGTTCGAGTTTAAAGCTGAGACAATAGAGAGAGGAAAGGAAAGAAAGAGAGAGATACAACTCCTAGGGGAGGTGGGTGGGTTGTGAGGACTAATTCCTGCTGTTCCCAGAGATCACCTGTTACAGGTAAGTAACTGTGCTATCTCCAGGAACAAGCAGGAATGAGTCCTCACATATGGGGACTCCCTAGCTAAGATGCCTGGGAGATCCCCCAAGGGTATGAGACCCTGAAGGGTTCCTCGTCTTCCTATGGATCTCAGGCATCCATTCAGGGAAGGTGGGCAGGAGTTGTTCAAGAATGGAACAGGTGTCTGAGGACAGCCTGACCAAACAAGGCATCCCGGCGGGAGTCCTTGTCCAAACAGTAATGGGCTGTGAAGGTATGAACCGAGGCCCAGGTGGCTGCTCGACAGATCTGATCGATGGACACAGAATGAAGATGAGCCATAGAGGTGGCCATGGCTCTCACATTGTGAGCTGTGACATGGCCCTCCAGAGAAAGGTTCTTACTCTGGTAAGCAAAAGAAATACACTGAGCAATCCAATTGGACAGTGTTCTTTTAGAGACTGGAAGTCCCAAATGGGAAGGATCAAAAGCAACAAAAAGCTGGGAAGACTTTCGATGTTGCTGTGTCCTGTGGAGGTAAAAGGCAAAGGGCTCTTTTACAATCTAGAGTATGAAGGTTCCTCTCTCCACTGGATGCATGAGGAGCTGGAAAAAAGACAGGTAAATATACCTCTTGATTAAGATGAAAAGGGGAGACCACTTTAGGCATAAAGTGGGGATTGGTCCTAAGGACCACCTTATCATGATGGAACCTTGTATAAGGTGGATTTGCCACTAAGGCCTGCAGTTCACTGATACGGCGAGCCGAGGTGACTGCAATGAGGAAAATAACCTTCCAGGAAAGAAATTTCAAGGAAGTGGTTGCTAAGGGTTCAAAAGGTGGCTTCATAAGCTGACCAAGAACCAAGTTTAAGTCCCATGCTACCGGGGCAGGTCTAATGGGAGGTTTAGTCAACGTGAGGCCTCTCATGAATCTTGCAATAAGAGGATGAGAGGAAATAGGTTGTCCATTGATGGGTTTGAGTGATGCTGCGATAGCACTCAAATGGACCCTTACTGGATTTGTTTTGAGTCCTGCATTGGAGAGATGCAGGAGATATTCCAGTAGAGAATTCAAAGGAAGTGCCTGAGGGTCAAGACCCTTTTGAGCACACCAAATGGAAAATCTTTTCCATTTAAAAGCGTAAGAACACCTAGTGGAAGGTTTCCTGGAGGCATGGAGGATATCCTGCACTTGTTGAGAAAGATTGAAGGCTTGAAGGTCTAGGCCTTCAGTAACCAAGCTCTGAGGTGAAGGGGTTTGGGTGCCACAAAGTCCCCTCCTCCTGGGACAGAAGGTCTGGAGCAAATCCCAAGTCCAGGGAGGGGGCTTGGGAGAGATGCAGAAGTAGAGGGTACCACACCTGGCGTGGCCAGCGTGGAGCTATGAGGATCATAGATCCGTGATCTCTCTGGAGTTTGAACAGAGTCTTGGGAATCAAAGGAATGGGTGGAAAGGCATATAGGAAGGCCTGACCTCAATGAAGGAGGAAGGCATCCTTGGCCAGAGCCCCCTGACACGGAATTCTGGAACAGAACTGGGGAAGTTTGGCATTCCACGGACTTGCAAAGAGGTCTATGTCCGGGGTTCCCCATTCCTGGAAGATTCTGAGTACCTGATCCATGTGCAGGGACCATTCGTGTGGGAGCAGAACTCGACTGAGTCTGTCTGCCCAAGAGTTTGGACTCCTGGGAGATATACTGCCAGGAGATGGATCTGATGCTTTCTGGCGAAGGCCCATAATTTTAGAGCTTCGTTGCAAAGCGACAGAGAGCCAGTCCCTCCTTGTTTGTTTATGTAAAACATGGCTACTTGATTGTCCGTATGAATGAGGACTGTCATGTGGCTGAGGAGGGCATGAAAGACCTTGAGAGCTAGAAAAACTGCTCGAAGTTCCAAGAGGTTGATAGGAAGGGTGGTCTCGCTTGGGGACCAAGTGCCCTGAGTGGAGAGGTCTTGAAGATGAGCTCCCCAACCTGTTTGGGAGGCATCTGTTGTGAGGGTTGCTTGGGGCAACAGTGGTTGGAAGGGGGACCCCAACAACAGATTTTGAGTGGACATCCACCATTGGAGAGACCAAAAGAGACGTTGGGAGGTTGCTATTTGGTCTGAGAGAGCTCCTGTAGCTTGAGTCCACTGGGTGGACAAGGTCCATTGAGCTGCTCTCATGTGTAGGCGGGCATAGGGTACCACATGCACTGTGGAAGCTATGTGGCCTACCAGTTGTAGCATCTCCCGGGCAGTTAAGTGGCTCCTTGACTGAATCTGGGAGGCTAACAGCACTAGACGTTGGCAACGGGCCTGAGGAAGGTAGGCCCTTGCAGTGGTGGTATCTAGCCAGGCCCCTATGAATTCCAGGACTGAGTAGGGGTGAGCTGAGACTTTGGGAGATTGACCACAAGTCCCAGATACTGCAGAACGCGTCTTGTGCAGTCCAGGGAAGTCTGGGCCTCTGACTGAGATGGAGCTCGGATGAGCCAGTCGTCCAGGTATGGGAAGACGAAAATTCCCAGAGCGCGTAGAAATGCAGCCACTATTGCCATGCATTTGGTAAACACTCTTGGAGCAGAGGCTAGACCGAAAGGAAATACCTTGTATTGGTAATGTTTTCCCTGGAACAGAAACCGTAGGAATTTTCTGTGGGATGGATGAGTATATGTGTGTACGCATCCTTGAGATCTAGAGAACAAAGCCAATCCTGACTCTGTAGGTATGGAAGGAGAGTAGCTAGAGAAAGCATCTTGAACTTCTCCTTGCATAGGAATTTGTTCAATTCTCTGAGATCTAGAATGGGTCTGTACTCCCCTGTTTTCTTTGGGATGAGAAAATAAGGGGAGTAAAACCCTGACCCCTGTTGAAGGAGAGGAACCTCTTCTATTGCCCTTTGGGCCAGAAGGGTGGTCACCTCCTGACCCAAGAGGTCTAGGAGAGATGTGGGAGAATTGAAATGTCTCACCATGGTATGGGGAGGAAGGTTGGAGAAATGCAGTTTGTAGCCCTCTCTGATGATGGAGAGAGGCCACTGTTCTGATGTGATTTGCTCCCATCTGGGAGCAAAATGAGTTAGCCTTCCTGGAATGGTGAGAGGTTCTGGTTGTTGTAGAGCCAGAAAAGGTAAGTTCTCTAGTATCAAGTCAAAAACCCTGAGGGGGTTGGGACTGCTGTGCTGCAGTAGCCCCTGCAGGTTTTGCCCTGGCCTGTTTAGGTTGCTGACGCTTTGTAGCAAATCGAGCCGTGGAAGATTGTTGGCCAGTATTGGAAGAAAATCTGGCCTTCTTGAAGAAAGACTTCTTAAAAGATTTTTTCTTGGCAGGGGTAGAGGTAGACTTAGAAAGTCTATCTAAAGCAGCATTTTCTGCATCCATCTGAGTGGCTTTGATTTGCCACTCCTTGCCAAACAGATTTTCACCTGTACAGGGCAGATTTTCCAAGCCATCCTGGACCCAGGGTTCTAGGTCAGAAGCCTGGAGCCAAGCAATTCTGCGAGCAGCTATGGCAATGCCTGAGGCTCTGCTGGCACCTTCAAAGGAGTCAAAGGCTGCTCTGTTGGAGAACTTTGAGATGTCCTGAGTATGCTTTAGCCAAAGAAGGAACTCATCCCTTTTATCCTCTGGGATAAAAGGGAGAAAAATTGCACAGCTTTTGTGCAACCTCCTTCAGAAACATGCCCATATAAAGGCTATATGAATTGATTCTGGCAATAAGCATGCTGGCTTGGAAGATTTTCCTACCAAAAGCATCCAAAGTCCTGCATTCTCTTCCTGGAGGAGTAGAAGAGTGTCTTTTGGTACTCTTTATCTTTTTCATAGCTGACTGCACCACAATAGAATGATGAGGAAGCTGAGTTTTTTGAAAACCAGAAGAAGGAGGGACACGATACATGGTGTCCAAACGACGAGAATGTGGAGATAGGGTGAGAGGAGTCTCCCATAAGTCAATCATGTATTCCTGAAGAATCTCATGAATGGGCAAGGTGACTGCCTCTTTGGGAACCTTAGAGTATCCCAAAATATCTAATTTTTTTGCTCTGGGCTCTTTTTCAGAAGTTACTGAAATAGAGAGTCCTTTAGCTACTTCTGTTATGAAGTCTTGAAAGGTCAAATCCTCTGGAGGAGACAGACATTCTCCTCTTTGGAGAAGAGGGCTCCTCAGGAAGAGTGAGAGATACCTCAGGAGAGTCATCTGATGAGTCAGAATCATCAGAAGACCCGAAGTATCGTCTGTTTGCTTCCAGGGATCGATAGGCGTATCGACCGGTATCCACATCGGGCGTACCCGGTACCGGATGGGTATTGGGAAGAACCCCGGAACCGGGAACCGGAACCGGTATCCTGGTCGATGTGGATGCCATGGGTACCGGTATCGGGTGTGGTACCGGTACTGGAGCCGGTACCGCCTGTTGCGGTACCGTCGGCGTCGCAGCCTTAATAAAAGCCAGTATGGCTTGCTGCATGGATTGAACGGTATGATCCATGGACGCCACGACTGCCTGGATGTCGGTACCGGTAGATTGTGCCGGTACCCCAGAGCAGTCTAACAGGTGATCGGTCGAGGCCGTGCCATCGATGTCAACCTGTAACCCCATAGGAGGAGCTTTGGAAGCCGGAGCTTCCCGCCGGGGTTGTTTGGCTGGGGCAGGGTCCTCAGGGTCAAGCCCAGGGGCATCTCGATACTTAGAGGGAGATTTACCCTTTGAGGACCTGCTAGAAGAATGTTTGGTTACCTGAGACCCATCAGGAGAGGAAGACCTGGAAGATGTCGATGCTGGTGCCTCCGTGGAAAACAGCATATGGAACTTGGCTGCTCGGTTCTGTAAGCCTCGTTTAGACATCAGAGAGCAGGACTGGCAATCCGGGATGGAGTGGTCAGGCCCCAAACATTTAAGACACCATTCATGGGTGTCTGTAACTGAAATTGTACCGCTACACTTGGTGCATTTTTTAAAACCAGAAGCTGGTTTTTCCATGAGGTAGAATTTCCTCAAGGCCCTAGAGGCCTAAATAGGAAAAACACACCAAGTGGGGAAAAGAAAGATTTTTTTTTTTTTTTTTTTAGAAGAAAAGCAAAGAAAAGACTGGCGGTACCGGTCCGGTGGGGAAGGCAGACACGCGGCCAAAGAAACAAATTAAAATAAAGAACTTCTTCAGCGGTGACAGGAACACGACCTGCTGGCTCTGCGGAAAAAGAAGAACTGAGAAGAGCTGGTCAGGAAAGGCGGGAAGGCACCGCGCATGCGCTGTGGGATGCTCCCAAAAGCTTTCCTTTTTGGGAAGCTGGGGAGCTTTCCTGCGCGGGCTCCGTCAGTACCGACGTACCCACATGTGAGGACTCATTCCTGCTTGTTCCTGGAGAAAGGCACCTGCAAGTCAACCACCCACTTACTCGCCACCCCTCTATAGTCTCTAGGTGGCTGCAAGGTGACCAGCTTCTTGCAAAATAATGAAACAGACATCCCTTCCTGATCTCGAAAAAAAATTTCCACCTGCTCCGACAGCTCCACTCTCAAAGATCCACACCACAATGAATGTACATAATGACACACCTGCAAATAAGCAAAAAAGTCACGAATCTGCCGCAACTCCAGAAAAGAGTGCATTGCTCCAACCTTGTTGAATAAAACAAGATGCTTATCTATCTCACTATCTTCCATCAGACTATTTTGCTTTATCCTCCCATCACCTTGCTAGAACAGGTGGAGGCCTTGCTATCATATATAAAGCCTCTCTGAAACTTCTAGAGATAGCTTCTGACTCGCTCTGTTACGCAGAAGCCGTCCTCGTAAAGTCTCTATCTTACTCTCAGTTTCATCTTCTTCTTCTTTACTGTCCCCCATCTCTTAGAGCTTTAGCAGGACCAGATTCTTACTTCTATATCTGAACTATCAATTTCTTTACCTGATCTCCTTATTCTAGGAGATCTCCAATATTCATGTGGATTCCCCAATGCGCCATTACAACAGATTCTTCCTCTCCTTTCTCTCCCTTACTCAACATGTCCCACCCCCTACACATAAAGAAGGGCATACTATTGACTTTGTTCTGAATGGATATGTGGCATCCACTCAGCCAGCTCGCTTTACCTTCCAAACACTTCCTTGGTCTGACCACTTTCTTATCTGCTTTCAACCACCTAACGGATCCATAAGAATACCACATAAGTCCTTGTTCTCCTCTGCTGGTGACAGTGATAAACGTAATACTATTAGTCTTTTTCTCTCTGCTGATTCTATTCTCTCATCAAATTCTGACTCTCTGCCTCTAGCTTGACAATTAGAACAACTCACTTGCATCAGCTCTAACAAATATTTGTTTACCACCATTTCTCTCTACCTCCAGAACAAGACAAGCATGGTACAATTCAGGACTTTATCTCACAAAGAGACAGACCCAGAGAGCAGACCATCTATAGCGAAAACACCAGTCCCTTGAATCCTTAAAGGCGTATAACGAATGCTCAAAATACTATCAGGCACGTGACAGCTGCTAAGAAGCAATACTTCTCAATCCTTATTTCAAAGGCCTCTAACCAACCAAATAAACTTTTGCAATTATCTCACAGTTATCTTCCACCTCTTCTTCCTCAGCTCCACAAACTTGGAATGGTCCCTCAGAGGACATTTTGGCTTCCCGTTTCTTTGACAAGATCCAGGGCATTAGGTCATCCTTTCCAGCCAGTTCTCTTCCAGCAAACCTCGAGGCCAGTCTTTCAGTTAATTCTTTACCTCGGCATTCCTAGTCTCACTTTCAAGAAGCTTCACCCTTTCACTTATTAAAAATCATTTCATCCTCAAGGAAAACAACCTCATTCCCTCCTCATGGATTACTGAACCATCTTTATGGTTTTTGCCCTTTGCACTTTCTATCATAAGTTCTAGTCTTGTGTCTGGCTCTGTCCCCATACCATGGAAAAGAGCAATAGTGTGGCCCATAATGAAAAGTCCATCCTCAGACATTACAGATCTTGCAGTTATCGACCAGTGTCTACATTACTGTATCTTTCCAGACTAACAGAATGACTAGTATCACCTCGAACAACTGAATATCCATCCCCTCTGAATGAGGTTCACATGACACATGACTGCAGGAAATTCTCTTTAGAAATTTCATTAGATCTTTCGTTAGCATTCAATTTGATAGATCGCTCTATTCTTCTTTCCAGTTTATCAGGGGTCAGCATCTCGGGTCCGGTGTTGTATTTGATAGATCACTCTATTCTTCTTTCCAGTTTATCAGGGGTCAGCATCTCGTGTCCGGCGTTGGATTGGTTCACCTCATTTTTGTCAGACCGCTTTTCTCAAGTTAACATCGGCCATTCCACCTCTGGGGCTCTGCCACTTCACGATGGTGTTCCACGAGGTTCTGTTCTGTCACCACTTCTCTTTTTTAAATTTTTTTTAAACTTTAATTTTTTTATTGAACATTTCGTTTTCCAACAAACACAGCCAAACATGGCCCACACATCTTCCAACGATTATATTGTGACTCTAAAAATAATACAAAAATGCAGAATTGCCAGCATCCAGTATTATAAATAAATAACTCCCCCCCCCCACCCCTCCGTCTCCATTTGATCAGTGAGTGTCCGTTTTCTTCCTTATCTCCGTTGCGCCCCTTCTCTGTTTCTTCCCCTCTGACTACCCCCCCCCCCCCCCCGGCTCCACTTACACTCTCCTCTTTCTCCCTCCCCTCCCGGGGCCACTCACTTCCCTCGCTCTAGCCACTTCCAAACCCTGGCCCACTGTCTGTGAACCCTGTTCGATTTCCCCCTTTTTATGGCAGTGAGTGTGTGTATAGACTAAAGGTATTTGTAGCCTATGTCGATACCCCTCCAGGCCAGGTAATATGGGGCAAGCCCACCTCGCTGCTATTTCCCATCTAGCTGCTGCTGTACAATGTTGTGCTACTCCTCTCAATTGTGTGGGTATGTCCTCCATACCACAGAAAAGTAATATAGTCCTAGGGTTCAGGGTATTTTTACCATCAGCATTACCTCTATTTGATCCAACATTGTGTTGCGCCTCCCTGCATTCCTACCACATGTGTAAGAGTGTTCCCCTTTCCCCACATTTCCACCAACAATCTTCTGATTGACGAAGTCCTGCTTTATGGAGTCTTGTGGGGGTAAGGTACCAGCACAACAGTATTTTATATCCATTTTCTACTATAGATAGTTTTGTGTTCTACTGAATTATTCAATCCCATTCCTCTTCCACCCCAGGTTACGCCCAAATCTTTTTCCCAGTTTTGCATGAAACCCGGTTTAGAGTCGCGGTCCCTCTCCAACCCCCAGTACACCCCCTTCCTCCCCCTTGTCCCACTGCATAGTGCCTAGAACCACGTGCACTCTTTCGCAAGATCTTGCTTTGTTTGTTCCTGTGAGAGCCTGTAGTAGACTTGTGTATAGCAGTAGAAATCTTGTGTGTCCAGGCGATGTAGGTCTTTGAATCTCTCAAATGACCAGAATTTCCCTCTATATATAAGCTGTCCCATTTGTGTAATGCCCCTCATCTCCCACTTCCTCAATATTATAGGATCCAGGCCTTCATCACCCAGGAAGCAGTCAGTGGGGTCACCACTGACAACCTTTGCCCTCCTAGTAGTATCTGGTACCAAACTCCTAGTGTATGTCTAATGTATGGGTTGTCAATCTTGTTTGTCTTTTTTGCCCATATCCATTTTCCTAATACTCTCCTTCTGCTAGGTCCTCCTCTATCTTTACCCATTGTTTAGTTGGTTCTTGTAACCAAGAACATAAGATATGCCATACTGGGTCAGACCAAGATCCATCAAGCCCATTATCCTGTTTCCAACAGTGGCCAATCTAGGTCATACGTACCTAGCAGTTTCCCCAAAAGACACAGGTTCCACAATGCTTGTATTGGGTTAAGCAGTGATATCCCGGGTCCCTTTAAATAATGTTTTATGGACCTTTCCTCCAGGAACTTGTCCAAACCTTTTTTAAACCCAGCTACGCTAACAGATTTTACTACATCCTCCAGTAACAAATTCCAGAGTTTGATTACACGTTGAGTGAAAAAATATTTTCTCTTATTAGTCTTAAATAGTTTACCCTGTAGCTTCATTGCATGCCCCCTAGTCTTTCTATATTCTGATGACGTAAACAATCGATCTACGTTTATCCATTCCACTAATAGTGCCAGGCAATCCAACAGCCTTGACTTTCTCCACTGGCAGAAAGACTCCGCACACTTGAGTATCGAAAACATGCTCCCAGGGACCAGGAATGCAACAACTGAGGGAGGAGTGGCCTTGTGGTTGGGGCAAGTTGCTTTGGGCCAGAGGACCGGGGTTCAAATCTCACTGGAGGACAGCAATCTCGAGCCAGAGTGATTGTGCTCCTTGTAGCCTTGGGAAAGCCACTTAAGTCTCAATTGGGTAATCATTTGGGGAAGAAGCAACAGAGGGTTAACAGAAAGGACACCACTCGGGGAGCTATTTGAGTCATCTCTGAAGGAGAATGGGCTCAGATGTGCCAGTAGTCCAGATGAGTGCACACAAATCTAAATCCCTTGGTGCCATAGCACCACAGACACCACCACTAAGACCTTGGAGATTGTCTGTCAGGGAGTAGAGAGTCCAAATGGAAGGGCGACAAACTGAAGATGAGTGCCAAGCATCGCAAAATACAGATACTTGCTGATCCCCTGGATAGGGGATATGAAAATACGCTTCAACTAAAACCAGAGAAGCCGGGACCCTCCTCTGCATACTGCTTGAATCCTGGATCGCAAAGGTTCCATCCAGAAAAGCATGATGCACCCAGCGATCCTCGGTAACTTGGACCCATTCTTGAAGAGGAGGCAAAGCTTGTCTCCAACCAGAGGAACCAGGGAATGGGCCCTCAAACCTTCACTGCACAGCCCAGGAGGAGTCTCCTCTGGATGGGATTGGGTCCCTGGGCCCAAGCGCTCCATGAGAGGTCTAAGAATGAGCCCAAATACCATAAGCAGAGGGGAAGAAAGGCTTTTCAGGCCAGTAGCAACGGGAATCCCAAAATCCCCAGGAGTCTGACTAGCACGCCCAAGAGGAGCAGGCTGAGGCTGATGAAAAAGAGACTCCTGCCCACTTCACAAGCCCTTTGGACCTGTCCTCCAGAAGGCAGTAAGATTTTGTCTCGTCCAGGTCCTTCACCAGCTTCTCCAAATCAGATCCAACAGAAGCATCCCTCTAAGGCCAGATTGGCGACCAAGCTTTGGAAGATGAGTCTACTGCCCCGTGTCCAAGCCAATGCCATGTTACCGTCGACGGGAACAATCCCTGGGTGCTAGATATACAAGGCAGTACATGGCATCAGAAAGGAAGGCCGTAGCCAACTCCAAAAGAGGGGTAGAATCATTTGGCGGAAGAGACTGAATCCACTGGAGCAGAGTTCGAGACTTCAGGCCTGCACATACCGCCAACTGAAGAATAGCAGCTGTCACAGTGAACTGGATCTTCAACACAAATCCACCTTTTAGTGCAGAGTATCCTTTAAGACCAATCCACCTTCCACAGGAATGGTGGTCTGTCTGGTAACCATCGTGACCTGCATATCCACCTTGGAACATCAAACTACACAATGCACTCATTGTCTGGGAGAACATGCATCTTCTTATACACCCTTAGCCCTAAAATGGGGAGTTGGAAGAATCCCATTCTGACCACAACAGGCCCTTGAGCATCTCTGGGAACGGGAAGATAGTAGTAGATTTCCAAACACCTTGCAGGAGTGGATGCATCCTCAGTTCCTACCCTGTGCCTGGAGCAACTGCAAGCTCAAGGTGGATGAGACCCTGGGAAACATCACCTCCAGTTCCTCCTTCTGGAACAGGCAGATAACATCAGCCTCCTCACAATCCTCTGTAGGCGAGAGTACTTCTTCATTCACATCAGACATCTGAATCCTAGCCACAGTCCAGATTTCAGACAGATCCCAGCTGAACCCCATCTCCAGGGAGGTACCTTTTGCGGGGACACTTAGTCATAGGCAATCGAACAGGGCTTCCACTCTCAGTCTGCCTCTTATGAGACTGTGCTCAGGGGAATCCAGAGGCCGAAGGGTCTGAATTTCCACATCAGAATGATCAGGCCTGTTGTAAAAGGAAAAGAATTCCATGGAGGACAATCTGGATTCCAGAAGCTCTCCTCGTGAAAACGATCCCCCTACACCAGGGGACGCAGTCGCAGTAAATTCCCTAGAGGATGGGGAGCAGCGAACAGCACGATCACTGGAACCTCCAGCCAGCTCGTTATCCTTACCCATAGCACCATCCGCCACCTCCTGCCTTAGGCAGGCAAAGCCAGACTAACCGCATCCCCCGGCATAGAGAAAGGGAGCAATCCCTCCAGGGACAACTAAGGAGCTGCCATGCTAGAAGAGCAGAGTCTAGAAGCCAGAGATGAGGCACCTGGCTTGCTATAGGCCAAACAAGAATTCCTGGAAGGTGACATAGGGAGTTAAGGCAAGTATCACAACAGTGCGCACTAAGGCCGTGGTGGCCTGAAAGTGTGCATTAACTACGCTTTTACTGCAGTGTGTGTTAACTGCACTTTTACTGCAATGTGCATTACAGGCGCTAAGATAGGAACCCGCATACAGACCGCGTGATCGCCAGGCGCACAATAGGAGAAAACATTACTAACGGGTGCAGAAAATGGTGGGGAAACCCCACACTGCACCAAAGGTTATCAGCGGTCTACCCCAAATTGTGTCCCACACAGACAGAATCGGGAGCGGTAAATCACCCCCTGAGAGCCCCTGGCAGAGGATCCGTACTGGGCTCAGCTCTACTCCCCTGATACTGTTTTATGGCTTTTGCAACACAGCGTTTAAGGAGGCTGGCAGGCAGATCCCTCTGAGAGCCTTCTGCAATCGTCGGAAGAAAGCAAGGTGGGGTAACAGATGAGGAGAGAGGGAGCATTGAGGTTGTGTGAGGCTGCTGCACTCTTCCAGATCCTTCCAATTTCTGGCTGCTCAACAGGCTCTTATCATAAGCATGTGGAGCCAAACCAATTTTCCCTCTTCCTATGACTACTGAAAGACCGCTGTCTAGTGGAGCCTCCCAAGTTGAGCTCAAGTGAGAGTCACCCACAAAGTGGTTGTTCACGAGCCTTTAATCAATTTTTTCCTGTCAGATCTTCAGAATTTTCTCGCTGCTATCCTACCAAGTGGCACTCCAATCATCAAGTTGAAAGGCCCTACTCTTCAAAAAACCATCGAGCAGTGTCCAGAGCTTCAAAATGCTGGTCATTATGCACAATACGAAGCTTAGCTGGGTACTGTAAAGTAAACTAGATTGGCCACTCCACCAAGTAGGAACAGGTAGAAGAAAAGGCCTTACGCTGCTCGACCACTTGCTGTACATAATCCTGGAAAATAAGACTCCTGTTGCCATTGTGTGTTACGGTCCTTTCTCGCTGTGCTGCTCAAAGCACTGCCTCCTTTTATATGAAGTCCAGGAACCGGGCAATAGCTGATTGTAGCCGTGCGCCAGACTCCTGTTGCAGCTCAACTTGATGCACTCCTTCGATTCTCAGTAGGCCCACCAAACTCTCCAACTTCAGCCCAAAGGCAGCCAAGTCTCAAGAAAGCCACAGAGTTCCACCTCATCCAAGCTCTCTGCAAGGTCAATCAACCTCAAGTTGTTGCAGCATGACTTGTTTTCCAGGTCATCGAGATTTTCAGCCTGGTGCGCAACTGTTTCCTTCAGTAGAATGAGATCTCAATTGGCCTGCAGAGCCGCAACCTCGATCTCTCCACTTGCTGCTCGACTGCAGAAACGCGCTGCTAAAAAGTCTACACGGAGGCGGTTAAGTTCCGACATCTTATCGTACAGCCGCTCAAGCCAGGAATCCAAAGTCAGTCCAACCGCCTCCAAAATCTCCTCCATTAAGGCCCCAGAAGTTGATGTCACTCCGTCTGCATCTTCAGTAGGTGCCATCTTTGCAGCTGGGGCCTTCTGCTTGTCCTTCTCCTTCTTCAGGGGTTTGGCTGCCATTCAGCCGAAACAGCTAGACTGGGAACCACCGATCAAGAAAATTAAGGTAAGCTGCAGGCCAGTCGAAAGAGTCTAGAATGGCAATATTTTAAGGATGATCAGCAAGGAGGGCCTGGGAGCTCCAACTACGTCCCCTTGCTCCCCAGATCACGTAACCTCACACGCATTTCTGTATAAACCCCGATGCACAGTTAGGACATAGAGGAATAGCAGCCTGTAAATAAATATCTTTGAAAGCTTATCATGGTACAAAGGTATATAAGGAGAGAGAGAGAGAATGACTTGGTGGTGATTAAAAAATGGGATGAATTCAAGTCCTGCTTGTGCCACATATACTGTGACTGTGGGTAAATCACTTAACCTCCCATTTCCTACCAGCAAGCTGTATAATAATCTAAACAGTTAACAGAACTAGAGAGACTGTAGTGAGAATATCCAGTATCCTAAGTCCCTGTGGTCTTGCTACACAATATCCAATCACTACCAACCTACTGTCATCAGGTTAGTCAGTTTTTGGGCATTGTAGCCTCCTGGTTCCACTCTAGTTACCCCATGACCTCCAGTCTTGTTAGTCCATGCAGCCCCTTGTTTTCTCCTTATCAGTTCTCCCTTTGCTTCTGCCCTGGAAGGAGTGATGGTGACTTGTCTGCAATACTGCAACCTCCCAACCCTGCATCTTAAGTATGCTCAATGTCTCTTACAGCACTAGCTACTACCACTTCTGCTCAGATGTTACTCCAGGAACCTACCAACCTTTCAGACGTTTCCTCTAAGCCTTTCTCTCTTTGTGAACCCTTATCTGTGAAATTCCTCTTCCTGTGATTTACTGAATCTTGTCAAATGTTTCTATATTTCTATCATATCCCTTATTTCCCTTTTTCCCAGTACATTTTGAGTGCCTCAAGCCTTTCTTTGTAGGGGCTATGCATTGCTGGGCTGTCAAGTCAGAAAATAGTTTTTTTCATTACTCTCCCTATTCAGCTCTTCAAAACAAAAATGGATTTGTCAGATGTGCATCTAGTTGTAAGGACAGAAAGGTGAATGGCTTAGCCTTTCATGCAATGTATAGATATATTCCAAATTACTAACCCACCTGTGGTAAGGATCCATTGCTGTCTCCTGTGCGCTGTGAGATAACTGACCTTCCTCTAAAATATTCTTCCACCTGGACATCAAATCAAGTCCATAGGTTCTGTCCTGAAATGAGGAAAACACACCCTCGTTTCTAAAGTTTCTATTTCCTTACCAGTAAACACTGCATTATTATGCTTTAAAATATTATAAAGACGATTGTGAGTAACTAGAGGGAATAGGCAGGGACACGGAATACCAGTGCGGTATTGTAGTGCAACATCCTAAAAACTTCCAATCAGCCTCAGTGCCTTCACCCTGTGAATCGGATGGTTTAACAGAAAACTGGCCACATTATAGCACTACACTAGCCAAGCTGTACCACAGTATAACAACAGCAATCTAAAAAAACAATGGATTTTAAGGAGTCTAATGACTAAGGTGTGCTAATGTTATGGCAGATTATTTAAGCACAAGTGATAATGGTGAATCAATGCATATTAACATTAGCAGACCTAATAGACCTAGAGCAGACCTAGAGCTCGAAATCTTCAAGCAACTAATTGGAACCATGGCAAGTGTATAATGTGTACTGTGAGACACTACTACTCCATGTGAGATCACTTAGGACTGATCCAAACATGACTGCAGCTGGGAACTTGGGAATTACCAGCGAGATGCTGAAAGAATTTCCAAAACAAAAAACTTATTTGGAAGGCATTTCAAATGTTTACATGGTGGGTATCACTACCTGTCATATGAAATTTCTTCAAAATATCAAAAAGAATCCTAAGGTTGTTTAGCAAATTCAAAAACTGCAAGGATATTAGGAAGTAATTTGGCTACCTTTAAAGGATCCCAGTTGTTGAAATAATCCTTCACAAGAGGGTATACAATAGCCCCCGCTAGATCTGTGCGCTCGGACATCCTGTACTCCTCATAATACTTCTCCTGCAGAGTCTCAAAGATTTCAGCACACTGGTCCAAGGTAAGTGGGTTCTCAGAGCCAGGCTGCATCCTGCTCTCACAGTCCTCCACCACCTTCAGGACTTTGCTCAGGTTGGCAATGGCAGTGTCTTCATGGGCCAGTACATCAGAGAGCTTCTCAATCTCATGCGTCAGGTTGATAACCATGTCTTTCTCATACTGCAGCTGCCGCTCATTCTGAATGATCTCCTGCTCTGTCATATCGATGAGAAGCTGCAGATTGTGCTCAAGCTCTGGTAGCGCGAACCCTTGGGGTTTGCTGTCTTTTCCTGTTGGTTGTGTGTTGTCATCTGGGATGCTGTGCTTTTTATGTCCAATCTGACTATAGCTGTAATACACTCTCTGCTCCCGGCCTGTCATGTCTATAACCTGAAAGAAAAATGTCACCATGGCTGTTTTTCCATTTGTTACTCATACAGAAAAGTACATGGACACGTGGAGGCCAATTCCGGTTTGTGTGTCCCCGGGCCATCCGGACGTCCCAGAGATGAACACGATTCTGCTACCAAGGGGGCTAGGTGTCCCTGCAGGAGCAGAATCGCAGAATAGTGGCTGGACGTCCGGGACGTAACCCGATTTAGGCACCCCGGACGTCCAGCCACTTCTCTAGCTAGCTCAGCCACGCTCCTGCATGGAGCAGCATGGCATGCCACCCTGTTGCCATGCCACCGTGGCTCCATTCAGGAGCTGTGATCCTCGGCCGCTGAATATAAACTTCTTTCCCCACAGCCCGACCGCTGATCTGGCCTTCCATGGCCGGGATCGAGCTGCAGGGAACTGTTCCCTATGCCCCTTTACCTCTTTGATGGCGCCTGGCTCTGAAGTCCCCCGACGTCCAGGGGGACTTATTCTACCTCCGAGGTGGAATAAGTCCCCTGTCTAACTGACGGACACTGGACGTACAGAGCTGACCTCAGAATCAGCCCTGTACTCCCGGGGTCACTTCTCCGTCCACTGCTCGCCCTCACTGCTCCCCTGGCCCACCCCCTCCCGCCCACAAACAGAGCTCCCCGCACACATTGGCTATACATGCAGGGAGCTCTGTGGCTGACTGTGCAATCCGGATTTTTAGCAGATTGGATGTCCAGAACCGCTAAACGAGGATCGGAATCTACCCCATACTGGATACTCAAGAATATACAAAGATGGTTGAACTAGCATTAGTTTGAAATTTGTGAGCAATGACACCACTCCTCAAGACTAACCCTAATTACTGTCTATTCACACATCTTTAAAAAAGTGCTTCATGGGGGGGAGAGGAGAAGGAACGGGGGGCAGGGGGGAAGGGGGAGAGCGAGAGGGAGACTAGGGGGGTGGGTGGGGAGGGGAGTTAGGAATGAACTGGTGAAGGGGGTATTTGCTAGCTATTGAGGTTAAAAGGTGAAATTAGACTTACCTGCTAATTGTAGTTCCTTAAGGAACTCCAGTCTAGTCCCGAACCTTAGAAGTTGTGTCCGTCCTCCCGCAGCTTGGAGACTGAGCATGTCACAGTTTTGATGACACCAGCATAAGTATTCCAGGGACCGCCTCCTTGCTCCAGTATCCTATTGACAAAGCAGACTCACCAGAGCAATAATTAACCATGTAAACAGTTTCTAAACTAGCTATAACAACCATTTACTTTTTAATAACTCTTAAACAGTGTTCTCAATTGAAAGAATCCTTCCTACTGTCCGCTTCTCATACAGAAAGCACTGCATCCCCCATTTCCAATCCCTACCTGAAACACCGCCCCACGAGAATCCCCCGTGGGTCCCCCCAAGACTACTTCCTTTGCTTCAGGGTGCCATCCGGCAGGCAATTTCAGGGAGGGATGCGGGACTAGACTGGAGTTCCTTAAGGAACAACAATTAGCAGGCAAGTCTAATTTCACCTTCCTTAGCGTCCCTCCAGTCTAGTCCCGAACCTTAGGAGATGTAACAGAGCAGTAAACACCTTAATGGGAGAGGACTGCCAGACCAGCCTGAAGCACCGCTGATCCAAACTTAGAGTCCCCCTCTGCTTGAACATCAATCCTGTAATGTTTCACAAAAGTATGCAATGAAGACCAAGTCGCTGCTCTACAGATGTCCACTGCCGGCACCAAACTAAGCTCCGCCCAGGAAGCAGCCTGCGCCCTAGTCGAATGAGCTCTCAAACCACTTGGTACAACTTTACCCTTCAACAGATAGGCCGAAACAATAGTTTCCTTAATCCACCGAGCAATAGACGACCTAGACGCCATCTCGTCTTGCTTCTGACCTCCAAACAACACGAACAATCTGTCGGTCTTCTTGAACACTGGCAACGACACCACTTGATTTACATGAAATGCCGACACGACCTTAGGTAAGAAAGAGGGAACCGTCCGCAAGACCACTTTGTTGACCTCAAAGATCAAAAAAGGCTCTCTACACGACAAAGCTTGCAACTCTGAAATCCTTCTAGCCGAAGCGATAGGCACCAAAAACACCACCTTGAGAGTAAGGTAATTCATTGTCGCCTTAGCTAAGGGCTCAAATGGCTCCCGCACCAGCGCTACATTCAAATCCCAGACCGGAACCAAAACTCTGCGTGGAGGTCTCAAAAGTGCAGTCGCTCTCAAAAACCTCTTCACATCTGGATGCGACCCAAGAGCTATCCCTTGCACCTTCCCTCGAAAACAAGAAAGTGCTGCCAGCTGCACCCTAAGAGACACTGCCGCAAGTCCCTTCTTGAACCCATCCTGCAAAAACGACAAAACGTGCAGTACCGAGGCCTCTAAAGCCTTAATCCTCCTGTCTTCGCACCATGACACCAAAAATCTGCCAAACTCGGATGTATGCCAACGACGTAGATCTCCTCCTCGACCTTAACAACGTCGCAATCACTGCCGTTGAGTACCCCTTGGCTGTTAACCTTGCCCTTTCAAGAGCCAAGCCGTAAGCGAGAACCAATCCACCTGAGGCATAGTCAACAGACCCTGCGTCAGTAGATCTTTCCTGAGCGGCAGCTTACACGGAGGCTCCACTAGAAATCGCATTAAGTCGGCATACCAAGGCCTCCTTAGCCAATCCGGTGCCATCAAGACTATGTGTCCCTTGTGCCGTTCTATGCGTTGCAGGACTCTCCCTATCAGCACCCAAGGTGGGAATATGTACAGAAGGCGCTCCTCTGGCCACCTTTGAATCAGAGCATCCAAACCTTCTGACATTCGCTCTCTTCTTCTGCTGAAGAACCTGTCCACCTTTACTGATGTACACGTTGCCATGAGGTCCATTGTCGGAAGCCCCCAGCTCCATACCAGCAATTCAAACACCTCCTGATGGAGGACCCATTCTCCTGGATCCACCTTGACTCAACTCAAAAAATCGGCTGTCACATTGTCCACTCCCGCTACATGCACTGCAAATAACGCTTCCAGATTCGACTCGGCCCAATTGAGCACCTCGTCCGCTTCCTCTTCGAGAGCCACGCTGCCCTACCTCCTTGTCGATTGATGTACGCCACCGCCGTGGCATTGTCTGAAAACACTCGGATTGCACTCCCCCTCAGCCCCCGCTGAAGGTTCTTCAGAGCTAGAGTGACTGCTCTCAACTCTAACCTGTTAATTGACCAAGTTCTCTCCTGTTCTGTCCACTGGCCCTGAGCATACTGCCCCTCAAAGTGTGCTCCCCAGCCGAACATGCTTGTATCTGTTGTCAAAGCCCTCCAATCCGGGGCCTCCAGAGGCATCCCCTTTTCCAGACATCCTGGACGCAACCACCACTGCAGAGACTGTCTTGCGTCCGGAGGACAGACCATCCTTTTGGACAACTGATTGGACTGATGCGACCATCTCCTGAGCAGAGACCTCTGCAGCAGCCTCATGTGTGCTCTGGCCCATGGCACCACCTCTAGCGTGGCTGCCATTGTCCCCAATATTTGCAAATAATGCCATGCTGAAGGAGCACTCCTGTCCAGGAAGGCGCAAACCAACGTCCTTAGTTTGCTGATCCTGTTCTGCGGCAGATACACTCTGCCCCTGTTCGTGTCGAATCAAGCCCCCAGATATTCCAATTCCTGCGATGACTGCAGCTTGCTCTTTGCTAGATTCACTACCCATCCTAGGGACTGCAGAAACTGTACCACTCGTCTCGTCGCTACCATGCTCTCGTCTTTCGACTTTGCTCGGATCAGCCAGTCATCCAGGTAATGATGAACCAACACCCCTTCCTTTCGCAACGCCGCCACCACCACCACCATGACCTTGGTGAATGTCCTTGGCGCTATCGCCAGTCCAAAAGGCATTGCTTGGAACTGAAAATGCCCCATGGGCACCACAAACTGAAGAAACCTTTGATGTTCTAATCTGACTGGTATGTGCAGATACGCTTCCGAAAGATCTAGAGACGTGAGGTACTCACCCTGTCGAACCGCCGCTATGACAGAACGTAGTGTTTCCATGCGAAAGTGTGACACCTTGAGACATCCGTTTACCCTTTTGAGGTCCAGAATCAGTCTTAAGGTTCCTTCCTTCTTTGGCACCATGAAATACATGGAGTACCGACCGCAGCTGTATTGGTCCTTCGGTACTGGTACTACCGCCTTCAGCACCAGTAACCTTTCTAACGTTTCTTGCACCTCCACCAGCTTCGACCGCACTCTGCAGGGGGATTGTACAAAAGCATCTCTCACTGGACACTGAAACTCTACTGCATAACCTCTCTGCATGATTTCCAACACCCACTGATCTGAAGTAATCTGGGCCCATGCTAGAAAGAACTCCCTTAAGCGTCCTCCCACGGGAACCATTCCAGCCTGGACCCCCCTCGCTTCAATGTGGCTTCTTACTGTTTGGGGAGGGGGAGGCACCAAACCCTCTGCCTGCTCCCCTAAACCCCCAAAACCCCGAAGCTCTGTACTGAAAACGCCCTCTCTGAAACTGACCAAATCTCGACTGCCGAAAACGCCGAAATTCCCATTGCTGACTTCGAGACGGTGTCACCGGACGTCCCTGCTTCACTTTATCTTCCGGCAATCTGCCCCCTTTGACTCTCCTAAATCCTTTACTAACTTCTCTAGATCTTCCCCAAAGAGAAGCTTACCCCTAAAGGGGAGCTTTCCTAACCATGCTTTAGACGCCGCATCCGCCACCCAATTACGGAGCCAGAGGGATCTCCTTGCGGCCACTACCAACGCCATACTCTTTGCCAACCCTCTTATAAGGTCGTACTGACTATCTGCTAAATATGCTGCTCCCGATTCCATCCGAGCCGCCTCTTCACCCGCCTCTTCTACTTGCAATCCCTTAAGCCTTTGGGACCATCGCAGGCACGCCCTCGCCACCCACGCTCCACAAATCGAAGTTTGCATGGAGAGAGCATTAATCTCAAACACCTGCCGCAGCAGTGTGTCCAACTTTCTATCCTGCATATCTTTAAGCGCTGCACTTCCCTCTATGGGGATGGTAGTCTTCTTAGTAACTGACGAAACCGCAGCATCCACCTTAGGAGATTTAAATAGTTCCCTCTCTGACTCTTGTAACGGGTACAACCTGACCAACACCCGGGAACCTTTGAGGCTTGCTTCCGGCGTATCCCACTCTTCCTGTATCATTTCCTTAAACACCCTATGATTCGGAAATGCCCGCTGAGACTTCTGTATTGCTTGTAATAATGGATCCTCTTAAGAAGCATCCACTCCCTGTTCTTCGGCCGGCATATTCAAGGCCTTCATAGAATCTGCAATCAACGCCGAAGGTTCCTCCCTCCGGAACACCCGGACCACCCTTGCCTGGTCCTCCGGTTCTGTTAACTCGCCTTCCTCCAAATCTGGATCCATGTCCAAGTCCTCCAAGCCCCCGGACTGCTTCTCCAGCGCCACGTCCAGGTCCATCCTGTCCGCGGTTAGTTTAGCCTTTTTCCCAGAAACACCCCCCGTCCCAACATCCACTGGGGTCCCCTGTCTCTTAGGCCCTGGAGTTACCTGCCTCTCAGGTCCCGCTAAGTTAGCCCCGGCACCTCCCAGAGCCTGCTGGAGTAGGACCATAAACTGTTGTGAAAAGATCGCCCCCAAACCCCCCTGTATAGAGGCTTGGGACGCAGGAACATCTGGTGCCGAAGACGGACCAGGCACCGGCTCCTGAATCAGCACAGGGGCATCAAGGGGCTCCCCTGCCCCCAAGACTTCCTTTATCACCTCTGCCCCACCGTGCTCTTCCATACCTGACCTTGATGCCTCGTGCGCACAACCACTGCACACACACACCTCCGAGATGGACCCCCTCCGGATCCCACAGAGGAGACAGCGAGGTTTAGAAGGCATAAATAGCTATACAATTTACACTGTGCCTTTCCTTCTTTTTTTTTTCTTTTAAAACGAAACTCTCTCAACGAATCTGTCTGCCTTCTTCCCTCACTTCATAAATCTGCCGAAAACACCTAAAACCGGCACCGTTCGCAGCTGTCACTTCCCACCAAAAAAACACGTGGCGGTAAAATGGTCGCCGGAGCTCCTCAATACTCCATATGCATACTGTGCCTACTACCGTCTATCGCTTACCTCCCCGGAGCTGACAAACCCACTCTTCCTTGCTCCTTTGCGATCTGCACAGTACACTCCGAGGTCCAGCTCAACCGGTCTCCACAGGGCCGACGAAACCCTCTGGCCGCTGCTCCGCCCGCTCTCCCGTCCCCGTGGCCCGAGCGGCAGTCCTCGACAGTTCCTCACCCACCGTGGGGGATCGGACACTGGAGTCCCCGAGCTCGACTCCCACACTCTTCTCCATACAAGTTAAGTATTTCAGAGAGGGGAGAGAAGGGGGGGCAGCCTTCCAACCCTTAGATTAAAATGCCTGAAATTCCAAAAATTCATTGATTTAAAGGAACCGCAGCCCCTTTTTTTTTTTTAAACTTAACCTTGTCCCTATCTAAAATCTACTTAATGATTCCTTCAGTGAGTCCTGAGTTTCAGAACTCACGCCTCCTTCCGCTGCTTGGAGACTGAAAAACTGGAGCAAGGAGGCAGTCCCTGGAATACTTATGCTGGTGTCATCAAAACAGTGACATGCTCAGTCTCCAAGCTGTGAGAGGACATACACAACTTCTAAGGTTCGGGACTAGACTGGAGGGACGCTAAGGAAATATATGTTCTTAGGATATGGGACTGAGTGGAATGGACTTGTTACATAAGGGAGGGAGGATGCCATATAAATGTATGGAAGGGGATTAAGTGTTGTGTTAGAAATGTGGGAACTGGTTGTATTTTGTAAAATGTTGAACAACAAAAATAATTTTAAAAAAGTGCTTCATTTCCAGCCCTCTTTCCCTCCTCTCCTCCCTGAACAATTGCTCCCCTATTGATATTAAGTCCCCTAAGGAAACTCCTTCAGGTTCTCAGCCTGAATGCTCAGCTATTTCTGATCAAGACAGGAGGGGACATAAAATAACACAATGGCAAATAAAGATCATACAGCCTGCCCAGTCTGCCCAGCCACACCTTCTGCTTAGCTCTGCAATCCCTTCCTCTCCCTCAGAACTTCCCTGTGCCTGTCCCAGGCTTTATTCCACTCATCCCCATCTTCTCCACTGGGAGGCTGTTCCACATGTCCACTACCCCGTCTGTTAAGAAATACTTCCTTAGATTACTGCTGATATACTCTTGACTTGATATAGATTTTTTTTGACATATAATTGAATTATGAATGGACTGACAATTGGCACAACTGCTCACAAGCTTCAATAGCTGTGCTAATTCAACCTTCTTGTGCTTGCATTTAAAGCAGAACAATTGGACTGAACCTTTAGCTCTCTCACTCGCACAAACACTCAGCGGTGGCAGTATGGCTAGCTGCCGCCGCTGAAATGTAGGCTGGGGTCCATATCTGGGTTTCCTGGATTGACAGCACTATTCAGCCACTGCCCAGTTAGCTTCCGCGGTGAAAGTTCGGCCAGCCTTTACTGCGCCTTACTTTTGCCACTTTGCCATAACCAGGCAGCAACTCATAGCCGCTGCCCGGTTAGGGCCGGGTGCTGCCCCTAGAACTGGTTAGCATCAAGGTGTGAAGCAGTGACACCCAGGAATACTCAGCGACACTAGCCATGGCACCCAATCCTCTGAATATCAGGCCCTCAGTCTATGTTTTCAGTCAAGGAAGGATGTGGTAAGAACAGCAGTATGACTGTCTTATGCAGGAAAAATGTAACAGACCGAGCCACGTTACACCCATTGCAGAAAAATGTCAAGTATTCAAAAGACTTTTCTGGCAAATTTCCTTTTACCAATTATCAAAAAAAATACACTTTTGGTAAACTCTTTGAAGAGCTTCTACATAGACAGACGTACATGGGCTATGTCCATCTTATATAATGAAGGTATGAGGCTGCAAGTAACGACCCAGTACCAAAATCCCAGAATCCTGGCCCCACCTTCACTTGTGAGATTTCCTTTTCGGGTGCGGACGGCGTCTTGCCAAGTCTGCTCTTTGCTTTCAATTCTTCCACTGTCTTATAAGTATATTTGGGTTTCTTCTTCCCTCCATTGGGATCTTTGCGCCACTGACTCAGCTGCTTCTGAAATTCCTAGAAATGAGAAAGATGTTAGCTGGGGGTATCGGGCAGCTAAGTGATCCCTGCACAGCTCTCTGATTCCAAAGGGGATTTTGCCATCCTCATCTACTTTGCCCAGGTGCTGTAAAAGACAGAAAGCAGGAAGAAACAGAGAAAGTACGTGCTGATGGGTGAAGTCGTGCAGGCATCAAAGAAAAAAAGTCAAAAAGGAAACATACCGAGAAATCCAACTACATTTAAAAAACAGGTAGGAAAACTTTATTGCAAGATGAAATGCTCAAGATAACTTGGGTAAGACAGCAGGAATCACTAAGATCCTGCTTTTCAAAGCTATAGATTTTCCACTATGACAGCACATCGCAGGCACCGCCTCTGGTTAGAAGTGCAGGAGCAGCCTAATGATTAGAACAATGTGCTAGAACCAGGGATGCCAGGATTCAAAACTCACTGCTGCTCCCTGTGATCTTGGGCAAGCCACTTAACCCTCTGGGGGCAGAAAACTATCTACTGTAACTCGTCTTGAGCTTCCCTTTCCCTAGTTGCATGCATAGTCAGGAGCTTGCTATGTCAGAGAGCCTCAGCCAGTACCTCCTCCTCCTCTTCCTCCGAGTCAACAGCAGGGAAGTCCTGTAGAGACTGTTTGGTCCGCTCAGAGCCATAAGCACCTACGGCTCCTTTACCTTTCCTCTGCTTAGCCTCAATCGGGTTAATGATTCCTACCAAAGGAGGGAAAAGGGTGAAAGAATGTGGTCAAATATTGTCAAAGCAAGAGAAATACTGAAATCAATTATAATACTTTGCAATATCTTTTCAAATGAAATCGTATTCCTCCCCCCCCCCCAGATTTTTTTTTATTTAGATTAAATCTATCCAGAACCAGCCCTATGTCACAACTCCCCTGAGCCATTAGCTGTTGTTTGGAACCCATTCCAAACAACTTTCTCTCTACCACTCCCACCCACTGTTAGAAATAAAGAAACTAGGGGACAAGCAAATAATGTATTTTTACCAAATAAATCTCAATGATTTCAGCCAGTTCATTCTACAGGTACATCAGCAATACTAAGACACATCAGAACAAAAAGTCAGAATCACAGCTGCTGAACACTACATATGAAGCTACCTTAGGGAATCTTGGCTAGATTAGCCCATGTTCCCTGTAAAATAGTTATCTCCAAGTTATAATGCCCCGTTCAATGTAATTTCAGTTTGTTCAATGTAAACCGCGCTGATGCAGAATAGCACGGTATATAAAAGAATGAAAATAAATAAATAAATAAATAGATCCAAATACAGGTTTGCAAACTGACCGATCTCCTACATGGAAGAGGTGTCACTACTATTACTGCCTCAGCAGACCAGTCCTGCAAGTATACTGCTTGTACATCTGAAGCACTTTCATCCTCAACTAAAACTGCTAGAAAATGTCAGATGTGTCATGTGTGAGGGAGCAATGTAAAGGCTGTGTTAACTCCCATATGTCTACAACTCAGCAATACCACAGCCTCTGTTAGCAAAGCTTGGAGGTCACAGCACACTTTTTCTGCTCCCCAAATTCAGACTTTTGATGAGAGCTAGTTGCAGGTTTAATTTTACAGCTCTAGCAAAGACTGTGAATAAGTTTCTGGATGCTGGCCCCTTTCAGGGGCAATTAAGCTTCATCTTCACCTTGTGCATTTTTTCCAAGGCCTCGGCCAGGAACATAGCCCATTTTCTGTAAAAGCTTTTGTCCAATGCCTTTCGTATGCCGTTCCCAGCAGCCAAAGTCTATGCTTGATTTTATCCCTCCTGCAAATCCTTTCTGGACAGGTTTGAAATTGCCCCCCTGGTAAAAGAAAAGCAATAGCAGAACAGCTGTCATTCACCACAGTTTCTCTTAATGTGGATAATCAAAATTGAAATTAGACTTACCTGCTAATTGTTGTTCCTTGAGGAACTCCAGTCCAGTCCCGAAACTCTGGGTAGTCAACTCCTTCCAGCAGCCTGGAGACTGAGTACATCACATTCTTTAGAATGGTAGTAGTAATATCCCTGGCTCCTCCCATATGCTCCCAGTAACCTATTGACAAAGCAAACTCAGAGGAGCAACAAATAAGTAAACATATTTCCAACAAGGAAAAAACAATTAACTAGATAATCTATTTGTCCCACTCCTAAAGGAGAATCTATATGTCCTACTCCTAAAGGAGGTACTTCCTTTAACTTTTCAGAAAGGGAAAATAAGAGAAACATAAAATAAGAGAAAGAAGCCTACTAGAGGATTCTCCAAGAGCAATAAACCTCGTAATAGACTCTAAAGCAGGGGTCTCAAACTCAAATTGCTTTGAGGGCCAAATGAGGACTTGTAGAGTAACCCGGGGGCCGCACAAGACGCAGGCCTCATTTGCATAAGGGCATCATTTGCATAAATATTTGCATAATGTTACCATACACTAACTTTTAGTAAACATGCCTCTTAATGAGTGTATGGATAAAGAAAGACTAAAAGATTTCTACATTACTATAAACCAGTGCCAACCGCCAGGCACATTAGGAACTACTAGAAACACTGCTCATTTAGAACCCATAGCAAACCTGCCGTGTCCTAACAGCACTACCAGGACTCACAAAGCACCATACCCTAACTATCAAAAGGCAACACTGCAAATATTAAATCAACACATTTCAGAGAATAACAATACATGACCTACTCGGGAAAGAGAACAAGTGGCAATGTCAAATAGGAATTACATAAACAGAATACCTCAGCTCAGTTACACATGCAGAACATAGACCATCACCAAACAAGGAATCACAATTTAGAAACAGGAAGACAATTAAACTGGGAACCCCAAAAGCCAAACTTAGAATGTACAACACTGTAGAAATAAAACTATACATTGATTTCCTCTTGTATTAAATAAAGTGCAGACGTTAAAGATGCACATTTCCAAGAGCTGACATATTTCAGTTAATAAATTCAAAATAAAGAGATATTTTTCTACCTTTTGTGCATTTTTTTTTCAGTTGCAATTGTTCCATTCACTTTCTTCTGGTTTCTTTGTGTCTTCTGCTAACTCTCCATCGTCCTGCTGTCCATTTGTCCTTTCTTCTTTCCTAGTTTTTTCCATTCTCTCTACATCTGCTTTAACATACTAATCATTCTCCTTTTGCTCTTTCCTCATTCCTATTTCATCCACTCAAATTTTACCCCTCCATCCTCAATCCCCACTTACTCTCCCAATACCCGGCCAATTGTAGATTTTTCTTCCCTCCCACACAAACTATTTGTGCCCTCTCCATTTCACTCTCCCAGCCCCCTCCCATTCTAAGCGTCCCCCACCATCAGCGCGCGTTTAGCTCCTGCCCCCCCCAGCCTCCGTTCCCTTCTAGTCCCCGCATCATCAGCCCATTTCCAGTCCTAGCTCCCCTCCCCTCACAGCCCATTTCCTTTCCAAGCCCCCCTCCCCATCAGCCCATTTCCATTCCAAGCCCCCTTCCACTCAGCCCATTACCATTCCAAGACCCTGTCCCCATCAGCTATTTGCAGTTCAAGCTCCCCCTTCTACTCGGCCCATTTCCAGTCATAGCACCCCCCCCCAGTCCATTACCAGTTCTAGCCCCCCCCCCTAGCCCATTATCGGTCCTAAGCCCCCCAACAGCCCACTTCCAGGCCTAACCCTTCCATCGCCCTATCTTCATTCTTAGCCCCCCCATAACCCCATTTCAGTCTTAGCCCCCCAATCAGACCACCTCCAGTCCTAACCCCCATCTGTCCATTACCAGTCCTAACCCCCATCACCCCATTTTCAGTACTACCCCCCCCAGCCACACATCAAGTCCTGCTCCCCCCCCATCAAGTCCTGCACCCCCCCAATCAACTCCTCCCCCCCCACATAAAGTCCTGCTCCCCCCCCACAACAAGACCTGCCCCCCCCCCCCGTCCTGCTCCCCCCATCAAGTCCTGCTCCCTCCCTCCCTCCCCCCCCGGGAAAATTAAACTTTAAAAAAAAAACGAGCTTCTGCTGCTGCTGCCGCCGCTGCCGTGGCCGGCAATAGCAGCAATATCGCAAGTCCCGCGGGCTCCGTTCCCCCCCCCCCCTTCCTTCCTTCCTTCCTTCCTTCCTGCTTGCCTGCCAGTTCTCCGCTTCGGCTTTGGCTTTCAGAGCCGCGAAGGGAGAGCTTCTCCCTCGTGACTCTGTTCAGCCCGCTGGGGCAGATGGGAAAAGAGAGTCTGTCGGGCCGCGTGTTTGAGACCCCTGCTCTAAAGTATAAACTACCAGATAAGAATGTGACACTTAATATATATTGCAATATAGCAGAACAATAACGAGCAGAGCGACACCAAAACCGAAAGACAGGTTTATAGCAACACTGAACATCCCGGGTGGGATATGGGACTGGACTGGAGTTCCTCAAGGAACAACAATTAGCAGGTAAGTCTAATTTCAATTTCCTAATCATCCCTACAGTCCAGTCCCGAACCTCTGGGATGTAACAGAGCAGTTAATTAATGGGAGGGACCCGCTAATCCGGCATGTAAAACCGCCAAACCAAAACAGGCGTCCCCAGTCGCCTGAATATCTAGGCGATAATGTCTGCTGAAAGTATGCAATGAAGACTAAGTAGCCGCCTGACAGATGTCCACTGGGGGAATCAAACTATACTCGGCCCAAGAAGCAGCTTGAGCTCTAGTGGAATGCACACGGAGCCCTAAAGGAACTACACGCCCCTGCAAAATATATGCAGAAGCGATGGCTTCCCGAATCCACCTGGATATGGTGGCCTTAGCTGCTGCTTCCCCCTTACGTGATCCGCCAAAAAGAACAAACAAATGCTCAGATTTGCGAAACGTTTCGGAATTCTTCAGATAACACTTGAGGGTCCTTTTGACGTCCAACCGATGCAGGTCACACCCAACAGAAGACCCATCCAAACAGTCCAAAACCGGCAGAGAAACCGGCTGATTGACATGAAATGACGAAACCACCTCTGGCAGAAAAGGAGGAACAGGGCAGAAAAGGAGGAACAGGGTGGAGAACCACCTTCTCCCAAGAAAAGGAAAGAAAGGGCTCTTTGCAAGACAAAGCTTGCAACTCAGAAATCCTTTGTGCGGAACAAATTGCTACCAGAAAAACTGTCTTCAAAGGCAAATCCTTCAATGAAGCCCGAGACAAGGGCTCGAATGGCTCTTTAGCTAACGCTCTGAGAACCACATTGGAGATCCCAAGACGGAACTAAGGCCCGATGAGGTGGTCACATATGATTTACTGCCTGAAGAAAACGCAGTACATCTGGATGCGAACCCAGAGGCTCCTTATTGACCTTTCCGCGAAAACAAGCAATAGCCGCGAGCTGCACTCGTAATGAGCTAGACGCCAACCCTTTATCAAAGCCATCCTGTAAAAAGGCTAAGATATGAGGAACCGTTGCCAAAGAAGCCTGTAATTGTTGACCTAAATACCACGCTTCAAACACGCGCCAAACACGCATATAGGTGAGTGAAGTAGATCTCTTCCGGGCATTTAACATAGTTGAAATGACTTGCGGTGAATAACCTTTCCGTCTCAACCTTGCCCTTTCAAGAGCCAAGCCGTAAGCGAGAATCGACTCACCTGGGGCATACGCAGAGGACCCTGGAAGAGCAGGTGGCTGCGCTGCGGAAGACGCCATGGCCGATCCACCAGAATTCGCAATAGGTCCGCGTACCAAGGATGTCTTGGCCAATCCAGAGCTATTAGAATAACATATCCGTGATGTTCCTCGATCCGCTGAACTACACAGCCTATCAAGGCCCACGGTGGGAACACGTAGAGAATTCCCTCCGTTGGCCAGTGCTGCAACAGGGCATCGATGCCCTTTGACATTCTTTCTCGCCTCCTGCTGTAGAAACGACTGGTCTTTGCGGAATCGAAGGTTGCCATCAGATCCATTAGCGGCACTCCCCATCTGTGGACAATCCGAGAGCATACCTCCAGATGATGTACCCACTCTCCTGGATCTACGCAAACTCCACTGAGGTAGTCCGCTGCCACATTGTCTATTCCCGCAATGTGGGCTGCCGATAACGCTTGGAGTCGAGGTTCTACCCAGAGAAATAATTTCTTTGCTAGGTCTTCGAGCGGTACGCTGCCTGTGCCACCCTGACGATTGAGATATGCTACTGCTGTCGCGTTGTCTGATAAGACTCTCACCGACTGGGTCAAGAGAATCTTCTCGAAGGCTTTGAGCGCAAAAAACACAGCTTTCAACTCCAATCTGTTGATCGACCAACCAGACTCCTGTCTGCTCCAAGTTCCTTGAACATAGAGCCCCCTGCAGTGCGCTCCCCAGCCCGACAGACTGGCATCGGTTAAGACTGGAATCCAATCCGGCTGTTCGAGAGGCATGCCTGAAGTTAGATTCTTTCATTGGAGCCACCAATAAAGAGCTGCCTTTACCTCCTGCGGATACGGAAGCCGCTGGGTTAGAGAGTCTGTCTGATGTGACCATCGTCGAAGAAGAGCCCTCTGTAAAGGGCGCATATGTGCTCTCGCCCATGGTACCACTTCCAGTGTTGCTACCATTGTGCCTAATAACTGTAGGTACCGCCATGCAGTGGGAGACTTGATCTTTAAAAACAACTGAACCAGATGTTGTAAACTGCATACTGGGTGGTCCGGCAGAAAAACTGCCCCTACTTGTGTATTGAAGCGGATTCCTAAGTACTCCAAACTCTGGGATGGAAGCAGCTGGCTCTTGGCCTGATTGACTAGCCAACCAAGACTTTCTAGAATCTGAACCACTCGGGCAGTGACTTGTACACTTTCTTGTCTGGATTTTGCTCTGATCAGCCAGTCGTCCAGACAAGGGTGAACCAACACCCCTTCCTTTCTCAGCGCTGCAGCCACTACTATAACCTTGGTGAAAGTCCTGAGTGCCGTGGCCAAACCGAACGGTAATGTTTGGAACTGAAAATGCCCCATTGGAACCGCAGGAATTAATGATGGGCGGCCCTGATAGGGATATGTAGATACGCTTCCGTGAGATCTAGGGACGTCAAGAACTCCCTCTCTCACCACAACTATTACGGATCGCAAAGTTTCCATGCGAAAATGTGGCACCTGCAGACAACGGTTTACTCCCTTGAGGTCCAGAATCGGACGCCAGGAACCGTCCTTTTTTGGCACTACAAAATAAATTGAGTACCAACCACAGCTATATTGGCTTCTGGGTATCGGAATTACCGCTCATAACTGCAGAAGCCTTGTTAGAGTGTCCTTTACCGCCAGGGCCTTGTCCGACGCTCCACAGGGAGACTGGATAAAAAAATTGGTTATGGGTTTTGAGAACTCGAGAGAATAACCCTTGAGAATAATTTCCAGAACCCATTGGTCGAAGGTTATTCGGGTCCAAGCAGCGTAAAAGTCCCGTAGTCGAGCTCCCAAGGGCTGCACTCCACCTGGACCCTCCGTTCTTCATTGTGTCTTTTTAAAACCAGAAGTTGAGGAAGCAGAGAAACCTCTACCTGCACCTCGGAAACCTCTGAATGCTTGACCCCAGGAAGAAAATCTTCCCCTTTGAAAATGGTGAAAGGTACAAAAGCGACGAAAATCCCATACCTGCCCACGAGACGGTACCGGGGTACGCACCAGCTTAGATTTATCTTCCGGAAGGCGTCCTCCCTTGGACTCACCCAATTCCTTGACTAATTTATCTAAGTCTTCTCTTAAAGGGAAGCTTACTAAGCCGGGCCTTAGATGAAGAATCTGCTGCCCAATTACGCAGCCATAAATAGCGACGAGCAGCCACCATTGAAGCCATATAGCGCGCCAAACTGCGAATGAGATCATAATGGACATCCGCCAGGTAAGCGGCTCCTGATTCCAATCTACCACCATCAGCGGTATGCTCCAAATACGCTCCCTCTGGCTGTTGAAGCCGTTGGAACCATCGAAGGCAAGCTCTGGCTACCCAGGCACCACAAATGGAAGCTTGCAATGACAAGGCACTAACATCAAACGCCTGTTTCAAAAGCGTATCCAACTTTTTGTCTTGACTATCCTTTAGGGCTGCACTGCCCTCTACTGGAATGGTAGTCTTCTTGGTTACAGCTGAAACAGCTGCATCTACGCGAGGAGAACAAAACATCTACCGCTCCTGATCTGAAAGAGGGTAAAGACGGGAGAATGCCCAAGCACTCCTCAGGCCTGCTTCCGGCAAATCCCACTCGTCCTGTATCATCTCCTTCACCACACGGTGCACGGGAAAGACTGCTTGTGAAGTCCGCACCGCTTGGATGAGAGGATCCTCTAAAGCGTCCTCCACTACAGAAGTAGATGGTAAATTAAGTGCTTGGAGAGATTCTGCAATTAAAGCAGGCAGCGCCTCTCGCCGAAACACCCGCACAACGAGCGAACGATCCTCGGGCTCTAAAATTTCACCTTCCTCCAGTTCCTCATTTTCCATATCTGGTTCGAAATCTCTCTCATCATCAGAATAATTTGGATGATCCTCATCCAATCTGGCCTTCTTAGAGAGTGGTGGACCCTGAAGCTTTTCCTTTTGGAAGCCAGAGGAAACTATCATTGTAGCAGTGGTAGTGGAACTTGTACTGCCCCCTTGCTGGCCTAAACAGAAAGTCTGGTGCAAAATATGCAGAAACTCTGGTGAAACACCTTGCAAAGTCATCCTTCCCAAATTAAGAGATGCTGATGGGTCTGCCACAGCGGAACCAGACTCACTGGAAGGAAACTGTGTTTCAGTGAGAAGAAGAGGATCTGTAGGGCCCGGCGGAACCTGAGATGTTGAAGGAAGAGGTTCCTTGGCTTTCTCCAGAAGCGACTGCTCCATATCAGAGGCCGATGCAGTACAGGAGTGACACACTCCTACTTCTGACAGGTGTCCCCTCCTGGCAGCACAAAGCAAACACCGCGGGTGTGCAGGCATTGAATAAAATCCTAGCTGTCCTCAGACAATGCCTCAGGTACACTGAAAAAGAAAATTGAAATAAAATTCAAATTAAATTAAATTAAAATATATAATATATAAAAGTAAGCCTCAGACAGTAATACAGCTTACCAAAATGGAGACCCTAAGAAACCTGAGAGGAAAGAACACTGGAAACAACTTCCAACCGTCTCCTCACATGGACTTTAAACACCCTAAGGCAAAAAAATGCGTTAAAATTGAAGCTGAGATTTAAAAGACAATTCGGCCTTTAAAATAAAGCTGCAGCCCAAGAAATCAAAACGAAAAGAAAAAGAAAATAAAAAGACCTACCTTCGATCGCAAAAAGAAACATAAATAAGTAGGAACAAGCTGCAACGGTCCGTGTAAGCTCCTGCACTCAGCCGGCAAACGGCTTCGGCGTCAGGGAGACAAAAAACAGCACCAGCGATGAACTGAGCTGAAAGATCAGAGGGCGGCTCCTCACCCGCCGACGGGATCGGGAGCTGCCAAAGCGCCGGGATCAAAGCTCCGCAATTTAAAAACAAAAAATGAAAGGTTTAAATAGCTGAAAGAAGCACCTCCAAGTGCTGCCCGGCTTACTTCCTTTTTTTTTAAACTTTATCAACACGCATTAACTAAACAAATGAAATACCATCAAACTAAAAGGAAAAAACACTAAAAAATTCTTATTTGTCACTTCAGTGAGTCTCGAACCTGGACTCACTCATCCTCCAGCTGCTTGGTGACTGAGTGTACTGGGAGCATATGGGAGGAGCCAGGGATATTACTACTACCATTCTAAAGAATGTGATGTACTCAGTCTCCAGGCTGCTGGAAGGAGTTGACTACCCAGAGGTTCGGGAATGGACTGGAGGGACGATAAGGAACTAAGCCTAAAGGGGAATTTACTAGAAGGGGAATAGCCCTGTGTTCATGCAAGATAAACATAAACCAAAATAAATCAAGTTCAAGTTAAAAAGTGTAGAACTACACACACGAACCGGTACAGTCTAAACAAGCTCAGAAAACATAGAACACCGACTGAATATGTTAATTATGTGTCTAACTTGGAATGTCTGAGCACATTTCATGACCACGGTACTCTCAATATACTCCTAGCATATTATGGAAAAAGTCCAGGTAATTAGTCAAAGTTTTGATCAAATACAAAAATACTGGCCAAACTGTCCCCTCACTGAGTATACCTCACAGATACTGTGTAAGTTCAATGGTATGTTTGCTCTTACTAAGCACCTATCTAAATTCTCATGGGACGTATTTACTAACCTCGGCACCAGTAACATGCGTCTAGGCTACATTACTAGTGTGGGGCTCTGCGTCAACTGCAGGGGAGTGTGTTTAGCCATCCTCCAACAGATACCGTGGGTTGTCGTGGTAAACTGGTCACGGGTACAATTAAAGCCACCGAATGAAGTGCCATTGGTTGCATTCGCATTACTTGCATCAGGCACAGGTAGCGTGGCGTTCAAACACCCGCACTAACTGTACTACGGCAGGAACATCCCCATCCTGCCCAATCACCTGTACCAAAGTAATGCGAGACTTTTAGCACAGCACCTAAACCGTGACATTCTATAATGTCACTTGGGGACAAAGAAAGCACTCCTTTTCAAACACCGTAGTGTTGAAAGTACTCGATAACATACTTAAAATGCCAATTCCTGGGTATCATTCTGAATCTCATAGTGAATAAAGAATTTCTGTTAGCCCTCACCGTTTTCAACTTCTTTGTCTCAAAGTCTTTGGGAAATTCTTCTCGCTTAACTGATATCTCATCTTCTGACTCCGAGTCAGTGTCTGCCTTTTCCTCCGCAGCAGGCTTTCTGACACCAGCACTGATAAAGTTGACTGGGGTAGTGTAGTCTCGAGATCTTTACAAAATCCAAACACAAAGACTGAGCAGTCTGAAAACACAATAGTCTTCTACAGATTCTAGTAAACAGAGCTAACACAACAACCTGACAGTTCTCGCTGCTCTGTCCCTAACCCTCATGGATATCCCAGAAACATACTACCCATACAACAAATTCCTACCAAGAAATGCCTCTAAAGACTGCAAACCTCCTAACACAATAATTTCTGCAGATATATATATACATATCGGAGTGGAGGAGTAGCCTAGTGGTTAGAGCAACTGCCTAGTACCCAGGAGATCAAGGGTTCGATTCCCACTGGCACTCCTTGTGACCTTGGGCAAGTCACCTTACCCTCCATTGCCTTGGAAGAAAAGGCCTGGCAATCTATTTCCGGTGATACACTGCCAAGAAAACCCAGAGGTAGCTGGGTCGCTATGCGTCAACACTGACTTGATGGCACAATATCAATAAGCTGTGTTGAATAGTTCATGTTTTTGTTCTGTGTGGTCTATTTTACCTGTTTCTACTATTGTCTAGTGTCTGCCCAGGATAGCTAAATAAACAGACTATAAATTAGTAAAATAAATATAATAAATATCAGATTAATGGAGTAGACTGAAGTGGTAGCAGCATGACGCCATATATTAATGATTCCATACACAAATACTGACAGAAAACAGCATTCTGGATTCTATTTAACTAGCAATTTTATGCATGATTTATTTTATTTATTTATTTAACAGGGGGGGGGGTTTAGACTGCTTTATCCTTTAGTCAAAGCAGTTTACATTGTAACTTAAACTTGGTAATGTACATTAAACATGGACAGTGAACTTGGATTCTTCTGAGGCAATGGAGGAAACCAAACAAACTGGAGAAAGCATTTATTTTACTTAATGTACAATCAACCTGTGGATGCTGTCAATGCATCTAAAATAGATAATTTTATAAACTTGCGCCTAGTTAATGCATGTTTTCATGGTGTAAATGGCTGTGCCTACTTTTGCAATTACTCACATAAATTAAAGAATTTTATAATTGATTTTAGGATAAGGCGGGATACAAATACCTTTAAATAAATAAAATAAATAATCTATGTATGTAAATGCTTTCACCACCAACACTCTGTCCAAACTACACACGTAATTTCATGCTAGTCATTTTATAAGAGGCAAATGACTAAAATACTAGAATTTACATGTGCTGTTTGCGTGTTAAATCTAGGCAGCGCCATATAAAATTGCCCCCTCTCCCCCCAAAAATAGACTTGAAAAAGTATCTGGAGAAAAAAAATCAATAAACAATTATTTGGCAGACGAGAAAAGGCTCCACTTATCCCTGGAGGCAAGCAACAAATGGATTTACTCTTTGGATCTTCCTGGTACCTGGTGATCCCGACTGGCTACTGCTAGAGACAGTATGCTGGACCCAACAGACAAAGGTCTGAGCCAGCAAGAAGTTTCTTATATTTTTAAGACATACTTCTGGTTTTAGATAACAGAAGAGTAATACACTTTGGGGCTTGTTTACTAAAGGTTAACATGCATTAATGAAAGCTAACACGCATTAAGTGCTACCATGGCCCATTCATGTCTATGCCGGAGACAATACACAGCATCAAACAACACAGACGATTCCAATCATACAAAGATTCCGAATCAGAACACTGCGATAGTACGCATATCAAACAGAACAAAGAAGGTATCACCTCTCATCCCTAGATCACAAGACCTCACATGCCACTCAATATGTATTAAAATATGCCCTAATTAATGCACGCTCTATCCTGAAGAAAATTCACATTTTCTGACTACATCAAGAGCTGCAATTCCTGGGCTGTGAAACTGGTGCCCCCAGCCGGCTCTCGTGCCCAGCCCACCCATTTAGCTCGTAACCCTGCAAACCTTCGGCCCTGTCTGTCTACCTACCTCTGCCTCCCCTTGTCACCAGCAGTGCATGGCATCTTCCTATTTTCTCCTTAGCCTAGCTCTCCTAAACTGCAGATACCGTTGCTCTAAATCACTCCTCATACAGGACTCCCTGGACACCCTGTTTCTCACGGAAACTTGGTTCTGGGAGGGCAAAAAGCCCCTGTTTCACTATTGTCTCCCTGCATATTACTCTGCTTTCTCTACAACCTGCTCAAGCTGGAGTGGTGGGGGTGTGTCGGTTCTCTACTGCTCCTCTCTTCAACTTAGGGAGGTCCACCCATTCCCCCACTATCCTGAATCATTGCTACTGCACTTTGACTCCTCTCCACCAATTCATCTCCTATTTCTTTACGCTCCGCTTTCCCTCAGCCCAGCCCTGTGGAATGCCCGCCTGTTATCACTCTCCGAAATGTCCCTTCTATCTTCCCATCTGGTGATTTTAGGCAATTTCAATGTGCACCTTGACCCTCTTTCCAGGCCAAGAGACAGAGCTCTCCTGACTCTTTTCAATGATTTATCTCTATACTAGCATGTCCACTGTCCTACCCATGTTGCAGACCACACCTTGGGCCTAATCCTTTCACCAACCAGCTCTTCACCCACTCCTTCCACCATCTCAGCTTTATCACTCTCCTGGTCAGATCATTTCTGTCTGCTTTTCTCTCTTTCCACCTTCCTCCGCACTTTCATTATCTAGCAACTCTTCCGCTCCAACTTCCACTAGACTGAAGCATCACAGCACACTGGCCACTCTCCAGCTGTTTCCTTCAGCTGATACCCTCTTCCCTCCTAACTTCTCCTTTCTTTTGGTTGATACTCAGGCAAACACCTGGAACTCCATATTATCTTCTGCCAAGGACCAGGTGGCTCCCCTTCTTGCCATCCAGTCTACTTGTCTAGCCATCCATCATCCCTGGTAATATCCAGGTCTCTTCCTCCAACACAGCCATCTTTTGTAGTGCAGAACACCAATGGCATAAGCACCCTTCCCTGGAATCTCTTTCATCTTTCCACCTATACCACTGCCAATACCGTTCCATGATCCATGCTGCCAAACAAACTAGTACTCCACTTTGATAACCTCCTCTAATTCTTCCCAGCAGCTTTACAAGACCCTTCGTTCATTTTCGGCACTTCACAACCCTACCCCCACGCCTGCCCTCCCCTCCTCTGTTCCAGCCCCAGTCCATCTAGCTACCTTTTTCTCCAACAAAGTTAACTCCCTGTGCTCCACCTTTCCTTCCTGCCCTCCACCTTTCCTTCCTGCCCTCCCCCCCTTTCCCCATGCCTTCCCTCTTCCCCTACCCCCTTCCCTCCATAATCACCCTCTTCAGCTCTTACCCCCCTCTCGCATACCTGGAAATTCTTTCGCCCCATCTCTGCCACCAAACTCTCTAAGGCCTTTGCCTCATCCCATAAAACTACTTGCTCATTTGATCCCATTTCTTCCCATTGGCTCTCCAATCCTTCACTCTCCCTCCTCCCGTTCATCCTCAACTTATTCAACTCAAGTCTATCATCTGTTTTTTTTCCCACCATCTGGAAGCACGCAATCATCCGTTCCATCCTCAAAAAACCTTCCCTTGATCCCCTCACTCCTGCCCATTGGCGCCCTGTCTCCAATCTCTCTTTTCTTTCTAAAGTCTTGCAAAAGCTGGTCTTTTCACAACTATCTTCCCATATCGACACCACCCTCACCCTTGACTCCCGCCAATCCGGATTCAGAATGGGTCATAGTACAGAAACTATACTCCTTTCCTTTTGAACAAGCTACACCAGGCACATGAACAGGGTGCTTTCTTTCTCGCAGTGTCCCTGGATCTATCCTCAGCCTTCAACATCATTAATCATTCCACACTCCTCTCTCACCTTCATGATCAAGGGATCGACGGGACTGTTCATCACTGGTTCTGCTCTTTCCTCTCCTTATGTTCTTTTACCGTCGAGGTCGGCTCCTCAGCCTTCCCAGTTACCCTCCTTCCCTATGGTGCTCCTCAGGGCTCCATATTGGCCCCTCTCCTCTTTAACATCTTCCTCGCCCCACTTGCACTTATTGTTCAATAGTCTGAGGTCTCAGGATACTATTATGCTGATGATATAATTCTCCTTTTTCGCACCATTCCACTTACACCTGACATAACCCCACTGGATTCCCGCCTCTCCCGCATCTCCTCTTGGTTAAACAGCAATTACCTGCACCTTAATCCTTCCAAATCTGCCGCTATTTGTTTCGCTTTTGGTGCTCCTCACTTCCACTTTATCTGGAACTCATATACCCCTTGTCTCATCACTCCAATACTTTAGTGTCACTCTTGACTCCTCTCTGTCCTTTCTCCAACATATCTTCTCACTTGTTCATTGCTCCTTTACTTACTTCCTTGTGCCAAATTTGCGCTGTCTGCCCTTTCCTCTTTCGTCACTAACCACACTTGTGTTGTCACTTACCATCTCTAGGCTCAACTATTGTAATGTTGTTTTAGCAGGCCTACCCCAATAACACCACCATCGGTTACAGCTCCTTCAAAATACTGCAGCTCGTCTTCTCACTTACTCCTCCCGTCCCGATCACGTCACTCCCTTACTTATGTGCCTCAATTGGCTTCCTCTCAAATTTAGGTTTGCATACAAGGTACTCACGATTATTCACAAAGCTGTCCATACTGGCACCCCGCAATACCTTGCTGATTTTATCAATTCTCATACCGTCTGCTCCAGACCATCCATACAGGTCGCCTTTCCCGTCCCTCTCCTGCACATGCATGTCTCAAACTCACAGTCACACTGCATTTTTCTTCTTAGCACCCGCGCTCTGAAACTCATTGCCATCCACACTCCACACCAAACTGTCCTTTCAAAAATTCACAGCCATGCTCAAAATGCACTTACTCTCCCTTGCCTTTGACCTCCCCTTCACACCCTCCTGATTACCCATCCCCCCTCCACTGCCTGGATAGCCCCCTTCACGCTATAAGCCTCCCTCCATTTTAATTTACTTCCGTTTACTTTCTGCTACTACTTACTTTCCGTCTCTCTCTGTCCTATATATTAATGGCATTCTTTTCTGTTTCCTACCTACAGCCCAATTTTGATTTGATGTAAACCGCTCCGACGTTCATTGCTTGGGCGGTCTATCAAGTGATGCGATAAAGATAAAGATCAATGAACAGCAGATTGCCTTAATGTGTGTAACTGAAACAGGATTCAACGAGACTGACAATGTGATTCTAAAACAAATATAATCACAAGAATATAGCATGCACAACTGTCCCAGACCATCTAGAAGAGATGGGGGGAGTACTTATTATAGTAAAACAGCAGCTAAACTTCACCACACTATCCACCCACAATACGGAGAGAAGCAACATTATAACTATAGCCAACAAAACCATCACAATCTGCCTCACTTACCATGCACCAAATGCCACTGAAGAATTATCTGACCTCCTAGAAAAAGTATGTCTACATTCAAACCCACGGAAAATGCTCATCCTGCTAGGTGATTTAAACCTAGCTTCTTCATCACCTAATCAAATGAGTGCCTTCTTGAACACGATGGCGTCTCTACACTATATGCAGATATCACATACCCCAACTTACAACAAAGGAAGTACCTTAGACCTCATCTTTGTACCAAACCATCTGCTGGAACAAAACCTCATAACCCACCCCACCATACTTACAGTTCCCCTGGTCAGATCACACCATGATCACTTTTAAAATAACAACTCCCGTATCTACAAACAAGCATGAAGATACGCGCAACAAAAGCAGAAGATTCAAACAACTCAACAATAAAACATTCCTGCAGCAAGTGATGCCATACATAAACGAATCTGGAAGACATTATTGAAAACTGGAATACTGTCATACACAAAATCGCAATTGCTCCAAACAAGAAGACACCCAAACATAGAAAGCATGTTGCACAATGCACCATGGTACTCAAAGGAAATCAACGACTCAAAGACAGCACTACGACGGAAAATGGAACATACCTGACGATTAAATAAAAATCAAGAAAACCTACAAAAATATAACACCGTGCTATACAACTACAACCAATTAATATGGACCAGCAGAAGAGGATTCCACACAACTCTCATAATGAAATCCCTCAATAAACTATTTGATAATATAAACACTCACAAAAGAGTGTTCATATTATCAAATAGTTTATTGAGAGATTTCATTCCTATCTCTCTTCTCGGTCCTACTCTGTCCTTTGTCACTCCTGCTCAACCCCCTCTTCTGCTCCTGTCCCTTTACACTGTGGTATCCCACAAGGCTCCATCATTGCCCCTCTCCTATTTAATATCTTCCTTGCACCCCTAGTCCTTCTCATTCAGCAATCAGGGATAACAGCTTTCTATTACGCCAATGATCTTCTTCTTCTCCATCACACTTCTCCTCTTCAGCCTGATCTTTCCCCGCTCAACTCATGTCTTTTCTCTGTTGCAAACTGGCTTTTCACAAACTGTCTACACTTAAATCTCTCCAAAACTGTTGCCATCTCGTTCCCCCACAGTAGCCCCTGTCCACAATTGGCTCCATCCTTCGCTGGATCCTCTATCCCACTTGTATCATGTTTTCGTTATCTTGGTGTTCTTCTCGATTCTAACCTTTCCTTCCATGAGCACATCTCCCACATCACCAAAACTTCCTTTTTCTACCTCCGTCAGATTCAAGCTGTTCGCCCTTTCCTCACTCCCCAAGCCCTCACCACCCTGGTACTTGCCCTTGTTGTTTCTTGCCTTGATTTCTATAATTCTGTCCTTTCCGGAACCCCTCAATCTCAGCTTCACAGACTCCAACGCATTCAGAACACAGCTGCCCGTTTACTCACTCACTCCTCTGTTTTTGCACCTTCACTGGCTACCTGTTGACCACCTTATCTGCTATAAGCTCCTTACCACTGTTCCCTCTAAGCTGTGCGTGTGTGCGCGCGCACACACCTCGCCGAGCGAGCGCACATACTTTAAAACAGAGCGCACAAAAATTACAGTTCTGATTCTAACAGAAAACAACACAGACGTCTTAAAATTTAAAATTTGTGATTGTAATTACTAGAAATTTTCCCCTTCATTTAGTAATTGTCTATTTTCATTTAATTTGATTAAAATCAATGTGGTGTACATACTGTATTCTGATGTGTAGTCAAATTTTAAAGTATATAACTCCGAGTGTCGTTATGTGGCGCACAAAAATTTAACCTTCCTTCAAAAGTTGCACAGCTGATATTTTATGCGCACACAGCCTACAGAAAATTAGAGGGAATATTGCTCCTTACCCTTGTCCACCAGGTTCTTTACACCCACACCCCTCAGTATCTATCAGACCTCATCCAATCACATACTCCCAGTCGTGCTCTCCGATCAATTCATGTGAACCGCCTTCATCTCCCCTCTCCTTCTCGAGCCCACCCGCACTCCACTCGCTCCTCTGCTTTTTTCTTCATTGGGCCAGCACTTTGGAATTCACTCCCTTCATCTCTCCGCTTAGAACAGAATACTCGCACCTTTAAAGCATGCCTCAAGACTCACCTATTCTCCTCAGCCTTTGACCTCCCTACCCCTCCTGTGTGACCTTCCCTCATGCCCCTTTTGTTTCTGTTTCTTTTGTCTGATATGTATGACCTATTACTTACTGTCCTATCAATAATGTAATTTCCTTTCCTTTTCCTTGGCCATGCTGTTGAATTTATTGTAATTGTACACCGCTTTGTTATTATATTGAAAAGCGGTATATCAAGTTTAATAAACATAAACAAACCCAGGTGAAAAATCTGAACAGGACTGTCCCACAAGAGATGGCGAACTACATGGAAACAAAGTTCAAATAAACAACAACATATACCCCAAAATCCCTTGATGACCCACCCACAAAATATCAGGACCAGGTAAAATGGGAATCATTTTACATGCCAACCCTAGCACAACTAGATGATACCACAGCGCAGACAAACACAACCACTTCCCCCCTAGATCCATGTCCAGTCTCGTGGATCAAGCTTGCAAGAAAAGATCTAGGACCACTCTTATTTAAAATTACACATTTATCCCTCACATAGGGCCACCTGCTCCCCAATCTAAAACAAGTTTCCATAACACCTGCACTGAAGAACTCCAAGCTTGACCCCAAGGATCCAAGCACTTGCAGACACATCTCAAGCTTGCCATTTATCACCAAAATCATCAAAAAAAACTGTACAACAGCAATTACAGGATCATCTAGATCAACATGCCCCACTAGACCATTACCAGCATGGTTTTAAACCTAACCACAGTGTGGAAACAACAGATTAATAACGGGGTTTGACAACATTAAGCAAGGATTCATATTAATCTTCCTGGTCATCACAGCAGCTTTTGATACAGTAAACCACCTCACCTTACTACAAAGACTTCAACGGATAGGGCTATGTGGCACTATACTCAAATGGTTAACTTCCTACTTGACACACAGGAAACAGCACGTCAAATATGGTTCACAGAAATCCAAAACCATTGACCTACTTCAAGGCATACCACAAGGTTCATCTCTATCAGCAATCCTGTTCAATATATGCCTGCAACCTTTATGTGAGGTAATCAAAAACTTCAACATACATTACAATATCTATGCGGATGACATTATGATCTATACCCCATTCAACATGGATAATCCAAACTGCACACAGATAATAAACTGCCTGGAGGCAACTATTCAGTGGCTAGGAAAACAAAACCTAGCCATAAATTATAATAAAACAGAAGTCCTCCATATCAGCAAGAACACTACATTCACCTCCCTCCTTACGATCATGAAAATACAAAAACAACGTCCTTGCCGTAAAATCAGAGGTCAAATAACTAGGTGTGGTACTGGACCAAAAACGAAGTTTCCAAACACATCAACAAAATGACAAAAACAGCCATTACTGCAATTTAATCTACCAAAGCTTACCAAAACACATTACCCTCCCCCTCCAAATGGTTCAGAATACTGCTGGGCGAATAATCGCAGGAACTACAAAGCATGCTCATATAATACCTACACTGATACAATTACACTGGCTCATGGTCCATGTGCACACCAAATTTAAAATTCTGGTTAGAGGAAGTGATATCACCTGGCATGATGGCTGCCTGAATGCTCAGCTTCATAGCCATCCCTGATCAATAGCGCAGATTACTCTCCAAAAAGGACTAATACAGGGAAAACACACGGCCCCGGTAAGAGTAGGTGGGGAAAAGATGACTACCTGGCGGAAAGCAGCAGATTTGCGTGAGCACGCATATGCAGGGGACCAAATGTAGGCAGCTGAGAAAATAAAATGACAGCAAACAGCCCACAACAAATGGAGCAGACAAAATGTGAAGAGAGGGGGAAACAAACGGGTAATGGGGACAATGGAGAAGGCAGTATCCGATACATCACCAGAGCCGAGCTCTGCACGAATGGTTCAATGAACTCAAGCCGCAGCACAGACAGTTAAAACTAAGCTCGGAGGGCTTATGGGGAAGATGAAGGAAGAGATTGCCAAACTGACTCACCGGGCGGGGGAGTGTGAAAACAGATTGGAGGCTCTGGAGCCTCAACAAGAGGTACTGGAAGCAAAGGTAGTAAAGGATGACGAGTGGAAAGATCAACTAAAATATAAGCTGGAGGACCTCAAAAATAGATGCAGAAGAAACAACCTCCAAATTTGGGGAGTACCAGAGGACTCAGTGCAAAAGTAGCAGAAGCTGTTTGCCTGGAAGCTCTGTGAAAGGGAGGGGATGACGCAATCCCTGAAGAAATATTGATGAATAGAGCACATTGGGCACTGGGCCCGCAGAGAACCAACAGATCCAGAGACATAATTATTTGCCTGCAAGACTATAAACTTAAGGAGTGCCTAGCAGTAAAAATGAGAAGCCTTGGCATGGCAAGGATACCCGGTTGCAATTTATGCTGACATATCAATGGGGACCCAGAGGCGAAGAGCACTGAAACAGTCACAAAAGCTCTCAGAAGTGCTCAGCCATGATACCGCTGGCTGCACCCTTTTGGACTTTCCTTTACTAAAGGGGAGAAAACATGGAAGTGCAAACGGTGGTGGCGGAATTAGCAGCACTGAAAGAAGACAGCTTACACGAGCAGGAAGCTGCAGCGCGCCAGGAATGTGAGCAAGGGGGCCAAGAAGACTGACGGAAATCTCTCAGAGCAACGTGAGAGACCCTGCGGCACAAGAAAGACTGACAGGCACTCAATTCCATATCAGAAAGGGATAAAGTGTTGAACCGGGCAGATAGCAAGTCGGATACATTGGAAGGAAATGGACTGTGCAAGGGAAGATGGTGCTGTTGGGAGCACCTGAGAAGTGAGGACTCATCGGACCCTGAGAGGACTGTGCTGCGTTCAACTAAGTGAAACGTTAAAGTTTAATGGACTGTTTGTGTTATGGTTTATAGCAGCATGGACCCACGTTAATAAGTTAAATGTGTGCAGGGTGCATTAAAGTATTAAGGTATTAAAATATGATAAAGTGGGATAAGGGGGCTATTTGGAAGTGGGATAGGTTGACAGGGAGATAGAGAGAGTGGAAGGCAAAAGAGGGGTTGAGGAGGAGGGGGAGTAGTAGGGGATGGGGAGGATTGAGGAGGGCAAAGGGTGCATTACTCCGAATTAGCCTCTGGAACAAAAAGTGGAGGGGGGGGGGGTTGGGTGGGAGTGACCAAGGAGAGAACAGAAAACAGGTTAGTGGGAAAAGACAGGCTGCAGTTAACAGTGGCCACAGTGAATACAAAAGGGCTACAAACATGGCGTAAGCGACGCCTACTGTAGCGGGAGGGAAACAGACTTAACACAGATGTTTTATGTGTGCAGGAGACTCATTTACGGGTGGAACAAGAGGGACTGTTATATTCTAAATATGATCCCATGGCAGTACTAGCAGGACAATGGGTGAATCCAAGGAAGGGTGGAGTGGGAATTTTAATCAGTGAAGCTGTCCGAGTCACCGTTGTAAGGGAGTGTAGGAATAAAGGAGTCCGATTATGGGTGGCAGGTGAGGTAGTGTGGATAGTAAGCATATATGGTCCCAATATCCAGCAAGGAGAGTTTTATGAGCGGATATTAAAATAGCTGGAGAGGTTTGGATGCCCCCGATTATTTGGGGGGGTGGGGGGACTACAACCTGACAAGTAATCCAAGGCTCAACAGTACTGGGGGAACTACAAGCGGGGGGCAAAGGGAACAAAAAGGCCTGTTGAAATTTAAAGAAAGCTTAGGATTTGTGGATATTTGGAGATGTAGACACCCAGGGGAGAGTAAATATACATTTCATTCCCATGCCCATGGAGCATACCTGGAAGAAGATCAAAATGATTTGGAGCCTGTGCCAGAAGACATACGAGAAGAGACTTGAAGACCTAAATAAGTACACTCTAGAGGAGAGAAGGGGCAGGGGAGATACGATTCAAAACGTTAAATACTTAGAGTATTAATGAACAAACAAACCTCTTCCAAAGACAGGAAAGCTGTAAAACTAGGGGACATAACATGAAGCTGCAAAGGGGTAAACTGAAAGGCAACATCAGGAAATACCTTTTCACTGAAAGGGTGGTGTATGCTTGGAATGCCCTCCCGATGGAAGTGGTGAGGGCAAATACAGTGACAGAATTCAAAATGGCATGGGACAGACACAGTGGATCCCTTTATAGTTACAGGATAAAATCAAAATAAACATAATTATCTCTTATATCTCAACAAATAGGGGTGACTTGTACCGAGCGGTGGGTACACCCCTAAACAAAGGCATGGGGAGGGGTGACCTGCATGGAGCAGCAGGTGCACCTACTCTTGCCACTTTGCTGGGCAGACTAGATGGACCATACAGGTCTTTATTTGCTGTCATATACTATGTTATGTTAGTATATAGCAGACTGGATATGATCTGGGTTAGCGGAAGATGGGTATCTAAGGTCAGGAAGGCAGAACAGGGACCCATAACCTGGAAGGATCATGCCCCTGTCAGTGTTACCTTTGACATTGGAGTCAGGGATGAAAGGGTCAAATTCTGGCAGTTAAACAATTCCATTTTGGAAGAGGAGACACGTGTGAATAAAATATGTCACACCATACAGGAATATCTCCATTTTAATCTAAACGGGGAAGTGGCCCTGGGCACAGTGTGAGATGGGCCGAAAGCTGTAACTGGAGGGCATTTGATAAGTATTGCAGCCCAGGTAAGGGGAGAGAGGGGCAAGTCTGAAAAACAACTTCTGGACAGGATTGTGGAGTTAGAAAGGAAACACCAGAGTGATCAGGATCCACTCATAATAGCTGACCTGATTAAGATGTGGGGAGAAATGAGCAGGCTGAGAGCCGAAGAAATTGCACACGAGTTAACCGTGCTAAAGCAAACCGATTTTGAAGGTTGAAATAGAGATGGAAAGATCTTGACCAGCCGGCTGAAGGCAAGAAAGCAGGCAGCCCATATAGGGGGGATTTGAAATTGCCAAGGGGAAATGGTATATCAAATGTCTGAAATCAGCAACATTTTGAGAGACTATTATGAAAGCTTGCATAAAAGTGAAGGGCAAGAGGGAGATGGGTAAAGCCCCTGGGCTCAATGGTCTTATGGCAAAATTCTATCGCTCAATGCAAGAGCAAGTAATTCCAGTATTAACCAAGGTTTTTAATGGGGTACTCCAGGGGGATGAGATTCTAAAGTCCATGGAAGAAGCAGGTATGACAGTCTTACCTAAACCTGGCAAGGATAGCAGTGTTTGCCCATCTCCTTAAACCTGGCAAGGATAGCAGTGTTTGCCCATCTCCTTAATCAACCTTGATGCTACATTATTAGCAGAAGTGTTAGCAACTCGCTTTCAAGGAATTGTTCCTAAATTGGTGCACAAAGACCAAACAGGATTTATAAAAGGTCGACAAGGGGGGGACAATAAATGAAAAATCTTAAATGTCACATGGAAGTTGCAAAGGTCTGGAGAGAGAAAGCGGTGTTGGTCACGGTAAATACTGGAAAGCGTTTGACCAAGTTGAATAGCAGTTTATGTTCCAGGTTTTAGAACAAATGGGTCTAGGGGAGAATTTTTTTTTGAGGTGGATTATAGCATTGTATACCCACCTATGAGCCTGTATCAGAGTGAATGGAAGATATTCAAATAGTTTTATATTAGGAAGAGGGACATACCAATGACATAGGAAAATGTGGTAGGGAGGTTCTGGAGGCTAAATTCAGGCTTTTAGGTAGGAAGTTGAAATCCAGAACTTCGAGGGTAGCGTTCTCCGAAATGCTTCCCGTTCCATGTGCAGGACCCAAAAGGCAGGCAGAGCTCCAGAGTCTCAATGCGTGAATGAGACGATGGTGCAAGGATGAGGGTTTTGGATTTGTTAGGAACTGGGGAACATTCTGGGGAAAGGAGGGGCTCTTCCGAAGGGATGGGTTTCACCTTAACCGGGATGGAACCAGGCTGCTGGCATTAACCTTTAAAAAGGAGATAGAGCAGCTTTTAAACTAGATAATAGCGGAAAGCCGACAGTCGCCCAAGAGCGGATGGTTCGGAAGAATGTATCCTTGAAGGATACTACCAAAAGCAGACAGGTTCCAAAAAAGAGTAATGTAGCCCAAATGCCCTCGAGTATGGAGCAGACAGAGCTTAAAGATTTATTTATTTATTTATTTATTTTATTTAGTATACATTTGTATACCGCTACTTCCAGCGATCAGCAGCGGTTTGATTACAGATTGGAAATTGTCAAATCATGACAGGAAATTTTTGAGGTATAAACACATTGATTAGACAGGGAAAGCACAGCACACAGAGAACTATTTTACAGGGAACATGGGCTATGGAGGGTTAAGTGGCTTGCCCAAGACCACAAGGAGCACCTGTGGGACTAGAAACCCCAGTCCTTCCGGCCCAAGGTTGCTGTCCTCTAGTGGGATTTCAACCCCCGACCTTCCGGCCTGAAGTACCTTGCCCCAACCACTAGGCCACTCCTCCACTCCTTCCTTTCACAATGCCGCCGCCACCCCCATGATCTTGGTGAAGGTCTGCGGGGCCGTCGCTAGACCGAAAGGCAATGCTTGGATTTGATAATGTCCCCAAGGAAGAGCAAACCGTAGAAACCTTTGATGAGTCGTTCTGATTGGGATGTGTAAATATGCCTCCGTAAGATCGAGGGAACTCAAGTACTCGCCTTGGCGCACCGCTACAATGACCGACCTCGTTTCCATCCTGAAATGCGGTACTCGAAGACAGTGATTCACCCCTTTTAGGTTCAAGATAGGACGTAGAGATCCGTCTTTCTTTGGTACCACAAAATAAATGGAGTATCAACCCACGCCATAATCTGCTAGTGGGACCGGCGCGACTGCTCCCATCTGTAAAAGTCAATCCAGGGACGTGATGAGGTGGAAAAACACTCCACTCAAACAAACCCACAGCCAACCCGACACAGGCCGCGCCCCGCAAACCCTCGTCAGGGGTTGATCAGATAGAATACCAAGACATAAAAATGAAATAAAAACAGTGATAAAACATTGTATAAGACATGTCTACCAATAGCCAAATTAATATGAATAAAATACAGTCTCTAAAATGCTTGTATGCAAATGCTAGAAGTCTAAAAAATAAGATGGGAGAGTTACAATATATAGCATTAAATGAGAGGTTAGATATGACTGGAATATCAGAGACATGGTGGAAGGAGGACAACCAGTGGGACACTGTGATACCTGGGTACAAACTATATCGTAATGATAGAGCTTATCAAATTGGTGGAGGGGTTGCGCTCTATGTTAGAGAGGGCATTGAGTCAGAAAGGATTAAAGTTTGGCAGGAAACTAAATTTGCTGTAGAATCTCTATGGATTGAAATTCCATGTAAAAAGGGGAAGGCAATGGCAGTGGGGGTGTACTATCGACCGCCTGGCCAGAATGAACAAATGGATGATGAAATGCTCAAAGAAATCAAGGAAGCTAACAAAAGTTACAGCGCGGTAATAAAAATGGGTGATTTCAATTACCCCGGTATCGACTGGGTCAGTGTCACGGCAGGACATGCAAGGGACATAAAGTTCCTAGATGACATAAATGACTGCTTCTTGGAGCAGCTGTTTCATGAACCGACCAGAGGGGAAGCCATATTAGACCTAGTCCTTAGTGGAACACCATATCTAGTGCAAGAGATAAGGGTGCTGGGGCCACTTGGCAATAGTGATCATAGCATGATCGCCTTTGATTTAATTGGTGGAGGAGGGATAGTAAGGAAATCCACAGTACTACCTTTTAATTTTCGAAAGGGAGACTATGATAAAATGAGGAAATGAGGAAAATAGTTAAGAAAAAACTAAAAGGAGCAGTTGCAAAGGTTAAAGACTTACATCAAGCTTGGGTGTTGTTGAAAAATACTATCTTGGAAGCCCAGACCAGCTGTATTCCACGCTTTAAGAAAAGTGGAAGGAAGTCCAAAAAACTGCCAGCATGGTTTAAAGGTGAGGTCATAGAGGCTGTTGTTGACAAAAAAGCATCTTTCAGGAAATGGAAAAAAGGGCCAAACGACGAAACCTGGAAACAGCACAAGCACTGGCAGGTCAAATGCAAGGCATTGATAAAGCAGGCAAAGGGAGAATTTGAGAAGAAGCTTGCTGCGGAAGCAAAAACGCGAAATAAAGATTTTGTAAAGTACATTTGTAAAAAAAACCTGTGAGAGAGTCAGTTGGTCCATTAGAGGAGTTAAAGGGGCACTAAGAGGCGACAAGGTGATAGCAGAGAGACTGAATGAATTCTTCGCTTTGGTCTTTACTGAGGAAGATGTAGGGATGTTACCCATGACTGAAGTGGTATTTAAAGGTGCGGAAGAATTGAAGGAAATATCGATACATCGGGAAGATGTATTACAACTATTAGATAAACTGAAGAGTAGCAAATCACCTGGGCCGGATGGTATACATCCAAGGGTATTGAAAGAACTGAAATATGAGATTGCAGACCTGCTATTAGTAATCTGTGAACTATCATTAAAATCATCTCTAATACCTGAAGACTGGAGGATCGCCAATGTAACACCAATTTTTAAAAAGGGTTCCAGGGGTGATCTGGGAAACTACAGACCGGTGAGCCTCACGTCAGTACTGGGCAAAATGGTAGAAACCATCATAAAGAATAAAATTACTCAGCATGTAGATAGTCTTAATTACATGGCCTAATGGGAGACAGCCAACTTGGCTTTAGACAAGGAAGATCTTGTCTTACTAATCTGTTATGTTTTTTTGAAAGTGTGAATAAACAGGTGGACAAAGGTGAGTCGGTTGATATAGTGTATCTGGACTTTCAGAAAGCCTTTGACAAGGTCCCTCATCAGAGACTTTTGGCAAAACTAAAGAGTCATGGGATAGGAAGCAGTGTACTACTGTGGATCAGGAACTGGTTAAAAGACAGAAAGCAGAGGGTTGGGTTAAATGGCCAATTTTTCCAATGGAGAAAGGTGAATAGTGGTGTACCCCAGGGATCTGTGCTGGGTCCGCTGCTTTTTGATATTCATAAATGACCTGGAAAGTGGAATAAAGAGTGAGGTTATCAAATTTGCAGATGACACAAAACTATTTAAAGTTGTTAAAACCCAAGAGGATTGTGGAAAATTGCAAGAGGATCTTGATAAATTGGAAGACTGGGCATCAAAATGGCAGATGAAATTTAATGTGGACATGTGCAAAGTTATGCACCTAGGGAAGAACAACCCAAACTATGGTTACACAATGCAAGGTTCCACATTAGGAACCACCACCCAGGAAAAAGATTTAGGCGTCATTGTGGATAACATGTTAAAACCCTCGGCCCAGTGTGCAGCGGCAGCCAAGAGAGCAAATAGATTGCTAGGTATCATAAGGAAAGGAATGGAAAATAAAACAAAAGATATTATAATGCCTCTATACCGTTCCATGGTGAGACCACACCTTGAATATTGTGTGCAATTCTGGTCGCCGTATCTTAAAAAGGATATAGCATTATTAGAAAAGGTTCAGAGAAGAGCCACCAAAATGGTAAAGGGGATGGAAGGATACTCCTATGAAGAAAGGCTAAAAAGGTTAGGGCTCTTTAACCTGGAAAAGAGACGGCTGAGGGGAGATATGATAGAAGTCTATAAATTAATGAACGGAGTGGAACGGGTAAACGTAGATCGATGTTTACGTTATCAGAATATAGAAAGACTAGGGGACATGCAATGAAGCTACAGGGTAAACTATTTAAGACTAATAAAAGAAAATATTTTTTCACTCAACGTGTAATCAAACTCTGGAATTTGTTAGTGTAGCTGGGTTTAAAAAAAGGTTTGGACAAGTTCCTGGAGGAAAGGTCCATAAACCATTATTAAGAAGGGACCCAGGATATCAATGCTTGACCCAGTACAAGCATTGCGGAACCTGTGTCTTTTGGGGAAACTGCTAGGTACTTGTGACCTAGATTGGCCACTGTTGGAAACAGGATACTGGGCTTGATGGACCTTGGTCTGACCCAATATGGCATATCTTATGTTAGAGTGCCAGCTATCACCACTCTTATTTGCTTTGGCGGCAGAGCCATTAGCTGAGTATGTTAGAAGACAGACAGATATACAGTGGATGGAGATGGGAGGTAGGATGTCATCTTCACCTTGCCAATATTGATGAGAGAGACAGGCAGATACAGTGAGGTAGTGGAATTGGAAGATTGCTTGAGGGGTAGTTTTCCATTTAAATGGGTACATAAAACCTTTCAATACTTGGGGATCCAATTGGGAGGCACACTTGGGAATCGTCAAGAATGAAACTACACACCATTGGTGGAAAGCCTTAGTCCAGACCTCTTCAAATGATCGGAGATTCATCTATTTTGGTTGGGGTGCATATCTGCAATGAAGATGAATGTACTCTCAAGAATCCTATTTTTGTTTGCATCCTTAAGAGAAAAGAAGAAGGGGGGTGCAAGGAGTACCATGTGTAGCCACTTACTATGCAGCCCTGTTTGCTGGAGGGAGGTGAGAGACACACCGCAGAGGGTATAAATAGAAAAGGGAAGACAGGATGACTTAGAGTTGCTGATATGGGATCTCAGTGGAGGGACAAAAGGAGAGAAGGTAGACAATCCCCAAAAGAAATTGATTCTCCAAATTTGGAATAAGTGGCAGAAACACCTCTTAGATGGGAAGCGAGTATCCAAACAAGCCTTCATTCAAGGATTAGGAGTTTTCATCCAGGCCAGGAGGGAGGGATATTTAAGGAATGGGTTAATAAAGGCTTGGTATGAGTAGGACAATAGGTGGATCAAGCAGGAACAGTTAAGACTTTTGATGAGCTTAGGGAAACATATGCCTTAAAAGGGACTGATCATTACGCTTATGTACAGATTTGGTACTTCCTGTAACAAAAAAAAAAATTAGATTTGATTTACAGGTCAAACCTACACCCTTTGAAGAGTTGATGGAGAAGAAAGACACACAAAAAAAGTCTGTTATCTATTCTACACCGGGTGTTGAGCGCAGGACAAGGGAGGTATACCAAGCAAGCCAGAGGAGATGGGATGAAGGGAGGTGGAAGGCAATTTATGAACATGCCCAAAAGCTTGGACCGTGGACCCTTTTCTTAGAGAATAGCGTAAAAATATGCTTACGTAGGTTGTGGACACAGATTAAACTAAAGGCCATCTAGAAAAATGGGTCCAGCGAGTGTTGGAAAGGCTGTAGTTGATGGGGGGGGGGGGATTTGTGATACCTGATATGGAGCTGCCCTAGGGTAAAAGGTCTATGGAAAGCAGTTGTGGGGTTATATAAGGATATCACCAAGGTACAGATCTAAGTGGGGGGAGGTGGAAATAGGGCCTTGGACACCTTTCTTGGATACTATGTGGTGACATGCTTGACACTATTAGTGTGATGGAAGCAAAAAGACGCCCCAACTGTAGTGGATGTAGTATGTAAATTGGAGCAAGTATGGAGCCTCTGTGCAGTGGCAGCATACAGACACCATAACAAGCAAGCCTATAAGAAACCATGGCACTGGCATGAGGAATGGAGGAGGAAGAGCATACAGAATGTCTTAGGGGTTTCAAATGTATAGAGCAATGAGGTCGCTGGGGAGGGAGGGGAAGGGAGGAGGCAAAACTGGGAAAGGAGGGAATATTTGGAGAATTGTAAGAGGGAGTGAAGGTTGACAGATTGATGTGATGATATAAGTTGATGTGTTATGGAAACTACTACGTAACCTGCTGACTATGGATATTTTCAATGGGTGGGGAGGGGAGGACTGTGTATGGGTATAACAATGGATGTCTAAAGTTTGGAAGATTGTGAGCAATTTCTGTTTGCTAAGGCATGTTGGAAAATTAATAAAAAATATAAATTAAAAAAAAAAAAAAACATTCTGGTTACCATATTCAAAATCCTAAATAACCTTTCTTCAGACATCCTCCAGCCACTAATCCTCAAGGACCCAGAGAACAGAATAAAAAGAATAAACCATAAAGATCTACTTATCACCCCAAGTACAAAGAAAAAAACTCAACCAGTCAACCTGCAACAGAGCATTCTCCATATATGCCCCATCACTATGGAACGTCCTCCCAGATAGCATGAGAACCACTAAGGATGGGACTTCAGAAGGACACTAAAAGCCCTCCTCTCCAAAGAACATTATGGACACATTGAATGACACTTTATTATCTCGTCCCCTTACCCCCTGCACCTTCCTAGGACTACATAAATGCTAACAATGTATCCCTGATTATCCCAAGTCAACTTACTGTTAAATGTATTCTCCGAGTTGTTAACCCTTTTACGTTTGTTATAATGTAAACCGCTTTGACCACAGGATAAAGCAGTACAGAAAAAAACAGTTAAATAAATAAATATGACATACCCAATTCCCTCCTTTGTCATCCTACTACTCATAAAATCACCAACTGTCCCTCACCCTCAAGTACCCTTTGTACAATTAACATTTGAGACCATGTAGCTCCCATTATGCTCCAAGTTCTTGATCCCTGTTACATTGTTTGGCCTCCAAGTTTACTTCCCTCTTACAATGTATGTTTAGCTACAAGTTATAATGTAAACTGCTTTGAAACTATGATAAGGTGATATAGAAAACTTTCAAATAAAATAAAGTAAAATAAACTTTCATTAATGCACATTAACCTTTAGTAAACATCTTCCTTTGTGTCTCTTAGGTTAACTGTAGTATTAATGTGCTCAGTAGCATACAATGAAAAGTTTAAAAGATTATGTTGCACTGATAATCTATACACAAATGTATAGACAAATCTATACACATTTTATTCCAGACTCTCCTTTCTATAAGATGTTTTTTGCTCCTTAGAGCAGCTTTACTTTTTGCCGCCGAAGCTTGGTCTCTCATCATCCGAATCATGTTCAGCCCACATCCCATATGTCGCCTCTTCCTTAGTTTGCCAATGGCGTCGTCGATTTGGATTAAACTCATTTTGTAAATCCCAGTCCGTAATCTCAAAGTTTTCCATTTCCACATCGTCATCCTCTTTGCCATAAAGATGAGACATTGACATGATGCCCCTGAATAGGAAGGTTAAAAAAAAACCACATACACCCTGCTTAGAAATTATAGCAGATCATGCTCTCCACTGAAGGTCATCTCATTAGAAGCTCATCTTTTCACAGAAACAGTGAATTATCACAAGCATTGCAGCTGTGCTGAATACTACTCCTTACTTCATATCCAAAAAGACAAGCCAAACTGTACTTGGGATCACAGTTAAATCGCTACTGTAATCTCTGACGTCCTAAATTCTCAAGTTCTCAAAGTCCTAAACATCAAGTCCTAAAATTTTGACTATACAGAATACTATGAAAACACAAACTGTTTTTTCTTCACTCAACGTGTAATCAAACTCTGGAATCTGTTACCGGAGGATGTAGTAAGGGCTGTTTGTATAGCTGGGTTTAAAAAAGGTTTGGACAAGTTCCTGGAGGAAAGGTCCATAAACCACTATTAAAAAAGGGACCCAGGATATCAATGCTTGACCTAGTACAAGCACTGCAGAACCTGTGTCTTTTGGGGAAACTGCTAGGTACGTATGACCTAGATTGGCCACTGTTGGAAACAGGATACTGGGCTTGATGGACCTCGGTCTGACCCAGTATGGCATTTCTTAAGGTAAAGAAAGCAGCAGCAATATGAATATGTATTTTCAAGATTTTTAGCACATGGAGTTTTAGTTTATATTTGTCTCAGTATTATATATAAATATATGCTTCTACTATTTTGCCTGTATGTTTTATGATAATACAAAACTAATCTTGGTCTTTACAGAGCAAAATAAAATCTCACTACTTCAAAAATAGCTCCAAACAAACACTGTTCAAAGTGGAAACAATCATTCATGTAGAGAACAGCTGATTAATTTGGAAATAGAACTTAACATTGTCACCAAAGTGCCCAGAATGTCTCAGACCTCATAGCGCTTCAAAGCAGAGTACTTACTGCCTATTCTTTGTATTGCGCATGTTAGCATCAATGACCGTTCTGGGAATTTTTGTTATTGTAATCACCAATTCTCCACCACCTTCGTGTCAAAATCTACTGAACTTAAAACAGTTTCTTATCTTATTAGTTCTCCTCTATGAGCCTAACATGCAGTTAGCATTATAGAGGTTATCTGCTGATACTGTATGATCTATCTGCAATAGCATACAGTTGCATGAGGGTATGTATAGTTTTGAGACAGCCAAGTGTGCTCAGAGTCAGATATTCTACCATCACTGAAAGCTCAAAAGATGTCCAACAGCCAAAAACAGACTTGCTAAAACTGCCTCAGTGATCACAGCCTTGCTCCAACATTGAAATGTCCCTTATACTGGTTCACAAAAACAGGCTGCTTATCATTCATACCGAAACATTTTTTTAACAAATATGTACTTATCAATAGAAATCATCATTCTATCTTTAAAAGTCCAGTGATTTCAATTAATAACCATACATTCATCAAAAAAACTGTCTGAGTTTGAATGATAAGCAGGTTGCTTTTGTGAAGCAATTGAAAGGACATTTTGTTGCTGGAGCAAGACTATTCAATGAAAATAGATGACTGGATACTTTTCTATTTCAACACAAGTTAAAGATTTAGGGATTACTCTTAATAGTCAGCTGTCTTTGGTACCATAGATTCAGAAAGATTCTAGAGCTGTATTCTATAAACTGAATATGATTCACAAGCTACAGCCCTTTTTGTCTGACTGTAATTTCAAAACAGTTGTACAAACTCTTGTTCTATCATCTTTACACTACTATAATAGTTTGTATCTAGGACTTCTTGCATATGCTATTCATCTTCTTCAATTCGTTCAAAATGCAGTCACATGCGTTATTGTTAGCACAGGATGAGCTGAACATATCACCCCAGTCTTACAAAGATTGCACTGGTTGCCTATTAAGTGACATATAGTCCACAAAGTGCTTTTATCTGTATATAAGTCTCTTAATCACGAGGCTCCTTTGTCTCCGTCAGCAACTTTAAGGGTATATCGCCTTCCATGCGCTTTGCGCTCTCAGGCTACATTATGTTTGGAAATATCTTCTTTCCGCATTGTGCATTTTTGTGAGCTATGGCAACACATGTTTTCTATGGAAGCTCCATAGTTATGACACGTAATTTCACAGACAGTGAATTCCATAACTAATATAGGTGCATTTAGGAAACAACTAAAGGCTCATTTATTCAGACAAGCATATTTGTCTTTCAGTGGAGCACAAGCAGCTGATGGTAAATCTAAGACTTCAAATCTTCCTGGCTTGTCATCCGTAAAGCAATGAGGAAAAACCAGGACTGGCTCTGCCTATTCGAGACAATCAATGAGAGGTGACTACTGCCCCTTGGGAAGGTTTCATGAAAAAAAGAGCAGAGAGAGAACTGCAGAATAGGATGCAACAGCCTCTCTCCTCTCCTCCCCCCCCCCCCCCCCCCCAGGACCGGTGCAAAGACATTCAGCGCCCTAGACAAATCTTCAGCCATGCATCTATCTGCCCTCCTCACCCTTCTGAGATTTTATTGCTAAAACTCACCAATCATGATCATCCCAACAGCACTTCTCTCACAACAGTACTGTAAAGACATTATTAAACTTTGCCTTGTAGCTGTCATCATGTACATGTACATGTACATGTGCTGATCTCACAATACAGGTGTTCTTGTCAGCAGTTACATGCTTATGTGGTATATTTAGCAGATAAACGTACGCGCTGTTAGCGTTTTAAATTTCTGCGGAACTATCGTTTTGCTTTGGCTGCTGCTCTTTGCTGCCCCTGAGAAACCGTCAACCACCAAGACTTGCCTAGTGGTTATGCCAGCCCTCCCTCTCCCCCATACCTCTCTGGGTATCCCAGATACCAGCCAGCTGCAGCTGAAAGATGAGGGCGCCGGTGATAAACTTCCGCTGGAGGCGTCACTTCCGCTCCCTGACTCTCCGTACGGCGGCCGAAGGAAAACAAACCAGTCTCCTCCCGGCGCGCGCCTGCGGCTGGGCGGGGTCTGAGGGGGGCGCGCACCGGCGGCTGGGCGGGTCCGAATGGGCGCGCGCCGGCGGCTGGGCGGGGTGTGAGTGGGCGCGCACCGGCAGCTGGGCGGGGTGTGAGTGGGCGCGCGCCGGCGGCGGATCTTGGAACTCTTGCGGGTGGGAGGAGTCCGTGTGTTTTCTGGTTGTGGAAGCGTGATGGGACAGTATTGTTAGATGGAGAAAAGCAAAGATTAAAAGTACAGTTTCTAAGTGAAATATCATAATGGAGCATGAGCCTGAACTCGAGTCTCGTACTGCTGAGATACTTGAGTATTTGGTAAGCTTTTATAGTACCACTGGAAGATTTAAAACTGAGTAGGCATTTGCAGTTAAAAGCCAAAGTTGGTTTAAGGAATGAGCCCTGAACGTTTCATTTGCCAATTTATTTTCTGCATTCATACCTTCTAGTTTATTTTGTGCATCTGGGCCATGAATGCTTATTCTATTGTATAGCAGTAGCAGAGGAACAGCTGCTGCACTAAGGTTGCCAACTGGCTCCAGATGCGCCCGACAGGCTTGATCCAGTCCTGGGTTTACCCTATTGCATGCAGGGACATGTAGTCTTGCTTTTCTTATGGAGTGCAATAGGGAATTCAGAACTACATCTCCATGCATGCAATGGGGTAAACCCAGGACTGGATCAAGCCTGTCGGGCACATCTGGAGCCAGTTGGCAACCCTATGCTGCACAGGTACATATCCGACAGTTCCTTAGAGCTTGGAACCTAATCAAGACAAAGCACACAAAAGACTGAGTTAAGAGAGTAAGGCCATAACTGAGGAGGGTTAAAGTAGGTCGCTTATAGGTAGGAGGTGAATTTAGGATGTTGATGGACTACCATCATATGTACCAGGTGCTGTAGGCTTAAGAAAAGCTTGCAATCTACCTCTGCTTGTACCTTGTCAAGAAAACTTATGAGATAGTCTCAACGTGGATAACTATCCACAGGGTCAGGGCCAGCCCGACGCATGTGCGAGAATGTTGTTTGCACGGGCCCCCGCACTTCAGGGGGCCCCATGTCAACTTCATGCTGCAAATGTTGTCTGATAATGCGCCCCGACTCCTGACTGTTTGCACATTGCCCCATGCCTGCCTGACTTCCTTCAGAATGAAGAGCGGCATTTTGTGTTCTCTTGTAGTCCACCAAGCGCACTGATTACCAGGAAATTCCATGAAATCCCCTTTAACCTCCCGGTAATCAGTGTGCCCGGCGGGCTGCAAGGAAACACAGCTGCTGGAGTAAAGGAAAATGCCACTCTTCACTCCGGCATCTATGCAGAGATGAGCCTGGGCTTCTGGCCTCCCCGGCTCCACCTGAAGCAGGTCAGGCAGGCATGGGCAGTTCAGGGGGAGAGGGGGCCCTGGGACTGGAAATGGGCTGATTTGGGGGAGGGGTCTTGAACAAAATGGGCTGATGGGGGGCTAGGATAGGACTGGAAATGGCTGATGGGGAGATGGGAGAATGGGACTAGAAGGAAGCAGATGCTGGGAGAGGCTGGAACTAGAAGGGAGCTGGAACTTGGTGAGTACTAGAAGAGGCTGGGGGAGCGAGGATAGAGAGGTGAAAAGATATTTTGTGTAGGAGGGAAGAAAAATCTACGATTGGCCAGGTATTGGGAGAGTAAGTGGAGATTGAGGATGGAAGGGTGAAATTTGAGTGGATGAAAAAGGAATAAAGAAATGGAGAAAAGAGCAAAAAGGGAAAGATCAGTATGTTAAAGAAGATGTAGATAGAGAGAGTGGAAAAAAACTAGAAGAAAGAAGAAAGGATAAATGGATAGCAGACAATGGAAAGTTAGCAGAAGAAACCAGAAGAAAGCAACAGGAGCAATTGCAACTGAAAAATAAAAAGCCCAAACTATAAAATGTAGAAAAGTATGTTTTTATTTTGAATTTATTAACTGGAATATATCAGCTCTGGGAAATGTGTTTCGCTAACTTCTTTGCTTTTTTTTTGTACAAGAGGAAATTAATTTATAGTTTTATTTCTCCAGTGTTGTAAATTTCAAGTTTAGCTTTTGGGGTTCCCAGTTTAATTATTGTCTTTCTATTTCTAAGTTATGATCCTTTGTTCTATGTTTGTTGACATTCTATGTTTTGCATGTGTAACCAAGCTGAGGTATTCATGTATTTTCTATTTGACTGTGCCACTTGTTCTGTTTCCCCAGTAGGAGATGTATTGGTATTCTCTCAGATGTATTGGTTTAATAGGTAGGGTTTGGTGCTTTGTGAGTGAATCCTGGTAGTGCTGTTATGATATGGTGGGTTTGCTATGGGTTCTAAATGGGCAGTGTTTATAGTACTTCCTAATGTGCCTGGCAGTTGGCACCGGAGTATAGTAATGTAGAAATCTGGTAGTCTCTTTATCCTCACTGCTCATGAAAATGGTATTCAGACACTTAAGAGGCATGTTTACTAAAAGTTAATGCACATTTACAAATGTTAATGTGCGTTAAATGCAGGAACACCCATTTATTTCTATTGACGCAGTGGCACTTAACACATATTAATATTTAGTAAACATGCCCCTAAGTCATTGCCAGGAGAAAAAAGAGGCTTGTGATGGGCTCCTTTGAAAGCCACCTAAATTTTTAGATGGGCAACATATACATTTTAAAATAAAAGAAATTAAATTTATGCAAATGAGGTCCAGTTGATATGCAAATGAGGCTCTGCAATGAGTCTCCGCACATGGCCCCGCATCACCGTTGGGCTGCCCCTGCACAGATTTGCCAGGATTAATTATTGATTCAATGGCATTTAACAACAATAACTACCATCAAATGTGATACGGGGGTTGTAAATAGTTAAAAAGATAACTTGGTCCGAGCAACCTTCCTTTACTGTGACGTGAGAACTCCAGATATGGGTACAGTGCATACCGCAAACCCTCTAATGCCCTTTTCTCGCTCATCCCTTTGCCTCCATTTAGATGTAAGCACATCACAGAAAGTCCCAGATTGCTGAGAAAAGCAAGGGGTGCAGAGGCCTCTGGAGCACTATGTCTGGTTGTGAGGATAGTCCCAGAGGGTGTACAGAAATATTAGAAATATGGCTGAGAGAGGTAAAATGTCCCCAGGAAAATTCTCAATGGAAACCTAAAGAATCTCAGTCCACTCTAGAGGACGCTTTATGTAAAAGCACCTTTGTGAGGTGAAATCCCCAAAATGAAGTATGCAATGGCTCCCAATTCATAGCCGGATTAAATATAAAATAATAATAACCGTATTCAAGTTAATAAAGGACATAATGCCATCTTACCTATCAGACCTCATAAAGAACCCACAAAATGACAGAGCATGATTGGAATGCGGACAAACACCCTCCCCTTGTACCATCCACATTCAGAAAATATCTCAGGGCAACGACGAACAGAGCCTTTAGTTTCACCGCACCAATGATATGGAACTCCCTCCCAGACAAGCTCAGAGCCACTTTAGACCTGATTTCATTCAGGAAACTACTTAAGACACATGTTTTCATTGAACATTTAGCACAGATGCACCAACTCAAGAGCTCTTCTCCATATAAATGTTTCCAACACAAATCTGAACACAGACCTCTTCTCCCTCTCCCACTTATCCTCCCCCTTCCTCCTGACCCCCCCCCCCCCAATCAGAAAGCATCTAACCTTTTTCATGTAGCCTAGGAACTAAGTTGGCAATCTGTTAATATATACTGTTCTTTCACTGTTATATGTAAACTGCTTTGATTCTGCGGAAAGATGGTATATAAATACAACAAATAAATAAAAATAAATAAAGAGATCAAAGTCCCAGGTCTGTTTTCCTCTCACTGATTAGGTCCCAGGCAGATTCCTTCTCCCTTTTTCCTCTACAGTCTCTTTCTGGGGTACTGGGTGGACTTGCTTCTTCAGGGTATCAGACTGACCACCACAGGCTTCTTGAGATCTGTAAAGCGCTCTCACAGAAAAACACTTTTCAGAAATAACAATGCCTTTCTCAACACTTTAGACAAGTATTTATTTATTTAACAATTCTTTTATACCGGGCTATTACAATCAGTGCGGTGTACATTGAACAAGAAACATACTACAATGCATACAAGTAACATTGAGTTTTACATTGAACAGGGAACTTCAACAATAGGACAACCGGGGGAACTATGTACAGAATAACTTAATGGTATATACAGTAATAAAACTCGTTTGGATATTGCAATGTGGTTCACTAATAGGACTAGAGAGAAGGTTGATCAACTAGCCCTTTTCAGGTTGTATTGAGGTGCTAGTTTTGTTAATGTCTAGGTTGACTTCTGGGTAGCATTTTGTGAACAAGTGGTATTTCAGTGCTTTTCTGAATAGGATTAGGTTTTTGATAGCACGGATTTCGTGAGGTAGCGCATTCCAGTTTAGAGGTGCAAATAAGGAGAAGGCCCTGTTGGAGGTGGCCTTAGTGCACTTCGTTATTATTTTTGGGACTATTAAGGTGTTCATTGATGTGGTTCTCCTTTTTCTGTTTTCCAGGGTGCCATGGATAAGCTTGCTGATTGGCGTAGGGGGGTAGTTATTTAGAGCCTTAAAAGTAAGGACTAAAGACTTATACTGGATTCTGGCATGTAATGGTAACCAATGCAGTTCTTTCATGATGGGTGTTATATGGTCAGATCTTGATGAGCCGGAGAGGACTCTGGCGGCTGTATTCATGGCTAGGCGGAGCGGATTTAAAGTTGATTGAGGGAGGCCATGAAGGATGATGTTGGCAAAATCCAGGTGTGGGAGGACTAATGCCTGGAAGTAATACTAGTGCCACTGGACTTTCAATAAGAAAAATCCCCAAAATACTCCTCAAAAATACCTCCTTTGGGGAAATGCAAAATAGGGAAAATTACCTCTCCTCACCAAAGGCAAAAGTACCAAAAGTCTCTTAAAACATTTCTCAAGTAGCCTTGCTCTGAGTACTAGGGATGGATGTCCTGGGATCCTGAGTGGAGAAGTAGCTTAGTGGTTAAAGCAGTGGGCTAAGAACCAGGGGAGCCTGGCTGGACCCCACTTCTGCTCTTTGCGATCTTGGGCAATTCACTTAACCCTCCATTGTCTCAGGTACAAACTTACAAGCTAGTGCAGAAAGACGAGTGCACCTTTTGCACATAGATACGCAGCATATATGCACAAGTATCGCTACGCCAAATGCAGAAAAGAGATTGACGCATGCATAAACAGCAAGAAAGGTTTGCGCACACAACAACGCCTAGCGTATTTAAATAATACACAAATGAGCTGCACATATTAAAATGGAATGTTAATAAGGTCTGCACCCAATGCAGAGAAACGCGCAGAGGATTACATAACCAGCGGGAGCGCCAATATCTCTACGCCTGATCTGAAGTGACTTAAAAATCTTGCACGTGCAGGGAAAGACTGTTTCAGGGTTTGTACTAATGAACAAATTACCTTTGGCGTGAACATTTTCTGCGTGTATCTTTCAGCGTATAAGCAAACGCTTGGCATTTGAGAAGAAATGTTTTTTGCCTCTTATCCTTGTGTGTTCTTTGGATTCACTTATATCATTCTCCATTTACTGTTATGTCTTTTTTTTGAGATTTCATAAGAATATGTTTTTGGGCAAAATAGTGTTGATTATTGTGAGTGAGCACCAAAAGAACCTGCATGTCCTATGCGCATAAAGTGAGCCTTCGACATGACCACTTGTAGTGCGTCTTTTGTTTGTACATGCGTTGGCTCCCCTGCTGTCAACTTTACGCTGAAGGTTTGCAACATTTCATTCGCATACACGCCCTTTGCTGTATAACAGTGCTGAAGTGTCATGCTATTGACGTGGTACAAAACCCATACACAGCTAATAGTGCGCAACATCAGCACCGGCTTTCTGCATTGCCTGTTAGACTGTAAGCCCTCTAGAGACAAGAAAATACCTACTATGCCTGAAGGTAATTCCCCTTGAACTACTACTGAAGAAGGCGTGAACTAAAGCCAAATCCCCTATGTACCATCAAATGTATCATTTAGTTAAAATTAACTGAGTAGTTTAGGACAAATTGTCATTGCCTTCAGACTGAGGCCACCAAAAATTTGTTGAGACCTCCTGACTATGAACTGCACCTTTGTATCACAAGGTGGCATGCTTGTCTTAAGCCATGCAATATTTATTAAAAATGTAGCATCCCGGATGTATTCATCTTAAAGGTGGAGCAAGACATAAAACAGACACAAAGTTAAAAACTGTAAACTATTGCACCAGAGAGTCAGAGCAGTGATGTGTTCGCAGCAAGCGCTGAGAGTTTCCATTAAGGTTTTTCTGTTAGCTTGAGAGTGGAAATATAAGCATGGACACGTGTGTGTATGTGTGTACGGTGTTTGTTTAACGCTGAAATATCTATTACCATGGTTAACTCACCCTTGCAGGCATCAAAAATAAAGATGGACTGGGACAATTAGATAATGGGGAATGGTTATACGACCCTACAGAGTTGATGCAGGAGGTAGAGATGTTAGCTGAAGATCTTTAAATATTACTGCTCCATGATCTAACCCCTCCCTAAGCATAAGTCATCTTGTTGTCAGCAATATTCTTAGATCCAGTCCTTGTTTTCACCATTTAACCCTTTCATGGCTGTTGTTGCCATATAGCAACCTTCAAATTTTCCCCCAAAAGTTTTCACCGGATTCTATATTTCCAAAAAATCCGCACACTGTGTGCGAAATGTGATGTGTATCTGTGCCTGACATCTGAAAAAAAACTGTTATTTAAACTATCACACCCAGCAGTACATGAAACTGATGCCAAGACTGTTTTTAATTTTCAGCCATTCAGGACCGTAGTTGCCATATGGCAACAGTAAATATTGTTTCTTAGAAATAAATTTTTTTCAAAAAAATGTTATATTCTGCATCATTTAGCTCAAATCTTAATTTAAAAAAAACAGAAAAAAAATTTCAGTTACAAAACAATTATGTGGACGCGAAAGGCTTAAAATGTTTCTAATTAAAAATGAACAAATGCTGGAATATAGTGGAGAAAAGAAACAGTATGGTGTGACTAATAAGGGCTACTTTATTTATCTATCTATCTATCCTGTGCTTATATACCGCTTTTCTCTTTGCTTCCTTTTCCAGTGTCATGGGCCAAATTTGATGTCTGTCTTTCATACTAATTTAATAGACTAGACAATGGCATAGAAAGATTAGTTGGCCTACCCTGTTATTCTGGTCTATACAGGTAAATCACTCGCTAGCATTTTGTCTAAAAGCTGGAGTGGTGTTTAATTTAACTCTTGCCAAGAGAACCCAGCGGATAGGTCGTCAGGAGTCGGCATCGACTTGACAGCACAGAACAACTAGGGAAATATGTTCAGATTAAAGTATTCAGAACAGTTTGTTAAGGTACCATGTTTAGTTTTGGCTGCTCTCTGATTCCCAAAGAGATTAGTGTTGGAAAACGTCTGACTGGGAACGTCCATTGTTATGATTCTACATTAATTGGGGCATTGCTGCACTGCTCCTTATCAGAACCCCTGGCGGGCTTCACACTGGTATATGTAAAGCATCATTGGCAAATGAAGGATGGACTCTGGGAAAGAAGATTAATAAATGGGAGGCCCATTCCACAAAAATGTGAATGTATAAGAGCCACAGTGTAGGAAAAAGAAGGAAAGACTCAGGAATTTGATCAATAAAATAAAAGAGTAAAAAAAAAAACAGTCAAGTTGATAAAAGATCTCTCTACTACTGCTTAAGACAGGACAGGGTTAGCTAATCCACTAGCCGGGTCCAGTTTCACAGCCCCACCACCTTTCAACTGTCCCCACTCCAAAAAACTACTCTGCCACAAACTGTCGCAATTGCCCCATCACCCCACACACTGCCCTACCACTAGAAAATACTCCCTCATAACTGCCTTATTACCCACAAACTGCCCCATCATAGAAAATAAACCCCACAACTGCTCCACTACCCTGCATACTGCCCTACCCCCCAAAACTACCAACCATCCCACCACATTGCCAGCTGCCCCATCATTTGCCCCACCGCCTCATAAACTACCCCATTCCAAAAATCGACCATCCCACGATTGCCTCACCATCCTACCAACTGCTGTACCCCCAAAAACTGCATTCCCCCCACAGAGGCCCCATCACCCTACAAACTACCCCCTTGCCCAAAACTACCTGTCCACATCTTATCCCACCGCCCAGCACTTCATATGCAGGAAATGCCCTACCACCGCTAGCTACCCCACCCACAGACAAAACATATGCACAGAACACAGGCAAATAATTATATTGCCATGGGCAGGGCTAGATTAAGGAACTCGCAAGCTAGGAACATACCTAGGGTCTAAAGCATAGGGGGGCTCTGTTAGATGTGCTCCATACTCGGGAGGTTAGGATTGATAACTGTCTGACTTTTTTCAGGGTTCTACTGATTTTTTGCATTAATGTCTGGATGCTAAAAGGATAGTAAACATGTCTATACATTTTTCAGAGTTTAAAACTTCTGTCTGCAGTTCTTTAGTCTCCCCCTCCTTCCTCCCGGCCCATGAGTGAACTTGCCCTGCCTACTTCCAATGTGACTAGCAGTAGAGACTGAGAATAAGATCCCGCCAATGGGAAGACTGTGGGGGCGGAGCACTGGAATGCTGCTCTGGTCACAGACCATGTAGGATCCAGCCAATGGGAAGGCTATGGGGGCGGAGCACTGGAGTGCTGCTCTAGTCACGGAAAGGTAGGAGGGTAGCTCCTGTGCTGAACAAGTTTAGTTTTTGCGTGTGGTGGGAGATGAAAGAGAAATGAAGCCTCCGCCATCCCACAAAAAATGCCTCAGTGCACTTTTCTAGGAAAAGAAGTTCCAAAAGCTGCAAGATATAATCATTGACTCCAAATAGCATAGCCGTTATGGAATTGTACCTGACAAACAGCCCTTTCCTCTCATCTCCTCTCTTGATCACAGACACACAGATTTGCACATATACATTTACATGCCCATGCATGCACAGACACATACAAGCACTCATGCAGTGACACACAAATGTGCACATACAAACACACATACCAGCCCACAAGAATACATACACACACGCACAATACACATACAGAGGGGTTGGAAAGAATTCCATGAGCCATGCTCTGCATGCTTTTCCAACTTGTTTAGTAGATGTTATTTGTTACAGCTGATAACAGACATATATATCTCATGTTCTTAAAGGTGTATACTGTTGCGTATATTTTTTAAAAATCTATTTTTTACACTTGAGAAGTTCCAAAGAACTTTTGTTAATTTCACTTTTGTGTGCATAGACATTTTCAGAGTAGTTGCAAGCATGTTGCTTGTCTAGTGATCTGTTAAGGTGAGGATATACTGAAAAAAAAGGAAGAGCGGTCAGGAGCGGTGGCAGACATCTGAACATTTCTAATGCAATAAGCCTTGCTAAGTCACACAGGCTACAGTGAGTTAACTGGGAATCAACTTAGTCTGAAGCTTAGAAATCTCCTTTCTCTCCCAACTCTTTGTGCATGGGACTAATTTGCATTTTTGCTGGCCAGGTTGGATTTCACTGGCCGAGAGCAGATGAGGAACAGCTGATTGGCCGGGTGCTGCATACATTTGCATACTGCCTGCAAAGAGAATGCAGAAGAGTTAGCTGAGGTAAGTTTGCTAAGAGCTTCTCCGCTGAATGGGGAGTTTATCTGTCCTCCTTTCATCTCCCTGCTGCTCCTCTCCTGCTTTCTTGCTGATAGACTTGGGAGCTGTGGTTGCTGGAAACTGAAGCATGTGAGAGAAGAGTCTGACGGAGCAGTGCAGTTTCTGATTTGCTTTGTGGACTCTCTTCAACATTCAGAGCTTGGTGACAGTCATAAGGTCTCAGTCTGCTGTCACTTTGACAGACTGGTGCTGTTTGTATTTGTTTCCTCTTATACTTGGACCCTTTGTACAGTACATTTTAAGACCTCAGTGTCCCTACAAGATGGAAAAAACTGCTGATGATGTCTGTCTGAGGTATCGTCTAAAATTAACAATATATGTGACATACCACATCGTATTGTAAAGTACTCTTTCCAAAAATCATTGAGGGGGATTTAGAAGCAAGCCAGAGTTGCATCTGGCATTATTCATCCCGTGCTTGCTCTTAAATTGGAGAAAGATTTGTTCCTATGGCTGGAATATATAGCTCAGCTTTAAAGACCCTGGAGGATTTGACTCTGGATTCTGGTTATGGGGCAGAAGATTCCTGCAGGTCCCTTAGCCTGTCTTCTTCCAAATCCAACTCCCAGGCATTCACAGCTTCCCAGCACAGGGGCAACTGGTGGTACTATTCTGGATCCATGAACAGTAGAAACAACAGCTGGGACACAGTGAACCCTGTCCTTCCGGAAGATCCAGAGCTAGCAGAAATCTTTTCCAAGTGCCCTAAGCTTCCGGATCTAGAGGAGTTCCCATGGAGTGATGAAGACATCGGCAAAGTACTTAGAAAGGGGATGGGAGATGGGCATAGTAGAGTCTTTTCACAGGAAGCCATCAAGAGGTTATCTCTGTTGCTTAGGAGAGCACTGATCAGGATCTCCAGGGAGGCTCAACGTCTAAGTGTAATGTATTCCAAATGCACCAGGTTTGAGATCCAAACTGCCGTGAAGCTTATCCTGAGCTGGGCACTTGCTGAAAGCTGTGTCCTAGCTGCAGTCAAGGCACTGTCTCTGTATAGCATGAGTGCTGGAGATAGACTCCGAAAAGGCAAGTCAGCCCGCTCAGGCCTTACTCTCTCTGTGGGAAGGTTCTTCAGATGGATGGTAGACACCAGGATCTCTGTGAGGGTCCATGAGTATGCAGCCATCTCATTGGTGTCCTGTATGGAAAACCTTGTGGAGGAGATCCAGGGCCGAGTCCTGGCAAGTCAGAACCCCGATGTAGGAGGTGGAGGAGAAGTTTCTGTTGATACTCTAGAGATGGTTATCAATAATGACGCAGAGCTCTGGGGAATATTACAGCCTTATCAGCATCTCATTTGTGGCAAAAATGCTAATGGTAAGATTCAAGATATATTAATACCGCTCCTATTGAATGGTGTGAAATTGCACTGAACCTGTTGCCTGGTTTTATTCAATTCAATTTTTTAAATTTTAATTGCCTGTGTCTTTATCACAGTCACTATATTTCACTTACTATTGAGCTATATGTAATTCTTTATGTATAAAGAGGTACCGATGTACAATATTTTATGTGTCTGTAGTTAATGAGACTCAGAAGAAATGTACAGATAAGAGAGCACAACATGCTTGTTGGAGAAGAGCTGAGAGAATTTTTTTCCTCAGGGTTTATTCTGATAGAGTTGATGATTTCTCTTTTTTAATTTTTTTTTTGTTGGCTATAAAACAAAGGTGTCGTTTCATAACTGTATTTGGAAACTACTTTAAAAACACAGAAGAAATGTTGATGACATCCCGCAAGAACTAGTCTTTTCTTTGGGGGGGGGGGTACTGTTCATTCTGTATCAAATTAAGTTATCTTCTCTGAACCAATCAGAAGCCCTATTCTAAATCCATGGTTTTGTAATGAAAGAGGTCAATATGGGTACAAAGCAGATAGTCTTACAGGGGATTGTACTAACATGGGCTGACTCTTTTACAAAGTGAAGACGGTATTATTATGCTAATGAGTTTCAGAAGCAGATTGCTGGGATGTTTGGAAAAACACTCCTTAAAATATTTAATCATTAGCCTGAAATGTATTATAATAGCGTAGAGAGAAAGGGTTAACCAGAGATGGTTTAGGTTGAAAGACTCCTAGAGGCCCACCTTCTGACTGCCTCGGTGCCCTGTGCATTGTAGCCAGTTCTGCAGCCAAAATTCCTTTCCTGACCCTCTAGTACGGAGATGGAGAATTGTTGTAGGGCATTCCAAGAGCAATAGTGCTTTCTTTATTTGGCATATGACTTCTGCTAATTAAGCTGCAAGCTGCCCCTCCTGGATGGAGAGCCTTCTATTTATTTGTACAACATCATTGGCTCCTGAGGTGAAGAACTTCTCCCACTTGGGAGTCATTTTGTAAAGTGCCTTTCATTGGAAAATAAACATTTTGTTTATCTTCCCTCCGCCTTTCATGATGAATTGGAGGGATTCAGATCTTGTATGCACAAAGAGATTGCTGCAGTTTATAGAGCATCATATATTATCGTTTGATTGACTATAGATTCTCTAAAATAAAAATAAAAAAACAGCTCTAAAATAACCAGTTCCTTTAATGAAATATCTGGATTTAAACTATTTCCATGCTACAGCAAAGGATTTTGTATCTGACCATATGGGAATTATAGGATATTTAGCAACTAACTAATTAAAATTACAGATTGAGATGCTTAACTCTGTGATCTGAAGGAGAGACAGTTCTTTTGCTAAGCAGTAATAGAAGAGACTAAATACTTTTAATCATCATTTAATTGTTCATCTAGTTGACTTTAAGTCCACTCTTCATGAAGCTCAGTACAGATTACTAGAAATGTAAATGGTAAATTAAAACAATTTCAAATTTGTAAGAAAAGTCAAAAGGACATCATTGGGCTAAAAACTCACACCACTTGTCTTGTGTTAAAGCCCTGTACTAATACTGCAGATCAAGGGAGTTGTATAGAATAGGGACGGCCCCCTGGTTCTGGGATTTGCCTTTATCCTGATTACCTGCTGCTTGTCATATGGTACCTTTCAAAAGGTAGCTGAACAAAAGAACAGCATCACCACGATGATCTTTGATGTACGACTGCTGACTGGAATCATACCAGTAACAGCCTACCTCATTATCCTTCATCTAAGTTAGCTTAGAAAACAAATAGGGGGGCTGATTCAGCAGGGCACCAAACCCCAGATTGCAGAACTTTCCATCCATCCATCCTCGCATAAAAGGTGTTGATCTAAATATTTTGCATGCTGGTTGGTATAAGTACCAAAATCAGAGATTATCTATGAAGGAACATTTGTCAAGGTTGAATAAATCTGTGCAACTAATTTAAAATGGATTGTTTGGACCTACAGCTGCTGTTTTACTCTAAAATACTGTGGGGGGGGGGAAGGAACTAAAGTCATATTTTGGGCCATATGTTGAGGGTATCAGAAGTATTGATTATGTGCCCTAGCTTTAGATTACAAAGCCCCACACTGGGATTTGAACCCTGGCCGCCCATCTCTTCATATATAATATTTTTATTGAAATTTTCAAAAGATATTAACAAATTTCAAAAGACAATAAAACAGAAAATAACATAGTCCACATCCAGGGGAGTGGCGTATATCAGCAAAATATCACATAATAATAAAGTAAAACAAAATGAGAAAGTGCCATAGGAGTGAGTCAATGCCCAATATATTACACAAAACTCTAATTTCTAGCTTACCGAACAACAACAAGATATTTCCCAATTACAGCTGTGGGGAAACCTGATTTTGAAGAAAAGATTCTAAAGATGAAGTCTCGGAGAAAACATACTTGGTGCCCCTTAAAGTAACCAAACATTTACAAGGGAATTTAAGGAAAAAGGACGCACCAAGGGCCAAAACGCGAGGCTTTAAAGACAAAAAGCCTTACATGCTTACGCCTAAGCTGAGTTTGCCTAGAGACATCGGGAAAAATATTAATCTTCCCCCCACAAAAATCAGCATTCTTATTAAGAAAAAACAAACGCATAACTGCATTTTTAACAGCCTTAGAAGAGAAAGACACCAAAAGAGTGGCCCGAGAAGAGATTATATCATGATAAGATTCAATAAATTTAGAAACATCTAATGAATCTGATAAATTTCTAGGAGCTACCCCTGGGGAACCTTCACCAGGAGGAGCCCCTATCACAGGCAAATAATATATCTTATTTAGAACCGGTCTAGCATTATCTTCATACCCTAAAACTTCAGATAAATATTTATCAAACAATATCTGCGGAGACAATAATAGAGTATAAGGAAAATTTAAACATCTGATATTAGTAGCCCTTAAGGTATTTTCCAATAATTCCTGCTGGGCATGAAGAATAGTACTATCCTTAATAAAATATAAAGAAGATTTCTGTAAAGTATCACATTGAGTTTCTAATTTCTGACACTTATTATCCAAAACAAGCAATTGAGAATCATATTGAGCCATTTTAGCTACAGAGCCTGTCGAAAATTCTGAGAACTGAGAGACAGCAGAAGCTAAAGAAGCAATAGAAGCCTCTATTCGTGAGAGGACTGACCATACATCAACTAATGAAATATTTTGAACGTCCACGTTTATAGCAGGCGAACCATCAGGATGCAGCCTCACAGCGACCTCCGGCACCTGGACAACCCGAGGCAGAAGAACTACCGCGGGGTCACAGATCTTCTCCATGAGGGCAACTGGAGGCAAACTATCAGCCTCACGGGACTGCTCATCCATAACAGGAGAGGAAGTCACTGGGCCAATAGCATCAAGATCAGCAAGCAGGGCAGAGTTTTAAAACCCCAAAACAGAGGAGCCATCCGAAAGGGGCGAAGACTTGGTGGCAGCAACAGAATCCCCTTCTACTACATTAACCGAAACAACGTGCTTATCCATAGGACCAACAATTTTAGTAACTTTAGAAGGGTTCACAGTACTCACGTTGTGAGGATGTCTTCTGTGCTTGCTCATACCACGAACGTCGCCTCTAAAGCTCCTCGAGCGCCGAAGGAGCACATAAGGAGCATTACTTGCCCCTTTAAATCGCACCCCTTCAAAGTGCGACCGCGTAACTGCGGAGCAGGTCAGATCTTAAGCCCCCGTGATGACGTCAGGGCAAGGCGCCACGTAGATGCACCGGGAATCCCTGCAGGTGCCTGTAGAGCCTTCTCCAACCGCGGGGCACAAGTCAGGCAAGAAACACCTCCTTCACACACACTCCCCCACCCATCTCTTAAGCCAGTACTCTAACCATTATGCTATTAGATGTTTTGGTTCTGAAATACTCTCCTGGGGACATCTATATAGACATTTGATACACATGAATATAGGGCACATCCACATTTCTGGAATTGTGCCTGAACTTACATGTTCCTGCCTTTCTTTTCCGATGTTGCAGCTTTGATGTCGCAGATTGCACTTGGATGTCCCATTTGGAATGTGCCTGTGTGGGTACTTGAACACCCTTAGTATCAGATCTGCCTCTGTCACCTCGTTCTTCTCTCCTCTGCTCAGATGCCCTATGTCTGTGAGACTGAAAAGGTGGTACTTGGTGTCTGGTCAAATTCCTCTTCTCAGCCATAAATGCCTAGTAATAATATATCCATATTCTTTCCAAAATGCTTTAAAGACCGGGCTATAAATGGTGTACCTCTGAAGGTTGAGGATGATGAGAGCTGGACCTGAAGAAACCCCAAAGTGACGCATATGTTTATTTATTTAGCTGTATTTATATCCCGCTTTTCACCGGGTCAAAGCGGTGGAACATTGAACAAGGGGGGGGGGACAATAATCAGCTGTAGGGGTATGCGCCGTCACCGAGTGGCCGACATTAATGATTTTAACAAAAGTTTGGGACATAGACATAGATATTAAGCAACAGTTTCATTTGTGGGTGTTTGTCTCAGGTCTGGAATAGTGTGGTTTTTAGTTGTTTCCTGAAAGATAGGGGGTCTTTGTTATTTCTGATGTGTTTCGGGAGAGAGTTCCAGATGGATGGTGCATATAGTTCGAAGGCTCTGTTGCAGGTTCGTTGATTGCATTTCGTTCTTTTATGGGGGATGGTGAGGGAGTTGTTGGTGGTTTGTCTGGTTTTTCTGTTGTGGGCTGGTCGGGTCAGTAAAGTGTGGAGCTGGGAGGTTTGAGTTTGGTAGAGAGCTTTGTGGGTAAGTAGGGCGGATTTGTACTTGACTCGTGCTTCTAGAGGGAGTATGTGTAGCTCTCTCAGGAGTGGGGTGATGTGGTCTTGTCTTTTTGCTGTCTGGATAATTCTTGTCGTGGTGTTTAAGGCAGTCCGGAGTGGGTTGGTATGGGTGGCCGGGAGTCCATGGTAGATTATGTTGCAGTAGTCCAGGTGGGGGAGTGTCATGGCCTGCATCACTGTACTGAAGTCTTGTGGTTCGAGGAGAGATCTGAGGCGCTGTACTGTTTTAGCTTTGTGAAATATTGTTGCGGCGTTTTTTTTTATTTGTTGTTCGAGTGTGAGCGCTTGGTCTATGATGATTCCTAGGTATCATATCTGTGGTTGTATCCGTATTTGTGTGGTCCCAATGTTGAGGTGTGGGGGTGGCGTGAAGTCTGGGTCCTTTGTTACTGTAAGGGCTTCTGTCTTCTTTATGTTGATGGTTAAGTTGTTCTTTTGCAGCCAGCTGGATACTGCTGTGAAGCATTCTGATAAGTGTTGGTTGGTTGGGTTGGAGGTTGTAATTGGGGCATAGAGCATTATGTCATCTGCATAGATGTGGTAGTTGATGTTGTGTGTACGTGTGATTGAGCAGAGTGGTTGCAGATAGATGTTGAAGAGCATGGCCGATAGTGTGGATCCTTGGGGTACTCCTTGGTGTTGCTGGAAGGAGGGTGAGGTTGATGTGTTTGTGCGGATCACTTGATGTCTGTTGGTTAGGTATGAATGGAACCATTGGAGTACGGTATCTTTGATGCCAATTTCTTGTAGTCTGTGTATGAGGATGTTGTGGGAGATGGTGTCGAAGGCTGCTGATATGTCTAGGAAGATCATGGCATATCCGGAGTGTTTGGCTTGAGTTCCTATGAGGAGGGTGTTCATTTGTGACGTCATGAGGGTCTCAACTCCGTGGAGTGGACGGAAGCCATGCTGTTGTGGGTCAAGTATGTTGTTGGTGTCTAGATGTTCTTGGAGTTGTCTCTGAACTACTTTTTCAATGAGTTTGGCGGTGAATGGGAGGCTTGCTATAGGTCTGTAGGAAGCGGGATCAAGGGGGTCCAGGTTGTGCTTCTTTAGGGTTGGTCGAATGACTGAGGTTTTGAGGAGGTCTGGCATGTGTCCTTGGCTGAGGGATTCATTGATAATGTGAGTTAATGGTGTGCTCAGGTCGTCTTTGGTTTTCTTTATCCATTCTGTAGGGCAGGGGTCTAGTGGAGAGGTGGTGGTATTTAGGCAAGAGATGGTGGATGATATTTCTTCCTCTGTGGTTGCTTCGAATGTGTTCCAGTCTCTTTTTATGGTGGTGGGGTGGTTTGTTGTTGTTTCTGTGTTCAGCTGCGGGTTTTGTGGTGGTTGAAGCTGCTTGTATTGTCGTGCTAGAAGTTCAGGAGGGATGTTTGGTAGTTGGTCGGAGTGGTTGGGCACTTTTGTCAGATTTTTGACAATATTGAAGAGTTCTCGTGGTTTGTTTATGGAGGTGTTTATGAGCTTTGAATGGAAGGCTTTTTTTGCTTTGTCTGTTTCTATGTGCTAGGCGTTTAGCTCATGCATGTAGTTCGTTTTGTCGTCCTCATTTTTGGTTTTTCTCCATTTTCTTTCTGCTCTTCTGAGTTTGGTCTTTTGCTTCCGGAGGTTGGGGGTGAACCATCGGGCTTTTGCGGAGGTGAGTTTGGTTTTGTTTTTGTTCGCTGTTGCGCTAGATGCTGAGGAGATAGTGGTGTTCCAGTTGTTGATCAGGTCATCAGGTTACAGACTCAGGCTTTGAATAGCAGAGCTGCCAACTATTTGGCATTGTAGACGTGCTTCTGACCAGGAGACTGGGCTGGGAAGAGTTAACAGACACTGTACAGCAGAGCATTTTAATAGATCCTATTTGTTCATGCCTGCCTCCCTCCCTTCTCAACAAACTCTTTTCCACATACTTACAGAACATACAAAGACAGTAAACATTCCACCCTGACTCTATAGGATTTTTGTGACCCTGAATAAAAGGTCCCCATAGGCTAGGATGAAGATTATTGTCTCCCTCCAGTTTCTCAGCTATCAGACACTGGAATGCTGTGCTCAAAAACAGGTTGTTGGGTGGTTTGTTTTTTTTTACCAACCAAGTCACCAAGCTCTTTTCTATTGCATTCAAACTGTGTGTAGTGGGAGTGGGGAGAACTTTAAAACAGCAAATCAGCTCATTTCTAAATGAGTCCTTTCAGCAGAGATGAAAAAGGCTTCTAGACGCATCATTAATTACTTGTGTTTGAAAGTTGTTAGGACTCAAAGAACTTTCCACAAAATTTACCAGAAAGGCCATCACTCGGTAACCGACTGAAGTTGAGTAGATGGGACCTGTATATGACTTCGGGAGCTGATTTCTGCTATACTTTGTTAGTGAGTTTAGGCAAGATAATAGTTCTTTTAATTTGGCATGAGACGGAATAGTACTTAAATTTCCATAGCTATTGTGCAGCTACGTATATCCTTCCAGGGACCTGAGGAAATGCTCAAGTGTTTTCAGGCTAAGTTTATTTCCGCAAGATTTTTTTTTTCAGTGCTGTCCTGGCAACCCTGTTGCCTCTTGGTTTTCTTGGCAATGTTTCACCAGAAGTAGATTGCCGGGCCTTTTCTTCCATGGCAATGGAGGGTAAAGTGACTTGCCCAAGGTCATAAGGAGTGCCAGTGGGAATCGAACCCTTGATCTTCTGTGCGCCAGGCAGTTGCTCTAACCACTAGGCTGCTCCTCTACTCTTGCAAGATATGATCACAATAATACTGTCTTCAAGAGATCACAGCAAGAGCTAGTATACAATTTTATTGAGGTTGAATCAGGCCAGACTATATCTGATCAAGTGAATGGGGCCGATTCTCCAAGAACTGCAAGAGCAGGTTTTGTTATAACAAGCCAGGCTGAGAATTGGAGGCAATATGCTTGGAAATCTGCCGTCACATCTCTAGTGCTCTGGTAGTACTTACCATGTTTATAGTGCTGCTGAACATACACACCGCTGTACGGTGCAATTAGTTTTACGATATGATGAGTCTCTACCCCAAGGAGCTCACAATCTAGAGCAATGGAAGATAGTCACTTGCTTAGAGTGGCGGTGACAGAAGTAAGATTTTAATCCTGGATTCCCTGGATAGTATAGTGCTGGTTCATCCCATTGCTAGAACCAACCACTATGCCACTCATACACATCATTTCTGAACCAGGCAGATTAGGTCAGGTTAAAGGACTAACTGTTCTCTCCTTTCGCCATGGGAAATGAAACAATATTTTTTGCCCACACACCTCTATCTTTAACTCAACCCAGTTAGTGACAGTCTTCAGTAAGGGGCCATCCCTGCCCCAGAGACCTGTGAATGCTGCTTCCTCCGCAGCTGGCCGAGACAGCAGAGGATAGGTCTGGAAATCAAACCCAGATGAGCTACATGGTAGTTTGCAGCGCTGTCGTTGAGGTATTGATGTGGCCTGGCTAGTCCCACAACTGCTAAGTTACCCTGTTGGAGGAGGGAGGCTGTTTGGTCAGTTCTGGTTTGAACTTCCATCCCAAATCAGTGTGGTATTTTAGTACTTGATGCTATCTAGTGAAATCGGTTTTCCAGGTTCCATAATACATCAGGCTCGGGTTGTCTAAAATCCAGGACTGGTCTGAAATCTCTCTCTTGGAACTGGGTAACTTGGCCACTCTGTAGTCCATTTGTGTCTGGAAAAACATTTTTAAATCAAGCTTTAGCAAAATAATTTTACAGTTCCTAAAAGTAGACCCATGAGAATGTACTGCATCCCATAAAATGGTAACCCACAGCTTCCAAAAACTGAATTTAATAAGTAGCTACAATTCCTGACCCAGGTTCACACTCTGTGTCTTTTTTGGGCTGCTTTGCTTGTTCTGGCCCTAGAAGGTCCGTGGGAAGGAAGACGTATGCCAGTCTTACCGGCCAGATAGGGAACTTTTAAAAGAGAAGCGCCTGGTGGGCCCGCGCCTGAGGGCCTCACCAGAGGGCCCTTTGGCGTGGCCCTTAGGCAGTGGCACTCCATCAACCCCACAAGCGAACCAGAACTCTCACCTGGAGCAGAGTCAGCTACCCTTGCCAGGAAAAGGCAAGTCCCTATCCTATAGCTGACCACAAACCCCAAGTCATAAACCCTGCATTACCTATTAATTATATTTTGCAACTAAAGCTATGTGTTGTAACCTTTATTAATGCACTTGGATATGCAGTGAACAAGCAGTAGGCAAGTCCTTCTCCTTACTGTTTTGGAAAGATTCACCTCGGGCGCATCTGCATGCCGTTAGTTAGCTTCACTATTGCTATTAACTTGCATTCACATGTACTGTTGGCAGTATTCTGCAGTTAACTTCTTGATTGCTAGTAACCAGAATCCTCTTGTACTGTTGTCACTATTGATATTAACTTGCATTCACGTGTACTGTTGGCAGTATTCTGCAATTAATTTCCCGATTGCTAGTAACCAGTATCTTCCTGCACTGCTGTCAGTATTTCCACAGTTAACCTCGTCATCACTAGTAACCTGCATCTACTTACACTGTTGTCACGAATTGACTGTACTGCTGCCAATCTAGAATGTACAAATTCCTGCTATTATTCATTACCCTCCTTACCCTTGGGCTCCCCAGCATCTTAAATGCTTTCAACCATGGTACCAATTACATACCAATCCTACACAACTATGGAAGGAGATGGTCTGAATTCCCCCACCACACCACAGCAAAAACTAACCACACATCCCACTCCCATTTACTTAACATCCCCCTCCAAACCATCAAAAAGACACAAACCGAGAAGCAACTTCATCAACGCCTACTGAAGTGTGCGTTGATAAATGCCAGATCAGTACGATCAAAATGGCCTGCAGCCATTGACCTGATACCCCTATACAACCTTGACATCTTGATGATCACGGAGACATGGCTATCTGATTGTGACAACGTCCTCTTGAATCAGATGCTGCCACCAGGATTTTCTCTATACACATGCCACAGGTCCATTCAGAAAGGAGGCGGAACGCTCATCCTCGCCAAAGCCGATCTACATTTCAAACTGTGCAACACCTCCAGCTCAACCCACCTTGACTCTCTCACTATATCAAATGAGCTCTGCACATTCAACCTTCTATACCGGGCACCCACTCCATCACCAGATGACCTTTCAACAATAATTGAGCTTGCGTGCACCACATCCACTCCACGCTCTCCAATTTGGTTAGTTGGTGACTTCAACCTCCCATCTCTTCAAGACAGCCATGCAGCAGCATTCCTAGATGCCCTAGAGGATCTAAGTTACAAACAATATGTCGACTCTCCCACCCACACTAAGGGAGGTAAGCTAGACCTCATCTTTGCACCTCAGTCCAATGCCACGACATCCCATGCCCTCGCACTGTCCATAACACCAGTGCCTTGGTCCGATCACAATCTACTCAGATTCCACATACCCATAAGTACATTCCACAAGAGTCGAATGATATCAAATACATCCGGAACCCCAACAGCCCGCTTCCGTCCACTCAACCAGAGCGTAGTCCTAGAGAATCTCCGACCCCTATTGACCAACACAACCCTCAATTTAGACGATCTCATATCCAAATGGGACGAGAACCTTAGAGCTGCCTCCCGTCCATCATACACCAAAAAGAAAAGAAGACAACGGGAACATGCACCATGGTTCTCCACGGACCTACGGACATCACTCCACCACCTACGCAAACTGGAGAGACGGTGGCGCCGAACCCACTCCCCCGAGATGCATGCTGCATACAACTCATACTTAATTACCCACCGTGCGAAGATAACGCAGAGTAGGAAACTTTACCACACAGATATATTAAAACGCTCCATCAATAAACCACATGCCCTGTTCAATATAGTAAAGTCCATAACAGGAGAGCCGGTGTCAGCCCAACCTCCAATGCCTCAGCCACAGGACTACGCAAACTATTTACAATCAAAGATGATTAAGACCAACACAAACATAAGTGTCAGTAACCCCTCCGTATCGCCTAAAGCACCCCAAGCAACACCATTATGCAATTTCACCACGGTATCCAATAAAGAGGTTGAGAACATTATTGCTTCTATCAATCCAAGCACAGCACCCAATGACCCCTGCCCAGCCAGCTGGATCAGAGAACTTCGACACGACCTAAGCCAAATCCTGAGCAAAATACTGAACCAGTCCTTTTTAACGGGTTCGTTCCTGCAGAGTCTAAAACACACCTCTATCAGGCCGCTACTGAAAAACAGCAGACTAGACCCATCCAAAGTTGAATCGTTTAGACCAATCTCGAGCATCCCCCAGCTTGCCAAGATCATCGAAAAAGCTGCTCAACAACAAATCCAGCATCATATCGATACTGAAGCACCGCTAGATCCATCCCAACACTGCTTCAGGGAAGCACACGGCGTCGACACCGTCCTTACAACCCTCTTCAACGATTTGGTCACAGGAATAAACAGCATCCAACAAGGATTTGTCCTCATCTTTCTGGACATCTCTGCCGCCTTCGACTCTGTGAACCATGACATACTTCTTCAACGCCTAAAAGAAAAGGGGATTCAAAGCACAGCACTGGAATGGTGTAAATCCTACCTATCCAATAGGTGGCAACAAGTCAAGGCAGGCCACACATCCTCAGAACCATTTCTGCAGACACAGGGGGTACCTCAAGGATCGTCCTTATCGGCACTGATGTTTAATATCTACATGCAGCCGATATGTGATTTGATCCGATCCTTCAACGTGCAATGCCTTGCTTACGCAGATGACATCCTCCTTTACATGCCGTTCACAATTGACCAACCAGTGCTCTCCCCAATAATCAGATGCTTCGAAGCTGTAGCCGAATGGCTGTTGACACAAAATCTACGGATCAACCATGACAAAACTGATGTTCTATTCGTCACGAGGAACCGAAAGTTCATACCTCCCCCATCACTGCATGCCAACAATGTAGAGTTGAAATCCAAATCCACAATCCGTTATCTCGGCATCACGCTTGATCAGCACCTGGATATGACAACACATGTGAAAAACGTCACAAAGGCAATATATCATAAGATCAGAATGCTGCGTCACCTCCACCCCCTACTGGATTTCACCGACTACCGAAAGTCTTCCAGGCATTAGTCCTCCCACATCTGGATTTCGCTAACATCATCCTCCATGGTCTCTCACAATCAACCTTAAATCCGCTCCGCCTAGCTATGAATGCAGCTGCAAGAGTCCTTTCTGGATCGTCAAGTTCTGACCACATAACGCCTATCATGAAAGATCTGCATTGGCTACCTTTACATGCCAGACTTCAATACAAGTCATTAGTCCTTACTTTCAAAGCCCTAAATAACCACCCCCTGACGCCAATCAGCAAGCTAATCCACGGTACCCTGGAAAATAGAAACAGGAGGCCTACTACAATGAACACCTTAGTAGTCCCCAAGATGATGACTAAGTGCACAAAGACTACCTCCAACAGGGCCTTCTCCATATTTGCTCCTTTAAACTGGAATGCCCTTCCCCATGAAATCCGTGGCATCAAAAGTCTAGTCCTATTCAGAAAAGCCTTGAAACACCACCTGTTCACAAAATGCTACCCAGAAACCATCCAAGGTAAACACACAACTGGCAAGCTTCCCACATGCCCCAGCCGCCCTAGCACCTTAATTCAAACAGAAAATGGGTAGCCTACACATAAGCCCAACCGCTAATCATCACGCGTGTACTATCCACCCACAAATGCACATGTATCATCTAAATAAGTTAGAGTATTGTACATAGTATAGAGTTAACTTGTACATTGTTTTCCCGGTTTATCCCATGTTTAATTTCCTGTTTCATTGTAAACTCAATGTTGCTTGTATGCATTGTAGTATGTTTTTGTTCGATGTACACCGTGCTGATAATAGCGCGGTATAGAAGAAATGTTAAATAAAATAAATAAATAAATAAATAAAATAAATAATGTGCTTGAATGTTTGTGTTTGTACTTATATTGGGGTTGGTGGTGACTCAGCTCTTTGGTCTGCAGGGATTGATTGGTTGGTTTCCCTGAGGATTGCTGTGGTGTGGTTGCTGTTCCTGGGTATGCTTGGTGGTGCCTCAGCTTCTTTGGTCCACAAGGATTGGTAGATCAGGTCTATGCCAATATGTTTGTTTATCGAGTATGTGGTGGAAAACCAGGCTTCCAGAAATTCTCTTTCTCTTTTCATTTGTGCTCGTGCTATGATTTCAGTTTTATTCAAGTTGAGTTTGTGTCCTTCTGCGTCTTCATGGATTGGATTTGTGTCCTTTGCTGGCTAGTTGGTGTTCATGTAGTCTGGTGAATAGTTTTCTTCCTACTTGGCCAATGTAGTTCTTGTCACAGTCACCGCATTGAGTTTTGTACACAATGTTTGTCCTTTGATCTTTCTCCGGTTGTCCTTTCGGTTCTAATATGATTCTTCTCAGGGTCGCGGTTGGTTTGTGGGCTATTGTAATGCCGTGTTCTCTTAGTAGTCTCACAGTTATTTTGGAGGTGTTCTGGATGTAAGGGAGGGTGAATCGTCAGGGTGCACTTTCAGTCTGGAGATTGGGGCTTTTTGGCTGCAGGCATCTGTGGATGAAGTTCTGTGAGTATCTTTTGCTTGTTAATACCTTGCATAGGTATTTCTCTTCTTCCATTTTAGCTTCTGTTATGTTGCAGTGTGATTCTACTCTTCTGAATAACATTTTTATACAGCTTTGTTTGTGGCACTTCGGGTGGTTTCAGTAGAAGTTCAGGATTTGGTCCGGGGGTGTTGCTTTCCTTTAGACTGATGTGTGGAATTTACCAGTTTTGGTTCTTGTGACAAGAACATCCAGGAATGGGAGTTTGTCCTTGACCATTTCCATTGTGAACTGGATGTCCTTGAAGACGCAGTTGAGTAGTTGGAATGTTTCTTTGATTTGGTTGCATTTTATTATGATGAATGTGTCATTGATGTACCATATTCACAGTTTTGGGTTTACTTGTGGGAGTACGATGCCTTTGAGTTTTTGCATTACATTCTCAGCAACTAGGCTGGATATGGGGGATTTCATTGAATTCAAAGTAAGTGATAGGCACAGCTCAAGGAGTTCACATATGCTTTGTGTTATCAATGACCCTGTTTGCGTCCTTTGGTAATTGAGTAGGTCTGCAATTACACTGACTGCCAGTTTTTGATTGAGAGATGTAACTAGTGCTGTGACATCGAATGATACCATCTCTTCATCTTCGTTGATCCGATGGTCTTTTAGTTGGTTCAGAAACAGTTGGCATTGCTTATAGAATGTTATGACTTGTAGATCAGGTGCTTGAGGTGTCTCCACATGTCTTTGGCTAGATTGTAAATAGATGTGCCTGGGAGTGAGACGATTGGCCGGAGTGGTGCACCTTCTTTGTGCACTTTTGGAAGTCCGTAGAACTGTGCAATGTTGGACTCGGTCACTCTCATTTGCCAGCATTCTTTTCTTGTGATCTGGTTCGATTGTTCAAGTTTCATTAGGGTTTTGTTGATCCTGTGGTGAGCTTCACGGTTGGATTGTTGTCAGTGATCCGGTAAGTTGACATGTCCTGTAGTAGTTGTTTCGCTTTCCATATGTACTCTGCCCTGTCCAGTACCACCGTCATGCATCCCTTGTCGGCGGTCTTCAGGGATTGGAGCGCTTGTTTCTCTTATTTAGAGAGTGCATTGAAATTTTGCTTTTGTTTGAGTTGGGATGATAGTTTGACACATTTGTTGCTGGGTATCCTCACCAAGGTGGTTTTGATTTGAGTAGGATTTTGAGACTGACTAGGAATTCTGTGTTGGTTGCGTTGCTGAGATTAAAGTTGAATCTTTTTATGCGAATTTGCTGGGTTTTGAGTGACCAGTTGGATAGGTTTCTTATCTATAGTTCTTCATTGTTGTAGTGATTGTTGTGGCTGTGTCCAGATAGTTTTTTTTTTCTGTAAAGCAGTGTGTTTTCTCTCTCTTGTGTTTAGTATTCCACGCTCTGTTGTGGTCCTATTGTTCTCGTGCATTCAGACCTCTGTTCGGTGAGGTTTGTTTCATATTTTCTGAGGCGGTTGTGGGTGTTGGATATCATCAATCGAATCATTCATATAAAATATTTAAGAGTTCAATTGTTCACCTTACTTATCTAGGAGCTGTTAATGTAGAAGAACACATTTTCTTGTGCAGATATTTTTCCTGAATGTTGAAGTAGTTGAAATGCTTCTGAATGTTTTCTTCTGTCTCTCCGAAAAAATCCTATGTTCCTTCTTGCTCATTGCGTACATTCTTAGGGCATGTTTACTGAAGTGGGTTATGCATTTAATGTGCATTTTGATGCATGTTAACTGCTTCCGCAGGCCTGCAGTAATTGTTGCCACACAGACAGGACAATTACTGCACATCACACAATGGATAGGGTTGGGGCAGATGTGGGCATTCATTGCACATTGCAGTTAGCATGGGTATCAGTAGCGTGCACTTGTTGCCAATGATGCAGTTAGCATAGGTGCTCCTAACGCTGCCTATTGTGGTAATTGCCAAGGGCCAGAATGCGCAATAAGGGGCTGGCCTGCATAGCAACTGTTGAGCACATACTGACAACGCCCCCAACAAGTACTACAGTGCAGTGACACCCAACGTGCATTGATTTTGACTCAACATGCTCATTGTGGCAAAAAGATACTGCACTTTAGTAAAAGGAACTCTTAGTCTTGTAAAGGCACTGGTTTTGCTCCTACTTTAAAGTAAAACTTCAAAGCCTGGCCACATCTTTAATCCAGATGTTGCAAAGCCCAGTTGGGCATAGGCTGGTATTTTATGAAAACCCTGTTTAGAATAAGCGAGTAATTCATCTGTTTGTGTTCTTCACCTGACCCTTCATGCCACCTGTCCAGAACCACAGAGCCACTATGTGTCCGTCTTATCAAAACAAAATGTGCTTGACGTACAGGGGCTCAGCTCTGAAATGAGCACAGGATAGTAGTAAATAGCATATATAACAACTTGCCAACTTTCTTTCTTGGCTGGAATTATTTGGTAGATTAACACTTGCACATTACATGGGAATCACTCAGAGCAGAATTGAATTTAATGGCTTCAGTTCCACTTAAAGTCAAGCATTGTTGCAGCAGTTCATCCAGGGAGAGGAGTATTCAAGAAAGACTTGGCAAGTGGTTATGGAGATAAAGGGAATATCCCTATAATCAAAACAAATATACCACTCTATTCCTCCAATTACGAGGCATGCTGAAAATTTAAACAATTATTATATAGAGACCTCAGCATGGGATGCACCAAGCTCCTCTCAACTGCTGGGTGCTATTCCCATAAATCTCATTCATTGGTCTCCCCTTAAGTTTTAAAAAAATCTTTATGTCCATTTTCTCAGCATTATGTGCAAATAAAAATGACTCCCAGATCAAATAATCACGCTTATATACTTCCAAAAACAGACGGAATACTTGTCTTAGAAAAAACCCCACAACAATGTAATGACCAGACAGATGTAAACTGTTGGATGTTTTCTGTTTAATGTAAACCGCGCTGATGTCTAATAGTGCGGTATATAAGAATTGTTAATAAATAAAAATAAATAAATAAAACAAAACTCTTCCACTGTAAAATAAAGCTGTGTTGATGCTCGACTCGAGTTTCTCCATGCTTACAATGGCTGCTTCAGGAGAACAGTATAGCATAGATCCCCAGCCACATAGCCTTGACTGAAGAGTTCATAAAAAATGTCATTAGAATGAGGGGGATTGCATTATATTTTACAGAATTTATGGTGACTAGGTCATGAAGAGGAAAGCAAACAGAAACAAGACGGAGATCGACCACAGCCCTTCAATTATTATTTCTTTCTTTATTTTTTTATACCGCGCTCTTTAGAATCAGTGCGGTTTACATGTATACTAACAGGTACTTTTTATTCCCTTGTCCCCGAAGGGCTCACAATCTAAGTGTACCTGAGACAGTGGAGGGTTAAGTGGCTTGCCCAAAGCCACAAGGAGTGGCCATGGGACTAGCCCTCAAACACCAGTAACTTAGGAATACCCTCATCTATTCAATTAGCGACTACTGTCTCCCGGCCTTATACCCATGTCCCCCCATGTCAAATCCTCCCCCCCCCACCTTGTTTTGTTACGCTTTTTCTTTCTCTTTCCTTTCCTGTCTACCGCTGGCGTTCCTTTCTTCCTTCAAATTTTCCTGTAGCCAATATATTGATATATAGTTTGATATACCGCCCTTGACACTCCGGCAAGGGCGGTATATCAAATCTTGCAAATAATATAATAATAGAAATCCCAGTCCCTCCAGTCTGAGGTTGCTTGTCCCCATGTGGGAATTGAACCCCCAGTCTTCTGGCCTGAGGTAACTTGTCCCAACCACTGAGCCACTCCTCCTTCTAATTTATTATGGATTCCGACTTGGCTGAGTTTCGGCAAACACACCTGCATCAGGGGTCAGTAAACCAATGGTTCATAAACACATATAGTCTCAAACAGGCTTGTTTGCCAAAACTCAGCCCAGTCGGGTCTCATAATATATTATAATTGAAGAATATGTGTGTCTGAGGCTGTGGTTAGTCGCCATCTTGCTTCTTTTTGTTTTCCTCTACGGGTTGACTACAGAGATTTCCTTCTTTACTTCTGGCAAGTAGGCTGTGAAACCTGTCCAGAGATGTGGTTCGCATATCTGTCTTTGGATATACTTAGCTACATTGTGGATCAAGACTACTGTATTAAGTGGAGATGGTAGGTTTGGTTACTCTGGGTATTCACATGAGAGCTGACCTTTCTGGGCACAAGGAGGTCAGTATTCAGCCATGTGGTGAACGTATAATTTGAAATGTCAGCAGGGTTATCATTAAGCAGCACCACTTAATATTTGCATATAACTTTGGACGGTCTAAGTCAGATTGTTCAGGCTATACCTGCGATTTGTGCAGCCCACCTAGACAAATAATGTACGGCTGAAGATATGTCTAAGTGATGCTCCCCCAGAATGCTCCAAATCCTGTCCCCTTTCCAGATGGCTAACTGTTTCTGCATCCAGAATGATTCATTTGGCCCGCAACACCACCAGCCACAACCTCGTTTCCTCAGTTTATGCACCATGTGATTGTGCACGTGGGAGGAGGTCATGTACTGCCTTTTCTCTCTTACAGAGAGACAGAAATATCTGATCACCTTGGAATTTAGCTTCTAGGAAGCACTGCCATTACATAAGAACATAAGATATGCCATACTGGGTCAGACCAAGGTCCATCAAGCCCAGTATTCTGTTTCCAGCAGTGGCCAATCTAGGTCATATGTACCTAGCAGTTTCCCCAAGAGACACAAGTTCCACAATGCTTGTACTGGGTCAAGCATTAATATCTTCGGTCACTTCTTAATAATGGTTTATAGACCTTTCCTCCAGGAACTTGTCCAAACCTTTTTTAAACCCAGCTACACTAACAGCCTTTACTACATCCTCCGGTAACAAATTCCAGAGTTTGATTACACGTTGAGTGAAAAAATATTTTCTTTTATTAGTCTTAAATAGTTTACCCTGTAGCTTCATTGCATGTCCCCTAGTCTTTCTATATTCTGATAAGGTAAACAATCGATCTACGTTTACCCGTTCCACTCCGTTCATTAATTTATAGACTTCTATCATATCTCCCCTCAGCCGTCTCTTTTCCAGGTTAAAGAGCCCTAACCTTTTTAGCCTTTCTTCATAGGAGTATCCTTCCATCCCCTTTACCATTTTGGTGGCTCTTCTCTGTACCTTTTCTAAAATCGCTATATCCTTTTTAAGATATGGCGACCAGAATTGCACACAATATTCAAGGTGCGGTCTCACCATGGAACGATATAGAGGCATTATAATATCTTTTGTTTTATTTTCCATTCCTTTCCTTATCATACCTAGCATTCTATTTGCTCTCTTGGCCGCCGCTGCACACTGGGCCGAGGGTTTTAACATGTTATCCACAATGACGCCTAAATCTTTTTCCTGGGTGGTGGTTCCTAATGTGAAACCTTGCATCGTGTAACCATAGTTTGGGTTGTTCTTCCCTAGGTGCATAACCTTGCACTTGTCCACATTAAATTTCATCTGCCATTTTGATGCCCAGTCTTCCAATTTATCAAGATCCTCTTGCAATTTTTCACAATCCTTTTGGGTTTTAACAACTTTAAATAGTTTTGTGTCATCTGCAAATTTGATAACCTCACTCGTTATTCCATTTTCCAGGTCATTTATGAATATGTCAAAAAGCAGCGGACCCAGCACAGATCCCTGGGGTACACCACTATTCACCTTTCTCCATTGGGAAAATTGTCCATTTAGCCCTACCCTCTGCTTTCTATCTTTTAACCAGTTCCTGATCCACAATAGTACACTGCCTCCTATCCCATGACTCTTTAGTTTTGCCAAAAGTCTCTGATGAGGGACCTTGTCAAAGGCTTTCTGAAAGTCCAGATACACAATATCAACTGACTCACCTTTGTCCACCTGTTTATTCACTCCTTCAAAAAAACATAACAGATTAGTAAGACAAGATCTTCCTTGTCTAAAGCCATGTTGGCTGTCTCCCATTAGGTTGTGACTATCTACATGCTGAGTAATTTTATTCTTTATGATGGTTTCTACCATTTTTCCCCGGTACTGACGTCAGGCTCACCGGTCTGTAGTTTCCCAGATCACCCCTGGAACCCTTTTTAAAAATTGGTGTTACATTGGCGATCCTCCAATCTTCAGGTATTAGAGATGATTTTAATGATAGTTCACAGATTACTGATAGCAGGTCTGCAATCTCATATTTCAGTTCTTTCAACACCCTTGGATGTATACCATCTGGCCCAGGTGATTTGCTACTCTTCAGTTTATCTAATAGTTGTAAGACATCTTCCTGATGTATCGATATTTCCTTCAATTCTTCCGCACCTTTAAATACCAGTTCAGTCATGGGTAACATCCCTACATCTTCTTCAGTAAAGACCGAAGCAAAGAATTCATTCAATCTCTCCGCTATTGCCTTGTCGCCTCCTAGTGCTCCTTTAACCCCTTTATCATCTAATGGACCAACTGACTCTCTCACAGGTTTTTTGCTACGAATGTACTTGAAAAGGTCTTTATTTTGCGTTTTTGCTTCCGCAGCAAGCCTCTTCTCAAATTCTCTCTTTGCCTGCCTTATCAATGCCTTGCATTTGACTTGCCAGTGCTTGTGCTGTTTCCAGGTTTCGTCGTTTGGCTCTTTTTTCCATTTCCTGAAAGATGCTTTTTTGGCAACAACAGCCTCTCTGACCTCACGTTTAAACCATGCTGGCAGTTTTTTGGACTTCCTTCCACTTTTCTTAATTACTAACTGTGATACGTTTGAAGCGTCAATCAGCCCCAAATGTGGCAATGGCCATGTTAGCTGGATTATCTGATTGTATTTGTCTGCATGGTTCTCAATCATTTTGTAATGCAAACATCACTGAAGAAATACAGATAATTTACTGTTCTGGGCCTAACGCATAGTCTTTCATTAAGTCACAGCAGGAGGATTCACTTTAATCCTCCACCTGCCCACTGGGGTGATCTCCAGTACTGGTATCTTCTGTACTGCTTGCTAAAAAAGTGATTTCAAGTCTCATATTATTTCTGCCATTAACCTTTGGGGATTGTGTTCTGCCAACTTTATTAATGGAGTGGAGGAGTAGCTTAGTGGTTAGAGAACGTAGTTGCCAACCAGGGTTTAAATCCCACTTCTCCCATTGATACCGTTTGTAACCTTGGGCAAGTCACTTTGCTCTCCATTGCCTCAAGTTCAGTTTAGATAATAAGGCCATTTGAGCTGTGAAATAACTCGGTTACAGTACCTGAATATAGCTTGCCTTGAGCTCAGGTTTGAAAAAGGCAGGTAGTATTTCCAAATTATTCTATGGGGCAATATATGCTATGTGTGCTTCCCTGCTACTCACCCTAATATATGCACTTTTGTCCAGTGATGTTTCAGGAAATTAATTCTAGCAAGTAACCTGACAAGTAGGACTGCAAATTGTGTTTCCTGATTACCTTGCTGTGCGTTTAATACAGTAGAGTTTTTTACAGTGGTATTTTCTTGCACAAATCGTCCAGACTGCTGAGAGCAAACAGTTTATAAATGAAGATACCTTGAACTCATTAAGCAGTAATGATCATAGTTCCTGCCACAGAGTCGCAAGACGCTGTGTTTGTTATAGAAGAAGACACAAAATTGTCACTGGCGAGGCGGCATAACACCATCTGCAAGAGCCAGAGTCCAAAATTCTCTTGTTGCTGTGGGATACAGACTCAGACAGGAAATTATGGTTGGATGGGAAGTGGTCCAAAATATACACCACTAGTTGGAAGCTTAAAGCTTAGAGAGAAAGGCTAACTGTTCTGCTGAACAAGCAGTGTAAGGCTGAGTTAGAATGGTTTTTCTAAGACCCAATAGAATTCGTGTACTTATTCTATAAGTCTCACTATTTTCCATGGAATTTGACAGGCTTCATTTATTTAAAAAAAAAAAAAAAAGTTTCGGTCTGAAAAAAAACGCAGGTTAAAGTTTCTTGCAATGATTTCTCTTGGGAAAATAAGCAAGATGGGGGAGAGTGCAAAGCAATGTTTATGAAAACTGGCTTGTCTCAACTTTCGTGGGCGAGGGCCTCAGAACTCGCAGCCATCCGGCATGGTGACAGACGCATCTCCTTCCAAAAGATGTCTTAAGGCTAAATTTAACAATCGGGCAACAATCCTGAACCTTCTGTGGGCTTGCACAAGTTGTTTTAAAAAGATTTCCATTTGAGAATGTGTCTGAAAATGAAAAGTCTTGAGTGAAAGATGTAATATTTCAAAATCGTGTAAGCAAACTGAAATGCTGGCCTTTCTTCTCCCAATGCTTCAATCTGGCCCTTCAACTTTATTGACTTGAAAGTGGCGTTTTAGTTGAGTTCACAGCTCTTTCCCCAATGCTGGCGAGGTGCAAAGTGTTCCTCTTCATTGCGATGTGTTTTCTAATGAAAACCCGATTGGTCTTTCTCATTGCAGGTTCTGTCACGTGCACTTATTGTAGTTTAAATGCTGCTACTTGACCACTTTGGCAGCAGATGGAAAGCGCTGTCCTGATGGATAGTTTTCGCAAGAGGAAGGCTTGTTGCACACAAAGATCTGCTGAGCATGTTAGCCAGACTGGGGGCCTGAACAAAAAGTGATGATTGGGTCACATACTCGCTGAATTGTGTGAAATAGGACTGAGGCATGATCCATTAGGTGGAAGGAACAAACTCTGCCACTGCCAACTCCAGACTTTGTTCCTTCTACCTTGCTGCTCCATATGTCTGGAATGAACTACCTGAGTCAGTGCGTCGGGCCCCTTCTCTAGCCCTATTTAAAGCCAGGCTAAAACCCACTTTGAGGCTGTTTTTGGAGCCTGACGCTCCTCATTCTCTTGAAAACTACTTATGTATATCTTACCATACTCTAGTCCCCAGTTTTGTGATGTTATTTGTCTTGATTAGACTGTAAGTTCTGAAGAGCAGGGACTGTGTCTTACATCTATATGTAGTAGTAGTCATCTTCCTAAATAAATCATCCAGTTCTACCATTCGTCTGCTTGGATCCACTTTAGCTATGGCCAAGTGCTTCTCAGATATTTTCAGTTTGCAACTGTAGCCCTCCTTTTGCTTTATAAAATGGGAGTTTCTCTTGGTTAAGCAGTAAATATGACAGACAAAGCTAAAGGACGTTATAGATACATTGGCATGAAGCAGAGAAAGATGTAGAGCAGCCCCGTGGCTAGCCCAATGGCTCAGATGTGCCTCCATGTGAAAGGTCCCTGGCTTGAGCTCTGCATTGGGCCTGCTGCTCCTCAGATCAGCTGGCTTTGAAGATGCTGCAAAGGTAGTGTCTACTGCCCCTGGGAGAGGGCTTTGTGGTCGTTGTTTAAGGGTGACACCTAGTGGCTGGACTCGGGGCTCATGATTTCATGGTCCCAGGATGAGGACCATTACTTCAGTGACAAGAATATGAGGAGGAGGGGTTAAAATGGGGAAAACTCCCTGAGGGAGTTACAAGTGAAGGCACTTGGTGCCAAATCCCACCTGTGGCGCCAATTGAACTGGAACTATAAAGGAGCAGGAGCGAAAATCATTAAAGCCCCACGCTCTAATGAAACTGACCCTAAACTGACTGAAGAACACCCAAAATAAAAACTTGATGGAGAGGCTACAATAAAGTATAATGAATAAATGAATCGGTATGGAGCTTGTACAAGGAACTTGGGCAGTTGGATATGATTACCCTTCCCAGATGTCTAAAAGATCAATGTGGACATCTTTGCCCAAAGATCTCTTTGCTTCTGGAAATGTGAGGAGGACACAGAGGGGATGAATGGGATTTTAAGTAATTTCTATTTGGTTCTGCATTCACGGAGTTGCAGCTGCGACTCTGTAACTCCAGCCACCTTACTGGGCAGACTAGATGGATAATGCTGGTCTTCATCTGCCATCATTTACTATGTTACTATGTACTTTTTGTGCCTATAGTGTTACAACAAGTGTTACTAATAGCAATTAATTTATGATTAGGATGAAGAACCTTTTCCATAGCAAAACTTTAATTTGGAGCTGGGGTGGGGGTGCACTCACCCTGGAAGAGATGCTTTCACTGTATACTTCTACCAGCCTCTGTCAAAATGTTATTGCAGGAAGAGACCATGGCGGTAAAGAACGCCTCCTGTTGGTCCATGCGGGTTCTCCTGAGTGAAGCCCAGAGTTCCATAGAATACTGATTTCACCAAGCCAGCCTTATAGTGAAGTAGGTGCATCTGTTTCATGAATAGAAGGGGACCCTATATAGCAGAGTTTTGCCCCAGACCCAGGACACAAGAAACTTAGAAAGTAGAGAAATTATCTCCATCAGCTTCCTCTCAGATTTTCTATTCCCGCTGATCACTTTTCTGTAGTGCGATATCAAAAGGTTTAATCAGCAGAGAAAGAGAGAATCCTTTTCAGTGCTTGGCGATCTGTGCTAGTAGTGCAAATAATGAGACCCCCCAAAAAGCGTGCTATCATAAGTGCTAACTTATCTTAAATGTCGGAAGTGCCGTCAAGGGGAAAGAGAGGAAATGTCATTCCCACAACATGGTGGTTCCTTTTTAATCATTTTATTGAATGAAAATAAGATAAGTTTTATCTAAAAAGAAGAAGCGCAATAAAAAGACTCCACCGCGGGAATCCAACGATTTGTCAGGTTTCGGGCCACACATCAAGGCTCTGCTTCAGGTTCTTAGGATTCCGTGAGTCCAACATGAATGTATGCACATGAATCAGAAGAAGATAACCTGCCAGTTTTTAAAGAGAATGCAAGTGTCTGACCTCAGCAGTGACCAAGAGCAGGAATAAACCAATCAAAACGAAAGGGGAGTCCATGTCAAAGAAACACCCATCGCAATTGGTGGAGATCAAAATAGGCTGACCCAATCTAATTCCTTTGCATTGATGTTATTTTGATCACCAAAGGTTGGGGGTTTCACTTTTTGAGTTTCTGTGATAGTCTGCAGACACTTCTCTGCAGTTTAATTTCTTGGTTGGCTGAATTTGTTGCCATCTGGTCTTGGCTTGTGCAGGACTGGTTTTGTAGATAACAGAGCCAGTGGAAACCAGCTGTGTTCATAACCTTTTGAAGGCTTTTGGTGAACAGTACTGAGCTTTTAACTTGTAACTGTTTATGAGAACTGAAAGCTTCTTTGTTTGGAAAAACATGAACCAATAACACAGAAATCATTACCCTGGGGAAGTTGTGTGTGTGCCAGTTATTAAGTCTTGAAAACTAATGTGACCTATGTACTATATTGAATCATGTAATGTATTATTGATGGGAGAGAACGTTTATTGAATTGCAGTAGTCATGATGGGCAAAAAGTGCTTCCCTCTCAGATCAATGCTTTATTTCAGCATGATTTATATCTACGGCATGTCTGTGTTCCCATTATCTTTTGAAGAGGAAATAGCCATACAAGCAGATCTGTAATGCACTCATGAATGTCTGCTTCAAACTACCTACTAAGGAATTTAAGACCTACGACAAGGCATGCAAGCAATGCCTCCCTCTCATTTAGCATGAAAACTATGAGACTAGATCAGACCAAAAGTCCATCCAACCCAGCGCTCCAGCTATGCAGAGGCAAGCAGTGGCGAGATTTGCAGACTTGTCTATTAAGGGACCAATTTGGAAACCTGACAGTGGGCCTGCAGTTCAGCTTGTAACTGGTAAACAAAAATTTGGGGAACACGTTTCTCTAGCCTCGATTGCATTACATTGGTTGCACGCAGTTGTGCAAGCAAATATAAGATGTTAATAATGTTTAAAATATTGAAAATGGCCAAGTCTTTACCAGTGGTCGTTCTACTTAGGAATTATTATCCATCCAAAACTTTGCGATCACAGGGACAAAGTCTGCTTGAGGTGTCTTTGTTACATATGACCAAAAGAGAATGTACACAAGATTGCATTTGTTCAATTACTGGTCTTTTGTAAAAGTATTAAAATGTTCAGAAAGGATAGACTGATTCATTTATTGTACTTTAAGGATGCCAGGATTTTAACAGCTATAGTTGTGTTATGCTTGTTTGTTTGTTTAACCTGTTTAATGTGTTGTAGCATTTTACAGTCTGTTTTATGTAATTCACCTAGAACTTTGTGATTGCAGAATAAACAATTTTAATAAATAAAATGAAAGGGTTTCCCTTTAAAACTGTGGCCAGCCACAGGGATGGGGATTTGTTTTCAGCACACACATGTGTACCTGCTTTGAAGCAAATGAAAATATACCCAGCTAAAGTACACACAGAGCTTTCAAAGTGAAACCCTAGTGCATACCAACCTCTTTTTTTCAGGCCAGTAACGATTCCTGCACCGTGGATTGCACAAGGACTTTTTATCCACTGAGGGAGGCAGGCAAAGCCTGCCAAATAGATTAGTTTTGTGCATTTACTGCTGTCCAAAGCCAGTGTATTTACCATCAATGCATATCATTGTTGATATCAGTTATTTTGAGAGGAAAAAGATCGCAGAATATGTCCTATACAGTCCTTTCTTATATCATTGGAAATTGTGTAAATAAACTCTCTTCATAAGGATCAGGGATAATCTTCACAAGTCATAAAAAAAACCTCCAAAAATGTTTGTGCAAATGCATATTTTTCCAAAAAGTATTGTCTATTTCACTTACCTTGAATAAGAACACGGACCTTCAGTTCAAGCACTCTGTTTTAATAATGGGCAACGTTCTGCAATGCATACTCCAACAGAGGTACATTGACTTTAGTGCTTCAAGGGCATGTCTGCTAAAAAACTGTCAGCACGGGGTGTACCTTGCACAAAGCATGCCGTGCTGTTAATATGAAACTCCGTTGTAAATATCCATTTCTAAGCAGAGAGCGCACAATGGGAAGGGCGGGTTGCGGCAGAATCTGGACATTGACAGCACATCACAATTAGCACAAGTGTCATTGGCACGTGATAACCACCAATGTTGCTGCTGGTATCGGTGCACTTACTTCTCTCAACCATTTATTTATTTAGACAGTTTTGTATACCACCTTATCCTTCAATCAAAGCAGTCACAACACAATTGGGGGATACATTTAACACGCAGGGATGAGACACATACACTAATACTTACAGGGAACATGGGCAATGGAGGGTTAAGTGGCTTGCCCAAGACCACAAGGAGCACCTGTGGGACTAGAAACCCCAGTCCTTCCGGCCCAAGGTTGCTGTCCTCTAGTGGGATTTGAACCCCCGACCTTCCGGCCTGAAGTACCTTATCCCAACCACTAGGCTACTCCTCCCTCATGTGCCGTTTAGTATAGTGAACCAGGGCTCCAATGTACTAACCGCAGGGGGACATATAGACACACCTGCAAAGGCTAGCACAGGCCTCTGCGCTAATTTTTGGGGTCAAACCATGCATTTTAGTAAATATACCCCTAAATTTAGAGGTGTAGCCCCAAACCCCCCTGGACTTTCCAAGTTGCTGGTTAGCTCGGGAAGGGGCCTCTTCCCCTCCCTCAGAGGTCCTCTGGACTTGTCTCAGGAATTATGATACTGTCCATGCCTCCACCCCACCCATCCCACCCTGAGACTGTTCCATGTGTCTGCCACTCTTCCTGTAAAGAAATATTGCCTTAGATTATTCCTGAGTCTATGCTGTTTCACCCTCATCCCATGACCCTTCATTCATTGAAAGAGACAATGGAGAGTTAAGTGACTGGCCTAAGGCTACAAAGAGTTTGTGTGTTTGAACCCTGGTTTCATCCCATGGCTCTAACCACGAGGCTACTCCTCTACTCCACTTATGGTTTTCTTATCTACTGTACATGAGTGTTATTGACTTGTCTCCAGATGTGGTGGGTTGATGTCAGTAACCTGAAGCCTGCGTGCTGCATGTTCTCTAAGGACTGGAATGTTTCCAGCACCATCCACTGGCACCTAGCATAAGAACTATAGGGGACAGGAAATTCAATTGCACTGCAGTACAAAGTTGCATAAACCCTGGCAGGACTCCAATTCCTGATTATTGGCTGTGTGCTGTTCTGCAAATCTGCTGTACAAGAGAAAGGCTTCATGACATAGCTGGTCATGTACTAAAATAATTTACCAAGTTTCACAACCAATTTCACTTATTTACATGTACGTTTAGGTTTAAGTCGCACATTTGCAGAAGTCAGAATTTATCACTGGCTCCCTCACTGAAGGTTGCTGCGGCACAGTTCTTGGGTTGGTTCTTAAAATCTGCTCACCTCTGCTCTGCAGGCTTCAAGACTTGCTACAAATCCCATCCACCGGCCCCCTCCTCCCCCCACAATCCCTCTTGATGATCCATAGAGCACAGACTGGAAAATAAACTACAGTCTAAAGTACTAAAATTCAGTTTAGTATCCCTTCTGCGCTTTCTCTCAACTTTCCAGAGAGAAGAACAGAGGGGAATCCACTGTTCTTGCACTTACAATGAAACCACTGTGAAGAGGATGCCAGGCATAGAAGTAACTGCATCAGAAATTGGTTGGCTGACAGATGACAGAAGGTGATGGTAAACGGAACTCACCAAGAAGAAAGGAAGGTGCACAGTGGGGTGCCTCAGGGATCACTCCTGGGACCAATCCTGTTCAATGTATTTGTGAGTGATATTGTGAAAGGATTGTATGGAAAAGTCTGCCTTTTGCAGATGACATGAGAATTTGCAACAGAGTGGACACTTCTGAGAGAGTGGACAACATTAAGAAAGATCTGCAAACACTGGAAGAATGGTCTAATGCTAGGCAGTTAAGATTTAATGCAAAAAAGTTCAAAGTCATGCACTTGGGATGCAAAAATTCAAAATAATTGTATGCAGGAGGTTGGTGTGCCCAGACCAGGAGAAGGACCTCGGAGTGCTAGTGTCTGAAGATCTCAAAGTGGCAAAATAGTGTGACAAGGCAGTAGCCAAAGCCAGAAGGATGCTGAGCTATATACAGAGAGGAATAGCCAGCAGAAAGGAGGAGGTACTAATGCCCCTGTACAAGTTGTTGGTGAGGCCTCACTTGGAGTATTGTGTTCAGTTTTGGAGACTCTATCTCACAAAGGATATAAAAAGACTTGAAACGGTTCAGAGGAAGGCAACCAAAATGATTTGGAGCTTGTGTCAGAAGACATATGAGAGGAAACTTGAAGACCTAATTATGTATATCCTGGAGGAGAGGAGGGACAGGGGAGATATGATACAGACATTTAAATAGTTAAAGGGTATTAATGAACAAACACATTTTTTTCAAAGAAAGGGAAGCAATAAAACTAGAGGGCATACAATGAAGCTGCAAGACGGTAAACTTAGAAGTAACATTAGCAAATACTTTTTCACTGAAAGGGTGATGAATGCTTGGAATGCCCTCCCGATGGAGGTGGTGGGGGCAAATACAGGAACAGAATTCAAAATGGCATGGGACAGACACAGTGGATCCCTTTATAGCAAGAGGATGAAATCAGAGCAAACTTAAATACACTTGAATAATTAGAGGGGGGCTGACCTGCAAGGAGCTGCAGGTACAACCCTAAACACAGAGATAGAGGGGGGTGACCTGAACAGAAGGGCAGTGATAACTATTCTAGCCACCTTACTGGACAGATTAGATGGACCATACTGGTCTTTATCTGCCGTCATCTACTATGTTACTGTGTGACTCTCATGTGAAAGCCACTCGCACAAGGCATTATTCAGCCCAATATTAGGTGCCACTGCTTCCCTGCTCTGCCAGGCGAGAACGTACCCACCAGCAGACTCTTAGAGCCATGGTTACTAATCATTAGCATCCGTCATCTGCTGCAGCACCTACAGTAGCCCTGTGGACATGATGGTAGATAGTGTGCGCTAGCATTTAGCAAACGTGGCCCTTGTTGTTGTTAAGTGCCGTCGAGTCTGAGTCGACTCATGGCGACCCTCTGGATAGCTATCCTAAATTGTGTTCGGTCTTCAGCCAGGCGGCTCATTGTTGACAGACTGGTACCCGTAGCTGCTGTTATTGTATCGATCTATCTCATTGCTGGCCTTCCTCTTTTGCGTTGACCTTCTATCTTGCCAAGCATGATGTCTTTCTCTAATGATCTCTCTCTTCGCATGATGTGTCCAAAGTATGAAAGTCGAAGTCTTGTCGTCTGAGCTTCTAAAGAAAGCTTAGGTTTGATTCCTCTAGTACCGACTGGTTTGTTCTTCGGGCAGTCCATGGTATACACAGTATTCGTCGCCAGCACCATAATTCAAAGGCATCAATTTTCTTCCTGTCTATCTTTTTCACTGTCCAGCTTTCACATCCATATGATGTTACTGAAAATACCATGGCTTGAACAAGTCGAATCTTTGTATGGAGAGAGACATCTCTGCTCTTGAGAATCTTATCTAGGTCTTTCATAGCCATTCTGCCAAGAGCAATGCGTCGTTTGATTTCTTGACTGCTTGTTGCTTCTTTATTGATAGTTGATCCAAGTAGGTTAAAGTTGTTCACAATTTCAATTTCTTCTCCTTCAACGATGAACCTGTTGATTATGCCAGTTGTCATGATCTTTGTCTTCTTTACATTAAGGTGCAGGCCCATTTTGAGACTATGTTCTTTGATTGTGAGAAGCAAATGTTTCAGATCATCTTCACTTTCAGCCAGTAATGTAGTATCATCAGCATAGCGAAGGTTGTTGATGAGTCTTCCACCAATCTTCACACCTCTGTTGTCTTCATACAATCCTGCTTCTCTGATGATTTGTTCTGCATATAAATTAAACAGGTAGGGGAAAGTATGCAGCCTTGTCTTACACCTTTGCTTATTTTAAACCATTCTGTTTCTCCTTGTTCTGTTCGAACTGTTGCTTCTTGATCAATGTACAGATTGCGCAAGAGAATGATCAGATGTTCTGGTATACCCATGCTTCTTAATGTGGCCCAGAGTTTCTCATGGTTTACACAGTCAAAAGCCTTGCTATAGTCGATAAAGCACAAATAGATATCCTTAGTGTATGTGTTTTCATTACTGATGTAAACGTATCTACTTGTAATAATAAAAGGTGACATTTTTTAAAAGGGAAAATGGGGTTTATTTTCGTCTGTGGAACTTTTACTTTAATTGACGCGCCCAGCCATCTCGGCTCTTTCTCTCAGCTCCTGCTGAGACGTAGATTCCAAAATGCACTTCTGAAATCCTAATCCGGACATTTCACAGCCAGGGGCAATCCACACATTCATTTGGGTCACAAATTGTCTCCTTGGAATTGTGACAGTAGAAATTCAACAGGGCAGTCTCAAAGCCACACTAACATGTTAGACAGTACGGGCCGCATGCACAAACATTGCACAGCACTAAGGCATCACTTTTAGCCCAAATCCCTTACAACAAACCCCCTCCACCCCCGAAAATGGCAAACTACAGGGAAAACAGAAACTCAATTCCAGCAGCACTATTGCTACAAAAATTACTAAATCAGAAATATAAAAACTTGAAATAACATACAGGTAAACCAATAGCAAGACACCTACATTTTCAAAAAGCACTGATGGCAGGTCTTGTTTAATCGTTTGCTTGTGTTAAATTAGAGGAGCTATTTGGGGCAAGATGGTTTTTCTGTGACCAACTCAGTGCTGCTCAAACATTTGCTTTTTAATATGACTAAGAAAAAAATATAATAGTGCTGGGAGTCATATGGTCTCTGATTTATTTATTATTGCTAAATAGCATAAACTGCTGGAATACTGTTGTATTTGGATAGCTGAAAAATAGAAAAGAACTGGTGAAAACACATCACCATAAGTGCATTAATGGTTTTCCTTAGCAGCAGCAGCACAAAATCTCTCATTATTCCCAACTGAGTTTCTCAGCAACAAACGTCAAACGGGTAGACTTTATCTTTTCCATCATTTAAAATAACAGTCAAACAGAACTTAGTGTATATACTTAGTGAGTCCCGGGACTGCAGCACTTATGGTTTTAATCAGAAGTCTTACTATGTGGTAATTGGGGGTTCTCTCTTGCAAATCTGGTTTTGCTTAAGAATCAGCTACTTCCAGTTTCCAGAGATGCGTACGGCTCATGGTGCCTCATTGCCATGTCGTTTGTCCAGGAGAAGCTTTGTAAATGCATAGGCTCCAGGCCATGAAAACTTACACACCACTTCCTTGTATTGGGTTTCTGGAAAAAGTCCACAAGGTTTTCAGAACCTCTTCAGTGCTCTCCCACAGCTTCCTTCAGAGTTGCCAGTACTCCCTCTCTAGGAGGGAGACCCCCCTCTCTTTGGGCGAGGAGAAGATCCGCATTGTTCTATAGTCTTCCTTCACTGCAGTAGGGGGTTAAAGCTTCTCTCTCTCTCTCTCTCTGCCTAAAGCCCCCTGCTTTGAATCTTCCAAATGTTGGCAAAGTGTCATATCTAGAAGGCTGAGTGGTTGGGGAATTCAGAGCAATAGATCATGTTTAGAAGCATAAGATCATCTCATAAAAGAAGTGGCCTACTGGTTAGCATAATGAGCTGAGGAACCGAATTCAAATCCTGTTTCTTCCAGCGACGTTTCTAGTGCCCTTGGGCAAGTCCTTTTCTCTCTTTTGTCTTGACTATTTCAAGAGAACATAGGAAAAACACAAATTGGCACAACCAGCTTCCTGGTTGTGAAGAAATGGGAGAAAACCAGAGATCAATAGGGATGTTGAAGCGGGCATGAAATTGGGCAGACCGGATGGGCTGCCATTTTCTGTTTCTGGGTTGCAAGCTGTTGGAGGGACTTGTTGTACCTTTATTGTAATTAGTTGTACAGTGCTGCAATGAGGTCACTATATAAATACTGAAATGTAATGTCATGTTGTCCTTGGCTTTCGTGATAAGAGCTGCTGTAAAGATTCTGATGCACAATAGATTGTGTAGTTTGTATCACCTTCAGTGCCCACCCACTGCCTCTATATACTGTGTATTGCATGAGGAGCTCTTCCACATATCTACAGGTCACTAGGAGCTAGTCCCAGAATAGATGGTTCAAAGTCAAACAATCAATCGCTTACGCTTTTGTAGTGCACCCTAGAGCATGTTTACAAAGCGTTCGGGAAAGAGCCAAGTATCTCCCTCAGTGGGAACTGGCTGGCAATATTGAATTCATACATTTTCTCCAGGAAGAAGCACCAAGGTTATGACTGTTTTTGTAATTACTGTATAATATATTTTTTCTTGCAAGTTAAATTCTATGAGTCGCGGAGGTCGGTGTTTTTAAGCAGTTCGCTGCCGTGGCTGAAGCTGAAACCGGATATTTGGCGCTGAATATCTGGTTTCACTGCTGACCGTATTTTATATCTAGTTAACAGCAATATTCAACAGCTAACCAGATAGCACATCCGCATAAAGTTAGGAGAGCCATTGGCCTGTCGTAACTTTATGCAAGCACTAATCCGGTTAGCGGACTGAAAACCACCACTAGCCAAATTAGTGCTGGGACTGTCCTCAGCTCACCCTCAGTGGTCAGAGGGGATATTCAGCGCAATGTCCAGTTAGTGCTGCTGAATCCCTCTCAGCAGGTCCTGATTTATTTATTTATTTACATTCTCTTATATACCGCGCTATTCTGCATCAGTGCGGTTTACATTGAACAAACTGAAGTTACATTGAACAGGGCATTATAACTTGGAGATAACTATTTTACAGGGAACATAACCAGATAAACTCTTTTGAATATCAGCTGCATATATTCTAAATAAAACAGAACCACTGAAGCTTCTTTAGGGGTAATAGGGAAGCATTGCTTGCCCTCTTCCCTCAAAGAATACTCCTGATTTTTCAGCACTGCTTCGAGGAGGAGGGGGTTTCTGGTTAGAAATAGTATCCCTGCAGTGCTATGATGGGTTTACGTCTCCCCCTCTCCGTTGTTCCCAGATGGATAATGATATTGATTTTAGAATCCTTACTTTCTTGTCTGATTTCACAAACAGTTTGGTTGGCATTCCTGCTGGCTGAAGATCTCAGGAGCTGTTTTACCAACTTCTGTCCCTTGAACTGTGTTCCCAAATTAATGCCTCTGATGATGGAGTTTGGGTGTCAGCTTTCTTGTCAAAGACCATTTCAGTTTCAGTTAATGGGGCATCCTCATTTACCAAGGCAGAGAAGGTATTTTTAAGGGTATCTTTTGGTGGAGTGATGTCTTTGTATTGCAGGCTGTAACCTAGCAGAACCCTCTGTGATCCATTTATTCCTGGGCAGGGACAGCTCAAGGGTTCCTGCCGCCCTAGGCAGAAACCCTGGCTCCCCCCCTCCCCCACTGCTGGCGCTGCTCCCCAGCTGCCGCAGCCACACAGCTGCCACTGATTCCGTCTCGGGAGGGGGAGACGGGCATCGACAGTATTTCCAAAAGCAACAGCTTTTTGCCACCACTTTTGGAAATACTTCCATTGCCTGCCTGCTTCCCCCTCCAAAAGGAATTGGCGGAGGCTGGGAGGGGTGGTGCCACAGCCGATGTGTGCTGCTGGTGGTGCCGCCGCCCACCGCGGCACACCTGGGCCAGCCGCCCTAGGCAGCTGCCTAGTGGATGGGCCGGCCCTGTTCCTGGGTTGTTTGATTCTTTGTGAGAGTAATGGTGGATTGTTTTATTGCAGCTAATTCTTCCTTTAATTGAGTCAACCACTTTTTCATAGCAGATGGCTTAATGCAGATAGGGCAAGCTCTAAGGTTCCAAATGGTTGTCCTTAGGATTAAGACACCACAGCTATTGCATTGAATAAAAGTCATTTTGACTATTGGGTTTGATGTAGCACAGTTGTTTAAAAAATAAATCAACACTGGTGTACTTCCCACTTAATTAAGGACAACTGACTGTCTTAGGAAGACTATATAGGAAACTCCAGCTCTAAGGTAGGTGAGCAAGGGGTAAAGAAGGAGGGATTTAAAGTGCCCAGGCCTGTAGATCTTGTCTGAACTGAGGGCAGTTTCAAATCTTATATTTACATAGGCTAGGCAAGGGATATAGAGAACTTAGATTTTCCAGAGCTTATAGCCAAAAATGTAAATTCTTTGCCAGGAGAGAAAATACAGAGGAAATGTCTCCATTACAGTATTTATAAGCCACTAGGATCAAGATTAATTCTGTGAGTTTCCTTACGTCTTTCATAACTTACTGTACTAGTGCAAGTTCAAATTGACGTCTCAAGAATCCCCCAGCTAAAGAAAAAGACATTCTGTATTTTCTAAGGCATTTGGGGAGTGATTTTATGAGCACTCCGAGCATGTAGAATAGCATATATGTACTTATTTGTGATATGCACATACTGTAGGCATTCCTGGGAGTGGGACTGGGCGGAACAGGGGCAGGGTCGACCCTTCTGTACATATTTTATAAAATATAAACATATGCACCCATTTCTACTGGCACGTGCATATACAAGGTTGCTGCTTGGAGCAAGTGTTAGTTTGAGCAGTTGCTTTTAGGTGTGGTGTTTGATAAAGGAACAAAAAATAAATAAATACATTTCTCCCTATAAATCCATATATCTAAGATTATGCCTGGGGTGGATGAGAAGAGGGGGAGTGGGAGGGAAAGAAATACTTAGTAAAAGCTGACTTGCTACACAGTGCCTTGACCTGTGCTTCTAAAGTAATCTCTTAACAATTTCCTGGATGATTCACACAGCCCTTGGTTTGATAGAGGGAGCCTTTCAAATTGCCCCTTTGATCTGTCACTTGGTTTTAACACCTATTTAAAACAATTTCACAGGTCTCTTGCCTTCTAACTCGAAGGCCTTTTTGTAAAGAAAGGTCTCTAGAAACAATCTCTTTCCATTTACCCAAAAAATATTTACCCTATTCTACCTTCTAAGCTAAGCTATACTCTGATTTGATTTAAATGAAAAGCTCTCTGGTGGTACTAAGCCCCGACTGACTTAACAAAAACATTGAATTCTAAAATACACAGATTTATCAGCTTTAACTCAAAGAATTCCCTTTCCCCCCAAGATTTAGAGAATTTCCTAGTGGGTAAATACAAGTGCAGATTTCTTTCCAGTAGTAGCAGTCCCTTTTGGTAGACCTTCAGGACTGGTATAGAGAACTTTCATCCACCTTCTGATTTGCAAACTATATTAATTCTGTTTACTTGTTATGTATTCTGCTGCATCACAATAGAATATGTTAGAACTCGGGCTGGACTGATGGCTCAGTGGCAATGTTGTACATGGAAGGTTTCCAGTTTATTTTCCGAGTCAGACCTTCTACTCCCTGGGTCAGCTGAGGGTGCTATAGAGGCAGAGTCCACACACAACCCCACCACCCCTCACTCGCTGTTGGGGAAGAAGACATGGTCATTACTTAAGAGTGACACCTAGTGGCCCAATTCAGGGCCATGGTTGCAGGATTTTGTAAGGCATCCTGATGCATGGCCCCCACCCTGGAAGTACTGCTTTGGTGCTCAGATTATGTATTTAGCAGAGAGGGAGATAAAGCAAGGTAAAAAATCCTTGTTTTTTTGTGAAGGAAAGCTGATGGCACCAGATCCCAGTCCTAGTTCTGATGGGTCAGGAAGTACAAAGGCGTTGGAGGCAACTGCTATATAGAAAGCATAAAACAAAAGCACATTAGAATTTGAGAGATTTTTTTCAGGATATGACATCATTTGATGGTGCCCTGTTATCACTATTACTGTCACCACTATTAACATAACACTGTAACCACTATTAACATAACATTGTAACATAGTAGAATAGTAGAATAGAAACACGACGGCAGAAAAAGATCGCATGGCCTATCTGGTCTGCCCTTTCATATCAACTACAATAGTCCCCTTTTTACCTTTCGAGATCCTCTGTGTTTCATGCTTTTTTGAAATCAGATACTGTCCTCGTCTCTACCACCTCCAATGGGAGACTATTCCACACATCTGCCACTCTTTCCATAAAGAAATATTTCCGCATATTACTCCTGAGTTTATCCCCTTTCACCCTCATCCTATGTCCCCTTGTAGCAGTACTTGCTTTCAATCAAAAGAGGCTCTCCTCCTGTGCATTTATGCCATGGATGTATTTAAAAATCTTTTTTTTTTTTTTTTTCAAGTTTAAATCCTTTTATTCAAGGAAAATCAAGGAAATACAGGAAACAATCAATACAAAAAAAACATCAAAAGAACATAATGTTTCAAATCCAGCCCACAAAAAAGGAGTGTGATACAATAAAACAGAGTAAACCCTGCGATGAGGAGCCAATAATATATGTAATCCCTTTTATACTAAGCAGGTGTCCTACACTCTAATAGGCAAAATTAACAAGCTAAATCCTCAATCTGAATCCAAATAAAAGAGACTCCAAGAATACCATAGACAATCCTCAAGCCAATCCTTGTAAGAAAACCTCCAACTGGGAGAAATCAAAAAAGATAAATGACTTCCCCTTATGAACAATTACACACTTACAAGGAAATTTCAATGAGAAGGAGGCTCCCAGCGCGACAACCCGAGGGCGAAGCGCTAAAAAAGCTTTCCTTCTCAATTGAGTACTACGACTCACATCGGGAAATATCTGTAACGGTTGGCCGAAGAATTTTTCATGTCTGTTCTTAAAATAAGATCTAAGAATTATGTCTTTATCATTTTCTAACACAAAAGATACCACAAGAGTAGCCCGAGTAGGTATCTCCTCTGTTGATGTTTCTAAAAAGACAGATAAATCTAAACTTTTAATAGACAATTGGTCAATTTCGCCAGTTACAACATTGCCCCCCTCCGAATCTACAACCCCCCGCTCTCTAATCCCAGAAGGTAGATAATATAATTTAGACACTAAAATAGAATCAGGGTTAGAGATACGTAAAACATCTTTCAGATATTTGGAGAGCAATATTTGTGGAGAAAGAAAGTGAGTACGGGGAAAGTTCAAGATACGAAGATTCTTCATCCGTAAAGCATTTTCAAGTAATTCATCTTGACGATGAAGAACCAACGAATCTTGAACTGAAGATGTCAAAACTCCTTGCATAGTAGATAATTGAGTCTCTATCTTAGTCTTAGTAGACTCCAACACTGCCAATCTATCATGATGTTCAGTCAACGATTCGACAGTCTCTTTAGTAAATTGAGAGATTTTCACCAATGAAGACTTCAAAGATATTTCTGTACGAGAGACTATCTGCCAGATATCTTGAAGAGACACATCCTTCGGCGGAAGCATATTCTCAGAACATGAAGTAAACTCGATAGGTATAGGTAAAGACTTACCTAAAGAATTCAACCTCAAAAAAGAGTCAGAAAGTTTTGTCGGTCCAGAAGAGGCCACCTCCTCTGAATCGGAGCATCAGGTACGGACTCCATGCTGGGTAGAGATGAAACCCTACGCGGATCAGGAGACAAGCAGAGCGTACCAGGACTAGCTGTACTAGAGGAGTCCATCGAAGAGTCGACTGCCGGGGGAGGAGCCACGGACTTAAAATGACTGTCCATAGGCCCAACCACCTTTGTCGACTTACCGGTCGAGGTAACCAAGAAAACTTTCTTTTTTCGCTTCCCCATTAGCAGCGATGAAACAGCCTGGAATTATTGCTCCTCAAGCTCCTCAAAGCGCCGAAGGGGCGCCAAAGGGGCGGATCTGCCCCTTTGGACACGCCCCTTCGGAGCACGCCCCCCGGGCACGCGCCTGTGGTGCGCGTCCCGCGGTGTGGGCACGATTTAAATAGCCCACAGGATCACGTGTCCTCCAGTGCTCACCGGCACGGTCCAGGCAGCCCCTCTCACAGCACGGCTCAGGTATGGAAGAAAGTAAAACACACACTCAACTCTCCGCGGTGGGGGCACGATTTAAATAGCCCACAGGATCACGTGTCCTCCAGTGCTCACCGGCACGGTCCAGGCAGCCCCTCTCACAGCACGGCTCAGGTATGGAAGAAAGTAAAACACACACTCAACTCTCCGCGGTGGGGGCACGATTTAAATAGCCCACAGGATCACGTGTCCTCCAGTGCTCACCGGCACGGTCCAGGCAGCCCCTCTCACAGCACGGCTCAGGTATGGAAGAAAGTAAAACACACACTCAACTCTCCGCGGTGGGGGCACGATTTAAATAGCCCACAGGATCACGTGTCCTCCAGTGCTCACCGGCACGGTCCAGGCAGCCCCTCTCACAGCACGGCTCAGGTATGGAAGAAAGTAAAACACACACTCGTATTTAAAAATCGTAATCATATTTCCTCTATCCTGCCTTTCCTCTAAAATATACATATTAAGATCTTTAGGTCTGTCCTCATATGCTTTATAATGAAGACCGCTAACCATTTTAGTAGCCATCCTCTGCACCGACTCCAACCTGTTTATATTCTTTTGAAAATATGGTCTCCAGAACTGCACACAATACTCCATATGAGGTCGCACTAGAGATTTATACAGAGGCACTATCACCTTATTTTATTTTATTTATTTATTTATTTAGAAACTTTTATATACCACCCCTTCCAAAGATCAGGGGCGGTTTACATAAAACGAAGGAACCATACATTGAACATTTTGATACATTGCAACTATGCACCCAACCATTCTTCTGGCTTTTGCCGTTGCCTTTTCTATCTATTTATTTTATTTAACGTCTTTTCTATACTGCGCTTTTTAAAGTCAGCTCGGTTTACAATTAACAGCAGGTTTGTACAGTACAGGCAGCTCCCATACTGGACTTACAAAAAACAGGGTTTTGCAACTTGGACTAACTGGGGTAACTATGTACATGTTACACTGTAGCTTGGCTACTCGTTTCGGTAGCTATAATACAGACTAGGCAGTAGGGTCGATGACAGTGCAGTAGCGAACGTGCTGCCTAGCTACTATTTACAGGTTAAGTGACTATATACATGTGTCTGACCGGGAGTCTGGTGGTGCTACTGTGCCAGGCTGGGGCTGTGCGATGTAGGTGTTTTGGGGCGGCTGCTTTGATGGTTGAGGGTAGTTGGCTGTTGCATGTCCTCATTATGGGAGTAGTGCTGGAGGAAGAGGTGGTGTTTCAGTGCCTTTCTGAACTGGGTAAGATCCGTAATGGCCCGGAGTCCAGGCAGGAGGGCATTCCAACAGGTGGGTGCATAGTACACGAAGGCTCTGTTTCTTGTTGCTTGGGAACACTTCGTGATTTTGCTAGGGATACTTAGTGAGTTGGCCACGACTGACCTACTAGCTCTGTTTGGGGGAGTGGGGAGAATGAGGTCTGTGATGGAGGAGGAGGTGATGCTGTTGATGGCTTTGAAGGTCAGCAGTAGGGTTTTGAAGGTGAGTCTGCAATGGACTGGCAGCCAGTGGAGATGCTCCAGGATTGGGGTTATGTGGTCCCTCCTGGCGGCTCCATGTAATATTCTGGCGGCTGCGTTCATTGCCAGCTGCAGTGGGTTCAGTGTATTTTTAGGTAGGCCCTGTAGGATGGCATTGGCATAGTCGACGTGGGGGATTACCAGTGCCTGGTAGATTGTCCTGAAGTCGTCTGATTCCAGTAGAGGTCGTAGGTGTCAGATTGTCCGTAATTTGTGGTATATTGCTTTGACCGTATTGTTTATGTGGGCTTTCATATCTAACTGTTGGTCAAGTGTGACCCCTAGGTAGCGGATTGTGGGCTTGCTTTGGAGCTCAGCGCCTCTTACTTTTAGTGCTGCTGGAGGAGAGAAGTCTTGGTTCCTGGTAATGAACAGTGCCTCAGTTTTCTTGAAATTTATTCTGAGGTTCTGCGTGTGGAGCCAGTCGGTGATAGCATCGAAGCAGGTAGTCAGTGGTGAGAAATCCGGCTGGTCAGTTGAGAATGGTATGTAGAGTAAGACGTCATCTGCGTATACGAGGCATGAGGTGCCGAAAGATTGGGCGAGTGCACAGATGGGCTGCATATATATGTTGAAGAACAACACCGAGAGGGAGGAGCCCTGTGGAACCCCCTGCTTTTGCTGGAAGTGTTTGGAGGCTGTGGGACCGGTCCGTACGTGCTGCCATCTGTCCGACAGGTATGATTTGCACCAGCTTAAGGCCGTGTCCTGGATCCCTTTCTCTGCAAGGTACCCTATGAGTAGATCATGGTCAACGGAGTCGAATGCTGCAGCAATGTCCAGAAAGATTAGGGCATATCCTTGTCTGCTGTTGTCCAATCCGGTGGTTAGTGTGTTGAAGAGAGTGATCAGGAGTGTCTCAACTCCGTGCGCTTCCCTGAACCCGTGTTGGCATGGATCTAAGGGTGCAGTGGTCTCAATATGGTGTTGGATTTGTTGTTGGACGAGCTTTTCAATTATTTTGGCCATTAGTGGGATGCTGGAGATTGGCCTGTATGAGTCCACCTTCTGGGGGTCCAGTTTGCAGTTTTTTAGGAGTGGTCTAATGGATGTTTGCTTCAGGCTTTGTGGGAATGATCTTGTTGAAAAGGAGAGATTGATGAGTTTGGCAAGGAAGGGGCTGAATTCCTTGTGCAGTGTTTTTATCCATAACGCTGGGCAGAGGTCGTTTGGCGATGTGGTGGTGTTAATCGTAGTGATAGTGTCCTCGATGTTTTTCTCTGATTGTGTAGAGAAGGTGGTTAGTGGCGTTGGGTGGTGTAGTCCGTTCCCAGGAGCAGGTGGTACAGATCTGTCGGTTTGGATTGTTTTTGACTGTAGGTAGTCAATGTATTCTTGTGGCTCTGCAATGCTTAACTGGGTGGGGGATGGTTCCTTTGTGAGGGTCCTCACCAAGTTAAATAAGTCCTGTGGTTTGTTCAAGGAGCGCTGCATGATTTCTGCGTGGTATCGTTTCATTCTCTCTGAGACTTCCTTACGGTGTTCCCTCAGGTGGGAGGTGTAAGTGCCCAGGTCATCGGTGGAGCGTGAGCATCGCCATCTTTTTTCAAGCTTCCTTAGGTGGCGGAGTGATGTTCGTAACTCGGGAGAGAACCACAGGGCAGTCTTTCTTCTTCTTGGTGATGCATCCACGGATGGTCGGTTGGCAATGGAGTTGAGGCTATTGTTCCAGGTGGAGAGCATTTCCTCGAGGCTAGGCTCTGTGAGGTCAAGAAGAGGTAGGGTTTTACTGAGTATCTCTTCCTTGTCAAAGGGACGGAATTTTGCTTTTTGGCAGGCAACGGTTGTGGGATGGCTGCTTGTGCGAGCCTGCTGAGTGGGCATTTGGAATCTTAGTAGGCTATGGTCAGACCATGGGACCGCCGTGATGGATAGGGCAAGCATATGGTTCTGACATATGGCTGACTGAGGCAGCGCTATCAAGCAGACACTCTGTGTGACAAGTAGGGTGTATACATGCGGTTGCCCGCACTAGCTTGTTTCCTTTCATGTGCGTGGGCATTGGTTGCCCGCGCTGGCTTGTTTCCTTTCGTGTGCATGGGCTCATTGATTATTTGATTGTAGCCCAGTTCGCTGAGCATGTAATGAAGGCATTGGAGTGTGCTTTTGGGAGAGCAGGCAGGTTGAAATCTCCCATGATCCAGTTTGGTGTGTGCGTGTTCTTGGTGTTGCAGGCAAGGTCGATTATCGTTGAGAGGTCATCTGGAGAGTGCGATGGGGATCTGTACATTAGATTGATGGAGTTGTGTTTGTTGGCTAAGGTGATAGCGTCCAGGTGTGTGGTGCTGCTAGCCGCGGTCTGTTGGAATTGGAGCTTGGTTTTCATGAGGGCAGGGGCTCCTCCACCCCTGCGGTTGGCTCTATGGCAGGTGTGGACTGAGAAGTTGGGTGGGGTGAGTTGGTTAAGTATGACTATTGGAGTCAGTCAGCCATGTCTCCGTGACCAATAGGATGTCTAGCTTGTGGTAGGCTATCAGGTCGGAGATGATCGGCCATTTCTTTCAGACTGAGCGAGCGTTTGAGGGTGCAATTCAGGTAGCTGGGTTGAGGGCACTTCTCAGGCTGAGATTTTTTAGTGTGCTGGAGCGAGATGTAGACGCGGGGTGTGCTTGGGTTCTGCTTCTGGTTGGCGGAAGGTACCTGACCATCTCCTCCCGGGACCCCGTAGAATTGGTATGGGGTTGCCAGTGGCGGTGAGGGTGAGGGCGCTGTGGAATAGACTGACGAGGAGGTAACAGCTGGCTAAAGCTATGGGAGAGGGCGCCATTTTAAGTGGGCTCTTTGGGGCGCCAGGTGATTTGGGTCTATGCCGTAACTGTGTGGTGCAGGGTGGGTGTGGTTCGGGTGGCTGGATAGGCGGAGCTGTCAAGCAGCCACTCTGTGTGACAAGTAGGGTGTATACATGTGGTTGCCTGCGCTAGTGTTGACACCTCCGCTTGGGAGGTTTGTGCGTGTAGCACTTCTAGCAGTGATTCTATGGTATGTTCAAGAATAATATGAGTGGCCCTTCTGGTAGTGATTCTAAGGTAGGTTGAAGAGTAGCATGTGGAGCAGTCCTGGCCGTAATTCTAAGGCAGATTCAGGCATAGCATACATAGTACATCTAGCAACAATTCTTAGGCAGGTTCAAGGCTAACACTTTTAACTAGACATATAGCAATTCTGCAGGCAGGTTCAAAGGCAACATTTTATCTCAGAGTTCTACAGGCAGATTCAAATCATCAATCCTGGTAGATAGTTGTAGGGCAGAATCAGGCGGAAGATCGATGACTGGCAGCGTCGGTTCGTCTCTGACTTCTATTCTAATCCCTACATTGGTGGGCTATAGTGACATGGTACTTTACAAGTGTTTCCTCGTCCGAGGGACAGGTTTGCTATTTATGGATGAGACTGAGGTAATGATTTCTACTCACTTTGACTGTGATCTTGTGGTGGTCGCGGTTGTCCGGCTTGTTGTCTTATCTGCTGGCTGGCAATGGCTTCGAGGTATGGGCCTCCACCAAAGGGCCACGCCAAAGGGCCCTCTGGCAAGGCCCTCAGGTGCGGGCCCACCAGGCGCGGGCTGGCGCTCCTTTTAAGCTCCCCGAAGACTGCCTCGATTGGGCGGGCGGGCGTCGGGCTGGCTGGAACTGGCTGCGGCTGGCGTGCAGCGAGCTCTGCCCCGATCGGGTAGAGCTCAAGCTGCGGCTGTGGTGGCTGTGGCCTAGTGCCCAATGGCGCTCCTTTTAAGCTCCCTGAAGGCGGCCCCGATTGGGCGGGCGGGCGGGCGTCGGGGCAGCTGGAACTGGCTGCGGCTGGCATGCAGCGAGCTCTGCCACCGATTGTCAGACACAATCACGCCCAAATCCCGTCGTTCTTTTGTGGATAGAAGTACATAAGATATGCCATACTGGGTCAGACCAAGGTCCATCAAGCCCAGTATCCTGTTTCCAACAGTGGCCAACCTAGGTCATACGTACCTAGCAGTTTCTTATTTATTTATTTAAAGGTTTTTATATACCACCCCTTCCAGTGATCAGGGGCAGTTTACAATGAACAGAACTCGTTTACAAAGAACATGGAACATATCAAACTATATTACAAGGTGCTATTTACAAATCAGCTGTTCACATATACAGTAGAATAGCGGACGCTGAGGCAGAGCTGTTTACAGTGTAGGGTGGGGAAGGGAACGGGATAAGGGAGAAATATATTAAATGGAGTTTCATAAAGAGAAAGGTTTAGAGGGGGGAAAAGAGTAATCACCTAATTAAGCTATTTCAAGTGAGAAAGAGGTTCAGGAGGGTATGTATTTATTGTATTTGTATTTCTCCAGTATATAGCGGAGAGAAGTAGGGGGGATCATGGTGTTCAAGGGGGAGTAATAGAGGTGTTGAGGTTAAAGTGTTGAATGAAGAGGAACGTTTTAAGCTCTTTTCTAGAAGTCTGTAGATCTTTTATTAGTCTTAGGTTGTCTGGGAGAAAGTTCCAGAGAGTAGGGGCTACAAACAAGAACGCTCTTGAACTTGTAGTTTTGATTGTATTAAGAAAATGGGCTGGAATTGAGAGAGTATTCTGGGTGCACGTTCTTCTAGATCTAATGGGGTCACTAGGGATAATAAGAGAGGAAAGGCATGAGGGGGCAATCTTATTGTATAGTTTGAAAGTTATCAGTAGATATTTGTATTTGATGCGTGCTTCTATGGGTAGCCAGTGGAAGGTCTGGAGTAGTGGTGTGATGTGATTGTATCGGTGAGCATTATGAATTATACTGGCAGCAAGATTATATGCCATTTGAAGTTGACGTATGTTTTTTTTGGGTAGGCCATGAAGTCTGCTGTTACAATAATCACCCCCTACACTGTACCATTCCCTTGGATTTTTGCAACCCAAATGCATGATCCTTCATTTTTTAGCATTAAATCTCATCTGCCAAATTCTAGACCTTTCTTCAAGCTTAGCTAGAATCCTCCTCATGTTATCTACTCCTTTCTGGATGTCTACTATATTGCATATTTTCGTATCATCTGCAAACAGGCAAACCTTACCCGACCACCTTTCCAGAATATCACTAAGAAAGACGTTAAAAAGAATCTGATCAAGGACATATCCCTGCGACACACCACTAGCAACCTCCTCCTCCTCCTCATCAGGATGCGCTCCATTTACCTGTACCCTTTGCTGCCTCCCACTCAACCAGTTTCTAACCCAATCGGTAGCTTTAGGGTCCATCCCTAGGGTGCTCAGTTTGTTTATAAGTCACCTTTGTGGAACAGTGTCAAAGACTTTACTGAAATCTAAGTACTCCACATCTAGGGCTCTCTTTCCATCCAACTCGCTGGTCACCCAGTCAAAGAAATCAATCAGATTTGTTTGACAAGACCTGCCTCTGGTAAACCCATGCTGCCTCGGATCCTGCAGTCCATTGGACTCCAAAAACGTCACTATTCTCTCTCTTAGCAGCGTTTCCAGTACTTTACTCACCAGAGGTTAGACTAACCAGCCTGTAGTTTTCCACTTCATCCTTACTTCCGCCTTTGTGTAAAGGGACCACATGTGCCTTTCTCCAGTCCTCTGAGACCACTCCAGACTCCAAAGGAGAATTGAAAAGGTCAGTCAGTGGAGCTGCTAGAACGTCCCCAAGTTCCCTCAGTATATTTGGATGTATCCCATCCGGTCCCATCGCTTTATCACTTTTAGTTTAGCTAGTTCCTCATGAACACAGTCGTCTGAAAATCGTTGGAGCTCCCCGTCACTTCTGATCCTATTTGTGGGTGTTTTCTGAGGTCCTGCTCCAGGCCTTTCATCTGTGAATACAGAACAGAAATATTTGTTCAGCAATTCTGTTTTATCCTCATCAGATTCTACATATTCCTCCCCTTCACCCTTGTGTCTGACAATACCACTTTTGCCCTTCCTCTTCTCACTAACATATCTGAAAAATGTCTTATCCCCCCATTTTATTGCATTGGCTATTTCTTCTTTTTGTATCTTCGCTTTCCTGACTACTTGGCAGATAAAGATCAGTATGATCCATCTAGTCTGCCCAGTAAGATGGCCAGATTGGTTGTACCTGCTCCATGCAGGTCCCCCCCCCCCATGCCTTTATTTACGCAGCAACATTTTTTGCCGGTGGCCAACCTCAGGTGAACCAGTGATGGGCGAGAACTAAACATTGGCCCTGGTGCTTACTATACACCGGCTCAAATCCAGGCAGTAAGCTTTTTCTAGAGAACAATTTGACCAATCCACTCAGCCCATAATTGAACTGACCCTTCTGACATTTTCCAGAGATGCCAGCTTGCCAGTCCAGGTCAGGATGAAAACGTTGATGCATCACCTCTTACCAGTTGCTGCAGTTTACCATTTGCAAGCCATCTGCTACTAAGATGTACCCACTGTAGTGAGAATAACATATCCATCGAATTAAGATAGTTCATGCTAATGGTTTCCACATTGCAAACAGAAATCTTTTGAGAAGAATGCAGGCCAAGTAAAACATCAAAACATTAGCACCACAAGTTATTCAAGCTTCATTCATGGGCATCATAATTACAGACAAATTAAACATGATGAAGATTTTAAAACTCGGTGTTGCCTATGCTTAAAACTGCAGTAAAGAAGCCTCTTGTGTCTTTGGAGGGCTTCTTAGACAGGCCTTTTTTGTGCAAATACATTTCGAAGGTAATTTTGTAACGAGGCACCTATTAGGTGCTATTCTATAATGAAAAGTAGCTGCCTATTTTCCTTTATAGGATGCTAATGTAGGTGGCAGAAAATGGGCCGTAAGTGAAGACACGGGGCATTTACGCTTGCTCACGCCACACATGCTTCACACAGACTCTGCCCATGTGCACACCCACCAGCAAGGTAGATGCCGTCAATCAGTGCACATGCTTCTATGCCTCACGCCATCTATGCACATGCCCACTTACACGTAGAAATGATCAAAACAAAATATTAATAAAACATATACAAAGCAATATCTTACACGGTGAAATTATATTAAAACTAAAACAATACCATTAACCAAAAAACTCTGTGGCCACTAGTGCCTAAAGCAGAGGGTGTTCACATTAATTAAGAAGAATGAACGTAAATCCTTACGTCATCAAATTGCATCCCAAACATAGTTTAATTTCATTTCTTACAGTCCATCCAGAGCAGATTACATCATATAAACAGTTGCATTTTATAAAATCACAATATAAAATAAAAACAGTAAGATGGTTTAATTAAACCTTAGAAAATAAAAGGTTTTAAGAGAATGGCTAAAAGACGTATAATTATCCATAATTCTAATCTTATTTGGCAGTTGATTCTGTTCCAAGGCAGCCCGATAGCTAAACAATCTCTCTAGTCATCTCTTATGTCGTATATCTTTTGGAGATGGATAGTCTTTAATTCCATCTCTATTGGGAAGATTAATAGAGACCCCATAAAGCTATATGTTGGAGAAGATGATGTTGGTCATTTTATAATTAACACGTTGGATGCAGACTCAAAGTTCGATCAGGCCAGAAGCTCTGGGCATCACTGTCCCTTCTCTCCATACCTGATCATTACATCAAAAAGCAGTCTTATATCATTCTTCATAATCAACCAGTTGTATCAATAGAGTGCTGCAATTTTTTTTATCCACAGTGAATCTGCCTCCTGTGGACTCCAGGAACTGGGGGAATCTGCTCACAAACTGATGCAGATTTGCCATTTGGAGGAACCTGCTCTCTCTCTGTCTTTGTTCTATGTGTTCACTAAACTTTATTTAATAAACCTAGAAACTTGTAGTTTTGTCATTTTTTTCTGCAGATGTTTATTGTAAAAGTTTGCACATGTGAAATTTGAATAGTTCAAATTAACTCCAGGAGGCAGTTTTAAGATAAGATTTGTTGAAAGGTTTCCTTTTCTTGTTGGGGTTTATCAATACAATATACCATTCTTCAACGACAGATTTCAGTGCTCACGTGGACCTTTAACTCTTCCCTTTCCGGTACTGTACCGGTCTCTTCTGCAACAGTGAGTCCTACGCAAAGACTATGTATAGGGTACAGAAGTAAAAAGAACGTTATCTTTTATTCCTAAAGATGTTTGTCACTATAAATCAGAATAAAAGCAGTTTAACAAAAGTGGCTCCCAGCTCAGTCGCATAGAGCTGTGTCTCTCAGAAGACAAGAACTTCACACAAGTCAGTCATATGAATTATTAAAGCATATATTGAAACAGATACATTAGTTTCATTTCCATTTAGAAAGTAATTTTATAAGTGACTTCAGCTTGTAGAATAGCGTCTAATGTGCTCAATTAGGCACTTATAAAGTTGCCCTAGGGTAGATGCGCCTAAAAGTAGTCACTCAGAAACAGCACCTACCTATCATCCAATTGAAGGTAATTTTATATCAGGGTGCCGAGGTTATGGTGATCAAAATACACTTTTCCTTATCATCCCTCAAGGCCAGTCGAGGAATTCCAGATACACTTGGGTAGTCGCCACTCTCCAGCCGCTGAGAACTGAGAATGTCAGGACTCTGAGAACCTCCCGCCCCCTGAGCCTCAGCATCCAGTCTCTCAGTCCTCAGCAGCTGGAGAAGGAGCTCCCCTAGCATCTGGTGGTAGTTTTTATTAGGTTTCAGGTTGTAGGCATTTTAAGGTCTTCGAGATAGTTGCAGTGGAAACTTCAGTGCAACAGAAGGGGGCCGCTGAATTTAAAATAAAATAAAAGCTTAGGGGGCAGCCAGGGTTGGCAGAGCCTGCCTTCCTATTTCTGCTCGGGGTCAAACTACCTGGCAGCTCCAGGTCCCTTTCCCCCTCTTCTGCATGGGAGGGCCCCCAATTATCCTCAGTTTGCTACGGGAATTGAGATACCGGAAGTATTGTTGCGCTGTCATCGGAGCTCAGCTGGCCGCTCAGGTCAGTAAGGCAGTTCCCCTGTTCCATGTTTATATAGCTCTCTTAAGAGGTAGGTAGTAACAAAATATAAACCGAGCAACCTTGAAAGAGAAAATAACTTGCTATTAGAAATGAGGTAGCTTTCTATGTTGGACCAATCAGAATGGATAATTCATTTTGCAGCATTCTAGATTAATTTGGTCTGTCCACTCATTTGCATAGAAACTTAGATGTCATCGAAGTGTAAGCTCCTGGGAGGAACGCTCCAGCCAAACAGTTCTCGAAAGTGGGATTAGGTAGAGAGGACCCAAGGTTGGGGGTTGTGGTATAGGATGGTAACCTGTTCATATAATAAGCTACTCATGATTATCAACATAGAAATAAACCAAAAAGGTCTACTGGACTTCAACTAAAAATTCCGTATTAAAAACAAATGTGTGAAACTAACTGAAAAAACCACCAAAAATCCCTACTTTACCCATAGTATGCAGCCCAGTTTTAGGTGTTGTTCTGACCTACATATAGTGTTAACATTTAGTACATAATAGAACTACGATAATGGATCAATAAACTGCAATCAAAAGAATTTAAAAATTGATGGTGTAATTTTCATTTAAAATTCACACCCAGTCAGCTTCAAAGCTAGTTTTCAAGGCAGTTTTAAACTGAGCTGACTTTGGCCATCTCAGAACACATTTCTTCCAAACTGGTTTTGCACGCATTGGGAAATGGTTTGAGAATGGCCAGCAGGAAGAAGGAGGTGATAGTGTCTCTCTACAAGTCTTTGGTTCGACCTCATTTGGAGTATTGTGTGCAATTCTGGAGACTGCACCTTCAAAAGGATATAAAGAGGATGGAGTCAGTGCAGATGATTAGTGGTCTTCGTTATAAAGCATATGAGGACAGACTTAAGGATCTTAACACGTCCACTTAGAGGAAAGGCGGGATAGAAGAGATATGATAGAGACATTTAAATACTTCCATAGCATAAATGCACAGGAGGAAAGCCGCTTTCGATTGAAAGCAAGCTCTGCTACAAGGGGACATAGGAAGAGGGTGAAAGGGGATAGACTCAGAAGTAATATCCGGAAATATTTCTTTATGGAGAGAGTAGTAGATCCGTGGAATAGTCTCCCAGTGGAGGTGGTAGAGATAAGGACAATATCTGAATTCAAAGAAGCATGGGACAAACACAGAAGATCTCTAAAGGAAAAAAGGGGACTGTTGTAGTGGTTGATAGGTCATGTGGTCTTTTTCTGCCGTCATGTTTCTAGAAGACCATCCTGTGTTACTGGGTACTAAGAAAAAGGAGTAAGAAAAGCAATGATGACGTCCACTTCATTTCGATGAAAACGGAGTAACTTTTATTAATTGATCTTTCATTGTTTGGCATTGTAAGACTGCTGAATGGTAATTGATGTGTTCAGCTGTGGACACTTACGCCGTCCCTTTTCTCTTGCTATCTAAAGAGGCAAAAAATGGTGAAGGCTACACTTGTGCTCTTGTCAGTGAGAAGAGTTGTATTACTGTTGCTGGGACATCTGCCAGCACCAATCATTACTCCTTGTGCTCTGAACTATTTTTTTTAGCAATGGCTAAGAGTGCGTGAATAAAAAAAATTGTCTTTGGTTCATTAAAAATCCCGAGTTCTTAGTTACATCTGTGAGTCTTAATGTCCTTCACCTCAAATGTTCTTTATGAGGCAGTAAGTGGTGTTTTGTTATCCTGTTTTGGCTTTGTTGTTGGTTGTGAGATGTGTCTGTGTCTTGGGTCTGTCTCCAGGAGTTATTTTGCTATGTGGTTTAGACCCTTCATCTCTAGCATCAAGTAGCGGCCCAGTGCTTGTAGTTCCCAGCGTGTGTGTGATATCTCGCCATCACTAGCCCTGATTCAGACAGACAAATAGTCTCTTGATAAAGTCTGTAGAAATACATAAGGATATCTATGGAGAGAAGATTGATGGGGGCCCTGTTTCCAACTTTCAGCCATCCTCTCTACCCATCAAGATCTGGACCTCTACAGCAGCACCGTACCTAGCCCTGTGCAAGCGGTGCAGCCACAGTGGCGGTGGCGACAGGGCAACACGGGGGGGGGGGGGCAGGCAGGCAGGGGGCGCATCAGATGTACAAATAGCACAGGGCACAATTATGGCTTGGTACGGCCCTGCTCAGATGGCAATCTTACCATTAATGCTGCTGCTACCTGGTGAGGTGAAGAGCTGGTGCAGCTTCTGGCACCAGCAAGAGGAAGGTCAACAGGGGACCTGTTTTCCAACTTTCAGTCCCCCTCCCTGAACACTGGGGACTGGGCCATTACTGCCCTGCCTACTTGTCACATCACTACTGGTCTATGGGCTGAAGAGCTGATCCAGCTTAGGGACAGGTCATAGTCAGAAGAAGTTCATCCCTTTCAAAGGGCCTCTTCAGGTGGTCCTCTGAATAGTCTTACCTCAGAGCTGTGTCTCTGAAGAGCCTTTGAGCTGCTTCTTGTTTTGCATGAAATCTTATGCATTTAGGAAGTAATTTTATAACAAGCTGCGTAAAGGTACGTGCCATCCATATGTGTAAATCCGGTATTTTCCATGACTTGCATACACAGATGGGCACTTACATATGTACTGTAGGCGGTTGCTATTCTGTAAGTACATGCATCAGGCCTATGATGTGTACTATTGGAGTCACTGAGCATACAGGTGGAGTGCAGAACCTACATTTATATGCCCAGCTTATAAAATACTATAACTTGCACGCATTTGCACCAAGCCTAGAGCTAGCGTAAGTTCTCATGCCTAAGTTTGCTGAACATATCTGATGACTTACACCTCTATTTTGTAAAGAAAAATAGGTGCCCACTTTCCCTTATGAAAAAGACATGATTTGCACATGTTAGAACGCGCGCAAAACCAGGCAACCCTTGTAAACTTACCCTCCTAATGTGAAAGGAGCTTGCAGGTTTTTGCAAAGGGGATGAGAGAGAGAGGTTGACAGAGTATTTTGGAGGGATATTTTCCTGCATATTTGACGTATCATACTTTTGAAGTTATTATTGTTTTCAAGAAAGCAGAATATAAAAAGAAAAGTAGAAAAATAAATGAAACGTGCTTAGTTATGTCCTGGCTAGAAAGTGTCAAATTATCTATAAAGTAAGTAAAAATAAATAGCATGTCCTTTGTATGCAGTACATGGGCTGTGTGCTTGAATTTTTGTATCGGGGAAGAGGTCACCACATGCGAATGAACCATTCCGGTAATCTTCGCACCTTTCAACTTGTAGCTGCCACTAAATCATAGCAGGCAGACTGCAGTCAGATACATCATATTTCTAGGTTTACCTTCCATAAGGAGAAGGCTCCACAAATGATAGACGGAGTTGAAGAAACAAAAAATTGTGTTTAACAAACTCAGCAAGATGTCAGAAAAGCAGGTAAATGGTTTTACATGAATTGGTCTATAATCCTAAGAGAATCCTGGCTAAATTCAAGTATCTGCCATGTCATCACTTTCGGGCACAAGGTTTCCTAGCATCTGCTATGGTCATTATGTACTTTGACTTTTAGTTTTCAAAACATGTTTGATAGATTTCCGATGCAACATGCTGCACGGCTCCCACTGACAGAACTAACCCCAGCGGAAGGCGTATCTGTTGATGCCTCTGCTACCAGATGTCAGAACCAGATGTTGCAGCGTCCAAAGGAAAGTTCTCGTTTGGTACTGTTCAATTAATAAAGGAGGTGCAGACGTAGCAGCATTCACTGTTAGCTCACTCCAGAGCACAGTTAGATTTTAGGAGATCTGTCCAGTGCTTGCGATTCAGACCGGCCGCTGCCGGAGACAAGATGCTGGGCTTGATGGACTTGGCCTGGTTCAGCATGCCTTATTTTTTGTTCTTAAGTTGCACGATACCATCCTAAATGTAGTACGCATTGATTAGAAACACAGGGCCTAATAATGAAAAAAAAGCTGAGCGCCTAAATTTGTGCCCTGTTTTCAAACAAACTTAGGCAGTTATTTTAGAAATCTTGCTAGCGATTTTGTTGTTGTTTTTAAGTGCCGTTGAGTCGGTGTCCATTCATGGCAACCCTCTGGATAGTTGACCTATAGTTAAACTATGGATAGTTAAACTATGTTCGGTCTTCAGTCAGGTGGCTCATTGTTAAGAGTGGCACCATAGTTGCTGCTGTTGTATCGATCCATCTCATTGCTGGCTTTCCTCTTTTGTGTTGACCTTGCCAAGCATGATGTCTTTCTCTAATGATCTCTCTCTTTGCATGGTGTCCAAAGTATGAATGCTGAAGTGATGTACATGTGTGTAATTGGGCATATATGCATGTAAATGGCTATTTTAGAAAGGATCCAGTGTACATATGTGTTCTTAGTATATGGAGTTTTAAGGGTGTGTGATAGTGACGTGGTTAGGGAATGGCCAGGATGGGTTAAAAATCTACATGTGTATTCCTTATTTCAGATAGAGAATACATGTATATGGCCAAAATTGTGCATGTCAAGATTTACACTTGATCCCTGACACATGTAGATTTTTTTTAAAAAGTGTGCATTTCGGCCAACCTTTTACAGGAAGGATTAAGGGGGTTATCAACCTCAATCACTCCCTACTTTATTTCTCATTTCAAATTTAACCTAGACAAAAATAGCGGCCTCTAGAGTTAGTTAGTGACCTTTACACATGTAGGTTTGCAAAATGGGCAGACTTCTCCCAGTCAGATCTTTCATGCTCCTTCAGCCTCCAGGGGTAACTGAACTATTACCCCTAGTCTCATTCATCTAGCATCTTCAGACCTGTAGGGTCCTTGATGCCAAACACTAACCTGATAATCCAAGCACAGTGAAACTGAGCACTGACCCTCTACAGGCAGGATTTCAGAACTAGGAATGTCTCCTTCCAAATTCTGGGACTTCTTCCCTTCAGGTTTCCTGCCTTGAATGAAGGAATGGATTTCTCCTCCCAGTCCTCAGACTCTTCCTCTGGGACTCCCTGCCTCAGATAAAGAATGTTTTCTTATTTTTCCTTGACCCCCAACTGGTTTGGTATCCAGGGCCCAATCCTTCAAGGCCTGGAGCTCAGAGCTGGTTGAACTCACTACCGTATTTCCCAGATTATAAATCACCCCTGTGCAGGGCCGGATTTACCTATACGCCAATTACGCCGTGGCGTAGGGCCCACAGCTGACAAGGGCCCACAAAAACTGAAAAAATTGTTAGGGTTCTTAAAATTAAATTTAAAAAAAAAAACGCTGGCTGCTGCCGCAGCAGCATGGACTGTCCCGCGGGGCCCCCTCTGCTGTCGCGGCAGCATGGACTGTCCCGCGGGGCCCCCTCTGCCCGCTGAATCCGTCCCTCCCTCCGTGCTGGCTTTGAGAGGCACGAAGGGAGAGTGTCTCCCTCGCGTCTCTGTTAAGCCCGCAGGGGCTGATGGGAAATTTCGTTTTTTGGGGTTTTTTTGATAAACCATTTGGTGGCTTGCTGATCGTTACCTGGTCGAATGTACTTCTGCAGTTGGATTTGTTAAAGTTGTTTAGTTTGTAATGGTCACCGCAGTATTTGGAATAGTAGGTGACCTCTGTTTACAAAATCTGAGTGTATGTCAGATACAACTGTTATAGAAGTGGGATCAGTAACTGTGAAGGTAATACCGATGAACCTGTAAAAAAAAATCTGGGTTTTTTCCTCTTACGGTAGTTTGAGTTGATTCAGTGTTTAGGATATGTCTTTTTATGCCTGGAAAAGTTTCTGAATGGATAAGTGTAAGTAGAAATGTTCTCCGTTGCTAATAATTTTATTGAAAAAGGCTGATTTTTGAGAGAACCAAAACTTGCTATAAATGCCCTGCTACAGAAGTGACTGAATAAAACTTCAATCGCTGGAAGTGGTGACAAAAATCTCATAATAGTGTGTATGGAAGGTGATTTAATAAAATCTATTGTATGTTTTGACACTTCCCCAACCACATGAGTGTGTGTGTGAATGACATTTCAGACTAGGCTTCAAGTGACCATAAAGTGAATAAAATCAACGGGGCAATTCTGCCGTGCAGCTGGGGGCCCTCAGTTGTCTCTTGCTCCCAGCCTAGTGAAACAAATCCAGAAAAAAAAGAGGAAGCCCGACCAGGAGTGAGTCTCTTTGAGCAGCATAGCAGTAAATAAAAGTTACAATTAGCTGCGATTAGAGAAGGAGATGGAGCCCGAAGGCATTGGGTCCAGGTATGTTGCATTTAGCTTGCAAGTGATTTTGCTGCGGGCTTAACAGAGACGCGAGGGAGACACTCTCCCTTCGCGCCTCTCAAAGCCGGCACGGAGGGAGGGAGGGACGGATTCAGCGGGCAGAGGGGGCCCCGCGGGACAGTCCATGCTGCCGCGACAGCAGAGGGGGCCCCGCGGGACAGTCCATGCTGCCGCGGCAGCAGCCAGCGTTTCTTTTTTTTTAAATTTAAGTTTACTTGAGCCGATGGGGGGGGGGGTTTAAGACTGGAGGTGGACTGACACAAAGAAACCAGAAGAAAGTGGCTGGAGCAATTGCAGCTGAAAAAAAATGCGCAAAAGGTAGAAAAATATCTCTTTATTTTGAATTTAATTGGAATATGTCAGCTCTGGTAAATGTGCATCATTAACGTCTGCGTTTTGTTTAGTACAAGAGCAAATTAATGTATAGTTTTATTTCTACAGTGTTGTTGTACATTCCAAGTTTGGCTTTTGGGATTCCCAGTTTAATTATGATGTCATGGCCAACAGCGGATCCGGCGTGCTCGTTTTTATTTTTTCTGGGGGCCCACAATTTTTGTTGGCGTAGGGCCTCACTCAAGGTAAATCCGGCCCTGCCCCTGTGTATAAGTCACAGTGGATCAATTTGGCTGTTTTGCATGTAAATTTATAGTATAAGTCACCCCTGTGTATATAGGTCGCAAGTAAAGCCAATAAAGTGCAAGACAACATTACTGTTTCTAAAAAAACAGATTTATTTTGTTTCAGTTTCACTTTACAATAACACTTGTTCAACATCAGATTTGTTCAGTATCACTCTCGAGAAAGCTGTTGAAGTCCTCATCTTCGGTGTCACTGTAAAATAGTTCTGCAATTTCAGATGCCAGTTCATGTTTATTGTCGTCTTCTTCGTCTTCATTATCTACATCTTCATGGTTATCAGGGCTCTTTAGGATCTCGGCCTTCACCAAACCTGATTTGATTATTTTATTGCTCACACCTTCCCACAATGCTGTTGCAACCCACCTGGTAACTTCTGCAGAAGTGGCGTGGCGTGGTGCATACAGCTGGTAGCCATGAAACTGTGTTTTCCGTGGCACATTCAGTTTTCCCATAGTCGATGCAGCACAGTTATGAATCTTCTGTTGATGGAAGTGTCAAGCGGTTGAGGCATTTTTGTCATACCACCAGGTATAATGATCGGGACAGTGTTCAGAGATTTTATTTTCTTTGTCTTCAGTGAAATGGGCTCTCATGCTATCCATGACAAGTAGTGATTTCTGTCTCTTGAAAAATCCATCCGGCCGCTTACTAAAGCAGCGCTGTAGCCATTTCAGCATCATGCTCTCATCCATCCAACCTTTCTCAGTCACAACAACAACAATGGTAGACTTTCACGTGGCCTTGTCTTCCTTTTGACTGTAATCATAGGCGGCAGCTTCTTTCCACCTGCACAGCAGGCCAGCACCACTGTAAAATGTGTCTTTTCGTATCCGGTGGTTCTAATATTTATTGTTCTAATCCCCTTTTGACTTACCGTTCTCCCTACTGGGATGTCAAAGGTTAAAGGAACCTTGTCCATATTGATTATGAAGTCCGGTGTCACTGTGTATGTGTTGATTTCTTTGTTTGTAAATTCCTTGAAATTCCGTACTTTATCCAAGAAATCAACGGGGAGCTGCTGACACATAGTTGTTCTTTGTCTTATGCTTAATTTGTTTCTTATCATAAACTGTGGTAGCATCACGAATGACCAGCCTTGAATCCCTCTATATTTATTTCCCTGGCGAAATGAACTGCTTTGAATCGCATCTGCACAGTGGACAGTCCACAGCCCTGAGCCCTCCACTCTACAATGAGCTGAAGCAGATGTGCTTCCAATTCAGGCCACCATGCTTTGCGGCCACAATTTGCTTTCTTGCTGCATATCATCAAGGTTAATTTTCCCTGCGTCTTCCTCCAGTCTCTTCCAGTCTCTATCTAATTTCTCAGTTATCCCAAAAGTTCGCTCGGTGGCTCTTTTACCATGTTCTTTTAATTAATGAATAACTTTCAATTTGAATTCCACAGTGCATGAGTTCCACGCCATCGGTGTCACCATTTTCGGTGAGTTAAAGATAACATATTTTTGATAAGTGAAATTCATCCAGCATGCTATTTGGTATGCTAATTCTAAGTACAGTAAAATGACATACCAGTCTACTGATCAGAGCGTTGGGTGTAAAGCAGAGGGCGCAGGGAGAAAGACCGTCCACTGCGCTGTTGCGAGTATTTATATCCGTTTTGAGGAGGCGTGTTCCACCACATAAATTTCTTAGATAATTCGTTCCGGTGTATAGGTTGCGCTGTTGTTTCCGGATGTAGAAAAAATGTGACTTATATCTGGGAAATACGGTACCTGTCTTATGATGGCAGAAAAGAAACAAAAGACAGTATTCCCTTCCAAGCTAGAGCTTTTCTAGTCATCCCTGACATCATCTGACTTCCATATCTCCTTCCATGGCCACACCCAATGAGGAAGTAATTCACCTGTACGCTCTCGCATATTACATTATCCCAGGCTAGTGGCACTCCTGTTATTTCAAAATATCTATATCCTGCTAATCCTACATCTTCAGCAAGTTACAGTTAAACATACATAATTTAAAATACAAACATGGACAACAAAAATATTAAAACACCAACTAGCACATTACTAATCATCATTATCCGAATTTAGAAAAGCATAGGACAAACAGAAGAGCTCTAAAGGAAAAAAGGGGACCATTGTAGTGGATATGGAAAGGCAGATTAGATAGGCCATGTGGTCTTTTTCTGCCGTTATGTTTCTATATAAAATCCTCCCTAAAGGGCGCTACCTTAACCAATCTCCTGAAATCAAATATGTCAGACAGTTCCCAGAGGGAAGTCGTTGATTGATTCCATAACTTAGAACCCATGAATAAGAGGCGCGACTTCTTGTTCTGGATAACCTTGCAAAATGAAGGGATGGAACTTCCAGCCACCACTGGGACTGCGAGTGCAAAGAGCGTCCTGTCTGATAATTTTATAATGGAAAAGTCAGTAATGATGAAAGATGCCATAGTAGCCACCAAAAAAGCATGCATAATACTTGAAACTGGATCTGAAATACTATCGGCAGCCTCAAATCTGGGATGATGTGATCTATCTATCTATTTAACATTTATAAAGCACTTCAAACATACAAAGCGCTGTACATACATGAAGAAATGACAGTCCCTGCTCATCAGAGCTCACAATCTAGTTAAGAAGATCACAAAATACAAATACAATCAAGTAAGACAAAGTATACAATAAACAAGAACAGCAAAAACAAGAATCAAGAACAGAAAGCAATAGAGAAGAGATGGGTTTTCAATCTGGACTTGAAGAGGTCCAGAGAGGGCGCATTGCGCACAGACAGAGGTTGAGTGTTCCAGGCAAAGGGTGCAGCCAGGTGAAAGGAGCGAAGTCTAGAATTAGCAGTACGAGTGGAGGGCATAGATAGACGAAGGCTGTTCGAAGAGCGAAGAACCCGAGAGGGGATGTAAGGAGAGATAAGAGATGATAGGTAGTGGGGGGCTGAAGAGTGAATGCATTTATAAGTCAAGAGGAGGAGTTTGAATTGTATCCAGAAGCAGATGGACCAGTGTGTCTGCATCAGAAACAAGCTGCGCTACCACATTCTGGATGAATTGCAATGTTTTAAGATAGGATGCTGGCAAACCCAGGTATAACACACTGCAATAATCCAATGTATTTAAAGCCAAAGAGTTCAATGCTGTTCTAAAATCATCGGTGCAAAGATAAGGTTTTTGAAGCTGCATGGGCAGATCACTATGGCCTTTAGTAGTACTACTGTAATTCAAGAAGGGAAGGCATTTTGATTTATCTAAATCATTTCAGACATGATGCAAGCAGATGGACAGCAGAATAAGATCATGATGTGGGAAGGGGGAGGAATCCAGGTTTCAGTGTTTTCATAAGGCAGCGTGTATGAAACGACAGTATAATAAGACCAGCTAGGAAAAGCTGGGATTTCGCCTAGTGATAAATGCATTGGATTGAGGCAAAAGAATTCCCGGAATTCATGAGCTCTACCATTGATAATTGGATTTTTACCATGAAATGGTTTTCTTAGCCCAGCAAATGCATGACAGTCAGAAAGATGATGTGTGAGTGACCTGGCCCATGAGAAATTACAGTATGAAGCACAAACAATCCATTGCCTGATAGTGGAGGTGAACACCAAGAAGGAACAGTCATCGTAGCACGGAAGGAGTTGCGACTGTCTCTAGGAAGAGAGCTTAACAGATTGTTTCTTAGCAGATGACATCAGCGAACCCAGAAATGGCAGATTTTGAAACCATTGCCAGCGGTCAACGTGCAAATATTTCCTTGATATTTTACTTAACATAACAAATCAAAAAAGAATCTGCAGCACTTTCTTGGGATCATAAGGATGTGTTTGTGCTGATAGTGATGAGACAGGACACAGCCACATGCCAGAATGACACAGAGAGACAGATTTATCGCCCCTGGCTCGATCTGGCTCTAACCTTGACAAGGTCACGGCTGGACCACAGATCCATGCAGATTTCATTTCTTTTCAGAAAGCCTCTGGAAAGAATTGATTAACGTTCACCCTCCCTCCTCTCGCCCCCAATGCTTTTCTGGGTCCCAGTCACTCAGTGGGAGATCCCAGTGCCATCAAATTGTGATTGCTTTAAGCAGCACAAATATTATTAAAAAAAGGTTATACAAAATAGGTGTAGGCACCAGTAAGGGCTAAGAGTTAAAAAATGAAGGGGCCCTTTTACTAAAGTGCGCTACATACTTAGCATGCATTTGAGCATGTGCCACCCTTGCACTGTGACCTTGTGACCCTGTGACCCATGGCACCTTAACACGTGACCATGACAGCACACACCGATTTCTGCGCTAACTGCGCCTTGCATCTTGGAGTGTGAAATGAATGCGTTAGGGGCGTAGAGTGGGCATGGTGAATGCCACAGAGTCAGCATGCGGGTAAACACTGCATGCTGACTGCGACTCTTGCAACTAGCATGGACGCAATGGCTTCCACCTCAATAGGTAAAGGTAAGTGCACCTGCGGCAATAACGCACCACGTTATTGTACTGCACCGCAAATTAGCTGCCAGGAAAATGCTGTACGTGCCTTAACAGTTAATGGCCTCGATTTTGTGTGCTATTGGCACGTTAGGTGCAAAACGCAACACACCCTAAATATCCAACATAGAAAAAGCACTTTACTGAATCTAGAAATATACAACTTAATAAAATGCAATATAAAATCTCTAGTACAGACCTGCCTTCCCCCAACTATGACTAGGGCATGGGATAGCCACGTTTTTCAGTAGCAGGCTACATGGGTCTCTGGAGTGCATTCATGTTTTATTGATTCCATAGCTCGGGCTTCTGTTAGGTGTTTATAGATTGTTCTTTGTAAGTACAAGAAAATCAGTCTCTATCGGTTCTGGTGCCATTGCTGGCTACCTTTTTCCAATGGAATCAAATAGGTAGATTTGTGCAGCTGAGGTGTCATCAGCCTGGAAAAGGCACAGAAACGGAGGGGAAGATCCAAGGCAGGCAAGGGGAAGGATCAAAGTATTAGAGGAAGGGGCTTTTTTTCGATGTTTATCCAATAAACACTTTTTTTGCACCAGGGATGTTATCACTATTCATCAATTAAATCTAAAATCAGAAGCCCGATGGATAGCCAATTTCAATTACAAATTACTCTTCCAAAGTTTTCATTACAACTGCAACTATAACTATTTTCTTTAAAACAATCTCAAATTACAATTACAAATTACAAGTTCATGTGTGCAAGGTGATCAGCTAAAAATCTCGGGCAGGCTGCATTTGGCCCGTGGGCTGAAAGTTGCCCCCCCCACCCCCGCCCCCCACACACACACACACATTAGGGAGTGAAAAAAGCCACATCACAAACACAAGTGTTCATGGACACAGTTTCTTAAAGCATTGAAAAGTGGAGGAGATTTCAGCAAGTAAAGCAGCGTAAACATGATCATTTTTCATCACTCTGGCCAGTCAGTAATGCTTTAAGCAGCATTTCAGCTTTGCCAACATGAAATCTGTTTCATTATCCCTTGAGCTTATGGAGTTAAAGTATGATACCTGCTGGAGACCAAAATAACTCTTTAAAGGAAAGTAATTTTCTTAATTATTTTTGAAGCCTTCTACAGGGTCCTGGGCTACAGTTCTGACTGTTCTCTAATCCCCTGCTTGGCTTCTGCCCGATCTGCCTTGTCCTTATAGAAGGGAAGGGTTTGCTGAATCAAAGTGACCACCTGGGCCTCATATTTAGAAAGGCTGTGTGCTGCTAGCCTTTCATTTACTGTCTAGTCCCCTGCTGGACCTGTCAGGGAGGATCATTCCGAGTCTGGACTCCATCAGAGTTCCACAGACTCAACAGATCATAGTCATGGGGAAAAACCAAAAACTCCTGGAACATCCCCCAGAGGACTGAAAAAGAACTGATTATTTAAAAAACATATTTTCTCCTTCCCACAGGTCAGTAACGAAGTTTGTGATATATACCCATAGATGCATATTTAAGCAAACCATCTCCTGAGTCAGCTGAGATAAAATACGGCTTTGAAAACTAAATTGCTTTTCTGGTTTTTATTTGTTCTCACATGCTTTCCCTCTTTATTTAAAGTCTCTTTTATTTATTTATTTAAAGTCTCTTTTATACCGCGCTATTCAGCATCAGCGCGGTTTACAATAAACAGTGAACATACACATTTCCAATAGTACTTTGTGTTTACATATGAACAGGATAATCAACTTGGCTAACAGGGTAACTATGTACAACCATAAAATATACAATATATACAATTTGTAGGCTGATCATGTGTTTGTGTGGTTTTAGACAGTAGTGATTTGGGTGGATTCGGCAAATGGTGCTGAGTTTCTATTAGGTTCAGGGTAATGTATGAGGAAGAGGTAGTGTTTCACGGCCTTCCTGAATTGGAATATGTCTGGGATTGATCTAATGTTGTGAGGGAGGTTATTCCAGATCACTGGTGCATAAAGATTGAAAGTCCTGCTGGATGTTGACTTGGAGCATTTAGTTATAGATCTTGGGACTATCAAGGTGTTTTGAGCTACTGACCTTCTGTCTCTGTTGTGGGGTGTCATCTGGATTAGCTCAGTTAGTGAAGTTGACGAGAGACCTTTGGTGGCTTTAAAGGTGAGCAGCAAGGTCTTGAATGTAATTCTACCTTGAATCGGGAGCCAGTGGAGTTGTTTCATTATAGGTGTGACATGGTCTTTCCTGGATGCTCCGTGCAGTACTCTTGCTGCGGTGTTCATTGCCATTTGCAGTGGGTTTAGGGTGGTTTGGGGGAGACCTTGAAGTATTGCATTTGCATAATCGAAATGCGGGATAATTAGTGCTTGATAGATAGTCCTGAAATCATCTGGCTCCAGCAGAGATCTTAGGTATCTAAGGGATCTAATTTTATGATATACTGCCCTTACAGTGTTACTTATATGAGCTTGCATATTTAGGTTCTGGTCTAGTGTGATGCCGAGGTATCTGATCGCGGATTTGGTCTGGAGGTCTGCTTCCTTCACTTTCAGTACTGTTGGGGCAGTGAAGTTACGGTTTCTTGTAATGAACATCACCTCCGTCTTCTTGTGTTGAATCCGGAGGTTTTGGGATTGTAGCCAATTGGATATTTCGTTATGCAGCATGTTATTGGTTCGAGGTCTGGGTTATCTGTTGCAAAAGGCGTGTATAATAGCACATCATCTGCGTATATCATGCAGTTAATGTTGAAAGACCGGATCAGGTTGCAGAGAGGTTGCATGTATATATTGAATAGTAAGGCGGAGAGGGAGGATCCTTGTGGGAACCTTGGATTTGGTGGAATGGTTCTGATGATGTGTTTCTGGATCTCACCTGCTGCCATCTGTCCGAGAGGTAGGACCTGCACCACTCGAGTGCTTTACCGGAGATTCCTTTTTCTTTGAGGCGTTCTAGGAGGCGTTCATGGCTAACGGAATCAAATGCTGCCGCGATGTCAAGGAAGACAAGGATAAAGCCTTGGCGGGTATTGTCGATGCCTGATATTATGTTGCTGAAGAGTGTGGTGAGAAGGGTCTCGACCCCGTGAGATTCTCTAAATCCATGCTGGCATGGATCCAGTGGTGCATTGGAATCAATGTGATCTTGTATCTTCCCTCCTCCATCTAAAAAAATACCCTGCAATTCGTTACATCACAGACTCTCATATTGCTGTAAAAAACAGAGCCGCTCTGTGGAAAACCTGAAAAGCCGTGGGACAGAAAGACCAGAGCCCTGCAAAACAACTGCATGCGTTTGGGCTTCCACCGGCCAGGAGCATCTCGGCTACATTTTCTGTTTCTCACTGAAGCAATAAACGCAACACCGGGATAGGAACGTGTAGCCTCTGAAACTAAAGGTTGTTTCCTGCATGGTAGTATCACTGTGAGAATTTATATCTTCTCTCTAGATTAGAATCTGATTTTAAAATAAACTTCACAAAGCAGCATTTATGCACAGAATATGGAGTACGTGACTATTCAGGCAAAGTGTAATTGGATTGGTTAAGAGACATTGTACAATTGTAATGATTGCAAAAACTATCTAAGTTAAATCTAACATGAATAAGAGTTTATGCAGACTTAAAATCTCTAAAAAGATTCTCTCTTTGTTATAACTATGAAATGCGGTCATTGGGCGTGCAGAAGAACAATACAACTCAATACAGATTGTAACAGACTATGAAATTTCCATACCACTGTGAGTGCCAAGAATCATAAAACAAAAGTATCCCTTCCCTCACTGCCTTTGCAAATTCTTATCCAAGGACATCTTTCAAGTGTGTGTGGCTTTTCTGAAACCTTGATTTGTTTCCCGCTGTCGCATATTCAAGGCTTTTTAACATCTTCATAAATGATCTGGAAATGGGAATAACTAATCAGGTGATCCAATTTGCAGATGACATAAAAATATTCAAAGTTATTAAAACACAAGAGGATTGTGAAAAATTGCAAGAGGACCTTGATAAATTGGAAGACTGGATGTCCAAATGGCAGATGTAATTTAATGTGGACAGGTGTAAAGTTATGCACTTAGGGAAGAACAACCCAAACTATGAACATAAGAACATAAGATATGCCATACTGGGTCAGACCAAGGTCCATCAAGCCCAGTATTCTGTTTCCAACAGTGGCCAATCTAGGTCATATGTACCTAGCAGTTTCCCCAAGAGACACAAGTTCCACAATGCTTGTACTGGGTCAAGCATTGATATCTTCGGTCACTTCTTAATAATGGTTTATGGTTACACGATGCAAGATTCCATATTACGAACCACCACCCAGGAAAAAGGATTTAGGCGTTATCGTGGATAATACGTTGAAACCCTCTGCCCAATGTGCAGCAGCGGCCAAAAAAGCAAATAGAATGCTAGGAATCATAAGGAAAGGAATGGCGAATAAACCAACGGATATTATAATGCTTCTGTATCATTCCATGATGCAACCGCACCTTGAATATTGTGTGCAATTCTGTTCGCCATATCTGAAAAAGGATATATCAGAATTAGAAAAAGACTAGAGAAGAGCCACCAAAATGGTAAAGGGGATGGAAGGATACCCCTATGAGGAGAGGCTTAAAAGATTAAGGCTCTTCAACTTGTAAAAGAGACTGCTGAGGGGAGATATGATAGAGGTCTATAAATTAATCAATGGAATGGAATAACGTAGCTCGGTTGTTTACTCTTTCAAAAAGTAGAAAGACTAGGGGACACTCAATCGATAATGTAGCCTATTAGGACTAAAAGAGAAAATATTTGTTTCCATTCAACGAGTAATCAAACTCTGGAATTCATTACTGGAGGATGTAGTAAAAGCGGGGTTTGGACAAGTTCCTGGAGGAAAAGTCCATAAACCATTATTAAAGAGGACCAGGGAAATCCACTGCTTACCCTGAGATAAGCAATGTGGAATCTGTGTACCTTTTTGGGAACCTGCCAGGTACTTGTAACCTGGATTGACCACTGTTGGAAACAGAATACTGGGTTTGATGGATCTTAGTATGACCCAGTATGGCATTTTGTATGTTCTTAATTCTCACATGCCATCTTCTATACTCATCGCCTGCTGAGGACACTCCTTGCAAGAGGAGCATCTATGGCTAGAAATGCCAAGTCTCCCTCCAGGAGAACGCTGCTACCTTGCACAGTTTCTGCTGTCTTTGCAGTTAATGCGTGATAGAATTCCGTGAGCTTGGTAGCAATCTGCTGGTGAAACCAGGATGCAAACAGCACCAGTCTTTTTCTAGCAAGGACAGTAGGATTCTTTGTTTGAATCTGTGTGTTACTTCATAGTCCTGCTAGAAATATTCCATTGTATTTTTATTCTTCTGTATTGCCCTTTTCCACTAACAGAATACGATGCCTTTAGAAGCAAGGGTAGAAGGAAGAGGGAACTTTAGAAGTGGATAAAATCAGTTTGTTTTCTTGGCAATCAGTGATCAGTCAAACTCTTTAGGTCTTGTTTAGCCCTCAATCTTCCATCTGATTCGGCTCCTATAGGTACTAATGTTACTATTGGCAGCAGCTGGAAGGGTGGACCTGGAGGGGCTGAGTACTGTTGCTTCCTTGATCTCTTGTGTAGAAACGTTGCAAGGGTGTCATAAAAAAAAGTGTGGCCTGTGATATTTGTTTTTGTGTTGCAAAGTGTAGCTACAAAGTAAACTGAAACATAAAAAATGATATCAGATAAAGACCATACGGCCTCTCCAGTCTGCCCTTTCATATCAACTAGCTGATTTTTCTGTGAGTTTTGCAAGATATGGCAAATTCGAAACTGAATGATAATTATTGTGGTTTGTAGAGGTTAATGTTTTGTTCTTTAGAATCAGACGTGCAATGGCTTGTTTCCAAGGAGCTGGAACCTCACCTGTAGAAAGACTGGAATTTATAATAGGGCAAAATGGTCAAAGATTCAAAGAAGGTACCAGAATCCATGAGGATGGCATAGGGTCGACGGGACATGTTGTCCAATGTGAATATACAATAGTTGTATTTAAAGCTAGTGAAGTTACTTCTTTAAAGTTTGCCCAGGTGTGACAAGGGATGGAATCTATGATAGAAGCTGTTGAAAGGAATGCCGTATGGTATTCACTTTATCCAAAAAGTATTCTGCGAGGACATCTGGTGAAGGACCAATCTAAGGTGGTGTTATAGATGAAGGATTCAAGGAAGTTATTTGGGAGACTATCGAGTATAATTTTTTCGGACAATTTGCAGCATTCTTAGTGAGCTGAGAAGAATAGTTTCTCTTGACATTGTCTAAGTCGCGTTGATAAAAGGTGGCATGCTCTTTAAATAAAGTGAGATTTAAAGCTGTTTTGTGATGACTCCAGCAAAATTCAGCTTTATGGATATGTTGCTTTGCCATCATGATACCAAGACTGATGATATCAAGTTTGCCGCATGATTGATGTAGGGACCTTTATAGCCAACAGGGTCGCTGAAAGGTTGCTTTTCCAAAGATCAACTCTTTCTGACAGGGAATAAGATTCAAAGTTGCCTGGGAATAGAAATCTGTGCAGAGAAACAGCATCATAGCCCTTCGAGGAATATGGCTCTGTTTCCTCGGGATCATTATGGGTTTTCGAGAGGGATTGCAGAAATTATGATTGTAGGAGGTGGCTACAGCAAAAGAAATAACCAAGGGAAAAACTGTGAGCAGAACTGTGTGGAATAATGTAAAAGGTTTTACTGAAATCTTAGTGTACCACATCTAGCATTTTCTCTGTCGAACTCTCTAGTCACCCAGTCAAAGAAATTAATTAGATTTGTCTAAGAAGACCTGCCTTTAGTAAAACAATGCTGCCTTGAATACTGCAATCCATTGGATTCCAGAAATCTCAATATATTCTGTTTAACAGCGTTTCCATTAATCTACTCACCACATCCTTATTTCTGCTTTTGTGTAGAGGGACCTCAGACACTCTTCTCTAGTCCTCTGGGACAACTCTTGATTCTAAAGGTCAGATAGTGGCATGGCTAGAGCTACCCTAAATTCCTTCAATACTCTTTGATGTATCCCATCTGACTTTATTGCTTTGTCCACATAATTTAGCTAGCTCCTTGAGAACACAATCTGCTGAAAATCATTCGAGATCCATTTCACTTTTGTTTCTATTTGTGGGTGTGTTCTGAAGTCCTGCTCCTGGCCCTTCAATTGTGAACATAGAACAGAAATATTTGTTAAGGAATTTTGCTTTATCCTCATTGGCTTCTACATATTCCTCCTCTTCAGTCTGACATTACCACTTTTGCACTTCCTCCTCTTCTAACATATCTGAAAAATGTTTTGTTCCTCCATTTTACTGGCTATATATTCTTCCATTTGTATCTTTCCCTTCCTGACTACTTTCTTAGCTTCTCTTAGCTTTTCCAAAAATTGATGCTGGTTTTCCTCTTTCTGTGATTTCTTGTGTTTTATGAAGGCCACCATCTTTTATATCACCTTTTAAGCTGCTACTTTTGACGATAGTGATCTCCTTCACCCTTTACATATATTTACTTTCCTAACAGAAAGGTTTGTGGCCCTTAAGCTATCCCCTTTCAGTTTTGCCCACTGTTTTTCTACATCCCCTAGTTGTTCCCATTCTGCTAATGACTCCTTGAGTAATTGTCCCATCTTGATAAAGTTTACCTAAAGTCTAGAACCCTCACTTTTGAATGGACTATATCAGCCCTTGTCCTAATACTGAACCACATTATCCATTGATCACTGGATGTGAGATGATCACCCACTATAACAGCAGAAACACTCTCTCCATTCATAAGCACCAGGTTCAGTATGGCCCCCTCACGTGTGTGTTCTGTTACCAGTTGCCAGAATAGTTCTCCTTGTAGAGGATCTAGGATCTTCTTAATTCTAGATGACAGTTAGGATGCCCTAATCAACATCCAGCATATTGAAATCACCTATTAGTAGCATTCTCCTTTCATAGCAATACTGCGTATGTTTTCAATGAAATCTGTGTCCACTTCTGCCTGTGAAGGAGGTCTGTGTATCACACCAATGCAAGTGATTCTTCATTCCTCCTTTCCTCATAAGCCCTGAAATTCTGTAGCTTTAATATTATTTTTTGCAAATAGTGCCACGCCTCCTCCCTTTCCTTCCTATCTTGATCTTCCTGAAGTAATTATACTGGGATATAATTTAATACCAGTCATGGTTCTCTGTAAATCATGTCTCATTGATTGCCACAAAATCCAAGTTAGCCTCTTCCATTAAAGCCTCAAGATCCATAATCTTTTTCCCCATACTACAGGCATTAATGCATGCTGCTTTCCAGATGTTTCCCGTTTTCTCATTTCTACAGAGGTATTTAATGTTGTACTTACCTTAGGGGGCTTTCTTCACCCATCTTACCTGGGCTTTTTCTTTACCCATCCCCAATGAATGTCATTTAAAGTTCTCTTCAGTAGGTTAGCCAGTCTGTTGCTGAAGACACTTTGACACTTCTTGGATAGGTCAGCACCATTTTTGCTCAGCAGTCCTTAGAAAATCATCCCATTGTCCAAGAAACCAAAATGGCGACATCATCCACACAACCATGTATTCACCTCTAGACTGTGAGCTTCTCTGCCTCAGCCTTTACCCTCAACAGGGACAATTGAAAAAGATACCACCTGCACACCTCTCTACTTTATCTTCTCTCAGAGCCAGGAAATCACTCTTGATATGTTCAGAGGGATACCTAGCAGTATCATTTGTGCCAACATGGATGAGCAACATCGGATAATAGTCAGTAGGCTTGATGAGTCTCGGCAGACTCATTGTAACTTCCCAGAGTTTGGCACCTGGCAGACAGCACACTTCCTGGGGCATCAAGTGTGGTCAACAGATGAACGCTTCAGTAACCCTCAGAAGAGAGTCACCAACCACTACTACCCTTCACTTCCATGTAATATCCTGTTTCCATGGGTTATTAAAAATTCTTCCCTCTAGTTTTCAGGGGAGGGGGTGTCTTTTTTTCAGCAGAGCTTAGTTTACATGATGCACTTCAAACAAAACTTACATGAAAATCTATGATCGTATTTAAAATTCAAAATTGATTGTACAGCTAGTTGAAAGGGGAGATACTTTCATATTTGTCCCATGGGGGAGACACTATAAAGCTCCTGAACGAATGATGATTCCGTTCTGCTTATACCTCACTCATTGCCTCCTTTTGTCAGACTTATCCATATCACTTTAGCCAAACATTGTTCTCTTTTTCTATCCAGACATATTTAAGCAAAGCAAATTTATTGCCATGCTAGTGCACTAGAAATAAAGGTCAACAAAACGTTTTATTGCCCGGTCAAAATAGTACGACCTACAACTTGTTTCTACACCTTTGTTTCTACGTACTCTCAGACCTGTGCATTCTGGGACTCCATGTCCTGCTGTTCAAATTCAGAAAGGAGGAATAATTTTTATTTCTGTTTTCAGATTTAAAATTCTCACTTTTTCCATCCCAAAGGCTCCTTTTCTTTGGTGCAAGTAACGTTTATTTTACATTTGTGCATTATTGTTCTCGTTAGTCCGTTTTAAAACTGCAGATTTAACTTAGACTTTAACTGCTAGCAGATGTGAGAAAGCTTGAAAGAAACACAGTAGCATTTCTGAATTCAAGAAGTATATCAGCTACTTGAATCTGAATGAGACCCAAAAAATAACCAGCGAGGGGAGTGCAGAAGGTTTGGTTAGCAAATGGAAGTACAAACCGGAGAACACGTCGAGGATTCACCACAACTTAGAAAGGCGCTCGATCACTATTCCATCAAAGGCTGGACTTCTTTGCACTCAGCTAAGATCTTCTGGCCAACAGCAGGAAGCACATTTTCGACCCAGTTGCACATGGTAGATACAGGTGAGTTTGTTATGATGACCAGCTCTCCTCAGACTGACCATTTAGACCTGCTGTGGTAAAATACCTAAAGAAACCACCATGTTGGAGGAAGCACCTTCATTTTTCCCCTCATGGTTTATCCTGTTATTTTGTTCATTGATATACCGGCATCCTTGAGTGCCAGGCAGCTGAAATGTTATAAAGAGGCTATGTTGGAAGAATAACTAAAAACACAAGAACTTAAGAATTGCCACACTGGGTCAGACCAAAAGCCCATTAAGCCCAGTATCCTGTTTCCAAAAGTAGCCAATCCAGGTCACATGTACCTGGCAGGATCCCAAAAATTAGACAAATTCTGTGCTTTTTATCCCCAGGGATAGGCAGTGGTCTCCCCCTGGTCTACCTTAATAGCAGATTATTGACCTTTTCTCCAGGAACTTGTCCAAACCTTTTATAAATCCAGCCATGCTAACTTCTTTTACCACATCCTCCAGAAACGAGTTTCAAAGCTTAGCTATGCATTCTGAATAAGTATTTTCTCCTATTTGTTTTAAATGTACTACTATGTAACTTCATTGCATTCCCCCTAGTCTTTGTACTCTTTGAAAGAGCAAATGTTTGATTCACGTTGACCTGTTCCACTCCACTCAGCCTTCTCTTCTCCAAGCTGAAGAGCCGTAACCTCGTTAGCCTTTCTTCACAAAAGAATTGTTCCCTCCCCTTTATCATTTCTATTGTTGTTCTCCGTACTTTTTCTAGTTTTATTATATCTTTTTGAGGTGCGGAGACCAGAAATGCACACAATACTAAAGACGTAGTTGCACCATGGTGCAATACAGAGGCGTTGTAATAGCCTTTGTTTTATTCTCCATTCCCTTCCTAATAATTCCTGACATTCTGTTTGCTTTTATGGCCTCTGCTGGATACCGGGCAGAAGATTTCATCGTATCGTCTACGACGATGCCTAGATCCTTTTGCTGGATGGTGACTCCTAATGTGGAACCTAGCATTGTGTAGTTATAATTTGGGTTGTTCTTATCCGCATTAAATTTCATCTGCTTTTTAGATGTCCAGTCTCCCAGTGTTCTCTTGCAGTTTCTCACAATCCACATGCAATTTAACAATTTGGAAGACTTTGGTGTCATCTGCAAATTTAATGACTTCCCTCATTGTTCCCATTTCCACATCATTTATAAATATGTTGAAAAGCACCAGTCCCAGTACATTAGAATTAAGTGGGAAAAGGAAGCATCCGGCACACTGTTAGGGCCAAATCATCATGTTTCCCTTAGGAGAAACAGAAGAGTTACCCAGAAAGGGAATATGGCTGAGAGCCCACTGCAGTTAACTCTTCCTACCCACCTACTTTCCAAAACCACATCCCAGTCGTCTTGTGTTTTGTAGATTCCACTGATTAGAATTCCATAGTTGTAAAAGAAAAACAAAACCCCTAGGAATAAACCACTGGTTATGTGGCCCGATAATTTGTTAAAAAGAGAACTAAAGTTATAAATTGCACTTTGGGTTTGTGCTCTCCCGCCAGTGACCCAGAGAAGGGAGCAGAGCTTTAGAAAGCCAGCCACGAATGTACAAATTTGTCCAATGAAAAGTTCTCAACTAACATCTTGTTTGTTCTGTGTAGTCAATTGAATTCACATGGCTGCTGTAAGCTGCACAACTACACTGTGATTTTTCTTTAAAACTCTGTAATCCTTTCACTACAAACTTTTGTTTCTTGTATTCTGAACTGGATGCTTCTTTGAGAAATGTTTGGCAGCGTGGGGTGGGATGCAATGTGTGTGGAGGCTGCCTTGGCCATCAGGAAAGTTTTTCTTTTTAGCAAAATAAAGTAAATGCCTGTTAAATGTCACAGAAGTTACAGCGGAAGTTCAGCTTGCCGGGAGCATACAGCACCCCACACACCTACCCTATTACTGAATCTTTCCAAAGTGCACAGTACAGTGTTCATGTTAAAATGCGCTCGTTTCGGCCTTCTTAGGCTTGGCTTGGCTTGGCTTGCGCCCACCTCTGCAATGGTTTGTTACAAGAGATATTTGTGCACTTAGCTGAGCCAAATCACTCTATAAGTGCAATCTGATGTCTGCTTTTGTTAAAAGTCAAAGCCTTCTTTAGCAAGGAAAACTTTTGGAATTCCTCCACAGCCGTACACCATTGAGCTTTGAACTGTCATCACCTGATGGCTTCCTGTAGCAGTTAGACTAATCGCTGAACCTGGCACAGTGACACTTTTGTCTTCTGATGTCTAATGGGAGTCGGAAAGCTTTAAACATGCTAATTGTTCTAACTCTAGACATCTGGTTCTCAGTGTTTACCTGTCCACGGATACAGTTCAGCCTTAATGATGATCCCATGGATTTTCACTTAAACGTAAAGGTCAGGTAATGTCATCAAGGGCTTCCTATGTTTGTGATCTGAAATTAGAAGCAAGACATACAGAGAATCATTTTCATAGGATTTAGCCCGGTAAATAAAGAGTTACCTGTCTAGATGTCCCTGTTAGGAGATTGTCTCTCTCATAGCAGCTTTCACCACCTGCATGCTTTTAGCCAAATTAAAAGGAGACATTCTGGGGAACTGCAGTAATTTTAGATAGGGAAATAAACAATGCACGCACTTTTATGTTTTCAAAAGTACACACACTATTTTACCCCTGATCCTCCACCAACAGACTAACAGGTGGAGATGTATGCAGACCTGATGGAAGATTTTAAGTCCCCGAGGGGTTTCCCTTGGAAAATTAATGTCAAGGTACACAGAATTAGTGGAATACTCTATATTGCACCCATATGTTCAGGCTCGCCACCTGTTCAGTTTTGTGCTCCAGATATAATTTGGCCTGATCTTCTTCCTTTTTATGTATTTATAAAATGTAATATTCTGCTCTTGGCTATAAAGCCCTGAAGTGAATCACAATGAAAAGGTTATTTAACAGGTAAGCATTTAAGATAATACAACTTAACCAGGTATTTAGAATCACTTCTATTAATTCAATTGAAACATTTCTCAAAGAGCTACACCTTAACCAACTTCAAAAGGATCGATGCCGACTTCTACTACTACAACTTATCATTTCTGTAGCACTGCTAAGTATATGCAGCACTGTATACAGACACATAAGAGACCGTCCCTGCTCCACAGAGCTTATCTATTCAAGACAGACAAAGAGGGGACTAAAGTAATTATAAAATGTAATGTGTGTAGAACGAGGTATGACAAAAAAGAAATGAGACCGTCCCATAAATGTTTTATTACAAAATCTACAGAGAAATTACACATTGTTCCCTTCAAAGTAATCCCTCCCCCAGAGATGATGCACTTCTGCATTCGCTTCTGCCACATACGGAAGCACTTGGTAAAGTCCTCCTCCGTGAGGTCCCTCAGCTCCCTCATCACAGTGGCCTTGATCTCTTCTACAGAGGCAAAATGAGTTCCTTTGAGCACAGTCTTCAGCCTGCGGAAGAGCCAGAAGTCACACGGCGCGAGATCTGAGGAATAAGGAGGGTGGTCAAGAGCTGTGATCTGTTTGTTGGCCAAGAACTGCCTCACACTGGGCACAATGTGTGCGGGTGCATTGTCGTAGTGGAGCAGCCATGACTTGTCTCTCCACAGAGCCCGCCTGCTGCACCGAACCCGATCATGGAGGCGATTGAGGACCTGCTGGTAGAAGTGCTTGGTTGACTGTCTGACCCTCAGGCACAAACTCATGATGGACCACTCCCTTCTGGTCGAAGAATGTGATCAGCATGACCTTGATCTGGACATGCATTCCTTCTTGGGTCTGGGTGACAGTCTTCCAATGCAGACTCTGTCTCTTGCTTTCAAGGTCATACTGGAAGACCCAAGTCTCGTCTCCTGTGATGACTCGGCCAACAAACTCTGGATCTCCTCCAATCTTCTCTAGCAAGTTTTGACAAACATTGACCCGGTGCTCCTTCTGGTTGTCTAATAAAAGCTTGGGCATCATCTTGGCGCACACCTTCCACATCCCCAGCTCCTGTACCAAAATGGTCCACACTGACTCTCTTCAGGCTGAGCTCTTCAACTATCATCCACACCGTCAATCTGCGATCACGCCACACCAGCTGATTCACTCTATCAATGATCTCAGCCGTCTTTGTCGTGGAAGGCTGTCCTGACTTGGGGTCATCCTCCACCTCCTCGCGGTCACTCTTGAAGTGTTTCTGCCACTCAAAGACTCACAGCCGTGACATTGTATCTTCTCCATAAGCCTTTTGGAGAAGTTGGAGACACTCAGTTGGGCCCTTCTCCAACTTAACCAGAAATTTCAAGTTGATTCTTTGCTCCATATTTCTGCCACCTCCAGTTGTGTGACAAAGCAATAGAGCAGTGTGCTACAAAAGAACCTGAAAAAGAAAAACAGAGTGAGAGAGATGAAAAATATTATAGCAGAATAGTGGTGAGATGTTGCACAATACAGTGACAAGCGGTTAGCCAATTGGCATTGAGTCATGGGCGTGGCTGCCACAGTCTCATTTCTTTTTTGTCACACTTCCTATTCTAATTTATTGACTAGACATTTCAGTACTTCAAGTGTACTGTGACGCTGCAGGGTGGGTTCCAAGGCAACTGAAGCAGTCGGAGCACTGTTCTGGGTCCCACAGGCTCAATTCCAAGTTGGGCTTTTCAGGCAAACACCTACAAGTGTTCCTCTCAGATCCATAGCAAAGCCCAGCAGACAGTTCTGTTATGCCAGCTCCAACAGCCTGGGTTTCCCTCAGCCCCAGGGCTAGGCATGGCCTCTCCTCAAAGTAAAATAGTTCAGAACAGAAATGCACACAAAGTCACAAGTAGCCGAATCAAATCATCCAGGTTCAAACCCAGAGTCTTTCTCAGAACAAAACAATGTTGCTCAGCTGCACAGTAAAGAGCTATGTAACTGCCCCTCCCTTCCACCCTTCAGGTTCACTATAAACTGGCTGAACCTGCCCCAAGGCTAGAGCTTCCACAGTACCTCCATGGGTTCCTGGTACTTATATGCTTGCGTTTCCATAGCTTCTTCCACCTTGGGGTATCTGCCTTCTTCCCCTGGAAACACCATGAGATTTTCTAGGGCCTGGTGCCTGACCCAATGACCTCTCCCCTCTCCCACCTCTCCTTGGTTCTAAGGTGTAATTTCTGGTGAGCCAGCAAAACTGATCCAGCTCTGGTCCTGGGACGGATCAGTGGTTTGGCCCTGTTCTCTCTTAGCAGGAGTTGTGGAAGGAGGCACTCCCCTTCTAAGGGCCAGGCTGGGTTTTTCCTGCACTTGCTGTTTTTGGGCTGTCTATGGGGCTGCAAGGGAGCCTGCACTATTCCAAAAATACCCTTCTCCTGACTCTAGTGGCTGCCCACCACACCCTCCCCCCCTTAAGCAATTGTGACACCATGGAGGATGGCCTACGTCCTCCGAGGGGTCAGCAGTCTGGGAGAGCACATCTGCATTACCCTGTAGTTTTCCAGCCCTATGCTCTACCTGGAAACTATAGCTCTGTAAGGCCAAATACCATCTCATAAGTCGAGTGTTGTTATTTTTCATTTGGTTTAGCCACTTCAAGGGGGCATGATAAGTCATCAGCATAAATGTCCGGCCCATCAAATAGTTTTTTAAGGCCTCTATGGCCCATTTGATTTTATTTTTTACTTTTATTTAACAGATTTATATACCGCTTTATCCTAAAATCAAAGCAGATTACACATCAAGCAAATCAGGTGTCAGGGTGCTTGTGTGTGGGCATGCAGTGATATGTGTAGGCGTGTGTGTGTGAGAGGTTTGAGGTTGATTGCGTGGTGATCTATATACATTGTGAGTTGTGTACATGAAGTATTTACATTTTTACATTGGATTGCTTGGTGGGCTATATGCAGTGTGAGCTGTGTTTAGGAAATATGTACATTTTTACATTTTGATGGGCTGAGAGAGAGTTCTGTTAGACAGTTCATGTTATGTCATTGTAGTGTTCAATGAATAGGGTGGTTTTAAGTAGCCAGGCATTCCTTCTCCGTAGTTGCGAAGTTCTTTTCTGGGGGTGTTAACTTCCTGCTTATGTATAGAATAGGGTGTTCCTCCCCCTCTTGTTCTTGGGACAAAACCACTCCTAAGCCTACTTCTGACGCATCCATTTGCAGTATAAAAGGCTTAGTGAAATCCACCCCACTCAAAATGGGTTATTTACACAGACTATTCCACAGGTTGCCGAAGGCGACCTCCTCACAATTGGACCTCCGCAGCTTTTCTTTAACGTGTTCATGAGGAGGCCGGATTCCTCGGCAAACCTCAGGATAAAATAGCGGTAGTATCCTACCAAAACCAAGAAACTCCTCATCTGTTTCTTTGTCATCAGTTGGGGGAACCCACAGATACTTTGAATCTTATTCAGCAAGGGTTTTATACTCCCCAGTATTTAGGTGAACTAAATACTGTACCTCGCGCTTGGCAAACACACTCATGCGGGTTTAAGGTGAGTCCTGCCTTGTGGACCTATTCTAGGACAGCCCATACTCTCGGGATATGTGTTTTCCAATCAGGGCTAAAGATGATGACATCATCCTTATAAGAGGCCACATATTCCTGATGGCATCTGAATATTTGGTCAAGAAGCCTTTGACAAGCGGCCAAATGGCATTTGGTGAAATTGATACAGGCCTATAGGGGTGCTAAAAGCTATTTTGGGTTAGGAGTCTCCAGCAAGAGGGATTTGCCAGTAGCCCTTGGTAAGATCTAAGATAGTTAAATACTGCGCTTGCCCTAATTTATCCAGGAGTTCGTACACCCGAGGCATAGGATATGCGTCGTAAGTGGAAAGGGCATTTACCTGGCGGAAGTCAATGCAAAAGCACTGAGTTCTGTCGGGTTTTGGCACTAGTACAGTTGGACTGGCTCAAGGACTTAGGGATTCTTCCACTACCCCAGACATTTTCATTTCCCTCGCCTGCTTGATAACTTATTGTCTTTTGCCTCTGGTAGTCTATAGGGGCATTGCCTTACAATTGTTCCAGGGGCAGTATGTCATCTAACAACTCTGCCAGCTCAATCTTCTGAATGGGGCCTAGGTCCTCTCCAATAAGGGGTTCCTCCCTTTTGTAGAAGCACTGACTTGGGAGCCTAAGTCCTCCACCTCTGCCGCTTCCACTGTGGCAGCCAGAACTTGTCAGTCTGGCCATGGCTTCAGCACATTAATATGATAGGTTTGTTTCCTACCTCTATTGCTTACTAGTTCATAAGTATATATCCTGAGCTGTCGATGTATGGTCAGGGGTCCCTTCCACTTGGACATAAACCTATGTGGGTTATTAGAGGTCAGCACCAGGACTTTGTCCCCCTTCTCTAAACTTCTGGGCTGAGTACTGTGGACGTAGTACCCTTTTTGTCTCTGTTGGCTTCATAGTAAATTTTCCTGAGCATATTTTGTGATCCTTTTTAACCTCCCCTTGAGGTTCTTCAGGAAGGCAGGCACAGTCTGGGGATCCCTTTCTGGCTGCACCTATTGTTCCTTTAATATATCAAGGATTCCGCTAGGGGGACGTCCATATAGCAATTTGGTCTGAATAACCTCCCAGCAGGCATAGAGGGCAAAGAGCAACAAGTGGCCTCATTCTGAGTGATCGCTCTCTAACTCTCTCCTTAACATAGTTTTCAGGGTCTTATTGAACCACTCTACCAATCCATTTGAGGATGGTAGGTGGAGGTTTTCAAATGCACTCTGTCAAAAGCCTCCCATACCTGCTTGAGGTGACTAGGCATGAAATTGGTACCACGATCAGTCAAGACTTCTCTCTGGAAGCCAATTTCACAGAAGAGCTTAATGAGTTCACTAGCTATGACTTTAGTTAACGTAGTCCGCAAGAGGACTGCCCATGGAAATCGGGTAGCGTGGTCCATGATGACTATTATGTATACAAAACCTCAAGGGGTTTTGGTGAGAGGTTCCACGATGTCCATGGCCAGCCTGGTTATGGGCTCCTTAATGATGGGTGACGGCTGGAGGGGCACTGGGGTAGGGTAAGAGGAGGACACTCATTGGTATTGAGGGCAGGAGGAACAATACCAGGCTAGCTCCTTATAAACCCCCGGCCAATAGAACCTCTGCAATATTTGTTGCAAGGTGCCGTGAACTCCCTTATGCCCTGACAAGGAGTGATCATGGGCCACTTGTAGGACCACTTGTAGGACCACTAGTTGCCTTTTCCTCCCTTGCCTGATGGAGTCTGAGCTCTTCCTGTACAGGACGCGCTGTTCCAGAACAAACCCAGGAAGACCGGCCTGAAGGGGAACCTGAGCTTGCTTGTATGCCACCACTGAAGGCCAGATCGGCCTTTTGCTCATGCAAGAAGGAAGGGACTGACTTCATGAGCTCCTCTGGTGCCCATGGCATCTCCTACTCAGCCCTAGCATACATACATTCTCAAGCTCTGTCCACTCGTTCCTTCCTGCAGTTAGATTTGTCTTTTCTCTTTTTACCTGGAGCAGCTATCACATCTCTGCTAAAAAGTAACAGTTGAAAGGGAGTATCCTTCTCCTCTCCTTGGGGCCTGTATTTCCTGGAACTTTGGGAACGTGTAGAAACTAACCCTTCCATCCCTTTTAAACAGCGTGTAAAGGAAGGCCAATCCCGCTGTAACACTAGGGGATGGGGTAACTTGGAGAGCACCACCAGAGGGAGTATCTTTCTAAAACCAGGAGCCTGAATGTGCAGATCATATACAGGATAGGAGATAGAGCTCCCATGAACACTTTGAATCCTCACAACCCTTTATACCTATCCCCTTATGACCAGTGCTTCTGGGAGACCATGCTCTGTTCTGCCCCCGGATCGACTAGGGCCTTGGTAGGGACTCCCTCAATAGAAACTTCTAGGAAAAACTCTTTCCCCAGTCCTGGTCTTAAGCTTCCCACCCAGCCGGGCCTTGCAGTCTCTCTTCAAATATCCCCTTTTCCCATTTGGAAGCATTTGTAATCTTCCATTTGTCGCTCCTGCATAGGGGTTTTTTTTTTCTTTTTCCACTTTTCCCTCCTGGAGCCCTTTACCAAAACTGCATGGTGGTTTCCCTGGTGGAGGGGTTCTAGAGGAAATCCCCGGGCAGACGGAGCAAGCTGTGCCTCAGAATACAGCCCAGCAGCCCGGGTAGCTTCCTCTGTAGTTCGGCAACCCGGCTTTACTTCCCCCAGGACTTCAAAGAGAAACTGCTCTAGTACTATATCCTCCATTATGAGGGTGGTTAAACTACCCTCAGGCTCTAGCTATTTGGTTGCTAGGACCCGGGGCCTTTCCTCTTTTGTCAGCATGGTGTTTCAAAAGGCTGTTCTATAAGAGTACTTTGTCATGCCATACCTCTCTTTTATCACTGCTTTAATGGCTGCATAGTCCGTGGCCAGCATGGGGGTTAAGGTTCTATATGCGGCCAAGGCTTCACCAGTCAAAGAGACAGCCAGTCTGACAGTCCATTGTTCCTGTGGCCAACCCATGGCAAAGGCCACCCTTTCAAAAGTCCCCAAAAAGTCATCTATATCATCTGTATCAGTGAGTTTTCCAAAAGAAAAGGGCTCATATGATTGTAGTCCTACCGGGATAACAAGGGCACCGGCAGAGTCCTGCACCATGGATGATTCGCTTTCCTTCCTTCCAGTTGCAGCCATGAAGTACCCCTGCAGCAGGTCCAGAAGGGGATGTTGTTTTTCCTACATGGCCTCCAAGGCAGTTTTCTGGGCCCTCAGGGTTTCCTGTTGCTGCTTCTGAAATTGTGCGGCCATCCATTGAAAAACTTCTTTAGGATCCATCGAGAGGTGTCCTGCAACAAAACACAAAATAAAAAGAAACCAAGTGTGGTCCCCTAGGCCGCTGCCTGAGCCCTTGCCCCATGGGGCCCTTTTGCCTCTATTCCGGTGGTTTCACCTCCTCTGCCTATCCTGGCTAACAGCAAAGCCCACCCCAAGTACCCTTACTGGGTGTGGCCGCTAGAAATAGCATGGGATGAGGAGTTGGAGTCTGGGTTCCAAGCATCGTGATTCCTTAGCCAGATGCCTGGCCAATGTACCACTGTGACACCATGGGGCAGGTTCCAAGGCAACTGAAGCAGTCGTAGCACTATCCTGGGTCCCACAGGCTCAATTCCAGATTGGGCTTTTCAGGCAAGCACTCACAAGTGCTCCTCTCAGGTCCATAGCAGAGTCCAGCAGACAGTTCCTTTATGCCAGCTCCAACAGCCTGGGCTTTCCTCAGCCCCAGGGCTGGGCCTGGCTTCTCCTCAAAGTTAAATAGTTCAGAACAGAATTGCACACAAAGCCACAAGTAGCTGAATCAAATCATCCAGGTTCAAACCCAGAGTCTTTCTCAGAACAAAAACAATGTTGCTCAGCTGCACAGTAAAGAGCTATATAGCTGCCCCTCCCTTCCACCCTTCAGGTTCACTATAAACTGGCTGAACCTGCCCCAGGGCTAGAGCTTCCACAGTACCTCCATGGGTTCCTGGTCCTTATTGTCCTCATATGCTTGAGTGTCCATGGCTTCTTCTACCTCGGGGTATCTGCCTCCCCTTTCCCTAGAAACACCGGGAGTTTTTCTAGGGCCTGACCCAATGGCCCCCACGCCTCTCCCACCTCTCCTTGGTTCTAAGGTCTAATTTCTGGTGAGCCAAAGAAACTGATCCAGCTCCAGGTCCTGGGGTGGATCAGTGTATTGGCCCAGTTCTCTCTTAGGTGGAGTTGTGGAAGGAGGTACCTTCCCTTCCAAGGGCTAGGCCGGGTCCTTCCTACACTTGCTGGTTCGGGGCTGCAAGGGAGCCTGCACTATCCCAAAGATGCCCTTCTGACTCTCTAGTGGCTGATCACCACAGTACATATGTACTTTTAACTACAGAAAAAGTAGATATTCAAACACAAGCAGTGCCGAAAACCCAGTCAGAGTTGTGTAGATGTGAAGCAGCCTTTCTTGGATAATGCACCAAACAAGACTTAGCAGGATTGTGACAATTTTGATTAATTCGAGCAATAATCCTTTTTTTACTGGCACGTCAAAAAGAAAAATATATCTTTGGAGTTCTTTTGTCATCTGTGGGACTGTTTAGGGCAGATGATAATCAGCTGGGAGACCGAGTCCAGATACCGGCATGCCTCTGCTCTGATAGTCGTGCATCCTTTAATAGCATTTCAAGTTATTAAAGTCTGTATGAGAGACTTTTTTGAGAAGTTGTTTGACTGTGGGAAAACTACTTAATACCACTGTCCCTTAGAGAGAATTGTCTTTTCAGTTATCCTGGAAGGATACAGATGTCTAGTTTTGTTCTAATTCTTTTCATGTTGTTAGGCAAATTGCATTGCAGTTCCTTATTGACGTCTTTCTGTTCCAAGCCACTAAATAGCACAAAGGTTGTAGCTTTGGTTTCACTTTCAAAACTTTAAACATGTTTCTTAGATTATATCTGAGAGCTAATGTATTGCCTCATTTAGAAATTTATCTGACAAATCTGTTCTGTTCTGTTCTTGAGCGTGATATTCCCCGAAATGTACGGAAAGAGCTTTGACCTGAAATGCCAATCGTAGCAAAAATATATCTTGTGCTGCTGTACTGATTCAGAGCCAAGCAGGTGTTAACACTGGGTGTAGCACGCAAGAGGACATAAATCAATGGCATTTAAACTAAAGGTGGTCTTGGGACCACACTAATAAAATAAAAAATAAAAAAAACCCTTCTCGGAGCAGTTTCTCCAAATGGGTTAGTTTTGCGCATACCAATGACAGTCATGAACCTCACTTCTAAACTAGAGTATGTAGAGTAAGTCTCTCAAATTTACAGCTAATGCTCGGGGTAGTACTTGCATCGTGCCAAAGAGAGCTTCCTTCTGGAGTTTGTAAGATATAACGTGTATGGATAGCTTGTCAAGATGTGCTTTGAAATTCTTCTTTATCAAGCCTGTGGCTCCCAATACGATGGGAAATATTTCTGTATCTTTCTGACACATTTTCTTGGTCTCTGACTGCATTTCTTGGTACTTCAGGATCTTCTCCTGTATAGGGCAGCCAGTGCTTTAGTAGAAGCCCCAAAGCTAGAGTCAGAAGTGATGTGCAGTCTGGCAGTAGAAGGAGCAGACAACAGCAATAAAAAAAGGTTGAAGCCCACTCAGGACCAACCAGGGCTTTGACAGCTGACCACCTTGAACTCAGCAGAAGAGGTGGCAGCTCTAAAAGAGCCCGTTCCCACACAGTCCACAGAAGATGAGGACCCCAAGCACAAATGCCAATCTCTCTGTCCTTCATCAGCATAGCTGAGCTCTGTGCTGGGCAGAGCCTGATTTATTTGCTCACAGCCCATAGGCAATGGGGGGGGGCAGGGGGAGGTAAGGTGCTCCATTCCCCCTCCCCACTGAGCCTACTGCACGGCAACCCCTGCACTAATGGATTAGTAAACATGCCCCTTACAGGATATTGCAATAAAAATAATGCACCAAGCTGGGCCGCTCTTTACCTTAGGAGCAAAAATTATCTTCTGCTCTTTTGCATCTCATGGGAGACATCAGGAAATTTTCTAACCTTGCAGTCTAGGAAACTTTAAGCTTTAAACTTAAAAAAGAGTTTCAGCAACCAGTCTCAGTCAGAGTTTATTGCCAGTAGGAACATTAAAACTGAAGACATGGCCATCATCTCTCCAGTTTACTCTAAGAAATTAGTAATTCAAGGCAATCAAAGAGCTGCTCAAACTCAGTATCTCTAGGAGCAGCAGATGACTTGCATCTGTTCTGTTAGAGACTGTTGTATGTCCTGGATGGCTTTCCATAGAATGTTAAAGTCAACAAGCAGAAGACAACTTGGCTCCCAGTTCTGAGAGGTAAGAGCCATGATGGAAATTACATGACTCACTGTTGCTGACCTCAGATCCCCAGAGTCCAGGTCCACCCCAACTTCCAGCACCACAATGCTCCATTAGGCTTCTTCCATCTGCAACTAATGCTCCAGGCACTGGCTTCAGTGTTTTCGGCACCAAAACTCCCTCCTTTCTTTGGGTTGCGGCGGCGTCTACCAATGCATCATCAGGCAGGGTCAGGCTTCATGACGAGCATGCATTCTCATTAACCAGCTGCGCAGGAGGCACTGGCTCTCCAGGAGATAGGGAAACTCCCCCCAAAAGTGAAGAGGAAAATTGCAGCATTTCACCACCACTTGCCAGCCGGGGACCTAGTAGGGGCAAAATTGAGGTTCTGTGGCTCACAAAGGTGTCCACTGGACTGGATACACACTGGATACATTCTGGTCGCCGTATCTTAAAAAGGATATAGCGATATTAGAAAAGGTTCAGAGAAGAGCCACCAAAATGGTAAAGGGGATGAAAGGATACTCCTATGAAGAAAGGCTAAAACGGTTAGGGCTCTTTAACCTGGAAAAGAGACGGCTGAGGGGAGATATGATAGAAGTCTATAAATTAATGAATGGAGTGGAACGGGTAAACGTAGATTGATTGTTTACCGTTATCAGAATATAGAAAGACTAGGGGACATGCAATGAAGCTACAGGGTAAACTATTTAAGACTAATAAAAGAAAATATTTTTTCACTCACCGTGTAATCAAACTCTGGAATTTGTTACCAGAGGATGTAGTAAAGGCTGTAGCGTAGCTGGGTTTAAAAAAAGGTTTGGACAAGTTCCTGGAGGAAAGGTCCATAAGCCATTATTAAGAAGGGACCCATGATATCAGTGCTTGACTCAATACAAGCATTGTGGAACCTGTGTCTTTTGGGGAAACTGCTAGGTACATATGACCTAGATTGGCCACTGTTGGAAACAGAATACTGGGCTTGATGGACCTTGGTCTGACCCAGTATGGCATATCTTATGTTCTTATGCAATGTGACGGCACTGGGTTTGGGAGGCTTCTTCTGGGACTGACCTTTCTGCTTAATCATAGCTGCACAAAGGGGTCTTCACAGGGCAGCTCTTGGGTACGCCATCTTGGCACAGCCCCTGCTTCCTGAAATTTTGTGAAGAGTGCAACAAAATGTGAAAAGATTTGAAACAAATCTAAACAACCTGCTCAAACTCGTTAATAAACTTGAAATCCGTTCAAGCTTATGTAGATAATTTAAAAATCCAAAAGACTGAGGAACATTAGCTTTTACAGGAAATGTATGCACATTCCATTTTTGGAAGAGTCGCACATCTATGAAGGGTAATATTGTAACAGATCGGATTGTTATTGGAGAATAAATTTAAGTAGGAGCTCTTCTGAAGCCTGCTGGCTAGTCCCATGTTACATTTCTCTCTTTCCCGGTATCAACCAGTACCGGGAAGCTGTGAAAGGTGGTCAGCTTTTATTAGCTTCACTGTACTGTCGACGTATGTTCTTAATCAACGGATTTTTCAATCCTCCTTTCAGTCATTCAGGAAATCATTATTCCAAGTTCTTCCTGCTGGTACCCTGAATGCCAATACTGTAATCCAAGGAAGGAACTTAGTCATTGAACGATCATGAAAAGAGGACACAAGTCTGTTTATATTTCTAATGTGCACAGAGGCGCCCTGTGAACCTTTGGAACATGTATGTACAGAATCATTATGTTCAGAGGGAGTTAAGCTTCTATAATCACCGTGCCAGTAAGTCTTTTTCTGTAAAAGTGGCACCAGGAAGGGATGGGATCTTGCATTTAATAGCTAGTAGCTCTCTGACAGTGCTAAGTCATGTTGTGATTTTCTCCTTATTGACTGTCTCCGGGCTGAGTCTCTCTTCCCTCTGCCTGCTATTAATGCTGAAACAGGATTCCTATTTATGTTCATTTTAGCAGTATAGAAAGGTTTTTGATCTGTTCTCATAGTATGGAAAATACATCTCTCTTGTATCCACAGATATATTTTTGCTATGCAGAAATCATTTTGTCTTCATGCTTTACAACCATGCAGCATTCTGTTCTGTAACATTTTCAAAGCACACACGACTTAAAGGAAGTGTGAAGGAATTGGTGGTACAGTTGCTTCTTTCAGTGTATTTTTTCAAGTAGTGTTACTGTAGGTTCATACAAATATGAAAAGTGATTGAACATAGTAGTATAGTAAATGATAGAAAATGAAAACAAATTGGCCCAGCCAGCTTGCTCAGTTGTGATTCTGGTTAGATGAGCACACAGTCTATAATCAACCTAACACCATCTCCACTCCCATGTCTTTTACCTGAAATTTCAGCCTCTTTCTTACCACTGCTCTATCGGTCCTAACCGTTCCCAGAATACATTAAAGGATGACATAAGTGCATAAAAGAAAACCTTGTTGAGTCAGACCAAGGCCCCCCGAGCCCAGTGTCCTGTCTACAACATTGGCAGTTGAGTCACAAGTCTACAGCAGATCCCAAAAAGCACATCTATTTTTCATAGTTCATTACCATGGGTAATCAATGATATCCATAGTCTACCTAGCTAATAGTTTCTTTATGAATATTTCCTCCAGGAACTTGTCCCAATCTCTTCAGAGCCCCACAATGTTTATTGCCTAACTATGTCCTCTAGCAATAGATTCCACAGCTTAATTGTGCACTGCATGAAAAAATACTTTCTATGATTTCTTTTCAGTCTACTGGACATTAGCTGGATGGTATATCTTGTTTTAATGTTGCTTGAAAGATTAAACAGCCGTTCCCTATTTAAGTGCTCTACTCACTCATCATTTTGTAGAGTAATATCATATCCCCTCTCAGTCATCTCTTTTCCAAGATGAAGAGCCCTAATCTGTTTAGCCTTGCTTTATAGGGAGCCATTTCATCCCCTTTACAATTTTTGTTGCCTTCCTCTGAACCTTTTCTACTTCCGCAATATATCTTTTGTGAGCTGGCTTGACCAGAACTGCATACCAGGAGCTTATACAGAGACTTAATGATATTCACACATTTGTTCGCCATCTCTAACATTCTATTTGATTTTCTTGTAACCACAGGACAATGTACTGAAAGTTCCAACGGATAGGCAGCCAATGAAGTGACTTGAGAAGAGGGGTAATATGAGCATGATGAGGCTGGCGGAAGATGAGCCGTGCAGCAGAGTGTTGAACACATTGAAGGGGAGAGAGATGATTCAGAAGACCAGCAAGGAGTAGGCTACAATAGTCAAGACAGGAGATGACTAAAGAGTGGATAAGTGTCTTAATAGTGTGTTCAGAAAAGAATGGGTGGATATTGTTGATGTTAAAGAGAAAGAAACAGCAGGTCTTAGCTATCAGATGGATGTGTGTGGAGAAGGAGAGAGAGGAGTCAAAGACGACCCCAAGGTTGCAAGCAACGGAAACAGGGAGGATAGAGAGTTATCCACAGAGACTGAGAAAGGAAGAGGAGGTTTTAGGGGGGAAAATAAGAAGGTCAGTTATGGCCATTTTCAAATTCAAGCAGCAGTGAGACATCCAAACAGCAATATCAGAAAGTCAGGCAGAGATCTGGGCCTGAATTGCCAGAGAGATTTCAGGTGTAGAGAGGTAGATCTGTGAGTCATCAGCATAAAAATGGTACTGAAAGCCATAGGAAGAGATGAGTGCACCAAGGGTCTGGGTATATAGAGAGAAAAGGAGTAGACCAAAGATATATCCTTGGGGTACACCAACTGAGAGCAGGATATCCGCCAGAACAAATAATGAAAGAGTGATGGGAAAGATAAGAAGAGAGAACTAGGATAGTACAAAGACCTTAAAACTAAGTGAGGGCAAGATATCAAGGAGAAAGTTGTGGTCAACCATGTCAAAAGCAGTAGAAAGGTCAACAAGGATGAGAAATGAGTAAAGGCCCTTGGATTTTGCCAGGAACAGGTCACTGGAGACTTTGGCAAGAGCCGTTTCAGAAGAGTGTAAAGGATGAAAGTCAGATTGTAAAGGATCCAGGAGGGCTTGAGAAGAGAGAAAGTCGAGGCTACAGCAGTGAACCACATGTTCAGTAGTTTAGAAACGAAGGGGAGGAGGGAGATGGTAGTTAAAAGGACAGGTAGGATCTAGTGAGGGTTTCTTGATGAGAGATGTAACTACAGCATGAAAACTGCAGGGACAGTTGCAATAGAGAGCGATAGGCTGAGAATATGAGAGATGGAAGGGACAACAGTCGAGGAGAGGGGCTTATGAGATGGGTGGGAATAGGATCAGAAGAGCAGGTAGTGAGTTTGGAGGAGGAAAGAAGGTGTGTGGTGTGTGGTTTCCTCCTCAGAGATCATAGAAAAGGAAGAAAGGATAGCAGAAGTAGAGGGGGAAAGTTGAGAATTAAGAAACATAGAAACATGATGACAGAAAAAGAGGGAGAAGGGGAAGTAGCTGACTTCATGGGGAATTGGAGAGTGATCTTGTGGATTTTATCATGAAAATAGTCAGCCAGGATTTGGGCAGAAAGGGAGGGGTCGGAGATGGAGGCACCTTGAGGAGAGAGTTGAGAGTAGTAAAGAGATGGCGAGGGTCAGAGGCAAGAGAGTTAGTCAGATGGACATAATAGTCTTGTTTGGCGAGTGCTATGGCTGACTGGAAAGAGACAAGAATGAATTTAAAGTGTAGAAAGTCCACAAGGGAGAGGAATTTGAGCCAAGCATGCTCAGCTGAACAGGCACAGGAATGTAGATAGCGGATAGTGGAAGATAGCCAGGGCTGGGGTATAGTATTCCTTACAAGACATTGCATGGGCGGAGCAAGAGCATCCAGAGCGGAGGATAGTGCAGTGTTATAGAAAGCTACTGCCTCATCAACAGACTGAGATGACACAGTGAAGGAGAAAGCCAAAGGGTCAATAGCATGAAGATTTCTAAAGAGGTTGGAGGAGGCAGCGGGTGATGAAGAGTGGAGCTTAGCAGGTGATGGTCTGATAAGGGAAGAACTGAGGTACAAAAATTTGAAGGTAAGCACTTAGAGAAGAATAAAAGGTCGTGGCAGTGGCCGTGCTGGTGAGTGGGGGCAGTAGAACAAAGCTGGAGGTCGAAGGAGGAGGTAAGGGAAAGGAGCTTTAAAGCACATAAGGATCAACATGAATGCTAAAATCCCCAAGAATAAGAGTGGGGAAGAGGAATCCAGAAAGAAGGAAAGCCATGAGTCAAAGTCAGTGAGAAAGGTAGAGGTAGGCTTATCAGGAGGTCGATAAATAACAGCTAACCAGAGAGGTAGTGGAGTGAAAAGATGGATGGAGCAGACTTCAAAGGAAGGGAAAAGAGAGGGATATGAATAAGATTTGAGATGTTGCATGAAGATCTCTTCTCAGAGTGCGACAAAAATCTACCATCTCTCTTTGTAGGCTTTTTGAGGCACTGACTACCTTTGCTATGAAGAAATAATTCCTTGCTTTACTCCTGGTCTGCATCTCTGGCTTCAGCATCTAATGCATGGTCCCAGACCTTTTATGCATTGGAAAATGCTTATGTCTTTTATATTATTTATTCCCTCAAGGTATTAACATAGTAACATAGTATATGACGGCAGATAAAGACCAGTATGGTCCATCTAGTCTGCCCAGCAAGGCAGTAAGAGTAGGTGCCCCTGCCGCTCCTTGCAGGTCACCCCTCCCCATGCCTTTGTTTAGGAGTGTACCCACTGCTCCATGTAGGTCACCCCTATTTGATGAGAGATAAGAGAGTTGTTTATTTTGATTTTATTCTATTGCTGTAAAGGGATCCACTGTATCTGTCCCAAGCCACTTTGAATTCCGTCACTGTATTTGCTTCCACCACTTCCATCGGGAGGGCATTTGAAGCATCCACCATCCTATCAGTGAAAAAGTATTTCCTGGCATTACCCCCTTGCAGCTTCATGTTATGCCCTCTAGTTTTACAGCTTCCCCGTTTTTGGAAGAGGTTTGTTTGTTCATTATTTCTCTTTAAGTATTTAAAGGTCTGAATCATATCTCCCCTGTCCCTCCTCTCCTCCAGAGTTTATATATTTATGTCTTTAAGTCTCTTCTCATACGTCTTCTGACGCAGGCTCCAAATCATTTTGGTTGTCTTCCTCTGAACCGTTTCCAGTATTTTTATATCCTTTGCGAGATACGGTCTCCAAAACTGAACACAATATTCCAAGTGAGGCCTCACCAGTGACTTGTACAGTGGCATTAGTACCTCTTCCTTTCTGCTGGTAATTCCTCTTTGTATGCAACCCAGCATCCTTCTGGCTTTTGCCACTGCCTTGTCACACTGTTTTTGTCCCACAGGTAAGGCAAGAAATCACGTAGGTATCGAAAACACAGTCCAAAACGTGATAGTATTGGAAAAACAAATTTATTCAAATTAAAAGACCTGTAGCCAACCTGACACAGGCCGTGTTTCTCAAACCTTTGTCAGGGGTTGATCTGGCAGGTACTAAAACATAAAAGACATACAAATTTAACTTAAAAAACATAGTCAAATAATGTAGCGTGAAAGAGAAAATTATTATATAAATAATGTAATACCCATGCATAAATAAAATCATCACATAAATATAATAAATAATTAAAAAACATACAATGTACAGCAAATAAGAAGGGTAAAATTGTGAATAACACACATATATTAAAAAAACAGATTAAAAACATATTTGGTTAGTTTATTCAGTGGTTTATCCTGTTTTGAGTTTTAGAGCCCCTGGTTTAAATATACCATAGATCCTTTTATTTATTTATTTATTTATATTTTTTTAGATATGCAGATAGAATACTAAGATTTAGTATTCACTGTGTGCTTTTATGGAGAAGGTGGTAGTTGATATTATATTCTTTGTTGAGAGTTAGGAGTCACCAATCTACATACGCCATTTTTTTATCCAACACATCCTTTGTGTCAATATAAGAGATTCTTTATCTCTCGTATTTTTTCAAAGTTAATTTGTCCTTCTAGTGTGGTGTCTCTTCACTGCATTCGTTTTTCATTTAGTTTTTTCGCTCCTGCTGCTTTCTTTTTATGCTCCATTGTTTAACTAGTAGATATATATTTTACTTTTTTACTTATTTATTTGTTGGATATTTATTTTAGCCACAACATTACAATTTCCTGTAAAGGCCATAAGTTGCTGGATCTTCATTGCCACACACAAAGGTATTTATTGTTGTTATGCAATGTATTTGGCTTTTCATCCTTGTTTTAATTGGTTTCTATTTAGGTTTTTATTTATCATTATTTGTAGTATATGGTTTACGAAATATGTTTTTAATCTGTTTTTTTATATATGTGTGTTATTCACAATTTTACCCTTCTTATTTGCTGTACCTTGTATGTTTTTTAATTATTTATTATATTTACGTGATGATTTTATTTGTGCATGGGTATTACATTATTTATATAATAATCTGCTCTTTCACGCTACATTATTTGACTACGTTTTTTTATGTTTTAGTACCTGCCAGATCAACCCCTGACAAAGGTTTGCGAAACACGGCCTGTGTCAGGTTGGCTATAGGTCTTTTAATTTGAATAAATTTGTTTTTCCACTACTATCACGTTTTGGACTATGTTTTTGTCACACTGTTTTGCCACCTTGAGATCCTCGGAAACAATCACTCTGAGGTCCTTCTCCTGGTCCGTGCACACCAACCTCTTGCCCCCTATCGCATACAATTCTCTTGGGTTTCTGCTTCCCAAGTGCATGACACTGTACTACTTCACATTAAATCTTAACTGCCAAGCATTAGACCATTCTTCCAGCTTTTTTAGATCTCTCCTCATGTTATCCACTCCCTCCAGGGAGTCCACTCTGTTGCAAATTTTCGTGTCATCTGCAAAAAGACAGACTTTTCCATTCAGTCCTTCAGCAATATCACTCACAAATACATTGAACAGTACCGGTCCCAGGACTGAACCATGGGGCACACCACTAATCACCTCCCTTCCATCCGAGTGAGTTCCATTTACCATCACTTTTTGTTATCTGTCAGTCAACCAATTTCTGATCCAGTTCACCACCTTGGGACCCATCCCCAAGCTGTTATTGATAAGCCTCCTATAAGGAACAGTATCAAAGGCTTTGCTGAAATCTAGGTAGATCACATCCATCGCATGCCCTTGATCTAGTTCTCTGGTCACCCAGTCAAAGAAGTCAATCAGATTTGTTTGGCAAGATCATCCTTTGGTAAAACCATGTTGATTCAGATCATGCAACATATTGGTTTTGAGAAAGTCTACTATTTGCTCTTTCAGGAGTGCCTCCATTACTTTTCCCACCACTGAGGTAAGGCTTACCGGCCTGTAGTTTGTCACTTCTTCCCTATTACCACGTTTGTAAAGAGGTACCACATCAGCCCTTCTCCATTCCTGTGGAACTTCTCCTGTCTCCAAGGATTTATTAAAAACATCCTTTAACGACCCTGGAAGAATCTGAGCTCTTTCACTATCCTGGGATGTATCTCATCCGGTCCCATTGCCTTGTCCACTTTCAGTTTTTGCAAGCTGTTCTAACACATCATCATAGTTAGAACAGAAGTATTTGTTTAGCATTTGCACTTTTTCGATGTCACTCTCCACAGATCTGTTCACAGCACTTTTGAGTCCTGCAGTTCCACCTCTGATTTTCCTCCTCTCCTGAATATACCTGAAAAAAGTTTTCTTGCCACACTTCACATCTTTAGCCATATTTTCTTCTGCGTTGGATTTTGTTATCCTTATTTCTCTTTTTGCCTCTTTTAGCTTTATCCTGTATTCTTTTTAGTGTTCCTCTGTTTGTTAACTTATGAATTTTGTGAAAGCTATGTTTTTTGCCTTTATTTGTGCAGCCACTTCTTTGGAGAACCAAATAGGTTTCCTTTTCCTCTTGCTTTTATTTACTTTCCTTACATATATATATCAGTTGCCCCTTTAGTTTAGCCCATTGCAATTCCACTTCTCTTATCCCCTCCCACCCTACCAACTCCTCCTTCAGGCATTTGGCCATCTTTCTGAAGTCAGTGTTTTTGATGTCTAGGACTTTGAGCTTGCTGTGAGGGGACTCCGCCTTGGCTTTAATCTCATACCACACTGTGTGATGGTCACTGCTGCTCACATGGGCACCCACTTGGATATTCTACACGCTATTTCCGTTGGTGAGTACTAAATCCAGCATCGAGCTTTCCCTGGTCAGTTCCATCACCATTTGTCTAAGTAATGCATCTTGGAAGGCATCCACAATTTTTTTATTTCTTTCCAGATTTGCAGAAGGAATATTCCAATCCACATCGGTAGATTAAAGTCACCCAATATGATCACTTCCCCCTTCATGGATATCTTTGCAGTATTAACAATCAATTCTCTATCCATTTCTTCGGTTTGAGTTGGAGGCCTGTAGACTACACCAGCATGGATGACAGTGCCATCTCCTCTTTCCAAGACAATCCAGAGCGCTTCTTCTTTTCCCCACATCCCCTGCATTTCAGCAGCTTTGATATTGCTTTTGACATACAGGGCTACTCCTCCTCCTTTTCTACCCTCACTATCTTTTCTAAATAGATTATAGCCAGCTATGTCTATATCCAGTTCATGCGACTTGTTAAACCACGTATCTCCAGGAACAAGCAGGAATGAGTCTTCACATATGGGTACGTCGGTACCGACGGAGCCTGCGCGGGAACGCTCCCCAGCGTCCAATCAGAAAGCTTTTGGGAGCATCCCACAGCGCCTGCGTGCTGCCTTCCCGCCTTTCCAACTGTCTCTCCTCAGTTGTTCTTTTTCCACGGAGCCAGCAGGTCCTGTTCCTGTCACCGCAGAAGAATTTCCTTATTTTTTTCTTTATTTCTTTTCTGTCGCGTCTGCCTTCCTCGACGCTATACCGGTACCGCCGGTTCTTATTCTTTTCCTAAAAAAAAAAAAAAGAAAAGACCTTCTATTTTTTCTTCAGGTGTACTTCAGTTTTGGGCCTTAGGCCCAAAGCCTTTTTCCTCAAATATGAAAAAACCTGCCTCAGGTTTTAAGAAGTGCACAAAATGTGGCGGTACTATATCCGTCACTGACACCCATGACTGGTGTCTCAAATGTTTAGGCCCTGACCATTCCATCAAAGATTGTATGTCCTGTTCCATGATGTCTAAGAGAGGTCGACAGAACCGAGCTGCCAAGCTCAGTACCCTGTTTCCCTCTGATGCAGCTTCGGTGGCATCAACGTCTTCCAGGGCTGCTTCTTCCTCACATGGATCTCAGGTAACTAAACATAAATCCAGCCGGTTCTCGAAGGGCAAATCTCCTTCTAAGCATCGAGATGCCTCTGGCCTTGCCCTCGAGGATTCTGCACCGGCAAAATTACCCCGGCGGGAGGCTTCGGCTTCTAAAGCATCATCGGGGTTCCAGGACGATCTAGATGGCGTGGCCTCAACCGATCTCCTGGTGCCATGCTCTGGGGTACCGGTGGCCTCCACCGGTACCGACTTCCAGGCATTGGCAGCGTCCATGGATCAGAGGATTCTGTCCATCGAACGCAGTCTGGCGGCTTTCCTTGTGGCATCAACGCCCGTGGTACCGCATCAGACTACTCCGCAGGTACCGGCTCCGGTATCGCCATCGGTTCCGATCCCGGTACCGGTGGCATCGACATCGGCATTGGTGTCAGCCATGCCGGTACCCTGCCCTCTGCAGCCTTCTGGTACCAATACCCTGGTACCGATGATTCCCGATACTGACCCCGGTCGGTACGGGTATCGGGCTTTGCAAGAGCATCCCGACAGACGATACTTCGATTCCTCTGATGACTCTGAGGATTCTGAACAGTCTGTCGATGCAGCGATGCTTCTTCCACAGGAGGAGTCCTCTCCTAAACGAAGGATGTCTCCTCCAGAGGACTTGTCTTTTCAAGACTTTATCAGAGAGGTGGCTCGGGGTCTCTCTTACAGTAGCCCCAGAGTCAGAGCCTAGAGCTAAGGAGTTAGATATTCTACAATATCCTAAAACTCCTAAAGAGGCAGCTACCTTGCCTATTCATGAGATTCTGTATGATCTCATGTTAAGGATGTGGGAAGCACCTCTAACCACCTCTCCTCATTCTCGCAGGTTGGACACCATGTATCGTGTCCTTCCTTGTCCTGGTTTCCATAAGACTCAGCTTCCTCACCACTCTATTGTGGTTGAGTCTGCAATGAAAAAGATTAGAAGTGCCAAGAGACATGCCTCTAATCCTCCAGGACGTGAATGTAGAACCCTGGATGCTTTTGGTAGAAGAATCTTCCAAGCTTCCATGCTTGCTGCAAGAATTAATTCTTATAGTCTCTACATGGGCATGTTCTTAAAAGAGGTCACTGACCATTTGCAGACTTTAAGTCCTTTTATGTCTGACAATAAAAGGCAAGAATTTCTCTCTGTGCTCAAACATGCCCAGGATATCTCCAAATTCTCCAACCGTGCAGCTTTCGATTCCTTTGAATGCGTAAGCAGAGCCTCAGCTATAGCTATAGCAGCACGTAGGGTTGCTTGGCTTCAAGCATCTGATTTGGAGACCTGGGTCCAAGATGAATTGGGAAATATCCCTTGTACAGGTGAAAATCTGTTTGGCTTTTGCTTGCCAATCTTTACCAATCAGATGGATGCTGAAAATTCTGCTTTGGATAGACTATCCAAATCTACAGCTGCTCCTGCTAAGAAAAGGTTGTTCAAGAAAACACCTTTTTCAAAGAAGGGAAGATCCTATCCTGCTTATAGTCGGAGAGCATCTTCTGCAGCTCCGTTCCCTTCCAAACGTCAGCAATCCTCCAAACAGACCAAGGCGAAAGCTGCGAGGTCTGCTCCAGCCCAGCAGTCTCAGCCACCTCAGGGCCTTTGACGTTCTGCTAGAGAACTTAGACTTCCTGGCTCTAGAAGGACCAGAGCCCTCCACCATTCCAGGAAGGCTATGTCACTTTGCTCCCAGATGGGAACAAATCACAGCAGAGCAGTGGACACTCTCCATCATAAGAGAGGGGTACAAACTTCATTTCTCCAGCTTGCCCCCTCTCACAAGAGTGCACCAGTTCAATTCTCCAACCTCCCTCCTCAGCCTATTAGAGCAGGAGGTTGCCACTCTTCTAGCCCAAGGGGCAGTAGAGGAAGTGCCTTCTCAACAACAGGGCACAGGGTTCTACTCCCCCTATTTTCTTATCCCAAAGAAAACAGGGGGCTTCAGACCCATTTTAGATCTCAGAGAATTGAACAGATTCCTAGTCAAAGAAAAATTCAAGATGGTTTCTCTGGGAACTCTGCTGCCATACCTTCAGAGTCAGGATTGGCTTTGTTCTCTAGATCTCAAGGATGCGTACACTCATGTTCTCATCCATCCAACTCACAGAAGGTTCCTTCGGTTCCTTTTCCAGGAGAAGCACTATCAATACAGAGTGCTCCCCTTTGGCCTGGCCTCTGCACCAAGGGTGTTCACAAAATGCATGGCAGTGGTTGCTGCTTTTCTGTGTACCCTGAGAATATTTGTCTTCCCCTACCTGGACGACTGGCTCATTCGAGCTCCCACTCAATCAGAGGCCAGGACTGCTCTAACCTGCACAGTGCGTATCCTTCAATATTTAGGGCTGGTAATAAACATCCCAAAATCCAATTTGATCCCTACTCAGTCCCTGGAGTTTATAGGGGCATTGCTGGATACCACAAAGGCAAGGGCCTTTCTTCCCCAGGCCCGTTGCCTTCGCTTGATGCAGTTAACTTCTCAAGCAGAATTGAAACCCCTACTCACTGCTCGAGAGATGCTACAGTTACTAGGCCACATGGCTTTCACCGTTCATGTGGTACCATCACATGAGAGCAGCTCAGTGGACTTTATCCACACAATGGACCCAGGCATTAGGCTGCCTGTCAGACAAAATAGCAAACACAAGTTGCCTCATTTTGTCCCTCCAGTGGTGGAAGTCCCCTCAGAACCTCTTGCTGGGGTGTCCTTTTCAACAGCCTCTACCCCAGGCAACTCTTACAAGAGATGCTTCTCCAATGGACTGGGGAGCTCATCTTCAGGACCTCTCCACCCAGGGCATCTGGTCCCCACAGGAGACTTGTCTCCACATCAATCTCTTGGAACTCAGAGCAATCTTCCTTGCTCTATGAGTTTTCCACACCCTGCTCAGCCACAAGACAGCCCTTGTCCACACGGACAATCAGGTAGCCATGTTCTACATAAACAAGCAGGTAGGAACTGGCTCTCGGTCGCTTTGCAATGAAGCTCTGTGACTGTGGGCCCTCGCCAGAGAGCATCACATTCATCTTCGGGCAGTCTATCTTCCAGGGGTTCAAAACTCTTGGGCGGACAGACTCGGTCGAGTTCTGCTTCCACACGAGTGGTCCCTACATATGGCCCAGGTCTCCAAACATTTTTCAAATTTGGGGAACCCCGGACATAGACCTCTTTGCAAGTCCGTGGAATGCTAAACTTCCCCGGTTCTGTTCCAGAACTCCGGCTCAGGGGGCTCAGGCAAGGGATGCTTTCCTCCTTCACTGGGGTCAAGACTTCCTGTATGCCTTTCCATCCATCCCCCTAATTCCCAAAACCCTATTCAAGCTTCAGAGAGACAGAGGCCACATGATTCTCATAGCTCCACATTGGCCACGGCAAGTGTGGTACCCTCTGCTTCTACATCTCTCTCAAGCTCCCTCCCTAGAGTTAGGGTCTGCTGCAGACCTCCTCTCTCAGGAGGACGGAAGGTTGTCGCATCCCAATCCCCAGTCTCTGCATCTCAGGGCTTGGTTGCTGAAGGCTTAGATCTCCAGGATCTTCCTCTTTCTCAGCAAGTGAAAGATGTTCTTCAAGCTTCCAGAAAACCTTCCACTAGACGCTCTTAAGCCTTCAAGTGGAAAAGGTTTACCATCTGGTGTTCTGAAAAGGGTCTTAACCCCCGTGCCATACCTCTGGAATTGTTGCTGGAGTATCTCCTGCATCTGTCTAATGCAGGCCTTAAGACAAATTCAGTAAGAGTCCATCTGAGTGCTATTGCAGCTTCACTCAGGCCTCTAAATGGACAACCTGTTTCCTCTCATCCCCTTGTAGCAAGATTCATGAGAGGCCTACTTTTAACAAAGCCTCCCACCACCAGTGGCATGGGACTTAAATTTGGTTCTTGGTCAGCTTATGAAACTGCCTTTTGAACCTTTAGCTACTACCTCCTTGAAATACCTTTCTTGGAAGGTTATCTTTCTCATTGCAATCACATCAGCACGCCGCATTAGTGAATTGCAAGCACTAGTAGCTAATCCACCTTATACAAGGTTCCATCATGACAAGGTGGTCCTTAGGACTAATCCACATTTTATGCCTAAGGTGGTCTCGCCTTTTCACCTCAACCAAGAAGTCTACCTACCTGTCTTTTTTCCAGGACCTCATGCATCACCTGCAGAGAGGAATCTTCATACCCTGGACTGTAAAAGAGCTCTGGCCTTTTACTTACAGAGGACACTGCAACATAGAAAGTCTTCCCAACTCTTTGTTGCTTTTGATCCTTCTCATTTGGGACACCCAGTCTCCAAGAGAACTCTTTCCAACTGGATTGCCCAATGTATTTCTTTCGCCTATCAGAGCAAGAACATTTCTCTGGAGGGGCATGTCACAGCTCACAATGTGAGAACCATGGCAGCCTCAATGGCTCATCTGAACTCTGTGTCTATCGACGACATCTGTCGAGCAGCAACTTGGGCCTCAGTTCATACCTTCATAGCCCATTACTGCTTAGACAAGGACTCCCGCCAGGATGCCTTGTTTGGTCAGGCTGTTCTCAAACACCTGTTCCATACTTAATCAACTCCTACCCACCATCCCTCATGAGATGCCAGAGATCCAGGTGGGGAAGTGCAGCCCTGTCCCAGGGACACACAACTTCTGGACGCTCTCCCTGGCATCAAAAGCTAGGGAGTCCCCATATGTGAAGACTCATTCCTGCTTGTTCCTGGAGATAGCACAGTTACTTACCTGTAACAGGTGATCTCTGGGAACAGCAGGAATAAGTCTTCACAACCCACCCACGTCCCCTAGGAGTTCTCTCTCTCTCTTCCTTTCCCTCTCTCTCCCTCTTTGTCTCAGCTATAAAACTCAACTGAGGAGAGACAGTTGGAAAGGTGGGAAGGCAGCACGCAGGCGCTGTGGGATGCTCCCAAAAGCTTTCTGATTGGACGCTGGGGAGCGTTCCCGCGCAGGCTCCGTCAGTACCGATGTACCCATATGTGAAGACTTATTCCTGCTGTTCCCAGAGATCACCTGTTACAGGTAAGTAACTGTGCTTTCTATAATGGCCACAATGTACAAGTCCATTTCCACCTTTAGGGCTTCCAGGTCAGGAACCTTGTTGGCTAGATTTCGAGCATTTGTGCTCATTGCTTTCCAGCATTTGCTGACTGTATTGCCTGTATTTTACATTGATTTTGTTCTACACACCTCTTCCCACTTGCCATTGATGTGTGGTTTAATAGTGTGGCTGTTTCCAATGTTATTATGTTTTTGCTGGGAGTGACGTCTTAAACCTATTCTTCTCCATCTATCACCCTCTTTCCCTAGTTTAAATGTCTGTCCACATAATGCCTGAGTTTTGCACTTAGGATCCTTTTCCCTGCAGCAGAGAGATGTAGTCCATCAACACAGTATAGCCTCTTGTTGTTCCATCTATTTCCCCAGTCACCTATATATCTAAATCCTTCTTGTTTGCACCAGGTTTGTAGCCATGTATTAAAGTTGATTATGCAATGCAGCCTTTCTGCCCCCTTACCAAGTAAAGGTAGAACTTCTGAGAATGCTATAGTGTTAGTAAAGGGTTTGAGTTTCTCTCCTAGAAACTGGAAGTCCTTCTGAACTGTAGAGACACTGTTTCTAGCCAGGTCATTTGTACCCAAGTGGACGACAACATCAATTTTGGAGTGCTCACTTTCTGCACTAATTATGGCAGCAATTTGCTTTGTATTCCTGCTGGCAGAAGAGCCTGGGAGGCATTTAACTAACTTCTCCCCTTTGAACTGTGTTCCCAAGTTGGCGCCTCTGATGATAGAATCCCCAAGCAGTAGTAGTTTTCTCTTTTGTGTCGGTTTCTTTATATACAGGGCATTATCAGTAGATTGGGCATTAACTTTCTCATTTAAGGGCACTTCAGTTTCCACTGATTGGGCACTTGAATTTCCCAAGGTAGAGAAGGTGTTATGCAGGGATATCTCTTGATAGCAAGGGTGTCTCCTTGTTACAGGTCGCAACCTACCAGAGCCCACTGTGGTCCCTTTCTTCCTGGGTTGCTTTTGTGGGAGTGGTGGTGGATTTTTTCCCCATTTGTATTCTAGATGAGGTGTGTTTCATTGCAGCTAATTCTTCCCTTAATAGAATCAATTCTTTATGCATGGCAGATAACTTGAGACATATAGGGCACGCGCTTAGGCTCCAAATGATTCTTCTTAGAATGTAGGCACCCCAACTATTGCATTGAACTGAAGGTCTTTGTTCCTGCTCTTTTCCATTAAATGCATATTTAGGTCACTGAAGATGCGTTTGGAGGAAGAACTTGGAAATGGAGAGAAGAGATTGAAAATGATATAGGATAGAGGTAGATTTTGAAAAGATCAGGCCAGAGAAAAATAGAATAAGGTTATTAGCAATTACCTGACTATAGTATGGTAAACTGAGGCACCAGAAAGTCAAAACAGAATCATGGTCTACGCTACAGAGCAAGCCAGTGTAAGTGATGTACCATAGGAAGATAAAACACCATGTTCAAGGTCACACAAAGAGAACCATATGAGGCGGTGCATTACGGGGAGGTAACTCAACAGCTTTATGGCTTGACATGGTAAAGGAGGGGTTATGGGTATGAACTCAGTTGATCTTATATGCTTATCTACAGAGATTTTGGTATGCTAAGAAGTGTCCTGAATAAGGAGAGATATTTTGTAAACTGTCTCACTCTGTTGCAGGTGCTGGGATTTATACTTAGCAATGTGGAAGTGTCAAGAGAAATAGCTGAGCAGATTAGATGATGTTTTTATGCCGTTATTTACTGTGTTCTATGTTTTATCAAGTAGAAGAAAGCATACTGTGACCTAGCACTTACTCAGTATGTAATGTGAAACTCCCCTCACCCTCTTCTGCAACGTGTTGGAAAGCATTCGCAGAGCCATAGCTCTACAGCCTTTGCACACTTGTTTATCCTGTAGTGTGAATAATTGTGGCAGTGAATTTAAGAGTAACATCAATGGCCCAAATTCCTGTCTAGTAGGACACTGTTATGTGTACAGAGAAGCAGAACAATTGCAACTTTGCTGTGTTATAAATGAGGATTTAGCAGACTGCCAGGCATGACAAACAATTTCAGAAAACCTGCCCTCACAGCATGAGCATAGCGTGAGAGGCTACATTTATTTATTGCACCAAGCTGGTGCTGCCAGACGTCAGACATACCGATACTCTATCTGTAAAACAAAATGTAAATCTATTTTGGCCTGATTTATTGGATTAATAAAGCCTCAGCAAGGTCCTGCAGGAACAGAGGGGAACAATCTTTTTTTCTTGTCTTTGAATAAATTTAGAAAGGATCCTAAATGATGGAATAAAATTTAAAAAAAACAAGTGTACCTTCATTTATGTTTCTTGCCCTGGGAAGTGAACCTGGGTGTCCTGTATCCCCGTGGTTGATTTATCTTTTCTAGTGGTGGGAAAGGAGATGGGAGAATCATTGGAATTTTTTAATGTATGGAGGCAAGTGGGATAGGATTGTAAAACTGGAACGCGCCCCCAGTCCCCGCTTTTCATCCACCAGCTTCAGCAGAGAATATGTGAAAGGAAAAAAAAAGCTGCAAGGACTGAATCCTTCCTTATGGATTTAGATAAAGACCGAGGAGAGGACGGAAGGAAAGTGCCTCTGCTGCTATTTTCTGAGACAGGGAGGGGCTGGCTATTTTGGGACATGGGATTAATTTGAATATGTAAATTTGTGTCCTGCACAGAGAAGGTCACAAGAAGAGAAATTTTGGCTAATGCAGCCCTAGGCATTGTCAGTGCTGGTGCCACACTGTTCCCAGACCTCCGAATTCTTCCCTCCCACACGCTTCTGCCCACCCCAAGCTCCACTCCAATGACAATCTTCTCTGATTGCAGTGAGTGCAGGGGCCTGGCAAGCCTGCACTCCTATCAGAAGGGATGTGAGTGTCTCTGCTGCACTCCTATCAGAAGGGATGTGAGTGTCTCTGCTGCACTCCTATCAGAAGGGATGGGATCTCTGGGTGAGCGTCTCTGCTGCACTCCTATCAGAAGGGATGGGATCTCTGGGTGAGCGTCTCTGCTGCACTCCTATCAGAAGGGATGGGATCTCTGGGTGAGCGTCTCTGCTGCTCCTATCAGAAGGGATGGGATCTCTGGGTGAGCGTCTCTGCTGCACTCCTATCAGAAGGGATGGGATCTCTGGGTAAGCGTCTCTGCTGCACTCCTATCGGATGGGATCTCTGGGTGAGCGTCTCTGCTGCACTCCTATCAGAAGGGATGGGATCTCTGGGTAAGCGTCTCTGCTGCACTCCTATCAGAAGGGATGGGATCTCTGGGTGAGCGTCTCTGCTGCACTCCTATCGGAAGGGATGGGATCTCTGGGTGAGCATCTCTGCTGCACTCCTATCGGAAGGGATGGGATCTCTGGGTGAGCATCTCTGCTGCACTCCTATCGGAAGGGATGGGATCTCTGGGTGAGCGTCTCTGCTGCACTCCTATCGGAAGGGATGGGATCTCTGGGTGAGCGTCTCTGCTGCACTCCTATCAGAAGGGATGGGATCTCTGGGTGAGCGTCTCTGCTGCACTCCTATCAGAAGGGATGGGATCTCTGGGTGAGCGTCTCTGCTGCACTCCTATCAGAAGGGATGGGATCTCTGGGTGAGCGTCTCTGCTGCACTCCTATCAGAAGGGATGGGATCTCTGGGTGAGCGTCTCTGCTGCACTCCTATCAGAAGGATGCGATCTCTGGGTAAGCGTCTCTGCTGCACTCCTATCAGAAGGGATGGGATCTCTGGGTGAGCGTCTCTGCTGCTCCTATCAGAAGGGATGGGATCTCTGGATGAGCGTCTCTGCTGCACTCCTTTCAGAAGGGATGGGATCTCTGGATGAGCGTCTCTGCTGCACTCCTATCAGAAGGGATGGGATCTCTGGGTGAGCGTCTCTGCTGCTCCTATCAGAAGGGATGGGATCTCTGGGTGAGCGTCTCTGTTGCACTCCTATCGGAAGGGATGGGATCTCTGGGTGAGCGTCTCTGCTGCACTCCTATCGGAAGGGATGGGATCTCTGGGTGAGCGTCTCTGCTGCACTCCTATCCTTGAGCGTCTCTGCTGCACTCCTATCAGAAGGGATGGGATCTCTGGGTGAGCGTCTCTGCTGCACTCCTATCAGAAGGGATGGGATCTCTGGGTGAGCGTCTCTGCTGCACTCCTATCAGAAGGGATGGGATCTCTGGGTAAGCGTCTCTGCTGCATTCCTATCAGAAGGGATGGGATCTCTGGGTAAGCGTCTCTGCTGCACTCCTATCAGAAGGGATGGGATCTCTGGGTGAGCGTCTCTGCTGCACTCCTATCAGAAGGGATGGGATCTCTGGGTGAGCGTCTCTGCTGCGCTCCTATCAGAAGGGATGTGAGCGTCTCTGCTGCACTCCTATCAGAAGGGATGGGATCTCTGGGTAAGCGTCTCTGCTGCACTCCTATCAGAAGGGATGGGATCTCTGGGTGAGCGTCTCTGCTGCACTCCTATCAGAAGGGATGGGATCTCTGGGTGAGCGTCTCTGCTGCACTCCTATCAGAAGGGATGGGATCTCTGGGTGAGCGTCTCTGCTGCACTCCTATCAGAAGGGATGGGATCTCTGGGTGAGCGTCTCTGCTGCACTCCTATCAGAAGGGATGGGATCTCTGGGTGAGCGTCTCTGCTGCACTCCTATCAGAAGGGATGGGATCTCTGGGTGAGCGTCTCTGCTGCACTCCTATCAGAAGGGATGGGATCTCTGGGTGAGCGTCTCTGCTGCACTCCTATCAGAAGGGATGGGATCTCTGGGTGAGCGTCTCTGCTGCACTCCTATCAGAAGGGATGGGATCTCTGGGTGAGCGTCTCTGCTGCAGTCCTATCAGAATGGATGGGATCTCTGGGATCTCTGTTGCGCTAGAAGGGATGGGATCTCTGGGTGAGCGTCTCTGCTGCAGTCCTATCAGAAGGGATGGGATCTCTGGGTGAGCGTCTCTGCTGCGCTCCTATCAGAAGGGATGGGATCTCTGGGTGAGCATCTCTGCTGCAGTCCCATCAGAAGGGATGGGATCTCTGGGTAAGTGTCTCTGTTGCGCTCCTATCAGAAGGGATGGGATCTCTGGGTGAGCGTCTCTGCTGCACTCCTATCAGAAGGGATGGGATCTCTGGGTGAGCGTCTCTGCTGCAGTCCTATCAGAATGGATGGGATCTCTGGGTAAGTGTCTCTGTTGCACTCCTATCAGAAGGGATGGGATCTCTGGGTGAGCGTCTCTGCTGCACTCCTATCAGAAGGGATGGGATCTCTGGGTGAGCGTCTCTGCTGCGCTCCTATCAGAAGGGATGGGATCTCTGGGTGAGCGTCTCTGCTGCACTCCTATCAGAAGGGATGGGATCTCTGGGTGAGCGTCTCTGCTGCACTCCTATCAGAAGGGATGGGATCTCTGGGTGAGCGTCTCTGCTGCACTCCTATCAGAAGGGATGGGATCTCTGGGTGAGCGTCTCTGCTGCGCTCCTATCAGAAGGGATGGGATCTCTGGGTGAGCGTCTCTGCTGCGCTCCTATCGGAAGGGATGGGATCTCTGGGTGAGCGTCTCTGCTGCGCTCCTATCGGAAGGGATGGGATCTCTGGGTGAGCGTCTCTGCTGCACTCCTATCAGAAGGGATGGGATCTCTGGGTGAGCGTCTCTGCTGCACTCCTATCGGAAGGGATGGGATCTCTGGGTGAGCGTCTCTGCTGCACTCCTATCGGAAGGGATGGGATCTCTGGGTGAGCGTCTCTGCTGCACTCCTATCGGAAGGGATGGGATCTCTGGGTGAGCGTCTCTGCTGCACTCCTATCGGAAGGGATGGGATCTCTGGGTGAGCGTCTCTGCTGCACTCCTATCAGAAGGGATGGGATCTCTGGGTGAGCGTCTCTGCTGCACTCCTATCGGAAGGGATGGGATCTCTGGGTGAGCGTCTCTGCTGCACTCCTATCAGAAGGGATGGGATCTCTGGGTGAGCGTCTCTGCTGCACTCCTATCAGAAGGGATGGGATCTCTGGGTGAGCGTCTCTGCTGCACTCCTATCAGAAGGGATGGGATCTCTGGGTGAGCGTCTCTGCTGCACTCCTATCAGAAGGGATGGGATCTCTGGGTGAGCGTCTCTGCTGCACTCCTATCAGAAGGGATGGGATCTCTGGGTGAGCGTCTCTGCTGCACTCCTATCAGAAGGGATGGGATCTCTGGGTGAGCGTCTCTGCTGCACTCCTATCAGAAGGGATGGGATCTCTGGGTGAGCGTCTCTGCTGCGCTCCTATCAGAAGGGATGGGATCTCTGGGTGAGCGTCTCTGCTGCAGTCCTATCAGAAGGGATGGGATCTCTGGGTAAGTGTCTCTGTTGCGCTCCTATCAGAAGGGATGGGATCTCTGGGTGAGCGTCTCTGCTGCACTCCTATCAGAAGGGATGGGATCTCTGGGTGAGCGTCTCTGCTGCAGTCCTATCAGAAGGGATGGGATCTCTGGGTGAGCGTCTCTGTTGCACTCCTATCAGAAGGGATGGGATCTCTGGGGGAGCGTCTCTGCTGCGCTCCTATCGGAAGGGATGGGATCTCTGGGTGAGCGTCTCTGCTGCTCTCCTATCGGAAGGGATGGGATCTCTGGGTGAGCGTCTCTGCTGCGCTCCTATCGGAAGGGATGGGATCTCTGGGTGAGCGTCTCTGCTGCGCTCCTATCGGAAGGGATGGGATCTCTGGGTGAGCGTCTCTGCTGCACTCCTATCGGAAGGGATGGGATCTCTGGGTAAGCGTCTCTGTTGCACTCCTATCGGAAGGGATGGGATCTCTGGGTGAGCGTCTCTGCTGCACTCCTATCAGAAGGGATGGGATCTCTGGGTGAGCGTCTCTGCTGCACTCCTATCAGAAGGGATGGGATCTCTGGGTGAGCGTCTCTGCTGCACTCCTATCAGAAGGGATGGGATCTCTGGGTGAGCGTCTCTGCTGCACTCCTATCAGAAGGGATGGGATCTCTGGGTAAGCGTCTCTGCTGCACTCCTATCAGAAGGGATGGGATCTCTGGGTGAGTGTCTCTGCTGCAGTCCTATCAGAAGGGATGGGATCTCTGGGTAAGCGTCTCTGTTGCACTCCTATCAGAAGGGATGGGATCTCTGGGTAAGCGTCTCTGCTGCGCTCCTATAAGAAGGGATGGGATCTCTGGGTGAGCGTCTCTGCTGCGCTCCTATCAGAAGGGATGGGATCTCTGGGTGAGCGTCTCTGCTGCGCTCCTATCAGAAGGGATGGGATCTCTGGGTGAGCGTCTCTGCTGCGCTCCTATCAGAAGGGATGGGATCTCTGGGTATGGGATCTCTGGGTAAGCGTCTCTGCTGCGCTCCTATCAGAAGGGATGGGATCTCTGGGTGAGCGTCTCTGTTGCACTCCTATCAGAAGGGATGGGATCTCTGGGTAAGCGTCTCTGCTGCACTCCTATCAGAAGGGATGGGATCTCTGGATAAGAGTCTCTGCTGCTCCTATCAGAAGGGATGGGATCTCTGGGTGAGCGTCTCTGCTGCTCCTATCAGAAGGGATGGGATCTCTGGGTGAGCATCTCTGATGTTAGTGCCTGGATGTCTCACCGCCATCTGAAATTGAACATGGCAAGACTAAGCTCCTTATCTTTCCCCATAAGCTCATATCCCCCCTTTCTCCTTTCTCAATTTCTGTGGATAACACTCTACTCCTCCCTATTTCCTCGGCTCGCAGCCTTGGGGTCATCTCTCCTCCACACACATCCAATAGATAGCTGAAACCTGCCATTTCTTTCTCTACAATATTGGCAAAACTCATCTCTTCCTTTCTGAACACACTACTAAGACCCCTATCCATTCTCTAGTCATCGTCCACCTAGACTATTGCAACTTCCTCTTTGTTGTTCAAAACTAAGCTGCATGGCTAACCTTCTGCTACTTTCACTATGCTCGTGTCACCCCTCTTCACAAGTCACTTCATTGACTCCCCATCCATTTCCACATCCAGTTCAAACTTCTATTAATGACCTATAAGGGCCTTCATTCAGCTGCTCCTCACTACCTTTCCTCTCTCCTCACCTCTACCTACACCCCTCCTTGGGAACTCTGCTGTTCTGGCAGATATCTTCTATCAGCGCCCTTCTCTTCCACTGCCAACTCAAATTTCAGTCTTTTTAACTTGCTGCTCCTTATACCTGGAACAGACTACCTGGGTCTCTATGTCAGGCTCCATCTGTGGCCCTGTTCAAATCCAGGCTAAAAACTCGCTTCTTTGAGACTGCTTGATTTCCCCCAAATGTCCTTGTCACGTCCTATGTCTTTCCTTACCATTCCCCTAGTTATATCCTAGTCCCCAGTTGTGTTGCCTGTCTTGACTAGACTGTAAGCTCTTATGAACAGGGACTATCTCTTACATGTCTCTGTACAGTGCCACTTACGCCTTGTGATGCTATATAGATGATTAGTAGTAGCAGAGATCCTGTTACAGTGGGTAAGTTTAGCCTTCCCACTCACTGCTGTTTAATGGTGGAGCGAAGCCCCTGAGGTCGGAGAGGGCAGGAAGCGCTGCAGTGGTGGGAGAGAGAGGGTTAGGTGTCTGAAGCAAAATTGGCAATGCGGGAGGAAACAGGAGGCAAGAACTCTGCTGCCACTGACACCCCTTTCCGCAGCACTTACCTAAACTCATCAGTGCTACGTTGCGGTTCCTGGCTTGTATGAGCTGCCACTTCGGCCCCTCCCTCTGACGTAGACTTCTGCAGTTATTCCATGGCTTTCTACCAATGATCTTGTTGTCAACCAAAAAAACAAAAACAAAGTACTTTTTGTAACTAATGACACCTCCTTCAGTCCACTCACAACTGACAGTCCGCAACACTGAACTACAAGTTAAACCTGAAGCTCATTGACTCGGCATAAAATTGGATCAGCGACTTCCATTCCAGACACACATTAATAATGTAATTAAAGTCGTTTGCAATAAAATGAGCATAATTACACGCCTTTGCCCATTGATGGAATAAAAATAGCTCCTGACCCAGTACAAACTGTGGATTGCAAAGGAAGAATGTATTTTATTGATCAACTCCAGCCATTGGCCTGACACAGGCCGTGTTTCGATGTGCCTTCCTCAGGGGCTGAAATGGCTGTATGTATTGCTCTATGTTTGAATCAAATCTTTTACCACTGTACAACGTGGCATTATCTACTGTCACAGCGTGTAATTTGATCCAATTCTAAAACCATATATAACCAACATAAAATAATGGTATGAAAAATGGTATAAAAAATGGTATAAAAAACTCTCAACCCACAGGTCTTCAAAGTCTTTTAACGTCTTTTCACATTCAGGCGAAAAAGAGAAACCACCTTGTGTACCAGAATGAGAATTTTTTATACCATTTTTCATACCATTATTTTGTGTTGGTTATATATGGTTTTAGAATTGGATCAAATTACACGGCCTGTGTCTGGCCAATGGCTGGAGCTGATCAATAAAATACATTCTTCCTTTGCAATCCACGGTTTGTACTGGGTCAGTTTGTTGCACGTGGACTCATGCTCTTTTATTGGACACTAAAAATAGCTTCGGTACTGTATTCCAGGCACTTATATTCCCACATTTTGACTATTGTAATATAATCTACCAGGACCTGCCAAAATACTATACCCCTGCCCTACAACTTACGCAGAACACTGCTGCATACCTACTCTGCAGTGTACCACAAAGATCTCCTATCACTCCACTCCTTAAACAACTCCTCTGGCTCTAGTCAATGCAAAGCCCTTCTACAGTAACTATATTTAAAATAGCGCACAACCTATCTGCAGAATGCTCCACACCCAAACTGCTCCAACTCACCGAACCAGACGGTCGTGTATGCAAAATGCATTCATCACCCCAGTACTCAAAACTCCAAGACACAAGCAGCCAGTACTCAAACTGTTTCTCTCCGCGCTCCAGGGCTCTGGAGCATACAGACCTTTCACAATCTCTCCAGTTCCTGGGAGAATCTGATCAAGGGATATTATGGAGAAGAAGCATAACCTATTTTCCCTGCCTCCTCTTCTGCAGCGACATCCCCCACTAAGCAAACTACTGTACTATAAATCCACCTGTTGCCATAAAATATACCTCGCTGTCATCTAACACAAATGCTTGTTATTATGTCACTATCTGTTGCAAAAAGAAAGTTAATTTAAATGTTTACTGTAACCTAACACACATATTTTATCGAGTAAAGCATAATCATAGCACCGTCTGACATAAAGTGTAATTCAAGAGTTTAATGTTTACTGTAACCCGCCTTGACTCATAGATAAAGTGGACTAGAAACGAACTAAATAAGTAAAATAAAATAAATCACAGGACACTTGCTCTAAAAGAAAGTCTCAGCTGAAAGTTCAGCAATAGTGGTACAGCATGAGGATGGTGCAGAAATACCAAAAACACACACGAGTGTGGAGCGGGAGGTTTGGGGCTGAGAGGAGGAGACTGTACCGAGAGTGCTGGACACCAGGGTCAGAGCCTGCAGTATGCAAACCAGACCAGTTCTTTTCTGCAAGCGTCTGTCCAAAAATGCTTCCGTGTTCTAGAAAAAGAGGAAGTAAAGGGAAAGTAGCCTTCTCAGCGAGCATCTCTCCTGAAGGATGGTCAATCTAATTTATGCTTTGCCTGTAATACACCCCTCATAGTGCACAATTTAAAGCCAGTGATGTTACCGCAGCGGCTTTTATACTACATTAAGTGGATGTGTGTTCTGTAGAATCAGGATACTGGTGCAGTCTAATGCTAGACTTTCTGGGCTAAGCATTTAATTTTGCACTGAAAAGCAGAATATGAAATCATGAGACAGGTGCCACGTCCTTTGGATTCTGCACTCTGCAAATACCTCTAATTCATTTATTGATTTGTTGGTATTTTTAATCTGCCCTTCCCAAAATTAACTCAGCAGGATATATACAATTTAAACATGATAATAATATGGAAAATAAAAATCTATCTGTGTATAATAAAAGGATAACTGTACAGGTCATCTGAGGGGGGAGACAGACGTTTGGCTTTGCACATGTAAAATTAGACGTGTGACGGACTGGAAGGAGGGACTCCAGAGCCCCTCTCACTGGAAACCTAGGAGCCCTGCTAGCGGAATCCTAGACACACGGGATATTCAGCTGCTTGTGAGCAGTTTGTGCGGGATATCCCCTGATCTCTCGGTTGTATTAAATATGGAGCCCTAGAAACACAGCTTTTCTGCAACTGGTTTTAGCCTGTTTGCATGTGGTTTTGGCAGGATGAGGAATAAACCAGGAAGCTCAAGATACAGATGTTTAGGCTTCATATCTGTGACCTCACTAAGAAAGAAATTGTGAGACAGTTTTCCCTCCAATATAACATTCGATATATGTGTAAGTCTCCTCAAACTCCGTCACAAGTGATGTGTTCTTTCCCCCCTCCCCTTCTTCCCCCCTTCTTTCCCCTATCCATTGCTTCTGCCATATGCTACTACTAGTAGTAATCATTTGTATAGTGCTACAAGGTGTGTGCAGAGCTGTGCATATAGATGTAAGACACAGTCCCTGCTCATCAGAGCTTACAATCTAATCAAGACAAAACACATAGCAAAGCTGGGGACTAGCGTATGGTACGATACACATAGGTAGTGGGAAGAGAGTGAGGAGCGCCTTCAAAGAGGTGGGTTTTTAGCCTGGATTTGAATAGGGCTAGAGAAGGGGCCCGGCGCACAGACTCGGGTAGTGCATTGTTATGAATTATTTTTCCCCTTCTGTTGTGCTTTGTTACCTCTTAGCATTGTAAAAAACAAGTCAGTTATGGGAATGTATTTTCTTGCACGTGCTTAGGTAGATTTTCCAAACAATACGAGTTATGTCTGCACTGAAAATTTCCCTCAGTGAAACTACACATCCACATTTACACCCATTCTTTGACGCACACACACATCTTCAGGGTTAATGCATGCACATACATGTGTATTTTGAAACGTATGTACAGAAATGCCAAAACCTCCCTCACCCCATCCTCCCTGCAATGCCTTTGCTAAATCTGAATAAACTTTAGATGCATATTTGAAACACTATTTTTGGACAAGTTCCTGGAGGAAAAGTCCATAAACCACTATTGGGATGGACTGGGAAATCCAGTGCTTATTCCTGGGATAAGCAGCATGGACTGTCTAAATTCTGGGATCCTGCCAGGTACAGTACTTGTGACCTGGATTGGCCGCTGTTGGAAACAGGGTACTTGACTCAATGGACCTTTGGTCTGATCCAGTATGGCATATCTTATAGTCTTATATAAAAGTCTCTTTCTGCATGTAAATCACTTTTACGCACAAATGCCTTTGAAAACCGCCTCTATATAATTAGCCACTGTGTTTTCTTGCATTAATTTATTTAAATTTAGCTGAAGCCTTTTCATGGATAGCTGAAGGCAGGACACGTTCAGGTATAGTAGGTATTTCCCTAGCAGACTTACAGTCTAAGGGAAGTGTGCTGCCGCTCTACTGCATGCTATAAGCCAATAGGTCCCGTAATTGTGATCTGCAGTAACTGAGACACTCGAGCACCTGCTAATAATGCAGTAGACAGAGAATCAAGCCTTGAGCTTGTACCTGAGGCAATAGAGGGTGAAGGGACTTGCCCAAGATCAAAAAGAGCATCAGTAGAGTTTGAATCCTGACTTCCTGGTTCTCAGCCTTCTGCTCTAACGACTAGGCTACTCCTCCACCCTGTATGTCATATTTTAAGAAATTCCATCAATAGCTAACAAAACCCTGATGGTTGTTGCCAATAAGTGAGGAGTGCTGCTGGCCTTACTCTATGAAAGCTTCCTTTACGCATGTCCCAGAGCTGATTCAAAGGCTACCTCTCATTCTACAGTCTCTGGAGGGGAGATCCCAATTCCTGCCTATGGGTGCCAAACTCTTAAATCCAGCCCTGGAAATAAAATCATGTTTGCTAATGATAGGAGGTACCATAGATATCTTCAGAAGCTGACTCCACAGAGAAATCTTGAAGACACTAGACGTTTTGGGTACATGGAGCCAGCCCTAAGATGCCATACTGAAGGTTGATCCAGTGAAAGTCTTGTGGAACTCCAATTGGAAAGGAGGGGAGTTTTTGGGGAACGAGGGGGACAATTTAATTATTCGCCTTTCCAAATCTGAGCTCAACGTGGGTTACAAATTCACATATGGGGGTCTTTTACTAAAGGGTGCTAAGGTGTTGCCCCTAACACACCAATAGCTCCAAAACCATGGCAACACCACTGTGTTAGGGGATGTGGACAGCATTTTCCCAGAAGTTACATCAGCACGGGTGCACTTAACTTCACCTATCAAGGTGGCGCTAGCTGAAGCCCTACTAATTGTGAGGGGTGTGTACTCTGCGCTTACTGCACAGAGCTCACCTGCCCACTTTCCACCCCTGAGCTGCCCACTCATGTCCCCTGCCAGCCGACAACACATGTCCATGATGCGCTTTTAGCATGTGCCAAACACGTGCCGCTAGCTATTGACCTTTAGTAAAAGACCCCCATAGTTTGTAGGTATCTGCCAAAGAGCTTATAACCTAAGCTTAAATCAAAATTTACCAGTGTGTTTAATGTTTTTAACATGTGTTAATGTGATTTAACGTGAGCTATTTAGCATAAGCCCCGTTATTGTCATTGGGTCTATTTACTAATAACTCATGTTAATGGCAAATCTAGCTGTAAGTTTGTACCTAAGGTATAAGTGACTTGCCCAAGATCAGAAGGAGCATGGGGAAGCCAACATTCGCCAAAAAGCGCATGGTTCGGAATAATGTATCTTTGAAGGATACTAGCAAAACAGGAAAGTTAGGGCATCTCAATTGAGAGATTCTAATAAAGGTAAAAGTAATCCAGGTGCCTTTAAGTAAAAGCCAGACTGAATTAAAAGATTCCAAATTATCCCTGTCATCTGATAGCCAGACTTTTAATATGAACAAAAAACAAACTTTGAAATGCCTATATGCAAATTCTAGAAGTCTAAAGAATAAGATGGAAGAGTTAGACCCACCTGGCCAGAATGAACAGACAGATGATGAAATGCTAAAAAGAAATTATGGAAGCCTGCAAATTTTACAACACTGTAATAATGTTGTTGTTAAGTGCCGTTGAGTCTGTGTCGCCTCCTGGCGACCCTCTGGATAGTTGACCTAAACGTTATTCGGTCTTCAGCCAAGCTGCTTATTTTTGATAGAGTGGTATCCATAGCTGCTGTTATTGTATCAATCCATCTCATTGCCGGCCTTCCTCTTTTACGGTGACCTTCTACCTTGCCAAGCATTATGTCTTTCTCCAATGATCTCTCTCTTCACATGGTGTGTCCAAAGTCTGAAAGTCGAAATCTTGTCATCTGAGCTTCTAAGGAAAGCTTAGGTTTGATCTCCTCTAGTACCGACTGGTTTGTTCTTCGGGCAGTCCATGATATACACAGTATTCATCGCCAGCACCATAATTCAATAATGGGAGATTTAAATTACCCCAGAATTGACTGGGTCAGTGTTTTATCAGGCCATGCTAGGGAGATAAAGTTTCCAGATTAAACAAATAACTGCTTTATGGAGCAGCCTGTTCAGGAACTGACTTGAGGGGAATCTATTTTAGATATAGTTCTTAGTGGTATGCAGGATCTAGTACAGAGGTAATGGTGTCGGGGCCACTAGGCAATAGTGATCATAACCTGATCACATTTGATTTAATAAATGATGAGAGGAAACAAGGAAATCACTGCACTAGCATTTAACTTTCAAAAAAGAGAATATGATAAAATGAGAGATGGTTAAGCAAAAATTAAAAAGAGCAACTGCAAAGATTAAGAGTCTACATCAGGTGTGGGTATTTTTTAAATACACTGTCCTGGAAGCCCATGCCAGATGTATTCCATGCTTTGAGAAAGGTATGAGGAAGGCCAAACAACAGCAAGCCTGCTTAAAAGTGAGTTCAAAGAGGCTGTTATAGCTAAGAGAAAATCCTTCAGAAAATGGAAAAAAGAGCTAAATGATAAAAACAGGAAACAACCTAAGTACTGGTATGTTAAATGCAAGGCATTGAAAAGGCAGGCAAAGAGAGAATTTGAAAAGAAGCTTGCTGAGGAAGCAAAAGCACAACGTAAAGACTTTTTTAAGTACATTCATAGGAAAATACCTGTGAAAGAAACAGTTGGACCATTAGATGATAGAGGGCTAAAAGGGACATTAAGAGAGGGTGGGGCCATGATGGAGAGACTGAACAAATGTTTTGCTTCAGTCTTTATTGAAGAAGATGTAGGAAACTTACCCATGCCAGAAACGATATTCAGATATGATCTATCAGAGGAATTGAAACAGATCTCAATAAATTGGGAAGATGTATTACAGCTATTTGATAAACCAAAAAGCAGCAAATCACCTGGAATGGATGGCACACATCACAGGGTGCTGAAGGAACTGAAATATGAGATTGCAGACCTACTTTTAGTAATCTGTGATCTATCCTTAAAATCATCTGTAGTATCTGAGGATTGCAGAGTCCCCAATGTAACACCAGTTTTTAAAAAAGGGTTCCAGGGGTGATCTGGGAAACTACAGACTGGCGAGCTTGACATCTGTACTGAGCAAAATGGTAGAAACATATTTATAAAGAACAAAATTACTGAACATGTGAATAGTCATGACTTAATAACAGAAAGCCAACATAGATTTAGCAAAAGAAAGTCTTGTCTCACTAATCTGTTCTATTTTTTAAAGATATGAATAAACAGGTAGATAAAGTAAGCCAGTTGATATAGTGTATCTGGATTTTCAGAAAGCTTTTGACAAGGTCCCTCATGAGAGACTCTTGCGGAAATAAAAAGTTATGGGATAGGAGGCAGTGTACTATTGTGGATGAGGAACTGGTTAAAAGATAGAAAACAAAGAGTAGGGCTAAATAGCCAATTTTCTCAATGGAGAAAGGTCTCTGGAGTACCCCAGGGATCTGTGCTGGGCCCGCTGGTTTTTAACATCTTCATAAATGATCTGGAAATGGGGATATGAATGAGCTGATCACATTTGGAGACGACACAAAATTATTCAAAATTATTAAAACGCAAGAAGATTGTGAAAAATTGCAAGAGGACCTTGAAAAATTGGGAGACTTGCCATCCAGATGGCAGATGAACTTTAATTTGGAGACGTGCAAAGTTATGCACTTAAGCAAGAACAGCCCAAACTATGGTTATACGATGCAAGGTTTCATATTTCGAACCACCACTCAGGAAAAGGATCCGGATGACATCGTGGATAGTACATTGAAACCCTCCGCCCAGTGTGCAGTGGCGACCAAGAAAGCAAATAGAATGCTAGGAATCATAAGGAAAGGAATGGAGAATAAAACAAAGGATGACATCATAATGCCTCTGTATCGCTCCATGTGGCGATGTTCAATGCTCCACTTGTCAGAAAGCAACGTGTTACATGAATGAAACTAAGAAACGTGCCGAAAGAAGCTCCCCTGCTGTCTCCCTTTTCCCTTCTTCTAAGTGTGCATTGACGCCTGAGGACGATAGGCTGATAGACTCAGAAGCCGCCCAATCACAATGTTCATCCTTTAATTAAATCATTATCTGTTCTAATTGCTAGAGAAGCATACTGTATATGGTGAGCATCCCTTTAAAGCCAATGCATGAAGCTGGGGAACGAGGAAGAAATATTAAATACCTTTAGAAGTTCTGCAGTTATTAAGCTCTGAAAATGAAAGCATTGTGTTTATTCTCCAGATTATAATCAGATTTGTGAAAATGAATCACATAATGAATGGTCTTTACAGGGATTGCCAGGCCTTGCACGTGCTCCTGTACAAGTCATTGGTTTTTATTTAATTTTTATGCAATTTACAAAGTATACAAGAAGTAAATACATAACAGGGACATATAGAATAAACCACATAAAATAAAAAATCAACCACGAAACAAACCAAATCCCATATTATACACTTAGGGGCTTGTTTACAAAGACGCGGTAGCGGTTTGCGTTCGTAATCGGAGCCGCGGCCCCATTGATTTCAATGGGGCCGCGGCTGCGATCGCGATCGCGAACCACTACCGCGGCTTTGTAAACAAGCCCCTTAGTCCCCAATAAGATAACCCCAATAAGGTTCCAAAACAAGAAATAAAAGAAAAAAGAAAATCATCTTATGAGCAAAGACTAATTCACATGGCAGCCAGTATCGGAGCTAACCCTCACCCCCCAGTTCCCTCGCCTGGAGAAATTGCAATAGTTGCACAGGTTCAAAGAAAAGGAAATGTTTAGTTTGATATAACAATACACATTTACATGGATACCGCAATTTAAACTGGGTACCCAGGGCAGAAGCTCTCTGGCGTAAAGCCAGAAATTCTTTCCGCCTTTTCTGGGTGTCCCTTGATAAATCAGGAAACAATAAAATTTTTGAACCCATAAACTGAGATAAAGACATCCTACGGAAATATAACCTAAGGACAGTATTACGGTCAGATTCAAAGGCGAAGCTAACTAACAAAGTTGCCCTACTAGTCACAAGCTCCAAGGAAGACTCCAAGAAATCAGACAATTCCAACTGGCCCGAGCCCTCCCTCTCTCCTGGACCCCCCTCAGCCACAGAACCAGAAACAACAGCAACATACTGAACCCTAACAATAGGTGGTAAATTATCTTGTGGCATCAGGAGAACCTCGGTGAGGTATTTACGAACTAGAGCCAGAGGTTCCAGCAATGGTGACCTCGGAAAATGTAAAAATCGCAAGTTATTCCTCCTTAAGGAATTGTCCATAAACTCAAACCTCCTCAGTGCAATCAAACGTTCCTTGGACACAGTCTCACCCATCATATGGATATCTTCCACTCTTGCCTCAAGTATTGCCGGTTCCAAGATGGCGGATGAGTAACTGCTGGCTGTTGGAGTGCGGAGAGGTTGCGAGTGGTACGCCGCGCTAATGGGGAAGAAGAGGAAGCAATCTACATCGAAGCCCCCGATATCCTCGACACCTTCAAGTGGCTCGGTGCAACCCTCGATTGTGCCCTTCTGCATACCTTGTCCAGCAGACATGGCTTCAGCGGTTCCCCTGTGTGGATCGGAGGAGCTGAGCAGTGATGGCGTGGATCTTAGTCCAGCCCAGCTATTGCCGCCGCAACCTGGTGGAAGTCGGGAGGAGGAAGCAGACACGGGAGTACCTCCGGGTCAGGAGGTCGTGGCTGAGTCCGGGGGCTGCTCCTCGCCTATGCCGTCGCGCTCTGGTGAACAGTGTCTTGGAGTGGTGGAGAAGGTGCACTCCAACGAGGGGGTCCTGGGAGGTGCCTGAAGGAAAATCATTTCGCCAGGAGCGGTTGAGACGAGGGTAACTTGCGGCTTGAAGAAACCAGCTAAGGTGACTTTAGACTGCTTATGGGAGGCGATCTCTTCTCTCCAATCTTCCCTTGCTCCAGTGGTGGGTGCTTTATCGCAGGAGTTTCTGTTGGTTAAAGGTCGGTGTACAGCAGTGGAAGCAAAGTGTGTTGAGCAAGCTGTACAAGTCATTGGTGACGCCTCACTTGGAGTATTGTGTTCAGTTTTGGGGACCATATCTCACAAAGGATATAATAAGACTTGAGACATTTCAGAGGAAGGTGACCAAAATGGTTCAGAGCCTGCGCCAGAAGATGTATGAGAAGAGACTTGAAGACCTAAATATTTCTTCCCTAGAGGAGAGGAGGGGCAGGGGAGATATGATACAGACATTTAAATACTTAGAGTATTTACGAACAAACAAACTATTTTCAAAGAAGGGGAAGCTGTAAAACTAGAGGGCATAACATGAAGCTGCAAGACGGTAAACTTAAAAGCAATGTCACAGAATACTTTTTCACTGAAAGGGGTGGTGGATGGTTGGAATGCCCTCCCGATGGAGGTGGTGGGGGCAAATAAAATGACAGAATTCAAAATGGCATGGGACAGACATAGTGGATCCCTTTATAACAAGAGGATGAAATCAAAGCAAACTTAAATATCTTTTAATAGAGGGGGCTGATCTGCACGGAGCAGCAGGTACAACCCTAAACACAGCCATGGGGTGGGGGGGGGGGTTGATCTACACGGAGCTGCAGTTACAACCACTCTAGCCACCTTACTGGGCAGACCAGATGGACCATACTGGTCTTTATCTGCCGTCATCTACTATGTCCACAGTTTTGCACAATAGCTGACAGAGAATTCAGGGATGAGGAGCGCCCCACTTCTGCATTCCACATTATTAAAATACAGTAGACTGCAGACATGAGTAGTGGCTATCGGATGGGAGATGGAGACTGTCTCCACGTTGTATTTAGAGACATGTGAAGGGCAGTTTTATAACAGCTCACCTTGGATAAAAGGGTAGCAGGTGTCCATTTTATAAAGACACATAGGTGTCCATTTGTTGTTATGAAATGCTAATATAAGTGGCAGAGATCGTGCCTTAAAAGTAGAAGTGGGTGTTTATAGCTGTACCATAACAGGTATAAATGAGCACATGTAAGTTAAGGTATTTTATAATCGCTGGGGGATCTTTGGAAACCTTAATCGTGCTTTCCATATGAAAATGCCAGCATCTACGCATTTAAAACAGTAACTTTAGAAAGAGGAGTTTACCGGTGGAGATTCTACAAGGGATCATGTTGGAGGCCTTGTTCGGCAGCTCAAAAATCTACATCTCTATTCCTCATTTTACAAAGGGAATCCAGGTGAAGGGTCTCAAATTTCCATGTCAGGATTCACAGCTGCTCCCTGGCATGTGTAGCCTTTTAAGAAGTACTTGTACCAGCCAGCCCTTTACAGGAGGAATTAAGGGAGTTAACCTCCTTAATCCCCTGTTATTTATTTTTCCCTTCAAAATGGAAAAATTAGAAAGATTGTGGTCTGTGTATTTAATTAGCAGCATTTATACATTCAGGTTTGCAAAATAGCCGAAATACATTTGTAAGCTTCAAGAAGCCACTTCCACATGGGAAATGTCGAGTTGCCTCTGTTTTTTTACCATGTGTAGTTTGGAAAATGGCTCTACATGTCAGCAAATTCACGCGCATGCCCTGCACGTCCTAGAACTTATTTTACAAAAGGCTGCTTATTTGGCACAGCCTTTTCTAAAATACCAATGGAACGGTGTATGTCTCGACTTCAGCATTTCAATTTCAATCTGCACGTCCTATCTAAAATCTGCTTTAATGTGCGTACTTACAGATTCCACCCAGGCTCCTTCCCAAATCGCACCCCTGGCTACACCGATAAGCAAAGTGCCCACATTCATGCCAATGCCTGTGATTTTATACCCTCAGTATTTTATAAGAGGTCATTAATGTGCATATGTGGCTACATACATGCAAAATGATTTAATAAAATTACCCGCATAGTGGGTGGGTTCAGGCAGGAATTCTCTGTGAATGTCACTTAAGAGATTCTCTGTAACCTGGAACAGGCTGATAAGAAGATGAGACAAAAAGAAATAGCCTCCAGGTTATTCTGTTCTGTGATGTCCTCCATGTTGAGTCTGCAGTTCAGTAGGCAACCACCCAGCCTATTCTGTTACTGCCCTGTTGATAGCGGAGGTTGAAAACTGAGGTTGGACTATATCCCCGCTTACAGTGGCTGTGTTTCATTCCCTAGCAGCGTACTCATCTTGCTGGTGTGAAGGATTGTTCTAGTGATCGTTCATTCTAGAGAAGTAGTTCTACTCAACACACTTCTTCCTGTCAAATCATTATTCCTACTTTCGTACCTGTTTCCATATTTTTTGACTGGGAAAGCTAGCTTGATACCTTCTACTGAACTGCGTCCCAGAGGCACATGGACATAAGGTGACTTGCCCAAGGTCACACAGGAAGTTAATGACAGAAGAGGAATCCGGAGCTTGTGACCTTGAATAACAGTGCTCTAACCACTCCAGCCATAAACTTTGGTACAAAAGATACTGCACACACACTGCGTGTGTAAGCTATTGATAGAGTGGTGTATTTAGTACTGGAAACTATACAATAGAAGCTCTTTTAACATTAACATAACTGAAGCACTGGGTTACGGGAAGCGTCAGTAAATTACAAACAAATAACCAAGAGCTTCTCGGCCTATGCTGACTGCCAGTACTTGACCATTAGTCCCTGTCAGCATAAAGACGCCCACAACAAGGTCAGGTCAAGGAAATGGCTCCAGTCCATTAAGGAAAATAACTTTGCAACTTTTATCTCTGCTCTGCACAAAGCCTGGTTTCTTGCTTTTCTGCAAATTTGCCTGCACTGATCTATCATCATCTCAGCCATCATTTGTCTCCCACTGAGGTGAAGGAGGGGCGTGGATGCCCTGGGGGTCTGCACCAGTAAATCACTGATGGGTTAGAAGAGGCATGGGAGGTGAGAACTTGCTAAGGGAAGTGATTTGAAGACTTAGAGCCCTTTGTTCAGGCCTGTTATCAGCTCTTAGCAGGCTGCTCTGTAGCCAGTATGATGGGCCAGACCTGCTAAGGGGAAAGCTTTTCATGATCTGGTGCATAGTGAAGAAATGTCATTTTTATGGAACAATGCGTTTGTATATGAACCCGGTAAGAGACAAAGCATGAAGATTCAGCAACACCGCTTTCCCTGTTCCCAGCTAGAATGTGCAATGCACAGACAGCCTGAAAATACCAAGCTCAGAAGGAACATTATGGCAGGGAATTACCAAAAGCGACATGTTTTTGGAAAGTGTTCGGAGGTACGGATGTGCATGAGGCAAAAAAGTTTGGTTAGTTTTCAGTTCATTTGGACTATTCCATGATTTTTTTGGGGATGTTTTTCGTTTGTTTTACACATTCATTGTAATAAAAACTTTTTGACATACATTAAAATTCTTTAAGATACATTCATTTGTAGGTGAATGTGCATTAATTTAATTTGGCATACTAATGAACCAAGGAATAGCCTAGTGGTTAGAGTGTTTGGAGTAACAGCCAGTACCCAAAAGATTAGGGTTCAATTCCCACTGATATTCCTTGTGACCTTGGGCAAGTCACTTAACCCTCCATTGCCTCAGAAGGAAAGGGCTGGCAGTCTACTTCCAGTCATACCTTGCCAAGAAAACCTAGGAGCTGCTGGCTTGCCAGGAGTCAGTATGGACTTTTAAGGCACTAAAAAAAAACAAATGCACATTTTTAATTTTATTTATTTTGAGGCACTTGCTATATCACTAAAAGAACATGATGGTATCAAAGTTATCACATGAAACTTCAAAAGAGAAGGAAACTAAAAAGAAAATGGAGAGAGGTGGAAAAAGGGGGGGGGGAGGGAAGGGGAGTACAGTGTGCAGAAAGAAGAAAGGAAGGAAAGAGAGCAGGTCATGCCCAGGGAAAGGGGGAAGGGCTGATCAAGGAGGGAACAGGAAAGGCCATGCAAAACAGCCAGGTCTTAAGGACTTCCTTAAATTTAGGGAAGGAGAACTGGTGATGGAGGGAAGCCGGGGACCCAGGTGTGCAAAGGAGCAGTTATCAGAGGGAAATCTGTAAAAGCAATGGAAGATCACACCTTCTGCTCTTAAAGAGGGTTTGGTGGGAAGGGTGGCCAGAGATGCTTTTAGGAGCTCTAAGCAGGTGTCTGCCTAGGGTGGTAGGTTTTGGGGCATCCGTGCAGCAGAGGAGACCCAGGTATTTGAGCATCTGCGTGTGCATGCACGCTTAACCCTGTCATGTCCTGCCCCCTCTGACACGTGGGCAGTGATGACAGGCCTAGAGCAGGGGTGGGCAATTCCGGCCCTCGTGCACCACAATCCAGCCTGGTTTTCATGATGTCCCTAATGAATATTCATGGACCTATGATTATTCATTAGGGACATCATGAAACCAGGCTGGGTTGTGGTGCACGAGAGCCGGAATTGCCCACCCCTGGCCTAGGGTATGTGTATATGTCAGTGGTTCCCAATCCAGCCCTCGGGTACCATCAGGCTAGTCAGGTTTTCAGGCTATCCACAATGAATATGCATGAGATAGATCTGCATACAATGGAAACAGTGCATGCAAATCTATCTCATGCATATTCATTGTGGATAGCCTGAAAACCTGACTGGCCTGGAGGGTACCCGAAGGCAGATACTGAACTGCAGGAGTGGCGGCTCGCCTAGGGCATCTGATACCTTTGGGCCAGCCCTGAGTCTAAGTGCTGTATTTTTATAGAATCCTGATTTTTTGACTGTTTTTCTGGAAAAGTAGAAATAAGGGTCAACAAGCAAAGGTGATACGTTTTTATTAGTTCAATACATCTGCTACTAAGAGTGGAGGCATAGCCTAGTGGTCAGAGCACTGAGTTGGTAACCAACAGACCAGGGTTTGAGACCTTGGGCAGGTCACTTAATCTTCCATTTCCTTGGACGAAAGGCCAGACAATCTACTTTCATCATACTGCCAAGAAAACCCAGGAGCTGCTGGGTCAGCAGGAGTCAGTATTGACTGGAAGGCACACATTACATTTACATCTGCTACTAACTTTCGAGAGTAATCTTCTCTTCATCAGTGCACAGTTGCATTATGTTTAAATAGTACAGAGTAATTTAGGTCTTAGGCATAGGTGTAGTTTGGGTGGGGCATAGGGGCACTGCATTGAGGGAGGAGTAGCCTAGTGGTTGGGGCAGGTAGCCTCGGACTGGGGGTTCGAATCCCGCTGGAGGACAGCAACCTCAGGCCAGAGGGACTGGGGTTTTTGGTCCCACAGGCGCTCCTTGTGGCCTTGGGCAAACCACTTAACCCTCCATTGCCTCAGGAACATAACGTAGATTGTGAGCTCTTCGGGGACAAGGGAAATATATACCGTACCTGAATGTACACCGCTTTGACCCAGTGAAAAGTGGTATATAAGCATTGCTAAATAAATAAAAAATGTTCCATGTACTAGTCTCTCTTCCTACCTCTAATATGAGTTCCCTAGACCTTGCTTCCCAAACTACATCTCTGCTCTTAAGCAGCTTGCGTACAGTATATAGTGATGGGGGGGGGGGGCACTGAAAGCAGTGATGAGAGAGTAAGGGCCCAATATTCAAAAGCATTTACATGGTTTGCAGACCTGCAAACTGTGTAAATGCCACTAAGTATGATATTCAGCGGCATTAACATAGTGCTACTGAATAGCCATGGGTTATCAGAATATAGAAAGACTAGGGGGCATGCAGTGAAGCTACAAGGTATACTATTTAAGACTAATAAAAGAAAATATTTCTTCACTCAACATGTAATCAAACTCTGGAATTTGTTACCGGAGGATGTAGTAAAGGCTGTTAGTGTAGCTGGGTTTAAAAAAGGGTTGGACAAGTTTCTGGAGGAAAGGTGCATAAACCATTATTAAGAAGGGACCCAGGATATCAATGCTTGACCCAGTACAAACATTGTGGAACTTGTGTCTTTTGGGGAAACTGCTAGGTATGTATGACCTAGATTGGCCACTGTTGGAAACAGGATACTGGGCTTGATGGACCTTGGTCTGACCCAGTATGGCATCTTTTATGTTCTTATGTTCCCCCCCTGGTTAGCATCGGGGCGTTCCAGGTGTGGCACTCAGGGATAATCAGTCAGCGGCGATATTCAGTCATGAATATCTCTTGGTGGTAAAAGTTAGGCACAGAAAAGGCTGTGCCGGAACTAACCAGACAGCAGCTGAACATTTCCGCTGCCCGGTTATCTTCCTGCTTCAGCGGCAAACCCAGATACTTAATGCCAGTGGCCGGATATGGCCCCTTATTGAATATCCGGGTTTAGTGCCAGTGGCTGGATAAGGCCCCCTTATTGAATATCTGGGTTTAGTGCCAGTGGCCGGATATGGCCCCCTTATTGAATATCCGGGTTTAGTGCCAGTGGCCGGATATGGCCCCCTTATTGAATATCCGGGTTTAGTGTTCAGTGGCCGGATATGGCCCCCTTATTGAATATCCGGGTTTAGTGTTCAGTGGCCGGATATGGCCCCCTTATTGAATATCCGGGTTTAGTGTTCAGTGGCCGGATATGGCCCCCTTATTGAATATCCGGGTTTAGTGTTCAGTGGCTGGATATGGCCCCCTTATTTATCCGGGTTTAGTGTTCAGTGGCCGGATATGGCCCCCTTATTGAATATCCGGGTTTAGTGTTCAGTGGCTGGATATGGCCCCCTTATTGAATATCCGGGTTTAGTGTTCAGTGGCCAGATATGGCCCCCTTATTGAATATCCGGGTTTAGTGTTCAGTGGCCGGATATGGCCCCCTTATTGAATATCCGGGTTTAGTGTTCAGTGGCCGGATATGGCCCCCTTATTGAATATCCGGGTTTAGTGTTCAGTGGCCGGATATGGCCCCCTTATTGAATATCCGGGTTTAGTGTTCAGTGGCCGGATATGGCCCCCTTATTGAATATCCGGGTTTAGTGTTCAGTGGCCGGATATGGCCCCCTTATTGAATATACGGGTTTAATGTTCAGTGGCCGGATATGGCCCCCTTATTGAATATCCGGATTTAGTGTTCAGTGGCTGGCTGCTGTAATTACACTAGCTGATACCTCTGAATATCGGGCTGTAAGACTTTAAAGGCGAAAGGGTCCATATCTGATAGCGAGCGAGAAAGCCAGTCTCTGTGAAGAGTGTTTGATGTTTTCCGTTCTTGTGCACTCATAGAGTTCCCTTTAAATGCCCTGATTGTTGGTCATTAAGAGAGTCGTTTTAGAACAGGCTGCCTATTGCAAGCTTATTTTATAAAGACGCATAAGGGCATGTTTAGTAAACCGTGGGTGCCTACCACACTTTCAACCCTGATAAATAAGTGCAGGGCTGACGCTGGGCCCACGCTAAAAAATGGAGGTATACCCAGCATGTCCCTATGTAGCTAGCATGAGTTTCGTGCCGCTGTTTAGCTCAATCAATGCGGTTATACTAATGCCACACACCAGGGGGGAGTAAGTGCACCTGCACCACATGCTACATTGCAAAATAGTAAGTGCCAAAGATGCCCATGCTAACAGCGATTTGCGCGTGCCGCTGAGTTAGCACAGGATTTTTATTTATTTATTTAGCAAGGTTTATATACCGCTTTTCACAGGGTCAAAGCGGTTTCCAGAGAACAGAACATTTTACAGTAAACATACTCGTATGTTGTACAAGGAAAAGTATAACAGTTAACAATTGAAACAGTTCAACGTTTTACTAACAAAACATACTAAGTCTTATAATCTGTAGTGCTATAGACAAACTTGGAGTTAAGCGGTGTATTCAAACAACTATCTACAATTGTGAATCTTCTTTGGTTGCGTTATGTTGATAGTGGGGGGTTAGGTGGAGGGGCCAAAGTGTTTGCTGAATAGGTGGATTTTCAGGTGTTTGCAGAAGGTAGGGAGACTGGTGATATTTCTTAGTGTGTAAGGGACGGAGTTCCATAGTTAGGGAGCGTAGAGCTCAAATGCTTTGTGGCATGTTTGTTGGTTGTATTTATGTTTGGATTGTGGTATGTTGAGTTTGTTGACTATAGTATGTCTTCATGACCTAGTTGTATTTATGTTTGGATTGTGGTATGTTGAATTTGTTGACTATAGTATGTCTTCATGACCTAGTTGTATTTATGTTTGGATTGTGGTATGTTGAATTTGTTGAGTGTAGCATGTCTTCATGACCTGGTTGTATGTGGTTTCTGTAGAAGGGATTTGAGGCAAGTTGCCTGCTGGGAATGAAGTGCTTTGTGCGTGTGGAGGAGGCATTTGTATTTTATTCTGTTGGTAAGGGGCAGCCAGTGTAATTGTTTTAGGATGGGAGTGATGTGGTCATATTTATTGGCTCCCTGTATTTTTAGCATATAGTAAACAATTCTGCAGCACACATGGTGCTCACTGAGCCTTGTGCTACCTGCTAGTGCACTTTAGTAAATATGCAGCAGAAATCATGCGTGGCTTGAAGCCAGGGACATTTGCACCTGCTCAGGAGCAAACATAAATGTTCATGTAGAAAGTAACTTGGATATTTTGTAAACAACATGCGTCGATCCCAACTCCGCCTGCGTTCTCCCAGACTCCAATCCTGAGCATGCCGCCACACTGGTCTCGTAAAAGTATGCGCTTTTGTGGCACCACATGTATTTTTAAGCACGTGGCCCTTGAGGTAATTTTAATGCATGAAAACCCCTTTTATAAAATGCCTTCCTAAGAGAGTGTCCTTCCTCCTGAGAAATGTTCATCTACTGAACTGTCATTCTGTCCTTTTATCTGTAATATTTTGTTATGTCTATGAAAATCAGTTCTTACCCTGACATGGTATCCATCTTCTGCATTGGATCAGCTATACTACATTAATAGAAAAGCATGAATGTGAGCTTTAATTTGGAATGACAATTCCCTTGTGAGCAGCTCTCAGGCCCTTTGATAAATGCTGGAGCAAAGTGCACCGTGATGCCTTACAGAGTTTTGTCAAGTTTCTTCTGTTTGGAGCTTATAAGCCTTTTGCTTCAGGTTAGCTGGCTGCCAAAAGGCTAGAAAGGGGATAGAAGGGAACACTTATTCCGGTAATTTGTCCTCCAGCAGTAGTGATTGTGGGTCTTTATGATTTTTAATTAGGTTTTCTAGTTCCAGGGTGTAGGTCACTACAAATACTTCTTTTGGGTATTGTAGTAGGGTTTCTCTAGGTTTTAACATTTTAAATATTACAGTATCACTCTACAATGGGCAGCTATAAATATCTGTATACAGAAAACCTGCTAACAGATGCAACCACCATCACAACTCCAGTTCCCTTCGCAAAACAAAAAAGTCTATTATATACCGCCAAGCCACACAATATCACTGTATTTGTTCTGACACGAGGGAGTAAACACCTCCAGGCTTTAAGTGAATCTTTCAAACAAAAGGGCTATGACCCCAAAATCATCTCCAAGAAAAGTTCATTCCCACTCAAAACACCTAGGGAAGTAGTTTCCAAATCTATACAGTGCACAGTGAATATTCATAGAAGAGAAATGCGTGCACTGCCTTTGTTGTTGTTGTTAAGTGCCGTCAAGTCGGTGTCGATTCATGGCGACCCTCTGGATAGCTATCCTAAATAGTATTCGGTCTTCAGTCCGGCAGCTCATTGTTGATAGATTGGCACCCATAGCTGCTGTTGTTGTATCGATCCATCTCATTGCTGGCCTTCCTCTTTTGCGTTAACCTTCTACCTTCCCAAGCATGATGTCTTTCTCTAATGATCTCCCTCTTCGCATAGTGTGTCCAAAGTATGAAAGTCGAAGTCTTGTCATCTGAGCTTCCAAAGAAAGCTTAGGTCTGATGTCCTGTAGTACTGACTGGTTTGTTCTTTGGGCAGTCCATGGAATACGCAGTATTCGTCACCAGCACCATAATTCAAAGGCACTGCCTTTATCACAAGCAAATTTGTCTCATGCATATTCATTGTGGATATCCTGAAATCCCAGATGGCTGAGGGTCCTAAAGGACTGGTTTGATAACTTAACCTAGGGAAAACCTATTACAGTGCTAGGACAGAACCATGGAGCATGTGCCTCTTGAGAAACATACAATCCAGAACTAGAAAATCTAAGGAAAATCATATAAACTTATAGCCGCTTCTATTGGAGGATGAATTATAGACATATATTCTCTGCTCACTTACCAGGTTAGACATGTAGGGCAGAAATCTCTGAGGGGCCCCAAAGCCCATCTGTAGGCTATGCCTTTCATCTTGAGGCAGATTTGGATCTCCTTGAGCCATGGGCGCCCAGGGCAATTGCCCTGTTTTACACCCCCTAACACCGGCCCTGCCTAACCTGACTTTTATTTCAGTGATTATGTCAAAAATCCCATTAGATCTAGGAACCAGTAATTCCCCCCACCCCCTCCCCATTACCAACACCACCTGGAAGAACTCCCAAGACTGTAGCAAGTTTGTCAGGACCATTGTGGTACCTAAAAATGTACCCCTTTCCAATAGAGGAAGACCCAACAAGGGAACATAAAGAACAGTTAAAGCATGCGCCCCGCCTATGGGAGTTTCTTATTATAAGCCATAGTAACCCTGGTGCATTTAGAAAAAAGGCGGGAGAGCAGGGTGGTATATCCAAATTCAGGAAACCTTATAAACTAATAGCTTATTTTTCAATGAGGCTATTAACAGTACTGACTACAGAACTCTAGGCTAAGAAAACTAGCCTTGCATCCTTTGAAACACTCAGAGAGGATAATTTTACAGCAGACTGTGTGGCAGGAATGTGATTGTTACACTAATTTTCAAAGGCCAAAGATGCACACACGTTTACTTTTTAAAATTGCCCAGTGCAGGGCTGACACTGCATACAGAGGAATAACCATCAGAAAGGAAGAGGTATTAATGCCCCTTTATAAGTCGTTGGTGAGGCCTCACTTGGAGTGTTGTGTTCAGTTTTGGAGACCATATCTCACAAAGTACATAAAAAGACTTGAAATGGTTCAGAAGAAGGCGACCAAAATGATTTGGAGCCTGCGCCAGAAGACTTATGAGAAGAGTCTTGAATACCTAAATATGTATACCCTAGAGAGGAGGAACGGGAAGATGTTTAAATACTTAAAGGGTATCAATGAACAAACAAACCTTTTTTAAAGGGGAAGCTGTAAGACTAGAGGGCATACAATAAAGCTACTTAAAAGCAACATCAGGAAATACATTTTCACTGAAAGGATGATGGATGCCTGTAATGCATGTCCGAAGGAGGTGGTGAGGGCAATAGCTGTGATGGAATTCAGAAAGGCATGGGACAGACACAAAAGAACCTGCACAGAGTGGCAGGAACTGCCCTAAACAAAGGCATAGAGGCGGGTAACCTGCACGGATCAGTGAGTACTACTCTAGTCTCTTTACTGGGCAGATAAATGGGTCGTGTTGGTCTTTATCTACCTAATAAATTAAAGTCATCGGTAAATAAAGTCCCTTCAACCACTCTTACTTTTTTTTATTTGTCGGGTCAGGCAGACAGGAACAGCAAGAGAAAGCCCTCTGCTCAAAAAGTCTGCACAACCCCTTTTATTTTTAATTTTTAATATTTGTGTGCCCGACATGTAATTACTTATCTCTATCATCGGCATATAACGTCTGTCCATAGTCGCTGGCTTAAATCTGCACGACATGCATGTTTCGGGTCCCAAACCGACCCTGTTTCAAGTCCTGCCCCCGCCCCAACACCCCTTAGAAGTGTGTTATATACTGGGTGATATCCATTCGCCTGGGCTTTACCTGAATACACTTACCGTATTAGTTGTGTCGTGTGCTGGTTGTTGGTCGCTCTTTCATTAAACGTTTTCGGGGGCAGACACAACAAAGTGTCAAGAATTTGGTGATTTTGGCAGGCTTTTCCAATTTTTTTCTAACTTGCCTATGCCTTGCCTTCGAATTGGTTCAAACCACTGTGATTTTTGCTTGCCTCTGCAATTTTATTTTGCCTTGCCTTTGCGTTGATTCTACACTGTGTGCAGAATTTATTAAATCGCGTGTGGTGGTATTTAAACTTGTTTGGCGGTATTTGATTTTATCTGGTTTGCTGGACAGGTGTTTGAGTTTTTTTTATGATTGTTTGGTGGTATTTGATGATTGGTGCCAGTATGATGATTCTTATTTTAACTTTTAGAACTGCATGTGTGTTTTTGGCATCTCCAGTCCTTGTATTGCACATCATCCAGAGGTCTTCAGTTCCTGTTGATCTTTAATACTTTGGGACAGTGACAGTTTTGGACCAGATTCAGCCAGTGTTTATACTAACTTAGCAGATTTGGCCTTCTTACATCCAACCACCCCAGTGTAACGAAGATGAGTGTTCCAAAGAAGAACAAAACCTACCACTTTCATGATGAATGGGAAATGGACTACTTCTTCATCATGGTGAAAGACAAGTGTTGTTGTCTAATTTGTAATGCCCCAGTATCCTTGCCCAAAAAGGGTAATCTGGAACGTCGTCATAAGGCTCTGCATAGCAATAAGTTTGATGCTGATTTTCCACCCAAAAATGAAATTCGTAAACTGAAGCTCAAAGAACTTAAATCGAAATTGGCTACTCAGCAACAGTTGATGGCGAAGCCAAGGTCACATTCTGTCAGTGCAACCATAGCAACCAGCAAGTTTTGGCAAACAAGAGACTCAATACAAAGACTGTCATGGACATCACTTTCAAAATTGTAAATTCAGCTCGTGGAAGATCACTTCAAAGATGGCTTTTCAATCTTACTCTTGATGAAGGGGCAGCGGAAATCATTTTGCACACAGATGTAAGGTGGCTAAGTAGGCACAAATTTCTGCAAAGATTTTGTGATTTGCTGAATGAAATAAGTTTTTTGAAGGAGAGGGGAGATGACCAAGCAAGATGAGGAGTGGTTATGTGATCTGGCATTTCTCGCTGACTTTACAGGCGAACTAAGTGATATGAACCTTGAACTACAAGGTAAAAACAAATGCATTGGCGAGATGATGAGTACAGTTTCATCCTACAAGAGCAAATTTGAGCTAATGATGACTGACCTTGCAAACAACACTTTTGATCATTTTCCTAATACGCAGGACCATCTGGGACAATATCCAAATTTTGTTTTTCAGAACGAGAAGTATGTGACAGAAATCTGTTGTTATCCAGGAATTCGAAAATAGATTCTGTGACTTCCAAAAAATTGGAACAGTTGTGGAGTACTTGTCATACCCATTCAAAGTAGATGTGGACATTAAAGAAACTGCAGCTGCTATCAGTAAAAATTACTCATTGAACAAGCCATCTCTTGAAAACGAAATATTAACCCTTAAAAATGACATTTTTCTCAAGACCCGTGCTGATCAAGAATCGTTTTGGAAACTAGTGCCTAGAGACAAATTTCCCAACTTGAGAAGATGCAGTGAAGCTGTACACTCCTGTTTCGGTTCAACTTATTTGTATGAATCTGCGTTTTCCCATCTGAAAATGACAAAGAGTACACAACGTTCCAACATGACAGATGAACATCTCCAGGATTCCCTGAGACTGGCCCTCACGCAATATTCACCCAACTTCAAAAAGCTGGTGGATGAAATGCAGGCTCAGACATCTCACTAATCAGCAAGAGCGAAATATTAAAGATTGTGCAAGATCAGCCTGGATCAATACTCGACCTAAATTTAATACAAATTACTCAATAAAAGTTAAAGAAAGTTCTTAAGACAGTTAAAGAAAGTTATTACTCAATAAAACTTTAAGAAAAAATGTACTTTCCATTTCCCCTCGCAGTTCTTACTGGATCTTCATCTCTCTGTTTTGTTTTTGCTTAATTTGCTTAACAGCTGATCACATCCAAGTAAATGACAGAAGGTTCATTAAAAATGGGGGGGGGGGGGGAATCCTCCAACTTTATTGGTTTAAAATTTAATTTGAAACTAATTTGAAACGTAATTTTCATGGTGGTGGATCACCGGCACTTTTGGCCGGAAAAAGTAGATCACGACCTGTTCGAAGTTGGACATGCCTGGTCTAGAGGAATATGATTAGATTTCTCTAGAGGAGATCTGACCATTTACTGAAATTTCCCCACTCTGTTGATGGCTGTTCATGTCCTCTTAGGTAAAAAAATAAATACAAATAAAACAACAAAAAAGGTGATAAATTTTTATTTTAATTTCCTCTTGAACTCATCTGATATGGAAGTGGGGAGAACCTTTAGTTGTATGAAACTAGCTGAGAAGCATACAGTACTCTCTGAGGCATGTATCCCTTAGTGATGTTGTCTATCTCCCCCTCCCTCTCTCTATAACACTGGTTTTTTTTCCAATTAAAATAATTTTACCTCAAAACAAAAGTGCAGCTTTTGACTATAAAGGCAAATAAAACTATAAACTATGTGCTGCGATTATAAGATATTCTTCCCCTGCACGAGAAATAATACCACCTTTCTTTCCGCTCCGGAGGGCAGCCTGTGACAGCTAAAAGGCGGCCAGCTCTTCAGTCCATCCATCTCTGCAAGCTGACACTGCCAGGATTTTATGGCACCGGCTCCCTTTTCAGCACCATCTACTCTCTGCACATTCCACTGGGTGAATACACAGCTCTTATCTCATTCACAACAGGAACCACGTTCCAGTCAGACACCAGAGACATCAACCAGACACAGGTCAGAGGTTACTGGTGATTACTTCTGGTGCAGTGAGTTCACCCAGGAGTGATACTTGCGCTGCTTTTATCCGACCTAGCCCAGGCTGTTACCTTTTGTTTTGTTCTCGACAATTCTGCATATCAACACGTTTATTTCTACATTGGCATAGCTGTGACATTTAAGAATAGATTGAATGTAGATTAAGAAAACAAGAGTGACAGAGAGAACTTTCCAATCAATAACTCTGGCAAAATAACAATGTTCTTAAAATAGTCTTGCTTCCATCCGTTCACCATTAGTTATATTGCTAGTATGCGAAACTAAGGAGACTGCGGCTCCACTGTCCTCACTGCCATACTTGCTAGGTCTTGAAAAGAGCGTGAAGCAGTGATGGAGGGGGGAGTCAGAGGAAAGTACTGTGATCGGAGAAGTGATGGGGAAGGGAGTGGATGAGAGCAGCTCCTAGTAGCTGAGGGGATGGAGGAGAGCAGCTCTTGGACGAGGAGGTGAGAGAGAAGTGGAGGATGGACGCTAACAGCCCCTGATGCTTAGATGATGGACGTAATTGAAGTGGGGATGGAGAATAGCAGCTCCTGGGAATTTTTTTTTTTTACTGTTGTGGTTTATTTCTAATGAGTCTTAACAAGTTGGTTTACTCTTTTCTTAAAGGATTGTGTGCAACCCAGAATAGCTATCATCTCTAGACAAAGGATGTGGACACAACCTTCCAAATCTTGAGCTTCCATCGCCATATGGAAAGTGGAGGGCAGTATGCACAGCAGCAGGCCTGCCCCTACTGCCCTAGACTTTAGCTTCAGGAGAATTCATTCAGAGTGAAAAGAGTGCACAGGCATGCCAGAGCACTGGAAGAAGGTCCTGTCTTCTGCGAGCTGTGCTGAAGGAACTGCAGGGGGAAAGAGCCCTCAGAGGGAGGCAGGCTATCTTCACTACTCCATCCTCAGAATCAGCATGACAGCTGGGGCCTAGGGAGGGAGAATGAGAGTGATGTGAGGGGAGGGGAGAAAGGTGGGGTGGAGACTGCTGGGGCCTAGGGAGGGAGAATGAGAGTGATGAGAGGGGAGAAAGGTGGGGTGAAGAGAATTTAAGGTGTGCACTTGCATCCTGCCACTCCTGCCCCCTCTGACAGGAAATCGGACGGGGAAGGAGCAGCAGGCCATGAATACGTATATGCACTTTAAGGCCTGCCGCAGCTTCAGAGAGATGATTGCCGTGCCGTGCCGCCCCGCCCCAGGTGGGAGGCTGTATGTCGGTGGCAGTAAGGTTGTGTGGTGGGGGTGGCACATCAGGTTTGCTAGGGCACCAAGAACCCTTGGGCCACCCCTGTCCCCAGCCCCGCTGTGAAATGAAAAAAAACTGAACATTTTTCCCACCAGTGTTGTCATGGCTTGGCTTGGCCTGAATACGTTGTCCTTGGTGTTGGGGGACAGTAGCTTTCCAGAAGGACCTGTTATGCTTCCTAGGGAGACTGACTCTAGCCAGCCTGTACTTAGCTGTGTCTTCTATTTCTAGTACTGTTAGCTCCTGTTTCCTGATTGGTCCAAAGTGTGTCTGGTCTTGAGCTACATGGAAAATACTTTCTGGATGGATTCCTTCTCAAGAGACTTACTCCAAAGACTTTTCTTGTGCCAGAAATTCTGTGAAACTATATCCAAGCTTTTTTTTAGACACAGTTTCACAGAATTTCTCCAGGATCCGAGTAGGCTTGATATGTCTCTGATAGTATAGAGGTAACTGAAAATTTCGCACAAGCAGCCTTGCCAAGTTATCCAATTCCAAGAGGGAGATTTAGGCCTTGGGGTCGTCTTCGACTCCTCTCTCTCCTTCTCCACACACATCCAACTGATAGCTAAAACCTGCTGTTTCTTTCTCTACAACATCAACAAAATTTGCCCATTCCTTACTGAAGACACTACTAAGACACTTATCCACTCTTTAGTCACTTCTCATCTAGACTATTGTAAACCTGCTCCTTGCTGGTCTCTCTCTGAATCATCTCTCTCCCCTTTAATCTGTTCAACACTGCTGCACGGATAGTTTTCTGCCAGCCTCGTCATACTCATATTACCCCTTCATTAGCCCCCTATCTGTTTCCATATCCAGTTCAAACTTCTCCTGCTGACCTATAAGTGCATCACCCTGCAGCTTCTCACTACCTTTCCTCTCTTATCTCTCCCTACACCCCTCCTCGGGAACTCCGCTCTTCTGGCAAATCACTTCTATCTGTGGCATTCTCTTCTGTTGCTAACTCCTGACTTCGCTCCTTTCACCTTGCTGCTCTTTATGCCTGGAATAAACTACCTGAGTCTGTACCTCAGGCGCCTTCTCTGACTCTTCAAATCCAGGCTGAAAACTCACCTCTTCAATTCTGCTTTTGGATCTTGACTTACCTGATCTCCTTTGTGTTTCCTTACCATTCCTTCTAGATGTATCTTGAGTCTACAGCTACTGTGTTGTCTGTCTTGACTAGACTGTAAGCTCTGATGAGCAGGGACTGTCTCTTACATGTGTCTGTAAGTGCTGCGTATGTCTTGTAGTGCTACACAAATGTTCAGTAGTAGTCCATTCCTGGATTTCTCACAGGCCCATCATGGTGCACTATGAAGTTGTCAGAAATCCAGCAATAGCCTAAAATCTACTCCTTGGAACTGAGTAACTTGGCAGGGCTGCTTGTCTGAATTTCCCAGGCACTTATATTATCTCAGAATTTCTGGCACAAAAAGTAAGCCTCTTGAGCAGAAGTCAATGGATTCACATGCGGATTATGAAGCTGCTATTTTCTTGCTCAGGCTGCACTTGACCCAGACATCATTACTAGCACATCTCAGTCAGCCCTGAGCCCACCGCTGCTCTTCTCCTGGGTCCTGTCACTGCTCTGCTGATCAAACTGCATCCTCTGTTCCTTCCCTGGAGGACAGGTCCTAACTACAGGATCTTTCCTGACACACCAAGGTGATGCTTTCCCTTCATGTGACCTCTCTACTCCATGACAACAGAGAGGCTGCCAGACTGGAAGTGAGACTTCAGTACTACGTCCCTGTAGGTCTCGTCTTTGTACCTCTCTGTCTTCCTTAGCTGCTCCAAGTCTGCTACTCTAGCCTCCAGAGATCGGACTCGTTCCGTGAGAGCAAAGAGCTCCTTGCACCCAGTACACACATAAGACCAACTCGGGAAAAAATCGTACATGTGACACACAATGCTCCCATCTCGCTGCTGGACTGCTCTCTGCATCTTATTTTTAAGGTTTTGTTAAGATATTTAAGTCGTTTACTTAAAGTTGCTAGGGATAGTTGTACAAACACAAGTATACCTAATAGCTTTAAGGGACTTTGTTCACATCAGGATTAATTTCAGGGCCTTAATTGATGAAGCTATACCTGATGAGGATAACCAGCTACACCTTGAAGTTAATTTGATTACCTCTGTCCCTGTAACAGCTGTAAGACTATAAAGCTAAGATTATTCCTGGGGTGGGTGGGAGGGAAAGAAACATTTAATAGAAGCTGGCTTGCTGAAACAGTGCGTTGACTGCATCTTAGAGTTTGATTTAAGTAAAAAGCAGGCTTGCTAAAACAGAGCCCTGTGTGACTTTGAAAAACACAGAACTTTAAAATAGATGTGCATTTTATCAGTTTAAAACCAAAGGGTTCCCTTTAGCCCTAGAGTCTGAGAAATTACCAGCAGGTAAATACTTAACAATTGCAGAATCCTTCCCAGCAAGAGCAACTGCAGCTCGAGTTTTAAGTAGCAAGAAAGAAGGGATGAGGCCGTTGTGCACATAGGTGAGTAGGGGCGGGGTTGGGTCTTTGACAATAAGAGAAAATAACTGGGGCAAAAGAGGGGAGGAGAGAGGGAGAGATTGTGATAGGAAGAGGGTTAGAAAGAAGGAGTTGGGGGCAGGATGAGAAAGGAAAGTGGGAGGGTTATGAGGAGAGGAAAAAAGAGAGGAGGAGGAGGAGATGGTGAGCATAGTGAGGGAAATTCAGAACAAAAGACTGGAAGAGAAGGGACAGGACAGGGATGTGGTATAAAATCAGGAGGGGGTTCTGAGAGGGTGAGAGAAAGTAAGAGGACAGCAAGAGAAAGGAGAAGTGAGTATGGGGTGAAGTGATGGGAGACAAGTATGTAAGAAAGCACAAAGGGTGGTAGTAAGAGAGGAGGAAGCTGTTGGGTAGTGTGTAGGGGGTAGAGGACTGGGACAGGATACAGGTGGTGTTTTTAGGGGGTGGGAACTGTAATGTTGTGGCCACCAAGCCCCTCTTGTTGTGGCATAGATTACATAATTTAGCAGTCAAGAAATCCAACGACACATTGCTCTTGGCAGAATGGCTGTGAAGGAACTAAACGAGATTCTCAAGAGCAGAGATGTCTCTCTCCATACAAAGATTCGACTTGTTCAAGCCATGGTATTTTCAATGTCATATGGATGCAAATGTTGGATAGTGAAAAAGATAGACAGGAAGAAAATCGATGCCTTTGAATTATGGTGCTGGCGGCGAATACTGTGTATACCATGGACTGCCCGAAGAACAAACCAGTGAGAACTAGAGGAGATCAAACCTAAGCTTTCTTTAGAAGCCCAAATGACAAGACTTCAATTTTCATACTTTGGACACATCATGCGAAGAGAGAGATCATTAGAGAAAGACATCATGCTTGGCAAGATAGAAGGTCAACGCAAAAGAGGAAGGCCAGCAATGAGATGGATCAATACAATAACAGCAGCTACGGGTACCAGTCTGTCAACAATGAGCCGCCTGACTGAAGACTGAACACAGTTTAGGGCAACTATCCAGAGAGTCGCTATGAGTTGACACTGACTTGATGGCATTTAACAACAACAATTTTAAATATCACTGCACACCACTGATGGATACTGTGAACTCAAGAGCTTAATGTGCATCTGCAGTGAACAGTTAAAAAAAAAAAAGTGCCTTTGCAGACTGCACCACCTGTAAATCTGCATTAATCTGCCAAATGTTGAATGGTCTTGTTTGCTTGGGAGATTTTTCAGGTCTGTGAATAAGGGTCCTGAAAATAATTCATCGTATGTATTCACTCCCCCTCATGCTTGCATGCTTTTAATGTGACACCAGAGAGTCTATCCCCCTGTCCTCACCGCTTTTTTACCAGATTATTGCCGACTCCCCCCTTCACTCTGTCCTGTGTTTTTATGCTTTGATGTTCTTTATTTTTAAATTGAATTTATGTATCCTGTTTTAGTATTTTTTTAAAGGTAGTAATGTATCATGTACTATAACTTGTTCTATGTAATCATCATTGGATGATTTATTTAAAAAGTGAGATACAGATAGCTAAATGAAAATACAATTAAATTACATTGATCTCTGTGTAGCTGCGTGCCCAGGGACATCTGGAATTGTGTTGTTTACTATATTTAATGATGGACTCTCCTGATTTCTGAGAGCTTACATAACACATTTTACTATATACTGTTTGTCATTCCTATAAAAGGCACTATATGTTATCTTTGCAAGAGACGAACATGGTTAAAGATCTCTCATGGTTCCATCAGACTTCGTCTTCATAAGATTTTGTCTTGCTCGTCATTTTCTACCTTCTATTGTAATTCATCCCGGGCACTTTTAACTCATGGAATGGAGGCAAGCCGAATGTTTAGCGACACAGACTGCGAGCCAGGGTTCAACTCTCACTGCCGCTCCCTGTTCCAAAGAAGAGGCCAAGAAAACTCTCAGATAGGTGTCTGCTTTTTACCACCAACCATGGAAACTTTCCTTTCATCAGACACAATAGGAGAAGATGAAACCTCCGCACCTATGAAGGGGGCCCCATTTGACATTCCTGCTTTCCCTTGAAAAAAATGCAAATGCAATGTGTGCCTTTGAGTCAATGCTGACTCCTGCTGACCCAGCAGTCTCTGGGTTTTCTTGGCAGTAGATTGCCAGGCCTTTCTTCCGAGGCAATGACTTGCCCAGGGCCACAAGGAGTGCTAGTAGGAATCAAACCCTGGTCTCTTGGCTCTCTTTTATTTTGATTATTCTCCTTAAGTTGTATCCTCCTCATCGTGACAGAGTCTGTCTAGTGTCTCTGGTGCTATTGCGGTAGAACTGGCTTATATCCAAAGGAACATTCACACACACAGAAATAGTGATGAACATAGAACATAGAACTATAGAAAACGACAGCAGATAAAGACCATACGGCCTATTCAGTCTGCCCTGGTGGTGGAGACGAGAAGTCTATCTGAATTCAAGAAAGCAGGGGGCAAATACATGGGATCTCAGAGAGAGAGATAGAGATTGTAGAACTTAATGGTTCTTACGAATGTCTGCCCATTTATAAGAACCATTAAGTTCTACAATCTCTCTCTCTCTCTCCGAGATACCATGTATTTGCCCCCTGCTTTCTTGAATTCAGATAGACTTCTTGTCTCCACCACCACTGCGAGGCTGTTCCACTTAAGAACATAAGATATGTCATACTGGGTCAGACCAAGGTCCATCAAGCCCAGTATCCTGTTTCCAACAGTGGCCAATCTAGGTCATACGTACCTAGCAGTTTCCCCAAAAGACACAGGTTCCACAATGCTTGTATTGGGTCAATTGGGTCAAGCATTGATATCCTGAGTCTCTTCTTAATAATGGTTTATGGACCTTTCCTCCAGGAACTTGTCCAAACCTTTTTTAAACCCAGCTACACTAACAGCCTTTACTACATCCTCTAGTAACAAATTCCAGAATTTGATTACACATTGAGTGAAAAAATATTTTCTTTTATTAGTCTTAAATAGTTTACCCTGTAGCTTCATTGCATGTCCCCTAGTCTTTCTATATTCTGATAACGTAAACAATCGATCTACGTTTACCCCTTCCACTCCGTTCATTAATTTATAGACCTCTATCATATCTCCCCTCAGCCGTCTCTTTTCCAGGTTAAAGAGCCCTAACCTTTTTAGCCTTTCTTCATAGGAGTATCCTTCCATCCCCTTTACCATTTTGGTAGCTCTTCTCTGAACCTTTTCTAATAACGCTATATCCTTTTTAAGATACGGCGACCAGAATTGCACACAATATTCACTTATCCACCACCTTCTCTGTAAAGAAACATTTTCTCAGATTACTTGAGTCTATGGCTGCTGTTGCCAAGTCTTCATCACTCCTAACACAATTATTTATGAGTTATTTGCTTTTCTTTTCTACGAGTAAGTGAGCTGCTCATATACATCTCTTTGACAGTTACCTATGTGAGATGGGAATCTGAGGATTCAGAGATTTCAAAACTCCACAGAGTTTAAAGCAACTCTGAGTTTCTTTGTGAATTCTTTGCCTGTCCTATTTCAAAACAGTCTATCACCCTTTTCAATATTTGGAAGTGCTCAGAACAAACACGAGGTTTTAGAGAAAGGGTCTGTTCCCTGTGAAGAAGTTCTTTAACATCTCACATATGAACTGCATTGTGGGTCTTGTTTGTAATACAGAGGTTTAATTTATTTTATTTTATTTTGTGTACAGTAAACGGCTATAGTTTCCAAATATGTCTCAATGATGTGAACAAAGCCCTGAAGTTAGCCATGTTGTTTTTAGTAGTTTTTGCGTTTATCTCGCCACCATAGGCTGGCGGGGGTATGTACTAACCTGTGCTAAAACTAGCAGATAGCACAGTGCCCCCCTCCCGAAAGAATATCTACAAGTCAACATAACAAAATGGTAGGTGCAAGAGACCAGGTGAAGGGCAGGGAAATGTTACTTGTAAAATATTACAAACATCAGTTGGAAGAGGTTTTAAAATATAAAACATTCAAAAATCTCATTCTCTTGCTTAAACTGAAAATAGCATTTGTTTTATCGTTGTTGTCGTCTGTGGTTTTAATTTATTGCTATTATTTATTTATTTTATTTTATCCTTTTTGTATGTTTTCTTGACTCCTTTTCTGTGTGCTTCTTTCATCTGAGTGTCTCTCTAGTCTTCTCTCCATTTCTCTCTCCCAAGCCATCTGTTTCTATGGAGGGGAATTTTAGAAGATCCATCCTAGAGCAATCTGGGATGTCTAAGCTAGAAGTCTGAAAAACATGCAGGCACGTCCAACTGCAGACATAATTTCACAAACCTGGACGTGCCTGATAGGGGCGTCTACTTAGACATCCCCAGAACCGTATTTCAGACCCCAGACATCTAGGTGAACATAATGGTTAGAGTAGTGGATTAGGAACGGGGCAGTCAGGGTTCAAATCCCGCTGGGGATGATAGAGTAGTTTCTTCACTCTGGATGTTTTTCAGCTAAAACAAGTGCTTCATCACTATGTGGGCCTCAAAGCAGGAGCAGGTCTAACCTTAGGTGTGACACCGGACATCCATGACGTTTCTGTGATCAGGCAGGGACGTCTGGTCCCTGGGACTGCTTTAACCATGCCTCCACATTCCTGGGAGCATCCTGGCCACGCCTCCTCCACACCCCCATTCAGATGCCCCCCTAGACGGCTTCTAAAATGGCTCTAGAGACCGTCTCTGTGCTTTGGATGTCTCTACGCCTGTTTTTGGATGTCCAAAGCATGAATAGGGCTTCTAAAATAATCCCCATGGAGCCTGATGCAGGAAGGGGCACGTCCAGGTTGTCCGGACGCCCCTGAACAGGACGGCCCCGTTAGCACCTGGTTCTGCACCACGGGAACTAGACATTCCTGTGGGTGCAGGATCAGGCACTGAGATGGTCCGATGTGTCCCTGCAGCCCACGTCCTTGCTGCCTCACTGCCAGCCTGCTGCAGTGCTGACCCTTGGTTCCCCTCTGCCCAACCCTCAACCGGGACAGCCAGGGCCTGGATGGTTTATGGTTTAGGCACTACTTATAGCGGCCTTTACTTATGTATCAGTGTGGTTTACATGTATACTGACAGGCACTTTTTATTCCCTTGTCCTTGAAGGGCTCACAATCTAAGTGCATCTGAGACAATGGAGGGTAAAGTGGCTTGCCCAAGGCCACAAGGAGCAGTCATGGGACTAGAGACCCCAGTCCCTCCAGCCTGAGATTGCTTGTCCCCATGCGGGAATTGAACCCCCGGCCTGAGGTAACCTGTCCCAACCACTGAGCCAACTCCTCCCTGTCACTGATCATGGCTTTTTTGCTCCTTCTGAGGTGGAATAAGCTGGGCATCCTCCTGGTGCTTCCTGGACGTACAAGGCCTGAATCAACCCTGTATATCTGGGTGCCTGCCCAACCACCCACGCTCTGCCCCGTGCCACCCTGTCCTGCTCTCCCCACACAGTGCCTGCAGGGAGAGAGGCTTTCGGGATTTGGGTAGGATGGCTAGTGGGGCTGCACGTCCAGCCAGGAGATATAGTCCTGCTATTCACCTTGCAGAATCAGACCCATGACATCTTTGCAATGATCTTCATCTTTCCCCCGTTTATTTATTTTATTTAACAGGCTTTTTTATACAGCTTTATCATTTACATTGTAACTTCAACTTGGTAATGTACATTAAACAGGGACATTGATAACTTGCATTTTTCTGAGGCAATGGAGGGTTAAGTGACTTGCCCAAGGCCGCAAGGAGTGCTAGTGGGAATTGAACCCTGGTCTCTGGGTGGTAGGCAGTTGCTCTAACCACTAGGCTACTCCTCCACTTCTCCTTCAGTCTCCAGTTACATTTCTATTAAGTTACTTGTCTTTATTGAGTTCAAAATTGTTTATTATCATATTGCTGTAGCGATATTAGCAATTAAAAATGTTATTGGTCTTTATTTTCTTTTTTTATTTAACAGGTTTTATATACTGCTTTATTCTTGAGTCAAAGCGGTTCACATTACCACTCAAATAGTTTCCATTAAACAGTTTTATGGGGTATAAGTGACATTTGAAAGTATTGGAGGCAAGTTATTTTTCTTCAGCTGGACTTTATCAGAATGAAGTAAGGACTGCAGACTGGTCAAAGCAAGTGAACTGTATTAGTGACCAGAGCTACAGCTAAACACATGGGAACAGGAAGAGAATAAATTGGAGACTAGCTCACTCCAAGAGAGGCAGAATGTGGGATTGCACGGTCCATCCGCTCTCTAACCCTCTCTACTACTACTATTGAGCATTTATATAGCGCTACGAGTCACACGCAGCTCTGTACAGAAACACATGCAAGAGACAGTCCCTGCTCGTCAGAGCTTACAATCTGGTCAACTTCTCAGCTCGTTCCCATCACTTCTTTTCACACCTCCTCTGCCCCCCATCAGTCTTCCACACCATTACTTCTCCTATCCAAATGTTCACAGGGCGTGTGCCAGGTTATTAGGTTCCCTAGACAAACCTTCAGCTTTGTGCCCTTTCCCCCAATTAACTTTCAGGCCCCTAGGCTCCTTGCTGAAAGTTTGATAATCAAACTTGGCAATAATGATCATCCCAGCATCAACCTGAGAAAACACATCATACATTGTTTCATAGATAAATGCATAAGGCCAGTTTCTTGAAGACTTTTACCCTGTTTGAAAACTGTCCACCCTCCCTGCAGGGAGAAGTACATGTTGGTGGTTTTTGGAATTTGTAAGGCTCTTAAGATTCATAGTTTTGCTTTTTTCTGCAACTGCTCTTTGCTGTCCCCCAGAATCTGCCGCTCTTGGTGTCCCTCTGGTCTGCCTAAAGTTTAAGCTGACCCCGTATTTTCCCTAATCCATTTACCTTACACGCCCGTCTCCCCTCTCAAAATAAGGAGCCAATCACTTTAATACACATTATTAGCCCAGAGGTTCCATTGCACAAATGGGAGTCTGTGGTAACCGCAGACTCTTTGGGGACAGCAAAATATCTAACGTACCTAATCGTAACTCGCCAACCTACTATTGAAAAGGTGTACACTAAGTCCAACTAGACACAATTAAAGGACCCAATATTTAGTCTGCGGCGGTCAGCATTTTCAAAGCACCTGGCTGCTGAAGGCAAAAGTGAAAGCAGATATTCCATGTTGGAATGTGGATATCCTCCGGAGCTGAACATGCAATTTCATATCCAGACAGCAACGATATTTAGCTGCTCTCTGGATAGCCGAACCGCACAAAGCTAGAGCAGCTATTGAGATGACCTATCTTTATGTGGGCCCTTATCCAGTTAGTGGACTAAAAATCACCAGTAACCAGATAAGGGCTGGGCCCACACTCACCCCACCCACAGACCATCCCAGCACTGTCCAGAATGCCATGGCGATTAGGGGAGAGAGATTCAGTAGCACTGGTTAGTTAGTTCCATTGGATACTCCTCTCAGTGCAGAACATAAGATATGTCATACTGGGTCATACCAAGGTCCATCAAGCCCAGTATCCTGTTTCCAACAGTGGCCAATCTAGTTCATATGGCCTAGTGGTTGGAGCAAGGTACTTCAGGCCGGAAGGTCGGGGGTTCAAATCCCACTAGAGGACAGCAACCTTGGGCCGGAAGGACTGGGGTTTCTAGTCCCACGGGTGCTCCTTGTGGTCTTGGGCAAGCCACTTAACCCTCCATAGCCCATGTTCCCTGTAAAATAGTTATCTCCAAGTTATAATGCCCTGTTCAATGTAATTTCAGTTTGTTCAATGTAAACCGCACTGATGCAGAATAGCGCGGTATATAAGAGAATGTAAATAAATAAATATGTACCTAGCAGTTCCCCCAAAAGACACAGGTACCACAATGCTTGTATTGGGTCAAGCAGTGATATCCTGGGTCACTTTTTAATAACGCTTTAGTTTTTTAAAGTGCTGTTTGACAGAAATTCTATGCCCTCCTTTACAAATGCGTATTTCAAACATTTTCTTTGAACAAGGGTAAACCTCTTTGAATTACTCGCCCCACAGCCCCTTCCTCTTATTCGCAGCTCTTCATTTCTGTTTCTCTATCACTTCACATCTCTCTATCCCAATTTCATTTTCCCCATATTCTTCACCTCCCCGCTTCCTTATTTCCTAATCTCTCTCTAATTCCCCATCATTTACATCCATTGTCCCTTCCAACCCATGACTGCACTCTTTCACAACTCTATACCGTTGTCTCTTAAAATTCTTTTTAGTTGTCATTCACTTTCTCTATCTATCTCGTCCATTCTCTGTGCTTCGGCTCTTACCTATCTCTATCTCTCCCCCTTTTATCCTACTTCCAGCCCTCTATCGCCATCTTCCTCATCAAACACTCATTTCTTTTTCTGTTACGCTCTTTTCTTCACCCTTTTCTTCTCTCGTCTAACCTCCCTTCATCCCTTCTCTGTTTCAGCTCTAGTTGCTGGCACTGAGTCTTCTTTCTCGGCAGGTCCCAGCAGTTTGAACAGTTCTTCATGCTTTGCGGTAAGCCACTTAGAGCAGGTGGTTTGCACAAGCCCCATTCAGCACACCTGCTGCTGAGAGCCGAAGAATCAATGGCGATGGAGACTTATTAGGTTTGGGAGACCCTTATAGGACACACTATGCTTGGTCGAAATACTTTAGCAGGAGAATCTAAACACTACCGGTTCCTGTTCCCCTGTAGTACACACTTCCTGTTGAAAGGAATCTCACCATCATCGACACAGGAAGAAGCCGGCATTCTGGTCTCATTATTTGCACTGTGGGACTGTAATGGCCCAGAATTTACTGTGAGAGTTCTGGTAGGTACTAGGAAGCAGGAGGGAGACCAGATAATCAGAAGTCTCCCTGAAGATCCAGGAGACTTGGGCTTTATGCTTATTTGTGTGTTTTACCTTATATTTCAACTTAGCTAATTTTGACATAACAAAAGTAATTTATTGCTCGATCTATGGACAACACACATTTGAGTACAAAGTTTGCCTTGTTCACTTTGTGTAGGTTTGTTTATATGTATCTATACCTCTGATGACACAGTAAGAAGTCAGAATTCCTTACAGTGTATACTACTGTATATACTGTTAACTCTGATATCATGCTATTTGCAAGGAAAATGGAAACGAAAACCTCAAAAAATGGAGCCCTCACAAAAGGTACTCAACCCATTGTATATACCATATGTACCTGGACTTATTTTAGTTGCACTCAGTCCCTGGATACATGTCCCTTACCACAGGCCTCACCTGAACGCTCTTTGTCGGAGAAAGAGGATTTCCCATTATTCTCTATGTCTGTTCATCGACTTCTGTCCATCGCCCTCATGTGTGCTCTCATTGGGTGCCCGCCTTTCCTCTCACATACGGCCTAATGTCCTAAAATGCATTAATGGATTTCCTGTCTTTTTTTAGCCCAACTATTTTTTGAGATGGTGGTGCTATTTGATGTAACTTCTTAACTGCGTATTTGTTATATTATGGCCAACTGGTCTCTATTGTTGATGTCACTTGCTACCTTGATTCTGTTACTGCTATTGGCTTTAACTTTTATTTACTTATTATTGTATTTATTTATTTTGGCAGGTTTTTTTATACTGCTTTATTTCAAGTGATGGAGTGTAGCCTAATGGTTAGAGCACTGGCTTGGGAACCCAGAGCTTGATTCCCACTAGCACTCCTTGTGGCCTTGGGCAAGTCACTTAACCCTCCATTGCCTCAGAAAAATCCAAGTTATCAATATCCCTGTTTAATATACATTACCAAGTTTAAGTTTCAATGTAAATCACTTTGATTGAAATGATAAAGCGGTATATAAAACCTGTAAAATAAATAAATAAATTTCAGTCAAAGCAGTTTACATTATAACTAAAACTTGGTATAATGTACATTAAACAGGGGCATTGATAACTTGGATTATTCTGAGGCAATGGAGGGTTAAGTGACTTGCCTAAGGCCGCAAGAAGTCTATATATTTTATATATTGATGTACTGATTTTAGTGCTATTTATTAATTTTTAGATTATGTTTGCAGATTTTATGATGTTTTGTTTATCAGTTATTATGTTTAATTGTTTCTCTGACCTGCTCTTCTCACCTTGGTCATTTTATTAAGGAAAGGTTTGTGTTAAATCTCCCTAAATAAACCACTAACACATATAAATGCAGTGGTAAGTGTATATTAATGGATGATGATAATGAGATGCAAATGAGGTGCATGTTACCACTGATGGTAAAGCATATAAGTATGCCTGGTAAAGCAAAATGTGAACTGTACTGTCCTGAACTGTAGTTAAGCTTTTGACGTTACACACAATCTAATGCAGATACATTCATGTGCTCACATTTTTGCTTGATAATGAGCTGTTTTCAGACTTTTACATCTCATTACCTCATTAGTATAAATTGATTATTAACATTGCTGTTAATGTGTCGATCATTTGCAGTAGACAACACACGTTAACACTTGCATTACCATTACTGCTTGTTAGTAACTTGGTACCTTAGACTGGAACTTTTCAGGACTTGCAGCTCTAATCATTTAGGATTATGATCATCTTGTTGAATGTGATGTAGGCATGATAGTTACTTGAGCTTTGAAGTTTCATATACAAAGAAACCAATTTTCTTCAGGGTAGCATAACCACTATAGGTCTGCATCACATTAACACAATTTAACTTATTATTTTTTGAAACCGTCTGACCCAAGGATTCTCCACTCAGTCCCCTGGACACCCCCACGGTGAGTGAATAGATCTGCATGCACTGCCTCCCTTGTATGCAAATCTATCTCATGCATATTCATTGTGGGTATCCTGAAATGTTTAATGGCTGGGGGTGTCCTGTAGACTAGGTTGAGAACCCTGGTTTAGCCTATAGTATTATCACACATAGGTGGGCATTTTAATGGCTTTTAATTACATTATCTGATTAACGATAAGCCAAGTAAATAAAACATTTAGGACCCAATATTCAGTGCTGGCTGCTAGCGTTGCTGAAGTGGCTAGCTGCCGTAACTGAAGTCAAGAACCAGATATTAAATGCTGGCAGGCTGCCCGGATTGCCACAAAGGTAACTGAGCAGTGGCGATATTCAGCTGCTACCCGGTTAGCTTCTGTGGGTTTCCTGCACATGACCTTTGACACTAACCGGGCAGCGGCTCAATATCGCTGCTGCCCGGTTAGCAATGGGTACCCCCCCCCGGAATGCTGCTGCACACCCTGAGGCTAACCGGTTAGTAGCGGGGCACACAGCAGCGGCACCCGTGAATATGCAACGACTCTTATGTTCTTATGTTAGTGCTGCTGAATAACTCACAGAGCGGCATTTACGGTGGACAAACCGTGTAAGTGCCTTTGATTGCCCCCTTCCTTAGCTGGTATTGGAGTTCAACTTTAAGCCCTTATAGAAGTCTTTTGGTTGTATTCCAAAGCTAGAACTGCGTAGGGGGTTGTGTTGTCTTCAGATTCCTATTTTGCAGCTTCTTTGGTTGCCAGACCTGGGTGATGTGTCTCTATCTGGATCTCTCCTTTCCATTGTTTCACAGCTGTAAATTCAGTCCATGTGTCCTTAAATGTTAGTTCTGAGGAGTAACCTTGAGAAAAGGAAATGGTCTTAGCCTGTACCAAGGGTGCTAGAATGTGCTGGGTGAGGCCCTGTTATGGGTCTCCGGGCTGCAAAATTTATAGCTGTGCAAAAGATCGTGCACGAGCATTGTACTTCAAGACACAGAGTCACACATGGGTCTCGGATCAATTTCACAGCGGGGGAAATACATTTTCAATTATATATAATGCCATGAAGAGTTGCAGTTTGCCGCTGAAATGACTCGGCTCAAGGGAGACAAGATTTTGCTGATTGGGAAAATTGTACTCGATGTTTCCAGGTGATAGGAGTGTCTTTGTCCCTTATTAGAAGGAAGTGAGCGTTATGTCCTTTCTAAATTAGTGCCTGTGTCATGCAAGCTTTACAGTCAGCCTGTTCTTGTCAGGAATTCTTGCTTAGATTTGATTGTAATGTATAGGATGCTTTATACAGTGCTGGCTCTAAGAGACTTTTTAATCCACTGAAAACGAAATGTGATGGCACTGAAAACCTCACTGACGTCAGTATCCAGCCATGTGATGAATCTGAAATTTGAAACATCCAATTTAGATGTCTTTAAATTATACCTCTGTTCAGCACTGCTCTCCCTTTAGGTGGTGTCACTGAACATATTCTTAAAACTTGACCCATCTAAGGTAGGCGTTTCACGTTATGCCTGCTATTTGTGCAGCCTGCTTTTTTGTGTGCGTGTATATATTTGTATTGATTTATATAAGAAGTTGTTGTTGATATGGAAGGACAGACTAGATAGGCCATGTGGTCTTTTTCTGTCATCATGTTTCTATGTATTACAACTCCCCAGAAAAGCAAACAAAGATCTGGGGCAAACAGCAGTCAGAGTAATGACTCTATACAGCCAGATGGATGTACAAAGACTTAGATGCAGGAACCAAGCAACAATAGACAAGAAATAATTAAGAAATAATGTTGGGAGTAGCACATCAATGTCTTTCCCAATGAAACAGCAGTTCTCCCCTAAATACACCAAGATCCTAGACAACCCCCCACCCAACTCTCCTTCCCCTTATATACCACCCCTTTCCCTTTTTGAAATTCAGCTAGGGGGAGGAGACGTCCCCTTTGAGATGTGAGGAAAACTGGAGAGTGGAGATTGAGGATGCTTCAGACCAGAGCCTACCCAATAGGAAACCCTAGAACAGCGTGCAAGCACTGGTAGCAAAGAGAGTTCTAGCCTCCTCTAACCATCTGATGCACCCCAGAATATTAACCCTCTCCCACCTACCCCATCCCCCTCCCTCCTGCCCCCAACCCTTCCCCACCCATGAGCACACTGTGGTAGGTCACCATATGGAATCTCAGCATTAGGGGCACAAAAGCTATGGAGCTCAAAGGGCGTACGATCACTCAATCAAGAGGGGGCGGAGCATCTGTTCAGAGAAATCGGGACCATAGTGCAATAGCTGTCTCAGGCTTGCCTCGAAGATCCGCCATAAATTTCTCTATTCTATAAATATCCCAAACCTTGAGCATCCATTCCATTAATGAAGGAGACTCGGCCTGTTTCCAGTATTGACCAATGACACTCTGGGCCTCCAGTAGTAAGCATCGCAGCCCGTCATCCACATGGACCAAAGAGAGATACCCCAGTCGTGAAGTCTGCTTGGCTTTATATGTTGAGCGGCTGAATATTGTTGCTTAAGAGTGTCCAGATTGATATTCAGGGTTTATATGGTTTGCAAGAGCTATCATTGCCACTGAATTTCCCCATAGACATGCTGTTAGTTTCAGGGTCGTCTGAGGACAGAGCTGAGGTGGTTCTGGTGCATATCCTGTTAACGGTGATATCCAGCCGCAAACCAGATTGGCAAAGTGCATAAAGCTATAACAGGTCGATGGTGGTCCTATGTGGAGCTGTCTGATCTATGGCTGAATATCGCCGCTAACTAGATAGAAAGACCGATCGCCGGCGACACTGGATAAGCTCTGCCACTGAAGATCTGGTTTTGTTTTTGGCTGTGGCAGTCAGGCGTGTTAGCTGTGCTGATCACTGCAGAATATCTACCCCATGTTTTATGGGACCAATATTCAAAGGCATTTACATGGCTTACAGAGCTGTAAACCATGTAAATGTCCCTAAACAGGATATTCGGCGGCACTAAAATGGTTAATGCCGCTGAATATCCCCGATTAACACTGCTACACGCCCAATGCTAACTGTGTAACATTAACCCTGCCACATTGTACAGTGGCCCAGATTTTTTTAAAAAGCATTTTTGTGGCTGAGTCTGCCAACAACTGCAGACATGCTTTTGAACCTCAGCCCCACAGGGTCAAGGGGTTTATTTTGACATATTTTGTAATAGAGGACTGCTATATGACTGAAAAAAATAGTGATCAACTAATTTAAGTATTATTATTACTTTCATTAATAAAGAGCACCTGTCTGCACTGTAGTCATTTCGAAAAAGGTAACTTAATACTGTTTAATATGAAGCACCTATTAAAGGCTGTATGGGATCTGCGTTATAATGTACCGGTGATGCTGAAATTAATTCTCCATCGTCTATTTAAAATAATGTCCTACAGTCCAGTAGGTGAATCTGAATGTAAGAAACTGCCTTCTTTTCTTTTCAGGGGTGCTCTCTCTCCCTGCCTACTTCAGCCCTTACAATGACGGATCTCTAAAGAAGGAAGAGCAAGCTGATGCGTACGCCCAGCTGGAGCTGCGCACTCTGGAGCAGTCCCTACTGGCGACCTGCGTGGGCAGCATCTCCGAGCTCAGTGAGTCTTCAGGCCTGGTGGCGGGCAGAGGATGGGTTAGTACGGGAGTGGAGAGAAAAGCTGAGATAACGGGCGTAGCAGGCAGGCATATCAGAGATGTTGTTGCACTACTATTTTTGTCTGTTCTTTGATTTACCCAATGCCTGAAAGATTCTCTCAGTGCATGCGCGCTGAACCTTTAATGTGTGATGGAAGAAGGCATACTGCCTCCAAACTGCTCCTTGCCCTTTTCTACGCTTTGAAATGGACCGGTACTGCATTAAAGTCCCTTCCACTGCTTTCTCTGCTGTTTCTAATTAATTTGACCAGTATTTTAGGGGAAATACTGCCTGAGTTGCCCTCAGAGATTTGCTTTGAGAGCTCATTCAAGAAATTTAAAACTAGACTGAAAACCTATTTTTTTTTAGTCAGGTCTTCACTTAAGTAAGGGTTACCCCTTGTTTTCTGAACTCATTTATTTAGGTCTTCCAGAATCAGAGTGTTTCCACCCTCATACATTCTGGGGGGATTTTAGAAGCCCTATTTGTGAGCTGGATGTCTGGAAATGGGCACTTATGACATGCAAGGCATGGAGATGTTCCTGGAGCCCTTTTAGATACCGGATATGTAGGCGCCCCCTAGTGTGAGAACATCCATATAGCATGAGGACATGGTGGCGCCGTGGTCTGGGCAGAGCAAGGAGAGATGCACAGTGCATGTGATTTCGGAATCGCACTGGTTGTTGAGGCGTCCACGCCCATACCTGCTCCTGACCATGAATAAGGTATAAAAACATCATTTCATAGATGTAACTCTTCCAGGGGAAGCTGCCTAATGCACTGACATCACCACCGTTATTATTTCTTGCCCAAAGAAACCTGAATGTAAATACATACTCCAAACATATTACTGGCCCGCCACCGCACATCGGAGTATGCAAGTCTCATAACATAGACACGCCCTGCGGACCTAACCAGGCCGGGGCGTCCAAGTACCCGGTTCTGCAGATGTCCACATTTATAAAATGGCCTACACCTCTGCATGTACCCACCCTGCTAACTGCGTAAGGCCCTTCTCCAGAACTGGTTATAGGACATTCGTTTATTGGGTGCGGATGGAGCAATTTCAAAGGCACTGTTTCCATCTGCTCTGGGTGTCCCTTTTAAAATGTCACTTTCTGTTTTCAGGCCCTTTGCTACGAATTGTGGGAAAAATTGTCATCTCATGCACCTTCTGCCCTAACGTGTCCACAGTCCCACTGTGCCTCAATCTGTGCTCATTAATCTTTGTTTTTCAGCAATTTAATTTTATGGACCTTGTGAACCGCTTAGATAGTGCCTCCCTTTAGCAGTATAATAAATCTTGATAAATAATTGCTAAATAAATACCTTCCTACCTACCCCACTTAGCTTTTTACTGCAATTTGACTTACATCCTCATTCTTCAAGAAATGATTACAGAAATTGTTTTTGAAAGCTCACATCTAGCATTTTGGTGCAAATTCCCAGAGCTATTTTTTACTAACAAGGTTTGCATCAATAATCAAATACTAAACTATTTGGGCAGTTCTACTTTAGATTACTGCCTCCTTGAAAAATACCAGTAGCGATTTCTGAGGGTAGTTTTTCCGGTTCAAACCACATCTGTTTATTTTGAAAATCCAAAACCATTCATGTTGTTACCTCGCCCAGCCTAATTCCACCGTCAGAAATGCCTCCAAACAATGTGAGTACAATTATGCATCGTATAGAAGAGAGCGCATAATTTTACCTGTATGGGGGATATGCAGTCTTCAAAGAGCCCATTTCTGGAGATGGCATTGAAAATTGCCTTTCCAAGATCTAGAACGCCTGAAAAAAAGATTAATTTAATTTAGACTTTACCGATGAAATACCCCCCCCCCCCCACAAGGTACATTTGGTGAAGAAAATTGATTTTTTTCCCTCCCAAAAAGATCTAATGCTACAATTGTTTTCAAGGGTTTAGGTTAAGTTCTGCTGTGTGCCTCATTTCTGACTTCAGTCAAAGCATCATATTGTGAGGACCACTGAAGACCCAGAAATATTTGTAAAACTGAGCACTTGCCCATCATTTACCCACCACTGTCAGACCTTAGGAAATGCTGCCCAGAAGAGAGAGAGGGCGGGAAGGAGGGTGTGGTAGAGATGATAGGAGGAAAGGGAGGCAGAGGAGAGGTAAACACAGATGAAAAGAAAGGAGCAGGGCCGGCCTAACTACTAGGCAAAACCAGGGAGCCATCGAAGGCGACACAGAGCAGCAGCAGTTAATGCAAAACAACAGCTCCCGACAGCGACACGCCTCAGAGACCATCAGCACGTTCTCTTATCTGCACCCACATACATGCAAAGCAAAGTTTCATATTTAAGAGTATGTGGGCCAAATTTAAACTCCCCAGTGAGCATTTTCTGTGAGTGCCAGTGGTGGCTTTTAAAAACAAAACCAGATATTCAGTGCCGGAATCTGGATAGCGACTGGCACTGGTTATCTGATTTCAGCACTGGCCGCTGGCACTCTCCAGATCGCAGGGATATTCCAACACTGTCTGGACAGCGGAACCGAATAAAGTTGGAACAGCTTCTTTCATCACCTAACTTTATACGGTTTCTTATCTGGTCAATGGTCTGAAATCGTCACTAACCATAAGAACATAACATAAGATATGCCATACTGGGTCAGACCAAGGTCCATCAAGCCCAGTATCCTGTTTCTAACAGTGGCCAATCCAGGTCACAAGTACCTAGCAGATTCTCAAAAAGACATACAGGTTGCACAACGCTCATCCTGGGGCAAGCAGTGGATTTCCCAGGTCCCATGCACCTTTCCTCCAGGAACTTGTCCAAACCTTTTTTAAACCCAACTACACTAACAGCTTTTACTACATCCTCCGGAAATGAATGCCAGAGTTTTATTACGCGTTCAGTGAAAAAATATTTCTTCTTTTTAGCCCTAAATGGGCTATAATGTAGTTTCATTGAGTTTCCCCTAGTCTTTCTACTTTTTGAAGGCATAAACAACCAATCTACGTTTACCCATTCATTATTTTATAGACCTCTATCATATCTCCCCTCCGCTGTCTTTTCCAATTTAAAGAGCCCTAACCTTTTAAGCCTTTCCTCATAGAGGTATCCTTCCATTCCCATTACTATTTTGGTGGCTCTTTTCTAATTCTGCTATATCCTTTTTAAGATATGACGAGCAGAACTGCACACTATATTCAAGGTGCGGTCACACCATGGAGTGATATAGAGGCATTATAATATCCTTGGTGTTATTCTCTATTCCTTTTCTTATGCTATCCAACATTCTATTTGCTTTCTTGGCCGCCGCTGCACACAGGGCAGAGGGTTTCAATGTACTATCCACGATGTCATCTAAATCTTTTTTCTGGGTAGTGGTTCCTAATAGGAAACATTGCATTGTGTAACCATAGTTTGGGTTGTTCTTCCCTAAGAGGCCAATTCCGTTGTGTGCGTTTTCCGCCTGTCCGGCCAGTCAGAATCAGGACATGTTCAGGTGCACCTGATTATGATCCCGCAGGGGCTAGACGTGCCCGCAGGATCAGAATCTGGTCTACCGGCCTGGATGTGCAGCCGTGCCCCAATTCTGGCCGTCCAGACATCCAAGCAATTTCCTAGCTAGCCCCGACTGGCTCCTGCATGGCATCCTGTTGCCGCCACGACTCCATAAAGGAGCTGCGATCCCCAGCAGCGATGGAAAAGTCCTTTTCCCCACAGCCCAACCCCCAATCGGGCCAAGGTCTGGCTGCGGGGAACCTCTTTGGTGGGTCCCAGATCCGGTGTCCTCCTCTGTCTAGGAAGACTTATTCCACTTCCGAGGTGGAATAAGTCCCCCATATAAATGGCCAACCCCAGGAGTACAGGGCCGACCTCGGAGTTGGCCCTGTATGTCCAGAGTCATGATGCCACCCACAGCCAGCCCTCGCTTTGCCTGTGGCCTACCTCCTCCCGCCCACAAACACAGCTCCCCGCACAGCTCAGATCTCCATGCAGGGAGCTCTGTTTTCCGGATGCAGGCTGGGAGTTTAGCAGAGCTGGACATCTGGATCGGACATCCAGACCTTCTAGTCACGGTTCAGAATAGACCTTATAGCGCATAACTTTGCACTTGTCCACATTAAATTTCATCTGCCATTTGGAAGTCCAGCCTTCCAATTTTTCAAGGTCCTCTTGCAGTTTTTCACAATCATCTTGTGTTTTAACAGCTTTGAATATTTTTGTGTCATCTGCAAATGTGATCACCTCACTCGTTATTCCCCTTTCCATGGTCATTTATGAATATGTCAAAAAGCAGCGGACCCAGCACAGATCCCTGGGGTACACCACTATTCACCTTTCTCCATTGGGAAAATTGGCCATTTGGCCCTACCCTCTGCTTTCTATCTTTTAACCAGTTCCTGATCCACAATAGTACACTGCCTCCTATCCCATGACTCTTTAATGTCGTCAAGAGTTTGTCATGAGGGACCTTGTCAAAGGCTTGCGTTGCCCTTGTCCGCTCATGGACTACCCTGGCTCTATTCGGAAATCTCCACAGCAGTTAGAGGGATATTCAGCGGCATTCAAGCTCAGCAAGGCCTATCCGTTTAGCAGGTCCTGCTATCTTGATAAACCCTTTCGAATATGAGGCTCGTGTTATCCGATTTATGCATTTTTACAAGATTATTGTGGGAGCGTGGTGTTGGGATGATGCTGACTGTTGAATTTAATTGCCAAAATCTCAAGGATTGTTGTAAGGCTGAAATGTCACCTGGGGTATCCAAAACCATTGCACCAGCCCTAGAAAGGATAAGTGAGGAGGGAGAGGTGAGAGAATTGATTAATTTAATATCAATTCTTAGGTTCCATCCTTCCAATCAATAAGATAATACCAAGCAGATTCAATAAAAACGACAGACAAGCAAAAGAAGACAAACATTAAATACAATTAACGTATCCATAATCGCAATAAGGAATACACAGCCACCCAACTCGGTCATTTTGTTCTGTCCCTCCGTTGCCTGTATAGACTTATAAAACAAGGTCTCCTTTATACTAATGGACATTAGCGCGCGCGCTCTGTTGCCACACCCATAGAAACATAATGAGTCCTGATGGCAGATAGCGCACACCAACGCCGTCTGTGCACACTAAGCATTAGCAAAAGGAGCCCCAAGTCTTCAATAAATGCCAAAATTGAACATAATCAAAAACAATTTTCAAATCACGGGGGCTACCTAGAGAAATAACCAACACAGCTCTGAATCTGAAGTAGCCCTGCAGGTTGGCAATGAGCTCTGAGATGTTAACATTCATTACGTAGCTTCCTTTCATTCACAGCATTTAGTATATCTTTCTTTGTTCTGGAAATTCGAAAGAGTGGTTGGTTGTAACTGAGCACAGGGTAAAGGAATTCCCTAAAACAGGCACCTATTGATTTTAGTGATCTCTGACTGCCAAAGAAAAGGAGGGATTTTGTTTCTGAAAATAATTTGAATTCTAAATGTGGCCCTGTAATCACATGAGCCTGTGAGCTAGTGGGGCTGCAAGGCTCATTGGGTTCTGATTTGCCAAGTGCAAAGTATTTGGGATTTTGGATAAGGAGAGCTAGAGGCTCGGTGTAGACATTAGAAACACTTTCCATTCCTGTGGGGTTCAGAACTCAATGAGGCTGCTGTATTGCTCGCACAGGAGTGTTCAGCTGACTTCCTTTCGGATCCAAAAATGGGATGAGAGGGAGCCAAAGGGGATAATGCCAAGGATCTTAAAATGCCTTTCTTTCAGAAACTGGGAGAACTACCAGCTCTTAAGAGCAGGTGAAGCTAGTCCTGATTTGATCCTGTTGAATGTAAGAACATATACTTCTGATTTCTCTAAGAGGACCAAACCATGAGCCTTATTCAAAAAGAGCTTATTCACATTGAACCCAATTCAAGAACATTCACGTCCAGTCCTTGGCCACGTCCAAATCAAAAATGGTCCTGATTTAAACCTGATTCCGCATCCGCAGGGATAGATGCAGCCATGTTTTTGGAATCAGCACATAGATGTTTTTGGCGCAGCACAAACAAAGCACTATGGCGTGCGAGACATGGCTGTATGCAGCAAAGGACTTTGTATGTCCCCGCGCTCACCATATTCTGAAAATATGGATGTTTTCGATCCTGCCCTTCTCCACTATATACCTGCAAACGGCCACACACCCCTGTAAAACTTGCATCTCCTAAGCTGCTCCTCTCACTGACAGTGCTGAGCTGATGCAAACTACACATGAACACTGATGATACATAAATGTTGTTGCAAACTAGACTATATATAGCAGCCTGTGGAATGCTCAAAACACTGCAAAGTAATCTCCGTGCACTTTAAGATAGTATAAAAGCAGGTAGAAAGTGATATGTTTGTCATGACATACCTTGCATCACAACAGACATGGCAGCAGAAGACATCCTTAGTTATGCTTGCATTGGTCATCTCTGAAAACAGTCTGTACGATGCTAAGTATGGACCAGAAAAAATCAGAAGACATTCTACATAGCGAATGTCAAAATATATCCCTGTCACTAATAAGGGATCCTCTGAACGGGAACATTCAACAATGCAGGCACTACTAATACATGCCCAAAGGCACCATCATCGCTCTCTACAAATATGCACATCTTTAGAGACCACTGATGGTGCTTCTGGGCATGTCTTAGTGCTGTTTGCACTGTTGAAAGCTCTCATTCTGAGGGTCTCTTATTAGTGACAGGGATATGTTCTGAGATTTCGCTATAGAGAACCTGTTCTGATTTATTCTGCCCAATGACACTGGCTCCTAGTGACGCTGTGATCATCCCTACGGTCAAGGTACTGGCCAGGCATTCGTGCCCCCCCAGATTTGCGGATGAGCACACCAGATCCTCCCATGCAACACTCAAACCACACACAAATACTTGCAGCCACAAATAACATACCTCTGCCAAAACCATGCCCTGCACTATAAACAACTGCTGTGAAGACACAATGGCAGGGCGTCTGAGGACATCACATCTGATCTTCATTTCTCAGCCAAACACGATTCTGTTCCATACTACCTCACATACCAACCCTACATCTACATTCCCATTTCTCTGAACACTGGACTTGTTAGGGAAGCCTAGAATAGCCCCTTTAGCACAAACAGCAAATGTCAGCATAGCCAGAATAAAGACTATTGCAGTGCTTTATATCTCTGTAGGGGTGTTTTTTATTGTTACTTCACCTTACAAACGCCTCTCACCTGTGCTTTCTATTCTTTACAAATGCATCTTGTGCCCTCCCACACAGCAGACACACCAGTTCAGTACAGACATGTCACAACCTTTCATGTCTATGAGATGCGTTGAAGATCAGAGCGGAAAATTTTTCTAAGTTCTGGCCTTATTCTGCATTGCTGCTGGAATAACGTAGGCGTCCGTGGTAAACACTCAGGACGTATATGGACCGTTCCTGAATACGTTTTCTACGTCTCCACAGCTTGCCATGCCCCCATTACGCCCCCTCCTGCCCACGTTCTGAAATCCCCCTGCTAGTGCCATGTATGTGTAGAGCTGCATGCTTTAGAATATGGTTCTAGATGTTTTAGCAAGAAAAACCTTTTATTCTGCACGCCTTACCAGTATATTTGTGTTCTGGAATAACCCCCATTCTGTAGTGATGGAAAAAGACGTTATCAGCTAAGGCCCTACGCCTATGTTAGCAATGGGATAAGAGCTTAAAACCAGGTTGGGCTCAGTCTGTGATTTATTTATTTATTTAACAGTATTTCTAAACCGCCTTATCTTATTAATCAAGGTGGTATCACAGCAAACAATCGGGTAAAGTGAGAGAGAGAAGCATGCAGTGAGGGAGAAATTTTAGTTGAGTGTGGGTTGTATTGTGTGCTAGATTGGTTTGAGCTATGTACAATGTGTGTTGTGTTGTGCGCTAGAGTGGTTTGAGCTATGTACAATATGGGCTATATACAGTGATGCAAAAACATTTTCTATACATACAGTGTTTAGGCGGTATCATGTGCTGTTATACATTCTCTGAGGTTATGTGATGTGTCCATAGTGTTCTATGAACAGCATGGTTTTTAGCTGTTTTCTAAAGTCCTTGAGGTCTGAGATTGCCCTCAAATCGTCCGGTAGTTTGTTCCATATTGTTGGAGCTGCCATGGAGAGTGCTCTGTCTATTGTGTCCTTGCGTGTGTGTTTGAATTCACTTGGGGTGCTGACTCGGTTGTGTGTTTGTTTTCTTCTAGGACGTGTGCTGGTGTCTGGTTGTATGAGGGTGTGCAGGCTGTTGGCTGATGTGTGCTGATTTATCTTGAATAGGTTTATGATAGTTTTGTATCTGATGCGTGCACCGATTGGGAGCCAGTGTAAGTCCTTTAAGGTAGGTGTGATGTGCTCCTGTCTTGCAGTACCAGATATTATTCGTGCTGCAGTGTTTTGTGCTAGCTGGAGTGGTTTGAGGGTTTGTTTCGGTAGTCCAAGGTATATCGGATTGCAGAAGTCCAGTAGTGGGGTTATCAGTGCTTGACAGATGGTACGAAAGTGTTCTCGGGCGAGGAGTGGTTTCAGTCTCCTGATGATTCGCATCCTGTAGTAGACTTTTTGAACTGTTGTTTATGTGTGGCTTGAGATTTAGACTATTGTCCAGCGTAACACCGAGGTATCTCACTTCTGATCTTATAGGTATAGTAGTGCTTTGTATCTTGATATTTGGCGGGTGTATGAAGCTTTGGTTCCGAGTGATGATTAAAGCTTCGGTCTTGTTGTAGTTTATTGCGAGGTTGTTGTTTTGGACACCAACTCGTCATTTGGGTAAGGCAGTCTGTTATCTTTGAGAAGTCCGGGTTGTCGATTGATATCGGGGTGTATATCATGATGTCGTCTGCATATATTGTGTATTGAATGTTGTTCTCTTTCATGATGTTGCAGATTGGTTGGATGTAGATGTTAAATAGGAGTGCTGAGAGTGCGGATCCTTGAGGAACTCCTTGACGGACATTTATGGGTCGGGAGGTGTTGTGTCCCACCTTGACCTGTAGCTGTCTTTCGGTTAGGTATGAGCGGAACCATTCCAAAGTGATTCCGTGTATACCAGTGCTCTTTAGTCTGTCCAGGAGCGTGTTGTGATGGCTAGAACCCGTCTGATTCATGGTCCTGGAGCCTAACTCAACAGATCTGGTTTTCAGGATATCCACAATGAATATGCATGAGAGAGAGATTTATATTTGTGTGTGTGTATTGTGGTGAACAGCGCCCTCCTGAGCCTATGGAAACGGATGAAAATCCTGAGGTTCAGCAGGATTTATGCCTATTTGAGAAACCAAGGAAGAAAGAGAGACTCTATTCCACAGAGCTGAGCATGGAGACCAGCCCAGGGGAGGAGTCCTGCAGTCCTGATTGGGCACACCCTGTCCTGGGAAGGGGCGTGTCCAGGAGAGAACGTGGTTTTAAACCAGAGCATGGCTTTGCTAGTCAGAATGGGATTAGGAATGAGGAGAAGGAGAGGAGAAAGAAGGAGAAGAGGAAGAATGATTGGAAGTCCAGAAAACAGTATGCTGATACTTGGGAACCTGGCATTGGAAGGAGACCTGCAAAGTTCTATTCAGAGGCAGTGAGTAGAAGTCCCAAGGAGAGAGGACCTAGCCCTGAAATAGATAACCGTTGGAAGGCACAGCCCTGGGAAAGGAAGCCTTCAAGGCAGGCACAAGAAAGAAAACAATCATTCTGTGAAGTACCGTTTGAGCCAGAGAGCAACAAACATTCTAACAGCTGGAGAACGTTGGAGCCATCTGAAGTCAGAACGGCATGGCAACAAGTAAGTGAATGGCCACAAAGTTTCCAGGCTGATCGTAAAGCTAACTCTCCTGTGTGTGAAACATTAGCAAAAGAGACTAGCAATTAATCTAAGAGAGGAGAAAATAAACAGCCTTAAGCCAGAGGGCAGTGGTATAGCTGATAGCAATTCCCTATCTCATAAACAGCAGGCTGAATTGCTCCTACAGAGTTTTAAGCAGTTTTTAGAGTTGCAAGCTAGAAGACAGCCAGTGTTACCAGAAGCCAGTAATTCCATACAGCTTGAAGAATTAACACAAGATAATACAGACTTACCAGATTGTGAGAGCATGGATTGCACGGTCTGCTGTGTAGAGATACCAAGCTGAAGGAAACTGCTTTTTACCGTATATGAATTGAATGCTACGGAGCTGTTGTATTGCCTTGCTGAGAAAGCTCTAATTATGTGCACCTGATTTTCCCCAGCCCTGTGAAGGTAACAGTGGCTGAAAGAGGCTGTAGTGAATCTAACTGACCTCTTGGGGCAAAGTGAGTAATTTGCTTAGAAGTGAAAAGAAGCAGTTATACTTTAAGTTGCCTTTATCCTAAGTTTTCCTGTTAGCATTTGAAGCACCTATTTTGTTTGCATTTATTTGCCATGTGATGGAACAATATCCTTTACTATAATAAATATACTGGAAACCCCATAACTACAACTCTTTATTTCGGAGCGAGAGGAGCAGGAACTACAATACCCAGCATTCCCTGGATACAGGTTACTCTCCTTCCTCACGAAGCATCAGACCGCCGCTCCTGTCTTTAGCCCCAAGGCCGGGCAGGAGCGCCGCAGTATATATAGAGAGATAGATAAATTAATCTCATGTTGGGTGAGGCCTGAGAACTAGGATGGGAATCATTGCGGTAAAGCAAGGTGCGCACAGTGTGGCTAGCCTGGACAGTGAAAGGCAGCTGTTACAGACACAGCTGCATTTGGTAGTTTTGCTACATGAGACGAGACATTTAGATTTCATATAATGCTGGAAGAGTCTTATAAACAGGGCCTGAAGATTTCATCCAATATTAATCATTACCAGCATGAACAAGTTCAAACTTCAGTCCTGGGGCATATTTCAAGCAAAGTGTCTGTCCAAGGCTCTGTGCCCTTGACGACTTATTAAGGTCATTGAGCGTTGGGATCTTATAGGTTCCTTTTGTTGACTGATTGGAATATAAAGTCAGCCAATGGCTGCAGGTCATTAGAGACAAAGGAAGAAGGTCCTCCTAGGCCAGGAGTTCTCAACCTAATCCTCAGGACACACCTAGCCAGTCAGGTTTTCAGGATAACCACAGAAGAGAGATTTGGATCAATGCCTCCATCGTATGCAAAACTACTGCATGCATATTCTTTAACGATACAGTATAAACCTGACTGGCTACGGGACTGTCCTGAGCATTAGGTTCAGAAGCACTGCTCTAAGCTGCACCTAGATTTTTATGATATTGCCTTCTGGAATTAGTGATCTTGTTTTCAGTGCGGCTAGCAGGACTACAAGGTCATACATGCTGTAGGGCGCAGGTCAATAGACAGGACTCTCTTTCTTCCAGCAACTATAATAGGTTGGGTCAATTCTACAACTAAACTCAGTAACACACATTTCTGGGATATGTTTCTAGCTCCCATTTTTAAGCATTTCTGCAACTTTTGATCCTGTTCTTTTTGCATCCAGAAAAGAGAAAACTAACATTTAAAAACATCAACCAAAAAGCCCTCATAGGTTCCTTGATCAGAACCAAGCAGGAGATGCAGTGAGAACCGGCACCTTGCATGAGGACATGTTCTGATGGTCATTCCCATGGATAGCCTAGCAGGTGTTAGGGGCTATTTAAAACCTCATCCTTTCCTCATATTGTCACAGTTGCTACTGTACAAGCAAACACAATAGCAGGGTCTGTTTCCTGTGAGCAAGAGGGAAAGGGAGAGAGAGAGATGAAATGCAACAATAAAATCCAAAGCTGGAAACCTAGGATCAATCAGTGGTTTAAAAAAACAATAGCCCATCGTCAGGTCTTGTTTATCAGCATGCTCTGAACTGGAGTGCCCTGGACCAACCCAACTGCTGCCACTTTGCAAGCGAAAACATTTACTTAAAACCGTGCTATTTAAACGGGAAGTGCACGCTGCAGTCTTATCTCTACCGCTGTGTTTCTGTTACACCCTTAACAGGAGCACCTGACTCCGAAATGTGTCAAAATAGCTAGGCCCATTTTTGTTAGGTAGAAAAAATCTTAACGAGCCTCTTAAAACTTTATTTTTGGTTGGCCGAAGATCAAGCACAGGAGGATCTTGTTGGGCATTATGTTTATAGATGTTCTCGCAGCTTCTCTTCTCTGACAGCCACAATACCCCCCTTTGCCACGTTCACGGTTAGTGTATGCCCAGAATGTCCACACTAACCGTGAAGCGCTATCAACATCCATGTTCTGCCACAACGCAGCCAATCACCGCCCAGTCACGTGCTGACTGCTTAACAAGAGATTTTGAACACTGGGTCCCAAGCTGTAAGTGCAGAGCACTTACCACGCACTAACGGTTAATACGTGCCCCCTTGTGTCCGAGTGGGATTTAAGTGATGAGAAAGCTGTTTTAATGGGATTAGCTTTATAATAAGGAAATGAAAGAGGCACTTTTTCTTAAGTGTTGCCACCTAAATGAAGCAATAAGTTTGTGATGTCCTGAATGAAACCCTTTTCCCCTTCTTTCTCCTCCTTCCTTTATGCAGGTGATTTGGTGTCGCGGGCAATGCACCACATGCAGTGTTTAAACAAGCTGCGTCCTGGCATGAGTCCTGTCCGACAGAGCAGGCAGCAGCAACCAATCACGTGGTCCCCTGACGCCTTGCACACGCTGTACTACTTCCTGCGCTGTCCGCAGATGGAGTCCATGGAGAACCCAAACCTGGATCCACCAAGAATGACGCTGAATAATGAAAGGTAGGGTGTAGTTCTTTTTGCCGAGAGCCCCCTGTCGTGCAGAGGCCTGGGGTCATCTCTTGCGCAGCTCGATGGCTTGGGATGGCCGAGCGGTACAGAATGTCTTCAGATACCAGCAATTCCAGGAAAGCAGCTGATAGAACGTGTCCTGCAAAGTTGTTCAGGACACACCGAGGTCTTTCATTCTCAGAGCTCTGGACTGGTGCTGTCCGTCTAAGCAAGAGTAGCTAATGGGTGAGAGTTTTGTAACATTCAGTGCATTAATGAGGTAGTCGTTGGCAATGCCATGATTTGAGCCCCTTGATTAGGTAGGTAAGCAGAGGAAGAAAAAGGCACACTTTACCATAAACCCTGCACATAGCTGTACGTTTTCCTAACCCTAATTTAAAGATCGGCCTTATCCATGAAATTATCCCAATAACTGAAAGCAATAGTGGACATAACCTCTTCTTTCTCATTTACTTTTGGTCTTGTTTCTTTTTTTGGCTTTAATGTATTATTTCTTCTATATTTAGTTTTTCTGCATCTCTGATTGTATTGCAAAACCTCATTCTCGGAGTTATCTGTGCTGTGGCCATGTGATGCCTGCAGCAGATCCGATGAGGATCAGCGCCGTAGTGGCAGTGGCTAAGCACTAAGATGACTCTCTCTTTAAGACTAGAGTAAGAGGGGCAACGCTGTTATCTTGTGGAAGTGCCATTTAATACTGCTGTTGCCTCTGCTCCAAACTCATACTGTGGATGCTAATGTGGGAGAGATTACTTGCCCCTGTGGCTCAGAGGAAGTCAAGTTAACTTTCTAGCATTACTGCTACTACTATTACCACTACTTATCATGTGTATAGCGCTACAAGGCGTCTAATCAAGACAGACAATACAACAAGTGGGGACTAGGATATATCCAGGGGAATGGTAAGCAAACACATAGGAAGTGAACCACGTTCGTGCCGCTGAATATCCCGCATAGGGGCATTTACACTGTTTACAGCTCTGTAAACAGTGTAAATGCCTTGCAATATCGGGCCACGTGTTTTTAGCCTGCATTTGAACAGGGTTGCAGATGGAGCCTGATGTACCGACTCAGGAAGTTTGTTCCAGGCATAAGGAGAAGCAAGGTAGAAAGAAGACTGGAGTTGACAATGGAAGAGAAGGGCACAGATAGAAGGGATCTGCCAGAAAAGCGGAGTTCCCGAGGAGGGGTGTAGGGAGAGATAAGAGAGGAAGGGTTTATAGGAGTAGCCGAATAAAGGCACTTATAGCTCATTAGTAGAAGTTTAAACTAGATGTGGAAATGGATAGGGAGCCAATGAAGTGACTTGAGAAGTGGGGTGACATGAGCTGCATTTTGACTAGATTGACGTGGAAAGAGATGATTCAGAGGAAGACCATTAAAGAAGAGGCTGCAATAGTCTAGACAGGAGGTAACAAGAGAATGGATGAGGGTCTTAGTAGTGTGTTCAGAAAACAAGGGACAAATTGTGCCAATGTTATAGAGAAAGAAGTGACAGGTTTTAGCTATTTAACAGGCTTTTTATAGCGCTTTATCATTTCAGTCAAAGTGGTTTACATTGTAACTTAAACTTGGTAATGTACATGAAACAGGGACATTGATAACTTGGATTTTTCTGAGGCAATGGAGGATTAAGTGACTTGCCCAAGACCACAAGGAGGGCTAGTGGGAATCGAACCCTGGTCTTTTGGTTCCCAAGCCAATGCCAACTCAGAAAGTGGTTATTTGTTGGATGTGTTTGGAGAAAAGGGGGAAGGAGTCAAAGATGATCCCAAGGTTGCGAGCCAAGGAAACAGGGAGAAGTAGAATGTTATCCACAGAAATTGAGAAAGGAGAAAGAGGAATGTGGGTTTACAGGGAAAGATAAGGTGCTCAGTTTCAGATGGTGGTGAGACATCCAGGCACTAGTGTCAGGTAAGCAGGCAGAGATCCAGTCCTGGATACCTGGAGAGATTTCAGATGCAGAGAGGTAGATCTGGGAATCATCAGCAGAGAGATGGTACTGAAAACCATGAGAGGAGATAAGTGCACCAAGGGAATGAGTGTAGAGAGAGAAAACGAGAAGTCCTAAGACAGAGCCCTGGGGTTCACCAATTGAAAGCGGGATGGCAGTAGAGATGGATCCATCAGAACATATATTAAAGGTATGGTGGGAGAGAGAGGAAGGAAACCAGGATGGGACAGAACCTCTAAATCCAAGTGAGGACAGGGTATCAAGGAGAAGGTAGTGGTCAACGGTGTCAAAAGCAGCAGGAAAGTCAAGAAGGATGAAGATAGAGTAAAAGCCCTTGGATCTGATGAGTAACAAGTCATTGGAGACTTTGGCAAGAGCCATATTTGTAGAATGCAGAGGGTGAAAACAGATCGCAGTGGATTCAGAAGAGACTGAGAGGAGAGACAGTCAAAGCAATGGTGGTGAACCACACAGTCAAGTAGTTTGGAAATGAAGAGGAAAGGGGAGATGGGTCAGTAGAAGGACAGCTAGAGTTTAGTGAGTGTTTCTTGAGGAGATGTGTAGCTACAGCATGCTTGAAGGCTGCAGGGAACGTTGCAGTAGAATGTGATAGGTTGAGGATATGACAGATGGAAGGGATGACACTGGAGGAGATGTGTAGCTACAGCATGCTTGAAGGCTGCAGGGAACGTTGCAGTAGAATGTGATAGGTTGAGGATATGACAGATGGAAGGGACTACACTGGAGGAGATGTGTAGCTACAGCATGCTTGAAGGCTGCAGGGAACGTTGCAGTAGAATGCGATAGGTTGAGGATATGACATGGAAGGGATGACACTGGAGGAGATGTGTAGCTACAGCATGCTTGAAGGCTGCAGGGAACGTTGCAGTAGCGATAGGTTGAGGATATGACAGATGGAAGGGATGACACTGGAGGAGATGTGTAGCTACAGCATGCTTGAAGGCTGCAGGGAACGTTGCAGTAGAATGTGATAGGTTGAGGATATGACAGATGGAAGGGACTACACTGGAGGAGATGTGTAGCTACAGCATGCTTGAAGGCTGCAGGAAACGTTGCAGTAGAATGCGATAGGTTGAGGATATGACAGATGGAAGGGATGACACTGGAGGAGATGTGTAGCTACAGCATGCTTGAATGCTGCAGGGAACGTTGCAGTAGAGTGCGATAGGTTGAGGATATGACAGATGGAAGCGACTACACTGGAGGAGATGTGTAGCTACAGCATGCTTGAAGGCTGCAGGGAACGTTGCAGTAGAATGCGATAGGTTGAGGATATGACAGATGGAAGGGATGACACTGGAGGAGATGTGTAACTACAGCATGCTTGAAGGCTGCAGGGAACGTTGCAGTAGAATGTGATAGGTTGAGGATATCACAGATGGAAGCGACTACACTGGAGGAGATGTGTAGCTACAGCATGCTTGAAGGCTGCAGGGAACGTTGCAGTAGAATGCGATAGGTTGAGGATATGACAGATGGAAGGGACTACACTGGAGGAGATGTGTAGCTACAGCATGCTTGAAGGCTGCAGGGAACGTTGCAGTAGAGTGCGATAGGTTGAGGATATGACAGATGGAAGGGATGACACTGGAGGAGATGTGTAGCTACAGCATGCTTGAAGGCTGCAGGGAACGTTGCAGTAGAGTGCGATAGGTTGAGGATATGACAGATGGAAGGGATGACACTGGAGGAGATGACGTTTAGTAGATGGGTGGGAATGGGATCAGAGGAGCAGGTAGAAAGTGTAGAGGGGGAGAGGGGGAGAGATGTGTAGTTTCTTTCTCAGTGATCTTAGAAAAGGAGGAAAGGGCGATAGAGGTTGAGGGAAGGATTTGAGAGGGAAGAGGGGATGGAGATGATCCTGGAGGGAAGAGTAATCTTGTGGACTTTGTCATGGAAGTGTCATCCAAGGTCTGGGCAGAAAGGGAAGGAGGGGTCAGAGGCGGAGGCACTTTGAGGAGAGAGTTGAGAGTTGTAAAGAGACGGGGAGGGTCAGAGGCAAGAGAGTTAGTCAGCTGAACATAGTACTCTTGCTTGGCAAGTGCTATGGCAGACTGAAGGGAGGTAAGCATGGATTTGAAATGTAGGACGTCCTCAGTATTTGAGCCATAGGCACAGGAATGTAAGTAGACTGTTTTAGAGGACAGCCAGGGCTGAGGTACAGTACAGTACACCTCACAGGACGTAAAGTGGGAGGAGCGAGAGCGTCCAGAGCAGAGGAGAGTACAGTGCTATAGGAAGATACGGCCTACTGGAGGAAGAGTAGGCTATAACCAACTTAAAAACAGTAAAACATTTTCAGAAGGGGCAAAAATGTATCATTACCATAGTTGTACTGGACCTTATTTTTAAAAGGTATCTGCTAATTTCTCTGTACTGCTGCTCTTTTGAAATCAAGGCGCATTACACTTCCTTTTGTGGGGTTTTTTTGTTTGTTTTCTGGCTACCTGATGGTACGTATGTGTCCTCTCCATAGTAATATGACTCGACGTGTCCTCTACCATGAAACACACAAAGTGGCATTTTAAAAAGGGCATCCAGGGCAGAAACATACATACATGCCCCTGATGGGGATGCCCGCAGCAGCATTCCTTTAGATGTCCCCACTATGAAACTAGGGGCCGGGGATGTCCATCTCAAGCAAGGTTGCATTCTAGGATGTCCAGCAGCATAGCAAAATGAAACCGTGAGCCCCATTCCTCATCCGTGTTCATTGTCAGATTGATAAATAAAGAGAATATGAGAGTAATTCTTTCTCCACACCCTCCAGACATTTGCCTGACAAAATGAGCACTTTTCAGATGCCTGGAGCAGGTCTAACTTTTGACATGGCTCAGGACATCCAGGACAGTTCTGAAATTGGGCAAAGATGTCAAGTTCCTAGGAACACTCCAGCCATGCCTACACCACACCCCCATTCCAATGTGGACGTCCTCACACTGGGGACATCCACAGACCCGGCTTCTAAAATGACTCTGGAGACATTTCTGTGTGTTGGACATCTCTAGACCCATTCTCAGCATGAATAGAGCTTCTAAAATAATCCCCATAATAATCTCCTTTGGCACCAAACCATTGTCAAGTAACTGATTAGTTACTCAGGTAAAATCATCTGAAAATTGTTTCAGAGTTCTTTGCCTAAGGAAGGATTGGTGCCAGGGCTTCCTGCTACGGTCTGACTATAGACGTGTGTGTTGCTATTTGACTGTTGTACGTTACTTCCGATCAAGTCCACTTTAACTGCTTATGGGGCCCTGGGCAAACCTTTGAGGATGGGACCCCTTTAATTTTCACTTTTGTTCTTCCATTGCTCCCACGGCACACACACCTGGGCCTAAACAGAATGCAGAAGCTTAAAGCTAAAAGCAGTTGCTTACTTTCTATTCATTAGCGGGAAGTGAGGGTGCTGAATGCTGTGCTTGCTGATGATGGTCACTGGCTGGGCCTCTTGAACGCCCAATTCAGCCTTGCCCAACGTACCTCGCAAAAGTCGCACCACATCCTGCAATGCCTTGTTGGCCCCACACATGCACGCCTCTTTGGTTCTTCTGTCGGGCCAGGCTCACAAAGACGGATGTGTAGCATGGAGGCAGAGCGATGGGAAACACTGAGCGAGTGAGCAAGCAAGCACTCACTGACCGCTAGTCTTATTTTATCTTTTTGCTGAACAGTCTTGAGGCATGAACGGTCAGCACTGACTCTGAGGCAAGCAGGGTCCCGTGCAAAATGCTGCATGAAAGAGTGGACTGCTGGACCGGTAACAGTGGGGCTACATTTACCTATGGGAAGCTGGGCTCTTGTCGCAGAGCCCTGGGACAGCTAAAGTGGTCCTGCTTCCCAGCTCCCTACCCCACCCTCCATCTCAGTGCTTTAAAGAAACGTTTGTTATAAGAAACACTTTTTAAATTAAACAATACCAACAAACCTGAGACACTAGATTCCTCTCAGTGTGCATCCTGCTGTTTTCCCCGAGTGCTTTGACTTTGGAAGATTAAGGACCTCATTGAACAGAGTTTTTTTATCATAGGAAAGTCCTTCTAAATAAGGACCTGAGAGTATCAGCTTGTTGAACATGAATAATTTAATCGGAAATCCACAGACGTGCAGCTCCAGCAAAGCCTATGGATAATAGCTCATACCAGTGGGACAAATAAATTAATTTAATCTGACTTGGACATTAGGGTCTGAGCTAAGTGCTTGGTGCAATCTGCAGCAGTTATTAACAACTCCGAAATTAAAGTAACCAGTTACACTTGGAAGAGCTTGAATTTGATTATTTTGGATGCATATGGAACCGAGATTTCTCTTTGCATTTGTGTTGTATTTAAGCTGCAAATTAGTAATAGTAATTAAAATATTCTGGGCATACTGCATGGAAGAAATGAACAGAAATATATTAATTTTAATCCTGACTGCAGACTGTTTATGGAAGTATAATCAGTAAATAGGTCTCTAACAAAAATGCATCTCTGTTTCAAATGCGATCCCATTTTCTAAAAGACTTGATTATGGGGAATTTTGTGCCTGACGTACAGAGTAATTTATAGTTGCATTTCACAGCAAAATGTAGTGGGCCACACATTCAGTGACCTTGACAGTAAAGCATACAATTACTTTGTTAAAGGGCCTATGTACTAAGGAGTTTTCTGTAGAGAGAAAATGAAAAAAAACCCTTCAGGTCATTAGGTCCTAAGTTACACAACTGATTACTCACAGATGTTTTGCAACACCCAATCTGTTATCAGCTACTGGAAAGTCTAATTACTGAGGTCCATTTGAAGTCTTTAAATTTAGTCAGCATTAAACACTGGACTGGTTTTACCCGAATTGGACATTAAATCACCCGAGCTTAAGGTAGCTTAGTGGACTGAAAATCAAAGTTCTTTGTAACAGACTGGATAGAACTGGAAGGCTTCGGTGCAAACATTTCTTCTACTTATAATCTATATCCTGACCTTGACATGCAAGGTGTCTCAGGATCCACAATGCCAGGCTTGTGCTGGGTTGCAGTAGATAAACGGCTCCTGCTAATTTTTATATAATGTTGCTGGCAGCAATGTTCACGCAAAGTTTCTGCCAGTAGGGGAGGTGCTGTGATATCGCATTTTTAGCCATTAGAAGCAGGCACTTGTAACTAAAAAACATAATATTGCAGCACCTTCCCCCCCCTTACCAGCAGCAGCGCGAGTAGAGGACTCCCACACAACTTTGCAGGAACTTTGGATGGGAGCGTAAGGAGAGACTATCAAATTCAGCACATATATAAAATCGGTGACATTGCATATTTCTTTCATATAGTTCTTGCACTGACATCATATACTTTGTTCACCATCAGAATTGTAGTTGCTATTTTGTCCACTCGGATATGGGCAAATAAAGGTCAACAAACAAGTTGTAGGTGAGACTCTTATTTTGGACTAATTTAATGTATCTTTGACAAGCTTTTGAAAGATACATTGTTAATCCAATTAAAAGGTCTCACCTACAGCTTGTTTGTTGATCTTTCTTTACTGAACCATCTATTTTTCACCTTTCTCTGTGCAGATACTACTGGGGTAATTCCAGAATGCAAGCGCCAGGTTTACACCTTTCCATCTATTTTTAAAGCACATTGCAAAACTCAAGCTCCTTAGAATTTTGAAAAATCCTTCTAGAGAGCTGAACATAGTTTCAGGTTCCTAATAAGACTTCTTACTTGAACCCACTTCCACCTTCTTTCTCACCACTCGGCAGTCATGTGAGTCTGTGTTAGAAATGATTGATTCTAGCTCCATGTCTTCTACGGTGCTTGCTGTCATGTTATCGGGTGTCTGTCGGGTCTGTGGAGATGTTCCGGAAACTTTCACACTCTTGATTTAACCAGAAAACAGTGGAAAAGCTATTAGTCCTTCTGAGGTAAGATTAGAAAACCGAGTACAATACATCTCAAAGCTGAAAGAACAGGAATGTGAGCGCCCATTTCTTTTCTGTAAGTTAACTGAAAAACCATGTTGAGATTTCTGGTTTTTCTCTGAATATATCAAGTTTGATTTAATGATCTTTAAAAGTGTAGCAGAGGAAGTTCCCTGCTTTCTTAATGTTTACTAAGCATGAAAGAAATTGGAACATATTGGCCCAATCCAGGAAGGTGATGAGTGGGTTTGTACGTCCCGGTGGGACGTGCAGCCCCACCAGCTATCCTGAATGCAAGGACACAGTCTCCCCACACGCACAGAGGAGATGGACACAGGGGAGGAGTGTGGGCAGGCCAGTCACCAGGACGTACAAGGCCGATTCAGGTTACGGCCCTGTCCATCTGGGGAGCACCAGGAGGGGACACTGCTTATTCCACCTCAGAGGTAGAATAAGCACTGGTCCCTCATGCACCCTGGCTCGGCAGCCCCCCACCCCAACACAACAGATCCACGGTAGGAACTGCCCCGCCTCCTGATCCCGGCCCCAGCAGGCCCGCCGAGGGTCGGGCAATGGGGAAACCGGTCTAGGGAGGCATCGGGCCATCTGCATACCAGCAGGAGTGGGGGAGCCTGGCCACGCTGACTTGAGGACATCCCCACAGCTGCAACAGGGCACACCAGGCTGTCCCATTGCCTGATCCTGCAAGCCGTGGGAGCATTTAGCTCCCGTGGTGCAGAATCGGGTGCAATGGAGCCTGTCCTGTCTGGGAATGTTTGGATGGCCCGGACGTGACCTTTCCGGGATCAGGCTCCACAGGGATTATTTTAGAAGCCATATTTGTGTTTTGACATGTAAAAATGGGTACGCAGACATGCAATTCATAAGGGCATCCCTGGAGCCATTTTAGAAACTGGGTATATGGATGTCCCTAGCGCAAAGATGTCCAAGTAGAATTGGGGCATGCCGGAAGTGTGATCTGGTGGAGAAAGGGAGATGCAGGTCATGGTGCCCTTTCACAATGGCACAGGCATGTCTCGCCCTGGTTGTTGAGGCATCCATGCCTATACCTGCTCCCGACCATGAATAAGAAGCAAACAAGTGCTCATTTCATGGCGGCAAAGCTACGAGGAGGAAGAGCACTGTCGTCGTCACTGTCAGTGTTTCCTGAGCAAAGAAACCTGTATGTAAATATAAACCCCAAACAGATTCCTAACCCGCTGCCACACATCGGAGTGTCTACAATGTCACTGAACATGGACATCCTCCTTCTGGAAAAGACTGGCCTGGACGTCCATGTCTGCAAAATCAGGCTGAAATATAGGGATGAGTTGGCTCAGTGGTTGAGACAGGTTACCTCAGGCCGGAAGGCCACGGGTTCAATTCCCACATGGGGACAAACAACCTCAGGCCGGAGGGACTGGGGTCTCTAGTCCCATGGCCACTCCTTGTGGCCTTGGGCAAGCCACTTAACCCTCCATTGCCTCAGGTACACTTAGATTGTGAGCCCTTCGGGGACAAGGGAATAAAAAGTACCTGTTAGTATACATGTAGACCACTCTGATTCTAAAGAGCGCGGTATAAAATAAATAAATAAATAAATAATGTCCCCAAGGTTTTCTCAGACATTTTGCCCTGGACGTCCTTTCTAAAATGCTGCTTCACTTCTTACATGTTATAAAAGAAAGTCTTATTGGAAAGGCCGATGTTTAATCATCTTTATCATATCTATTGAGGCAGGACGGAAAACTCTCTGGAAGAGCCAGAGCAAAGATATCGGGTACCATAGGCGAACCTTCAAACTTACAACCTCTCCCCCTTCAGAGTTTAATAATTAAGCTCAACAATCATGATGATACCAACACCAGCCCTCCCGCAACAATCCTATAAAACGAAACGATTAAACTTTGTTTTGTATGTTTGTGTGTACCCTCGCTCCCTGCAGCTAAAAGAATGTGCTGATGGCTCTTTGAGTTTGTGAGATTATCAGGATCTATTGTTTGGCTTTGGGACCATCTGTGCATGGGTAGCGCAACATTTGCTTTAGGCATAGATGTCATGCTGCAATGCAGAAAAGGGATCGGTGTGAACGTAATGACTGGGCAGAAGTCAGCAACAGTGCTAATGCACAGCCCAGGGAAATCCATTCAGATTACATAGAAAGATGGCGGCAGAAACGACCACGTGTTCCTACCCAGTCTGCCCTTCCATACCAAATAATATTGTCCTTTTTTTCCCTTCAGAGACCTTCTGGGTTGGCCTCATGCTTTCTTCAATTCAGATACTGTCCTGGCCTCTACTACCTCTACTGGGAGACTGTACAACACATCTACCACTCTTTCTGCATATTACTCCTGAGTCTGTTTCCTTTCATCCTCATCCTATGTCCCCTCGTTGCAGAGGTTGCTTTCATTTGCATTTATTCCATGGAGGTATTTAAATGTCTCTATCATATCTCCTCTTTCTCACCTTTCCTCCAAAGTTATACATATTAAGATCTTTAAGTCTGTCCCCATATTCCTTATGACAAAGCCCACTGGCCATTTTAGTAGCCACCCTCTGCATGAACTCCATCCTGTTTACATCCTTTTGAAGGTGCGGTCTCCAGAATTGCACAGACTATTCCAAATGTGGTCTTACCAAAGACTTATACAGAGGCACTATCACCTTCTTCTTCCTACTGGCCATTCCTCTCCCTATGCACCCAAGCATCCTTCTGGCTTTTCCCATTGCCTTTTCTACCTCTCCAGCCACCTTAAGATCGTTATAAATAATCACGCCCAGGTCCCGCTCTTCTTTCATGGACAAAAGTACTTCGTCATCTACACTGTACTGCTCCCTTCGATTTTTGCAGCCCAAATGCATGATTCTGTATTTTTTAGCATTAAATCTGAACTGCCAAAGTCTTGACCATTCTTCAAGCTTAGTTAGATCCCTTTCATATTATCTACTCCTTCCTGAGAGTCTACTCTATTGCAGATTTTGGTATCATCTGCAGAGAGGCAAACCTTACCCGGCAGCCCTTCCACAATATCACTAACAAAAATGTTAAAAAGAATCAGACCAAGGACAGATCCGTGTGGCACAACACTAGTAACATCCTTTTCCTCAGAATAAGCTCTATTTACCTGTATCCTTTGTCACCTCCCACTTAACCAATTTCTAACCCATTCAGTCTCTTTAGGGTGCATTCCTAGGGTGTTCAATTTATTTATAAGTTTCCTGTGTGGAAAGGTGTCATGGCTTTACTGAAATCTAAGTACACCACATCTAGGGTTCTCCCTCAGTCCAACTCTCTGGTTGTCCAGTCAAAGAAATTAATAGGATTTGTCTGATAAGACCTTCCTCTAGTAAAATCATGTTGCCTCCAATCCTGCAATCCATTGGACTCCAGAAACCTCACTATCCTCTGTTTTAGCAGCATTTCCATTAATTTACTTACCACAGAGATCAGACTAACCAGCCTGTAGTTCTCAACCTCATTCTTACGTCTGTCTTTGTGACCACATGCACCTTTTTCCAGTCCTCTGGGATCACTCCCAAATCTAAAGAAGCACTGAAATGTTTAGACAGTGAAGCTACTAGAACTTCCCCAAGTTCCTTCAAAACTCTCGGATGTATCCCAACTGGCCCCATCACTTTGTCTACTTTTAGTTTAGCTAGTTCCTCACAAACACAGTCTTCTGAAAATCATTCATGATCCCCTTCACTTCTGTTCCTATTTGTGGGTGTTTTCTGAGGTCCTGCTCCTGGCCCTTCATTTGTGAAAACAGAACAAAAATATGTGTTAAGCAATTCTGCTTTATCCTCATCAGCTTCTACATATTTTTCCCCTTCATACTTGAGTCTGAGAATACCACTTTTGCACTACCTCCTTTCATTACCATATTTGAAAAATGTTTTGTCCGCCCATTTTACTGCATTGGCTATATTTTTTTTTTATTTGTATATTTGCTTTCCTGACTACTTTCCTAGCTTCTCTAAGTTTTTCCAAATATTGATGTTTGTCTTCCTCTTTCTGTTTTTTCTTGTATTTTATAAAGGCCACCCTCTTTTTCTTCACCTTTTCAGCTATTTATTTTGAGAACTGTAATGGCCACCTTTTTCTTTTACATTTATTTACTTTCCTAACAGAAAGGTTTGTAGTCCTTAAAATATCCCCTTTCAGTTTTGCCCATTGCTTTTCTACATCCCCCAACTGTTCCCATCCCATTAACAACTTCTTGAGATATTGTCCCATCTTGGCAAAGTTAGTTTTCCTAAAGTCTAGGATCTCCCACTATAACATCAGAAAGACTTTCCCCATTGGTGAGCACCAGATTCAGTTTGTCTCTTTCTCGTATGGGTTCTTTTACCAGTTGCTGGAATAGTTCTCCCTGTAGAGAATCCAGGATCTCCTTACTTCTGTATGACACTGCAGCAGAGATGTGCTAATCAATATCTGGCATATTGAAATCACCTATCACTAGCACTTCTCCTTTCTTGGCAATACTGTAAATGTCTTCAATTAAATCTCTGTCCACTTCTTCTCCCTATGAAAGAAATCTCTATATGTCACACCAAAGCAAATGAATTCCCCATTCCCTCTTTCTAGTTTAACCCACAGTGCCTCCTCGCTCCTTTGTAAGCTCTGTAATTCTGTAGCTTTAATTTTATTTTTTGCATATAGTGCTACTCCTCCTCCTCCCCCTTCTTCCTACCCTTTCCTTCCTTAATAAAGTATAGCCTGGTATAATTACATCCCAGACATGGTTGTCTATGAACCATATCTCCATAACTGCCACTAAATCCAAATCAGTCTCTTCCATTAACACCTCAACATCTGGAATCTTTTTCCCATACTACGGGCATTAATGCACACTGCTTTCCAGCCCCTTTTTCCCATTCCTATGGAGGTATTGAACATTTTACTATTCTGAGGGCTTATACTTATCTCAAGGCTTTCTTCACCCATCCCCAACAAATCTAGTTTAAAGCCCTCATCAGTAGGTTAGCCAGTCTGCAGCTGAAGACACTTTGACCCTTCTTGGATAGGTGGACACCATCTCTGCTCAGCAGATCTTGGAAAATCATCCCATGGTCCAGGAAACCAAAACGCTCTCGATGACACCATCAACGCAGCCATGCATTCATCTCCAGAATACGAGCTTCTCTGCCTCGGCCTTTACCCTCAATAGAGAGGATTGAAGAGAACACCACCTGCACCCCTATCTGCTTCACCCTCTTTCCCAGAGCCATGAAGTCACACTTGATACACTCGGAGGGATACCTGGCAATATCATTTGTGCCGACATGGATGAGCATCACCAGATAATAGTCAGTAGGCTTGATGAGTCTCAACAAACTCTTTAACATCTCGGATTTTGGCACCTGACAGACAGCACACCATCCTGGACATCAAGTCTGGTCAGCAGATAGACACCTCAGTATCCCTTAGAAGAGAGTCACCAATCACCCCTAGCCTTCGCTTCCTTGTGATAATCAAGCGATTAACTATTACATCCAGATGCAGAGAAGTGTGCAGAATAGGAAAGGCTGAACTTTAATCCTGGAAATGTATCACCTACTTAAAGTAGATGTAAGGGATCTGCGCTCAGTGCTAAGGAGGAATTTGTCTGTTTCTTGAGCAGACAACCCCCCCTCCCCCCGTAGCATTTTCTGGGCCCATCTGAAATGAGTTCTGAAAACAAAAGGCAGAGAATCATGCTGGAATGGACATATGTGCACATGATGGAATTGTACGTGTCACATGACAGCAACCACTTTGCTTGGAATATTGCTGAGAATAATATTGCTGTTCAGACACTGATTATTGTTCAGAGTAAAACGTCTGAGCAGAAATATGCGCTACATAGAATTCCAGCACGTGCACACAAGTGTCTTTTTGTATGCAGGATCTAGGCGCTGCTAACACAGTATCTTGTGCGCATGTGCCTGCCAGTTTAGCGTAGACGTTCTGCGCCTCCCTCATGCATGCCATGTACTTTTTGCATACAGACGCACAGCCTCTGCATTACTCTTGTGCTAGAAACCTATGCGCAAGGCATTTAGTGCACAACTCTAACTCTGGCTTTCTGCGTCGGCCCCTTTTACTGCTGATGCTCTTCCTGTTCCTCTGAAGCTGCGCCGTAGGCGACCGCCCAGTTTTCCCCAGTGCTTGAGTCAGCTCTGCTCTCATTAACTTATCCTTACATTCACAGAGCTAGACAGAAAATGGCATTTTACGTCCCTAACTCTTTTGTCTGTTCTCTTTTCAGTTCTCAAACTATTTTGTTGCTATCATTTTCCAGATATACAGCACTATCATAGTGTTATAATGAATGATACTGTTATAGACAGTGATGGTAATCATGCACACAGCACTATACACTGTACCTCACATGGTTACAATGGCTCTGGGCCAGAAATCTTACTATTTACGTGTGAGCAGAAGGAAGTTAAGTACTTAGCAGAAGGAGATAGCTGAAGTTCATGGTTCTCAGCCCTGCTGTAGTGTGGGTTTCATTTCTTCAGACTCCTGACCTCCACTTGCAGTTTTACGGCATTGCCAAAAGAACTTGTGAGGCCCCAGCACCTCCTTCCTTACTCGGGGCATTATCATCTAGCATTGCCACGAGTAAAGAAAACGAAGACTAATCACATTAGCCGCTTTCGATGGGCAGCAGTAGAGACCGGAGCAAAGTGATTCTCAACAACAAGCGGAACAGAAGGTCACAGAGCAGCCACATAATTCAGCGGTCTCATTCCAACAACATGACATCTAGATCTATAGTAAAACACACAGGCACTTCAAACAAATGGAATGAAAAAGCATTTAGGTATCCCAGTGCACACAGCTCCATTTGTACAGCAAGCTGAGCACTCGGAGTAAAAGGAAATCATTTGCCCAATAAATTTATAATGAGAAAACAATTCATTCATCTTCTGCTTGCTTAGCTCTGAGGCAGCAGGGAAGTACTCTAGCAATCTGTGGTCAAGTACGGGTTCAGGGAGATCTGAACTTTTAAGCTTTTAAGTTCCTGAATGAAATCTCCACCTGTTATTGACAGTGGAGAAGGAAAATGGACATAATGCATAAGAGACCGGGAGCCTTCTAAGCAAAAGCCGGAAGGGTTCACATCTTCAGTCCTCATTGTTTACTGTTCTCAGACTGCATGTGACATAAGGAAAGTCTGCCAGGGCCTGTCACAGAGGGAAGAGGAGAGACAATAGAAAGCTTATTTACTAGTGGTGTTGGCCGTGGATGTTGCCTACAATAGTTTTCCTTTCTTTAATTGTTCCTTCCAATTGAGCTTAATATTATTTCCGTACTGGCTTTCTATTGGAGTAGATTACAGCTCCAGAAATGTCTTCTTTCCTTGGGAAGCAGTTAGTCAGAGCTGGAACAATAATGTTTGTGTAGGTGAGGGACAGCACATTGATGCTTTTTTGGAAGAAAATATTTCCGCATGTAAAATGTGAAAAGAGCTTTTAGAAAATTGCACCCCCAGATATGCACATTCAGGAAGTCATTTTATAACAAGCTACATCAAATTACACACTATGCACATATGTAAATCATGTATTTCTATGACTTGCATGTGTGCATGGCCTTTATATGAGTACTTTAGGCTGTCGTTGTCCTATCAGTACACACATCAGGTCAATGGCGTGTACAAGCAGAGGATGCAGTGCATTGATGAAGCCTAAATTTATGCAAGTAACTCATGAAATCCTATAACTTACAAGCATTCTTTACAAATCGAGGTGTGCGCATTTATACCGAAGAGCATGGTTACTAAAGTGCATTAGGCTTTTGCAGCTAATGCTGGGTGATAGTGCAGATAACGCTGCGATAGCTGCAAAAACTGCATGTTATCTGCTGGGGCATGTGCAACATTTTCCTAGCAGATAACACCACAAAATTGCATCATGGGGCAATAGCACCATCAATGCAGCTAATGCCACCCATCGAGGTAGCATTAGCTTCACCCGCAGTGTCTGCCAAACATGTGCTTACTGGGCACTGTCGACACTCGCGGTAGGTGCATGTTAATGGCGCGCCCACTCTCCACCCAGGCATACAGCTACCGTGCTCTCTGCAGATAGCGCAGGAAATCCCTGCGCTATCTGCATTTGGCCCACGTTAGCTGCTACCACGGCACACTCTTCCCACATTATCGGCACGTTAGCAGCTAATGTGCTTTAGTAAACATGCCCCCAAGTCTAGGGCCAAGTACTTGCACATAGATGTGGCTCACGTAACTTTTGATTTATACCCTATTTTATAAAGAAAAGTAGTTGTGTGCTTTTCTTTATAGAAAAGGCATGCTTTGCACATGTTGGAGTGCGCATAACCTGCGCCACCTTTATAAGATTGCCATCAAAATGTGCAAAGCACGTACCTGTGTTTACACCAGCTGTACATACAGTAGGCATTCCCAGGGTAGTCTGAAGGTGGAGTTGCAATGGCTGCACATATTTTATAAAATATGCATGCACACCTACGCATTTGTGCATCGGCGGTTATGCACTAAAAGGGCTGGACCTGGGAGCCTGTCTTATGGTCCCATAGGTGCCTTCATAAAATACTGTAGGCTTACCGTAAACATCTTTTTGCACTTCTCACATAGGCCCAGTGAGGGAGGAGGATGAGGTGTGGTCAGAGCACATTCAGAATGGGCGACAGGGTGCAGCCTCCATTCCCATACTTATTATGTTATAATATTGATTTGCAACTTATATACAGAGAGACCTGCTTAGCAGCCATTTCTAGAATGAACTGGTTATTTCTGCTTTTCTTCACTGATACATGATATATATATATATAGGGGCATTGTTTTGGAGAGACAGAGACTGCTATTACGAGGTGGGAAATTTTAAGCGGAGCATCTGAGCCCAGAGGGCTTTGTCTTGTGATTTTACAGTCTTTTATTTCTAGGTATGCAGGTGTGTATTTACATGTATGTGCATGCATGGGGGGGAGGGGGGAATACTGGCATTAAAGCAAGGATTTTCACAGGCCATTATGTGGTTAGTGGCTAACTGAATTAGTGCCGGCGAGAGCCGTGTTCAGTAGCACTATACAGATTGCGCTTCATATTCTCTCTAACCACTTTGGCACTATGCAGATAGTGATGGGAAAGCCTGGGGGTGGAGCGAGGAAGAAGCCACTAGTTATCCATACAGTGGTAATTCGCAGCTCTGTGGATAGCTCAGGTCATAAAACAAACTGTCCTGAATGGGAATCCTTAGAGCTATGCTGATAGTTCTGGGCGCAGATATTCGGTGCCAGATGCTGTGCAGGGTACTTGTGCTGAATATCCAGTTTCTATTGGACCACAGCGATGGGTGTTTTAGAAAGACACCGACTGCCACACTTAATATTAAGTCGATTTTGCATATTTATTTGGGTGCCAGTATCCAGTGTACTCCTTAGAGTCTGACTTGGGGATCAAAAGCCATAGCCATATATCTTTGTCTTCTGCTCTGCAATAAGGGGTGAGCCCTTTGCCCTCTTTGGTTTACTCACTTGACCGCATTGCTCCCATGTGCTTCACCCATGAATAAATCTTAGCAGAACACAAGTGAAAGAAAGAATAGCCATGAAGGAGACTGGCTTGAGCAATCCCGCCATTTTATGCAAATCTCTCTCATGCATATTCATTAGGGGTAGCCTGAAATCCTGATTCATTGGGGGCCCTTGAGGACTAGGAGTGAATGGGGTTCTGCAGGACTGACTCCAGCAGCACTGCTCTAAGGAATTGATGGCACTTGTCTGCAATATCTGATAATGCTTTAGGGGGATGTTGTAGTGTTGGGAACAGCTTTTGGTAATTTAGCAACAATGGTATTAGCTTTAGGACAGGCTTGTCCAATTTCAATCCTTGAGGGCCGCAATAGGCCAGATTTTCAGGATATCCTTAATGAATATGCATGAGATGGATTTGCATACAGAGGAGGTAGTGGACATGCATATCTATCTTGTGCATATTCATTGGGGATATCCTGATCATTTCATTTCATGTAATAATATTCATAGACCATTATGTCTCAAAATAATGTGCTATATGGTGTACAGTTCAACATATGTAATCAAAATTTAAAACTTGGTATAATGCGAAACAAAACAAAAACGTAAAGTACATCGATCCTAAAAAGTACTCATTGCGGTCCTCAAGGACTGAATTTAAACAAGCCTGCTTTAGGAAATGTTTTTGGGATAGCAATAAAGAACTCAGTCTCTGAAATTGAAGGCCACAGCAGGATGATTAAAGATTGTGGTCGGGTTTATCGTGTGATGGACATTAAGCAGCTGTAGTATTTTATATTGTCCTGTAGCAGACTCGGGACAGCCCTCGACTGTGATCAGACCTGCTCAGTGTAACCTTCTCCTGGCTGCGTTTTTCCATCTTGTTTTTGTCACCAGGCAGAAAGACAGAAAAAGCAAAGACTATCACTCCCAGCATGAGACCAATGGAGACGCCATTAACCCAAAAGAGAGCCTGGAAATCTGTGGCTCTCTGCTGGGCAGAGCTTCAAAGTCTTACAGAAAATTACTGGGACAAATGCATTTGTCATGCTGGAGGACGTGGACCAAATATCGTTTCACAATTTCTGCTGGCTGCTGTAGATTGCAGAAAATGATGTCGGTCGTTACATATAATGTCTGTGTTCTGCTGCGTATGCTCTACATGGGCCCTACTGCCCTGCGTCACTCTAGAAAAGATCACTGCTCTGCAATCCTGATGATCGATGTTAAAATACCCCTAAAAGAACTACAGATTTGCTTTGAGTTTTGAAGATGTTAAAATTAGCTCAAACGATTATTTGTTTATTTCACAAGCTTATGACTTGCCTGGTCCTCATGGTTCAAGGTGAGTCATAGTGAACATCCATAATTAATACAATGATATGCAGAAGTATAATAAAAAGCCACAGAGATACAACAATGTCAATGTTCAGCCCTCGGTACACGACGCCTAAGATATTGCTTGTGTGAACAAATAGTTCTAAGTATTCAAAGAATCTTTTAGCTAGGGTAGACTAAGTACTTCCAAAACGAGCACATTTGATCAGAATTCTTTACGCGTTCTCTCTGTTTTCACCCTCTGGTTTTACATATAAATTACGCAATCCTCCATGTGGACATAGAGGACTAGACACACAAGGGGGGCTGAGTTGACACGAAAGCGAAGCTTGGAAGCAGTTGCATCAATGTCAGGGAAGACTTATCCGTCAGGCAGACTAGATGGACCAAGAGCAGCTGGGGTGAAAGCAAAACTCTAGGTCCTGACAGCCACCCAAACTCAAAGAACCATCAGCGCATGCTTTTACCTGTAGGGAGGGAAGGCATAGGCTACTTACCCAGGTAAATGGCGTTTCGAAATTCCTCTCATTATATTAAACAAAATTTTATATTTAAAAGTGCGATGTCCCAGTGAGGTATTTTTTTACGTTCTGGGAAGAGTGGTATTGGGGTGATCAGAGTTTTGGATTTAATTATCAAAAATCTCAGAATGAGAGGGCCCAGGGTTCTGGGAGTTAATTGAGGGAGAGCGCAGGGCTGAAAGTTCACCTACGGCACCTAATATCCTTACACTGCCCTTGCGTCTCGTCACGACTCCAGCCCTTCCTAATGTCCTTTTTAGCATTTTTCTTAATCATTCATAAATCAAGTACCTTAAAATATTTCAGAAATCTACTAGAAACGCGTATCATGCCTGCGTTAGCTTCCCTCCCCGAGTCAGCTTCCGAGGCACTTTAAACAATGTACTTCTCTGATACAGGAACCAGACAGGACTGGCCATAATTTAAATTAATCTTAGCCGAAGCTAAAATAGACACCCCACAAAACATACTGATGATTTTACAAGAGACGGGAGTCTACTACAGAACTATGATCAAACTGTGTTGGGGAGTCCAGGAAAATGAAATGTAGTCATTTTTGAAGCCTTGTAGGTTGCAGCCATCTGACTAGTGGCAGTAGATAATAGGTAGATGTGCAAACCAAAAATTTTGGTTTTATTCAGTTTCCCGTGTCATTTGCAGAAATTTCGATTTCGTTTTATTCCGTTTTAATTTTGTTTTAATTGGCAAATAGTGTGCACTATTGAGCCATAGTGTATACCATTTAGCCATAGAGCGCCCTATTCACGAATGCGCAAATAGCATGTAATATTGCATAACAGGGTACACTGTCTTAATAGTGCGCACTATTAACAACAGATGGGACGTGAAAAAATGTCATTGCTTTTTTCTTTTGTTTTCATTTGAAAACAGTACGAAACAAAATAGGAAATATTGTTGGCATTTCCCATTTTATTTCCAATGAATACACATCCCTAGTAGATAATGCTAGAAGGGTAAGCAGCAGCTGTATGACCCAGAACATTCACATCCACGGGACATGTGCTACTTCCTCTCACTTTTGAGGTGTTTTCATTGCAGGTTAATTATGAAATACCACGGGTATAAATTCCACCCAAGCAGCACCTGCAATACAAGGGGGGGGCAGGCAGAAAGGGGGCCTACACAAATCTTGAGAGTTCCCAAAAAACTATGACCACCTCACCCCTGCTCTCCAATCTCAGAGGAGAATTCTGGGTCACCGCCGTCCCCATTCCTGCATATGGGTAGTGTAATCTCAAATCTGGGCCTACTTATTCTACCTAGAAAATGTTGCACACTGCTTTGAGCTAAAATTAAAAATGCAGTCTAGAAATACAAACCTGTTGGGGCTGATATTTCGAACAATTGATGCAGTTATCAGACCTGCTAACCACGTTAATCACAGTAAACGGGATATTCAGCCGCAATTCAGTGACACTTAACATGGTTAGTGCCACTGAAAATCTGTGGGTGCTGCCACTAGGCCCCGAATGCTAACTGGCTCGCATCGACATTCGGGGGTGGAGCGGGGGGCAGCAGTGATATTCAGCCGTTGCCCATTTATCCTTTGGCGGCAAAAGTCAGGTGCAGTAAGGGCTGGCCTAACTCTCGCTGCTGAAGCTAACCAAACAGCAGCTGAATATCGCTGCCGCCCGAATAGCTTCCTGACTCTCCGGATGATGTCGATATTCAGTGCCGCTGGCCAGATATGACCCAGGCATTGACTTGGTGAGAAAGGTAACAACTTAATTTGCTCTACCCGACACGGCCGTGTTTTGGCTTGTGCCTTCTTCAGGGGTATGACCTCAAATATAAAAATAATTAAAACACAAAAATTAAAAGGAAAAGAGATTTTTTTGAATCGATCTAAAGCTGACCTCTACTCTATGGAGAGCTGCTGCATGAACCCAAATTCTGAAGTAAATTCAGAATTATGCTGGAACCTGATAACTGGCAAGAAAGACTATCTCTGCTTTGTTATAAAAATTACCTATTCTTAACCATCCTCTTGCAAGGATTCTAGAGATTGTAATCAAACCATTTATAGCTCTGCTTATCAGGGATGAAAGTGAAGAATACTAGAATTGTGTGAGGCTGGCATAGCTGAGAACAGCCACTAGAGTTAAGTGCTTCGATTAAACACCGTTGGAGGGTATTCATTGAGCTCTTCACCAGATATATGTGTGCAAACCTTGGAGGAGTAAGATGGTCAACATCTGGAAATTGAGACGTCTATATATTATTGTGCAGACTCTGAAATGGACACTTTCTGTACTGAATTTAGAATGAACACTAATTTGTTAAAACAAGTCAACTTTCTATCTCAAAATAAATCCTGCTTCTGGGAACTAGCCAACACGTTAATACTGCAGTTTGCAATGCACCATTCCCAGATCAGACATTCCAAGTAGGATAATCTTTTAGACAGAGCATAAATGTATGAGATCGTGTCAGGCCTTGATTCAGCCTAGGGAAAACAGGGCTACATATATAAACAGGAAACCTTATGAGGTATTTAATTAAGATAATTACGGGACTGCTAGGGAGAAATCATCAGGCAGAAGAATGTACTGTTTGGGCTTTGGTTTCATTAAGTCCTCTAGCAGCTTGAACCAATCTCCAGCTACTTCCATTCATGCTTTGCATTCTAAGCCTAAAGGCTGAATGCATGAGATTTTATTTTTCTCAGGTTTTCACTTGTATTCCGAGTTAAGGAAGTTTGTCTTACTTCCTTGAGTCTGAACGTCTAATTCACTTCACCTTTCCAAACTATCTCCTGCCCTTCTTGGACACCGACCTTCTTTCTGCTGAGTAACTTGAACTGAACTCCATTGAACATTGTAGTAAAAGTCAATCATTATTCAGTGTTCATTCAACATGTGAAAAGTAATTTCATAACCGGTTGCCTAGGTGTAAAGGTCATGTAGACAGCTCTTTTGAGACTATTTTATAAAACTCCATAGGTTCCTATGTGTCTTTATAAAATACCAGCGCAAAACATCAGAAATTGTGACAGGATGAAGCCGCGGACATTTCTGTCAGCTGAAGGTCAGGCAGAAATGTTCACTTGTAAAATATGCACGTATTTTATAAAATATACATGTAAATCATTTCATCGCCCGAACGCCATCTCTGGACCTACCTATATGCGGTCACTGAAACGTATCCACCATATTGGCACCTTGTGTAATTTGGTGCATGTAACCCCTAGAGGAATTGTATAAAAGCCCTTTTATGCATGCATAAATAATAACAATACATAGAATAAATACACACAAGCACGGATAGTTTTACATTACCCAAGAGAAAGGACTTTACTAACATTGTAAGCTGTATGGGAGAGGGGCCTCCCTTCGCCTTTGTCTATCATTCACTGAGTGCCTGCCTTTGCCTGCTTATCTTTGCCATGCTCTGTACATTGTTGGATATTTTTAGTGTTGTGCGTCCAAATGCCAAAAGGGGAGTCGTTTTTACAGTGGTGTGTGCCACGATTATAGCACAAATTCTGTCATTTGCAATTATTGTTTGTACGTGAGATTCCTGCTCAGAGTTCTGAAATTCATAATGTCCAGCTCTTTTCAATAACTCCCCGGCAGTTCCTTGTGCTGTGCAGAGACTGCTTGTCAAGTTCTCTATGAGGAGGAATTGTTTAAAGTGGGGAACAAAGAACCGCCCAGTTACTCTGCAAATACTTGTTTGGAAATCGCGCGTTAGTCCTGGAGAATAAAGTTTGATGGCCGGGACAGATTCATTCATTCATTTGTCTTTGTCTTTTCCTTCCTCCGCAGGCCGTTCATGCTGCTGCCCCCACTGATGGAGTGGATCCGCGTGGCCATCACGTACGCTGAGCATCGCCGCAGCCTGACCGTGGACAGTGATGACATCCGACAGACGGCCAGACTGCTCTTACCAGGATTGGACTGTGAGCCCCGGCAGCTGAAGTAGGTTCACGGCGACTCTGGAACACTCAGCTGCTCAAACTGAAACCAAGTCACGCATTTTCTGTGCTTGAGTCCGGCCACTACTGCTAATCATAAGAGAGCAGTTTGATTCTATTGTTAAGTAGCACTTTGCAAGTCTTACAGCCTCTCGTTTCAATCTGTGCCCTCCACAGGCCCGAGTGCTGTTATAGCTCCTTTAGAAGATTAGACGCTCAAGCAGCCACTGAGAAATTCCAGCAGGACCTTGGCTTCCGAATGTTAAACTGTGGCAGGACCGACCTGATGAACCAGTCCATAGCAGTATTGGGACCAAACGGGGTGAACACAATGGATGAGCAGGTATCTCACAGTGCTGGGAGTCTTTGGAGACTGCCACATCCACGCTAGTCCGTAGGAACGGCCAGTCTTTAGCTGACAAGCACCAGCACCTACTCCAGCTACTGTCTTCCTTTCTTATGAATCTCAGACCATTCCTCTTTCAACAACTAAATAGAAAGGGATGGGGTTGTCTTTTTATTTTTATTTATTTATTTAGCTGTGTTTATATATCCTTTTCACCTGGTCAAAGCGGTTTACAGATATAGGCTCAGGCACTTTTTATTCCCTTGTCCCCGAAGGGCTCACAACCTAAGTGTACCTGAGGCAATGGAGGGTTAAGTGGCTTGCCCAAGGCCACAAGGAGTGGCCATGGGACTTAGAGACCCTAGTCCCTCCGGCCTGAGGTTACTTGTCCCTATGCGGGAATTGAACCTCCGGCCTGAGGTAACCTGTGCCAACCACTGAGCCGCTCCTCCCTTATAATTAAAGCTAGTGCTGAAAATGTTATTGATGAAGTAGAATCTGCTACCTGGCAGATGGCGAGTGTATAGAAATCACGTTGATGATCTTTCTCCTTTCTAGGGGATGGCGCCCCTGATGTATGCCTGTGCCGCTGGCGATGAAGCTATGGTCCAGATGCTGATTGATGCTGGAGCAAACTTGGACATAGCAGTAAGTAGGAGAGAGACGATGTCCCTTCTGTGAATGTCGAGCTAGCCGAGCAGTTTTGCAACCTAGTTACTAGCTGCAGAGGAGCACAAGAGACATACGGGCTTCTCTCAAGGCTTTGCTCAGCATTTGCAGGAATTCCACATTGGACGGATTCTCGGGTGCTAAATGTGCCCGCCTTTTAGAGGCTGCTTTTAAATCCTAAACCCCTTCTTCTCCTGTTCAATACCCATGTTGTTTTTAATTATTTCCCGTAAGAAAAATGACTCCCTAATCTCTTATATGTCCTGTTTGTCTGTCTTGAATAGAGTGTAAGAGGTTAGGGTTAGTGTAAGCTCTATGAAGCAGTGTATGTCTATAGCAGGGGTTTTCAACCCAATCCTTATGGCCGCAGCCAGTCAGGTTTTCATGATAACCACAATGAATATGCATGAGAGAGATTTGTATACAATGGAAGCAGTGCATGCAAATCTCTCTCGTGTGTATTAATTGCGGGTATCCTAAAACCCTGACTGGCTAAGTGTGTCCCAATGACTGGCTTTGGTTTATAGTGCTGTGTATGTCTAGTAGCACTGGATAAATGATAAGTAATTGTAGTAGAATCCAGCAAAGTTAAGATGGACCAGAAAGCTGTTGAAGACTTCCCATAGCTTTCCACAGTGCCAGTGTTAGGGGGTAGTAAACAGGGTACCGGTAATTGCCTGGGGCTCCCATGCCAAAGGTGGCCCTAAGTCTGCCTCATGCTGAAGGAGGCATAGCCTAGGCAGGCTTTAGGGGCTCCCTTACCAGTTTCTATCCTGGACCCCTAACACCAGCCCTGCTTTTCTGGGGGGACCCCACAGCTAGTTAGGGTTCCAGGATATTCACAATGAATATGCACGAGATAAATTTACATAAATTGGAAAGCTGGTAAATGCTCATTTATCTTGTGCATATTCATTGTGGATATCAGGAAACCCCAAGTGGTTGTGGGGACCCCAAGACAAGTGTGGGAAGCCCTGAACTAAGCACTTCTAAGTAGTCATTGACCAATAGAATGACCAATTCTACTGAAGAAGATCCCAGTTATTTTCTCATTCCTCCCAGGTGCCGGGTCACTCTCCCAGATACCCATCAGTTCATCCAGACAGCCGGCACTGGACAGCTCTCACGTTTGCTGTGCTGCATGGACATATCTCAGTTGTGCAGGTAAGGGAATCAGCAGTCGGGAGGCAGGGTTACTGCTCAGTTCTTCCTTTTGAGTTCTTCTACCCAGGGGGAATACAGTCGACCATCATTCACCCTCACTAGTACAAGTGCTTAAGGAAGCAGCAGTGGCGTGAAGCTACAGTAGACAAATCAGTCAAGAATAAAAATTAATCTATGCAGATTGATATTCAAAGATTTTATGCTTCTAACTTTGAGCAGGATGCTCCTAAATTAGCTTCTTTGAACATTTACTCAGGCTGAATGCCTACATTTATACTTAAAATTGCACAAAACTTTGGAGTCAAAAAATGTGAGGGAATTTAAGGCAACGACAAAACGTTGGGAGCTCAGCACTTGGCTCATAAATTAGGTTTATCAATCTATATTTAGTTTTGTTTAGTATATTAAAAAATTGATATAGCACCATTCAGGCTCAGCAAGTCAGTTTACAATAAAAGATAAAATAATACAGGAGTTAAGACGCAAGGCTTTTGTAGATTTAAAACCCCGCAACTTACAGTTAGGTGCTACTTTTTTTCTCAAATTCCCATGTAAATGCCTGATTATGTTTAAAGGAAATAATTGTGTGTTTTTGAGGTATCTGAATTGGAACGCTTTCTTAATTCACGTCTTCACTCAGAATGATGCTGTAACTTAGTGGCTTGTTTTTTGCCAGTCTGTTTTGTATAATTGGGATGTAATATGTTTGGTGCTCATCAAGCGTGTTTGAGATTGTTTCCCTAGGAATTTTCTGTTTCTTCCGACCCATGATGTGGACATTTTGGGACTTATGTGCTATTTATTTTTCTTTATGGTGAATGTTCTATTACCATTTTCCTTTTTGACTTTCAATTATGTATTAATTGAAATATTTAATTAAAAAATAATAATACAAGAGTCAGAAATAAATTGCATAAATTAAAAGACATATAACATCACCTGCTATCTTCTAGGCTGATAAGATAAGAAGAAGATAAGATTTGAGGGCTATTTTAAATATGGTATATGCGGATTCCAGATGAACAGCTGAAGGAAGGTTGTTCCAAAGGTGAGGGGCAAGAAAATAAAAAGCAGAGTGAGGGGTGACTTCATACCTGAGCAGCAGCATCACTCAGTGACACAGAGACTCAGCACCTTTAAAGCCAGGCTACACCAAAGGGCCTTGGATGTGGCCCTTAGGTGTGCAGCCTAGAACCGGCAGAGCGCAAACCTAGATTCCAAACCGCATGTTCGCTTCATGGGCCACTGCACCTCTCAGAGCACAGCTGGTATAATGAGGTAAGACCTTCCATGTCCACTCCTGTGTCATTTGAAAGTCACAAATCCAAACAATCCCGAACCCTTAGGTCGAGGACTTTCCAGTGTCCACCAACAGGTCTCCCCCATCTCCAGCTGCCACACTCTCCCCTACACTCTGAAGACTAGTCCAGCACAAAATACACATACACACCAAGCCAATGAAAATGTGGATATCCGCTGGAATACTTTTACTACTCCTACTCACACTTCTACGATATTCCAACACCACAACCATCCAGAGTGGACTGATACCAATCAGATTCAAACAAAGGGATCTTTTACCTGTCCCCCCTGCATATGCACAAATTCATAGAAAACCTCACCGACTCATCAGAATCAAGCAGACACTCCCTGATAAACCTCAACAGTTGCACATGCAGAATATTCAATTCATTAAATGTGCTCTGGTCAATTATCACTCAGCATGCAAGAAAACCCACATAATCTCGGACTACAAGAAGGAGCACAACATCAACATACTGTTCGTAATCGAATCATGGCTTACCGACACTGATAATGTGCTATTAAGCCATCTTATTACACCTGCTTTGACCCTCCACAACTGCCCAAGACGTAACCGAAGTGGCGGGGGTGTCTTCATCCTTGCGGAAAAAAACACCTCAATACCAAGCTTGCTACATCCACCACAACTGGCACAACAAACATTCTGGTAGTGGAAAACAAGAAATTATCCAAATATCTTGCATACAGTGCTCCTAATGCAGACACAGAGGACCTCTTGACATAGCATTCACTCACACCACCAAAGACAAGTCCTTTATAATGCTGGGCGACTTCAACCTCAACTCAGCACCAACAACACAAGTCAGTTCATTCCTTGAGGCCATGGATGCTATGGAACTTTCAAAAATCATCAGTGTATCCACCCATAAGGGAGGTAACACATTGGATCTATTGCTCGTATCTAACAAGATCCAATCAGTCATGCCCACCATTGCTTACCAGGTAACACCCATCCCATGGTCAGACCATCATGCGCTTACCTTTTAACCTGCCTCTGCTCAACTACAACACCGCAAAACAACCTCAAACCCAAACAGCATGCAGATTCAAGGAATTCAGTAAACAAGCCCTGCTGGATCATATCATACCACAACTCGATTCAGACACAACTGATCTCACCTCACTCATCGACAAATGGAACAATGTCATTACATCATATGCAATAGCCCCACTGAGGAGAAAAGCCACTCGAGGCGATTTAGCACCTTGGTACTCCAGGGAAATTAAAAAAGCCAAACATGAGTTAAGACAGCTTGAATGCCACTGGAGAAAGACTAGAGACCCAACATACCAGAAGGAATATACCATAAAGCAGGTGGAATACAACAACCTAATACACAAACATAAAAGAGAATATCACTCTAACCTGATCCTCAAATCATTAAACAAACCCAGAGAGTTGTTCGAAATAGTAAAATCATTCACATGTGCATCACCATCCCAACAACACACTGAGATGCATCCAGAAGACTTTACAAAATGTCTCCAAGACCAGCTTATACCCAAGAGTGATTCAGCGACACTGATCCATTCACCTTTGAACACACCAAGGAATCCACAGCTCTCTGGTTCACATTTACACCAATCTTGGAAAAACTACTTGATCAAATACTTACGATGCTCAATACCACAACCTCCCCACTTGACCCATGTCCCGTCTCATGAATAAAGATGACCAGAAATGAATTAACACCCTACCTTCTCAAAATATTAAACCCCTCATTTTCTCAGAAGTTCATGCCCACTTACCTAAAGACTGCATCCATCAGACCTATTCTAAAAAACTCCTCTGCTGACATCAACTTACCCACCTCTTACAGACCCATTTCCAGCATTCCCTTCCTAGCAAAAATAATTGAAAAAGCAGTCAAATTACAGCTACGGACTTCATAAACTCCTCCAGCCCTCTAGATGTGCAACAACATCTGATGCTTGGAGTGCCCTCCCAATGGAAGTGGTGGGGGCAAATACATGAAAGAATTCAAATTGACATGGGACAGACACAGTGGATCCCTTTACAGCAACAGGATAAAATCAAAATAAGCTTAACTAACTAATTTCTCAACATACAGGGGTGTCCTACACGGAGAGGTGGGTTCACCCCTAAAACAAAGACATGGGGAGGGGTGGCCTGCACGGAGCGGCAGGTGCACCTACTCTTGCCATCTTACTGGGCAGACTAGATGGACCATTCTGGTCTTTATCTGCCATCATTAAATATGTTACTATATTATTATGTTAACATGGCTTTAGATCTGACCATGGTGTGGAAACCTTGCTCATGTCACTAATCCCTGCTTCACAGACTTGAATAGGTCAGACGAGGATTCATTCTTATCTTTTTGAAAATAGAGTCCGCCTTTGACTCAATAAACCACACCAGTTATTAGACAGGCTGGAGTTTATAGGTGTAGATGGCACCCTCCTAGCCTGGTTCCAGTCCTACCTGAATGGACACCAACAGCAAATAAAAATAGGGAACAAGACTTCCAAACAGTTTAAACAGCTTCAAGGCATATCTCAAGGATCTTCCCTCTCAGCCTTACTCTTTAATCTATACATCCAACCAATATGCCAAATCATACAGAAACATAAAATACACTATCACATATATGCTGATGACCTGATGTTATATGCTCCCTTCGACCCCCAACAACCCAGAACACACCACAGTACAATCATGCTTCAGGGCAGTAGCAGAATGGCTGGATAACACAACCTATCAATCTACTATAACAAGTCAGAAGTACTCATCATATCCAGTGCCCCTCCAGAACAAATAAAGGTCAATGAAGTACAGTACTACTCCCTGTAAGGCCAGAGGCTAAATATCTAGGGATCACTCTAGATCACAGACTGACCTTTCAAGCACACATTAAAAGAACTACGAACTTTGCATACTATAAGATGAGGATCTTGCACAACCTTCGCCTACTACTAGATCCTAATCACTTCTGTACAGTATTCCAGGCCTTAATTGCTCCACACCTGGATTATTGTAACTGTCCTCCAGGGCCTCCCAAACCTAACTCTCAGGCCTCTGCAAACCGCAATGAATACGTCTTTCCAGCTCATCATCAAAACTTCACGATATGATCACATCACACCAGTGCTCAAAAGCCTATACTGACTCCCAGTAAAAGCAAGAATAAAATACAAAGCAATCATAACCATCTTCAAAACGATGCACAACCTTACTGCAGCCTGCCTACAGCCACTCATTCAGAAGAACTCGGACACAAGACTACGACGATGACGACAACATATAAATCTTCTCACTATCCCAGCCCATAAAACTAAAAGTTCCCAAACAGTGTGACAAAGAGCATGCTCATTCTATGGCCCTACATTATGGGACTCATTGCCAACTACTTTACGGTCCACCCAGGACCTAATGGACTTCTGGAAAAAATTGAAAATGCACCTTTTCAAAGAATTCTTTGAATCTGTCAAGTAGACCCTCCACCTCAACTCTGCCATCATACATTCCTGCAAGTAAATAAGTTATGCCCCACCACAGTGATCTAATCTCAACACTTCCCCTATCTAAACTTATAACCCCAATGTAAATATGTTTCATTTTACCACATACACTCGTTCAATGTATAAAAGAAATGTTAAATAAATAAATAGATAGAAAAGAAGAGGAGATATAACCAGCCCTTCGGGGACTCCACAAACCAAAGAATGGGAAGAAACCAAATGTAACAGAAACTGAGCGACTAGAAAGGAAAGAGTGGAACCAATCAAGAACTGTGCTATGCAGCCCGATGTCAGCAAGACATGAAAGCAGAAGAAAGCGATCAGTTAAGTCAAACACCGATGAGAGGTTTAATGAGACTAACATGAACATGTTATCTTTATCAAAAGATTGATGAATTTCACTCAGGAGGGAAGCAAAGATGGTTTCTGTACTATGGCCAGAGTAGAAATCTGATTGATGTGGATGCAGAACAAGGGACTTAACAAGATGGTCACTGAGTTGCAAAAAAACAGTCCTTTCAAGTATTTTAGATATAAATGGTATACTGGAGACTGATCTGTAGCTAACGGGGGTGGCTTTATCCAGAGTAGAATTCTTCAGAAGTGGTCGAAACAGGGCTGATTTCCAAGCAGAGGGGACTTCACCTCACTGATGGCTATTACAGATGATGGAATGTAAAACTGGGAGAAGGGCTAAAGAATCAATGAGAAGCCAAGAAGGGATGGAGTAAAGAGAACACGTTTTCTCCAGGACCAAGCAGGAAGTCAGTCCTCACTTATGGGTGACGTCGGCGCCGACGGAGCCCTCGCGGAGCAATTTTCCCCAGCTTTCAAAGAAAGCCTTTGGGAATTGCAGCGCGCATGCGCGGTAGTCTTCCCGCCCGAAGGTGCCATCTTAGCCAGTCTTCTTTTTTCCGCGGAGCCCTACAGACGTCCCCGTCTTGTCCCCGCGAAAAAGTTGATTTTCCTCTGTATTTATCCTTTTTTCTTTCGGTTCGACGCCGGTCGTTTTCCCGCCCGGACTCGCGACGCCGGTCTCGAGTCCTCTAACGGTTTTTCGGTTTTTCTGACTTAGTCAGCTTTCGTTTTCGTTTTTTCCCTGGCAGCCCGGTCCTTTGACCTCGCAGGGGCCCTTTTTCCCCCGATGGCTGCCAGTGGCTTTAAGCGGTGTGGTCGGTGTGACCGAAATATGTCACTCACCGACTCACACGACCTTTGCCTCCGCTGCCTGGGCCCAGATCACGAGGAACTGATCTGTGGGCCCTGCAGCAAACTGTCCTCGAAGGCGTTGAGAAGTCGGCGGCATCAGCGCGAAAGAATCTTCGCTGACCCCAGCCGTACCCGGACCTCGTCGGAGGCCTCACTGTCGAAAGGCTCCAGTTCGGACCGTCGACGGAGCTCCTCCGACCGGGGTTCTCCCTCCGGGGACCATTGACGGAAGGAAAAACCCGCGAGGGCGGCGTCGGTGGACGCTCCTGGCTCCGCGAGGGCCAGGTCGCATAGCCCCGACAGCCGCCCCGGGTCCTTGGAGAAGGAACACCTCCCGAAGCGACCTCGCCTGGAGTCGGAGATGCCTGCCCGGGTAAGTCCTGTTGTCCTTCTGGACTCGCCTCCGCGTCAGCCGACGTCGGGCCCGACGCCGTCGGGGCCCGAGTCGGGGGCTGCTGGGTCGCCTGAGCTCGGACTCAGGTTGACGGCCTTGGAGAGCAGATTGTCTGCCTTCATGGACCAGCAGCGGGCACTACTCGCTGGCTTCGCTGGCGTCGCTGCCCCGACCGCCGGGACGTCGACGTCCAAGTCGACCCCGGAGACCGAGCCGATCCTCGAGTCGATGAGAACTCGAGTCGATCCTCGGTCGAGGTCGCCCTCGGCCTCCCGTTCGGGACCGAGGTCGCCGACGCCGACTCCCTCGGCGTCGGGGCGGCTGGCGCCGCACCCTGCCCGAGCCGACCCCACCGAGTCCTCGTCGGAGTCGGTCTGGGAGTCTGAGGAGGAAGAGTCACCTGATTCTTTCCGGACTCGGTGTGTCCCATCGGACTCTCCGGAGTCCGAGCCTCGGAAGCAGTCCCCCCCGGAGGATGCCCGGTTCTCGGATTTCGTTAGGGATATGGCCAAGGCTTTGGCCTTCCCTGCGGACCCCGAGGAGGAGCCTCGAGCCGAAGAGCTCGACGCCCTCCAGTATGACTCTCCCGCGAGGGAGCACTTTACTGTGCCGGTTCCTCCTATGCTGGAACGACTACTCTTCCGCATGTGGGAGAGTCCGGCCTCCTCGCCGGTCCTGAGCAAGCGGGTCGATTCTATCTATCGAGTCCGCAAGAGCCCTGGCTTTCAAAAGGCGCAGTTGCCACACCATTCCATGGTAGTGGAATCGGCCATGCATCGTCTTAAGAGCCAGAAGATGCACTCCTCGGTGCCTCCTGGAAGGGAGGCCCGTAACCTGGATGGCCTTGGCAAAAAGTGCTTCCAGGGCTCTATGCTCGCCTGTCGTGTCCAGACTTACCAGCTCTACATGGGCATGTATCTCAGGGATCTGGCTAAAGAGCTAGCCGGCTTCTCCGCTGGTTTGTCCGAGGAACCCTTGCGGAGGTTCCTAGCCTTGTCCACAGGTATTCGGGAATGCTCAAAGTTCATGTCCCGAGCAGCCTATGATGGCTTTGAAGCCTCGGCTCGAGTAGCCGCAGCCGGCATCGGTGCCCGCCGACAGGCTTGGCTTCAGTCGTCCGACCTTGAGCCCTGGGTACAGGACAAGTTGGTCGATGTCCCCTGCCGAGGCGAAAACCTCTTTGGCAAGCCCATGGCGGAAAAGGCTGCACAAATTGAGACTGAGACTCTCACCAGGACCAGGCTTTCTAGGAAGACCTCCGCCCCTTCCCAGAAAAAGAAGGGCTCGGGAAAAAAGACCTTTTACCCGAGGAAGGCGGCTGCCTACAAACAATACCCCCATTATCAGGCCCCTGCAGCTCCCCAACAGGGCCAGCAGGCCAAGGGACGGGGTAACGGGTCCCGTAGGCAGCAAGCCCCCAAGCCTGCGCCACCAGCCCCTGCTCAGCAGGGTGGGGGTTTTTGACTCGCTCAGCATAGCCTCTCCCCCCCCGCTGGTTCCCCCCAGCACCGGAGGCCGGCTGGTTCACTTCGCCGACAGGTGGTCCAGCATCACCGCAGATGCCTGGGTGCTTCAGGTCGTGCGAGAGGGCTACCTTCTCCACTTCCATCAGGTCCCTCCCTCCTATTTTCCGGGAGAGCCTCCGCGCCCCCCTCTGCACAGGGAGTTGCTCCTTCAGGAGTTAGCAGGTCTTCTGCAGGATCAGGCGGTGGAACCGGTGCCACACCACCTGAGAGGTCAGGGCTTCTATTCAAGGTATTTTCTGATACCAAAGAGAACAGGAGGCCTCCGACCCATCCTGGACTTGCGCAACCTCAACAAGTTCCTTGTGCGGGAGAAGTTCAAAATGCTTACCCTTGGAATCCTTCTGCCCTACCTCCAGCAGGGAGATTGGCTATGCTCCTTGGATCTAAAGGATGCTTACACGCACATCCTCATCCACCCAAGCCACCGCCAATACCTAAGGTTTGTGGTGGCAGGAAATCATTACCAGTACAGAGTACTGCCCTTCGGCCTGTCCTCCGCACCGCGAGTCTTCACAAAATGTCTCGCGGTCGTGGCGGCCCATCTCCGGCTTCACGGCCTCTATGTTTTTCCGTACCTCGACGACTGGCTCATCAGAGCAGCATCCGCTCAGGAGGTCACCACCGCCACGTGCCGCACGGTGACTCTGCTGCAGCACTTGGGCTTTGTCATCAACTTCGCAAAGTCCACTTTGCTCCCCTCACAGGATCTCGAGTTCATCGGCGCAAGGCTGTACACCCCTCAGGCGCGAGCGTACCTACCGCTCGACAGGGCTCAGCGGCTCATGGACCTAGCCGACCGCTTTCGCAGCCAGCCCCTGGTCTCCGCCAGGCGCTTCCTGAGACTGCTCGGCCATATGGCTTCCACCGTCCATGTGACCCCCAATGCCCGCCTGAATATGCGGCCTGCTCAGTGGTGTCTCCGCCAGCAGTGGCGACAGGCCACGGGCGGCCTAGCAGACCTGGTGCGCGTCTCCGAGCCGCTGGTCTCGTCTATCCGGTGGTGGCTCCGGCAGCCGAACCTGGTATTGGGAATGCCTTTCCAGTCACCTCAGCCGACCCGGGTGCTGACCACCGATGCATCCCTCCTGGGCTGGGGAGCCCATTGCCAAGAGGCACGTACTCAGGGCCTCTGGACCAAGTGGGAGTCTGCTCAGCAGATCAACTTCCTGGAGCTCAGGGCGATCCGCCTAGCTCTCAAGGCCTTCTCCCACCTGACCTCCCAACAGTCCGTCCTTGTCCAGACGGACAATCAAGTTGCCATGTTCTACGTGAACAAGCAGGGGGGCACGGGCTCCTTCCTCCTCTGCCGGGAGGCACAGAAGCTCTGCTCTTGGGCCGTCAGTCACGGCATTCTCCTCAAGGCAGTTTATCTCCCGGGCCAAGAAAATTGCCTGGCGGACAAACTCAGCAGGGTCCTCCAGCCGCACGAGTGGCGTCTGGACCCCTTGATCGTTCAGAAGCTCTTCCTCAGGTGGGGCCTCCCCACAGTGGATCTCTTTGCCAGTCCTCACAACCGGCAGCTTCCTCGCTTCTGCTCTCGTCAGCCTCACCCCCTTCGGGTGGCGGCGGACGCCTTTCTGATCTCATGGTCGGGGAGCCTTCTGTACGCTTTCCCTCCCATCCCGTTAGTCTCTCGGACCCTTTTCAAGGTTCTCCGAGACAAAGCTTTCATGATCCTGGTGGCCCCTCGCTGGCCCAGGCAGCCGTGGTTTCCGCTCTTGCTGCAACTGGCGGTGGAGGATCCAATCCCTCTGGGGGTGCAACCGGATCTCCTCACCCAGGATCAGGGGTCCCTACTGCACCCCAACCTCAGGTCTCTCAACCTCATGGCCTGGCTGCTGAGAGGGTAGTCCTTGCTCCTCTCCTCTTGCCGGCAGAGGTGGAGGAGGTCGTCTTGGCTTCGCGACGGCCTTCTACCCGCAAATGCTACGCCCTTAAATGGCGTCGCTTTGCAGTCTGGTGTACCCAACAGTCTCAGGATCCCTTCTCCTGCCCGGTGTCGGTGATCTTACAGTACTTGCTACACCTCTCTAATCTGGGACTTAAGTCCAACTCCGTCAAAGTTCACCTCAGTGCTCTTTCCGCACATCATGTGCCGGTGGACGGCAGACCTCTCTCCAACGACCCTCTCGTAGCGAGGTTTCTCCGAGGTCTCCTACTACTTAAACCACCTCTGCGCCCGCCAGCGCCTGACTGGGACCTGAATGTGGTTTTACAGCGGATCACCTGTCCGCCTTTTGAACCTATGGCTACCTGCTCTCTCCGTTTTCTGTCTTGGAAAACGCTGTTCTTGATAGCCCTCACTTCCGCTAGGCGCGTAAGTGAATTACAGGCCCTCGTGTCTGATCCCCCCTACACTCGGTTCTACAAGAATAGGGTAGTCCTACGGACTCACCCAAAGTTTCTGCCTAAAGTGGTCTCCCCTTTTCACTTGAATCAGGAGGTGGTACTTCCAACCTTCTTTCCCAGACCACACTCCAGCCGAGCTGAGACGGTCCTCCATACCCTGGACTGTAGAAGGGCGTTGAACTTCTACCTTGACCGTACGCGGGAGCACCGTAAAGCTGCGCAGCTTTTTGTGTCCTTTGACCCCAATAAATTGGGGCTCCCGGTCTCCAAGCGTACTCTGTCCATCTGGGTTGCGGACTGTATCTCTTGGGCTTATGGGGCAGCCGGACTCGCCTTAGAAAGTCGAGTCACGGCTCATTGCGTTCGGGCAAAGGCCACGTCAGTGGCTTACCTCCGCTCTGTTCCGCTGGCAGACATCTGCCGGGCCGCTACTTGGTCTTCAAGCCAGACTTTTGCGGTCCATTACTGTCTCGAGAGGGAGTCCCGCAGGGACAGTGCTTTCGGACAGGCAGTCCTCCGTAATCTCTTTGAGGTCTGAGCAACTCCTACCCTCCATCCCGGATGTGGGCTACCGGTGGGTGATAATTCAGCGAAGATTCTATCCTTCTGTGCTGCTGAGCTAGAGGGAGCTCATTTTTGTGCTTAGGGTCTCCGGTAGCCTTGAGCTTGGGAGTCCCATAAGTGAGGACTGACTTCCTGCTTGGTCCTGGAGAAAGCGTAGTTACTCACCTGTAGCAGGTGTTCTCCAGGAGCAGCAGGAATCAGTCCTCACTACCCTCCCTCCTCCCCTTGGAGTTGCAATCGTCTGCTTATGTTCTTTTTGCAAATTTTTATGCTGTCTTTTTAGCTATGTCATCTGACTGGCTAAGATGGCACCTTCGGGCGGGAAGACTACCGCGCATGCGCGCTGCAATTCCCAAAGGCTTTCTTTGAAAGCTGGGGAAAATTGCTCCGCGAGGGCTCCGTCGGCGCCGACGTCACCCATAAGTGAGGACTGATTCCTGCTGCTCCTGGAGAACACCTGCTACAGGTGAGTAACTACGCTATCTTCCTCGTAGAGGAGAGTGAGACTAGAGATGGTAGGTTAAAAGAGCTCCATCTATCAACAGAGATACTGGAAGAGGTGGTGGGGAATGACAGGAATCAGAAAGTCTGGGGAGGGGGGGGGGAGGACACAGGAAACAATGAGCATAATTTTGTAAATTTCTCTGTAAAAAAACAGCAGACTAGGTCATCCACAGTCAACGGGTTATCCATTATAGAGAGCATATGTGGGTGAAGAAACCTAGAGACCACAGAGAAGAGTCGCTTAGTCTGACTGGGTGTGGAGACAATAAGGTTGGAGAAATACACTTTCTTAGCTGAAAGGATGGCTAGTCAGTAGTGTGCATAGTGCGACTTAAAGACAGCCAAGGACTGAGGGGAATGGTTCTTCCTCTGGCGTAACTGAGACCTAAGAAGCTGCAGACCTAAATGGTACCATGGCTGCATTGGTTGTGTATGGGATGTCTTGAAAAGAGCAGTGCCAAAGCATCCAGAGAGGAGTTGAGAAAGGTATTCCAGCATCCAGTCTGTTCCTGTATTGGAAGTGAGCCAAAGTCAGGGGGAAAAGGGTATCCACAGGGGAAAGCTGAAAGAGTGAGTATCAGAAGTAATTTTATGTGAGTCAGAATGTTCAGAAGAAGGCTGACAATGTGCAAAAACTTAAAAGGAGCCCATATTGAAAGCCCCAGAGATTTAAATGCCATGGTTATCTGGATAAGCATTTTTGAAAATTGACCCCTTAAGCTCCTATGTTCGGCTGAAAATAGTGCACAAATTTAGGAGCTCAGCTTTTTATGAATATTGAGACATTGTAAAATTCCTTCTACTTATCTACTCCCACCATCCTTGATCTCAGTTAATAGAGGCTGCAGTTCTGATCCTTGTCAGAAGCCCATGTAAGCATCACCCTGCTACACGGAGGGGCACTTTCAAAACTATCAGGTAGTTGCAATGTCTGCAATCACTTTCCCCCAGACTTCAGACCCATTCACAAAGGAAAAGTTTAAGCAATACTTGTGGGTTTGAGTTCCTAGCCGGGGGCAATAACACAGGAATCCTTCCTCGGCTCTTGCCTCCTTACTCTGGACCGGAGCAAGTGAGAAGAATAAAAACACATCACACAGTTATACAACAAGTTCTGCTAAAGCTTTAGGGAGGCAGTCACCTGTAACACCCTCCTCTCTGCTGTCCACAGCACTTCCTTTTATTTACAAAAACTACCACATTGTACAATTTTGCCTTATCTTGAGATGTTTAAATACCTCCATGGCATAAATGCACAGGGGGGAGAGCCTCTTCCAATTGAAAGCAAGTTCTGCTATGAGGGGACATGGGATGAGGGTGAAAGGGGATAGATTCCCCTTTGGAAGGAGTGATATGCGGAAATATTTCTTTATGGAAAGAGTGGTGGATCCATGGAATAGTCTCCCAGTGGAGGTGGTAGAGATGAGGACAGTATCTGAGTTCAAAGAAGCATGGGACAAACACAGGATCTCTAAAGGCAAAAAGGGGACTGTTGTAGTTGTTGATATGGAAGGAAGGACTAGACAGGCCATGTGGTGTTTTTCTGTCATTGTGTTTCTATGTTTCTTGCATCTTGCTTTGCTTTGCTCTTTATTAATTTAATTCTATATGTTACAGATCAAGTCATGCTATTACAGATCATGCTTTGCACACTATATTGATCACTTCTAATCATGACAGTGTCCCTTTGAAACTGTGTAGGGCAAAGGGATCTGCAGAGATCCGTGCCTGCTTTATCTCCAGATACTTTATCCCTTAAAAAATAGCATGCGTAGATTTGAAAATGCAAAACCACATGTCGCTTTGTCTCCCTCCACCTAAAAGCTGCCTATTTTTGCCACAGGATAAAGGACTTGCATTATTGGTCCCAGTGCATAGAAAGGCATGTATACGAACATATGCTACCGGGTAGTGTGAGGTTCGGCCCGCAACAAGTGCACTGCAGTAAAAAGTACCATGTGCTGAAAAATGCGGCTGCTCTAAAAATCCCATGCTACCCCAGCAGGGCGGGTTCTTGGCGGAGCATCCACATCATAGCGCAGGCATTTTGGAACATGCTCCCTGTTGATGTAGCACTTAGCATGGATGCATCCACCCCCACTCCATTGGTACTAATCAAGGCAAAGCTAATGAGCATGGGGATGGCATGATGCCCACACTCACAGCATTGGGACATGCCAGGCACGCCTCTATTTGCTAGCACCACCTCTGGGGCTGATCACATGCTACCTGTGTGGATCCTAGTAAACATGCCCCATAGAGTGGGAAATTTGGATACAGTCCATTTACCCGGGTAAAAGGTTTTTGGAAGGCAGCCTTATGAAGGCTAATCATATTCTGAACTGGGTGAAAATATTGCAAGTAAGGTGTACAAGATCCAAGAGAAAGGAGAGCTCACATGAAGCAATACTGAGCCAAGAAACAGACACACGTGTCTGGTGACGACTTCAGTCCTGCTGGTTTAAGACTTTGACACTGACTGTAAAATAGATCAAAGTCTTCTCTAACTGCTTTAGCAGAAAGCCAGTGTCAGTGGTTTTTACATTATCTCTTTGTTAGACTGCATTTCTCATCTTGCAACATATTTTTATATTTTTAAAAAATTGTTATTCCCACAATATCCCCCTTTCATGGGGAAGGTTTATCTTTTAATCATAAAAACTGAATTTTATTTTTCAGCTCCCAAACGCACACAATGTGCACATGAACATTCGTGCACACATACTCGTACATATATATCCAGATGCCATCCTCGTGCCCACACACATGCACCTATACACACATTGCACAGGCTCTGAGCCCTCTGCTTTTGATGTTCCCCCTTAGCTGCTCCTGGATGCTGGTGCACCCGTTGAGGGCTCTGCCGTCAGTATCGGAGAAGACAGCGCCACAGAGACCCCTCTTCAGCTGGCCTCTGCCGCAGGTGATTTCAAGCGCTTCCATCATTTAGAGACTGAAGAGGCACTGCGTGTGTCTCGTAGCCAGAAGTCTGTGCACCCTTTCAGCAGACTCCCGGTTTCTTTAGTTTTGGAGAGTACTTGAGCTCAGTTAGAGAGGAATGGGCTTAATTTGGCAAGTGGTTTCTCCCATTAAGGCGGCACAGACACAGGGATGAGGTGGATAGTGTAAGTACTGCATTATTCGTAACATCTGTAGGTTCAGTAAATAAATATATGTGGGGGGGGGGGGTTGCCTCTACTGGGGCTATGAATGCATGAATCTTTATTTATGGCTACCTGGAGGGTTTTCTGTTTCTAACCATCTCCAGACATCATAGCAAGTTTTATCAAAAGGCCACAGACCACAGTTCACTCTAGAACTTGTCCTGGGGACCTTCAGCCAGTCAGGTTTTCAGGATATCCAGAATGAATATGCTTGCGGTAGAAGCAGTGGATGCAAATCTATCTCATGAATATTCACTGCAGATATCCTGAAAAACCTGATTGACCAGGGGTTCCAAAGGATAGGTTAGGGAAGCAGTGCTCTAGAACCAGCATGGGTGTACCTGAATCCAGTGCAAAGGTGTCACTGTTGAGACCACTCAACCCCCCTGCCTTGATGATGGCCCAGATCATCTGCATGACAATACATAGTGCTGCCTCAGAGCCACTGGGCCAGTCCACTGAATGACCATGCAGAGCCACTGGGCCAGTCCACTGAACGACCATGCAGAGCCACTGGGCCAGTCCACTGAACGACCATGCAGAGCCACTGGGCTGGGCAAATCATTGTTAGAAGTGTTTCTGCTGCACCATCTTGCAAGTCTTCTATGATTTTTTTTCCATGACAAGTCCAAAGCTGTATTTAGTTTCATTCTGCTTGTCCAATGCTTTCCAGGGAACTATGAACTTGTCAGTCTGTTACTGAGCAGAGGAGCCGACCCACTGCTGAGCATGCTGGAAGCCGATGGTTTGACTTCATCACTTCATGAGCGCATGAACTGCTTTAGTCACTCAGCAGCACACGGTCACAGGTAAACTATTCACATATAGCATGAGCCTAAAAACTAAAGACCTCGCTTTTCATGCTCAATATATAAAGAGTACATTCAAGTGGATTTTTAACTACTATCTACTTGAACATCCTGCTAGACTAATGGTGGAGAGGAAGAGATCAGTGCATATACCCGTAGGAAGGAAATTCCCGCTAATAAGAACGGTGCAAAGCCCTCGGCTATGTGTAGAGAGATACATTGCTCATTACAGGCAGTGGATGGATGACACTATGTATGAGGCTGAGTCTGTATGTCATGATCACGTTACCTAGTATTTCTAGCACCTCAATAACGTAGCAAGCAAGAAGTGCACAAGAAAAGTGTTATAGGAAATGTCTTTGATATAAAGAGCAGGTTTAAACATCAGTAGAAAGTATGATATTCTAGACAGCCTTGGTTCACCTCCCCCCTCCTTAATGCCTGTCAAGATAGCATGGAAGCAGCACAGGGGATCTTTAGGAATTGGAAAAAGAATTGAAGTGAAAAGGATCAACCAAGGTTTACCTTAAGCAGGACTGCAGATACAGAAGGGCAACTTAATGGGTTGATGTGCTCTGTTTCCTTTGCATTTCTCATGGGATAATTGCCAACCTTTCCCCTTTTCTATGTGCCTTCCTTCCCAAATCATTCACCAGCCATGCAAAGTGGAAAGGTCTGATGTCCATTCAAGGACATGCACCTTGATGGATTTAGTTGCAGCTATTACAACACTGGGGAGGGGGGGGGATGCATAGCCAAAAACACCAGTGCAACCAGCGCCAACATTCAGAACCATCGGATACAGAACCAAAGCCAATCAGACATCGACAGCTCTAATTGGTCAGAACATTGATTAAAAGCAAAGACCAAAGTTATGCTTATCTAATGCTCTGGAGCACTGAATAACTCCAAGACATCTTAGAGAGATGAAGAATTAAAGGAAGACTGTAGATCTAGCTGGTAATTTCACATAAATTGCAGCTTATTTCTAAAATAAGACCTGTTTCTTCACCCTCTAGCACCTTTAGATTTTCTTGTGATTAACTACTGCTAATTAATTTCCTTTGTTAGCAATGAATGTGTAAGAACTTGTTCATCCATTTCTTGCACGCCTGTGTTTTCCTGCTTGGCAGAAACGTGCTCCGGAAGCTTCTGGCCCAGCCGCAGCAGGCGAAAGGAGACGTGCTCTCCCTGGAAGAGATTCTGGCAGAAGGGGTGGACAATGCTGCTTCTACCAGCGGCGATGAGGGCCAGGTCCGGCTGTGTAAGACCAGGATGAAGGCTCTGCAGGAGGCCATGTACTATAGTGCTGAACATGGCTACGTAGACATCACCATGGAGCTGAGGGCTCTGGGTAAGGCAGGCTGTTGGGACACTCTGTAGAAGTCATGTGCCGTTCCCCCCCCCCCCCCCCAAGGTCAGGCAGGATCTGGACATTGTGGATACAGCCTGACAGCAAAATCAAACAAGGCACACGCACAGCCTATATGGCCCAGCAGAGGGTCAAGACTACCTAGATACAGGCTGTATGGCAGATTGGGCAATCAGGTGAAGGGCAGTGTTCCGGCCGAGCTGGGCAGGAGGTCTCCAGTGTGCGGCTGGCATTAGGGGCGGGTACTGCAAAATGATTTATGCGTGTAGATGGCATGTAACATTATATGGCTTCATATAAAATCACCCCCATGGAGGGTAGTTTTCAAAGCCATGTACCCAAGTAATCTGACGGCAAACTGTCCATCCTCAATCAGGCTAAAGCATGCTTGGGATTGCACAGTGTCCATGCCTTTTATGTGGCTTGGAGGGGGAGGCTCTCCTGGGACCGTCTTATCTGTGCATGTTATTTGCCACAAAACATTTGCCCGTATACTGTTCCTTTAAATTTTGACATCAAGCCTGTGGGTAAAGATTTTTTTTTGCGCCAAGGCGAGTGCTTACAACTTGCCCCCTGAAAGTGTTTGATGAAAAACAGAAGGGTGAGAAATAAAAGCTGGACTGTGTGAATAATAGAAAGCAGGACCAGAGACATGTCTACTGAGATTCTGGGAATCAGCTCTCTCTCTTCGGCCGGGTTGCAGGGGTCCCCTGGAAATTACACATCTGGATTGAGTCCCTGCAGACGTCCTTCTCCCAGTCTCGCTATTCCATGGTGCAGAGCCTCCTACGAGAGTTCAGCAGCATCCGGGAAGAGGATTACAGCGAAGAACTGACTCACAAAGGACTGCAGCTTCTCTTCATGATCCTCAAAAGCAGCAAAGTAAGAAATACCGAGAAAGCAAGACTTATTGCTTACATTACAGAGCCCAGGAGTCAGCCAGTCAGATCACTGCATTGTCTCCGAATAGCGTTTCCTCTCTTCTGAATGTTGTTGTGCTCTCACACCAGAGCTCATTCCATAGCAGAAGCATCAGGAAATGTTTTACCCTCTAACAGGGGTTTGGGAATTTAGCTCATTCCTTTTCAGTGGTAGTTCATGACACGTTACGTTCAGGTACAGTAGGTACAGTATTTCCCTGTCGCCGGAGGGCTTACAATCTAAGTTTGCACCTGAGGAAATGGAGGTTAAGTGACTTGTCAAAGGTCACAAGGGGGATTTGAACCCTGGCTTCCCAGTCCAGCGCTCTGACCATTAGGATACTCTTCCCACTCCAGTTTATAAAGTGTCGTGAATGAGAGCTATTGAAATAAATGAATAGCTGTTGGAAGTAATGGACCTGTTATTCAAAGGATTTATGCTGCTAACTTTCAGTTATATCTTCATAAATTGGCCTCTGAAAATTTACTAGGACTGTGTGCCTAAATTTATGCTGAACTCATAATGTCACTGAACTCATAAATTTAGGAGCATAAAAAGTGGGTGACAACAGAGGCAGATTTAGGGCAAGGAAAAAAGTTGGAAGTTTAGCACTGATTCTCCAGGACCAAGCAGGAAGTCAGTCCTCACTTATGGGTGACGTCGGCGCCGACGGAGCCCTCGCGGAGCAATTTTCCCCAGCTTTCAAAGAAAGCCTTTGGGAATTGCAGCGCGCATGCGCGGTCCTCTTCCCGCCCAAGGGTGCCATCTTAGCCAGTCTTCTTTTTTCCGCGGAGCCCTACAGACGTACCCGTCGTGTCCCCGCGAAAAAGTTGATTTTTTCTTCGGAATTTCTCTTATTTTCCATTCGGTTCGAAACCGGTCTTTTTCCCGCCGGACTCGCGACGCCGGTCTCGAGTCCTCTTCTTATTTTTCGGTTTTTCTGACTTAGTCAGTTTCTCGTTTCGAGTTTTTCCCTGGCAGCCCGGTCCTTTGACCTCGCCGGGGCCCTTTTTCCCCCGATGGCTGCCAGTGGTTTCAAGCGGTGTAGTCAGTGTGACCGAAATATGTCACTAACTGACACACACGACTTTTGCCTCCGCTGCCTGGGCCCGGATCATGAGGAAATGATCTGTGGGCCCTGCGGCAAAATGTCCTCCAAAGCGTTGAGAAGTCGGCGGCATCAGCAGGATAGAATCTTCGCTGACCCCAGCCGTACCCGGGAAGTGGGTGACAACAGAGGCAGATTTAGGGCAAGGAAAAAAGTTGGAAGTTTAGCACTGATTTTCAGCACTAAGCTTATAAATTAGGCTCATTAATCTACTACTACTATTATTATTAATCATTTATATAACACTACAATGCATACACAGTCCCTGCTCATAAAGCTTACAGTCTAATCAAGACAGAAGAACAATACAACCCAGTCCTCTGGACACACCTAACCAGTCAGGTTTTCAGGATAACCACAATGAATATGCATGAGATAGATTTGTATGCACTGCCTCCATTGTATGCAGATCTCTCTCATGCATATTCATTGTTATCCTGAAAATCTGACTGGCTAAGTGTGTTCCGAGGACTGAGTTGAGAACTCCTGATCTAGGTAAATAGAAACATAGAAATATGACGACAGAAAAAGACCACAAGGCCCATCTAGTCTGTCTTTCCATATCAACAACTACAACAGTCCCCTTTTTACCTTTAGAGATCCTCTGTGTTGGTCCCATGCTTTTTTGAATTCAGTTACTGTCCTCATCTCTACCACCTCCACTGGGAGACTATTCCATGGATCCACCACTCTTTCTGTAAAGAAATATTTCCACATATCACTCCTGAATCTATCTCCCTTCACCCTCATCCCATGTCCCCTCGTAGCAGAACTTGCTTTCAATTGAAAGAGGCTCTCTCCCTGAACATTTATGCCACGGAGGTATTTAAACATCTCAATCATATCACCTCTATCCCGCCTTTCCTCTAAGGTGTACATATTAAGATCCTTCAGTCTGTCCTCATATGCTTTATAATGACCACTAATCATTTTAGTAGCCACCCTCTGCACCGACTCCATCCTGTTCACATCCTTTTGAAGGTGCGGTCTCCAGAATTGCACACTATACTCCAAATGAGGTCGCACCAAAGACTTATACAGAGGCACTATCACCTCCTTTTTTCTGCTAGCCATTTCTCTCCGTATGCACCCAAGCATCCTTCTAGCTTTTGCCGTCGCCTTTTCTACCTGTTTAGCTACTTTAAGATCATCAGACACAACCACGCCTAGGTCCTGCTCTCTAGTGGACAAAAGTACTTCACCCCCTATACTATATTGTTACCCTGGATTGCTGCAGCCCAAATGCATGACCTTACATTTTATAACATTAAATCCCAGCTGCCAAATTCTAGACCATTCTTCAAGCTTAGCTAGATCCCTCCTCATGTTATCTACACCTTCCTGGGTGTCCTACTCTATTGCAGATTTTCGTATCATCTGCAAACAGGCAAACCTTACCCGACAGCCCTTCCGCTATATCACTAACAAAGATGTTAAAAGGAATCGGACCAAGGACAGATCCCTGGGGCACACTACTGGTAACATCCTTCTCCTCAGAGTGAGCTCCATTTACTTGTACTCTTTGTCGCCTCCCACCCAACCAATTTCTAACCCAAGCAGTAACTTTAGGGTCCATCCCTAGGGTGCTCAGTTTGTTTATAAGTCACCTGTGAGGAACAGTGTCAAAGGCTTTACTGAAATCTAAATACACCACATCTAGGGCTCTCCCTCGGTCCAACTCCCTGGTCACCCAGTCAAAGAAATCAATCAGATTTGTCTGACAAGACCTGTCTTTGGTGAATCCATGCTATCTCGGATCCTGTAATCCGCTGGACTCCAGAAACCTCACTATTTTCTCTTTCAGCAGCGTTTCCAATAATTTACTCACCAACGAAGTTAAACTAACCGGACTGTAGTTTTCAGCCACAACCTTACTTCCGCTTTTGTGTAAAGGCACCACATGAGCCTCTCTCCAGTCCTTTGGTACCACTCCCGACTCCAACAAGGCATTGAAAATGCATGGCCGGGCCTAAATTTATAAGCATATGGGGTATATTCAAAAGGATTAATGGGGTTGGCAGTGAGCTATTCAGCAAAACACTGAATATCCTTCCTAGCACTTCTACACGCCCCGATGCTGACTGCGTACCATCAGGGTGTTCCAGGGCCTGCGTTTGAGTTAACCAGTCAGCGGCGATATTCAGCCATTGGCCGATTAACTTTTATTCAGCTAAAGTTAGGAACAAAAAAGGCTGGGCCTAACTTTGTCTGGTTTTGCTATCCAGCCAGCGGCTGAATATTGGCATCGACGGTATAGCTCAAATGCTGTCTGGGCAAACCAGCTATTCAATGCCGGATATGACCCCGGCATTGAATATCCGGCAATCAGCCGCTTTACAAGCGCTGACCACGGCCATTGAATTTCAGCTTTTAAGCTCTTCAATTAAGATGAATTTACAGCTCAAAGCTTATAGGCCCGATGCAGTTAGCAGGACCAGCTGACCACATAAACCCTGCAGAGCCCAATATTCAATAGCAGTAACTAGCCAGTGCCACTGAAGACCCCACAGCCTGCCTTAGGACAGGTCAATGGTGGTCCTGACTTTGTGTTTGCTGTCCACTTAGTGGCTGCAGATCGCTGCTCACCAGATAGCAACAGAAGAGCAGATATTCAGCATTGGTGGATATCCAGCATCTCATGCTGATTGTCCGGTTACACTTTTGCCCATGGCAGCCAGGCACTTTACAAGTGCTGACCGCTACAGGCTGCATATCAGGCCCTACGGTCCTAAATTTGTCTGAAAATAGGGCACAAATTTAGGAGCTCAACTTTGAATATCGAGCTCCACGTCTCTTAGGGTTTAAGATATATAAGCTGAAATGATATAATATGATGCGATGAAATATCTCTAATGACTTAAGACACATCGTCTCACACTGACTTGAGCAGGCAGATTAATTTCAGTTCAAGTTTTTTTCGCCCAAGAAGCAGAAGATGACATCTCTTATACCAAAAGACATTACTCCCAAGACTTCCTCTGTGAGATGACCGATCACTCTGTGTTACTAATACTGTGCGAAATAGCCAAATCAAGCAAGTCCCTGCCCCGCGGCTTTATTTCATATTTTATTTATTTCCACTATTTTTCATGCCTCACCAAAAAGCGCAAGAAAAGCATGTTACAATATAAAATAGCAAAAGAGTATAATCATAAAATCCTAGTTCCCTCCCCCACCCGCTAATCTACCCATCCTCTTCCCTTACTCCCATGCAGTCGTTAAAAGGTGAATCACTCTCCCTACAAACAAAACAAACCCCTCAACATCAATCCACTTCAATCCAATACACTAGCCTCCCTCACTCCTCTGCCCAAAAAGCCATGCTTTAATCGCAATTCAACGGGCATTGCATTGCAGAAATGTGGCCTCTGTGCTATGAAGGCCCATTGTAACACACATTACAGCCTAACACCACTTGGGATAGTCAATAAATGATGATATCAATTAAAGCATCAATTGATGGAAATCTCACAGACTGCAGCATCAGAGTTTGAAAGAAGATAGCCCCGGTCATGCAACAGATGAAACAAATATTTCAAGCTGGTGTTTTAACAATGACGACTAAAAGAACATTTCCTGTCTTTGCAGAACGATGTGATCAACCAGCAGTTGGCTGCCATCTTTGCCCACTGCTACGGCAGTGGCCCCATCCCAAGCATCCCTGAGATCAAGAGGACTTTGCCAGCTCGGCTAGGTGCGAGGGTGTTTGCCTTGTCTCAAGCTGCTGTCCCAGTCGTAGCTTCCTTTCTGCTTGCAAACCTGAATCTCTCTTTGCTTTCCTCCGTCAGATCCTCACTTTCTCAACAACATGGAAATGTCCGATGTGACCTTCCTGGTGGAAGGGAAGTTGTTTTATGCACACAAAGTGCTGCTGGTCACTGCATCCAACAGGTATGACTAATCTCTTACTGCGCCCTTATCTTCTAGCTCATCCTCATCTGTTGGGGACGACCCTGTTTTAGCCTGTTTGGCCTATGTCACTTACCTCTATCAGTTGCCATAGCAGCTCCCTCATTAATATTGGAACTGGTGTTATTACAGCTATGCAATTGTACTTTTCTGCCTAAGAAAATGCACAAATTCTCCCTTAATTAATTAACCTATTTGATTGCACTGCCGAAAGGGCTTTGGTTTTAGAAAATGAAATGTAAAATAAATTGAAAATCCATCATTTGGAAAGTTTGAAAATCTGTTTTTTTAATTCTTTTATGCACTACATGATCTAATAGGTCTTTCTACAGTCAGCCAAACCCCTTGAATCTAGAAACTTTCCTTTTTTTTTTGTCTTTTCTTTTTGGTGCCGGGCAGCTTTTTCCTGCCTCAACTGGAACTCTTTGCAGTGAGCTGCAATCTCTCCTTTCCCCACATGGCCTAGCCGTGGTAGTCGTATTCTCTGGAATCTGGCATGGTTTGCACGCAGCTCTCTCTCCCTCCTGGAGGTTATTAACTCTGCCTCCAGAGCAGTGTTTATGAAGCATTTCAAGTTCAGAGCACACCTACATGAACAAAAATGCCATGTGGCATGCCGGCCCCTGCAAAGCAGGCAGTGTGAATGCTGAGAGGGTTGGTTTAGCCTAAAGAAGAGCGAGGGAAGCAATGAAACCCCAGCAGAAAGTGAACGGGCTCAAAGAAGGAAGCAGAGGTGAGGCAGGGCGAGGGAGGGAAAGAAAGAAAAGGGTGCCCTGCACGCTGCCCATTCATGTCCATGCTCCAGCACATATGCTGTAGTAGAGAGGCATGCATGCCTACACATGTGCTGAGAAAGGGGCTCCTGCATGTCTACGAGCCACCGTATCTCTTGTTGCTGAGAGCAGAGCCCAAGCGCTAGCCGTGGCGACCTGTTAACATCTGAAGGCTTCAGAACAGCCCCAGCTCCTGATAGTCCAAAGAATAAGAACTGGGCCTGGGATTCAAACCAGGCCAATCTCTTTTCCATTTTTTATTTAGATACAGGCTAGTATAGGATTTGCCTCGATCTATCTCTACCTTTTTTGTGAAATCCATAGAGGCTTCACTCTGTTCTATGATCTTGAATCTCTTGCACTTGTTTAAAAATACATCTATTTAATTTTCTCTTGCTGTCTTTCATTTCCCACACCTACATGTTTTAAAGTTAAATTTCTAAAAATCAGAAGTGTGATTGCACATGTAGAAAAGTTAATATTAAAACGGAAAACTCACTAAAAGTGATCCGAATCCCCCACTTTCTCAAACTGTAAACATTAAAAGTATAATATAATGTTATAATGCAAGACTTTTGTACCACCTTCCTTAGGTTTAAGACTCTGGTGACCAATAAAACAGAACATGAAAACCACGATGCTCAGTTGATAGAAATTAGTGATATGAAATACACCATTTTCCAGGTATGCAAATATATTTACAAATACAATAAACTAACAATAGTAAGTCGATCAGGCTGTCATTGGGGAATAGCAGGTTGAATTATTCCAGCTTTTTACTGTGAGCTTAATACAAAACTTGCCAAAGACCAATGTGTGGGATGCTGACAATGATTAAGATAAGGGTTATAAGAACATAAGAAATGTCAGACAGGATCAGGCCAGCAGTCCATCAGGCCCAGTATCCTGTTTCCAGCAGTGGCCAATGCAGGTCTCAAGTACCTGTCAGGCTCCCGCAAGGTAGACAGATTCCCCAGGGACAAGCAGTGGATGTCTCCCAGTCCACTTTAATAATGGTTTATGGACTTTTCCTCTGGAAACTTATCCAAACCTCTTTGAAACCCAGCTACACGAAAAGATTTTACTACATCCTCTGGCAATGAATCTGAGCTTAATTACTCATTCAGTGAAAAAAATATTTCTCCAATTTGTTTTAAATGTACTACTTAGTAACTTCATGTACTTTTTCAGAGTTAACAATCAATTCACATTTAAATTCCACTCTACTTCTGATTCTATAGCCCTCTATTCTATCGCCCCTCTTCCCTAAGCTGAAGATCCCTTAACCTTTTAATCCTTTTCTCATAAGGGTATCCTTCTATCCTCTTTATCATTTTGGTTGCCTTTTTCTGTACCTTTTCCAGTTCTTTCTTTAGATGCAGCAACCAGAACTGCACGCAGTACTCAAAGTGTGGTCGCACCATGGAACAATACAGAGGCATTATGAGATCTTTTGTTTTATTCTCCGTTCATTTTTTGAATTTATTTATGCAGCTGCACCCTGAGCAGAGGATTTCAAATAATTGTCTACGATGATACCTAAACCCTTTCCCTGGGTGGTGACGCCTAACATGGAACCTAGCATTGTGTAGCCATAGTTTGGGTTATTCTTCCTTGGGTACATCGCTTTGCATTTATCCAAAATGAATTTCATCTACTATCTGGATGCTGAATCTCAGAGTCTCGCAAAGTCCTGAATTGTCTCACTGTCTACCTGTGACTTAACGTTGAATAATTTTAGAGATAATGATAGCTGAACTCTGGAATAATAATGATGGTGGCAGCGGTGATGATGGTTGCTGGAATGATTTCAGTAGTGACGATTTATTTATTTTATTTGAAACGTTTTTCTATACCGCCCCTTCTAGAGATGGGGGCGGCTTACATTGTAATGAGAGTGATAGGTGGTGACTGTTCACAATGATGGTAGCATTGGAAGTGGTAAGTGTTGGTGGGACAATGGTAGCGGTGATGATGATTCAGATTTTTCCTGATGTTTGTAGGGCTACTCAGACACGCAGAAAGGATTTTCTCAGTTTTAAACCTTGGGTTTTGGCCTTAGGAGCAACGTTTTTCTTAAAATATCCATGTAAATGCTTGATCTCTTATTTTGACCCACAGCAACTTGAGGCATTTCTGTCTGGGAAGGAGTAATGTGGTTTGCTTTTGGTTTTATGTTGCCTTCATGGTGTTGTTAATGGGGTATTGACTTTAAAATTGGGTTTGTTTGTTTTTTTTTCTTTATTGGCTGTTTCTTTTCTTTTAGTATATGCTGTTGTTTTCTTATTAGTAGTGTCCCTCATGATGTAGACTTAATTGTATCTTTTATTTTATGTTAATAAATGGTAAATAAATAAATAAATATGTACACTCTGGAGGAGAGGAGGGACGGGGGAGATATAATATGTAAAGAGTATTAATGGACAAACAAACCTCTTCCAAAGACGGGGAAGCTGTAAAACTAGAGGGCATAACATGAAGCTGCAAGGGGGTAAACTGAAAGGCAATGTCAGGAAATACTTTTTCACTGAAAGGGTGGTGGATGCTTGGAATGCCCTCCCAATGGAAGTGGTGGGGGCAAATACAGTGACAGAATTCAAAATGGCATGGGACAGACACGGTGGATCCCTTTATAGCAACGGGATAAAATCAAAATAAATGTAACTCTCTTATATCTCAGCAAATAGGGGTGACCTACACGGAGCAGTGGGTACACCCCTAAACAAAGGCATGGGGAGGGGTGACCTGAATGGAGCAGTGGGCGCACCAACTCGCCACCTTGCTGGGCAGACTAGATGGACCATACTGGTCTTTATCTGCCATCATATACTATGTTGCTATGATGACAAGGACAATAAAGGTGATGATTTTGATGGTAGCATTACTTGCTAAAGAGTAAAAAGGAAATCAGATGATAAAAAGCTTGAGTGTACTTCAATCTTATTGGGTCACGGTGACTGTTTTTTCTTATGTTTGATATATTCTTTGGTATTTGCTGTATTTTGCTTATTGCTGTCATCTACTCAGATTAAGATTTTATATCATGAGGAATATAAATTGTATTAAATGTGAAATAATCTCCTTTTCAGTGCCACAATTAATTTTAATTTCTGGTTTTCTGAGCATGAAGACGACCACCTAGACCATCATACATGTGGGTAGAGTTGTGCTTTCTGTAGGGGGCCGCACCCTAGAGAACGTTAGTACACACACTGTATGTACAGTGGAAAAGTGACAGTGAGGTGATATATCTCTACAGAGATGACTGAATTCAGATCAAAGCGCAGATCCTTCTAGAACTGGAGAGAGATGTGCCAGAAACTTTACTCTTTGTGAAAAATGTTCAGGTCTACTCGGCCAATGCTAGGCTTCAAAAGGGGTAAATATCACATAACCCTTTACAACCTCAAAATCACAAATCTTCCAGGATTCGGCAAATTACTGGCATATAGTTAGTGCTTCTGTTTATAAAATGTAAATGTAGGTGTTTACTTCTTAGCTCATTAGTTGTTTTTGAAGATGCTGAAAACTGGTGTTTCTGTGTTACTCTTACGTTTATTGGATTGCTTTTTTTGGTTAGTTCAAATTAAAATGTGCATTTTCTAAACATGTCAGAAGCCAGCCCCTCACAGCCTTCCCATTCTGTACCCTATCTCCTAGCACAGGCTCCACAGCCCCAATGATGCAGGTTATCAAACTGCAGACATAAATTCTACGGTTCTCCTCGTACCCAGCACAGGCAGAGTGAGTCAGAAAAGGACAGCAACGTAATAATGACCCATAGGGATGTGCACAGAGAAGAAACATTGGGTTAGGGACTTTTACCCAGTTTTCATGTGTTTTTTAGTTATTAAAATGATTGTGTGAAACTAGGAAATATTTTATGCACACTAACAAATTAAGGCATGCTAAGGCAAATAGTATGCGTTAAATCAATTTAATGAGCACTAAGAGGTCAGCTTTCAAAAGGTCAGATATATTTATTTATTTATTTAACTAGGCTTATATACTGCTTTTCTGCCAAAGCGGTGTAAATTCAGGTACTATATATATTATATATATATGTTCCCTTGTCCCTGAAGGGCTCACAATCTATGGGAGCTTTTGTACCTGAGGCAACCGGTGGCTTGCCCAAGGCCACAAGGAGCACCTGTGGGACTAGAAACCCCAGTCCTTCCAGCCCAAGGTTGATGTCCTCTAGTGGGATTCAAACCCCTGGCCCTCCAGCCCAAGGTAACTTGCCCCAACCACTAGGCCACGCCTCCCTTCCAGCAGCCAGCTGAGACATTTAAATATCCAACAGATACTCGGCAGCAGTAGTGACTATCTGGATTGTGCGGACACATCATGGCCTAATAGTGGCAATGTGCAGTTGCTATCCAAATAAATGATCCAGGTAGAAATTTAGGCCAGTTTTTTATGCAGCCCATGCCATCCAGATAACGTAGCTGAAAATCGCCACTATTAAGATTACCTGTCAAGTGGCTGCAATGCCCTCACTTTGCCCACTGACCTCTCCGGTAGAGCCCAGACAGCACCCCAGTGGCATTCAGCGGCATGATATAGATAGCTGCCACCGAATCTCTCTCTCCGGCTCAGCCTAGTGTTTATCTGGATAAGGGCTTTTGAAAATTGACGCTTACATTTTTCAAAGTGTACTAAGGAACTGAATGCACACTTCTAAGGACCACTAGGAAAGACCCTTAATCATCAACCTCTTCATCAGGACATCCCTAAAGAGCAAATTCTGCCAAAATCGCTGATACTGTTGTAAGAGAGTGCTAACATACGGTGCCTTTAATTGAATGAAACTGTTATGTTCTCCTTCATTTTTTGTATGCTAAGTATGTCCTCAAGTACTGGGTTTTCAAATCAGCTAAGCTGAAAAATTCCTTTACAAAACCTGTTAGGGTTTGGTTCTAATTACAAAAGAAAAGCCTTCAAAAAGCAAGCGACAATTGTAGTATTGGTAGAACTTTTCTGCCAATAAGGAATTATCTTCTCTCTGGTCAACACGGATCTGCCCAATCTGGTTTTACCAATTAAACTAGACTCCACTGGGTCTTTCTTCTGTTTATTGTCACAGTGGCTTCTTTTTTAACCGTGTAGCAAAGAAAAGTATTCAACATGGCTTTCAGCTCAGAATAAGCAAATAAAGCTGGTTAATTGCAAATAACTTGAATTTCGGATCAGTGAGATGTCTGGGCTCTTTCAAGATTATAACTTAAATAGTATTGTGCCACATTGTAAAATGCACGCTTCATATTAATTAGCGTTTCGTATTATAAACTGCTTTGGGTGTACTTTCTTTTGTAAAAACCTGCTATAGAAATGTAATGTAATGTAATGTTTTGTTACTTCCTACTATTGATTGACCAAAGGCAGCTTTAGTAAGGACTGTAAAAGTCCTAGAATCATTCTGCTCAGTAGTTGCGCCTTCCCCCTCCCCCCTTTTCTCTATCCGCATTTGAAATTAAGATAGTAAAATGCAAAATGGGAGAACAAAAGCAATAGACCCAAGATTCCTCCCCTCAGCCCTTGCACAGTCTACAGAAGATGGTTTTGTTGTCAACAGGTTTTCCTTAGTTTGATATTTTAACTTAGCAGCAGAAGTCTGTGCAGGAGAGAAATTACAAGATGTGACTGTTTCACTCGGTTATCACGTGTTCAGTATATAACTTTTTCCTTTTTCTAAGTATGCCCCAGTGCATAAAAGTATTAACATTCTTGTGCTGTGATTCTCCTTCCTATCCCAGGGCTTATAATTCTTTAATGTACAACACATACATGGAAGCCCAGTAGAGCATGAATCGATTGCATCAAAAGCACTTAACTCTGTTCCTTGTAGATGCTGATGGAGTACTTATACCACGGTGGAACAGAATGCATGGAGATTCCCCTAGGTGATATATTAGAGGTAAGAAGAGCATTTCTCTACTAAGCAACACCCCAAAGGAAAAAAAACCTCGGAAGTGTCTGCAAGTGTTTCATACCAAGAAAGCAAATATAATTTGTTGTTGCAAGGTCAGTGATCAAACGTAACATCATATACCTTCAAGTCCAATATAACCAGGAGCATAAGGAGTCAGAACAAGCCTAGTCTCTCTATCGCAGGGTATACTTTCAGTTATTGTGAGATGTTTAAGGGGCTGTTGTTTGCTTCTTTAGCTGCTGTCCGCTGCCAGTCTCTTCCAGCTGGATACCCTCCAGAGGTACTGCGAGATCTTGTGTGCACAGACTATCAGCCCGGAGAATTCTGTGAACATCTATAAATATGCAAAGGTACCAGCAGCAGTGTTCGCTCTCTCATCAGCTCCTGTATCAGGGCAATGCTCACAGCACTGGCTACAATAAATCAGACACTCTGATAATAGTTTATGCTTATTGGTCTTTGCTATACTGCCTCTCAAAAGAAATCAGAGCTGTTTAAAATCTAAAAGCAGAGAGAACTTCAATGTCACGAGAAGAAAGGATGAGATGAGTTAGACAGTAGTCTTGCTATATACCATTTCCTATTAGACAGAATAATATCCACTACCATTAGTACAAGAATGCAAACATGACTTCAAAGTTTATCTCGTTACCATCCGGGTTTACTCCAATGACTTATCCAAGTAGGGATAATGTTATCGAGGTACGTGGGCGGGAGGGGAGCGCGGCAGCAGCAATCCACAGCTTCTGCCTAGGGCAGCAGAAACCCTTGTGAGAGATTTTCCAGTACATTCCAGATTTTTCATATAATTTACAGTCTATGATTTTAGTCAGGTGTCAGTGTTTTTGTAAAGTTTTGAAAGATCATTTGATCAGAAGGGTGGCATATGAATCATTTAAAATAAATAAATATATGAAACATGTTAAGGAAAGCAGGATAAATAAATAGGCTCTCTGTATGTATAGTTATATATCTAAAAACACACATACGCATATCCTTAATTTGAACACCATTAAATCTTTTGTATATCATTTCTTTTTGCAGATTCACAATGCTCCAGAGCTGGCCTTGTTTTGCGAGGGCTACTTCTTAAAGCACATGACAGTTTTAATAGAGCAGGACTCATTCAGGCAATTAATTTTTGGAAGAAACAGCAAAGTACAGGGTCTAGACCCTCTTCATGATTTACAGAATACACTAACCAGTCGAATGCACTCAGTTTATTTCACATCCAGGGTATGAGGGAAGACGAGTTGGAACAAGAAATCTCCCACTGATATTTCTAGTTGTGACTTTCCTGCCTGCACCGAGGCTCCTACGTTTTCAGCTGAAAATGTATCTTAATTTAGGAGCTTAATATTTATACTTATAAATATAGGTTTGCCATTCATTTGCCTAGATTTTTTTAGCATAATGCTGAAAATCAGTACCAAGCTCCTAACTTTATTCCCCCTCCCTAAATCCACTCCTGTTATCACCCACTTTTTATGCTCCTAAATTTAGGGGTATAAATTTAAGCACTCAGGCCTAGTAAATTTTCAGAGACCAATTTAAGAGCCTAACTCTCAAAGGAATATAAATTCTTTGAATATCGGGTGCTGAATTTTTAGCAAATACTTCACCGTGACCCACTGGACTACTGAAGAAATGTTAGGGAATGGTGTACATGAGAACCAAAAGGAAAGAAGGAGCACCGTATGGATCTGTTCACAGACACAACATAAGTTGGAAATGTTCCCACATCAAGGTTCCCAGAACGCTAAGACACAGAAAGTTGAAGCAAGTTCATGGTACTTTTCTAATAAGAAGACAACTGCACGCTAAGCAGTACTAGAATCTAAGTGGTGCTGTTCTAACATACTTATAGGAGAATGAAGAAACTGTTCGGATGTTTCCCTCAACTTCTCCATATGCGCACAAATGAATTTTTGTTAATGTACAGTACAATGTCAGCTGTCATTTCAATGTGTTGTATTCTAACGTTAATCACAGATGAGTACTCAGTCAGAGAAATGTAGGTTAGTACCACACCCAACAACTCGGCTGCATGCTATATGAAAAGGACAAGGGATCTTTACTTTTCCATAATCCCCCCCCCAAAAAAACTTTTAATAACGGTATGCATAGCTGTAACTCTCAGCACAGAGTTCAGTTAACACGTACGCTGCCTCTTCTTAACTCAAGCAATGCCAAGATCCAGAGCCAGTGTTTTAGTGGCCTGTGATGTTTTCTTCCTGTGATTCGGACACCCCTTTCTTACATATCACTGCATTGGTAAGCATGATCTAGCTACTGAGCTAGCAAACAGATGCCAAGGACACTGGGACAGGTAGGTGGTTCTGAAGATGTATTATTAGGAATGGTCGGGCTACAGGTGAGACGTATGCTACTTACTTTAAAATCCGATGAATGAGTGAGTCAGGAACAATGAGCAGATAGCACAGATATGAAATGGTGCTATCTTCTAGACCAATTGGCTTTTTCAATTGAAATACAGGGTGAAGATCTGAAATGGCCTCTTAAGCTAATGTAGACTTTCCTCAGTAAAATAAAGTAAGCAGTATGCAGACATTTAAAAAAATAGAGGGAAGACATCAAACCTTTGTCCTGTTTTGTGACATAGGGTGAGGAGGGGGGTGGACATCTTAGGCTGACCAAGCTAGTTGTCAGATTTTGGATTTTTGTACATGCACAACAGTTAATGCTGCAGTCTGCATCATGGTTAGATTATAAGGTAGGGGTCCCAAAATGAATGCCCATGTGCTGCATATAACCCTTGGAATGCATTTTTCTGGCCCTCGGATCAGATCCAGCCCATCTCTGATTTCAGCCAGCAGAGTGTGAGCAACCCAACCTTGGTCTCTCCTCCTTTATCCCTCTGCTGCAATCCTCTTTCTGCCAGGACAGTGACAGGGCCAGAACTAGCCACTGACTCTGGATTGCTAAACCTGCCAACGTTTAAGAATTTATAATTCACCTTTTAGTTGTCCAGATCAGTCTAGGCTTGCACCTGCCAGGGGAGGAGGTACTCTGCACTCTTGCTGCAAGAGCGGAAGCGGGTTGGTTTCCTTGCTCCTCAGCTGCAGCTCCAGGAGCACGTGAGAGTATTTGTGTCTCCAGGACTGGATGCGGGTGTTGCATCCCACTACAAGAGATACTGAAGGACCAGGTGTACAGGGTGGAGGTGAGGAGGAAATGATGCAAGAAAGTGGAATGAAAGAGGGAGGATACAGAAAGGAGTGATGGAGGAGAGGGTGTGACTCATACCACCAGCACTCTATCATCTTCCCACCAGCCACTGGGGAAAGGGATGTACAAGGGCTACGATTATCACCCGCACCCTTCAGAAGCACTCCCTAGTCTTTCTCCTTCTCCAGCTTTTGAAATTATTGAAAAGACCAGATAAGATCGTCCCCTTCCACCCACTCAGCAAATTCCTTCTTTGATTAGAAATGCTTTCTATGACTCTTCACGTGAAACGTTTGGGGGAGCCCTGTCCTAAGGAGTATAGGCACAGAATAACATGCAAGGACTCCAGGAAGGGATACTGATGTCAGGAATTTTCTGAGAACGATAAAAGGCAGGAACAAATTGAGGGATATTGAACAAATATGGCTGAAGTTAGTGGGTAGACAAAGGAGAAAAATAATATCTTTACCACTGTGAAAGAATCCTGCATATGAAAATGTAAATATTCCAGGAAGTCTTCAGAAATGTAATACTAGCTCTGAAGTCAAAGTAATTTCCAATCTTGAGGCCGGGATAGTGAGCTTCACCCTTCGACTGACCTACAAAAACATTCTGGGAAGCGTAGTGAGAACCCTTGGGACCTACCATAATAATTACCATGGTTTAACTTCTTTGAAGCACAGATATCATATCAAAATGAATATGAGCCCATTGCTTAATCACAACTTAAAGCCTCTTAGTTGTAGTTGAATGATCCTGAAATACCAGATTCTCTTTGTATGTTCAGTTGGTGATGTCATATTTCATTTCAGCCTCACTTTTATAGTTCCTTCAGAAAAGTCACAGTGGGCAAACAGGCCATAGAGCCACTGGTGTTAGAGAGGGACGATGTTACTATAAAGCTCTCTGTTGTTGCCACAAGCAGTGACCTGTAATAGTGAAATGGGCTTTGTGAGAAGGACATACAAGGGATGTCACACATGATAAGAACAATACCATTTAAAAAAAAAAAGGGAGGGGGGGGGGATGTAGAACACTGATACTCTTCTTGGTCGATGTTGTTACTAAACCCTTTGCACAAACACATATTTACACCTCACTTTGTAATTTCTTGCTTTTTTTTAAATATTTTGATGTATGTATATTGTATTGTATAATATTGTTCCATATGTAAAAATGCACAAGTAGACATTAGATGAAGAGCCTTACCCTTGAAATGAAGGCTTTGTTGTAAAAACTACTTTAACACTGACTGAGAAAAATAATTACACTCCAAAGTAATCAAAGATCATTCTAAAGGGATGTTAACAAATGTGTTGCAGTTTGACAGTGTATGTGAATTATTTCATTAAAAGACAGATGATAGGTTATGATGGAAGACTGCAGAAAAGCCCAGCCTGTGTCACTGTTCACTGTTCAAGAAATAAGGCCACCTTTTCTCGTCCTAAACATGGGAAAGGAGATGCAGTATCACTGCATGGCCTCAGTAAATTTTATCCCCACCCAAACCAATAGGGTGGATACCATGCATCTAGTAAATTTGAAATATTACCTATTGCACAGTAATCCTAGCACACATGACATGACTTTGCAAATGCTTTACATGGATTTAGCAGGCATCAGGTAGCTTTGATGAAATCCTCAGTTAAGCCAACAGAGAAGGGCTGAAGGCTCCTCCGGGCCCCAGCATTGTCCTTCCTGCCACTGTAGCTTTGCTTTCTAACAGCAACCAACTGCACTGAGGAAAAAGGGCCAAAGTCAGGTTTGACTGGCAAGACGTATCACCTTTTCTGTTTAAGTACACATGTAAAGAAAGACATCCAAGGTTACTTAAGTGCTGGAGAATGACATTTCTCTTGGGGACCAGTTCACTACAGCACTCTGCCCAGGTAGGGTAGGGATAGTACACATTTTAACACTGCAATAAAAACCCCATACTATCCGGGTAGTGCCACTGTAGCATCGCTAGCATGGGCCTTGAAGGCCTGTGCTGCCAGTGTTTGATGTGGAGCAACTACTGTCAGCAAAATGGGGGGGGGGGGGGGGTGGTAGTTGCTCCCCACAGCAGTACTATCGAAGCGAGCTGCGCTAAATTCAGCAGAACAGCCTCTCGGTACTAGCATGGGGTTTAGTAAACTGGACCTTCCAATTCATCATGCTAGACCAGTCCAGACAAGGGGGGGTTTAGCCCCCCCTGCCAGCAGATGTTGGAGACACAGAAAAAGTACCAGACGCTTGATTGGCTGAGCTCTGGTAGCCATATAGCTGTACCTCTAGGGGATCACACTCAGTATTTTCTCTGGCTCCAGCAGATGATGGTGTCCATTCCCTTTTCTCTTCAGGATGTTCTTTATTTTTCTTGAACTCAGCTGGATGCTTCCAGGGCACACATGAGGTGCCCCTCTGGAATTCCCAGCCGCATTGTGTTGCTGTGTTGGGGGTTGAGCTCCTGGTCAGGAGGACCAGTGGAGCTCCCTTCAGCAAGGGGGAGTACAGCTTCAGGTCACAAGGGCCTGCATAGCCAGTGGCAGAGGGAGCTCTCAGCACTCTGCAGCAACCTTCTCCTGGACCATCGCTGTGATTCAGCCTTCCTATACGTCTGCCTTGGCTTCCCAACTCTGCTGCTCCAACTGGACTCTAGTGCAGTGAGTTTAATCCTCCCCTCCGCACACCGCTTCTCCTCACTAGACAGATATGCACTCTTGACAGCTTTGCCTTCTCCTTCCCTGCATGCTTCGGTTGTGTTTTTTGTGAACGCGGTGCTTTTATGACTTCCTTTTCGGCTCTCCCTTCATCGGCAGTGCACAGAGTGGCAGCCATTTTGTTTTCTGCTTCCAGCCACATGGTCACAGCTGCAGCAGACAATTTGAAGTGGGAAGCACCATAGTAACACCTTTTCTTCTGCAGGCTTGTTTTTCAACTTCAGGAGAGAAGCGTTTTTTTGCAGGGCAGACTCCAGCAGTACAGGCTCTTGCCAAAAACCTCTGCCTGTTGAGTTCATTCTGCTCTCGTCAGAATGCCTTCACCACTACAAAGATGCATCATGTGCAGTCACAAGCACAGTGATTTATTTTATTTATATCCCACTTTTCACCGGGTCAAAGCAGTGGAACATTGAATGAGGGGGAGGGGGGACAATAATCAATTCTAGGGTATGTGCCGTCACCAGGTGGGGCAACATTTATGATTTTGACAAATATTGGGACGTAGACATAGACAATGAGCTACAGTCTCATTGGTTGGGTGTTTGTTTCTGGTCTGAGGTATTCCTGGAATATTGTGGTTTGTAGTTGTTTCCTGAATGATAGGGGGTCTTTGTTGTTTCTGATGTGGTTCGGTAGAGAGTTCCAGATGGATGGTGCGTACAGTTCGAAGGCTCTGTTGCAGGTTCGTTGACTGCATTTTGTCTTTTTGTGGGGGATGGTGAGGGAGTTGGTGGTGGTTTGTCTGGTTGCTTTGTTGTGGGCGGGTCGGATCAGCAGTGTGCAGAGTTGGGAGGTTTGGGTTTGGTTGAGAGCTTTGTGGGTGAGTAGAGCGGACTTGTACTTGATTCGTGCTTCCAGAGGGAGTATGTGTAGCTCTCTTAGAATTGAGGTGATGTGGTCCTGTTTTTTTGCTGATTGTATAATCCTTGCTGTGGTGTTTAAGGCAGTCCGGAGTGGGTTGGTATGGGTGGCCAGGAGTCCATGGTAGATTATATTGCAGTAGTCCAGGTGGGGGAGTGTTAGGGCCTGCATCACTGTTCTGAAGTCTTGTGGTTCAAGGAGAGGTTTGAGGCGTTGCACTGTTTTAGCCTTGTGAAATATTGTAGCGGTAGTTTTTTTGATTTGTTGTTCCAGTGTGAGTGCTTGGTCTATGATGATTCCCAGGTATCTTATCTGTGGTTGTATTTGTATTTGAGTGGTCCCGATGCTGAGGTGTGAGGGTGGCGTGAAGTCCGGGTCTTTTGTTACTATGAGGGCCTCTGTTTTCTTTATGATGATGGATAAGTTGTTTTCTTGTAGCCAGCTGGATACTGCTGTGAAGCATTCTGGTAAGTGTTTGTTTGATGGGTTGGAGGTTGTAATTGGTGCATAGAGCTTAGATGTGGTAGTGAATGTTGTGTGCCTGTATGATTGAGCAGAGTGGTTGCAGATAGATGTTGAAGAGCATGGCTGATAGTGTGGATCCTTGTGGCACTCCTTGGTGTTGCTGGAAGGGGGGGGGGGGAGGTTGATGAGTTTGTGCGGATCAGTTGATGTCTATTGGTTAGGTATGAGCAGAACCATTGGAGTACAGTATCTTTGATGCCAACTGCTTGTAGTCGGCGTATGAGGATGTTGTGGGAGATGGTGTCAAAAGCGGCCTGATATGTCTAGAAAGATCATGGCATATCCGGAGTGTTTGACTTGGGTACCTATGATGAGGGTGTTCATTAGTGATGCCATAAGAGTCTCAACTCCATGGAGTGGGCGGAAGCCGTGTTGTTGTGGGTCCAGTATGTTGTTGGTGTCCAAGTGTTCTTGGAGTTGTTTCTGGACTACCTTTTCAATGAGTTTGGCGGTGAATGGAAGGCTTGCTACAGGTCTGTAGGAGGCGGGATCCAGGTTGTGCTTCTTTAGGGTTGGTCGAATGACTGATGTTTTAAGGAGGTCTGGCATGCGTCCTTGGCTGAGGGATTCATTGACAATGTGGGTTAATGGTGTGTTCAGGTCGTCTTTGGTTTTCTTTATCCATTCTGTAGGGCAGGGGTCGAGAGAGGAGGTGGTGGTATTTAGGCGGGAGATGGTGGATGCTATTTCCTCTTCTGTGGTTGCTTCGAATGTGCTCCAGACTTTGGTTATAGTGGTGGGTTGGTTTGTTGTTGTCTCAGCGTCCAGTTGTGGATTTTGTGGTTGATGGAGCTGTTTGTATTGTCTTGCGAGCATTTCGGGTGGGATGTTTGGTAGCTGGTCGGAGTGGTTCGGTATTTTTGTTAGTGTTTTGACAATATTGAAGAGTTCTCGTGGTTTGTTTATAGATGGGTTTATAATCTTTGAATGGAAGGCTTTTTTTGCCTTATCTGTTTCTGTGTGGTATGTGCGCAGTTCATGCATATAGTTCGCTTTGTCATTCTCTTTTTTGTTTTTTCTCCATTTTCTTTCTGCTCTTCTGAGTTTGGTCTTTAGCTTCCTTAGTTTGGGGGTGAACCATCAGGCTCTTGTGGAAGTGTGTTTGGTTCTGTTGTTGTTCGTTTTCGCGTTGGATGCTGAGGAGATTGTGGTGTTCCAGTTGTTGATCAGGTCGTCAATATTGTTGGAGCTTGTTTGGAGGATAGGGTGTGTGCTTCGTGCACTGCTCATCCGGGGGGGAAATATCCAGCATGGTTCCCACTCCTCTCTCAAACAAGGACATTTCTTCCTCTGCACCTCCAGTCCCAGCCGACCTCAGGACCGATCCCCCTACAGTAGAATCTCTAGACCCACCGCTCCTGGTGCCCCCGTCTGCGGCCCCTTGAGTTCCTTCACTGTTGGCTAGCGAGGCATCTCCTCAGTCCTCAGATGCCCAGTGTCTAGCCCTCTTCAAGCAGGCATGTTCCCGCTGGCGGCACTCTGACCCTTCTGCGGTTGGCTCAGAGTCTCTCTCCACTCACGTTACAACACACTCTGCACCAGGGTCCTGAAAGCACCCTCGGGGGGGATACAGCTCCTAAGGAAGGTAGCCACCAGCCCAAGGAGGTATCTTGGGGCTCAGGAACCTGCCCTGAGGTCGCAGAAGGTGACATTTTTTCAGAAGATGACACCGGGCAGGAGAACGGGTCAGTCCCATGCTTGGCACACCAGGCTGAAAACCTGCACCACTTGAGGGCATAAGCTCTTCTAGTAGGCACCATGCGAGAGGCCAGCAGGATCTCCTCTACCTCACCTAAGAGGTTGAAATGTGCTAGGGTCACCCTTTTAGCAGCCACACTGTCAGCGACAGGGACCCCAGGTTGGGGGTGCAGAAGAGAGGGGTTAATCGGAGGAGCAGCAGGAACCACGATTTCCTGGGCCATCAGGATGAGCGAGGCCCTGTCGCAGAGGGTCCTGAACAAGGTTTGGCAATCAGCAGCATAGGAGGGAAGGCGTACATGAGGCCCTCTGACCATGATACGAGGAATGCTGCTGCCACCCTGGAGGGGTGGACCTGCTGGGAACAGAAGCGGGGCAACTGGAAGTTGTCCAGGCTGGATAACAGGTCCATTTATGGGTTTCCCCCAGATCTGGAAGAGCCAGCTCGTGTGGCTGGAGGACTGCTCAGCCTGTCAGCTAGCAGGTTGTTCTGGCCTGGTAGGTATACTGCCCACAGGAGGATACCCTGTTGGATTGCGTACGAGCAGAGGACCACTGCCTCCCGACAGAGGGCACAAGACCCTGTGCCCCCCCTATTTGTTCACACAGAACATTGCCACCTGGTTGTCCGTCTGGATCAGCACCAACTGGTGACACAAGTGGTGGCAAAATGTTTGCAAGGCTAAATATATTGTCCGCAGCACCAGGAGGTTGATCTGCTGGGTGCTCTCGTCTGGTGACCAGCTGCCATGGGTGTGGAGCTCCTTGCAGTGGGCTCCCCAGCCGAGCAGGGAAGCGTCCATAGTGAGGACCCTTGAGGGTCTCGGGGCCTGAAAAGGCATGCCCACCTCGTGACACTGGGGAGACTGCGACCAGACTAGAGAGTCTGCCAGTTGGTGGGTTACCGAAACTCTGTCTCAGAGGCGCCCCATGGCTTGAGTCCACTGGTCTCGGAGACACCACTACGCTGCCCTCATGTGGAGGCGAGCATCGGGGAGGGTGGGGGGCGTGGACCGTGGAGGCCATGTGCCCGAGAAGGCGCAGACACCACGTTTAATTAATTTATTTATTTTTTACCATGACATTATGTTGGCACCTTTTCTTTTTGGCTGATAGTGCTGCAGTGTAATTTCGGTATTTCGTTGTTTCCTTTATGCGCTTTGCTGGCTTAGTGGGTTCCTTGTTATTCATTTATATGTGCAATTGGGTAATTCACGTATTTTAATTATTTATTTATTTATGGTTTTACGTGTTTGGCACTATTAGTCACTCATTCCTTTGGCGCAGCACTTGTTATTAACGCCACTGATTGTGATGTGGTTCATCTTTACATGTACACTCAGGTAATTTACGTGTTTAATATTTATTCATTTATGGTTTTACGTGTTTGGCACTATTAGTCACTTATTCCTTTGGCACGGCATTTGTTATTAACGCCACTGATTGTGATGCAGTTCATCTTTTTAGTACTTTTATATTTCCCACAACCTATGGCTTTTTAATCTAATATTCATTTACTATTGAGTTTTATTCACATTAAGCATAGTCTGGTGCTGTAAATGGTATACAGTTCCATGTGTTATACGGGTATTTATTGGTTTGTTTTGCTCTCTCTTAGACACATTTTTTATCTATTTATTTTCATGTTTTGAGGACCACATCTGCGTGCTCGATATGAGTGTTTTCATTCAGTTTATTTAGCTTCATTTTTATTTTTTATGTATCCCGCCAATGGTGGCTCCACCCCTTTTTCTCCTTATATCGCGCATGTGTGGGCGTCCTCTTCCCTTCTACGCGTCAACTGAGTGTTGACGGCAGTTTCTTTGAGGTAGGTGTTTTCCTTCAGCTGAACATTTCATGCTTTCTATGACTATTTTTGTTGTAGGGTATCAGATTGGTCTGAGATAATGTTCTCCTTACATCGAGCCTCTTAGTACGTTTGCATAAGAAAAATGTAAAACTATCAGTTTCTCTGATGACCTCTTACACCTATTGCTTTTGGTTCATATTTAGAAATGCCATTGCATTACCCACATGTTTCTTTTCCTTTGCAAATTTAAAGCAGGCTTATAAGGGTCAGTAGCCACGTTTTATTTTGCAATTATATCCTTTAGGACCACAGTCGTCAATATTCTTTAACTTAGTTTAATTCCATTTTATATTTTTTTGTAAACGTTACCTTGGATCTCCAGGTGACCCTTTGTGTACTCACATGGCTTCTGTTTCATGTATAGGACTGCGATTGCATTACCCATATGGTTTTCTTCTTTTATAGATAGAAGCAGGTTTATAATAATGATCAGTAGCCACTTCAATGTGTCTGAATCATTTTATCTTGCAATTATTGTATTGATCCCCAGGATTACAGTCTTTGGTAATCTTCTGTTTTTCAAATTTTTTTCAGAATGTATAGACTATATTTACACATACATACATTTTTGTAATGTGTTGGCCTTTCTCCATATTCACATGCTTCCATTATCCCCTATTTTTGGCATCATATGGTCACAATAGTAATACTTAATTGGGCAACTTGTTTTACATGTTGTATTTTACTGACTCACTCCTATTGTTTTTTAGATAAACCCCCTTTTTTTCATAAGTTATTGCTGTGCTAGTTGTATTTTACATCTGATTTGATTACGTATCCTGTCTTTGTCGTCCTCCTTCTGCGTCCTGCGTTTAGTTAGAGGTAATTTCTGAGCAATGTTTTACCATATGATATTTTTAATTGTATTCTTTGTTTTTTAGCATTAGTATATAACCTACGTATATGTTTGCACAAACAGTGTGAAGTAAGATTTATTTTATGAACTGCAACAGAGGTTAGTATTTACATTTTATTTGCGTACATTTTGTATTAGGTCCCAAGCACTATTGTTTCAATTCTAGTATTTATATTTATTGCATTATTATTTATATTTATTATGTTCTTACATTGTTTTTATACATTTATTGTTTTATGTCTTTTAATATTAGTGTTTGTAACGTTTTTAATATAGGTTTGGCTTGCTTGTTCTTTTATCATTTTCATGATTAATATGTTTATGTTTTTAGTTTCTTGCCTGGCTAGCCCCTGACAAAGGGTGCGAAACACAGCCTGTGTCAGGCGGCCGTTGGTTTAATAAAGGACTCTGTCTTTCCGTTTTATTCACGCCTGTGATTGTCCCATGCTAGAGTCCTGAGACAGTTGGCTCGGTCCTAGGGCAAGAAGACCTTGGACTGGAGAGTGTCCAGCTTTGCCCTGATGAACTCCAGACATTCTGTCGGGAGGAGGCGAGACTTGGGCTTTGTCATAAACTACCCCAAGTGCTGCAGAACCTGGATGGTGCATGCGGTGGCCTGCTGCACCTCTGAGGCCGTGCCTCCCTTTATAAGCCAGTCGTCCAGGTAGGGGAAGACAAAGACCCCCTTGAGACAAAGGAAGGCGACCACGACTGCCAGGCATTTTGTGAAGATCCTTGGGGCAAAACCAAGCCTAAAGGGAGCACAATTTACTGATAGTGCCTGCCACCCCCCCCCCCCCCCCACCCACCCACCCACCCCTATGAACCGCAGGTACTGCTTGTGGTTAAGGTGAATGAGGATGTGGAGATTGGCTATGCTCCTTAGACGTCAAGGATGCCTATCTCCCTGCTGGAGGTAGGGCAGCAATGTTCCAAGAGAGAGCATCTTGAAGTTCTCCCTCACCAGGAATTTGTTGAGGTTGCACAGGTTGAGGATGGGCCTTAGGCCCCCTGTTCTTTTTGGCACGAGGAAGTACCTGGAGTAGAACCTCTTGCCCTTGAGATGGTGGGGCACTGGTTCCACTGCTTTGTCCTTGAGAAGACCTGCCAGCAACTTCAGTAGAAGGTCTCGGTGGAGAGGAGACCTGAGGGGCTCTCCTGGAAAATAAGTGGGAGATGTGAGTCAGGTGGAGGAGGTAACCCTCCCTGACCACACAAAGTGCCCAGGAGTCAGTGGTGATGGTCAACCACCTCTGAGAATAGTGGGCCAGATGTACCCCTATGGGCTGCTGATCTCCATGGGGTAAAGAGGCTATGCTTAAGGAGTCAAAACTCCCCCCTGGCTGGGCTGGAGCCGGTGCCTGGGGTTTTGGAGTCTTCTGCTTACGAGGGCTATACCCATGTCCCTTGGCCTGCTGACCCCATTGGGGAGGCCTGAAAAGAAGGGAAGTTTCTATAAGCAGCCACTTTCCTTGTTTAGAAGGACCTCTTACCCAGGCTCTTTCGTCAGGGAGGGACAGCGGTCTTTTTAGAGAGCCTGGTCCTCATCATGAACACTGTCTCCAGCTCGGCAGCCTTGTTGGTCATGGGTTTGCCAAAGAGGTTCTCACCTTGGCATGGGATATTGACAAATATGTCTTGAACCCACTGCTCTAGGTCAGACGACTGTAGCCAAGCTTGGCATCGTGCACAGATGCCTGCTGCTGCCGACTCAAACCCATCGTAGGTCACCCGAGACAAACTTGGAGCACTCATGGACTTCCTTGGCAAAGTTTTTGAACCGCTGAAGGGGTTCCTCAGAGAGACCAGCTGAGAACCCGGTGAGTTCCTTAGTCATGTACCTGAGAGACTTGGCAATGTACAGCTGGTAGACCTGGATGCGGCCGATGAGCATCAAGCCCTGGTAACATTTTCTGCCAAGGGCATCCAAGGTGCAGGCCTCCCTGCCGGGGGGCACCAATGAGTGCGTCTTCTGGCTTTTCAGCCAACACATGGCTGACTCCACCAGCATGGAGTTATGCGGCAGCTGTGATTTCTGGAAGCCTGGGGTCTGGCGGACTCAATACATCAAGTCAAGCCATTTGTTCACCACCAGCACAGATGCTGGTGTCTCCCACATACGGAGCATCAGCCCTTCCAGAATGTGAGGGATGGGCACCATGAGCAATTCCCCTCAGAGGGACCTCGTACTGGAGGATTTCCAATTCATCCACCCGAGGGTCCTCCTCAGACTCCGTAGGGCATGCCAGGGCCTTAGACATATCCTTGACAAAATCAAGGAAGCCCATATCTTCCAGTGGGGACCGCCATCAAGGTTTCGAGACAGGAGAGTCTGATGGGATGTCATGGGGGCGACGGGTATCGGGAGACTCCTCTGTCTCCCACTCGGAGTAGTCTGTCATGAACTTGTAGGAGGGCTGCTCCACAGGCCTTGGGGCTCCCGATGATCCATGGCCAGTGCATGGTACACTTGCCGGGGATGATCGCGGTCCCATTGAGTGGTAATCGGATCATAACCTCAGATCGACTTGAGGCCGAAGGACCTTGAGGATCGGCTCGGCTTGGCCTGGCCTCTGGGGACATCTTTGACGTTGAGGGCCCGGTGGTTGGGGCGGATGAATTGGTCATACCGGACAACAGCACCCGCTGATGATCCATGAAGACAGACAAACTGCGCTCCAGGCCCACCATTCTGGACTCCAGGCCAGAAGGCTCCACAGCCTTTGGCAAGGGCACTGAGGGACTCGGGCCTGGCACTGGCTCCTCCGAAGGGGAATCCTCAATGAGGATGGTGTCTGGGGACCAAGGCCGGTCCGAGGTCGAATCCTTCAGGGAGACCTTGCAGGCTGCTCCTTTGCCGATGCCTCAGACCTGGCCCAGGAGGCACCCAGCCGGTCAGATCCATCCAAAGATGCTGGCTTAGAGGGCTTCTTCTTCTTCCGGGGTTCCCTCGAGGGAGACCCCCTTTCTGAAGGCCCACAACGGGGCTCAGGCTTGGAAGGGTCCATCCATGGTGTCGAGGTTTCAGACAAGGCCCTGGCCTTTGGAGGTACTGGGGGACTTGGGGAAAAAATTTATCATCCTGCTGGCAGCGGCTCTTGAGGGCCTTGCTGGACATCCTCGTGCAAACACCACATGCTGCAGGATTGTGGTCTGGCCCGAGGCAGCAGAGACAGTAGTCATGTGTGTCGGTTAAAGACAATTTTTGAGCACCGATCACACTTCTTAAAGCCACTGATAGCCATGGGGGAAAAAAGTACCCCTGCGAGGTCAAAGACTCGCTGGGCTGCCAGTTGGGAAAAAAAGTGCGAAGATGCCAGAAAATTAAAGAACGAAAAACTACAAAAATAGACCCAAACTCTATGCTGAGGCAGCGAGGTCAGATGCGATACCAGAGGAGAGTATGAAACTCGTAGAGAAAAAAAAAAAAATTATCATCTTTTTCCAGGAGCAAGCCAGACGAACATCTGAAGGGCTCCGTGGAAAAAAAGGAGACTGAGCAAGATGGCACCCTTGGGCGGGAAGGGGACTGTGCATGCGTGGTAGCATCTCCCAAAGGCTTTCTTTGAAAGCTGGGGAGATGTTTCCGTAAGTGCTTCATCGATGCTGACGTCTCCCATCTGTAAGGACCGACTTCCTGCTTGTTTCTGGAGAAAGATAAAATTCTATGTTCTTTATGTACATCACCTGGAGATCAGTCACTACAATAATGCTTGGGCGACATAAATAAGTAACTGTGATAGAGTAGATCAAATGGAAGCTCGTGGAACCCGATTCCGAAAGGGGCATGTCTGTGCAGGACGGGCCTGTTAAGACCCAATTCTGGACTGCGGGAACAAAACGTTCCCATGGTACAGATTTGAGCCCATGGACGGCCCAGCGTGCCCCTGCCACCTGTGGGGACATCCTCCCTGTAGGTTCCCCTGACTGCTGTGGCTTAGGCCCCCCTCTTCCCCACCACCCCCACCCATGGCTGGCAGGGACTCCCCTGCACCCGGGGGGGGGGGGGGGGAATCCGTGGGCCTGATCGCTGGGTCAGTGTTGATTATTCCACTTTTGCCCAGACCTCGCCCCCCCGCCGGTTCTCCCCATCCTGTTTCTCTCAATGTGCAGGGAGAGCTGGAGGGGGAAAAATTGGGCCAGGATAGTTTGAGGGGCTGCACATCCCACCCTGCAACTGCTTCTCTGCATCGGGCCCTTTGTCTCTAAAGAACCAACAGTGACTGTAAAAAAGAGATGGTTTAAGATGTACTTGGTAAGCCGACATTTAAAAAGATAACCATCCACCCTACCCCTTACAGAACATTAAAAGAATAGCAATAGTAACGTACAAGGCTCATCAGATCACTGAAGTTAGCCTCTGGTTCCAATTGCACAGCAAAAATAACTCATCTAAGCAAGAGCAGGAATTGAAATTATCCATGTTCTCATTTCACAGCAATACAGCTATAGGAAGCAGCTCAAAATAAAGCAGATTCTCAGCCTGTGTTGTGTGCAAGACACAGCGATGTTATTGTTTAGAACAGTCAATAGCTGATGCTCAACTTGATGATTCAACATTTTGCCCGTTCCAAGGGATTTGAAAGTCAATACGCACATTACACAGCAGACTGTATTGCACAGTGGGCTGCATAAAACACACTTTCCCTTCCTCGCATGAAAGTTGTACAGCTTATGATTATGGAAATGTTTGCAAACACTGTAGCTCCAGCTTCTCAAAGGGCCTGCTGTACTGGCTATTTTGCAAGGGGGCAAGTGGGGAGCTTCTGAAATGCAATGTGTGCCCGAGTCAGTGCTGACTCCTGGCGACCCAGCAGCTCCTGGGTTTTCTTGGCAGTGTCACCGGAAGTAGATTGCCAGGCTTTTCTTCTGAGGCAATGGAGGGTTCAGTGACTTGCCCAAGGCCACAAGGAGTGCCAGTGGGAATCGAACCCTGATGTCTTCCCCAACCTCCACCCAACTGGTCTCTCAGGAGCTCTGGGATGGCTCATTCAATCCCTCAGGGTCTCCTCTATGTTCATGCTGGAGGTTTCTGAGAAACCCTGCTCCCCAGCGCTCAGTCTGGAACCATGTGGGTTTAGACAGACAGTCTTGTAATCTCGATCTTCAGCTGAGAGGACTCCTCCAACTGCACTCTCCCTGATGTAGCTGACATGGGGGAAATCCTTCCCCTACTACATGTGGTCACCAAAGTCTCAGTCCTGTTTCCTATAGCCCACAGCTTCCCCAACACATTCCACAGACAGCCGTAGCCGTGCCCGTGCTTCCAGCGCTCCGTTCCCAACACACAGGCGGAGCCAACCTCCGAACTCTCCTCCACCAATGTAGCTGCGGCTTCTCTCCCAGCAGTCACAGCCAGAGCCTGGCCATCTGCCTCCTTATGCTATCCAGCCTTCCTCTACCCCCCCCCCCAACTTTATTGTCCAACTGCCTTCAAGCAGAAACAGCCCCCAAAATAGGGAAACTGCTCTGTTCTCCCAGCACATCTTTCCCCAGCTTGCCTTTTTTCTCATACCCAAGTGGACTTGAATCGAGTAAGGCTAGGGAAGACGAGGCAAAAAGCAAGAGGAGAGGAAACCAGGCTCCTCTGGGGATCCCCCCCCCCCCCCCCCCCCCCCCCCGATACTGCCAGGCAAGGCTCAAGCCCCCCACCTCCGCTCTGCTCAATTGGGCTGGTGTAATTCTCTAATCAGTCCCTAGGAACTTAGCTAGACCTTCCAAGTTGAGATCACACATGCCACACATCTATCATCAGCTGAAAACAGAATAAATCGAGATGCTGGAGTCTGTACAGTGCTTTATACAGGGTGAGGTCCACAAGCTTGTCTTCTGTCTGTCTGCTGGTAGAGGAGAAACCCATGCATCTGGACTGGTCTGGTGGGGCAATAAGGAATCGTATTTCCGTCATTCATTCCTACTGTCCAAAGGCCTCATGCATAGTTTATCAGAACTTTGTTAATCTCCTAGGGTAGGAGATTCTCAAGCTCTTACCCTCCCTTCTCCAGGCAATTCACTACTGTTGAGTACAAACACAGACAGATCTTCTCTCGTTTGCATAAATTAAAAAATAGTGCATATAAAATGTTCATATCTTTATATTATCCAGCACAGATTTACTAAAACAAAACTGCTTGCAATAATTAATTTTTACCCTAATTCTCAGAAGAAAGAAGTTTGTTCTGAGCAACTAGGACTGCAGCACAGAGGGTCCTAAAAATCCCCCGAGCAGCAGCCTCAGTTTAAGAGGTCAATGGTCTTTACCCAACAGTCAAGCCCCACTTCAATGCAGACATATTTTGGCCGTACACACTTCCATCGTGTTTATTAAATATATTTTATCAATTCTGCTACAGAAAAAAGGTATGTAAGAGTCATGCTATAAAAACATGTTTTTCTACATGCCTGCCTTATGGCAGAGAGGTGACACGGCCTGGAGCCATGTTGATTTAGGCAGTCTTGTAATCGCATTTCTGTCCCTTGGAGCCATTCAGCATAACCCAGTCCCTCTAACTGAGCTGAACTGCCCCCTACCTCTGCTACTGAGCAAAGTGTTCAAAAATAAAAAAGGGACCAGAGTATTTTCCTCCTCACTATATATCTTGCACAGTGTAACATTAAAAAAATATTTCATATCTCCATACACCAGCTTCAAGCTGGAGAGTCAGGTCACTTCTCCCACTTTCCTTTTCCTTTATTCTTCTTGAATTTCTTCTGTGATTTAGGTCCTTTTTCTGGCTTTTCCAACTTTCTCTTCTTATTACTAAAAAGAAATTTGAAAAGTATGTTCTTTAAGTCTGTAGAATGGAAACAGGTGTTATATGTTGGAGTACAGGAACAGCCTCGTGGTTAGAGTAGCAGGCTACGAACCAGGAAGTCTGGGCACAAAGCCTGCTTCTCCCTCCATCCTCCATTACCTCAGGTACACAGGTTGTAAGGCCATTTGGACAGGGAAATAATTTGAGCACCTGTTTGTAACGTGCCTTGAGCTCAAATTTGGGAAATTAAATTTAAAATCTAGCTCCCATGAGAGCTGTGTAGCCAGGACTGACTTCTTGACGGGATCTGGGATGAACATGGACGGGCACAAGGCAATATTAATGTCGACACCACCTCTGGTTCTCATTTGCTACTGCTGACTGAGTGGGCCTGATGCAAAGTGGAGGGTCCACCCAGGCTCATCGGTTTTGTAGACAACTTTGTTAAGTATGTATTACAGTCCCAATCCATCCTGGGTTTGTCCTATAAAAGTGTGTGCATATCAGAGGCTTGTAGTATATGGGTCACGCATGTTCTTTTCACAATCTATTCTAAGAAACACTGAACAGATCTAAGCAAATACACACAGTGTGCCATTTCTTTCTGTACCTTTTCAAACTGACGATGGACGCGTTCTGACCAGCTTTCTTTAACACGTCATCCCACTCCTCCTCTTCCCCTCGAATTACGTATCTAGAAAACCGGTTGAAAGAAAGCAGAGGCATCAGACCTTCTGTTAAAGCAAGAGGCACAATATGCATCAGGTCTTAGGCTGTGGGAACCACATCGGTGGCAATGTAACACACAAAGGAGATGGCTCAATGCAGGGAGATCTCAGGAAACAGTAACCTTCCCCAAAAGGGACCCCTCTGTACTGCCACTGCATAAGGTCACAGTGTAAACTGGAGCTAGAATGTATCCAAAAAATATTAAATGCCAACATCTTGGCCGTAAACTACAAAAGAACTGACATTTCATTATGCTTATAAAACCAATATGGATTTTCTTTCTATGCTTTACAGTCAAGTAGCTGCTGAACCATCTTATCTGTTTCCTAGTGATTTATGTTAACCTCGGGTAGAATGTTAATCCTATTCCAGAGAAGACCGTAAAAGGGTCATGGTATCAATTTGTCACCTAACAGCTTACAAGGCAATAATCAAACACCATGGTCAGCAAGTAGCACATCCCTTTAACACAGGCAGCGCACAGCGGTTTCAAAATGAAATCACTGTGTCTACGTTTCGTCTCTCGACCTAACCATACTCTTCTCTCCACAGGCAAAAATACGTGCACTGCTCAGCTGCAATAACAGGGGGTGAGAGTCACACCACACTTTTGTGCGATTAAACAAGTGCTTTACCACATCACATTTTGCTCACTGCTTCCTCAGGGAATAATTTTATAAGTGACTTGCGTGTGTAGACCAGTGGTTTAGATGAGCGTGCAGAAGCTAATAAAATTGCCCTGGTTTATATACGCATAAGAGCGGATGCTAGGAAAACAACGTCAGCTGTTATGTGATATACGCATAAGCAGGCGCAGAGAGCAGGTGATGGGGCAGAATCAGCATTTCCACATGCAAGCTGATTCTTACCAGCACATACAAGCAAAGTTCTCCCTGCCTCAGAACACTTGGCACGTTGAGTGGCACCTTCAGGGAGACAGTTTTAGAAACACACATGGGTACCTGGTATAAAACTACCCTCCGTGGAAGCTGTTCTGTAAGTGGTGCCTAGACCTATGTGGGTATTGATGCACATTAATGGTGCTATAAAGACAAATCTCACTTTATAGAATACTAGCATAAGTGGCTGCAGACACACGTAAATGAAGCCATGGTCATGTACACCACCTCTAGAGTAAATAAGTGACTGCAAGTATCTTATGCACGTTGGGCCATATTCTGTGAAGTACATGTGTCAATGTGCACGCCACCCACACGCCATCTTGTACACATGCACAGTGAAAGAACACACTATCAGTTCATGGCACAGACTTTCAGAATAGTGACCGACTAAACTCTGCGCATTAAGTGGTCATTTATGCACATAAACCACTAAAATGCAAATAATTTATGCACAGAAATCTAGTCACACTTCACAGAATTACTTTCCATGTGTCCAAACTGAAATGCAGGGAGGTCAAGTCATGAATAGGGGGCAGGGCAGAGAGGGTTTGGGGAACTGAACTGGGGGGCTCTAGGATATCTGACTGCTGACTACACTTCCAAAAGTTATAGCACATGAAGAACATCCCCGCATGACTCAGAAGGAAGGAAGCAGGAAGCCGTTCTTACTCTGAAAGGTTCATTCCCTTCAGTTTTTCCATTTCTTCACTGTGTTTCTCTTGGATTTCCCTGGCAGCTTCTTCCTGAAGGAGGAACAGAGAAACCTTGACGATTATGTTTTCCTGCACACCAAGGACAGAGGATTACATCAAGAAGGAACCGTACCAACACCTGTCTATGAGAAACGGTCACCTCCACGGAGTAAACTGCAACAGTGTGTAACATCATATTATGAACAGCGCAAAGCAATGCATCAAAAAGATTATTATTTCTTTCATAAAATTTCTGAGAAAGAAAATGCAACATCCCTGCAGCATCAACCGATCAGCCTTTGTTTGCTGGAGGATTACACACAGAAGTATAAACTTGGGGAAGAGACAATGCCATTATAACATGTGTGCAGAAAACATAATTGGCTTTACCAAGTCCTCGTTCAAAGATTTTAAAGTTGGCTCCATTATAATCTCCTTAGTTGCCACCATCTGCTCCTCTACATCCTTTTCCTGGACCATGTTAAATAACTGGAAAGAAAAACGAAACAAAACCATAAATTAGAATGTGGGGTAACTACCAGGGTATCTGCCTCACCCATGCTTAGAAAAGAAAACACTCAAAGTATCAGAGCCCCGGGAATTAATGCGGCAGAGAGGTGGGAATTTCAGATCAAACCTGGGCAATTTGGTAAAGAATAGCCACAGCAATTATGCAGTGTGAAGAGAAGACCACCACGTACCACTCTCAGGATTAAAATCTTTATAAAGCCCCTGCCCTGCTTAATCCCCGAGTGAAAGATGAGGGGCACCGGACGGCGGCCCCGACTCCTCCTCCCCGCAATCTCCATACCTGGACAACCTTGCGGAGGATCCTGTTGAAAAGACCCATCAGCTGACTAGTCGGCAACTCAATCTCCTTCTCCAGCTGCTCCAGTGATTTGTGCTGCAGCCCAATTCCTACCAGCAGGGCCTGGGGAAAATGATACGATTTAGAAAAATGGCGGTGATGGCAGGGAAAGAAGAAATAGCTCTTTGACAAGCATGTTCAAGAGTCTGCTCGCTGGCACGCCCATTTTGATGAACAAGCCACTGTCAAACTGTCAAGTTTAGAGAGAACGTATTTAAGAAAATGCTGCAGAAATAAGCAGCCTTCTCTCTGCCAAGCTGCAGGTGCTCTCCAATGCTAACAGAGCAGGATAGCACAAAACTAACTTCACAACTCCGCTGATCAAAGATGAAATAAAGTAAAAAAATAAAATAAAAGGAACCTGTGTCTAAGAGGCACACGCCAGGCCGAGAATGCAACCAACCAGTCAGAAATGCTGACGGAGCACAGGCCACATCCCCTCCATGCAGGAAACTCCAATGGATATGCCTGGAGATATCCTCTACTGGGAAGGCGCCCTTGCAGATGGCTGTCCAGGAACCATTTCAGAATCTAAACACTGGGCTGCACCAGTCCAGCAACCATCAACTGGAGACAGAGAAATACTGAAGGATGTCCCTAGGTGGATCAGCAGTGACAATATCACTGGAAACTTCAGGATTTCTCGCTCTCCATCATCTGCTGGCAGGGATACACAATCCACTGGTCTAGACGGATAATCTGGAATTTGCAATTTATAGCACACTTCATAAAGCAGGATTTTTGCAAATTTGTGCTTTAGAAGTGCAGACAGCCACTACCGGGGAAAATGGTTTCACAGCACATTTCTGGGATCTGGGATAAAATGAAAATGGCTCTACATTAGAGTTCTATAAATCAAGTGAGATGATATGACCTGTCCAAAGTCACAGATAATCTGCACTAAAGGCAGGACTTATGGGTGCTCGAGGGCAGAGGAACTGCCCATGGCCCCTGCCCTGAACCCTCCAGTCTCCCACCACATCTCCTGTTAAGCAGACCCCAGTCCTGGGGAAGTAACTCTGGCAATAAAGTTTTGCACGTGGTCTGTGAGCCCTCATGGCCCTGTGGCATCTTGCACCTCCCCCACCACAGGCTTCCTTCCGGTCCCCATGGAGACTCGTGTGAGGAGCAGGGCCCCACAGTGACTTATCATTGGACTTTCCGCAGCACATATGCTGTGCAGTAGCAGGTCACACTTTAGTGATTATAGAAGGAAGTCATCTATGCCTAAATCCAGACCTAGCTAGATGGCATGGGGGAAATATACAAGCATAAAATTATTAGAAATGCACATTTCAAATCTTTTTACATCAGTGGTAAAGAGGGGTAAATGGGGCATAGGGTCTTTCAGATACAAGCACATTTTGTGAAGTCATATCAAGGAAACACAATGAAGCTAGGTGGCCATGTGCGCAAGAAAACAGCACGGGCGATACATACCGACTGTGCAACGGACAGCGAGATATGTCCCAGCTGCTGGAGAAAGAATAATCGGGAGATACCGGGGATCAAGTCCATGATAAGATGATAGTCCACCATGTTTCTCGAGTACATCTCAAGCCGCTTCAGGTCATATGGAATGAAGGCAGCAGCTAGCTCCGATCGGCTGAGAACTGAAGAGAAGAAAGCAACTTCACCCAACTAGTCACACGACGGAATTCGACCAGCAGATTCCTGGCAAAGATGCACAGTGACCACCAGCTAAAAATCATTTAGGGCCCAATACTGAAGGGGATTAACATGGATAGCAGACCTGCTAACCGCATTAATCCCCTTGGCCCGGATATGCAGCGGAACTAATACAGTAAATAACGCAGAATATACACAGGTGCCATGGATGCATATCCTGAGCATTCCTGGGGCGGAGTGGAGTTGGCACCTGCAGATAACCAGGCAGTGGTGATATTGATCCACTGCCAGATCATAACACAGGGAAAGGTGGGCACTAAGTGGCCTAACTTTCACCACGGAAGCTAACCGGGCAGCAGCGGACTATCGCTGCAACCTGGATATTGAATGCCGGGGCTTAAATAAATATACCCCTGCCACTGAATATCCTGGTCTAAAGTTCAGCAGCTGCTGAATATCTGCCCCTTAGTACTTTTTTTTTTTTTTAATTCTTATTCAAATCTTTATTAAGATAAACAGGAATTACAATCAAGTCCACATCACGGGGAAGATAAAAAGGAGGAAAAAAAGAGAAGTAATATACTTTACACCATAGTAATTACAATACAAAAAAAAATGCTATGCCCATGATTAATCACAATAGCCCTGATACGTGGAAAAGAAGAAGAAAAACACGAATCACTTTCTTTACTAGACAAGAAAACTTCCAACTGGTCAAACTCCATAAAAACACATTTAGTCTGCTCATAAATCAGAGTACACTTACATGGATACTTTAGAAAGTAAGATGCACCTATTGCCAGGCGCGAGGCTTTAACAGAAGAGCTTTTCGCCGCAGTTGTGCGAGTCTACAGCCATCAGGAAAAATCTGAATCGTTTTGCCACAAAACATCAAACTTTTCTTAGAGAAATAACACCTCAAAATTAAATTTTTATCCATAAGGCCCTTAGTACCTTTGACAATATTCTGCAACTATATCTGCTGCCAACAGTGATAGGAAAGGACTCAGACCATAAAACATGGGGGTCCTTATTTTTAAAGGAAGATTTCAGAGCCAAAGATTCATCTATCTCAGAAACAAATGATACCACCAATGTGGCTCTAGAGAATATCTCATCTTGAGAATCCTCTAAAAAAATATGGTTAAATCAAAATTAAGACTGTTACCACCACCACATCATTCCCATGAGGAACATCAGACTCTAATTTGATCTGATCAGGTACATATAAATAGCACTTGAAAAAAAAGCAGGCTGTCAGGATTAAATAACTGATACTTTCCTGAAATTTCTTCAAAAGAATCTCAGGAAATAATAAATGAATAATCGGAATCAGAAGCATTTGCTCTACATTGTCTGAGTTTTGTGCTCATGCTAATGAGTTGTGTATGCGCTTACTTGCCCACGGGTACCCTCACAAAATCATTTCTCAGACATAAAAGAGGGCACGATATACTCACAGGGAATGGCTTTTACCTGACCAAAATCCCATTGGCTCATCCAATAGTTCCACCGATGATAGAATTGTGGGAACTTTACCATATATGCAGACTATCCAGGAAGTTACTCATTTATTACATCAATACTGGTCTATTTTACATTTACACCCCTGTTTTCAGAAACCCCTTATGCTTGCATATTCTCGGGGCACCAACCTCTGGGACAAGTTGGTATATTCTGCATCTATTGTGGGCAGACCTACTTCACATGTCAATCTGGGACTTTATGCATGTGGTACCTGTCAATATTATGTTTTAACCTTAGAGGGAGATACATGGTTTGATCAACACTGGGGATTAACATTGCGGTCTCATTGGCACACCACCTGCACAGCCACTTGTGGTTTACCTTATTGTGTGTCTTTGTGGGCTTTTTTACATTGGCAGGACTACACGACAGAAGAAGATTCGCCTTAGTGAACATGCTTCCCAAATCCGTACAGCTTGTGGTAGAACATTGTCTACAGACTGGCCATTCTTTTCAGTAACTGCAGTAGCGTATTATAGATCATGTTCCTGCCGATCCATGGGGTGGAAATCGGACTTTTAAACGCCAATAGTCAGGGAACAATTTTGGATATTTAAATTTCAGACAGTCACTCCTCTGGGACTCAATTTGGAACTGGATTGAACCAGTTCACTCTGACTCACACCAATCACAAAGGGAGTTTCCTATCAACAGACACCCCCCTCTGTCTGATTAGTCTATTAGAAGCTTTCAGTCAATGATGTCAGACGCCTTCTGCTTTAAAAAAAACAAGCAGGTTTTCTTTTGATAGAAGTGCGTGAAACTACATGTTGGAGTTCAAGAATCCTGCAAACCTGAAGCAGGGCCCCGTTGTTGGGCTCAAAACATGACACGTGTTGGATTCCTGATTTATTTTCTCTCCATGAGCACTTCATTTCATTAAAAGTTCATTTTGGTTTAATAAAAATGATTAAAAGGAACCATCACCTTGGGGGAGCGAGCTTGGCTTTCTCTTTCCCCTCGATGGTGTCTCCGACATTTAAGAAATATTTTATTTCACCACGTAATTTGGGATCTCATTTGTAATAATATTGTGTTTGTTCACCAAGCATTGGGTTTTCACTTTTGAGAGGGGAATTAAGACATCCAGGTCAGGACGTGGAAACTTTCCACGGTATTTTACAAAAGGGGATCGTCCAAACGCAGAGCCTCTTGTAAAATGTGTAAGAATGTGCAGGACTGCATGTTGTCGTCTCCCCACGTCCAGCAAAAGTAGCGATTTTAAAGAGCTGTGGGAGGGGGGGGGGGATGTGCAGCATTATCCCAAATGTGCATGAGAGCAGTTTTATAAAATCGCTGCTCTCAAATTTCCCTGCACACCCTGATCCCCTCCTGACGGCAGTGCAAGCAACCGCCCTCCCGACATCCAATCTCCTGGCACAAGTGCTAGAGGTCAGGCTGTCCAAATAAGGGCAAGATTACTGCTGGAGGCCACAGGCACCGCTTTGGAAGCTGGGATTCGGAATCATGGGAGTGACAGGGGATCACGCCTGCTCCCACTAGACACCAGGAACCCAGAAACTGGGGAAGTAGGAGCAAAAAACCCCAAAAGATGCCAGAGGGATACATGGAATGCCAGAAAGGGGTAATCAAGCAGGTCCTGATCTTATCCTTTATCTGCCCCTCAGCCGGCTGTAAAGAACCAAATGTCTACATTTTTTTTTTATATAGCAACGTGGATCCCCCCCCCCCCGGAAATCTGGACATGGTACATGTGTAAATAGCAACTTTCTAGTCTAGGACACTGATTACACCAGAGCTAGCTGAAGTGAGGAGCCCATCCAAATAATCCCAGCATTCCAGGAATCCATCATGACAACAGTGGTTTAGCTGCAGAGAAAGACGCAGGAATAAAACGTCCATATACTTACCCGTCTGTAGCTCCTTTTTGACATTCTTGTTTTGTAGAATATTCAGTGCTAGGGAAGGGCTGAAACTGCTGAACTGATAGGAAAGCAGAGACAGGAACCGCCTCCTGAAATCTTAACAGAAAAAAATATACATCTAACATCCAAATGCCAAAAAAAAAAAAAAAAAAAAAAGTCACCTAGGTCTCAAGACGCTGCTAATCTTTATAAAACTACTGATTACGCATCTCTACCTTTCCAGAATGCAGAAAGCCAGGGCTCCTGTTCACTGTCGTCCTCTTCATTCAGCACTTTCAGCATGATACATGAATGCTCCCCGGTGAGATCATTCTAGGAAAAGAAAACAAATAAACCAAGCATCATCACAAGCGCATTTATCAGGCATAAGTCTTAGCAGAGATACCACTGATTGTACCTGCATTACCAGGAGCATGTTTTTTGGGAGAGAGAACCATGCAGCGAGTGGTTCCACCCAACTTAAACTGCATGAGCTGGCAATACCTCAGCTATGGTGAAATTAGAACTTACCTGCTAATTTTCTTTCCTTCAGTCCCTCCAGTCCAGTCTCTAGGGTTTTGTCCCACCTCCAGCAGATGGAGACTGAGAATTCTAAACTTCTGTGATGTCACAGCATAAGAGAACACAACTCCCTCCCAGAAGTCAGTATGAATCTTCCCAAGCAGAAAAAAGAACGAGAACAGACCCTCTGAAGAGTCAAACTATGTACAAGTAACCTCCCCTAAGCAATGTTCCCTCTAATTTTCTGTAGGCTGTGTGCGCATAAAATATCAGCTGTGCAGCTTTTGAAGGAAGGTTACATTTTTGTGCGCCACATGATGACACTCGGAGTTATATACTTTAAAATTTGACTACACGTCAGAATACAGTATGTACACCACATTGATTGCACTAGAAAATATTGTAGAACTTGTGAAAACCATAAATACACAACAACTTTTAAATTTTAAGACGTCTGTGTTGTTTTCTATCAGAATCAGAACCGTAACTTTTGTGCGCTCTGTTGTAAAGTATGTGTGCTCACTCGGCGAGGTGTGTGCGCGCACACACGCGCACAGCTTAGAGGGAACAGTGCCCCTAAGACACTGGTTCAATGGGAGCTAACACTCCGGGAAACATATAGCCAAGTAGTTCTGAGGACCCTGGAGGGAAACATCTAAGACAGCGCACACATCCAGATACCCCCATCTGGGCCTTGCTGAAGCTGAACAAATGGATGGATTCTAGACTGGACCAGAGGGACTCAAGGAAAGAAAATTAGCCGTTAAGCTCCAATTTCACCTTCCATAGCATCCCTCCAGTCCAGTCCAGACTCCAGGGATGTAACAAAGCAGTACTTGAGAATGGGAGGGACCAGCGAGCCCAGCCCACAACACCTGTGCCCCGAATTGCACATCTCCCCGCGCCTGCATATCCAACCATTAGTCTTGCACAAAGGTATGCAGAGAGGACCAGGTAGCCGTCCTACAAATATCAGCTGACAGAACAAGACTGAACTTTGCCCATAAAGCCACCTGCGCCCTGGTAGAGTGCGCTTTCAGACCTGTCAGTAGAGGTTTCTGGCACAGAAAACAAGCAGACGCTATTGCCTCCTTCAGCCAGGGGGCGATGGAAGCCTTTGAGGCCGCTTCTCCCTGCCGCAGCCGATCTGCCTTCTGGAAGGACTGCTCAAGTGACCTGTGCACATTGAGCAGATACAGGTTCTGATCATCTGAATCAAAGGAGGGAAGCACTATGGACTGGATGATATTAAACGCCGACACCACCTTGGGCAGGAAGAATGGTACAGTCTGCAAAATGACCTTCTCTCTTGAAAGAAGCATAAAGGGCGCTCTGCATGATAGAGCCTGAAACTCACAGATGTGCTATGCTGAAGAAAAGGCAACCAGGAATACCATCTTCAAGGTCAGATTCTTCAGAGTTGCCCTCGTCACAGGCTTAAAGGGGCTTCCATCGTCACAGATAAAACCAGGTTGAGAACCTAAGCTGGCACTACTGAATAGACCGGTGGTCAAAACTGCTTCACCACACACAGGAATCTAGCCACATCGGGATGAGCTGCCAGAGAGACTCCCTGCATATGCTTCCGGTAACATCAGCACAGCCACGTGGATACACAAGGAATTCAAAGCCAGACACTTCTCCACTCCAGCCTACGGGAACGCCAATGTGTCTGGAACTGCAGCTGACAACACGTGCTTCCCGTTGTCCGCACACCAGTCCTCAAACACTCGCCATATATGCAGATATGGGACAAAGACATGGCCTGCTTGCGGGCTCGCAGTAAGGTGGCTATCACTTGTGACGAGTAGCCCCTCTTTCTCAGCAGAGTCCTCTCAAGAGGCATGCTGTAAGCTAGAATTGATCCACTTGAAGCATCAGAATCAGGCTTGAGACAGTAGAGTGCTGCTCGCTGACAGATCTTGTCCCATCTGCTGGAGACTGAGAGTACCAACTTCTGGGAGGGAGTTCTGCTCCCTTATACTGTGACATCACAGAAGTTTAGAATTCTTGGTTTGCATCTGCTGGAGGTGGGACAAAACCCTGGAGAGTCTGGACTGGACGGATCAATTCACGCAAACGAATGTATCTACACCAGCAGACCTAGTCAACTAAACACACACTCCTATCAAGATCCCCTTGATTATCGAGACCATGTCACACATTATTAATGACACCTTTATATAAATAGTTACACACTAGGGTTCTTATTACTCTATTACACCGGTGTAAATAGTTATCCCACTGTTATCCAAGTTTTGCTGTCCTGTTAATTGTAAACTCAGACCTGTTATCCAGTTCTGATAATTTTGTTCCATGTAAACCGCACTGATGCCGAATAGCGTGGTATAGAAGAAAAGAGATTGTAAATGCTATGGAAAATGTATTCATGTATAATAAACACACCAAATTTATAGTCTGTTTTCTAAAAATAAAATTAAATAAATACTCAACTGCCTATCAGTTAAAATGTAAATAAGTTATCTGCATTGGGATTCAAATTGCTTGTATTCTGTTAGTTTTATGATGTTCTATGTAAACCGCCTTGATAACATTTCTTATATACCCTCTTTCAGTGGTAAATAAATAAAATTAGGATTTGGCTTCTGGCTTTCAAACAGGCAGAGTGCAGAGGGAAGGTTATATAATTGCTCTAATGCGATGGATCGATACAGTAACAGCAGCTGTGGATGCCACTTTTTCAACAATTAGCCACCTGACTGAAAACAGGACACCGTTTACGACAGCTATCCAGAGGGTACCACGAGTCGATAGACTCAACGGCACTTAACAAAATGCAGGTAACGATGTTCTCCAAATACCAGAGTGAGTGGGAGTGAGGCAGTCAGGTAGCCCAACTGTATGAATACCTTCTGATGCCATGTTTATTTATTTTATTTATTTAGTTAAGTTTATATACCGCTTTTCACCAGGTCAAAGCGGTTTCTAGAGAACAGAACATTTTATATTGAACGTATGTTATACAAGTAACATGGTAACATTTAACCTTTTTTTTTTTAATATAACATTTTAACTGATATAAACAACTATTTACATTTGTGAGTTTGTTGTGGTTGAGGGGGTTAGGAGGGGGGGGCAAAGTATTCAGTGATTAGTGGATTTGCGAAATATATTGGTGATATTTCTTAGGGAGGGAGAGGCACATGCAGAGGCCGACCGATAGTAGACGGGTCAGAAAGACAGCAATTACAGTTTCATAAATCAATCAAGCAAAAGAGGAACTTCTGCGACTGAACTAGTAAAGGACAGGATAGACTTCCCTGCGGCACTGGACTCCTGTTCTCCAACAGCACTTAGCATCAACATTCACAGCAAAGCCAAAAGGGAAGAAGAATTTAAGATCAGGTTTTGCTCTTTCAATCACAGAAAGTACAGAGTGGTGTACAAAGCAGCTATTTCTGTACCAGTGACACTGGGCTGTTCAGACTCTTTCCCCACTAGCTCTTACTCTCCATGGCAGCTGTGGCCATCACGAGCATCTCTGGCGCTAAAACACCCAGCGGCCCAGGAGCCGTTCACCAGGCCAGCCACCACAGGTTGCACATCTCGAGGTGCATTCTACCCCATCATAAGTCCCAAAATCACAGCTTTGCAACGGAGGCTTTTGATCAACAAAGAAGCAGTTTGAAAGGTCCTGTCTGTTGCACTAACAGCTTCTACTGCATCTGCTGTGCCCGACTTGCTTACATTTGTTTTTTCCAAACTTTATTGCCAAGCAGCCCCTTCTCTACAGCCCTGCATAGGAGGTACTAACAATACAAGCCCCACTGGTTACCAACAGAGGGCCAGGAGAGAGACCACTAGGCCTGTCGCCGTATCAGAGGCAGCACCACAAATCAAATCCTGCAGACGCTTTGGAGGACAGCAAGGCAGGGAAATGTCAAGTGGGGAGGGGATGGAGAAAGGCAGTAAGTAGCCTGCCACCCCAGTCCAAAGACAGCCCATAAATTAAATTAAGCGGCACTCCTAGGAAAGCTGTCTTCCAAGATAGAGGACCCCCAAGGACTGTTGCCCTGTGGTTCCCCTAAGAATCCCTGCTCCCTCAGCGGCTCCATCTGCTGGAGACAGAAAACTGGAAGCCTGAAGCTCCACGTTCTCCCTGTATGAGGCAACATCAGTGCTTTGGGTTCTCTGCCTCCATCTGATGCATTATCTATGTGCCTAGCTCACTAGGACGAAGAGGAATGAGCCAAGGCCAGCCCCGTGATTCATTTCCTATGCCCAGTCAGGTGAGAGTGGGAATGCAGTGGAGGTAGGCGGTCCCAGTCTCTGCTCATGAACCATTTACTGGCTGACTCCAGGTGCACATGCAGCTAATTCAAGAAGACACTATTAGTTCTTGGCACCTAGCCAGGGCCTGTCACTATAAAAGCGGATTGGCGAGGCGGACGAGAAGTAACAGAGTGCTGCCGCAGGGGCACATGGCATGACAAAAGCTGAGAACTGAAAGTAGATATCATTTCCATTTCACTTTATCTAAAGGCTTTTTTCCTTTCCTAAATCGTATTTATGCCTGTCACTTTATAAAATGATAGGGTTCGATATTCAGTGCCGTCAGCGCTGAACTTTAAATCTGGCTATTCAATGCCGGGGTCCGGGCCGTGTTAGTGCTGCTGATCCCACTTAGGGGCATTTACGCATCTGTAAACCATGTAAAGGCTTTTGAATATCGGGCCCGTGCATCTTACACAGCTAAACAGTGGTATCTACTTAGACACAAAAAATGCAGTTTGCACTTGGGACGATGTGGACATGATCCAGAAGTTTGATTTGTATTTACAAATATCAACAGGAATGCTCGGAAGTCCACTATGCTGCTCATCTATCACACTCAAGAGGGGGGGGGGGGGGCTGCGTGCTCTGAGGAGCTCAACTAAAGCCCACAAAGGCTCCAGTTTAGCAGAACCAATCCAGCTGCAAAAGGTCAGCATGGCTTTCAAGTGTGCAAACCCAATTTTGCAAGGATTCAACACTAGTGCTGCATCCTTTCCCAAGATAAGACACCCGAGGGTTAACACAAGCTTAGCCATTTTGTTCAAGCTACTATGTCCAGGTAGGTGTCCACATTTTTCAAAAAAACCCAAAAAGCAAATCTGGAAATTATTTGGAGACAATTTCTATAGCCACAATTAATATTGGACATAATGGACTTACTGGAGTCTGTCTGAGATAAACTGGAACAAACCCAGCCCGCTTCCAAAACCTGAAGGGAAAAAGCATGTATTTATTTCAGTAAATCATTGAAAAGAATTTCTCACTCAGACTATATTTCAGAACATTCAAAAGGTACAGGGGATCTCTACTCTGCAAAAGGATTTCCCTTTATGTAAATGAGCTATTCTGTAGTCAGATACAGACGAGGTCAGACTATTCTGAATAAGATTATGATTAGACAGAGCACAAATCAAGTATATGTATATTTTGATGTCAGAATGTACAGAAAATAAAGATTGGAGTAAAAAATAAATGAATAACTAGGGAAGTTATTTAGAGCACACATCCAGGAGTGGAAAATTAAGACTCAGAATTGGAGTGAGAAGTAGGGGGGGGAAGGGAATTGGGGTGGGCTTAGTGTGCCAGAACTTACTTGAGTAGTTTTGGGGTTAAACCATAAGATACTCCCAGGTAGTCCAGTTTCTCTGCAGGTCTCTCGCTCAACTTGAGGAGTAAAGGTGGCAGGTCCTTCCGCGGTGTCACAGCCTCCTCCAACAAACTCACAGCCTGGGAAATGAGAGCACCAGATCAGCAAGCGGCACACACAGAGCGAGTGCAGAGTATGAACCACTGCAGGTTATCTCAGAAGGTGAACAGTATGTCAGTCCGTAGGGAAAATGAGCAACCCAGTGCCTTTAGGAATTTGTAGACTGTTCTACAATGCAGTTCTCCGTCACTTCTTGCTTTTCTGGCTTAGGGAGGATTGGCAGGTGGGTTAAAACAGCCATGCATCGTTCAATCTGGTCAGACACAGATTAAGTAGATGATATCATTAGGGTTGATATATATGAAAGAGAAAACATGTCAAAACAGTAACGTTAGCAAGCCACAATAGTGAGCAGAACATCTCTGCTGCACTGCTTTTTTATTGTACTTGTTTCTCACCGATTTTGATTTTAAAAAAATGATTCAAGGTATTAAGTGCTGGTGTAACGCACGCATTGACTTATGCTCTTTTACAGTCTCTCTGAATCAAATATCCCCCTGCGATACAGCAGTGAGGATATGACTTCATCTGGAAAGCCCTCTGCTAGCCAGTCTGTTCTAAGGGTGGTATGGTAACAGGAATAAATAAACTATGCAAATCTTTGCAGCCTGGCTGATGCACCGCAGCTTTAAGGAAGGGGAAATTTTACTTACCATTAATTCCCTTTCCTGGAGTCCTGCGGGTTATCTCCCCCAACCAGCAGATGATGCGAGAGAAAAAACTAGAACAATGCTGTGACATCATCACTAGCATTAAACCCCATGCAGCTAGGGGCACTCTCCAGTATTTTCATAACATAGCAAATGGATCTCCCTGGAGAATCCTCTGAAGGGGTCCCTGAACCAGAACATGTCCATGAACAAAGAAGATTTTGAACTATATCCAGAATCCACCTGAGCAGAACCAGTCTGCCAAAACAGAAGGCCCTTAGCAAAAAAGGCACCAAGCTGGGCGGGTCCTGGACTGGTCTAGCAGGACTCCAGGAAAGGAAATTATCGTTAAGTAAAATTTCCCCTTCTAGATCTACCTGCTAGACCAGCCTAGACCAGTGGGAGGCACCAAACCTACTCCACTTCTGAGCAGGAAGACATTGCAGCCGCATGCATCCTGGCACCGAAATGAGCCACTGACCTAGCTTTGACATCCAAGCGGTAATGTTTCACGAAAGTGGACAAGGAAGACCACGTCGCCGCTCTACAAATATCCAAATGGCGAGACACAGGACAATTCCGGCCAGGACGCGGTCTGGGCACGAGTACAATGGGCTTTTAACCCTGAAGGAGCCAGTTTTCCAGCCAGCAAATAGGCCGAAGAAATGAACTCTTTAATCTAGCGACCGAGGGTGGTCTTAGACGCTACCTGACCTTTGCAAGGACCAGCAAAAAGGAGATCTGAAAGCCAGAAGAGTTCATGATCTCCAAGTTCCTGAGCAACACCCTTCGGAACCAAAGGTGTTTGTCCTTCCCGGAACACTGATGTGTGGTAAAGAATGGCAAAGAAATTACCTAATTAGCATGAAAGGGAGAAATTACTTTAAGCAGGAAGGAAGGCACTGGCTGCAAGGTAACCCTCAGTCAAAAAGAAGAAGGGATCCTGAGAGGAAAGAGCCTGTACTCTGAGAAGCAACACGGTCAAGATCATGGCCACCAAAAAGATGGCCTTCAAGGTCAAGTCCTTAAGTGTAGCTCACTTCAAAGGCTCAATGAGAGCCCAAAAAATGATGGTCAGGTCCCAATGGTGAACCACCAGCCTAATGGAGAGTACAACACCCAAACGCCCTTAAGAAAATGTGCCACATCCCAGTGGCAAGCTAGAGAACAGCCAGCCAAGGGACCGCGGAAGGCGGAAAGCTCTGCAACCTGCACCCTGAGGGAGCTCCAAGCTAAACCCTTCTCAAACCATCATGCAGGAAGGCAAGGAAAGAGGGTATCCATGCCCGCCATGGCGACACTTTGTGTAGGCAGCACCAGTGCTCAAAGAGACACCAAACCCAGACATAGGCCAAAAAAAACAAACAAACCCAGCACCATGCCTGTAAGACTATGTTCATCACTGCTATAGAACAACCTTTGCGCATTAGACGATGCTCCTCAAGGGCCAAGCCATAAGCAGGAGGAAAGCTGGGTCTTCCATGAGAACCAGGCCCTGTCAAAGCAAGCCCTTGTGAGATCCCAGAGGAAGGGGGGGGGGGGGGGGAACAAGACGACAAATGAGATCCGCATACTATGGGTGCTGCAGCCACTCTGGGGCTACAAGGATCACGAGGATGACTTTCTATTCCACGGAGAATCTGGGGAAGAAGCAATCACAGAAGAAAGGCATACAAGAGGATGTAAACAGGATGGAGTCAGTGCAGAGGGTGGCTACTAAAATGGTTAGTGGTCTTCATTATAAAGCATATGAGGACAGACTTAAGGATCTTAATATGTACACCTTAGAGGAACGGCGGGATAGAGATGATATGATTGAGATGTTTAAATACCTCCGTGGCATAAATGTTCAGGGAGAGAGCCTCTTTCGATTGAAAGCAAGCTCTGCTATGAGGGGACATGGGATGAGGGTGGAGATAGATTCAAGAGTGATATGCGGAAATATTTCTTTACGGAAAGAGTGGTGGATCCGTGGAATAGTCTCCCAGTGGAGGTGGTAGAGATGAGGACAGTATCTAAATTCAAAAAAGCATGGGACAAACACAGAGGATCTCTAAAGGAAAAAAGGGGACTGTTGTAGTTGTCGATATAGAAGGACAGACTAGATAGAAAAATGACAAAAAAAGACCACATGGCCTATCTTTCTAAGAGGGGGAGCTAGAGGCCACAACTGGATCAGCATGTCCACGCCCTCGGCCCTGGCATCTTTCTGATGACTGAAGAAATCAGGGACCTTTGCAATGGAAGCTATCACCATGAGATCCAAAGCTGGAGTCCCCCAGCATCTCACTATGTAATTGAAGGCCCATGACGCCAGCTCCCATTCACTCGAATCAAAGAGATGATGGCTGAGAATCTGCTTGTACATTCTCATCTCCTGCAATGTTCTGGGGGAGGCCCACCATCTGAGGTTGTTGCTCACACTTAGAGGGAGGGGTATATGCACCCTGTAATTCTTGGAGCAGGGAGACCAGCTCTTCAAACAGGCACACTGCAATGGGCACATATGAGCCAGAGCCCAAGATACCACTTCCAAGGTGGTGGCCATCGGCCCTGCGCAGCTACAGATATAATTCCAAATCCTGGGAGCCAGGAACTTCAAGAACTCACGGAGCTGTCAGTTGAACTTGTGCCACCTCTCCGCAATGAGAAAAACTCTGCTTGAGTGTCAAAACGCGCACTGAAAAATTTCACATTTTGGGAAGGTGTCAAGCAGCTCTTGCTGTGATTGACTATCCAGCTGAGTTCCTCGAGCAGCTGTACCACTTGCTGGGTGGAAAGAATAGCCTCAGGCCAAGATATGGCACTGATAAGCCAGTCATCCAGGTACAGCTATACACAAATCCTTTTGTGCTGTAAAGCAGCCACCAGCAACATGACCTTGGAGAAGGTCCATGGTGCAGTCGCCGGTCCAAACGGTAGAGCATAAAACTGAAAGAATTGGACCAGAATCGGAAATGCTGCTGATCTGGTCAAATGGGAATGTGAAAGTACGCCTCTGTGAGGTCCAAGGAGGCAAGAAACTCTCTCTGCTGCATGGACTGAATAATGGACCGCAGGGTTTCCATCCAAAACCTGGAGATTCGCAAACTGTGGTTGGCTCCCTTGAAATCAACAATGGGGCAAAAGGACTCGTCTTTTCTGTGGGACAACGAATTAGATAGAGTAACTTCCCATGCCTCTCTCGGAGGGAGGCATTGGAAGAATGGCCCGAAGGAACAATAGCACTTGAATGGTGGACTGCACGGCTGCCACCTTGAGAGCAGAGCTACAAGGGGAAACCAAAAATGCATTCCGAATGGGCCTTTTGCAGTCCAGTCCACAGCCTTGACGGATGACATCTGAGAGCCATGTTAAACAGGCCTCTTTGTGAAAAAGAGATGAAGATGATCTCCGACTTCAGCATTTCGGAATGGGACTGCTTCCTTGGCCAGTAGTGCCAAGACTCACGGAAACCAGAGCCTTTTGGCACCAGAAACTGGCACCAGAAGGAGCGCTTGGAGGAACACCTTCGGCTTATCCTCCGGTAATCGTTGCGGCTTGACCTCACCAAGGTCCTTAATGAGATTTTCCAGATCTTCCCTTTAAGGGTGGTCTGCTCTTTGGTGAAGGCTGGCTAAGCATGCCTTAGAAGCTACATCAGCCGATCAGTTCCACAGTCACAGCCAATGTCAAGCCACAGTGGATGTCGCAATACCTTGGGCAGCCAAACGCAAGAATCGGTGAAGGCGTCTGCTCAGAAGGCCGCAACAGACTCCAGGTGAGCCAAATTTAAGTCCTCTGGCAACAGCCATACCCAGCACAAAAGGGAAAGGGAGTGGGCCACCAGGCCCCTGCACACAGATACCTGAACAGCCAAGGCGGCAGACTTCAACAGGCACTCTACTTTACGGTCCTGCTGATCTCGAAGGGCCGCTTCCCCCTCAAATGGAATGGTGGTATGCTTTGTCACTGCTGTGACTAGAGCATCTACCTTCGGGTACTGCAGCCACTTATTCAGATCCTATTAAGACCAAGAATATATATCTTGCCCAGGTACTGGGTGTACGAAGAGTCTCATCTAGAGCATTCCATTCCTCCGATACCATTTGTTGAAGCTCTGGCGGGAAGGGAAAGGCTCTAGAAGAGGTTCTGATGCCTCGAAGAATCAGGTTGGAAGACGATTGCACTGGAGAAGCAGAAGATTCCAGAATGCAGAGCTCGGACGCAACCTGGTCAGTCAGAGGCACCATCTCTTCCCTATGGAACAAGGGGACTACTCGAGATTCGCCATCCTCTTCTGGAGGGGAAAACTCCCCTTCCTCCAATTTGGAACCACTGGTTGAAGAGTCATCTAGCCCATGATCACCCTCACCCTCATAGTCCAGATTATCAAGTGCCCATGCTAAGGACTTGTGTGGACGGCCACTACTGTGGCTCGAGTCTGTGGCCCATGAATGTTTTCTGTCCCCCTCAGCCCTGGAGGTCCCTACTGGCTGGGGCTGGGAATGAGACTGGGAGTTTCCTTGGCTCCCTTTCCACAGGGTCCAGGCCTGATGAAACAGTGTAGGAAACTCTGCTGCTTCTGAATCCTGTGCTGGAGCCACCTGCTGCTGTTGCCCAGTTCCTCCTCCAAACTGCGAAACCAAAACGGGAGGAGGAGAACAGCCCTCATCCACAGTAGGATTAGAAGACTGTCAGGAAGAAGGAACCAACGGAGAAGCCACGGGAGGGGCATCTGGAGGTGCAGGAAAGACTGAAGTATCTATCAGCAAGCCACCTGCATACTGGGTGACAGACCTGATCTGGAGGACTCCCTGGGATCAGTTGCGCAAGCAGCGCATAAACGATTCAGGAGAAATCACCGCAGATTGCCACAGCGTGAGAAGCAGGCATGGCTGAAGCAAAAGATATGCTATATGTATGTGTATGTGATCGCACAGGCCAGACTTCGGCGGGAAAAAAGGCCACAAGCCGATCACCACCAGAACACACTCCCTTGCTGTACTCACGGTTGCAGAAGTCTGCCACAGACCTCCGGTCACTCACTGTTCGATCTCCGTTGCCAGCCAGGATAGAATTAGCAAGGGGAGGAGGGAAGAGGAACTCCATCTGCTATGCCTTAAAGGGCATGCACCTAGGTGCTGCACTAGTGAATTCTAAGAAAATGTGTGTATTTAAATAAAATAGACGACAGGAGGAAAGAAAAAGAAATAGGGAAAGTAGGTTGGGCACCACCGCAGAGGAACTCTTACTTCAACTCAACTGACTCTCATGGCCAGGAGTGCTCCCAGTGAAGACCAGTCAAACCAGAGGGATATATCAAATACGCCCTGATGACAGAAAACCAAGCTGAGCTGCCAGGTGTCCTCATGACGGCAGGCAGTCGCTGAGGCCTGAGCTGCACTGAGAAGATCAACCATCACCTGCTGAGACAGACAGAGAAAATACTGGAGAATGTCCCTAGCTGTACAAGTTTAATGCTAGTGATGATGTCACAGCACTGTACTACTTTTTTCTGTCTCCATCATCTGCTGGTTGGACTGGTCTAGCAGGAAGATCTGGAAAGGCCAATTATTACCACTGTACCTATTCCAAACATGCACTATTTAAAAGAGCTTATAGATCAGAATGGCAAAGCCTCTCAAACACCCTAGCAGCAAACCATTTAATGCCTGGTACAAACACACCAGCTCTTACCAAATACAGAAAAATGGCACCATGAACCTGGGTTTCTGAGGATGGCCCTAACCCTGGTCAGTGGAAACAGATAATGGGTGAAGTGGCAGATTGCAAACAGCAAATGTATAAAGCCAACAAGAAACTAGAATGGCAATTATACTGTCAGCTATAGCAACAGTTTCAATGTCGAAATCCTATAGATACGGTTCCTGATGATAGCTAAGTGAGGGGAATGATGAATGAGACGTGTGAGGATGTGGAACACGTGTAAGTGTAGGTTTGTTTAGTGCGAGTTTTGGGTTGATTGGGAGAGAAAGGTTACAGAGGGTATTCACCATGGATCAAGGCTGGTTACATTACTTCTTGCTAAGCGTTTTTCCTTTCTTTCTTCTCTTGACTAGCACTGTTGGTATTGTTCTGGATCTAGTAGTGTTACAATGCTGATTTGTACATACAAAACTAGGTGATAGGACTTACCTGTTGGCTGAAAAAATAAAGGATTTTTATTTTTTATATCTATATATAACCTGCCTAGTGGTTGGGACAAGTTAACTCGGGCCGGAGGGCCAGGTGTTCAAATCCCCTGGACAGCACATACACACACCGCTTTGACTGGTTGCAAAACAGTATAAAGCCTAGTTAAATAAATAAACGCACACCCCCCCTACCTTTTGGATTTAAACTAGGAATGTGTTTCTAACAAACCATACATTTCTGTATTCTCTTTTTGATTTTCCATAGTTCCTAAACTTTCTAGCATACAAAAAGCCGTCCTAATTTCTGAGATAAAGTCCTCCTGGCCAATGTGTACCAACTTAAATTTTATTTTAAAACGGTTACTGAAGCGACAGCTTTTGATCAGTAGTCATAGTACATATCAGATCAACCTGGGCACCGCCAGAATGACTTTCAACACAGTTCATTCGAATCATACTGTTGATGTTTAACTGAAGGCTGCGACCTTCAAAAAAATCCAATGTCATTCTGTCAATGCTTTATCTGCTCTATAAAATAAGAGTATATCCTTTGCAGGAAACTGTATACCTCGCTGCTTATGGTGGTAATCTCTTTTGGCCTCTGAATAACCTTTTCCTCAAGGCAGGGAAACTTTCCTTCGTAGTACATGTGAAGCAGTTGCAGGGCTCGACTACCATAGCCCATCTAAGAGAAAAGACCACCAACAAAACCTACTGTGAGAGAAATACTGCAAACACTTTGGGAACTCTGATGTACAATAGTGTTTTATGCGCTCGAGTAGGCCCTTGTAAAATTGCTCGGGGGCAGGGGGGGGAACACATGCACCTAAAAAGTTGTTAAGTGCTGTTGAGCTTTCTGATTCACACTCTGTATCTATTGGCATTGTATTATTTTGCTGGACATTGTTTTGTGTTGTAACATAATAAAACATACAAACATATGTACTGATTCTTACCAGCACAAAGTTACCAATGCCTCAAAGCAGGTGTAAGTTTTGCGTAAGGCTGTTTTACAAAGGCACATGGGCAGGCGCACATGTTTTTCCTAAACAGGTGCAACATATGTGCCTTTAATGCCTAGATGCTGAAAATTACCCTCCTAAATTCCAGTCTTAATACAAAGAATGGAAACCAGATTTAATTCCTAGATTAAAAAAAAGAATAAAAAAAAGCAGTCGCATATAACTTAATTATCATCAAAATAAGCAACCTTCAGAAGCAGAATGGCCTAACATTCGACTTTGCACTTATATTATGCTCAGCCCAGTCACCAACCCCAGGCTCTTTTCTGTTTTCTGGCCCAAACTTTTCTTGATTCCTCTAGCTTCTAGTTTGATCAGAACAGGCCTTTACTGAAGCTATGGCAGCATGAGCCTTCATTCACCGTTACAAAGGTTTTCCATCCTATTTATTCCAGCTTGCAGGCTAGCCCAATTAGGGAACAGAGGATCCAGGGTTGCAGTCTTAATCCCTTCTCTTATGATCCCCGTTTATCTCAGTATATAGAAAGGAGCAACATGAACTGCAAGGAAATCTTAAAAATGCATGCTTCGTGTGGCAAGAAAGATGCCAATGTGCAGAATTTGCAATTCTGCTCAAGTGAATATTGGTAAGATGTGAGAATCTATTACCCCCTGGTAATCAGGATGAACCGCAATGCGAACCACACGACCCCCAGACAGATGACCAAAATCTGGGTCCTGGAACTATGCAAAGAAAGAAATAAACACAGACTTCAGTTTAAAAAGAGTACTATAATGAAAAAATGTAACAATGATCATTTTTTGAATTTTATCCCAACCTTTCCAAATAATGTACAAAGTGGCTTGCAGAATTACTACTAATTGAGTACTTTAAGTTGTTTCTCCAAAAAGCTTATAAACGTACATGGACACTTGAGACAACTGAACATAAAGTGGCTTGCTCGAGATCACAGAGCGTCAGGAGGGGAGAAAGGGATTTAAACTTTGGTTCTCAGCCCACTGCTCAAACTACCCTTCTCCTGAAAAATCCAAAAAACTCATGTTGGCTACCTGTTCTGATACTGTCCAGGGAATAAGGTCTCCTGAGGCTTTCTTTCCCCTTGACAGACTGCTCATGATGGACTTCCGTGAGATCTCCCCCTCCAGACACACCTGTCGGCAACAGGAAGGAGATCAGAGCAATTACTTACTCTGCTACAATGCTCTGTGGGTTAAAAGTCTCAGAATGTATTACATCTTGGATGCTCCGATTGGGAACGGGAAGTGGCAGAATTCAAAAGTAAGACAAAGCAGAGACAGAAGCAACATTTCACCCTAGCCAAGGGAAATCTAGAATACTTATCTGCATGTATTCAGTTTCTAGGTATTAAAAGTCCTTTTCAATTCAAAGATTTTTTTTCCTCCAAGTTCTGAGTTTCATGCTTCCTTTTGACCCTTCATACGCCCACAAGTTAATTTTTCGAGTGTGATATGTATATCAATTTATTTTTACCAGATCACTGGGCTTGCAGCCGTCCTCACCTGAACAATGGCAAGTACTTCAGGCAAGGAATTCTGGGTGGGTGGCACCGGTGGCAGAAGACAAAAAAGGTGATGAGCAGGGGCATCTGACAACATCTGCAGGTCATTGGGAGAATTCTGCAGGGCCGGAAGAAAGTGGTCAGTCTCTTCAGATGGCCCGATGCTTACAACAGGCAAAGGCACTTTTAAACATAGCAACTCAATGGGTCAGCATAAAGTGATTTTGTGGCATTTAGTGAAGTAGGTAACAATTAACATGCCCAGTTGTCTTTCCCTTTGGTTTTCTCCCATTTTCGGAAGATTAGCATATAAACTTATCACATTAGAAACCAACAGCAGCTTCCCAACCTCATATCTTTTGCCCGTCCTCTCAACACTGAACTTACCACTATATCCATCCAAAGCATGATGAAATTTCACTTACTGTTAATTTCCTTTCCTGGAATCCTGCTAGACCAGTCAAGTGGGTTATGTCCCCCTACCAGCAGATGTTGGAGACAGAAAATACCAGAAGTTTCAGACCTTAGCCCTGATACATAAACCAGCTCCCCTAGAGGTCGCCGTTACTATTCCACGGGCAAAGCAATGGAATGGTATCATTGAAGCAAGAAGAAACAACTATACCGGAATCCGACAAAGCCACACAATGGCGTAACTATATACAAATGAGAAACAGACATGTATAGATACCCGAAGGCATCATGAAGCATAAGGCAGACGAACAGCTGTACTCCTATACGGCTCTACAGAAAAGGCTGTCCAGAGCACAAAAGGGGTGGGTCCCGGACTGGTCTAGCAGGATTCCAGGAAAGGAAATTAAGGATAAGTGAAATTTCACCTTCCAAATCATCCTGCTAGATCACTTTAGGCTAGTGGGGAGTACCAGAGCTACACTACCCCAGGGCAAGAAGTGACAGCCGCTGTGACTACGCTGGCACCAAAATGTGCCACCTCGTGAGCTTGGAGATAAAGTGATAATGGTGAGTGAAGGTAGAAAGGAGGACCAGGTAGCCACGCAACAAATGTCAAGGAGGGCAACCTGCAATTTCTCCATCCATGAAGTCACCTGAGCCTGCATAGAATGAGCCTGGAGCCCGAAGGGGACAGGCTTATTGTGTAGGATATAAGCTGACTCAATAGCCAGCTGAATCCAGCATGCTATTGTAACCTTAGAGGCGGCGAGGACACACAAAAAGGACAAAGAGGTGATTGGACTGCCAGAAGGCATAGGTCAACTTGAGGTACCGTCACAGCGCTCCGCTGATATCAACTTCCTTAGAAAAGGAAAGTAATGAAATGGACTAATTGACTTGGAAGGCCGTCAGAACCTTCAGCAAGGAGGAGGAGACTGTACGAAGGATCATCACTTCGGAGGAGGGGGACAGGAAAAGGTCCCGACAGGAAAGGGCTTGCAGTTCCGACAGCTGCCAGGCGAGGTCACAGCAATGAGCAAAGCCATCTTTAGACAAGTCTCTAAGAATAATCTTCTTAAGGGGCTCACAGAGAAGTCGAATGAAAGCCCTGAACACAGGAGAGATCCCTTGGTGGGACCAGCGGCCATTGGGGACAGCGCAGGGTGTGCACCCCCCCTCTCAAAAGGAAGCGGCTGACATGTGTGTGTGAAGCCAGTGAACGACCCACTATAGGACCGCAAAGCCAAGTAAGGGCCACCACCTGCACTAGCAGGGAGCTTAAGGTAAGGCCTTTGTCAAAATCTTCCTATAAAAAAGTCAAAACATCAGGGATCTGAACCCACTAGGGAGAGAGGGCTCATTGAGCACACCAGGTCTCAAAGAGATGCCACACACGGGCATAGCTTAGGGAGGTGGATGGCAGTCGAGCCTTAAGAAGGGTGTCGACTACTCTGCGCGACTAGCCCTTGCGCACTAGCTGGAACCTTTCACAAGCCAGGCCATAAGCGAGTAGGGAGCTGGGTCATCCATGACTACTGGACTCTGCCATAAAGAGACCCTTGCGCGACCTGAGCTTCAGAGATATCACTATCAGGAGTCTGATAAGATCAGCATACCATGGGCACCAAGGCCAACTGGGTGCTACTAGTATCACTCACCCGAGGTGAGCCTTCATGTGCCGAAGAGCCCGGCCAATCATGGACCATGGAAGAAAAAGGTAAAGAAGCATCGATGCCAACCACTCCTGGACTAGCGCATCTAGACCTTGTGATCCAGGCTCCCTCCGACAACTGAAAAAGGGCACCCATCGAGTCCAAGTGCTCTGTGCTGTCTTCCCAGACAATGAGCTCCCCAGCGCATGAGAATGGCATCGGTGGCCACTACTACCCAACTCAGGATTTCCAAAGAGACCCCTGGAGTAGACTGCCTGGGCAGAGCCACCAACGGAGACTGTGGGGAACCAGGCTGGGAAGCGGAAGACAGATGTCGTAATTATGGGATACAGGGAAACAGTGATGCAGAAAGGAGTGCTGGCATGGTCTCATGTGCTCCAGAGCCCAGGGAATCACCTCTATGGTTGCTGTCATGGCCCCCAGGACCTGCAGATAGTCCCAGATGCAGGGGCAAACCAGCATCAGAAAGGCATGGAGCAGATTCAAAAACTTCTGACAATGATCCTGTGTGAGGAAGACCAAAGTATTGAAGCGGGTGCCGAGGAATTCCAGGGATTGAGATGGGCGCAGACATCTTTTGGCATGTCTGACTACCCCAGCCGATGCTTTTGAGAAAGTATAACACCCAAGAGACTGCGCTGAGAGCTGTGTGAGATTTCACTCAGATGAGCCAATTGTCCAGGTAGGAGTGTACCCAGATACCCTGTTGCCGGAAGGTCACTGCAATCACCAACATGACTGTTGAGAATGTGTGGGGGGGGCTATCGCGAGACCGAATGGCAGGGCGCAGAATTGGTAATGCTGACACAACACGACAAATCGCAGGAAACGCTGCTGATCCCCTCGGATGGGAATATGAAAGTAGGCTTCTGTGAGATCCAGGAATGTGAGAAACTCCCCTTTCCGTACCACCTGTATGATGGAGCAGAGCATTTCCATGCGGAACAGAGCCACTCAGAGGCAATGATTTACCCCTCTGAGATCGAGAATAGGATGAAAGTAGCCATCTTTCTTGGGGATGACATAATAAATGGAGTAGCAGTCTGCGCCTTGCTTGGATAAGGTTACGAGACAAATGGTTTGGAACTGAAGATGTTGGAGAGTGGCTTGAACAGCCTTATTCTCGTGGGGGATCCGCAAGGAGATACTAAGAATGTGTCCCGGATGGGCTGGACACAGTCGAGGACATACGCCTGTTGGATGATATTGAGCACCCAATGGTCCCATAGTGATCCGGCTCCACTCACAGGGGAAAGGTTAGCTGCCCACACCCACCAGAGTGGACCTCAAGCCCATCAGCATGATGATCGAGCACTTCTGGAAAATTTGGCAGAGGAGGAGTAGGTGTCTGGATCGGCAGAAGCCCCAAAAAGGCTACAACTTGGTTCCAGACTTTAAGACTTGTCAGGCCAATAATGTGTGCGGGAAGAGGAGGAAGATGACTTGCCAGAGCCAGGATGCTGGAAAGATGCCTTGGGCTTGTCTTCGGGCAACCACTGGGATATGATTTCCCCTAAAGTCTTTAACGTTGTGATCATTCCATATTTCTGCTCAGAACATTGGTTGCCGGTCACCTCCTGAGTCTCTTTCAAGTTTCTGGTTCCTATCTTCCATGCATTCTACACTGGTCATCCCTCTTTCTTGTCCTCACTCCTTGTGTCCTACACGCCCTCCCTCTCTTTGTTCCTCCATGCTCAACTTGCTTGTGGTTCCGAGTCCTCGTGAGGTTCACACGGCGACTGCTTGTGCTTCTGCCTTTTGGGTTGCTGTTCCTAGATTCTAGAACTCCTTGCCGCCTCCCTTGCACTGCAAGCTCTCCTATAGCCATTTTAAGACCCAGCTGAAGGGTCACCTTTTTTCCCCAGGTATTTCCTTCTCCTGATTGTTGATCGGCCTTTTTGCCTGCTTGGGTCGTTTGTTTCTCTTGCACTTCAGAGCTCCCTCCTTCCCTAGCTCCTTGTCTTGTCTTTCCCTCCTCCTCCTCCTTGCCCCACTTTCCTCTTGTGTTTTAGTTTGCCACTATGACTCTAACCCTAGGTCCTTTTCCTGCCCTTCCTCTCCTTCCACTGTCCATGTAGTATTTTGTTGCCCTATGCTGTTTTTCTGTTACTTGTGCTTTATTTTAATTTTAATGTAAACTGCTGAGGTATGGCCATGACCAGTGGTATAACAAATTCAATAACCTGAAAATTGTAGCTAACTTCTCAAGGTCCTCGCCAAACAGGAGTTTGCCCTTAAAGGGGAGCTTAGCTAGGTGTACTTTAGAGGCCACGTCCGCTGACCTGTTTCAAAGCCAAAGCCAGCAACGAGCAACCATGGTGGCTGTCATCAATAGAGCCATCAGACACAAGTGGTCATAAAAGGCATCTGCCAGAAAGGCGGCAACAGACTCCTGGTGCACAGAAGCTGAATCCATCGCAAGAGGGCTTGTGCCGCAAGACTTCCACAGACCGAGGCCTGCAGGGCAAGAAATAAGGAGGAAAAGGCTATCTTCAGGAGTCCTTCCAGCTTGCGGTCAATTCTGATCCCAGAGAATTGCACAGCCCTCTACCTGGATGGTAGTGTGCTTGGTGACAGTCACAACAAGGGCATCCACCTTCAGGAACTGGAGTCACTTACCTAGGTCACTAAGCAACCAGATGTAGTGGCAGCCCAAACATCTAGCAGTGCGTACGGATGCAACAGGGGAGTCCCACTCCAGGGAGACCATCTGTTGGAGCTCAAGGGGCAAGGGAAATGCCCTGGAGGGCTTTCGAATGCCCAGCAAAATGGGGTCCACCTGAGATTTGTTCTGCTAGAGTCCTGCTAGTCCATAGGGTCTAAGATGCAAAGGGCTTCACAATCTGAGCAATCTTGGGCATCATCCAAATCATCGTCCTGGTCTTCTGGTGGGGGACAGCTCCCCATTCTCATGGTCAGGCTATCATCGGCATGTAATAGTCTCCAAGGGGAGTACCAACCATATCTTCATAGAGACGTCATTATTGTATGTTGTTCTTACTAATTAGGTTCAATCGAACTTCCGTTTTAAATAGATGTCAGCTTCCACTCCCAGCACAAAGCTCTTCTGTTCCTCTGTCCAGCTAAGGTGCTCAGGTTCTCAGCAGCATACATATTTCTGTATTCAACCATGGAAGCACTCTCCACCGTACACCTCACTCCAAAACCAGAACATCTTGCAACCTCAAGCATCTAACATGCGTTATTATGACCAACAGTAAGGGGAATTCAGAATGGCATGGGATAAACACAAAGGATACCCTAATGGTAAGAAGATGCTAAACAGCAGTGGAAATAACTTGCACGGAACAGCAGCTCAGCCCAACACACCAGTAAAGCACAGTTACTTACCTGTAACAGGTGATCTCTGGGAACAGCAGGAATTAGTCTTCACATATGGGTACGTCGGTACCGACGGAGCCTGCACGGGAATGCTCCCCAGCATCCAATCAGAAAGCTTTTGGGAGCATCCCTCGCGCCTGCGCGCTGACTTCCCGCCTTTCCCACTGCCTCTCCTCAGTTGAGTTTCATAGCTGAGACAGAAGGAGAGAAAGAGGAAAGGAGATAGATAGATACAACTCCTAGGGGAGGTGGGTGGGTTGTGAAGACTAATTCCTGCTGTTCCCAGAGATCACCTGTTACAGGTAAGTAACTGTGCTATCTCCAGGAACAAGCAGGAATGAGTCTTCACATATGGGGACTCCCTATCTGTGGGTGCCAGGGGAGATCCCATAAAATGCGTATCCCTGGAACAGGACGGCATTTCCCAAACCTGGATCCCCGGCATCCCCTGAGGGATGGGGGCTAGGAGTTGAATAGAGAAGAGCTGTAGAGGAACAGCGAATCTAAAGACTACAGGAAAAATGAATCTTTAGAATGTATGTCAAGTATCATTAAATTATTTAATGAACTAGTACAATGTAGAGCTTACCTACTGGATTGTAGGAAGTAGAACTGTGATGGAGTGTACTGTAGATGCAGTAGCGGAATCCTCAAGGTAATTTCACAGCAGGGAGGATGAAGTTCCAAACCTGGAATGGGCAGGTAACCCAGGTGTCAACTGGGGCAGGAGAACGGCAGGTCTTCAATGGAAAGCTTTATGGGAAAAAGCTGAAAACTCTTTTAGGTACAGAGTTATTAACATTGAGGACTAAAAGAAGAAGACTGACCGATCTGGAAAATTAGCCCAGTCCTGAAGGGAAGAGGGGGTATGGAAAAAAGCCCCTATTCCCAAGGAGAACAGAAGTGTACTCAGAAATACTGAATTTGTACACCGTCTTTCCTAGCTGGTAAGAGATAGGAAGACATTGAAGTTTGATACTTCATAGACAGGGAGATCCATAACAAAAATAGAAGCTGTTGACATCACTGCAGTAATTGTGTGTATAACCGCTCCCACTTACTGAGCCGCATGAGAATAGGCAAGTTGACTGTCTGGACCCCTTAAGAAGGTAAAAACTTTATAGCACAGACAGTTAGGGAGATAGTAGGTAATACATAGCGTCCTATGGACATCTCCCAATGCGTATAGATAGATAGATAGATAGATAGATAGATAGATATACATATATATACATACATGGAGAGACATACATATCTATAGATATGTGCATATATGTCTAGATGTGTGTGATATATATAGATATATATATAGAGGGGCATGACTTATGCCCACACAGATTACAGGAATATGTATGTATAGGAAATATACATACATGAATATAAGTCTGAGGATACATGCCTGCAACTGAGCCCCACAAAAACATTCACATGGGGAATGTGATGGGAAAAGATTCATCTAATAAAAAGGGGGTGAAAACCACCTGGAGATATATAGAGAATCTATTTCTGTGGTGCAGGAATGTAGTTCAGTGGAATAACCCGTATGGTTGCGTGAAAAAATAGAGGATAATAGCAGTCTGGCAAGAGCACGTCAGGAGTACTTTAGGACTCTGACATGTCCAAAGGACAAAAAAACGCATAGACTAAGACACCAGGATGACCCAGCCAAGGGACACAGGGGTATCATGTACACTAAAAGAGTATGCGTTGTCCAAGTGGAGCAGAAAAACATAATGCCAAGCTGTAAGGAAAAAAGGTAGATTCCTGCAAGATTGGGAACTCCTTGGACATTCATGCAGGAAAAGCTTGTCTTCTGTATCACAACAGGAGACAAGAGGGTATAAAGAACCCATATAGTCATGGAATGATTACATAAGTTTTTTCTACTATATGGAAAAACCCTCAGAGAGAAAGTTCAATGCTCTGTAGCAAGGGCCCATAGTAGTAAGCTTCTCTGAAGATTGCAGAGAGCATTGTGCAGGAGAATTATGAGATAAAACTGACTGAAGTCAGGTATGTTGCCACATCCTAGGAAAGGATATGGCTAGAAGATAATTTGCAGTGAGTAGTATTATGCAAGATAGTTGAAAGTAGCTTGCAATGAGTATTAAAGTAATCACTGGAACTCCTGCATGCACAGCAACTGAACAAAACAACAAAGGGGATTCTCCTGTATAAAAACAGAGAGAAAACAGACAAAGGGAGCGGAGATATTCCCGTCCCTGTCTGATGAGTTGTTCAGAGCATGCATTGACGGATAAGAAAAAATCTACACTGTAAAGAAAGAGAAGTGTTTCAGTATGGTACCAACTCAAGCAGGGGAAAAACCCTGGAAGAGAGGGGGTTGGAAGGTGACTTACCATATGGTAAGTCAGCTGAAGGAAAAGATGTCCATGTGGGGACAGAAACTATTATGGGATAGTTGTAACCTCCCTTCGCAGTAGTAAGAAGGGGAGAATTCTGTAACCCATGGACAAAAGAATCCTAACAGCTTAGCATACTGAAAAAGAAAAAAACAGTGTAGAGTTTTAAGAATAAACTTCTGCTAAGAAGAAGTTAACTGTAGATTGCAACATACAGGAACCTATGGTTGCTGGTTATGATTAGACTGGTTAGAGTCTGGAGACTTCAGACTAGGATGAGATGTCCCTTGCTTGGGTACATCTGGAGGATGGGCAGGAGAAGGGTGAAACCTTCTTTTCTTAAGGAAAGAAGGTTTGGCAGGACATTTCCTATGTCCTGGAGAAAAAGACGGCTTAGGATGGTTTCCAGAACCAGGGAAGTCAGTGGAGCAATGAGCAACCTGACGTAAAGCCTCTTTATTGAAGAGATTTTCTCCAGTACAAGGAGAATTACCCAGTGTATGTTGTGCCCATCTGCTCAAGTCTGAAGCTTGCAGCCAGGCTTTATAACGTGCTCCAATGGCAATAGCAGAGGATCTGCTAACAGACTCAAAAGAGTCTAGAGAAGCACGAGAAAGAAACCAAGAGATATTCCTGCTATGATTAAGAAGCAAGGAATAGTCAGTGGCCTTAGGCTCTGACAAAAAAGGGGACAGAAGAGATAATTTCTCTGTGACCTCCTGAAGTGTGAGACTCATATAAAAAATATATGAAATAATTCTTGAAGCCAGCATAGAAGTTTGGAAGGTTTGACGTCCAAGGGCATCAAGTGCTTTAGATGCACGACCTGGTGGATAAGAAGAATGCTTCTTCTTGCTTCTTACCTTCCTCATTGCTGATTCCACTACAATGGAATGATGTGGAAGTTGGTTTTTTTGAAACCCCGGAGAGAGAGGCACCTGATACAGAACATTCATGGCTGTAGAAGGCGAAGGAACCTTTAAAGGTGATTCCCACATCCTCAGAAGAAGATCCTGCAAAGAATGATGTAAAGGAAGCATTATATTTTCCTTTTCTGCAGGATCTTGGTTAAGAGTAGAGTCAGGAATAGGAATGGCAAGAAAGGTTGCCATGTCAAGGAGAAATTTCTGAAAAGAAGGATCTCCAATGGGAACTATTCCTGGGTAAGCTGAGGTTGAAGGAGCAGCTTGAGCACCAGAAGAGATACTGGACTGGTGCAGAAAAAGAATCCTGCTAGATGGACAGTGATACTGACAGTTCTGATTCGAGGCAGCTAGTACTGCATCGTCAGTGCCCGGTATCGATTCCAAGCTAGGCATAGAAAGGATCAATGGCACCGATGGAACTGCAGGAATCGACATCGATACCGATACCGGTACCGGAGACGGTAATGTCATCGAAGCAGTAATCGGGGGCTGCTGAAGCGGTACCGAGGTAGCCAGAAAGCTTTGGTGAATATCCTCGGTACTGCATAGACGGAAACGATATGGATCGGTTCCGAAACGCGTCGGTACCAAGTCATCTAGACTGGATATCGATTCTAGACTTGGCATCGAAGGGAGCGAGTCTATCGATGCATGTCTAGAAGGTACCGACAGTGGTGGTGGTATCGACGATGCCGATACAGGAAAGTCAATCGGAGTCGTATCGATCGGTTCCGAAGGTACCAAGGACGTCCGAAGACGATGCCTGGTAAAGAGTGGAACACTCGACACCGGCACCGATGTCGGGGTATCGGTACCGCTCGAAGCTGATACCAACCCCGAACATGGCGAAGATACAGAAAAGTCAATCTGGTTTGCATCGATCGGCCTCGAAGGTACCGAGGATACCAGATGACGATCCCAGGTGAAGAGTGGAACACTCGACACCGATGCCGGGGTATCGGTACCGCTCGAAGCTGGTACCAACCCCGAGCATGGCAGAGATACAGGAAAGTCAATCTGGGTCGTATCGATCGGCCCCGAAGGTACCGAGGACACCAGATGACGATCCCTGGTGAAGAGTGGAACACTCGACACCGGTGCCGATGCTGGGTTATTGGTACCGCTCGAAGCGGATACCACCCCCAAGCATGGCTCAGGTATGTTCTGTGAGGGGTGAGCCCCAGGAACAACCTGAAACCCCGTAAATGCTTTGGAGCCCGAAGACTCCCGCCGGGGTTTTATTGCCAATGAGGTCTTGAGGGCAAGGCCGGAGCCGTCATCATGCTGGGCATGAGACTTACCCTTCAAGAATTGGCTAGTCTTAACAGACTGTTTGTGGGTTACCTGATCCTGGAGAGAAGAATAAACCGGTGTCCTCACCTCAGGAGGAAAAACGGCATCGAGGGAAACTCGAAAAAGGGAAGGTCTTCTCCCAATAATACAGCCTGATGGATCAGGGAAAAAAGGGTCAGGACCCAAACAGGTTAGACACCAAGCATTGGAGTCTAAAAAGAAAACTATGTTTCCACAGTGAAGGCACTTCTTAGGGGAAGAAGGCTCCATGTTGAAGAGGCCTGGTAGGCCCAAAAGTTAAAACAAAAACTGAGGAGAAAAAAATTCTCTAAGTTTAGAAAAGAAAAGAATAAAGCACCGGCGGTACCGGTATTGGCGGGAAAGACAGCCGCGACCACAAGAAAACAAGGAAATAAGAATTTTAAAGAAAAAAGTTTCTGCGGTGACAGGAGGACGTCCTGTCGGCTCTGCGGAAAAACGAAAACTGAGGAGAGGCAGTGGGAAAGGCGGGAAGTCAGCGCGCAGGCGCGAGGGATGCTCCCAAAAGCTTTCTGATTGGATGCTGGGGAGCATTCCCGTGCAGGCTCCGTCGGTACCGACGTACCCATATGTGAAGACTCATTCCTGCTTGTTCCTGGAGATAATGATTATACTGCGCTTGCAAAAAACTGGGTGGTAGCCTACAAGAGTATTACAATGCTATGCAGAGAGCAGCAGTTACAACTCTAAAAACAGAATGGCAGCTAGACTGGATGGGTCGTTTGCCATCGTTTACTGTGTGATTATAATAAGCAGATAATGCAATGTTATACTGCCTAATAAAATCCTGCTTACTGAAATGACAGATCTGCTGACTGTCCTCACATACTTATGCATAGTAGCAGGAAGGGAGGAAGGTGTTTCACCTTGTAGTGAGAAGCCACATAGAGAGCCATGAGTCTCTGCAGAAAGGTCTCTGAAGCCTTGTGGTAACAGAAAAGTGTGTCTCGGTTTACATAATATCTTCGCAGAGAGTTAAAGGAATAAAAAGAAAACAGCAAAGAGCTCAAGCGTTTCCCAAGTGTCTTTCTCCACAGGCTGTACTTCAGGATACTCTGGATAAACCCGTGCTATCAATGTAATCTCCACGGACACAAACAGGTACACTAAAGCACGACGACAGCGACTTTTCTTCTCCTGTTATCTTTTCCATGCGTGTTTGGAGCAAAGTAGGCCAAAATGCGGACTATCTCTTGGGGTTGAGGAGAACAGGATATAAAAACAGATGCGCTACAAAGAAGTGTATTACAGGTAACTGAGGAGGATACAGATCACAGGACTCTGGCAGCGGGCACCCAGAGATGATTCTGGTGATGTTCAAACAATCCAGGCATAGTAGGTCATTCAGCCACTTCTCTATTGGATCTCCAGGGGAGTATCGGATAGACTCCTGAAGAGAAACCTCATGTAAAGTACGAGCTGTAAATAATAAAAAAATAAAATACAATATTAGAAGCTGTCTGGAATAAAGGGGTAGCCTGCTAAGCAAAGAGGCCTTGGTTAGATATCTAGTTCAGGTTCTCTGTTCCCCTGGTCTCTAAAGGTTGTGATGCTATATGTAGAGGAAGCATTCAAAGAAAGGGGGGGGGAAATCTCTCATCATGCAGCAATGACACCTAGTGACCATATTTCACAGCCATGTTTGAATAGTTCCAGAAGAAGCAATGCATGCTTTCCCCCTCCCCCCCCCAAGTTGGATACTGTTGCTATTATGCTGGGCTGAGTGAGTTGGGAGGGGTATACATAAAAAAAATAAAAAATAAAAAATAAAAAAAAAAAAGAGGAAAAATCTTTGGGTAGCTGCAAATGAAGGCTAGCAACAGATACCAGTCCCACTTCCAATTAAACAAAACTGAAGGGCAGAAAAAATTGCTTGGCCCAAAAAGAACAGAAGAAAGAACTTGCCCAACATCACAAAGGTGAAATTAGGCCCTACCTGCTAATTGGCTTTCCTTGAGTACCTCCAGTCCAGTACCAACCTTTGCGTTGTCACCTCTCACCAGCAGCTTGGAGACTGAGCATGTCATTTTTGATGACATCAGTGTACATAGGCAGCTGGCATCACCCACCAGACCCCAGTAAGCTATTGAGAAAGCAGACTCACAGGAACAACAATTAAGATGATGATATACAATGAATGCTAATATTATAATCCCCTACAAAAAAAAAACAAACCCAAACCACGGGCAAGCCAAAACCCTCTCCAAAGGAAGCAGCTTACCCATCGACCCTCCAAAGCAGACATGTCTACTCTGAGGTCATGACCTCTTTGCCAAAGTGCCATTTATGAAAACTACACTACAACCATTGAATTGATCGCCTTTTTTTCCTGTAAATCTGCACTTTCAGAGAAAAAACACCAAAATTAGAAGGTGACACCTCCCAAGGGATGCCTCGACAGCTATCCTCCGAAGACCAACAGACCGCCACTCTAAAGATAAACTTCTTCAGGCCTGGAGTTGCTACAACTGGAAAACCAGGGAGGGTCTGGGACTAGACTGGAGGTACTCAAGGAAAGCCAATTAGCAGGTAAAGCCTAAATTTCACCTTCCTTTTCATCCCTCCAGTCCAGTCCCGACCTCTGGTATGTACCATAGCAGTACTAACCTCGGGAGGGACCTGGAAGCTCAGCCTGAATCACTGACGACCCGAGCCTCATGTCTCCTGTACATCCAGATGGTAATGCCTCACAAAGGTAAGCAGAGATGACCAAGCGACTACGATGCAGATATCTGCCGGCGGAACCAGGATAGCCTTGGCATACGATGCTGCCTGTGCCCAGGTCAAATGAGCCCTGAACTCTGCAGGCAACTCCCTGCATTGCAGCAGATAAGCCGAGGAAATGGCTTCCTTCACCCATCTATATAGTGTATATACACCTCATATGTATATAGTGTACCCTTTTTCCAAGTTGCATTTCCTGTTTAATGTAATGACCAGACATATTTAAGTTGTCGGATGTTTCTGTTCCATGTGAACCGCACTGATTGCAAATAGTGCGGTATATAAGAAATATATATATATAAATAAATAAATAAATCTAGAGATGGAGGCCTTGTAAGAGCCCTCTCCTTTACGCGGTCCTCCAAACAGGATAAACAGACAGTCTGACCTGAAAAGGCTTCGTCCTCTTCAAATAACGCTGCAAGGTCCTGCACACATCCGGAAGGCACAGGGCTGGGTTCGTAGTCACCTCGCCCGCCCCTGAAAAGACTGGCAGCGTGATTGGCTTATTCAAATGAAAAACTAAGAGCACCTTGAACAGAAAAAGAGGGTACTGATCTCAGCCCCACCTTCTCCTTGGAGATGGAAAGAAAAGGCCCCCAACACGACAGTGCTTGAAGCTCGGATATCCTCCAGGCGTAACAAATAGCCATCATAAATACGGTCTTCAGCATCAAATCCTTAAGAATGCAAGCACTCAATAGCTCAAAAGGCACTGCCGTCAGCACAGATAAAACCAGGTTCAAGTTTCAAGGAGGAACTACTGACCGTATGGGAGGAAGCACCTCTTAACCACTCTAAGAAAATGAGCAACATCCGGATGGGCCCCCAAGGAGACTCCTTGGACGCTACCGTGATAACAGGTTATCGCCACTACCTGTACCTGCAGTGAACGGCAGGCCAGGCCTTTCTCCAGACCCACCTGTAGAAAAGCCAGCACCTCCGGCTCAGACGCCGACAGAGGACAACAATTATTCTCCATACACCAGGCCTCAAATATCCTCCAGACTCAGAGATAAGAAAGCAAGGTGGATTGTTTGCAGGCCTTCAACAATGTCGATATCACCGGGGCTGAATAGCTGCATTTGCTCAACCAAGCCCTTTCAAGAGCCAGGCAGTAAGCGAAAATTGATCCACTTGAGGCATCAGGACCAACCCAGCGAAAGGAGGTCAGGCTGGAGGGGCAGACGCCACGGATGGTCCACTGTCAGTCTAAGCAGATCTGCATACCACAGTCTCCGTGGCCAATCAGGAGAAATGAGAATGACTAGGCCTTGGTGTGTCTCGATTATCTACACTACATGCCCTATGAGTACCCACGGGGGGGGGGGGGGAAGAGGGGGAAGACAAAGCAGGCTGTAAGTGGGCCAGCGCTGCACCAAGGCATCCAGACCGTCCGACATCTGTTCTCTCCTTCGCCTTGGCAGATATGAAGGTCAACATCGGATCCATTATCGAAGGACCCCACCGCTTCACCACCATCGCCTCGCTGAGAGACCACTCCCACGGTCCAGGCAAAAACGACTAAGATAGTCAGCAGTTACATTTGCTGTTCCTGCTACATGAGCCACTGAGAGCGCCTGAAGATTGTCCTCTGCCCATTCTAACAATGGGCCTCACTCGCTTTCGAGTTGCATGCTGCTTGTGTCTCCTTGCCGATTGATATAAGTCACTGCAGTGACATTGTCTGAGAACACCCGAACTGCCTTCCCATTCAATAGAATGTGAAACTCCTGCAGTGCCAGGAATACCGTTCTCATCTCCAGGCGACTGATGGGCCAGGCACTTTCTTCCGGGGCCCAATAATCCTGTGCTATCCGGTCCCAACAATGGGCCCCCCAGCCCAAGAAACTGGCATCTGTCATCAACGGGACCCAGATTGGTGTTTCCAGGGGCATCTTGACTAAAAGCTTTTCCAGCCATAACCACAAGAGTGCCGACCGTGTAGCTCTCGGACAGGGCAATGGGTACATGAAAAGATGGCGTTGGGTTGACCACCTCCACAACATGGCCCTCTGTAATGGTCACATGTGGGCCCGGGCCTAAGGCACCAACTCGATGAACGCCGCCATGGATCCTAAGACCTGAAAATGCTATGCTGTGGGAATCTTCATTCTGAGGAACTGCCTCACTTGCTGTTGCAATGTCTGCACCCTCTCTACTGGCAAGGACACCCTGTCTACATCTATCTGGAAGCGAGCTCCCAGATACACCAGGTCTTGTGACGGTGATAAACGTCTATTTGTAAAATTGGATGACCCAGCCGAGGCTCTGCAGGAACTCGATAACTCTTGCTGTGGCTCACTCGCTCTCCGCTCTGGACTTCGCCCTGATGAGCCAATCATACAGGTAGGGATGTACCAGAATCCCCTCCAGACGAAGAGCCACAATGACCACTAACATGACCTTAGTGAATGTTCAAGGAGCAGTTGCCAGGCTGAACAGCAACACCCGAAACTGGAAGTGCCCCATGGTTACCACGAAGCGGAGGAACTGCTGATGCTCAGAACAAATTTGAATATGCGGTGAGGTCAGGAATTCGCCTTCCCTGACAACCATGACAATGGACTTGAGGGTCTCCATGCAGAAATGGGGTACCCTCAGGCACCGATTTACATGCTTGAGATCCAAGATGGGTCTAAAAGAGCCTTCCTTTTTGGAGACCATAAAATAAACAGAGTATCAACCATTGCTGCACTGGCCTTGGGGGACCTCTATGATGGCCTCCAATTGCTGAAGCCACCTGAGAGTGTCCCGCACAGCTCTGACCTTGCTGGGCACTCTGCAGGGAGACCTGATGAAGGCATCTGCAAGGGGATGGGCAAACTCCAGTGTGTAACCCTCTCTGGTGATTTCTAAGACCTACTGATTGGAGGTGATCTGGGCCCCGGCAGAGTAGAAATCCCGCAGTTGACCTGCAAAGGGAACCATCTCTGGCCAGGTCCCCTCACTTCATTGTGTCTTCTTGGTTGTGGCCGAGGAAGAGGAGTAAAAGCCCCATCCAGCTCCTCAAAAACCACAAAAGGCCTGTACACAAAAAGGAAAGCACACCCTCTAATAAGGTACAAAACATATAGCGCAGAAACAGTGGAAATCCCATGACTGGCCTCACGCTGATGCAGAGGAATGCTTTGGCTTCTAATCCTAAGGGTGCTGAACTCCTTTAGACTCCCCCAGATCCTTTACCAATTTATCTAGCGCCTCTCCGAACAGGAGTTTGCCCTGAAACGGAAGTTTGCTCAAATAGGATTTGGAGGAGACATCCACTGACCAATTATGCAACCACAAGTAGCGATGCGCGGCTACTACCAAGGCCATACTCTTGGAAAGACTCCTAATGAGGTCATAGAAGGCATCTGCCCAAGTAGACTGCACTGGACTCCAGTTTAACCACCTCTGGTGGCGGAGTTTGCATATCACCAACACTGTCCAAATTCCCTGCATCCATTGCAAACATGCTACAGCTACAAAAGCTCCGCAGACAGATGCCTGTAAGGACAGTGTATTAACGGTGAATGCTTGCTTCAGCAAAGTCTCCAACTTCCTGTCCTGTACATCTTTAAAGGGCAGTACTGCCTTCCACCAGAATAGTGGCCTTCTTAGTGACTGCCGATACCGCCGCATCCACCTTAGGGGAGCACAGGATCTCTCTTTCTTGATCTGGGAGAGGATAGAGCCCAGCCATGGTCCATGTACTGTGGTGAGGAGGACGCTGCAGAGGAAATGGAATGGCAGGGAGAGGAGCCCTGTTCCTTTAAATCTAGAGAGAAAAGCAGTTCCCATAGAAACCACAAGCCTCCAGGGCAGAGTATTCCGAGTGCTAAGCCCCGCCCACCTAGTGACATCAGGGCTAGGTTGAGCACTGATGAGCTGCACATGGGCAGGAAGAAAGGCGTGGTGCCTGAAAGGCAGCAGTTTAAAAGTGTTTCAGTTTTAGAACAAACAGAAGCGCAGCAGAGGGAAGCGCAGCAGAGAGGAACAGAAACGAAGCAGCAGCAAGATGAGCAGGCAGTGTTTGGAGTCCGTGGAGTTCCAGAAGCAGTTCAAGTAAGGGGAGCTGATTCGGAAGGGAACGAGCCTGGAACCAGAAACTTGCTGGGTTTTGAAGCAGGTACTTTAGTTCCATTGAAAAGAGGAGCTTCAGGAAGAGACCTGGCTGATTCACATGCAAGAGTAAAGGAGAAACAGAGGGTGTCTGGAACCCAGGGCAGGCAACAGTTTCCAGGACAAAGAAGGGTTTCCAGGTGGGGAAGTAGTTCAAGACAGCATTTAAACCCTGAAGGTAATGAAAATGTCTTTTCTTTAATTCCTAACCAAAGCCAGGCTGAAGGCATTGTTAAAGAATTAAGAGACAGTGCTAAACGCTGCTGAACTCTGGAAAGCAAACCTTTATTAAGCCTAGAACTTATGCCAGTGACTGCCAAACCTCCACTCTAACAGAGCTTGCTAACTTGTTGAAAGGGAGAGAAACTCCGTTGCAAGAGCCTGTGGCTGGAGACCATAGGGAACAGCTGTTAAGATTGCAGGAGCTGATAAGGCAGGAGAATAACCAGTCAGCTGATATTCAGGATAGACACAGTGAATCTGGAAATGAAATGGATATAGATTTGCTAGAGGATCCTAATGGTTCAGATATAGAAGAAATGCAGTGTTCTCTGTGTCTGGCCAAGAACATGAATAGCTGCTGATTCTTTGCCTATGTAAAAGACTGTATCAGGAAAGCCATTTAAGGACTTGTGCTGTGCATGGCTTGGAGAAAGGAAGCTGTTGAAAAGAATGACAAGTGTTGGTCTTCCAACTTGTACAAAGTGAAAATCCTGTTTGAAAGTGAACAACAAGAAGCTAATCTGGAGAACAGATTGAGCTTTAGAAGCTTGTTCCTCACGGGAAGTGGAAAGCTGATGTTTTAAAAGGAAATCCTGTATTTTTGTGTTCAACCTGTTTTCACATTCTTGTTTGCCTTATTGGAGAGTTTATCCAATTTTAGTTGAGGTTTTTGAATTCAATGCGGAGGGGAAACCCTGAAATAAAATTCTCTGTTTTGCCTATTTACCGTGTGGTCACACTTCTTGCTCTAAAAACTACATTACCCAGCAGCCTTCCTTGGCGGCCATCTTGGACAGTAATTGTAGAGAGTAACACAGGCATGTTCACCTGCTCCTAGGCTACCGCCTGGATGAGTAGGTGTGACAGTACCTCGTAGGGTGGCCTCTGGAACATCCCATTCATCTTGTAATCATTTGCTTAATAAACTGATGCAACAGAAACACCAACTGGGCCTTTCAGATGGCTTGATCTTCTGAGTGGAGGGACCTCATCTCCTCCCAAGGGTCATTATCCATGCTCCGTTGGCTGGGATCAGGCTCCTCCTCAGCTGCCGCAGCTAAAAGTATCTCAAGCAGCCCTCTCTTCTTTGCTCACTCTGGCATGCCAGAGGGGGTCTTTTCCCCCCACTGCTTCACACAGAACGCGGGAGAAACCCTCCATACCCCTGGCCATTAACTGCAGCCAACTCCTGAGATGCAGAAAACAGAGGAGAAGAAAGCTCCTTGCCCCTACGCTCAAGCGCCAATGGGTCGGGCCTATCACCTGCCCCCTCCATAACAGTTGGAGTACTGTCAAATCAGCAGGTGAACCGCAGCCCAAGGCAGACTGCAAGTCAACCTCCGAGGTTCCCGCTCTTCCAGCCTTAGCTGAACTCTCCTCCAGCAGGCCTTCTTCTGCCAACCGGGACTCTGCCTCACAGCCGTGACAAAAACCAATGACTGAGACAGAGCTCCATTTAGAACCATACATGAAGCACGTGGCCTTCGAGGGCATGTTAGAGCCAGGAGAAGGGAAGAGTCCCCCCTGCTAGGCAATCTTCTGGCAGGCTCAATATATAGCTGAACAAAGCAAAAAAGAAAAAATGTTTCAACTATTGTTTTTTCCTTTCAAAGCAAAATAAAGAAAGGACAGGTACTAAATGCAAAGAAACAAAACAAAAAACGCAGAGGAAGTGCCCCACAGCGTTCAAGCAGGCCTTCCTCCTTCCTTGCTGACAGCAACTATCGTGAGGGAACGAAACAAAAAAATGACGCAGTTTCCAGAGCTTTTAAAATGACTGCCCTCAGACACACGGCTGTCAGCACCGCCGAAAAACACAATAAAAACATAATAAAACCTTGACACCTGCGATTGCTGCCCCAGGCCAAGCAGACAAGCGCTCTGCTTGCACAAGAGGCAGAAGTAGACACACTCCTCCACTCTCAGCCATACTCACTGACTTTGTCGCTAAAGTGGGATTTTTTCCAAGGGCCGCAATCAATAGGCCTCCGTGCACAAGTGGCTCCTCACCCACTGACGGGTTCGGGAGCCACCGCATCTACAGCAAATGTGATCAGCAAGCCTCCCCTTCCCCCTGAGGAAGGCATTTCGCACCAAATGCCTGATTAGGCTTTTTTTTTTTTTTAAATTTATTTATTTATTTTAGTGTACACTTGTATCCCGCTACTTCCAGCGATCAGCAGCGGTTTTCTATACATAAGGGTGAGGCTGTACAGGCCAGAATTAGAGCATACAGTATGATTGCAGGGATGGGTAATAGTCACATCAAACGGTTACAGATTTACATTTGATTTCTAGAGAGGCGGGTTTACATATATATATATAAATTACATAATTACAGGATGCATTTCTTGTTGATATGATTATTTTCAATGGGTATATTGCTCGAAAAGCATTACGTCGCTCTGCCTAGGTTAGGTTGTAATGAGACTGAAAGAAGTGAGTCTTAAGCTTTTTCCTGAAGTCCTTCAAGTCTTTGTTTGCTCTCAGTTCATAGGGCAGTTGGTTGCAGAGTAGTGGAGCAATAAAGGAGAACGCTCTGTTGGTGGTGTTTGCATTGCAATTTCTCAGGCTACTTGGGACATGAAGGGTGTTGCTATTTACTGTTCTTCTGCTTCTGTTGATAGGTTGTGCGGAGATTAAGGTATTGAGGTATGAGGGTGCTACATTATGAACGAGCTTGAATGTGGTTACTAAGATCTTATATTGGATGCGGGCTGTGATGGGGAGCCAATGTAGCTCAATTAGTGCGGGAGTGATGTGCCCAGTTAGACGTTTCTTCATGATGATTCTGGCTGCTACGTTTTGTGCCAGCTGAAGTATATTAAGGGTTTTTTTAGGCAGACCTTGTAATATGGCGTTGCAGTAGTCCAGGTGGGGAATGATGAGGGCTTGTGCCACTGTCCTGAAGTCGGTGTGATCAATAATATTCCGTAGCGGTTGCAGGATATATGTGCTTTATTGGTCGGGCCATGCCAAAGAAAACCCAGCCTGGAAATTAAAGGGACAGAGACCCCCCCAAGACTAGCCCATACAGTCAACAAAATAAGCGAAAAAAAAAGATGCTCCTTAGTTGTCCATTCAGTGAGTCCAGGATTCTGGAATCACATCTCTCCAGCTGCTTTGGGACTGAGCTTACTGGGGCTAGTGGGAGGTGCCAGCTGCCTATGTACACTGATGTCATCAAAGATGACATGCTCAGTCTCCAAGCTGTTGGTGAGAGGTGACAATCCAGAGGTCAGGGCTGGACTGAAGGGACAATAAGGAAATGCCTTTTAGCACTGTTCTTGTTTTTCCAGCAGTTTTTTTTGAATTGAAACACAATGTCCCCACTCCCTCTTCTACAGCTAGATTCAGAAGACCCGATGCTCAGATTTTTTCCCCCATCCTAAACCAGTGATGTTAGGCTCCCATTTACCTCTAGGACTTTAAGAAAATGCCACTATCCTATTTTCCACAGAAACGAATCAGTAGCCTCTGACTGCTTCTGAGAGCATGCAAATCATTAACTTTTAATACTACCACTGAAAAAAAGTTTATAAAAAAAACTCGAAAAACTGAACTATCAAGAGTCAATATAAGAAACTAATGGAATACAGTAGCATTTTTACACCCCAAGAACCGATTTGACACAAGAAACTCAGATCTCTCACTCCTAAGGCCAACCAGGACCAGAAAGGACCCCCAGGCAAGACACAACCAAACAAGAGTTTTACGCATTAGCAGTCCCGAGACTGGAAACATAGAAACTGAAAATGATGGCAGATAAAGACCTATCCAGTCTGCCCATCCACATCAACTGCCAAGTTCCCTCTGCCCATGAAGTAGGTTGACTGTTCCAATGCCATACCTGACGACAGTTTTGTGGTCATAGTGGATTTGTTCTCTGCTGTCATAGTGGGCTGAGACTGAGCGCTCTGCTCTCTCAGCTGCTGAATCAGCTTCAAGGATAAGGAGCGGCCAGTGCCCTCGTACCTATACAGCAAGATAAAGGGTTGTGAAGTTGGAGTTTAAACCAAGGTACATCTGCACAAAAACCTCAGCAGAACAAGACTCCTTGTGTTGCCTTTCACCACCCTCATATAATGGGGATCTGCTGCAGAATCTAGACAAGGAAATCATGTCTGGTATCTCACCCATTGATGGTTGAAGCCATAAACACCAAGTATGGGCCAAGAAGATTTTTCACCAGTGGGAGAGGGATGGCAGCTGCCTCATCAATCACGACCAGTTCAGCCTGTCCCAGTTTCACTGCATCGGCAGGATGGATGTACTACAGAGGAGAGAAAAATCGATCTTAGAGCAGAGCTCCTGATTTACCCCCCAGCAACACTTGCTTGCTCAGCGGAGAGAGTCTGCGGAGTATTTTGCTTTGTGCGCATTTTATACAAGAATAAGTAATTCTCTTTTAAGTATATGAATGTCACTCAAAGTATCAAAGTTGTCCCTTAGCTCTGCTGCATCCTCATTTCTAAGATTTTTCTTGGCCACGTTTTATAATAAAAAAAAAGAGCCATATTTGCCAGGTTTTTAATCCTTGGTGCCCTCTGCTTACATTTTCAAACCCTGAAACCAGCATAGCAGTGTCCCACTCTATATCAGCGGACATGGTTAAAACTGAACTCCCCCCTCAGAACCTAAACATGTGAATGGAAGGAAGGACAGTCAAACATTTAATGACCCACTCGGTGTAGAAAGACTGCTAATTCTGCTTGCTTAACGAATAAAAAGATTAATGGCGAGGGTATATCGTGCATTGCGGTCAAACAGAAGAGGAGAACTGCAGTAATCAGCCCCTCACCTGGATGGTCTGCCTGTGCTCCTTAAATACATTCACTCGCACAATGGCTTTGTCAAACTCAGGATTCAGTGACTGAATTATTTCATAGTCTAAATGTTCCTAAAGAAGCAAAACAAAGAGAGCTGAAATAGAACTCTGATTATTGGGCAGACTTTGCAAAATAAGAGCATTTGTCTCCCCTCTGGCCAAAATCTCTCAGGCACACCAAGACAAAGCAGCCAAGTACAGAAAGCCTTGAAATTAAAATTTACAAATATTCTTCTACAATTTAACCAAATATTTATATGGAATAAGGTTTTTTTTAGTTCAGTTTCTTCCTATTCCTTTGAGCTTCTAGTTCTAAAAGCATCAGTCACCTTTGAAAGAAAGCTTGATTGTACCGGGTTGGATACACAGTCAGGCCCTGTGTATAACATTATATTACTATAAGCCCTAAGAAAGAGTTAATATCATTTGTAGCTGCTTATTTAATACCATCCTTGAAAACTCTGTAGAAGAAATTGGGTGAAAGGTTTACATAACATAAACATTAGTCTTGTTATTAGAAAGATAAGTAAAAGGCAAGTTGTTTACCCAGCGTCTCAGTCTCTTAGTCCCTGGTCAGAGATATCAAACTGTCAGTGTAAGGATTAATTAGAATTAAGGCCTACATAGTCATGTCTGAGAATATATGTATGTCTTTTCATGATTGTCTATGACGTGCATGCCTATAGAAAAGTATGTTATGAATATACGTGACACTAGACGTAGAATAGAATATGTATATTATGAATATACGTGATGTGAGACGTAGAATAATAAAGTGAAATTATGCTGTGTAATGGAATCTTTACCTATAAATAAAGTGGCCTAAAGCTATGATATCAGGGTAAACACAGGTAAAGGCCTAGCTTACTCTCCCAAAGCTTTGGTGGGTTTTATAATACAAGTGTGTTGTGTATTATTTACTGCTTTACCAATTAACCCTCTCATTGCCATTGTGTGTGGATTTCTGTTATACCCAAGAGCCCTGCCTCGTTGTAGGTGAGGGGAGGTGCAGAGTATTCTTTCAGTTGGTGCCGTGCCGGATTACAGATTTCTGCATTCAAGGCAAGGGCAGAAGGTGCCTGAAGATTTGTGAGTATTATGACAATTACCAGTGATGGGTAATCTGTTAAGTAAACAGGCTCTGTCTCAGATGCGTGAATGGCATGACAGAGCTAGGGCTTTAGTGTTTAGAAAAGGTAGCCCTTATTGTATGCTTCTATTGTATGTGTGAGAAGCATGGTGATGTAGCCATCGATTCCGTAGCACATAGGGATTCAGTGACAAAAGGTAAGGTGAATTTGCGGTTTCCTTTGGAGGGAACTTTCTCTGTAGATAAAGGTCCATTGCCTGAGATATGGGTTAGTGGTTAAAGGTGAACCGTGCAAATGTGCTTACATGGTGGGAACGGATGGTACATGGTGCAAAACATTGGAATGTTTATATTTTGAAACAAAAGATGTTTGTGTTAAGAAATGTAACTAATGACCAGCTGAGTGAGTACGGATCACTCGTGTAGCAGAACTACGAGAAAAAGAAAATGCTTAAAGAGCAACAGCAGTTAGGGGGAGTAGAATTGTGTATTTTGGATATTTGGAATGTCTCCCAGCTCAAAGAATTGAGAGCATGTTTGAATCAAGAAACGGAAAGTGTTGTACTTGTAATAAGAATCTTAGAAGTAGCAATAGGTCCTAGAGTTTCTGTTGCAAAAGAATTAGTATTCTCGGGAGATAAATTACCTATGCCTGGAGTTCAGGATAGCAGTAATGATTTGAAATTCAAAGCAGAATTTATAGGTCTTTAAGCAGATTTGTTATTGTGTACTTCTCATTTGTGTACTTCTCAAAAGAATTAAGTGTTTTTGATGAAGTGTGATCAATCATATTATAATTTAGGCTCTATTCAGGATGTTCTATTCAGCCTAATTTATGTTTTGCCACTGTTAAACTGAAGCAGCTGTGGGAAATGATATTGTGACTACTTAAAGAAGTGTTTGATTTGGCTAAAAAATACACTTTTCCTAACTACAGGGATAATCCTGGTAGATTTGTATATTTATGATCTCAAATAACTAACAGTTATAATCCCATTTGGGCAGCTCTAGATAATTTGCTCAGAACTGTGTTTTTTGTAATCCAGCTGATTTTCATCCAGTTCGTGACAGACCCTGTGATAGATTTCCAAGAGAAGACTCAAAGAGATAATTTTGTTTTTGTGTAAAGAAAAGAAAAAAAATTGTTAGAATTCCTTACAGTAGTATGCAAACTTGTAAAGGATTGCTCGAGATTAACATCTCTAAGGCAGGATAGGGTGAAAAAGTTACAGATTTTCACACTAGGTGTATGCTAGCTTTTAAAGACTATTCTGGTGAGGCAGAAGACACACCTTCAGGATTTACTAATATTTTTGTAAATGGATTGATTCCAAGAATAAAAGAAAATTTTAGAAACTTCAATAATAGATTGGCCAGCTAGAACAGCTGATGCAATTCTGGAAGGAGCTTGATACAGTGATTTGAAATTTATCAAGGATCAGCAAGAAGAGCGAACTAAAATAGATGTGAAAAGACTAAATTGCTCAATCTATACAGCCACCCATGGGCAGGGGGGAGAGGTAAAAAAAAAACCAGAGGTGGTTATGGGAATCCTCAGCGAGGGCGTGGACAGTCCAGAGATACTTGTGGTGAGACTGTCCCCGGAATCGGAATCTTGATGGTCAGAGAGCTGATTTCCCTCCTCCCCCTCTGGTAACAGCTGAATTCACTCTATCCTGGCTGAGTGGGAAGTTATATTTCCAGCTGTACTCTCTCTCTGAAGTGCCGTCTCCTGCAGATGCCAGTACCATTCATCCTGCTCTTGGAGAACATCGGTCTACCTTGTGGGCAGTGCCGGGATCAAATATCGGATGCCTTTCTATCCCGCCTGTGAAGATCACCGTGAAACCTGGAGTTCAGCTTCCTAGACTCAAGCAGTATCCACTGCCAGCAGCTGCCATTGAGGGAATTCATCCTGTGATTGAAGATCTTCAGAAACAAGGTGTCATTTATTCTACAACTTCATTATGTAAGACTCCAATTCTTCCTGTACTAAAGGCCGACGGTAAGACTTATAGGATTTGTGCAAGACCTGCGAGCAGTAAATAATGTGATTTTTGCCAATTTTTCCCTTGGTGCCTAATCCGCATGATATCTGGACACAGATACCTTCAGGAACTACCTGGTTTTCTATTGTAGATTTGAATTCTGCTTATTTTTCAGTGGAATTTGCAAAGAAAAGCAATTTGTTTTTTATTTGCTTTCCATTTTGAAGGGTACACTGATAGGGCCTGTGAAAATATGCAGGACTAAGAACTGCATTATTTGATGTAAGACTCTACCATTCCTCTTTAGTTCAATATGTGGATGATTTGCTTTTATGTTCACCATGTTATGAGTTTGTCTGTCAGATTCTTTGTCTCTATTAGCTCATATTACTAATTTAGGTTTGAAGGTTAATCTGTCTAAACTGCAATTTGTATCTCAAAATGTTACTTTCCTGGGTGTTGCTCTAACACCATCTATCTGGTCGTGCAATTACCTCTGCTAGATTGAAACCTATTCTGTCATTGCCTTTTTCCAGCGACACCAGTGTTATTGCGTAGCTTCCCAAGTTTATTAATTTTCTGTAAATAGCAGCTAGCGAATTTCTCAAGATCTTACTGCTTTGCTTTATACTCTCATCTCAGAAAGAAGGATCTGAAGGCCTCATTGTACCCACATTGTCACAGTGGGAGGTTTGTTTTAAATGTAAAAATTGCACTGGGAAATGCGCCATGTTTGTTGTATATGATTATTCTTTACCATTCAAAATTGTATGTGGCTATTTCTGATTCCTCTGCTACCTGTGTGCTTTTACAAGCTTTCCCAACTGGTTGCAAGCCGGTAGGCTATTTCTCAAAGCGATTTGATGCAGTGACTTTGGGACTCCCACTATGTCTACGTAGTTTGGTAGCAGTGGCTTTTGCAATTGAAACTTACTGATTTTCTGGTTCTACAGCGCCCTTTTGTTCCATCTAACCAAGACTCAGCCTTTGTCCTCCACACGTTTTATTGACTCTGGAATTAATCATTTCTCCGCTTCATGTTTCAGTATGTACTACATCACTATGCAACCTTTCAACACTTGTGGAGGAGGATGGGTCTCATAATTGTTTCCAAACTGTACCTCTACCAGCCCCGGATTATACCTTTGTTTGTGGATAGTTCTGCTTTTAGAGATGACAAGGGCAAACTTGGTGTAGGCTATGCAGTCACTACGGTTTTGTGGAATTTTGGCAATATTTGGCAGCAACGAGGGGTTTTTTTACTTCTGCTAATAAACCGATTAAACATGCTGCATACATTCACCGTTTGTTACAGGCTGTCCTCTTGCCAGCACAAGTTGCAGTTTTAAAATGCAAAGGACATTCTTCTGCTGAAGATTTTGTGTCAAAGGGCAACCATTTTGCAGACCAAGAAGCATGGTGTCACCGACAGTGTTGTATTTCACACTGTCTAATATGACTTTGTTTTCCCTTTCATCTTTCTTGCAGCAATAGCAAGATACTTCCTTTGAAACCCAGACTCTGACTTTGTGGGGTGCATCCTGTGATGCTCAGGGCTGCTGGAAAGAGGATCATCTGCTTATTTGTCCTGACAGTCTTTTGTTTCTACTTGCCCTGTTCCTGCATCATAAGCTTTACCGCTGTGGCTATGAATTATGTCTTTTTGGTTCTCCGGTACCACCTGAACGTCTTATTTTTTCTGTGGCACAGCTTGTCTGCACTGTTTCAAGACTGGCACTGTAGGGTCAGCTTAGGGTCAATTATTAAGATTTCTGCCTTCCGAACTTTTTTTGATTTTGCAGCCTGTTTTGCAGATCTGCCCTGTGCCAGAGGAAGGAGGTGGTATTTGTCTGGTGGTCACTTGTCTATTCTCTGGATGTGTAGAAGCTTATCCACTACCAGTATGACTGCTGGGGTTGCCATCAAATTACCAGTTTATTCCTGTCTGGGGTGTTCCTTTTGTTCTTTCTTGTCTGGGTCCAGCCTTCGTTGCGAGTGTCTGGGAGGGTATTGAAAATTTGGTTTGGTATTAAGAGACAACTGCACACTCCTTATCATCCGCGAAGCTCTGGCCAAGTGGAACGGATGACTAGGACACTCAAAGGTTACTTACGCACTCTGACACAGGATTGGGCTACAGATTGGACAGAAGCCCTTCCCTTTGCCCTTATGGCAGTGTGTAATTCCCCCAGCCTGACACCATATGAAATAGTTACTGGACGTCCAGCTACTTCTCCACATGACTTGGCAGTTATCCCAGATCCCCAATTGTTGCGCAGCGATATTTTGACTTATTGCTCACGGTTGCACTCAGTCCTGTCTGTTTCCCCTTTATTGCAAGTGAATCCTCAACGAGATGACAGAATCATCAGAATCATTATATCCAGAAGTGAAGTCACCAGATTGGGTCTTGATTAAGAATTTGCATCCAAAGACGCTTCTGGCTCCCAAGTTTCTAGGTCCATTTCTTGTGCTCCTGGTGGGATACTCGGCTTGTAAAGTGGAAGGACATTCTCGTTGGATACACCTTACACGGTGTAAAAAGGCTCCTTCACAGACTCCAGACGGCGGCTCCCTTCATCAGTGAATCAAGAAAATACGACGCAGAGACTTATTGAACATTACATATTACAGAAAAGATGATCATGATTTATGTACTTTTTGAATGGACTAATTCTGCAAAAGACCTTTGTCCAGTATTTACACTACTGATTAGGTGGATATAGTTAGTCTGAATTAGTATTTTACTGATATATATGCAATGACCTTTTGGCACTTAACCTCTACTTTATGAAAAGTTTGAGAATTAGAGGGTAGTTATAGCTATACTATATATCTTCATCATATTAAGAAGAGTAGGTGTATTTTTAGTTTGTCTTAGAACATTTATTTTTGGAGTAATTATAGTTTCAGATATTTAGAGGTTTGCTAAGAATGTTTCCGTATTTGGTCTTAGTTGTGCTGTGGCATATTATTGTTAATGAAGCAGTACTGCATTTAGAATCTTGGGAAAGTTATGAGGGCTATTCCAATATTTTTGTAGAATAATAATGTACGTTTGTAGAATAATAATGCTACATAATTCTTCCATCTTATATAAGAAATCCCACGTACAGAAACCTTATATTTCTGTAGTACAATTAATGCAAGTTCAAGGGAATCAGGTGCATGATTATGACTTGTTACAGTATAATAGTTCCGGCTACCTTTTGAATGACTCAGTCCGAGACATACCTAACTGGAGTTGCCCCTTATTAGGATATTACCATCCCTGGGAACGTAATCTATCTGTAGGAATTAAGGAAATGAACATTACTCAGTGGGCTTTGAATAATTGTACACAGAATCTAGTCTGTCCCCGCAACCTGACAATTTGGGAAAATGGATTAGTGGCTTTAAAGGGAGACTACTTTGTGTGTGGTAATCTCGCATATACAGAACTTCCCAGAGGTTGGTCAGGTACTTGCTATGTTGCTCAGTTAGATACCCCGTGGCGGTTTTTACCTTACCAAAATGTTACTTTATTATCAACCTTGAATAATTCCTTAAGAAGAAAAAGGGATGTTTCCCCTCAGGATGAAGCCATAATAGCAGCACAACAGTTGGTAGACTCTACAAGTCCTTTAACTAAATCTCAGATAGATGCATTTACAGGTACTGTTTGGCTCTCAACTCTACACTTATGCAGCTCAGAATCACATGGTTTTAGACTATCTCCTAGCGAAGGAAAATGGCATGTATGGATTATTTATCTATTTATCTATTAATTATTATTATTATTAATTATTGTTTGTTTGATGAAGGAAAAATAGTGAAAGGCCTACTAGATAAGGTTAGGAATCGTACATTTGTATCAAGTAGTAGTTATTGTGGCGGGGTCGCCTAGTGAAGACGGGCTCCCATCTTGTATCTTTTAGCTTTAAACGTGTAGTTGTGTATAAAAGCAGTCCAAGTGGTTTTAAAGCAACACAGGAATTTTTATTGATTTTTAACTTGGTGCAGTTTAGTAACAGTCCTTTGTAGAAGATTCCAAACTCAGCAACAGAAAACAAGGATATTTTCTCCCAAATAAAGTGCTTTACAAACAGTGTGTTTCAGTGGTATTATTTACAAGTAAATGTCTTTACTTCTTTCCTTAGGAAATTTCTGATCTCAGAAACAACAGCTTTATTTGCAATTAAAGCACACAACGGAACTCAGTAATTCTGTCGGCTCCCTGTAGCTGCTTCAGTTTAAAACACTTCTCAGCTGGTCAGCACAGAACTCAATTGCATCATCTACTTCTCTTCAACAGACAGAGCTTTGCAAGTTTTAGACTAAGAGATTTCCTTTCTCTCTTTTCAAAGCTTTCAGCTATCATGAACCTGAGAACTGCTTCCTGAGATTCTTCCTAGTATTTTACTTCTTTCAATCAGCAGTAACACAGAGCACATTCCATTTCAGAGCAAGTGGAATCCGGGTCATCTTCCTTATAATCCACCTCCATTTCTTCCTCTGCACTGCCTGATTGTGGAACTTGAATACGTTCAGGTACTTTAAGGTTTATATGCTTTAACAGCTTAAACAGTTTCTCCCATTGAACTGCATTTCTTTCTCTTGGTAAAACATTAACAGGCTTTGTTTGCTTGGCTTTATCTACCAAACCCTTCTTCCTGTTCTGCGGGCTAGCAGGTATAACTATCTCCTCAGTATCTGAGTCAGAGTTATAAGCATTAACTCTTTCCAGCTTTCCTCTCCTACCTTGGAGCTTAACTGGGAGTTTCACAGCTGTGACATCTGTTGGAGGTAGCGTCCTCTGAGTCAGAGCTGCTCAGGGAATCACTGCAGGATTTTCTTCCAGCTTTCCTGGGCTCTCTCAGCCTGAAGATTTGTCTTTCTTCAGAAGAAGCTGAGCCTTCCTGTTCTAGCTTTCTTACAGCCAGCCTTTTGCCCTTCTCTCTCCTAGAAGGAAAGTACTCAGCCTGTCCTCTGGCCTTTCCCCAGCTGCTGCTTCTCAATCTGTTCCCGTGGCTTCCAACACCTCCAAGGCTTCTAACAGTTCTACCAAGTCTATCACTTTCCGTTTGCTTAACCTTAAATGCTGGGCAGTGTGCCTCCCCCTCTGGCTCCACCCACAGGTGTCCCTTATCCTTACTTAGGGTTGCCATGGAGTCTGGGTGTGGCTTCAGCCTAGCTCTGCAAGCGTGGTTTCTTTCACTGCTTTTACTTTTGCACATGTGTTTGGGTGAGCCCATCCCCCTTAAAGAAGCAAAAAGTTCCTTTTTCCTCTATTTCCCAGGGCTGTGCTACACTCTCCTTACCACAATATGTAAGTTCTTTTGGTTCTGTTTCTTCTTTCTGGAATTTATTATCTAGGCCCTTGCAAGGCATATTAGCTTCATTATTTGGCTTATTAGGGATTATCATTTTAGGAACAATAATTCTTTGTGTAATATCTGCTTGCTGTAAGAAATCAGTGGAGACACTGACCCCTAAAATAATGTTACAGGTTGACTCAGAAGCTAGCTACAAACCATTTTTAATACCGATGTCTGAGTTTCCTTATCTGTGAAATGATTCTTTACAGAATCAGAGGAAGGACTGAAAGAAAGCTTGATTGTACCGGGTTGGATACACAGTCAGGCCCGGTGTATAACATTATATTACTATAAGCCCTAAGAAAGAGTTAATATCATTTGTAGCTCCTTATTTAATACCATCCTTGAAAACTCTGTAGAAGAAATTGGGTGAAAGGTTTACATAACATAAACATTAGTCTTGTTATTAGAAAGATAAGTAAAAGGCAAGTTGTTTACCCAGCGTCTCAGTCTCTTAGTCCCTGGTCAGAGATATCAAACTATCAGTGTAAGGATTAATTAGAATTAAGGCCTACATAATCATGTCTGAGAATATATGTATGTCTTTTCATGATTGTCTATGACGTGCATGCCTATAGAAAAGTATGTTATGAATATACGTGACACTAGACGTAGAATAGAATATGTATATTATGAATATACGTGATGTGAGACGTAGAAGAATAAAGTGAAATTATGCTGTGTAATGGAATCTTTACCTATAAATAAAGTGACCTAAAGCTATGATATCAGAGTAAACACAGGCAAAGGCCTACTCTCCCAAAGCTTTGGTGGGTTTTATAATACAAGTGTGTTGTGTATTATTTACTGCTTTACCAATTAACCCTCTCATTGCCATTGTGTGTGGATTTCTGTTATACCCAAGAGCCCTGCCTCGTTGTAGGTGAGGGGAAGTGCAGAGTATTCTTTCAACCTTCTTTCACAGTTGCCCTGGATTTTTTCCATATCTTTTAAGCTCTCCTTTTCCCCAGTCTGGCCAGTCCTTGGCCAAGAGCCAACCAAATGGGACTGGTGAAGGCTATTAGGCACCGTAGGCAAACCTTCAGCCTGGTGTCCCCAGCAATTAACTTTCTGGCCCCTATGTGTACCCCCTTGAGAGTTTGCTAATTAAAGCTAAACAGTCATGATCATTACATCACCATCCCTTCCAGAACACGTAACTGGGCATCATGCTTTTAAATATTAAGCTTTGTTTCTTGTATCTGCACATGAGAAAGACTGCCCACTCTCCCTGTGGGTAAAAGTTCACGCTGCTGGTTCTTTTGCATCTATCAGGAGCTGCTGTTTTGCTCCGACTGCAGCTGCTTTTTGCCCCCCCCCCCCCCCCCAAGATGACCGCCTAGTCTAACTGATGGTTAGGTCAGCCCTACCTCTGGAGCCTAAATTTGGCCAGTGGGTTTTGCTACTGTGTGATTGTTGAGACGCCCTTTCTGACTCCCCACCCTGGGGAGCTGTGAATGTTTTCTCTGCAGTACCAAAGCCAGCTGGACACAGAGAAGCCACCAGATCCCTCATCTTTTACAAAGCCACAGAGCCATCATGTCAACCTACTCATGAAATAGTTTGAAAGAGCCTATGCAATTCATGACAGAACAGAAATACAACATAAGGTCCCTTGAAGGTGGTTTTTTTTGTAAGCACAAATATTTTAGTACTGTTAAACATGTAACTAAACCCAAGCTCTTAAATTCCTGCCAGGCGGGTTTGCTCTACTGACCTGATACTGCATTGCATCAAATCCTTTAAAAACAAACTCAAAGAGGGTATGAAGGTTATCAGGACTCGGAGATGTAACAAAAATGTTGGAGTACCTACAAAAGAAATGAGGGACCATGTCATTAGGTCTCTTTAGAAAACTGACTAACAAGTTCTTGCTAAAGCTATGCAAAATAAAATTGGACAAAGCACATACCCAAACGCCACTGCACTTGCAATAGCCAGGCCAAGAGCAGCCGATTTCCCACGTCCTCTGGCCGCTGTTAAAGCTACTGTGCTCCTCAGAGTCTTCTCAGAAATGGCCTCGATGAATTTCAGCACTGCCTTAGCCTACAGGACAGGTCATGGAGAGAAATTTATGACAACAAAAACCTCTGGCAATGGGAACAAAACTCAAATGCAAAATCTAAGAAGCCACCAAGCTACCTGTAATCTACTTCATTCCTAAATTCCTAGCCAAGCACAGAAGAGAAGTCTGATAGCAGTGCTTATACGAACACTGTGTGACATATCAGTAATTCCAAGCACCCATGCAAAAAAAAAAACAACAGAGAATCAGGAGGCAATGAAGCAAGAGAGAAGACTATATAATCAGGATTTCAGTACTTGTAACTGATGGTGACATTTTACTTACTAGATGATGCTCTTTCCTTGAGCCCTGCTAGAACAGTCCAGACAAGTGGGCTGTGTTCCCCTACCAACAGATTGATGGAGACAAAACCAATGAAAAGCCCAGATTTCAATGACATCACTCCTATGCCTCTATTCGCCACAGCCACCAGAGATCCTTTCAGTATTTGTACCAAAGCATATGAGAGAAACATGGCAAGCCTCACACAACCTCAATCATGGGCAACAAGGAGTAATCAACAGTAAAGACCTATGTACAGGAAAGCATAAAAACGGAAAGCTATCCAAAGAAGATGAACCTGAGGAGCCAAAAAAAGGACACAGACGCCTCTGAAAGGAATGGACCCAGATGAGCCAGCCATCTGGATGCCTTGGCACTGAAGCCGCTACCACCATGACTTTGGAGAATGTGCTTGTGGTGGTGGATAGCCTGAAAGGGAGGGTGGCGAACAAAGTAAGAGCCAAGCACAGGATATCAAACTATGCTTCAGCCAGATCCAGAGAAGTCAAGAGCTGCCCTTGGCGCACTGCTTGAATCATGGGGCACAAGACTGAACCCCTTGAGGTTCAGGTGGGCCGGAAGAAACGGTTCTTTTTTGATAACATGAAACAGATGGAGATCTTGCCCTGTTCATCCAACACAATAAGCACCACTGCCTTTAGGCGCAGCAACTTGTCAAAGGTGGCCCGCACAGAGGCACTTTGATCGTAGACCCACAAGGGGAGATGAAGGCATCCGGAAATGGCTCTTTGCACTCCAGGACATGGCCAAACTGAATAGCGTCTAGCACCCAGCTATCCTTGGTAATCTAGGCCCATTCCTAAAAGAAATGGCAAAACCTACCTACCCCCCAATCTTCATTGCAGAGCCTGGGAGGGTCCTCCTCTGAAAGGGACCAAGTCCCTGTGCCCTAGCACTCCATGAAAGGACTGAAAACGAACCTGAAGCCCGGAAGCAGAGGGGAAAGAAAGGTTTTCCATGTTGGCAATGACGACAGGCCCGAACCCTCAGTGGTCAGGTGGAGGCTGACAAGAAAAGGAAACCAACCCACTTCACAGGCCCCTTGGAACTGTCTTCTGGAAGGACCTTCACCAGCTTCTCCAGTTTGGCTCTGGACAAAAGCTTCCTCTTAAAAGCTACTTGGGCCAACCAGGCTTTAGAAGATGAGTCCACTGCCCAGTGCCGGAGTCAAAACCAATGCCGTGACAACATTGTCAGGGCACCATCAACTGGCCACCAAACATACCAGATCATACATGACATCAGAAAGGAAGGCCGCAGTGGACTCCAAAAGACAAAAGTATCATCCTGCGGAAGAAATGGAATCCATTGAAGCAGGACTCAAGATGTCAGACTGGTACATAACCACCAGCTGCAGACTACCCGCCCCAGTGAACAAGAAATCCACCTTACATTCTAGAAAGTCCTTTGAGGCCGATCCACCTTCCATGGGAATGGTGGTCCGTCTGGTAACCGCCGTGATCTGTGCATCCTCCTTGGGCATGTCAAACAACTCAACGCACTCCTTCTCCAGGAGAACGTAGACTTTCTTACACCCCTTAGGCGGGGAGTCGGTAGAGTCCCTCTCCAACTGGATCATATCCTTGCTCACATCTGGGAATGGGAGGGGAGTAGTGGATTTCCGCACCCCTTGAAGTAGCGAGTGTACCTTCAGCTCCTGCTCCATGCCGGAAGCATCTGTCAAGTTTAAAGGCGGCCGAGAACCTGGCCACCAGCCCCTCCTTCTGGAATAGGTGGATCACTCCAGCCTCTTCACAATCTTCTGAAGGTGAGAGTACTTCTTCATCCATGTCAGAGCTCAGTACTGAGCCCTCTGAATCCAAATCATTGTCAAAATCTCAGACAGCTCCCAGCTGTTCCTCATCTCCAGGAGGCACCCAAGGATAATTGAACAGGGCTTCCACGCAGCCTGCCCTGCATGAGACTTCTCTCAGTGGCACCCAGAGGTCGCAGGATCTGAATTTTCAATCCAGAAGGAACAGGCCTGCTGCAAAAAGATTTTGGGGAGGACAATCCTGAGTCCAGCAGCTCTCCTCTCGGAAATGACCCCCACCACCAGGGGCCACAGCCACCACAGACTCCCCAGAGGATGATTAGCAGCTCACAGAAGGGTCAATGGATCCTCCAGCAGGCTGGATATTCTTACCCATAGCACCATCTGTCATCTCCTGCCCTAAGGCAGGTACTGCCGGACTATCTGCATCCCCCCCACCCCCCAGCTGGGAGAGGGGAAGCAGGCCCTCTAGGGACAACTCAGAAGCTGCTATGCAAGAGCAGAGATGAGGCAGCTCGCTTGCCACAGGTCAAACATCGTTTCCTGGAAGAAGACAGAGTTAAGGCAAGTATGACAACAATGCATGCTAAGGCTGCGGCGGTCCAAAGGCGCAGGTTAACTGCGCTTTTATTGCAACATGTGCTAAAGGTGCTAAGGATGGAGTGTGCATTGGAGCCACTTGAATGGAACACGCACTAGAACTGTGCATTCGCCAGGCACACAATAGGTAAAAATGCTAACAATGGGTGCAGAAAACGACGGAAAACCCTCAAACTATACCAACGGTCACCAGTGGTCCACCCCAAATTGCGCCTCAGGAAGACGGAATTGGGAGTCCGCAACAAGGACAATGACAGGATCAAGTCTTAGTACTTCCCCCCTGAGAGCTGCAAGCAAAGGATCCATGCTGGGCTCAACTCTACTCCCTTGAAACTGTTTCTCTGGCTTTGCAGCATTGTGTTAAGGTGGCTAGCAGACAGATTCCTCTGAGAGTCTTCTGCAATTTTCAGGAGAGAGCAGGGGAGACCAGAGAAGGAAGGAGGGCGCGTTGAGGTTGTGTGAGGCTGCTGAATTCTTCCAACCTTCCGGTTGTTTAACAGGATCTTATCCCGGGTAAGAGCGTGGAGCCAAACCAATTTTTCCTCCTCCTATGGCTACAGAAAAGACCACAGTATAGTGAAGCCTCCCACACTGAGCTCGTGAGAGAGTCACCCTCAAGGTGGTCATTCATAAGCATTTAAATCAATCTTTTCCTCTCAATCTTCAGATTTTTTGCCTTCAGAGAGGATAAAACCCATCCATCATCTGCTGGAGACAAAAATACTGAAAGGACTTCTGGTGGCTGTGGCGAATAGAGACAGGAGTGAGGTCATTGAAATTTGGGCTTTTCATTGGGTCTCAATCTGTTGGTAGGGGAAAACAACCCCCTTCTCTGGACTGGACTAGCAGGACGATATAGAAATAGCTCTTACCTAGATCACTACATCACATCAAATACAATACTAAGTTTTTAAAAAAATGGCTATGCTTGGGACACACCATCCTTCACATGCACTTTCAGGTCTGCTATCAGGCAGACAGAACAAAATCAAAGAGAAATTCTGAAAATGCCTTCATCCGATAAGCCTCTGTTCCAGTGATGCCAACCTGATCGAGTGTTTTACAGCAATCTGCCAGCACTCCCACTGGCTGTGTATCCCGAAGACTCTCCTTCAGATCCTTTAGTTCAGCTTCTGCAGGGGAGAGGCTGTCCTCCTGCCAGCAAACAGAACGTTAAATGTACAACTCAAGGAGCAGCATTCCAGATAATTAGCCTCATTCATGCCTCTTCGTCTTTAATCCCAGTTTTCATTTTTCCTCTTGCAACTTTTATTATGGCCATTCTCCATGTTTTAAAAAAAAAAAAACTTGCCCAGACCCACATGTATTTAGGTAAATATAACCACACTTGCATCTACACGTTAAGCCAGTAGTTCTAAAGTAAGCACTATATCTAGGATCAAACTCCCTCTGTGGAGTTTGATCTTCCTTCAGTTAAGGCTCGATTACTAGATAGACTTTAGTATCCATCAAATTCAACTTTCTTGGTCACAACATGTATAAAATCAACCTTCGTAAGTATGCCTGAGGAAGAACTTGCTCTACTATGCACAAAGGAGATTTTCTACAATCTCCACTTACCTGTGACTTTGGAGGAAGAGGTTTTATGTTTGCCGTGTGACTGGAAATAGGCAGAATATTGAGCTGGTCATCTATAACAAGGCTATTCTTGCAGGAGGCTAAAGACAGAATGAACCTACAGCATCAAACAAAAGCAACCATTATCCAGCTGTACTGTCAAGGTCCCTTCTGTCCATCTAACACTACTGAGAATGTTTACAAAAGGTCAGGTAGGAGGGAAAAAAAAAAAAAAAAAAAATCGCCCATAAGCTGTTTTCAGGGTATCCTCTCAATTGTACATGCATGACGCAATATACAGTGCAATGAAACTTTGTAGTTCTCAACTGCTGTATGCTTTTGAGCTATGGAAGGGCTCTCTGGGATTGTTTGTTTTTTTAAATTGATGTTACGCCCATCCCTAGTGCTGGTGCACCATAGCCAAAACAAAAGAGAGAGAGCATGTACAAATCACTGATAATACAGTGTTGAATGCATCTGCTTTGGAACAGCATGGGTGGGAGTAGAAAGTGAAATACCACTTATTCTATGTGGTAGTGATACGTCCTCCTGTTTCTACGTCAATCAATTCATTGTGGCAAGTGAAAATTAAAAAGCAGTTCTATTTCACAAGCAATAGTACAAAATAGGTAACAGACCTTTCATTAAACCTTCCTACTACATCCTGATGTGCTTCCGTTCTATAGCGAGCATGCACATCCTGGAAAAGGAAAGGGGAGGGAACAGTTATTTATGCCTTCAAACCATACCAGGATTAGGGGACACGCCATGAAACTAACAGGTAGCAGATTTAAAAGAAAATTGGAGGAAATATTTTTTACTCAACCATCAAACTGTGGAATGTATTACCATAGGATGCGGTCAAGGCTTCTAACATAGCTGGGTTTAACATGAGTTCAGGCAAATTCCTAGAGGAGAAGTCCAAAGACAATAATGGTCAAGTAGACCATGGAATACTACTGCTCAGCCCTGGGAAGGAAATGCAAGAAATGTAATCGGATCTTTGGAATCGGTCACGTACTGCCTCGTGACCACCACCACCGGAGTTAGCGTACTGATCCAGCAAGGCATACTTTGTGTTCATACGAGAGATGGTCAGAGCGCTGCAGTTATGCAGCTTTTTGTACCATTTCTTCCAGCAATTGCCACCACGTCTGCAGTTTGCTAGGCAAATTCATTTGCTTTTTAATTTGCAGGGACATACTGGCCTTCCATCGGCTTCATACTCCAAAATCCCATCTCTCTCATAAAAATCACTTGTATATCAATACATGGGATATTTGGGCTATTGCTGCATTCCTGCCATTTCTTATAAGCAGGCAGAGTGAGCAAGCTTGCTTTTTCTAGAGCCATGAGGCTAGCTCCCTACTTCTACACTTTGGAGCGCTTGTGGGCCCATTTTTAGCATTTGTTGATATCTAAACAGAATAAGGTGTGACATTACAGCAAATCCGTGCAGAGGGGAAGAAACTCAGCAGCATAATTAGTACAAAACCACTAGCCAAATTCCTTTTGAAATATATTATGAAATGAAACCTTGCTAACAGCTTTCCTCTTGAAAAAGTCATTTCTGCAGGCTGCTAAGGCGCGATTGCCTCTGCATTCCACTATACAAAGAGGGGATGTAGTTCTTCGTTAGTGTGTTCCATTTGTGGGCTAGAAAGTGGACTGAAATTCCTTACACTGATCCTAAATGGTAGAACGCTTCCGAGTTGATTACTATTGGGGGGTTTTATTGCTATAATTAGAATCCAAAACGTATGTAGAGCAAAGCTAAGGCAGTCCAAGATACCCCACGTACCATGGTCATCGTGTAGAGCTGCTTCAGCGAGTTCATGGAGCGCAGCAGTAGGACAACAATTCCACCCCCTGCAACAGTTTCCACAGTTCTAGCCAGCAGGTTTGGAGTCAAAGCTTCAAAGTCCTGGAAAATCAGTTGTAGACAATGTGGTCAAAATACCATATTTGCTCTACATGTTCAGATTACAGTAAGCACTGCACTCAAAAGTGTCAAAATCTCTTTGAGCTCAAATTAGATCTAGTGAGCCAACAGGACTCTTATGTTGAACACCATATTTTGTCTTTGAAGAAAAATTCTTTAGATCTACAGCAATGAAATGACCACATGGCAAGCTGTTCTGGGAAAATCATGTACCAGAGGTTCAAAAGCAACTTCCTAAATTGTTTACAGTTAGGATGGCAATAAAAAAGGACATATGTACGGTGAAAGAGTGACAAAAGAATAATAAGAATAGCAAAAACATCCAAACACAGGATTACTTAAAGAAAGGCCATACAAATAAAAAAAAGAAATATTTGTTTCACCTTCCAATGGCTATCAGCTCAAGCATTAGGAGCTACTAATAGACTATGTGAAGAGTAATTGAACTAAATGCATATGAGAGGTATTTACCTGAAGCACGCACATGCCATAAGTGTTGCCCAATATTTTATGGGTTTCACTGTAATAGCAGTACCGAATGTTAGTTGAAGCTATGAAGACCTCAAAAAGATTATCTTCATTTACATTAAATGCACCACTTTTTATCTTCTTTTGTAATTTTCTCAGTTTTTTCTTATGGTGGCTACAAAAGAATGCATCAGATGATCAGATTTATTTGGAAGCCAACGAGAAAAAAAAGGAACCACAATTTCATCACTGCAATAAGACTCTCAGTGTTCTCATTTGACATCCTTAGAAAACTCGGTCATATTACTCTACCAGTTACTGTGCATACAACAGATTCGGAACACACACTCTTCCAAACAGTTACATCCCTGGCTTTGAACATGCACTACTACAACGAAAAGCTGCAGAATGTTACCTGCTGAACCCCAGCTCTTTCTTGTAACACCACAAGACAGAAGGCCTCGCTTTTACAGTAGCTTTCGACAGCATGTGATGGAGTATGACTACCTGTCAAGACGGTTAAAATGATTAATTTCATTAACATAAAAATGTTGTAAGTTATTTGCAATAAAGTCATTGTCTTATAAAAATAAGCTGCCAGCTTTGAAAGTGGAGAGGGGACTTGAAATCATTTTTACCTCAAGGGGTGCATCAAAGCTGGCATACAACGGCCTGTTTTCCCAAAGCCTGCAATAACCCTACCATTGCAATGCCACTAAGGGCCATGTTTACTAAGCTGGACTACCAGTTAGCATTCGCTATTGGTAACTAGGTTCCAAGAAAGAGGATGAGAGCTACGTGCCCAACTTATAGGCAATCAATCTTGCTTGCTGTAATGAGTGTTTTCTGCAGACAGCAGGATTAAGGCAGCACACAAATGGGCAGTCATTGCACAGCACAGGGACAGAACAGTTCTCTCAGAGCTCAGAACTAATGTACAATTCTGAGCATGTGCGACCCTTCTCTACCTCGATGTGATAATATACAGCACATGTCAATGCACCCTCAGCCTAACAGAGGTGACTCGTCCCAGGCAATAAATATGGTAGAGAATTGAAGTATTGCATTTGGAGGACACTGGAAGGGGTTTAGTCCATTAGTGGAATACCAGACCGAAAATCTTTTCTATTTAAAAGCATATGAATGTCTTGTACAAGGTTTTCTTGCTACCAACAAGATATCCTGAATGGCAGGTCAATAAGGCAATTAGGCAGCGCTCCGCTTCCACACTATCAAAGCAAGTAACCTGAGATTGGAATGCAGAAGGGCACGTCTGAGCAGCATCACCAAAGGTGGAAGGAGCTTCCACAGAGGTAGAACGGAGAGTTTTGAGAGAAGGAAACTAGTTCTGACGAGGCCAGTATAGTGCCACTGTGCTGGGCATCCCTTTGGACGTTGTGCAGTGATTTCTCAGAGATAGGTGAATAAACAGACAGGAGGGGCTGAGTTAAGTCTATGCTAGGCAAACTGAAGACAAATGCACTGAACAAAAGAGGGGCAGCTTTGCTGTTTTGCTACTGGCAAGCAAGTCTATGTGAGTAGTTCCCCATATTTGAAAAACCATCCTGTAGAACTTGTGGGACCATTCATGAGGATGAAGAAATTTGCTGAGCTGGGCTGCCAGCTGGTTTTGATCTCCCAGTATATATGTGACGAGGACTGCCATCTGACTGAAGATCATAAGGATGAAATTAGGCCTTACCTGCTAATTGATGTTCCTTGTTACCCCAGTGCAGCCCCGTTACCTGTGGTTAATCATGCCCCACCAGCAGCTTGGAGACCAAGCATGTCATCTTTTGTGACATCCCCTAGAAAGGCAGCTGGCACCTCCCACTAGCCTCCAGTATCCTATTGACAAAGCAGACTCACAGGAGCAACAATTAAGAGTTATACTAAAAAGAAAAAAACATATTGTAACCGCCCCAAGGCAGCTTAAGACCCAGTGCCAGAAGGGAGTAAACAAAACAAAACTAAAAACTCTCACCTGCTACCAATGAACTGAAAGGAGGTCTACTGGAGACAAGTCACTCAGTCTCCCCCAAATTCCTCTAGTCGTTCCAATAAGTTACTCATCTGCCTCTCTGTATCTTTTTATTTTCTGAAAGGAGACCTCATACTCCAATACTATCCCCTTCCACTCCTGGACCTATCTAACAGAGATAACCTTCTTCAGGTCCAGGAATGCCTGACAAATGCATAGGCACCATCCAGGGAGGGTTCGGTACTGGACTGGAGTAACTCAAGGAACATCAGTTAGCAGGTAAGGCCTAATTTCATCTTCCTTATCGTTCTTCCAATCCAGTCCCGCTACTTGTGGGGGATGTACCATAGCAGTACTAACCTCGGGAGGGACCAGAGAGCCTGGCCTGAATCCCTGCTGAAACAGATCATGCGTCAGCCGTCACCTGAACATCCAACCAGTAATGCTTCACAAAGGAATGCAAAGAAGACCGCTTTGCATATATCCAGTAGCAGAAAAACTAAATTCCGTCCAGGACTCCGCTTAAGCCCTAGCTGAATTAGCTTTCAAGCTTTGAGGCAAAGGCTTATGCCTCAGGCTGAGGAGATGGCTTCCAAGGCCTCTATTTCAAGGTGAGTAAGGGAGGCCTTGGAAGCCACCTCCCCCTTGCATGGTCCACCAAACAAAACAAGCGATCCGACTTCTGAAAAAGATCCGTACTCTTCAGGTACCTCTGCAGAACGCAGCGGACATCCAGACTCCATAGGAGGGGATCCTCCCCCTGCCCCTGCCCCTGAAAAACTGGAAGTGTCACAGATTGGTTCATGTGAAAAACCAAGAGGACCTTAGGCAGAAAGGAAGGCACCATTCGCAACACTACCTTCTCTCTTGACATGACCAGAAATGGAGCTGAGCAAGTCAGAACCTGAAGCAGATGGCCACCAAAAAGACTGTCTTCAATGTCAGGTCCTTCAAGGAGCACTCCCCTCAGAGGCTCAAAAGGTGCCTCTGTCAAAATGAACAACAAGAGAGTGAGATCCCAAGGCGGAATCATCGACCTCGCTGGCCACCCTAAGAAAAAATGGACAACATCCAGATGAGTCGCCAGAGGCATCTCCCAGATTCTGCCTTGATAACAGGAGATGTAGTTCTCTGCACGTGCAGGTGGCAGCCAAGCCAACCCCTTATCCAGATCCACCTGCAGAAATGAAAGGGTCTCCAGAACCATAGCCCTCAGAGGAGAACTATGCTGTTCCTCGCAGCAGCCCTCGAACACTCTCCAAACTCAAATGTATGCTAATGACATGGAAAGTCGATGGGCTTTTAGCAACATTGTAATAACTGAGACAGAATAGCCCCGCTGCCTTAAGAGCCATGCCATAAGCGAGAATTTATCCACCTGAGGCATTAGAACGGCACCCTGTGAGAGTAGATCGGCCCTCGCTGGTAGACGCCATGGATGTTTTACTGTCAGCCGCATCAGATCGGCATACCAAGGTCGTCTCAGCTAATCCGGGGCAATGAGCAGCACTAGGCCCGGATGTGCCTCGATCCTCTGTACCACCCGGCCTACGAGTGCCCAGGGAAGAAATACATAGAGCAATCCCCCTCTGTGGGCCACAGATGAACCAGCACGTCGAGACCCTCCAACATGCATTCTCTTCTTCTGCTTTAAAACCAGGGTGCCTTCACGCATTCAAAAGTCACCATCAGATCCATGATCAGTGGTCCCCAACGCCTCACCAAGTGCGCAAAAACTGCCACACTGAGCGTCCATTCTCTGGGGTCAACACATCCTGCTGAGATAATCGGCCACCACATTCTCTTTGCCTGCCACGTGCGCCGTTGAGAGCACCATCAGATGGCACTCTGCCCAATCCATCAACAAGCCGACCTTACTCTCCAATGATGCACTGCTCGTACTGCCTGCTGGTTGATATAAGTCACAGTGGTGGCATTGTCCGAGAACACACTCACTGCCTTTCTTCCCAGAAAGGGCTGAAACTTCTACAGGACCAAGAATACCACCCATAACTTCAGGTGATTGATGGACCAAGTGCTCTCCTGCATTGACAAAAGTTCTTGGGCTATCTGGGCTTCGCAATGTGCCCCCCAATCCATCAGACTCGTGTCAATTATCAGCGAAACCCACTGAGGCGTCTCTAGAGCCATTCCCACAAAGAGCTTTTTGGGCTGAAGCCACCACTGGAGGGCCTTCCAGCATCCTCCAAACAAGGTAGGAGACGCAAAAGCAGATGTCGCTGTGCCGAACACCTGCATAACAAAGCTCTCTCTAATGGTCTCATGTGAGCCCAAGCCCAGGGAAACAGCTCAACTGATGCAGCCATAGAGCCCAAGACCTGCAGTAATGCCACACTGCTGGCCTCTTCATCCGAAGAAACTGTCGTATCTGAACTTGCAACTTGTGCACCCAATCCAAAGGCAAGGACGTCTGGCCGATGTTGGTCTAGAACCGGGCTCCCAGGTACTCCAAATCCTGCGACAGCTGTAGATGACTCTTGGCAAAGTTGACCACCCAGCTTAAACTCTGCAGAAATTCAATAACTCTCGCCATGACCAGCTCACTTTCCCCTCTGGATGTTGCCTGAATGAGCCAATCGTTGAGATAGGGTTGTACCAGCACTCCTTCCTAGCGAAGCGCTGCCACCACCATCACCATGACCTTGGTGAAGGTACGGGGTGCCATCGCCAGCCCGAATGGCAGCACCTGAAATTGAAAGTGGCCCACCGGCACCGCAAAAACTGCTAATGATCGGGCTGAACGGAAATATGCAGGTAGATTTCTGTGAGATCGAGCAAGGTTAAACACTCCCCTGCTCGAACCGTTTCCATCTGGAAATGAGGCACCCACAAAGATCGATGGACCTGTTTTAGGTCCAAATGGGTCTGAAAGATCCCTATTTCTTGGGGACCATGAAGTATATGGAATATTGACAACCTCTGCATTGGTCTTCTGGTACTGCACTACAGCCTGCAAACAGAGAAGGGTTTGGTGCACGGCCTGAAACTTGAGCAGCACCCTGCAAAGCAAGGCAACAAAGGCCTCCCGGACAAGATGTGCGAACTCTAGGGAGTACCCCTCTCCGAGAACCTCCAGCACCCACTGGTTGAAAGTTATCTAGGCCCAGGCAGTGTAAAATTCCCATAGCTGACCTCCCACGGGAACTAGGCTCGCCTGTTCCATCCTTGCTTCATTGTGACTTCTTGGGGCCCCGAGGAGAATGAAGGATAAAACCCTCTGCCGGTCCCTCGAAACCCCCGAAAAGGCTCACCCCCTCGAGGGAAAACACCCTCTCTAGTACAGCGCGAGCCAAACACAAGATGGCAGCCATTCCTATGCTCAGCAGGAAATAGAGAGGTCACACCACGCGGTCCAGGCAACACTGCCAAACTCAGTACTGTCCTCCCCATGGTACCCCTATGCAGAGGTAAGGCCCCTTTCGTGGAAACAAAAATTAAAAAAAAAAAATAAAAACCAACCCTGCAGCCATAGTCCTGAGCCACCACGCCGATGCTCAGCCTTCTCTGCACGGGTTTGGCATCAGGTGAGAAGAGCAACTGGCCTCTATCGTGCGCTGATGACTCCTCACACTGCTACTAGGCTCCAGAGTCATCATGCAACTCACTTACTGGTCCCGGCAAGTCCTCTGTAAGGAGAGCCCTTCTACAAACAAGCCGCCTGCCCCCAAGTACAGGTCCCTCACCGGAGCTGTGCAAGGTACTGCGGTCACTCCTGAAAGCTTTTTTTTTTTTCCCAACTTTAACAGCAAACCTTGCTCTCACCACCTTAAATGAAACCAAATAAGCCAAAGAATCAATGATCTAAATTATCCTAGTTGTTCCTTCAGTGAGTCCAACAGAATCACACCACTCCAGCTGCTTGGAAACTGAGACACTGGAGGCTGGTGGGAGGTGCCAGCTGCCTTTCTAAGGTGATGTCACGAAAGATAACATGCTCAGTCTCAAAGCTGCTATTGGGGGCCTGATTACCCACAGGTAACAGGACTGGACTGGAGGAATGATAAGTCCCACATTTATCCAGACTCTCAGCCTAGTCAGAGAGAGCCTGCACTTTCATGTTTGTTTACGGGAAACAGACACTTGATTGTCTGTCAGGATGAGCACAGACTGACTTCAAAGAAGCAGAATGAATACTCAGAGTAAAATATTGTCTCAGTTCAAGATGATTGACATGTAGTAGGTTTTTGGTTTTTGAGCATATTCCCTTAGGAGCTGAGTGTCGAGGTGTGCTCCCCAGCCCATACTGAAAGCAATGTTCCTGAGGTGCAAAAGGGAGACCCATGATTAGACTGTTTTTTGTAGTCCACCATTAAAAACATGGCTTGAAGGAGCCAGATGGGCAAACTCTGGAACTTAAGGACCGGAGTTTTTTTAATGCCACTGAAACTTTGGCTTCTTTGTGGCTTTCTCACTCCGAGTCCAGCAAAAAGCACTGAAGAGGCCATGTGGCCCAGCAACTATAAGTAGGTTCTGGCTGTGGCCCAGGGCGAGTACTAGATTCCCTGATCACTGTATTTACACTATGTCTTGCAGAAGGAAAGCTTTTGCTGGTTTCTTGTCTAGAATAGCTATATGAATGAGATCATCTTTAAAGGCTGAAAGGTGGATTTCTCAAAATTTAAAAGTCAAGAGACTGAAGGAGTTGTAATGTTGTGTCACCACAGGGAAATGGTCAGCTCCAGCGATGAAGCTGCTAGAAGCCATTCATCAAAGTATGGAAACACCAAGAGTCCCTTCACCAAATGCCTTGTGCTTGTCATCTCAAGAATACCCCAAGACCTGAGACCAATCTGAAAACAGGACTCAGGTCTGTGCTATGTTCTATGTTCCAAAACAAACAATATAAATGTTCCTTTTATTTTTAAAAGATTACATAATAAAACAGCCAAGGGAAAAATTAAATGAAGATAAGAAACATCTTCAGAAAACTACAAAAAAATCCCTCTTCCGTTTGTTGGCTGTGCAGATAACACAAAAAATGAGGGAGATGTGGAAACCAATGAAAGGGTCACATATGCTCTCAGCTTTTCTGCTAGTTGTGAGCTCTGGCAGAGCTGTTCCACCTCAGTGTTATGCAATGCAATGATATCACCCATTTATGTGCCTAATTACAGCCTGCTTGTCAACGGTTTTCTGGAGTAATTTTATCTTTATATTGGGGTTTTTTTATCAGTTCTATGGAACACTTGAAAGCATTCTGTAAACCGCTTTATATGATATTTGTTATTTGGAAAAGCAGTCTAGAAGCCCAAATAAATGAAATAAACTTTGCATTCAAGAGACTAGAATTCTACTGCCACAAGAATCCCAACTTCTCAGGCAGTCTAGATTTGAGTTACATTTAGAATTTTTTCTGCACAAGTTTTAGTGTCATTACCTGATCCTTGCCATGGTCACCTACTATTACAAACATTGTCCGGTGTTGTTCTGCCACTCCATTTTCAATTAGCACCCGAATGCGATTGTCTATCTTTTTGCGCTGCATTACTCAATAGAAGTGTCTGGAAAACACAATATTGACACGGTTATTTACAAAACAGTAAACTAGGAAGGATAAACACAGAAATCATAATCATACTGGACCCTATTGCTTCTCTAGTAAGCTGATTCCAACATTTACATCTAATATATTACCTAATATTTTTTTTCAAAATGCTGTAATACATTTAAGGACTGCTCTTGGGGGTTTTCGCTCGTTTTTGAAAATGTTTCTGTTACTTTGCTGCCAAAGAGCTAGTTCAGCATGGATAAGGAACTGATGTGCCTAAAAGCATTTAGGCCAGTCATATCCAATATACATTGCCCCCCCCCCCTCCCACATGCTGATGAGTTCAGGTATCTCCTCTCCTCTAAGGTGCATTTTCCTGGGTGACCCACATCCTTCATGTGTAAGGGTAGGAAGGAGGTGACCCACCAGGACCTGCCCAGACCAGCTTTCCTGACGCTCTCCTCCACATCCTGCTGAGAAAACTACTCCTCCTTCTTTGTATAGTGCTACTAGGCATACACAGCAATGTAAGCACATACATGTAAGAGACTAAGTTTTGTGGAGCAGGAACTATCTATTCAAGACAAACAGAACAAAAAGGGTATTAGAGTCATTTTTTAAGGGAAATGATTAAAACATAAGTGTTAGGAGAATAAGGGAAGGGGGAGGTGTCAAGCTCTAAAAGCAGCCTCAAAGGGTAGGATTTTAGCCTGGATTTGAATAGGATCAGAGATGGAGCCAGATGTACTAACTCAGGTAGCTGATTCCAGGCATATGGAGCAGCAAGGGGGAACAAACAGATTCTGGAGTTGGAGTAGAAGAGAAGGGCATAGATAAAAAGTGATTAAGTTGATGAGCAGAGTTACCGAGGAGGGATGTAGGGAGACAAAAGAGAGAAGAGAATGTGGAGCCACCAAGTGAATACACTTATAGGTCAATAAGAGTAGTGTGAATTGTATGCAGAAATGGTTATGGAGCCAGGGGAGTGATTTGAGAAAACAGATTACATGAGCATAGCAACACTAGTGGAAGATTAGCAGTGCAGCTGAGTTTTGAATGGATAGAAGGGGGAGAGATGATTCAGTGAGAGACTAGCGAGGGGCAGGTTTCAATAGTCTGAGCTAAATATTAACAATACATAAGCTGGAGGTTGATGAGAGAGTAGATAAAGAGTTTGGTAGCCTGCTTAGAAAGAAAGGTGTAGATTTTACTGAAATGGCAAGTTTTAGCTATCTGCTGGATAGGTGCAGATAAAGAGAGAAAAAGAATCAAAAATGACCCCAAGGTTGCGAATTGAGGAAACAGGGAGAATGGCAGTATTATCCATAGAAACAGAGAAGGGAAGAAGGGGGGTGGGGGAAGAGATGAAAATTGGCTTAGATGAAAGGATAAGAAGCTCCATCTTGGCCATGTTCAGTTTCAAATGGCAGTGGAATATCCACACAGCAACGTAAGACAAGCAGGCTGAGATTCAGGCCTAGATTCCCGGAGAGAGGTAAATCTGAGAGTCATCAGGGAGTGGGAGGAGTAGCCTAATGGTTAGAGCATAGCTATAACCAAGGAAGCCAGGGTTTGAATCTCACTATGGCTCCTTATGACCTCGGGCAAGTCATTTAACCCTCCACTGCCATGGGTACAAACTTAGATTGCAAACTCTCTAGGGACCGGCAATTACCTACAGCAGAGGTGTCGGAATGGGGTAGGCCACATGTGCCCTGGCCCTACCAAACATTTGCCCACCAGCTGCAGAGAGAAGAGAGCAGCTGCAATTGCGGCAGATTCCTCCTGTCTATCTGCAGAAACTGGATCCCTGCAAGCAGACAGTAATCTCTGCCATGATCGCAGTGGCCTTCCGCAGCCTCTGAACTACAATACCCAAATGCATCTTGCCTTGGCTTTAGCTCACATCTTTTTACAGAAGTTCAATTCTCTTTCCCATAAGGATGGTACTGAAAATCATGGGAGGAGACCAGGGCACCAAAGAAAGAGTATAGAGAGATAACAGAACAGGTGGCAAGACAGAGCCCTGAGGTACGCTCACTGAAAGTAGGATAGTATTGGAGGGGGATTCACCAGAGCATGCACTAAAAGGGCGATGGGAGAGATAAGAAGAAAACGAAGACAGTACAGAGCATCGAGAAGGTAGTGATCAGCATTGTCAAAAACAGCGGATCATTAAAGATGAGGACTGAGTAGAGGCCCTTGAATATGGCCAGAACAGATCAATGAAGACTACGGTAAGGACCATTTATGTAGAATACAGAGGACGAAAGCAGATTGCAGTGGAGCCGGAATAGCTTGAGAGGGAAAAAAAGTCAAGACAGAGTAGTGTGAAGGCGAAAAGGAGAGATTTGCATTGCAACGATACCTTCACTCCGGCGCTGAACTCGCGAAACTGAGACTGCCCGATCAGCGTGAGGACACCGCATTAAGCACGTTTTCATTCGCATTACCTCGCTGCCGTGGATAACAAGCTACGACTACTCCTGCTCCGGCATTCAGTTCCTGTTATCACCGGAAAAGAGGAAACCGAAACGCGCGCAGCACATGCGCATCATTCAGCACGGAAGCAGCGCGACCCGTAAAGCCGAGCATTCCTTCCGGATCCGCCGGCGCTGCTCTTGCGCATCATTCAGCACGGAAGCAGCGCGACCCGTAAAACCGAGCATTCCTTCCGGATCCGCCGGCGCTGCTCTTGCGCATCATTCAGCACGGAAGCAGCGCGACCTGTAAAGCCGAACATTCCTTCCGGATCCGCCGACGCTGCTCTGGCGGCGAGGTCTGTGTTGGTGTCCGCTCGAAGGCGGAGTCGAAGACAGATTAGAAAGAATGTCGGGGAATCGTCGGTCTTTAAACGGTACCTTGTTCAGTCAGTGCCGGTCGTCTAATTGTGTCTGGATCGGACAGCGTGTGCGTGGAAGGTAGCAGGACCAGTCTTCAGAGGTGAGGGGAACGATGTGAATGGATAATAGTAGCATAGATGAGGGCAGATAAAGACCATCGCGGCTCGTCCGCATGGCTAGTAAGATGTTAAGGTTGAATTTTCCACCCCATGCAGGCTACCTGCCTTTCTCCCAGGGCAAACAGGATGAGTCAGCCACAAGTGGGTGACGTCATCAGACGGAGCCAGAGACGGATACTCTCACTAGCCCCCTGGGCATGACCACTAGCCCCACCTCCGTATCCGCCCCTAGCTGGCCAGTCTTCGTCTTCCGCCCTTGCCAGTAAGACGTTTGTTATTTTGCTCTCAGGTTCCTACAATGAAGAAACAAGGATTCAAAAAATGCACTGCCTGCTCCAGGAAGATGGCAAACTCCGATTCCCACCATCTCTGCTTGCGCTGCCTGGGAAGCGACCACATCGTTGATAACTGTTCTGCCTGCGGCCGCATGTCCCCCCCGTGCTCTGAAGTCACGCCGGCATGCCCTGAGGGAATTTCTGGCTCCCGCAGTGGTGAGTACTCCCGCTACCATCATTCTCCCTTACACTGCTGCCTCCTCCTTTGCTGTGACTCCTGCTCCGGCCGGGAACGCGCCGTTTTCGGCCTCCGCTCCCCGCCGTGATGCCTTCTCTCTCCCGGACATGTGCGTCCCGATGGAGGCGTCCATCTTGACTGCTGCTTCCTCCGCCCCACTTCCTGCAGCTGCAGTGACTGTTTCCTGTTCGGGGCCCGCCTCCTCTCAGCGCAGACTCGTCGGCACAGACCCTCTCTGCTCAGGGAACAATTCCCACGCTGTCAGAGCTGCAGATCACCGGCGCAGACAACACAAGCAGCGCAGATATTCCCCACACCACCGGGGCAATCCCAGGAGGCGGAGCCGATCACGGAGCTCGCATCGGAGATCAGCCAGGAGGCATTACAGTCAGCACAGACAGCAGTGCAGCCACTCTTACAAGGATCGCAGATGCCACAGGGACAGCAGCTCCAACTCTGAATCCCCTGAAGGCCAAGGCAGGAGTCCCAGGCGCTGCAGCCACAGTCCATCTCAGTCACATGGCTCTTCCTCCAGCAGCCCAGACCAGAATGCCTTCTCTTCTGCCAACTCAGCTTATGCGGCTTCCTGCGATTCTGAGGACTCCGAACTCTGCCTTCCTACGTCCCCGGTGTTAGCAGCCCCTCCTGAAGACACCGGCCGACCCCTCCTCGCCCAGGCACAGACTTCTCTGCCCTCCCAGAGCGCTCCAGCCACTCTCCTACTCCTTCAGGGCATGCTTCAGCAGTGGGCATCAGCACTCTCCAACCTGTCTTCTTCGCAGGCGCAGCCCCTACCACCACCGGCTCCACATCTGCAAGAACAACAGCCCACATCAGCTGCACCGGACACACTGGAACAGTCCGGCATTCATGAAACCCCTGAGGATCCCTCCATCTCACAGACCTCCTCCCATATTGACCAGGACTCAGGACCACCCAACCCTCCAGAGGATTTAACCTATGCGAAATTCGTCCGCAAGGTCCTCGCAGCCTTAGCTATCACTCCCGCTGATGCAGTGGATCAACGAGACGAGGTTCAAAGTGCCCTCAAGTTTGTGGACTCCCCCAAGGCAATCCCTGCTCTACCTGTCCACCAGTTACTCCGCGAGAACCTCACAAAGCTATGGCTGACTCCTGCATCGAACCACTCTTGCCCACGAAAATTAGACTCCAAATATGTGGTCCAGCCTATACCGGGGTTCGACAAGCAACACCTACCCCACCAATCCATTGTCATGGAATCCGCCCTCAAGAGATCCAAATCCTCACGCACCTCTACCAACGTGCCCGCGCCCCCCCCCCCCCCCAGGAAGGACAACAAGCTCCTAGATGATATCGCAAAGCGGATTTACCAGGGTTCCATGCTAAACGCAAGGATTTCTGCTCATCTCTTTCAGCACGCCATATACCAGGACACCTTGCTAACCAACATAAGAACCGCCGCCAAGGATACAGAGCTCCCACCGGCTCTCCTATCTGCCCTGGACGACCTTGAGGAATGCACCAAACACCAAGGTCGCGCAGTTCATGACGCTTTTGAGACTGCCTCCAGAGTGGCTGGAACCGCCATATCCACACGCCGGCTTGCCTGGCTCAGAGCCTCTGGCCTCCAGGCAGATTCCCACGACAAGCTTGCAGACACTCCCTGCACGGGCAACTCCCACTTTGGCGATAAAGTCAAGGAGACAGTGCTCGACCTGCGTGATCGCTGCACCACTCTCAAGACTCTGGAGGAGGGATCCGAGCGCTCTAAACCCTACCGCAAAGGAAGTTTCAACTCTGCCCCCAAGCGTTATAATTCCTACCACAGGTGGCACCAACAGCCACGCTACAAACAGCAGCACTACCAGTCTTCGTACCGGCAGAAACCTCGTCAACGTGAGCACTCATCTAAGAAAGCACCCTCCACGCCTGCCAAAACCAACCCTGGTTTTTGACTCACCGCCCCGTCAGCACCTCCCGACGGGGGGACGCTTATCCGCTTTTCATCATTCATGGGAGCAGATCACCACGGACCAATGGGTCCTCTCAATCATCAAACATAGTTACCGCATCAACTTCTCCTCGAGGCTGCCCTCAGGGCCGCCCCCAGTGACCACCGTCCCCGCACAGCATCTACAGGCTATGGACTCAGAGATCTCAGCCTTACTTGCCTCGAAAGCCATCGAGCCTGTTCCCCCAGGCGAGACCCACAAGGGCTTTTACTCAAGATACTTCCTTGTCCCCAAGAAGTCCGGGGGCACCAGGCCCATTCTCGACCTGAGGAAGCTCAACAGATGCATAGCCAAAGAGAAGTTCAGGATGCACTCCCTGTCCTCCATTTTGCCCCTCATCCAACCTATGGAGTGGCTCGCATCCCTCGACCTCCAGGACGCCTACACTCACATCCCTATGCACCCTCATCACAAGAAGTTCCTGAGATTCAGGGTAGCGGACAGACACTACCAATACAGAGTCCTCCCCTTCGGATTGTCAACTGCTCCGAGAGTCTTCACCAAGTGTGTAGCCGTAGTTGCAGCCCACCTACGCAAACAGGGGTCTGTGTCTTACCCTACCTGGACGAATGGCTATTCTCGGCCCCGTCACCAGAGGAACTGCAGAGGACCGTCAGGAAAGCCACCTCTCTTCTCTTCTCTCCTCTCTGGGGTTCCTAGTCAACTACCCCAAGTCCCATCTATCACCAACGCGACGCCTGGAGTTCATAGGGGCTCTTATCGACACCGCGCTTTCGAAGGCTTTCCTGCCTCAAAACAGAAAGGAGACCATCGGCGCACTCACCCGACAAGTCCTCAACTCCACACACTCTTCTGCACGAGTGATCCTGCACCTCCTGGGGCACATGGCAGCCGCCACACATGTCCTTCCTATGGCGAGGCTACGGATGCGTGTTCTTCAGTGGCACCTACGCACCCATTGGTGCCAACACACTCAACCCTTGTCCTCTCCGATCCCCAGGGACCCACGCACGGACAAGGCAATCAGCTGGTGGTCTCGCTCCAACAATCTCTCTCACGGCAAGCACCTGCAGGCCTTGACCCCCGAGATCACATTGACCACAGATGCCTCAGCTCTAGGATGGGGAGCCCACTGCGCGGGCACACACACGCAAGGATCTTGGTCCACCCCCGAGAGGGACCTACACATCAACGTCCTCGAGCTCAGAGCTGTCCGCCTCGCCCTCGTGGCCTTTCGGAACCTCATCAGGGGAAAAATAATCAAGATACAGACCGACAACCAAGTCGCCATGTACTACCTGAACAAACAGGGAGGCACGGGCTCCCGCCCCCTGTGCAGAGAAGCCCTCCGCACCTGGCAACTAGCCCTCTCGCTCCAATGCAGCCTCCAGGCCTGTTATCTACTAGGGGAGGAGAACGTCCTAGCAGATCGCCTCAGCAGACAGCTAAGCCCCCACGAATGGACACTTCACAAGGACGTGTCTTCTCTTCGGGGAGTGGGGCCTGCCCCAGATCGACCTCTTCGCCTCCCAAGAGAATGCCAAATGCCCCCTCTTTTGCTCGAAGAGACCGTCCCCGAGAAGACTAGCGGCGGACGCCTTCGATGTGGCCTGGGACAGCTGGGACCTGGTTTATGCGTTCCCGCCAACCCCACTCATTGCACGGACAATCCAACAAATCATCAGGGACCAGGCCAGAGCCATTCTGGTTGTTCCCTCCTGGCCCAGGCAAATCTAGTTCCCATACCTCCAACGGTTGGCAGTGGACCCTCCCATCCACCTCCCCCTGCGGCCCGACTTGCTATCACAGGACGGCAGCAAAATGCTCCATCCCAACTTGAGGATGCTATCTCTGTCGGCCTGGAAGCTGAAAGGCTAGCTCTGGCACCCCTCAACTTAACGACCAAGGTGCAGCAAATCATCCTAGCAGCCCGACGCCCTTCCACCAGGAAATCTTACAGCCTCAAGTGGCGACGCTTCTCCATCTGGTGCGCGGCTCGGCACATCGACCCCTTCTCCTGCCCCACGCTGCAACTCCTCCAATACCTTGAGTCACTCTCCTCCCTCGGCCTGAAGACCCAGTCCATCAAGGTCCATCTGTCCGCCATTGCAGCCTTCCATCATCGCATCGGTGACACCTCCATAGCAAAAATGCCTATTGTAACCAGCTTCATGCGAGGCTTATCCAATCTACGCCCTCCTCTGAGGGAACCTGTGCCCGCATGGGACCTTAATGTCATCCTCAATCAGCTAATGGAGGATCCCTTCGAACCCATCCAATCTGCGGATTTGAAGTTCGCCTCATGGAAGACTCTATTCCTCGTCGCCATAACTTCTGGCAGACGAATCAGTGAAATGCATGCGCTCGTGGCCTACCCACCCTACACCATCTTTCACCTCGACCGCGTCTGCCTTCGGACACACCCCAAGTTTGTCCCCAAGGTGGTGTCCTCCTTCCACATCAACCAAACCATTGAGCTGCCCTGCTTCCTCCCGGGACCACACTCCAGTCCGGAGCAACAACGCCTTCACACTCTGGACTGCGTCAGAGCTCTACGGTGCTACCTCGATAGAACAGCGCCATTCCGCAAAGGGTCACAGCTCTTCGTGTCCTACGACCCCAACAAGCCCGGCCTTCCAGTCTCCAAGCGAACACTCTCCGGCTGGATCTCCGCATGCATCTCCTTCTGCCTTTCTCGCGCTGGGGCGAGCCCCACCGCAGGCATCACAGCACATCACCTGCAGGCCATGGCCGCCTCCATCGCGAACCTCCACTACGTTCCCATTCCCGACATCTGCAAAGCCGCCACCTGGGCATCTGTACAGACTTTCCAGAAGCACTACTGCCTCGACAGAGCCGATCATGGTGGCTCCGCCTTCGGCCTAGCAGTGCTTTCGACGGCTAACCCCTCTACACGCCAGGAACTTGTGACTGAGTGCGCCAAGTAAGCTAAGTGACCACTTATAGTGTCACATAACTGATTTTGACTCTGCACCTTAGTGATTGTCACAGAACTGATTTTGACTCTGCACCTTATTGATTGCTGATGTATCATTGTTACACGCACCTTGTTGCCTTAACTAATTGTTATGAACACAGGCCCTCGCCTCGCCCTGGGCCGCCTGTTCTAGTTTAGTTTGCTGTGTATTGTTCTTGTTGACGCTGTTGTTGCACTTTTTGCTATTACTGCACTGTTCTGTTACCGCACTATGCGATTTGCACAGCCTGTCTCTCTCTTACCACGTTGGCATTAAAACTTCTTGCACCTTACGCGTGGTCTGTTCTTCAGTCACTCCCCGCCGCTGCATATGTAGCTGGGGAGACTCCACTTGTGGCTGACTCATCCTGCTTGCCCTGGGAGAAAACAGAGTTACTTACCTGTAATGTGAGTTCTCCAGGGACAGCAGGATAAGTCAGCCACACCTTCCCTCCCTCCTCCCCGGCGGGGAATTCCTGTCCTCGCTATCCGCCTCCTAGCCTGAGTACCGCTTCAGCTTGGGAAACCTGGCCAGCTAGGGGCGGATACGGATGTGGGGCTAGTGGTCATGCCCAGGGGGCTAAAGCCCTCTGGGCTAGTGAGAGTATCCGTCTCTGGCTCCGTCGGATGATGTCACCCACTTGTGGCTGACTTATCCTGCTGTCCTTGGAGAACTCACGTTACAGGTAAGTAACTTGGTTTTCCTCGCCTTCTCAGACGTGCAAAACTTATTTTTAGCATGGTGGGGTAGCTGGGAACCAAGGAGGTTAGTGATGGTTTCCCCTGCAGAGCAACGAAGCCTGGTGGCCCTAATGGTGAAGTAGGCTGTAACATTCTTACAGGTTATGGTGGCTGCTGCTGTATCTGGGAGGGCACCCAAGGCACAATGCATCCCTTGCAAATATGGTGGGTATGCATAAAATAAGCATGCAGACCGGGGGGGGGGGGGGGACGACAGAGAGTTGCCTAATGGTTAGAGCACTAGCTTGGGAACCAAGCGACCAGGCTTCGATTTTTAAGGTATGAGCATGCCATAGCAGTAGGACAAATAAGAAACTTTGGATAAACAAACTTTTACTGTAAGGAGAAAAAAATCTGTCACAGAGCCAAATCTTTTACCATAACATACATTCAGCATCTTAATAGCATCATAGATCTGAAAAAACTCCTCCTGGCTTAAATCTAAAAAAACAAAAATATGCAAAATGTTCTTGTAAAATATCTTCATATTGATTCATTTATAAATATTTTCTTCAATTTTATATACGAGAGGGTACCCAAAAAAAACAGGAATAACATTGCCATGGGCGGAGCTTGTGTAGTACACACTTCTGCCGCTAGGCATGTATAGTGCAACTCATTGTCAGTTCAGTGCCACCGGTGTTGTCGACCTGGCTTGTTCTGTTCATCTGCAGTGATTGTTTTTGCTAGCGCTGTTTTGTTCTTGTTTCTTTTTTTATGATGACAAGTTTAAGTGAACAACGTGCAGCTGTGAAATTTTGTTTTCTACTCTGTAAAAATGCTGCTGAAACTGTTTATGTTGAAAACAGCTTATCAAGATGACGCTATGGGAAAAAGTCAAGTGTACCAGTGGTTTGCTCGGTTTAAAAATGGCAACATGTCGATTGATGACAAACCTCGTTCTGGGCGTCCATCAACTGCCCGAATTGACAAAAAAATTAGAGAGCTTGTGCTCACAGACTGTCGACAGACAATTGATCAACTGTCAGAGATTAGTGGGTTATCTTGGAGCTCGGTTCAGCGAATTTTAACGGAAGATTTGGGAATGAAAAGGGTTGCTGCCAAGTTTGTTCCTCGGGTTCTGACTGACAATCAAAAGGAACATCGAGTTGAAACATGTGTTTTGAAACAGCTTGAAACTGATCCAGATTTTCTGTCAAAGGTCATTACAGGTGATGAGTCATGGTGCTAAGGTTACGACCCAGAAACAAAGCAACAGTCAAGCCAATGGAAGACGTCATCGTCACCCCGTCCAAAAAAATGTCGTCAAATCAAACATCAAAACAATGCTGATTTGCTTTTCTGATGCCAAGGGGGTAGTTAAGAACATAAGATATGCCATACTGGGTCAGACCAAGTTCCATCAAGCCCAGTATCCCGTTTCCAACAGTGGCCAATCTAGGTCATACATACCTAGCAGTTTCCCCAAGAGACACAAGTTCCACAATGCTTGTACTGGGTCAAGCATTGATATTTTCGGTCACTTCTTAATGGTTTATGGACCTTTCCTCCAGGAACTTGTCCAAACCTTTTTTAAACCCAGCTACACTAACAGCCTTTACTACATCCTCCAGTAACAAATTCCAGAGTTTGATTACACGTTGAGTGAAAAAATATTTTCTTTTATTAGTCTTAAATAGTTTACCCTGTAGCTTCATTGCATGTCCCCTAGTCTTTCTATATTCTGATAAGGTAAACAAACGATCTACGTTTACCCGTTCCACTCTGTTCATTAATTTATAGACTTCTATCATATCTCCCCTCAGCCGTCTCTTTTCCAGGTTAAAGAGCCCTAACCTTTTTAGCCTTTCCTCATAGGAGTATCCTTCCATCCCCTTTACCATTTTGGTGGCTCTTCTCTGAACCTTTTCTAAAATCGCTATATCCTTTTTAAAATACGGCGACCAGAATTGCACACAATATTCAAGGTGTGGTCTCACCATGGAACGATATAGAGGCATTATAATATCTTTTGTTTTATTTTCCTTTCCTTATCATACCTAGCATTCTATTTGCTCTCTTGGCCGCCGCTGCACACTTATTAAAAGAGGGCTGCTACACAGTACCCTGTCCTGTGCTGCTGAGGTAAGCTATATTCTGATTTGATTTAAATTATAGCTCTTTGCTGCTGCTAGGCTCTAACCTATTATGAAATTTAAACTACAAGCTCTCTGCTGGATTCTAAAGTCAACCAGAAAGGTCTCTTCTGTGTTTTAAATTGAAACTAAAAGTACTTTGCTGATGCTAGGCCCTGAGTGACTACGAAATTTAAACTACAGCTCTCTACTGGGTATGAAAGGTAACCAGAAAGTTCTCTTCTGTGTTTGAAATTGAATCTTAAACTGTTACTACTAGGCCCTGACTGATTTAACAAAAAATAGTGGGTTCACAGATTAATTAGCTTTAAAAAATTCCCTTCAGAAAATTTCCCAGAAGTATATACTCACAATTTCAGATTTCTCTCCAGAAGTAACAGCCCCCCTTTCTAGTCCTTCAAGACTGAGTTCATTCAGAGTTTGTTCCCCCAGGTCAGACCGTCAATCAAACCTTTTATTTGGAAGTTTTAAGAAGATTGCGCAACAGTGTTCGTCAAAAAAGACCCGATTTGTGGCAGACAGGAGACTGGTTCTTCCACCACGTTCTTCTGCACACACAGCCATCTCTGTTAGACAGTTTTTGGCTAAAAATGGCATGGTTCCGCTGCCCCACGCACCTTACTCGCCTGACCTGGCTCCGTGCGACCTTTTCTTATTTCCACACATGAAAAGGGGCATGAAAGGACACCGATTTGACAACATTGAAGAAGTCAAGAAAAAAAAGGAGGGAGGAGCTGTCAGCCGTTTCTAAAGATGACTATAAAAAATGTTTCGAACAGTGGAAGCACCGGTGGGACAAATGTATCAGTTGTAATGGAAAGTATTTTGAAGGGGATAAGGTTGTTTTGTAAAGAATCTGAAATAGCTTTTAAAAAATAATTCCTGGGTTTTTTTGGTACCCCCTCGTATATATTCATATTCTCTTATTTTTTTGGCTTTCTTCAAATGTGACACAAACGTTGCAGAACTAAGTCACCATAAACATATATTGGTGAATATGTATGTAATGGTCAAGGGAAACCATGAAAATTAAAATAACTAAGCTGCCTTATGGCTTCAACATCAAAAAAAATACAAGGTCCTATGGATAAACATCTTAAATTAGATTCCCTACCTGATTTTGCTTTGGGTTGGCTCTTCCCTGGAAGAGGCTTCTCTGAACACTCCTGCGAGGACTCCATTACCTCCCTTCAACATGGGGACTGTCTAGGATGACAGAATTGGGGAATTTTCTGCCAGATAAGACAGTTATTTCTTCTTCCTTGGATTTCATTCCAAAGGTTGTGTATGCTCCTGAGGCACTTGTCTCTACTCATCCCCCTAGGATTTCTGTTATAGATACAACTTTAGCAGATATTTGGTCTGTGGTTTCTTGTAGAGGAAGAGTGGAGGCTGGGGTCAGTGGGAAAGTATAGCACCTTATACACTAATTTAAAAAAAAGATTGAAAGAAGTTTTGGCTTTATCTAATTCAGAAGAGTTTCTTTTTTCTAATTTGTATTTACAGCTGTGATAGGGTGTATGTCCTGTCACAGCCGTGGTCCCAAAGAACCCTGGATAGCCTGCAGGAGACAGATAATGGTCCCTGGTAGAGTCCCAGGGCCTGTCCTGGAACCCCTGTTAGAAAAGCAGAACAGAAAAAACAAGACCAATGGGAATCCCCAGAGTTCCTGTTCCCACCGATTTTAGGGAGACTCAGACCCCTTTCCCCTAGGTATCCCAAGATTATGAGGAATGATTGGGGAGAATGTGAGGGCCTGACCCGACTGACTCCACCCCACCCACAGAAGAGGGTATAAAGATTGAACTCCCTGGAATGGAGACTAAGTATTCCCAAGGGGGTCTGAAATGGGCACAGACTTACAAGATGAGATGCCCATGGATATGGAAGTCCAACCGGTTAATAGCTCACTAATGGGGTGGATGTAGTAGAAGCTATGTGGGCGATGGCAGAATGTCCAGGCGTCTGAGTCTTCCCCAGTTAGGCTAGAGAGTTAGGACTTTGGGTGACTTTTGTCTTAATTTGAACTCGAGGAGCAAATAACTTCACTATTGCAATCCAAAGGGCAGCCACTTGTAGGCTGAACCGAGGACCTAATTTGCATTCTGTTTGGAATCTTGCCCTGAGGACCCTTGCAAGTGCAAACACTGGTCAGAGGGAGGGGCAGACACAGGACTACTGTACTAGGAAAAGTACAGGGTACAAATAGGGTGACATAATCAAAGTCCCACTAACAGGTACTGTGGAATAGAGGCCTGTCCTCTGTCTCTTTTTGGAGCTGGCTACGGTTGAAGGAGTGCAGGAGAGGCTTGGAAGGACAGCTGTATGACTGACAACCTGAACCTGGCGAGTGGACAAAAATAGCAACGGTGATCAAAAGATATCGGTGTCTCCCTGATGTAGCTCATGTTACACACGCCAATTGGAAAATGTTTCTTGCTCAGCATTCCTAATTACTAGCCCTTGGAGCAACATTTTTTTTTCTAAAAATCCCCTGTAAGTGTTTAGTTACATTTCAGGGGAATGATTGTTTGTTTTTCTTGAGCCAATGCATTTGGAAAGTTTTCTGCTTGACCATAAAGTTTAAACAGCAGGGGGTGGGGGTGGTTAGTAATATAGCTTCCTGACATATAGAGGTTATCCTCAGTTTAGATTTCCTTGCTCTTTTCTTTTATTGATTTTTTTTTTTTCTTCAGTATGTATTAGTTTTTCATAGTGTGTTTTTTTTCTGTATAGTTTCTGATTAAACTGAGAATTTTGTTTCATGTTTTGGATTGTAAATTTGAATATCTTCATAAAAAAGAAAAATGTAAACTTAAGACAGCTGGAGAGGATATGGTGAACTTAAGACCTACACGATTGTAACATGTGGAGGCCAATTCCGATCAGGGCATGTCCAGCCTAGCTGGATGGGCTGGATTTGCACCCAGTTGTGATCCTGTGGGCTCAGAATCGGGTTCAACGGGCCTGGATGGTCAGTACGTCCAGGTATTTCCCCAGCTAGCTCAATCTGTGCTCCTGCATGGAGCCACAGTGCCATGGCATCGCAGCTCCATGCAGGAGCCTTGATCGCCCACACTGCCTGCTAAATGTCATTTTTCCCTACAGCCTGACTCTGATCAGGCTGCGGGAAACCCCCTGGCTGGCTCACCTCTTCAGGGGGTGATATCTATCCATGCTGTCTGCCAACATCACGGGGGACTTATTCTACATACAAGGTGGAATAAGTCCCCTGTCTACTTAACCCTGGCTAGACGTACAGGACCTTCACAGGAATAGGCCTTGTACATCTGGGATGAGCATTATGCGTCTGGCCTGCGCTCAGCCCACCCCCTCCCTCAAACAGAGCTCCCCGCACATTTCTGCTGTATGTGTGGTGAACTCTGTGGCTGGAATAAGACCTGGGCGTTTAGCAGGGATTATACATCTGACTGGGACATATATCCCCACTAAACACGGGTCAGAATCTATCCCATAATATCCAGACTACAAGAATATTGTGACATAAGACAAGAACAAAACAAAATGCCCCACAAAAAAATTAAGAGCTCTCTAAACAACCTTAGAGAATTATTTGATAAAGTAAAATGTCTAGTGAAAGACCTCATTCAAAAGAGAGGACAATGACCTTTTCCCACAAACCTTGGCTGACTCTTTTCAAAGAAAGCTATGCAAAGACAATACCAAGCAATAATCTTGACACCTCAGGAAAGCAGTGTGTATAAATGCTCTTAGCATGGGAAATAAGATACCAGATGTTGAGGCTTTAATGGAAGAGCTGACTTGGATTTAGTGGCAGTTACAGAGATGTGAATGGGAGGAATATGTAGAAGCTGATGAGGATAAAACAGACTTGCTTAACAAATATTTCTTTTCTGTGTTCACAGATGAAGGGCCAGGAGCAGGACCTCTGAAAACACCCACAAATGGGAACAGAAGTAATATGGATCTTCAACGATTTTTAAAAAGACTATGTTCGTGAGGAACTAGCTAAACAAAATAAGCAAAGTGATGGGACCGGATAGGATTCGTCCAAGAATACTGAGGGAACTTGGAAACATTCTAGCAGCTCCACTGACTGATCTTTTCAATGCTTCTTTGGAGTAGGGAGTGGTCCCAGAGGACTGGAGAAAGGCACATGTGGTCCCTGTACACAAAAGCGGAAGTAAGGATGAGGTTGAAAACTACAGGCCAGTTAGTCTAATCTCTGTGGTGATTAAATCATTGGAACCACTACTAAAAGAGAGAATAATGAGGTTTCTTTTTTTTTTTTTATTAAGTCTTTTTATGCGTTTACACCAGAAACAGTCACATTACAACCATTATACAATAAACAAAACCATAACTCACACAAAACACCCCAATAGACCTTTGACCACCCACCTTGCAAACCTCTTATAATACGTATGTTAGCTTACCGCAGAACCTGTGAACCGATCCAAGGCGGACCATTTATTGGGACTAACTCTATTCCCCCTTAAGATGAGGGCTTTATCCTGAGCTTTTTCATATCTGCTGAAAAGACATACTTGGTTCCACCAAAGAAGCCAACTTAACTTTGAAGCGTCCTTCCAGCAAAATAATATCAATTTTATGGCGATAGCCAACAAAGTTTTTAGGAGAAAAAATGCTCTTTATCCAACCTCGGAATTCCTGCCAACGATCTCAACGTGACTGTATGCCACGTTAACGGGAAAGAGTAGCCCAGTACCTTCTGAACCCTGTCCCATACTAATGTCCAAAATCCCTGAACGAAAGGGCAATCAAAGAACATGTGCCGCATGGTGCCATCAGTCTGCTGACAAGACCAGCACAGGGAGGATTTAGTTGTAGACCACTTAGCCAACTTAACAGGAGTTATGAATGCTCGGTGAGCAAAAAAAAACAGTGATTGAGTGAGCGCCGCCGATCTTGAGGAGCGTACAATCGGCCCCCAGAACAAACTCCAAGACTTTTGTGACCAGGGCAAATCTACTTCTTCTTCCCAGAGTTTACTTAAACCCTGCAGTCGGCTTGGGCCATGCGCACGAAAAAGCGCGTAAATGTTTGCGATTCCACCTTTCTTGGAACTCAGATCCATCATGATCCTCGCTAGGCCCCAGCTAGATGCATACTCTCCAGGCTTTGTTCTTGACTGAGAAAAGCAGTGCCTAAGCTGAAGCCACTGGAAAAACAAGTTGAGGGCAGCCCAAATTCTGCTTGTAGTGCTCCAAACTCCTTCCAATGGCCTCCATCTAACAGTTGCCCCACTGTCCAAATGCCACATCTCTGCCATACAGTCCATGCAAAGGGGGACGAGTTGATCTTAAACACCGGGTTGTACCAAATGGGCAGGTGGAGAGAAGGTGGGTTCTCTGCTGCAATGACCGGTAGAAAAGATTGGAATGCACCTTGCGTGGATACGATTATGCTCCCCACCTTACAAGATTCCGGAAATTTCATTCCCATGACAAGACGCAGTGGATATGGGTAACAAAGCCGCTCCTCGAGCTCTAGCCAGGTGGGCTTATAAGCTAGTGGTTCCCCCGATGCCCAAAGACTGCCTTGCTTAAGTATCGCCGCCAGATGGTACCATTGAAAATCGGGGAAGTGGACTCCCCCATTCTCTTTACCCGCCTTCAGTTTCTACAGAGCTATCCTAGGAGTCTTCCCGCTCCAGAGAAAAGCACTCAGGGTGCGTTCAATCCCCTTGTAGACAGACGCCGGGAGCACAATAGGAATCATCCCCAATATGTAATTTATTTTCAGCATGAGTACCATCTTGATGGATTCTAGCCGTCCCCACCACGACAGGTGCAGCGGGGACCATTTTAGTGTCAAAGATCGAGTTCTCTTTTACCCGTTCCACATTGATTCGTACTGTTTCCTCCAGCGGAGCAACAAAGTGAGCTCCCAAGTATTTTATAGGACCTGCCGCCCACTGGAACGAGAATTCCTGCACAAGGCTGCTGCAAGTCTGGGTATTAAGGGGGAAAGCCACTGATTTTGTCCAGTTCACCTTATAGCCTGAATATTTGGCATAGCTGTCTATCATCTTCAGCAGAGGAGATATGGAGGATGGTCTCAAAAAAAACATAAGATCGTCCGCATAGGCTGACAACTTGATGTGAAGGTCAGCAACCGCAATACCTTCAATGTCACTTGATTGCCGTGCCAGCAGTACCAGAGGTTCCAGTGCCAAGTTGAATAAAAGGGGCGACATTGGACACCCTTGCCGAGTACCTCTATGCAGACTGAAAGACCTGGAAAGCTCCTGATTGACTAGGATCTTAGCGGATGGATGTGAATACAGCACCTGGATCATATTTATGTATTTCCTGGGTAATCCAAACCACTCCAGTACCCGGAATAAGAAAGGCCATTCCAGTCTGTCAAATGCCTTTTCAGCATCCAAGGACAAGCCTATGAGGGGCGAGTCACTATGTTCTGCCACATCCAGCAGGGAACACAGAAGTCTTGAATTGTCCGCAGTAGATCTTCCCGCCACAAAGCCGCATTGATCCGGGTGGACGAGTGTATGAAGTACCCTATTGAGACGCCCAGCCAGTATGGCCGAGTAAAGCTTATAGTCAGCATTCAATAAGGAGATGGGCCGGTAGTTACCCACCAGAGTCGGGTCCCTTCCAGGCTTTTCAAGCACCACTATCGTGGCTTCAGCGAAGGCTCCTGTATCCGAAACTTGTTCTTGAAGCAGTTGAAAGTATGTTAACAAGCAAGGAGACAATTCTTTGGAAAATATTCGATAAAACTCAATCGGGATACCATCAGGGCCCGCAGCCTTACCGCTCTCCATTCCAGACATAGCCTCCTGGAGCTCTTCTTGGTCTATATCTCTGCTGAGCAACGCAGCCTGAGCCTCATCCACTGAGGGGTGCGATATCCCCTCAAGGAATTGCTCCACTCCTGGAACGTTCCCAACTCCATCAGAAGTATACAGTTGCATATAGAAATTTCTGAAGATTTCCATTATCTGGACATTGTCATCCTGAGAGTTCCCATGTTCATCTTTTAAGGACACAATATGAGATTTCTCCTTACGGTGCTTTAAATGAGCAGCCAGTAGTTTGCCAGCCTTATTCATTTCTGTGTAGTAACACGCTTTCTGCTCAGAGACCTTCTGCTCCACCTCTTTGCTTAATAGCATATTGTATTGGTATCGCAGCCATTGAAGCCGTGTGAGCACCTCAGAGCGGTAATGACGTTGTAGCAGTCTCTCGCCTGCCCTGATCTGAGAGTCTAGAACCGTAAGCTCTCTTTTCACCTTCCTCGTGTTCGCTATAACATAGCTGGTAATCCTTGCTCTGATGGTAGCCTTGAATGCCTCCCACCATGCCCAGATGGCTGTATCCTCCGGAGAGTTTGCCGCAAAATACTCCTCAATGGCTTGTTTGACATAGTGCCGGAAAGGTTCTTCGACCAGCAGCGGCCTGGGAAAGAACCAGCCGCCGCCTTTTAACAGGCTCTACTGACGGCCCCATTTCAAGCATTATTGCTGCATGATCGGAAATGTGTACTTAGAATCTCTGCACTTTTGATGTCTTTAGCCACTGACCGGGACACTAGGAAGAAATCAGTCCGCAAGTGCGACCCGTGCGGATGCGAGTAGAAAGTATAGTCTCTTTCCTGAGGGTGAAGTATTCGCCAGATATCCACCATACCCATATCTTCCATCATAGCTGCAAGGACTTCGGATGCTCTGCTTCGTCGTGGAGCCCAACAAGGTTGACAATCCAATAAGGGGTCAAGGACCAAATTGAAGTCCCCTCCAAAGATAATGGGGAGAGGGGAGAATTCCATCAGTGCTTCTGCCAAAGTTGAAAAAAACCTAGGGTTATCGCAGTTAGGCGCATATACGTTAACTATTAACAGTTGCCAGTTATCAAGCTTGATTTGCACGCAAGTCCACCTTCCCTCCGGATCAGCTCTGGATGATAACAGCTGGATTGCACATGAACGTTTGACTAGTATAGCCACCCCATTTTTCTTCCCCACAGCAGCTGCATAGGACATTAGAGAATACTTCCTCCCTGCCAGTTTCACAGACTCTTTATTAGTTAGGTGCGTTTCCTGAAGGAGCACTACTTCAGCCCTTTGTTTGTGACAGTAAGTTAAGATCTTTTTTCTCTTAATAGGATTCTTAATGCTCTTTACATTCAGGGATAATACTTTAAATGAGGACATATTAAGTTAGTATAGGAAGATACTCACACCAGCCTGAGGACCGCCCTGGTTCTGCTTGAACAAAACGGCCATCAGGCCGCATCTCAGGTGAAAGAGGTTTGCAAGGTCCCAACATCCCCCCAATAACACAGGGGTAAGTCCTGGGTGAGCCAGGAAGCAAATCAAGATGACCACTCAATGCCCCCCCCCTTACTGCTAAACACTAAACCCTTACTTGCTAACATATAACTGTCACAGTATCAACCCTATGCATTCATTGACATTCTACTAGTCTCCCTACGCGCCTGCATTAATACTAATTGCTGTGCAGTACCCAGATGGACTTAAACATCATTGTAAAAACATCATTGCATAAACACTTGCTCAAAGTGAGGAATGAGAGGAATAACAAGAGAGTAAAGAAAGCAAAGACACCCCACATACATGGCCTCCCTCGTCAGGAGCAAGACAAATCCTGACCACCTCCCCCATATCACCACCCTCGCTGCACACGTTACCCGTAAGTATAAAGACTTTAAACATAAGGCCATAATTAACACCAAACAGCCCAGCCTACGAAACTTAGGGAGTCTTTCATAGTGAGAGGCCAGAGTCCACCATCCTTCGGAGAGGGGCTCCCTGTAGACAGGATCAGCTTATCGCATCTGGAGGCCGCCTTGCTCCTCAAGAAATTTTAAGACTTCCTTTGGATCATCGTAAGTTTTAGTGGCATTATGGAAGGTGATTCGGAGACGCGCCGGGTATAAGAGGCCGTATCGCGCTTGGAGCTGCTGCAACCGCGGCCGCATCGCCAAGAATTGCCGCCGCTTATCCACAGTTGTCTTGCACAGATCCGGGAAGAACGATAAACTCCTGCCCTCGTATGACAAAGTATCTTGGGCCTTAGCGGCTGCAAGAATCTGCATGGCCTGCTGGTGTTTGAGTAGACAAAAGATTACCGGTCTAGGGCCCTTCGCATGTAGGCTTATTTGCGCTGGGACTCTGTGTGCCCTTTCAAATTCAAGTGGCCCCGGAAAGTTGATTTTCAGCATTGCCGGAATCATCTTGCTAAGGAACATTGAAAGATCCGCTCCTTCGGCGCCCTCCGGAAGACCTACTAATCTTACATTGTTTCTCCTACCGCGATTGTTCAGGTCCTCCAGTTGCTGTTCCAAACTCTCCACTTTCTTGGCTGCCTTATGAAGGGAGGCCAGCTGAGCTGAAAGGGAGTTTACCTCGGCGTCAACTTTGTCCATACGCTCAGATAGCCCTTGAATTTGAGCTCTCATTTCGCACAAATCCACCTGCACCCTCGCAATTGCGTCGCCATTTGCGACGACCAGGCCCTTTACCGCCCGTATTTCCCCTAAAACTTCCTTTAAGGAGTCTTCCAACTCGCGGGGAGAGGCCATCTTGTGTGGCGAGAGGGGATCCGACTTCGACCTTTTGGATCCGGGATTTGTGGGGTTAGCGAAATCCAGCTTGGTAGGTTTACTGCACGACATCCCTCCTCCACCGAACTAAGATAGACCCGCAGTATTAGTATCAAGATTGTGTTAGAAATAAGGAGTTATTTGCAGGAATCTTGTCAGGGGGCCTCGGAGCATAGCTCTTATGCTGCCATCTTGAATCCCCGCTGGCTCCGCCTCCGAATAGTGAGGTTTCTAAAGTCCAGTAGGTTACAGGATCCGAGACAGCATAGTTTTACCAGAGGCAGGTCTTGTCAAACAAATTTGATTGATTTCTTTGAGTGGGTGACCAGGGAGTTGTAGCAAGGGAGAGCCCTAGATATAGTGTACTTAGATTTCAGTAAAGCCTTTGATGCCGTTCCACACTGGCAACTTACTAATAAGCTGAGCACCCTAGGGATAGACCCTAAAATGACTGACTGGGTTAGAAATTGGTTGAGTGGGTGGTGACACAAGATACAGGTAAATGGAGCTCACGCTGAGAAGAAAGTTACCAGTGGTGTGCCGCAGGCATCTGTCCTTGGTCCGATTCTTTTTAGCATCTTTGTTAGTGATATTGCGGAAGGGCTGTCGGGTAAGGTTTGCCTGTTTGTGGATGATACCAAAATCTGCAATAGACCCCCCGGAAGGAGTAGATAACATGAGGAGGGATCTAACTAAGCTTGAGGAATGGTCAAGAATTTAGCAGCTGAGATTTAATGCTAAAAAATGTAGGGTCATGCACTTGGGCTGCAAAAATCCAAGGGAGCAGTACAGTGTAGGGGGTGAAGTACTTCTGTCCACGAAAGAAGAGCAGGACCTGGGCATGATGGTTTCTGATGATCTTAGTGGCTAAATAGGTAGAAAAGGCAACTGCAAAAGTCAGAAGGATGCCTGGGTGCATAGGGAGAGGAATGGCCAGCAGAAAAAAGGAGACGATAGTGTCTCTGTATAGATCTCTGGTGCAATTCTGGAGACCACATCTTCAAAGGATATAAACAGGATTGAATCTGTGCAGAGGGTGGCTACCTAAAATGGTTAGTGGTCTTCGTTATAAAGCATATGAGGACAGACTTAAAGATCTTAATATGTATATGTTAGAGGAAAGGCGGGATAGAGGAGATATGACAGAGACATTTAAACACCCCCGTGGCCTAAACGCACAAGAGAAAAGCCTCTTTGGATTGAAAGCAAGCTCTGCTATGAGGGGGACTATAGGATGAGGGTGAAAGGGGATAGACTTGAGAGTAATATGCACAAATATTTCTTTACAGAAAGAGTGATAGATACGTGGAGATAGTAGAGACAACAGTATCTGAATTCAAAAAAAGCATGGGACCAACACAGAAGATCTCTAAAAGAAAAAAAGGGGACTATTGTAGTTGATGTGGAAGGGCAGACTAGATAGAAACATGACAGCAGAAAGACCACATAGCCTATGTTTCTTGGCAGTCCTTTGACCAAATCTCTCCAGAACACCTTGAGATCATCATCATTATCCATCTCCACTACTTCCTCCTCCCCACCTTAATCCATGCCCAGTAACCTGGATCCAAATAGCCCAAGCTGAGCTAATGCCTACCCTACTCATGGTTATCTAAATTGATGGGTATTGTGATGCCCAAAGCGTTTCTGAGCCTATGGAAATAGGAGAAAGACACATTTACCTGTAGGGATAGAAACAGGCAGGAAGGTTGTAGATCTCAAACTGCAGCTAAGCAGAAAAAACTCATCTAGTTCCTAGCTGCAAGCCACGCCCTAGCTCTGAAGCAAGCTGTAAAGCTAATGAGAGCCAGCTGGGGGAGGAGCACGAGGCTACACTTCAGGCACATTCAAATAGAGTCACCAGGGAAACAGAAGGGGGAGGAGTTACCAGGGAAGCAGAATGCAGCAGGAGTCCTGAGGAGTTGGAAGGAAGACCTTCAGAGCAGCAGAAGGAAAAGGAGTTTCCAAAGGCAGCCCAAGGGAGGGTTCCAGAGAGAAGGAACCAGGGAGACGGAGCCATAAGAAAAGCTCAGCCTCAGAGAACACTGAGAAATGCATTGGAATTCTCAGGGGTAAAAGCCATAATCCAGAGAGGAGCCAATGTTGCAGAGGAACTGTTTTGGGCACTGGAGATAGGAGACTGCTAGCTGAGAGAAGCCCTGACGAGGAGCCAGGACCTTCAGCAGCAATCCCGGAACTTGCTGGAAACTTGCCTGCTACAAAGAGGACTGTGAGTAACTCTGTGACTAACAGTAGATTAGGTCAGCTAGAAGCACTGAGCCACTTAATGAGAAAGAAGAGGTTGCCAGTGTCTGCTGAAAACCCTCTAGATAAAGAAAAGTCTTGTTGGAGAAAATTATTAGAGTTGCTGGAAAGTGAAAAGCCTGAGTTTACACAGGGTGGTTTAGACCACGATACTGAAAGCACAGCTTCAGAAGAAATGCAGACAGAAGGCTATGGTTCTGATCACGACTCAGAATATTCTGTGATGGATTGTTCTCTCTCTCATAGGACCTTATAAATGTCTAAGCAGTAGAAAGAGAAAAGCTTAAAGAATTTCATTTCTCTGGCAAAGTAAAAGGAAACAGGCTGGACATTGTTTTAAGAATCTTGTTTGCCTTTAAAAATGTTTCATGCTGAATGAAGGAAGTAAAGCTTTATCCTGAATGTTGAACGTTGTAAAATGGAAACCTCTATGTGCTGAAGGAAGCAAGGGAAGTCTTATTTTGAATCCTGGAAGTTATGGAAAATATGGTTTGGGAGAAAGAATCCTATTTTGTCTAATTTACCATGCGTTGAGCTTTCTAAAGGCTCTTTTTGGAGTAGAAAACCAAAATATTCCTGTGTTTGCCTTACAACCCTCGGGCCTCAATTTCTTTTGAAACCCACAACTACAAACCCCAGCAGCACCGGCTCTGGACTAAATAGAGGTACGTCCCTACCCTAGGCATCCGCCTGGGGTAGTGGGCGCCACAGTATGTAGCCCTGTTTAAGAGAATCTCAAAAGTGAATCTCCGTTTAATAATGAAGAATGCTTTGTTAGACCCAAAGATTCCAAGTTCTTACAGAACCATCTCCAGCCTACCATTCCTGGCAAAGATAATGGGAAAAAGTAGTCCAACATCAGCTCCAAGAATGTATTAACGCACATGCACTACTAGACTCTTAACCATATGGCTTCAGATCCAACCATGGGGTAGAGACCCTCTTACATAAGAACATAGGAAATGCCATACTGGGTCAGACCAAGGTCCATCAAGCCCAGTATCTTGTTTCCAGCAATGACCAATCCAGGTCACAAGTATTGTCAGGTTCTCAGAAGAGTACATAGATCCACAATGCTTATCCCAGGGTAAACACTGGATTTTCCTGTTCCTCTTTTTAATAATGGTTTATGGACCTTTCCTTCAGGAACATGTCAAAACCTTTTTTTAAACCCAGCTACACTAACAACTTTTACTACATCCTCCAATAACTCATTGAGAGAAAAAATATTCTCTTATTAGTCCTAAATGGGCTACATTGTAGCTTCATGGAGTATGTTGTTGTTAACTGCCGTTGAGTCGGTGTCGACTCATGGCGATCCTCTGGATAGTTGTCCTAAATTGTGTTCGGTCATCAGGCGGCTCGTTGTTGACAGACTGGTACCCGTAGCTGCTGTTATTGTATCGATCCATCTCATTGCTGGCCTTCCTCTTTTGCGTTGACCTTCTACCTTGCCAAGCATGATGTCTTTCTCTAATGATCTCTCTCTTCGCATGATGTGTCCAAAGTATGAAAGTCGAAGTCTTGTCATCTGAGCTTCTAAAGAAAGCTTAGGTTTGATCTCCTCTAGTACTGACTGGTTTGTTCTTTGGGCAGTCCATGGTATACACAGTATTCGCGGCCAGCACCATAATTCAAAGGCACCAATTTTCTTCCTGTCCATCTTTTTCACTGTCCAGCTTTCACATCCATATGATGTTGTTGAAAATACCATGGCTTGAACGAGTCAAATCTTTGTATGGAGAGAGACATCTCTGCTCTTGAGAATCTTGCCTAGGTCTTTCATAGCCATTCTGCCAAGAGCAATGCGTCATTGGATTTCTTGACAGCTTGTTGCTTCTTTATTGATAGTTGATCCAAGTAGGTTAAAGTTATCTACAATTTCAGTTTCTTCTCCTTCAATGATGAACTTGTTGATTTTGCCAGTTGTCATGATCGAGTCGTCTTTACATTAAGGTGCAGGCCCATTTTAAGACTATGTTCTTTGATCGCGAGAAGCAAATGTTTCAGATCATCTTCACTTTCAGCCAGTAATGTGGTATCATCAGCATAGCAAAGGTTGTTGAGTCTTCCACCAATCTTCACACCTCTGTTGTCCTCATAGAACCTAGAACCTTGAGCATCTTGTAACATTCCAATTCAAGGCTGGAATTTTTCTTTAACTCTCATAGCTTAAGGAAAGCAGATCTTGTTCTTCCTCTAATAGTTTCTGCTTCTATTTCCTTGCATGTATCATTGTAGTATTTTTCCTTGTCCTGTCTTGTTGTACATTGGAAATCTCTGAGTTCTGCGATTCTCTTTCTCCTTTGGCTTTAGCTTCTTTGCGTTTCTGGGCAATTTTCAGAGTTTCTTCCGTCACCCATTTTGGCCGTTTTGCTTTTTCACCTTTTGTAGAAACTTCTCACTTTCTTCCAACACAACCTTCTTGATGTCATTCCATAATTCTTCTGTAGCTCTGTCATTTGTATCTAAAGCAGCAAATCTATATTCCCTATCTACATTTACCCATTCTATTCCATTAATTTATAGATCTCTAACATATCTCCCTCAGCTCTCTCTTTTTCCAAGTTGAAGACATTTTTAAGCATTTCTTCATAGGGGTATCCTTCCATCCCCTTTAACATTGTGGTGGCTCTTCTCTGTATCTTTTCTAATTCTGCTATATCCTTTTGAAGATATGACAACCAGAACAGCACACAGTATTGAAGGTATAGTCACACCATGGAATGAAACAGAAGCATTCTAATATCCTTGGTGGTACACTCCATTCCTTTCCTTATGATTCCTAGCATTCTATTTGCTGTCTTGGCTGCTGCTGCAACCTGAGCAGAGGGTTTCAATACATTATCCACAATGACACCTAAATCCTTTTCCTGGGTAGTGGTTCCTAATATGGAATCTTGAATCGTGTAACCATAGTTTGGGTTGTTCTTCCCTAAATGCATAACTTTGCACTTGCCCACATTAAATTTCATCTGCCATTTGGACATCCAGTCTTCCAATTTGTCACGGTCCTGTTGCAGTTTTTCACAATCCTCTTGTGGTTAATAACTTTGAATAATTTTGTCTCATATGCAAATTTGATCACCTCGTTCATTATTCCTATTTCCAGGTCAATTATGAATATGTTCAAAAGCAACAGACCCAGCACAGATTCCTGGGGTACTCCATTATTCACCTTTCTCCATTGGGAAAATTAGACATTTAGCCCTACTCTGTGTTCTTTTAACCAATTCCTGATCTACAATAGTACACTGCCTCCTATCCTATGACTTTTTAATTTTGCCAAGTCTCTCTCATGAGGGACCTTGTCAAAGGCTTTTTTGAAAATCCAGATAAACTATATTGACCACCTCACCTTTGTCTGTTTTATTCACACCTTCAAAAAAATGTATAACTGATTGATTAGTAAGACAAGACTTTCCTTGACTAAATCCATGTTGGCTTTCTTCCATTAAACCATGACTACATGTTCAGTAATTTTATCCTTTATAATGGTTTCTACCATTTTGCCCAAAACTGATGTCGGGCTCACTGGTCTGTAGTTTCTCAAATCGCCCCTGGAACCTTTTTAAAAAAATTGACATTACAATGGCCATTCTCCAGCTACTACGGATGATTTTAATGATAATTCAGATTACTAATAGTAAGTCTGAAATCTCATATTTCAGTTCTTTCAACACCCTCTGATGTATACCATCCAGTCTAGATGGATTTGCTGCTCCTCAGTTTATCTAATCGTTGTAATACATCTTCCCAGTTTTATTGATATTTCTTTCAAGTTTTCCAATACATCACCTTTAAATACCACTGCAGGCATGAGTAACTTCCCTACATCGTCTTCAATAAAGATCAAAGCAAAGCATTCAGTCTCCTCCACTATGGCCTAGTTCTCCTATTAGCGCCCCTTTTACCCCTCTATCATCTAATGAGCCAACTGCCATTCACAGGTTTTTTGTTATAAATGTACTTGAAAAGGTTTTTACTATACCTTTTTTCACATTCTCTCTTAACATCACTCAGACTCATGAAAGGCATCAAGAAGTCTCAGTGAGGGTTTATCTCAATATTCCTAGACATTGCATCAGCTTTTGGCAGTTTGTCATAACATATTAATATCATAAACCTTAGGAATAAATAATACAACATTGGAATGGTTCCATTCGTACCTAACTGGATGTCAACAACAGGTGAAAATAGGACCACATAAATCTGCTCCAAATGCTCAACAAGGGGTTCCACAAGGTTCTGCATCATCCTCACTCTTCTACAACATATAAGCAGATGATGACATGCTTTATGTATCTCTCTCTAAAACCCATCTTTACACGTCATTTAATAAAATGCTTCAATGTCGTTGCACAGTGGCTCTTGAAACACAAGCTGTCCTTAAACTACAAGAAAATGGAAGTTCTCTATATAACCAGAAATACAACTTTCAACTCACCAACTCCTCTCAAATTCTTGCATGCGGAACTGAAGATTTGTTACTTGGGAATAACCTTAGACCAGTGTCTAAGCTTGTAGTTGCATATTAGCAAGCCTATAAAGCTTGTATAGCACAAAACTAGAGTACTACAACATCTACACCCATTGCTCAACATCTGCGACTTCTGAATGGTATTCCAGGCTCTAATATTCCCACATCTTGACTAGCATAATTTTCCAGGGAATACCAAACTATGCCCATTCCCCTCTACAAATAGCACAGAACACTGACACACATTCTACATGTGCATCAAGATCCGAACATATAACACCTATACTAAAACAGCTGCACTGGCTTCCTATAATGAACTGGATAAAATACAAAGTCTTGCTAACTGTATTCAAGATATCACACAGCCTATCTTCAGGTTACCTTCAGTCCTTATTACACAAAGACACCAGAAGTGTAGTTACTCACCAGTAACAGCAGGAATTTAGTCTTCACATATGGGTGACGTCAATACAGAGGGAGCCTGTGGAGGAACGTTCCCCAGCATACAGTTACATAGTAACTGACGACAGATAAAGACCAGTATGGTCCATCTAGTCTGCCCAGTAAGATGGCAAGAGTAGGTGCACCTGCCGCTCTGTGCAGGCCACCCCTCCCCATGTCTTTGTTTTAGGGGTGAACCCACCGCTCCATGTAGGACACCCCCTGTATGTTGAGAAATTAGTTTATTTTGATTTTATCCTGTTGCTGTAAAGGGATCTGCTGTGTCTGTCCCAGGCCATTTTGAATTCTGTCACTGTATTTGCCCCCCAACACTTCCATCAGGAGGGCATTCCAAGCATCCACCACCCTTTCAGTGAAAATATTTCCTGACATTTTCAATTTACCCCCTTGCAGCTTCATGTTATGCCCTCTAGTTTTACAGCTTCCCCATCTTTGGAAGATGTTTGTTCATTCATTATTTCTCTTTAAGTATTTAAAGGACAGAATCTCCCCTGTCCCTCCTCTCCTCCAGAGTGTACATATTTAGGTCAAGTCTCTTCTCATAAGGCTTCTGATGCAAGCTCCAAATCATTTTGGTCACCTTCCTCTGAACAGTTTCCAGTCTTTTTATATCCTTTGCAAGATATGATCTCCAAAACTGAACACAGTATTCCAAGTGAGGCCTCACCAGTGACTTATACAGTGGCATTAGTACCTCTTCCTTTCTGCTGGTAATTCCTCTTTGTATGCGACCCAACATCATCCTGGCTTTAGCCACTGCCTTGTCGCACTGTTTTGCCTCCTTGAGATCCTCAGAAATAATCACACCAAGGTCCTTCTCCTGGTCCGTGCACACCAACCTCTCGCCCCCTATTGCGTACATTTCCCCTGGAATTCTGCTTCCCAAGTGCAAGACACTGCACCTCTTGGCATTAAATCTTAACTGCCAAGCATTAGACCAGTCTTCCAGCTTTTGTAGATCTTTCCTCATGTTATCCACTCCCTCAGGGGAGTCCACTCTGTTGCAAATTTTCATGTAATCTGCAAAAAAAGACAGACTTTTCCATGCAGTCCTTCAGCAATATCACTCAAATACATTTAACAGCGCCGGGCCCAGGACCAAACCCTGGGGCACCCTGCTAATTGCCCTCCTTTCATTCGAGTGAGCTCCATTTACGATCACCTTCTGTTTTATGTCGGTCAACCAGTTTCTGATCCAGTTCACCACCTTGTGACCCATCCCCAAACTACTGAGTTTGATAAGCCTCCTATGAGGAACAGTATCAAAGGCTTTGCTGAAATACTGGTAGATGACATCCATCGCATGCCCCTCATCTAGTTCTCTGGTCACCCAGTCAAAGAACTCATTCAGATTTGTTTGGCAAGATTGTCCTTTGGTAAAACCATGTTGCTTCAGATCATGCAACCTGTTGGTTTTGAGACAGTCCACTATTCGCTCTTTCAGAAGCACCTCCATTACTTTTCCCAGCACTGAGGTAAGGCTCACAGGCCTGTAGTTTGTCACTTCTTCCCTGTCACCACTTTTGTGAAGAGGTGTACTACATGCGCCCTTCACCAGTCCTGAGGAACTATTCCTGTTTCCAAGGATCTGTTAAAAACATCCTTTAACAGCCCTGCAAGAACCCCTCTGAGCTCTTTCAGCATCTTGGGATGCTTTGGGGAGCATTCCACTGCGACTTCGTGTCTGCCTTACCAACTCCCTCTCTTCAGGTGAGTTTGTAGCTGAGAAAATAGTAAATGAAACCCTATAACTCCTAGGAGAGGAGGGTGGGTTCTGAAGACTAAATTCCTGCTGTTCCTAGAGATCACCTGTTATAGGTGAGTACGTTATCTCCAGGAACAAGCCGGAATGTAGTCTTCACATATGGGACTCCCTAGCTCCCAGATGCCAGGTGAAGTGACCTCAGAACCGGTAGAGGTTCACCTCTGAGTAGGCATGATGAGGTCATATATCCCACATGGATTTCTGGTGTCTTCAAAGTCTGGGACAGAGGGTAGGATTTACATCTAAATCTGAAAAAGGTGCTGGAATACAGCCTGACCAAACATGGCATTCCGACAGGAGTCCTTGTCTAGACAATAATGGGTAGCAAAGATATGGACAGAAGACAAAGTTGCTATTTTGCAAATTTTGTCGATGGCTACTGAATGTAGGTTTGCCTTCGAGGTAGCCATGGTGTGAACACTGTGAGCAGGGCCGTGTCCTTCCAGGGAGAGTCCTGCTTTGTCATAGGCAAATGAAATACAGTCTGCTAGCCATCTGGAGAGTGGTCACTTAGAAACAGGTAAGCCCAGGTGACTGGGGTCAAATAAGATAAACAGCTGCAAGGCTTTACAGTGATCTCGAGTCCTTCGGAGATAGAAAGCCAAGACACTGTTGCAGCCAAGAGTGTGCGGAGTTGCATCTGCTCTAGATGCATGCGGTTTAGGAAAGAAAACTGGAAGGTAAATTGACTGGTTTAAATGGAAGGGAGAACACCCCCTTTGGCATAAATTGAAGAACAGCAAATATATATAAGAGCTATTAATTTGTGTAGTTATACTCTTTACAATTCCCTCAGTCTATCTTTCCCTTTGGCTGCTCTTCCGTTTAGAGGTATGTCTGTATTACATGTTAACCTGATGTAGTCTCTTTGTTACCTATAGATCCATTGCTTATCACTTTGATATTTTGATAAGGTGGTATAAAACTGGATGCATTGTTTTGTCTTTATAGTCTGATGTTTTTATGTCTGTATTTTATGTTAACCTAATGTACTCTTGTAACCACTTTGATTGTAAGAAAGGCGGTATAAAAAACCTGTTAAATAAATAAATAAAATAAATAAATAAATAAATAAAGTATGGGCGAGTCCGAAGGACTACTTTGTCGGTGGAAACAGTTATAGGGTGGATCGGCTACCAAAGGCTGAAGCTCACTAATGCGTATAGTTGAAGTGAGGGCAGTTAGGAAGATCACTTTCCCAGACAGGAACTTAAGTGAGGTTGTGGCTGATGATTCAAAGGATGGCTTGAGAAGCTGTGCTAGAAAGACGTTGAAGTCCCAAGTTACCAGAGGTGGCTTAATGGATGGTTTGGACAGCAGGAGACCTCTCATGAAATGCACTACTAGTGGTTGTGTGGAGATGGGCTGTCCATCAAGTAGATGGTGAGAGGCTGCAATGGCACCAAGGTGGACGCTCACTGAGTTTGTCTTTAGACCTGTCGAGGACAAGTGGAGGAGATACTGGAGGAGTGACTTAACTGGAGCAGAAAAGGGATTGAGATCTTTCCGGGAACACCAGACAATCTGCACCACTTAAAAGTATATGAAGATCTGGTGGAGGGCTTTCAAAAAGCCAAAAGGAATCTCCTTAACCTCTTGAGTAAGGTCAAAGCCTTGAAAAGCTATGCTCTCAGCAGCCAAGCTGTGAGGCAGAGAGATGGTGGATTGGGATGGAGTAGTGACCCCTTGTCCTGGGAGAGGAGATACGGTGCATATCCCAATTGCAGCAGAAACCACGGTTGCCTCGGTCAGTGAGAACCTATGAGAATCATGGAGCCCTTGGACTGAAGCTTGAAAAGTGTCTTGGGAATGAGGTGTATAGGAGGGAAAGCATAAAGCAGACCCTGACCTCAGTGTAGGTGGAAGGCATCCACTTGTTTGGTGGACATCAGAGTTCTTGTGCAGAAGTGAGGAAGCTGGGCTTTTTGCAGAGTCGTGAACAGATCTGTCTGGAGTTTCCCAAGTCTGGAAGATGTAGGATGTTGTGTCCAAATGAAGAGACCACTCATGGGGAAGAAGGATGCAACTCAGTCTGTCAAGACATTGGACTCCTCTGGGAGGTATACCACTTGGAGGTGTATCTCCTCCTCCTCGCAGAGGGCCCAAGAGTCTGTTCCTCCCTGTTTGTTCACATAGAACATGGCAACCTGATTGTCCATCCTGACTAGGACTACTTATGCTCTGAGGTGATGTTGAAACATCTGGAGGGCATTCAAGATGGCATGAAGTTCCAGGAGATTGATCTGGAGTTCTTATCCTTGTGTTGTGCAGAACCCCTATGTAGTCAAGGTTCCCCAGATAAGCTCCCCAACCCAGTGTGGAGGCATCTGAAAAGGTGACTACAAGCAGGTTTTCTGGAGAACACCACTACTGAAGGGATATGGTTAGATGGGCAGTGATTGGAATCCTGTCCCAGAGACGGCCTGAGACCTGCTTCCACTGGGAGGCAAGAGTCTACTGGGCTGTCTGTATATGAAGTTGGGCATATGGAACAACATGTACTGTAGAGGCTATGTACCCAAGGAGCTGCAGCATCTCTTGGGCTGTCGGATGTACTCGTAGGCAGAGGTGCTATCTACAAAAAGGAGTTTCTCTGCAGTGACAGGATTTGCTTCCTGTTGGCGCCATGGAAAACAAAGAACATGGAGAGGGAGTTGGGAAGGCAGTTGTGTAGGTACAATAGGGTGCTCCCAAAAGCTTTCCAATTGGATGCTGGGGTGTGCTTCTATGCAGGCTCCATCAGCATTCAAAGAAAAAGGAGCACTGTCCTTGCAAAAGTCCAAGGGGCCACAAAAAGCAAGAAGCCAAGACGTCAGGACGATTCAAATCAATTTTATTAATACAGACCCCAACGCGTTTCGGCAATCAATGCCTTCATCAGGGGGTAGCAGCCATGTCTCTTTACATGTTTCAGATGTATTTTCCACAAAGATTACATGAGTTGCTGTTAGATACAATGTCCCTAGTGCAGGTTTCTTGGACGATATTCGATCAAGCAAACAAACATTTTCAACCAAGTTTTGCTGAGTATCTCACCTGCGATTTCACTGTATAAAGTGTAAGTCAAATCTCAGTGCTGCCACTACTAAAATTTATGTATGACAGGAAAAAAAATATTCAGTGGCCACACAATGCCTGGCATAGGCCCGTCTTTCTCTTGGTTGAAAATGTTCGTTTGCTTGATCGAAGGCATTGATTGCCGAAACGCGTTGGGGTCTGTATTAATAAAATTGATTTGAATCATCCTGACGTCTTGGCTTCTTGCTTTTTGTGGCTCCATCAGTATTGACATCACCCATATGTGAAGACTGCATTCTGCTTGTTCCTGGAGATGACTTAGTGCACAAAGCATCTTCACCATGCTAATTTTAAGAGTGACAAGCAGCCAGGCCATTTGTAACAGAGCTTTCTCACTTTATGCACTAAGCATTTGGAATGTTTCTCTGAAGATGTACAAATTTTGCTAGAAGCTTTAAAACTCCCTGTAAAGCCCTGTTGAGCTATGTTATATGCAAACTGCTCTGACTTTTAGATACAGTAGTATAGAAAACTAGCTAAATAAAATTATCAACATAGGGGTATGCTTACTAAAAAAAAAAAAACATTAGCTGTCTTTGCGGGGCTAATGAGGGATTGTCGTGCTATGAAGACAGCTAACATAGGAGAAATTCATTGACCATGTGCCTTTTTCTGCAGTAGCTGCATTTCATGTGGTTGCTTCCCCAGTGGGCATTTTGGTTCCATACCACTACCCCTGGGTGCTAATGGTAGCCACATATTTTAGCACACATCGCAGATCCAGCTATCATGACATCAATGTGTAGTGTTAGCTACATCCACAAAGCTACCACCCTATACCAGTATTTTCTCCATGGTAGCTACAGGGGAAATGCTGGGAATGCCCCCTGCACTGCTTTTGTAACTAAGACCTGCTGTTAGCTGCAAAAGCCTACTATGCTTCAGAAAACAGAACCCCTACTCTTCACTTCATACAGCAATAGTTTGTTTGGTTTTATTAAAATGTTCTCACCCTGGTTACGTTATTCACTGTTCTACATAAGTTCAATGTATAATGTGCTCTGTGAACAAATCTAAACATTCAGTGTTACCTGTACACCACTTTGACTCTTAAGATAAAGTGATCTATACAAAATAGTTAAATAAATGTATATATTTACCCCAATGCAGTGGGAAATGCAGAAACTAACTTCAGAAGTCAGTAGAAGGTCAAAGCCTGAAACCTAGAGCTGAGATTAATACTTGCAGCACAGGGCAGGATAATTCATGGCCAGCATATACCAGTACTCCTGGGGAAATGCTCCACAGTGGAGAATATGGCAGATCTAGGGTCTGATCAAAGATAGCTGTCTAAATCCCATTATCTCATCTGCTATGTAAGCTGAAAGAGGCAGTGTCGTCCTCCGTCTTTATGATCAGGAGATATGCACTGTTAGCTGTGGCCAGAGATAAGCATGGGTGGGGTCAGTAGCAGCTGGTAAAGAGGAAGGAAGTTTCAGCATCATGTGTATAACCAGAGGCAGACGGGTTAGAGCAGGTGGCCTGAAGGAAGCAAGCAGTAGCACTAGTGTCAGTTGCAACACAGGCCAGCAAGGGGGGGGGGTGTAGAACAGGATCAGGAGGAGGACAGATGGAGAAGGAGTCAAGCCTTGGTGAAGGTGGTTAGGCCTGGAGAGGGGGCATCCAAAAGGTGAGGGAGAAGAGAAAATGAAGGGGATCTGGAAATAGAGTAGAAGATGAAGAGTATGCATGAAAGATTTGCATACAATGGAGGTAGTACATGCAAACCTCTCCTATGCATATTCATTGTGGTTATCCTAAAAACCTGACTGGCTAGAGGTGTCTCAAGGATTGTGTTAAGAGACTCCGCAATAGACTAATCAACATATAGTCACATAGGTTTTAAGCATGGATTTAAATGAAGAATTATGTTCATTCCATATTCCTGAAGGCAAACTGTTCCAACATAAAAGAGCTAAATAGGAAAAGGATGACCTCCACTTCTCCCTCAGAGAGGGCAACTAACAGTTGAACATATATTGTTTTAATTGGATGAATAGAAGTTTGTGTCCATAGAGAAGTCTAATATCTTACCAATGTATAGTGCACAGTGAACAAGGGGTAAGAACCTTAAAGTGTATTGTAATGATAACTGGATGCTAATGTTGCCTATATACAAGTATAATATGGCAGATTCAGGCTATGCATTACAATAGTCAAACCACAGTGTTTGGTATGGTTTGTATCAATGCTGCTCTGCCTCCAGCCAGGAGAGGGTTGTAGTATTTTTTTTTTATGCCATCAAGTCAGTGTTGACTCATAGCAACCCCGCTACTTCTGGGTTTTCAGGAAATGTATCACTGGAAGTAGATTGCCAGCCTTTTCTTCCAAGGCAATGGAGGGTAAAGTGACTTTCCCAAAGTCACAAGGAAGGCCAGTGGGAATTGAACCCTTGATCTTCTGGGTACTAGGCAGTTGCTATAACCATTAGGCTACTCCTCCACTCAGTATTTAGCTATGCTTCTATACCACTTTTCACCAAATAAAGATTTGTACTTTAATCAGACATTGTAAATCATTCTTTTCTAAAATTAACTGAACTGTATCTTCCTAAGAGAAAAGGACAACCACTGTAGTGTGATTACTAATTTAGTAAAAATGAATCCAGTTGTGCCCTCAGCGCTGTGATACCTCTATTGGTTCTAGTGCTAAACCTCAAATTTGTGGTGTCATTATGGGAACAGAGTAGCTCTACAGCAACCAGATATCATATTTTGCAACATTACATTGTCATTGATAGGGCTGCTGACTGGTTGGAATCTTATCTAAAACAGGAGTTTAGGTGTTGCAAGTTAAGAGGTAAATGGATCACAACTAAAGAGAAGCTGAATGTTGTCTACATAGGAAAAATGAGACCATACCTAAGCCCTGAAGGAGGGTAAAAAGAAAAAAAAAAAGACCCCTGAGGAATCCTGCCAAATGTTTGTCTATGGGGTACATGTAAAGTATTTCATGGAACCTGGGTGAATCTATTTTTTTTTTTAGAAAAGACCTGAAGCAGGATAAGATAGAAGCAGGCATTCCAAATTCTTCCAACCTAGATAACATGGAATGATTGACCAGATCAAAAGCTGAACTCAAGTCCAACAGGATCATAAATGTGTCTTTCCCTGAATCTATGTTCAATCTAAGTCTCTTTACTAAAGCCACTAATGAGGTTTCAGTACTATGGCCTATCCTGTAGCCTAATTGACATGGACAAATAGCATTATTTTTCAAGAAAATCCAGAAGCTGCTTGTAAACAACTTTCTCCACATATCTTAGACATAAAGGGTAAAATTTTAGAAGCTCTGTTCGGTCTTTGGCTGTCTGAAAACAGGCATAGAAATGCACAAAGCATGGAGACATCTACAGAGCTATTTTAGAAGCCGGCTTTGGGGACAACCTCAGTGAGAGGACAGCAGACTCTGAATGGAGGCGTGGCTGGGGCATTCCCAGGACTATGGAGGCATGATTTGGGTGTTCCCATGGACCAGAACATTTCCACCTGATTACAGAATCATGGACATCCATCCAGCAACATGTCTAACTTTAAACCAACTTCGAGTTATGCATAGTGACTAACAAGCATCTGCAACATCATGCCTGGATGATGGAAGCATTCTCTATCAAGGCCTCCCGCAATATGCTTTTTACCCACTACAAATGGCCCAGAATACTCTCCTGAACCTCCCACTCATATCATATCATACCCAGACTCGAGAACCCCTACTGGCTACCAGTAGCAATAAGAACAATACACAAAGTAATCACCATGATATTCAAGATTCTCCATAACCAAATCGGCCTCCAATCTCTCATCAACAAAACAAGATCACGAAGAAGCATTAACAAAAACCTTCTAGCAATCTCTCAAGAATAAAAGCACACAACATACCAGCAACAGAGCCTTCACACCTACAATATGGAATGCATTCCCAGAACCCATCAGCCCAGACCATCCAGGACCTGAGAAGGAAGCTAAAGACCCACCTCTTCCTTGAATATTATGGTACAGACACCATCACCTAAACCAAAACTCTTGTAAAAAGAGCTCAGGCAAGAATACCTGCTTTTTTTACTCCCAAGTTGTTTGTACCCATACTTCCCTGTTGATGATGTCCCCCGATGTTTGATGTAAACCTTAACTCCTTGAGTTAAGTCACTTTTGTTAATTGGAAACTGCTTTGAGATTAAAGAAAGCAGTATAAAAGATATTAAAAAAATAAAATAAAGCACTTTGTTTAGACTGAAAACCAGCCACAGTGTGTAGAGAGGAAAGCACAATCACCACCAGTACTTAGCACAAGTTCAGTGATAGCAGGAGTGGGATATGAATGCTGGCTGTCCTGTTCCTAACCCACTACTCTGACAATTATGCTATCCTAGACATCCAAGTTCTGGGGATGTCAAAGTAGATACCCCTGCAAACATCCCTTTCGGGCACATCCAGGTTTGTGAGATCATGTCTGCATGTGAACGTGCCTGTATTTTTTTTCCATTCTGGTTTGATGTCCCAGATTGCACTTGGATGGATCTTCAAAAAATTTCCCCAAATTGTAAGTTTGATATTGGATGATAGTTTAACAAAATGGAGCATAGAGGTTGTCCTTCAGTAGGGGACAAAATAGCGGTCTTCGCACTAGAGAGAATCTTATGCTCCTGCAAACTTTTCACAAAATCATTTGAATGGCAACAGGCCAAATTGATGATTTTAAATTAAAGTACGAAGGAAAGGTATCCAAGATGAATGTAGTTGGCCAGTTAGCCATACAGATGTAAAAATGTTTGATAATGCAATATAAATTGGTATATTGAACACCGCTGCCCGCATCATTGCTAGCGCTTCAATACAAGACCAAATAACGCCAATACTACATGATCTACACTGGCTACCACTCTCCTCATGGGCAAAATATAAATCAGTACTCACCATCTTCAAAATTATAAACATGTCAGCTGAAATACTACAGGAACTCATCGGAACCAAAGCAAGCAAAAGACCAGACAGAAGCAGTACCAAAAACATACCACCACCTACTCTATTCACAAGAACCAACAAATCCACATCCATGCAAGCCTTCTCTCTTGCTGCACCCGCCATTTGGAATGCCCTCCAAGATATTCTAAGATCAACAACTGATATAAAAGAATTCAGAAAGCTGCTCAAAACCACCCTATTCATTGAACAATTCAACGAAGACTACCAAACACCAATCGCCCCGCAAGCCGATTTTCACAAGCCATGAACACTAAGAGGACTGCGCATGAACCAACTACCAACATTCTACCACAAACCGAATTACACAAACCATGAACACAAGGACTTCACATGAACCAGATACCAGCTTTCTCCAACCTATAAACAACCCCTTCATCCTCCACAACTACTTGCATATAGCCCCTGCTCACAGTTCACGATGTATATAGCTCACCAATTAATCACACTGCTCACCCATACCACACAAGTCTGTGTATCCACTGCATGAATTCACCCTCCCACTCTTGATTGTTTGATGTGCTAACTGCTTTGATTTAACGATAAAGTGGTATATTAAATCCTTTTAATTAATTAAATAAATAAATATTGAAGTGTGGCACATGTTCTCTCTACTTCCTAAAACAGAAGTATAGATAGACTGAAGCAGGATACCATTTCTAAACTACAACAATTTTGTCCTGAAAGAAATCTGCAAGTTCTTCTGATAAAGAAGTGTACTTTTTAATAGGGTTAGGTTTGGCAGATAATTTGGAAATGACTAGACACAACTATTTAGACAGATTCAATACTTTACAAATATTTGTTTAGCCCATTTTAACATAAGATATGCCATACTGGGTCAGACCAAGTTCCATCAAGCCCAGTATCCCGTTTCCAACAGTGGCCAATCTAGGTCATACATACCTAGCAGTTTCCCCAAAAGACACAGGTTTCACAATGCTTGTACTGGGTCAAGCATTGACATCCTGGGTCCCTTCTTAATAATGGTTTATGGACCTTTCCTCCAGGAACTTGTCCAAACCTTTTTTAAACACAGCTACACTAACAGCCTTTACTACATTCTCCGGTAACAAATTCCAGAGTTTGATTACACGTTGAGTGAAAACATATTTTCTTTTATTAGTCTTAAATAGTTTACCCTGTAGCTTCATTGCATGTCCCCTAGTCTTTTTATATTCTGATAACGTAAACAATCGATCTACATTTATCCGTCCTACTCTGTTCATTAATTTATAGACTTCTGTCATATCTCCCCTCGGCCGTCTCTTTTCCAGGTTAAAGAGCCCTAACCTTTTTAGCCTTTCTTCATAGGAGTATCCTTCCATCCCCTTTACCATTTTGGTGGCTCTTCTCTGAAGCTTTTCTAATATCGCTATATCCTTTTTAAGATACAGCGACCAGAATTGCACACAATATTCAAGGTGCGGTCTCACCATGGAACGATATAGAGGCATTATAATATCTTTTGTTTTATTTTCCATTCCTTTCCTTATGATGCCTAGCATGCTACTTGCTCTTGGCTGCCGCTGCACACTGGGCCGAGGGTTTTAACATGTTATCCACAATGACGCCTAAATCTTTTTTCCTGGGTGGTGGTTCCTAATGTGGAACCTTGCATCGTGTAATCATAGTATGGGTTGTTCTTCCCTAGGTGCATAACTTTGCACTTGTCCATCTGCCATTTTGATGCCCAGTCTTCCAATTTCTCAAGATCCTCTTGCAATTTTCCACAATCCTCTTGGGTTTTAACAACCTTAAATAGTTGTGTCATCTGCAAATTTGATAACCTCATTCGTTATTCCACTTTCCAGGTCATTTATGAATATGTCAAAAAGCAGCAGACCCAGCACAGATCCCTGGGGTATACCACTATTCACCTTTCTCCATTGGGAAAATTGGCCATTTAGCCCTACCCTCTGCTTTCTATCTTTTAACCAGTTCCTGGATCCACAATAGTACACTGCCTCCTATCCCATGACTCTTTAGTTTTGCCAAAAGTCTCTGATGAGGGACCTTGTCAAAGGCTTTCTGAAAGTCCAGATACACTATATCAACCAACTCACCTTTGTCCACCTGTTAATTCACACCTTCAAAAAACATAACATTAGTAAGACAAGATCTTCCTTGTCTAAAGCCATGTTGGCTGTCTCCCATTAGGCCATGACTATCTACATGATGAGTAATTTTATTCTTTATGATGGTTTCTACCATTTTTCCCGATACTGACGTCAGGCTCACCGGTCTGTAGTTTCCCGGATCACCCCTGGAACCCTTTTTAAAAATTGGTGTTACATTGGCGATCCTCCAATCTTCAGGTATTAGAGATGATTTTAATGATAGTTCACAGATTACTAATAGCAGGTCTGCAATCTCATATTTCAGTTCTTTCAACACCCTTGGATGTATGCCATCCAGCCCAGGTGATTTGCTACTCTTCAGTTTATCTAATAGTTGTAATACATCTTCCTGATGTATCGATATTTCCTTCAATTCTTCTGCACCTTTAAATAACACTTCAGTCATGGGTAACATCCCTACATCTTCCTCAGTAAAGACCGAAGCAAAGAATTCATTTAGTCTCTCCGGTATCGCCTTGTTGCCTCTTAGTGCCCCTTTAACCCCTTTATCATCTAATGGACCAACTGACTCTCTCACAGGTTTTTTGCTACAAATGTACTTGAAAAAGTCTTTATTTTGTGTTTTTTGCTTCTGCAGCAAGCTTCTTCTCAAATTCTCCCTTTGCCTGCCTTATCAATACCTTGCATTTGACTTGCCAGTGCTTGTGCTGTTTCCAGGTTTCGTCGTTTGGCTCTTTTTTCAATTTCCTGAAAGATGCTTTTTTGGCAGCAGCCTCTCTGACCTCACCTTTAAACCATGCTGGCAGTTTTTTGGACTTCCTTCCACTTTTCTTAAAGCATGGAATACAGCTGGTCTGGGCTTCCAAGATAGTATTTTTGAACAACACCCAAGCTTGATGTAAGTCTTTAAACTTTGTAACTGCTCCTTTTAGTTTTTTCTTAACTATTTTCCTCATTTTATCATAGTCTCCCTTTCGAAAGTTAAAAGGTAGTACTGTGGATTTCCTTACTATCTCTCCTCCGCTAATTAAATCAAAGGCGATCATGCTATGATCACTATTACCAAGTGGCCCCAACACCCTTATCTCTTGCACTAGATCTGGTCTTCCACTAAGGACTAGATCTAATAATGGCTTCCCCTCTGGTCGGTTCATGAACCAGCTGCTCCAAGCAGCAGTCATTTATTTCATCTAGGAACTTTATCTCCCTAGCATGTCCTGCCATGACACTGACCCAGTCGATACTGGGGTAATTGAAATCACCCATTAATTTAGTGAAGATAATCCTGGATGTTGCCAAGGGTTTGAAGACAGAGAGATGACAGATTTCTTACATAGAGGCTGTTAAATCTAGAGCTGCACATGGGGTGTAATGTCAGGTTAATGCTTGGTCCTCTAGCACAATCTCATTTCTCAGTGAACAAGCAGGGAAAAAAGATGGAGCCACGTTTGGGCAATTCTAGAGGCGAGGGTTGCTGGTTTTCATTTTTTTTTTTTTTTTGCTAACCAAGAAATAGAAGGTGGGTGGAAGTCAAACCAAAAGGTTTTCTAATATGGACTGTCCAAAGATGTTGTTTTGAAAGATGTCCAAATAGTATCAACTGAAGACAATACTGTGGCTTTGTAGATGTCAACGATAGACATGGATTGGAGATGGGCAGCAATTGCTGATTGTGAGTGAAACATGTATGGAGATACCTGCAAAATGGAGAAGGTCCACCAAGGTATAAAAGAATTCAGTACAGTCTGCGATTCTGTGGCACTGCTCAACCTGAACTGGTTGAGTTATAAGACAGTTATTTGAGTATAATTTCTGATCTGCTGCTGGGTGGCTTCTAGGTTAGAGTAATACCCTTTTGCAGTCCAGCAAGTGGAAGGCAGTTTCTTCCAGGAGGGACCAAGGTTTGTGAAAGAAGACTGGAAGGACAATCTGATTTGAGGTGAAAAGATTACACTATTTTAGGAAGGGTGCATTCATAGTACTGCTTGGTTAGGGAAAAATTAGGTGTAGGGAAAATAGCACTGGAGTACTTGGAGTTCAATATGTCTTGATATTATCTTATATCTGTTTGTTATCTTCTTAGACCTTATGTGAGTGAACAGGATATAAATCTGCTAAATAAACACAATTAAAACTTACCCATCTGGCCAAGATAATTATAAAGAACCTTCCAAGAGAGTGTTGTAAAAAGGTTAGGAGTGAACTGTACAAGGACGATATATTAAGGGCCCAAGGATGGAAAGCTTGATGTGGAGTCCTTTATAAATCTAAGGACTAGGAGATAGTTTGAGACAGACTTTCCATCTATAGAAGAATGGTAAGCTATGGTCACAGGTAAATGCAGGTGTACTAAGCTTGAAAGTAGAAAGATGCAGATTGTAGTAGCTAGATTATAGGCGCTCTGAAAACACCAGGTAGTAAAACTTTCCATTTTGAATGGTAAGAGTTAAGAGCAGCTGGTTTCCTGGAGTCTTAGAAAACCTCTCAGACTTCCTGCAGTACTGGTTACTGGAAATTATCTGCCTTGCAATATCCATGCCATCAGAGATAGAGATTTGAGGATGGAGTAGACCAGAAGTACCACCTGTTGAGTGAGAATGGGATTTGAACCCAGCTGGATAGGCTGTTGTTGAACCAGAGATACAAGCCATGAAACCAGAGCTGACAGGGCTAAAAGGTAAAAAGGATACAAGCCCAGTCTTGGAAGAAGTTACTGGATAACTTTGCAGAGTGTAATCAACAGGGAGGTGTATAATAGGCCATGAGACCTGGGGACACTGAAAGCATCATGCAAGATAGCCAATATTTTTGATGGCCTTCTGGAGCAAAAGATTGCACATTTGTTGTTTTGGGTGTAAACAAAAAGGATGACTGAAGGAATTCCCCAGTGATCAAAGAGTTTTTGAGCAAGCTGATCATTGAGGGACCAATAGACAGTTAAGTCTGTTCTCTGGTCGCAGTTGTCCAAGTAGGTACACCACCAGCAATGTACAGGGATATAGCTAGTTCCATACGATGATGGTTTTGTGGCAGGGGGCTATAGAATCTGAGCCTTCTTGCCCAGTGATATAAAACATGGTAACCTGACTATTTGGATAAGGATGACTTTTCTTTCTAAGCATCACAAAGGTAGTTAGTCCATAGTAGATAGCCCAGAGCTCTGGAAGGTTGATGTATGGTTTTCTCATTGGCCATCGAAAGGCCTTGGGTGCCAAGGTGCATCAGTCATTAGCTAAACTTGATAGGCCATATGGTCTTTTTCTGCTGTCATGCTTCTAAAAAAACAAAGTATGCATCTTGATGGTGAAGCAGTCCTCCAGTCTGAAGGCTAAATGCAACTTTCAGCGCCCCCCCCTCCCCCATCTCAAGTCTGCCCTTCCATATCAACTACAATAGTCCTCTTTTTACTTTTAGAGGTCGTCTGTGTTTGTCCCATGTTTTTTTGAATTCAGATATTGTCCACCACCTCCACTGGGAGACTATTCCACACATCTACCACTCTTACCATAAAGAAACATTTCCGCATATAATATTACTCCTGAGTCTATCCCTTTTCACTCTCATTCTATGTCCCCTCGTAGTAGAGCTCACCTTCAATTCAAAGAGACCCTCCTGTGCTTTTATGCCATGGAGTTATTTAAATGTCTATCATAGCGCCCCTGTTCTGCCTTTCATCTGAAGTATACATATTAAGATCTTTAGGTCTTCATATGCTTCGTGATGAAGACCAATAACCATTTTAGTAGCTATCTCTACTCCAAATGAGGTCGCACCAGACACTTAAACAGAGACATTATAACCTTTTTTTCTGCTGTCTATTCCTGTCCCTTTACAGCCAAGCAGCCTTCTAGCTTTCACAGTCACCTTCTCTATCTATTTAGCTACTTTAAGATTGTCAGACACAATTACGCCCAAGTCCTTCTCTTTTGGGGCCAGAAGTACTTCACCCCCTACACTGTATTCTCCTTTGGAGTTTTGCAGCCCAAATACACGACCTTGCATTTTTAGCATTAAATTTCAGCTGTCAAATTCTCAACCCTTCTTCAAGATTAGTTATATCGCTCCTCGTTATCTACTCCTTCCTGGGTGGCTACTCTATTGCAGATTTTGGTATCCACAAACAAGCAAACCTTAGCAGACAACCTTTCTGCATATCACTAACAAACATATGTAGAGAGGTCGATTTAACAGATTCCCTTGAAATTTTAATTTCCACTGGAGAGGACACATATGCAATCTGTCACAGGGTAGCACATGAACTGGTACCAGCATGTAGCCCAGCATTCAAGGCAGCACCTGCTGGAGCTCACCGATTGGTGTTTTCTGCCTGGCCCCCTTGCTGAGGCAATCCATGGACCCGGGGGGGGGGGGGGGGGGGGTTCAGTCTAGTAGATGTTTGAGATTCATCAGCTCCCTGTGGTGTTCTCCTAGACTTCCTTCGGGTAGGAGTGAGTATAGGGGTTTATATCCATGTGGATACCCTGCCTAATGCCTTACGAGGCTCCCTGCATCTCCGGCTGCTGCATTTGCTTTTCTGTTTTGCATGGCCTGCCATCTCATACTTAAGTTTTTATGGTCTGAGCTGTGCAGGCATTTAAGCTTATTCCTGTGTTTTGAAATAGCCCGTTGTGTAAGTGTGCTTGGGGTACATGTTTTACTCTCCACAGTCAATCCAAAACCCACAGCTGCCCTAATATTATGCTTGTAGCTTTCGTCTTCCCAGTGCACATTGCAACTGCATGCGCTGCAGCCACACATTCATGACAATGCTAGTAGTAGCAGCTACTGGGTACTGATGCAGGAGAGCATGCATTAACCTTGTGCTCCCAAAAAAATATATTTTTAAAGGGAATTGAGGAGTAGGCTAGTGGGTAGAATAGTAGTCTGTGATCAAAGAGATAAGTGTTCAAATCCCACTAGCACGCCTTGGGCTTTGGGCAACTCACTTAATCCTCCATTGTTTAAAGTATAAACGTAGATTGTAAGCCCCCCTGCGGTCGAGGAAATACCTATTATAACTCATCTTGAGCTACTAGTGGAAAGGTATGAGCTAAATACTTCTATTAACATTTATTCTAGTGCTTCCAGAGGCATGCCTGCAAACAGCTTAGCAGCATTCAGTCACTACTGAAGACTCACGCTGACCACTCCTTGCAGCAGCAGCAGCCTTTGCCACAATGAGCAAGTCTGCACTGTGCCCCTAGCTCAAGTCATTAACTCCAGCACAGCCATCATGGACACTGACTTGCAGATAATCCCAACATGGTTCCACAACTTCTGAATGTTTCAGGGTTAGCAGCACTAGGCTTGTCCTGATGTCAAAATGAGCACATAGGTAATCCAAGTAGTATCTCATCTCAAGCCTACTCATAGCAAAGCTGACGACCTATAGCAAAGACAGCACTTCGTTGGTAGCCAGCTCTCCTGAGAAGACTTTGCCCAGATCAGCCAATCATCCACATTCATTTGAACCAACATCCCCACCCAGCCTAGGGCAACTGTCACTGCCACCATCACCTTAGTGAAGGTACCAGGAGTAGTAGCAATTGCCAAAGGCAGGGCTGAAAATGGTCCATAGTTATTGCAAAGTGTAAGTACTACTGATCCAGCCACATTAGAGTGTGCAGATTAGCCTCAAAGGCACCCAAGGAGGTTAGTTATTCCTCTTGCCATACCCGTCTTGAAGGACTACAAAAGGGACTGCTACTGCTGGAGAGATATCTGCAATAAGTATTTACTTCTGGGAATTTTTCTAAATCTTAGGGAAAAAGGCGTTCTTTAGAGTAAAGCTGATTAATCTATGTAAATTAGAATCCAGTGTATTTCTTAAATGAGTCAGGGCCTAGTATTGGCAAAGAGCTTTAAATTAAATCAGAGTATAACTTAACATAAAAGGAAAAATAGGTCAATATTTTATTTTATTTTATTTATTTAACAGTTGCTTATATACCGCTACCTTCCACAGATCAGGTGCGGTTTACAGTGAACAAGGAATGAACAGATTAACAGGTCTGTTTTACATGAAACAATATTCTATGAAACAATATTCTATGAGCAATAAATTGTTCCAAGAGGCCTTCCAGATAAGGGGGGCAAGAGACCTGTGAAATTGTTTTAAATAGGCATTAAAGCCAAGTGACAGATCAAAAGGACATTTTGAAAGACTACCTCTATCAAAGCAAGGGCTGTGTGAATCACTCAGGAAGTTGGTCACAGATTATCATAGAAGCACAGGTCTAGGACCTGTGTAGCAAGCCAGCCTTTACTAAGTGTTATCTCCCTCCCACCCCAGGCATCATCCTAGCTTTATAGGGTCTTACACCTAATTAAAGGGGGAGTGGCATTCACATTCCCTTCTAGGTTCAGCTGATTATTCTCACCAGAATTAGATGGGTTAAGGCTCAAAGTAATTCATCTCAAGGTAAACAGAGTCCCATAAACTTCTTTGGTATAGTTGTATTAGTAGAAGTATCCCTAGCAACTAAAAACAACTAATTTTAAAACTAAGATGTAGACAGCAGTCCAGCAGCAAGATGGGGGTTATTTAATTTATTTAGTTGTATTTATAGCACGCTTTTCACCAGGTCAAAGCGGTTTAACAAAAAAAGGGGGGGGGGCCTGTCACCAGGGAGGCCAACATTAATGATCTGAACAGACATTAAGGACTTAAACAATGGACATCAGTCTCTTAATAGGTAGATCTGTGGGTATGTTAGAGGGTCTGGAGAGGGAGTTAGTGATGGATGCTTGTTTCTGGTCCAAGGTGTTCCTGGAACAGGATGGTTTTTAGTTTTCTGAATGTTGAAGGATCTCCGTTGTTTCCGATTTGACTTGGTAGGGAGTTCCAGAGGTATGGCACGTATAGTTCTTAGGCTCTGTTGCAGGTCCGTTGATTGTATTTAGTTCGTTCATGAGGGATGGTGAGGGTGTTGCTGGTGGTTTGTCTGGTTGTTCTGTTGTGGGCGGGTTGGGGCAGTAAAGTTCGGAGCTGGGAGGTCTGCGTTTGATAGAGGGTTTTGTGGATAAGTAGGGCTGATTTGTATTTGATTCTTGCTTCAAGAGGGAGTATGTGTAGTTCTCTCAGGACTGGGGTGATGTGATCTTGTTTTTTTTTGCTTTCTGGATGATTCTTGCTGTGGTATTTAAGGCAGTTCATAGTGGGTGGCAGGTAGTCCGTGATAGATTATGTTGCAGTAGTCCAGGTGGGGGAGCGTCATAGCTTGCATGACTGTCCTGAAGTCCTGTGGATCAAGGAGAGGCCTGAGGCGTTGTACTGTTTTTGCTTTGTGGACTATTATTCCGTTAGTCTTTTTGATCTGTTGCTTGAGTGTAAGTGCTTGGTCTTTGATGATTCCTAAGTATTTTGTGTGTGGTGCCTAAGTTGAGGTGTGGTGGTGGTGTGAAGTTTGGGTCCTTGGTTACTATGAGGGCTTCTGGGTTTTTTTAGGTTGATGGATAGGTTGTTCTTTTGTAGCCAGCTGGAGACTTCTATGAAGCAGTCAGTTAGTTGATTGTTCATTGGGTTGGTGGTTGTGATTGGTCCATAGAGCATTATGTCATCTGTATAGATGCGGTAGTTGATTTTATGAGCACGTATGATCAGGCAGAATGGTTGCAGGTAGATGTTGAAGAGCATGGCAGAGAGTGTGGATCTTTGGGGTACTCCTTGGTGTTGCTGAAAGGGGGGGGGGGGAGGTTGCTATGCTTGTGCGGATCAGTTGTCTATTGGTCAGGTAGGAGTGGAACCACAAGTACGACATTGTTGATGCCAATTTCTTGGAGTCTGTGTAGGAGGATGGTGTGGGAGATGGTGTCAAAGGCTGCAGATATGTCCAGGAAGATCATAGTACTTGGTCTGTGTGCCCTTGATGAGGGTGTTCATTAGTGATGTCATGGGGGTCTCGACTCCGTGGAATGGACAGAAACTATGCTGTTGGTATCCAGGTGGTCTTGAAGTTGTTGTTGAACTATCTTCTCGATTTTGGCAGTGAATGGAAGACTTGCTATAGGCCTGAAGAAGGCGGGGTCAAGGGGGTCCAAGTTGTGGTTTTTTTAGGGTTGGGTGGATGATGAAGGTTTTGAGGATGTCTGGCATGCGTCCTTGTCTGAGGGATTCATTAGCAATGTGGGTTAGGGGCATGCTTATGTCCTCCTTGGATTTCTTTATCCATTCTGCAGGGCACGGATCTAGTGGGGAGGTGGTAGTGTTTAGGCAGGAGATGGTGTATTCTATTTTTTCTTTTGTGATTGTTTTGGAGTGTGCTCCAGTCTGTCTATGGAAGTAGGGTGGGTTGTTGTCTCTGCATTCGGTTGCAGAATTTGAGGTTGTTGAAGCTGCTTGTATTGGGTGCTAGTAGTTCTGGCGGGATGTTTGGTAGCTGGTTGGATGCTTTTGTTAGCTTCTTGACAATTTCGAAGAGCTCAAGTGGTTTGTTTATTGAGGTGTTTATGATCTTCGAGTGGTAGGTCCTTTTTGCTTTAGCAGTTTGTGTGGTAAGCGTCTAGTTCACTCATGTATTTTACTTTATCTTACTCTTTTTTTTTTTTCGTCTCTCCATTTTCTCTCTGCTCTTCTGAGTTGGGTCTTTAGTCTCCGTAGGTTGGGGGTGAACCATCCGTCTTTTGTTGAGGTATGTCTGGTTTTGCTGCAGTTTGCAGTTGCACAAGATGCAGAGGAGATCGTAGTATTCCAGTTGTGGATTAGGTCATCAATGTTGGTGGAGCTTGTTTGGAGTTTAGGTAGTATTTGCACCAGGAAATCCTCTTTGATGAATGGTTTAAACCTTGTATGTTGTTTGTTTTCTTTGACGCTGGTGTGCTGGTAGATGAGGGAGATGCTGATGAGATAGTGGTCTGACCATGGTACACATGTGATCTCTAGGTTTTTGTATGAGGTGGCATTTTGGGAGTTCAGGAAGATGAGGTTGTGTGTTCCCTTTTTCATGTGTTGGTTCATGTATGATAGGGGTTAAGTTCATTGCTTCCATGGCATTGATGAAGGCTTCGGCATATTTGTCCTGGAGTGTTGGGAGGTTGAAGTCTCTGAGGATTAGTTGTTCTTTTGTGGAGATGGTGCACTCTGATATGTGTTGTAATATGCCTGATAGGTCGGTGCTTGGGGCGCTCGGTAGATTAGGCATATGGAGAGGTGCTTGTTGGTGAGAGTGAATATGTCCACTTCATTGCTTGTTTCTGAGGTGGAGGTTGGCTTTTGCAATGATGGCTACTCCTCCTCCTCTGGTGTGGGCTCAAGAACAGTGATGAAGACTGTATCTAATCCTCCTCTGGTGTGGGCTCAAGAACAGTGATGAAGACTGTATCTATTTGGTGTTAGTTGGTTCATGAGCACAGTGTCAGTATCTGTTAGCCATGTTTCGGTTATGCATAGGATGTCAATCTTTTGGGTTGTGATCAGGTCTTGGAGCATGTGATGCTTGTTTCCGACTGAACGAGCATTTATTAGTGTGATAGAGAGGGTTGTTGTTTGGGGGATGGGGGGTGTGGATTGGGATGGGGGGTGTGGATTGGTGTGGGTGTTGCTCCATGTAAAAGGGGGGGGGGGTGTTGGTGTTTGTGGTTTGGATGGTTGTGACACTTGGTATGGGGTGGTTGGGGAGCATATCGGTAGTGGAGGGATAAAGGGTTAGGAATGGTGCTAGGAGGTAAATTGGGGCTAGGAAGGGTGGCATGGTTTATAGGTGTACATGTGTGTCCTGGGGCTGGGGTTCCACATTGTTTTCCTTAGGGCGTTGTGTGTTCCTTTCCTTTTTCTCACTGTTTCGTGTAGTTGCTTGAGTTTGGCTGTGTGGGCTGGTGAATGATGGCTTCTTTGGCTGTGCCAAAGGGCCCTCTGACAAGGCCCACAGGCACACCCTGCTGGAGCACCACTTTTAAAGTGTTTTCCTTATCGTTCCTCCAGCTTAGTCCTCACAGATGGGTTGTGCACCTCCTCCTGCAGCATGAAGACTGGACCAATCAAATTTCAGCTCCGCTGGAATCAGCCTACCAGGCATCCCTGAAGCCCCAGTGTGTCCAGTCTTCATGCAGCAGGAGGACGTAGTGAGTCTAGCTGGGCTCACTAGTTTCATAGTTTAGTATACCTAGCTAACCTTTTTAATCCTTAATTTTTGTCCTATTAGGACTTATTTCATTTCTTCGTTTAGGGGTTCCTGTTGCTTTAAATTTCTAATTGTAATTTGAGCACTCTGTGCCGGGGGGGGGGGAGGACCTGAGGAAGGTCTCTCTCCTGCACAGCATCTGCCGACTCTCACTACTTGCCTGTATGCATTGCTCTATTGGGATCTCTGTTCCAGGACTCTTCGGGGCAGAGCTCCTTTAGCACCGGTACAGCACTTCCTCTCCGGGGGGATTGGGGGGCAGCTGATCAGTGCCGGTAAGTGTCGGCAGCTGGCGGCGGTCAGAGCCGGTCCTAGTTAGGTTACCGCGTCTCTGCCCGACCTGCTAAAATCCATTCTTTGTCTTTTGTGGGGTTTTTCTTTTTGGCAGGCAGCCTCCGCACCGGCGGGGCTTCGGGGATCGGTTGGCTGCAAGGGTTTTTAGCCTCGGGCGATTGATTCCGGCGGGAAGAAAAAGCACGCCAAGGTCCCCTTACTGTCGCGGCCATTTTTTCTTTCCCGGTCGTGTCAGCGTATTTTACAAGCGGCACTATTTTTTCTTTTTCTTTCAGTTTCCCTTTACTGTTTGCGATTTTCTTTTGGTGTTCCTTTCATTTCCTTTCTTCTCTGGCGTTATTATAAGCCGTTTGCCTTCTCGTTGTTCCCCTTTCCGTCGGGTGCTTTTGGGCCCGCGGCTGGGGGGGGGGGTGTTTGCGTTTCTCTCCCTCTCTGCTTCCTTGTTTTTTTCGGGGCTCTCGGTTTGTCTGTTAGCAGTGTGTGAATTTTCAGTTTCGTGGGGCATACATAGCAGAAAAAAAAAAAAACAGCGCATTTGTCAGGGGGGGAGAGAACTGTGCATTGGGTTCTCCCTCTGGTATTCTGTTCCTCGCGGAGGCCCAGTTCCCACTTTCTGTGCTGGTTCTGCTGGGTCTGTCAGCTCCTTTTTTCTCTTTCAGCGCTGAGGGGCATTTTTTCCCGCCTTCTACTCGGTAGCAGGGCGTTTCCATGCCCACGGGGTCCATTTGTGTGATTTGTGGATCTCGGAGGAGTACAGCTGCTGACACAGGCATCTGTCAGCGCTGTGCTTCGGTGTCGCTCACCATGGAGCAGCACCTAGAGAGCTCCTTGCCGGCTGTGGCACAGCTCGCTTCCGCGACGGAGGAATTGGAGTCACCGCTGGAGGGGCCATCGGGTCTTCCTTCTGCGGTCTCTGTGGCGTCTGGGGGGCAGTTGGACCTCGGGGGTGCCTTACCCTTGGAGGATTTTTCTCCCGATTTCATCTTACTGATGCATCAGGCGTTTTGCCGTAGGCGCCAGAGCGTGGGAGCCGCTCCACCGTCGGCACCAGGGGTGTTGACCCCTGCCCCGTCGGCGGAGAATCAGTTGCCTGAGGTCAAGGCTCCCAAGCGACGACGTCTACACGACTCCTTCCAGACAGAGACCGAGTGGCCTGACGGTGATGAGCCGGATTTCGACCATGAAGCGGAGGGAGAGGCCTTGGAAGAGGGCGAGCTCCCTGAACCGGAGGATCAGGCAAAGATTATTCGGGTGTTCCGACGAGAGGAATTGCCCGCTCTTGTTTCGGAGGCACTCCAGACTCTGGGTTTGGCTCTAACTCCTCCGGTGGAGGAGGCGGACGGAGCGGATCCCATTATTCAGGCGGTTCGGCAAACTAGCATGGTTTTTCCCATTCACAAAGTTATTGATCAGATGATTCAGTCAGAGTGGGATACTCCGGAATCAGGTCTCAAAGGGGTAAAGGTGATGCGTCGACTCTACCCTATGTCAGACAACGATCTCGAGCGTTTTCGTTCTCCCAAGGTGGATGCGGCAGTCTCGGCAGTGACTAAGAAAACCACGATTCCAGTGGAAGGCAGTGCGGCCTTGCGCAAACCGCAGGACCAGAAGATGGACGGTCTATTGAAGCAGTCGTTTGAGGCTGATGCGATGGCGTTACAGGCCTCTGTTTGTGGAGCTTGGGTAGCTCGTGCCTGTTTGCGCTGGGTTCAGCGTCTTCAGCAGTCGTCAGCAGTCGTCTTCTGTTGAGGCCGACATGTTAGGTGAGCTTCACCGACTAGAATCGGGTTCGGCCTATTTGGCGGATGTTCATTATTGATCTCAGAGCTCTCTCTAATAGCATGGCATCCGTGGTAGCGGCACGCCGAGCTCTTTGGTTGAAGAATTGGGCGGCGGATGGGTCGTCCAAGTCGCGGCTGGGCAGATTACCCTTTAAGGGTCGGCTGCTTTTTGGTGAAGATTTGGATAGGTTGGTCAAAGATTTGGGTGAGTCCAAGGGCGGTCGCCTGCCAGAGGATCGGCCCAAGCGGGGGCGGCCGCTGCCAGCAGTCCGGGGACAGTTTCGAGACTTTCGTAGGTTTCGCTCGACCCGTTCTGGGGGTTTCCAGCGTGGCAGATATATCTCGAGAACCTCGAGCTTTCGAGGTTTTCGCGGAGCCAGTAGAGGATTTGCGGCTGCAACCCCTGCGTCCGCTCGCAAGCCCCAATGAAGGTCAGCGGGCCCCGGCGGAGATCCCAGTGATCGGAGGTCGTCTTCGACGCTTTCTCTCCGCTTGGGCCCAGATCACCTCCGATCAGTGGGTTTTGGACATCGTCCAGGATGGGTATGTCCTGGACTTAGCCAGACCCGTCCTCGATTCCTTTGTCGCGTCTCCCTGTCGGGGGGCTCGCAAGACAGCTCAGGTTCGCCAAACCCTCGATCGCCTTGTCCAGCTGGGGGCGGTAGTTCCCGTGCCGGCGGCGGAGTATGGTCTCGGAAGATACTCCATTTATTTCGTGGTGCCAAAGAAGGGTGGCGACCTCCGCCCCATTTTGGATCTCAAAGGGGTGAACCGCTGTCTGCGGGTACCCCACTTTCGCATGGAAACCCTACGGTCCGTGCTGGTCGCCGTACGCAAGGGCGAGTTTCTCTCACTTCCCTCGACCTCACGGAGGCTTATCTCCATGTCCCGATCCGGGAGGATCAACAAAAGTACCTCCGATTTGCTTTGCCGTGGGGTCACTTCCAGTTCCAAGCATTGCCCTTCGGTCTCGCGACCGCGCCGAGGGTGTTCACCAAAATCATGGTGGTAGTCGCGGCGGCCTTGCGCAAGGACGGAGTGCTGGTCCATCCTTACCTGGACGACTGGTTGATTCGGGGAAAGTCTCGCGAGGAGAGCCTGGCAGCAACTTCCAAGGTCATGGCACTCTTGCAATCTCTCGGCTGGGTTATCAACCCACGCAAGAGTCATCTAGTTCCGACGCAGTATCTAGAATATTTAGGCGTGCGATTCGATACTTGCGCGGGAGTGGTTTTCCTTCCCGACCGCAGGGTACTGGCGCTTCAGTCTCTAGTACGGCGTTTTCGGCAAAACCCTGCTCCGTCGGCGTGGCTCTACCTTCAGCTGCTGGGGACGATGGCGGCTTCCCTGGAGGTAGTGCCTTGGGCTCGCTTTCACATGCATTCCCTTCAGAGAGCCTTGCTCCGTCGCTGGTCCAACCAGTCGGATTCCCTGAACAAACGGCTTCCTTGCCCGCTAACGGTAAGGCGAGATCTTCAGTGGTGGCTGCGATGGTCATCGCTACGGGCGGGAATGCCTCTAGAGCAGCCGGATTGGATTCCGCTACTGACGGATGCTTGTCTGACGGGCTGGGGTGCCCACTGCGCCGACCAGTTCGTCAAAGGCCTCTGGTCGCCGGAGGAGAGCGGTTGGTCCATCAACCGTCTGGAACTTCGAGCAGTGCGGTTGGCCTTACAAAGCTTCGAGAAGCTGATATCATCTCGGGCAGTACGGGTACTGTCCGACAATGCGGCGACGGTGGCATACATAAACAGGCAGGGCGGTACCGGAAGCGTCGGCTTGGAGACGGAGGCTCGGGTATTGTTCAAGTGGATCGAGCCTCGGCTCCAGGCCATCTCGGCAGCGCACATTGCCGGAAAAGACAACGTGACGGCCGACTTTCTCAGCAGGGTTCAGGTGGATCCCGGCGAATGGGAACTCAACCCAAAGATCTTCGCACAGCTGGTTCAGCGTTGGGGCCAGCCGGTCATGGACCTGATGGCCACGTTCTGCTCAGCAAAAGCAGCTCGGTTCTACAGTCGTCGACGGAAACCGATGTCAGAAGGACTGGATGCCCTGTTGCAGACTTGGCCCTCCACGGGTCTTCTTTACATGTTTCCCCCGTGGCCTCTGCTGGGGCGCGTGATTCAGCGTATCGAGGGCCACCGGGGTCGAGTACTCTTGATAGCCCCGGATTGGCCTCGACGTCCTTGGTATGCGGATCTGATGAGGTTGGTCGACGGGTCTCCGTGGCGGCTTCCGCTAGATCCGGATCTGTTGTGTCAGGGGCCTCTTCGCATGCCGCAAGTGGGGAGATTCTCTCTTACGGCCTGGCTATTGAAATGGCGCGGTTAAGAAAACGAGGTTATTCCAAGTCTGTCGTGGCGACGCTATTACAAGCGCGCAAGAGATCCACTTCTCTGGCTTATGTCCGGGTGTGGCGCATCTTTGAGGATTGGTGCTCTCGACATCAGGTCCGAGCCGCTACGGCCTCGATTCCCGTGGTACTCGATTTTTTACAGGACGGTTTTGCTAAAGGTTTGGCTGCCAGTTCTTTGCGAGTGCAGTTGGCGGCGCTATCCTGCTACCGGGGCAAGGTTCACGGGGTGTCGCTGGGTGCCCATGCCGATGTCGTTCGCTTCTTGAGGGCTGTGTCGGCTTCGTCCGGTCCGCAGAATTTCTGTACCTCCCTGGGATCTCAATTTGGTTTTGCGGGCCCTCACTGAGGCTCCCTTTGAACCGCTCTCTCATAGTTCGGTGAAGGATTTGACTCTTAAAACGGTGTTCTTAGTAGCGATTTGTTCGGCGCGGCATATCTCCGAACTCCAGGCGCTTTCTTGCAGGGAACCTTTTTTGTCTTTCTCGGCCCAGAAAGTCGTTCTGCGACCGGTGCCTTCCTTTTTGCCTAAGGTGTCTTCTCCTTTCCACGTGAATCAAGTGGTTTCGCTCCCGGTATTTACTGCATCGGGGGAGCAGGCCTCTGATCGCAGTCTTAGTCATTTAGATCTAAAGAGGGTTCTCCGGAGATATTTGAAAGTCACCAGTGAGTTTCGCAAATCGGATCGTTTGTGCTGTTTGGCGGGCCTCGCAAAGGTGAGGCAGCGGCGAAAGCCTCCATTGCTCGCTGGATTAAGGAGGCGATTGGCTCGGCTTATCTGTTGCACGGTCGACTACCGCCGGTTGGTTTGCGCGCCCATTCCACCAGGGCACAGGCTGCGTCCTGGGCGGAGTTTAGTTTAGTGTCTCCGGTGGAGATATGTAGGGCGGCAACGTGGTCTTCTCTGCACACTTTCAGTAAGCATTATAGACTTGATGTTTTGGCGGCTGGCGATGCACGTTTCGGGTCTTCGGTTCTGCGTGCCGGCTGGAAGAATCCCGCCCGTTAGGCTGCTTTGTTACATCCCATCTGTGAGGACTAAGCTGGAGGAACGATAAGAAATAGTAATTACACTTACCTGGTAATTGTAGTTCCTTGAGAGACGACAGCTTAGTCCTCCTGCCCTCCCTATATTCTTTCTTTTTAGCACGGCACGCCTTGGGGTCAGAAGTGCGTACTCCCAGGTGAGTGTCTCTCTTCTTTTCTCTGTCTCGCTATCGGCTTATGCTGCAGCAGGAGCGGGACATTTTGTGTCTGTGGTTTTGGTACCATTAACTACTTTAAAAAAAACAAAAAAAAACAAATTAAACATAACACAAAATGACCGAACAGGACTTTTTAAAGGTTAGCTATTTCTTTGAGTTTGCTTTGACAATAGGTCACTGGAGCTTCAGGGATGCCTGGTAGGCTGATTCCAGCGGAGCTGAAATTTGATTGGTCCAGTCTTCATGCTGCAGGAGGAGGTGCACAACCCATCTGTGAGGACTAAGCTGTCGTCTCTCAAGGAACTACAATTACCAGGTAAGTGTAATTACTATTTTCATTGCTCCCACTGCCCTGATTGAGCAGGAGGATTTCGCGCTCAGGCACTCTACCCCGATCGGGGGAGCTTTCATGGCTGTCAGGCAGGTGGTGGAGGTTGGAACAGCGGTTATCCAGTCTGTTGTAGTGAATGGCACATGTACAATTTTCTCCCAGTTTGAATAGAGGTCTTACATGTGCACTAGGTGCAAGAAGCTCTTTGCCCTCAGGGAACATATCTGCTCTCTGGATGCTAGAGCAGCAGACTTAGAAGACATAAGGAAGTCAGAGAGGTAACAGACAAGACCTACAGGGACATAGTACTGAAGCCCCGCCTCAGTTGCCATGGAGGAGAGAGGTCTCATGAAAGGAGAGCATCACTTTGGTGAGGTAAGGAAGTAATAATGTAGCTAGGAGCTCTCCACCAGGAGATGTAACACTCTCTTGGACAGAGGAGGTTGCTCCAGGGCCATGTGCTCATGAAATTAAGACAGCTGTTATACTGGATGATTCAAATTAGGCCTGTAGATAGCTGGGTGGCTGCTGGACATGAGGATTACCTAGTAACATGCCTGCCTGGTGCAAAGGTAACAGACCTCATGTGCCTAACAAGGTTTTAGATAGCACTGGGGAGAAGTCTGTCATCATGGTACATGTTGATAGCAGTGACATAGGAAAATATGGGAGGGAGATTCTGCAGACCAAATTTAGGCTTTTAGGTAGGAAGTTGAAATCCAGAACTTTCAGTGTAGCATTCTGTGAAATGCTTCCTTTGCCACAAGCAGGGGGTCAAAAAGCAGGCAGAGCTCGTGTCTCAATGCATGGATAAGATGATGGTGCAAAGAAGAGGGTTTTGGATTTGTTAGGAACTGGGTGACTTTCTGGGGAAGGGATGTGTTCTACCTTAACCCAAATGGAGCCAGGCTGCTGGCATTAACATTTAAAAAGGAGATAGAGCAGCTTTTAAACTAGAGAATAGGGGAAAGCCAACAGTCACCTAAGAGCACATAACATAAGATACGCCATACTGGGTCAGACGAAGGTCCATCAAGCCCAGTATCCTGTTTCCAACAGTGGCCAATCTAGGTCATACGTACCTAGCAGTTTCCCCAAAAGACACAGGTTCCACAATACTTGTATTGGGTCAAGCATTGATATCCTAAGGTCCCTTCTTAATAATGGTTTATGGACCTTTCCTCCAGGACCTTGTCCAAACCTTTTTTAAACACAGCTATACTAACAGCCTTTACTACATCCTCCGGTAACAAATTCCAGAGTTTGGTTACACATTGAGTGAAAAAATATTTTTTTATTAGTCTTAAATAGTTTACCCTGTAGCTTCATTGCATGTCCTAGTCTTTCTATATTCTGATAACGTAAACAATCGATTTACATTTACCCATTCCACTCCGTTCATTAATCTATAGACTTCTATCATATCTCCCCTCAGCCATCTCTTTTTCAGGTTAAAGAGCCCTAACCTTTTTAGCCTTTCATAGGAGTATCCTTCCATCCCTTTTACCATTTTGGTGGCTCTTCTCTGAACCTTTTCTAATAACGCTATATCCTTTTTAAGATACGGCGACCAGAATTGCACACAATATTCAAGGTACGGTCTCATCATGGAACGATATAGAGACATTAGAAAAGCCTTTGTTTTATTTTCCATTCCTTTCCTTATGATACCTAGCATTCTTTTTGCTCTCTTGACCGCCGCAGCACACTGGGCCGAGGGTTTTAACATGTAATCCACAATGACGCCTAAATCTTTTTCCTGGGTGGTGGTTCCTAATGTGGAACCTCGCATCATGTAACCATAGTTTGGGTTGTTCTTCCCTAGGTGCCATCTTTGCACTTGTCCACATTAAATTTCATCTACCATTTTGATGCCCAGTCTTCCAATGTATCAAGATCCTCTTGCAATTTTCCACAGTCCTCATGGGTTTTAACAGCTTTAAATAGTTTTGTGTCATCTGCAAATTTGATACTAGTTTCTTTCTTAGCAGCGAGAACTTAAGCTCATTATTATCAATGGTGTTTTTTTTAAAAAGGGCCAAAGATGAGGAAGATTTAAGTTTCCTGGTTCGGAAGAATGTATCCTTTAAGGATACTAACAAAACAGGGACGTTAAGACATACATACAAACAGAGGTTCCAATAAAGATAAAAAGTTAACCAGATGCCCATTAAGTACACAGATGCAATGCAAATGCAATGTGTGCTTTCGAGTCAGTCCTGACTCCTGGCAACCCAGAAGCTCCTGGGTTTTCTTGGCAGTGTCACCGGAAGTAGATTGCCAGGCCTTTCTTCTGAGGCAATGGAGGGTTAAGTGACTTGCCCAAGGCCACAAGGAGTGCTAGTGAGAATTGAACCCTGGTTGCTTGGTTACCAAGCCAGTGTTCTAACCATCAGGCTACTCCTCCATTCCAATATTAAAGTACCCCTATCAACAGATAACCAGATTAATATGATTGAAATACAGCTTCTAAAATGCCTATATACAAAAGGCTAGAAGTCTAAAAAATAAAATGGGAAAGTTAGAATATATAGCTCTAAATGAGAGATTAGATATGATTGATATCTCAGAGAACTAGTAGGAGGACAACCAATGAGACAGTGATACCCAAGTACAAACTACATCGCAATGATAGAGTAGATCAAATTGGTGGACAGTTTGCACTCTGTTAGAGGTGGCATTGAATCACATAAGATTAAAGTTTTACAAGAAACAAAAATATGCTGTAGAATCTCTATGGATAGAAATTCTATGTAAAAAGGGTAAGGCAATGGCAGTGGGGGTGTATGACCACTTGGCCAGAATGAACAGATGGATAATGAAATGCAGAAAAATGAGAGAAGCTAACAAGAGTTACAAACACAGTAATAATGGGTGATTTCAGTTACCTACTTGGCAATTGAGTCAGTGGCACAGCAGGACATGCTAGGGAGATAAGATTTCCAGATGAAATAAATGACTGCTTCTTGGAGCAGCTAGTTCATGAACAGACATGAGGGGAAGCCATCTTGGACCTAATCCTTAGTGGCATGCAGGATCTGGTGCAAGAGATAAGCATTTTGGGGCCATTTGGCAATAGTGATCATAGCATGATCACATTTGATTTAATAAATGAAAGGAGGACAGCAAGGAAATCCACAGTACTCCCATTTAACTTTCAAAAGGGGGACTATGATAAAATGAGGAAAATGGTTAATAAAAGACTAAAAGGAGCAGCTGCAAAGGCTAAAGATTTACATAAACCATAGGCATGTTTAAAAATAGTATCTTGGAAGTCTAAGAACAGATATATTCCACGCTTTAAGAAAAGTGGAAGGAAGGCCAAAAAACTGCCACCATGGTTTAAAGGTGAGGTCAGAGGCTGTTGCAGCCAGAAAAGCATCTTTCAGGAAATGGAAAAAAAAGGAGCCAAATGACAAACAGGAAACATAAGCATTGACAAGTTAGATGCAAGACAATTATAAGACAGGCAAAGATTTTAGGGGAAAAAAAAACTTGGACAACTGGATGATAAAGGAGTAAAAGGGGCACTAAGCGAAGAAAAGGCCATAGCAGAGACTGAATTAATTCTTTGCTTTAGACTTCACTGAAGATGTAGGTAATTTACTTGTGCCTGAAATGGTAGATAAAGGTGATATATCAAAAGAACTGAAAGATATATCAATAAACCGGGAAGAAATATTACAACTATTTGCTAAACTGAAGAGTACCAGATCACCTGGACCAGATGGTATACATCCAAGGGTATTGAAAGAAATGAAATTGCAGACCTACTATTAGTAATCTATGAAGGTTAAATTAGACTTACCTGCTAATTGTAGTTCCTGGAGTAGATCCAGTCTAGTCCCGAATCATAGAGTTGTGTACCTCCTCCCGCAGCTAGGAGACTGAGCATGTCACTCTTTTAGTGACTCCAGTATAAGTAGTCCCAGGTCTGCCCCCTTAACTCAGTATGCTATTGTCAAAGCTGACTCACCAGAGCAAAAAACATGAAACTCTAACCAACAAAGAAACCTTAACTCCCTAACGATATAGTGTTCCAAAATTAGTACAGTAAAGCCCTGCTGGAACAGAAGGAGCCGCCAGTTCTCCCCAGCCCCCCCCCCCCTTCCGAGAAGCTGGACACTCACCAGAGAAACAGGCAACCCCCCCCCATACGGACTCTGTAAACTGCTATGCCAAGTCCGCATCACAACTGTCTACACCTCTTACCATGTGCTCAGGCTATCCCCTGGCAGCAGTCCATTGGGCGGGCAGCGGGACTAGACTGGATCTACTCCAGGAACTACAATTAGCAGGTAAGTCTAATTTAACCTTCCTGATTGTAGCTCCAGTCTAGTCCCGAATCATAGAGATGTAGCAGAGCAGTGAATGTACTCAACGGGAGGGACCTGCCAGACCAGCCTGAAGCACTGCCGATCCAAACCGCGCATCCCTCTCCGCATGCACATCAATCCGATAATGCTTAACAAAAGGAATGCAACGACAACCAGGTAGCTGCCCTGCAAATCTCTGCCACAGGAACCAAGCCACACTCCGCCCAGGAAGCCGCCTGGGATCTCATGGAATGTGCCCGCAGTCCCTGCGGTACTGGCCTGCCCTTCAACAGAAGCCGACGCAATGGCCTCCTTAATCCATCTAGCAATCGAAGCCTTCGAGGCCGGCTGTCCTTGACGCGAGCGCCCAAACAGGACAAACAATCTATCAGACTTGTGCAAAGACTCCGTCCGCTGCAAATACACTTTGAGGACCCTGCCTATGTCCAACTTATGCAAACTAACTGCCGTTCCCCTGTCCGCTAACCTGGAAAAGACTGGCAAAGCCACTACCTGATTCACATGGAAGGCGGAGACTACCTTAGGTAGAAAGGACGGAACTGTCCGAAGCACGACTTTCTCTTTAGAAAAGATCAAGAACGTCTCTCTACACGACAAAGCCTGCAACTCAGATATCCTCCTCGCCAAAGTAATAGCCAACAAAAACACTGCCTTTATCGTGAGATCCTTCAAGGTAGCCCTCACCAACGGTTCAAAAGGCTCCCTCACCAGCGCTTCCAAAACTACATTGAGATCCCAACCTGGCACTGTTCGTCTGCACAGAGGCCTCAACAAGGAAGCTGCCTTCAAAAACCTCTTCACATCTCGATGAACACCTAGCAGCTTCCCTTGCACATTTCCCCGGTAACAGGAAAGCGCCACCAACTGTACCTGGAGGGAAGATGCTGCTAAGCCCTTTTCCAACCCATCCTGCAAAAAGGACAAAACATTCGCTACCGTGGCCCTCAAAGCTCGCAACTGCCGTTCCGCACACCAAGCTTCAAACAACCTCCACACTCTGACATACGCCAAAGATGTGGACCTAAGCCTTGATCTCAATAAGGTAGCAATCACCGCTGACGAGTAACCTCTAGCCATCAGCCTCGCCCTTTCAATAGCCAGGCCGTAAGCGAAAATCGATGTACCTGAGGCATGTTTAGCGGTCCCTGTACCCGAAGATACAGTCTGTCCGGGAGCCTCCATGGCGGTTCCGCCAGTAGATGCATCAGATCTGCATACCACGATCTTCTCAGCCAGTCCGGCGCTACCAGCAGAACCAGCCCCCTGTGCCGCTCTATGCGCTGGAGAACCCTGCCGATAAGCACCCACGGTGGAAACACGTACAGCAGGCTGCTCTCCGGCCAACTCTGAATCAGAGCATCTAGCCCCTCTGACATTTGTTCCCTTCTTCTGCTGAAAAACCTGCCGACCTTCGCCGACTCGAACATCGCCATGAGATCCATCACTGGCCGACCCCAACACCGTACCAGCGCCTCGAACACGTCCTGGTTCAAGCACCATTCTCCCGGATCCACTCGCACGCGGCTCAGGAAGTCCGCCGTCACATTGTCCACTCCTGCCACATGCGCCGCAGACAATGCCTCGAGATGCTGCTCGGCCCATTCCAGCAAGCCGTCCACTTCCACTTCCAACTGCACACTGCCGTTTCCTCCCTGCCGGTTTATGTAAGCCACTGCTGTGGCATTGTCGGAGAATACTCTGACCGCCTTTCCCTGCAGCAGCCCATGCAATGCCCGAAGCGCCAAACACACTGCTCTCAATTCCAACCTGTTGATGGACCATCCCCTCTCGAGATCGGACCACTGCCCTTGAGCAAAATGTCCCTCGAAGTGCGCCCCCCAGACTCGCATCTGTCGTCAAGGGCTTCTACTCTGGTGTCTCCAAAGACATGCCCTTCTCCAGACCCCCCGGCCGCGACCACCACCGCAGCGACCTGCGAGCCTCCCTGGGACACACCAACGTCTTGGACAAGGGATCGGACTGATGCGACCACCTCCAGAGCAACGCCCTCTGCAGGGGTCACATATGCACTCTGGCCCACGGCACTACCTCTATCATGGCCGCCATCGTCCCCAGCAGCTGCAAGTACCTCCAGGCCGACGGCGCTCTTTTGCCCTTGGAACGCCCGAATCAAACCTCTCAACTTTTGAACCCGCTGCATCGGTAGGAACACTCTCCCCTTGCACGTATCGAAACGGGCCCCGAGATCACTGTTCCCTCTAAGCTGTGTGAGCGCGCGCACACGTTGCCGAGAGAGCGCACATACTTTACAACAGAGCACACAAAAATTATGGCTCTGATTCTGATAGAAAACAGACATCTTAAAAGTTAAAAGCTGTGATTGTAATTACTAGAAATTTCCCGCTTCATTTAGTAATTGTCTATTTTCATTTAATTTGATTAAAATCAATGCGGTGTACATACTGTATTCTGACGTGTAGTCAAATTTTAAAGTATATAACTCCAAGTGTCGTTATGTGGCGCACAAAAATTTACCCTTCCTTCAAAAGCTGCACACAGCTGATATTTTATGCGCACACAGCCTACAGAAAATTAGAGGGAACATTGCCCGAGATACTCCAACTCCTGGACAGGTGTCAACTTGCTCTTTGCCACAATGACCACCCACCCCAGATTCTTCAAGACGTCCACCACCCGAGCCGTCGCCTGCTGACTCTCCTCCCGCGACTTCACCAGAATCAACCAGTCGTCCAGATACGGGTGCACCAACACTCCCTCCCTTCGCAACGCCGCCGCTGCCACCACCATAATCTTGGTGAATGTTCTCGGCACCGTCGCAAGGCCAAATGGCATCGCCTGGAATTGAAAATGCCCCATAGGGACTGCAAAGCGAAGGAATCCTTGGTGCTCCCTTCTGATCGGAATGTGCAGATAAGCTTCTGACAAATCCAATGACATTAGATATTCTCCCTGCCGCACTGCTCCGATAACCGACCGCAAGGTTTCCATGCGGAAATGCGACACCCGGAGACACCGGTTCACCCTTTTTAGATCCAGAATAGGACGCATGGTACCCTCCTTTTTTGGTACCACAAATTAAATAGAGTACCGACCGCTGCCTTGTTCTTCTGGCGGAACCGGTACCACCGCGTCCAGCTCTATCAATCTTTCCAAAGTCTGGCGAACCGCCTCGTGCTTGGCCTTCGTTCTGCACGGGGACCGCACAAATGCGTCTCTCACCGGATGTTGGAACTCGAGAGCATAGCCCCTCTGCACGATCTCCAACACCCACTAATCCGATGTAATTTGGGCCCAGGCAGGAAGGATACCTCGTAACTGCCCTCCTACTGGTACCGTTACCACCTCACTTCATTGCAGCTTTTGGGAACCCGGGGACGCGGAAGCAGCAAAGCCTCTGCCTGCCCCTCTGAACCCCCGTAAACCTTGCGCCCGATAAGAAAAACTTCCCCTTTGCGCCGGGGCAAACCTGGAGGGTCGAAAACGCCTGAACTTTCTACGCTGACTCCTGGACAGACCCCCCTGTCCGACTCTGCTTCAGCTTGTCCTCCGGTAACCGACCTCCTTTAGACTCCCCCAAATCCTTGACCAACTTCTCCAACTCCTCCCAAAACAGGAGCTTACCCCTGAACGGGAGCTTGGCTAGCCGTGCCTTGGAGGCCCCATCCGCAGCCACAGGTACCTCCTTGCTGCCACTACTGAAGCCATACTCTTAGCTAGCCCTCTAATCAAATCATACTGACTATCCGCCAGGTACGCTGTCCCTGACTCAATGCGTGCAGCTTCCTCTGAATCATCCTCCGACTGAGTCCCCTTCCATTTCTGGGACCACCGCAGACACGCACGTGCCATCCAGGCCCCACAAATCGAGGCCTGCAAGGACAAGGCATTCACCTCAAACACCTGTTTCAACAAAGAATCTAATCTCCTATCCTGTACATCCTTAAGCGCTGCACTCCCTTCTACCGGAATAGTCGTCTTCTTAGTCACCGCAGCTACCGCTGCGTCCACCTTTGGTGGATTAAATATATCTTTATCCGGTTCCACCAGAGGATAAAGCCTAGCCATAATCCTAGCCCCTCCGACACCGGCTTCTGGAGTATCCCATTCCTCCTGAATCATCTCCTTAAAAATCCTATGAATGGGGAAAGATCTCTGGGACTTCCTGACGGCCTGCAAAAGAGGATCTTCCAGCCCCGTCTCTGCTGCAGAATCCGAAACCGGGACATTTAAAGTCTTTAAGGTCTCGGCAATCAAGGCCGACAGCTCCTCTCTACGGAACACCCGTACAATTCTAGCCTGCTCCTCTGGCTCCGTAAGCTCACCTTCCTCCAAATCCTGTTCTCCATCCGAATACTCCCAGAGCACTGACTCTCCCAAAATCCTGCTCTTCACCCTCCAAGCGCAGTTTGGGTCTTTTACCCCCATTTCCAGTTTCCTCTTCCAAACTATCCCCCGGCCTCTTAGGCCCCCGAGGCTCAACTGCCAAGGTCCCCGGTACCACAGCAGCAGACCCTCCAACCGCCTGCTGCAAGAGATAAAAACTGTGGTGAAAAAAATCGCCCCCAGACCTCCCTGTAAAGGTACCTGGGGTAGGGGCCCCTCCAACGCCAAGGAAGGTCCCAGCTTAGGGTCCTGCTGTGGTTCCTGGGACAGAAAGATCCTTCGGCACCCCCTCTCCAGGAGCTTCAGACCCCTCTGGCTCCCTATCCGCCATGGATGATTCAAAACTACAGCCTCTGCACAAACCAGCCTCAGACACTGAACTCTTCCGTGCCCCACACAAGAGGCACCTAGGCTTACCCGGCATGAATCACACTGTTCAGTCCCGGGACCAACAAAAGGCCAGAGACCAACTTAAACCATGTTCTACTTTAAACCTTTCTCCTCCATCTTTTTTCTTTTTAACGGGCCTTCCACCGACCCCAAAAAGCCCACAACCTGAACCAACTAGGGTCCCCTGAAGCGCTTCCCACTCAATTCGAGGCTCCCGCGCTTTGCCACGCGGTCCGGGCCTGTTCCAGAGAGCCCACACGAACTGAGCTGCCTGCACCCGGCCCCGCTCTGAAAAAACCACCGCTGATACTGCCGGCGCTACTCCAGTACCCCAACGCAGTCTCTCTTACCCAGTGCCGTCTTTTCTGCAGTCCGGTGCTTTTCTCCCACTGCCGGATCACTGCCTCTTGACCGCGGCCGGGGCGCACGCACATGGCACCGTCCTCAACACCCACTTTCCCGCCTCAGGGGAAAGAAGGACGGAGGGCCCCTGCTCAATCCCCCGCACACTCTCCTGGACGTTCTGCACCCCAGAGAGAGGGGGAAACTCACAAGCTTATTTCCAGCCAAAAGTAGAAAGGCTAATGAAAATGCCAATTTAAAGGGGCAGAACCTCTTTTCTTTAGAGATTCCAACTATCTTCTTGTTTCTTTCTTTAATTTTTTTAAACAGCTAATACTAAAATCCCTATTCTTTGCTCTGAGTCCCGAACTACTGGGATCAGAACCTCCTTCCGCTGCACGAAGACTGAGCAAAAACTGAGTTAAGGGGGCGGACCCGGGACTACTTATACTGGAGTCACTAAAAGAGTGACATGCTCAGTCTCCTAGCTGCGGGAGGAGGTACACAACTCCATGATTCGGGACTAGACTGGAGCTACGATCAGGAACTATCTTTAAAATCAACTGTAGTACCTGAAGAGTGAAGAATGGTCAATGTAAAGCCAATATTTAAAAAGGATTCCAGGGGTGATCCAGGACAATTACAAACTTGTGGTCTGACATCAGTACCGGGCAAAATGGTAGAAACCATTATAAAAAAAATAAAAATTACTGATCATTTCTATAGTCATGTTTTAATGGGAGAAAGCCAACATGGATTTAGCCAAGGAAAGTCTTGTCTTACTAATCTGTTATATTTTTTGAAGGTGTGAATAAACAGGCAGACAAAGGTGAGCCGATTGATATATTGTATCAGAAAGCCTTTGGACAAGGTCCCTCATGCAAGACACTTGGTGAAATGAAAAAGTTATGGGATAGGAGGCAGTGTACTATTGTGGATCAGGAACTGGTTAAAAGATAGAAGGCAGAGCGTAGGGCTAAATGGTCAATTTTCTCAATGGAGAAAAGTAAATAGTGGAGTACCCCAGGGATATGTGCTGGGTTTGCTGCTTTAACATTCATAAATGACCTAGAAATGGGAATAATGAGCAAGGTGATCATATTTGCAGAAGACACAAAATTATTCAAAGTTGTTAAAACCCAAGAGGATTGTGAAAAATCGCAAGAGGACCTTGAAAAATTGAAAGACTGGGCATCCAAATGGCAGATGAAATTGTATGTGGACAAGTGTAAAGTTATGCACTTAGGAAAGAACCCCCCAAACTTTGGTTGCACAATGCAAGGTACCAGCTTAGAAACCACCACCCAGGAAAAAGATTTAGGCATCATCGTAGATATGTTGAAACCCTTCACCCAATGTGCAGCACCATCCAAGAAAGCTAATAGAATGCTAGAAATCACAAAAAGGAATGGAGAATAAACCCAAGGATATTCTAATGCCTCAGAATCATTCCATGGTTTGACCATACCTTGAATATTGTGTGCAATTCTGGTCACCGTATCTTAAAAAGGATATAGAATTAGAAAAAGTACAGAGAAGAGCCACCAAAATGGTAAAGGGGATGGAAGTCTACCCCTATGAGGAAAGGCTTAAAAGGTTAGGGCTCTTCAACTTGGAAAAGAAGGCTGAGGGGAGATATGATTGAAGTCTATCTATTAATGAATGGCGTGGAATGGGTTAAAGTAGATCAGTTTTACACCATCAAAAAGCAGAAAGACTAGAAGACACGCAATGAAGCTACAATGTAACACATTTAAGACTAATAAGAAAATATTTTTTCACTCAACGCATAATCAAACTCTGGAATTCGTTACCAGAAAGAGTAGTTACTCACCTGTAACAGGTGTTCTCCAGGAGCAGCAGGAATCAGTCCTCACATATGGGTGATGTCGGCGCTGACGGAGCCCCTCGTGCGGAGCATTTCCCCAGCTTTCAAAGAAAGCCCTTTGGGAATTGCAGCGCGCATGCGCGGTCCTCTTCCCGCCCAAGGGTGCCATCTTGTCTAGTCTGATGACATAGCTAAAAGACAGCAAAAAATTAGCAAAAATAAATCATATGACTGCAACTCCAAGGGGAGGAGTGAGGGTTGTGAGGACTGATTCCTGCTGCTCCTGGAGAACACCTGTTACAGGTGAGTAACTACTCTTTCTCCAGGACCAAGCAGGAAGTCAGTCCTCACATATGGGACTCCCTAGCTTAAGGCTACCGGAGACCTCAAGCGGAAAAATGAGCTCCCTCTAGCTCGTCAGCACAGAAGGAAGGCATCTTCTCTGAGATTGCCCCCGACCGGTAGCCCAACACCAGGGCCGGAGGGTAGGAGATGCCTAAACCCCAAAGAGATTATGGCGTACTGCCTGTCCGAAAGCACTGTCCCTGCGGGACTCCCTCTCAAGGCAGTAATGGGCCGCAAAAGTCTGGCTTGAAGACCAAGTAGCGGCCCGGCAGATGTCTGCCAACAGAACAGAGCGGAGATGAGCCACTGACGCAGCCTTCGCCCTGACATGATGAGCCATGACTCGACCCTCCAACGAGAGGCCGGCTGCCCCATAAGCCCAGGCGATACAGTCAGCGACCCATATGGACAAAGTACGCTTGGAGACAGGGAGCCCCAACTTATTGGGGTCAAAAGAAACAAAAAGCTGAACAGCCTTTCGATGCTCCCGCTTACGGTCAAGGTAGAAGGATAACGCCCTCCTACAGTCCAGGGTATGCAAGACCATCTCAGCCTGGTTGGCATGCGGCCTGGGAAAGAAGGTCAGAAGAACCACCTCCTGATTGAGGTGAAAAGGTGAGACAACCTTAGGAAGAAACTTAGGATGAGTCCGTAAGACTACCCTATTCCTGTAGAACCTAGTGTAAGGAGGACCAGACACTAGTGCCTGCAGTTCACTCACTCGCCTAGCAGAGGTGAGAGCTACCAGAAAAAGTTTTCCAGGAGAGAAAACGGAGAGGGCAGGTAGCCATGGGTTCAAAAGGCAGACAAGTAAGCCGCTGCAACACCACATTCAGATCCCACTCAGGGGCCGGTGGACGCAAAGGAGGCTTAAGCAGAAGGAGGCCTCTGAGGAAACGAGCCACCAAAGGGTGGTTGGAAAGAGGTCTGCCGTCCACCAGCGAGTGGTGTGCTGAGAGAGCACTCAGGTGAACTCTAACAGAGTTAGACTTAAGGCCCAGATTGGAGAGGTAAAGCAAATATTGCAATACCACCGCTACCAAGCACGAGAAAGGATTCTCGTTGTGCTAAGCACACCATGTGGAGAATCTACGCCACTTAAGAGCGTAGGATTTCCTGGTGGATTGCCATCTAGAAGCTAAGACGACATCTTCCACCTCTCGAGGCAGTAGTAGGGGAGCCAGGACTACCCTTTCAGCAGTCAGGCCATCAGATGAAGGGACTGGAGGTTGGGGTGCAAGAGAGTCCCCTGATCTTGAGACAGGAGATAGTGTTGAAACCCCAGAGGCAGAGGGGTGTCCACCGCTAGCTGTAGCAGAAGTGGGAACCACGGCTGCCTCGGCCACCTGGGGGCAATGAGAATCAATGAAGCCCCATCCTTGAGGACTTTGAACAGCGTTCTAGACACTAGTAGTGTGGGAGGAAACGCATACAGTAGACCTGAGGACCACAAGATCAGAAACGCATCCGCTGCTACTCAGAGGATGCGGTTGTCTGGAGCAGAATCTCGGGAGTTGCCGGTTCAGAGGACTGGCGAAAATATCCAGGGTGGGGAGGCCCCACCTGAGAAAGATCTGCTGAACCACCAATGGGTTCAATCTCCATTCGTGTGGTTGCAGGATCCTGCTCAGTCTGTCTGCCAGGTAATTTTCCTGACCTGGGAGGTAGACAGCCTTGAGAAGGATCCCGTGATTGACAGCCCAAGAGCACAGCCGTTGAGCCTCCTGACAAAGGAGGAAGGAGCCTGTGCCTCCTTGTTTGTTCACATAGAACATGGCAACTTGATTGTCTGTCTGAACCAGTACAGACTGGTGAGAGGCGAGGTGGGAGAAGGCTCTCAGAGCTAGGCGTATTGCCCGTAGCTCCAGGAAGTTTATCTGCTGAGTAGCCTCCCAAGGGGTCCAGAGACCTTGAGTACATGTCCCTTGGCAATATGCTCCCCAACCGAGAAGAGAAGCATCTGTTGTGAGCACTTGAGAAGGTGGAGGGGATTGAAAAACCACTCCGAGCACCAGATTCGGAAGATGAAGCCACCACTGCAGAGAGGAGACCAGTAGGTCAGATATCGTTACTGAGTCCGCTAGGCTCCCTGTGGCTTGATGCCATTGAGTGCGAAGGCTCCACTGAGCAGGCCACATGTGCAGACAGGCATTGGGGGTGACATGAACCGTGGAAGCCATATGGCCGAGTAGTCTCAGGAATTGCCTGGCAGAGACCAGGGAATTGCTGCAAAACTGACCGGCTAGATCCATTAGCCTGTGGGCCCTGTCCAGAGGCAGAAAAGCTTTTGCTTGAAGAGTGTAGAGCCTGGCCCCTATGAACTCCAAGTTCTGGGACGGGAGCAAAGTGGACTTTGCAAAGTTTATGACAAACCCCAAGTGCTGAAGCAAAGCCACCGTGCGAAGGGTGGCCTGGTTGGCCTCCTGGGAAGATTGGCCCCTTATGAGCCAGTCGTCCAGGTATGGAAACACAAAAAGACCCTGAAGCCTCAGGTAGGCCTCCACCACTGCCAGGCACTTGGTGAACACCCTGGGAGCGGAGGACAGGCCAAAGGGTAGTACTCTGTACTGATAATGGTTTCCTCCCACAACAAACATGAGATATTGTCTGTGGTCTGGATGAATAAGGATGTGAGTATACGCATCCTTTAGATCTAAGGAGCATAGCCAGTCTCCCTGCTGGAGGTAGGGCAGCAGGATTCCAAGGGTAAGCATCTTGAACTTTTCCCTCTCCAGGAACTTGTTGAGGTTTCGCAAGTCTAGGATGGGTCTGAGGCCTCCAGTTCTTTTTGGTACCAGAAAGTACCTGGAATAAAAGCCTTGACCTCTCAGGTGGTGGGGCACCGGTTCCACAGCCTGATCCTTTAGCAGACTTGTCAACTGCTGAAGTAGGAGGTCCCTGTGCAGAGGTGGTCTTGGAGGCTCCCCTGGAAAATAGGAGGGAGGTACGTGGTGAAAATGGAGAAGATAGCCCTTTTGGACTATATGAAGAACCCAGGTATCTGATGTGACGGCTGACCACCTGTGGGCAAAGTGGGCCAGCCGGCCTCCTGTGCTGAGAGAAGCAAACTGAGAAGAGGCTATGCTGTTTGAGTCAAAAACCCCCACCCTGCTAAGCAGGGGCTGGTGTTGGTGGCTTGGGGGCCTTCTGCCTACGGGGCCCTTGACCCTGCCCCTTGGCCTGCTGACCCTGTTGGGGAGCTGCAGAGGCCTGATAATGAGGGTATTGTTTATAGGCAGATGACTTCCTCTGGTAAAAGGTCTTTTTTCCCCAAGCCCTTCTTCTTCTGAGAAGGGGCAGAGGTTTTCCTGGAAAGCCTAGTCCTGGTCAGAGTCTCAGTCTCGGGTTCTGCAGCCTTTTCAGCCATGGGCTTGCCAAAGAGGTTTTCACCTCAGCAGGAGACATCGACCAACTTGTCCTGGACCCATGGCTCGAGGTCAGATGACTGTAGCCAAGCCTGTCGGCGGGCACCGATGCTGGCCCCGGCTACTCGGGCCGAAGCCTCGAAGCCATCGTAGGCTGCTCGAGAGATAAACTTTGAGCACTCTCGAATACCGGTGGACAAGGCCTGGAACCTCTGCAAAGGTTCCTCGGAGAGACCAGCAGAGAACCCGGCAAATTGCCAGGTCTCAGAGGTACATGCCCATGTAAAGCTGGTAGGTCTGGACACGGCAAGCAAGCATAGAGCCCTGGAAGCACTTCTTACCGAGGGCATCCAGGTTCCGGGCCTCCCGGCCGGGAAGCACCAAGGAGTGCATCTTCTGACTTTTCAGTCGATGCATGGCCGATTCCACAACCATGGAGTGGTGCGGTAATTGGGCCTTTTGGAACCCGGGGCTCTTGCGGACTCGATAAATGGAATCGACCCGCTTGCTTAACACCAGCGTCGAGGCCGGGGTCTCCCACATGCGAAAGAGCAGCCGCTCCAGCATCAGAGGAACCGGAACAGTAAAGGCCTCCTTCGGGGGAGAGTCATACTGGAGGGCCTCGAGCTCCTCGGCTCGAGGCTCCTCCTCGGGATCCGCAGGGAAGGCCAAGGCCTTGGCCATATCCCGCACGAAGTCCGAGAACCGGGTATCCTCTGGTGGGAACCGTCTCCGAGGTTCGGACTCGGGCGAGTCCGATGGGACACACCGAGTCCGATGACTCTTCGTCCTCCTTCTCCCAGCCCGACTCTTCGGAGGAGGAATCGAGCGGCTCCGGTCGGGCAGGCACCGATGCCCTCCGCCCCGACGCCAACGGTATCGGCGTCGACGACCTCGGCCCCGAACGGGAGGTTGAGGGAGACTGTGGCCGAGGATCGACTCGAGCCCACATGGACTCGAAGATCGGCTCGGCCTCCGGGGTCGACTTGGATGTCGAGGTCCCGGTGGTCGGGGCAGATGCACCGGTGAGACCAGCGATCAATGCCCGCTGCTGTTCCATGAAGGCAGCGAAGCTGCTCTCCAAGGCCGTCAACCTGAGTCCGAGCTCAGGAGACCCAGCAGCCCCCGACTCAGGCCCCGACCCTGACGTCGGCTCCCTCGGAGAGTCGAGGACAACAGCACTTACGTGTCCAGGAGACTCCATCTCGACACGAGGATGCTTGGCAGGCCTCTCCGACTCCGAAGACCCGGGATGGCTATCGGGGCTATGCGACCTGGCCCTCGAGGAACCAGGAGCGTCCACCGACGACGCCCTCGCGGGTTTCTTCTTCCTGCGATGTTCCCGCAAAGGAGACCCCCGCTCAGAGGAACCACAACGCTGCTCGGGGCCGGAGTCCCGAGACGTCGAGGCCTCTGACGAGGTTCGGGCCCAGCCGGACGCGGAGTCAGAAAAAATCCTATCCCTCTGGTGCTGCCGACTCAACGCCTTCGAGGACATTTTGCCACACGGACCACAGATCATCGGGTCATGATCGGGTCCGAGGCAACGGAGGCAGCAGTCATGTGTGTTGGTAAGAGACATAAGTTTTACACCGATCACATTTCTTAAACCCGCTGGCAGCCATGGGGGGAAAAAGGGCCCCTGCTAGGTCAAAAGACCGGTCTGCCAGGGAAAAAAGAAAAAAGGCACGAACGCCAGTCACAAAGGACAAAAAACGAAAGAGAAAAGGACTCGATACCGGCGTATCGGTCCGAGCGGGAAAAGGATCTGGCGTCGAACTGGAGAAAAACAGAGAAAATCAACTTTTTCCTCGGGGAAAAACGAACTACGTCCGTCGGGCTCCGCGGAAAAAAGAAGACTGGGCAAGATGGCACCCTTGGGCGGGAAGAGGACCGTGCATGCGCGCTGCAATTCCCAAAGGGCTTTCTTTGAAAGCTGGGGAAATGCTCCGCACGAGGGCTCTGTCGGCGCCAACGTCACCCATATGCGAGGACTGACTTCCTGCTTGGTCCTGGAGAATATGTAGTAAAAGCTGTTAGTGTAGCTGGATTGAAAAAAGGTTTGGACAATTCCTGGAGGAAACATCCATAAACCATTATTAAAGAGGACCCAGGAAATCCACCTGTTACTCCATGACAAGAATTGTGGAAGCTGTGGACTTTGGGTACCTGACAGATACTTTTGACCTGGATTGGCCACTGTTGGAAACAGGATACTAGGCTTGATGGACCTTGGTCTGACCCAGTATGGCATTTCTTATGTTTTTATTACTATGATGGACTGCAAGGACCCAATGCATAAATGCAGTACTCACAAAGCTCTGTTGATGTGCTTCAGATCTAAAATCTGCTGAAGGCTTCCAAAAAGGAAGAAGCCTATGCAATAAATGGAGCAACATCCAAGGCACCACTTGAGGGAGGGGGGAGGGGACTTCTCACTACAGCCTCAAGCTGAAGCAGCTGCTCAAATGTCTCTAGCACCCAACAGGACACCATAAAAGTATCAGAGGGGCTGTGCCAGCTCAAGGACACAGCCCTCATGAATCACTCCCAGCACTCACTGATTAAGATTATCTGGGCCCATCAGAATAAAACAGTTACTCACCTGTAACAGGTGTTCTCCAGGGACAGCAGGAATCAGTCCTCACATATGGGCAACGTCAGCACCGACAGAGCCCTCGTGCGGAGCAAGTCCCCAGCTTTCAAAGAAAGCCTTTGGGATTGCATCACACATATGCGGTCCCCTTCCCGCCCAAGGTTGCCATCTTGCTCAGTCAGATGACATAGCTAAAAAGACAGCAAAAATGAGAAAAAAAAAGTAATCAAAGGACTGCAACTCCAGGGGAGGAGGGAGGGTCGTGAGGACTGATTCCTGCTGTCCCTGGAGAACACCTGTTACAGGAGAGTAACTACGATTTCTCCAGGAACAAGCAGCAAGTCAGTCCTCACATATGGGACTCCCTAGCTATAGACTACCGAGAACCCATAGCTGAAAATGACTCCCTCTAGAAGAGCCGCAGCAGCGATAGGATTTTTCTCCGAGAACACAATCCCCACGGTAGCCTGACACCAAAGGGTCGGAGGGTAGGAATTGCCTAAACCTCAAATAGGTTACGGAGTACCACCTGACCAAAAACAGTGTCCGCTGGGACACGCTCTCCAGGCAGTAGTGGGCTGCAAAAGTCTGACTTGAAGACCAAGTTGCGGCCCAGCAGATGTCTGCCAATGGAACAGAGCAGTGGTTAGCCACTGATGCGGCCTTAGCCCTGACAGAGTGGGCCGTGATTCGGCCCTGCAGCTGGAGGTCAGCTGCCCTGCATGCCCAGGCGATGCAGTCTGCCACCCAGGTGGATAACGTGTGCTTGGAGACAGGTAGACCCAGTTTACCAGGGTCATAAGAAACGAAGAGCTGGGAAGCCCTCCAATGACCCCACATACGTTCCAGGTAGAAAGCGAGCGCCCTCTTACAGTCCAGGGTATGCAGAATCGCTTATGCCCTGCTGGTATGTGGCCTGGGGAAGAAGGTTGGATGAACTACCTCTTGGTTAAGGTGAAACGAGGAAACCACTTTTGGAAGGAACTTGGGGTGAGTACATAGGATCACCCTGTTTTTGTAAAACCATGTATACGGTCTATCCGATACTAAAGCTTGCAGCTCGCTCACATGACGAGCAGACGTGAGTGCCACCAAAAAGAGTGCTTTCCAGGAAAGGAAGTGGAGATGACAGGTGGACATCGATTCAAAAGTTGGGCAAGTAAGCCGCTGCAAGACCACATTTAAGTCCCACTTTGTAGCCGGTGGGTGAATTGGAGGCTTCAAGAGTAGGGGGCCTCTGAGAAATCAGGATACCAAAGGGTGAGCTGAAAGAGGATGCCCATCTACTGGAGAGCGGTTAGTTGATAGCACACTCAGGTGGACCCTGACAGTTAGACTTGAGGCCTAACTCTGAGAGGTGGAGCAAGTACTGCAATACCTGAGGTACTTGACAAGTGAATGGGTTCTCCTTATTTTGGGCACACCACCCTTCAAATCTACACCACTTGAAAGCGTAGGATTTTCTAGTGGCTTGCCTCCTAGAGGCCAGCAGCACCTCCTCAACCTCCTTGGAAAGGAGTAGAGGAGCAAGTACTACCCTCTCAGCAGCCAGGCCATTAAGTTGAGGGACCTGACATTGTGGTGTAGCAAGGAAACCTGTTCCTGGGTCAAGAGGTCAGGCTGCACCCCCAGTGGAAGTGGAGTCTCGACCGCCAGTTGAAGGAGAAGAGGGAACCAAGGTTGTCTGGGCCACCTGAGGGCTACCAGGATGACAGAGGCCTTGTCCTGAAGAATCTTGAACAGAGTGCATGCCACCAGGGGCGTGGGCGGGAACGCATAGAGAAGGCGCTGTGCCCACAAAATCAGGAAAGCATCTGCTGCCATGCTCAGCAGATGCAGCTGCCTCGAGCTTAACCAGGGCAACTGATGGTTTTGCAGACTAGCAAAGAGATCCATGGACGGGAGACCCCAGCAGTTGAAGATCTGCTGGGCTACATCCCGGTTCAGTTGCCATTCGTGAGGCTGAAGAATCCTGCTCAACTTTTCAGCCAGGTGGTTCTCCTGACCTGGCAGATAAACTGTCTTTAGGGACATGTGATGCGCCACTGCAAAAGAGCAGAGGTCCAGAATTTCCTGGCAGAGGACGCGAGATCCTGTGCCCCCCGTTTGTTGATGTAGAACATTACTACCTGATTGTCTGTATCAGCACCGACTGATGTGAAAGAAAATGACAGAAGGCTTGAAGAGCTAGGCGGATGGCTCGAAGCTCTAGCAGATTGATTTGAAGTGTGGCCTCTCGTGAGGACCACAGACCCTGAGTGCATGAACCCTGACAATGGGCTCCCCAGCCCAGCAAGGAGGCATCTGTTGTCAGCACTCTGGTGTGAGAGGGAGGTTGGAATAGTACTCCCTGAAGCAAAGAGGGGGGGGGGGTGAAGCCACCATTGTAAGGCTGTCACCAGCAGCTTGGTAATCGCTACCCTGTCTGAGGCGGCCAGTGGCTTGCGTCCACTGGTCTCTGAGGCTCCATTGAGCTGTGCGCATATGGAATCGAGCATATGGAGTCTCATGCACCATGGGAGGCCATGTGGCCCAGGAGGCATAGAAAGAGCCTTGCAGAGACTTGAAGTCTGTGCTGGACCTGCTGTAACCAAGTCTAGCAAGCACCCTGCCCTGTCCAGCGGTAAGTAAGCCCTTGCCTGAAGCGTGTCCAGTCTTGCCCCTATGAACTCTAAGTTCTGAGTGGGGAGTAAAGTGGACTTTTCATGATTTATAACAAACCCTAGCTTCTGGAGCAGGGTGACTGTGCGAGCAGTGGCCTGCTGTGCCTCCTGCACCAACTGGCCCCTGATGAGCCAGTCGTCCAGGTATGGAAAGACAAAGACACCCTGGCTTCCGAGGAAGGCCGCCACCACTGCTAGGCATTTGGTAAATACTGAGCGGAAGCTAGGCCAAAGTGAAGCACCTTGTACTGGAAGTGGTTTCCTCCAACCACAAACCTGAGATATTTTCTGTGGTCTGGGTATATGAGGATGTGAGTGAGTATAAGCATCCTTTAAGGAGCATAGCCAGTCTCCCTGGTGGAGGTAAGGCAGTAGGATCCCAAGAGAAAGCATCTTGAACTTCTCCCTCACCAGGAACTTGTTCAGATTTCGCAAGTCTAAGATGGGGGTAAGGCCTCCTTTTGTTTTTGATATGAGGAAATACCTGGAGTAGAAGCCTTGCCCTTGCAGGTAAGCAGGGCACCGGTTCCACCGCCTGATCCTCTAGCAGACCTGTCAACTCCTGCAGGAGGTTCCTGTGAAGAGGGGGCCTGAGAGGCTCTCCTGGGAAAAAGGAGGTGGGCACCTGGTTGAAATGAAGTAAATAGCCCTACTGGACTATTTTCAAAACCCAGGCATCTGTAGTAAAGGCTGGCCACTTGTGAGCGTGCAGGGCCAAAGCACTGGTGGGAGAGGAGCTATGCACTGGGAGTTAAAAACCCCCTCCCGGCTGGGTAGGAGCCGGAGCTGGAGGCTTGGGGGGTCTTTGGCTTACACGGGCTATGCCTCTGTCCCGCTGCCCCTGTTGGGGAGCTGGGGTGGCCTGGTAAGTGGGGTAGTTTCTGTAAGCCACACCCTTCCTTGGGAAAAAGGGCTTTTCCTCCCCTGAGGCCGCCTTCTTGTGAGAAGGTGCAGATGTCTTCGACAGCCTTGTCCGGGTCAAGTACTTGGACTCTATTTCTGCAGCTTTTTCAGTCATGGGCTTGCCAAAGAGGTTGTCTCCTCAGCACAGGACATCGACCAACTTGTCCTGAACCCATGGCTCTAAGTCTGACAACATGAGCCAGGCCTGACGGCATGCACCGATGCCGGCCACAGCTACTCAGGCCGAAGTCTTGAAACCATCGTAAGCTGCTCGAGACATGAACTTTGAGCACTCTCTGATCCCCGTGGACAAGGCTTTGAAGCACTGCAAGGGTTCATCGGCGAGACCTGGCAATCTCCTTTGCCAGATCCTGCAAGTACATGCCCATGTACAGCTGGTAGGTTTGGACACAGCATGACAGCATTGAGCCCTGGTAGCACTTTCTGCTGAAGGCATCCAGGTCCCAGGCCTCCCGGCCAGGAGGCACCAAGGAGTGTGTCTTTTGGCCTTTCAGCCGTTGCATGGCTGATTCCACAACCATGGAGTTGTGCAGCAGCTGCGCTTTCTGGAACCCAGGACTCTTGCAGACTCGATAAATGGAATCGACCCACTTGCTGAGCACCGGCATAGAGGCTGGGGATTCCCACATGCAGAGCATCAGCCGTTCCAACATCGGAGGCACTGGTACAGTAAGGGCCTCCTTCAGGGGAGAGTCATACTGGAGGGCATTGAGCTCCTTGGCGTCCGCAGGGAATGCCAAAGCCTTGGCCATGACCCTGACAAAGTCCTAGAACTGAGTGTCCTCCGGAGGGGACCTATTCCGAGGCTCCAAACCCAGAGTGTCCGATGGGATACACTGGGTTTGGTAGGTGTCTGGGGAGTCTTCCTCTGTCTCCCACGCTGAGTCCTCCAAGGAGGACTCGATGGGCTCCAGCCTCGAGGGCTTTGCGCTTGACCACCCCAACGCCGAGGGCACTGGCGATGACCTCGGTCCCAAACGGGAGGTCGAGGGGGACCTTGGCTAAGGATCGACTCGAGACCTGATTGACTCGAGGATCAGCTTGGCCTCCGGTGTCGACTTCAACGTCAAAGTCCTGGTGGTCGGGGCGGATGGACCGGTGAGACCGGCCATCAGCGCCCACTGCTGCTCCATGAAGGCAGCCATGCTGCTCTCCTGGGCCGCCAACCTGAGACCGAGCTCAGAAGGCTCCGCAGCACCCAGCTTGGGTCCCGATGTCATCGGACCCGACGCTGGCTCTCCCGGAGGAGAGTCTACGAGGACAACAGAAGTTACCTTGTCCGTCATCTCCAGCTCCTTGCGAGGTTGTTTAGCCGGCTGCTCAGACTCAGAGGACCCAGGGCGGTGGTCCAGGCTCCGCGGCCTGGAACCCAAGGGCCCAAGCCGATCAGAGGCATCCAGTGACGCTGCCCTCACGGGTTTTTTCTTCCTCTGGTGTTCCTGGTGGGAGACGCCTGCTCAGAAGACACACAACGGTGCTTGGGCTCCGAGTCCCGAGATGTCAAGGCTTCTGAGGTCAGAGCCTGGGCGGATGCAGACTCAGAAAAAATCCTGTCACGATGCTGCCTGCTCTTCAAAGATTTCGAAGACGTCTTACCACACGGCCCACAGACCACTGGGTCATGGTCAGGGCCGAGGCAACGGAGGCAACAGTCGTGTGTTGGTGAGAGACATCAGCTTCTTACACCGATCACACTTCTTAAACCTGCTGGCAGCCATCTGGGGAAAAAGGGCCCCTGCGAGGTCAAACGACCGGGCTGCCAGTGAAAAATAAAAAGAGCACGAACGCTAGTCACCAAGGACAAAAACAAAAAATATGACTGGACTCGATACCAGTGTACTGAGCCGAAGGCGGGAAGGGGAAACTGTCGAACCGGGAAGCTGAAAAAGAATTCAACTTTTCTTTTTCCACAGTGAAAACAGGACCACGTCCGTTGGGCTCTGTGGAAAAAAGACGACTGAGCAGGAAGGGGACCGCGCATGCATGATGCAATCCCAAAGGCTTTCTTTGAAAGCTGGGGAATTGCTCTGCACAAGGGCTCCGTCGGCACCGATGTCACCCATATGTGAGGGCTGACTTCCTGCTTGTTCCTGGAGAAAAGGCATGTAGACAACTGCCCAATGGAACGAGTTATGCCTAGTTCTCCAAAACTTCAGTCAGATGTCTTAAAGCCACCCATGACTTCCAACAACCCATTTCTGCCTCTCCTACTGCTACTCCAAAAAGGACTGGTCTCAAGGGAGATATCTTGACTGCTGGGAAGAAGTGTCTCTCCTGGAACTGACCACGTGAAGAATGACTTAGAAACCCAGGGCCTGTCCTCCGGCAGCCGTGGAACTTTGAAGTTCCCTTGCTCCTTCACAAGTTTTTCTAGCACCTCCTCCAAGACATACTTGCCCTTAAAAAAGGGTCTGCTAAGTCAGTCCTTGGACACTATAGCTACTAACCGCACTGCCATAAAAGGCACCAAGATGTCACAACTGAAGCCATATTCTTTGCTGAAATCCTAACCAGATCGCAAAGAGCATCCACCAAGAAGGCAGAGCCTGATTTTAGCCTCACTACTTATAAGGACCCATGAAGTTCTTGGGTGCTCTTGGGCAACTTCTGTGACCACCTTAAAATATGCTAGGGTCAAATTTGTGCCACAAACTACCTGCAGGGCTACCGCAGAACCTCAAAAGTCTGCTTTAATACAGCCTCCAACTTTCAGTCCTGAGCATCCTTCAGCGCTGCTCCACCTTCCACTGGAATTGTACTTTTCTTGGTGACCACCATCACCAATGCACCCAACCTTCAGGAACTGCAAAAGCTCCTTCTTGTCTAGTGAAATGGGGTAAAGTCAAGCTATGGACCTGCTAACCCATAGAACAGCATCCTGAGGCTCCCAGCTCTGCTGTGATCGTATCTTTTATGGCCCTAGGTAGCAGAAAGGATTTGGGTGATTTACAGATACCCTCCCAAAAAGGGATTTTCCACCATCCCTATCGCTGCAGGAGCATCCTCCACAATATTAAGAACCACCAGTGTCAGAGATAAGCATGGCCAATTCATCTCAATGGAAGACTTTGACAATAGTGGGATCCTTATCCAAATGGAATCTCACCCTCATTGAGCTCATCCCCTGGGGTTGTATCCCACCGGATCTGACAGACCCTCTAGGGGAGTTATCTGAGCCCCCAAAGAAAGCCAAGAACCTAATTTTTTCAATTGTTGTCCTGAACTCTTTGTGGTCTCTTGGATGTGGGTCTGGAAACATTAGGAGATGGAGAAACAATGGCTGCAACCTACTGGGACCTCTGCACCAGGCCATGCATCAGGTAGGTGTCATAGTGCAACTGCAATCCCCAGACCTCAGCTAGTGGCAAATTCAGGATGCCACAGGGCTCCTCATTCACGACTGTGGCCCTGAACATGGCAGCATTTCCTGCCAAAATTGTAATGCATCATGACTGAGGGCAGGCTAGCCTCACTGTGCTCATTGTCCCCATGGCTGCTGCATGACCTGAAGCAGCATTCGCTTCTAGTTCTTCCTCAGCCACACAGCCCTCTTGTAACCATGGTAGAAACCAGAGTCAGAAACCTAACTCAGGCAGCCAAAGTAGACGCACACATTGTGAAGCCATGCTCCCACCCCCTATCAAACAATCCCAAGAAACAGCTGGACCCCACTCACCTGAACCACTCTTAACAGGTTCAACTGTTTACCAGCAATGGCTGGATCTGTGCCACACACAGCTCCTCCATTGTTGCCATGAAAGTCTCAATGGCCAGCACCCTGCCTGAAGTATTCTTTCCAGGGATCTACAGAGGCACCTTGCAAAGTGTCACCCTGTTCTGCAGTTCAAGAGGGGAATCAAGGGATAGGGACCCAGTCTGGCCTGGACTCAGCCCTGCAAATGGTGCACAATTAAAAAAAAAAGGAGCATTAAGTTGGTATAGTGGAGTCCAGACTGCAAAGGAGCCTACTACCTCCTGCCACTAATGGCTGAGAAATACTGGTGTAATGATAGCTGTGGTGTAATGATAGCTGAACAGGACCCTCACAGGGTGACATCAAACCAGTGGTTCTCAATCTCCATCTGTTGGTAGGAAGGCATAAACCCACATATCTCAAGTGGACTAGACAGACAAGGAAATATAAGATGGAGCATGAATGACCTTTGTGTCTAGGAATAAGTTATTTCCCATCATGTAATTCCTCAAAAAAAGCTTCCTATTATAGAATTCAGGTGGATTCGTTAGCTTTTAATGAAACTCACCTTACTGAAATAGATAAACCTAGGTCAGTAAACTATCATTTCCTTTCTTTCCAACATTACAGACTGCTGGAAAGAAATTGTACATAAGGGGTTGAGAATGTCTGTCCTAAATTTATAACAAGCTCTCAGAGAAGTTAACAGAACAGGACCAAATTTGGAGTGATGGAAAAAACTGGTAAAGAATTGCACCAAGTTCTAAAAAGTGTAGTTACTCACCTGTAACAGGTGTTCTCCAGGAGCAGCAGGAATCAGTCCTCACATACGGGTGACGTCGGCGCCGACGGAGCCCTCGCGGAGCAATTTTCCCCAGCTTTCAAAGAAAGCCTTTGGGAATTGCAGCGCGCATGCGCGGTCCCCTTCCCGCCCAAGGGTGCCATCTTAGCCAGTCAGATGACATAGCTAAAAGACAGCAAAACATTTGCAAAAAACTAAAGCAGATGATTGCAACTCCAAGGGGAGGAGGGAGGGTTGTGAGGACTGATTCCTGCTGCTCCTGGAGAACACCTGTTACAGGTGAGTAACTACGCTTTCTCCAGGACCAAGCAGGAAGTCAGTCCTCACATATGGGACTCCCAAGCTTAAGGCTACCGGAGACCCTAAGCACAAAAATGAGCTCCCTCTAGCTCAGCAGCACAGAAGGAAGGAATCTTCGCCGAATTATTACCCACCGGTAGCCCAACATCCGGGATGGAGGGTAGGAGTTGCTCAAACCTCGAAGAGATTTCGGAGGACTGCCTGTCCGAAAGCACTGTCCCTGCGGGACTCCCTCTCGAGGCAGTAATGGACCGCAAAAGTCTGGCTCGAAGACCAAGTAGCGGCCCGGCAGATGTCTGCCAATGGAACAGAGCGGAGGTAAGCCACTGACGTAGCCTTCGCCCGAACACAATGAGCCGTGACCCGACTTTCTAACGAGAGTCCGGCTGCTCCATAAGCCCAAGCGATACAGTCAGCAACCCAGATGGACAGAGTATGCTTGGAGACAGGGAGCCCCAATTTATTGGGGTCAAAAGACACGAAGAGCTGAGCAGCTTTGCGGTGCTCCCGCGTACGGTCAAGGTAGAAGTTCAACGCCCTTCTACAGTCCAGGGTATGCAGGACCATTTCAGCTCGGCTGGAGTGTGGCCTGGGAAAGAAGGTCGGAAGTACCACCTCCTGATTGATGTGAAAAGGGGAGACCACTTTTGGAAGAAATTTAGGGTGAGTCCGTAGGACTACCCTATTTTTGTAGAACCGAGTGTAAGGGGGATCAGACACGAGGGCCTGTAGTTCACTTACGCGTCTAGCGGAAGTGAGGGCTATCAAGAATAAGGTTTTCCAAGACAGAAAACGGAGAGGACAGGTAGCCATAGGTTCAAAAGGCGGACAGGTGATCCGCTGTAAAACCACATTCAGATCCCAGTCAGGCGCTGGCGGGCGCAGAGGTGGTTTAAGGAGAAGGAGACCTCGGAGAAACCTTGCCACGAGAGGGTCGTTGGAAAGAGGTCTGCCGTCCACCGGCACATGATGTGCTGAAAGAGCACTGAGGTGAACCTTGACGGAGTTGGACTTAAGTCCAAGATTAGAGAGGTAGAGCAAGTACTGCAAGACCACCGACACCGAGCAGGAGAAGGGATCCAGAGACTGCTGGGTACACCAAACGGAAAAACGACGCCATTTAAGGGCGTAGCATTTGCGGGTAGAAGGTCGCCGGGAAGCTAGGACGACCTCTTCCACCTCTGCCGGCAGGAGAAGGGGAGCAAGGACTACCCTTTCAGCAGCCAGGCCATCAGATGTAGATATCTGAGGTTGGGGTGTAACAGGGACCCCTGATCCTGTGTTAGGAGATCTGGTTGAAACCCCAGAGGGAACGGAGCCTCCACCGCCAGTTGCAGCAGGAGTGGAAACCACGGCTGTCTGGGCCACCGAGGAGCTATCAGGATCATGGAAGCTTTGTCTCGGAGAACCTTGAAAAGAGTTCGAGAGATTAGCGGTATGGGAGGAAAGGCATACAGAAGGCTTTTCGACCATGAGAGCAGAAAAGCATCCGCCGCTACTCGGAGGGGATGCGGCTGCTGAGAGCAGAAACGAGGAAGTTGCCGGTTGAGAGGACTGGCAAAAAGATCCAGCGTGGGGAGGCCCCACTTCAGAAAAAGTTTCTGAACTACCAAGGGATCCAGGCGCCACTCGTGCGACTGGAGGATTCTGCTGAGTTTGTCCGCCAGGCAATTTTCTTGGCCTGGGAGATAAACTGCCTTGAGAAGAATGCCGCGGCTGACGGCCCAAGAGCAGAGCCTCTGCGCTTCCCGACAGAGAAGGAAGGAGCCCGTGCCCCCCTGTTTGTTCACGTAGAACATGGCAACTTGATTGTCCGTCTGGACAAGGACGGACCGGCGAGAAGTCAGGTGGGAGAAAGCCTTGAGAGCCAGACGGATTGCTCTGAGCTCCAGGAAGTTGATCTGCTGCGCAGACTCCCACGAGGTCCAGAGACCTTGAGTACATGCCCCTTGGCAATGCGCTCCCCATCCCAGGAGAGAAGCATCGGTCGTCAGTACTTGAGCAGGCGGAGGAGATTGAAAAGGCATTCCGAGTACCAGGTTCGGCTGATGAAGCCACCACTGCAGAGAAGAGGCCAGCGGACCGGAGATCTGCACTAAGTTGGCGAGGCCGCCCGTGGCCTGTTGCCACTGCTTGCGAAGGCACCACTGAGCAGGCCGCATATTCAGGCGGGCGTTGGGGGTCACGTGGACGGTGGAAGCCATATGGCTGAGTAGTCTCAGAAAGCGCCTGGCCGAGACCAGGGACTGGCTGCGAAAACGGCTGGCTAGGTCCATGAGCCGCTGAGCTCTGTCGAGAGGCAGGAAAGCTCGCGCCTGAAGAGTGCAATCTTGCGCCGATGAACTCGAGATCTTGCGAGGGGAGCAAAGTGGACTTTGCGAAGTTTACGACAAAGCCCAAGTACTGGAGAAGAGTCACAGTGCGGTGCGTGGCTTGTGTGACCTCTTGAGAGGACGATGCTCTGATGAGCCAGTCGTCTAGGTAAGGAAAGACAGAGGCCCTGAAGTCGGAGATAAGCCGCCACCACCGCGAGACATTTTGTGAAGACTCATGGTGCGGAGGATAGGCCAAAGGGCAGTACTCTGTACTGGTAATAATTTCCTGCCACCACAAACCTTAGGTATTGGCGGTGGCTTGGGTGGATGAGGATGTGCGTGTAGGCATCCTTTAGATCCAAGGAGCATAGCCAATCTCCCTGCTGGAGGTAGGGCAGAAGGATTCCAAGGGTAAGCATCTTTAACTTCTCCCGCACGAGGAACTTGTTGAGGTTGCGCAAGTCCAGGATGGGTCTGAGGCCTCCTGTTCTTTTTGGTATTAGGAAATACCTGGAATAAAAGCCTTGACCTCTCAGGTGGTGGGGCACCGGTTCCACAGCCTGTTCCTGAAGACGACTTGCTAACTCCTGAAGGAGTAAGTCCCTGTGCAGAGGGAGTCGTGGAGGCTCTCCCGGAAAATAGGAGGGAGGGACCTGGTGGAAGTGGAGAAGATAGCCTTCTCGCACAACATGAAGCACCCAGGCATCTGATGTGATGTTGGACCACCTGTGGGCAAAGTGGACCAGCCGGCCTCCTGTGCTGGGAGAAACCAGCTGAGGGGGAGAGGCTATGTCGATGAAGTCAAAAACCCCCACCCTGCTGAGCAGGGGCCGGTGGTGCAGGCTTGGGGGCTTGCTGCCTACGGGACCCGTTACCCCATCCCTTGGCCTGCTGACCCTGTTGGGGAGCTGAGGAGGCCTGATACTGAGAGTAGTGTTTATAGGCAGTCACCTTCCTCGGGTAAAAGGACTTTTTTCCCGAGCCCTTCTTCTTTTGGGAAGGGGCAGAGGTCTTTCTAGAGAGCCTTGTTCTGGTGAGAGTCTCCGTCTCGATTTGCGCAGCCTTCTCAGCCATGGGCTTGCCAAATAGGTTCTCACCTCGGCAGGGGACATCGACCAACTTGTCCTGCACCCAGGGTTCAAGGTCAGACGACTGAAGCCAAGCCTGTCGGCGGGCACTGATGCCGGCTGCGGCCACTCGAGCCAATGCTTCAAAGCCATCATAGGCTGCTCAAGAAATGAATTTGGAGCACTCTCGAATTCCAGTGGACAAGGCTAGGAACCTCCGCAAAGGTTCCTCGGAAAGTCCAGCAGAGAATCCGGCTATCTCCTTAGCCAGGTCTCTAAGGTACATGCCCATGTAGAGCTGATAGGTCTGGACCAGACAAGCAAGCATAGAGCCTTGGAAACACTTCTTACCGAGGCCATCCAGGTTGCGGGCCTCCCTGCTGGGAGGCACCGAGGAGTGCATCTTCTGGCTCTTGAGCCTATGCATGGCCGATTCCACCACCATGGAATGGTGCGGTAGTTGTGCTTTCTGGAAGCCAGGGCTCTTGCGGACTCGATAGATGGAATCGACCCGCTTGCTTAATACCGGCGACGATGCCGGACTCTCCCACATGCGGAAGAGTAGTCGTTCCAGCATGGGAGGAACCGGTACAGTAAAGTGCTCCTTCGCTGGAGAGTCATACTGGAGGGCGTCGAGCTCTTCGGCTCCTCCTCGGGATCCGCAGGGAAGGCCAAAGCCTTGGCCATATCCCTGACAAAGTCCGAGAACCGGGCATCCTCCGGGGGGGACTGCTTCCGAGGTTCGGACTCAGGGGAGTCCGAGGGGACACACCGAGTCCGAAAGGAATCAGGTGACTCTTCCATGTCAGATTCCCAGGCCGACTCCGAGGAGGAATCGGTGGGGTCGGTTCGGGCGGGCGTAGGCTTCAGCCGCCCCGACGCCGAGGGAGTTGGCGTCGACGACCTCGGTCCCGAACGGGAGGCCAAGGGAGACCTCGACCGAGGATCGACTCGAGCCCGCATGGACTCGAGGATCGGCTCGGTCTCCAGGGTCGACTTAGACGTCCCGGCGGTCAGGGCAGAGGCGCCAGCGAGGCTAGCGATCAGTGCCCGCTGCTGGTCCATGAAGGCAGCCAGGCTGCTCTCCAAGGCCGTCAACCTGAGTCCGACCTCAGGTGACCCAGCAGCCCCCGACTCGGGCCCCGACGGCATCGGGCCTGACGTCGGACCCCTCGGAGGCGAGTCCAGGAGGACTACAGAACTTACCCGAGCAGGCGATTGCGATTCCGATTCCAGACGAGGTCGCTTCGTGAGACGATCCTGCTCCAAAGACCCGGGACGGCTATCGGGGCTATGCGACCTGGCCCTCGCGGAACCAGGAGCGTCCGACACCGCCCTCGCGGGTTTCGTCTTCCGATGATGATCCCCCGAGGGAGAACCTCTGTCGGAGGAACTCCGGCGATGCTCAGAGCTGGAGCCTCTGGACGCCGAGGCCTCCGACGAGGTCCAGGTAAGGGTGGGATCTGCGAAGATTCTTTCCCGCTGATGCCGCCGACTCCGTAAGGCTTTGGAGGACATTTTGCTGCAGGCCCCACAGATCAGTTCCTCATGATCTGGGCCGAGGCAGCGGAGGCAATGATCATGTGTGTCAGTGAGAGACATGTTTCTGTCACACTGAACACACCTTTTGAAGCCACTGGCAGCCATCGGGGGAAAAAGGGCCCCTGCAAGGTCAAAGGACCGGGCTGCCAGCAAAAAACCGAAAACGAAACTGACAAGAAAAATCAGAAAAACCGAAAAATAAGAGAAGGACTCGCAACGGCGTCGCGAGTCCGGGCAGGAAAGAGACCGGCGTCGAACCGAACAAAAAAATGTAAAAAATGAAGAAAATCAACTTTTTCTGCGGGGACTGGAAGACCACGTCTGTAGGGCTCCGCGGAAAAAAGAAGACTGGCTAAGATGGCACTCTTGGGCGGGAAGGGGACCGCGCATGCGCGCTGCAATTCCCAAAGGCTTTCTTTGAAAGCTGGGGAAAATTGCTCCGCGAGGGCTCCATCGGCGCCGACGTCACCCGTATGTGAGGACTGACTTCCTGCTTGGTCCTGGAGAATGGGCTAAATCAAACAAAGGATTACAGAGAAAAACTCCCCTAAAAATGGTGCAGTCCATACCAATGTGAGAAGTTGTCCCAATTTCTATATCACAAAACAGTAACACACATCAGTTACATGCACCAATATACAAGACGCAAACACACAGGAATTACAATAACGCCAGAAAGAGATGCACACGTTTTGCCCTACCCTTGCAGGACTGGCTCTTAGCGATTCAACTGTGTATTAATTTTCTTTGCAAGTTTTACTGTGAATCTTAGTGACCGAACCATATAAGTTATTGTTAGGGAAATCAGAATCCTATATATGTGCCCTTTGTAATAATAATGCTTAGTTTAAGTGCATATACAGGAGCCTGCACAAGAGAAATTAGAATCCTATAGAAATCAGAATTCTGTGTGTGTGCCCTTTGTACATTCTGGTGGGTATGGAAAAAGGAATGTGCTGTGTAAGCTAAACTGATTGTTCTACTCAAGGATGACTTGTATTTGCATTAGTTACTGATAAACTATAGTGGGCCCCCAGAAGATGGGTGAATGACGTATGACTATGTTTCTAAGAATGTATAAAATACGGACAATCCCTCCACCCTTTGGAATAAACTTGCATACTTTCCTTCTGTGTGGTCTGTGAGTTTTATTCCCCTGGATTCCAGCCAGCCGGAGCAGCACACCACAGATGAGGGTTTGGGATTTCCTGGCCTGGAGTGACCAACAAGAAACAGACCCTTTACAGTTATGGTCACTATATGACTAAACTGTGTAGCTTCCTGCCCAATGCTATGTATTCTGCCATTTAGTGATGGCGAAGCATGAACACACCCCTTGGAGGTTAAATTAAAAAATCCATCCTTTAAAATCTGTTGACAATGCTATCTAATGGTAAATTTAATCAAGCTTGATTTCACTTTATTCTTCTTTCAAAACTAAAGGAATAGTTGGGAACCATCTCTTGCCACCAGATCAGATTGTGAGTGTGTGTTATACACATACATACATATATACAGGGTGGCCCAAAAAGTGAGAACATCTCGTAGCATATAAGTTATTTAAAATGGTTGAAATAAAGACGTTACTATTTAAACTTTTAATTTACAAGATGTTCTCATGTTTTTTTGGGCCACCATGTGTGCATATATGTGTGAGTATATATGCATATTATATACACACACAGGGGTTGGAAAGAATTCCATGATCCATGCTCTGTAGTTTTCCCTTCACTTGTCTCTATTTGTAACATTAAAGCAGTCAAACCGTTGCTCACTGTAGCATAGATGGAATTAGTGATATGCGACTCAAATTGTCTGATCATCACCCGTGTGTGATTTTGCAGCACCTTTCTTGCTGTGCTTCCAGGACTTTGAAGTACACTTTCTAGGGGCCTGGCTTTCAAAGCAGCTATAGATTGCCAAAAGAAAACCGTTCAATCTACACAGGAAGAGGCACTTCAGCAAGAAGCAGAGTGTATCAGGTATCAGAGGTTCATCTTTGATTTGTATGCTTTCCCTCCCCCCCCACTTTCCTTGGTGATAATTGATTAATAAGGGTCTATCTTTGAGCAAGAGGATTTGTGAAAAGAAAGAAAGGTTGCTTACCTGTAATAATGGTTCGCAATGGACAGCAGGATAAATCAGCCACACAGATGGGTGATGTCATCTGACGGTACCAGGTCAAACTTGCTCTTCCCATGTGCAAGTGAACTCTCCCGTGTGCTTATTGCTCCTCCCCCTCAGTCTTCATCATCCATGGCCAACGTGGAGATAGCTCTCCCTACTCTGTATTTTTCCATTAGGTTGTTCTTTTACAACTTCTTTCCATTGTGTGTGGCTTTGTGAGCCTGTACCGTCAGTGTTAGCCCAGACTGTCACAGACATCTCCAGCAGTAGCAGCACTAAGGAGTAGGAACTCCTCAAGTCAACCCCATCCAGACAGACTTGACATCGAGAGTAAAGGAAACTAGACCAGCCTGTCCCAACCAGAGCAGACTTCTCTAGCAGTGGCAACAATATACACAAGGACAGAAGAATTCTCAGCTGAGAAAACAGAGAAGCATAAGTGCTTTTTACCTGATTCTCTGGCCCAGAAAACTCTATGGCGAGGGCAGCAGCAATGATGACGACATGAGAGCACATATCATCAAATTACAGGTATTGGGCCAGAGTCGGGGCAAGGACCCCCATGGAGGCTGGCAAAAAACAGACATTGTTAAGAGCTCCAATCTAGAGAGACTTTCCCCCCATCACAGGACAAAAAAATAAAAAGGGCAGGAGACCCTGTTCTTATGACCCTTGGCTAGCCCTCCTGTCACAGATGCAGGCCAGACATCTTCTGTGGCAATTTTAAGGCCTCCTCTTGGCAGGAACCACAATTCCCACTGCCTCAACTGTTGCAGCCCTCAGCTCCCCAAGCTGACACCTTCCCTGCTCACTCTGCTGCAGCATGGGATTCCAGCCACTGACAGCCCTGTTGCTTCCCGAGCAGACCTGCACTACCCTTCAGCACACTGATTTCAGCTGATGTTGAACATGGGCCAGCCAAGTACTGCATTGCTCCCTGCGACTGTAACCAAGCAGGCAGTTCTGCCCACAATGCTCTGGGAGAACCAGGATCAGGGCAGATCAGGTGGCCCCTCACAGCTGTGACAGCAGCAGTGCACTCAAGCTGGCTCAAAAACAAAAATAAAAGAAAGAAAACAGCTGTCACTGCTGCAGCCTGCCCACCGCTCTGCCACTGAGATGGCCCAGTGCAGCTTAGTTGGTCACACAGACCTCGGCCACAGGTCTGCCGCAGGTTAGCACAGCCTCCATCATTGAAGCAGCATTCTACCTCAGTAAGGCTTCCGATTGCCTTTCCATGCCTTGGCTTGGAACTGGGCTGGTACATAGTCTGACCATGGGCTCCTAAAGAGGTCACTCTCAGCCCCAAACCTATGTCAGCATACAAATTAAGGGGACAGTTCTTCCAGTTTTCTGACTACTTGGTCCAGATAGCACATCGGGAACAAGATAAGCCTTCCCTAAGAGTTGGCTTAAAAGGTGTGGGATCTAGGCCATCGGTATAGTTTGTCTTCTTACTTTGGGGGAGGGGGGCAAAGGGTAAGGAAGTCATACCAACAGTGGGGTCAGGGATACCAGACCATCATTAATGTCTGCAACATTTTAGGTGGTACCAACCCCCTCCCCCCCATTCCAGCAGTACAAATCTGCACTTGGATGCCTCCAAAGTTGCTGCTCCTGGCCCCATCCCCCTGCTTGGCTGGACAGTTCTTCTGTGGTTACACCTTGTGTTGGTCTATTTGTGAACAATTACTATAACCTCTCCTTTTAAAAGTCGTTCATACTCAACTGATCAAAGATAGAAAAGCTTTCAACATTTAACTTTTTTTTCTCTTCACATTTCAAGTGTAGAAAGGTCTCAGACTTTCAACGGCTCTGCTTATATGACGACTCACGTCTTTTTCAAAAGCAGTTTGCCTTTTTGCATCAACAACCTTTCAAGACACACCGAAGTCACTCACTAAATCAATCTTCAAATATACGACGATAAATATGAATCACTTAACTGTCGTGAGTAAATTCCATTCTTCTATACATGCACAAGATCCCGATGCTTATCCCAAGCACCATTCATGCATTTCACACCACTAGTTTCATCAGGGGATCGTTTGGTATTTATCCTTGTATATTTGAAGATTGATTAGTGAGTGACTTCAGTGTGTCTTGAAAGGTCGTTGATGCAAAAAGGCAAACTGCTTTTGAAAAAGACGCGAGTCATCATATAAGCAGAGCCGTTGAAAGTGAGACCTTTCTACACTTGAAATGTGGAGAGAAAAAAAAAGTTAAATGTTGAAAGCTTTTCTTTGATCCATTGGCTGGACAGTTAGGCAGCCCCCTGTGCAGGACCCTGTCAATGCAGGTACATTAACTACATCTTCACCTGCTTGAAGATATTACCAACATTCATCATCTTGCACCATGGCAGGTTGGTAGGGCCTCCCTAGCCAACCTGCAGTGCAGTTAATGTCTGTCTGTGCTGCCCCTCAGGTCTACACAATGGGCCTGGGCTCTTCCTGTTCCACTCACCCTGTGCGCAGACTACCGAGGCAATCGGAACAGAAAATCTTTCCCTGTATATATACACCATAGGGGTACTTAAAAGTGGGTTAAACCTGGTCTGGCAGCATGCCAACAAAAATACAATGGGTAGCAAGACAGACCACAAGCTAGTCACTCAATTCTAGCCTCAGCAGTATTCATTGCAATACTATACAATTCAAGAGCAATCTAAGAAAAAAGAAATTTCCTACTTAACACCATCCATCTACATTCTGCTGTTCCCATAGGGGGGCACAGAACCTTACTCATCTGCAACTCCAGAGAGATTGCATCATACATACAAACAAATAAATAAAAAGCCCAAGGTATCAAGCCATTATTTATGGGCCTGGCATGCTTCCTCTTCATTCCAACATGGGTTCTTTCTCCTTAGCAGACTATGTGGCTCAGAAGGGGAGGGAAACTTCAATGGGAATTACTCAATCGTTGAAAAACATTTCCCTGAATGTATTCAGCACCTGCCTACAAATACGATTCACATGTTCGATAGCAAACTTCTGATGGAGCTCCCACCTATACTCTTTCCATGCTTTACTTGCTTACAATCAGGAAGCTGTACCACCTCTTCTGCAAAGGTTACTGGGTCAAGGCAAGCCTCTGCTGGTAAAAAAATAAAATAAAATTCCCCTCCTCACACATGCTCAGACACTGATATTCCCAAAGCTGGACTGCTGACTAGCACTGTCTTACACTGCTTCTTCCATCAACATCAATGCCCTCACCATCTCTCATTCTAATACAACATATCTGTCCATGTCCAAATGGGGGCCTGACATCAGAATACCTATCACTGCTTCCTCCACACCCCTCACCCCTTTTAGCATTGGTGTCACTTGGGGGCCCTCACAACCTTTCAGCCTGAATGGATCTCATTCCTAGGGAGAAACAAAACACTAGTTATATCAACCATGGAATCCCAGCATTCACAGTCATACTTTCCCCAAGCTCCAGATAAGGAAGCACCATCAGCACTGGCTCCATGAGCTTCCCTGCTGGTTCACATGCATATATTAAAAAAATAAAACACCAGAATTTAAGTTAACACTACATGTGCCATCTCAGTGCTGCCTCTTGCACCTGGGGCCTACATCAGCCCCTACCTCGTCCTGCACTTTTCACCTACAGATTATTAGTGCTGTATTGTGGACGCAACTGTTGCAAGCCAGCTCAGCTCCTCCCTTTGGCTTTCCACAGTTGAATCTATAGGATTTGCCCAAGCCATTCGATCATATGGTCTAGCACCACCAGAACCATGACTTAACACAGCCACGGTCACCTGTATTCTCATCATGGTGGGCTGCTACTTCTGATGGAGCCCATGTTCAAGTATCGGCTTTTTCTGTGCTATGGGCAAAGGGGCATCTGAATGCCCTAAGTGCTGAGGGCATTATAAATGGAAATTACACTAACCTGGTAATTGTAGTTCCTGGAGGGTCCAGTTTAGTCCTCCAACATCGGGTAGTGCCCCTCCTCCTGCAGCCGGGAGACTGGACCAATCAAATCTTCTGTAGTATATATACAGCAGGAGCTCCCAGAAGTCCCCAGTGTACTAGTAACAAAGCATACTTAACGAAGCAACACATTAGATTAATATACAAAATGACCTAATTAAAGAACAATTTGTTCCCCCCCAAGGAATATCCAACCCCCTCCCCAAACGAGGAAGTCAGAACACTGCATTGCGCCGGCACCGACGCCTCAGGAATAAAATAACCGCTCCCCACCAGAAGTTCAGGAGCTGCCTGAACCCCCGAGACAGGGAAGAGCCTCTGCAAAAAACGCGGCTGCCACAGAGGGACCGAACGGCAAGAGGAACCGTCTTAATATCAACCGTTCGGAAAGGCGCGCCGCACCACATTAGCAGATAGTCGGGAGGGAAGGAGGACTAAACTGGACCCTCCAGGAACTACAATTACCAGGTTAGTGTAATTTCCATTTCCTGTTCGGTAATCCAGTTTAGTCCTCCAACATCGGGATGTAACAGAGCAGTTAAGACCGGGCGGGACCTTGCCATCCAGCGCGCAGAACCGCCGAACCAAAACAGGAATCCCGAGCCGCTGACACATCTAAGCGATAGTGTCTACTGAAAGCATGCAGAGACGACCAAGTGGCCGCCCTACAGATATCTGCCGGCGGAACCAGGCTATACTCCGCCCAAGAGGTCGCCTGAGCCCTAGTAGAATGAGCCCTCAGACCCTCCGGAACAGACCGCTGTTGCAACAGATACGCGGACGCGATCGCCTCTTTGAGCCATCTAGCAATGGAGGCTTTAGCCGCCGCTTCCCCTTTACGCGCACCCCCGAAGAGCACGAAAAGCCGGTCAGATTTCCGAAAAGACTCGGTAACCTTTAAATAACGATGGAGCGTACGACCCACATCGAGCCGGAGAAGACCTTTGTCCGTTGACCCGACAGATTGCGAAGAAAGCACTGGAAGAAACACTGCCTGATTCATGTGAAAGGGAGACACCACCTTTGGCAGAAAGGAAGGAACTGGACGGAGAACGATCCGAGCCGCGGAAAAAGACAAGAAAGGCTCTCGACAGGACAATGCATGCAGATCTGAAATGCGCCGTGCCGAACAGATGGCTACAAGAAAAACCACCTTCAGCGTGAGATCTTTCAGAGACGCCCTGCGCAGGGGCTCAAAAGGTTCACGAACCAGGGCCCTCAGAACTAAATTCAAGTCCCAAGGAGGAACGAAAACTCTGCGGGAGGGCCGCAAATGAAAAACAGCCGTAAGGAATCAGCGTACATCCGGATGAGCCCCGAGCAGACGACCCAAAACCTTGCCGCGGTAACACGAGATAGCCGCCAGCTGGACTTTTAGGGAACTAGCCGCAAGGCCCTTATCGAAACCATCCTGAAGAAAACTTAAAACGACGGGCACTGAAACCGTCGCCGCCCGGACTCCCCGCCGGGAGCACCAGTCTTCAAAAATCCTCCAAATCCGAACGTCAGTAAGTAAGAGAAGTGGACGTTTTCCTCGCCCGCAGAAGGGTAGAAATCACCGCGGGGGAGTAGCCCTTCCTTTTCAGCCGAGCCCTCTCAAAGGCCAAACCGTAAGCGAGAATCGATCCACTTGGGGCATCCGCAAGGGACCCTGAAGAAGAAGATCCGGTAGAGCGGGCAGGAGCCAAGGAATGCCGTCGCTCAACCGGACCAGATCGGCATACCAGGGCCTCCGGGGCCAATCCGGGGCCACCAGAAACACGCGACCCCGGTGGCTCTCGATACGTTGTACGACCCGGCCGATCAGAGCCCACGGAGGAGACATAAAGAAGACCGGACGTTGGCCACGGCTGAATGAGAGCGTCGAGCCCCTCGGACATGCGCTCCCTTCGCCTGCTGAAGAAGCGCCCTGTCTTGGCTGATTGAAAGGTCGCCATGAGATCCATGATGGGTGGACCCCACCGCCGGACGATTTGTGCGTAAACCTGTGGGTTTAGCTCCCATTCTCCGGGGTCCACCCGCACTCTGCTGAGAAAATCGGCCTGGACATTGTCTACGCCCGCAATGTGAGCCGCCGAGATTGCTGGAAGGCGAGTTTGCACCCAGTTGAACAAGGCCGCCGCTTCTGCCTCCAGGGCCACGCTGCCGGTACCCCCTTGGCGATTGATGTAAGCTACAGTGGACGCATTGTCCGACAGGACTCTCACCGGCCATCCGAGAACCAGGGTCTCCAGGTCCACCAGGGCTAGCCGGACTGCCCGCAATTCGAGACGGTTGATCGACCAAGAGGCCTCCAGGGGAGACCATTCCCCCTGAGCAAAGCGGGACTCGCAGTGAGCCCCCCAGCCGGTTAAGCTCGCATCCGTCGTGAACGGAACCCACAGAGGAGGCTCCAAGGGAATCCCTCGCGACAGGTTCTCGGCGGAGAGCCACCACCGGAGGGATCGGCGAACCGTCTTTGGGCAAGGCAATCTCTTGTTCAGCGAGTCGAACTGGTTGGACCAACGTCGCAGAAGAGCACTCTGCAGCGGACGCATGTGGAAGCGCGCCCAAGGCACCACCTCCAAGGTCGCCGCCATCGTGCCGAGGAGCCGCAGGTACCACCACGCCGACGGAGCTGACATCCCCCGGAAGAGACGGACCAGAGCCCGCAACGCCAGCACGCGTCGCTCCGGAAGGCACACCAAGCCCCTTGCTGTGTCGAAGCGGACTCCCAGATACTCGAGATCCTGTGACGGAGACAGACAACTCTTGCATTCGTTCACCACCCATCCGAGGGACCGAAGGAGATCCACCACCCTGCTCGTGACTTGCACACACTCCCGACCAGACTTTGCTCGAATCAACCAGTCGTCGAGATATGGATGGACCAGGATGCCCTCCTTGCGCAACGCCGCCGCGACTACAACCATTACCTTTGTGAAGGTGCGAGGAGCCGTGGCGAGTCCGAACGGCATGGCCCGGAATTGAACATGGCCCCACGGGAGCGCAAAGCGGAGAAACCGTTGATGGGAGGGCCGGATGGGAATGTGTAAATAGGCCTCTGTAAGATCGAGGGATGTCAAAAATTCCCCTTGACGCACCGCTACGATGACTGACCGCAGGGTCTCCATGCGAAAGTGCAGTACTCTGAGAGCGCGATTCACGCCTTTGAGATCCAAGATCGGACGAAGGGAACCGCCCTTTTTGGGAACCACAAAATAGATGGAGTAGCGACCTGCGCCTCTTTCCAAGGGCGGGACCGGAACCACGGCCCCCAGAGAGGGAAGCCGATCCAGGGTCACGCGGATGTCCCGCGCCTTTTGAGCTCCCTTGCTGGGAGACAGAACAAACGAATCCGGAATTGGGTGCGCAAACTCTAGGGCATAACCTTCTTCTATAATCTGCAGCACCCACCGATCTGACGTAATTTGGGCCCAAGAAGGAAGAAAGTCGCGCAAACGACCCCCGATGACCGGGTCTTCCTCTAGAGCCCGCCTCGTTTCATTGTGGCTTGCGATTAAAGGAAGAGGCCGAGGAAGAGGCGGCTCCGGAGAAGCCCCTTCCCGCTCCTCTGAAACCACGAAACCCTTGATGACGGGTTCCAAATCGCCCGCGCTGCGAAGTCCACAGCCGGGAAGAACGAAATCTGCGCGCATCCCGAAACTGGCCGCGCGCTGAGGTGGACGACCTATTAAGCTTAGGCTTATCCTCTGGAAGCCGACCACCCTTAGACTCACCGAGATCCTTCACCAACTTATCCAGAGCCTCACCAAATAACAACCTGCCCTTAAAGGGTAGTTTACTGAGGCGAGACTTGGAAGAACCGTCGGCCGCCCAATTGCGCAACCAGATGGACCGTCGTGCCGCTACCATGGAGGCCATGCTATTAGCTAGGGAGCGTATTAAATCATAACACAGATCCGCCAAGTAGGCCGATCCCGACTCCACGCGGGTAACGTCCAACAGCCCCTGTTGGTCCATACCGGACCCCGAGCGCAGGTGCTGCGACCATCGCAAACAAGCTCGAGCTACCCACGCCCCACAAATAGAAGCTTGTAACGATAAGGCGTTGGTCTCGAAGGCTTGCTTCAACAAATTATCAACCTTTTTGTCCTGAACATCCCTCAGGGCCGCGGCCCCTTCAACCGGGATGGTGGTTTTCTTAGTCACTGCCGAAACGGCAGCATCCACCCGTGGAGACTTAAACAAGTCCCTGTCCTTGTCTGCAAGGGGGTAAAGACGATTCATGGTCCGAATCCCTTTCAAAGCGGATTCCGGTTGCTCCCATTCCGCATGGATCATCTGCTCAACTACTCGGTGCACAGGAAAAACTACCTGGGCATCCCTGACCGCCTGAATGAGAGGATCCTCGAGACCCTCCTCCTCCAGCGGCCGCACCGCAGAGAGGTTAAGTGCTTGGAGAGACTCCGTGACCAAAGGTACCAGCTCGTCCCTTCGAAACACCCGAATGATGCGAGCCTGATCTTCCAGTTCTGGAAGCTCTCCGTCTTCTAACTCCTCCGCCTCAATATCCGGATCCCCCTCAGTCTCGGAATCCGGGAGGCAAAGGGCGTCCTGACCCTGGTCCCCCAACCTGGGCCGCTTGACCGCGGGTTGGGAAGACCGCTGAACCCCCCCCCCCCCCCCCCCGCGGATGCTGGGGGGAGAGAGGCGGGCCAAGCCTCCGGCAAATGACCAGACCGGCTTAAGCGGAAGGCCAGATGCCTGAGAAGAACAAAATCCGGGGAAAAGTCTATAGGCGACGCTACCATAGCCGCCTGCTGGAGCTTAGGGACCGACGTACTAGACGCCGGGCCCAGACCAGAAGGAAGGATGCTCGGTGAAGGGACACTGTCCCCCGAAAGGGAAGGGTCCCCGGGCACATGCTGTTCCTTAATTTCAATAGGCAGCTCCAGTTCTGAAGAAACTGCAGCACAGCTCTTACAGATTCCAGAGTCAGTCATTGTACCTCTGCGGGAGCCACAAATTACACACTGAGGTTTGGCAGCCATGCCAAGGCCACCTGCTCTCAGGGAAAAATAAGGCAACAGGAACAGGGAAGCCCACACCAAGGGGACTAACATTCAATTCAGCACAGTATTAAATTTAAAACTTTTTTTTTTTTTTTTTTTTTTTTTTTTTTTTTTTACAGTAAACAAAATACTCCCCAGAATCCTAGGGGTGCCCTGAGCAAAATCGCCAGCAAAAGAAACCCCAAAAACACCAGGGGAACCCGTGCGCAAGTGTTAAAAAGTGCCCTTAAAAAGCACACTTTAGAAATCCAAAATGGCCGCCGCACTTTTTCACCCTTGGTAAAAAACGGCGCGAAAATACAAAGGTATCCAAATAATATGGAAAAGAAAGAAAACGACCCTCTAATACAGGGCAAGCGAAAAAAAGCAGGAAAAAGTGCAATTTGGAAGCCAGGGGAGCCGACAGAGCCTCTGCCCAAGCAAAGAACAGAGAGCTTAAAACAAGGAAAATTCCTACCAGCTCTGGGAACAGCAAGGAACTCAGCCCACTTCTCCAAGTGACAGGCAATGTTGCAGCCGGTATGGCTCTTCCCCGAACAGCCTTGGGGAGAGCTCAACCCAGGCTTCAGAGATTCCCAGGCAGAAAGGCAGGAGCCCAAGGCAGGTCTGGCTTTCCCCAGAAAGTCTCCTGTGTCTTTTTCTTTTTTAAAGATACAGCTACCTAGCAAAAGAAATAGAATATAAAGGACCAGAAATAAACCCCAAAAGAACTAACTAGTGTTGCTCCTTCAAATGTCACTTAGCGTGCCCAGCAAGGGCACAGAAGTCCTCCAGCTGCAGGGAGACTGGACACACTGGGGACTTCTGGGAGCTCCTGCTGCATATATACTACAGAAGATTTGATTGGTACAGTCTCCCGGCTGCAGGAGGAGGGGCACTACCCGATGTTGGAGGACTAAACTGGATTACCGAACAGGAAGCTTTGTTAACAGATGATACGATTTCTGGGTCAGAAATCTGCAAGTCTTGAAAAAGTGAGTTCAACCCTCCCAGGTGCAAACTCATGGGGCCTTTCATAGAAAATACATCACATCCCTTACCTTCGCAGTTAACTTCAACAGCAAGTTTACCAACTCAAATGCTAGTTGTTGGCTCAACTACCTCTCCAATGGACCGCTTCACCATAAGTAGTGATTTCTGCCATTTAACCAGGCAGGAGGTGCAGATGGGAACAGAGGAATGGGTTCTCCAGCATATCAGCAGATCACCCTCTCACAACCAGATAGAACAGGTTCACCTCCTGCACACAGCACCGGACGTGCCCAATTCAGTTCCTTGGAACCTCCCTTCTGCTCCTCAGGGTGGCTGGTCACCAACCAGCTGCTTCTAATGTCATGCCCTGCCTCCATGCCATACATCACATTGCTTCATACCTACTTCCAAGAGACACCTCTGCATCCAGACTGGTAATTATAATCTCCATCCCTTCATTGTATACCTCCTTTTACACCACACCGAGTAGGCAACAGACATTCCAATAGGTTCTGAACCCTTGTGCTGGACTCTTCTCTTCCACTAAATTGTGCAAGCAGTAAATATTCCCATTCTTCACTGTAGCAGAACCCTCCTCCACTAGCGATCAGGCTCAGCCCAGCCTTTCAGAAGTACAAATCACCCAGTCCATGTCCTCATGCATCTTATGCTCTTAGTCACCCAACCTATAACAATTCCAAGAGCCACAGCCACCTAGTCCTTATCCTCCTCCTTGCTCCAACCCTCAGATGCCTAGTAAAAAGGACACCAAAGGCAGGAAAGGTGGCACCCATTCTGTGGGCTACGCCTGAACCAGTTCAAAGAAGAAAAATAGCCCTTAACATTACTGGGGACCAGGAAATGCACGAACTGGGGCCATTAGTGTAAGGCATCTGTGAATTGTTAGATAAAATTCAACTCTCTACATACAGACTAGCATAAGTGAATAACTTTACTACTGTATTTCCTGGATTATAAGTCAGTTTTTAATATTGTGAGAAGCCAGTGCAACCTCTATAAGAGGGGTGACTTATACAATAACTTTACCGTAGCCTGCTAGCTAAAGAGGAAGATATAGAAAGCCCTACCCATCAAGAAAGGGGGACCCTACCAACATGCTGCCGCACACCATGCTTGGTGGAAGGCGAGCTGCCGCTGCCCCATCCAGGGTTGATCTCACCACTCCACTAAGCAACAGCTCAGCATAGTCACTCACCTGTAAACAGGTGTTCTCCAGGGACAACAGGAATCAGTCCTCACATATGGGTGACATCAGTGCCAACAGAGCTCACGCAGAAGCATTTCCCCAGCTTTTAATGAAAGCCTTTGGGATATGCTACCATGCATGTGTGGTCCCCTTTCCACCCAAGGTTGCCGTCTCTCTCAGTCATGACATAGCTAGAACGGTAGAAAAAACTAAAACAAGGTAGGGAGGCAACTCTCAGGGGAGGGAGGGTTGCGAGGACCGATTCCTGCTGTCCCTGAAGAACACCTGTTACAAGCAAATAACTACAATTTCCCCAGGAACAAGCAGGAAATCAGTCCTCACATATGGGACTCTCTAGCTCCAGGCTGCTGAGGACCGAACCACGATAGCACCAACGGAGGCCAAGTCAGGTAGCTGTGAGTTGCAGAGTCTGTGAGGACTCATCTTCTGCAAGACCCTAGTGTCCAGCAGCACCATCACTCAGGTAGCCTGAACACAGAAGGCTCAGAGGGCAGGAGCTGCATAGTACTGCCTGGCCGAAGGCACTGTCCCGACAGGACTCTCTCCAGGCAGTAGTGAGCCATGAGCTGAAGACCAAGTGGCTGCTTTTCAGATCTCTATCACCAGCACTGAGTGCAGGTTCGCCACTGATTTGGCCATCACTCTCACGTGATGCACTGTGATGTGGTGTTCCAGAAAGCCCAGGTCATGCATAGGCAAGGGCAATGCAGTCTACCACCAAAGTAGACAGAGTTTGCTTAGTCACAGGAAGCCCCAGTCTGCTGGGGTTATAAGAAAGAAAAAGCTGAGGAGCTTTGCGATGGCTCTAAGTCTGGCTCTGAGTCTGCTGTAGGTAGGATGGAGTCAGCTTGCAATCCAGTGCATGGAGTACAATTTCCTCCCGACCAGCGTGGGGCAGTAGGAAGAAGCACCTCCTGGATGAGGTGGAAAGATACCACTTTTGGGAGAAATTTGGGGTGGGTGAAAAAAAAAGGCAAGAACGCTGGTTGAGGTGACAATGAAAAAAAGGGGGCCCGAGGACAGTGCCGGCTCGAGACGGGAACTGGTTGCTAACCATGAAAAACTCAACTTGAGGATGACGACGAGAATTTTTTTTCAGGGGAACAGGACTCACGTCCATTGGGCTCCACGGGAGAAAAAAAAAAAAAAAAAAAGAGACAGCAAGATGGCACTCTTGGGTAGAAAGGGGACTACACATGCATAGCATAGTTACTCACCTGTAACAGGTGATCTCCGGGAACAGGAATTTAGTCTTCACATATGGGTATCGTTGGTACTGACAGAGCCTGCACGGGAACGCTCCCCAGCGTCCAATAGGAAAGCCTTTGGGAGCATCCCACAGCGCCTGTGTGCTGCCTTCCCACCTTTCCCTCTCAGACCGAGAGAGAACTCCTAGGGGAGGTGGGTGGGTTGTGAAGACTACATTCCTGCTGTTCCCGGAGATCACCTGTTACAGGTGAGTAACTATGCTATCTCCAGGAACAAGCAGGAATGTAGTCTTCACATATGGGGACTCCCTAGCTGCAGATGCCAGGGAGAAAGCCCCAGAAGTTGTGTGCCCTTGTGAAAGGGCTCCATTCCCCTCCCCCCCCAATAGATCTCTGGCATCCTACCAGGGATGGTGGGTAGGAGTTGATTAAGTATGGAACAGGTGTTGAACAGCCTGACCAAACAAGGCATCCCAGCAGAAGTCTAAGCAGTAATGGGCTGTGAAGGAATGAACCGAAGCCCAAGTAGCTGCTCGACAGATGTCGTCAATAGACACAGAGTGAAGATGAGCCATAAAGGCTGCCATGGCTCACATTGTGAGCTGTGACATGGCCTTCAAGAGGAAGGTTTTTACTCTCATAGGCAAAAGATATACTATGCAAGCCAGCTGGACAGTGTTCTTTTGGAGACTGGAAGTCCCAAATGACTAGGATCAAAAGCAAAGAGTTAAGAGGACTTTCTATGTTGCTGTGTCCTTTGCAAGTAAAAGGCCAAAGCTCTTTTACAGTCCAAAGTATGAAGATTCCTTTCTGCATTTGAGGCGTGAGGCCTTGGAAAGAATACAGGAAGGTAAACCGCTTGGTTTAAATGAAAAGGTGACACCACCTTTGGCATAAAGTGTGGATGAGTCATAAGGACTACCTTATGATGGAATTTTGTATAAGGAGGATCAGCCACCAATGCTTGCAATTCACTGATGTGATGCGCTGATGTGATTGCAATGAGAAAGATGACCTTCCAGGAAAGGAATTTCAAAGAGGTAGTGGCTAATGGTTCAAAGGGTGGTTTCATGAGCTGCCCAAGCGCCAGATGTAAGTCCCATGCCACCGGTGGTGGCTTAATGGGAGGCTTAGTTAAAAGAAGGCCTCTCATCTCACTATGAGAGGATGAGAGGAAATAGGTTGCCATTTAGAGGCTTGAAAGAAGCTGCAATAGCACCCAAATGAACTCACTGAATTGGTCTTAAGCCCTGCATTTGATAAATGGAGATATTCCAGTAATGATTCCAGAGGTAACGCAAGAGGGTTAAGACCCTTCTGCAAGCACCATATGGTAAATCTTTTCCACTTAAATGCATAAGAGTGTCTTGTGGAAGGCTTCCTGGAAGCATAAAGGATATCCTTTACCTGCTGGGAAAGGTTAAGACTGTGAAGTTCTAGGCTTTCAGCAACCAGGCCCTGAGATGCAGAGACTGGGGATTGGGATGCCACAGCATCCCGTCCTCTTGAGAAAGGAGATCTGGAGCAGATCCTAACTCCAGAGGCAGAGCTTGAGAGAGATGTAGGAGCAGAGGGTACCACATTTGCCGTGGCCAACGTGAGAATCATATGACCTCTGTCTCTCTGAAGCTTGAACAGGGTTTTGGGAATTAGGGGAATGGGTGGAAAGGCATACAGGAAATCCTGACTCCAATGGAGGAAAGCATCCCTGGCCTGACAACCTCGAGCTGGAATTCTGGAACAGAACCGGGGAAGTTTGGCATTCGGCAGACTTGCAAAAGAGGTCTATGTCCGGGATTCCCCAAATTTGAAAAGTTTTGGCCACCTGGTCTGCATGGAGAGACCATTCTTGTGGAAGCAGAACTTGACTGAGTGTCTGCCCAAGAGTTTTGAATGCCTGGAAGATACACTGCAAGGAGATGAATCTGATGGTCTATGGCGAGGGCCCATAGTCGCAAAGCTTTGTTGCAGAGCAACAGAGCCTGTTCCGCCCTGCTTGTTCACATAGAACATGGTTACTTGATTGTCTGTTTGAACTAGGACTGTCTTGTAGCTGAGCTGGGTGTGGAATACTCGAAGAGCAAGGAAGATTGCTCTGAGTTCCAGAAGATTGATGTGAAGATAGGCCTCCTGTGGAGTCCAGGTACCCTGGGTAGAGAGGCCTTGCAGGTGGGCTCCCCAACCCACCTGTGAAGCATCTGTTAGAGTGGCTTGGTGTGGAGGTTGCTGAAAAGGAGACCCCACCAGGTTTTGGGGTGACTGCCACCATTGGAGGGACAAAATAAGGCGATCTGAGTTTGCTATTTTGTCTGACAGGCAACCTGATGCCCGAGTCCACTGAGTGGATTAAGTCCACTAGGCTGCCTTCATATGGAGGCGAGCATAAGGAACCACATGCACCGTGGATGCCATGTGGCCTAGCAACTAACATTTCCCGAGCAGTGAGGTGAGGTTTTAGCACTGCTTGGGAAGCTAACTGAACAATGCTAAGGCAGCGGGGCTGTGGAAGGAAGGCCCTTGTCTGTCTGGTATCCAGCAGAGCTCCTATAAACTCTAGGGATTGAGTGGGAGCAAGGTTGGATTTTGGGAAGTTTATGACAAGTCCCAAATACTGAAGGATGCGCATTGTGCGAGAGAGAGCAACCCTGGCCTCTGGCTCTGAAGGGGCTCGAATGAGCCAGTCATCTAAGTAAGGGAAGACGAATATTCCCAGGGTGCAGAGCAATGCTGCCAACACAGCCATGCATTTTGTGAACACCCTTGGTGCAGAGGCCAGGCCAAAAGGAAGAACCCTGTATTGGTAGTGCTTCCCTTGAAACAGAAAGCGAAGGAACTTTCGGTGAGTTGGATGGATGAGAACATGAGTGTAAGTATCCTTGAGATCTAAGGTTTAAGATTTAATCATTTGATAAAAATCTAGAGAACAAAGCCAATTCAGACTCTGAAGGCATGGCAGCAGAGTTCCTAGAGAAATTATTTTGAACTTCTCTTTGAACAGGAATTTGTTCAGTTCTGAGGTCTAAGATGGGTCTGTGTCCTCCTGTTTTCATTGGAATAAGGAAAATGGGGGAGTAAAACCCTGTACCCCATTGGGGAATGGGTACCTCTTCTATTGCCCCTTGACCTAACCGGTCGTTGAGAGAGGTCTGAGACTTGAACTGTCTTACCATTGTAGGAGGGGGTGTGATGAGGAAATGAAGCTTGTACCCCTCTCTTACAAATAGACGGAGTCCAATTTTCTGCTGTTATCTGACCCCATCTGGGGCAAAATGACAACCTTCCTGGGATGGAGGGTTCTGGACCATTCAGGGCCAGGAAGGCAAAGTTCTCTAGATAGAAGTCAAAGCCCCTGTGGAGGCTGAGTCTGCTGAGCAGGTTGAGGCTTAGCTACTTTTGTCTTTCTTTGCCTAGGTTGTTGCTACTGTCCCTTTTGGGCAGACTGACCTAAACGATGTCCCTGCTGGGTATAGGAGGGATAAAGCTTTCTTCTTGCTGAAGAATGGTTTCTTAGAGAATCTTTTCATTGCAGGATCAGCTGTAGATTTGGACAATCTATCTAAAGTGATATTGTCAGCATCTATCATTAGCTTTTTCCTGCCAATTCTTGCCAAAGATTCTCTCCTGTGCAAGGTATATCCCATAGTTTGTCCCTTACCCAAATTTCCAAGTCAGATGCCTGGAGCCAAGCAATCCTACGTGCACCAATGGCAATGGCAGAGGTTCCGCTTATGCATTCAAAGCAGTCAAAGGCTGCACGATTCACAAACTTGGAAACATCCTGAGCATGTTTGACAAGAGCGAGATAATCTTGCCTTTTGTCATCAGGAAGGAGAGGGCTCATAAGCTCTAAATCTACTGTGACCTCTTTAAGGAACATTCCCATATACAAGATATAGGAACTAATCCTAGCAGAAAGCATGGAAGCCTGGAAGGATCGACATCCAAAGGCGTCAATAGTCCTACACTCACGTCCTGGAGGATTAGATGCATGCCTTTTTTGCACTCTTTATCCGTCTCATGGCTGATTCCACCACCATGGAATGGTGTGGTAATTGAGTCTTCTGAAACCCAGGACAAGGAGGAACTCGATACATGGTGTCGAGTCTTCGAGAGTGAGGAGATGTGGTTAGAGGTGTTTCCCACATCCTTAACATAAGATCATGCAAGACCTCATGAATAGGCAAGGTAGCTGCCTCCTTGGGAGCTTTAGGGTATTGTAGGATTTCTAATTCCTTTGCCCTAGGCTCTTTTTCAGGAGCCACTGTGATGGAAAGACCGAGCCACATCTTGAATAAAATCCTGAAAGGACATCCTCTGGTGGAGACATCCTATGCTGAGAAGAGGAATCCTCAGGAAGAAGTACTTTGGTATCGGCAGAGCTTTCAGAGTCTTCAGACTAAAAAGGTTAGGGCTCTTTAACCTGGAAAAGAGATGCCTGAGGAGATATGATAGAAGTCTATAAATTAATGAACGGAGTGGAACGGGTAAACGTAGATCAATTGTTTACGTTATCAGAATATAGAAAGACTAGGAGACATGCAATGAAGCTACAGGGTAAACTATTTAAGACTAATAAAAATATTTTTCACTGAACGTGTAATCAAACTTTGGAATTTGGGATTCGACTATTCTAGTACTCCAGGGATAGCTCATAACTTTTTCCTTGTCAACCCAATCGCAGCTGCTTAGAGAGCTCACAAGCTGCCCTCATGTGCTCTGTGGCCTTTCCTACCTCTCCTTGTATCACTAATCACCAATAGTTGACCCTGATTCTCAGCTGGCTCACAGCAGCACCACGCCAATGGATATGAGCCAGCAATAAGCTGCGACTTATACAGCAGGACAGCTTATACTAAAGCTTTACTGGTTTTAAGCCTACTTTTGGCCCCTACGATTTATACTCAGAGCAATTTATAATCTGGGAAATACAGTAATCAGCAGACAGTGATTGTATTCTACAGAGCCTTCTGATTATAAAAGTCCAAAACAAAAAAGCAAGAAGGGATTGAGAATCTGCTGCTACAGAAAGACATTGAGTTAAAAGGACATTGAACTCTTCTGGTTAGGAGCCATGTTATAACGACTGAAGGAGTAGCAGCAGGAAGACTGTACACATCCAAAAAAACATTGTTACCAAGAAATGAATTTTTTTTCTCAAGGTCTTGTAGGTTAGATACTGTAGTTGTAGCAGCTTACAACTGTTAGTTGGCACCATATATCTGAGGGTTATACCAAATTAGTCAATTAATATCAGATCAATGCAATGTCATTACTTGACAAGGACACAGCCAACTTGTTACTTATGTAAAAGGACATGCGCAAATTTACCCTTAACATCTAAAAACCACAAACACTCACTCTGTTTTTAGTTTGTGTTTTTGTACAATGGCTGCTATAACTAATAGCATTAATAAAGCTAACCAGTCATTCTAAGGTGACTCTTTCCTGCTATATTTGGAGGTAAGGAGGCCTCGCAAACAGGACATGTTCAGGGATTTACAATTTACAGTAATTAAATATGATTATCCATTAGATAGATCCAACAATACCAGGATCAACATCTAAAAATTCCAATACAATAAAGTCAAATATTATGACAGAATGAACAAGTTATAAGGAATAAAGTATCTATTAGTCCCTTACAAGAAGCCACTGCTATTGAGGATAAACAGGTTTTAAAATACCTCAGCTTCACGTTGAGCATGGCAATGGCAGTATGGATTAGATTTCCATTGTAAAAACCAGGGAAGCAATTACTGCCAGTGAGAATCACAGTGTGCTGCTGTTCTGTATCATTGCAGCCTCTTCAGCATTTATACAAAGCAAGCCAGTCTCTGTAACAAGAGCATGTATAACCTAGTGATAAAATGGACACCTAAATATCTTGCTTAAAAGCTTTCTGCTGAGCTGCTATGCAAATGTACGATTCAAGACAGATGCAGCATCATTCTAAGATATATTTTAAGATGTTTAATGTTCCAGTTGCCAGAAGAAAAAAAGTTGTGAACAGCCGCCTCTAAGTCACATTGCTCTTCGTTTCATGTTCTAGTTTTATTCAGTGATGTGCATCAGGATCAAGGGGAAAATTTAAAGCTTCTGTCCCCAATCGGTCACATTACTATTGTACATAACCCTAGTTGTCAAATTTCAAATCTTCCAGCTGTTTCAAAGACACAAAAACAAACCCCATGGAGTTCTGAGCACTCTGAAAAAGCTGCATTTGCATTAACCAAAAGAAGCAGATTTGGACCATTTGTAGGGGGCTCAAGATGAATACTGAGGACAGAACATGCAGCATAAAAAAATATATTTTCCTTTCACGTCCAGTTAATAAAAAGATGGCAATGGCAGTCTTATCTTAAAATGATGAAAATACAGTCCCTTTAAAACATGCTCTCTTCTGGTAACATTGTGTGACACACTGGCCAGTGTATTTCTGCTTTAAGGTAATTCCATTAGCTAGTTTAGTTCACTGGCTGACTGTTCATTTGAGGCATCCCTCTGTTGGGTCTTGGAGGCCCTCCACGACCTAGAAAATAAAAACATGTTTTAACTTGTGCCTAAACCACACAAGAATTTCAATCTGCAGTACTGCTCACTTGTAGTTTTAATATCCCCAGACATACCTGTTCAGGAACCCATGAAAAAATGCACCCTAATTGTCACAGCACATGCGATTTCACATTTCTATACAGTATGAGACAGTGAATAAAAAAAAAAAAATGCTCAAAATTCTTTTGAGGCAAAGGCCTCATTAAAAACCTGTGTACGCCGTTTTTTCACTAGCAGTGTCTCCTCCCCCTTCTGGATTTAGCAGGTAAATTGTCATTCAAGTTCTTTATTAAGCAATACATGTCAATGAACATTCAACTTGCTGAAAATGGAAATTAGACTTACCTGCTAATTGTTGTTCCTTGCGGAACTCTAGTCCAGTCCCGGAACCATAGAGTTGTGAACCTCCACCAGCAGCTTTGGAGACTGAAAGATGTCATCGCTTTGATGTCACTGGTATAAGTTGGCAAGCACCGCCCCTCTTCCACCAGTACCTATTGACAAAGCAGACTAAGCAGAGCAACAAATAAGCAGGAACCGGAAAAACACTATGTAAAAGCTATGAAAGAACGTATAGAAAAAACTATGCACTCCCGACGCCTGCTCCTAGGCGCCCCCGAGCCCAGCCGGGCCTGTTGCTAATGAAAGACCTCCCCGTGACTCGTGTGGTATACCTACATAACAAAGAAATGTGTCATCTTCTGCTGCCTTTCTCTCTCTGTGCTTGTGTAGGCACCTATATACTTTTTTTTTTTACCTTCAGGCTGCGTACAGTGTAAGACCATGGGAGGGATCCGGGACTGGACTAGAGTTCCGCAAGGAACAATTAGCAGGTAAATCTAATTTCCATTTCCTTTGCGTCCCTCTAGTCCAGTCCCGGAACCATAGAGGACGTAACAGAGCAGTGAAGATCAACGGGAGGGACCCGCAAGCCCAGCCTGAAGTACCGTGGAGCCAAAACGCACATCCTCCTTCGCTTGAACATCAAGCCGATAGTGCCTGGCAAAGGAATGCAATGTGGACCAAGTTGCCGCCTTACAAATGTCAGCCACCGGCACTAAACTGAATTCCGCCCAAGACGCCGCCTGCGCCCTGGTCGAGTGCGCACGAAGACCCCCCGGAACCACTTTACCCTTCAACAGATAGGCCGATGCAATAGCCTCCTTCAACCACCTAGAAATGGAAGACTTCGCCGCCGCTTCACCTTTCCTCGGCCCGCCAAAGGTGACAAACAGCCAGTCCGACTTTCGGAAAACCTCCGTTCGACGAAGATATGACTTAAGCACCCGCCGAATGTCCAGACGATGCAACTGACCGCGCGACTGAGCATTCTGCTCCAAAGAAAACACCGGAAGGGACACTACCTGGTTAACGTGAAAACTCGACACCACCTTAGGCAAGAAGGCCGGGACCGTGCACAGGACCACTTTGTGAGCGAAAAAGGACAAGAACGGCTTCCGACAAGACAGTGCCTGCAACTCCGAAATCCGTCTAGCGGAGCAAATAGCCACCAGAAAAACCTGTCTTTAAAGTCAAGTCCTTAAGAGAGGCCTTATCTAACGGCTCGAACGACGCCCCAATCAACGCTTCTAATACCACATTAAGATCCCACGGAGGAATGGACGGACGTCTTGGCGGCCTTAGAAGTAGCACGGCTCGTAAAAAACGCCGAATATCACTATGCACTCCTACCAACTGACCCTGAATCCTCCCCCGGAAACAGGAGATGGCCGCCAACTGAACCCACAAGGAGCTAGCCGCGAGACCTTTATCCACGCCGTCCTGCAAAAAGGAGAGAATATGAGGCACCGAAGCCTTTAAAGGCGAAAGATCGCGCTCCCTGCACCACGCTTCAAACACCCGGGTGTAAGCCAGCGACGTGGAACGCCTCCGCACTTGCAATAATGTGGCAACGACCGCCGCCGAGTACCCCTTGGACCTCAGCCTAGCCTGCTCAAGAGCCATGCCGTAAGCGAGAATCGACCCACTTGCGGCATGCGCAACGGACCCTGCATTAAGAGGTCTCCCTGAACCGGGAGTCTCCATGGTCTGTCCACCAGCAGTCGAAACAGGTCCGCATACCACGGCCATCTGGGCCAATCGGGCGCGATCAGAAAGACCATGCCGCGGTGCCTCTATGCGTTGGACCACCTTTCCTATGAGCGCCCAAGGCGGAAACACAGAGAAGCCCTTCCACCGGCCACCGCCGTGCCAACGCATCGAGGCCTTCCAACATTCGCTCTCTCCGCCTGCTAAAGAACTGGTCCACCTGCGCGGATTTGAAGCTTGCCATTAGATCCATGATCGGAGCCCCCAGCGCTGCACCAGCATTGCAAAGACCTCCGGGTGAAGCCTCCACTCCCCCGGAACCACTCTGCGGCGGCTTAGAAAATCTGCTTCTACATTCTCCACTCCGGCCACGTGCTGCGCAGACAACGCCACCAAATGCTGCTCGGCCCAGCGCAATAGCTGACTCGCCTCCGCTTCCAGTGACGCACTCCCCGTGCCGCCCTGTCGATTGATATAAGCCACAGTTGTCACATTTTTGGAGAGAACCCGTACCGCCACGCGACCCAAGGTCCCCTGAAACTGCTGCAGCGCTAGGTACACCGCGCGCATCTCCAACCGGTTTATGGACCAACGCTGTTCGAGCCGACCAGGACCCCTGGGCAAACCGTCCTATGCAATGTGCCCCCCAGCCCGCGAGACTGGCATCCGTCGTCACCAGTGTCCAGGATTGAGCCACCAACAGCACGCCCCTCTCCAGGCTGTCGGGCCGCAACCACCACTGAAGCTCCTGCTGCACCTCTGGAGGGCATACTAGTTGGTGGGACAACGCGTCCCGTTGATGCGACCAACGCCTGAGAAGAGCACTCTGCAAGGGCCGCATATGAAACCTGGCCCACTGCACCACTTCGATTGTGGCCGCCATCATTCCGAGCAACTGCAGATATTGCCACGCAGTCGGAGCCCTGCACGCTAAAAACCTCCGCACGCGCTCCCTTAAGGCTTGTGCCCTCTGGCTCGGGAGAAACACCACACCTAGGTTCGTCTCGAAGCGTGCCCCCAAGAATTCCAGCAACTGAGTCGGAAGGAGCTTGCTCTTTGCAAAATTGACCACCCAGCCTAGGCTTTCCAAGAACTCCACCACCCGACCGGTGGCCGTAGAACTCTCCTCCCTGGACTTTGCTCGGATCAGCCAATCGTCCAAGTATGGATGCACCAGAATCCCTTCCTTGCGGAGTGCCGCCGCCACCACTATCATAACCTTTGTGAACGTCCAAGGCGCCGTCGCCAGGCCCAAAGGCAGTGCCCGGAACTGAAAATGGCCCATGGGCACCGCAAAGTGCAGGAACTTCTGATGTTCGGAGTGCACGGGAATATGTAGGTACGCTTCCGTAAGGTCCAATGACGTTAAGAATTCTCCCTTCCTGACCGCCGCAATGACCGACCGCAAGGATTCCATCCGAAAATGGGTTACCCGAAGGCACCGATTCACTCTTTTTAAATCCAAAATCGGCCGAAAGGTGCCCTCCTTCTTTGGAACGACAAAATAGATGGAGTATCGACCGCACCCGCATTGATCTACCGGCACCACCGCTCCTAGTTGCCGCAACCGCCCCAGCATGTCTGCGACCGCTTGTAACTTCCGCTAAGACGGGTTGTTGGAGTTCCAGAGCATAGCCCTCTCGAATGACCTCCAACACCCACTGATCCGTGGTAATTTGGACCCAGGCAGGGTAAAACCCCCGTAACCTGCCTCCCACGGGAACATCCCCCACCTGAGCCTGCCTTATCTCATTGGGATTTCTTTCCGCTAGAGGAGGAGGAGAAGGAGAAAAACCCCTTCCCCGCCCCTCGGAAACCTCGAAACGGCTGGCCCCGCGCAGAGAACTGCCCCCTCTGTCGGGACAAAACACGAGGACCGAAACCTACGAAAGCCCCTCGAGAGACCCCTGGATACAGTCGACCCGCGGCCCTGCTTCAGCCTATCCTCCGGGAGCCGACTGCCCTTGGACTCTCCAAGGTCCTTTACCAGCTTTTCCAAGTCCGAACCAAACAAGAGTCCCCTGCGAAAAGGGAGCTTACTAAGCCGCGCTTTGGAAGAGCCGTCCGCCACCCAGTTACGCAGCCAGAGATACCTCTGCACCGCCACCACGGAGGCCATACTTTTGGCCAGGCCTCGAATAAGGTCATAATGGATATCTGACAAATACGCTGTGCCCGACTCCAACCTCGTCAACTCGTCCACCTGTGTCTCCAGGAGACCCTCCTGTAGCCGCTGGGACCACCGTAAGCAGCCTCTGGCTACCCACACTCCCGCTATCGAAGCCTGCAAGGAAAGGGCACAAATATCAAACACTTGCTTCAACAGTCTCTAATTTCCGGTCCTGTACATCCTTTAACGCCGCGGCGCCTTCAACCGGAATCGTGGTCTTTTTAGTCACTGCCGACACCGCCGCATCCACCTTCGGGGAACGGAAAAGTTCTCTATCCTGGTCAGACAGCGGATACAACCGGGTTAACGCCCTGGTGCCTCTAAGCGCGGATTCCGGAGTGTCCCACTCCTCTTGAATCATGTCCCGAAACACTATGAACCGGGAAGACTCGCTGGGACTTTCGAACCGCCTGCAACAGAGGATCCTCTAACGTCTCCTCTGCCGACAGGACACCCGCGGGCATATTGAGTGCTTTTAGCGTTTCCGCAATCAGCGCCGGCAGCTCCTCGCGCCGGAAGACCCGGACCACTCTACTTTGCTCCTCAACTTCCGGCAACTCTCCCTCTTCTAACTCCCCCTCTGAAACACCTTCCCCCCTCTATCTCCGAAAGCTGTCCCTCGTCCTCCACCAGAGAAGATGAGGACTCTTCCAACATTGTCCGACACCTCTTACCCGGCCCAGCCTCCCCTGCTAGGAGGGCCCCCGGCCGTTTCTGACTCCTTAATCTCGGAGAGGAGGGTTCGAGGCCAGGCTGCAGCAAGGCCTTCTGCAACAGACAGAAGAAATCTGGGGGAATACCTACCACTCCTCCGCTCAGGGAGCCCCCCGCCACCGCCGATGTGTCTACCCTTGACGAAGGACCCGCTGTTGGCTCAGGGAGACCCAACGTAGGCGGCTGGGAATTCCCCACCTCCAAAGGAACCGCCGCCTGCTCCGCAGCCGGTTCCCCGAGCATCTTGTCCAGCACTGCTGCCTCTAAGGAACAGCCCCTGCACACGCCAGAGTCCTGCACCTCGCTGCGCCTCACCCCACAGACGAGACAGCGGGTTTTCGTGGGCATCTTGAGTAGGACTCCTGCCACTGGTGAATCTGGGGATTGAGCTTGCAGGAGCCCCAGCTGGGACTTGAACTGGGACCTGTGGCTGCTGAACACCCTGTCTGCGTTCACTACCCCACTCTGTGACCACCTCTGCCACCAGTACCACCCCCAGAGGGGAGAAATGCCAGGCTCCGGCGCTGAAAACCCCCTAAAAAAGAAGATCAGGGCAAGTCCCAGCTAGGAGAACCCCGCCTGACGTTTTATTAATATTTTTATTTCCAATCTGTAAAGATAAGACTCCCAAGCCAAGAAAAATTGCTTAACTAGGTGAAGCGCCGCCGAATACCGCGAAAACGAAGCTCCGCAGGCCATGCAATGAGCGACTAAGAACCACACACTAACACCACGGCACTTAAAATGGCTGCCGCAGCTGTTCCCGCTCAAATTGCAGCGCGAAAATGACACCGCACCTCAAGGCCCTACCGCCCGACAGGCGGAGGCCGCAGAAAAAAGGACCCCGGAGCTCCCACTCACCTCTGCCACAATTCTAGCCTCAAGGAAGGAGAGGGTGCCGCTAACGTCCAGCAGCCGCGAGGCACAGCCTTACATGGCTTCAGCCCCTGCGGTTCTGCCTGCAAAGGAGACGCGAAACGCCTCACTGGCTCGCTGCCCCCGGTGCTGTCTCTGCACCGGCGATCCAGCCTCAACCTGCTCCTCACCCCTTTTTCGCGGGTTCGGAAGCAGGGAGGAATTGAGCAGTGCTGACCTGCCTCTGTACAGCCCCGGGCAGAAAAAACCCTTGCTGGCTTTCAGGTCCTTCCCTGCTGCTGCACAGCCAGTTAGCCTGCTACCTGCTCCTCACCCTTTCAAGCGAGTTCAGGAGCAGGGAGGCAGTGAAGAATGCTTCAATGCTCGTTTATACGCTGGGGCCCAGAACTAGAGAGTAAAGGGGGGGAGAGAGAGAGAGAGGGCAAGGAAAACCTGTCCACAGCCAGTAGAAGCCTTTGCAGCAGCAGCAGGACAGGATCTAAAAGAAAAACCCAAAAGGCAAAATTACCCAAAAGAAATTTAAAGAAATGTAAATATTCAAAACGAAAAAAACCCTGCTTATTTATTCCTACTGAGCCCAGTCCCGGGCTCAGAACCTCCAAGCTGCTTGGAGACTGAAAGTACAGGTGGAAGAGGGGCGGTGCTTGCCAAGTTATACCAGTGACATCAAAGCGATGACATCTTTCAGTCTCCAAAGCTGCTGGTGGAGGTTCACAACTCTATGGTTCCAGGACTGGACTAGAGGGACGCAAAGGAACTGCATATAAATATCTCACTAGAACTAGATTATAGCACTTGTGTGTATGCACCCTCAAAAAGTAAATTTAGCAAGAGAAAAATCTATCATGCAGCTTCACCTCCACCATGCAATGGAATGTCATTACTGAATGTATTATACTTATGCAACCCATAACCAAGATCCCGACAATTTACAATAGCACCGTTTTAGCCCAGTTACCATCTTAGAAAATTCAAAGTTTATCAGCCTCTGCACAGCTGCTTCCAAAGGAAACGTAGTATGTACTGTCCTTAAAGACATTAATTCATTTAGGAAACTTGAAGTTCTAGAAAACATTAGCATTCTGAAGAAAAAAAAAGTTTGCCTTGGAAGAAGCCATCACATTTTATTTAGCTCTCAACTCTATATTAATTTTTTATGCCACTCCTCCATCAGATTGCACATTATCCTAATACAGTGTAGTTTTAAATCAGACAGAATCGGAGAATTCTTTAAGGCCAGAATTACTACTGCCTTTGGTACCACTTAAAATGCATGGGTTTGCCTATTAAAAGGCACCTCCATAATTTTTTTTAAGACTTCTGTACCAGAGTCAGTGAGAATAGGTGGGAGTTTCTAAAAGCTTAGAAAGGGCGCTAAGACTTTGCTGTTTACTGAGGCATATGCACTGAAAGGAGGGGTACCGATTAGGAGCTACCCATTTTTATTTTTTGCAAATTAGATATATGTTGATATGTACACCATCCTAGAAGTCCCCCCCCCCCCCACACACACACACAAATAGGCAACTAAAGAATTTATAAATACTAATTGCTTACTAAAGAAGCTGTGAATTTTTAAAAAAGCTGGAAGTTTAAAATAAAACCACACCATTTTCCATTATAGCGTTCATACATGAAAACAGCTGTAGGGCCGCAGCTCTATATACAAAGCCATGGTGAAATCCTATTAGTGTTCAATTACAGCTATAAAAGAGGGACTTTAGCAGATGCTATTTCCAAACTTGACTACAGCCATGCCACCCCAAGTGTGCCTGATCTCAGAAGTTAAGCAGGGTCAGGCCTGGTTAGTACTTGGATGGGAGACCATCAGGTGCTGTAGGGTTACTATGTAGAAGACCTGTCAATCCACTTCCTGTCACACCTTGCCAAGAAAACCTAGGGAATAGTCACTACACTGAGAACTATCCACAGGGTGGCCAAGAATAGACAACAATGGCACTTAACATTTCCAAACTCACAGCCTGTGATCACTAACATTTACAATATTAAGTCCAAATCAGTCCTTTGAAATCACCTTTATGCTATACATAAAGCACTTATGTAACATATGTCTCAGTGCTTCATTTCGGAATAATGGGCACATCCACTACCCTTCATGCAACAGCCAGTGCATCCCTGGGTGTTAAGCAACCTTAAGGAAACTAAGAATGTTTGGCATAAGCTTAGAGGCATCAAATGAGTCTTCCTTAACTGAAAATTTTCATGATAAATTTACATATTGACCATCTCAAATAGATTCCAAAATGCTTTAGTTAAGTTAACCTTCAGAGTCGTCTTTTTTTTAACCATAGGCATCAGATAGGAAAACTCAGATTTTCAGGTGCCTAATATTTAAAATGCATTCAAACATATCCCTTCCACATTTTAGAGTACATTATTTGTGTGTATACACACACACACACACACACACACACACACTTAGTTCCTTGTAGCTGTGGTTAGTAGTCTGGAAGTACATAGTTGTCCAAAGCCTGTAAAAAGCAACTACATAAACCAAAGGCTTTTTTGGTTTAAAATGTAAGCATAAAGCAGAGTAAATAGAGATTGACCCAACAATGTTGCATGCCACTGGATTGGCAAGCCTGGGTTCATGGTTTAAGGCCAGCTTGGACCACCTGGAGGTATGAGAACAGACTGCAGTTGTGGGAAGGGGCCTTATTGTAGCACTATTCAAAATCCCTTTCCAAATCAGCCAGCTTTAAAAATAAAAGCTTTGGCTAGGACTCTTGAGCAGCGTTAATTTACAATGCCTGGAGCATCATCCCAATCAAAGGGAGGGTAAGAACTGAGCAAAATTCCAGACTGTAAATAAAAAGGATCATGATGCTTCATTCTCAAGTCACTCACATCAGCATGGCTCCAAGTGGAGCAGCGTTAGGCTCTAAACAGATCAGAAAACCTGGGAAATACAAATATCTGCAGCTTTTTAAACCACCACCTGACAAAGAACTGCGCGCACACACACATTTATTCTGTTGGTTCTTTATTCAAACCAAATCTCCTGGGCAGTTACACATAATAGCTGATGATTAGAAGCCACTCTCTATACATCTTTATGCACAAATAGAGGAAAAGTACTTAGGCTGTATGACCAATTTTTGAAGAGCTTTATGCAATCGCCTTTCATCAGGCTCAAGGAGCAGAGAGAGAGAGAAAACGAGGGGGCATCCAAAACGAAAAGAACAAAACTCCGCCACAAGCTGCAGGTAACGCAACACATTTTTATTGAAACTCAAGCAGCAACATTAATATACAAATTCAGAAATTATGGGAGCTATAAAAGGCAGAAAAGAAAGATACAGCTTGGTCAAAATCTTATGTAATCTTATCTCTGCATAAAAATTGAACACTCCCGCATAGGTCAGCAGCACTGAGATGGTAGTAAAACTTTTACAAAAAATAATAAGTTAAGAATTTCAAGTGTTCAGGACTGATTTTTGTTTAGTAAAAAAAGGCAGTTCAATAATCCTGATGCAAACATACATTTTTTTTAAAACTGGAGCTTAAGGTTAAAATGATTTTTAAAGCAAGAATAATTCAATAGCGTCAACTAATTTTAACAATTCCAACAAAGTTCTGGGCAAGTTAAATATGTTCTTGACTTGTGGCCTATTTGATAGCTGTATGTAATAAGTTCTTTATATTCCTCAACCCTCTAGAATGGGCCAAACTCCTGGAGAGCAGAACTAGGAACGCATCACTTGAGAATTACCTCGAGGGGCTCCCCGAGGTCCACCCTGTCCAGCACCACGTTTGAAATTCTGCTGATATCCATCCTGGAAAGTAAAAGGAAAAAAAATGGAAATTGCCACATGTTAAATACCCCAGATTTTGCACAAAAATAAAATATAAATGTAAGGCTAAATCTTAGACTGATGCTTTACATAATGCTGCCTCACATTCTGCAGTGAATTAAAACCTACCAAAACAGAATACCCTAGCGGTGACAGGCTCTAACAAGGGATTAAAGGAGCAGCTGACAGATATGAAGAGAGATGCAAGTCTGCCACCATGCTTGTTTAGCAATATATTAATGGGTGCTGTGGTAGTGACCTTACTCTGTTTGGAACAGATATGAGAAAAGTGTATAAAATTTCCATCCATCTTGGATGTCTGTGTGGTTGCAGGCCTCCTTGAGATTCTGTGAACACAGCCAGTTCCCTCTATTTAAAAAGAATGGTTCCCAGGGATGTTTTAAAAACTTCCCTTTTCAGGAAGTTATTTCAAGGCCCTTAGGTCTAGAATGGGTCTGAATCCTCCAGCCTTTCCGGGGACCAGGAAGTACCTGGAGTAAACATGTCCCCTCTCACCTGTAGTAGGGCAGGGTTGACCACCTTGGCCTTTCAGAGGGAAATATTTCTGACCCAAGTCTGTCTTGGCTGCAGACAAGCTGATATTTTTGGTGGCCAACTGAAGATACTGTCAATAGATGTAGATGTAATCTGTAACTCTTATGATTTGACAGGTTCAGCTGTCCAGCTATAATTGGCCAGAAGTTTCAAAAACTGTCTTCCTCCAACAGAGAAGTCTTCTAGAATGGGGACTGGAACGGTGGCTATTTTTCCTGACTCCAGTCAAAACCCAGTCCCTCCTTTTCTTTTTGGGCTGGGTAGTATCTGCTCTTGGTGGCAAAGTCTTGAGCCCTGTTGTCTCAGAAAGAAGGTTCATGATCACCGTTTCCTCAAAAGCGATCATGAAATCATTTTGCTATCTTTGAGATGCCAATCGGTCCAGATGTGTCGGTGAAGAGAAATGGAAGCATGACATGTTATAACCCCCATCACTGACTATTAAAAGACTGCCAGCTTAACAAATTTCATGCACATCTTCAGAAGCTGGACACTCACAGCCATGAGTAGCAATCTCTGGCCACTGCAAAGGTGCTTAAGCTGTCTCAAACACTGCAGGTCATCCAATATAGATACTTTTCATGTTTTCCCTTTCTCCATAAGTGTGCAATTTGTTTTGCCTCAAGGGTGAAGTTACAAACTATTAATTTTCAGAATGATATGTGAACAGTCAACATGTAGAATTAATATGAAGATATACAGGTGCATAGCATTCTGATTACTGCACTGCCCAGTGACGTTCACAACCCAGGGGGCACAGGCATGGGTGTTGGTACTCTTGGCCCTTCTAGACAGATAAGACAACCTTGTTCTAGTGTGGTAGTTGGGACTATAAAATCCTGCAGACACTGATACACTATTCATATCTGCCTTCCTTCCCTTCTTGTTATACATATCCTTCAAAGAGGAGACCATCAGTATTGCCACCAACATTTTTTTTGTGCTGTCAAAGTATTTCAGGAGATCAAGTAAAAGGTGCCCTGGATTCTCCATCAAAATCTAAATGGAGAGGATGACCATAGCCATCTTTTGAATAAAACTTGAAAAAAGAAGTGCCTCAAATGACTGGGGTAGCAGAAACTGAGATGAGGGGTTGGCAGGCTCAGAGGAGTCTCAAAAACCTGAGCTAGAGAGCAGCTCTGCACATCGTCAAGGAGACATCACCATATGGTGTGCCTGCACTTCCTCCTGTTGTAGAGGTTTGGAAGGAGATCTGGAGAGTAAACTTATCTACAACATAACATTTGAAATTACTGGAATCCTTTGACTCAATTTCTTTAAAATTATAAGGACTACAAGAGCTTCAAGTCTATGCTAGCCCAGATGCCAACACATCTTTATCTTAAACGTTGGTACATCTAGGTTAGACAATAGTTTAAGAAACCAAGTGAATGCTGATATCAGAATACTCAGTGAAGGCATAGATAGCCCATCAAGAAAGTGGCAATAGACTCCTCTCCAATTCCATGACAAATACCTTGAAAGCCAACAGGGTAGGCTTTATATATAGAGGGTATGTTCCAAATCCTTTACACACAAAGGTCATCTGGAATTGCCCTGAAACCTATAGAGCATCTTCAGTCACACTCCTATTAAAACATGCAGAGCCTCCTCTTTGGCAAAACCTAGTCACTAGCACAACTGTGGCCAAGCACTTTCTTGTTGGGCGTCTCTCCCCTTCACTGTTCAAAATTCAGCTGTGCGGCTAATCTTCTGCCAGCCTTGATATGCTCATAACCCCTCTTCTCAAGTCGCTTCATTGGCTCCGTTTCCATATCGAGTTCAAACTTCTACTACTGACCTATACGAGTGCACTCTTAAATGCACTCATTCTGCTGCTCCTCATTACCTTTCCTCTCTTCTCTCCCTACAGCCCTCCCAGGAACTCCACTCTTCTGGCAGATCCCTTCTATCTGTGCCCTTCTCTTCTAATGCCACTCCAGACTTCGATCATTCCACCTTGCTGCTCCTTATGCCTGGAACAAACTACCTGGGTCAGGCTTCATCTCTGGCCCTTTTCAAATCCAGGTTGAAAACTCATCTGAGGCTGCTTTTGGATCTTGATCCGCTTAATCTATGTGTTTCCTTACCATTCCCCTAGATAAATCCTTGTCTTCAGCTGTTGTGTTGTCTGTCTTGACTAGATTGTAGTAGCTCTTATGAGCAGGGATTATCTTTTACGTAACTGTACAGTACTGTGTATGTCTTGGAGCGCTATACAAATGATTAGTAGTAGTAGGTGGCATCATGCCTTTGAAACCACCTTCTTGGAGCTTTGCTTAGGTTTACCAACAAGGAAGACAAAGCTGATCCTTGCAAATCACTCTGGGTGATCACAACTATATAATATGAGCCAAGTTAACATGTTTGTCTTTGTTAAAAGAGGTGTAACATCTTGTAATGGTCACTGAGGGATCTCTTTTGGGTGAATTTGGAATAGAATTTTAAGCAGTTAGCTTGCTTCTGACATACAATCAAAATATGAAAGTCAGGAAAAAATGATGCCTGCATGGAAAAAAAAGAGTCAGCCAAAGGCCTATCCAACACCCCATTTTACTGCTGGAAAAAACACACAAAACTAGGGGGCCTCAATTTAACAGAAAAAAGTTTTCAGAGTTTTAAAATTAATGAAAAGCTGAACACCTGACTAGGAAACTAAGGGAAAAAAAAAAAAAAGATATAGCACCAGGACCATGGCTCTACAATTGCTAATTGTATTTTGCCATTTTCAGCATAATACAAATAGAAACAAAACAGTTTCTCTATGCTTTTTACTAGAACCATACATGTAAAGCATGAATATAACAATTTCTATTGGTAATTACCAAGGCTGCCTTAAAGAATATGGTATTTGGTTAAGATTTCCTAACTTAATATTTATATAACTGTTTCTTACCCTCTGATAATTGTTGGAGTAGTCACGAGGAGCATTAAACTGAGACTGAGAATAACCAGTGTTTGGAGTGTTGGGAAAGGCTGGGCGATAATCATATCCACCTAAAATAAAAACCCAAGACCACTACTGAAAAGAACTTTCTAATCATTCTGAAAAGCCATGTACTCTGGAAGTGAATGTTTAGAAAAAACAATCCACACCATGCCTACAGTTGAAGGATCAACTAACATGGTGATTTTATCATATGAGAACTGCTGGGGGTCAAATATAAATTGGTGCCAGATAAGGATATGGCAATTTTCAAAAGGCAGCAAAAGAATCACCCTAGTAAATTCCCACAGGTTAAAACTGCCCTTTCCTCAGCAGGTAAAAATGCTCTTGGCCATGGTCACATGAAGCAAGATTAAGGTGGGAAAAGGAAAATACATACAGATATTTAAAATTCAGAAGTTTCCATGTGTACTTTGTACTTACACTAAAGCAGGTTGGAAGTCTACAGATACTTCGTTTGCTGGCCCAAATTTTAAGGCAAACACTACTGTTACCCTTTGAAAATTAAACTTGCAGGCCCCTCAGGCACAATGTGCCTCTAACTAGCATCATCCTACAAATTACTCTCCAGATGGCAATTTTTCATGCTACACAAGAAATGATAAACGTTTGTACTGATTCAACCACCACTCTTTCTAAAGAAAATTCTATGTAGAAGAACTATAAATCATTAGACCCAGTTATAATCACACTCATGCTAAACGTTTTCTCTTGTACCCTAGTAGCAACAAGCCCAAAATAAAGATGTACAGACCCTGCATCAGTTATTTCAAGGTTAAAAACAAATGAAGATGAAATCAGGGTTCATTTTCTAGCACTCAACATTGAGCAAGCCCTTGAACCATAAAGTTTCTCACCTCTGAAGCCATTAGAGGGTCCCCTGTAGCCATTCATTAGGCCACGTGGTCCGCGTGTTCCACCACGAGACACACCTCTACTGTTATAATAAGGCTGAGTGTTGCGTGGAAATCCAGTGTTCTGCTGTGGAGGTTGCTGGTGGCTACCTCCCACCTGATGAGACTGGTCTGGTGAGGCATGGTAGTTGCCAACCACTTTTGTACCAAATAGATAAATAAATTATTTGTAACATTCTTTAAAACAAATTTAAAAAAAGGGGGAGGGGGAGTGATCAGGATGATCCAGTGACTCAGTGATTGCTATGAAGAGGGGCTTGGCTTAGTTACCTGGTATGACCATCACTACACATGTTACAGAGGCAGTGCTCAACTCCGGGGAGGGGGGGCGCAAAGTTACTGTGCAAATGAGACATTGCTTTAGAACCAATGATTGCAGGATATTGGATGGAGTCCAAATGTACAGGCTGAACTAGTTTAAATTTAGAAGAAAGATGGAATAAGGGAAAAATAGATAGCCAGCAAGGTGTGAATGAAGGCTTGTGGTTTCATATCCTAGCCCTGGTTCCAATTAAACTGGAAGCTCAGAGAAGGAGGAAACTAGTGTGTCAGAAAAATAAGCCTCCAAGTAGGTGGTTTCATTTCTTTGAATCCAACCTCCAAAAGGGGAAATTTTACTTACTGTTAATTTCCTTTCCTGGAATCTTGCTAGACCAGTCCAGACAAATAGGTTCTCCCCCTGCCAACAGATGATGGAAACAGAACACCACCTAGAACTATGTAGTGACATCATGACTGGCATAAAACCTAGTACAGCTAGGGGCATCCTTCAGTATTTTTGTAACAAGCAAATGGAAACAAGAATCCTCTGAAGGGGTCCCCAAGGCAACTAATTAATTAATTAAGTACAAATATGTACAGAAGTCTGAATAGACAGTGTACAAGGCACAAGACTGAAAAAACGGGTGGGTCCTGGACTGGTCTAGAGGGTCTCCAGGAAACGACATTTACTTTCAAATTTCCCTTTCCAGATCTTCCTGCTAAACCAGTCCAGTTCAAACAAATGGAAAGTACCAAAGCTACTCCACACTAGGGCAATTTAATACTCACTCAGGGCCTAGTAGCAGCAAAGTGCTTTTAGTTTAAATTTAACACAGAAGAGCTTTCAGGTTAAATTTAGAACCCAGCAGAGAGCTTCTAGTTTAAATTTCATACTAGGTCTGAGCCTAGCAGCAGCAAAGAGCTTTAATTTAAATCAAAACAAACTATAACTTAGCATAAAAGGCAAAACAGGGTCGGTATTCTTTAAGCAATAAAGTCTTCTAGAGACCTTTACAAAGAGGCCTTCTACCTAGGGGGCAAGAGACCTGTGAAACTTATTAGGTGTTAAAGCCAGGGGGCAGGTCAAAAGGCCATTTTGAAAGACTCCTTCTATCCAAAAGCAAGGACTGTTAATCACCCAGGAAGTTGGTCACAGCTTACTTTAGAAGCACAGGACAGGGTACTGTGTAGCAGCACTCTTAATAAGTCTTATTTCCCTTCCTCCCTCCCCACCCCCCACCCATGGGATAATCGTAGCTTTATAGGTACTTACACATCTTAAAGAAAAGGAGCTGCTCTCAGGAGCAGCTCTTTATCCAAATCAGTGATACATTAAGGACCTGAGATTAATTAAGCTTCAGGTGAACAAGGTATATTAAATGTATTACATACACTTATTAGTATAAGCATCCACACCAACCCTTAGAGTAAGTAAAAAAGTTAAAGATCTAAACACAAGCTTAAAACTAAGATGCAGACAGCAGTCCAGCAGCGAGATGGGAGCTTTCCGGTCTTTTGCACCGAGTGTCACATGTATGATTTTCTCCCAGTTGGTGAAAGGTCTAACGTGTGAACTAGGTGCAAGGAGCTCTTTCCTCTCAGGGAACGAGTCCGTTCTCTAGAGGCTAAAGTAGCAGACTTGGAAGACATAAGACAGGAGGTAAATAGATGAGACCTACAGGGATATAGTGCTGAAATCCCACCTCCAGTTTGGCAGCATCCCTGTTGCCATGGAGGAGAGAGGTCACGTGACAGGAGCGCATCAGCCTGGTGTGGCAGGAAGTGATCCTGTAACTAGGACCTGTCCTCCAGGTAATGTAAAACCCTCTTGCACCGAGAGTTTCTCCAGGGCCATGTGCCCATGAGAGAAGGGTTAGGACAGCCATTATAGTTGGTGATCCGATCATTAGGCATGTAGATAGCTGGGTGGCTGGTGGACATGAGGATCGCCTGGTAACATGCCTGCCTGGTGTGAAGGTAGCGGACCTCACACACCACCTAGATAAGGTCTTAGATTGTGCTGGGGAGGAGTCTGTCTTGGTACATGTCGGTACCAATGACATAGGAAAATGTGGTAGAGAGGTTCTGGAGGCTAAATTTAGGCTTTTAGGTAGGAAGTTGAAATCCAGAACTTCCAGGGTAGCGTTCTCCGAAATGCTTCTCGTTCCACGTGCAGGACCCAAAAGGCAGGCAGAGCTCCAGAGTCTCAATGCGTGGATGAGACGATGGTGCAAGGATGAGGGTTTTGGATTTGTTAGGAACTGGGGAACATTCTGGGGAAAGGAGGGGCTCTTCCAAAGGGATGGGCTTCACCTTAACTGGGATGGAACCAGGCTGCTGGCATTAACCTTTAAAAAGGAGATAGAGCAGCTTTTAAACGAGATAATAGGGGAAAGCCTACAGTCGCCCAAGAGTGCATGGTTTGGAAGAAGGTATCCTTGAAGGATACTACCAAAAGCAGAGAGGTTCCAAAAAAAAAAAAGTAGCCCAAATGCCCTCGAGTATGGTGCAGACAGCTTAAAGATTCCAAATTACCCATGTCTACCAATAGCCAGATTAATATGAATAAAATACAGTCTCTAAAATGCTTGTATGCAAATGCTAGAAGTCTAAAAAATAAGAGAGTTAGAATATAAAGCACTAAATGAGAGGTTAGATATGATTGGAATCTCAGAGACATGGTGGAAGGAGGACAACCAGTGGGACACTGATACCTAGGTACAAACTATATCGTAATGATAGAGCTGATCAAATTGGTGGAGGGGTTGCACTATGTTAGAGAAGGCATTGAGTCAGAAAGGATTAAAGTTTTGCAGGAAGCAAAATTTGCTGTAGAATCTCTATGGATTGAAATTCCATGTAAGAAGGGGCCTTGGGGCAGTGGGGGTGTACTATCGACCGCCTGGCCAGAATGAACAAATGGATGATGAAATGCTCAAAGAAATCAAGAAAGCTAACAAAAGTCACAGCACAGTAATAAGGTGAAATTAGACTTACCTGCTAACTGTTGTTCCTTAAGGAACTCTAGTCCAGTCCCGGAACCATTGAGTTGAGAATCCCCTCCAGCAGGTTTGGAGACTGAAACACGTCATCATTTTGATGACATCTCTATAAATAGGCAAGGACTGCCCCTCTCCTCCAGTACCTATTGACAAAGCAGACTCAGCAGAGCAACAAATTAGTAGTTAAATAAATAATGCATAAAGATATATAAACTATCAGGTAACCACATACAAGTATTAGAATGAGAGCAATATCGCTCCACCTATAACCGCTACCTGTGAATTTTTTTTTTTGTAAAACCTTTGTACCACAATGGCAGCAAGCTATCAAAACAAAAAACCTAATCCCCTCCTGTGGAGACCCAAGTTATCCCCAGAACCAACAGGACCCTGCTGCGAAAGGAGTTCCAATGCTCTTATCTCTGGGCCTCAGGGTAAACCTTCCTAAAAGCACCCCAACACATCACAACTTCAGGCTGAAAATCCTTCCTAACACCAGGTGGGATCCAGGACTGGACTAGAGTTCCTTAAGGAACAACAATTAGCAGGTAAGTCTAATTTCACCTTCCTTGTCTCTCTAGTCCAGTCCCGGAACCATTGAGGATGTAACAGAGCAGTGAATTTCAACGGTAGGGTCTTGCCAGTCCAGCCTGAAGTACTGCTGAGCCAAAACGAACATCTGCCGACGCTTGTACATCTTGCTGATAATACTTAGCAAAGGAATGCAGCGAAGACCAAGTCGCCGCCCTGCAAATGTCCACGGCCGGCACCAAGCTGAACTCTGCCCACGACGCCGCTTGCGCCCTAGTCGAATGCGCCCGGAGCCCTTCCGGCACCGCCCTACCTTTCAACATGTACGCCGACGCAATCGTCTCCTTCAACCACCTAGAAATAGAGGACTTTGCTGCCGCCTCCCCTTTCCACGGACCTCCAAATGTCAAACAACCTATCCGACTTCCGAAAGGCCACCGTCCCGGAGGAGGTATCGTTTGAGCGCTCGACGGACATCCAGGAGATGCAATCTACCCTCCAACCGTCCCGTCTGATCCTCTGAAAACACCGGCAGAGATACCACCTGATTAACGTGAAACACCGAAACCACCTTAGGCAAGAACGCAGGCACCGTACGCAACACCACCTTGTGGTCAAATGAAAGATATGGTTCCTTACAGGACAAGGCCTGCAACTCCGAAATTCTGCGAGCGGAACAAATAGCCACCAGAAAAATGGTTTTCAAGGTCAGATCCTTTAGAGAGGCCTCGCCTAACGGCTCAAACGGTCTCCTGACCAAAGCCTCTAACACCACGTTCAGGTCCCATGCCGGCACCGAGCACCTATGGAGTGGAGGAGTGGTCTAGTGGTTGGGGCAAGGTACTTCAGGCCGGAAGGTCAGGGGTTCAAATCCCACTAGAGGACAGCAACCTTGGGCCGGAAGGACTGGGGTTTCTAGTCCCACAGGTGCTCCTTGTGGTCTTGGGCAAGCCACTTAACCCTCCATAGCCCATGTTCCCTGTAAAATAGTTATCTCCAAGTTATAATGCCCTGTTCAATGTAATTTCAGTTTGTTCGATGTAAACCGCACTGATGCAGAATAGCGCGGTATATAAGAGAATGTAAATAAAATAAAAATAAATAAATAAAATAAATGCAGCGGCTGCATGAGCAGAACTGCACGTAAAAACCTGCGAATGTCACCGTGCGCTCCTAAGAGTTGCCCCTGCACCTTCCCGTGATAACAGGATAAGGCTGCCAACTGAACTCACAACGAACTCGCCACGAGGCCCTTTTCTATTCCATCCTGTAAAAAGGAAAGAATCTGAGGCACTGACGCCCCTAAAGGCCACAAAAACGCACCAGACCCGAATATACGCTAGCGAGGTGGAGCGCCTCCGCGCCTTCAACAAAGTAGAAATGACCGCAACGGAATAACCCCTGACCCACATCCTAGCCCTTTCAAGAGCCAAGCCGTAAGCGAGAATCGATTCACCTGGGGCATGCGCAGCGGCCCCTGCAGCAACAGATCCTCCCTCTGAGGGAGCCGCCACGGCTTGTCCACTAACCACCTCATCAAATCCACATACCACGGCCTCCTGGGCAATGTTCCCTCTAATTTTCTGTAGGATGTGTGCGCATAAAATATCAGCTGTGCAACTTTTGAAGGAAGGTTAAATTTTTGTGCGCCACATAACGACACTCTGAGTTATATACTTTAAAATTTGACTACACGTCAGAATACAGTATGTACACCACATTGCTTGCACTAGAAAATATTGTAGAACTTGTGAAAACCGTAAATACACAACTTTTAAATTTTAAGACGTTTGTGTTGTTTTCTATCAGAATCAGAACCGTAATTTTTGTGCGCTCTGTTGTAAAGTATGTGCGCTCACTCGGCGAGGTGTGTGCGCGTGCACACGTGCACAGCTTAGAGGGAACAGTGCTCCTGGGCCAGTCGGGAGCCACCAGCACTACCAGGCCCTGGTGCCTCTCTATGTGTTGAGCTATGCGACCTATGAGAGGCCATGGGGGAAACAGAGGAGACTGCCTACCGGCCAACCCTGAAACAAGGCATTGAGTCCTTCAGACATCCTCTCACGCCTCCTGCTGTAAAACCTCCCTGCCTTCACTGACTCGAAAGTTGCCATTAAATCCATGAGTGGAAGCCCCCAGCGCTGCACGAGTAGAACACACACTTCCGGATGAAGTGCCCACTCTCCAGGGTCCACTCTGTGGCGACTTAGAAAGTCCGCTTCGACATTGTCCACGCCAGCCACGTGCTGTAGATTGTGCTCGGCCCAACTCAACAGCTGACTCGCTTCCGCCTCCAACACTGCGCTTCCTGTGCCGCCCTGGCGATTGATGTAGGCTACGGTGGCCGCATTGTCAGACAGCACTCTTACTGCCGTCTGGCTTAACCAAGCCTGAAACTCCAGAAGGGCCAAGTACACTGCCCTCATCTCCAACCGGTTGATTGACCACTCCTTCTCAACTGGAGACCACTGCCCCTGGGCTAACCGCCCCTCGCAATGAGTCCCCCAACCGAGAAGGCTCGCATCCGTCGTTAATAGCCTCCAGGCCGGAGACTCCAGAGGCACTCCTGCTTCCAAACTGTCCCCCCGTAATCACCAGAGCAGTTCCTGCCGGACTTCCAGAGGACAGGCCAAGCACTGAGATAACGAATCTGATATGACAATTGCCGGAGCAGAGCCCTCTGCAACGGCCGCATGTGAGCCCTGGCCCATGGCACCACTTCGATCGTGGCTGCCATGGTCCCCAGCAGCTGTAGATACTGCCACGCCGTCGGCACCTGGCAGGACAAGAACTTCCTCACCCGGTCTCGCAAGCCGAGAGCTCGCTAAACTGGGAGAAAACCTGCGCCTTGCTTCGTCTCTAACTGCGCCCCCAAGTATTCCAGGGACTACGAGGGAATTAGCCTGCTCTTCACCAAGTTGACCACCCAGCCCAGGCTTTCCAGCAACTGCACTACCCTGGCAGTGGCAGACGCTCTCTTCCCTTGTCTTTGCTCGAATCAACCAATCGTCCAAGTACGGGTGCACCAGCACTCCCTCCTTGTGGAGCGCTGCTGCCACCACCACCATGATCTTGGTGAACGTTTGAGGTGCCGTTGCCAACCCGAAGGGCATCGCCTGAAACTGAAAATGTCCCATAGGCACCGCGAAACGTAAAAACCTTTGATGGTCCTGCTGAATGGGGATATGCAGATATGCCTCCGTGATATCCAAAGACGTCAGGAACTCTCCCTCTGACCGCTGCAATCACGGAACGCAATGTCTCCATCCGGAAATGCATCACCCGCAGACACCGGTTTACCCGCTTTAGATCCAGAATTGGCCGAAACGTGCCTTCCTTCTTTGGAACCACGAAATAGATGGAGTATCGACCGCAACCACACTGGTCCGATGGAACGGGCACAACCACCTTGAGCTGCAGCAGCCGCTGCAGAGTCTCCTGGACCGCCCTGAGCTTGCGCGGTGCTCTGCAAGGAGAGCAGACAAAATGAGTCTAACATGGGCCAATGGAGTTCTAGAGCATACCCCTCTCGAATGACCTCAACCGGTCGGACGTAATGTGGTCCCAGGCCGGGTAAAACTCCCGCAACCTTCCTCCCACGGGCACAACCCCCGCCTGGGCCTGCCTTATCTCATTGTGACTTTTTAACACTTGAGGACTGAAAGGGCACAAAACCTCTGCCCGCACCCCGAAATCCTCGGCTTTGTCCCGGGAACCTTCCGTGCTGCACCTGGCCAAAACGAGAGGACCGAAAGCGACGGAACTCTTTGACCCCCTTTGGTCCCTGTCGAAACTCGGCTCTGCTTAGGCTTATCCTCGGGCAGCCGACCTCCTTTGGACTCCCCAAGATCCTTAACCAACTTCTCTAAATCTTCTCCACCTTCCCCCGGAACGGGAGCTTACTGAGACGAGCCTTAGAAGAACTGTCCGCCGACCAGTTCCTCAACCACAGATACCGGCACGCCGCCACTACGGACGCCATACTCTTTGCTAGCCCCCGAATTAGATCATAATGAATATCTGCTAAATAGGCTGTCCCAGACTCTAATCGTGCTGCCTCCTCCACCTGAGCCCCCAACTGTTCCTCCTGCAAACATTGGGACCACCTCAGGCAGCCTCTCGCCACCCATGCCCCCGCAATCGAAGCTTGCATAGAGAACACTGAAATATCAAATACCTGCTTCAGAGGTATCCAATTTCCTATCCTGTACATCCTTTAACGCCACGGCCCCCTCTACTGGAATCGTAGTCTTCTTAGTAACCGCCGACACGGCCGCATCTACCTTAGGAGAACGAAAAAGCTCCCTAAGTCGGACAGTGGGTACAGCCGCGTTATAGCCCTAGAACCCCTCAGGGCAGACTGGCAAGTTCCACTCCTCCTGAATCATATTCCTAAACACCCTATGCACCAGAAACACTTTTTGCGTAGTACGCACCGCTTGTAAGAGGGGGGTCCTCCAACGCTTCCTCCGATGATGGGCTTACTGAGGGCATGTTCAGCGTCTGGAGAGTCTCAGCAATCAGCGCTGGAAGCTCCTCCCTTCTAAACACCCTGACTACCCTATGCTGTTGGTCTGAGTCCAGCAATTCGCCCTCTAACTCCTCTTCCGAGACCTCGTCAACATCCGCATCCCCACCCCTCCCAGGGCGGAGATGCTGACCTTTTGCTACTTACTCCCTTAGCCCTCTTGGCAGGAGCAGCGCCCCTCAGTCCTATCTGAAGAAACACACAGCTTTACGCCCCGCGCGACCGAAGGAGGGGACGCTACGCCAGGCTGCAACAAGGCAAACGCCTGTTGCATGAGGGAGAAGTCTGGCGGAATTACCGCCAAGCACCCCGGCTGCCCCATTCCCAGCACCAGAAAAGATGCCCCCTCTGAGGACGGCCCCGCTACCAGCTCCGCAGGGTCCTTAACTGTTGGCAAAGGAGCACCTTCCTCCAGAGCCCCCGCCAAGCAAATCCCCGGACCGCTCTTCCAATGTCTTTTCCATTACTGTGGCTTCTCTCGTGCAGGCCCGACACTCCTGCCTCCAACAGTGCGCCACACCTCATGCCACAGACCAAACAGCGAGGCCTAACCGGCATACTCTGCTGGGAAGCAAAGGTTACACTTTTTTTTTTTTTTTTTTTTAAACACTCCCTCTAAGGCCGCTTCTATTGTGCACCAGCAAAATCGCTAGGGTCTGACCCCTAAATACCGTGAAACGGAGCTGAGAGGCCCGGGAGCCCTGAATCAAACACCCAAACAATCTGCCGTTTTCAAAATGGCGGCCGCCACCGCGCTTCCCGCACTAATCCATGCAGCTGTTTCCCCCAGCTTTTCTGATCACTGAGACCCCCCCCCCCCCCCCCACGGTCAGGTTCTCTGCCCCTAGACACCCCCTGCTCCAAATCACTTGTGCGGCAAGCTGCTTGCCCCGACTCACCGCTTTAGCACCCAGGGGATGAAGAAATGAGACCCCAGCCACGACGGAGGACAGCCGGACTGCGGCTTCAGCTCCAAGTCTCACCAGCACCTGACAGTGCCTGTTCTCACTCTGGCCTCGCTTTCAGGGCCCCAGCCTACCACCTGCTCCTCACCCATTAACGGGGGTTAGGGAGCAGGGAGGCACAGCAACCACCGACAGCCCTGCAATGCTTGTTATCTTGCTGGGGACTGAAAAAACAGGAGGGAAAGGGGGGGGGGGGGGAACAAACAGAAGGGAGCCCTTGTCAGCAAGCACAAGGGAACACCTCCAGCAGCGGTACGCCACCTGTAAAAAACACAAAGAACCCCAATTATGACCTGCCACCAGCCAAAATAAGGTAAACCTTAAATGAAACTTTAAATCAAAAGTTAACTCCCTAGCTCTGCTTATTTGTGTTGAGTGAGCCCAGTTCCAAGCTCAGAACCTTCTCCAGCTGCTTGGAGACTGAAACTACTGGAGGAGAGGGGCAGTCCCTGCCTATTTATATAGATGTCATCAAAATGATGACGTGTTTCAGTCTCCAAAGCTGCTGGAGGGGATTCTCAACTCAATGGTTCCGGGACTGGACTAGAGACAAGGAATGGGTGATTTCAATTACCCCGGTATTGACTGGGTCAGTGTCACGGCAGGACATGCTAGGGAGATAAAGTTCCTAGATGAAATAAACTGCTTCTTGGAGCAGTGGGTTCATGAACCGACCAGAGGGGAAGCCATATTGGACCTAGTTCTTAGTGGAACACCAGATCTGGTGCAAGAGAAGGTTGTTGGGGCCACTTGGCAATAGTGATCATAGCATGATCACGTTTGATTTAATTAGTAGAGGAGGGATGGTAAGGAATTCACAGTACTACCTTTTAACTTTCAAAAGGGATACTATGATAAAATGAGGAAAATAGTTAAAAAAACTAAAAAGGAGCAGTTGCAAAGGTTAAAGACTTACAGTACATCAAACTTGGGTGTTTAAAAATACTATCTTGGAAGCCCAGACCAGCTGTATTCCACACATTAAGAAAAGTGGAAGTCCAAAAAACTGCCAGCATGGTTTAAAGGTGAGGTCAGAGAGGCTGTTGCCAAAAAAGCATCTTTCAGGAAATGGAAAGAGCCAAATGACGAAAAATGGAAACAGCACAAGCACTGGCAAGTTAAATGCAAGGCATTGATAAGGCAGGCAAAGCGAGAATTTGAGAAGAAACTTGCTATGGAAGCAAACACGTAATAAAGATTTTTTCAAGTACATTCGTAGCAAAGAACCTGTGAAAGAGTCAATAGGCCCATTAGATGATAGAGGGGTAAAAGGGGCAGGAAGAGGGGACAAGGCTATAGCGGACAGACTGAATGAATTCTTTACTTTGGTCTTTATTGAGGAAGATGTAGGGATGTTACCCATGACTGAAGTGGTATTTAAAGGTGATACTGCAGAGGAACTGAAAGAAATATCGCTACACCGGGAAGATGTATTACAACTATTTGATAAACTGAAGAGTAGCAAATCACCTGGACCGGATGGTATACATCTGAGGGTGTTCAAAGTACTGAAATATGAGATTGCAGACCTGCTATTAGTAATCTATGAACTTTCATTAAAATCATCTGTAATACCTGAAGATTGGAGAATCGCCAATGTAACGCCAATTTTTAAAAAGAGTTCCAGGGGTGATCCGGGAAACTACAGACCGGTGAGCCTGACATCAGTACTGGGAAAAATGGCAGAAACCATCATAAAGAATAAAATTACTTAGCATGTAGATAGTCATGGCCTAATGAGAGACAGCCAACATGGCTTTAGACAAGGAAGATCTTGTCTTACTAATCTGATATGTTTTTTTGAAGGTGTGAACAAACTAGTAGACAAAGTTGAGTCAGTTGATATAGTGTATCTGGACTTTCAGAAAGCCTTTGACAAGGTCCCTCAGACTTTTGGCAAAACTAAAAAGTCATGGGATAGGAGGCAGTGTACTATTGTGGATCAGGAACTGGTTAAGAGACAGAAAGCAGAGGGTAGGACTAAATGGCCAATTTTCCCAATGGAGAAAGGTGAATAGTGGTGTACCCCAGGGATCTGTGTTGGGTCTGCTGCTTTTTGACATTCATAAATGACCTGGAAAAGGGAACGAGTGAGGTTATCAAATTTGCAGATGACACAAAACTATTTGAAGTTGTTAAAACCCAAGAGGAAAGTTTCAAGAGGATCTTGATAAATTGGAAGACTGGGCATCCAAATGGCAGATGAAATTTAATGTGGACAAGTGCAAAGTTATGCACCTAGGAAAGAACAACCCAAACTATGGTTACACGATGCAAGGTTCCACATTGGGATCCACCACCCAGGAAAGAGATTTAGGCGTCATCATGGATAACATGTTAAAACCCTCCACCCAGTGTGCAGCTGCAGCCAAGAGAGCAAATAGAATGCTAGGTATCATAAGGAAAGTAATGGAAAATAAAACGAAGGATATTATAATGCCTCTGTATCGTTCCATGGTGCGACCGCACCTTGAATATTGTGTGCAATTCTGGTCGCCGTATCTTAAAAAGGATATAGCGTTATTAGAAAAGGTACAACGAGCCACCAAAATGGTAAAGGGGATGGAAGGCTACTTCTATGAGGAGAGGCTACAAAGGTTAGGGCTCTTCAACCTGGAAAAGAGACGGCTGAGGTGAGATATGATAGAAGTCTATAAATTAATGAATCGGGTGGAACGGGTAAACATAGATCAATTGTTTACGTTATCAGAATAAAGACAGACTAGGGGACATGCAATGAAGCTACAGGGTAATCTAAAACAAATAGAGAAAATATTTTTTCACTCAACGTGTAATCAAACTCTGGAATTTGTTACCGGAGGATGTAGTAAAGGCTGTTAGTGTAGCTGGGTTTAAAAAAAGGTTTGGACAAGTTCCTGGAGGAAAGGTCCATAGCCCATTATTAAAAAGGGACCCAGGATATCAACGCTTGACCCAATACAAGCATTGTGGAACCTGTGTCTTTTGGGGAAACTGCAAGATACGTATGACCTAGATCGACCACTGCTGGAAACAGGATACTGGGCTTGATGGACCTTGTTCTGACCCAGTATGGCATCTTTTATGTTCTTATAAAACCGCAGCTGCAAGCACACAAGCCAAATTGTGCTGCCACTTGAGCTTGGACATCTAGCCAATAATGCCTGTTAAAGTTAAAGAGGACCAAGTCACAGTCCTACAGATATCTAGAGAAACGTAGGACGAATCCACCCATGAAGCTGCCTGGGCCCTGGTAGAGTGAGCCTAAAGCCATTAGGGATGGGCTTACCCTGTAACAAATACACCGAAGCAACAGCCTCCTGGATCCAGTGGTCAAGTTAAGCCTTATGTCACCTGTCCCTTTATGAGGCCCTGCAAAAGGGACTAAAAGGTGATCAGAAAGGCAACACGGATTAGTTACCTCTGTAACCCAACACCCTGTGTACGTCCACAAAGCACATATATATTTATCCCTGCTGACACACTGCTCCGGGTTAAAGGCTGGAAGAGAAAGCACAGTTACTTACCTGTAACAGGTGATCTCTGGGAACAGCAGGAATTAGTCCTCACATATGGGTACGTCGGAACCGACGGAGCCTGCGCGGGAAAGCTCCCCAGCTTCCCTGAAAGGAAGCTTTTGGGGCCTCCCACTGCACATGCGCGCTGCCTTCCCGCCCTCCTGACCAGCTCTCCTCAGTTCGAGTTTATAGCTGAGACAATAGAGAGAGGAAAGGAAGATAGATAGATAGAAGATACAACTCCTAGGGGAGGTGGGTGGGTTGTGAGGACTAATTCCTGCTGTTCCCAGAGATCACCTGTTACAGGTAAGTAACTGTGCTATCTCCAGGAACAAGCAGGAATAAGTCCTCACATTTGGGGACTCCCCAGCTAAGATGCCTGGGAGATCCCGTTCCAAGGGTTCGCCATCTTCGTATGGATCTCAGGCATCCATCCTGGGAAGGTGGGCAGGAGTTGTTCAAGTATGGAACAGGTGTTTGAGGACAGCCTGACCAAACAAGGCATCCCGGCGGGAGTCCTTGTCCAAGCAGTAATGGGCTGTGAAGGTATGAACCGAGGCCCATGTGGTGGCTCGACAGATCTGATCTATGGAGACAGAGTGAAGATGAGCCATAGAAGTGGCCATGGCTCTCACATTGTGAGCTGTGACATGGCCTTCCAGAGAAACGTTTTTACTCTGGTAAGCAAAGGAAATACACTGAGCAATCCAATTGGAAAGTGTACGTTTGGAGACTGGATGTCCCAAATGAGAAGGATCAAAAGCCACGAAAAGCTGGGAAGACGTTCGATGTGGCTGAGTCCTGTTGAGGTAAAAGGCAAGAGCTCTTTTGCAATCTAAAGTATGAAGGTTCCTCTCTGCACTGAATGCATGAGGAGCCGGAAAAAAGACAGGTAGATATACCTCTTGATTAAGATGAAAAGGCGAAACCACTTTGGGCATAAAGTGGGGGTTCGTCCTAAGGACCACCTTATCATGATGAAATCTAGTATAAGGTGAATTAGCCACTAAAGCCTGCAGTTCACTGATGCGGCGAGCTGAAGTGACTGCAATGAGGAAAACTACCTTCCATGAAAGAAATTTCAAGGAGGTGGAGTGTAAAGGCTCAAAAGGTGGCTTCATAAGCTGACCTAGAACTAGGTTCAAGTCCCATGCTACCGGAGGAGGTCGGATGGGAGGCTTAGAGTCAGGCCTCTCATGAATCTTGCAACAAGCGGATGAGAGGAGACAGGTTGTCCATTTATAGGTTTTAAGGATGCTGCAATAGCACTCAAATGGACTCTTACTGAATTCGTCTTAAGGCCTGCATTAGAAAGATGCAGGAGATAGTCTAGTAGAGAATTCAAAGGAAGTGCTAGAGGGTCAAGACCCTGTTGAGCACACCAAATGGAAAAGCGTCGTGGAGGGTTTCCTAGAGGCATGCAGGATATCTTTCACTGGTTGAGAAAGATTGAAGTCATGAAGGCTTAGGCCTTCAGTAACCAAGCTCTGAGGTGTAGGGACTTGGGGTTTGGGTGTCACAAAGTCCCTTTCTCCTGAGAGAGAAGGTCTGGCGCAGCTCCCAGGTCCAGGGAGGGTCCCTGGGAGAGATGCAGAAGTAGAGGGAACCACACTTGGCGTGACCAGCGTGGAGCTATGAGGATCATGGATCCGTGATCCCTCTGGAGTTTGAACAGAGTCTTGGGAATCAAAGGAATGGGTGGAAAGGCATATAGGAATTCCTGACCCCAATGCAGGAGGAAGGCGTCGTTGGCCTGAGCTTCCTGACACGGAGTCCTGGAACAGAACCGGGGAAGTTTGGCATTCCACGGACTTGCAAAGAGGTCTATGTCCGGGGTTCCCCATTCCTGAAAGATTTTGCCTATCTGGTCCATATGTAGGGACCATTCGTGTGGGAGCAGAACTCGACTGAGTCTGTCTGCCCGAGAGTTTTGAACCCCTGGAAGATATACTGCCAGAAGATGAATTTGATGCTCTCTGGCGAAGGCCCATAATCTGAGAGCTTCGTTGCAAAGCGACAGAGAGCCTGTCCCTCCTTGTTTGTTTACGTAGAACATGGCCACCTGATTGTCTGTCTGAACTAGGACGGTCAGGTTGACAAGGAGGGTATGGAAGACTGAGGGCAAAGAAGATTGCTCGCAGTTCCAGGAGGTTGATGTGAAGGGTGGTCTCCTGCGGAGACCAAGTACCCTGAGTGGAGAGGGATTGTAGATGGGCTCCCCACCCTGTTTGGGAGGCATCTGTTGTGAGGGTTGCTTGGGGCAACAAAGGTTGGAAGGGGGCCCCCAACAACAGATTCTTGGTGGACATCCACCATTGGAGGGACCAAAACAGACGCTTTGAGGTGAGTATTTGGTCGGAGAGCGCTCCTGATACTTGAGACCACTGGGTGGCCAAGGTCCATTGAGCTGCTCTCATGTGAAGACGAGCGTAGGGCACCACGTGTACCGTGGAGGCCATGTGGCCCAGAAGTTGTAGCATTTCTCTGGCTGTCAAGTGACTGCTGGACTGAGCTTGGGAGGCCAAGCACAGCAGACGTTGGCCCCGGACTTGAGGCAGGTAGGCCCTTGCAGTGGTGGTGTCCAACTGGGCCCCTATGAATTCCAGAGACTGGGTAGGGGTAAGTTGAGACTTGGGAAGGTTTACCACCAGTCCCAGATACTGCAGAAGGTGCCTTGTGCGGTCCAGGGAAATCTGGGCCTCTGACTGAGATGGAGCTCAGATGAGCCAGTCGTCCAGATATGGGAATACAAAAATTCCCAGACCTCTTAGAAATGCGGCAACTGCCATGCATTTGGTGAATACTCTTGGAGCAGAGGCTAGACCGAAGGGAAGTACTCTGTACTGGAAATGTTTTCCCTGAAACAGAAATCTTAGATATTTTCTGTGGGATGGGTGGATGAGTATATGTGTGTACGCATCCTTGAGATCTAGAGAACAAAGCCAATCCTGACTCTGAAGGTATGGAAGGAGAATGCCTAGAGAAAGCATTTTGAATTTCTCCTTGTACAGAAATTTGTTCAATTCTCTCAGATCTAGGATAGGTCTGAATCCCCCTGTCTTCTTTGTTATGAGAAAATAAGGGGAGTAGAATCCTGTCCCTTGTTGAAGAGGACCCTCTTCTATGGCCCCTTGGGCAAGGAGAGAAGAGACCTCCTGATCCAACAGGTCCAGGAGAAATGGGGGAGAATTGAAGTGCCTCACCATGGTATATGGAGGAAGGTTGGAAAAATGAAGTTTGTAGCCCTCTCTGATGATAGAGAGGGTCCATTGCTCTGATGTGATTTGCTCCCATCTGGGAGCAAAGTGAGCTAACCTTCCGGGAATGGTGAGGGGCTCTGGTTGTTCTAGAGCCAGAAATGTTAAGTTCTCTAGGGGCAAGTCAAAACCCCTGAGGGGGTTGAGCCTGCTGAGGAGTGGTAGACACTGCAGGCTTTGACTTTGCCTGTTTAGGTTGCTGACGTTTAGTAGCAAAGCGAGGCTGAGAAGATTGTTGGCCAGTATTTGTGGAAAATCTGGCCTTCTTGTAGTAAGGCCTCTTGAAAGACTTTCTTGGCAGGAGCAGAGGTAGACTTAGAAAGTCTATCCAAGGTAGCATTTTCTGCATCCATTTGGGTGGCTTTAATTTGCCAGTCCTTACCAAATAAGTTCTCACCTGTACAGGGCAGATTCCATAAGCCATCCAGGACCCAGGGTTCTAGGTCAGAGGCCTGGAGCCAAGCAAGTTGTCGGGCTGCAATAGCAATGCCCGAAGCTCTACCAGCACCCTCAAAGGAATCAAAAGCTGCTCTGTTGGAGAACTTAGAAACATCTAGAAGCTGTTTCACCAGAGAAATGAACTCCTCTTTTCTATCCTCAGGGATAAAGGAGGCAAAAGGTCGTATCTTTAGGGCAAGTTCTCTAAGAAACATGCCCATATACAGACTGTAAGAATTAATCCTGGCTATAAGCATAGTAGCCTGGAAAATTTTCTTGCCAAAAGAGTCTAGGGTCTTACATTCTCGTCCTGGAGGGGTAGAAGAGTGCCTTTTGGTACTCTTAATCTTTTTCAGTGCAGACTTCACCACAATGGAATGGTGAGGCAACTGAGTCTTTTGAAAACCAGGAGGAGGGGGGACCCAGTACATGGTGTCCAGCCTACGAGAATAAGGAGACAACGTTAGAGGAGCCTCCCATAAGTCCATCAAGTGTTCTTGAAGGATTTCATGGATAGGCAGGGTGACTGCCTCTTTAGGAACCTTGGGGTATCCTAAAATATCCAATTTCTTTGATCTAGGTTCTTTTTCTGAGGATGTGGTAATAGAAAGTCCTCTAGCTAATTCAATAATGAATTCTTGAAAGGACAAATCCTCTGGTGGAGACATTCTCCTCTTTGGGAAGAGGGGTCTTCATGAAGAACTAGAGACAACTCAGAGTCCTCAGAGGAGTTGTAATCCTCAGAGGAATCAGAGTATTCTCTATTTGCTTCCAACGCACGATACGCATACCGATTGGTATCGACATCGGGCGTACCGGGTATGGGATCGGTATCGGGTAAAAACCCGAATCCGGCATGCAGAACCGATCTGCGTTTGGAAGTCGATGGTCTCAGTTCCGGTATGGGAGACGATACCGGAACCGGAACCGGTATCGCTGAACGCGATACCGAGGGCGTCGCAGCATTGATAAAAGCCAGCATGGCCTGCTGCATGGTCTGAACAGTATTGCTCATAGATGCCACTGCTGCCTGGATGTCGGTACCGGTATGGGCCGGTACCCCAGAGCAGTCCAACAGGTGATCAGTCGAGGCCGTGCCATCGATGTCAACCTGTAACCCCATAGATGGTGCTTTGGAAGCCAGAGCTTCCCGCCGGGGTTGTTTGGCTGGGGCAGGATCCTCAGACTCAAGAGAGAGCCTCTCGATGCTTTGAAGGAGATTTGCTCTTTGAGGACCTGCCCACAGAGGGTTTGGTTACCTGAGATCCATCCGGAGAAGAAGACCTGGATGACTGTGATGCTGGATTATCAGAAGCAAACAGCACATGGAATTTGTTGGCCCGGTTCTGCAACCCACGTTTAGACATCTGGGAGCAGGATGGGCAGTCCGGAATGGAGTGGTCAGGTCCCAAACACTTAAGACACCATTCATGGGTGTCTGTGACTGAAACAACAGCACTACACTTGGTACACTTCTTAAAACCAGGGGCTGGTTTCTCCATGAGGAGAATTTGTGTAGGCCTGAGGCCTAACCGAAGTCACCAAGTTGTGCAGAAAAGAGATTTTAAAGAAAAGAAGAGAGACCGGCGGTACCGGTTTCGGTATGGGGAAGGCAGGTACGCGGTCTAAAGAAACAAACTAAAACAATAATTTCTTCAGCGGTGACAGGAACAGGACCTGCTGGCTCCGCGGAAAAAGAGAAACTGAGGAGAGCTGGTCAGGAGGGCGGGAAGGCAGCGCGCATGTGCAGTGGGAGGCCCCAAAAGCTTCCTTTCAGGGAAGCTGGGGAGCTTTCCCGCGCAGGCTCCGTCGGTTCCGACGTACCCATATGTGAGGACTTATTCCTGCTTGTTCCTGGAGATAGGACCTGATTGATATGAAAAGAGAGCACTTGAGTAAAAAGAATGGCACCAGACACAAGGACACTCCTTCAGCCAAAAAAGGATAAGGGGATCCAATACAACAGAGTACCTGTAGCCCAGAGATCTACTGTGCTGAAGTAACAGCCACCAAAAAGACGGTCTTCAAAGAAAGATCCTTAAGGGTTGCCCATTTAAAGGGTTTGAAGGGAGAATGCATCAAGGCCCTAAGCCCAAGCACCAAGTCCCAGGAAGAAGCCATTGGTCACACTGGAGGGTGGAGCACTCAAATGTCATGAAGGAAGCATGCTGCATCCTGGTGTGCTGCCAGGAAGCAACCTGCTACCAGGCCATGATAGCAGGAAAGAGCTATAAACTATACCCTTAGAGAATTCCAGACCAAGCCTGTCTCCAGGCCCTCCTGAAGAAACGCTAGGATCGAAGTGATATGTGCACGTCATGGACAAATATGGTGCTGCTGGCACAAAGCCTCAAAGAAATCATACTCTAGCATAAGCCAGGGAGGTGGAGCGCCTTCTGGCCCACAGTAATGTGGACACCACCACCTTTGAGTAACCTTTGTAAGCTAAACACCACCTCTCAAGGGCCAGGTCGTAAGCAAGAAGGGAGCCAGATCTTCCAAGAGGACAGGTCCCTGTCGCAGCAGACCTGAGTCCTGACGTTCACGAGCTGTGCAACGAGAAGTTACACGAGGTCCACATACCACAGCCACCGCGGCCAGTCCAGGGCAACCAGGATCACCAAGTAGGGATGCTTTTCTATCCAAAGGACCTGTATAATCATGGCCCTCGGGGGGGGGGGGGGGGAACAAAGGAGAAGGACCAGGGGCCAGGGTTCGATCAGGGCATCCAGCCCCTTGATCCAAATCCCTGAAAATGTTGGGGACCTTGGCGATAACCACTGCCGTCAAGTCAGCTCCTGGAATCCCCCACTAATCTACTAGGTGGGAGAAAGCCCACAGGGCAAGCTTCCACTCCCTGGGATCAAGGTTATGCCAACTGAGGTAAATTAGCCTCCACATTGTCTTGTCCAGCAAACTGTTACGCTGGCAGGGCCTATAGATGCTGTTCCACCCACGGGAACAGAAGAGACATTTCCCATGCAAACTTGGGCATTTGGTCCCACCCTGACGATTCACATAAGCTACCACCAATGCGTGTTGTCAGAGGACTTGTACCATGTGGCCTCAGACCTGGCAGAGAAAGTGCATCCAGACTAGGATTACCCTTGCTTCTAGATGATTGATGGCCCATCTGGCTTCCAGCTGGGACCAGCGACCTTGGGCTGTCCAACCAAAACAGACAGACAATGAGCTCTCCCCATGTGGCCAGATTGGCATCTGTTGTGACGATGACCCAGGCTGGCATCTCAAGGGTCATTCTTCAAAGCATCTTGTTTGGAGAGGCCCACCAAGAAAGACTGCATTTCACTGCTGGGGGAGCGGCAGAACCACCATGTAATTCTGAGTGACAGGGAACTATCAGGACAGCAACACACTGCAGAAGCTACATGTGTGCTTGCACCTAGGAACCATCTAAGGTTGCTGCAATGGACCCCAGGAGCTGGAGATAACCCCAGGCATTGGGAGCCAGCTTCACCAGAAAATCCCAGACTGACAAGTGAACTTGGCTCAGTCTGCAGTCAAACACTCTTCCCTGAAGCATGTCAAAACAAGCACCCAAAAACTCAAGGCTCTGGACTGGCGACAGACAATTCTTGCTGTGATTGATGACCCACTCGAGAAGTTGGATCACCTGCTATACAGACTGAAGGGATAAGCTGATTGTCGAAACAAGGATGTACAAACCCACTCATGCTTGAGGGCCACTGCAACCACCATCATGATCTTGAAGATGCGGGGGGCAGTTGCCAAACCGAACAGCAGATAATAGATTTTGTTCCTGAGGACCTCTGGGGGGTGACCAGATTTATCAACTTCAAAGATGAGAACAGTCTTGGATATTCAAATTTTGTACCGTCACCCCAATGGTCTGAGCATGAACTAGAGTGGTCTAGTTTGTTTTGACCTTGGCCAACCATCTCAGGGGAGTTCAGTGTGGACACCCCCTGATGTTTGATTGGACAATTCATCTGCCTTACCTCCAGTGATGTCAGACCTAATTATTCATTTAAATGGCGGGTTTCTTTTGGATAGTACAAGCACGTGTGATATGAAAAATTTGAATCCTATAATCCTGAAGCATGGTCCATTGGTGTGGGATTCTCAAGTTGTTAATCTTCAACAGTGCTTTATGAGCTAAGTAATTTTCATTAATAAAATTATTAAAAGGAGCTGCCTCAGCAGGGGAAGAGTTTCTCTCTCTTGGATGGCATATCCGATATGCAGATAATTGTATATTCCTGCTTTTAACTATTGGGATCTTCATGTTGTAAACCAAACAGCAGTGCACAAAACTGAAAAGGACTCCCCAGCATCACACACCACAGGAAGCATTTTTGATTGTGCCTGATGGGAATATGAAACTTGGCCTCTGCCATGTCCAAAGACATGAGAAAATCCCCCTGCTGCACCAACTGAATGACCGACTGTAGCGTCTCCATGTGAAAGCGGGGAATGTGGAAACTGCAATAGATCCCTTTGAGATCCAGGATAGGCCAAAAGGATCCATACTTTTTGGGGACTACAAATACAGTCCCAGACCCTGCTCTGCAGGAGGCACAGGACAGATAGCACGAAGATCCAGGAGACACTGAATAGTATCTCGAACTGCATCTGTCTTGGTAGTGGAGCTGCAAGGGGAAACCACAAAGGAGTCTGATGAGTCTTGTGCACTCCAACACAACTGTGCCTGATGATATCCAGGACCCAACGATCAGTTGAGAGACTGGCCCTGAGAAAGTGGAGCCACTTGTCTAAGTCTTCCTGACCAGGCATAGATCCTACCCAAATGCCGAGCCTTTTTGAAGGCTGCTTCTGGAGTCCCATTCTGCAGATACCATCTGTTGTAACTCTTGGAGGGAAAGGAAAGGCCCTGGAGGGTTTCTTTATTCCCACAAGGATGGGATCAGAGGTCAACTGGCCTGGGACTGTTACAGAAAGGTCAGAAACACACAGCTCATGTGTGATCTGGACCATCAAAGCAAGTATCACCTCCCTGTGACAGACGCACTATTCTCCACTCGCTGTCAACAGGGGAGGCCTCTCCCTCTTCCATGTCAGATCCAGTAAACAGCAACTCATCCCTTTCTGCATCACTGCCATCGAATAAGTCAGACTCTCAAATGGCTTCCTTAGAAGGCGATCCCTTCCACGAACCTGAAGCATAGGACTGTTTGTGAGCCTCCCACAGAAGCTGCCAGAGAAGCAGAAGGGGCCACCGACATGGGTAGATCCTGTCCTCCCCTTCCATAAGTTCCATGCATGTTGGAAAAAGCACAGTTACTTAACTGTAACAGGTGATCTCTGGGAACAGCAGGAATAAGTCTTCACATATGGGTATAGTCGGTACCGACGGAGCCTGCGCGGGAACGCTCCCCAGCGTCCAATAAAAAGCTTTTGGGAGCATCCCACAACGCCTGCGTGCTGCCTTCCCGCCTTTCCCAACCGCCTCTCTCCAGTTCGAGTTTTAAAGCTGAGACAAAGAAAGAGAGAGGGAAGGAAAGATAGATAGAGAGATACAACTCCTAGGGGAAGTGGGTTGTGAAGACTTATTCCTGCTGTTCCCAGAGATCACCTGTTACAGGTAAGTAACTGTGCTATCTCTAGGAACAAGCAGGAATGAGTCTTCACATATGGGGACTCCCTAGCTGCAGATGCCAGGGAGAGACCCCAGAGTTGTGGGTCCTTGAAAAGGGCTCCACCTCCCCCATGGATCTCTGGCATCCAACCAGGGTAGGTGGGTAGGAGTTGATTAGGAATGGAACAGGTGTTTGAGAACAGCCTGACCAAACGAGGCATCCTGGCGGGAGTCCTTGTCCAAACAGTAATGGGCTATGAAGGTATGAACAGAGGCCCAGGTGGCTGCTCGACAGATTTGGTCGATGGACACAGTTTAGGTGAGCCATTGAGGCTGCCATGGCCCTCACATTGTGAGCTGTGACATGGCCCTCCAGAGAAAGGTTCCTACTTTGATAGGCGAAAGAAATACACTGAGCAATCCAGTTGGACAGTGTTCTCTTAGAAACTGGAAGTCCTAAATAGGAAGGATCAAAAGCAAGAGTTGAGAAGACCTTCTATGTTGCTGTGTTCTTTGTAAGTAAAACACAGTTACTTACCTGTAACAGGTGATCTCTGGGAACAGCAGGAATAAGTCTTCACATATGGGTATCGTCGGTACCGACCGAGCCTGCGCGGGAACGCTCCCCAGCGTCCAAAAGGAAAGCTTTTGGGAGCATCCCACAGCGCCTGCGCGCTGCCTTCCCGCCTTTCCTAACCGCCTCTCTCCAGTTCGAGTTTTAAAGCTGAGACAAAAGAGAGGAAAGGGAAGATAGAGAGATACAACTCCTAGGGGAGGTGGGTGGGTTGTGAAGACTTATTCCTGCTGTTCCCAGAGATCACCTGTTACTGTGCTATCTCCAGGAACAAGCAGGAATGAGTCTTCACATATGGGGACTCCCCAGCTAGAGATGCCTGGGAGATCACCCAGATTGTGAGTCCCTGGGAAGGGCTCCACCTGCATCCATGAATCTCAGGCATCCAGTCAGGGATGGAGGGTAGGAGTTGATTAGGTATGGAAGAGGTGTTTGAGAACAGCCTGACCAAACAAGGCATCCCGGCGGGAGTCCTTGTCCAAGCAGTAATGGGCTGTGAAGGTATGAACCTATGCCCAGGTGGCTGATCGACAGATTTGGTCGATGGACACAGAGTTAAGATGAGTCATAGAGGCTGTCATGGCCCTCACATTGTGAGCTGCGACATGGCCCTCCAGAGAAAGATTCTTGCTCTGGTAGGCGAAGGAAATACACTGAGCAATCCAATTAGACAGAGTTCTCTTGGAGACTGGAAGTCCTAAATGAGAAGGATCAAAAGCAACAAAAAGTTGAGAGGACTTTCTATGTTGCTGTGTCCTTTGTAAGTAGAAAGCAAGTGCTTTTACAATCCAGGGTATGAAGATTCCTCTCTGCACTTGATGCTTGAGGTCCTGGAAAAAAGGTAAATACACCTCCTGGTTCAGATGAAAAGGCGAGACCACTTTAGGCATAAAGTGTGGATTAGTTCTGAGGACTACCTTGTCATGATGAAACCTTGTATAAGGAGGATTAGCCACTAAAGCTTGCCACTCACTGATATGCCAAGCTGAGGTGACTGCAATGAGAAAAAATAACCTTCCAGGAAAGGAATTTCAAGGAGGTAGTGGCTAAGGGTTCAAAGGGTGGCTTCATAAGCTGGCCAAGAACCAGATTCAAGTCCCATGCCACTGGAGGAGGTCTAATGGGAGGTTTAGTCAAAAGAAGGCCTCTCATGAATCTTGCTATAAGAGGATGAGAGGAAATAGGTTGTCCATTGAGAGGCTTAAGGGATGCTGCAATAGCACTCAAATGGACTCTGATTGAATTTGTTATAAGGCCTGCATGGGATAAATGCAGCAAATAGTCTAGTAAAGAATTCAAAGGTATTGCAAGAGGGTTGAGACCCTTCTCTGCACACCAAATGGAAAACCTTTTCCATTTAAAAGCATATGAACGTCTGGTGGAAGGCTTTCTGGAAGAATGAAGGACATCCTTCACCTGCTGAGAAAGGTGTAAATCTTGAAGGTCTAGGCCTTCAGCAACCAGGCCCTGAGATGAAGAGACTGAGGATTTGGGTGCCACAAGGTTCCCTCCTCCTGGGAGAGGAGATCTGGAGCAGACCCCAGGTCTAGGGAGGGAGCTTGAGAGAGATGCAGAAGTAGAGGGTACCACACTTGGCGTGGCCAAAGTGCTGCTATGAGCATCATAGACCCCTTGTCTCTCTGAAGCTTGAACAGAGTTTTGGGGATGAGGGGAATAGGTGGAAAGGCAGAGGAAGTCTTGCCCCCAATGAAGGAGGAAGGCATCCCTGGCCTGAACTCCCTGACATGGAATCCTGGAACAGAACCAGGGAAGTTTGGCATTCCACGGACTTGCAAACAGGTCTATGTCTGGGGTACCCCAAATCCGAAAAATCCTGGCTATCTGGTCCCCATGGAGGGACCATTCATGCAGAAGCAGAACTCGACTGAGTGTCTGCCCAAGAGGTTTGAACCCCTGGAAGATACACTGCCATGAGATGGATTTGATGCTCTCTGGCGAAGGCCCACAATCTCAGAGCTTCGTTGCAAAGCGACAGAGCCAATCCCTCCCTGCTTGTTCACGTAGAACATGGCTACCTGGTTGTCCATGTGGATGAGGACTGTCTTGTAGCTGAGCAGGGTGTGGAAGACAGAGCCAGAAAGATTGCTCTGAGCTCTAAGAGGTTGATATGAAGAGATGTCTCCTGTGGAGACCAGATGCCCTGGGTCGAGAGATCTCGTAGATGAGCCCCTCAACCCTTTGGAGAGGCATCTGTTGTAAGGGTTGCTTGGGGTAACAGCTGTTGAAAGGGTGACCCCAGCAACAGATTCTGAGTGGACTTCCACCAGTGGAGGGACCAAAATAGGCGACTGGAGGTTGCTATTTTGTCTGACAGGCAACCTGATGCCTGGGTCCATTGGGTGGATAAGGTCCACTGAGCTGCTCTCATGTGAAGGCGAGCATAGGGAACCACATGCACCGTGGAAGCCATGTGGCCTAAAAGTTGCAACATCTCTCGAGCAGTTAAATGGGATTTTAACTGAATCTGGGAGGCTAACTGCACCAAGCGTAGGCAACAGGCCTGGGGAAGATAGGCCCTTGCAGTTGTGGTATCCAGTAAGGCCCCTATGAACTCTAGAGACTGAGTAGGGGTAAGATGGGATTTTGGAACGTTGATTACCAGTCCCAGATACTGAAGAACACGCCTTGTGCAGGCTAGGGAAGTCTGGGCCTCTGACTGGGATGGAGCTCGGATGAGCCAGTCGTCCAGATATGGGAATACAAATATTCCTAGAGTGCGTAAGAATGCAGCTACTACTGCCATGCATTTTGTGAACACTCTTGGAGCAGAGGCCAGACCGAAAGGAAGCACTTTGTATTGGTAGTGCTTTCCTTGGTAAAGGAACCGAAGGAATCTTCTGTGTGTTGGATGGATGAGAACATGGGTGTACGCATCCTTGAGATCTAGAGAACAAAGCCAGTCTTGACTCTGGAGGTACGGAAGGAGAGTTCCGAGAGAAGTCATCTTGAATTTCTCCTTGCATAGAAACTTGTTCAATTCTCCGAGATCGTCCCTTGGGCAAGAAGGGTAGCAATCTCTTGACCTAGAAGGTTGAGGAGAGATGTTGGAGAATTGAACTGTTTCACCATGGTGTGAGGAGGAAGGTTTAAGAAATGAAGTTTGCACCCTTCCCTTATGATGGAGAGGGTCCACTGCTCTGCTGTGATTTGTTCCCATCTGGGAGCAAAGTGAGCTAACCTTCCTGGGATGGTGAGAGGCTCTGGATTTTCTAGAGCCAGAAATGCTAAGTTCTCTAGTGGAAAGTCAAAGGCCCTGAGGAGGCTGAGGCTGTTGGGCCGTAGCAGTCCTCGCAGCCTGGGTTTTAGCCTGTTTTGGTTGTTGCTGTCTCTTTGTAGAAAAACAACCTTGAGAAGAGGCCTGACCATAAGAAGAAAATTTCCCTTTCTTTGGGAAAGATCCCTTTTTGAACAACCTCTTTTTAAAAGGAGCAGTAGTAGACTTTGAAAGTCTATCTAAAGCAGAATTTTCAGCATCCATCTGGTTGGCCTTTGCTTGCCAATCTTTGCCAAACAGGTTTTCGCCTGTACAGGGAAGGTTACCTAGACCATCCTGTACCCAGGATTCCAAATCAGAGGCTTGCAACCAAGCAACTCTGCGTGCACCTATGGCAATAGCCGAGGCTCTACTGGCCCCCTCAAAAGCGTCAAAGGCTGCACGGTTGGAAAACTTGGATACATCCTGTGCATGTTTAAGCCAGGTGATATATTCTTCTCTCTTTTCTTCTGACATAAAAGGAGATAAGGTTTGCAGATGATCTGTAACTTCTTTCAGAAACATCCCCATATAGAGACTGTAGGAGTTGATTCTGGCTACAAGCATACTGGCCTGGAAGATTTTCCTGCCAAAGGCATCTAGGGTTCTGCATTCTCTTCCTGGAGGAGCAGAGGAGTGCCTTTTTGTACTCTTGATCTTTTTCATAGCAGACTCTACCACAATGGAGTGGTGAGGAAGCTGAGTCTTATGAAAACCAGGACAAGGAGGAACACGATACATGGTGTCCAACCTTCTGGAATGAGGGGAGGTGGAAAGAGGAGTCTCCCATATGCCCAACATGTGTTCATAAAGAATCTCATGTATTGGTAAGGTGGCTGCCTCTTTAGGAGCCTTAGGATATTGAAGGATATCTAATTTTTTGGCTCTAGGTTCAGTTTCAGAGGTCACTAAGATGGACAGGCCTTTGGCCACCTCCCTAATGAAGTCCTGAAAAGACAAATCTTCAGGAGGAGACATTCTCCTTTTTGGAGAAGAGGGTTCCTGAGGAAGGATCCCCGATGCTTCAATTGAGGCCTCTGAAGAATCAGAGTCTTCAGAGGAATCGAAGTATCGACTGTCTGGATGCTCTCGCAGAGCCCGATACGGGTACCGGGAGGTATCGACATCTGGAGTAATCGGTACCGTGTCGGTACTGATGGGCATCACTGAATAGCGTACCACTGCCGTCGATGCTGATGTCGATGCAAGCGGTACTGGTATCGGAACCGGAATCGGATCCTGTACCGGAATCGGTACGGGTACCGACAACAGGGTTTGTTGCAGTACCGTAGGCGTCGCAGCTTGTATGAATGCCATGATAGCACGCTGCATGGTCAGGATATTCTGATCCATTGACGCCACCAATGTCTGGATGTCGGTACTGGTGGAGACCACCGGTACCCCCAGAACATTGTAACAGGTGATCGGTCGAGGCCGAGCCATCGATGTCAACCTGTGACCCCATAGGTAGTGCTTTGGAAGCTGGAGCCTCCCGCTGGTGTGGGTTCCTCAAGAGTAAGCCCGGGGGCATCTCGATACTTGGAGGGAGATGAACTCTTTGAGGACCGGCCAGATTTAAGTTTGGTTACCTGAGATCCATGGGATGAAGCAGCATCCCTGGAAGACGTCGATGCCACAGAAGCTGCATCGGAGGGAAACAGGACACTGAGCTTGGCTGCCCGATTCTGTAACCCTCTTTTAGACATCATGGAACAGGACTCACAATCCGCAATGGAGTGGTCAGGACCTAAACATTTTAGACACCAGTCATGGGTGTCCGTGACAGAAATAGTGCTACTGCACTTCGTGCACTTTTTAAACCCGGAGGCGGGTTTTTCCATGAGGAAAAATATATCTGTAGGCCTAAGGCCCCAGAAGAAAAAATGCACTGAAGAGTAAAAGTTCTTTTTTTTTTTTTAAGAAAAAAAAAAAAAGACCCGTAGTACCGGTCCGGAATCGAGAAGGCAGACACGCGACTAAAGAAAAATAAAAGAAAATAAATTCTTCAGCGGTGACAGGAAACACGACCTGCTGGCTCCGTGGAAAAGAGGAACTGGAGAGAGGCGGTTAGGAAAGGCGGGAAGGCAGCGCGCAGGCGCTGTGGGATGCTCCCAAAAGCTTTCCTTTTGGATGCTGGGGAGCGTTCCCGCGCAGGCTCCGTCGGTACCGACGATACCCATATGTGAAGACTCATTCCTGCTTGTTCCTGGAGATAAGGCGAGAGCTCTTTTACAATCCAAAGTATGAAGATTCCTCTCTACACTTGATGCATGAGGTCCTGGAAAAAAGACAGGTAAGTATACCTGCTGGTTCAGATGAAAAGGCGAGACCACTTTGGGCATAAAGTGTGGATTGATCCTGAGGACTACCTTATCATGATGGAACCTTGTATAAGGAGGATTAGCCACCAAGGCTTGCAACTCACTGATGAAACGTGCTGAGGTGACTGCAATGAGAAAGATAACCTTCCAAGAAAGAAATTTCAAGGAGGTGGTGGCTAAAGGTTCAAAGGGTGGCTTCATAAGCTGGCCAAGAACCAGATTTAAGTCCCATGCCACTGGAGGTGGTCTAATGGGAGGTTTAGTTAAAAGAAGGCCTCATGAATCTTGCTTTAAGAGGATGAGAGGAAACAGGCTGTCCATTGAGAGGCTTGAGGGACGCTGCAATAGCACTCAAATGGACTCTTACCGAATTTGTTTTGAGGCCCGCATGGGAAAGATGCAGAAGATACTCTAGTAAAGAATTCAAAGGTATTGCAAGAGGGTTAAGACCCTTCTCTGAACACCAAATGGTAAATCTTTTCCATTTAAAAGCATAGGAACGTCTAGTGCAGGGGTCGGCAACCCGCGGCTCTTTCTCACCTTTGCCGCGGCTCCGGAGCACACTGCCCGCCCGGTATTTATGGCGTTATGGGCTCCCTCCCTTCTTCTGCAGCCGCGGCTCTCTGCCTCTTAGGGAACCGCGGCTGTGCTTTTAAAATCATCTCGGAGCCCTTCCTGTCTTGACGGGCTCCGTGCAGCATTGTCCCGCCTCTAAAGGAAGTTGTTTACCACTTCCTTTGGAGGCGGGACAATGCTGCACGGAGCCCGTCAAGACAGGAAGGGCTCCGAGATGATTTTAAAATCACAGCCGCGGTTCCCTAAGAGGCAGAGAGCCGCGGCTGCAGAAGAAGGGAGGGAGCTGACATGGAGGGAGGGTGGCTGACATGGAGGGATGGAGGGGGATGACATGGAGGGATGGAGGGGGCTGACATGGAGGGAGGGAGCTGATATGGATGGACGGAGGGAGGGGGGCTGACATGGAGGGAGGGAGCTGATATGGATGGACGGAGGGAGGGGGGCTGACATGGAGGGAGGGAGCTGATATGGATGGAGGGAGGGGGGCTGACATGGAGGGAGGGAGCTGATATGGATGGAGGGATGGAGGGAGGGGGGCTGACATGGAGGGAGGGAGCAGATATGGATGGATGGATGGAGGGAGGCTGACATGGAGGGATGGAGCAGATATGGATGGATGGAGGGAGGAGGGCTGACATGGAGGGAGGGGGGCTGACATGGAGGGAGGGAGCAGATATGGATGGAGGGAGGGAGGGAGGGGGGCTGACATGGAGGGAGGGGGCTGACATGGAGGGAGGGGGGCTGACATGGAGGGATGGAGGGAGGGGGGCTGACATGGAGGGAGGGAGCTGATATGGATGGAGGGAGGGGGGCTGACATGGAGGGATGGAGGGGGCTGACATGGAGGGAGGGAGCTGATATGGATGGAGGGAGGGAGGGGGCTGACATGGAGGGATGGAGCACTGGTAATGGGGTTGAGGGAGGGAGGGGGCTGACATGGAGGGATGGAGCACTGGTAATGGGGTTGAGGGGACGAGCACTGGAAATGAGCTGATTAGGGGAGGCTAGGACTGGTAATGAGCTGATGGGGGTAGGACTGGTATTGGGCTGAGTAGGGGAGGCTAGCACTGGTAATGGGGTTGAGGGGGGATTAGCACTGGAAGGTACTGGGAGTGAGGACTGGAAAGGGGCTGATATTGGGGAGGGTTACTGGGACTGGAAATAGGCTGATGGAAAGAAGTGAAGAAAACGAAAGAGATAGGAAATGGCAGATGGACCATAGACCACAGAAAGAGAGCTAAGAGAAGACAGGAAAGCAGAAGCCTCAGATCGGGACCAGCATGATCAAAGAATAAATTGGTCAGACAACAAAGGTAGAAAAAATAATTTTATTTCATATTAGTGATTTGACTACAAAATCATCATAATTTTGAAATCAAATATTGTTACTTGTTGTTGTGATATTTTCTGGCGTTTTTTTTTTGGTGTGTGAAGGAAGAGGGGTAGTCTTATACGGCGAGTATAGGCCAAACACCTATATTTTAACAGGAAAAGTAGGGGGTCGTATATAGCATTAAGGTAAGAAACAATATATGCAGTGTTAGATTTGTTTTAAATGTCGCAATGGTTTTGCGGCTCCCAGTTTTTTTTTTCCCTTCGGAAACGGGTCCAAGTGGCTCTTTACGTCTTAAAGGTTGCAGACCCCTGGTCTAGTGGAAGGCTTTCTAGAAGCATGAATAATATCTGACTTGCTGAGAGAGATGGAAAACTTGAAGGTCTAGGCCTTCAGCAACCAGGCCCTCAGATGGAGAGACTGGGGGTTTGGGTGCCACAACGTTCCGTCTTCCTGGGAGAGAAGATCTGGAGCAGAGCCCAACTCCAGGGACGGAGCTTGAGAGAGGATGCAGAAGTAGAGGGTACCACACTTGGTGTGGCCAATGTGGTGCTATGAGGATCATGGAACCTCGGTCTCTCTGAAGCTTGAACAGTGTTTTGGGAATTAGGGGAATGGGTGGAAAGGCATAAAGGAAGTCTTGACCCCAGTGAAGGAGGAAGGCACCCTTGGCCTGAACTCCCTGACACAGAATCCTGGAACAGAACCGGGAAGTTTGGCATTCCACGGACTTGCAAATAGGTCTATGTCCGGGGTTCCCCAAATTCGAAAAATCCTGGCTACCTGGTCCCTGTGGAGGGACCATTCGTGTGGAAGCAGAACTCGACTGAGTCTGTCTGCCCAAGAGTTTTGAATGCCTGGAAGATATACTGCCATAAGATGAATCTGATGCTCTCTGGCGAAGGCCCACAATCGCAAAGCTTCGTTGCAAAGCAACAGAGAGCCAGTCCCTCCCTGCTTGTTTACATAGAACATGGCTACTTGATTGTCCGTGTGGATGAGGACTGTCCTGTAGCTGAGCAGGGAGTGGAACACACTGAGAGCTAAGAAAATTGCTCTGAGTTCCAAGAGATTTATGTGCAGTGAAGTCTCCTGTGGAGACCAGATGACCTGGGTGGAGAGATCTTGCAGATAAGCTCCCCAACCCATTGGAGAGGCATCTGTTGTAAGGGTTGCTTGGGGAAATGACTGTTGAAAAGGGGACCCCAGCAATAGGTTTTGAGAGGACTTCCACCACTGGAGAGACCAAAAAAGGCAACTGGAGTTTGCTATTTTGTCTGACAGGCAATTTGATGGACAGGCAAAGTCCACTGAGCTGCCCTCATGTGAAGGCGAGCATATGGAACCACGTGCACAGTGGATGCCATGTGGCCTAAGAGTTGTAGCATTTCTCGAGCAGTTAAAAAGGGGCTTTAACTGTATTTGGGAGGCTAACTGCACCAAGCGTAGGCAACGGGCTTGAGGAAGATAGGCCCTTGCAGTTATGGTATCCAACCAAGCCCCTATAAACTCGAGGGACTGAGTAGGGGTGAGACTGGATTTTGGGATGTTTATTACTAGTCCCAAATACTGAAGGACACGCATTGTGCAGGTTAGACAAGTCTTGGCCTCTGCTTGAGATGGAGCTCAAATGAGCCAGTCGTCCAGATATGGGAAGACGAATATTCCTAGAGTGCGTAGAAATGCAGCTATTACTGCCATGCATTTCGTGAACACCCTTGGTGCAGAGGCCAGACCAAAAGGAAGCACCCTGCATTGGTAGTGCTTTCCTTGAAAAAGGAACCGAAGGAACCTTCTGTGAGTTGGATGGATGAGGACATGGGTGTACGCATCCTTGAGATTTAGAGAACAAAGCCAGTCCTGACTCTGAAGGTATGGAAGCAGAGCACCAAGAGAAATCTTGAATTTCTCCTTGAATAGAAATTTGTTCAATTCTGAGATCTAAGATGGGTCTGTAGCCCCCTATTTTCTTTGGAATAAGAAAATAAGGGGAATAGAACCCTGTGCCTTGTTGAAGAGGTACTTCTATTGCCCCTTGGGCAAGAAGGATGGCAATCTCCTGACCTAGAAGGTTGAGAAGAGATGTTGGAGAATTGAACTGTTTCACCATGGTGTGTGGGGGGGGGGGGGGGGGAGGCTAAAGAAATGAAGCTTGTACCCTTCCCTTATGATGGAGAGAGTGTCCATTGCTCTGCTGTGATTTGCTCCCATCTGGGAGCAAAGTAAGTCAACCTTCCTGGGATGCTAAGGGGCTCTGGTCCTTCCAGAGCTAGAAAGGCTAAGTTCTCTAGTAGTGAGTCAAAGGCCCTGAGGAGGCTGAGGCTGCTGGGCCGTGGAAGGTCTAGCTGCCTTTGACTTGGCCTGTTTAGGTGGTTGCTGACGCTTTGCAGCAAAACGACCTGCAGAAGATGCCTGCTGACCATAAGCAGGATAGTATCTTCCCTTTTTGGAAAAAGATGTCTTTTTAAACAATCTTAACAGGAGCAGAGGTAGACTTTGAAAGTCGATCCAAAGCAGAGTTTTCAGCATCCATCTGAGTGGCCTTTGCTTGCCAATCCTTACCAAAAAGGTTTTCACCTGTACAAGGGAGATTTCCCAATTGATCTTTGACCCAGTGCTCCAAGCAATTCTGCATGCCCCTATGGCAATAGCCGAAGCTCTGCTTACACACTCAAAAGAGTCAAAGGCTGCACGGTTGGAAAATTTGGAGACATCTTGGGCATGTTTGAGCCAAGTGAGAAACTCCTTTTATCCTCTGAAATGAAAGGGGTTAAAGTCTGCAGATGATCTGTGACTTTTAGAAACATTCCTATATAGAGACTATAGGAATTGATCCTAGCAGCTAGCATAGCAGCTTGGAAAACCCTTTGGCCAAAAGCATCCAGGGTCCTGCATTCACGCCCTGGAGGATTAGATGAGTGTCTCTTTGCACTCTTTATTTTCCTCATGGCAGACTCTACCACAATAGAGTGGTGAGGAAGCTGAGTCTTGTGGAAGCCAGGACAAGGAGGGACACGATACATGGTGTCTAACCTGCGAGAATGAGGAGAGGTGGTGAGAAGTGTCTCCCACATCCTCAACATGAGGTCATAAAGAATCTCATGAACAGGTAAAGTAGCTGCCTCCTTAGGAGCTTTAGGATATTGTAAAATATCCAACTCCTTGGCTCTGGGTTCTGACTCAGGGGCCACTGTGATAGAGAGGCCCCTAGCCGCTTCCCTAACAAAGTCTTGAAAAGACAAGTCTTCTGGAGGAGACATTCTTCGTTTAGGTGAAGACGACTCCTGAGGAAGTAGTATCGATGCTTCTACAGAACCCTCAGACTCAGAGTCTTCAGAGGAATCAAAGTATCGCCTGTCTGGATGCTCCTGTAAAGCCCGATAACCGTATCGAGTGGGATCGACATCGGGAGTAATCGGTAACGGTTCGGTACCAATGGGCATCATAGGACAGAGTACCGTTGCAGTAGACACCGAAGCCGATGTCGATGCAATCGGTACCGGTACCGGTACCGGGAGCGATGCCGGTACCAGCAACGGGGATTGTTGCGGTACCGGAGGCGTCGCAGCCTTATGAAAGCCGTTAAGGTGCGCTGCATGGTCAGAATCTTCTGATCCATCGACGCCACCAGAGTCTGGATGTCAGTACCAGTGGGAGCCACCGGTACCCCAGAACACGACAACAGGTGATCTGTCGAGGCCGAGCCATCGATGTCAATCTGTGACCCCATAGATAATGCTTTGGAAGCCGGAGCTTCCCGCCAGGGTAATTTTGCTGGTGCGGAATCCTCAAGGGCAAGCCCGGAGGCATCTCGATGCTTGGAGGGAGATCTGCCCTTCGAGGACCGGCCAGATTTATGCTTGGTTACCTGAGATCCATGGAAGGAAGAGGAGGCCCTGGAAGACGTCGATGCTACCAAAGCTGCATCAGAGGGAAACAGGGTACTGAGCTTGGCTGCTCGGTTCTGCTGACCTCTTAGACATCATGGTACAGGACATACAATCCGTGATGGAATGGTCAGGTCCCAAACACTTTAGACACCAGTCATGGGTGTTGGTGACAGAAATAGTACCGCCACATTTTGTGCATTTTTTAAAACCAGAAGCGGGCTTCTCCATGAGGAAAATATTTTTAGGCCTAGGGCCCAAAAACTGAAAATGCACAGTAGAAATAAAGCGTTTTTTTTTGTTTTGTTTTTTTGAAAGAAAGAAAAGACCGGCGGTACCGGTCCGACGTCGAAGAAGGCAGACGCGACACAAAAGAATAAAGAAAAAATAAAGAACTTCTTCTGCGGTGACAGGAACACGACCTGCTGGCTCCGCAGAAAAGAAGAACTGGAGAGAGGCGGTTGGGAAAGGCAGGAAGGCAGCACGCAGGCGCTGTGGGATGCTCCCAAAAGCTTTCTTATTGGACACTGGGGAGCGTTCCCGCGCAGGCTCCGTCGATACCGACAATACCCATATGTGAAGACTCATTCCTGCTTGTTCCTGGAGATGCAATGAAACTCAGCAGCCGCCGGATCAAATCAATTAGCAGTTGCTGAGGGAGTGAAATCTATTGGACTAGATTGCTATGGGACCAAGAGAAGAGGAGAGGGATCCCCCTCTGGAGGCCACCGAGACCTGTAGAAGTGACTAGAGAAGCCACAGAGCCAGTGGGAGGAACCATTGTTACTACTGGGGAGGATGGAGCTACTACCTACAATGATGCATCCGGAGGTCTTCTCCTGGACCGGCTACAAAGGCGGTGCACAGGCAACCAATTAAAACCTGCCACCACTTGCTGTGGTGGAGGCAGCGTGGGAGGGAATTTGGCATGCCGAAGGGCAGTCTGCAGGAACAGGCACACACCCATGCAGGGGATCGGTGCTCAAAAAAAAAATGGCAGGAAGCAGGCCACAGCCCTGTGTCAGAGGCACACTGACTGGTGCACACAGCCACCCATGATCAAGTCTCCATAAACCTGAGGCAGGAAGTGGATCAGGCAATACTCACAGGTCTTGCCTGCCTCAGTCGTGAGCACAGATACACACTCTGGTAAGCTCTGCAGCTGCTATCTCCGTCAGGGAAGGGGGAGTTATACAGGGAGGCTTAGTCTGCCTTTGTGCCTTTGATGCAGCAGCAGAATTTTTTTTAAAACTTTGAAGTGAAAGAAAAAGAACTAAGGTGCTAACAGACACCCCTGCAGAGGATCCTTGTGATCCTGGATAAACTCAGTTACAATGGCTCTCATAGCCAGGAACTCCACTGCAAGATGAACCGTGAGTCAGACCAGACAGAGGGGTATCTCATATGCCTTAGGGTCCCCCCCCTAAGACAGAGCTCAACTGGCCTGCAAGTCCCAGGTGCCCACCAGGAGCTCCAGGCCTTAGCTGTAGAGGAAAACAGCTATTACCATCTGCTGGAGACAGAAAATACTGAAGGGTGCCCCTAGCTATACTAGGTTTTATGCCAGTCGTAATGTCAAGGCACAGTTCTAGTTTTTTCTTTGCTTCCATCATCTACTGGCAGGGGGAGATAACCCATTTGTTTGGAATGGTCTACCAGGAATATCTAGAAACGAGTATTTCAAAAGGCTATACACAAAAATCCAGTTTTAAACAAAAAAAGCCTACCTGCTTGGAGCTGTTCTTGCTGCAATTCTGACTGTTCCACCTGAAGAGGCTGATTAGAGAAAGTCTGGTTGTAACTGGCCTGGTACTGGGTTTGCTGCTTCAATGTTTCTGGCTCATTTACGGGAGGAACAGGTGCATTCATATTAAATACCTATGGAATTTGTGAAAGACAACATCTACTTGTTACAGTAATGAAACTCATTGGTTCCTTGTTACATAAAGGTGAAAGTGCCATTTGAAAAGCTGTGGGCTAGCCAGCGGGGATTCTCAGGCAAGGTCATAAGGCAGCTGTCCCAAAACACAGTCAACCCCATCAGATTTCCGTAATACATATGCTTGAGTTCTACTATACATGAATATACCTTCACACATACTCCGAGGAGATCCTAAAGGACTGAGCTTGGGGACTCCTGCGCCAGGCAGAGGGCCTGCCATCATGCAAGAGTGACACCTCATTGCCAGAACTTTAGATTAACTGGTGCCTGGCCCTCAGCTGACAGCCGACTTTGCAGTAACTGGATTAGGTGAGTTAGAAGAGGATATAAAATAGGTTAAAAAAAAATTCCCCGAGTAGTTAAGTATGGCTCCCAGCCCTAGTTCTGAATGAGCTGGATATGCAAAAGCAGTGGGAGGAAGACAAACCCTCAAAACGTTATGTTACAAATCAGGACCCACACTCAAGTGCATGGTAAATCCTAAATTTCCAAGGTGCTGCAGCAAGAATTAACTCTTTTTGATACTTACAGTTTGCATGGACTGGAACGGAGCAGCATTCACATTGATTCCACTGCTATGCAGAGGTTTGCTTGCCCCAGCCTGGAATACCTGGGACTGGGACACAGCAGTCAGTGCAGAGGATGTTGGAGTCTGGTCTGTGCTCAAAGACAAAGCAGCCTAAACATACAAAGACGTTGTTCAGTTTGAGCACTTTAAGCATGTTATATTATATAGATTCAACCAAGAACACACCACAGGAAAAATGAAGTAGTATTACTTATCTACACAAAGCAAAGTGTAACAGCTAAATATTTTTTGGTTAAAATTTTTTAAGTTATTCTTCTGCATTCCTTGGAATACCTAAGTTTTTAGGAATCACAAAATCAATCACATGCTAGCTGCGTGATAGATTACATCACAGATACTAAACCAACTAATAAGATTCCACAGTATGTGATTTATTTTGTGCCTCTTCTGAACATAGCTTGCCACAGTGATTTGGTGCAAACACATAGCTTCTAGAAGTTCAAAGTGCTTACAAATCAATTGATAACTAATTCAGAGTGGATGGCTTTTCTTCATATCAGCGTTCTGTATTTTCACTCAAGAAAAATGTAATTTACTGAACCACTAATTAAAAAGAGTATGTATGCATGTTAAACCATGCTTTGTAAACAGAATGCTTAGAATCATACCTGAATCTGGTCTATCGATTCTTTTTGCGTTCGCTGTTCTGTTGAATGAGAAGGCTGATACATGGATTGGGATGTGGTGTAACCCTCACTCGTGGAAGAGATCAAAGCAACCTAGCCAAGGTTAAGGAAAGGTATGCAAAATGGTATGGTATGCAATGAACCTAAAGGAAAATTGAAATTCTTCCTACAATGGAAATCTGAAATAGTTATCCATGTGCAGAAATTGCTTAAGTTTTGGAGGCAGAGAGGTTTGTCTGTACCTGAAAGCTACATCTTAAAACATTCAATTCTTGGCCAATGGAATGAGCCTCCCTTGGATTTACAACTGCTGGGTAATGTACTTTTACAAATTTTACTCTTTTTTTTTTAGAAAGCCTCAATCATTTTTGCTTTGGTTTTATTATTTATATTTTACTGTCATTTTGCTTTTTGTACATCACCTTGAAATAAAAATAGTGGCATATAAGCTTTATAAATAAATGTATAGGTCCATGCTGCATGTCAAAAACTGTTTAAATCACCACTTCCTAATCCTGAAGCTAGGACAGGTCACCACAATGCTCTGCAACCAACTCTCCCACATACCGTATTTCTATAGGCAGAACGCAAACAGGAAGAGAATAAAAACAAAAGAAAGGCCTATAATGGGTCCAATTGTTTCACATAAGGAAGAAAAGAACCCTTTATAGAACTAGCTACCTTAAAAGTATATTTGTTCCAAACCAACATAATACACATCAAGACAGAAGCCTGGAAAGCCAGGATGCTAACTCACCATCACAATACTCAAGTTGTTAAAGTCTGGACACTAATTAAATCAAAACAACGGTCTATTAAGGGGTCAACTTTAAAATTCTCATGGGCCAGCAAGCAAATATTCAAGGAAAAAACTCAGTGTTTCCCTTTGAAAACTACCACCACCAATTTGTTGGTATTGTGGAACAATGCAGGTACTTTTGCCCACAAACGGGAGGGGAAGGGGCAAATTTTGACCAACAATTATAGCTGGGTAAAATTAGAATATTGCCCTCTAAGGACCATTTTCTACCATATTTCTGTGAGTAAAGCTTAAATGAAAGTTGTATAAAACTGCCTACTTGATATGCACATCACATGTACAGCCCACCCATGCATATCTTTACCTGGACTGTGGGGCTGGGGAGGACTTTTGATTTATACACACACTTTAGAAAATACACATGAATGCACACTAAGATATATACATGTAGATGAAAATGTATTCCATGGAATTTTGCAAAGTGGAAGTACACGCATTTTAGTTTGAAAATCTGCTGAAGACCACATAGGAAAGGCATGCATGTACTTTGTGTGTGCATGCAATTTTACAATTACTCTTAGAGTTCCAGCAAGACAGTGAGATGATCCATGGCATCAGCTAATATAACAGCATCTTACTCTGGGATAAAGCGTAGTTACTCTCCTGCAACAGGTGATCTCTGGGAACAGCAGGAATTTAGTCTTCACAAATGGACGACATCGGTACCGATGGAGCCACGCGGGAACGCTCCCCAGCGTCCAATAGGAAAGCTTTTGGGGAGCATCCCACTGCGCCTGTGTAGCTGCCTTCCTAGCTCTCCCTCCTAGGTCGAGTTTGTAGCTGAGATAAAAGGAGAGAAAGAAAAAAAAAAAAAAAAGAAACCCTACAACTCCTAGGGGAGGAGGGTGGGTTGTGAAGAGTTGGCTGCAGAGCATTGTGGTGACCTATCCTAGCTTCAGGATTAGGAAGTGGTGATTTAAACAGTTGACATGCAGCATTCCTGCTGTTCCCAGAGATCACCTGTTACAGGTGAGCAACTCCACTATTTCTAGGAACAAGCAGGAATACAGTCTTCACATATGGGACTCCCTAACTAGAAAATGCCAGAGATGACCTCAGAAACAGTAGTGGTTAGCTACAGGAACGCCTAAAGAGTTCATGTATCCTCCATGGGTGTCTGGTATCAAAGTCCAGGACAGAGGGTAGGAGTTGCTTTAAGTCTGAAAGAGATGCTAGAGAACAGCCTGGCCAAACATGGCATCCCAGCAGGAGTCCTTGTCCAGACAGTAGTTAGCAAAAGTATGGACCGAAGACCAAGTTGCTGCTTTGCAGATCTCGTCAATAGTACAGACTGTAGATCTGCCATAGAGGTAGCCATGGCTTGAACATTATGGGCAGTGACATGACCCTCGAAGGGGAGTCCTGCCTTTTTATAAGCAAAAGTGATGCAGTTTGCTATCAGAGAGAGTATTTTGGAGACTGGCAACTGACGTGACTAGAGTCAAAGGAGATGAACAGCTGAGAAGTTTTCCAGTGCTCAAGTCCTCTGAAGATAAAAAGCTAAGGCATGTTTATTTATTTTATTTAACATCTTTTATATACCGCACTATTTATAATCAGCGCGGTTTACATAGAACAAGAAAACATCAGACAGAATACAATATCTGAGTATTTTACATATAACAGGAACAATAACTTGGGTAAACCGGGGTAATTAATTAGAACAAATAGTAATTATTTAGAACAAATAGTTCTAAATAATTACAATCCATAGTACGGAGGATTGCTTCTGACCTAGATGAGAGTAGTCTAGGGAAAAACACAGGGAGGTAGACTGACTGGTTCAAATGGAAGAGCAAGACTACCTTCGGCATGAAGTGAGGATGAGTCTTAAGGACTACCTTATCATGGTGGAACCATGTATAAGGTGGATCAGCCACCAAGCTTGGAGCTCACTAATGTGTCTTGCTGAAGTGAGGGCAATGAGGAAGATTACCTTCCACGTGAGAAATTTAAGTGACATAGTAGCTAAAGGTTCAAAAGGCAGCTTGAGAAGCTGCCCTAGAACACTGAGGTCCCATGCCACTGGCGGTGGCTTAATGGGAGGCTTGGTTAATAGAAGACCCCTCATGAAACATGCTACGAGTGGTTGAGAGGAGATGGGTTGGCCATCTAAAAGGTACGTGAGAGGTCGCAATTGCACTTAGGTGTACTCTTAAATTGGTTTTGAGTCCAGAAGAAGCTGAGAAGAGATTAAGATTCTTCTGAGAACACCAGACAGAAAACCTACACCACTTGAAAGCATAGGACTGTCTGGTGGATGGCTTTCTAGAAACTAAGAGGATGTCCTTAACCTCCTAGGGAAGGTTAATACCTTGGAAGGCTATGCCTTCAGCAGCCATGCTGAGAGATGGAGAGAATGTGGATTAGGATGGAGCAGCATCCCCCCTGCCCTCCTGAGAGGGGAGATCTGGAGCAGACCCCAGATCTATGGGTTGAGCTTGAGACGGAAGGAGGGTACCACAGCTGAAGTGGCCAACATGGGGCTATGAATATCATGAAGCCCCTGTCCATCTAGAGTTTGGAATGGGAGGGAAGGCATATAGGAAGCAGTGTCCCCAGTGGAGGTGAAAAGCATCCACCTATTGGCTGTCCGGCGCAGGAGTCCTGGTACAGAAGTGAGGGAGCTTGGCATTCTGAGGATTTGTGAAAAGGTCTCTCTGGAGTCCCCCAGGTTTTGAAAAATGTAGGAGACAGACTAATTTGAGTCCTCCTTCCCCTTCTTCATGTAGACAGTCTGCTAAAGTATTGTGCTTGCCTGGGAGACACACTGCTTGGAGGTGAATGCAATGATGTATGGCAAAGGACCAGAGATGTAGAGCCTCACTGCAGAGGGTCCAAGAACCTGTTCCACCTTGCTTGTTCACGTAGAACATGGCTACTTGATTGTCTGTTTAGACTAAGACTCTGCAGCAATGAAGATGGTCTTGGAACACTTTGGTCTCAGCAGAACATAAGAACATAAGATATGCCATACTGGGTCAGACCAAGGTCCATCAAGCCCAGTATTCTGTTTCCAACAGTGGCCAATCTAGGTCACAGCTCCACATAAATCTGCTGGAGCTCAGAGCCATTCTCAATGCTCTCAGAGTCCTTGAGTGGAGAGAGATCCCAGATGGGCTCCCCAGCCCAATCTGGAGGCATCTGTCAGAATACATTGATGTGCAGGCATCTGAAAAGGTGACCCTACAAGGAGATTTTCTGGGGATTGCCAGCACTGGAGAGACTAGACCAGAAGGATAGAGACTTCTCTCTTGTCCCCTAGGCAATCTGATGCTTGAGACCACTGGGATGCCAGTGTCCACTGGATTGTGTGCATGTATAAACAAGCAAATGGAACTACATGTACCGTTGATGCCATATGACAGAAGTTGTAGCATTTCTCAAGCAGTCAGATATTTGAGACATGCCTGAGATGCTAACCGATTAAGATGAGCACAGTGGAGTTGGGGTAGAAATGCCCTTGACTGCTGAGTATTTAAGAGGGCCCCCTATGAACTCTCGAGTTTGAGAGGGGACGAGTTGGGACTCTGGAAGATTTACGACAAATCCGAAGTGTTGTAACACCTGCATGGTGTGTGAGAGGGACAGACTGGCCCTCTAGAGAGGTGCTTGCTCTTATGAGTCAGTCGTCTAAGTAAGGGAAGATAAATATCTCTAGAGTTCTTAGAAACATGGCTACTACTGCCATGCATTTTGTGAAGACTCTTGGGGCAGAGGCGAGGCCGAAAGGCAGGACTGTATTGACAGTGTCTTCCCCAAACCATGAAGCACAGAAATGTTCTGTGTTCTGGATGGATAAGGATATGAGTCTACACTTCCTTTAGATCTAGAGAACAGAGCCAGTCCTGACTCTGAAGATAGGGAAGAAGGGTCCCCCAGGGAGACCATCTTGAACTTCTCCCATAGGAGACACTTGATTAGTTCCCTTAGGTCCAGAATGGGCCTGTATACCCCCGTTTTCTTTGGAATAAGTAGGGAGAATAGAAGTCCATTCCCTACTGGAATGTTGGAAATGCCTCTATTGCACCCTGCTGTAGAAGGGAGATGAGCTTTTGTAGTAATAGAGCGGCAAGAGGGGGCTGAGAATGAAACTCTTGGTGAAGCTGGGGGGGAGGGGGACTAGGCTTTGTAGATGAAGTCTGTATCTCTCCCGTACTATTGTTAATGTCACTGCTCCGAGATGAGATGCCATCTGTGGGCATAATGGTAGAGTCTGCCAGGAATGTGGATAAGGTCAGGATTCTCCAGAGGCAGGACAGCTATGTTCTCTAGAAAGGAGTTAACAACCCAGAACAGCCTGAGCCTGCTGAGGTGGCTGAGACTTGGGAGACTGAGCATTCTTTTGATGTTGTGTAGGTTGCTGTCCCTTCTGATACGCATGATGCGAACACAGAACAGCAGAAGTATAAGCAGGATACTACTGCTTTTTATTGAAGGCGGCTTTCTTTGCTGCTGCCTTCTTCTTAGCTGGGTTGGCAGTAGATCTAGAAAGCCTATTTAGGGTAGTGTTCTCAGACTCCAACTGAGAGGTCTTGTCTTGCTAATCCTTGTCAAAAAGATTTTCACCAGTGCAAGGAATATTACCCAGTTTATCTTGAACCCATTGTTCAAGATCTAATGCTTGGAGCCAAGCAATCCTGCGTGCCCCGATGCAGATGGATGTAGTTCTGCTGATGCACTCAAAGCAATCAAAAGTTGCTCTATTGACAAATTGAGACATTCTGAGCATGCCATCCCTCTTGTCATCAGGGAGAAGAGGAGCCATGAACTCCAAATCCTTAGCCACCTTTGAGGAACACACTATATGGGTATGTATGTAGGAACCGATTCTGGCTGACAGCACGGAAGCCTGAAAGCAATGTCAACCAAAGGCATCAAAAGTTCTTGATTTCCTACCTGGAGTGTTAGAGGAATGTGTTTTAGCACTCTTGATTCGACACATTGCCGATTCCACTACCATGTACATGGTATCGAGCCAGTGGGTATGGGGAGAAATGGGGAGTGGAGGAGTGGCCTAGTGGTTGGGGCAAGGTACTTCAGGCCGGAAGGTCGGGGGTTCAAATCCCACTAGAGGACAGCAACCTTGGGCCGGAAGGACTGGGGTTTCTAGTCCCACAGGTGCTCCTTGTGGTCTTGGGCAAGCCACTTAACCCTCCATAGCCCATGTTCCCTGTAAAATAGTTATCTCCAAGTTATAATGCCCTGTTCAATGTAATTTCAGTTTGTTCAATGTAAACCTCACTGATGCAGAATAGCACGGTATATGAGAGAATGTAAATAAATAAATAGTAAGAGGAGTCTCCCACATACGAAGCATGAGGTCATGAAGTATCCAATGGATGGGAAGTGTAGCCGCTTCATTTGGAGCCATTGAGTATTGAAGAATTTCCAGTTCTTCAGCCCTAGGCTCTTTCTCCGATGTTACTGTTATGGACAGGCCCTTAGCAACATCGCAAATAAAGTCTTGGAAAGACACGTCCTCTGGGGGGGGGGAAGACGTGGTGTTGTGGAGACAGATGGGTCTTGCGGGAGAGTTTGCATGTCTCGTGTATCAGCCAAATCATTGTCCAAGGAACCGGAATCCGAACATCTGAAGTATCCTCAGGCAGGGTGTTCCCGCTCCATATGAACTCTGTACCAGTCGAAGTCGGTACCTAGAACTTGTGTAGTCAGAACCTCTGTACCGGAAACAGATTCAAGGGCCAGCATGGGCAGAAGCATGAAAAGCAGCAAGAAAGTCAATGTAGCCTGTACCGGTACCGACACCAGTACCGATGTCTGCAGAACAGACTAAGGGTTTCATTGGAATCAAAGCCGCCATTAGGGCTGCTAAGCTCTACTCAACAGCAAGGATATGTTAATCCATGGAGCTTGCTGATGCTTGGGCATCAGTACCATAATTGCAGGCCATGATTCCTGAGCATGGCACCAGGAGCGCTCTGGAGATGGAGGCCTCGGGAGCATCCTGGGACCCCACTAAGGCTTTGGAGGGAAGGTCATAAGAACATAACATAAGATATGCCATACTGGGTCAGACCAAGGTCCATCAAGCCCAGTATTCTGTTTCCAACAGTGGCCAATCTAGGTCATACGTACCTAGCAGTTTCCTCCTGCCTGGGTGTTTGGCCGGTGTATCCCCCCCTCTAGGGCAACGCCTGAGGCATCTCTATGCTTAGATCTCCCCTTGGGGGTGTGGCCAGCCTTCGATGAAGACTTATGTTTCGATACCTAAGATCCATGGGAGGAAGATGAAGCTCTCTATGACATCGATGCTAAAGAGACAGCATCAGAAGTGAAGAGGGTGCCCAGCTTTGCCATTCGATTCTGTAGGCCTCTCAGTCATCTTTCTGCAGAAAGAACATTGACGGTTGGTGATCAGGCCTTGGCACTTTAGACACCAGTCATGGGTGTCGGTGACTGAGATAGAACCGCCACACTTAAAAACCACTGGATGGTTTTTCCATTTTGTCAGAGACAAGTGGAAGGGCTAGGTCTAAGATGGCGTCAATGTTCCTGAAGTAGTAAAACCTTCAGAATTTTTCTCTTTACGAGAAGAAAGAAAAAACACCGACAGACGTTTGTACCAGCATCGACAGGAAGGCCAATGCAAACCACAAAAACATGAAACAAGAATTTTCTGCAGTGACAGGAGTTGTTTCCTGTCAGCTCCGTGGAAAACAAAGAACTGAGGGAGAGCTAGAAAGGCAGGAAGGCAGCTATGCAGGCACAGTGGGATACTCCCAAAAACTCTATTGGATGCTGGGGAGCATACCCATGCAGGCTGTCAGTACGGACATCACCCATATATGAAGACTACATTCCTGCTTGTTCCTGGAGATAGGGAGGTAGACTTGTCTATCCATAAAATAAGCATGTAAAATGTGCCATGTGGTGTCATAACAAGGACCCATAGAGCCCAGCATCCTGTCTCCAGAAGTGGCCAGCCTGGATCAGTAGTAAGTATCTGGCAGAACCAAAAAGAGTAGATCCATTTCTCTTTGCTTTCATTTAGGGGATAAGCTATGGCTATCCCAAATCTACCTGGTTAATATCAGTTTATGGAATTTTCCTTCAGAACATGTCAAACCCCCCCTACCCCCCCCCCATTAAACCTAACCTGGACCACATCCTTCAGCAACAGAATTTCACAGCTTGAGTGTTCATTGCATGAAAAAATTGGTTTTAAATGCGCTACCCATTCGTTTCATAATATGTCCTCTAGTCTTAGTATTACCTGAAAGAGCAAACTTCCCTGGTTACCTGTTTCACCACTTACAATTTTACAATCTCCTCTCATATCCTCTAATGTATTTTCTAAGCTCTTTAGCCCTTCCATAAAATCAAACACATTAAAAAAATGGACAGTAAAAACAACCACATTAACAGCATAAACACTGAAAAATTAGATGTAAAGTTTCAATAAGGCAGGCCAAAGGTAACATTTTACTTAATCAGATAATGTCATTTCAAGTCCTGCTTGATCAGTCCAAGTACAAGTGGGTTGTGTTCCCCTACCGGCAGAGGTGGAGATGGAAGAAAAAAAATCCAGAGGCTTCTTTTGACCTCATTCTACTATTATCACTGTCGCAGCTAGGTGCACACTCTAGTATTCTTATCTAAGCAGTAGTCAAAAATCCTTGATCGCACAAAACCTCAATGAGTATAACAAGGAACCATGATGTACAAAACAGTCTTCAGAAAGGTGGTCTGTCAAGAGGGTTATGGGCTCACAAGGCCAACCCACAGAGAATATAGATCATAGGGGTGGGTCCTGGACTGGTCTAACAGGGCTCCAGGAGAGGACATAGGGTCAATAAAACAAAATGTCACCTTCCATATCGTCCTGTTAGACCAGTCCACACAAGTGGGATATACCAAATGTACAGCTCCACTAGGCAGGGAAGACAGCAGCCTTCAAAATCTCTGCGCCAAAGGCCGAGTCAACCCAAGCATGGACATCCAACCAGTAATGCTAAAGAAATGTGGAAAGTGATGACCATGATGCTGCCTGACAAATGTCAAAGGAGGGAGCAACTGAGCTACGCTCTGCCCAGAAGGAAACCTATGCCCACATAGAATGTGCATGCAAACTCTGGGACTAGCTGGTTCTGCAACTGATAGCCTCAGTCTATCATCTCCTTTATCCAGCAGTCCAGAGTAGACTGTGGCCGTATCACCTTTACATGGGCCTGCTATAAAAGGATGAAAAGCCTGTCCAATTTTCGGAAGCAGTTAGTGACCTTAAGGTACTGAAGCAGCATCCTCCCGACATCCAAGCAAAAGGTCATTATCCTTCCCCAGCATTGTTGCTTCAGAAAGCAAGGCAAATGGGACAACGTAATTGGAATGGAGACAATGCCCTGCATTAGTGTGCGTTCCTTCCTTGTCTAAAGTAGCGTTAACTCAGGGTTCCCTAAATTCTTTGCTTCAATCTTTTATTGGAGGGCATCAGGAGAACTACACTGGAAATATATATATATTTTTTTTATTGAAAGGCAGCCATGCAAGAGACCATAAACGAAAAACATATTACAATATCAGAAGATAACAAAGCCCAAGGCACTACACTGGAAATATTTTGAGGGATGATTCAGAGCAACCGAAGCAAATCATGGTGAACCGGGAAGATAATAGCAGAATAAATTGACAAGCTCAAGATTACCCCCTAGCGTTCTGAAAGAAATCTGAAATGAAATCAGACTGACTAGGGATCTAGGACTTCTCCATGGAGAAGCAGGAATAAGGCAGCCACACAGGTGACATCCCTTGAGAGCACCAGCTTGAAGGTGCTCTCAGAGCCCAGAAAAGTCTTGAAAACATTCTGAGCATATGCATAAGTCCCCTCCTTGTATGAGGTGCCACCACGGCCTTTCTTTCATCCAGATGGTTAATGTAACACCCATTTTCAAAAAGGGCTCCAGAAGTAATCCAAGAAACTACAGCCCAGTGAGCCTAACAGCACTGGGCAAAATGGCAGAATTAATTCAGAAGAGCAAAATTACTGGCCATTTAGAAAGACTAATAGGGCAGAGCCAACATGGCTTTAGCAAAGTAAGGTCTTGCCCTACTAATCTGCTAGATTTTATTGAAGATCCCCTCCCCCCCCAGTCAACTCCCACCAAATGGCCCTCACCTCCAAATGGATTTAGGCAACAGTCTTCCTCAGCAACTAATGATCCTGACTATGGGCTCCCCAAGCTCACAAATCTGACATCTGTCGTCAATACGATCTACTATGGTGACTCCAACTCCACTCCCTACATTATATTGGTGGGCTGAGTCCATCAATGCCCAAAATTGAAAATGCCTCCCCGTGACCACAAAGCAAGCCCGATAGTCCTCCCAAATGGGTAAAATTACACCTCAGACAAGTTCAGCAAGGTGAGATACTCTCCTTTTCACACTTCTGGAATGACCAACTGCAAGATCCCCATCTGAAAATGGGACACATGCACAACCAGTTGAGTGCCGCTGGCCCCCCCCCCCCCCCCACCCCACCCCACAAAAAAGAGGATTGGATGGAAGCAGCAGTCCTTCTTGGGCACCATGAAATAGATGGAAGAACTTGCTCTTGCCTCATCAGCCTAAGGCACCAGGACAATGGCATGCAACTGGAGTAACTTTTCCAGCATGGACTCTGTAGCCCTTTTTTGGAAAGAACCGCACGGGGAGGTCACAAGGAGACCAAACAAATAGCACATTCCCAAGGAATGCCCAAGTCAACAATGTCGAGACAATTTGGGCCTACTATAAACTGAAGACATTCCCCAACCACAACCATCTTGGGGTGAGCCCACTGCCCCTAGCTTGAACAAAAGGGGCACCTCTGAAGTCTGGCATAGAAAAAGCCTCCTTGGCCTTTCGCATCCCCAAAAGGGCTCGGACTTGCCCTGAAATTTCCCTGATCTGGGAGAATAGGTTTCCTGGACACCACCAATGATACTCCTGGCTCCTTTAACACAATAAGGATGGCTTGGAAGACCACAGATCTTTATTTTATTTTTATTTATTTAATTCTCTTATATACCGCGCTATTCTGCATCAGTGCGGTTTACATTGAACAAACTGAAATTACATTGAACAGGGCATTATAACTTGGAGATAACTATTTTACAGGGAACATGGGCTATGGAGGGTTAAGTGGCTTGCCCAAGACCACAAGGAGCACCTGTGGGACTAGAAACCCCAGTCCTTACGGCCCAAGGTTGCTGTCCTCTAGTGGGATTTGAACCCCCGACCTTCCGGCCTGAAGTACCTTGCCCCAACCACTAGGCTACTCCTCCACATGGGGAGCTTTTGAGGCTTAGACTCCAAAGGTCCTCCTCAAAACAGGAGCTTGCCTGAAAAGGATAGCTTGGTGAATCACATCTTGGAAACAGATCCGTAAACTATATAACCGGAGTCACTGTAACTGAAGCCACCAGCTGAGCAGATGAATGGCCGAGATCATAAGAGGGGAGTCTGCTAGGAAGACGGCTGCTGACTCCAGGTGAGCCAAATCCATGTCCTCTGGCAGAGGCTGTATCCAACGTTAACAGGGCCCTTGCCACGAGGCCACCATATAGCAAGGCCTGAACTCCCAGGGCAGAAGTCCAAAAAAAAAAAAAAGTCATTTTCAGGAGCTCCTCCAGCTTCTGGGCCTGTTGATCCTGGCTGACTGACTCCCTCCACCAGGATTAGCAGTCCACTTGGTCACAACCATGACTAAAGCATTCACCTTAGGGAAACCACCATCTTCATCCTCCAAGGGGAGGGCATAATATCTACTCAAGACATTGCCCACCTGAGGATACTTTCCAGCATATCCTATTCCACTAGAATCATGTGGTATACCTCCTGTGACAGTAGAAATTCCCTGGTAGGTTTCCAGATGCCTTCCAAAATAGAGTCCCCATCGGACTTCACTGCTATTGGCTCATCCAAGATATAGAGCAGCATTGTCACCTGTGAAATGAGGGCCACCAATTCTTCCTGCTGCAACAGCCATATGGAGAATGGCGACCTCACAGAGAGGAAAGTTTGCCATCCTCAGTCTATGCTGTCCTCCAGACTGCCCCCTTTCCAGCTTACCCCCCTGGGAGTCTAGAGCAACCATAAAGGATTCCTCTCCCTTTACATGTTTTCTGTAGAGGGGCCCACTGATGCAAATATCCTGATCAAGCATGGAGAGCACCAGTAGAAGGACCCCCCCTCCCCTCATTATTCCTGCCTCCAAGGAAAGCAGCAGGCTTTGCTAATGCTATCAGAATTTGCTGCAGAGCATACAACATATCCTGCAAGGGCAGAGGAAGTAGTCTCCTGCAGCCTCTAGGCCTGCTCCCATGGCCTCTTACTCCAAGAACACCAGCAGTCCAGGTGCCCCTCCCCCCTTGCAGATACCTCAGAGTCCCCCTGGATGACAGATTGCATCAGGCACTAAAGAAAAAAACAATGGTATTTCCCACCTCCGTGCTGTCTGATAACACAAAAAGGAACTGCATGCTCTTTCAAGGCTATACAGGCCACACCACAGTGTGGCCTTTATAGCCCTGCCTGGCCGATGGCACAGAGTGCACAATTGACCCAGCACACAATTAGACTGCTGGCCCCCCACAGGTTACACAGCAGCAGCCGCCATGTTCCACCACCCAGGGCTGGCCCAAGAGCATCTGATACTTTAAGCAAACCACCAGCCCCCATAATCCAGTATCTCTCCTTCCCTAATCCCCCCCTCAGTGTCCAGCATCTCTTCTTACCTATTTCCTCCATCTAAGTCTGCAGCATCTCTCCTCCTCCGCCCTTTCCCTCTTTTTGCTGCTGTCCCCAACCACTCTACCTCCATGGGAGGCAACAAAAGCTGGGGTGGGTGGGCAAGCAGCAGTGTTAGCATAAAAGCAGAAGAGTTTACACACTTATCAATAGCAAGCCCTTCAGCACCTGTAATGTGTGCATGCCCAATGCCCTGCCACAATCTCGCTCACTCTGATGTAGAGACAGGATGCAGATGGCCTTGAACGCACATAGATTTGTAAAGGCCTGCAACTGATAGTGCTGTTAAAAGAGCTTCCCCGGCACTGCACATCTGCAGCTGGATTTTTTTGGTCTCCTGTGAAGGTAAGCTGATTGGGGAGGGGGAACAGCAGCAGCAATAGCAATGATAGGGGCAGGACGGAAAGAAGATGTCACACTGCTGTCCCCTTGAAAGCTGCTGCCCTAGGCAGATGCCTGGTGGTGGGGCCAGCCCTGTGGCTGCTACTCCAGGCTGTGGCAAACTGGGCAAGCTGGCATTCCTCCCCCAGGGACACTCACCACTACACTCTGAAGCTCTCCCCTGCAGGTCAGTAAAAGCCATAGAACAGCCTGTTTGCTTGCCAGGAGGTTTTTTTCTTATTTGCTTTAAAAAAATTTGTTTAAAAAAATAAAACTAGCCATAACAGCAACCCTATAAACAGGGAAGTGATAGGGAAAGGGGGGGGGGGTAAGGTAACCCCCACCTCCACACAGCACTGGGGCATACCTCACTTGGAAGGGCAGTCTCCACCAAGAAACTACCCTATGATCGCCCACTCAACCAGAACAGTTTCAGCTATGCTCTGGTAGTGGATGCCACACAACTAGGGATGGCGATCTGGAAAACAATGTTCTGGGAGCAAAACTATTCTGCTCTAGCAAGGAGAGCAACCCACAAACTATGACCGAGAACCCTAAACCAAAATTCTGCCACACCAGTCCAGCAATAATCACCTGCTGGAAACAAATACTAATGCCTCTAAGCTGCACCTATCCTTATACCAGCGATTGTGTCACTGGAAAGTTCAGGTTCTCTATATTCCTATCATCTGCTAGAAGGAGAACATGATCAGTTTGTCTGGACTGGCCTAGCAGGATAAGGACGTTTTTTTAAAGAATTTGAAAGTGGTATAAGAACTTTAAACTTTAAAAATGAGTTATCAAAGTGGTGAATAAAAAGTCAAATAAAACACACCAATTCCCTATTTCTATAATTGTTCTTCTGATGTACACAAACACTACACTTTCAAGATGAAAATACATTTTGAATTGTATTTCTTTTTTAGCTAGCAGAAAGCAGAATGTACAAGGGTGTAAAGACTTACAAGGCACTGTTTAACAAAAACAAACATATGGTAAATGTTATCAGAACCAAGCAATATCAAACAACTTACTTGCGTAGATTCTGCTTGTACTGGGACTTGGGTAGGCTGTGCTAGTCTAGATTCAGTATGTACTGTAGAAAAAGATATTTATAAGCAATTCAATGTTTTAAGACTCCATGCAGCTTCTTACATATAGTTTTCATTTATTTAAAAATGATTTGATATATCATTCAATACAGCAGCAGTGTACACAAAAGATTCCAGTATACAGTAAGAGGAACAATCTGCATACAAATTTCATTTTCATCATCTCATTTAACCCAGTACAGCAGTTTTGCAAGTTAAACAGAACACTAATAGTATTAATAATGTAACGTAAAAAACAACTTGGCTTTTTCCAAAAGTAAAGACTAACAGCTTCGCCATAGACAGCAGAAACATGCAGCCACACAGTTGGTGACACTCATGACCAATCCAAGCTTGACTTTCTCTCTCCTAAAATCCAAGAAAAACATGGAATGTTTTCCTGGGCATGTTTGGGGGTTACACTGACAAAACCTCTGCTTCCTTAAGTCAATCAATAACAAAGCTGGTCAGTTCTTCAATTTAGATGGGAACATGGGAGGGATTGCTTGGCTGCACAATCCCGTCTACAGAGAAACCATGTCACAGGTAAGCAACTCTTTCTCTATACACAAGTAGGATTAATGCAACAACGCAATTAGCTACAAAGATGAGGGCTGCTCTTTTCTGAATCACAGGCCTTTACGTATCCCAGAGGTACTGGTTCAGGGAGGCTGGAGTTCAAGCTATTTTTGAAGAGATTTTGATGTATTGGATGTACATAAGTGCTGTCAAAGATGAATCCAGGCAGTAGTATATGATATGTGTGTGGACTGATGACCATGCTGAAAGCCTTGCATATACTCATCACAGGGATAGAGGTTTCTTGGTGTGGAATTGTGCCCCCTAAGACAATCTGGACTAGGGAGGCATGTACGCTTATAACAAATGGTGATGTAGTTGGTTATTAAGGCGAAGATCATGCATTCTGGGGACAGAGGCACTTAATCCATTAGCACTCAATGAAGCCAAAGCTGGCTGCATTTCCTGTACTCCTTTTTTTAATCTAATCATATAACAAGCCTATCTTCAGAACTCTTACCTGAACAAGTGTGGTTTCAAGAGAACAAGATGGGTTGAGATTTCCCCGGATAGTAGAGCCTCATTCCTCCTGAGTTTACAAACACCCTGCCAATCACTTCACTTACCACTTGAGAATTCCCTTACAATGGAAGAAAGGCCTGGCAATCTACTTCCGGTGACACTGCCAAGAAAACCCAGGAGCTTCTGGGTCGCCAGGAGTCAGGACTGACTCGAAGGCACACATTGCATTTTTGCCCTACACTTAACACAACAAACAGAACCCCAGGGCAAGGGAAACACTGCCACCCAAATACATAAAAACCAAACAAGAACACAGGCTCCTCTCCTCAAATGATCAAAACAAAAATTCAACAGCATACAAAAATGTTTGTCGGACAAGGAACCCCACTTCAACTAACAGCTAAAGTTTGGGTGTTCTGTATTTGCTTATATGTAATTTTAGGCTTTTCTTACCCAATATGTAGTCTCAGATCACCTCGGCATCAAATGACTCTGCACAGAATAAGAGTCAACGTGCCTTGTAAACATCAATGACTACTGGGTTTTTACTCCTGTATACTTAGAGTTCTTTTAGTAGCCATTTTTTGTGTGATGTTGTTGACACCCTCTTTTATACATATAACCCTTGTGACAAAATTCTTAACTTATTGTGTATATTAATAAAATACGAGCTTATCTTGATTTGTGATCAATCCATTAATGTTTGACGATTATCTCCTTCTGGGACGTTTTCTCATTTTCCCAGGCAAGAACTTAACTGAAGGTTCACGTCCTTTTTATTCAAAATGCAGTAAAACCTTTTGAAACTGCCAAAACATTTTTTCATGAAGAAAATACTTAACTGAAGTTCATCGGTGAAGGTGGCAAACGACAGTACTGCGTTTCGGGTTAAACATCAAAACCCTGCTTCAGGTTACATCCACCAACAGGTTCTATGTAAACCACTTTGAATGTAAGAAATGCGGTATATAAAAAAAACTTGTTAAATAAAATAATCTGACCCCACTCTGGGTCAAACATCAGGTGAACTACCACCCAGCTGGGGTAGAACTGTGTGTATCTAAGGCAGAACAATTCACTGGAGAGTCCTGCTGAAGTAATGGCAAAGATGATCAACCATGAGGTGAAGACAGTTGTTCTAGCCGCTCAAAGGGGGCAGTCATGAGGTGGAGAGTCCTACGCTGGCAGAGGACTGCAGATTGGGGTACTGCATTTTAGACCCTGCACAAATCTAAAAGGGTGCACAGTGACAGCTTCCATCTATGTGGTCATATAGATCATTCAATCACATTGTAGCAATTCTGCTCTTAATCAGTCCTCTGTTAAACAGATGAAAGGGAAACAGATTTAGCTCACACCTTTCTTAGAAGTTCAAAGAGTTACATTAAGGTGCAGTAGGTATTTTTTTGTTCCCCAAGGGCTTACAATCTAAGTTTGTACCTTACAAGGTATGTCTACCTTTGAAGTAGACAGCTGAGGTCGGAAATAACAGTGGCAGGATCTCACACTAGTTAAGTAAAAGATCTTTTTTTTAAAATGGTTACACGCCTTGGATTCCATAAGAACATTTTGAATGCCTGGTGCAATGTGTTAAGTACTGTCTAATCAGTGTCTATTCATGGTGATCCTCTGGATAGTTGTCCTAAACTGTGTTCAGTCTTCGGTCAGGCAGCTCATTGTTAACAGAGTGGCACCCATAGCTGCTTTAATTATATCGGTCCATCTCATTGCTGGCTTTCCTCTTTTGCGTTGACCTTCTACCTTGCCAAGTATGATGTCTCTAATGATCTCTCTCTTCGCATGTGTCCAAAGTATGAAAGTCAAAGTCTTGTCATCTGGGCTTCTAAAGCAAGCTTAGGTTTGATCTCTAGTATTGACTAGTTTGTTCTTCAGGCAGTCCATGGTATACGCAATATTCGTCGCCAGCACCATAATTCAAAGGCATCGATTTTCTTCCTGTATCTTTTTCACTGTCCATCTTTTGCATCCATATGACATTACTGAAAATACATGGCTTGAATTAGTCAAATCTTTGTATGGAGAGAACTCTGCTCTTGAGAATCCTGTCTAGGTCCTTCATGGCCATTCTGCCAAGAACAATGCGTTGTCTGATTTGACCGCTTGTTTCTTTATTGATAGCTGACAAATAGGTTAAAGTTGTTCACTATTTTGATTTCTTCTCCATCAATGATGAACTTATTGATTTTGCCAGTTGTCAGGATCTTTGTCTTTACATTAAGGTGCAGGCCCATTTTAAGACTATGTTCCTTCATCTTGAGAAGCAAATGTTTCAAATAGTTTTCACTTTCAGCCAGTAAAGTGGTATCAGCATAGCAAAGGTTGTTGAGTCTCTCACTAATTTTCACACTTCTGTTGTCTTCATACAGTCCTGCTTCTCTGATGATTTGTTCTGCATATGAATTAGATAGGGGGAAAGTATGCAGCCTTGTTGTACGCCTTTGCTGATTTTAAACCATTCTATTTCTCCTTGTTCCGTTCTGTTAGTTCTCTTGCACAACCTTTACATTGATCAAGTAGCATCAGGTGTTCTGGTATTCCAATGCTTCTTAATGTGACTCAGTTTATCATAATTTACACAGTCAAAAGTCTTGTTGTAGACAATAGAATAGCTACCCTTTTGGTATCCTTTAGTCTTTTCAAGGATCCATCTCACATCCGTGATGTCTCATTCCTCACCCTTTCCTGAATCCTACTTGCAATGGGAAGTGCATAAGTCTGCTCTTTCCACATCAATACCAAGTCTAAAGGGTTTCATATTGAGAAGCAGGAATCAGCCTCTCAGCTGTGCAGGGGGGGGGGGGCAGAAAATGGGCTGGTCCATTGCTAGTCAGCTGAACTGCAAGAATCAATTCTGACGAAGCCAAGCAGTTTGAGGATTATAGAGGTCAAGTCTTACATAAAACTCCAATCTTGGACTATAGGGAGATGGGGGGGGGAAACATGGAGGAAAACTCCAGGGACAGCAGGAATCAGTCCTCACAAATGGGAGATGTCAGCATCAGAGCCCATGTTGATTCACGCCCCAGCTTTCAAAGAAAGCCTTTGGGAGTTAGGCTGTGCATGTGCAGTCACCTTCTCGCCAAAGGGTGCCAATCCTACCTCAGTATGACAAAATAGCACAATAAAGCATAAAAAAAGAAAACCACTCCACAAGGAGGAGAGAGGGCTGTGCAGGTTGATTTCTGCTGTCTCCAGAGAACACCTGTTACAGGTGAGCAACAATGCTTTCTCTAGGAAGCAGCAGGAAATCAGTGCTCACATATGGGACTCCCAAGCTACAGGAGTCCCATATGCGAGTCACGGGCCATCCAAAAGGTGAACCATGAAGAGCAGCAAGGAGCACTAAATGGCTTGAACCAGTGATGCAGCCCAAAATTGATGCTGGAAAAACCTCTTCAATAGCCTGGACACAAAAGGCCAGTAGTAACAAGTTGCACTATTTGCCAAAGACTAAGTTCTGCTTGGCCAAAGGCATTATCGCACCATGAGTTCTCCAAGCAGTAATGCACTGCAAAGGTATGGACTGAAAACCAGGCAGCAGCCCGGCAGATGTCCTGCAGGGGAACAAAGTACAGGTGAGTCACTGAGGCTGCCATGGCGCACACACTGTGCATGGTAATATGATGCTCCAGAGAGTCCAGCCTGCTCATAGGCAAATGAGATGCAGTCTGCCACCCAGGTAGACAGGGTATGCTTAGAGAGACTGCAACCCTGAGCCCGTTGACATCACAGGAAATTAACAGTTGTGATGAGTGGCAATGGGCCTGTGTCCTCTGGTGATAGGAAGACAGTGTCCTCTTGCAGTCCAGGGTATGTAGTAAGGCCCCTGCCTGAGATGTGTGAGGCCTGAGGAAGGTGGTGGGAAGGACCACCTCCTGGTCCATGTGAAAAGCAGACACCACCTTAAGCAGGAATTTCAGGTGAGTCCAGAGAACGACCGTTTTTTGTGGAACCTGGTGTAGAGGGACATGGACCACCAATGCCTGCAGCTCACTAATTCTCCTGGCTGAAGTGAGCGCTACCAGGAACACTACTTTCCATGACAAGAACTTGAGGTGACATGTAGCCAGAGGCTCAAAAGGAGTTATCAGCTTCCTGAGGACAATATTCAGGCCACCAGTGGTAGGAGGATGGGGGGGGGGGGGGGCACGTGAAGCCCCTTCATAAACCAGACAAGGGGGTGCAAAGATGCAGGCTGGCCATTTACAAGGTGGTGATGTGCTGCCAGGGTGCCAAGGTGCACCCTGACGGAGTTGGACTTTAGACTAGCCCAGGAGATGTGCAGAAGATATTGTAGGATATCCTGCACTGAGCAAGAGAAAGTGTTGAGATTCCTGCTGCGCACCAGACTGAGAATCTATGTCATTTGAAGGCATATGCGCACCATGTTGATTCCTTGCATGATGCCAGAAGAACAACCTCCACGTTCTGGGAGAGGTGGTGTGCTATGGCTAGCCATTCAGCATCCATGCTGTCAGGGCGAGGGACTGGAGGATGGGATAGAGAAGGGTCACATCCTCCTATGAGAGCAAGTCCAGGGCCTCACACAGGGGTATTGAGGCCTCTCAGGACAACTGCAGGAGCAGAGGGAATGACTGCCAGGGCCACCAAGGAGCAATGAGAATTACCAAGGCCCAGTGACTGAACCTTGAGCAAGATCTTGGGAACCAGGGGAGTAGGCAAGTATGTATACAGCAGGCTCCTGGACCAGGACAAAAAGACAGATGTCTGCCACCACCCGTTCTGGGGTCAGCCTCCAGGAGCAAAAATCGCAGCAGCTTTGTTCTAGAGGCTGGCGAAGGGGTCCAATGTCAGGATCCCCCCCAATGTCGAAAGATGGATGTGGCCCCCACTGGGTTGAGGCACCACTCATGGGGCTGAAGGACTCTGCCGAGTCAATCTGCGAACAGACTGTCCTGGCCCAGTAGGTAGACTGCCCAGAGGGTCATGCACTTCTGCATGGCAAAGCTCCAGAAGCAAACTGCCTCCCAGCAGAAGAGGTACATGCCCATTTCCCCCTGCTTGTTGATGTAAAACATCGCTACTTGAGTTCAAGGAGGTTGATCTGAAGGGCACTTTCCTCCCAAGTCCAGGTGCCCTGCAACTGGAGACCATCACAGTGGGTTCCCCAGCTAAGCTTGGAGGCATCTATGGTCAGAATGCATTGGGCCGGCAGGGCCTGGAAGGGTAGGCCGGCCACGAGATTCTGTCAGCTCTGCCACTAGAGACAGACTGCTAGAGGTTGGGTGATCCAGACCTGATCCTCCAGTTGGCCCATGGCTTGACTATTGCGAGCTGAGGGTCCACTGGGCCTGTTGCACTTGTAAACGAGCCTGTGGAGTCATGTGAACCTTCAAAGCCATGTGCCCCAATAGGCACAGTAGGAGACAGGCAGACGCTCATGAGCAACCCTGTACCTCCTTTGCTGGGGTCGCCAGACCTTGCACCCTGTCTAGAGGGAAGATGGCTCTGGCCTGGGTGGAGTCCAGAAGGGCTCCTATGAACTCCAGGTGTTGGGTCGGTAACAGATGAGATTTTGGGACATACCTCCTCTGGTGAACTGGCCTTTGGGAGCCAGTTGCCCAGATAGGGGAAGACAGACTCCCAGCAAGCAGAGATGAGCGGTGATTACTGCCAGGCATTTGGTGAACACCTGGGGGAGCTGAGAGACTGAAGGGGAGCATCTGGTACCGGCAGCCTCCGATGACAAAGTAGAGGTACTGACTGTGCCGGGGGTAGATCAGGATGTGGGTATAGGCATCTTTGAGATCCAAGGAGTATAGCCAATCTCCCCACTGGAGGTAGGACAGCAATGTTCTAAAGGATAGCATCTTGAATTTCTCCTTCACCAGAAAGTGATTGAGGTCCCACAGATCCAGGATGGGCTGAAAGCCTCCTTTCTTTTTTGGGATGAGGAAGTACCAGGATTAGAACCCAGTGCCCAAGAGGGGCCAAAAGACTGGCTCTACCGCCCGATCATTGAGCAGGGACTCTAGTTCCTTCTGCAGGAGCTCTCTGTGCAGGGAGGTCATGGGATGTTCCCCTGGAAAGAAGGGAGGTGGCATCTGGTTGAAGTGCAGAAGGCAACATTCCCGCACTACCTGCAGCACTCAGGCACCAGTGGTGATGCCCGGCTAAAGGTGAACGAAGCAAACCAGATGTCCTCCCATGTGTCTTGGGCTCTGACCCTCAGGGTGAAGATGGGCTATGCCAGAAGAGTCAAAAGCGCCCCCCCAAGGCTGCTGCACTGTTTGGGACTTGGGGGCTTTCTGCTTAGAGAGGCCATGCCTGGCTCTTGGCCTGCTGACCCTGTTGGTGAGCCTGATAGGCTGGAAATTGGGGGTATTTCTTTGCCCTAGGGTGCACTGCATCTAACTGATAGTAATGATCCTGAAGATTAACATGGTACCTTGGGGGGGGGGGGGGGGGCAGCAAAAAAGCTTTTCTCCAAGAGTTGGTGAGATACACATTTTAAGATGTGTATTCCATGCTTATACCCATACATACGTTGCTTTATAAAATAAGTCACAGGATTCCAAATCCAGTTCTGGAGGGATGCAAACCAGTCAGGTTTTCAGGATGTCCCTAATGAATATGCATGAGACAAGTCTGAATCCAATGGGGCAGTGCATGAAAATCTTATGCATATTCATTAGGGACATCCTGAAAACCTGACAGGCTTGCGGCCCTTCAGGACTGGATTTGGAGATCCCCGGTATAAATGCAAAAACATGTATTAAATTAGGTGCAAGCACGTATACCAGCCCTATGGCTGGTGCAAATGCCTGTGCCTAGATTTTGCAAGAACACATATAAATTTTATAATTTATAATTTGTATATTTCCATCCTGCCCACACTTTACCCCTGTGCATGCACATTACATGCTTAGATCACTAAAACATGATTTACGCAGGCATAGCTTATAATTTAAAAAAAAAACCCAGAGGACGTGACGTCACCAACCGGAATGGCCGACTGAATATGAAGCTCTCTTCGGGACAGAGAGAATAGTGGCAATTAACCAGTGCTTTTGGCCCCCTTCAAGGTATACTTCGGGGAGAATACGGTGGAAGAACCAGGGATGTCAGTGCGGAAGAAATTAGACAAGTTCCGATCCTCCTATGCTCTGCTAGTGTCGCAAATCGACCGCAGAGAACGGGCCAACACAGATACAGAAGAGGAGCCCAAAAATAGAGGAGCAGTGCACGAGAGGAGATCTGTGGCACTGGTGTAAAGAAATTTAAGAGGTAATTGCAGTGAAGAAAGGTGAAAGAGGTGGTGAAGGAACAGCGGCAAGATCTGCAAGTGATGGGACAGCATGTCGACTGTTTGGAGGAGCACGTGGAGGAGGTGGTGATGGTGGCGCATAGCTCTCAGGAATCTATTCTGGCTTGGCAGAAAGAGAGAGACGAACTGAGAGATAAAGTCAAGGACCTAGAGAATAGGTCTCGATGCTGCAATATCAGGATTCGGGAGGGGGGGTTCTGGAAGAGGAAAGATTTCAGAAAGTGGGACCTCCTGTTAAGGAAATCTGCGAGGCCTTGTTGAAGGAAGGAAGGTGTGGGCCCGGAGGGGGTGCAGCCGGATATTGGGCTGGAAAGAGCACATAGGGGCCTCGGGCCCCAGCTTGGAATGAGACCCTGGGATTTTCTAGCTTGCCTATCTAGCTATCAGTTAAAGGAAGAGGTTACGAGAGTGGAGGCAAGGAAGGGCAAGCTGATTTGGCAAAATGTGAATATTGAGATTTTTCAGGATTTGGCACCGTCTACATTACAACGCAGAAGAGCCATGAGACCAGTGACTGCATACTTACGGCAGGAAAGCATAGTTACTCACCTGTAACAGGTGATCCCCGGGAACAGCAGGAATTTAGTCCTCACATATGGGTATCGTCGGTACCAACGGAGCCCACACGGGAACGCTCCCCAGCGTCCAATCAGAACGCTTTTGGGAGCATCCCACAGCACCTGCGTGCTGCCTTCCCGCCTTTCCCAACTGCCTCTCTCCAGTTGAGTTTTAAAGCTGAGACAAAGAGAGAGAGGGAAAGGAAAGAGATAGAGAGATACAACTCCTAGGGGAGGTGGGTGGGTTGTGAGGACTAAATTCCTGCTGTTCCCGAAGATCACCTGTTACAGGTGAGTAACTATGCTATCTCCAGGAACAAGCAGGAATGTAGTCTTCACATATGGGAACTCCCTAGCTTTAGGTGCCAGGGAGAGACCCCAGAAGTTATGTGTCCCTGAGAAGGGCTCCACTCCCCCCCCATGGATCTCTAGCATCCTACCAGGGATGGCGGGTTGGAGTTGATTAGGTATGGAACAGGTGTTGGAGAACAGCCTGACCAAACAAGGCATCCCAGCAGGAGTCCTTGTCCAAGCAGTAATGGGCTGTGAAGGTATGAACCGAAGCCCAAGTGGCTGCTCGACAGATGTCAATAGACAGAGTGCAGGTGAGCCATTGAGGCTGCCATGGCTCTCACATTGTGAGCTGTGACATGGCCCTCCAGAGAAAGGTTCTTACTCTGATAGGCGAAGGAAATACACTGAGCAATCCAGTTAGATAGTGTTCTCTTGGAGACTGGAAGTCCCAAATGAGAAGGATCAAAAGCAACAAAGAGTTGAGAGGACTTTCTATGTTGCTGTGTTCTTTGTAAGTAAAAAGCTAGAGCTCTTTTACAGTCCAAGGTATGAAGATTCCTTTCTGCATTTGATGCACGAGGTCCTGGAAAAAAGACAGGTAGGTAGACCTCTTGGTTTAGATGAAAAGGCGAGACCACCATAGGCATAAAGTGTGGATGAGTCCAAAGGACTACCTTGTCATGATGGAACCTTGTATAAGGTGGATTAGCTACTAGCGCTTGCAACTCACTAATGCGGCGTGCTGATTTGATTGCAATGAGAAAGATAACCTTCCAAGAAAGGAATTTTAAGGAAGTGGTAGCTAAAGGTTCGAAAGGTGGCTTCATGAGCTGCCCAAGAACCAGGTTTAAGTCCCATGCCACCGGAGGTAGTCTAATGGGAGGCTTAGTTAGGAGGCCTCTCATAAACCTTGCTATGAGAGGAAATAGGCTGTCCATTTAGAGGTTTAAGAGAAGCTGCAATAGCACTCAAATGGACTCTTACTGAATTTGTCTTAAGGCCTGCATTAGATAAATGGAGGAGATACTCCAGCAAAGATTGCAGAGGTATCACAAGGGGGTTAAGACCCTTTTCCGAACACCAAATAGTAAACCTTTTCCACTTGAAAGCATAAGAGCATCTAGTAGGTGGTTTTCTGGAAGCATAAAGAACATCTTTCACTTGCTGAGAAAGATTAAGATCTTGGAGATCTAGGCCTTCAGCAACCAAGCCCTGAGATAGGAGATCTGGAGCAGACTCTAACTCCAGAGGGGGAGCTTGAGAGAGATGTAGAAGCAGAGGGTACCACAACTTGCCGTGGCCAATGTGGTGCTATGAGAATCATGTGGCCTCTGTCTCTCTGAAGCTTGAAGACGGTTTTGGGAATTAGGGGAATGGGTGGAAAGGCATACAGGAAGTCTTGCCCCAGTAAAGGAAGAAAGCATCCCTGGCCTGAGCTGGAATTCTGGAACAGAACCGGGGAAGTTTGGCATTCCATGGACTTGCAAAGAGGTCTATGTCCGTGGCTCCCCAAAGTTGAAATATCCTGGTCACCTGGTCTGCATGCAGAGACCACTCGTGTGGAAGCAGAACTCGACCGAGTCTGTCCGCCCAAGAGTTTTGAATGCCTGGAAAATATACTGCCAGCAGATGAATCTGATGCTCTCTGGCAAGGGCCCATAGTCGCAAAGCTTCGTTGCAAAGCGACAGAGCCCGTTCCCCCCTGCTTGTTCACATAGAACATGGCTACTTGATTGTCTGTATGAATGAGGACTGTCTTGTAGCTGAGCAGGGAGTGGAACACTCGCAGAGCCAGGAAAATTGCTCTGAGTTCCAAGAGATTGATATGTAGACAACTCTTGCGGAGACCAGGTGCCCTGGGTGGAGTAGTCTTGCAGATGAGCTCCCCAACCCTTTGGAGAAGCATCTGTTGTGAGAGTTGCTTGGGGTAAGGGTTGCTGAAAGGGGCACCCCAGCAACAGGTTTTGAGTGGACCTCCACCATTGGAGGGACAAAATGGGGTGACTTGTGTTTTCTATTTTGTCTGACAGGCACCCTGATGCCTGGGTCCATTGGGTGGATAAAGTCCACTGAGCTGCCCTCATGTGGAGGCGAGCATATGGAACCACATGTACGGTGGGATGCCATGTGGCCTAGCAATTGCAACATTTCTCGAGCAGTTAGATGAGGCTTTAGTACTGCCTGAGAAGCTAACTGCACCAAGCGAAGGCAACGGGCCTGGGGAAGATAGGCCCTTGTGGTATCCAGGAAAGCTCCTATGAACTCTAAAGACTGAGTGGGAGTTAGACTGGATTTTGGGATGTTTATTACCAGCCCTAAATACTGAAGGATACGCATTGTGCAGGATAGAGAAGTCTTGGCCTCTGACTGTGTTGGAGCTCGAATGAGCCAGTCGTCCAAGTAAGGGAAGACAAATATTCCTAGAGTGCAGAGAAATGCTGCTACCACAGCCATGCATTTCGTGAACACCCTTGGTGCTGAGGCCAGACCAAAAGGAAGCACCCTGTATTGCTAGTGCTTTCCTTGAAAAAGGAACTGAAGGAACCTTCTGTGGGTTGGATGGAGGAGGACATGGGTGTATGCATCCTTGATATCTAGAGAACAAAGCCAATCCTGACTCTGAAGGTATGGTAGCAGAGCTCCGAGAGAAATCATCTTGAACTTCTCCTTGACAAGGAATTTGTTCAATTCTCTGAGATCTAAGATAGGTCTGTAACCCCCTGTTTTCTTTAGAATAAGAAAATAAGGGGAATAGAACCCTGTGCCCTGTTGATGAAGAGGTACTTCTTCTATTGCCCCTTGGGCAAGGAGGATGGCAACCTCCTGACCTAACAGGTTGATGAGAGAGGTCGGAGAATTGAACTGCTTCACTATTGTGTGAGGGGGCATGCTTGAAAAATGAAGTTTGTACCCCTACTTTATGATGGAGTGTCCAATGTTCTGCTGTTATTTGCCCCCCCATCTGGGGGCAAAATGACATAGCCTTCCTGGAATGGTGGAGGGTTCTGGTCCCTCCAGAACCAGAAAGGCTAAGTTCTCTAGCTGAAAGTCAAAGGCCCTGAGGAGGCTGAAGCTGCTGGGCCGGTGGAGGCCTAGCAGCCTTTGCTTTCTTCTGTTTGGGTGGTTGCTGACGTTTGCTTGAAAACTGACCTGCAGAAGATGCCTGCTGACCATAAGCAGGATAAAATCTTCTCTTTTTAGAAAAAGATGTTTTCTTGAACAACTTCTAACAGGATCAGCAGTGGACTTGGATAGTCTATCCAAGGTGGAATTTTCAGCATCCATTTCATTGGCCTTTTCCTGCCAATCTTTACCAAACAGGTTCTCACCAGTACAAGGGATATTTCCCAATTTATCTTGAACCCAGAGCTCTAAATCAGATGCCTGGAGCCAAGCAATTCTATGTGCACCTATGGCGATAGCCGAGGTTCTGCTTATACACTCAAAGCAGTCAAAGGCTGCACGGTTGGAGAATTTAGAAACATCTTGGGCATGTTTGACCCAAGTGAGAAAGTCCTGTCTTATCCTCAGAAATGAAAGGACTTAAAGTCTGTAAATTATCTGTGACCTCCTTTAGGAACATTCCCATGTAGAGACTATAGGAACTGATTCTTGCAGCAAGCATGTAAGCTTGGAAGACTAATGTCCAAAAGCATCCAGGGTTCTGCACTCACGTCCTGGAGGATTAGAGGCATGTCTTTTTGCACTTCTGATCCTTCTCATAGCTGACTCCCCCACTATAGAGTGGTGAGGAAGCTGAGTCTTATGGAACCCAGGACAAGGAGGGACTCGATACATAGTATCCAGTCTACAAGAATGAGGAGAGGTGGTAAGAGGTGTTTCCCACATCCTCAACATGAGATCATATAGAATCTCATGAATGGGTAAGGTAGCTGCCTCCTTAGGAGTTTTGGGATATTGTAAAAATTTCCAACTCCTTGGCCCTTGGCTCTGTTTCAGGGGCCACAGTAATGGAGGGGCATAAGACATGCACACGCAGCTTACAGACACATGTATCTATAGAGAAGTATATAGAAATATATACATACATGTATATAGATGTCTAAAAATAAATGTCTGCAACTGAGCAGATAGAGATATGCCCATAAGAACAGTCACATGGGAGATGTGAAGGAGAAAGATTCATCTAACAAGAAGGTGGAACCTACTTGAGAAGATATATAGAAAATCTATTCCCCCTGGCTAAGAAGGTGCAGGAATGCTATCCAGTGAAATAACCAGGATGGTTGCGTGAAAAACAGAGGATAATATCAGTCTGTAAACAGCAAGTCCAGAGTCCTATAGAACTCTCGCATGGTAAATGGACAGAAAACGCATAGGATGAGATACCAGGATGACCCACTTGAGGAACAAGGGGGGGGGGGGGATATCATGCGTTGTTTAATTAAATGTGCTGTCCATGAAGGAACATAAGATATGCCATACTGGGTCAGACCAAGGTCCATCAAGCCCAGTATTCTGTTTCCAACAGTGGCCAATCTAGGTCATATGTACCTAGCAGTTTCCCCAAGGGACACAGGTTCCACAATGCTTGTATTGGTTCAAGCATTGATATCCTGGGTCCCTTCTTAATAATGGCTTATGGACCTTTCCTCCAGGAACTTGGCCAAACCTTTTTTAAACCCAGCTACACTAACAGCCTTTACTACATCCTCCGGTAACAAATTCCAGAGTTTGATTACACGTTGAGTGAAAAAATATTTTCTTTTATTAGTCTTAAATAGTTTACCCTGCAGCTTCATTGCATGTCCCCTAGTCTTTCTATATTCTGATAAGGTAAACAGTCGATCTACGTTTACCCGTTTGACTCCGCTCATTAATTTATAGACTTCTATCATATCTCCTCAGCCGTCTCTTTTCCAGGTTAAAGAGCCCTAACCTTTTTAGCCTTTCTTCATAGGAGTATCCTTCCATCCCCTTTACCATTTTGGTGGCTCTTCTCTGAACCTTTTCTAATAACTCTATATCCTTTTTAAGATACGGTGACCAGAATTGCACACAATATTCAAGGTGCAGTCTCACCATGGAACGATATAGAGGCATTATATCATCCTTTGTTTTATTTTCCATTCCTTTCCTTATCATACCTAGCATTCTATTTGCTCTCTTGGCTGCCGCTGCACACTGGGCCGAGGGTTTTAACATGGTATCCACAATGACGCCTAAATCTTTTTCCTGGGTGGTGGTTCCTAATGTGGAACCTTGCATCGTGTAACCATAGTTTGGGTTGTTCTTCCCTAGGTGCATAACCTTGCACTTGTCCACATTAAAATTTCATCTGCCATGGTCTTGAAAGACTGGTAAGGGGGACTGTTGCTTCTGGAGGGAGATCTGCAACTGTGAGTATTTACTTCTGGTAATTTTCTAAAAGGAATTCTTTGTATTAAAGCTAATTAATCTGTGATCCACTATTTTTGTTAAATCAGTCAGGGCCTAGTAGCAGCAGTTTAAGTTTACATTTAAAACACAGAGGAGAACACTCTGGTTACATTTCATACCCAGCAGAGAGCTTGTAGTTTACATTTAATAGTCACTCAGGGCCTAGCATCAGCAAAGTTCTTTTAGCTTAAATTTACAACACAGAAAAGAGCTTTCTGGTTAAGGATTAGGAGGATAGTAATTAGAGAAAAAATCCCCATGCTCTCTAGCAAGGGCCCATAGTGGAAAGCTTCTCAGTAGGATTGCAGAGAGCACTATGCAGGAGAATTGGGAAATAAAAGTGGCTGTTGGAGGAATCCAGCTGCCACCTCAGGTATGCTACCAACTCCAGGGATTTGGAGACAGAAAAGAAGCGATAAGGATTTTCCAAGATAGATGAGCACTATCTTGGAAGCACTATTAAGACCAGAAAAAAGTAGTGGAAGACAAGACTGGAACTCGTAGGAAGTACCAGTAGTCTAATCACTGGAACTCCTGCATGGGCAGCTGCTGAATAGAACAGCAGAGAGACTCCCTCTGTTTGTAACAGAGAACAGACAGAACAAGAGGAGAAATCCTGATCATGTCTGATGAGCTGCCCAATGAAAACAGGGAGGTAACTCCAGAGAAAACTCTACACTGGAAAGGAAAGGAAGACTAGAAAGGCTAAGAAAGCCTTCCAGTGGTATGATGGCACTCTTACAGGGGGTACCCTGAAAAAGAGGGTAAAGAAAAATAGGAGCTGAAGGGAGACTTGCCATATGGTAAGTCTGCAGAAGGAAAAAATTCATGGTGGTACAGGAGAAAACTATCATGAGATAGTTGGCAAACTGCTCTTCATGGTAGGAAGAGAAGGAAAACCTTGTGACCCACAGACATGAATCTCCTGACAGCTCAGCCTACTTGAGAGCAAGTGGATGTCCTGGAAACAGGAATCCAAGCATAGAGTTTTAAATGAAAAAACAGTGAAAAACCTTCTGAGAAGAAGTGAACTGTATGTTATAAGAGATCAATTAGAACCTCATTGAAGGTTAATTTTCCTGGCTTGAGTTTGGATTCTTCAGACCAGGACGAGGTTTCCCCTGTTTGGGAACATCGGCATGGTGGGCAGGAGAAGAATAAAACCTTTTAGGAAAAGGAGGGTTGGTAGGGCATTTCTTACCTGCTGGGGAAGGAGAAGGTTTAGGATGGCCCTCAGAAGCAGGGAAGTCAGTGGAGCAATGAGCAACCTGACGCAAAGACTCCTTGTTGAAGAGATTTTCTCCAGTACAAGGAGTGTTACCCAGTCTTTGTTGTGCCCATCTGCTCAAGTCTGAAGCTTGGAGCCAGGCTCTACGTCGTGCTCCTATGGCTATAGCAGAGGTTCTGCTAACAGACTCAGTCTAGGGAAGCACGAGAAAGAAACCTAGAGATATTCTGGCTATGACTAAGAAGCAAGGAATAGTCTGTAGCCTTGGGCTCTGAAAGAAAAAGAGTCAAGAGATAATTTCTCTGTGACCTCCTGAAGGGATAGACTCAAAAAATATATGAGAGAATCCTTGTTGCCAGCATAGATGTTTGGAAGGTTTGACGTCCAAAGGCATCTAGTGTTCTAGAATGCACGACCTGGCGGGAAAGAAGAGTGCTTCTTCTTGCTTTTTACCTTCTTCATTGCTGATTCCACTACAATGGAATGATGGGGAAGTTGAGTCTTCTGAAACCCTGGAGAGGGGGGCACCTGATACAGAAGAGCAGTTGCTGTAGAAGGTGAGGAAGCCCTTAAAGGTGTTTCCCATATTTTCAGAAGAAGATCCTGTAAAGAATGATGCAAAGGAAGCATTATATTTTCCTTTTCCCCAGAAAAGCCTTGTGTAGGATCATAGCCAGGGATAGGAATAGCCAGGAATGTTGCCATGTCAAGAAGAAATTTCTGAAAAGAAGGATCTCCAATGGGAACAATCCCTGGACAGGCTAAACTCTAAGAACTAGGCTGGGCACCAGTACTTGTACGGTGCAAAACAGGATCTCTAATGAATGGATACTGGGACTGGCAGGTATGATCTGAAACCGTCAGTACGGTATCGTCCATGCTAGGTATCGACTCCAAACTAGGTATAGAAAGGAGCAATCCTGGTGAAAAAAGCATGGATGGAGCTGGTCCCGATGCTACTGCAGGTACCAGCATCGACACCGATACTGGTAGCTGAGCCGGAATCGAAGGCGATACAGACATCGAAACAGTCATCAGAGGCTGCTCAAACAGTACAGAGGAAACTCGAAAGTCTCGGTGAATATCCTCGGTACCGGGCATCCGGAATCGGTGCGTGTCGGTTCCGAGACACGTCGGTACCCAGTCTTCCAGACTAGATATTGATTCTAGACTCGGCATCGAAGGAAGCGAATCAATCGATGCATGTCTGGATGGTACCGATGTCAGGGGTCGTATCGACGGAGCTGCCGATACTGGAAAGTCAATCTGGGTATCGATAGGTCCCGAAGGCACCGAGTACACCAGATGACGATCCCTGGTGAGGAGTGGATCGCTCAACACCAGTGCCGATGCCGGGTTATCGGTACCGCTCGAAGCGGATGCACCCCCGAGCATGGCTCAGGTATGTTTTGTGCGGGGTGAGCCCCAGGAACAACCTGAAACCCCTGAAAGGCTTTGGAGACCGAAGACTCCTGCCAGGGTTTTGAAGCCAATGTGGTCTTGAGGGAAAGGCCGGAGCCGTCATCATGCTTGGCATGAGACCTACCACCCAAGGATTGGCTAGTCTTAACAGACTGTTTGTGGGTTACCTGATCCTGTAGAGAAGAAATGGTTGGTGCCCTTACAATGGAAGGGAAAACTGCATCGAGTGAAACTCGAAATGGAGAATTTCTTCTCATTAAATTGTAGCCTGATGGCTCTGGAGGAAAAGAGTCAGGACCCAAACAGGTTAGACACCCGTTATTGGAGTCTAAAAAGAAAACTGTATTTCCACAGTTAAGGCACTTCTTAGGAGAAGGCTCCATAATGGAGAGGCCTTACAGGCCCAAAAATTCAAGACAGAAACAGAGGGAAAAAAACGCAGAGTTTTAGAAAAAAGAAAAGAAAAAACCACCGGCGGTACCAGTGGAGGCGAGGAAACAGCCGCGACCACAAGAAAACAAAAAGTAAAAGATTTAAAGAAAAACTTTTCTGCAGCGACAGGAAGACGTCCTGCCGGCTCCGCGGAAAAACGAAAACTGAGGAGAGACAGTTGGAAAGGCGGGAAGGCAGCACGCAGGCGCTGAAGGATGCTCCCAAAAGCTTTCTGATTGGACGCTGGGGAGCGTTCCCACGCAGGCTCCGTCGGTACCGACGTACCCCATATGTGAAGACTCATTCCTGCTTGTTCCTGGAGATTCGAAATTCTTCTGCGGTGACAGGAACACGACCTGCTGGCTCCGTGGAAAAAGAACTGGAGAGAGAGGCAGTTGGGAAAGGCGGGAAGGCAGCACGTAAGGCGCTGTGGGATGCTCCCAAAGAGTTCTGATTGGACGCTGGGGAGCGTTCCTGCGCGGGCTCAGTCGGTACCGACAATACCCATATGTGATGGCTACATTCCTGCTTGTTCCTGGAGATAACATTAAATACAAATGGCTCTTTCCGTTCAGGCTACAGTTCGAAATGAAGGGTGTGGCCAAGAAGGTCAGGACTGTAATGGAAGCGTGGGAGATTTTGGAGAAGGGTAATGTGCCAAATCTACCCCAGATGAGTCGGAAATCGCCGGAGCCCGAAAGAAATCACGTGGATCTATTAGAGAAACTGAAATGGCAAAAGGTTCCAGAGAAAGGCCAGCGATTGCAGCGCCTCTCGAGAGAGAGAGCATGACAAGGAGAGGGGAGGGGAGCAGCACCTCAACAATTTCATGAACTAGCAGAGGGGAAATGTTGGCTATGAGTGTGACTTGATTACTTTTTGAGGAGTAGGCCTGGGTTTTGGAGGAGAGGGAATGGAGTAGTTAACGTCGTATGTATACAGCTCTTCTTTCCTTCTTCCAATCATCGCAGTATAAAAAGTATTAATGAAGGGGAATATAAGTTGAAGTGTGTATTGATGGTTTATAAAGTTAATGTTTAAATGTTAATGTGCTTTGGGGGGGAATAAGGGGGTGGAACGAGAGAGGGGATGGAGGGAAATGGAAGTTTTAAAAGAGAGGGGAAGGGGGGAAAATAAATAAGTGACTGCATGGGGGGGTCAGTTATAGGAGTGCGGGGGGGGGGGGGTCCCGGGAGGTGGAGTTATGTTCTCTAAGATAGGAGTCGCAGGGGATTGGCCTGCGAGAAGGGGGGGATGGGAGGATAGGGTACAGCACAAAGGAAGGGGGGGGGGGAAGGGGGAGAAACCTGTATATAAATTTGTGAATAGTTTCAGTAAGTGTCCATGTGCTCCGTAGAAGTAGAACAGATTAGTTGTACATAGTGTATATAGTTACCCCTGTTAACCCAAGTTGTAAAACCTGTTATATTTAATGTACACCGCATGCTCTGCTGCTTTGTGCAATTGGTTGTTAAATGTAAACTGCGCTGATTTTAAAGAGCATGGTATAGAAATATAAATAAAGGGGAAGGGGGAGGAGGGGGGAGGGGAAAAGGAGATGGGGAGATAATAGGATGGGTAGATTGCAAGAATCGGATGGGGTAATGGCAAGATTATAAGGTGATTAAGATGGTGGGTATTAGAATTGGTTCTTTAAATGTTTGGGGATTGAATACCCCACAAAAGTGAAAAGGTGCTATTTAGAGAGGTGCAGAGCTGGCAAAGGCAGATCGTTTTTGTACAAGAAACCCATTTGTTGCCTAGGGATGAGCACTTGTTGCGAAGTGGGACCTATACACAAATGTTTTTTTAATGCGGAGGGCATATACAAAAAGGCCGGAGTAGCGATTCTGATTTGAGGGGATGTTCCCTTCCAAGTGGGGGGAATGATAAAAGAGATCCAGGGGCAAGTGTTATTGGTATGGGGGGGGGAGGGGGAATTACAGGGCCAGGTGGTCACCTTTAATATATAGGTTCTGAATGATTCCGGGCCAGGCTTTTGGGAACTAGGGGGTTGGTTAGAGGATAAAGTCCATGGGGCCTTATTATTGGGAGGAGATTTCAATGAGGTTCTGAACCTGGGGCTGGATAGATCAGGGAAAATGAGTAGAAAGAGGAATAGGGGCAGGGATAGCCTGCATGAGTTACTGTAGCGCTTCAGCCTACAAGATTTATGGCGTCAAATGCACCCCAGGAGAAAAATTTTACGCATTACTCTAATGTATATGGAAGCTATAGTAGGATTTACTTGCTGTTGGGGGGATGAGTCCTGGTCTCAGAGGATGAGGCGAGCGGAGATAGAACCTACAACATGGACGGATCATGGGCCGATATGGGTGGAATTTATAGGAGTAGATCAGGGAGGACGAACCTTTTGGAGACTTGAGAGTTTGCTGTGTGATAAAGTAATACTTAATGTTGAAGAAGAAATTACAAATTATTTGGTAATGAATGATACAGGGAACGTTTCTGGAGGTATTTTGTGGGATGGGCTGAAAGCAGTTATAAGGGGGATTTTATTGAAGTAGGCAGCCCAGAAAAAACGTGAGAGAGGGGGGAGGGCTAAAAGCTTGTTAAGATTAAAGATTTGGATCAACATAAGAGGGGAGGGGGACTTAGGGTATGGCGGAAGTTGGAACAAACGCGAGAGGAACTGGCAGCGTTGCAGATGGAGACAATCCATTATCAGCTGTAGTGGGTAAATCAACATTAATATGAGTTTAATAAACCGAGCACACTTCTTGCCCGAAAATTGCGAGCACGCGAATGGCACACCAATATTGTAAAAATGAAAGGATCTGGGGACCAGTTACTTTTTAGGACTGGAAACATCAGGGAACAATTTGTGCAGTACTATAAAAAGTTATATGCTAGGGAGAGCAGGAGTTCAGGTGAGGAGGTGGAGGATTATTTAAAGGAGGGGGAAGGGCTGAATCAGATTAATGAAAATGAAAGATGTTGGATGAGAAGATTGGATTAGAAGAGATAAATCGGGTAATGAAGGGGATGGCAGCTAATAAATCCCCATGTTTAGATGGCCTCCCTGCGATTTTCTATACAATATTTGGAGGGAAAATTGGCCCGGTGGTACAGCAGCTCTTTAATGAGGTGCTGGAGGGGAGCCAATTAGCACCGTTGATGCGACAGGCAGGTATATCGGTCCTGGCAAAGCCAGGGAGGGATCCATCTCTGTGTGGATCCTATAGACCTATTTCCTTTCTGAATACTGATGGAAAGATCTTAGCAAAAATTCTGGCCATCAGGTTGGGGAGAATATTACCCAGGTTGGTACATTCGGACCAAACGGGTTTTATTCAAGGGCGCAATACGGTCGATATTTGGAGGGCTCTTCAGGTAATTTGGACGGCTAAAAAACCGACGGAGATGTTACTGCTGGCGATAGACGCGGAGAAGGCCTTCGATAGGGTTGAGTGGGGGTTTATGTTTGCAGTATTATGAAGGATAGGGATGGGACCTGGATTGCTGTCTTGGATCCAGGCACTTTATGAAAGTCTGGTAGCGGCAGTGAAGATAAATGGGCGGTATTCAGCGTTCTTCCCATTAGAAAGGGGTACACGAAAGGGGTGCCTGCTGTCCTTTACTTTTTGCGTTAGTGATGGAACCTTTGGCTGAAAGATTGAGGCAAAATAGAGATGCAACGGGTATACAAATAGGGGAGGAAGATCGTAAGTTGGTGTTATTTGCAGACAATATTTTGTTACTTGTTACACAGCCATTATTGGCACTACCCATTTTTATGGCAGAGCTGAAGTTATTTGGGAAGATGTCAGGATTTAAAATCAACTGGGACAAAACAGAAGCCCTGAGTATATATATATGTCAGGGGGATTAAAACAGCAGTTACAGGGAAATTATAGCTTTCGTTGGGCCCAGAGATCAGTTAAATATCCCTTGATCGCTCATATAGAAAGATTTGGAGAAATGGCATAAGGAGGAACCTTCCTGGCTTGGGCGGATAGCTGCACTGAAGATGGTGGCCCTTCCCCGTTATACAGAAATTACAGAGGAAAATTTTTATTTGTGTGGAGGCACAGGCCACCAAGAGTAGCAAGGAAGGTGCTATATAATACAGCGGACGAAGAGGGGTTGGGAATGCCCAAGATAGGGGTTTATTATTTAGCAGCACAGATGCGACAGGTAATGGATTTTGCGGGAGTCGGGGGATAATAAGCAGTTTTGGTCTATTGAACAATATTGGGCAGGGGATCAGAGTTTGAGGTTTATTCCATGGCTAATGAAGGGAACCTTACAGAGGGAGTGGACAGAGAATCCGTTTCTTTGCCATTTATAGGGGGAATGGCAGAGAGGGTGGAGGAGAATGAATTCTCGGCCCGCAAATTCTATTTCTATGCTGGTTCCGATAGCATATACTCCAGCCTTTGGACCGGGGGGGAGAGGGTATTTTTATACAATGGGCCGAGAAGGGGCTGGATTTTTGAAAAAATTACTTGACTCGGGGGAACAGTATGCCCAGTTAAAAGAGTATCATCAATTAGGAACTCAGGACATTTTTGCTTACTTGCAAGTAGCTCACTTTTTGCAACAAAAACATAAGGCTACGATTATGGAAGGGCTTAATGAGATTAAGGTGTTGTGGTTGGGGCATCATCAGTCTAGGGGCCTAATCTGTATACTGTATGCCAGCCTGTGCCTCTCGAGAGGGGAGGGAGGGAAATTTAGTTATATGGAAGACTAGGAAAGGGATTTAGGGGTGAATTGGGATGAGGAGGGGTGGCAAGCTATATTCCAAGGGGCAAGAAAATCTTCTATTTGTACTTTAATTAAGGAAAATAGATATAAGCTATTGATGAGGTGGTATTATACACCTGTACAATATCGACAGATGTTTCCTCAGGCTTCTGATAGTTGTTGGCGGAGATGTGGGGCCCAAGGGACGCATATTCATAGATGGTAGGGATGCTCTGTAGTTCGAGGATATTGGGGCCAGATTAGGGGCCAGATACAAGTTATTTTTGGGGCATCAGTAGAACTATGCCCCTTGCTGTTTTTGCTGGGACTATGGCTCATTAATGTATCAACTCGATGGGGTAAATCTGTGCGGGCCTGTATAATTGCAGCCTGATGTGAAATAGCTTGGAGATGGAAACAGAGGAAGCCTCCCGGGATAGGTTCCTGGTTCACTAGACTTCGCAAGATAGTGACCATGAAACGTTTAAAAGAGATGCACACTGATAAAAGATAATTTTGATCAACAATGGAAACCATTACTGGAATACATGCAAACGCATTGAAAGGGTGGTGGAAGGGGGGAGGTTAGGAAGGAGGGGGTGGGGGGGATAAAATATATGGATAAAAATCTTTTCCTTTTCTTAAGGGTATTTACAGGGGGAAGGGGAAGACATATCAGAATAGTTGTGATTATTGATAGTGATAGTTGATGCCGATTTAATGGTTTATGTATAGTAAAAGTTATTGGATCTGTGTTGATGAAAAACGAAAAATGAAAAAGATAAAATTACAAAAAAAAAAAAATAATCAACCAACCATAAGGGTGTAGTGATCAATACCAGGCAAAACATTCACATGAAATTTAGAGCTTGGATTCTTCGAAAACAGTTCCCACCAAGGACTGATTAGTTTGGAAATTGACTTCTTCTGTGCACAGATAAGATGAAATCTCTTTTAGGATCCAGGAGTTTTAGATATTCAAAGTGCTGAAATGGGGAGTGCCAGATGCTCATTTTCAAGAGCTGGCAGGTCTTATGAACAATGGGGTCTCAAGTTTCTGTGGAGCATCAATCTACAGTACCCAAAGATGCTCATATAAACCTTGAATAGGAGTAGCAGCCCAGCAGCTAGAGCGGCAGACTAAGAACAAGGAAGCCAGGGTTCAAATCCCTTAGGCAAGTCACTTAACGCTTCACATTCCATAAGTATAAACACTTGGATTGTAAGCCCTCTGGGGAAAGGGAAAGCGTAGTTACTCACCTGTAACAGGTGTTCTCCAGGGACAGCAGGAATCAGTCCTCATATGGGTGACGGCACTGACAGAGCCCTTGTGCGGAGCAATTCCCCAGCTTTCAAAGAAAGCCTTTGGGATTGCATTGTGCATGCGTGGTCCCCTTCCCGCCCAAGGGTGCCATCTTGCTCAGTCAAATGACATAGCTAAAAAGACGGCAAGAATAGAAAAAATTAACAGGACTGCAACTCCAGGGGAGGGAGGATCATAAGGACTGATTCCTGCTGTCCCTGGAGAACACTTGTTACAGCTGAGTAACTACGCTTTCTCCAGGAACAAGCAGGAAGTCAGTCCTCACATATGGGACTCCCTAGCTATAGGCTACCGAGAACCCATAGCTGAAAAATGGCTCCCTCTAGAAGAGCTGCAGCAGCTGCAATAGGAATTCAGCCGAGAACACAACACTCCCCGGTAGCCTGACACACCAAAGGGTTGGAGTTGCCTAAACCTCAAATAGGTTACGGAGTAACGCCTGGCCGAAAGCACTGTCCTGTCAGGACTCCCTATCCAGGCAGTAATGGGCCGCAAAAGTCTGGCTTGAATACCAAGTTGTGGCCTGGCAGATGTCTGCCAGCAGAACAGAGTGGAAGTGAGCCACTGATGTGGCCTTAGCCCTGACATGGTGGGCCGTGACTTGACCCTGCAACGGGAGGTCAGCTGCCCTGTATGCCCAGGCAATGTAGTCTGCCACCCGGGTAGACAGCATGCGCTTGGAGACAGGTAACCCCAGCTTACTGGGGTCATAAGAAACGAAGAGCTGAGTAGCCCTTCGATGCCCCCTTGTACGCTCCAGGTAGGACAATGCCCTCTTACAATTCAGGATATACAGGACTGCCTCTGCCCGGCTGGAATGCAGCCTGGGAATGAAGGTTGGAAGAATCACCTCTTGGTTGAGGTGGAAAGAGACCACTTTTGGAAGGAACTTAGGGTGAGTGCAGAGGACCACCCTATTCCTATAAAACCGTGTGTATGGTTTATCAGTTACGAGAGCTTGCAGCTTATTCACACGTCTGGCTGATGCGAGTGCCACCAGGAAGAGCACCTTCCAGGAGAGGAAGCGCAGATGGCAAGAGGACATCAGCTCAAAAGGTGAGCAAGTAAGCTGCTGCAAGACCTCTTAAATCCCACTCAGTTGCCGGAGGATGAACTGGGGGTTTCAGCAGAAGCAGACCTCTGAGGAATCTGGACACCAGGGGGTGAGCCGAAAGAGGTTGCCCCTCCACTGGCGAGTGGTTTGCTGACAAAGCACTCAGGTGGACCCTGAAAGAGAGAGACTTGAGACCTAATTCTGAGAGGTGAAGCAGGTACTGCAGTACCACAGTTACAAGGCAAGAGAAGGTTTTCAATGTGCTGGTTACACCACACTTCAAACCTACACCACTTGAAAGCATAGGATTTCCTAGTGGACTGCCTCCTTGAGGCCAGTAACACTTCTACATTCTGAGGTAGGAGGAGAGACGCCAGCACTACCCTTTCAGCAGCCATGCCATCAGGTTGGGATGAAAGAGCCCTGATCCTGGGACAAGTCGGGCTGCGTCCCCAGTGGGAATGGGGTTTCCACTGCCAGCTGAAGGAGAAGCGGAAACCAAGGCTGTCTTGGCCATCTGGGGGCTACCAGAATGACAGAGGCCTTGTCCCAAAGGATTTTGAACAGAGTCCGGGCCACCAGAGGCGTGGGAGGAAACTCATACATGAGGGCCCCCCTGACCAGGAGATCAGGAAAGCATCTGTAGCCACCCTCAGAGGATGTGGCTGTCTGGAGCAAAATCTGGGCAGCTAGTGGATTTTGCGGACTGCCAAATAGATCTATGGACAGATGTCCCCAGTGGTAGAAAATCCGCTGGGCCACCACCGGATCCAGTTGCCATTCGTGAGGTTGGAGAAACCTGCTTAGTTTGTCTGCTAGGCAGTCATCCTGACCAGGCTGGTACACTGCTTTGAGAGACATACCCTGCCTGATGGCAAAGGAGCAGAGGTCCAGTGTCTCCTCACATAGGATACAAGACCCCGTACCTCCCTGCTTGTTCACGTAGAACATTGCTATCTGGTTGTCTATCAATACAGACTGATGTGAGGACATGACATGACAAAAAGCTTGAAGAGCTAGGTGCATTGCCCGCAGCTCTAAGAGGTTGATTTGGTGTGCAGACTCCTGAGGAGACCATAACCCCTGAGTGCATGATCCTTGGCAATGGGCTCCCCAGCCCAGCAAGGAGGCATTTGTTAGCACTCTTGTGTGCGAGGGAGTCTGAAAAGACACTCCCTCGAGGAGGTTGGGTGGCTGACGCCACCACTGCAATGATTTCACCAGTCACCTGGATACCGTTATCCTGTCTGAGGCAGCCGGTGGCTTGTGTCCAATGATCTGAGGCACCACTGAGCTGTTCTCATGTGGAGATGGGCATTTGGGGTCACATGCACCATCGAGGCCATACAGCCAAGGTGGTGTAAGAAGTGTCTCGCTGAGACCTGCGCCTGAACTGTTGTGCCAGTGCTAGCAGTCTCTGTGCCTTGTCCTCTGGCAGGTAAGCCTTCGCCTGAAGGGTGTCCAGTCTTGCTCCTATGAATAAGTTTTGAGTGGGGAGCAAAGTAGACTTTGCTTGGTTTATGACAAAGCCTAGATGTTGCAACAGGTTGATAGGAGGCCCAACAGGCCACTTCTTGCACTGAGGCGACTGGCCCTTGATGAGCCAGTCGTCCAGGTAAGGGAAGACAAAAATTCCTTGACCTCTGAGGAAGGCTGCCACTACAGCCAGGCATTCTGTAAACACTCTGGGAGCAGAGACTAGGCCAAAGGGTAGAACTCTGTATTGGAAATGTTTTCCTCCCACTACAAATCTCAGATATTGTCTGGTCTGGCTGTATGAGGATGTGTGTATAGGCATCCTTCAGGTCTAAGGAGCATAGCCAATCTCCCTGGTAGAGGTAAGGCAGCAACATTCCAAGAGAAAGCATCTTGAACTTTTCCCTCACCAGGAACTTGTTTAAGTTTTAGGTCGAGAATGGGTCTGAGGCCTGTTCTCTTTGGTATGAGAAAATACCTGGAATAGAAGCCCTTGCCCTGCAGGTGGTGGGGCACTGGTTCCACCACCTGATCCTCTAGAAGACCTGCCAACTGCTGCAAGAGGAGATCCCTGTGAAGAGGGGGTCTGAGAGGCTCTCCTGGAAAGGAGGGTGGGATCTGGCTGAAGTGAAGAGAATAGCCCCTTTGGACTATTTGCAGGACCCAGATATCTGAGGTGATGGCTGGCCACCTGTGGGCGTACAGGGTTAGCCTGCCTCCTGTGCATGGCCTTACCACTGGCAGAGAGACTATGCCTTGGGAGTCAAAAACCCCCTCCCAGCTGGGTAGGAGCCGGGGCCTTGGGGTCTTCTGCTTATGTGGGCCATGCCCCTGTCCCTTGGCCTGCTGCCCCTGTTGGGGAGCTGGGGTGGCTTGGTAAGTGGGGTAGTTGCGGTAAGCAGTACCCTTCCTCGGGAAAAAGGGTTTTTTTTACCCGAGCCCGTCTTCTTAAGAAGGGGCAGAAGTCTTCGAGAGTCTTGTCTGGGTCAAGTACTCTGACTCGAGCTCAGCAGCCTTCTCAGTCATGGGTTTGCCAAAGAGATTGTCACCTCGGCAAGGGACATTGACCAACTTGTCCTGAACCCATGGCTCCAGATCAGACGACATTAGCCAGGCCTGGCAGCATGCACTGATTGCCGGCTGCGGCTACTCGGGCCGAAGCCTCGAAGCCATCATAGGCTGCTCAAAATATGAACTTCGAGCACTCCCGAATCCTGGTGGACAAGGCATTGAAGCACTGCAAGGGTGCCTCGGAGAGGCCAACTGAGAACCCGGCAATTTCTTTTGCCAGGTCCCTCAAGTATATGCCCATGTACAGCTGATAGGTTTGGACACAGCATGACAGCATCGAGCCCTGGAAGGATTTTCTGCCGAGGACGTCCAGATTCCGGGCCTCCCAGCCAGGAGGCATTGAGGAGTGTGTTTTTTGGCTCTTGAGCCTGTGCATGGCCAATTCCACAACCATGGAGTTGTGCAGCAGCTGTGCCTTTTGGAACCCAGGGCTCTTGCAGACAATAGATGGAATCGACCTGCTTGCTGAGCACCAGCATTGAGGCTGGTGACTCCCACATGCGTAGCATCAGCCGTTCCAGCATCGGAGGAACCAGCACAGTAAGGGCTTCCCTTGGGGGGAAGTCATACTGGAGGGGCTTGAGCTCTTCAGCTCGAGGCTCCTCCTCGGTATCTGTCGGGAATGCTAAAGCCTTGGCCATGTCCCTGACGAAGTCCGAGAACCGGGTATCCTCTGGAGGGGACCTTCTCCAAGGTTCTGAACCCAGTGAGTCCGATGGGACATACTGGGTCCGATGGGTGTCTGGGGACTCTTCATCTTCCGTCTCCCATGCTGATCCCTCCGAGGAGGAATCGAGCAGCTCTGGCTGTGAGGGCTTCGGCCCCAACCGCCCCGATGCCGAGAGCACCGGCATTAAGGACCTCGGTCCCGAGCAGGTTAAGGGAGACCTTGGCCGAGGATCGACTCGAGTCCGAAGAGTCTCGAGGATTGGCTTGGCCTCTGGGGCCGACTTGGACGTTGACGTCCCAGTGGTCGGGGCAGATGGACCGGTGAGACCGGCTATCAGCGCCTGCTGCTGCTCCATGAAGGCAGACATGCTGCGCTCCAGGGCCGTCATTCTGAGACCAAGCTCAGAAAACTCTGCAGCCTCCGGCTTGTGCCCCGATGCAGTCGGGCCAGACGCTGGCTCTCCTGGAGGGGAATCCACGAGGACAACAGCGCTTACCCTCCTCAGCATCTCCAGCTCCATGCGAGGTATCTTTGCAGGCCGCTCCGGCTCTGAGGACCCGGGGCAGCAGTCAGGACTCCGTGACCTGGTCTTCGAGGGCCCAGGGCAATCGGAGGCATCCAATGATGCTGCCCTCATGGGTTTCTTCTTCCTCCGGTGTTCCCGGGAGGGAGACCCCTGCTCAGAAGACCCAACAGTGCTCGGGTTCAGACAGCTCCTGAGACATCGAGGCTTCTGATGAGGTCCTGATCCGGGGGAGGGGGGGGAATGCAGACTCCGAGAAAATCCTCTCACGCTGCTGCTGCCGCCTACTTCAAAGTGCCTTAGAGGACATCTTCCCACACACCTTCGGGTCATGGTCGGGCCTGAAGCATTGGAGACAGCAGTCATGTGTGTCGGTGAGGCTTCTTACACTGATCACACTTTTTAAACCCGCTGGCAGCCATCGGGGGGAAAAGGGCCCCTGCAAGGTCGAAGGACCGGGCTGCCAGTGAAAATTAGAGCGCGAACGCTAGTCACAGTGAAAACGGGACCACGTCTTTTGGGCTCTGCAGAAAAAAGACGACTGAGCAGGAAGGGGACCGTGCATGCGCGATGCAATCCCAAAGGCTTTCTTTGAAAGCTGGGGAATTGCTCTGCACGAGAGCTCCGTCGGCACCAACATCACCCATATGTGAGGACTGACTTCCTGCTTGTTCCTGGAGAAATACCTAATGTACCCAGATTGTAACTTATTCCGAGCTACTACTGAAAAGGCAAGAGCTAAATTCAAAAGAAAATATGCATGTCAGTCTTCTAGAATAGCAAATCAGAAACTATGGATAAATACTCTTATGGAGTGGCCCAAAAGGCTCATGATTTGAGGGATCATTAGTGGAGTAGCTCCTAATTGATGACCCCTGGGTTACAGAGTTAGCCTGAAACAGAACCTCTCACCTCCCCCCTTTGGGGATAACACTGTACTCCTCCCCATTTCCTCAGTTCACCACCTTTGGGTCATCTCAGACAAACACTCGGCACACATCCAATAGATACCTATCAGCAAAATCCATCCCTTCCTTTCTAAACACTAAGACCCTTATCCACTAGTCACATCACGTCTTCACTACTGTAACCTTCTCCTGTCTGATCTCCCTCTGAATCATCTCTCCTTAAATCTGTTCAAAACTCAGCTGCATAGTTTATCTTCCGCCAGTGTGGCTATGCACATGTAACCCTCTTCTTAAGTTGCTTCTCTGGCTCCCTATGCATTTTCACATCCAGTTCAAAAACTTCTGACCTATAAGTGCATTCATTCTGTGATTTCTCACTACCTTTCCTCTCATTTTATTTAACGTTTCTTCTATACCACGCTATTCATATCAGTGCGGTGTACATTTAACAGAACCTTATACAATGCAGTCGGGGCTGCATTGTATTTACAATAAACAGGAGCTATAACTTGGACATAATTGGGGTAACTTTCTAAAAATTTACATTAATAAATGTACTGTACACACTGAAATTTACTCAGAGTTGCACCGGCGGGGCTAGCTTCCCTCTGGTGTGCTGTTGGGGAAGTCTTGGTGATTGGTGAGACTGAGCTGATCTTTGAGGCTGACCTCTGAGTAGTGCCGTATGAATAGGTGGTGCTTTAGCACCTTCCTGAATTGGGCCAGGTCGATGATTGCTCGAATGGCTGTAGGGAGGGCATTTCAACATCTGGGTGCATAGAGCATGAACGCCCTATTAGATGTCACCTGGGTGCATTTCGTTGTTTCCTTTGGGATTATCAGTGTATTAACAGCTGTGGATCTTCTGCATCTGTTCGGGGGAGTGAGATGGATTAGCTCGGTGATGGAGGTGGAGGGTTGATTGTTTATGGCCTTGAAGGTCATTACTAGGATCTTAAAGCATAGTCTGCCATGGATTGGCAACCAGTGGAGTTTCTTCAGGATTGGTGTAATGTGGTCCATTCTTGAGACTCTGTATAGAATTCTGGCAGCTGAATTCATTGCAAGCTGGAGTGGATACAGTGATGCTTGCAAGAGCCCATATAGGATTGCGTTGGCGTAATCGAAGTGTGGGATTACTAGGGCTTGATTGTTCGAAAGTCGTCGGGGTCCAGTAGAGGTCGTAAATACCGTAGTGTCCATACTTTATGGTATATTGTCTTAACTGTTTATGTGGGTTTTCATGTCCAGCTGTTGGGGTCCAAGGTGACACCTAGGTAACAGATTGTGGGTTTGGTTATCAGCTTGGCGTTCTTGACCTTTAAGGAGGGTGGAGGGGTGAAACGTTGGTTCCTCGTGATGAAGAGGACGTCTGTCTTGTTATGGTTTATTTGGAGATTTTGCATATGGAGCCAGTCAGCAACTGCATCGAAGCAGCTTGTTAGTGGGGAGAAGTCTGGCTGATCCGTTGCAAATGGCATGTAGAGTAGATCTGCATAAACCAGGCAGGCGACGTTAAATGAGCGGATCAGGGCATAGATGGGCTGCATGTATATGTTGATCAGTGCCAATAGCGAGGACCCCTATGGCACACCCTGCTTTTGTAGGAACAGTTCCGAGGTTGTGGTTCCGGTTCTTACGTGCTGCCATCTGTTGGTCAGGTAGGATTGGGACCAGCTTAGAGCTGTGTCCTATATTCCCTTTTCCTCAAGATGTCCCAGGAGTATCTCGTGGCTTACGGAGTCAAAAGCTGCTGCAATATCCATGAAGATAAGGGCAAATCCTTGTTGAATGTTGTCAATTACTGAGATTATGGTATTGAAGAGGGTGGTGAGGAGGGTTTCAACGCCATGTGCCTCCCTGAATCCATGCTGACATGGGTTCAAAGGGACGTCAGTCTCAATGTGGTGTTGAATTTGGTGTTGGACTACCTTTTCAATTATCTTGGCTAGAAGTGGGATGCTTGAGATTGGTCTAAAGGTTTCGACCTTCAGGGGGTCCAGTTTGTTGTTTTTCAACAGCAACCTGATGGAGGTATGCTTCAACCTTTGAGAGGATGAGCCAGTTGAGAATGACTGATCCATGAGTTTATTCAGGAACTGGCTGAGATCACAACGTAGTTCTTTTATCCAGAATGCTGGACAAGGGTCATTTTGTGCAGTGGTGGTGTTGGAGGCGATGGCATCCTCTATGTCTCTGACATGGTGGTGAATTTGGTCAGTGGCGTTGGGTGGGGCGGCTTGTGTAGAGGTGTGGCTTGTGGGGCTTGTGGTCTTGTCGGTCTGGAGCATTTTTGATTGGAGATAGTCTGCAAATTCCTGCAGTTGCAGCATGTATGGTGGGTCCGGGGCCGGTTCCCTTGTTAATGTCTTCACTATATTGAAGAGGTCGTGTGGTTTGCTCAGCGAGCGCTTCAGGAGGTCCGTATGGAATTGCTTCCTTCTCTCCATTATTGCTTCTCAGTGCTTTTTTAGGTGTAGGCTATATGCACTCCATGCTTCGGTGCAGCGTGATCGGCGCCATCATCTTTCTAGATTACATAGGTAGAGTGATGATCGCAGTCCAGTGGAATGCCATGGTGCGGGCTCACATCACCTTGGCAGATTGATTGTGGTTGGGAGCTGAGCAATGGCACTGAGGCTGTTGTCCCAACTAGAGATCATTTCCTCCAAGTTAGGGGACATTGTGTTGAGAAGTGGAATGGCTCTCCAGTATTTCTTCTTTGACAAAGGGTCGGAATCATCTTGCTGATGGTTTGGGGAAGACAGTAGCTCTGCTGGTGCTACGGCTTTGGCAGTGGGCAGGTATTTGGAATCTAATCAGGCTGTGGTCGGACCAGGGTACTGGGGTTATAGACATTGCCAGGTCATGGGTCAAGTCCACAGTTGTTTGTGGGGCAAAGACCAGGTCCAATTTGTTTCCTCTCACATGTGTAGGTGCATTGATTAGTTGCTTGTATCCTAGCTCATCGAGTGCTTCGAGGAAGGTGGTGGCTTGGGTATCTTGCAGAGTAGGCAGGTTGAAATCGCCTAGTAAATAGTTTGGGGAGCATGGATTACTGGTGTTGCAGGCAAGGTCGATTGTTGAGAGGTCATCTGGTGATGCCACCAGTGCTCTGTCGAGTAGGTTGATTGTGCAATGATTGTTAGCTCTGATGATTGTATCTAAGTGGGCTGTGCTGGTGGCGTTGATCAGTTGAAATTGTAGCTCTGGTCTGGAGAGGATGAGCGCTCCTCCACCTCTCTGATTAGCTCTGTGACAGGTGTGGAGTGAGAAGTTAGGGGTAACATCTGGTTGAGAAGAACAGTGTCGCCGTCAGATAGCCATGTCTCTGTGATCATTAGGATGTCCACGTTATGGAGAATTATCAAATCTGACAGCTGGCCATTTTTTGCAGATTGAGTAGGCATTGATGAGGGCACATTTCAGCATGTGCATGTGCGGGTGTTTCTCAATGTGGGGTTTTTTGGTGAGTTGTAGTGAGATGTGCAGTATGTGGGGGTGGGGGTGGAGCGTGCGATTGGCTTCTGTTGAGTAGTGAGGGTTACCTGCCCATCTCTTCCCATCGCTCCGTAAGACTGGTATATGATTGCAGACTGGATTATGGGCAAGTGATCCGATGGGTAGCCCAGTGAGGAGGTAGAAGCTGGCTATTGCTATGATTGGGTGCATCATTTTGGCTGCTCCTACCATAACTTAGATCGGCATGCTATCTGTTCAAGTACAGGCAGTTATTAGGCACGCTATCTGATATGCTACAGGCAGATAAATCAGGCATGCTATCTAATGTGATAAAGGCAGATAAATGTCAGGCACACTATCCGCTGTTTGTTCACTCTGGGGTCAGTATTTAGTTAGTAGTTTTGCGGTTTATACCCTTTGCTCAAAATAGTGTGTGAAGCTTATTTGCGTCTGATCTTGGTTGATTGATGGCTTTGTTTCTGGTCGCTTCGGTATCCTCAGTGGCAGTGTGTGACCTCGGTGTTTGGCCTCCACCTAAGGGCCACACCAAAGGGCCCTCTGGCGAGGCCCTCAGGCACAGGTGCGCCCGATGGTGCTCTTTTTAAACGTGCTGCAGGCTGCCCTGATTGGGCAGATGCAACGCTGGCTTGAGCCGGTTCCCAGCAGCTCAATCCTGCTCAGGAGAGCTGTAGCAGGGCCAGAGGAAGAAGAAAGCAGGAGTCCTCTACTAATCATCTCAGCGTGCCCTTCTCTGCTACTGCCAACTCCAGACTTTATTCATTCCAATTGCTCCACATGCCTGGAACTACCCGAGTCAGTACATCTGGCTCCTTCTCTAGCCCTATTCAAATCCAGGCTGCCTTTAGATCCTGATGCCCCTCATTCTCTTGTTCATCACTTGTTTGTTTTTGGGGGATTTTTTTTTCTTCTTTAAGTATTTAATTCATGCCCTTTTCCAGTAGAGGTTCAAGACGAGTTATTCAGGTACAGTAGTTATTTCCCTGTCCCTGTCGGGCTTACAATCTAAATTTGTACCTGAAGCAATGGAGGGTTAACCGACTTGCCCAAGGCTACAAGGAGTACCAGTGGTATATGAACCCTGGTCTTTCCTGTTCTAGGTCATCCACTCTTATACTCTAGTCCCAGTTTGTTGATGCTCTTTGTCTTGATTAGATTATAAGCTCTGATGAGAAGGGACAGTCTTAAATCTCTATATACAGCGCTGCATACACTATGTAGCACTATAAGAGTAGTAGTGGTAGTGGAACCTGTTTTCTTGCATGGATCGCTGAGTGTTAAAATAGAAATAGAGTATGTCTACTGTGTCATAACAGCTAGACAGAGATGGTGTTTCATTTTCCAGTTGAAGCATGCCTTTTTGCTCTGTTCTGATTAGATAAGCTATGGTGGTGTAACCACTGCAAGTCCCCTTTAAGAAACCTGATTTTGAAGGGCCCATTATCTGGCTGAAACACCATGGTTAGCTCAAAGATTAACAATTATACAGCTGTGGTCAACATTATTGGCACCCTTCATTTTGGGTATGTTGTATGCAAGATCTTGGTGGAGGTTCCTCACCCGAGGCAGTAAGACATGTATGCACACAGAACTCACATCAGACTGCCACACAACTGCTCACTACACAGACTCTCCACCGCAATCCAGGACTCTTACTTCACCCAAAGAGCCAAACAAAGACCAGACTGCAGGAAGCAGTGGGAAGGTAAGCCCCTCCCCCTTCTGTGTGTTTAAATCCACCTGTACCTTCACTAAGCATTACATCGTCAGCTCACCTGAGGCAGGCCTATGCCCAAGGGCCTCACCAGAGTGCCCTTTGGCATGGCCCTTAAGCATGGGCTGAAGCAGGGACCTCATGAACAGCACAGACCTGATCTACTCACAACTGTAATCACCAGCGCAGCACCCTGCACCTCCAGCCAAGAACCAACAAGAGGAAACTGAACTCGCAAGGAGACAGGACTCCAACTCCCACAACCACACTTCCATGACCCCAACCAACAGAACTGCCCCACACACACACACTATGTACACTCATCAATGCCCGCTTAATAAAAAACAAAATCCCCACCATCAGAGACCTACTTATGTCCCAGCACCTGGACATACTATGCATAACAGACGGATTACGGAAACAGACTACGTACTCCTGAACTAACTTATACCGGATGGATACATTCTCTTCCACTTCCCTTGATCCCAAAGTACAAAGACAGTGACTCCCTCACAATAACAAACTGACCATCAACCTCATGTACAGGATACCAACCACCACACACACAGACTTATCCAGCATCCTGGACAGAGTACTCCTAACCAAACAGAACAAAGACCTCCTAGTCTTAGGAGAATAATCTCTCATCAATACAGCCAATACATGCTTACTCATTCTTAGAAGCAATATCCGCAATAGACCTCAACCAGCTTGTACGAACTCTGACATGAAAAAGGAAACACACTTGATCTGATATTCTGCAACACATAACCCACGCAGACCCCCCTCCCCACTCCATTCAGACACCATCCAGTACCCTGGTCTGACCACAGGTTTTATCAGCTTCTCCCTCCCTCACGCCACCACCCTGCCAGAAGGCAGCTCAAACAATTCAACAAGGAGAACTTTATAGAAGATCTCCTTCCTCAAGCGACCCTGACATACTGGTGGAACACTGGAACCACATCATTGATAAAATAGCCACAAAGAAAACTATACTGCCTTCACACAACAAACACCCTAAAACCCCATGGTACAATCCAGCTCTAAGTGCATTCAAAACCCAAATCCAAAAGCTTGAATGGAAATGGAGGAAAACAGCAGATAAGAAACTCAGCTACCTAGGATGACTGAATGAATACCACACTGCAACAAACAAGGCAAAGCACGATCATCATACAAAACTAAACTCCTCAAATCAATCGTCCAAGAGAACTCTGACCTCTTAAGACGACTGACAAAGCCCTCATCCACTGACAACCCCAACAGCTGGCAACACACTACACAACTAGTCCCATCCCCCTCCCGATGAAGCCATCTACCCAAGCCCATGGTCCTCCTTTGGCAGTGTCAACGAACACATTAACAACACTCAACATATCACCCCTCAATCCATGCCCGGTCACCTGGATTCAAAGCAGCTAAGAAGGAACCTCAGTTCCACACTCACTAAAATCACCCAATTGATGCTCCAACAAGGAAAAATGCCCAACTGCCTGAAAATCTCCTTTATACTTCCCACCCTGAAGAAACCAAACCTAAACCCATCTGACCCAACATACAGGCCCTATCGCCAGCCTCCCCTTCACTGTTAAACTAATAGAAAAAACTGTTCAACACCAACTGCATGACCACGTTGATAGGAACAATCTACTAGACCCACAGCAATATGGGATTCCGCCCTTTCCACAGAGTAGAAACACTCTTGCTTGCTCTAACACCCTGACAAGAATAAAAAAAAACACCAAGTACGAATTCCTACTGATCTTCCTGGATATCTCTGCAGCCTGACAATCAACCACAATATTCTCCTTCAACACCTCAGATCCAATGGAATCCAGAACACAGTTCTCCAATGGTTCACATCCTACCTAACAGACACCAACAGATAAAAATCAGCTTAAACACCTCTGCCCTGTATCAAACACGGAGTACCCCAGGGATCTACCCTCTCAGCAATACTCTTCAACATCTACCTTCAACCCTTCTGCTCAAATCATGGCTCATGGCCTCAACGTCCACATCCACGCAGATGATAGAGTGCTGTATGGACCTTCAACACAAAGCATCCATCCTACTCTGCCCATCAAGAATGCTTTGCTGCTGTCTCCAACTGGCTAAACAAACAACTTAGAGATCAACTACAAAAAAGCAGATGCCTCCTTCGTAACAAAAGGCAACACATTCTCCCATCTAACCACCGTAACCCTGAACACCACACAAGTGAAAGACCAGAATGAAATGAAGTACCTTGGCATCACCCTAGACAAACAGCTCTCCTTCAAAGCACATATAAACAAAGCCACCAAATAAATATATTAGAAAACAAAAACCTTGCAACATGTCCACCCATTCCTTGAACCACCACACTTCTGCTCTGCACTCCAAGCCATGATTCTCCTACAACTTGACTACCGCAACTAGATCTACCAATCTCCTACAGCAACACTACACTTTATGCACTGCCCTCCACGGAGCGACCAGACAAGATCACATTACATTCATCCTCAAACTCCTCCACTGGGCTACCACTCCCCAGTTAGATAAAATACAAAACCCTCCTCCTGACTCAAAGCCATCCATGCCAATACCCAACCCCCCCCCCCCAAGCATCCACACCCCGCTTCACCCCCCCCACCCTAAGATCAAGACATGCCTCTACAAGAAACACCCTTATCTCCCAAGCCAAAACCTAATTCAATCTAAAGTCCTGTGCCCATGCCTTCCAACTCTATATTCCTTCAATGTGGTACTCACTGCCAGACCCCCTAGGAAACATCACCGATCTCAGCACCTTCAGAAAGCACCTAAAGACTCACTTCTCTGAACATTTCAGCCCCACCACAACCCTCAAGATTGATGCTTACTGTATACTACTACCTGCCCCATGTAACCAAAACCCCTGAAAGTGTAAACTTGCACATAGCTGAATGACACTGTTTATCCAGTGTGTACTGTATATAGTACCTGTTCCACTGTAACAGTTATCTTTGTTTCAATGTAAACCGCTTTGACCTGGTGAAAGCATAGTTACTCACCTGTAACAGGTGATCTCCGGGAACAGCAGGGATTTAGTCTTCACATGTGTATCGTCGGTACTGACGGAGCCTGCGCGGGAACACTCCCCAGAGTCCAATTAGAAAGCTTTTGGGGGCATCCCACAGTGCCTGTGTGCTGCCTTCCCGCCTTTCCCAACTGTCTCTCTCCAGTTGAGTTTAAAGCTGAGACAAAGAGAGAGAGGGAGAGAGAAAGAGGGAGAGAGAAAAAGAGAGATACAACTCCTAGGGGAGGTGGGTGGGTTGTGAAGACTAAATTCCTGCTGTTCCCGGAGATCACCTGTTACAGGTGAGTAACTATGCTATCTCCAGGAACAAGCAGGAATGTAGTCTTCACATATGGGGACTCCCTAGCTACAGATGTCAGGGAGAAACCCCAGACGTTGTGTGCCCTTTTGAAAGGGTTCCACTTCCCCCCATGGATCTCTGGCATTCTACCAGGGATGGTGGGTAGGAGTTGATTAAGTATGGAATAGGTGTTGAAGAACAGCCTGACCAAATAAGGCATCCCGGCAGGAGTCCTTGTCCAAGCAGTAATGGGCTGTGAAGGTATGAACCGAGGCCCAGGTAGCTGCTCGACAGATGTCGTCGATAGACACAGAGTGAAGATGAGCCATAGAGGCTGCCATGGCTCTCACATTGTGCTCTGTGACATGGCCTTCAGGAGGAAGGTTCTTACTCATAGGCAAAATATATACATTGTGCAATCCAGTTGGACAGTGTCCTTTTGGAGACTGGAAGTCCTAAATGACTAGGATCAAAAGCAACAAAGTTGAGAGGACTTTCTATGTTGCTGCGTCCTTTGCAAGTAAAAGGCCAAAGCTCTTTTACAGTCCAAAGTATGAAGATTCCTTTCTGCATTAGAGGCATGAGGCCTGTAAACAGGGGCACTGGGCGTGAATGTCCAGTCTTGGCAAAGGCAAAATACTATTATGACTTGCAAAGGATTGTGGGGAATGTAGTCCATTCATACCAGAATCAGCCATTCACAAATAATGAGTTGTGTTGCTCGAGTGTAAGCAAAGAAAAATATATTTTATTGATGAGGTTAATGCTCCCACACAGATTTACTTGGTAACACAAAAGGATACTTGCTTTCAGTATTGTACTTAGGAAAAACAAATCATGATATCAGCAACTGAACATCTTAAGCAATCAAACAATAAAGACCTTGATGGGAAACAGAAAAGGTCTTTCTGAGGGCTCCTGCTAATACCTTTTAGCAGTGCTCCAAAAGCAAAAACAAAACCCAAAAGTAACCAAAAACTGTGTTTTCAAGGATAACTTTCTTCTTATTTTCACACACAAACAGTAGTTTCCTTTCAGAGCTCACGTGCAACTGTGCATGGCTTAATTACCAATAATTAGCCAGCTGCAAACCCCTTTGCTGATTCACTTTCTCTACGTGGCTCAAATCCTACCCTAAAGCTTTCTTGTAAACTTTTCTGGGTAGATAAAAGAACAAGTTATATTTCCTTTTGATGGTTGTATTTGTGAAAGTATTTTACCACAGCAGCCTAGACAGAGAGCAATCCATGTATTCATTCGGATCATTTAAAATATCTCCTCCTTCAAATATCATAGAACCAATATCATGGTCTGGCTCAGAGGAATTCCTTAATGGAACACTCTCAGGATAATGTTTGATTCCCTGCTGTCTCCCAGGTGAAGAGCTAGGGCATAGATCAGTGTTCATACCTGAGCTTCCTTTGCTGTTAGGTTTCCTCTCCAGATATCCTGGCCAGTATGTAGTCCAGCTTTTATGTCCAGCCTTCCAATCAAGATCCCTGGACACTGGGTCTCTCTTCACATACCTTCTAGCACTGGTCTTAGGGCCCCTTCCAAATGCAGCCGTCTCCTTCACAGGTGCCGTCCGGGAATTCCTGGCTCTGTAACCCCACTCCTCTGGCTTCCTCCAGTCCAATGGAGTATGCTTGCCTCTGGAATGACTCCCAACACACATACTGCTATGGGCTCCTTCTTTAGACCGCCAAGATGTTTATCTCTTCTTCCTTCCATGTTGATGCTGCTGCTTCCTCTCTGTCCTTGAGCTCCGAGTTCCTCCTCAACTCCATCTGTGTAGAATATGTTTTACTTTTAACTTGTTTAGAGGGATGCTCCACCCTAGCACAGCTCAGCTGTGCTGAATCAAGCCCTGCCCTTGGAGATGAGTGATTGGGGATTACCTCATAGCTCTCCTGATTGAACGTTTCCCCACTTCAGCTCTTCTAGAGGCTGTTTGAAACCTGGTGCATTCTGGGACTGGTAGTCTTATGAAAACATTCTGTTTTAGTATTTCTACCAGCTAAGACAGGTTGCTTGTTCAGAGCCAATTCACCTCTATTACAGCTCCTTCCTGAACTATGATAAGCTTCCTTATCACAGGCCTTAGGAAAAAACAGGAAGGTAAACTGCTTGGTTTAAATGAAAAGGTGAAGCCACCTTTAGCATAAAGTGAGGATGAGTCCTAAGGACTACCTTATGATGGAATCTTGTATAAGGAGGATCAGCCACCAATGCTTGCAATTCACTGATGCGACGTGCTGATGTGATTGCAATAAGAAAAATAACCTTCCAGGAAAGGAATTTCAAAGGTGTAGTAGCTAATGGTTCAAAAGGCGGCTTCATGAGCTGGCCAAGAACCAGATTTAAATCCCATGCCACCGGTGGTGGCTTAACAGGAGGCTTAGTTAGAAGGCGACCTCTCATAAATCTCACTATGATAGGATGAGAGGAAATAGGTTGCCCATTTAAAGGCTTGAGAGAAGTTGCAATAGCACTCAAACTCACCGAATTGGTCTTAAGCCCTGCATTAGACAAATGAAGGAGATATTCCAGTAATGATTCCAGAGGTATTGCAAGAGGGGTTAAGACCCTTCTGCGAACACCATATGGCAAACCTTTTCCACTATCCTTTACTTGCTGAGAAAAGTTGAGACCATGAAGTTCTAGGCTTTCAGCAACCAGGCCCTGAGATGTAGAGACTGGGGATTTGGATGCCACAGCATCCCGTCCTCCTGGGATAGATCTGGAGCAGATCCTAACTCCAGAGATGGAGCTTGAGAGAGATGTAAGAGCAGAGGGTACCACACTTGTCGTGGCCAATGTGGGGCTATGGGAATCATATGGCCTCTCTCCCTCTGAAGCTTGAATAAAGTTCTGGGAATTAGGGGAATGGGTGGGAAGGCATACAGAAAGTCCAGACCCCAATGGAGGAAGAAGGCATCCCTGGCCTGACAACCCTGAGCCGGAATTCTGGAACAGAACCGAGGAAGTTTGGCATTCAGCGGACTTGCAGAGGTCTATGTCCGGGGTTCCCCAAAGTTGGAAAATTTTGGTCACCTGGTCTGTATGGAGAGACCATTCGTGTGGAAGCAGAGCTCAACTGAGTCTGTCTGCCCAAGAGTTTTGAATGCCTGGAAGATACACTGTAAGGAGATGAATCTGATGCTCTCTGGCGAGGGCCCAAAGTCGCAAAGCTTCGTTGCAGAGCGACAGAGCCTGTTCCACCCTGCTTGTTCACATAGAACATGGCTACTTGGTTGTCCATTTGAATTAGGACAGTTTTGTAGCTGAGCTGGGTGTGAAACACTCTAAGAGCAAGGAAGATTGCTCTGAGCTCTAGGAGACTGATGTGTAAATCGGTCTCCTGTGGAGTCCAGGAACCCTGGGTAGAGAGGCCTTGCAAATGGGCTCCCCAACCCACCTAAGAGACATCTGTTAGAGTTACTTGGGGTGGGGGTTGCTGAAAAGGGGATCCAACCAACAGATTCTGGGGTGACTGCCACCATTGGAGAGACAAAATAAGATGATCTGAGGTTGCTATTTTGTCTGACAGGCAACCTGACGCCTGAGTCCACTGAGTGGATAGAGTCCATTGGGCTGCCCTCATATGGAGGCGGGCATAAGGGACCACATGCATGGTGGATGCCATGTGGTCTAGCAATTGTAACATTTCCCGAGCAGTGAGGTGAGACTTTAGCATTGCTTGGGAAGTTAACTGCACAATGAAGGCAGCGGGACTGTGGAAGATAGGCCCTTGTCTGTCTGGTATCCAGCAGGGTTCCTATGAACTCTAGAGAGCGAGTGGGAGCTAGATTGGATTTTGGGAAGTTTATGACAAGTCCCAAATATTGAAAGATACGCATTGTGCGAGATAGAGAAAACCTGGCCTCTGGCTCTGATGGGGCTCGAATGAGCCAATCGTCCAAGTAAGGGAAGACGAATATTTTTAGGGTGCAGAGAAATGCTGCCACCACAGCCATGCATTTTGTGAACACCCTTGGTGCTGAGGCCAGGCCAAAAGGAAGAACTCTGTATTGGTAGTGCTGTCCTTGAAATAGAAAGCAAAGATGAGTGTATGCATCCTTGAGATCTAGAGAACAAAGCCAGTCCTGACTCTGAAGGTATGGCAGTAGAGTTCCCAGAGAAATCATTTTGAATTTCTCTTTGAAAAAGAATTTGTTCAATTCTCTGAGGTCCGAAATGGGTCTGTGCTCTCCTGTTTTCTTTGGAATAAGGAAAAAGGGTGAATAGAACGCTGCACCTTGTTGATGAATAGGTACTTCTTCTATTGCCCCTTGGGCAAGAAGCAGACTGACCTCGTGATCTAATTGGGAGTTGAGAGAGGTCTGAGAATTTAAACTGTCTTACCATTGTAGGATGGTGCATGCTAAGTGAAGCTTGTATCCCTCTCTTACAATGGACAGAGTCCAACTTTCTGCTGTTATCTGCCCCCCATCTGGGGGCAAAACATAACCTTGCTGGAATGGTGAAGGCTCTGGCCCGTTCAGGGCCAGGAAGACAAAGTTCTCTAGATGGGAGTCAGAGCCCCTGTGGAGGCTGAGTCTGCTGAGCCGGTTGAGGCTTAGCAGCCTTTGTTTTTCTTTGTTTAGGTTGTTGCTGACCCTTTTGGGCAGACTGACCTGAACGATGCCCTTGCTGGGTATAGGAGGGGTAGAACTTCTTTCTAGTGAAGAATGTTTTTTTGTAGGACTTTTTCCTTGCAGGATCAGCTGTAGATTTTGATAATCTATCCAAGGTGAGATTATCAGCATCTAGCTCATTAGCTTTCTCTTGCCAATTTTTGCCAAAGAGATTCTCTCCTGTGCAAGGAATATTCCCCAATTTGTCCTGTACCCAAAGTTCCAAGTCAGATGCCTGGAGCCAGGCAATCCTACGTGCGTCTATGGCAATAGCAGAAGTTCTGCTTATGCACTCATAACAATCAAAAGCTGCATGATTTACGAATTTGGAAACATCCTGAGCATGTTTGATAAGTGCAAGATAATCTTGTCTCTTATCAGGAAGGAGAGGGCTCATAAGCTCTAGATCTCCAGTAACTTCCTTAAGGAACATTCCCATATATAAAATGTAGGAACTAATCCTGGCAGAAAGCATAGAGGCCTGGAAGGTTCGACGCCCAAAGGCATCAAGAGTTCTACATTCACCTCCTGGAGGATTAGATGCATGTCTTTTTGCACTCTTGATCCTTCTCATAGCTGATTCCACCACCATGGAATGGTGGGGCAGCTGAGTTTTTTGAAATCCAGGACAGGGAGGAACTCGATACATGGTATTGAGCCTACGAGAATGAGAAGTGGTGAGAGGTGTTTCCCACATCCTTAGCATGAGATCATGCAAGATCTCATGAATAGGCAAAGTAGCTGCCTCTTTGGGAGCTTTAGGATACTGTAAAATCTCCAATTCCTTTGCCCTAGGCTCTGTTTCAGGAGTCACTATGATGGAAAGACCGAGCCACATCCCGGATAAAATCCTGGAAGGATATATCCTCTGAAGGAGACATCCTCCGTTTAGGAGAGGAAGAATCCTCAGGAAGAAGTACTCTGGTGTCAGCTGTCAAAGTCTTCAGACTCGGAGGATTCAAAGTATCTCCTGTCCAGGTAATCGTGCAGCACACGATACCGGTACCGATCGAAGTCGGTATCGACAGGGTCCGGTACCGACTTGTCAGTACCAGAGGGCACAGCATGCATCGGTACCGGTAGTCTACCTGCCGACGTCGATGCAATTGCCCCTGGTACCAATGTAGGTGCCGGTACTGGTTGAATTGTCTGAAGCGGTTTCGGGGGCATTGATGCCGAGAGAAGAGCCACCAGACTGCATTCAATAGCCAAGAATCTCTGGTCTATCGACACCGCCGATGCCTGGGTATCGGTACCAGACAAAGCGGCCGGTACCCCAGAGCATGGCACCAGTAGTTCTGCTGAGGTTGGGGCCTCGAGAACATCCTGGAGCCCTGATGATGCTTTGGAAGCCGAAGCCTCCCGCTGGGGCAATTTTGCCGGTGCGAGTCCCTCAAGGGCAACGCCAGAGGCATCTCGATACTTAGGAGATCTACCCTTTGAGGACCGGCTAGACTTATGTTTAGTTACCTGAGATCCATGGGAGGAAGACGAACCCCTGGAAGATGTTGATGCCACAGATGCTGCATCAGAGGGAAAAAGGGTGCTAAGTTTAGCAGCTCGGTTTTGCCGACCCCTCTGACATCATCCCACAGGCAACACACTCTGAGATAGAGTGGTCAGGACCTAAACATTTGAGGCACCAAAAAAGAAGAATGGGATATTTTCTGCGGTGACAGGAAGTACGACCTGCCGGCTCCGCGGAAAATGAAGAACTGGAGAGAGACAGTTGGGAAAGGAGGGAAGGCAGCACGCAGGCGCTGTGGGATGCTCCCAAAAGCTTTCTAATTGGACGCTGGGGAGCGTTCCCACGCAGGCTCCGTCAGTACCGACAATACCCATATGTGAAGACTACATTCCTGCTTGTTCTTGGAGATAGGCGGTATATAGATACAGCTAAATAAATGTTGTGGGGCTGTTTTGCTGCCTCAGGAACTGGAGGCCTGGAATGTAAAGGAATCATGAAATTTGAGGACTACCAAAGTATTTTGGAGTGAAATGTGCTACTTAATGTCAGAAAACTAGATCTGAGTCAAAGGTCATGTGTCCTCAGCAGGACAATGCCCTACAACATGCTTTTTAACCAATTTTCTGTATTTTTGAATGTAAGAGACCGTTTTAAACTGGTGGAGTCCTGATCACAATCCAATCGAGAATCTTTGGAAAGAGCTAAAATCTGCCATTGGTAAAATGAATCCTGAAACATTCATAAAGAGTGGGAGAAACTACCAGCTGACAGATGTATGAAACATAGATAGCTACAAGAAATGTATGGAGGCTGTCCTCACTGCCAAGGGGTGTGCAACCAAATATTAGTAAAGGTGCCATTAATCCTGTCTAGGTCATATTTTGTTTGTTTTTCTCAGAAATTACATCTAAATTGCACAAAACGTTTTTATATACCTTTGAACATACTATTAACATATGACGACAAAGTTGGAATAGTTCCATTTCGAGATATTGTACACAACATACCTAAAATGCAAAGGTGCCAATAATGTAGACCATAATTGTAAGCTTGATTTCTTGACCTGTAAATGTTTCGCTGGTCTGCATTTCCCAAAGAGTTCAGGTTTGGTTTCATCCGTCCACAGAACATTTTCCCAGGATTGCCGTTTCTCAACGTGGGTTTGGACAAAAGGTCAGGTGTGCCTTTTAATGTCTGTCTGAGCAGTGGGGTCCTCCTTTGTTTAGTGTGTGGCATATGGTGCGGGTTGAAGACACCCCGCCAGATTGCTCCAGGTCAGCCTTAAGCTCTGGATATTGTATGTGGTGTTTTTCCAACAGTTTGCACTAACCTTTGAAGACTTCTTGGATTAATTTTGCTCTTCCCACCACATACTGAGAGGTCCTTGATGGTTCCATGAGCAGAAAACATTTATACTGCAAACTACAGACAGAGGAATCTCAAAGTCTTTGAAGATAGCACCCTAGCAATTCAACCCCTTAATGTCCAATGTCTCCTAAAAAAAGAAAGTGGCCAGTAACGGCTTTAGACTATATTTGCACACACATTTGACATGCTAAAGAATCCAATTCTTGTGTGTGTCAAGTGTGTGCATATATAGTCCAAAGACATTTCACTGGCCAATTTTTTTTTTTTTTAGATATTGAACATTCAGGGGTTGAACTGCAAGGGTGCCAATAATGGGAGCCATATGAGTACGGTAGGAGTTGCACAGAAGGGTCTCTGCTCAGGCATCTACGTCAATGGTGCTTGAAAGTGTAGTACACTAAGAAAAAGAGGTCATGATTTACTTAGGCCTGGCTGAAGACTCCAATTCTACAGAGGCTGGGAGGGCCACTAGGTTTGGCTTTAGGTCAGCAGCTAACTTGTGCTTGCTACAGAGACATTCCCACTATTTGTCCCCCACAGACACATACAATGAACTGAACTGTGAGGTAACACTGCTTTGGAGCCACCTGGAGGAACCATGTTAGCATAGTTACTCACCTGTAGCAGGTGTTCTCCGGGAACAGCAGGAATCAGTCCTCACATATGGGTGATGAATGCACCGATAGAGCCTGTGCAGTAATCTCTTCCTAGTTTTCAAAGAAAGCCTTTCAGAGACCAACCATGCATGCATGGTCACCTCCCCACCCAAGGGAACCATCTTCCCCTCAGTAGAATGACAGCTTAATCAAGCAGAAAAGAAAACTCCTCCACAGGGAGGGAGGGCAGTGAGGCCAGATTCCTGCTGTTCCCAGAGAACATCTGCTACCGGTGAGTAAGTACACTTTCTCCAGTAACAAGCAGGACGTCAGTCCTCACATGTGTGTCTCCCCTGCTATAGGCTACCGAAAAACCTGTAAAAGCCATGGGTGACCCAAAAAATGAACCGTGAATGGCAACTGAAAGATGCTGGAAAGCCCCAAGCACCGGGATGCAAGTCCAGCATCTGTGAGGGAATAGACTCTCCAGTAGCCTGGACATACAGAAGGGTTGGAGGAAAGGTGCCTAAGAACAGTTTGAATAAAGGCATTATGCCAGGAGGCCTCCTTGAATTGGTAATGAGCTGCAAAGGTATCGAAAGAGGACCAGGTGGCCGCTCAACAAATCTTTGGTAGGGAGACTGAGCATAAGTTAGCCATGGAGGCTACCATAGCCCAAACATTAAGAGCCATCACATGACGCTCCAGAGAAAGACCAGTCTGTCCATAGGCAAAGAAAATGCAGTCAGCTACCCAGGTAGAAAGGGTGTGCTTAGAGATCACCAGGTCAAGTTTGTTGGGGGTCATAAACAAATTGAGAAGATCAGCAATGAGCCTTCATCTGATCAAGGTAGAAAGCCAAAGCCCTGTTTGTGTGTGGCCTGGGAAAGGTGGTGGGAAGAATCACCTCCTGGTTGAGATGGAACGGAAAAACCACCATAGGAAGAAACTTTGGTTGTGTGCAGAGGACTACTCTATTTCTATGAAACTGGGTGTATGGAGAATAAACCACCAGCACTTGCAGTTCGCTAACCCTGCACGCTGAAGTGAGAGCTACTAAGAAAACCTTCCACATAATGTACTTGAGATGGCAGGCGGCCAGTTTTTGGAAGGGAGGGTCAATGAACTTACCCAGAAGCATTTTCAAAGTCCCACACTGCTGGCGGCAGGCAGACAGGAGGCCTCGAGAGCAAGAGGCCACACATGAAACAGCCAATGAGAGGATGAACTGACAGGGAACACCTAACCACCATATGATGGTATGCCGCTAGGGCACTCCGATGCACCATGATAGAACTGGACTTTAACTCCACCTGGGAGAGGTAGGCAGAAACTACTGCAGGATCACCTGCACTGGAAAGGAGAACAGGCTGAAACCTCTATTCACACACCAGACCAAGAACCTGTGCCATTTGAAGGCATACACTCACCTGGTGGAATCTTTGCAGAATGTGAGGACGATGTCCCTCAACGTCCCAAGGCAAGTGATGTTGAGCGAGCGCTATCCTCAGCATCCATGCCGTCAGTCAACGGCATGAGGTTGGGATGTAGGAGGGTCCCGTCATCGAGATATCAGATCAGTGCGAAACCCAGGGGAATGGGTGGCGCCCAAGAGTCTGAGCAGCAATGGGTACCATGGCTGCAAAGGCCAGCACATGGTGATAAGGATCACTTTGGTCCTGTCCATCTGGATCTTGAAGAGGATCTTGGCCACCAAGGGCATGGGCAGGTAAGCATACAGACCTGTGCTCCAGTGGAGAAGAAACATCGGCCGCAAGATGGTTCTGGCACAGTATCCTGGAGCAGAACAGCAGTAGTGGAGTGTTGTGAAGACTGGCGAAGCGGTCAATCGCCAGCATGCCCCACTTCTGGGAGATATCCCATGCTAAAAAGGTGAGCTGAGGAACCACTTGTGAGGCTGCAGCACTCTGCTGAGCCAGTCTGCCAGGACATTTTACTGCCCCAGGAGGTAGATGGCCTGGAGGAGCATACCCCACCAGTTTGCAAAGTTCCAGTCTTATCGCTTCCCAACAGAAGGATGGGCCCATGCCTCCCCTGCTTGTTGATGTTGAACACTGCCACTTGATTGTCCATTTGAACCAGGATAACCTGATTTGCCAGATAGTGTTTGAAAACCCACAGGGCACTGGCAACTGCTCTGAGCTCGAGGAAGCTCATCTGGGGCTCTTTCTGTGATCAGAGACCCTGGAACTGAAGACACTTCCAATAAGCTCCCCAGCCGAGCTTGGAAGCATCTGTGGTGAGAATCTGTTTATGCGGGGGATCCTGAAAAGGTAGCCCTGCTGTAAGATTGCTCAACCATTGCTACCAAGCAAGGGAATAGGAGAGGGGTAGAGTGACGTGTATCTTGAGCATCCAATGAGCCAAGATGGCTGTAGCAGCTTGGACCTCTCCCAACAAGACAGGCACAAAGTCCTGTTGGGTGGAAGAAATGCCCAGGCCTGAGGGCTATTGAGGAGGGCTCCAATGAACTCCAGGCACTGAACAGGCTATAGGTGGGACTTTGGATAGTTTACAATGAAACCTAAGGTCTCCGGGAGCTGGATGTGAGACAGAGCATGTCAGACCTTGTCTGGGGGACCCTTCCCTTTTCAGATACCCAATCATCCAGATAAGGGAAGACAAACACACTGCAGTTGTAAGAAGGTGGCAGACCACCACTAGGTTTTGTGAATACTCTGAGGGCAGATGCCATTCCGAATGGGAAGACTATACTGGTAGTGATGCCCACCAATAACAAAGCAGAGGTACTGCTGGTGCAAGGGGTGGATCAGAATGTGGGTATAGGCATCTCTGAGATCCAAGGAGCATAGCCAGTCTCCCCAGTGGATGTAAGGCAGCAGTGTTCCAAGCGATATCATCTTGAACTTCTCCTTCATTAAGAAGCAGTTGAGATCCCGCAGGTCTAGAATGGAGTGCAACCTGCCCATTTTCTTGGGAACCAGGAAGTAGTGGGAGTAGAACCTCATGCCTCTGAGAGTGTGACAAGCTTAGCTTGCCTGTACATAGTTACCCTGTCAGTCCCGTTTAGAAACCCCTGTTTATTGTAAGTCCAGTGTAGGTCCTGCCTGCACTGCACAAGTTAACAACTGTAAACAACTGATTCTAAAGAGCACCGTATAGAAAAGACATTCTGTCATCTTTTGAAGGTGGTCCTGATGGGAGGGATCCATAGGACGTTCCCCTGGAAAGTACGAAGGGGGGGGTGTCTAGTGGAAGTGAAGGAGGTAACCCTCTTACCACCTGAAGGGCCCAGGTGTCTACGGTAATCCTGGGCCACCAGTGGGCAAAGAACATGAGACGTCCCCTTTTGTGCTGCAGCGCCTGACCCCTGTGGGAAGAGAGGCTATGCCCCAGTGAGTCAGACACCCCCCTCCCCCCAGCCTGCAGCACAGGCACTGTTTGGGGTTTGGGGACTTTAGGCCTATGGGGCCCGGGCCCTGGCCCTTGGTCGGCTGTCCCCATGGGGGAGCTTGACAAGACTGATAGGCCTGATGGGGGTATGTTCTGTAGACATTTTTCTTCGGGTAGAAGCAGTATCAGGAGACTCAGTCTCCCATTCTGAATTAGAATTGGAAGGGAGCATGAAGCTCCAGCAGGAATCGTGCCAGTGCGCAATAAGGGGTGAGGACAGCAGCTGGGGTGCTTGGCAGTCTGAGCCCGAAGCATTCTGTGGAGAAACCCAAAATTCTGAGACCGGATCGGTCATAGACTACCCACAAGGTATGCTGCTCCAGAACAGGCTGGATCTCCTCCAGCAAGGTCTTCATGGTGGCGAGAGTCAGTTGCCAGCTCCAAGAAACCTGAGGTAACAGGAACTGGGGTCTGCTGGCTTGCCAGGAAGGCAGCAAGGGTGCATTCCAAGGACACCATCCTGGCCTCAAGGCCCAAAGGCTCTGCAGCCACCGGCGTGGGCACCAAGGGTATCTGGCCCAATGCTGGTTCCCTTGGTGGAGACTCACCAATGGTGATCGCCTCAACAGCCCAAGGGTGATCTTCAGAGGTGTGGAAACTGCTTCCTGCTAGGGCAGCTTTGGTGGCCAGTCCTGGCCCGGCCCTCACTCTGAGTCCTGTCAAGGGCTGCAGTGCCAGTGCAGTGGGCTTATCCATGGTATTGACATTGCCCCCTTACAAGGATTTGGTTAAAGTCTGTCCCTTTTGGGGATGGTCCTCCACAGACTGTCACTGGTCCAACACTGACCTCAGTGCTCTGAAAGAACTCTGCAGCCACCCAGCTCTGATGCCTCTGCAGCTGTCCCCAAAGGCATAGATTCCAAAGACGATGGAGCAGAGGCAGAGGACTTGGGGGGTCAAACAGTGTCTCCTTCTGACTTTCACGATTCTTATGCCCCTTGCTCGTTATCTGAAGACAGAGCAGGCAAGAGTCGTCATGATTGGCCCCAAGGCATTGAAGGCAGCAACTGTAATGATCTGTGAGGGACATGATCCTGCTACAATTGGTGCACTTCTTGAAACCACTAATAGAGGACATAGCGGAAAAAATGGTCCCCATCAGTTCAAACTCCAATGTCCCGATTAGTAGGGTGCAAGAGAAAAATCCCATGCACCAAGGGAGGAAAAACAGATAAGTACCCAAGCAAAAACGCAGCACCAAGGTAGCGACTATTTATTTATTTATTTAATTTACATTCTCTTATATACCGCGCTATTCTGCATCAGTGCGGTTTACACTGAACAAACAGAAATTACACTGAACAGGGCATTATAACTTGGAGATAACTATTTTACAGGGAACATGGGCTATGGAGGGTTAAGTGGCTTGCCCAAGACCACAAGGAGCACCTGTGGGACTAGAAACCCCAGTCCTTCCAGCCCAAGGTTGCTGTCCTCTAGTGGGATTTGAACCCCCGACCTTCCGGCCTGAAGTACCTTGCCCCAACCACTAGGCCACTCCTCCACTCCTATTCTGGGACTGCAAGAAGATGGTACACGATTGAGGGGGGGGGGGGGGGGGGAGGCGATAAAATAAGAACTCACCGCAATTATGACAACTTTTTCTGGGGTGCAGATTGTATTTCTGGTGGGCTCCATGGGAAAATGAAGATGGGGATGGGGGGGGAATTGCTACCTTGAGCAGAAGGTGACCTTGCATGTGTGGTTGATTTCCCCAAAGGCTCTTTGAAAGCTGGGGAGAGATTACCATACAGGCTCAGTCTGTGCAGACGTCGCCCATACGTGATGGCAGACTTCTGCTTGTTCCCAGAGGATCTGTAGTTAGCAGCACTTGGGTGGCACTATTAAATTTTAGTTCAGAGGGTTAGAGGTTTCACCATGTTTATTTCTTCAACTGATGCTGAGCCATCCTAGCAAGTGGGCAGCCTCAACTTTTTTTGTTGTTTAACTGCAAGGTCTGTAAATTTCTCCAGTGATTCATATTACTTTGCAGCGTTGTATTTTCAGTAGTGACTATACTTGTGGGAGTTTTACCAATTTCGCTGGGTAAAATATTTAGAAGTTCTGGTGCTTGTGCCCATAGGTGCCTCAGATGGGCCCACTAGGTCATTAGTTATGGGAAGCATGTTTTCCATTTGCTTGCATTGTAAGCCATGTTCCCTTCATATGTGTGTATATATTTTTTAAGTTCCGTTGTAGAACAGATTGCACATTTGGTCAGTCCAAGCACATAGAACAGACTGAGGAGGTCATCACTTGCATGGCTGCATTGAACTTCTCATCTACAGAGAAATGAAATCTTTCACATCTTGGGCACTAATCTGAATAGCTTTAGTCAAGACTTGGAAAACCTAAGAGTATATGCACTGGTAGGTGAGGAAGAGGCAGGCCGCAGAAGGTACTTTCTCACTAATGGCTCCTCCTTCCTGGCTCTATTCCTATTCTTTTACTTTTTCTTCACCCTCTTTTCCCCCTGCAAATGCTGATCTCCAACCTTTTTACCATTTTCACTCACATCTCCTTATGTTTGTCCATCTCAAATTCACTTGCTCCTACGCTTTGATCTTCATTCTCCTACGCTTTATTCTTCCACCTTCTGTTAATCGCCCAGGTCTCTTACCATCCTTTCACAACTCATCTTTTTTCACTTCTATCATCTCTCCTCTAACTCTTCCCACTGCCCATTTTACCTTCTTCATCCATATGCCACTTATTCTCTTCCCCTTCCCACAGTCCATTGTTCAATGGCTTTGCCCCTTCCTCCCTCCCCATCAAAATAAAATGTATACTGAATATTACTGGGTGCATTTTACCTGTAAACTGATATTAAAGCCCATTATGAAATGAAAGCCTCAACTCCTAGTGTCCACTTTGTGCAGGCATTTCAGGCAAACCATGTGCTACTGCCCTACTAGATTTCTAAAGTGCTACCAGGCATATGCAGTGTCCTCTCAGAACTTACAATATAGTACCACCTACAGCACAACATACAGCAGACAGCACACACAAAAAGGACAAATGTACACATAATGGGAACAAAACCACAGACTTCTTTTATCTACAGGGATACTAAGTGCCGGAGATAACGACAAAGATAGAGCATAATCATCTGTCAGTTACATAAAACCTTTAATTATAGGTTTGATACTTCCATAATTAGCCAATAAAAACCAGCAAGGCAGGCACCAAGAGAAAAAAAAATACAGAAATATTCAAAATTAACACATTTCAAGCTTGTTTGCAAAATGCAATGTGCGCCTTTAAGTCAGTGCAGTTCCTGGGTTTTCTTGGCAGTGTAACCAGAAGTAGATTGCCAGGCCTTTCTTCCGAGGCATTGGAGGGTTAAGTGGCTTGTCCAAGACCACAAGATATGCTAGCAGGAAATCAAACCCTGGCTCTTGGTTACTAAGCCAGTGTTCTAACCCCACTAGGCTACACCTTCACTCTCAAGCTTGTTTAATAAATAAAACCCTCAATGACATCAAAAACACAAAATAAAACCCAACATAGCCATGTTTTAATCATTGATACGGTGTTAATTTTTATATTAAGGTTATAAACTATTTTAGTTGGTAATAGCTATCATTTGTTGTTCTTGTGGTGCCTACCTCACTGTTTCTATTTGGAAATGTGTGGGCTGGCTCTCTTCCTTGAACTACTTTTCATAAGTATTCCTGTGAATAGATTGAATCTCTCTCTCAATCGGTATCATTTAACTCATATCTAATTCAGCCATACTTGTCCTCCATACTCTTTCATATCCTTCTCCTCCAAGCCTCCTCAGCTCTATTCCTTCAAAGACACCCCTCTTCTCACCCATGCTCCTCAAATGCCTCCTTCTCCCCAAAAGTACCTTCCAAGCACCTTATTTTTGGCCTGGCATGCAAGGTCTTACAGATCAAACCCAGTCTAGTTGCATTTCCAATGTGATAAGAATTCACATTACAAACCTTGAGGGCAAACCATCTGTGGCAGGTCTATGTTTTGGGCTGGGTTCATAGGCTGTGCTGACACAATTGCAGGGTCAATGTTCTGACTCTCAAACTCCAACATGGAATCCTACAAGGACATTCATTGAAAGATTATAGAGATACATTTGCATGGCTATCGCCAACTCTTAAAGCTTGATTTCCAATTCAGAAAACAGCCATCGCCCACCTGCATGAAGTTGTATGGGCCCTGCATTTGTGCCATAAGGTCTTGTACTCTCTGCCTCCTCACCATAGGATCTGGCTGTGCCATAGTACTTAGTGTATGGGGCTCTGAGACTGCCACAGATGTAGCTTGTGGTTGCTGAAGAGAATTAACAACCTGAGCAAGAAAATGCATCTAGTCAAAGCCCTATTTCAAGCAGTTTAGTACAAATAGAGGAGGAATCTCAACTCAACCAAAAGGTCAGAATCTAATCCTGACCAAGAAAATCTTAAAAGGAGTTTCTGTAAAAATAATATATCCTCACCCCTTTCTACAAGTGTTTATTTTATAAAAATAAAATGCTTTAATGTGTTTGTAAATGAAGCTATTATGGCAATTGCCAAAAATCTCATTACCGTCACATTCTGATAGCTCACCACATTTGGCCTGCTATTCTGGATTAACTAACCTACTATAGCAATACGATAATAGGCCCCTATCAAAACAAAACTCCTCATGCCTTGGTAGTATGTGAGAAGGATCATCTTAGCACAATTATTTTGAAGTGTAACATCTGAGTATAATCATATACCATAGCAGAGTCCATACTCACATTTTTACCAGAGCTGAAACCCCCCCCCCCCAAAATGTGCTGTTTTCTGATACATCAATATTACAGACAAGTGGCACTAGAGATGTTGAAATTCAGCGAGATCAACAAGAGCACATTTTGTGGCATCTTAAGCTTGATATTTCAAATTGTGCTGTTACATACATATCAGATTTAGAGTGTGTGTGTTATAGATATATACACACATACACTCTCCAAATCTGATATGTATGTAACAGCACAATTATTTTGAAATATCAAGCTTCCAAGTAAGGTGATCCTCACCACAGGATAGCATGGTCATTGTTTTAAAAAATATGGACTAAAAAAATAAACAAAAGCCGGCTGTTCAAGTCTAATGTTCATTAAAAAACAAATGCATAGCTTCAGTTTCTATATACTTGTTCCCCTTCCTTCCACACTGCCTAGCTCCCCCTTGTTGATCAAGGGCTAGAAAAAAAGTTTGAGACTGGAGCATTTCAAGTGCTGCTCTGACCCAGCAGGATTGCTCTTGTAGCAATAATCTCCCTCTTTGCCCGAGTTCACATGCAATGTCCCCAGTCTGAAGCTTCACCTTCTCATGACTATAAAGTAACACCTTGACCCTCAGATTTGTTAGTATGACGGATTGCACACTATCACCTCTATGAAATGCTGATTTTTTTTTTTTTTAATATTTCACTCATCTTTGTGCATTAGGTCACAGCCTACATAAACTTTGTGTGTTTTAAGTCTGAAAGAAGCTGTATAATTACTTTGCCTGTAAAAAAAAGGCACACTGTTGAGGACTCAGATGGCCTGAATGTGTAACGTGACTTAGAAAGACTGCAGGATATATGAAAAAAGTGTTACTCCAATATCCACTACAGAACTCTAGTTCCATTTTGTTCCCATCAATTATATGTGAATCTCAAATGAAAGCAACAGGTCTCAGACTTTAAAGAGCTGCGGTCCTCATTTGATATCGACCTTTTGCTCTATTTTGCATCAATGACCTGTGTATTGCTTCCCACTCAGTTGTTAACTCTTGGCTTATCCATTGACTTTTAGCTTGTGTTACTTACACAAAGAGAAAATAAGTGCTTATTTTTAAATGCGCACCATTACTTGCGAAAAGAGAAAATGAGTGCTTATCTTTAAATATGCCCAACGCCAATTTCAGCACTGTTGCGTTTCACATCCAAGCTGTTTCTTCAGGGGCCGGACTCACTCATGCTTCCTCATTGCGTATTGTTCCTTCATAGTTTTCTGATAGTCTTCCCGCTTATGATTTTCTGGAAATTTTCACGTTCTAAACAGGGAATCACATGTTAGGAAATATGTTATCAATATACAGAACTATTAGACTATATACGTGCGAAACTAAGCTGTGTTGACACTAGAAAAGTTTTTACCAGGATCTTCACTGCCAGTTTCTTCTATCTCCGTGACCGTTCGATTCAGACAACGCCGCACATGCGGTCTACTTACTGGGCGGGCTATATATCCCGTTTCCACCCCCCTACCTTTGCTATTGCTCGTGCTCAAACACATAGGTTCCAATCTATTTGTAAATTGAGCCCCCCGGGTTTCACAGATTGCAACATGAATATCCATCTCTGTTCTTTCACAATCAGTGCATGATCACAGGATCTACCCTCCGTACCTGATAGACATCTGTCTATGCAAAAGCATTTCAAGTCCTCAAATCGGTGATGTTTCTGGAAGCAATGTTCAACTATTGGAGCTGCTAGTGTTTGACACTTTAGCCTACTGCGATGTTCCGCCAGTCTGATTCTAAACGGTCTTGACGTCTTCCCTATATATAATAGCCGACAGGGGCACTCTATGGCGTAAACTACATACGGCGTGTTGCAAGTTGTAGAATGGCGTAATTGATAGAGTTTTCCATGGTAATCAAATGATGTGACTTCCTTGGTGACTTCACAAAACTGACAAGACCCACATTGAGTATGACCTTTCGATTGAATTAAAGAACTATGTTCCTGGGAACATAGCTTTGTGGGACTCAAAACTTCTTTTAAGTTTCTGTGTCAGGTACGGAGGGTAGATCCCGCGATCATGCACTGATTGTGAAAGAACAGAGATGGATATTCATGTTGCAATCTGTGAAGCCCGGGGGGCTCAATTTACAAATAGATTGGAACCTATGTGTTTGAGCACGAGCAATAGCAAAGGTAGGGGGGTGGAAACGGGATATATAGCCCGCCCAGTAAGTAGACCGCATGCGCGGCGTTGTCTGAATCGAACGGTCACGGAGATAGAAGAAACTGGCAGTGAAGATCCTGGTAAAAACTTTTCTAGTGTCAACACAGCTTAGTTTCGCACGTATATAGTCTAATAGGAAATATGTTATCAATATACAGAACTAACATGTGATTCCCTGTTTAGAACGTGAAAATTGCCAGAAAATCATAAGCGGGAAGACTATCAGAAAACTATGAAGGAACAATACGCAATGAGGAAGCATGAGTGAGTCCGGCCCCTGAAGAAACAGCTTGGATGTGAAACGCAACAGTGCTGGAATTGGCGTTGGGCATATTTAAAGATAAGCACTCATTTTCTCTTTTCGCAAGTAATGGTGCGCATTTAAAAATAAGCACTTATTTTCTCTGTGTAAGTAACACAAGCTAAAAGTCAATGGATAAGCCAAGAGTTAACAACTGAGTGGGAAGCAATACACAGGTCATTGATGCAAAATAGAGCAAAAGGTCGATATCAAATGAGGACTGCAGCTCTTTAAAGTCTGAGACCTGTTGCTTTCATTTGAGATTCACATATAATTGATGGGAACAAAATGGAACTAGAGTTCTGTAGTGGATATTGGAGTAACACTTTTTTCATATAGCTCAACTGTTATCTTACTCCAGAAGAATAGACCATACAATAGTGTTGAGACTGCAGGATATGGCAATGACTCCTATATTACTATAGTTCATTGGGGTTTACCAGCACTTTCTAGTGTTGCTCTTCTATGGGACAGCAGCTGAACTAGCCCAAGGCTATGACTGACTTTTTTTTTTTTTAAAGCAGGAAAGTATTGCACCTAGTACATTTAACAAGTAGTATGAAAGAAAATCAATGTTTTACAGCCAATTTTATATTCTCTCCAGTAATGAAACTCAACTGCACTCCTAAAAATTGAAATACCTATTTTAAAGTTATTTCTGCAACCAGCTTGTTTTCTTTAAAAGTGAAAAATGTGGCGCAAACTCAGAGAAAAGGAAAAGAAATGGTGTACCTCAATGGTTTCAACTGTCCACTCCTCTACTTGCTCTTTCTCACTGCTGCTACTGAATTGGGTCTCTGCCATGAACTGCCTGTTTACAAACTACAACAAAACACCAAACTCGGATGAACATTAACATTTTAATACATGCAAGGTGTACCGAGTTTGACAGATTGCTTACTAAAAATCAGTGCTATATGTACAACTAGGTTAGTAGAGCTTTTTTTCCTTTGCTAATTAAATCAAACCCTAGGTAATAATCATCACTGCTTGATTTTCACTAGTCTGAAGGTGCTGATGTGGACATTTACCACCATCCACATCTCTTCCATAAATCAGAAGGCACCATAGTGTACCAAATTGTGTTTGGCAGCTCAGTCAGATGCAAAGTAGCCCAACCAGTCCTATCTGTATAAAGGGAACTGTGCGATTTTGCACTAGTTCAATCAAAAAGGTATCCAAACCTGCAAAGAATCCAGTTTTCTTCAGGATTTTACAATTACTGGAACTCTAAAGTGCAGTAATTTGGGGAATTATACCCAAGTCTTATGGCCTCAAAATGTTTACCTCTGTGGATTCCACTTCACTTTGTTCCGTATATTCTTCTACTGCCTCAGGTTCTAAGAAAAAAAAAGATTAGGTTTACAGATGTGTTATGCTAACATGTGACTGGTAATTTAAATTACTAGAGTTCAGGTCTCTTAGCACAGTGTCCAGTTTTCATACATGTTACATATTAGGGGAAGTAGCTGGGTCTTAAGTGGCACAAGGTGAAATTAGTGCTTATCTGCTAATTTTCTTTCCCCGCGTCCCTCCAGTCCAGACTCCAGGGCTTTGTCCCACCTCCAGCAGATAAAGATTGAATTGTAAACTTCCGTGACACCACAGTATAAAGGATCTGAACTCCCCCTAGAAGTCAGTATGATCCTTCCCAAGCAGAAAACGCGAGAACAGGCACTATAAGACTCAATATATGAAACAACCTCCCATAACACTAATTCAATGGGATCTAGCCCTCCAGAAAAAACACACATGGATTTCTGAAAACCCTGGGGGGGGGCGGGGGGGCTACAATAACCAACGCATCCAGACACACCCATCCAGGCCTTGCTACAGCTGAATCAGTGAGCAGGTTCTGGATTAGACTGGAGGGACTCAAAGAAAATTTAGTCCATACCTGCTAATTTCACTTTCCATATCGTCCCTCCAGTCCAATCCAGACTCAAAGGATGTATCAGAGGATGTATCAGAGCAGTACCCAAGAATGGGAGGGACCAGCAAGCCCAGCCCACAACACCCATGCCCTGTACTGCACATCTGTGTCTAGCCAGCAGCGTCACACAAAAGTATGCAAGGATGACCAAGTAGCCACCCTGCAAATATCAGCAGGCAGACCAAAAGCTAACTCCATCCAAGATGCCACCTGCACCCTGCCAGTAGACGTTTTCGGCACACCAAGTAGGCCGACAATCTCCTCCATCAGCCAGTGGGCTATGGAAGCCTTTGAGGCCGCTTTCCCTCTGCCTCGGCCCTCCAAAGAGGATGGACAATCTGACTTAGAGAAGATGCAGGTGCCAAACGGTATCTAAAGTGCAGACAGTCTATGTGCAAAGAGCGCTCAATCTTCCGAGTCCGAAAAGGATGGAATCTCCATGGTCTGTTTTATATGAAAAGGCGACACCATCTTAGGCAGGAAGGACAGCACTGTTCGCAACCTGACCTTTTCCATGGAGAGCAGTAAGAAGAGCCTGCACACAGAGCTCTGTTGCTATATTTGAGATAGAGGATGGGGTGGAATGACCCCTCCCTTGGGGACCACAAAGTAGATGGAGTAACGTCCTTGACTGAACTAGTCTGCAGGCACAGGCACCACTGTGTTCAGAAGCAAGACTGCAGGATGTCCCAGACAGCCTGCCACTTTGCCAGAGCCTTGCACGGTGACAACAGAAAATCAGCAAGAGGTTGTGCAAACTTCAGCACAAACCCCTTGCAGGTGACCTCCAGCACCCATTGATCAGAGGTGATATAGACCCAGGCAAAGTAGAATTGGAGAAGCCTGCTGCCAAGTGGTATCACCTCCACTTGATTGTCTTCACTGACTAGGGGGTCTGAGCTCTTGGGCTTGTCTTCAGGAAGCTTGGCTGGCACGGCTTCACCCAAGTCCTTAACCAACTTCTCCAATGCCTCGCCAAAGCAGTCTGCCCTTTTAAAAAGGAAGCTGCTGTAAGTTGCACCTTTGATGACAAGGCTATGAACCAGTTGCAGAGCCAAAGGAAACGGCAAGCTGCTACCACAGAGGCCATTCCTTTGGCTGAGGCTCAAAGCTAGTCATAAAAGGTGTGGTATGGACACCCAGACTAAACTTGACAACTTCCACTAGAGGCTGCTGCCCTTGTGCATCTTCTTCAGGTAGTCCTTGTGTCCAATGCAGACAGGTCTGAGCGACATAAGCACCACAAACAGATGCCTGGAAAGCCACAGCATTTACTCCAATTCTTATCTTGCATATCCTTGAGTGCTGCCCCACCTTCAACTGGTATCATGGTCTTTGAGACCGAGACCATGGCATTCACCTTCGACACTTTCAGTAACTCCTTCTCTACCTTGGGAATGGGGTATAAGCAAGCCATGGCTTGTCCCCTCAAACCTGCCTCAGGCACATCCCATTCCAATTCCATCTGCTTGAATGCCTGATGGACTGGGAACACGGTCTCTGCTGTCTGGATGCCCTGGAGCAGAGGATCTTCCAACAGGATCTCCTGCTCCTGCACATTCTAAGAAATGTTCAGCATCTTCAAAGAATGAGCAATTATCAGTGAGCTCTTCCTGGCAGAACACGTGGACTAAACTAGGGTCCTCCCTTTGCAGAATCTTCCCTTACTCCAACTCCGTGCCAGTCTCATGGCCAAGGCCCAAGGATCCCTCCTGAGTCCTCCGAGGCCTCTGACATGTGATCCAGGGCCAAATCCTCTAGCCTAGGCTCATGCGCAGCCCCCACAGAAAAGGAAACCAGCATCAAAGCTGTGCTTCCCTCGCCAGCCTTGAGGGCACAGATTTAAATGCTCCCAGCTCCCCCAGGCCCTGCTTCAAACAGTAGTCCAGGTGTAAGAGCTAAATGAAATCTGGGGAGAACTGGAAAGCTCCCTGCTGACTGCCTTGGCACTGCCTCCACCTGCCTACAGGGAGCAGCAGGAACTGAATCCTGACTCCCCACAGCGGTAATTAATGGCAGCCTCAAATCATCCAAAATGGCCATGGTTCCCACCAAGATTGTAGTCTGTAAGGAAGAGTCCCTGACATTTAAAAAGGAATCCTCACTCCTTCCTGATGATCCCCCCCCAATCAAGGAGCTCAACCCCTGCAGTCCCTCTCCTGCAGCACGGTCCTCAGACTCGCAGCAGAACCCAGAAATGGACAAGAGGCCTTGTTTGAGTCCACAGGCCACACACAGCCTTAGGCATGCCAAAGTATGTGCATGAGAAAAGAAGCCTGCAAAGCAGATGTAGTTAACCACTGCGACCTCCCAAGCACAGATACCAGATGCCTCTGAGCAACACGGGCCCCCTCTGAGCACATTCTCGGCCCGCTGCTTCAGCTCATGCCACTCCCCCTCCCACCAGCCCTACTTTAAAAGGGGAAGGCACCACGATAGCAAGGCCTGGTTAAAAGGCACAATGCAGAGGTAGGCAGGAAAGCAGAGGCCCGACTGAACAGAGCCTGCCTGCAGTTACTCTTCCTAGCAGGTAATCCTGCCGACTCTCAAGTAGCCTGTGCCAATGGATGAAACCTAGTAAACCGAGAGAAAAAACAACCCAATTCCCTGCCAGCCATGCCCTCAAAAAAACGAGAAGCAACTTAACACTTACTGACCTGAAAATCAGGCCTCTTATCTATGGTGTTTTTCTTTTTAATCTGGCAAACACATGAAGAAAAGGCAAAGATCCCAAACACAGGAAACTAAACAGACCATGGAGCTCCCAGCAGAGCTCGACATTTAAATCCTAGCATGAGCTGTCCCAAATGCACCCATTCAAAATCTGACTTTGCAAGAGCAAATGCGAGACAGCACCTTACACAGCAAAACCTCCAGGGTTGGTCCTGGACTGGACTGGAGGGACTCCAGGAAAGAAAGTTATCAGGTAAGGTCTAATTTCACCTTCCTATTTCATTCCTCCAGTCCAGACAAGTGGGATGTAGCAAAGCAATACTAAAAATGGGTGGGAACCAAAACAGCCTGCAACAGTCATGCCCCAAAGGCTGCACACTCTGCCAGGCCTGTACATCCAAGGCAGTAATGCTGCAGAAAGGAAAGAAGAGATGATCACGTTGCCGCCTTACAAATGTCCTGGGGAGGAAACAGACCAACCTCCACCCAGGACAATGCCCGAGTCCACAGAGTGAGGGCACCAGATGTCCCTACAGATACATGGACGCAATAGCCTCCCAGATCCATCAGGAAATAGAAGTCTTGCTTTTACAAGGACCAAACAAGACAAAGCTTCTCAGAATGCTGAAAAGACAGTCACCTTCAACTACTGCTTGAGACCCCTGCAGACATCTAGCTTATGAAAAAGCCAGGCCTCTGCTGAATCCTGTAACTAAAAGTCAGCAGGCACCACCTCATTGAGATGAAAACACCACCTTCAGTAAAAAGAACCAAACGCAGAACCATTTTCTCCTTCGGAAAAAAAAGAAAAAAAAAAACACCCACAAGTAAGGCTCCCTACAAGACAAAGCCTGGAGCTTGGAAATCTGGTGGGCTGAAAAAAACCACCACCTTCAAAGTCAAATCTTCACTGAAGCTCCCCAGAGCTGCTCAAATAGAGGCACCCCCAAGGCCAACACCACCAAATTAAGGTCCCAGGAAGGAACCAGACTGACCAGGACAATGAAGATGCTTAACGCCCTGAAGAAAACTAATCACATCCTTATGGATTGCCAGGGCTTGACTTTCAAACACAACCCCTGAAACATGCCAAAGCCGCCACCTGAAACCTCAAGGAGACCAAGGTCACACCGTTCTCCAGCTCCACTTGTAGAAATGCCAGATATCAGGAAGGGAAGTTCCAAGGGGGCAACCACCACTCTTCACACCAAGACTCACACACCAGACCTGCACATAGGCCAAGGATGCCAATTGCCTGTGAGCCTGCAGTAACATATCAATGACCAGAGGAGAGTAGCCTCTGTGTCTCAGCCGAGACTTCTCAAGAGCCAAGTCGTAAGAAACAACCAACCCATGTCCAGCATCTATACCAGTCCCTGATAAAGGTGGTACACATCCACCAGCAAAACTGCTCTATCAGCAGCCAAACCAAATCTACATACCAAAGACGTCAAGGTCAGTCTGGTGCAATCAGCACCACTCACCCTCAATGAGGCTATCCGCATCTGCATTTAGAGACAAAAGGCATCTTGCTACTCCATTCACTACCACCATGTTCAGGGAGCTTCTCACACCTGACCTACTATAGGCCAACTACTCTACTCTAGCAATGACAACGGGCTTCAATGTATATTTAATTTAAAATATTATCGAAGACAAAGATCACATTTTACTTACCATGTAGTAACATGTAACATGTATCTATTCAGTTTGATTACACCTGTAAATAGATTGTAGATAGTTTCCCTTGTTATCCAAGTTCCTTCCCTTGTTATCTGTAAACTCATGCAAGTTGACTGTACTGAGATTTTTGTTCTATGTGAACCGCGCTGATGCTGAATAGTGCGGTATATAAGAGAATATAAATAAATAAATAAATAAAATAAATATAATGCCCTTTTCTTGAGTCCTGCTAGGCCAGTCCAGACAAGTGGGCTGTGTTCACCAACCAGCAGGCTGGTGGAGATAAAGAACAAATGAAAAGTCCAGGATTTTAATGGCATCACTCCCATACCTCTATATGCCTCAGCCAGATGTTTTCAGTATCCATCCCAAAGCATATGGGAGAACACAGCAGGCCTCTCAGGAACTCAATATGGGCAACAATGAGCAAACAGAACTATGTAAGGAAAGCATAAAGAGAAGGCCGTTTGTAGAAGATGAACCTGCAGAGCCAAAATATAGAAATCAGAGGATCCAAGGGTATTGCCTCAGAAGAAAAGAGCAAACTGTTCCAGGGAGCAGCCCTTGACTGGTCTAGCTGGACTCAAGGAAAGGGACAATATCTGGTAAGTAAAATGTCACCTTCCATACCGCTCTGCTAGACCAGTTCAGACAAGTGGGAAGTATTAAAGTTACATCGCCACTAGGCAGGAAGAAGACAGCAGTTCGCAAAACCGCAGAGCCAAAAGCCTCATCTGCCCCAGTGTGAACATCCAAGTGGAAATGCTTGACAAGTGTGGAAAGTGATGCCCATGCTGCTGCCCGACAAATGTCTGCAGGGGCTACTGAGCTCCACTCTGCCCTCATGGACACCTGCATTCCGGAAGATGGGCACACAAACCCTCTAATTGGCTGATTCCACAACAGATCTGTTGAGGCAATGGCCTGCTTAACCCAATGCCCCAATGCAGACTGAGCCACTGTATCACCTTATGCAGGCCAGCAAACAGCACAAAAAGGTGGTCCAACTTACAAAAGTAATTCGTAACCTCCACATGAACCAGCAAAGCACCCTCCAGACATCCACAAAGCAAAGATCCTTACCATTCCCCCCCCAACACTGCTCCTTAGAGAAGGAGGGCAGGCAAAATGCCTGGTTCACATGAAAGGAGAAACCACTTTAGGGAAGGCAGGCAGGCAGGCAGGCAGAGCCAAATGGAAACAACTTCCTCAGAAAAGACACACAAGGATCTCTAAGAGCCACCAGCTCGGAAAGCCGCCTTGCGGAACAATCACAACCAAGACGACTCATGAGCTACAAGTCCTGCAGAGAATTGTGCTTCAACAGCTCAAAGGGCCCTGACATCAGGGCTCTGAGCACTAGCGATAGATCCCAGGGAAGGGACCACAGATCATAGGGGAGGACACAAGCGCCAAACCCCCCTGGTGCAAAACATCCAGATGTATGACTACAGAGACACCAGCCAATGGCTCTCTGAAACAGGACAAAAGCTGCCATTTGAACCTTCAGGGAGCTAAAAAAGGTCCTTCTCCAGATAATCCTCCACAAAAGTAAGATGGCATATTGGCTGCCTCAGAAGCCAGCCACCATGTACCACACTAGAACTCAAGGCACCAGATCTGCACTTATGCTAGGTTGGTACACCACCTCAGGGCTCCGAGGCAAGTGGAACCTGTACCTGCTAGCTGTCTTCTTACAGGAACCAAGCTGTAAGCAAGAAGGGATCTGGGTCTTCCAGGACAAGCGGACCCTGACACAATAAGCCCTGAGACAGAGGCAAGCGAAGAGATGTTATTTGCAGGAGCCGAATCAGATGTGCCCCTCATGTTCTCCTCAGCCAACCAGGTGCTACCAAAATAATCCTTCTCAGATGGTGCTCCATATGCCGAATTTCACACGCCGAGGGGCCATGGAGAAAACACCTATGGAAGGTGCTGATCTGGTCAAGATTGAGCGAGGGCGCCAAGACCTTCAGACCCTGTCTCCATGTGGCAACTTATGAAGCAGTATACTTTGGCAATGGAGTGGGTCACCATTAGATCCCTCTGGGGGGTGATCCCAGCGGTGCAGAAACTGAACACACCTCCCAACTCAACTCACTCTCTCTCCATGGACCAGAGAGTGCAGGCTGAGAAAATTCATTTCCACAGTATCCACCCCGGCAATGTGCACAGTCAACTAGGAGGCTCCTCACCACCCAGGCAAACAAAGAAATTTTACTTACTAATAATTTCCTTTCTGGAGCCCTGCTAGACCAGTCCAGACTAGTGAGTTGTGACCCCTGCCAACAGGTGGCAAGACGGAAGAATTCCCGAAGCTTTGTATCACCACCCTTGGTATAAAAACCCATCCCCCAAGAGGAGCTTCAGTATAACCATAACAAGCAGCAGAAATTCAAACAGCCAAGGAAGCACAAGACCAGACCAAAAATGAGTTAATAAGCGAACAAGCTAAAATGAATGTGAAACAGGACTCGCAGGCCAAGAAAGTATGTACATGGCAAGATACAGCAATGTCACCGATAAGTAAAGTCTTCCCTAGATGATGGGCTAAACAGTTTAGAGGGGTGGGTCCTAGACTGTCTATCAGGATTCCAGGAAAGGAAATCAGTAAGTAAAATATATCTTCTTCCAAATACATCCTGCTAGATCAGTCCAGACTAGTGGGGAGTACCATAGCTAAGGTACTCCAGGGCAAGAAGAAACAGCTGCAGCCAAGACAGAGGCTCCGAAGCAAGCTGCTTCTTGAGCTTGGACATCCAAGCGATAGTGACATACAAAAGTAGAGGGAGGACCAAGTGGCTGCCCTGCAAATGTCTAGCAGAGCTACCTGTGAACATTCTACACAGGCCCAGGCTACCTCCTGGGCAGAATGTGCCCAAACTACGGGCACAAGTTTTTCAATAAAATATAAGCTGACTCAATGGTCTGCTTGATCTAGCACTCAATGGTCGCTTTGGAAGTGGCCACTCCTTTTCGTAGACCAGAAGCCAGGACAAAAAGCTGATTGGAGAGACGAAACATTAGTGAGTTTAAGGTATCAGTGTAACGCCCTACCAACATCCAACAGATGAAGGACTCTCACCTGAAGATTGCTCCTTAAAAAAGGAATGAAGTACAACTGACTGGTTGACATGAAAATCCAAAAGGATCTTAGGCAGAAAAGAATGGTAACCCCTTCTGGGGAAAAAGGCAGAAAAGGATCCCGGCAAGAAAGTGCCTAGAGCTCTGAAAGGCACCATGCCAAAGTGACTGCTATAGGAAAAAACATTGAGAGTCAAATCAGAGAGATGCCTTACAAAGGCGCTCAAACAGGGCACAGGTGAGTGCGTGAAGCACTAAGGACAGATACCAAAACGGGATGATTGGGGGACCTCAGGGAGCAAATGCTCCACAGAAAAACAGGAAACGTCTACATGAGAAGCAAGACTGCCCACGGAGAGGCTCCGAAAGCATGTCAAAGCCGCAATATGTAGCTTTAAAGAATTAAGGGCGAGACCCTTATCAGATCTGTCCTTAAGGAAGGAAACAATGTCTGGAATATCAACTTCAAGATTAGTGATGGTCCTTATGCAGAGTCTAATTAACTCAATACTTTTTCTAAAAACTCTAATTATCCACGAAAGTGTCAAGCGACTTACAATGACAATAGGTTAACTTATACGATAGGTATTGTTTTCTATTAGGCTACTAGGTCTCAGAACTTCTGGGCTATTACAACGACCTTGTCAGCTTTGGTCAGTCAAGCCCTAAACAATCAAAGTTTTTGAAAGACAATTTTTCTAATCGGGGATACCCCCCAGTAACCATCAATAAAGCGTATAAACTAGCGTTATTTATGAATAGGGATTTTTTAATCCATCCCCCACCCCGTGCTAATGAAACTATGACGGAACAGCAAATCAACTTGATCACTGCTTTTTCTCCCCTTAGTTATCTTAAAAAAAGCATAAAAAGACATCAAAATGTACTTTCCACATTGGCGGGTTTGGATAATGTTCACACCCGATGTGTATGGCGAAGGCAGGAGAATTTTAAAGAACTGTTAAGCCCGGCGGTACTACGTCCGGTGTCTTTCTCCACAGATCCTTTAAGAAAAGGCCATTTTAAATGTGGAATGTGCAATGTGTGTGACATCCCTCAGGAGACATGCAAATTTTCTTACCGTGGTATACAATACCAGATATACAGTTCTACCACGTGTTTATCCACATATGTAGTTTATTGTATACGATGTCCGTGCAACCTACTATATGTAGGAAAAACTATAAGACAGTTTCGTATTCGTGTGAATGAGCACAAAAGCAGGTTAAAATGCCATCGGAGAGAAGCACCTATAGTCGATCATTGTATGGAGGCACATCATGTTTTTCAAGATCTGCAATGTTTTTGTATAGATCAAGTATTGGCATCATATCACGGAAGGTCTCGTGAACAAGCGCTACTATACAAAGAACAGTGGATTTTCAAACTAAACACAGTAATACCGACAGGATTAAATGCCCGTATCGAATGGGAGCTATGCACCTGATTGGCTGCTTAGAAAAGAGAGCGCGAAGAAATATCTTATTTAACTCCAACCCGCATGCGCGGCGTTCATTCAGAGATACGAAAAACAATAGTGGGTAGTAGCAGTAGAGAAGGCATGGAGAAGGCTTCAGGTGCTTTGTTTTCACTGTTATTTACGATTTGACTGCTTTGCTGTATTGAAAAATGAGATGAATGCATATATTTTACTGGAAAGTGTGCACTAATTTGACAACTCGTTTCAGCGTCTTCGTATTCCCCTGATGAAACCATTTTGAGGTGAAACGCATTCCTTTAGCGCGCAATGTAGCGTCGGGAAATAACTACATCTGCTATTTGGAACTTTTGAGCTGGACACCCATTGTTTTTCAGTTAAGTTAAAAAATATTTTTACAAATAATATTTAAAGAACAAAAAAAAGGGATCAAAAAAATTAAGGCTACACTTCTAGGTCATTGATGTATAGGGCTTGACTGACCAAAGCTGACAAGGTCGTTGTAATAGCCCAGAAGTTCTGAGACCTAGTAGCCTAATAGAAAACAATACCTATCGTATAAGTTAACCTATTGTCATTGTAAGTCGCTTGACACTTTCATGGATAATTACAGAGTTTTTAGAAAAAGTATGGAATATCAACTTGCCAAATGGAAAGGGATCTCTTAGAACACCAAGGGTGAGGGGTGGGGGGGGGGGGGGAGGAAGCCAGATCCGAGCATAGGCATGTGAGGTAGGCCGTAGTAGAGTGGCCACTATTTTCGGCAAGTAACCTTTGTGATGCAAGCAATGCTGCTCAATAGCCAAGCTGTAAGTAAGGAGCAGGGTCGTCCATCAGAACTGGCCCCTGAAACAGGAGACCTCTCCAGATACTGTGGGGTAGGAGCACCTCCTGCAGTAGGTGGAGGAGATCAGCATACCATGGATGCCAAGACCAATCTGGGGCCACCAGCACTACTGTCCGGAGTGTGACTATCCAACAGTACATGGCTGATTAGCAGCCAAGGAGGAAAAGGTGTAGAGAAGCTGGTTCAAGGGCCAGGTCTGAATCAGAGCACCTAGGCTATAGGAGTTTGGTTCCTTTCGACGACTGAAAAAGATTAACGTCCTGGCACTGGAAGAGGTGGCCATTAGGTCTAGAGTGATGACTCCACCAATGCATGTCGCTTGCAAACACCCAGCCCATGGAGTTAGCTCCCACTTGCCAGGGATGACTCGGGAAATTCACTCACTTGAATGTTCTCCATTCCCACAAAGTGCTGCACAGAGAGCCAGAAGGTTGGATTCTGCCCAGGAAAATACTCATTTCCAGGCCACTCCGGGACATTTGGCCCCACCCTGTCTGTTGATAAGTCACAGTGGTGGAATTGTTGGAAAGTACTCTGACTGATCGACCCTGGAAGTGCGATTTAAAGAACAGTACAGCCTGATGAACAGCCCGGACTTCAAAGCGATTGATGGTCCAAGAGGCTTTTGGAATGGACCAAGATCCCTGCGCTTCCTGTCCCTGGCAGTGCACTCCCCAACCTGTAAGGCTGGCGTCTGGTGACCACCAACCAACACAGAATTTCCAAGGGAACGCCCTTCCAACAAGTGGTGAGGACAAAGCCACCAGCAAAGACAGCGGCGAACCACTGAAGAAAGGGGTAGACTAATCAGATAGTACTGGGTGGATGGGGACCAGCGTGACAGGAGAGAGTATTGAAGCAGATGCATGTGAGCATGGGCCCAGGGGACTACATTGAGAGCAGAAGCCAATGTGCCAAGGAGCTATAGGTAACCCCAGGCAGTGGGAGCTACCAGGTGTTGGAAAGCATGGACTTGAACACAGAGCTTCTTGCATCTTTCATAAGAAAGGAAGACATGACCCACTCATGCTGAAGCGGGCGTGGAGGAATTACAGAGACTGAACTGGGCACAGATTGCTTTTGGCATGATTGACCACCCAGCCGAGACTGTCCAGAAAGGAGAGGACCCAAGACCGCAGAAACAGCCTCCTCAATATTCATTGCTCTGATCAGTCAATTGTCGGAGTGGAGGAGTGGCCTAGTGGTTGGGGCAAGGTACTTCAGGCCGGAAGTTCAAATCCCACTAGAGGACAGCAACCTTGGGCCGGAAGGACTGGGGTTTCTAGTCCCACAGGTGCTCCTTGTGGTCTTGGGCAAGCCACTTAACCCTTCATAGCCCATGTTCCCTGTAAAATAGTTATCTCCAAGTTATAATGCCCTGTTCAATGTAATTTCAGTTTGTTCAATGTAAACCACACTGATGCAGAATAGCGCGGTATATAAGAGAATGTAAATAAAAATAAAATTGTCTGAAGGATGAACCCTAATACCTTGGCGCCACAGGGAAACCACCACTATCATCATCACCTTGGAGAAAGTGTGAGGAGCTGTGGCAAGACCAAAGGGCAGGGCATGAAACTGATAATGTTGATAGAGGACTGCGAAACAAATACTGCTGCTGATCTTGGCAGATTGGAAAATGAAAATATGCTTCCACCAGGTCCAGGGATGTGAGAAATCCACCTGGCCAAACAGTTTGAATGACTGTCCTGAGGGTTTCCATCTGGAAATGAAGCTCCCTTGAGGTCCAGGATACGACAGGAGCCGTCCTTGGGAATGACAAAGTAAACGGAACAGTGACCCAGAACATCTTTCTGGAGGGAGGAACTGGGCATACTGCACTGAGCTGAAGGCAGCAGTGGAGAGTCAGGTATACAGCCACTGCCTTGGCCACAGAACTGCATGGAAAGAGGAGGAAGACATTCGGCACGGGCTCAGTGAAACTGAGTGCATAAGCCTGTGTTACTACCTCGAGTACCCACCGGTCTGATGTTATCTGGGTCCATTCGCAGGAAAAAAATTCTGTAAGTGGCCGCCCGCAGGAGGAACTCTAGAAAAGACCCAGAAAGCCAATGGGAAGCTTTGGCAGAACCAGAAAACTTGGACGAAGAGAAGTTGTCCTGGTTGTAACCGATACCCTGAAAGGACTGAGGCTTAGAACCAGTCCTATTCAAAGAAAAAAATGTATTTGCCAGGCCGGTAACGACAAAGGTCTCTGAAGCAGACTCTATAAGAAGAGGATGCAGACGACATGGGAGGATGACAAAAATTGGCTTTGGACTTATCCTCCGGCAAACATTGAGGCTCGACATCCCCCAAATCCTTCACAAGTTTTACCAAATCCTCACCAAAAAGAAGGCAGCCCTTGAAAGAAAATATTGGCGAGAATGGAATGCGGAAGCAGCTTCCAAGTCCTATGACAGAGCCACTGCCAACACCAAACCACTGCAGAGCAGCCACAAACTGGACAGAAACGCAGCAAATCATAAAAGGCATCTGCAAGAAAGGCAGTGACCGACTCTAAACAAGGCAAAGCTGGATCATCCGTAAGTAACTGAAGCCATTGGAGCAGAGTGCTGCAGAGAGACCTCCACAGAGGCCTGCAATGCCAAGATTGATGACGAGAAAGTGTTTAAGAGGCCCTCCACCTTGCGATCCATCTGATCTCAGAGGGCAGTGCTGCCCGCCACAGAAATGGTTGTGCCTTCAGTGACTGCAGAGACAAGGGTATCTACTTTAGGGAAACGCAACCACTTGCCAAGATCATCCAAAGACCATATGTAAAACACGCCCCAAGTGACAAGTGGAGTGTAGAGACATCAGGAGAATCCCACTCTAAGGAGACCATTTGTTGTAGTCCCAGTGGAAAGAGAAAAGCCTTAGGAGGTTTCTTGATGCCCATGATGGGGGTCTGCCTGAGATTGAGGAATACGAAGGCTGTTGCACTTGAGTCAGAGAGGTGCAGAGCCTTTAATTTGAACAAAGAGTGCAGGAAGCTCTTTACAGAATAGCCAGCTATCCTGACCATCTTCTTGAGGCTCCTGGTAGTCTTCCAATGGCAAGAGCTCTCATCCTCAGCTGGACTCGGAAGCGATAGAATGTTCATCTGAAAGACCTTCACTGTCTTCCCCTGCAGGGTGCCAGCCCCCTGGAGGAGAGGAGGTATACTTAGTGTGGCAAGGAGACCTATCCAGAGTATGAGGGAGGACAGACAGGGAATTCATCCTAGTAAAGGGCCCCCTTTTACCGAGGCAGAATAGGAAAGACACAAACACAGCTAGAAATCAGAAAACTTCCACATGGCCCACATTCCATGCTCCCCTTAGTGGAAGGAAGGGGAGAGGATACAGAGCCCAGAACCCCTTAGGCAGGGAGTGCTCCAAGTATGCAGGTGCATGAAGTCAGGCTGATTGCCATCACCTGGCTAGGGAGGGGTGGAAGAGAGAGCCCTGGAAGTATAAACTGAAGCCAGAGTGTGAGAGCAGTGTTGTCGTCGTGAGGAGTAGCAGCAAGGACGGAGGTAGCAGCAAGAGGAGCAGCAGGGGAGAAGGAGAAGCAGGAAGCCAAACTGCCATGAGCCGAGGCACAGCTGCAAGCCGGCAAAGCTTGACCGGTGCGGAGCAGAGCAGAGCCCTTGAGCTTCCAAGAGAGGAGAGTGCTGAATGGAAAATAGCACATCTGCCAGAGGGTTTGAAGCCAGGAACAGGAGAGACTCCAGGATTTCCTGGGAGGCTGGTGGCTGAGGACTGGGAGCTGGGAGAGTCTGAGCCTATGCAGCTGGGAGAGCCTGAGGTAAAGCTAAATGGGGAAGAGATTCCTATGGACTGTTGTGTGTGCAAGGCTTTAAACCTGAGGAACAGGGAGAAAACAAGCCAATCCTGAGAAAGTTTACCAGGGAAGGGAACCCATAGTCCACAAGCCGGTGGCCCTGTTTCCCCTCATGTTGGTAAAGGGAAAGGTCACAAAGACTAAGGAGTAACCCTGGAAGCTGTGAAAGGCTTGTTAAGCACCTGCTGCAGGAACAAGGACATTGGGGTAAGAAAGTAGCTTTTGTAACAGAGCTTTCTTGTTTTATTTTATTTATTTATTTAGACAGTTTTGTATACCGCCTTATCCTTCAATCAAAGCGGTCACAACACAATTGGGGGATACATTTAACACGCGGGGATATGAGACACATACACTAATACTTACAGGGAACATGGGCAATGGAGGGTTAAGTGGCTTGCCCAAGACCACAAGGAGCATCTGTGGGACTAGAAACCCCAGTCCTTCCGGCCCAAGGTTGCTGTCCTCTAGTGGGATTTGAACCCCCGACCTTCCGGCCTGAAGTACCGTGCCCCAACCACTAGGCTACTCCTCCCTCTCTTCTTGTGCCCTGAATTGTATTTGTTGCTTGAAGGTTTATGCAGCTGAAGAGAAGCTATACTATCACGGACAGTGAATGTGATTTTTGTTTGTGCTTTTGGCCAGCAAGGCTACAAAGGAAGTGAATTATCCATTCTGTTAAAAAGACTGTGTATCCTGCAATATGGAAAACCTTTAAACAGACATTTTCAGTTTGTGTTTGTTTTTGGGAGAATACTCTGTTTCACAGAGACCTGAACCAATATCCTGTACGTGGTGAGAACGAACCATTGTGTAAAATAAATTCTGTCATTTGCCTTAACCCTTGGAGCCTAACTACAGCTTTTTGTCTGATGCACACATACAGCCAAGCAAAGACTACCTTTCCCAGAAGGCATTACAGGGAAATAGTTGAAAAGGGCTTAAAAAGCAGACAGCAAAAAATTCCTATAAAATAACCACGCCCCTCTTAGCTTGAGGCGAGCGGTGGCGGCATGACATTAGCCAGATCTAAAGAAGCTCCAGCCAAACTTCAGCAGGCACGCTTTCTAGACTGGATCAGTGGCGGTCGGAATAGCCGAAGTCCCGAGACCACATATCCCAGGCCTGACAGAATAGCTGCATAAACTGGAGATCAGAGCAGTTAGCTGAAGTCTGCATAGAGTTGTGGAGTGTGAGCAGGCTGCTCAGGCAACAAAACTGGAAGGGCATCTTGACATCTAGCATCACCCCCCTAAGGTAACTCAGAGGGAGCTAAAGCAAGAGACCTGGAAGGGCTACCGGAACCAGAACCTGCAGACGCAGAAGGACACCCCCCCCCTCCCCTCCTTGATCAGAACCACAGGAGGAACTACCTGTCAGTCTTGTCCTTATTCCCTACAATGCTGCATGGGGAAAAAATGTAAGAGAAAAAGTCACAGGAAGAGTCAGAGCCAAAAATCATCTTTGCCACTAAGGTTCTTGATCTTTGTGCATTGCTTCCCTCTTGTCCCCCTCCCTTACATCCTCTCCCCCCCCCCCCTTCTGCCTCCTCTTTCACATGTCTGGTCCACCTTTCATCCAATCACCACTTCAGAACTTATTAAATCCATCTCCTCGGCACGTAAGACCACCTGCTCTCTTGATCCAATTCCCTCCAGTTGGCTTCTTGAACCCTCCCTTGCCCTGGTGTCCCCCATTCTTGCTATAATCAATGCCAGCCTCTCTTCTGGAACCTTTCCCTCCCTTTGGAAACATGCCTTAGTCTGCCCTCTCGAAGAAACCTTCCCTTGATCCTCTTGTCCCAGCACACTATCGCCCGGTTTCTAACCTTCCTTTTCTCGCCAAAACTCTTAAGACTGTCTTCACCCATCTTAACGCCACAAACTTCCTTCATCCCTGCCAATCCGTTTTTTGTCAGAGTCATAGCGTTGAAACAGTCTTGTTAGCATTTCTTAATGAACTTTATTCCTCACACGACAGGGGTGATATTTCGGTGGCGGTCTCTCAGGACCTCTCGGCAGCTTTTGACCTTGTTATTCACTCAATTCTTCTTGCACGTCTACGAGATGCTGGTCTTCGGGGCTCGTTTATCATTGGTTTTACTCCTTTCTTTCCTCCCGATCCTTCGGTGATCTCATCTGCCAGTTCTCAATCTCTCAGACCCAGTCCCTCTTCTCTGTGGTGAGCCTCAAGGCTCAGTACTGGCTCCCCTTTTGTTTACTCTATTCTTGGTACCACTTGCTCTTATTCAGCAGTCTGGACTATCAGTTTTCCATTACACTGATACTGTCATACTCCACCACACTAGCCCCCTGCAGCCTGATCTTTTCCCTCTTAATTCCTGTCTTTCCCTAGTAGCAGACTGGCTAACTACCAATTGTCTCCATCTCAATTTGGCTAAAACATCAGCTATTTGGTTCACTTATGGAAGCCTCTCCTTCAAAAGCTCCAATTCTTGGTAATTCTCCTGTTCCTATAGTATCCTCTTTCCGGTATTTGGGTGTTCTTTTGGATTCAGACCTAACTCTCAGGGATTGTGTTTCTCAGCTTACTAAGTCGTCCTATCACTTTCTTCATCAGATCAGATCAATCCGTCCATTTTTTTCATCCTCAGCCTTAACCACCCTTACACTGTCCATAGTTACGTCTCGTCTTGATTTTTGTAACTCAGTACTTGCTGGTATCACTCACACCACTTCATCAGCTTCAGCTTATACAGAATATAGCAGCCAAAATTATTACACATTCTTCACGTAGAGACCATGTTACCCTCTTGATGCACCTTCACTGGCTCCCCATAGATTTTTGCATCAGTTATAAAAGATTCTCATTTTGCTACAACTCCTAGTGGAGGCGGGTGGGTCGTGAAGACTAAATTCCTGCTGTTCCTGGAGATCACCTGTTACAGGTGAGTAACTAAGCTATCTCCAGGAACATGCAGGAATGTAGTCTTCACATATGGACTCCCTAGCTCCTAGATGTCAGAGAAGTGACCTCAGAACTGGTGAAGGTTTGCCACAGGTTAGGCTTCAAAGTCATGAATCCTTCATAGATATCTGGTATTGTTAATGTCTGGGATGGAGGGTAGGCGTTGCCCTTAAGTCTGAAAGGCATGCTGGAGAACAGCTTGACCAAACATGGCATCCCAGCAGGAGTCCATGTCTAAATAGTAATGAGCAGCAAAGGTACAGACTGAAGACCAAGTTGCTGCCTTACAGATCTCGTCAATGGCCACAGAGCATAGATTCGCCATAGAGGTAGCCATGGCACAAACATTATGAGCACCGACGTGACCCTCTAGTGAGTCCTGCTTTGTCATAAGCAAATGAGATACAATCTGCTATCCATTTGGGGAGGGTATGTTTAGATACTGGTAGACCCAGATGACTAGGATCAAAGGAAAACAACTGAGGCTTTACGGTGATAAGAGTCATCTGGAGATAAAAAGCCAAGGCACACTTGCAGTCAAGCATATGTAGGGTTGCCTCCACTCTAGACGCATGTGGTCTAGGAAAGAAAAGAAGGTAAACTGACTGATTCAAATGGAATGGAGAGACCACCTTTGGCATAAAATGCAGGCAAGTCCTAAGGACAACCTTGTCATATGGTGGAAGTGTGTGCAAGGCAGATCCGCCACCAAAGCTTGAAGCTCACTGATGCATCTAGCTGAAGTGAGGGCAATAAGGAAGATCTTCCATGAAAAATACTTTAGTGGGGTCATAGCAAGGGTTCAAAGGGCTGCTTGGGAAGCTGTGCTAGAACATTGAGGTCCCAAGTCACTGGGGGTGGTCTATGGGAGGCTTGGTTAGCAAAAAGACCCCTCAAAGCACACTACAAGCTGTTGTGAGGAGATGGGCTGCCCATCCAAGGGATGCGGTCTATCAAGTGAAGAAATAAAGATAAAGATAATGCAAGATGGCAATTGCACTCAGGTGAACCCTCACCAAGTTGGTCTTGAGACCAGTTGGAGAGGTGGAGGAGATATTGAAGGAGTGCCTCTACAGGAGCAGAGAAGGGATTGAGATCCCTCTGGGAACACCAGGTAGAGAACCTACACCACTTGAAAGAATATGAACGTCTGGTAGATGGTTTCTGGAAGCTAACAGACCTCCTTTACCTCCTGTGTAAGGTTAAAGTCTTGTACTGCTATGCTTTCAGCAGCCAAGCTGTGAGATGGAGACTGCAGATTGTGATGGAGCAGTGTCCCTTCTTCCTGGGAGAGGAGATCGGGCACAGATCAGAGATAGAGTCTGAGACAGATGCAGCAGGAGAGGAAACCACTTGGCCAGAGCAGGGCTATGAGGATCATGGAGCCCCTGTCCGCTTGAAGCGAGTTTTGGGGATGAGGGGAATGGGAGGGAAAGCATATGGAGACCCTGACCCCAGTGGAGGTGAAAAGCATCCATCTGCTGGTTGCTGGGCATGGGCGTCCTGGTACAGAAGCATGGGAGCTTAGCATTCTGCAGAATGGCAAACAGATCTATGTCTGGAGTCCTCCAGGTTTGAAAGATGTAGGATGTTGTGCCTGGATGGAAAGTCCATTTGTGGGGGGAAGAAGGATCAGACTTAATTTGTCTAAGACATTTTGCTCACCTGAGAGATACACTGCTTGGAGGTGTATTTGATGAGCAATTGTGAAGGACCAGAGATGAAGGGCCTCCTTGCAGAGGGAGCACAGAGCCTGTTCCACCTTGTTTGTTCACACAAAACGTGGCCACATGATTGTCTGTCTGGACCAGGACCCTGTGGGATCCATGATGATCCTGAAACACACTGAGAGTGTTGGAAATAGCACAAAGTTCCAATAGATTGATCTGGAGTTATAACACCTGTTCTGTCCAGAGGCCCTTTGTGGAGTGTGGAGAGTGCGCCCAAATGAGCCTCCCACCCCAGTTTGGAGGCATCTGTCATTAGGGTGCATTGATGTGGAGGTATCTGAAAAGTGACCCAACAAGGAGATTTACTGGGGAACACCACCACTGGAAGAATGTGGTGAGGGGCAGCGATTTGAATCTTGTCCCTGAAGCGGCCCAAGGCTTGCTTCCATTGGGAGGCAAGAGTCCACTGGGCTGTGCGCATATGTAGACGGGCATATGGTACCACATGTTGGAGGCCATATGCCCTAGAAGCTGCAACATTTCCCAGGCAGTCAGATGGTCTCCGAATTACACTTGGGATGCCAGATGCATGAGATGAGAACGGAGTTGGGGTAGAAATGCCCTTGACCATTGTGTGTCAGGAGAGCTCCAATGATTTCTAGTCTGAGTTGGAACCAGGTGGGATTTTGAAAGATTTATGGCAAGTCTTAAGTGTTGCAGTACCTGCATGGTACAAACCAGAGACAGCTGAACCTCCCAAGGTGGTGTCTGCCTTTATGAGCAGTAAGGGAAAACAAATATCCTGAGATCTCTTAGAAAGGCAGCTAAGACCGCCATGCATTTTGTGAAGCAAAGGTGAGTTTGAAGGGCAGGACTCTATTGATAACGTCTTTCCCGAAAAATGAAGCATAGGTATTTCCTGTGTTCTGGATGAATGAGGATATGTGTATATGCTTCCTTTAGATCTAGAGAAGAGAGCCAGTCTGGACTCTGGAGGTAGGGAAGAAGGGTCCCTAGAGATATCTTGAACTTTTCATGGATCAGAAACTTGTTTAGGTTTCTGAGGTCCATGATGGGCCTGTATCCTCCGCTCTTCTTTGGTATGAGAAAATACCCATTCCCTGTTGAGGTGTGGGAACCTCTTTATGGCACCCTGTGATATCAGAGAAGACACCTCCTGTAGAAGAGCAGTGAGAGGGGGCTGTGTATGATATTCCCCTACTAGGGTAGAGGGGGGGGGGCAGGATGTGGAGATGTATGTACCCCCTCCTTCACTATGGTTAGTGTCCACTGCTCTGAGGTGATGAAATGCCACCTGTGGGCATAATGACAGTCTGCCTGTTATGTGGAAGGGGTGGGGGGGATCTCCAGAGGCAGGGTGGCTATGTTCCTAAGTAAAAAACCAGGCACAGGTAGTTGAGTCTTAGGTACCTATGGCTTCTTCTGTTTGGGAGGCTGTTGCCTCTTTTGGAGGACCCTGAGCCTGGTATTGAGAAGCAGAAGGATAAGAAGAGTAGAACTTTCTTATTAAAGAAGGGTTTTCTTTGTAGCTGTCTTTTTCCTAGCAGGGTTGGCTGTAGCTCTAGACAGTCTATTTAGAGTGATATTTTCTACCTCCAACTGAGAAGCCTTATCCTGCCACTCTGGCAAAAAGGTCTTGCCTGTGCAGGGTATGTTGTCGAATTTATCTTGAACCCACTGCTCAAGATCAGAGGCTTGCAGCCATGCAATCCTGCACACACCAATGCAGATTGCCGTGGATCTGTTAGTGCACTCAAATGCATCAAGATCCCTTGTAAACTCCTTGAGGAATATACCCATAGAGTATGTAGGAGTTTATCCTGGCTGAAAGCATGGAAGCCTGGAAAGACATCCAAAAGCATCGAGGGTTCTTGATTTTCTACCCAGAGGGTTAGAAGAATGTGTTTTAGAACTCTTAATTCGATGCATCGCTGATTCCACCACCATTGAATGGTGAGGGAGTGGCTTTTCTTGGAAGCCAGGACATTCCTGTACTCAGTACATGGTGTTGAGTATGAGGTGATATTGTGAGGGGGTCTCCCACATCCAGAGCATGAGATCATGGAGAATATGGTGAATTGGAATGGTGGCTGCCTCCTTAGGAATGGTTGGGTATTGTAGGATCTCCAATTCCTCTGCCCTGGGCTCTCTTGGATGTTACTGTTATGGAGAGACCCCTAGCTAGGTCTCAAACTCCTGGAAAGAAATGTCCTTGGGAGGGGACATGCGCTGTTCCAGTGAAGGAGAGGGCTCCGCCGGCAGGCTTTGCTGTCCTCAGGTTCAGAAGCCTCTGATTCAGAGGACTAAGTACCAGCAGGAACGGTGTTCCTGCTCTGCTAGGTGCCGATAGCAGTTGATGTCCGTATCAGAATGGGGAATCTGCTTGGATAAGGCCTCAGTATCAGGAATGGACTTGAGGGCAGGCATGGGTGGCAGTGGAGCCAGTGGCATGTATCCCGTAGCAGTGTGCGTTGGTACCAGTGTTGGCAGTTTAGTCGGTAATGTTTAGATTGGAACAGATGCTGCCAATAGAGCTGCCAAGCTCTGCTTAATGGCCAGGATACGCTGGTCCATGGAGCTCGCCAATGCTTGGGTATTGCTAATGGAGACCTCTGCCACTGTCCTGGAGCATGGCACCAGGAGCTCTCCTGAGGGGAGGCTCAGGAGCCCCTCGATGGTTTTGGAGGACAGGTCCTCCTGCCGGGGCTATTTGGCTGGCTGATCTACCTCCAGGGCAACACTCGAAGCATCTTGATGCTTAGAACGAGATCTACCTCTGAAGGGATGATCTGTCTTCGAGGAAGACTTGTGCTTAGATACCTGAGATCCATGAGAGGAAGATGATGCCCTCGATGACATCAATGCTAAAGAAACCGCATCAAAGCAAAGAAAGTTCCAAACTTTGAAGCCCGGTTCTACAGGCCTCTTTTTGTCATCTTTTACAAAGGGGACATTCTAACGGCTAGTGGTTGGGCCCGAGGCATTTTAGACACCAGTCATGAGTATTAGTAGCTGAAATGGTACTGCCACATATAGAACTTTTTAAAATCACTAGTTGGCTTTTCCATAGTGTCTGTAGACAGTATGGTAGGCTTAAGGCCCAAAATGGCGTCGATGTGCTCAAAGAAAAGGTTTTTGGAGGTTTTTTGTTTTTTTGGGGGTCTTTTTTAAACAGAAAGTAAAAGAAAGGAAGAATCAGAAAACAGACAACTGTTCCAGTATTGACAGGAAGGCAGACGTGGACTACTAAAGGAATTTAAAAATTTTCTACCGTGACAAGATTTGCTTCCTGCTGGCTCTGTGGAAAACAAAATACTGAGGTGGGAAGTTGTGAAGGCAGGAAGGCTGCTACACAGGTGCAGTGGGATGCTCCCAAAAGCTTTCCTATTGGATGCTGGGAAGCGTTCCCATGCAGGCTGTCTGTACTGATGTCACCCATATGTGAAGACTACATTCCTACTTGTTCCTGGAGATAAGGGAAGTATATCAACAGCACACTAACTGCACTTTTACTGCAATGCGTGTTACATGTGCTAGGATAGAAATGCATATTGGAACTGCTTGGACAGAATGCATGTAGACTACACAACCACCAGGCGCACAATAGAAGAAAATGCTACTAATGCGTGCAGAAAAAATGGCAGAAAACTCCCACACCACAACAGTTGTCAGGAATCTACCCCAAATTGTATCCCACAGACAGAAATGGGAGCCCCCAAGGACGACAATGACGAGGTCAAGCCTTTGTACTCATCCCCTGAGAGCCCCAGGCAGAGGATCTGGGCCAGGCTCAGCTCTACTCCCCTGAAAAGGTTTCAGACTTGTGCAGCACTTGCTTTAAGGTGACTGCCAGGCAGATCCCTCAGCGCCTTCTGCAATCTTTGGGAGAGAGTGAGGGGGGGGAACAGACGAGAAGGGAGGGGGTGTTGAGGTTGTGTGAAGCTGCTGCACCCTTCCAGATCCTTCCAAATTATGACTGCTCAACAGGCTCTTATCATAAGTACATGGAGCTGAACCAAATCCCTCCCCCCATGGCTATCAAAAACACTGCAATCTAGTAGAGCCTCCCATGTCTCTCAAGGTGGTTGTTCACAAGCTTTCAATCAATCTTTTCCTCTCAAATCTTCAGAATTTTCTTCAGAGAAGAAAATCCATCCACCATCTGCTGGAGACAAAAATACTGAAGAGACCCCTCTGGTGTCTGAGGCATATAGAGGCATGGGAGTGATGTTATTGAAACCTGGGCTTTTCATTGGTTGTCTCCACCAATGTGATGTAGGGGAACATAACCCACTTGTCTGGACTGATCTAGCAAGACGATATGGAAGTATATTTAGATCCACATGAAAGATCACACACAAAATGGACAGCAATGTGCATTAGTGCAAATACAGATGTGCAATTGCCTTGATTTTTTTTTAGTCCTAAAATTCGGAAAAACAGGATTTTAACAATTTATGTTATTTGAAATTTTATAAGCCGCCTAGTACTGACAAAGCAATATACAAGCAAAGTAAAAAAAAATCATGAAATTTGTGTATTTACTGTATGCATACAATAAATTAAACAAAATAAACAAAATCAAACACAGACAAGACTCCCAACACACTGAGAAGCAGTCTTGTGTCCTAAGCTACTGAGAAGGCCCTTCTGCTGTGCTTCAGGTGTTCTGGCTAGTAATAATATTCCAGAGTCATAACCTACAACAAAAATGTTTTCATAGCTTTTAAATTTGGTAATGTGAGCACAACAAATTCATTTAGTGTCAATTATGCTTTTAGTTGACTATGAACTCCTGAACCAAGGACTTAACTCCACAAAAACCTGAAGGTGAAATTAGACCTTACCTGCTAATTTTCTTTCCTGGAGTCCCTCCTGTCCAGTGCAGACACATGGGTTATGCTCATCCACCAACAGATGGAGACTGAGAAACAGGAGTTGAAACATTCCCTCTTAAGTAGCCAGTATGAACCTCACAAAGCTGAACGACGGAGTCCCAAACTCCAATTCTCTGCCGGCACCTCAGGTAAGAACTACAACTTTCACAGAATGAAAAAATAACTCATCTTGATTCTTGGGGTGGCTTGGTTCTCATTTGGATTTGAAAACTCAACACCCCCTAGGACAAGAGGTCCCGACCAGGAAAAAGGAAACTGCAGAAACACAGTAGAGCCCCCAGCAATATAACCGCCACTGGAAGCCACCAACAGAAAATAGCTGCCCCAAACGTGCCTGCTGGGTCCAAACACTCTTCAAGAACAGATCTAAACAGATTCACAGCCAAGACCTGAGTGGGTCTTGGACTGGACAGGAGAGCCTTCAGGAAAGAAAGTTAGCAGGTAAGGTCTAATTTTACCTTCCTAATCGTCCCTACAGTCCAGTCCAGATGCATGGGACAAAACAGAAGTACTGCTGGGTGGGTACCAAGACACTGGCCTGCAGCACTTGTGCCCCAAAATTTGCATCCTGTCAGTCCTGCACATCCAGCAGATGACACGCAGAACCAGACTAAACACTCTGCCCATGAAGATGCCTAAACCCTGGTAGAGAGCCTTCAAACCTGCCAGCAACACTCACTCCTTCAACAAATTGGCAATCTCAATAGCCTCCCTAATCCAGTGGGAAATGGACACCTTAGAAGCAGCCAAACAGGACAGAGGCACTCGAATGCCTAAACACTGCAGTAACTTTCAAGTAATGTTTGAGAAACCTATGTATATCCAGCAAATGAAGAATCCTGGACTCTGTTGCCTCCAAAGAACCAGCAAAGGCTGGTAACGCAACCACCTATTTCAAGTGGAACACAGACACCACCTTCGGAAGAAAGGATGGCATCAGACACAACACCTTTTCCTTTGAAAAGACCAAGTAAGGCTCCCAAGCATGAAAAAGCCTGTAGCTCTGAAATACAGCATGCTGATCACCACCAGGAATACCATCTTTAAAGTCAGATCCTTCAAAGAAGCCCCCCCCCTTAAAAGAGCAGAGAACCAAATTCAGATTCCAGGAAGGAACTACAGGAGAATATGGCGATCTCAAATGCTTGACATCCTGAAGGAAACAGTGTCTCCATGCAAAGTTATAAGTTGACCCTGCACACAACTCCAGAAACAAGCCAAGGCCACAACTTGCACCTTCAGAGAACTCAAGGCCAGACATTTCAGATCCTGCCTGCAAAAAGGCCAAAATATCAGGGAGAAGAGCTGAAAAAAAAAAAGGTCTTACTCCCTGATTTCCACACCAAGTCTCAAAGATGTGCCAGACCCACACATAGGCTGACGACATGGACCATCTCCAGGCCTGCAAAGTATCAGTTACTTGTGCTGAATAGCCCCTATGTCTCAGTCCTTTCAAGAGAGTCAGGCCGAAAGAGAAGTCTATCCACAGCTAGTATCCATACTGGTCCCAGAGTCAAAAAGACACATGAGGGAGATGAAAATATTCCACACCAGATCCATGTACCAAGAATGCAGGGTCAAAATAGGGCTACCCACAGGCCCTGCAGAGACTCAACCCACTCAAGAACCTGGCCAATGAGTGGCCATGGGGGGGAAACATACAGGAATCAGTCTCTGGGCCACACTGAACCAGGGCCTCAAGTCCCTCTACCATGTACTTCTTTGCCACCAAGTCCATCATGGATACGGCCGAACAATCCACAATCAGCTGAAATGCTGACTCTTGACAGTGATCACTCCCCTGGGTCTAACAAATGTCGACTCAGATGCTAGCAGATGAACCTCTGCTAGTGGCAGTGGAGGTGATTTTGCTTCTTCAGTGGGCAAACTCCACATGCCACCCTGGAGATTGATGTCCGCCACTTATCACACTGTCAGAACAGGACCCCTCACAGCCTGCTGATGAACGAGAGGAAGACAGACCCGCAGGGCCAGATGCACCACTCGTGTCTCCAGCTGATAGGCCACCGGGCTCTCCTTTGGAAAGCATCTGCCCTGAGTCACCCGAGCAAGGCAGTGACCTCCCCAGTGGAATAGATTGGCATCCATGGTCACTATCACTCAATCCAGAGACTCCGGATACATACCCATTGCAAGCATCAACTCCTCCAGCCACCAACACAAACTCTCCCTGGCCTTGCCCCAAAGGGCAAGGAGGGCTGCCATTGACTAAAAGGACCAATGTGACAGAAGCACCACCTGAAGAGGATGCATATGCAACCAGGCCCAAGGCACTAACTCCAAGGCCATCATGGAACAGAGAACCTGCAGATAATCCCACACTGACAAGGAATCTTCTGCAGACCACACACCTGGTACTTTAACTTTGCTATCCTGCCCTCCAGCAGACATACCAAACTATGTCAAATCAAGTTCCCAGATACTCTGAGGACTGGGACGGAATCAGATTGCTCTTTGCAAAGTTGACCACCCAACCCAAGTCCTGAAGCTGGCCAATGACATAGGCCATTGCTTTCCAGCTCTCCCGAAACGACTTTGCTTGAATCAACCAATCATCCAGATATGGGTGGGACCAGAATGCTCTGCTTTCACAGCACCACTGCCACCATCACCATTACCATTACCTTGGGAAACACTCAAGAAGCTGTGGCTAGGCCAAACGCAACACCTGGAAATGAAAATGCAGATACACCTTGGTCAGACCTAACTAGGTAAACTCTCCTTGCCACTATCATGGATCACTGAGCCTCCATATAAAATCAAGGAACCCCAAGGGCCCTGTTCAAATCCAAATTGGGGCACCAAGAGCCCTCCTCCTTTGGGAGCACAAAATAGATCAAATAACGACTCATAACCCCAGGCATTCCAGGGCACTGGCACAACAGTCTTGAGAAGCAGGAGACTGTCAGCTGTACAGATGATGCTCCATGCCTTGCCCAGGCCTGGCAAGGAGAAGCCATGAATGTGTCCGAGAGAGGTCTGGTCAACTCTAGCGTGCAACCTTCCCAAATCTCCTCCAAGACCTAAGTGTCTGTTGTGATCTGGGTCCAAGTGGAGTAAAACTGCCTGAGGCGTCCACCTACCAGCTGCACCTCCACCATGACTCCCAAACCTTCATTGGGAAAGCTTGGAAGCTCTAGGCCCTGCAGCCCCCTCTGCCACCTTGACAGCCCCCCACTAAAAGGAGCCCTACAACAGAAAATGGGATCTTTGTAGATTTGCTCCCCTGGCTGGATGATACTTTAAATCTCATCCATGACCTCTGAAGGAGGTTTCCCATCCAACTCCTTTGGGCTTAGCTTCTGGAAGGCAAGGCACCTTAGTTTCCCCCAGTTCCTTCATCAACTTCGCCAGATCCTCTTCAAACCACCAGCACCCTATAAAAGGAAGCTTACTCAACTGTATCTTGAAGGCCACATTTGCCAACCAGTTACACAACCACAAGAACTGCCGAGCAGCCACCACCATAGCCACTGACTTAGCAGATCATAAAAGCAGGTCGGCCAAAATACACAGTCCCTGACTCCAACCAAGCTGTCTCATCTTGGGCATTAGCCTCCAGCAGAGAAGACTGGAATCCTCTGAGACCACCTCAGAAGAGTCCTGAGCCACATAAGACCCACAGATAGCCCCCTGCAGGGCTAAAGCAGACACTCAAAGGCCTACTTGAGCAGCACACCCATCTGCCAATCCTTCAAGACTGAATCACCTTCCACTGCAATGATAGTCTAGTGACAGCCATCATTCAAGGTATCCACCCAAGGAAGATGCAACCTCTTTTCCCCCCCTCCGGCGGAACAGGATAAAGCTTGACCATGCTTCAACCAACACACAACCCCACATCAGGAACCTTTCACACAGCGTCAATCTCCTCCTTCAATGCTCTGTGGACCAGAAAGGACCAAGCTGTCTTATGGATGTCTAGCAGCAGATCCTCTGCCTGGCTCTACTGGCATTGGTCACAGATCCTCCATGATCTGCAGGGCTGCCAAGGTCTGCACAACGAGAACAGGAAGCTCATGCCTGTGGAAAGTATGCACTGTAGTCTGATCCTTACCCACAGAATCTCCCCTTCATCAAAATCCACCTGAACTGCTCCTCCAAGGAGGTCTAATGGACCCTCCAATGGCCCCAAGGAGGCCCCATCATCCTCTTGAGACCTCCCCCTGCATGGATGCTTGGCCGTAACTGAGCAGGGCTGCCCTCTTGCCAAAGGGGATGAAGTCAGTATGGAGGACCCTTTACTTATGCCCTGCTCAAATAGGCTTGGAGTAAAAAACTGAAGAAAAAGGGGAATTCTCCCCCAGCTCCACCAGAGCCCATGGACATGGGCTGCAGGACCAGACGTTCAGAATGTGCCTGAGGCAAAGAACAAGCTGCCCCTCCCCCCCCAAAAAAATGACACCTGTTTCTGCCAAAACTGTGGGACTGCCATCAAGACAAGTGCAATCCCGCCCCCCAACCCTCCAGGCTACCAGCAAGCTGATCCACAGCAGCCACGGCAAAGCCAGACTTTGGAGAATTGAGTCTGGCAGCTGCTGCAGGCCATGCTCTGCATCTTCCATATGCACGCAGCCTGGACCTCCCACACAAAATGTGAGAAACCCCCTTACCAGCTCTCAATTGCCTCCAGGGCTTACTGTGGTTTGCCACTGCTTCTCCCCTTACCCCGAAAAGTAACAGGGCAGAAACAAAGCTGAATCCCTGGCCCCCTCAAGAGTTGGGGGGAGAAGGAAAGAGGAAGCAGCCACCAACCTGCTGACCCCAAAGGCACAAACTGAGGAACGGCTAGGGAAGAGCAAGGGGAGATGACCCAGATCCACCAGGTTCGGCACCCCTATGTGGCCCAGCACCTATCAGTACCAGAAGATAGCACAGACTATGCTCATCCACCTGCTGGAGACTGAGAAATTCTGGCTTGGTATAGGCTACTGAAGAGGGTGTTTCAAACTCAGTATTTCTCAGTCTTCATCTGCTGATGGATGAGCATAACCCACACATCTGGACTGGAGGGAAGGAACAGAAGTTTTTCAGAAAGCAGAGGATAGTCTGCTGCATGGTAATGCAGGTAAGAGCAGCACTCTGGTTGGCAATTCAAAGAAACAAAACATCTGAAATGCTTGCTCCAATAATCCACAAAATAAATTGTCCTTCTAAAGTGAGAGAGGATCAATCATTTAACACTAGTCACTTTTTATGGTTTATGCAGTATAGACACAAGTGGTACTGTAAGCTTCCCATATAACCTTCATGCCTACTAGTCCAAATGACTGAACAGATTACCAGGCTCTGCTGCTGGATCATCAGTTACAGGTGCAGAGGTTGCCTCCTCTTCTTCACACAAGCCATTTTGGTGGCTATGGGCATTGTCAAAATAACCACTCTGGAATATGCGCTCTACTATATCCTTCAAGGCTTTGACTGCAAAACAGAGGCAGATTAACCATTAAATGAATGCTTTGTATGCCTACAGCAGAAGTTGTTTATTTATATTTGCTATATACTACCCTTCATTTTTCACTTCCAAAGCAGCTAAAGCAAAAGGAGAGTGTGTGTTTTTTTTACACTCTGCATCAGATCATAGCCCCCCTGAATTACAGCACTGACCTTTAAGATGAGAAATTACTGTACAAAGCTAAAATTTTAAACTACTAAAATGTTCTAGACAGAACAAATTATACTACATTAACATTTTTTAGTCATGCAGTTTGATCATGTCTACCTTTTGGGAACCTGCCAGGTACTTGTGACATGGATTGGCCACTGTTGGAAACAGGATATTGGGCTTGATGGACTTTTGGTCTGACCCAGTATGGCATCTTATGTTCTTATTCATCTTGGCAATATTCACCAGAAATAATACATCAGATTGGGACCATCTTTTCCATAAAATCTTACAGCAATTTGGCCAGGTAAGTAGACTAACTCCCAGCTGAGAAATAACAGCCTGTGCATTTTGTGCATTTCTTTTCTTTAACACAGTAAATGGCTTATATTTAGTGTCATGTCATTGCTGTTTATTTTGAAGATTTCTAATAAAGCTACTTCTGTGTTTCTAGCAGTAGGCTAATCAAAACCATTTATCTTGCACGCAAAATACAGCACATGCTTGAAGAGCATTCATAAGTATTTCCTTTAAGACTAAATTTAAAATATATGCTGCCTAATTTGCTTGTTCCAGACAGGAACATGCCTACACTTAACATGAAAAGCAATGTCTGAATAGGGCTAGCAGTAAACAAATTTCAGATTTATAAGTTGCTTGTGTCTGAAAACTAACTCTAGGCAATGTTTAATACAGCCCTTCCAAATATCCATGTTTGTCCCCAGTTTCAAGAATAGTAGCAGTGTTCTGACACCATGAGCAATACTGCTGAAGCAGCAAAAAAAAACCTGGCTCAGGTCCAACTAACTAACTGCTGAGTAAGGCCACATTCGCTGCTAAATTCAGCACAGAAGTGTTCTAGTGGCAATATGACCAACAGGAAGTGCTTGGAGATAACCACCTAACTCACGTTGTGGTATAAACCCGATGCACAGGAAGCTGAAAACAAAATGCTCAATCTGATGCCTGCCAAACCACCACAATTAGAAAATGAGCCAGAAATTCTGTACTTACAAGTAGTGCCACAAACTGGCTTGTCCTTTCCTTCTAGCAAATCCCACAAGTGAATGGAGGCTCGGTCATACTGCTCATTCAACCTTGAACCAAGGAAGTTAAAAGGATAAGCCATAAACTTAAAAATCACATCCATGAAAACAAACCTAACTAATCTAAAGCACTTTTCTTCTGCTCTTTCAATACAAGAGACATTTACTACAATCCTTTTATACCATTAGAAAAATTGTTTAGCTTATTAAAGGAAAACCAAAATCCGGGCAGATACCTTTATTAAACCAACAAATTTTTTCAGTTCTGCAGATCAGGTGGAATCTTTAAAGTGGTCAACCAAATAAGCGCTCTACTACCTACTACTAAACAACTATTTTTACAAGGCTGATACTTCCATGCCACTATTATCGGCTGGTACACAATGGGGTGCCCATCTGGTCTAAGGATCAGAAACAAAGTCAGACATGCTAACATTTTTCAAACCTCTGTCAATCAGCTTGCACTGCTGTGTTATAGCAGGAGACCGTATGTGTTCCTGGACAAATAAAATCTGAACTTCATACTTTGACAAACTATCCAAGTAGAACAGTTTTTGTGCAGTCATCTTGTCATAATTATTACCATATACCTATCTGGCATTTGAAAATTGACCAATTAAAAGTTTTCCTGATCAATGAGGTAACAAGGCACACGTTTTCCAGTACAAATGAGAACCAACAGCAAAAGCTAGATACAAGTATTTAAGATAAGCCCACTGATGCCCTTAATGAAAGCTAAAAGACAAAGCAGGTGTAAACTAAACATGCCAAAAAAGAAATATGTAGTATACATATTTACAAATACGAGTGTTGCAATGTTGCCAAGTGGCATTTCTGTTACAAGACGCTGCTGTTCAGCAGCAGAAGAATCTTTCAGGAATTAGCATGCAAAGAGCCAAAAACACTAAACTAAGTCTAAGACCCAAAGGAATACTTGATAAAAAGTAGAGTGCCATTGCTTGTATTAGAATGGTTTCGGATACATTTTTCTCTGTTGCGGTGAATATTGCTTAACAAAACTAGCATATCTTGTTGCTACCTCAGATTTGTGTCTCTTTCAGGTTCAACCAGTTTGTAAAATTCATCAAACAGGGTCAGTTCCTCCTCTGTCAATATGGGCACACCATTTAATCCTTGCTTCAAATCACTGCGCACTTCTTCATCACCCAATTTGTCCAATATAAACTGCAGCTCAAGAACAGTCTTTAAGCGTTTCTGTTCTGCTTCTTCTCTCATGAGCTGCTCCCGACGTGCTGCCTTCTTTATCGATTTCTGAATCTGCTCAAAACACGGAAGAAATCGAAATGTCAGTTACCATGACAAATATGGTCAAAAGATACTTACCAGGATTCTACACAAAACAAGCTGAATGACATTTGACGAGAGGAAAGCTAACTTTACAGATTCTACATGAAACACTAACTTACCATCATTGCCACCTGCACTCAGTCTGATTAACACATGTATTCATGTCCCTCACTGCCCCAGCACTTTAAAAGTACTATATGCGCAAATTTATTAAGCTTCTTACTTCAGAAGATGTACATAGCAGGGATGTTGCGCAATAGGCAGATTTCTTTAAGTTACTTGGGTCAATATTCAGAAGCACTTATCTGGTTTAGTACCACCTGCTATCCAGAAAAGTGCTGCTGAACGGGATATTCAGCAGTACTATACCACTACTGACCACCTCAGCATTACCTGCATAGTACCAGGGTAGTTCATGGACAAAGCAGCAATTTAATAGGACAGCGGCGATATTCTGGAACCATATCCATATAATTCAGATAGTTACTAGGACAGTGGCATTTAATACCACTGCTATCCAGATAGCAGTTTGTGCTGGGACTATCTGGATTTCAGCTGCCACAATTGGCATGGCCATCATGACTATCAGATGGCTTCTAAGCCTCAGTATCAGTATGAGCACGCCGTCTGGCCTTCTTTGCAAGTGCTAAGATGTATGTCACAATGCAACCTTCTCAGTGACAATACTATTCCCAGTAGTCATAACTGCCTTCAGAAAGCACTGCTGGCACTAGCAATTCCCTGCAATCCCAATCCAACCACTGCCCTGTTTCCCTGAATGCACAGCAGTCACTCCCTTCAGCCCCCGCAATCTTCTAACTTCTGCCATTCCTTCACCTTCTCAACATGTTGGTCTCCGGTGCCCCCGCATTATGCTGCTGCTCTTCAAGTCCTTCTCCATCGCCCCCTCTGCCATTTGGCTTCTCCTCTGCATTCCATAAGACTAGCACTGCACTCATAACATTCCTCTGCTGCAGTTGAACCTGTTGCCCCATACTCCAAGTCTGGCAGCAGTTCTAGGAATTTTTTCGCCAAGACACTTCCTCAAAGCCAAAACACAAATTCATGAATTTGTTATGGTACTGAGCCAGATTCAGGGCAGGCTCAAAACGGCTGTGGCATCCTGAACCAAATTTTGTTTTGCACCACTCCCGTTTGGGGCCAATCAGGGGTAAAATTTAGTTAGTGTTGTCTGTGCTGCCATTTACCTTAATCTGTATTTCAGCACCACTGTCCATATAGGCAGCAGTTCTGACCATATGGATAGTAGCGACTGTTGGCACCAGCTATTTGCCAGGCTTAAACACACACAACTTATAGTGGCTGAATATCACAGCTATTTCTATCCATATTCTGCACCGTTCTCACTCCTTCCCTACCATGGTCCATAAATATGGATCTCATATTATCAGGCTGTTTAGCAATTTTAAATGGCCTGATATTATCCATATATTGAAAATGCATGGTTAGGTGCACGTATAGTTACACTCTACTGGACTGATTCATTCATGTGGATCATTCCTAAACTAACCAATAAAACCCTCCCAACGACAACCGATGTAAAGTGAAATATCCTACTTCTACTCTCCAACTCAGATTCTTTTCAAATTCTGGTGTCACATCAGCGATATAAACTCCCTCTACTGCAAGACTGTAGTAACAAAACCCTGCAAATGCTCACTAAGATCCCTGTGGGCAGATAGGAGTCTTTGCCGTGATTGCAGCCGCTTTCCCTTCCTGCCCATGGGGAACCGATCTCCCTTGGGCAGACAAGAGTCCACCGCGACTGCAGCCATTATCTTCTCTTCTGCCTGCAGGAGATAGGATCCTCATGGGCAGTATAGGAGGGGGAAGGCTGTGGGGGGCTAGGGGGCAGAGCTTAACACCTTTCCAATTGGGGGAGGGGGGCATGTGACCCCTGTAGCTCAGTACAAGGGGAAATGCACATTTTCAAAATCTGACATACAAAAGAATCACTTTAGAGAATGAAGTATCTTTGTTGTCCAATCATTTTACTTTTAACTGGATTTTTACCCTGATCTCTCCACTTCCTCTTAGCTGTCTTACATTATTTTCCAGGACCTCATGTCAATTTTGGGTGCCCCCCCCAAATCCCCCCCCCCCAGCTCTCCCCATCTTCTTCCCTTCATCTTTCAGATGTTGAGAGAAAGAAAAAAAAAAACCCACACACACGAGAAATATCTGCCCTTTTACCTAAACTACAGCTAGATTTAATTCCTCCTCCTCCACCCTCTGGTCTTTAGTTTCCCTCTTTTCATCTTTCACTGCTTACCAGTTTTTTCCATTTCCTACTCTTGCCTCCCCAGTCCTCCCATTACCCACCTCAGTTTCTTTCTCAGCATCCTATTCCCCCATCTTTCACCCACTTTCTACTCACCCCATCCCCAGCCTCATCTATAGGTAAATGGAGCTCACTCTTAAAAGGAGGTTACCAGTGGTGTGCCGCAGAATCTATCCTTGGTCCTATTCTTAACATCTGTGTTAGTGATTTTGCAGAAGGGCTGTTGGGTAAGATTTGCCTCTTTGCGGATGATACCAAAATCTGCAATAGAGTAGATACCAAGGAAGGAGTAGATAACATGAAAGGATCTAGCTAAGCTTGAAAAATGGTCAAGAATTTGGCAGCTGAGATTTAACGCTAAAACATTCAGGGTCATGCACTGGGGCTACAAAACTCCAAGGCAGGAAACACATAGCGAAGGCTTGGTCAGGGCATTGATGCCCTCGGACCCAGTCTCCATGTGGTGACTGAAGCAGCAGCAAACTTTGGCATTGGAACAGGTCGCCATCGGATCCATTTTCAGGGCAACCCCAGTGGCACAGAATCAGCTTAAATATCTCCCGACTCAACTCCCACTCTCCAAGATCCAGACAGTGCTGGCTGAGGAAGTCTGCTTCCACATTGTCCACCCCGGCAATGTGCTGGGCTGACAAGGCTAGGAGGTTGTTCTCCACCCGGGCAAACGGGACAGCCATCTCCAGAGCTACCCTGGCACTCCTGTCACCTTGCCGACTGACACCACCACAGTTGTGGTTATCTGACATGAACTGCCTGGCCCTCAGAGGCCAGCAACACCGAACAGCCAATCTGATGACCTTCGCCTCGAGGCAGTTAGACCATACCGCTTCGTTTATTGTTTATTGGGAACTTAACAGACCGCCCATCACAATAGCGTCTGAGCGGTTTACAATATACAAAAGGCTGCTTAGAAAATTAGGAAAGGAACACCATAGTGTGATAGGAAAGGAGAGAAGAGTAAAAGGTTGAGGCTAGATTATAGTAACAAAAATAAGGGAAAACATCATGGGGATGGTGAAAAGGGGCGCAGGGGGGGGGGGGGGAGAAAGAGGCCAAAAGCTAGACAGAAGAGATGGATTTTTAGATTTGCCTTAAATGTTTTAAATGAGGGTTCCAAGCGAAGGTCTGTGGGGAGCGAGTTCCATAGGCGGGGGACCAAGGAAGTAAAAGGCAGAGGAACGGATGGTTTCTAGGTGGGCCTGGGATGGGGAGGGTAAGGTTATGCGGTTCATGTGGATGTTGCAGAGGGAACGGTAGGGAGTGTGGAGGTGGATCAGATCGGCAAGGTAAAGGGGAGTGCCAGTATGAATAGACCTGTGAACAAAAAGAAGAAATTTGTACTGAATATGGAAGGGAATCGGAAGCCAGTGCAGGCGAATGAGAAGAGGGGTGATATAGTCGAAACGGGAAGAGCAAGTGAGGATACGGGCAGCAGTGTTGCGGACAAAGTTGGGATTGGGGGAGACCAGCTAAAGAGACGTTACAATAATCGAGGCGGGAGACAACTAGGGAGATGGAGGGTGGACATAGCGGAGAAAGAGAGGAAAGGGTGTACAGCCCTGGGCAGTACGGTCTTGGCAATGGGCTCCCCAGACCGAGAGACTGGCATCTGCTGTCAGCAGGATCCATGAGAAATTGTCCAGTGATATTGTCCTTCCTCAGATGATGGGGCCGCTGCCACTACAGGCTGGCCTTCACCATCAATAGGAGCAGAAGCCTGCACTTGAACTCCTGAGAACTCAGATCATTGAGTCAACAAGGACCACTGGAGCATGCTCCCAGAAACTCCAGGGACTGGAAAGACAACAGCTGGCTCTTTCCCCAATTGATTACCCAGCAGAGGCTTTCCAAAAAGGACACCACTCAGGATGCCATCTGAGATACTTCTGAAAGGGAATGAGCTCAGATGAGTCAGTCATCCAGATAGGGATGGCTACAGATCCCTTGGCACCACAGCTGCCAGCACCATGACCTTGGAGAACATCCTTGGGGCGGCCAATTGATTGTGAGAGCCAAGCATGGCAAAACAGATACTTTTGTTGATCTGTCCAGACTGGAATATGAAAATACTCCTCAGCCAGATCCAGAGAAGCCAAGTACTCCCCTCAGTGCACTGCATGAATCACGGAATACAAAGGTTTCCATCCACAAGCAAAGGACACACAAGTGCTCATTGACCACCTTGAGGCCCAGAATGGGCTGGAAGGTTTGTCACAATAAAAACAGACGGATATCTGCTCTTGTCACACTCATCGGGGGGGGGGGGGGGGTGAGTAAGGCACCACCATCTTCAGGCCTAGAAACTTGTCCAAAGGTGGTCTGCAGAGCAGCACTTTTGATCAGACCCACAAGGGGGGGGGGGGACCCACAAAAGCATCTGGAATCTGATCTTTGCATTCCAGAATATAGCTGAACTGAATGGTATGTCTAGCACCCAGCTATCCTTGGTAATGTGGGCCCATTCCTGAAAGAAAAAGGCAAAGCTCGATTCCCACTGGAGGAACCAGGGAATGGGCCCCCAAACGTCCATTGCACAGCCTTGGAGGGTCCTCCTCTGGAAGGGATTAAGTCCCTGGGCCTTCTGAAGGGGAGAGCACTTCCTCATCCACATCAGAGCCTAGTACCGAGCTATCTGAATCAGAGTCAGTCAACATTTCAGATAGCTCCCAGCTGTTCCCCAACTTCAGGGGAGCACCCCTCGCTGGAGATGCTTAGCCAAAAGGTAAAACTAAACCTCCACTTTCAACCTGCTCTACACGACACTGTGCCCAGGGCCACCCCCAGAGGCCGCAGTGTCTAAATTTCTATACCAGAAGATCCAAGCCTGTTCAAAAATGAAAAGCATTCCGGGGAGGACCATCTGCAGTCTGGAAGCTCTCCTCTCAGACATGACTTCCCAACACCAGGGGGCACAACTGCCAAAGAGCCCCTAGACAATGATGAACAGCCCATAGCACAGTCTTCAGAACCTCTGACCAGCTAAATTTCCTTACTCATAGTGCCATCTGTCACTTCCCACCCCGAGGCAGGCAAGACCAGACTAATTACATTCCCTGGCTGAGAGAGGGAAAGGCGGCCCTCCACAGGCTACTCAGAAGCTACCATGCAGGAAAAGCAGAGTCCAGAATCCAGGGAAGAGGCACCTCATTTGCCCCAGGTCAAACAATGTTTTCTGGAAGATAGTTAGGGCAAATATCAAAACAGCAGGTTCTAAGGCTGTGCCAGCCCACAAGTGCATGTTAACAGCACTAGGAAAGGAGCACACCTTGGAGCCACCTGTGCAGAATGTGTGTTAGGATCATGCAACCACCAGGTGCACAATAGGTAAAAACGTTACTAACATGCAGAAAAACAGTAGAAAACCCCCACACTGCGCCAATCACCAGCGGTCCACCCCAAATTGCTTCCCAAGACTACTGAATCAGGATCCCAACAAGGACAATGACTAGGTCAAGCCTTGGTAATCACCCCGAGAGCCTCTAGCAAAGGACCTATGTTGCGCTCAGCTCTATTCTCCTGAAACTATTTCAATGGCTGGCTTTGTAGCACTGCATTTAAGGTGGCTAGCAGACAAACCCCCGAGAGCCTTCTGCAATCTTCAGGAGAGAGAGCAGGGGAGACAAAGGAGGGAGAGCGAGTTGAGGTTGTGTGAGGCTGTTGCACTCTTCCAGGTCCTTAAGACAGCGTGGCATTGAACCATTCTCCTCCTCCTCCTGTGGCTACCAAAAAGGCTGCAGTCTAGTGAAGTCTCCCATGTCATACTCAAGTGTCACCTTTCTTGTACTCGATCTGGTCGTTCACAAGCATTTAATCAATCTCTTCCTCTCAATCCTCAGATTTTCTACAGAGGAGAAAATCCATCCACTATCTGTGGAGACAAAGAAATACTAAAGGGACCTCTGGTGGCTGAGGCAAAGAGGCAAAGGAGTGATGTCAATGAAATCTGGGCTTTTCATTGGTTGTCTTCACCAATCTGCTGGTAGGGGAATACAACACACTGGTTTAGCAGGACAAATACCTAGAAGCCAGCATACGGATCTCCACTCCAATGGCCAGCAGGCAAGACAGGTCTAATACATGCCAAGATATGGTGCACTATATGCTAAGGCTGCACAGACAGTAACAGTGCGTGCTAGATCTATGCAGGCAGTAGCTGCATGGACTATGGCATTGCAGCCGTGATATTGCGCATTAGAGTCATGTGGACAGGACAACATGCACTACAGGAATGCACCATGAGAGGTGCGTAAGGCATGGCAAAGCACAGGAAGTGCAACCATCACATGTAGCAGTTGGACAAGGAGGGAAAACACTGGTGCCAAACCAATAGACTCCTTGAATGGCCCCAACCTGGCTTAAGCACCAGAGGATGATGTCAGGAGCCTCAAACAAGTCAGACTTAGTTTTGGTACTCATCCCAGGGAGCTCCAAGGCAGGTAAAACTATACTGGACTCAGCGCTAATCCACTGTTGCCAGACCTACAGTCACATATCTCTGAAAAGCCTTCTTCAGAGAGAAGAGAAAAGGAGGAGCAAGGGGGCAGATGTGCAAGGCTGAAGAATCCTTTCCAAACTCCTTTGTCTAATCTAATCTTCCGGCTGCTCAACAGGTCCTTAACAGGATAAACACAAATCTGAACCAATTCCTCTCCTCCTTATGGCATCAAGAAAAAGAGCACTGGTTTTAAGGGCATCTAGTGGAGCCTCTTGTGTTGCACTCCAGTGAGAAAGTCACCAACAAGGGTGGCTGCTAATGAGCAAAATCTTTTCTCCAATTTCATCAGAGCTGAAAAACTCATCCATCTGCTGAAAATAGAAATACTGATTGTGCCTCTAGAGGCCCAGACTTAATGGCATGACGTCGTCATGAGAAGCCTCTCAACATCTGTCTCCACATCTGCTAAGTGAACACAACCCACTTGTATGGTGATCTAGCAGGATGATCTAGAAAGGGCTTTTATACAACTGCACGACTACATACATATGAGCATATGGAAAACGTATGCCTACCTTTACATAATCTGCACACAGGTGTTCTTGGATGCATAGTTTGGGCAGAATGGAGGCAAAATTTTAGTGTATGCATGTTATTTTATAAAATGTGGCTACATATACATTTACACTCTGGAGTAGGTGTAAATTTATGCATGGGCATTACATGCTATTACAGTTATTTTATAAAGACCACATAGGTTCCTATATTGCCTTTAGAAAGTGCTATGCCAACAAAATCACCCAAAGGATAAGCCAACATAACATACATCAATCCAGTTAAAGTCCTATAAGCAGCTTCTTTGAAAGGACCATCAATCTGGAATACACCTACAATTAACAAAAAGGGTAACTTCACCACAGATCCAAAAGCCTTATAAACTGATTTTATATTTTGTTCTTTAACATTTCCATTTTTTTTTTAAAACGGGAGTTATTCAAAAACACTGAGGATTTGTTATGGAATGAAGTTTTTTTGAATAACTCCTATTTTAAAAAAAAAGTGGAGATGTTACAAGAAATATAAAATCAATTATATAGGGCTTTTGGTTCTATGGTGAAACTGAAGTTATCCTTTGTGTTAACTGGAGGTATACTCCAATAGATAGTCCTTTTTAAAGAAGCTGCCTATGGGACTGATATATGGAGTAATTTTATAAAAGCAGTTATGCACAAACAGCATAGTTACTCACCTGTAACAGGTGATCTCCGGGAACAGCAGGAATTTAGTCTTCACATATGGGTATCGTCGGTACCGACTGAGCCTGCATGGGAACGCTCCCCAGCGTCCAATAGGACTTCAGTTACGTTTGTAGCTGAGTGAAAGGATAGAGGGAGACAGGAAAGAGGAAAGAGATAGAGAGACAACTCCTAGGGGAGGTGGGTGGGTTGTAAAGACTAAATTCCTGCTGTTCCCGGAGATCACCTGTTACAGGTGAGTAATTACGCTATCTCCAGGAACAAGCAGGAATGTCTTCACATATGGGGGGACTCCCTAGCTGAAGATGCCAGGGAGTTGGCCCCAGGAAGCTGCCACCTATAGTGAAGTGAGCCATGCTTCCTCCCAGGGTTGGTGGGTAGGAGTTGAATTAAATCTGAAAGAGATGTTGAACAGCAGCCTGGCCAAAGAAAGCATCCCGACGGGAGGCTTTATCTAGGCAGTAGTGGGCTGTGAAGGTGTGCACCGAAGTCCAGGTGGCTGCTCAGCAGATGTCATCGACAGACACAGAGTGAAGGTTTGCTATAGAGGCTGCCATGGCTCTCACATTATGTGCTGTGACAGGGCCTTGAAGAGGAAGGCCCTTACTCTCATAAGGATATATATTGTGCAATCCATTTAGATAGAGCTCTTTGATACTGGAAGTCCCAAATGACTTGAATCAAAAGCAACAAAAAGTTGAAACGACTATGTTGCTGTGTTCTTTGTAGATAAAAAGCCAAGGCTCTTTTACAGTCCAAAGTATGAAGGTTCCTTTCTGCATTAGAGGCATGAGGCCTTGGAAAGAATACAGATAGGTAAATTGATTGATTTAGATGAAAAAGGCAAAACCACCTTTAGCATAAAATGTGGATGAGTTCTGAGAACAACTTTATCATGGTGAAACCTTGTATAAGGGGGATCAGCCACTAAAGCTTGCAATTCACTAATGCGACGTGCGGAGGTGATTGCAATTAGGAAGATGACCTTCCAGGATAAAACCTTTAGGGTTGTTGTGGCTAAAGGTTCAAAGGGCAGATTCATGAGCTGTCCGAGAACTAGATTTAAATCCCATGCCACCAGTGGTGGCCTGATGGTAGGCTTTGTTAAGAGAAGACCTCTCATAAATCTTGCTATGAGCGGATGAGAGGAAATTGGCTGTCCATTTTGAGGCTTATAGGAAGCTGCAATTGCACTAAGATGGTCTCTTACTGAATTGGTCTTTAACCCAGAATTTGATGAAAGTAGGTACTCTAGTACCGATTCCAAAAGGTATCACAAGGGGGTTTAAGCCCTTTTGAGAACACCATATAGTAAAACGTTTCCACTTAAAAGGCGTAAGAGCGTCTTGTGGAAGGTTTTCTAGAAGCCTAAAGGATATCATTTACCTGTTGGGAAAGGTAAGATCCTGCAGGTCTAGGCTTTCAGCAACCAGGCCCTGAGATGCAGGGATTGGTGATTCAGATGCCATAGCATCCCGTTCTCTTGGGAGAGAAGGTCTGGAGCAGACCCTAACTCCAGAGGTGCAGCTTGAGAGAGATGTAGAATCAGGGGTTACCACGTTTGTCATGGCCACTGTGGCACTATGAGGATCATACGACCTCTGTCTCTCTGAAGCTTGAAGTGTGTTTTGGGAATGAGGGGAATGGGTGGGAAGGCATAGAGGAAGTCCTGACCCCAGTGAAGGAAAGAAGGCGTCCCTTGCCTGGCAATTGTGAGCCAGAATTCTGGAACAGAACTGGGGAAGTTTGGCATTCAGTGGACTTGCAAGGAGGTCTATGTCTGGGGTTCCCCAGATCTGAAATATCCTTGTCACCTGGTCTAGGTGGAGAGACCATTTGTGAGGCAGCAGTACCCGGCTGAGTTTGTCTGCCCAAAGGTTTTGAATGCCTGGAAGATATATTACGAGAAGGTGAATTTGATGCTCTCTGGCGAGGGCCCAAAGTCAAAGCTTCGTTGCATAACGACAGAGCCTGTTCCGCCCTGCTTGTTCACGTAGAACATGGCTACTTGAATGTCCGTTTGGACAAGGACTGTCTTGTAGCTGAGCTGGGCATGGAATACTCGAAGAGCTAGATAGATTGCTCTGAGTTCCAGGAGGATTATGTGAAGACAAGCCTCCTGTGGAGTCCAGGTACCCTGGGTGGAGAGATGGTGCAGGTGTGCTCCCCATTCCACCTGTGATGCATCTGTTAGGATGGCTTGGAATAGGGGTTGTTGAAAAGGAGACCCCACTAACAGATTCTCCAGCAATTGGCACCATTGTAGGGACAAGATCAGTCGTGAGTTTGATATCTTGTCCGACAGACATCCTGTGGCCTGTGTCTATTGTGTGGCTAGGGTCCACTGGGCTGCTCGCATGTGGAGGCGAGCATAGGGAACTACATGAACTGTGGATGCCATATGTCCCAGTAATTGCAGGAGCTCTCGAGCAGTTAGGGAGGACTTTCCCACTGCTTGAGAAGCTAGTTGCACTATTCGAAAACAGCGGGGCTGTGGAAGGAAAGCCCTTGACTGTCTGGTGTCTAAACAAGCTCCTATGAACTTCTAGGGTCTGAGAGAAGGAGCAAGTTGGGATTTTGGGAAGTTTATGACCAATCCCAAGTATTGGAGGATTCGCAATGTACGAGACAGTGCAGAGCTGGCTTCTGGAATCGTGGGGGCTTGAATGAGCCAGTCGTCCAAGGGAAGACAAATATCCCTAGGGTTTGCAGGAAAAAGAGTGGGTGTAACAGGTGTTCTCCAGGAGCAGCAGGAATCAGTCCTCACATATGGGTGACGTCAGTGCCGACTGAGCCCCCGTGCGGAGCATTTCCCCAGTTTTCAAAGAAAGCCTTTGGGAATGCAGCACGTCTGCGTGGTCCCCTTCCCGCCCAAGGGTGCCATCTTGCTCAGTCTGACGACATAGCTAAAAAAGACAGCAAAACAACAAAATAAAAGTATATGACTGCAACTCCAGGGGAGGAGGGAGGGTCGTGAGGACAGATTCTTGCTGCTCTAGGCTACCGGGAACCCAAAGCTGAAAAAATGGCTCCCTCTTAAGAGCCTCAGCATCCGTGATAAAAATATCCTGAGAACACCCCCAAACTGTAGCCCAACACTAGGGCTGGAGGGTAGGAGTTACCTAAACCTCAAAGAGATTACGGAGTACCGCCTCTCCGAAAGCACTGTCCCTCCGGGACTGTCGAGGCAGTAATGGGCTGCAAAAGTCTGGCTTGAAGACCAAGTAGCAGCCTGGCAGATGTCTGCCAACAGAACAGATCGGAGATAAGCTACTGACGCGGCTTTCACCCTGACACGGTGGGCCGTGACTCGACCCTGCAAGGAGAGGCCGGCTGCCTTGTACGCCCAGGCGATACAATCTGCTACCCAAGTGGACAAGGTACGCTTGGAGACAGGCAACTCCAGTTTATTAGGGTCAAAGGAGACGAAGAGCTGAGTAGCCCTTCGGTGCCCCCACGTACGTTCTATGTAAAAGTACAACGCCCTCTTACAGTCCAGGGTATGCAAGACTGTTTCAGCCTGGCTAGTATGCAGCCTGGGAAAGAATGTCGGAAGAACTACCTCCTGGTTGAGATGGAAGGAGGAGACAACTTTTGGAAGGAACTTCGGATGGGTCCGTAGGACCACCCTGTTCCTATAGAACCGTATGTACGGTCTATCAGAAACCAGAGCTTGTAGTTCACTCACATGTCTGGCTGAGGTAAGAGCTACCAGGAAGAGCACTTTCCAAGAAAGGAAGCGTAAATGGCACATAGCCATCGGCTCAAACGGTGGGCGAGTAAGTTGCTGCAAGACCACGTTCAAATCCCACTCAGTGGCTGGTGGACAAATCGGAGGCTTGAGCAGCAGGCGGCCTCTGAGGAAGCAGGACACCAAGGGGTGAACAAACAGACTGACCCTCCACCAGTGAGTGGTGTGCTGATAGAGCACCAAGGTGGACCCGAAGAGAGTTGGACTTCAGGCCTAGGTCCGACAGGTGAAGTAGGTATTGTAGTACTACTGGCATGAGGCAGGAGAAAGATCTTCATTGCGCTGAGCACACCATATTGAGAACCTATGCCACTTGAGGACATAGGATTTTCTGGTGGACTGCCTTCTAGAGGCTAAGCCCACCTCCTCAACTTCCCTAGGTAGAAGTAAGCAAGCTAGCACTATCCTTTCAGCAGCCAGGCCATCAGATTGAGGGATCTGAGATTGGGGTGCAGAAGGGAACCCTGATCTTGAGACAGGAGATCGTGTTGCAACCCCAGAGGGAAAGGAGTTTCCAACACCAACTGAAGCAGAAGTGAAAACCACGGTTGCCTCGGCCATCTGGGGGCTACCAAAATCACCAAGGCCTTGTCCTGTAGAATCCTGAACAGAGTTCAGGCCACCAGGGGCATGGGAGGAAATGCATACAGGAGGCCTGTAGACCAACAGATTAGAAACGCATCTGCTGCCATTCTCAGGGGATGCGGCTGTCTGGAGCAAAACCTGGGCAGCTGATGGTTCAGTGGACTTGCAAAGAGATCAATGGATGGAAGTCCATCGTAGAAAGATCTGCTGGACCACCAATGGATTCAACTGCCATTCGTAAGGCTGGAGAATCCTGCTTAGTTTGTCTGCCAAGAAGTTCTCCTGGCCAGGTAGATAAACTGTTTTGAGAAACATGCCTTGTTTGACTGCAAAAGAGCAAAGGGCCTGCGCCTCCTGACATAGGAGTCTGGACCCTGTGCCCCCTTGCTTGTTCACATAGAACATTGCTACCTGATTGTCTGTCTGAACAAGACAGACTGGTGAGAGGGGGCATGAGAAAAAGTCTGTAGAGCTAAGCGGACTGCTTGTAGCTCCAAAAGATTGATCTGTTGTGTGGCCTCCCGAGGGGACCAGAGGCCTTGAGTGCACGTGCCCTGGCAATGTGCACCCCAGCCCTTTAAGGAAGCATCGGTCATCAGCACCCTTGTGTGTGCTGGGGCCTGAAAGGGTACCCCCCTGAGAAGGTTTGGGAGATGCAGCCACCACTGCAAGGAGTCCAAGAGTGGTTTGGACACCTTTACTCTGTCTCGTAAGTCGCCTGTGGCCTGCGCCCAGTGAGCTCTGAGGCACCACTGAGCAGTCCGCATGTGCAGACGTGCATTCAGGGTCACATGTACCGTGGATGCCATATGGCCAGGAGCTGCAGGAAGTGTCTGGCGGAGACCTGAGAATTGCTTTGGAACTGGTTGGCCAAGTCCATCAGTCTGTGGGCCCTGTCCTCGGGCAAGTAAGCTCTCGCCTGCAGGGTGTCTAATCTTGCCCCTATAAAACTCTAGGTTCTGTGAGGGGAGCAAAGTGGACTTTGCGTAGTTTATGACAAAGCCCAGATGGTGAAGAAGAGAGACAGTGTGAAGAGTGGCTTCTCTGGCCTCCTGGAGAGACTGACCCCTGATGAGAAAGTCATCCAGGTATGGGAAGACAAAAATTCCCTGATTTCTGAGAGAGGCCGCCACCACTGCCAGGCATTTGGTGAAAACCCAGGGGGCGGAGGTTAGGCCAAAGGGCAGTACTCTACTGAAAATGGTTTCCTCCCACTACAAATCTGAGATATTGTCTGTGGTCTGGATGGATGAGGATGTGAGTATAAGCATCCTTTAGGTCTAAGGAGCATAGCCAATCTCCCTGCTGGAGGTAGGGCAGCAGTATCCCAAGGGTAAGCCTCAAACTTTTCCCTCTCCAGAAACTTGTTTAAGTTCCGCAAGTCTAGGATAGGCTGGAGGCCTTCTGTCCTTTTTGGTGCCAGGAAGTACCTGGAGTAGAAGCCTTGCCCTTCCAGGTGGTGAGGCACTGGTTCCACCGCCTGTTCCTTTAGAAGACCTGCCAACTCCTGAAGGAGGAGGTTTCTGTGCAGAGGGAGTCTTGGAGGCTCCCCTGGAAAGTAGGAGGGTATTTGGTGGAAATAGAGCAAGTAGCCCTTCTGGACTATGCTCAGTACCCAGGTATCCCCTGTGATGGCTGGCCACCTGTAGGTGTACAGGGTCAGCCGACCTCCTGTGCTGAGTGGAGCCAGCTGTGGAGAAGAGGCTATGCTGTGGGAGTCAAAACCCCGCTCGCTGCTGTGCAGGAGCCGGTGTTGGTGGCTTGGGGGTCTTCTGCCTACAGGGACCATGCCCCTACCCCTTGGCCTGCTGGCGAGGCCTGGTATTGAGGGTAGGATTTGTAAGCAGCACCCTTCCTCGGGAAAAAGGGCTTCTTTCCTGAGCCCTTCTTTTTTTGAGAAAGGGCAGAAGTCTTCCTGGACAGCCATGTCCTGATGAGAGTCTCGGTCTTGATTTCTGCAGCCTTTTCAGTCATGGGCTTACTGAAAAGGTTTTCACCTTGGCAAGGGACATCGACCAACTTGTCCTGCACCCATGGCTCCAGGTCTGATGACTGTAGCCAGGCCTGACGGCATGCACCAATGCCGGCCATGGCTACTCGGGCCGAAGCCTCAAAGCCATCATAGGCTGCTCGAGAGAAACTGAGCACTCTCGAATCCCTGTTGACAAAGCCTTGAACCTCTGCAAAAGTTCCTCGGAGAGGCCAGCTGAGAACCCAGCAATCTCCTTTGCCAGGTCTCGTAGGTACATGCCCATGGTAGGTCTGGACACTGCAAGATAGCATAGAGCCCTAGAAGCACTTTCTACCAAGGGCATCCAGGTTTCAGGCCTCCCAGCCAGGGGGCACTGAGGAGTGCATCTTCTGACTCTTCAGATGGTGCATGGACAATTCCACAACCATGGAGTGGTGCGGTAGCTGCGCCTTTTGGAATGCAGGGCTCTTACGACTCGATAAATGGAATCGACCCGTTTGCTAAGAACCGGCACGAGGCCGGTGCCATCACATACGGAAGGGCAGCCGTTCCAGTATCAGAGGAACCGGTACAGTAAAGGCTTCCTTCGGAGGAAAATCATACTGGAGGGCATTGAGCTCCTCGGCTTGAGGCTTCTCCTCGGCGTCTGCGGGGAAGGCCAAGGTTTTGGCCATGTCCCTCAAAGTCTGAGAACTGGGTATCCTTGGGGGGGTGGGGGGGGGGGGAGAACTGTCTCCGAGGCTCAGACTCTAGTAAGTCCGAAGGAACACACCGGGTCCAGAAGGTGTCCGGGGCTCCTCATCCTCCGTCTCCCACTCGACTCCTCCGAGGAGGAATCGAGCGGCTCTGGCCGTGTGGGCCTCAGTGCCACCCGCCCCGACGCCAAAGGTATTGGCGTCGACGACCTCGGTCCCGCACAGGAGGTCGAGGGGGACCTTGACCGAGGATCGACTCGAGACTTCATTGACTCGAGGATCGGCTCGGTCTCCGGGGTCGACTTAGATGTCGAGGTCCCAGTGGTCGGGGCAGATGCACCAGTCAGACCAGCAATCAGCACCCACTGCTGTTCCATGAAGGCAGCCAAGCTGCTCTCCAAGGCTGTTAACCTGAGTCCAAGCTCAGGAGACTCGGGCCCCGACAGCGGCTCCCCCGGGGAAGAGTCCACGAGGACAACTGAACTTACGTGACTCGGGGAGTCCGGCTCCACACGAGGTAGCTTGGAAGGCCTCTCCGATTCAGAGAGCCCAGGGTGGCGGTCAGGGCTATGCGACCTGGCCCTCAAGGAACCAGGAGCCTCCACCGACGCCACCCTCGCAAGCTCTTTTCCTTCTGTGCGGGAGACTCCCTTTCAGAGGAACCCTGACAGCGCTTGGGGTCGGACTCCCGAGATGTCGAGGCCTCTGACAAAGTCTGGGCCCGGCCGGACACAGTCAGAGAAAATTCGCTCACGTTGATGCTGACGGCTCCGAAGTGCCTTTGACGACATTTTGCCGCATGGGCCACAGGCCAGTGGGTCATGGTCGGGCCTGAGGCGTCGGAGGCAGCAGTCATGTGTGTCGGTGAGAGACATACGTTTCTTGCACCGATCACACTTTTTGAACCCGCTGGCAGCCATCGGGGGGAAAAGGGCCCCTACAAGGTCAAAGGACCGGGCTGCCAGTGAAAACACAAAAAGAGCACGAACGCTAGTCATGAAGGACAAAAAACGAAAAATCAAAATTCTGGACTCAATAACGGTGTACCGAGCCCAAACAGGAAGAGGAACTGGCATTGAACTGGATAAGACAATGCGAAAATAGCAGGGGGGAAAAAAATAAATAAATAAAAATCAGCTTTTCCCGGGTGACATGAACTCACATCCGTTGGGCTCCGTGGAAAAAGAGACTGAGCAGGATGGCACCCTTGGGCGGGAAGGGGACTGTGCAGGCATGCTGCATTCCCAAAGGCTTTCTTTGAAAGCTGGGGAATGCTCTGCACAGGGGCTCTGTCAGCACTGACGACACCCATATGTGAGGACTGACTTCCTGCTTGGTCCTGGAGAACGGTAAGCTCTCTAGGAAGGAGCCAAAGCCCTTGAGGGGGTTGAGCCTGTGGAGCTGGTTGAGCTCTCGGGCCTTTTGGCTTCTTCTGTTGTCTGAATTGTTGCTGTTGTCCCTTTTGGGCAACTTGACCCTGACTTTGCCCTTGCGGGGTATAAGATGGATAAAAACTTCCTCTTTTTGCTGAAAAAGGTTTTTTTTATAGGGTTTTTTTTTGGCTGGAGTGGCTGTAGAGATTTTGACAATCTGTCTAAAGTGATATTGTCAACATCTATCTCACTGGCCTTTTCCTGCCAGTTCTTGCCAAAGAGTTTTTCTCCTGTGCAAGGGATGTTTCCTAATTTGTCTTGTACCCAAATTTCCAAGTCTGATGCCTGAAGCCAGGCAATCAGACGTGCACCAATGGCAATAGCAGAAATTCTGCTGATGCATTCAAAGCAGTCAGTCAAAGGCCGCACGATTTACAAACTTGGAAACGTCTTGAGCATGCTTGACAAGAGTAAGGAAGTCTTGTCGTTTGTCATCAGTGAGAAGGGGGCTCAAAAGCTCCAAGTCTCCTGTGACCCCTGAGAAACATTCCCATATATAAAATATATGAGCTGATCCTAGCTGAAAGCATGGCAGCCTGAAATATTCAACACCCAAAGGCGTCAAGAGTCCTGCATTCATGACCTGGAGGATTGGATGCATGTCTTTTTGCACTTTTCATCCTACGCATGGTTGATTCCACTACCATTGAATGATGTGGCAGCTGAGTCTTTTGAAACCCAGGACATGGTGGAACTCGATACATGGTATCGAGTCTCCTAGAATGAGGAGATGTGGTCAAAGGTGTTTCCCACATTCTGAGCATCAAATCATGAAGAATTTCATGAATGGGCAGAGTAGCTGCCTCTTTGGGGGCCTTAGGGTATTGGAGGATTTGCAATTCCTTTGCTCTAGGTTCTTTTTCAGGAGCTCCGTGATTGATAGGCCTTGGGCCACATCACGAATAAAATCCTGAAAAGACATGTCCTCCAGAGGAGACATTCTGCATTAAGAGTCTTCTGGAAGCAGTACTCTGGTACCGGAAGAGTTATCCAAATCATCGGAATCGGAAGATTCGAAGTATCTCTGATCCCGATGTTCATGCACAGCATGGTATTGATTGAAGCTGGCACCAAGTTGGTCCGGTACCGATCTGCCGATGCCTGAAAAAGTTGGCATGGGTAGAATTCCCACTGGGGCCGGTACCATCTGTGCTGGTACTGGAATCAGTGCCCATTGAACCATCGGTAGCAGTGTCAATGGTACCGCAGCTGTAAGGAGAGCTGTAAGACTGCGTTCGATAGCGAGGAATCTCTGGTCTATCGATGCTGCCGATGCCTGGGTGTCGGTACTGGTAGAAGCGGCCAGAACCCCTGGAGCATGGCATCAGTAGTTCTGCTGAGGTTGAGGCCTCGAGAACATCCTGAAGCCCCGTTAGTGCTTTGGAGGCTAAAGCCTCCCGCCGGGGCTGTTTTGTCGGTGTAGTTTCCTCAAGGGCAATGCCAATGGCTTCTCGATGCTTAAAAGGAGATCTATCCTTTGAGGACTGGCTCTTATGTTTATTTACCTGAGATCCATGGGAGGAAGACGAGGCTCTGGAAGACATCGTTGCAATGGACACTGCATCTGAAGAAGAGATGGTACCGAGCTTTGCGGCCCGGTTCTGTCTTCCTCTTTTAGTCATCCCCATACAAGAGGAACACTCCGAAGGAGAATGGTCAGGGCCTAAACATTTGAGACACCAGTCGTGGGTGTCGGTGATGTAAATGGTACCGTCACACTTAGTACATTTTTTAAAACCACTAGCTGGTTTTTCCACTTTGCAAGAAAAAGCGTAGTTACTCACCTGTAACAGGTGTTCTCCAGGAGCAGCAGGAATCAGTCCTCACTTATGGGTGACGTCGGCGCCGACGGAGCCCTCGCGGAGCAATTTTCCCCAGCTTTCAAAGAAAGCCTTTGGGAATTGCAGCGCGCATGCGCGCGGTCGTCTTCCCACCCGAGGGTGCCATCTTAGCCAGTCAGATGACATAGCTAAAAAAGACAGCATAAAAATTTGCAAAAAGAACATAAGCAGACGATTGCAACTCCAAGGGGAGGAGGGAGGGTAGTGAGGACTGATTCCTGCTGCTCCTGGAGAACACCTGTTACAGGTGAGTAACTACGCTTTCTCCAGGACCAAGCAGGAAGTCAGTCCTCACTTATGGGACTCCCAAGCTCAAGGCTACCGGAGACCCTAAGCACAAAAATGAGCTCCCTCTAGCTCAGCAGCACAGAAGGACAGAATCTTCGCTGAATTATCACCCACCGGTAGCCCACATCCGGGATGGAGGGTAGGAGTTGCTCAGACCTCAAAGAGATTACGGAGGACTGCCTGTCCGAAAGCACTGTCCCTACGGGACTCCCTCTCGAGACAGTAATGGACCGCAAAAGTCTGGCTCGAAGACCAAGTAGCGGCCCGGCAGATGTCTGCCAGCGGAACAGAGCGGAGGTAAGCCACTGACGTGGCCTTTGCCCGAACGCAATGAGCTGTGACTCGACTTTCTAAGGAGAGTCCGGCTGCCCCATAAGCCCAAGAGATACAGTCCGCAACCCAGATGGACAGAGTACGCTTGGAGACCGGGAGCCCCAATTTATTGGGGTCAAAAGACACAAAAAGCTGAGCAGCTTTATGGTGCTCCCGCGTACGGTCAAGGTAGAAGTTCAATGCCCTTCTACAGTCCAGGGTATGGAGGACCGTTTCAGCTCGGCTGGAGTGTGGTCTGGGAAAGAAGGTTGGAAGTACCACCACCTGATTGATGTGAAAAGGGGAGACCACTTTAGGCAGAAATTTTGGGTGAGTCCGTAGGACTACCCTATTCTTGTAGAACCGAGTGTAAGGGGGATCAGACACGAGGGCCTGCAATTCACTTACGCGCCTAGCGGAAGTGAGGGCTATCAAGAACAGCGTTTTCCAAGACAGAAAACGTAGAGAACAGGTAGCCATAGGTTCAAAAGGCGGACAGGTGATCCGCTGCAAAACCACATTCAGGTCCCAGTCAGGCGCTGGCGGGCGCAGAGGTGGTTTAAGTAGAAGGAGACCTCGGAGAAACCTCGCTACGAGAGGGTCATTGGAGAGAGGTCTGCCGTCCACTGGCACATGATGTGCTGAAAGAGCACTGAGGTGAACTTTGACGGAGTTGGACTTAAGTCCCAGATTAGAGAGGTGCAGCAAGTACTGCAAGATCACCGACACCGGGCAGGAGAAGGGATCCTGAGACTGTTGGGTACACCAGACTGCAAAGCGACGCCATTTAAGGGCGTAGCATTTGCGGGTAGAAGGCCGTCGCGAAGCTAAGACGACCTCCTCCACCTCCGCCGGCAGGAGAAGGGGAGCAAGGACTACCCTCTCAGCAGCCAGGCCATAAGGTTGAGAGACCTGAGGTTGGGGTGCAGAAGGGACCCCTGATCCTGAGTGAGGAGATCCGGTTGTATCCCCAGAGGGATTGGGCCCTCCACCGCCAGTTGCAGCAGGAGTGGAAACCACGGCTGCCTGGGCCAGCGAGGGGCCACCAGGATCATGAAGGCTTTGTCTCGGAGAACCTTGAAAAGAGTCCGAGAGACCAGCGGGATGGGAGGGAAAGCGTACAGAAGGCTCCCCGACCACGAGATCAGAAAGGCGTCCGCCGCAACCCGAAGGGGGTGTGGCTGACGAGAGCAGAAGCGAGGAAGTTGCCGGTTGTGAGGACTGGCAAAGAGATCCACCGTGGGGAGACCCCACTTGAGGAAGAGCTTCTGAACTACCAAGGGATCCAGACGCCACTCGTGCGGCTGGAGGACCCTGCTGAGTTTGTCTGCAAGGCAATTTTCTTGGCCCGGGAGATAAACTGCCTTGAGGAGAATGCCGTGACTGACGGCCCAAGAGCAGAGCTTCTGTGCCTCCCGGCAGAGGAGGAAGGAGCCCGTGCCCCCCTGCTTGTTCACGTAGAACATGGCAACCTGATTGTCCGTCTGGACAAGGACGGACTGTTGGGAAGTCAGGTGGGAGAAGGCCTTGAGAGCGAGGCGGATCGCCCTGAGCTCCAGGAAGTTGATCTGCTGAGCAGACTCCCACGTGGTCCAGAGGCCCTGAGTACGTGACTCTTGGCAATGTGCTCCCCAGCCCAGGAGGGATGCATCGGTGGTCAGCACCCGGGTCGGCTGAGGTGACTGGAAAGGCATTCCGAATATCAGGTTCGGCTGCCGGAGCCACCACCGGAGAGACGAGAGCAGCGGCTCGGAGACGCGCACTAGGTCTGCCAGGCCGCCCGTGGCTTGTCGCCACTGCTGGCGGAGACACCATTGAGCAGACCGCATGTTCAGGCGGGCATTGGGGGTCACATGGACAGTGGAAGCCATATGGCCGAGCAGTCTCAGGAAGCGCCTGGCGGAGACCAGGGGCTGGCTGCGAAAGCGGTCGGCTAGGTCCATGAGCCGTTGAGCCCTGTCGAGCGGTAGGTACGCTCGTGCCCGAGGAGTGTGCAGCCTTGCGCCGATGAACTCGAGATCCTGTGAGGGGAGCAAAGTGGACTTTGCGAAGTTTATGACAAAGCCCAAGTGCTGCAGCAGAGTCACCGTGCGGCACGTGGCGTTGGTGACCTCCTGAGCGGACGCTGCTCTGATGAGCCAGTCGTCGAGGTACGGAAAGACATAGAGGCCGTGAAGCCGGAGATGGGCCGCCACGACCGCGAGACATTTTGTGAAGACTCGCGGTGCGGAGGATAGGCCAAAGGGCAGTACTCTGTACTGGTAATGATTTCCTGCCACCACAAACCTTAGGTATTGGCGGTGGCTTGGGTGGATGAGGATGTGCGTGTAGGCATCCTTTAGATCCAAGGAGCATAGCCAATCTCCCTGCTGGAGGTAGGGCAGAAGGATTCCAAGGGTAAGCATTTTGAACTTCTCCCGCACAAGGAACTTGTTGAGGTTGCGCAAGTCCAGGATGGGTCTGAGGCCCCCTGTTCTCTTTGGTATCAGAAAATACCTTGAATAAAAGCCTTGACCTCTCAGGTGGTGGGGCACCGGTTCCACCGCCTGTTCCTGCAGAAGACCTGCTAACTCCTGAAGGAGCAACTCCCTGTGCAGAGGGGGGCGCGAAGGTTCTCCCGGAAAATAGGAGGGAGGGACCTGATGGAAGTGGAGAAGGTAGCCCTCTCGCACGACCTGAAGCACCCAGGCATCTGCGGTGATGCTGGACCACCTGTGGGCGAAGTGAACCAGCCGGCCTCCGGTGCTGGGGGGGACCAGTGGGGGGGGAGAGGCTATGCTGAGCGAGTCAAAAACCCCCTCCCTGCTGAGCAGGGGCTGGTGGTGCAGGCTTGGGGGCTTGCTGCCTACGGGACCCGTTACCCCGTCCCTTGGCCTGCTGGCCCTGTTGGGGAGCTGCAGGGGCCTGATAATGGGGGTACTGTTTGTAGGCAGCCGCCTTCCTCGGGTAAAAGGACTTTTTTCCCGAGCCCTTCTTTTTCTGGGAAGGGGCGGAGGTCTTCCTAGAAAGCCTGGTCCTGGTGAGAGTCTCAGTCTCAATTTGTGCAGCCTTTTCCGCCATGGGCTTGCCAAAGAGGTTTTCGCCTCGGCAGGGGACATCGACCAACTTGTCCTGTACCCAGGGCTCAAGGTCCGACGACTGAAGCCAAGCCTGTCGGCGGGCACCGATGCCGGCTGCGGCCACTCTAGCCGAGGCCTCAAAGCCATCATAGGCTGCTCGGGACATGAACTTTGAGCATTCCCGAATGCCCGTGGACAAGGCTAGGAACCTCCGCAAGGGCTCCTCGGAGAGACCAGCGGAGAATCCGGCTAGCTCTTTAGCCAGATCCCGGAGATACATGCCCATGTAGAGCTGGTAAGTCTGGACACGACATGCGAGCATAGAGCCCTGGAAGCACTTCTTGCCAAGGCCATCCAGGTTACGGGCCTCCCTTCCAGGAGGCACCGAGGAGTGCATCTTCTGGCTCTTAAGACGATGCATGGCCGATTCCACTACCATGGAATGGTGTGGCAGCTGTGCCTTCTGAAAGCCAGGGCTCTTGCGGACCCGATAGAATCGACCCGCTTGCTCAGGACCGGCGCGGAGGCCGGACTCTCCCACATGCGGAAGAGTAGTCGTTCCAGCATAGGAGGAACCGGCACAGTAAAGTGCTCCCTCGCGGGAGAGTCATACTGGAGGGCGTCGAGCTCTTCGGCTCGAGGCTCCTCCTCGGGATCCGCAGGGAAGGCCAAAGCCTTGGCCATATCCCTAACGAAGTCCGAGAACCGGGCATCCTCCGGGGGGGACTGCTTCCGAGGTTCGGACCCCGGTGAGTCCGATGGGACACACCGAGTCCGGAAAGAATCAGGTGACTCTTCCTCCTCAGACTCCCAGACCGACTCCGACGAGGACTCGGTGGGGTCGGCCCGGGCAGGGTGCGGCGCCAGCCGCCCCAACGTCGAGGGAGTCGGCGTCGGCGACCTCGGTCCCGAACGGGAGGCCGAGGGTGACCTCGACCGAGGATCGACTCGAGTTCTCATTGACTCGAGGATCGGCTCGGTCTCCGGGGTCGACTTGGACGTCGACGTCCCGGCGGTCGGGGCAGCGGCGCCAGCGAGGCCAGCGAGCAGTGCCCGCTGCTGGTCCATGAAGGCAGACAGTCTGCTCTCCAAGGCCGTCAACCTGAGTCCGAGCTCAGGTGACCCAGCAGCCCCCGACTCGGGCCCCGACGGCGTCGGGCCCGACGTCGGCTGTCGCGGAGGCGAGTCCAGAAGGACTACAGGACTTACCCGGGCAGGCATCTCCGACTCCAGGCGAGGTCGCTTCGGGAGATGTTCCTTCTCCAAGGACCCGGGGCGGCTGTCGGGGCTATGCGACCTGGCCCTCGCGGAGCCAGGAGCGTCCACCGACGCCGCCCTCGCGGGTTTTTCCTTCCGACGATGGTCCCCGGAGGGAGAACCCCGGTCGGAGGAGCTCCGGCGACGGTCCGAGCTGGAGCCCTTTGACACGGAGGCCTCCGACGAGGTCCGGGTACGGCTGGGGTCAGCGAAGATTCTCTCGCGCTGATGCCGCCGACTTCTCAACGCCTTCGAGGACAGTTTGCTGCAGGGCCCACAGATCAGTTCCTCATGATCCGGGCCCAAGCAGCGGAGGCAAAAGTCGTGTGTGTCGGTTAGTGACATATTTCGGTCACACCGACCACACCGCTTAAAGCCACTGGCAGCCATCGGGGGAAAAAGGGCCCCTGCGAGGTCAAAGGACCGGGCTGCCAGGGAAAACGAAAATGAAAGCTGACTAAGTCAGAAAAACCGAAAAACGCTAGAGGACTCGAGACCGGCGTCGCGAGTCCGGGCGGGAAAACGATCGGCGTCGAACCGAAAGAAAAAAGTATAAAATAAAGAGGAAAATCAACTTTTTCGCGGGGACAAGACGGGGACGTCTGCAGGGCTCCGCGGAAAAAAGAAGACTGGCTAAGATGGCACCCTCGGGCGGGAAGACGACCGCGCATGCGCGCTGCAATTCCCAAAGGCTTTCTTTGAAAGCTGGGGAAAATTGCTCCGCGAGGGCTCCGTCGGCGCCGACGTCACCCATAAGTGAGGACTGACTTCCTGCTTGGTCCTGGAGAATGGGGCCTAACACCCAAAATGAAAGTCTCTGAAGAGGAACACTTCAGAAGTCTATTAGAGAGAGAAGTATAGCCAAATACACAGAAGAGCAGCATTATTATTATTTTTTTTTTAAACTTACATCTTGGCTCAAGGCCATGAAGCTCCTCTGAAGTTCCCGAGCAAATTCCATGTTGTTCACTACTTCCTGGTACTTTGACACTGCATCCTGCAAAGAGGATACATACATAAAGCAAGAGATACATATCAAGGATAAACATATAACCACAAAGGATACGTTCATTTATTCTGAGCAGCAGAAAGATCAATAGCTCCATCCAGACCACCCAGCTGCACTATGCTGAAAGGATATATCCCAAATGCCAGCTGGAGAACCTCAACTGATTATAGGATAATCACTCCACATCCAAAAGGTTACATTTTGTTTCTCTAGCATCTTGGGAAGATCAGCATCAAAATCCCATGCACAATTCTAAGACTGCATCCTTCCTTCATATCTTACTTCAAAGCTGCACAATAGTTATTCTAGCCTAAGCTCCCACTGCATTGTTGAACAGTAAGGAAAACCACTACCAACCTGGTTGGCTCATCTTCTGGTACCAATCTGGCTATGCCATAACCCGCAGTATTGCCAGACTGTCACCTGCTCTGTTTGGTTTTAATGGCTCCCTGAGTATACACTCCCATCTCCTCAACCTATCCATAGTGTGTTGAAGATATTACATGACATGAATGGGGGGGGGGGGGGAGGAAGGACGGGAGGGAAAGTTTAGTTGCATTTTCCTAGCATCTACAGAGAACCCCTGTTACAGATAAGCAAACTTGCTTTCTGCATTGATGAGCAGAGGAAAGACAGATACACTTGTACGCCAAGCCATTTACACTCATCCCATAATATTTAGCAGATCATTTCCAATTCCACTCGCAGCCTTTGCTCAGTACATATTAATAGTCTCCACCTCCCATCTCCTTCTCATACACATCTCCAGTCCACACACCACTCAGCTTTCTTCTTCCTTGGCCTGTCTCTATGAACTCCCTCCCCACTGCCCTCCGACTGGAGCACACTTACTCTAGATTTAAGTCTCTCCTAAAAACCCATCTCTTTTCTTCCGCCTTTGATCTCCCAGCCTTTGTCTCCTGACCATATTTTTTTGGAAAACTAACTTTACCAAGATGGGACAATACCTCAAGGAGGAGTCAGTGGGATAGGAACAGCTGGGGGAGGTGGAAAAACAATGGACAAAACTGAAAGGGGATATTTTAAGGTAACAAACAGTAGGTAAATAAAAGGAAAAGGAGGCCGCTATGGTTCTCAAAAGTAGCAACTGAAAAGGTGAAGAAAGAGGGTGGCCTTCATAAAAGACAAGAAATCAGAGAGAGGAAGACAAGCATCGATAATTATAACAGACCTACTCAATGTAAATAGTTGACTGTAAAACGTTAGGCCTAACTTGTGTCCTAAAGGCTGGCATGCAATGTTCAAAATTGAATATGATGTTCACTGTAATAGTTCATAGAGTTCCTTGTAAACTGCCTCGAGCAGCGTTAGTTTGGTTTATTGAGTTCCCTGTAAACCGTCTTGATTACATAGATAAAGTGGTATATATAAAACAGAAATAAAAAATAAAATAAATTTGGACAAAAAAAAAACCAACCAAGAGAAGCTAGCAAAGTAGTCAGGAAAACAAAAAAAAGGTACAAAAAGGAGGAGGAGATAGTCAATGCAATAAAATGGGGGGGAGGGGGGGATAAGACTTTCAGATGTTAGTGAGAGGAGGAAGTGCAAAAGTAATAGTCAGCCTCAAGGGAGAAGGGGAGGAATATGTAGAAGCTGATGGAGGATAAAGCGGAACTGCTTAATATTTCTGTTCTGTGTTCATAGATGAAGGGCCAGGAGCTGGACCTCAGAAAAAACACCCTCAAATAGGAACAGAAGTGAAGGAGATCTTGAACAATTTTCAGAAGACTGTTCGTGAGAACTAGCTAAACTAAAAAGTAAACAAAGCGATGGAAATGGATGGGTTACATCCAAGAACACTGAAGGAACTTTGAAAAGTTCAGTCAGTAGAGCTGCTAGAATGTCCATGTCTCTTTGGAGTTGGGAGTGGTCCCCAGAGGGCTGAAGAAGGACCGCATGTGTCTTTACACAAAAGCAGAAGCAAGGATAAGGTTGAAAATTACAGGCAAGTTAATTTACTCACCACAGAGGTTAGACTATTTGAAACACTGCTATAAAGAGGGAGAATAGTGAGGTTTCTGAAGTCCAAGGAATTGCAGGATCCAAGGCAGCATGGGTTTACCAGAAAGCATAGTTAACTCACCTGTAACAGGTGTTCTCCGGGGACAGCAGGAATCAGTCCTCACATGTTGGTGATGTCGGCACCGACTGAGCCCTCACGGAAGCATCCCCCAAGCTTTCAAAGAAAGCCTTTGGGAGATGCCACCATGCATGCGTGGTCCCCTTCCCACCCAAGGATGCCATCTTGCTTAGTCAGACGACATAGCTAAGAGACGGCAAAATAAAAGATGGTAAAGGAGCAACTCCAAAAGGGAGGAGGGAGGGTTGCGAGGACCGATTCTTGCTGTCCCCAGAGAACACCTGTTACAGGTGAGTAACTACACTTTCTCCAGGAACAAGCAGGAAGTCAGTCCTCACATATGGGACTCCCCAGCTACAGGCTACCAAAAGCCCACAGTGAAAAAACAGGCTCCCCCAGGGGAGCCGCAAGCAGCAGCAATTTAGTCCGTGTCCACAGATCACAGTAGGACAACTGTGTCTGATGAAAATCAGCACTCCGGTAGCCTGAACACAGAAGGGTCGGAGGATAGGAGTTGTTTAAACCCCAAAAAGATTATGCAGCATAGCCTGGCCGAAGGCATTGTCCCATCGGGACTTTCCAGGCAGTAATGGGCTGCGAAGGTATGGACCGAACACCAGGTGGTAGCCCGGCAGATGTCCATCTTCGGGACAGAGTGCAGATTTGCCACCGAGACCACCATGGCCCTCACACGGTGCGCCATAACATGGCCTTCCAGCAGGAGCCCCACCTGCTCATAGGCAAAGGCCATGAGCCATCCAAAGGCCATGAGCCATCCAAAGGTCTGCCATCCAGGTGGACAGCATATGCTTTGTCACTGCCTTCCCCAGCCTACTGGGGTCGTAGGAGACGAAAGGTTGAGTAGTTTTGCTGTGGACATGAGTGTGTTGGATATAGAAGGACAAAGCTGGACTGAGAGGGGCTTGCCATCCACTGGGTGTGGTGCGCCACCAGGGCACTAAGGTGCATCCGGGCGGAGTTAGACTTGAGCCTGGATTATGAGAGGAGAAGGTACCAGTCCCACCGGGCAGGAGAACGTCAGCCCTGTGCCATTTGGAGGGCATAAGTCTTTCTAGTAGAGGCCTTGCGAGAAGCCAGTAGAATTTCTTCCACCTCTACCGGAAGGTTTAAAGGGGCTAGAGTCACCCTTTCAGCAGCCACACTGTCAGTGACAGGGACCCCAGGTTAGGGGGTGCAGAAGAGAGCTCCCTTCCTGAGACAGGACTCCCAGGGAGGTCTCCAAGGGGATGGGGGTCTTCACCGTTAACCAGAGGAGCAACAGGAACCACAGTTGCCTGGGCCACCGAGGGGCTATCAGGATAAGCAAGGCCTTGTCATGGAGGGTCTTGAACAAGGTTTGGCAATCAGAAGCATGGGAGGGAAGGCATACATGAGAAACATCTGCTGCCACTCTGGAGGGGTGGGCCTGTCGGGAACAGAAGTGTGGCAATTGGAAATTGTCCAGGCTGGCAAACAAGTCCATCATGGGTTCCCACCAGATCAGGAAGAGCCAGTTGGCCACCCTGAGGTCCAGCTGCCACTTGTGTGGCTGGAAGACTCTGCTCAGCCCATTGGCCAGAAGGTTGTTCAGGCCCAGTAGCTACACTGCCTGCAGGAAGATATCCTGTTGGACTGCATACCAGCAGAAAGTGTAGTTACTCACCTGTAACAGGTGTTCTCCAGGAGCAGCAGGAATCAGTCCTCACATATGGGTGACGTCGGCGCCGACGGAGCCCTCGCGGAGCAATTTTCCCCAGCTTTCAAAGAAAGCCTTTGGGAATTGCAGCGCGCATGCGCGGTCCTCTTCCCGCCCAAGGGTGCCATCTTGCTCAGTCAGATGACATAGCTAAAAGACAGCAAAAATTAGCAAAAACGAAAGCATATAACTGCAACTCCAAGGGGAGGAGGGAGGGTTGTGAGGACTGATTCCTGCTGCTCCTGGAGAACACCTGTTACAGGTGAGTAACTACGCTTTCTCCAGGACCAAGCAGGAAGTCAGTCCTCACATATGGGACTCCCAAGCTTAAGGCTACCGGAGACCCTAAGCACAAAAATGAGCTCCCTCGAGGTCAGTAGCACAGAAGGAAGGAATCTTCTCTGAATATGTCTCCAACCGGTAGCCCAACATCCAGGACGGAGGGTAGGAGTTGCCTATACCTCGAAGAGGTTACGGAGGACTGCCTGTCCGAAAGCACTGTCCCTGCGGGACTCCCTCTCCAGGCACTAATGGGCTGCAAATGTCTGGCTTGAAGACCAAGTAGCGGCCCGGCAGATGTCTGCCAATGGAACAGAGCGGAGGTAAGCTACAGACGTAGCCTTCGCCCGAAAACGATGAGCTGTGACTCTACCTTGCAGCACGAGGCCGGCAGCCTCGTAAGCCCAAGCGATACAGTCCGCAATCCAGACGGACAGAGTACGCTTGGAGACAGGGAGCCCCAACTTGTTGGGGTCATAAGACATGAAGAGCTGAACAGCCTTTCGGTGCTCCCGCGTACGGTCAAGGTAGAAGGTCAACGCCCTTCTACAGTCCAGGGTATGCAGGACCATTTCAGCTCGGCTGGAGTGTGGCCTGGGAAAGTAGGTCAGAAGTACCACCTCCTGGTTGATGTGAAAAGGGGAAACCACTTTGGGAAGAAATTTAGGGTGACTCCATAGGACTACCCGGTTCTTGTAGAACCTAGTGTAAGGAGGATCAGAAACCAGGGCCTGCAGCTCACTAAAGCATCTAGCCAAAGTGAGGGCTACCAAGAACAAGGTTTTCCACGAAAGAAAACGTAGCGGACAGGTAGCCATAGGCTCAAAAGGCGGACAGGTAATCCGCTGCAACACCACATTAAGATCCCAGTCCGGGGCTGGCGGGCGCAAAGGTGGCTTAAGGAGAAGGAGGCCTCTGAGAAACCGAGCCACCAGAGGGTGGCTGGAAAGAGGTCTACCATCCACCGGCATGTGATGCGCAGAAAGAGCACTGTGGACTTTTACCGAGTTGGACTTAAGTCCAAGGTTGGAGAGAGAGAGCAAGTACTGCAAGACCACTGATGCTGAACAGGAGAAAGGATCTTGAGACTGCTGAGTACACCAGACGGAGAACCGACGCCACTTGAGAGTGTAGGCCTTTTGGGTGGAGGGCCTCCTGGAGGCCAAGACGACCTCCTCCACATCTGGAGGTAGCTGCAGAGGAGCAAGGACTACCCTTTCAGCAGCCAGGCCATCAGATGAAGGGACCGGAGATTGGGGTGTAGGAGAGTCCCCTGATCCTGCGACAGGAGGTCGGGCTGAAATCCCAGTGGAAGAGGAGTGTCTACCGCTAGCTGCATCAGAAGCGGGAACCAAGGTTGTCGCGGCCACCGGGGAGCCACTAGGATCAATGCTTTGTCTCTGAGAACCTTGAAGAGCGTCCGAGACACCAGTGGCATGGGAGGAAAGGCATACAAGAGGCCGGTGGACCATGGAATTAGAAAAGCATCCGCCGCTACCCGGAGAGGATGCAGCTGACGAGAGCAGAATCTGGGCAGCTGCCGGTTCAGAGGACTGGCAAACAGATCCATGGTGGGGAGGCCCCACTTGAGAAAGATCCGCTGAACCACCAGCGGATCCAACCTCCACTCGTGTGGTTGGAGGATCCTGCTGAGCTTGTCGGCCAGGTAATTTTCTTGACCTGGGAGATAGACAGCCTTGAGGATGATGCCGTGGTGGACAGCCCAAGAGCATAGTTTTTGTGCCTCCTGACAGAGAAGGAAGGAGCCTGTTCCGCCTTGTTTGTTCACGTAGAACATTGCAACCTGATTGTCTGTCTGTATCACCACCGACTGGTGAGAAACCAGGTGAGAGAATGCTTTGAGCGCTAGGCGGATGGCTCTGAGCTCCAGGAAGTTTATCTGTTGAGCAGACTCCCAAGGAGTCCAGAGGCCTTGAGTACAGGTCTCCTGGCAATGTGCTCCCCAACCCAGGAGAGAAGCATCGGTCGTCAGGACCTGAAAATGCGTAGGGGGCTGAAAAGTCACTCCTAGTACTAGGTTTGGCAGATGAAGCCACCATTGTAGAGAAGAGACCAGCTGGTCGGAGATCTGTACGGAGTCCGCTAGGCTCCCCGAGGCCTGATGCCATCGATGGCGAAGGCACCACTGAGCAGGATGCATGTTCAGTCGGGCATTGGGGGTCACATGGACCGTGGAAGCCATATGGCCGAGCAGTCGCAGAAAGTGCCTGGCTGAGACCAGCGCATCGCTGTGAAAGTGGCCGGCGAGATCCATGAGCCGCTTGGCCCTGTCCAGAGGGAGGAAGGCCCGCGCCTGAAGTGTGTCCAACCGGGCGCCGATGAACTCGAGATTTTGAAAGGGGAGCAAAGTGGACTTTGCGAAGTTTATGACAAAACCCAAGTGTTGGAGCAGAGCCACAGTGCGCTGAGTGGCCTCTTGGGAAGACTGGGCTCTGATGAGCCAGTCGTTCAGGTATGGGAACACAAACAGACCTTGAAGTCTCAGATAAGCCGCCACCACAGCGAGGCATTTGGTGAACACCCTGGGTGCGGAGGATAGGCCAAAGGGCAGCACCCTGTACTGGTAATGATTTCCTCCCACAACAAATCTGAGATATTGTCTGTGGTCCGGATGAATGAGGATATGAGTATATGCATCTTTCAGATCCAAGGAGCATAGCCAGTCTCCCTGCTGGAGGTAGGGCAGCAGAATTCCAAGGGTAAGCATCTTGAACTTTTCCTTTGCAAGGAACTTGTTGAGGTTTCGCAAGTCCAGGATGGGCCTGAGGCCTCCTGTTCTTTTTGGAATCAGGAAGTACCTGGAGTAAAACCCTTGGCCCTTCAGGTGGTGGGGCACCGGTTTCCACGGCTTGTTCCTGAACAAGACTTGCTAACTCCTGAAGTAGTAAGTCCCTGTGCAAAGGTAGTCTGGGAGGCTCCCCTGGAAAGTAGGAGGGAGGTACCTGGTGAAAGTGAAGAAGATAACCCTTTTGAACTATGTGAAGTACCCAGGTATCTGTGGTGATGGTGGACCACCTTTGGGCAAAGTGGACCAGCCGGCCTCCTGTGCTGAGAGAAACCAGCTGAGGGGGAGAGGCTATGCTGAGGAAGTCAAAAACCCCCACCCTACTGAGCAGGGGCCGGTGGTGCAGGCTTGGGGACTTGCTGCCTACGGGACCCATTACCCCGTCCCTTGGCCTGCTTTCCCTGTGGGGGAGCTGCTGAGGCCGGATATTGAGGGTAGTATTTATAGGCAGCACCTTTCCTCGGGTAAAAGGGCTTTTTCCCCGAGCCCTTCTTCTTTTGAGAAGGGGCAGAGGTCTTCCTTGAGAGACGAGTCCTGGTGAGAGTCTCCGTCTCGATTTGTGCAGCCTTCTCATCCATGGGCTTGCCAAAGAGGTTATCACCTCGGCAGGGGACATCGACCAACTTGTCCTGTACCCAGGGCTCGAGGTCGGACGTCTGAAGCCAAGCCTGGTGGCGTCCACCGATGCCAGCCGCAGCTACTCGAGCCAACGCCTCAAAACCATCGTAGGCTGCTCGAGAGATAAACTTGGAGCACTCCCGAATACCAGTAGACAAGGATTGGAACCTCTGCAAAGGTTCGGAGGAGAGACCAGCAGAGAACCCGGCTATTTCCTTAGCCAGGTCTCGGAGATACATGCCCATGTACAGCTGGTATGTCTGGACTCGACAAGCAAGCATAAAGCCCTGGAAGCACTTCCTACCGAGGGCATCCAGGCTTCGGGCTTCCCTACCAGGGGGCACCGAGGAGTGCATTTTTTGACTCTTAAGTCTATGCATGGCCGATTCCACCACCATGGAATGGTGCGGTAGTTGTGCCTTCTGGAAGCCGGGGCTCTTGCGGACTCGATAAATGGAATCGACCCGCTTGCTTAATACCGGCGACGACGCCGGGCTCTCCCACATGCGGAAGAGAAGTCGTTCCAGCATCGGAGGAACTGGTACAATAAAGGCCTCCTTCGGGGGAGAGTCATATTGGAGGGCATTGAGTTCGACTCGAGGCTCCTCCTCGGGATCCGCAGGGAAGGCCAAGGCCTTGGCCATATCCCTCACGAAGTCCGAGAACCAGGTATCCTCCAGGGGGGACCGTCTCCGAGGTTCGGACTCGGGGGAGTCCGAAGGGACACACCGAGTCCGAAAGGAACCAGGTGACTCTTCGTCCTCAGATTCCCAGGCCAACTCCTCGGAGGAGGAGTCGAGCGGCTCCGGTCGGGCGGGCACCGATGCTATCCGCTCCGACGCCGAGGGAGTCGGCATCGACGACCTCGGTCCCGAACGGGAGGCTGAAGGAGACCTCGACCGAGGATCGACTCGAGCCCTCATGGACTTGAGGATCGGCTCGGTCTCCGGGGTCGATTTGGAGGTCGACGTCCCGGCGGTCAGGGCAGAAGCACCGGCGAGGCCAGCGATCAATGCCCGCTGCTGGTCCAAGAAGGCAGTCAGACTGCTCTTCAAGGCCGTCAACCTGAGTCCGAGCTCAGGAGACCCAGCAGCCCCCGTCGGGTCCTTCGGAGGCGAGTCAACGAGGACAACAGTACTCACATGAGCGGGCAAGTCCACCTCGAGTCGAGGATGTTTTGACGGCCTCTCCGTCTCCGAGGACCCGGGACGTGAATCGGGGCTATGCGACCTGGCCCTCGAGGAACCAGGAGCGTCCACCGATCCCGCCCTCGCGGGTTTCTTCTTCCGATGATGTTCCCGGGTAGGAGACCCCCTCTCAGAGGAACTTCGACGATGCTCAGGGCCAGAGTCCCGAGACGTCGAAGCCTCTGACGAGGTCCGAGCCCGGCCGGAGTCAGAAGATACGCTCCCGCTGATGCTGCCGACTCAATGCTTTTGAGGACATTTTGCCGCATGGCACACAGATCAGGGAGTCATGATCTGGGCCGAGGCAGCGGAGGCAGAAGTCATGAGTGTCTGTAAGAGACATGAGTTTCTTACAGAGATCACACTTTTTAAAGCCACTGGCAGCCATCGGGGGAAAAAGGGCCCCTGCGAGGTCGAATGACCGGGCTGCCAGGGAAAAAGGAAAAAGGCGCGAAATCTGTCACGAAGGACAAAAAACCGAAAAATAAGGGACGGACTCGCAACCGGCGTCGCGAGTCCGGGCGGGAAAAGAACTGGCATCGAACTGAAGAAAAAAAGAGAAAAATAGAGAAAAAATCAACTTTTCTGCGGGGATTCACAGGCAACGTCTGTAGGGCTCCGCGGAAAAAAGAAGACTGAGCAAGATGGCACCCTTGGGCGGGAAGAGGACCGCGCATGCGCGCTGCAATTCCCAAAGGCTTTCTTTGAAAGCTGGGGAAAATTGCTCTGCGAGGGCTCCGTCGGCGCCGTCACCCATATGTGAGGACTGACTTCCTGCTTGGTCCTGGAGAAGACCCCATGCCCCCCCTGTTTGTTCACAAAGAACATCGCCACCTGATTGTCTGTCTAGAGCAGCACCAGCTGGTGAAACAGGTGGTGGCAGAAAGCTTGCAGGGCTAAGTATATGGCCGCAGCTCCAGGAGGTTGATCTGCTGGGTGCTCTCGTGCCTGGTGACCAGCTTCTCACAGTGGGCTCCCCAGCTGAGCAGGGAGGCATCCGTGGTGAGGACCCGAGGGGCTCGGGGCCTGAAAAGGCATGCCTGCCTCAAGATACTGGAGAGACTGCCACCAGGCCAGAGTCCGTCAGTTAGCAGGTTACAGAGACTATCACAAAGACATCCCATGGCCTGGGATCACTGAGACACCACTGCACCACCCTCATATGGAGGCAAACGTCTGGGGTGACATGGACAGTGGAGGCCATGTGCCTGAGAAGGCACAGAAGAAGCTGAGTGGACACAGAGGGACAGTACTGTATGTCCCGTGCCAGAGTCCCAAGACAGTTGGTTCGGTCCCTGGGCAAGAAGACCTTTGACTGGAGGGTGTTGAGCTTTGCCCTGATGAACTTCAGACATTGTGTCGGGAGGAGGTGAGACTTAGGGCAGTTTATGAAAAAGTCCAAGTGCTGCAGAACCAGGATGGTGTGTGCAGTAGCCTGCTGCACTTCTGAGGCCATTCCTCCCTTAATGAGCCAGTCATCCAGGTAGGGGAAGACAAAGACCCCATGGAGACAAAGGAAGGTGGCCACGACTGCAAGGCATTTTGTGATGACCCTTGGGACAGAGGACAAGCCAACAGAGCACCCTGTACTTAAAGTGCCTGCCCCCATTATGAACCGCAGGTACTGCCTGTGGCTGGGGTGAAGGTGGATGTGGGTATAGGCATCCTTGATGTCTAAGGAGCATAGCCAATCTCCCTGCTGGAGGTAGGACAGCAGTGTTCCAAGGGAGAGCATCTTGAACTTCTCCCTAACCATGAATTTATTGAGATTATGCAGGTCAAGGATGGGCCTTAGGCCCCCTGATTTTTGGCATGAGGAAATACCTGGAGTAGAACTCCTTGCTCCTGAGGTGGTGGGGCACCGGTTCCACCACTTTGTTCGAGAAGACCTGCTAACTCCTCCAGAAAGTCCCGCTGGAGGAGAGACCTGAGGGGCTCTCCTGGAAAATAAGGGGGAGGTGTCCGAGTCAGATGGAGGTGGTAACCCTCCTTGACTATTCGAAGTGCCCAGGAATTGGTAGTGATGGTCAGCCACCTTTGGGCATAGTGGGCCAGACCTCCTTGGGGTAGATAGAATATGCTCAAGGAGTCAAAACCTCTCCCCCCCCCCCCCCCCCCCCGGGCTGGGTTGGAACCCGTGCTGGGGTTTTGGAGCCTTCTGCTTACAAGGGCTGTGCCCATGTCGCTTGGCCTGCTGACCCTGCTTGGGAGGCCTGAAAAGGTGGGTAGTTTCTGTAAGTAGCCCCTTTCCCTGGGTAGAAGGGCTTTTTACCCAAGCCTGTCTGTCGGGGAGGGGCAACAGTCTTTTTTTGAGAGCCTGATCCTCGTCATGAACTCTGTATCCAGCTCTGCAGCCTTGTAGGTTATGAGTTCGCCAAGGAGATTGTCTCCTTGGCAGGGGACATCTACCAATTTGTCTTGAACTCACTGCTTGAGGTCGTATGACTGTAGCCAAGCTTGGCGCCATGCACTGATGCCTGTGCAGCTACTCCAGCTGCCGGACTTGAACCAGTCATAAGCCACTCGAGATATGAATTTGGAGCACTCATGGACTGCCTTGGCCAGATTCTTGAACCACTGCAAGGGTTCCTCGGAGAGACCAGCTGAGAACCCAACGGGTTCCTTCACCAGGGCTCTCTCAGGTACATGCTCATATACAGCTAATAGGCCTGGATATGGCTGATGAGCATTAAGCCCTGGTAACACTTTCTACCAAAGGCGTCTAGGGTGTGGGCCTCCTTGCCAGGGGTCCTTGCGAGTCTTCTGGCTTTTCAGCCGACGCATGGCCGACTGCACCACCATATAGAGTTATGTGGCAGCTGTGACTTCTGGAAGCCCGGGCTCTCGCAGACTCAATACATCAAGTCGAGCCATTTGCTCACCACTGGTACCAACACTGATGTCTCACATCTGGAGACAGCCATTCCAGGATGGGAGGGATGGGCACCGTGAGCAATTCCCTCCGAGGAGCCTTGTACTGGAGGATTTCCAACTCATCTGCCTGAGAATGAGTTGGAAATCCTCCTCTGAATCCACAGGGGATGTCAGGGCCTTTGGTATATCCTTGAAAAAATTAAAGGGAGCCCATATCCTCTGGCAGGGACCGCCATCGAGGCTCAGAGAGGAAAGTCGGATGGGAAACTTCGGTGGCAATGGGTGTCAGGAGGCTCCTCATCAACTGCCTCCCACTTGGAGTAGTCCGTTGAGGACTTGTAGGATGGCTGCTTCACAGGCCTCGAGGCTCCTGAAGCTCCCTGGCCGGCACCCATCACACTTGTCAGGGATAATCACGGTCCTGTTGAGTGGGAATTGGATCGCAACCTCAGCAGAGGATCGACTCAAGGCCAAAAGACCAAGGATTGGTTCAGCCTCCGGGGACGTCTTGGATGTCAAGGGCCCAGTAGTTGGGGCAAATGAACCGGTTGTACCGGACAACAGCGCTTGCTGCTGGTCCATTAAGGCAGACAAATTGTGCTCCAGGGCCACCATTCTGCACTCCAGGCCAGAAGGCTCTGCAGCCTTTGGTGTGGGCACAAAGACTAGGGCCCGACGCTAGTTCCCCCAAAGGGGAATACTCGATGAGGATGGTGTCTGGGGATCAAGGCTAGTCTGAGGTAGAGTCCTTTTGGGGGACCTTTGCAGGCCGATCCTTCTCTGAAGCCTTGGACAAGTGTCTCAGACTGCGGGACCGGGCCTGGAGGGCACGCAGCTGGTCGGAACTATACAAGGATGCCAACTTCAAGTGTTTCTTCTTCCTAGGTTCCCTTGAGGGAGACTCCCTTTCTGAGGACCCATGATGGGGCTCGAGCTCGGAGGGTTCCGCCCGAGGCATCAAGGCTTCAGAAAAGGCCCTGGCCCTTCGGAGGCAGTCTGCTGCTGGCGGCTTGAGGGCCTTGCTGGACATTCTTTTGCAGAGACTTCAGGCTGCCGGGTCGTGGTCTGGCCCAAGGCAGTGGAGACAGCAGTCATGTGTCTCTGTCAAAGAATTTTTGAGCACCAATCACACTTCTTAAAGCCACTGGTAACCATGCCGGAAAAAGTGTACCCCTGCAAGGTCAAAAGACTAGCCAGGCTGCCAGTTGGGAAAAAATAGCACAAAGATGCCAGAGAATGAACAAAAAAAAAAAAAACTACAAAAAACAGACCCAAACTCGACACCGAGGCAGCAAGGTCAGGCAGTGGGAAGATTACCAGTGCAATACAGGGGAGAGTATGAAACTCAGAAAAAAAAAAACCCCAACCCCAAATCAACTTTTTCTGGGGACAAGCCAGACAAAAAGGGCTCCGTGGAAAAAAAGGAGACTGAGCAAGATGGCACCCTTGGGCAGGAAGGGGACCACGCATACGTGATGACATCTTCCAAAGGCTTTCTTTGAAAGCTGGGGGATTTATTTAGACAGTTTTGTATATCGCCTTATCCTTCAATCAAAGTGGTCACAGCACAATTGGGGGATACATTTAACACGCAGGGATATGAGACACATACACTAATACTTACAGGGAACATGGGCAATGGAGGGTTAAGTGGCTTGCCCAAGACCACAAGGAGCATCTGTGGGACTAGAAACTTCAGTCCTTCCGGCCCAAGGTTGCTGTCCTCTAGTGGGATTTGAACCCCCGACCTTCCGGCCTGAAGTACCTTGCCCCAACCATTAGGCTACTCCTCCCTCTACAAGGGCTCCATCTGTGCCGACGTCACCCATATGTGACACAGGTAGTGTCAGACAAGTCTGACTGATTTCCCCAACTGGATGACTAGGGAATTGGACTGAGTGAAAGCCCTAAATGTGGTGGATTTAGATTTCAGTAAAGCCTTCGACACCAGTCTGTACAGGCAACTTATAAACCAAGCATTCTAGGGATGGGCCCTAAAGTGACTGGGAGGTGACAGAGTACAGGTAACATGGAGCTCACTCTGAGGAGAAGAATGTTACCAGTGATTGTTTTTGGTCAGATTCAACATCTTTGTTAGTGATATTGCAGGTGGTTTGCCGGCTAACCAGGAAGGAGTAGATAACATGAGGAAGATCTAGCTAAGCTTGACAAATGGTCTAGAATTTGGCAGCTAAGATTTAAGACTAAAAAGTGCAGGGTCATGTATTTGGGCTGCAAAAATCCAAGGGAGCGGTACAGTGTAGAGGGTGAAGTATTTCTCTCCAAGAAAGAACAGGACCTGGGCGTAATTCATAATCTTAAAGTGGCTGAAGTGGCTGAACAGATAGAAAAGGCAACGGCTTAAGCCAGCAGGATGCTTGGGTGCATAGGGAGAGGAATGGCCAGCAGGAAAAAAAAAAAAAAAAGAAGGGAGGCGATGGTGGCTCTGTATAAGTCTGACATGATCTCATTTGTATTATTGTGTGCAATTCTGGAGACCACACCTTCAAAAGGATATAAAACAGGATGGAGTTTGTGCAGAGGGTGGATACTAAAATGGTTAAGTAGTCTTCTATATAAAGGATGAGGGCAGACATAAGAATATGCATACATTAAAGGAAAGGCGGGATAGAGGAGATATGATAGAGACATTTAAATACCTTCATGGCATAAATGCACGAGAGCCTCTTTTGATTGAAAGCAAGCTCTGTTATGATGGGTCATAGGATGAGGGTTAAAGGGGGTAGACTCAGGAATATTATGTGGAAATATTTTTTTATGGAAAGAGTGGTAGATTTGTGGAATAGTCTCCCAGTGGAGGTAGTAGAGACAAGGACAGTATCTGAATTCAAAAGTGCATAGGACAAACACAGAAGATCTCTAAAGGGAAAAAAGGGGACTACTGTAGTTCATATGGAAGGGCAAACTAGATAGAAACATGTCAGCATGGCCTCTGTTGACATAGTCAAGCCTTGGTATGCTCCCTCTGAGAACCCCAGGCAGAAAATTCAGCTCTTCTCCCCTGTAACTGTTTTCTTGCTTTTCAGACACTGCTTTAAAGTGGCTGGCAGGTAGGCAGATTTCTGGAGAGCCTTCTGCATTCTTCAGGAGAGCAGGGGGGGGGGGGGATGGCGGCAGCAGAGGGAGGGAGGGGGCGTTATGGTCTGCCAATCCTTCCAATTTTCTGGCTGCTCGACAGGCTCTTATGATAACAGCATGGAGCTGAAACAAATTTTCCCTCCTGCTATGGCTACCAAAAAGCCTGACGTCTAGTGGAGCCTCCCCACCTCACCGTCTAGTGAAAGTCAACCTTCAAGGTGGTCATTTGAGGTTTAAATCAATCTTCCTCTCATTCATTCAGATTTTCTTCAGTGGAAAAAAATTCACCATCTTCTGGAGACAAAAGAATCCTGAAGAGACCTTTGGTGTCTGAGGCGAATAGAGGCACGAGTGTGATGTCATTGAAACCTGGGCTTTTCATTGGTTCTTGTTCTCCACCAATCTGTTGATAGGGGAACACAACCAACTTGCCTGGACTGGTCTAGCAGGATGATATGGAAGTTAGATTGATGAGGTGGGTGGAGCATCAGTGAACTAGAGCAGCATCACACATTAGGATCTGTCTGGAGGATGCCATCAAGTATGTCTTCATTTCCCCTGCTTGTCAATGGGAAACAGGTGGAATGTTCACAATACTCCAACCTCCCTATTTTGTTCTTACCACATATCATTACAGATAGGGACCATGATGTGTATTTAGTTCACTTACTCCACAACCAGACACCAGGACTCCCTCTTCACCACACCACCACTAGTGATGCATAATTATCCCTTGCTTCTTTAAATTTCCTTACTATGTGCGTCTCCATCAAGTATCCATACCACCCATCCACCACCCTCTGTGCTAAGAAATATTTTCTATTACTGCTCTTAAGTCAACACCTCCCCCCCCCCCCCACCCAAGCTTCATATTGTGACCTCCTGTTCTCTATAGTGAAGCCTGAATGGTCTAGAATTTTGCAGCTAAGATTTAATGCTAAAAATGGAGGATCATGCATTAAGCCTGAGAACACTCAAGGGAGAGGTAAAATATAGGACAGACTTCAAGTGACCCTTCAATATTTAATTACAGTCTATTCAAAATATGGCTTCAAGAGCACTATCCCATGCTGGGAAAATTGACATCACCTCTCTGATGGTTCATTGGCTTCCAGTGCTTTCCCACTGTGGTTCATAAATCACTCAAAGCCCCAGATTTTTCATCTTCATTCATCATTCTCTATGCCTCTGAGTCATTTACATTCACTACACATCCCTTCTCCACTTAGAGCAAGATATGAAAGCACAAGGAACTTTTTTTCTAGAAACTTTTGCCTCTCCACACAACCACACCTCAAGGCAAGTTATATGAAGTTTAAGGGGGGTAAACGGCAGCTCTGATATTGCAGAGTCCACTACCGCCATTTAGTAAACACCCCCCCTAAGACTAATTCAAGATCTCTTTTTAAACTAGACTTTGCGTAATGCCTTTTCCTCTCCACCTCCCGCCCCCAATTCTCTGTGTTGTTCTTTCTTTCCTGTTGTGATGTAGTTCCTCCCCCCTTCTACTCTTCCCTACTGTATTTTATTTTAGCTGACTGTGCACCATTTTGTTGGTTACCGTAAAGTGGTATATGAAGTTCAATAAGCTATATCTGCAAATTTGTTTATTTATTAAGGATAGCTAGATAAGATTAGAGAATAGAAATAATAGCAGCTTATTGAAGTTATCACACCTTAAAATTCAGAACTACGACAATGTCAAATATTAAGAGGCAATTACTCTAACATGAATAAACTAAAGGGTATTTACCAGCTGATCTTGGTTCAGACGCTCGCCTTTGTTCATTCTGTCTTGGTAATCATCTAGCTTACCCTAGTGAAAACAAAATTATGCACTAGAAATCAGAAACTTTACAATTAAACACAATCTTTGTAGCACAACTGTGTACATTCATCATAATTTAATTCTATTTATCTCCTCTATAGTGTAGTGTAAAGGTCTGAATTGCATGAGTCCGAGAACAAACCAGACAATCAGTAAGTTATGGTACAGAGTTTGGACTGAGATTTTAGAGCTAAAATTACTTGCTTTTTCAAATCCAAGTTCAAGGCAAGTCATAATCAGGTACTGCAGGTTGTTTCCTGCTACAGGAGGCTTACAATTTGAGTTTTGTACCAGAGATAATGGAGATCACGGTTAACAGTGCAAGGTCACACACACACACCAGTGGGAGCAGTTGGATTCAAACCATGATTTCCCTGGTTCTCATCCTGCTACTCTAGCTCCTCTATGACACAAAAATAAAGTCTAAGCATTTTGCAATATGAGCTTTCAAAACCATGTCGTCCCTTTTTCAGATGTCTTGTATCATACAACAGTGGTCATTCCGGGCAAGGCATAGAGGGGATCAGTATGGGGAGAGGTGAGAGATCCCCAAAGAGATGTAAATGAAGGCTTATTCTAAATCCCAGTTTTGAGTCCATTTAAGCTGGAAGTATTAAAGCAGCATAAGGAAACTGTCAAGTCAAAGTCAGTGAAAATCATTCTTTATCAAGAAACAAAAATTGCTCAAAGTCATCCCATAATGACCAAAACAAAAGATGGAGTTTGAGTGTTCATTGATAGCAAAAAAAAAAAAAAAAAAAAAAAAAAATGCAGTGTGGGCCTTAGAGTCCATGCTGACTCCTGGCGACCCAGCAGCTCCTGAGTTTTCATTGATAGCAGCGTTTACTAAACAAGATTGGCAAGCCTGGCTACTTCTGCTTTCATGTTATAAAAAGCAATACCTCATACTTCAGTGTGTATTGTTTGAAAGCTAGCTTTCATATTAGAAAAGCTCAAGGTTAATGGCAAGATGACCAAGCCTTGAAACCAGCATACTAGAACTTTTAAGTCCTCTTGCCGTGGGTTTAAATGCAGTGTTCAGTTAATATCCTGGCAACTGCCAAACCATAAACATTCAGTATCTACTACTCAAGTGCAATTTTAAGATACAGTACCTTTTTGTAAATGTAAAGATGTTCAATTAAAAGTATATTATATAAAGACTAGAGTGTTGGCTAGAGGTGTCTTCATGTGATCACAATGACTTATTTTTGTAGGCATGTACCTTAAAAACAGTGTACCTCGCACAGAAAATTCTCAAAATAGAGTTCATTTTTTAAGCAAGCAGAATATTTTGGTTGCAGTGTTAGTCCAATGGAATATGTAGAAGGGATTTTGGATTTTAGTTCAATACTACAAACCCTTCTTGACAGAGCTTCTATGGTTCAGTCCTCAGCTACAGCACAGAGTAATTATTCTGTAATTAAGATATGAAACCAAAGCTTTTTTCTAATCTATAGAGTTTACATGCATATGCTATAATAGAAAGTGCTCCAATCAATTAACTCAGGTAAGATTAAAGACTTGTTTAAAAAGATGTGTTATACTACTATTTGAGTTTTACAGCATAGGGTTTTAAATCAATTAAAAACAAAACAAAGCGATCTTAACCAGGGCAAGATAACAGCCACAAAATTACACACAGTAACATAGTATGACGGCAGATAAAGACAAGAACAGTCCATCCGGTCTGCCCAGCAAGATGGCAAAAGTAGGTGCACCTGCTGCTCCGTGCAGGTCACCCCTCCCCATGCCTTTGTTTAGGGGTATACCTACTGCTCTGTGCAAGTCACCCCTATTTGTTGAGATATACGAGACAGTTAAGTTTATTTGGATTTTATCCTGTTGCTATAAAGGGATCCACTGCATCTGTCCCATACCATTTTGAATTCCGTCACTGTATTTGCCCCCACCACTTCCATCAGCAGGGAATGCCAAGCATCCACCAGTGAAAAGGTATTTCCTGATGTTGCCTTTCAGTTTACTCCCGTGCTGTTTCATGTTATGCCCTCTAGTTTTACAGCTTCTGTCTTTGAAGAGGTTTATTTGTTCATTAATACTTTACGTATTTAAAGGTCTGTATCATATCTCCCCTAGAGTATACATATTTAGGTCTTCAAGCCTTCTCGTATGTCTTCTGGCACAGGTTCCAAATCATTTTGGTCACTTTCCTCTGAACCATTTCCGGTCTTTTTATATCCTTTGCAAGATATGGTCTCCAAAACCAAAACAATATTCCAAGTGAGGCTTCACCAGCGACTTGTACAGTGGCATTAATATCTCCTGATTTCTGCTGGTAATTCCTTTTTGTATGCAACCCAGCATCCTTCTGGCTTTGGCCACTACATTGTCACAGTTTCACCACCTTGAGATCCTCAGAAAAAAAAATCTCATTCCAAGGTCCTTCTGGTCTGTGCACATAAAGGGCTGAACAGAACAAGAATTTACCTATATAGACACAAGGAGATATTTATAGTCTTACCTGCTAATTTTACTTCCTTGCATTCTGGACTGCTGGTACTCATGACTTATGCACATCAAAACAGATGGAAACTACAGAGCTGTTAGTTCTAGTTTCATCTAGTCTATGCAGTCAAGCAATAAGAACAAACCCTCCATAACACCTAATTTTATCTTTATTATAAGGCATTTATATATTTTTGTCAAACCCCTCCCAGAAAAGGAGGCCAAGAACAAAACCCCATAAACAAAATGCAGACCACTGAGGGCCAGGACCTCCCACCAGCCCACTAACATAGGAACCTTGCTGGAAAAAAAACCACACACACAAACAGAAATAGGGTGGACCTCTGGACTAGTCTGTTTGGATTCAAAGGAACAATTAGCAGGCAAGATCACATTTCTCCTTTAACTACCAGACCAGTCAGAATGCATGAGATAAAGCACCTCTTAAGTTGGGAGGGATACCAAGACTCCTGCCTGAAGCACTCCTGCACCGAAAGCAGCATCTTCCCATGCACAAACATCCAAGCGGTAATGCTTCAAAAATGAGTGCAAGGACCACTATGTGACAACAGAAATGGCATGTGACACTGCCCACAAGGCCACAATTCCTTAAGTGACATGAACCCTGAAGAACCAGGGCAGAACCCAACCTTTAAGGAAATAGGGCCACGAAACCACCTCCTTAATCCAACACACAAATGGAAACCTTAGAAGCGTTTTTTGGGATCCATCAATAAAGGACTTTCGTTTTACTGTCTCACCTCCTTGTGCTGTTTGCTTTCAGCAAGTTAGCACATGTGTTTTGCTGTGGACTTCTTGCAAAAGTCATTAGATACATTGAATATCCAGGAGATGAAGAATGGAACACTCAACCACAGTCCTTGAGAAGGAAAGGTGGCAGTTGAAAAAGATGATTGATAGGGACTGCTTCTTTGTTCCTAAGGTGGTATTCCCTGTTCCACAAGGGCAACCCCTGCCTCAGTGAAGCACAGAAAAGGCTTTACCTGCAGCTCCAAAATGCACCTTGCTGACGAAGTCTCCACTAAAGAGACTACCTTCGGGGTGAGAGCCTCAAGGAGCACCCTCTTGAGGGGTTCAAAGAGGCAGGTTGCCAATGCTAAAAGCAACAAATTAAAAAAGGTTCTACTCTGACAAAGGGGCACAAATGTGCCACCCCCTTCAGAGAGTGGATATCAGAGTAGGAAGCCAGAGAGGAACCCTCCAGCACATCTCAAAACAGGCCAAAACTGCCACTTGCACCTTCAAAAACAGAGCCAAGCCTTTTTTCAAGCCCTCATGAAGAAAGGTCATGGAGACCAAAACCTTAAGTGGCGAGACCTCTCACACATAATGCCAGCTCTCAAAATCTCTCTAGGTTCTGGTGCGAGTCAGGGATATGGATTGCTGAGCCTGACATGTAGAGAACCTACTCAGTGTAGCTCTTCTGCCTCAGACGAGACATCTGAAGGCACACAAGATGAAACATCCTCAGTATGCCAGTCTGGGCCACCAGTATCAGCAGACCAGGATGGACTGCAATCTGCTCCAAACAGTTGAACTATGACAGGTAAGGATGAGAAGGCATACAGCAGCCCCAGCTGGGACCATCTTTACATCAAACACACCTAGCCTTCTGAATTGGGCCCCCATTTGCATCAACTGAAAAGCAGACACCTGTGCATTATGTGGAAATGCCATCAGATCCATGATTGGCATCCATCACCAGGAACAAATAAGCTGAAAGGTCTGGCTGGAGAGGGACCACTCATGGATCCAGAGTGGTCCTGCTGAGAAAGTCTGCCTATGCATTACTTTTCCCCACAATGTGCACTGCCAGCAAAGCAGACAGGTGCCTCTTGACCCACACCATCAAGGAAGATTACACCTGTGCCAAGGACATGCTCTTTGGTCCCTCCCTAGCAACCAGCATACACCACTGCCATGACTGACTGACGACTGAATCCAGACAGCTTTTCTGTTTACTAGATGCAAGTGGGAGAGTGCTTTTGGATCCAGATCCCACTAGTCTCCTGTTCACCTCCCATGCGTTTCTTTATTCCCCTAAATATATCCTAATCCCCAGCTGCACTGTCTGTCTTGACTAGCCTGTAAGCTCTTAGGAGCAGGGACCGTCTCTTACATGTTTTTGTACAGCACTGTGTATGCCTTGTAGTGCTACATAAATTAGTAGTTAAGGGCACCTCCAGGGCTCTGAAGATGGCCCTCCCTAGAAGACTGATGGACCAAGGGACCTCTGCTCATAACTACCAGCCCTGTGCCATGTGGTCCAAACAGTGTGCCCTGCAGTCTGGCATCTTGCCATCACTAGACACCCACAGGCTTCCAATGGCACTCTCCTATGCAGATTGCAGGGAGAAAGTCACCACTGAAGACTGGCCCTGGCTTCTCTCATCAAGGGGGGACATTTCTCCCCAGCTAAGAAAGTCATCCAGCAAGTCAACAAGGAAACTTGCAACAGCTGCATGTAGGCTCTCGCCCAAAGCACCACTTCCAGCAAAACAGTCAATCCCAGAACCTCTATATGTAGTCCCATGTCCTTTAAGGCCAATACACAATCTTTCAGACTTATGAAAAAAAAATTCTTCTAGGAATCATTTGGGCCCATTGCTTAGCCTCAATACAGTTCCATTCAGTAAATTCCCTACTTATATATGTGCTCCCTTAGTATTGTGTAGTTTAAATACATACTAGATAAACATACACCTGTTCTATATGTTAATAACTGTTCCAAATGTTTATGTTCTATGTAATTGTCACTGTTCAATGTAAACAGCTTTGATAATCTGAAAAGCAGTACAGTATAAAAGAAATAAATGCCCCGTTCTCACTGCAGAAAGGAATCAAAGCAGAGTGTGCAGCTTTTGTACAAGAGGAAGAAAGACTTTTCCCTGTGTGTTGAACTAAGCCCCAAGATACTCCAAATGCTGCGAGAGCACCAGATTCCTCAGACACTGATCACTCAATCCATGACCAGCCAGTTTTCAGAAAGACTTGGCCCATATAAGCCAATTGTACAGGTAAGGATGATCCAAGGACTCCCTACTGAACAATTCAGCTACCACCACCATAACCTTGGTGAAAGCCTGAGATGCCATGGCAAGCCTGAAGGAAACAGCCCTGAACTAGAAGTGGGACTCTAGAACCTCAAATCTCTGATGAAGCTCCCAGACAGGAATGTGCAGATAGGCCTTTGAGGTCCAGCGAGGTAAGAAACATCCCCATATGAATGGCCAATATGACAGCATACAGAGTCCCCATCCAAAGATTAGGGCTACATCCGTATCTTTCAAATCCAGGATAGGGCAAATGGAGCCCCCTTTTTTGGTACTACAAATTAAATGAAATACTCTTCCCTACTCCTGTGGGGGAGCCAGAATGCTCCTCTCCAGCTCCTCTACAAAGCGGAAAGCACTGCTGCCCTCTTTGCTGGGGTGTGACAAGGAGAAACCAAAATACTAATTTTGAAGGTAATGGGAAAATTCCAGCTTGTAGCCTCTGCACTCAATGTCCAGCATCCACCCATCTGTTGTGAAGGGGGGTTCCATTTCTTGTAGAACACAGAAATACTACTGCTGATCCCTTCAGAGGAATGGACTCAAAACCTCATTGGGCTCCTTGCAAGGCCCCTGCCCCCCTGGAATCCAATAAACTTTCTCTGTGCTCTGAACAAAGAAATAAAGACTACCAGGCATGTTGAGAAGAAATCCCCTTGCCCAGATAGTATTGCCAAGCCTCCTCCAAATGAAACTGTCCCAAGGACACCCCTTCTTGAACCTTTAGGCTTGTCCTCAGAGCCTGTGGGGCTCAGGATCAGAGACCCTGAATGATCTTCTCAAGATCTTCCCCAAACAGAATCTCTCCCTGAAGGGGAGGCAGCTCAAAACCAAATTTAAGGCCACATCTGCTGACTAAATTTTGCAACCACAGAAGCCACCTAGCCATCAGATAGCACCATCATCCTGGCCAAAGTACACAGAATTTAATAAAGCACATCCCCCACATAAGTCATATCAGCCTCAAGACAGGATGAATCTTAAAGAGCCCAGTCAGGCACCCCAAGTCTTCCTCACACCCCCTCCTGCAATCAGTGCAAACCACCCTGGGATATACTTTATTTTATTTATTGAACGGTTTTATATACCGCCTTTCAGAAAAATCAAAGCGGTTTACATAGAACAAAACTTGAACATTACATTGAAACTTATTCAAATTGAAATTACAGTGAACATTAAATTGTATATAATAAAAATGGTAATTTGAGGGTTACAATGCTGAGTAAATGCTGATTACGTATATAGATCGTTTAAACATATATACAGATTTAAATTTACAAATTTCAAAAATCTTATCTGAGCAAGGAAAAATGTATTGTAGTTCACTAGAATTATTAGTGTAAAGAGTACATGTGATAATGTGGAGAATCGGGGTATTGTAAGATAGAGTAAGAAAAAGGAAAAAGTAAGTTGTGAATTAATGAATATGAGTATACATGAGTATAAGTGGGAAATAGACCCCCACACTGGACATCTATGTTTCTTGTAAACCGTGCTGATGTTAAATAGTGCGGTATATAAACAATGTTAAATAAATATTTCATCTATTGAGAATGAGTCTCCAAAGTACTCTATAGATAAGTGAGATGGACAGGTCTCAGCTGAGGTGCCAGACCAAGACAAACCACCCATCTGGGCAGCAGCAGAATGGGACAGTGTTGACGGCGAGGATCACATTTTTGTGACAACGGCAACACCAAACTTAAACTGCACGGAAGAAAGGCCCGGCAATCTCCTTCTGTATCTTGCCATGAAAACCCAATGGATAGTTACAACAAAACAAATTGTGCTATGGTGCTGAAAGATGAGACCCCCAGGTCAGAAGGCACTCTACTAGCTACTGGGGAAGAGCTGAAGACTTTTCAGAGTAAAGCCAGCATTTATGATGTGGCTGGATCAAAGCCCTCGGGAAGTCTGACTGCTGATGTAGCTGCGCATGAAATGAGAGTCAGAAGCTGTAAAGATGTCTTACGCATTGGAACATGGAACGTACGAAGCATGAACCAAGGGAAGTTGGAGGTGGTCAAGAATGAAATGGAACGTGTACAACTTGATCTGTTGGGTGTCAACAAACTGAAATGGACTGGCATCGGGCACTTTGCATCAGATGATCACATGGTCTACTATGCTGGAAATGAAAGACAAAGAAGAAATGGTGTTGCATTTATAATAAAGAAGAAACTTGCAAGAACTGTAATGAAATACAATGCAGTCAGCGAACGCTTAATCTCTATTCGTCTACGAGGATTGCCTATCAACACAACTATAATTCAAGTATATGCCCCAACAGCTGCAGAAGAGAATGAAATTGAAGAGTTCTATGAACAAGTACAAGCTGAAATTGACAGAACATGCAAACAGAATATCCTGATAGTCATGGGTGACTGGAACACAAAAGTTGGCAACAAAGAAGAAGGCAAAGTAGTTGGAAAATATGGACTTGGCAACAGAAATGAAGCTGGAGAAAGACTGATAGAATTCTGCAAGACCAACGATCTATTCATCTCAAACACCTTCTTCCAGCAACACAAGCGGCGACTGTACACATGGACTTCACCCAATGGATTGTATAAAAATCAAATTGACTACATCTGTGGAAGTCAACGATGGAAAAGCTCTGTAACGTCAAAGAAAACCTGGAGCTGACTGTGGTACAGATCATCAACTACTAGTATGCAAAGTCAAGCTAAAGTTGAAAAAGAGCAAACCACTCATGAATGCAGCAAAATATGACCTTGAGAATATACCACTGGAATTTAAAGACTGCCTGCAAAATCGATTTGCTGCTTTAGATACAAATGACAGAGCTCCAGAAGAGTTATGGAATGACATCAAGAAGGTTGTGTTGGAAGAAAGCGAGAAGTCTCTACAAAAGGTGAAAAAACAAACGGCCAAAATGGATGACGGAAGAAACTCTGAAAATTGCACAGAAAACGCAAAGAAGCTAAAGCCAGAGGAGAAAGAAAGACAATCGCAGAACTCAGAGATTTCCAACGTGCAGCAAGACAGGACAAGGAAAAGTACTACAATGACACTTGCAAGGAAATAGAAGCAGAAACTATTAGAGGGAGAACAAGATCGGCTTTCTTAAAGCTAAGACTTAAAGAAAAAGTTCCAGCCTCGAATTGGAATGTTACAAGATGCTCAAGGTTCTATGTTGAATGATGCTGAGAAGATCAAGAAAAGGTGGAAGGAATATACAGAGTTTTTATATGATAAAGATCAAGTGGACCAACAGCCGTTTCAACTTGTACCTTATGATCGGGAACCATTGGTGATGAAAGAAGAAGTTGAAGCAGCATTGAAAGCCTTATCAAAGAACAAAGCACCAGGCATTGATAGCATTCCCATAGAAGTATTGCAGCAATCTGATGCAGCTGTTACCGTACTCACAAGGCTCTGCCAAGAAATATGGAAGACAACATCATGGCCAACTGACTGGAAAAGATCTGTGTTTATACCAATACTAAAGAAAGGTGATCCAACTGACTGTGGAAATTATCGCACAATCACTCTGATCCCACATGCCAGCAAGATTCTACTGAAGATTATTCAAAAGAGACTACAACCATACCTGGAACAAGAACTACCTGAAGTGCAAGCAGGGTTCAGGAAAGGGCGAGGAACGAGAGACGACATCATTGCAGATGTGAGATGGATCCTTGAAAAGACTAAAGAATACCAAAAGGATATCTATTTGTGCTTTATCGACTATAGCAAGGCTTTTGACTGTGTAAACCATGAGAAACTCTGGACCACATTAAGAAGCATGGGTATACCAGAACACCTGATCGTTCTCTTGCGCAATCTGTACATTGATCAAGAAGCAACAGTTCGAATGGAACAAGGAGAAACAGAATGGTTTAAAATAAGCAAAGGTGTAAGACAAGGCTGCATACTTTCCCCCCTACCTGTTTAATTTATATGCAGAACAAATAGTCAGAGAAGCAGGATTATATGAAGACAGAGGTGTGAAGATTGGTGAAAGACTCATCAACAACCTTCGCTATGCTGATGATACCACATTACTGGCTGAAAGTGAAGATGATCTGAAACATTTGCTTCTCACAATCAAAGAACAGTCTCAAAATGGGCCTGCACCTTAATGTAAAGACGACAAAGATCATGACAACTGGCATAATCAACAGGTTCATCGTTGAAGGAGAAGAAATTGAAATTGTGAACAACTTTAACCTACTTGGATCAACTATCAATAAAGAAGCAACAAGCAGTCAAGAAATCAGACGCATTGCTCTTGGCAGAATGACTATGAAAGACCTAGATAAGATTCTCAAGAGCAGAGATGTTTCTCTCCATACAAAGATTTGACTTGTTCAAGCCATGGTATTTTCAATAACATCATATGGATGTGAAAGCTGGACAGTGAAAAAGACAGATAGGAAGAAAATTGATGCCTTTGAATTATGGTGTTGGCGGCGAATACTGTGTATACCATGGACTGCCCGAAGAACAAACCAGTCGGTACTAGAAGAGATCAAACCTAAGCTTTCTTTAGAAGCTCAGATGACAAGACTTCGACTTTCATACTTTGGACACATCATGCGAAGAGAGAAATCATTAGAGAAAGACATTATGCTTGGCAAGATAGGTCAACGCAAAAGAGGAAGGCCAGCAATGAGATGGATCGATACAACAACAGCAGCTACGGGTACCAGTCTGTCAATGAGCCGCCTGACTGAAGACCGAACACAATTTAGGATAGCTATCCAGAGGGTCGCCATGAGTCGACTCCGACTCGATGGCACTTAACAACAAGACGACCTATTTAAGATCTATTTATTTTATTTAGCTTTATATACTGCCTTTCACCAGGTCAAAGTGGTTTATATGGAAAAAATGCCAAGTACATTGTAACAATGGCATGAAACTATATACAACTTGCGATCAAGACCCAGAGGGCTCTTAACTATATACATTCAGACTATGTGCAACAGTAATGATATGTATCATGTGTTCTTTATGAGGGGGTTATGCAGTTGTGTTGAAAGGTTCCATGAATAGATGTATTTAAGTGTTTTCAGAAAGTCTTGAGGTCAGTGATGAGTCTGATTGTCTGGTAGTTTGTTCCATATGGAGGGTGTGTATAACTGGGATGCTTTAACATGCTTGCTGGTTATATTTTGTCCTAGTGTATAGAACAAGGGTGTTTATTGTGGAGGTTAGTCTATTTCTTTGTGGCTGGGAGGGTTGAAGTAGTGAGCTGAGGTACATGGGAGGGTCTGAATGGATAGCTTTATAGGTTAACATTGTTTTATATCTTATATGGCTCTGCAGTGGGAGCCAGTGGACCTTTATGAGTATTGGAGTGATGTGATAGCACAGTTACTTACCTGTAACAGGTGATCTCGGGGAACAGCAGGAATAAGTCTTCACATATGGGTACATCGGTACCGACGGAGTCTGCGCGGGAACGCTCCCCAGCGTCCAATCAGAACGCTTTTGGAAGCATCCCATCACGCCTGCGTGCTGCCTTCCCACCTTTCCCAACTGCCTCTCCTCAGTTAAGTTTTAAAGCTGAGGCAAAGAGAGAGAGCAAGAAAGGGAAAGATAGAGATAGAGAAATGCAACTCCTAGGGGAGGTGGGTGGGTTGTGAAGACTTATTCCTGCTGTTCCCAGAGATCACCTGTTACAGGTAAGTAACTGTGCTATCTCCAGGAACAAGCAGGAATGAGTCTTCCCTAGCTAGAGATGCCAGGGGGAAATCCCATAAAATGCATGTTCCTGGATTAGGAGTGCATTTCCCACACAGGATCTCTGGCATTCCATGAGGGAATGGAGGGTAGGAGTTGAGAATAGAAGAGCTGTAAGGAAAACAGCAAACCCAAGGACTACAGGAGAGGAGTCCATGGCATGTATGATAAGTACCATTAAAATCATTTAATTACCTACTGGATTGTAGGAAGTAGAAGGCGTGATGGAGTCTACTGGATATGCAGTAGCGGAATCCTCAAAGCAGTGAGGGTGAAGGTCCAGACCTGGAATTAGCAGGTGATCCAGGTGTCAACTGGGGTAGGATTAGAACGGCAGGTCTTCAATGGAAAGCTTTATGAGAAAAAGCTGAAAACTTTTAGGAACAGAGACTAAAAGAAGAAGACTGACTGATCTGGACAACTAGCCCAGTCTTGGAGGGAAGAAGGGGTATGGAAAAAAGCCCAAATTCCCAAGGAGAACAATGTGTACTCAAACCAATGAATATGTACACTATCTTTCCTAGCTGTTGAGAGATAGGAAAGAGATTGAAGTTTGAATCTTCAAGGATAGGGAGACCTAGAGTAAAAAGGAAGCTGTTATCACCACAGTAGTGGTTGTGAACATAACAGTCCCTTCATACTTAACAGTATGAAAAAAGGAGCTCACTGACTGTAACCTTTAAGGCAGGTACAAATTGCTATAGCATAGACAGTGAGGAGATAGTATGTAATACATATCGATTTATAAAAAAATCTCCCAATATATATATATACATACACATACACATATATAGGGGCATAGAGAAGATACCAGGAGGACCCACTGGAGGGACATAGGGGTATCATGCGTTACTAATAGCCTTGGATATTCACGCAGAAAAAGCTTATAATGGAAGACAAGAGGGTGTGGAGAACCCTCACAGTTATGATGATTTATAAGCTTTTTCCTACTATACAGAATAGCCCTCAGAGACAAAGATCAATGCTCTGTAGCAAGGGCCCATAGTAGAAAGCTTCTCTGAAGATTGCAGAGAGCATTGTGCAGGAGAAATATGAGATAAAACTGACTGAAGTCAGGTGTCTTGCCACATCCTAGGAAAGGAGATGGCTAGAAAGAAGATAATGTGAGAAGCCTAAAGTGAGTAGGATTATCCAAGATAGATGAGGACTAGCTTGGAATCACTACTGAGGCTAGAGAAAAAATTTTGGAAGATAGACTGGAGCTTGAGGAAAAGTACCAGTAGTTCAATCACTGGAACTCCTGCCTACACAGCAGCTGAAAGAACAGCAGAGAGAATCTTACTGTGCAAAATAAAGAGAAACAGACAAAGGGAGAGGAGAGATTCCTGTCCCTGTCTGATAAGTTATCCTGAGAATGTATTCAAGGAAACAAAAAGTCTACACTGTGATGAAAGCTAGAGAAGCTTTTCAGTATGGTACCACTCAGTCAGGGGAAACCCTGGATGAGAGGGGGAGGGTGACTTACCCATATGGCGAGTCAGTTGAAGGAAAAAATGTTCATGTTGGGACAGAAACTATCATGAGATAGTGGTAACCTCCCTTCTTGGTAGTAAGAAGAGGAGAATTCTGTAACCCATGGACAAGAATATCCTGACAGCTTAGCCTACTGAAAAAGGAACACCACAGTGTAGAGTTTTAAGAAAAAACAGTGAACAAACTTCTGTGAAGAAGAGGTTAACTGTAAATTGTAACCCTCAGAACCTATGGTTGCTGGGTATGTTGAGACTGGCTAGAACTTTGAAATTTCAGACTAGGACGAGGTGTCCCTTGTTTGGGCACCTCTGGATGATGGGCAGGAGAAGAGTGAAACCTTCTTTTCCTAGGGAAAGAAGGCTTGGTAGGACATTTCCTACCTCCTGGGGAAGGCGGCTTAGAATGGTCTCGAGAACCAGGGAAGTCAGTGGAGCAATGAGCAACCTGACGTAAAGCCTCCTTATTGAAGAGATTTTCTCCTGTACAAGGAGAATTACCCAGTTATGTTGTGCCCATCTGCTCAAGTCGGAAGCTTTGAGCCAGGCTCTACGACGTGCTCCAATGGCAATAGCAGAGGATCTGCTAACAGACTCAAAAGAGTCTAGAGAAGCACGGGAAAGAAACCAAGAGATATTCCGGCTATGATTAAGTAGTAAGGAATAGTCAGCAGCCTTAGGCTCTGACAAAAAAGGAGTCAAAAGAGAATTTTGTTGTGACCTCCTGGAGTGTTAGACTTATATAAAATATATAAGAAATAATTCTTGATGCCAGCATAGATGTTTGGAAGGTTTGACGTCCAAAGGCATCAAGTGCTCTAGAAGCACGACCTGGCGGATAAGAAGAATGCTTCTTCTTGCTTTTTACCTTCCACATTGCTGATTCCACTACAATGGAATGATGGGGAAGTTGATTCTTTTGAAACCCTGGAGAGGGGGGCACCTGATACAGAACATTACTTGCTGTAGAAGGTGAGGGAACCCTTAAAGGAGATTCCCATATTCTCAGAAGAAGATCCTGCAAAGAATTATGTAAAGGAAGCATTATAATTCCTTTTTCTGCAGGAGAGCCTTGGCTAAGATTACAACCAGGGATAGGAATAGCAAGAAAGGTTGCCATGTCAAGGAAAAACTTCTGAAAAGAAGGATCTCCAATGGGAACCATCCCTGGGAAGGCTAAGGTTGAAGATGCAGCCTGAGCACCAGAGTGCAGAAAAAGATCCTTATTAGATGGACAATCACGATTTGAGGCAGTGAGTACTGCATCGTCTATGCCAGGTATTGATTCCAAACTAGGCATAGAAAGGATCGATGGCACCGATGTTACTGCAGGAATCAACATCGATACCGATACCGGTAATGGCATCGAGACCGACATCGGAGGCTGCTCAAGCGGTACCGAGGTAACCAGAGAGTCCTCGGTGAGTATCCTCGGTACTGCGTATCCGGAACAGAAAAGGGTCGGTTCCAAGGCGCGTCGGTACCCAGTCCTCTAGACTAGATATCGATTCCAGACTCGGCATCGAAGGGAGCGAGTCTAATCGATGCATGTCTAGAGTGCACCAGTGTCGGTGGTGGTACCGGCGATGCTGATAAAGGGAAGTCACTCTGGGTCGTATCGATCAGTCCCGAAGGTACCGAGGAGGCCAGATGACGATCTCTGGTGAAGAGTGGAACACTCGACACCGGTGCCAATGCCGGGATATCAGTACCGCACGAAGCGGATACCATCCCTGAGCATGGCTTAGATACAGGAAAGTCAATCTGGAACGTATCGATCGGTCCCGAAGGTACCAAGGACGCCAGATGACGATCCCTGGTGAAGAGTGGAACAATCGACACCGGTGCCAATGCCGGGTTATCGGTACCGCTCGAAGCGGATACCACCCCCGAGCACAGCTCAGGTATGTTCTGTGAGGGGTGAGCCCCAAGAACAACCTGAAACCCCTGAAATGATATGGAGCCCGAAGACTCCCGCCGGGGTTTTAATGCCAATGGGGTCTTGAGGGCAAGGCCGGAGCAGTCATCATGCGTTGCATGAGACCTATCACTCAAGGATTGGCAAGTCTTAACAGACTGTTTGTGGGTTACCTGATCCTGTAGAGAAGAAAAACCCGGTGCCCTCACTGCAGGAGGGAAAACGGTATCGAAAGAAACTCGAAAGAGGGAAGGTCTTCTCTCAGTATTACAGCCTGATGGTTCAGGGGAAAAAGGGTCAGGACCCAAACAGTTTAGACACTAAAGATTGGAGTCTAAAAAGAAAACTGTGTTGCCACAGTGAAGGCACTTCTTAGGACATGGAGAGGCCTTGTAGGCCCAAAAGGTTAAGACAAAAGCAGAGGGAAAAATCTCTCTGAGTTTAAGAAAAAAGAAAGAAAAAACCACCGGTGGTACCGGTATCGGCAGAAAACACAGCCACGACCACAAGAAAACAAGAAATAAAGTATTTAAAGAAAAAGGTTTCTGCGGTGACAGGAGGACGTCCTGCCGGCTCCACGGAAAAACAAAAACTGAGGAGAAGAAGTGGAAAGGGCGAGAAGTCAGCACGCAGGCGCGAGGGATGCTCCCAAAAGCTTTCTGATTGGATGCTGGGGAGCATTCCCGTGCAGGCTCTGTCGGTACCGACGTACCCATATGCGAAGACTCATTCCTGCTTGTTCCTGGAGATGATGTATCTAACAAGAAGGGAGGTACCTGCTTGAGAAGATATTCAGAGAATCCCTACTTCCTGGTTAAGGGTAGGAAGCACAGGGAGTTCTCATTGGCAAGAGAAGTCGAGTCCTCTAAGAACTCTTGCTCCTGAAAAACCAGGAATGGAGACCTACCTGGAAAATGCAGAGGATGTTTTTAATCTGCAGACAGTGAGTCTGAATCCTTCCATAACTCCAGCAGGTAGCTGGAGAAAAAGATGCCATATTTACCCTCAATGAGGGTAAAAAGGGGTATGGTGCATTCCTGTGCTCAACGTGGATCACGCCATGAAGAATTGAGGATGGAAGGAAAAACCAGACAGGGATAGTCTATACTGAAAGAAACAAACCATCTCTGGTGAAGGGGTCCCCTGGAGATGTGAAGCAAACCAGGGAATTGACTACTTCTTTAGGTCTTCTCTTAATTAAAGGCCCGTGACCTGTATTTAAGAAGCCTTTAATGGAAATGGTAAGGGCAAGGAGAATCCAGTAAGCCTGACTAGGTAAAACCCTTCCTAACCATCTGACATTATGTGCTCTCTAACAAGGCCCCATAGTGTAGAGCTGCTCCGTAGAGATGCAGAGAGCATGTTGCAGGTTAATAGAAGAAAACGTGATGTTCAAGAGCCCGCAGGCAGCATGAACTACTTCACCAAGCCCAAGAATTGGGGAGGCTAAGGAGAGAAGGTAAGGTCTGCAACAATAGCCAGAAAAGGTTCTTAAACCGTCTGGGACTTAGTGGCAAGGCCAGAAACCATTGAAATTGGAGAACAAGCCCTGGCTGCTTGGACAGCAAGATAGTGGTCTAAGCAGTAAGAGCCCCTGCAGTTCTAACTATTGATAGGGCAGCAGAAGATCCCAAGGTTGGGAAAGAAAGAGACAGAAGTAGAAGAGGTAAGACACTGCTGCTTTCTAAGAAGCTGCCAGGAAAAATTAAGAATGCAAGGGGGAGACAACTCTGAAAGAAACTGTTAGGGGCTTAAGGAAAAAGCCCTCAGTAAAGTGGTATCACTCTTACAGACCAAATGTCCTGGAAAGAGTGGCAGAGTTGAAAAGACTTACTGTGGAGGAAATCCTCAATAAGTAGTAAGAGAGATGCTGATACAGGAGAAAAGTCAAAGGTAAGGGATGACCACCTTATTGACAGCTGTTATTCCTCTGTGTAGTTCAGAGGACGAGGAGTAACTGTAGTACCTGTAAAGCATAATCATCTCAAGAAACTCATTGAGCTAATAGTTAGGATGTGTCCTTGAGAGAGACATGTAAATTTTAGGATGGAACCAATGTAGATGCTTGCAGAGGTAAGAAGCAAACTACAGGATCTAAACCTCAAGAGGAAAAAAGGATTCAGGGAAGAGTTTATCAGCAACCTTGCGGCTGCTGGGTTTGCTGAACCTGTTGAGGTTGTGGTTTCCTGAGCCTGGCTGGGTGATTCCCCTGCCTAGAAACATCTGTATGATGGGGTAGAAGATGGATAAAATCTTCTCCCATTAGGGGAACAAAGCTTAGTAGTAGACTTTCTACAAACTAGGATAGAGGAAGGCGTAGACAAGCCTCTGAAAGCAACAATGTCAGTGGTAAACTGAGCAGCCTGGAGTCAAGTCTCCTTATTAAAGAGATTTTCTCCAGTGCAAGGAGCATTTCCCAGTATATCTTGTACAGATTTGTCCACGTTTGAAGCTTGGAGCCAGGCTCTACGTCGTGCTCCTATGGCTATAGCAGAAGTTCTGCTAACAGACTCGAAAGAGTCTAGGGAAGCACGAGTAAGGAACTTAGAAATATTTTGAGCATGATTGACTAGCATAGAAAAATCTGCTCTTTTAGGCTCTTGGAGGAAAGGGGTCAAAAGTAATAAATCTTTTGTGACCTCCTCAAGAGATAATCCCATATAGAAAATATATGAAAGGATTCTTGCTGAAAGCATGGGTGCCTGTAAAGTTTGACGTCCAAAGGCATCTAAAGTCTTAGCCTCACGACCTGGCGGATAAGAAAAGTGCTTCTTAGTACTCTTAACACGCCTCATTGCTGATTCTACAACCAGAGAATGATGAGGGAGTTGAGGCTTTTGAAAACCTGGAGAAGGGGGCACCTTGTATAGAAGATCAGTTGCCCTAGAAGGTGGGGATACCATTAAAGGAGGAGTTTCACACATTCTAAATAGGAGATCCTGCAAGGTCTGATGCAAAGGAAACATAATGACTTCCTCTGGATTGCAGGGGATCTGTATAGGTTGTGGATCCCCTGGTGCAGGGACTTGACCAGGTATAGAAATGGCAAGTAACTTCGCCATATCAAGCAGAAAAACTTGAAAAGAAATCTCCCCAGAGGGGAGTCTGAGGAAGAGGAGGAAGAACTAGATCTGTTGAAGAACTAGCTCTAGCAGCCACCTGCTCATTCAGATTCTGTGGAATAGCAGATCTGGAGGGGTGGAGCATCGGATTATCCTTGAAAGACAGTTGTGGGTACCGATGAAAACCAGTACCACAACGGGTCGGTAGCAAGTCGTCCATGCTAGGGATCAATTCCAAACTCGGTATGGAAGGAAGCGAGCCAGCTAGCATGGGAGGTACTGACACCGATGCCGATTCTGGGATCGGTACCGTCGGTGACACCGATATATGAAGATCAGTCTGTAATGACACTATCGGTACTGTGGTAACCGAATGTGGCAGACCTTGATCGGTGGAATGTCTACGGTACCGTCTGAAGTCGGTACAGACACGAGTCGGTACCCAGTCATCCAGACTAGAGCTCGATTCTAGACTCTGTATCTAAAGAAGCGAGTCTATCGATGCATATCAGGAGGGTACCGACGTGGATACCAGCATCGGTACCGGGACCGATGTGGGAAGATCGGTCGGTAGCAGCTCTAGCAGCACCGAAGATACCGAGAGCGCTCGACTGCTATCGGTGTGGAATGTTTCATCCAGCACCATTGCCGATGCCGGGGTAACCAGCACCGCTCAAAGCAGATACCACCACCGGGCATGGCTCAGGCATGTTCACTGAGGTAAAAACCCCGGGAACAACCTGAAACCCCGTTATTGCTTTGGAGACAGAAGCCTCCCGCCGGGGTTTTAAAGCCAAAATGTCCTCGGGGGCAAGCCGAAAGGCATCTCTATGAAGGACATGAGATCTACCACCCGAGGACTGGCTAGTCTTTACAGACTTGTTTGGTTACCTGATCCTGTGAAAAAGAAGATGGAGCTGGTACCCTCAGGACTGAGGGGAACGGCATATCAAGTTGAGCTCGATGCTGAGCTCGATGCTGAAAACTTCTTGCAGAAATAGAAGTGCAGGAGGGACAGTCCAGCGGATTGTGCTCAGGTCCCAAATGGGTGTCTAAAAGTAATTTGGTAGTGCCACAGTTAACACACTTTCTAGTGGCTAGAACTTCCATGAGGGAAATGGAGAGGCCTAGCAGGCCGAAGCCTGTCAGGCACCAAATAGGAAAAAAACTTCCTACAGAAGGAAATATCTGTGAAAGAAAAGAAGAACACACCGGCAGTACCGGTGCATCGAGGGAAGGTAGACGCAACCACAAGAAAACAAAAAATAAAAGGAAGAATTTTCTGCGGTGACAGGACGTCGTCCTGCTGGCTCCGCGGAAAAACGAAAACTGAGGAGAGGCAGTTGGGAAAGGCGGGAAGGCAGCATGCAGGCATGTTGGGATGCTTCCAAAAGCGTCCTGATTGGATGCTGGGGAGCGTTTCCACGCAGACTCCGTCGGTACCGACGTACCCATATGTGAAGACTCATTCCTGCTTGTTCCTGGAGATATATAGGTACTACAAACAGATGCCTGCAAACCCAGGGGTTTACACTTCAAAGATCTGCCCTTATGCAGATTCCAACCAGCGATCCTGTTGATCCTTCAACACCATGCCACCTTCAACTGAGATAATGGACTACTTAGTAACTAAGACCATGGGAATCCACCTTAGGCAGCTTCAAATTTCTCCTCCACCTCTGCAATCAAAGGCTAGAGCTTCCCTATGGTCCTCCTTCCCTGGAGACCAGATTCCAGAGCATTCCATTCAGTTGAAATGGGGTCTTGCTGTTCCTGGTGGCTAGAATAAGTTTTAGCCAACTTCCCAATCTCCTTAAGAACAGGATCCCCCAAGGAAGAGGTGTTGATGCCCTGGAGAGCAGGGAAGGATCTGAAATGCTGAGTGTCTTCAACACCTCAGCAATCTACTATCCCAATGGACCTTGCCTTCACCACAAGGAGCTCCCCCTCCTCCCGAAGATCTGCCCCATGGATTTATCTAGGACACTGGCCAAAAAGGTTGCTTCCGATTTCACATGGAAACTTTTGACTAGAGCACACAGTCAGCTATGAGGTCCAAACATGGATACTTGGGAGGGCACCACAGGAGCCAAACCACACTTCCATCCCCCCTCCGAGACACCCCAGTACTGGCCCCCTGAGCTTTTATGTTTTAAATAAAACAAGGTTTTGTGCAAAAGCAGTATAAACTCTGGTAAAAAAATGCAGCCTCAGAGGACTCCAAGAGCATCCTACTGGAGGTAATGAAAGAGTGTAGCTCTGGAGACAGCACAAGGAAGAGGCAGCCTTATGAGGCTCTAATGGCCACATGGTCAAAACTGCACCATCTACTGCACCCCCCCCCCCCCTCCCTTTGAGGACTCAGTGGGCTAAGATGAACTTGTCTGGATTCTCCCAGCATTCTTGCTCAGATCCGACTGACCACATACCCAGCAAGAGGAACCCAAAGATGGTTCACCACTTCAAGCTACACACTGGACAACTCTGCCTCTCTGAGCACTGCAATGGGAGCAGCTCTTGGCCTGCTGATATAAAACCTTTATATGAAGAGGCTTCGCTTCCTGCCAACACTCAGAGCCTGTGAACAGTGGCTCCCCACTGTTATGACCTCACCTCCCTGCCAAGATCTGCTGATGCATAGACCACAGCCTCCGACTAAATTACAAATACGTGCCAAGTACCACTCCTGAAGCTCACTCCAGCAGGGCTCGTGGTGGGGAGGCAGCTACCATGCTTTGATTCCTTCCAACATCCACTTACCAGTCAGAAGGTATGCTGACCTAATGGCCTCCTTAATCCAGTGGACAAGAGGACTTGGCCACTGCCGGTTCTTTCCTTGGGTCACCAAAAAGAAGACCCAACTGGCAGAAAGAACTGGCAATTTCCAGATACCTGATCGACAATGCCTGCCCATCCACTAGATGTAGTCAGGCATCCTTTAGAACCTCTTTCAAGAAAGAGGGCAGAATAACCTTCGGGAGAAAGGGTGGCACAATCATCAAGGAGACAGAGGCCACTGAGATGACCAAAAAAGGTTCACTGCAAGATAGAGCTGCAGCTCTGACACAACCCTATGGACATAATGGTCAGTCAAATCCTTGAGAAGCCTTACAAATAGCTCAAATGGAGGCCCTTTCAATGCCTTCAACACCAGAGAGACCACAGAGGAGCAATTGGATGCACCGGTGGACAATGTATTTCACTTTGGGGTGCGCTGCCAATGACATCCCTTGGATGAAATCCAAGGCCGCTACCTGAACCTTAAAAGAGTTAAAGGCGTAGGTGGGAGGGGGTTAATTGGGGGGGAAAAAAACAAATGGGATTTGGTGTTGCTGTTTTGGAATTGAATTGCACATGTTGTATGTCTGTGGTTTTACCAAATTCAATAAAAATAAATAAATATAAGAGTTAAAGGCTAAGCCCTGGTCCAGACTGGGCTGTAATAAAGAAAACAGCAACTGTCTGCCATCCTGGTCTCCAGACTTGCACATAAGCCAAGGACGTAGAGGCACTTTGGGCCTTTAGCAGGATGTCTACCACCACTCCCAAGTAACCCTTCTTGGACAGCCTATGCCTCAGGGACCAGGCTGTAAGCAAGAAGAGACCGGTGTCCTTGCCAAATGAGACCTCTCTCCTGAAAGAACAAGAGATCCAGGTACCATGACCTGCAAGGCTGCTCCAGGGCCACTAGAAATCACCAAGCCTGAGCATGTCTGGATCCTGCATAGAAGGCTGAGGGCTGTCACAGCAATGACTGGGCATATTTGAGAGGGGATGAAAGGAAAAATTCCTAGGCAGTTACAAATGAAGGCTCGTGTTGCCATAAACCAACAGAATAGGAAGAAGAAAGAAGCATATAAGGCAGTAAAAGAATTTAAACACAAGTTCCACAGGTTGCTTTTATTAAAATATTTTAATTATCTTGCCTCTCAATTTCCCTTGAAATATCTCAAATGGGGAAATCAATCTTGCATAAGTAATACTTCAGGATAGTCTCATCTCTGGGGCCCACTATGTGTTGGCTCTGTTAGGAGGTTGGATCGGAAAATGACTCCTCAAATTTAAGTTTACAGTTAAAACTTCCCTAGAGAAACTTACACTAGGGCTACTTCTATTACAACTTCTGGCAGGGACATGATTGAGGGTTTTGTTTTGTTTTAACACACACACTAGGAGCAGAATTTTCATGGTCACAAAATACATTCATCCTAATATGTCCAAAAAGATACAGAAGATCAGGCAAGACTTGTCAGCTTCACCCCAGAACATTAGCTGTTGGGATGAATTTCTTCTTGAAATTTCCAAGAAAGTGCTTCATTAAACATAAGGGATAGGATTATGTTTTCTTAGAACCAGGATAGCTCACAGAACTTATCAAGAACAAATCCTTAACAAGGAATCTGCAGAGGCCAATATCATAAGAACTGGGAGGAATATGAGGGTTTAAATGTAATGACCGTGATTTGAGAATAACTAAACCTGGCGGAGAACTATTATCCTTAAAGAAAATTAACACAGAAAACTTATCTAGTTGCTTTCTTCCTGACTAAGCGAGAACCTGCTTCTTTGCTGTGTTAGATTTTTTTTTTGGGGGGGGGGTTCCCCTTTTATAATTTGACTTGAAATCCAATAAATAATTAAAAAATATGAAAATATGAAAATATAAAAATAATTTTTTTTTAAAGTGTCTTAAAATGCAACTGTTGCTGTTGTCTAAGACATTGGTTGGCCTGAGGGGGAGTGAAGCCAAGATGACAGCGCACAGAGATAGGATGCTGGCTTTGAGATTTTGCTTCTGTAAAGATCAGGGTTCGATTCCCACTAGCACTCCTTGTGGTCTTGGACAAGTCACTTAACCCTCCATTGCCTCAGAAGAAAGACCTGGCAATATACTTCCGGTCACACCGCCAAGAAAAACCCAGGAGCTGCTGGGTTGCCAGGTGTCAGCATTGATGCCTACTAAGAAGAAAGGGAAGAGGCTGGCTAAATACCCTAAAGCCAAGCCTATAGATCCTAAACAGCACATCTATTCTCACCTCAAGCAAGGCTCACCAGTCGTCACCACTAAACTTCCTGCTGCAGGAGGACAAGTGAAGGTGTCCCTCTGCCTGGAAGTGAACTTTAAGATAGGAACTATATCTAGTCACAGCTTTCTCCCTGCAGCAGACTAGGGCCAGCATGAGGTAAGGAGCCTAGTCAGGGCTCTCTCCAAGGGATGGTTAATCTCCACACCTGGCTCCTATGGTGGTCTGCTATAGACATCTTCTGCCAATGTGCAATTGGAAAATTACCACCTTTTCTATGGCGACTGAATGCCTTAATTTTGAAAGGGTGCATGTAACAAGGTACAGACTCGGGTGTTAGGTCAAATCTCCTTTATCTCCTTTATCTGGTGAAGCGACTCATTCAACAATGTCCATATCTTTGACAAAGTTGGACACCATTGTTTCCCCAATCTGCTAAAGACTTAAATGTGTTACTTCAAAGAACGGAATTGGTACCCCAGCAGCAAAAATCATTTGTGAAAGATACTAAGAGTATTGGTGTACTAGAAAGTGAAGTGAAGAATTCTAAGTCTGCAACTGAAGCTTTAAGGATAAAGCTTCAATACACAATTTTCAAAAATTTCCAGCTTTTGATGTATCATTTGAATCTACACTTATTGAACTTTGCCAGAATTCCAGCTTTGTCCCTCTGAGGGAAATGTTTGAGAGTTTCAGCTGATTGTTGTCTTCCAATGAACAAAAAAAAAACAAAAAAAAAAAAAACAAAAAAACTTATGTACCTAAGGGTAAAGAGACATTTCCATCTGTCTCCAGGCCACTTGATGTCTCATCCTTACTAAAGACTGTCAGCTGATATTCAGGATTGTGGAACCCTACTTGTTAGTTTTTCAAGTCAGATCAGATCTCTCTCATATATTGAAATTATTGAAGTTAAAAATAAACCTTTTTAAATTGTCAAATGGCACAAATATATCCAGATGTGGCTAGGGCTATTCAGAAAAGGAAAAAATGTTTCCTGGCAATGAGATCTGAAGTTCCGACTCTGGGAGCTACTCTCCATTGAGAAACCACTGTAAAATGTTTAGTTACAAAAAGCATGTATCTAGCATGAGTTACCTAAGTAATTGAAATCTTTTTTAGAGCTTCAGAAGACCAACTAGCTCACCAGATTCACTTCGACTAGAGGTGGTTTAGGATGCTGATTTTCAGTGAAATAAAGAAACTCTGGCTAATGGTGCCCAGGCCTTATTTTGTCATACTTGTATTTTTCCACTTTATTTTTCCTCTTTCCCTTTACTACCACTTGAGGTCTAAAAGGAGAATGATTGCTGATTTTTCTTATTTGTTTCCTTATTACTAATAATTTTGTACCTTCTCCATATTTCTGTATAGAAGCAGATGTTTGTTTTCAGTTTGTTAAAAATGCATAAATAAAAAAAGATTATAAAAACCCCCCAAACAACTGTTGCAGTACAAGTTTGTGGAGGAAATTCTCCTTGCGATTATGGCTATTTATAGTTTTTCTCCTTTTTTGATGCTTTTTATACCCTAGGGGAAAATTATCTTTAAGGTCGTGATAAGTTGGTAATGCACTGGTTTCCCCTGCAAGTACATATGTATGGCTACAATTCCCTAATATGATATATAAAAAAAGAAGCATCCTCGTGAAGGAACATATCTACTGCAATTTTTTGCTCCCCTTTCTCCCAAGGGAAATAAGAAGAAATTAGACCTTACCTGCTAATTGTCTTTCCTTGAGATCTCTCCGGGCCAGCCCAGGGAAGGTAGGGTTGTCAATCCCTTCCAGCAGCTGAGGACTGAATTCTGAAGTTTTACATACAAGCTATCTGGCTCCACCTACCTAACCATCCTGAGTCTACTGTTGTCAAAGCGGAAAAGGAACCCAAACAGCCAAACGCTCCCAACCTACTGATCAGGAGAAATGCTAGACCACACCGCCACCAGTACCAAACGCTGAGTTCCTTTTTCCATAATCTAAAACCCCTTTTTTTTTCTAGTGTAATAAAAAAAAAAAAAAACCAAACACTAACAAGACTCCCGAAAACGAAAACAAAAACAAAACAAAACAAAACAAAAACGGAAGCCCCACAGCCCAAAACAGAATATGAAAACTGACGGGGAACCGCCAAGACTATCAAGCACTAAATGCTGCTATGCCAGCCTGGCACCGGCAAAGCGCTCAGGAAGAAAGGCATACACTGTCATCTGAAACAACTGAATGCGACGAGCCTGCAAATGCAGAGGGTGGGCCCTGGACTGGCCCAGAGAGATCAAGACAATTATTTATTTATTTAATTTATTTAAAGTCTCTTTTATACCGCGCTATTCAGCATCAGTGCGGTTTACAATAAACAACGAACATACACATTTCCAATAGTACTTTGTGTTTACATATGAACAGGAGAATCAACTTGGCTAACAGGGTAACTATATACAATAACAATATATACAATTTACAGGCTGGTCATGTGTTCTTATGGTTTCAGACAGAGGAGATTTGTGAGGTCTCGGTAATTGGTGCTGAGCTTTCATTGGTTTCTGGGTAATGTAGGAGGAAGAGGTAGTGTTTCACAGCCTTCCTGAATTGGAATATGTCTGGGATTGTTCGGATGTTGTGAGGGAGGCTGTTCCAGATCATTGGTGCATAAAGTTTGAATGCCCTGCTGGATGTTGACTTGGTGCATTGAGTCATTGATCTTGGGACTATCAATTAGCAGGTAAGGTCTAATTTCTTCTTCCTCTGTCTCTCCGGGCCAGTCCAGGGAAGGTAGGGTAGTACCAAAGCAGTATCTAACCCCGGGAGGGAACCGCGAGGCCCGCCACAATGGCTGATGCCCCTACATTTGCGTCCCCTCTGGCCTGAACATCCAGTCTATAATGCCGCGCAAAAGTAGGCAGGGAAGACCAGGTAGCCGCCCTGCAGATGTCCACCGGTGGCACCAACGCCAATTCCGCCCATGAGGCGGCCTGGCCCCTTGTGGAATGAGCCCGCAGTCCCAAAGGAGGAACCTGACCACTGGCCTGATACGCCGCTGAAATCACATGCTTCACCCAACGAGCAATGGTAGCTTTGGAGGCCGCCTCCCCTTTCCGAGGACCCCCAAACAGCACAAACAATCGATCTGTACGGCGAAAAGACTTCATCTTGCGCAGGTATCTCCGTAGCACTCTGCCCAGATCCAACCTACGCAGTACCGCATCCATGGGTTGATCCCCCTGGACCCGAAAGGTCGGCAGGGAGATGGGCTGATTCAGATGAAAAACGAGACACCACCTTCGGGAGAAAAGAAGGCACAGCGTTATCTTCTCCTCCGAAAAGTGGAGAAACTGCTCTCGACAGGAAAGCGCTTGCAGATCAGAAATTCTCCACGCCGAGCATAAGGCCACCAAAAACGCCGTCTTCCAAGAACAAATCTCTGAACGACACAGTATTTGCAGGTTCAAAGGGAGGCCGCGCGAGCGCCTCTAGCACCAGGTTCAAATCCCAATGGGGCACTACCGACCGGACAGGGGGCCGCAGATGCTTAACCGGCTTCAAAAATCTTAGCACATCCGGATGCCCGGATAAGAAAGCCCCCCAAACTTTGCCGCGAAAACATAACACGGCTAGCTGAACCTTCAACATACTAAGGGCTAAGCCTTTTTCCAAACCCTCCTGTAGAAAAGACAACACCTCAGGCACTAAGGCAGATCTGGGCGCAAGCCGACGCTGAGCACACCAGCGCTCAAAGATACGCCAAACTCGAATATAAGCCAAGGAAGTGGACCGCCTCCTGGCCTTCAGCATAGTGGTGACGACCGCAGACGAGTAACCCCTACGGCTCAACCTTTCCCTTTCAATAGCCAAGCCGTAAGCAAGAAGCGATCGACGTTGGGCATAAGAAGCGGTCCCTGGAACAAGAGGTTCATCTGAACGGGCAGCCGCCAGGGAGTATCTGCAAGGAGACGCATCAAGTCGGCATACCATGCTCTCCTGGGCCAATCTGGGGCAATGAGGATCACTAACCCCCGGTGACCCTCTATCCTCCGAAGAACTCTCCCGATCATCGGCCATGGCGGAAAAACAAAAGAACCCCCGCCGGCCAGGGCTGAGCTAAGCCATCCAGACCCTCTGACATGCGTTCCCGGCGCCTGCTGAAGAAGCGTGCGGCCTTGGCATTGTCGAAGGTGGCCATAAGATCCATGACTGGCTGCCCCCAACGCAGCGTCAATTCGTGAAACACGGCTGCATTCAACTCCCACTCTCCTGGGTCCACCGTATGCCGACTGAGGTAATCGGCTTGAACATTGTCACGCCCCGCCACATGAGCCGCTGACAACACTACCAAATGCAACTCCGCCCAATCCATTAAGCTCTGACTTTCCTCTAGCAGGACAGCACTGCCCATTCTGCCCTGCCGATTGATGTAGGACACAGTCACTGCGTTGTCGGAGAAAACCCGAACCACTTTGCGAGACAAGAGTGGAAGAAAGTGCTGAAGGGCGAGGAACACCGCTCTGAGTTCCGGGCGATTGATGGACCATTCTCGTTGCTCCGGAGATCAACTCCCCTGCGTCATGTGGGAGAGACAATGCGCACCCCAGCCTGCTAGACTGGCGTCCGTTGTCACAAGAACCCAATCTGGCTGTGCCAGTGGGACCCCTGCGCGAAGATGGCTGGGCTTCAACCACCACTGCAGACTGACTGTGACCACCTGAGAGTAGGGCAATCGGAGATCCAGCGGTTGATCCTGCGGCAACCACCTCGTCAACAACGCTTGCTGAAGCGGACGCATGTGTGCCTGCGCCCAGGGCACGAGATCCAAGGCTGCCGCCATGGACCCGAGAAGCTGTAGATATCGCCACGCTGTCGGAGCGGGAGTGCGCAGAAAAGCTGACACCTGTCCCAGAATCTTCTCAACCCGTTCCTCCAGAAGAAACACCGCTCCCACTTCGGTATCAAAGACAGCACCGAGATAAAGACGTCGAACCGGTTGCAATTGACTTTTGGCTCGATTCACTACCCAACCGAGGCGCTCCAGAAAAGTCACCACCTTCACGGTCACCGTCACGGACTCGTCCACAGACTGCACCCGAATCAACCAATCATCCAGATACGGATGTACCAAAATGCCTTGCTTGCGGAGGGTGGCCGCTACCACCACCACCATGACTTTGAACGTGCGTGGCGCTGTAGCCAGGCCAAATGGAAGCGCTCGGAACTGAAAATGCCCCTGTGGAACTGCAAAGCGCAGAAACCTCTGATGAGCTGGCCGAATTGGGATGTGAAGGTAGGCCTCCGTCAGATCGATGGACGAGAGGACCTCCCCTGGGAGTACTGAGCGAATGATGGAGCGCCAGGTCTCCATGCGAAAATGTGGGACTCGCAAACAGCGGTTGACGTGCTTGAGATCTAAAATAGGACGAAAAGAACCTTCCTTCTTGGGAACTACGAAATAAATCGAGTATCGACTGAAGCCTAACTGGTCCCGAGGAACGGGGACTACCGCCCGAAGGTTGAGCAACCGCTGAAGCGTTGCAGAAACCGCCGCTCTTTCCCGCAGAGCCACATGGACACCACGAAAGCGTCCCTTAACGGTTGAGCAAACTCCAGCACATACACGTCGAATAGTTTCCAGAACCCACTGGTCTGTCGTAATGGCGGCCCAAACGGAAAGTAACTCTTGCAAGCGTCCCCCTACTGGACACTCCGCTTGGGCCAGCCTCGTTTCATTGCGGCTTCTTATTGGGGGTTTGCTGGGCCCCGAAATAGTCTCTACTGAACCCCCGAGCTCCCCGAAAGGGCTGCACCCTTGACAGAAAACGCCCCCTCTGGTAGGGCACAAATCTCGAACCACAGAATCTATGGAACTCCCTGGCTGGACAATGGGGCAACAAGCCAGCTTTCTGCCCTCGCAGCCGGTCCTCTGGAAGTCTACCACCCTTGGAGTCCCCAAGATCCTTCACAATCTTCTCCAGTGCATCTCCAAAGAGCAGCGACCCCTTATAGGGCAGTTTGCTAAGCCAAGACTTAGAATATGCATCCGCCGCCCAATTCCGCAGCCAGAGGAATCTGCGAGCCGCAATCACGGACGCCATGGACTTAGCAGAAATGCTGACGAGATCATAAAAGGAAACCGCTAGGTAAGCTGCGGCCAATTCTAACTTCGCACCTTCCGCGGCTCCGTGATCTCCAGTCTCCCCCCGAGCCTCCCCCTGAATCCATCTAATGGAGGCTCGAGACACATAAGCGCCACAAATCGCTGCCCGCAATGCAAGGGCGTTAAGAGTCAAAAACTTGTTTGAGCAGGGTCTCCAGCTTACGATCCTGTAAATCCTTAAGGGCCGCTCCGCCCTCCACTGGGATCGTGGTCTTCTTTGTGACCGCAGCCACCAAGGCGTCAACCTTAGGCATCTTGAATAAATGCTGCTCTTCCTGCAGCAACGGATAGAGCTGTCCAATGGTCCTTGCTCCACGCATAGTGGCCTCCAGGCATTCCCACTCGGATTCCACCATTTGTTTGATCACTCTGTGCACCGGAAAACACCGCTGCTCAGCCTTAATGCCCTGAAGCAGCGGATCCTCCAAAGGCTCCTCCTGAGACTTCGGGATAACAATATTTAAGGTCGAGAGGGACTGAGCAATCAGGGCTCCTAGCTCTTCTCTCCTAAAAACCCGAATTAGATTAGGATCTTCACTACCCCCCCATATCAGCATCCTCCAACTCCTCCGCCCAGGGCTCCACACCTGAATCCGAGAGGATCTCCCCTTCCTCAGGACCTTGCATAGCTGGAGGGTGTGGACTGACACTATCAGACCCCGCTCCAGTCCCCCAAACCAAGGTGGAGGGCCCCTCCACCGGGTCTAAGGCAGAAACATCCTTCTGCTGAGCCCCGGACTGCCCGGAGAGAGAGGCAGCGCCGCCGGCCTGCTGATGCTGCAGACAGTAAGCTTTATGCAGAGATAAAATAAACTCCGTGGGGAAAAAGGATTCCCAACCCCCCTGCACTACAGGGGAGGGCTGTGGAGGATCCTCCGCTACTGGAAAAGACTGCTTCGACTTCGTTTTCTTTTTCCCTGCCTTTTTCTGAGCCGGCACAGAAACGGGAGCCTTAACTAAAACGGCGGCCATTCCCGCCTTTTCTGACTCCCCTTGAGAACGGCCTAACGCCTGCGAGGCATCCGCCGTACTTTCCATGCTGCCACAGGCGTCCCGGGACCAAATACCGCCCAAACGCACACACCGCCAACAGAACCCCGCGTCGGAAAGCCCTCTCTGACAGCTACACAGCCCGCAGCCTGACAAACGCGGTAGCATGCGTCTCCGCTCACTCCACCAGGTGCGAAACGAGCAGGGAAGAACTGCGCGACATAGAACAGCCCGCTAAAACCCATCTGCTGGCTCACCTGCTGCACGGAGAAGACCGAATCCTCAAGCTACTCAGGTCCGCTGCTAGCGGCAGAGTACTCACTTCGCCGGACGCGGGAGATTGGGCTCTGGGGCTCCCAGGACCGTCATCGCTGAAAATCTGCAGGATAGGCTGGGGAACGAGGCAGGCTCTGCCTCTGGCCTACTGCTGCCGGCGTCGGACCTCCAATGCACTATTTTATTTTTTTTTTTGAAATAAAGGATAAAGAATCTCAGTGCTGACAGCGAGGCTCCCCGCTAGGGCTCCCCACCACTAACACTCAAAATAATAAAGTCCTTGTCAATGTCTCTGCCGGAGCCAGAGGAAGGTATGTCCTTTTCAGCTGCTGAGGACTGAAGACTGAGGTTGGTTAGGTAGGTGGAGCCAGATAGCTTGTATGTAAAACTTCAGAATTCAGTCCTCAGCTGCTGGAAGGGATTGACAACCCTACCTTCCCTGGACTGGCCCGGAGAGACGAAGAGAAAGCAAATGTGACGATATCAAATTTGCATATGCAACTCCGGTCATCATGACATTATTTCCCCCCTCTTAATAAATCCTCCCCTCCATGCCATTACTCCTTCAATTGGTTTCCAATATGCATTGTGGGTTAAGTGTTTCTTTTTTTTTTAAAAATCCGAGCAATACATTTTACATTCCTTTGTATCATCCTTTTGTTTGATGGTACAAGCGATCTCCGGCTTGTGTGTCAAGGGATGAGCGTTCTGTTCTTTTGAATGCTCTTTACTACTATATAGTTGAGTTTACTCCCTTAATTTGATTTTTATGGCTGCTATTACCATTCCAATTAGATATTTGTAGGAGTCTTTATTCATACAATGGGCAGTGTAAATTTAGTTTTCTAATCACACCCCCCTTTTTTTTTTTTTTTGTTTCTCGTGCATTTAGTGTTCTTTTTAGAATCTTGCTGTGATCACTTGTGCTAGTTCAGCGAACAATAATGTGTATTTGGATGGTTCATTTGAAGTTTTATTTATATTTTGTTTGATATATGTATTTATAAGTTTCTAACATGGTTTATTTAGTGCCTATATATTTTTTTTTTATTGGTGGTATGATATTTCTATTGGGCTATTTAGTTTTGGACAGATTTTACCCTTTGATAAATATAAAATAAAACAAATATAAATATGGTACCTTATTACTTATGGTTATTTATATGTAATCTATACACGTTCTTAAGTTTTTAGATATGAAGGCCATAGTGCCCTGAAGGCAGCATTGTGCCAGAACATATGTTGGGCTGACCTGCCTACATTAATAAAGCTCTCATTTCCAGTAGTGTGGCTCTCCTGCTCCTTGTGTTGCTCTTAGACTGCAGGAGGCGGCAAGGGCAAAAGTGGGCAGCCATATCTTGTGCCCCATTGTAGCTCAAAAGGACTATGCACCCTTGGCTTGTTTAAAAATTGAAGGGTATCTTTCAATAGAATATTAACCCACAAAGTTGTCCTCTAAGCTCTGTCCTCTCCAGCACTTGAAACAAAAATGGCCAGTATACTCAGTTGTTAAGTGCCATCAAGTCTGTATCGACTCATGGAGACCCTCTGGATAGTTGTCCTAAATTGTGTTTGGTCTTCAATCAGGTGGCTCATTGTTGACAGTCTGGCACCCATAGCTTCTGCTACTGTATTGATCCATCTCATTGCTGGCCTTCCTCTTTTGCGGTGACCTATTCTGCCAAGCATGTCGTCTCCCTAATGATCTCTCTCTGACTTTGATATTTGGACACATCATGCAAAGTCTTCTCATCTGAACTTCTAAAGAAAGCTTAGGTTTGATCTCCTCTAGTACTGACTGGTTTTTGTTCTTCAGGCTGTCCATGGTATATGCAGTATTCGCCACCAGCACCACAATTCAAAGGCATCAATTTTTTTCCTGTCTATTTTTTTCACTGTCCTACTTCTGCATCCATTTAATGTTATTGAAAATACCATAGCCTGAACAAGTCAAATCTTCATATGGAGAGAGACATCTCTGCTCTTCAGAACCTTGTCTAGGTCCTTCACAACCATTCTGCCAAGAGCAATGCGTTGTCTGATTTCTTGACTGCTTGTTGCTTCTTTATTGATAGTTGATCCAAGTAGGTTAAAGTTACACAATTTCAATTTCTTCTACATCAACAATGAACTTATTTTACCAGTTGTCAGGATTTGTCTTCTTTACATTAAGGTGCAGGCCCATTTTAAGACTATATTCTTTGATGGTGAGAAACAGAGGTTTTAGATCTTCAGTATACCCTATCAAAAGCATAAGCTCCCCCACCCTCTGTGCCTGCCAGATAAGGTTTTAACGCCTTCCAAATGTTATCGGATGTCTGCCCACCAAGGGGAAAAAAAAAAAACCAGACAGATTAGCTCCCATGAACAAGTAGTGGCATAAGTGGTAGTAATCTATGTACCAAAACGTGGGTGAAATTTTTTAGATACTAGCAATGATATAGGTTGATAAGAGCTACACAGCCCCAGGTCCTTCCCTGCTTTATGGATGGTGGTCACTCCTGCTAGTCTCATGGCTGGAAGCAGAGTTCTCTCTTCCAGAAAGGCATTATTAAAAACTCTGGTTAGTAGGTCTGCCTTTTGTTTTTGTTTTTTTTACTACTTTATAAAACTTAGGGGTATGTTTACTAAATTGCGCACTTGTGCGGGGCACACTTGAGCGTGCGAAAATGGTGCTCTTAAGTGCCCCGCACGAGTGTGTGTCACACTAATGGGCCCCGTGCACGTGTGCGGTGCGCTACTGTGCGATAGAGGTGGGGAAAGGTGAAAGGAGGGCAGAGGAAGGCCCCCGAGGGGCGGAGAGACGGAGTCAATGGGTGGAAAGTGGGAGGGGAGAGGCTCCCCGCACAGGAGCAGGGCTGAAATTACAAGTAAAAACTACCGCGAGTGAAACACTCGCGGTAGACTGCATTTAAAGGGAAGAGAAACCATTTCCGTCAGCAATGTACAGCAAAACCGGGGAAACCTAAAAAACGTGAGCAGTGTGATACATGTGCACAGAACAAAATGTCAAACAATGTAAATGACAACAAAAACTTTAAAAAGTATAATCCAGCTGGGCAACATTGATATCAATGGGCAACAATAAAACACACTCCCAGGAAAGCTCCAAAAAAAAAAAAAAGGAATAATTTATGGAAGGGTCTACGGAGCGTAGACCCTTCCAAAAATCATTTCTTTTTTTGGAGCTTACCTGGGAGTGTTTTTAATGTTGCCCATTGATATTACTGGTGCCCAGCTTGGTTATGTTTTTTTTCCCAGGTCATTTTTGAGGTTCATTTGCCCTTTTGTCACCATACAAGGTGAATGAGTCCACAGTAAAATTGTGCAGAGAAGGTTTTCTGAGCCGTTCGGTCAGGTTATGAATCTCCAGGGACTGAACTGTCTCTGTGGCCACAGTGTGGTGTAGCAGACACAGCCAGTGCCTGTAGGACCAGAGGGTCACAGGTTCAAATCCCAGCTAGGGCTCTTGACAACCCAGTCCCCATAGTTTTACCCACCACGAAACAGTGAGAGTCAGGACACCCCTGTATTGCAGAGCACATAAGCATGGTGCAAACACCCATATTTTACCCTACACCGCACACAAACCATACCAATGGCCATTACCTACAGCCAATTCCCCCAAATGCAATCCTGGAGTGCCACAACTCAATCCGGTCACATGCGTTTTCCAAGATAAGAACATGTCAGCATGTTGGCGGAAGGGTACAGGTGGCGGAGGGGCCAGTGGCTGCAAGCCACAGCACACAGTGGCCTAGGCCTGTGCAGGCTGGCACAGTCCACCGCAACAGACAGGCTCTGTCGCATGTACATTCATGGCCTCCCCAGGGAATGCAGCACATCTGTGGCAACGCAGTGGTGCAGTGCACACAGTGTGTGCAAGAACAGAAGGGCACAGGATCAAAGCCCAGCTGGGGCCACTGCCAATCCTGTACACATATTTTTCCCACAACTAAACCGTGATAGTAAGGACAAAACTGTATAGCTGAGAACATATGCATTGTTAATAAGCCTATATTTTACCACACCAATCACAGACACCATAAACAGGCGCATTACCTGGAGCAGTCTCCCAAATGCAGTCCTGGAGGGCCCCACACTATGCAGGTCCCATGCTGCCTCTAATAATGATGCCTGTGCTGCATATCTATGCACCACCCCCATGGTATGCAGATGTAGCTCATGCATATTTATGAGGGACAGCATAAAAACCGGAACAGTGTTTGGAACACCAGGACTGGAGTCGGGAAACCCTGCCGTAAAGCAGCAGCCAACAGGGCCAGACACACCCACACACCCCCCCACAGGCCCCATTGGCCAATGCCTCCTGGAGAGGCAGGACATTGGGCCCTGCCTGTATCTCCCAATACTAGCAGTTGCAAACCTTAGCAATGCCACCCTACACCTGGGTATACGGGTACACAGCTATCAAACGCTTCCTATGATAACTGGCATATATCAATTCCTATGTTAAGCACATTTTGGTCATTGAGCTCCACCATAACAATCATTCTGATGTTTGCGGTGTGTGCTGCAGGTCTGGTCCCTGACAGTGTCTACCACCCTGGGGGGTGACCCCAATAGTATTGAGTACCATATCCATGCCTGTACTGTGCCCAGGACTGGTGTGGTGGGTATGGCTGCTGACCACCTCTATAGTAGCACAATGCTGGCATAAGTGTGGGGGTGGCTGTCTGTCTATCCAGTGTGTGGTGGCTGCAAACACCTTCCACAGCCCACATTGCCAGCAATGTTGCCAGTATTGGGCTGCCAATGTGCATAATGAGGAGCAAGGTACCATGGGTATAGGCCGGACAGGGTGGCCTGGCCAGGGTGCATCTGCACAGGGCATAGGGCACTGACTGGGTCATTTTAGTGCCCGGCCACCACCTACACAGACAGGGTGACCTCAGTATGTCCTGCTGAGAGATCACTCTCACCCTGACTGTGCAGTGACCACAGCATGGCTAGGCACCCCCATAGTGCGATATAGTATTTCTCTCGTGTGATAGATATGGGTTTCCTTTTGGGGCTCTGTCACTGATTTATCTGCTTGCTGTGTATGCTGACATCCCAGTTCTGGGTGCATGCATCTCCACTGGGAACATGCACTATGGACTTACTAGCAGACTGTTTGTAGCTGGTATGTGTCTTGCTGGAGTGGCTTGCAGGGTGCAGCGGCTGATGGCTTGCTGCAGGAGAATATCAGATAGTGGTGGGGTGCAGCTTACCATAACCTGGTCTAATGTCTGTCTGCTATTGTGTTATGGATGTGTATAGAGCTGCATTGACTGCCCTGTGGGGTGTCTGTTCCTCAGCAGGACTTGGGTTGATGTTCCCCTCTACTGCCACCTTTGCAGGGAGGTAGAATGTGGATCTATTGATGGGAGACCATGTTTGCCACCCTCAGCCCTGAGGAGGGGGTGGGGGTGGTGCACAGCCCACCTGGGGGTCCATAGGGGCTACACCTGACTGAGACAGAGATATCCTGACTGAGACAGAGAAACTACCTATCTTACACATTAACACTGCTTTGGACCTCCGGCATGGCCTCCATCAGCCATGGAAGGTGTTGTGGACGTGGACGTGGACGTGGACCTGGACCTGGACCTGGTCGCCTCATCGCACACTCAGGGTGAGCACAGTACCCGCACAATGTGACGATGTGTAGCTACTCTGTGCCAGTAAAACACCTGGTCAATACCCCCTACCAGGCCGAGGTGCTGTGTGGGTGCACCCGGTCACTTCCTCCTACCAGGCCGAAGTGCTGTGGGGGTGCATTGCCCATCTTGTGTTAATCTGTGGACAGCTGATTTGCATGTGCAGTGCATCATGGGTATGGGTGGGCTAACCCTATCCTGGTGACCACAGCAGACTGTGTGGTGAGGTGCATGCTCTCTGCAGCCAGCCAGGGGCTTGCTAGCAGCTATAGAGCTGTAGCCCAATGGTTACTTCACTGCCTGTGAAGCCAGAGGTCATGGGTTCAAACCCACAGTGGGGTTATTTGATAGGGTTGTCCAAAGCATTGTTTTTTTTTAATGTACATATTTTGATGCCAGCAAAAACACCCTCAGCGTACTGTACCCATAGGGTGCCTCTGAGGGCGCTTTATAGGGCACCCTATAGGGCACCTTATGGTTCCCATCCATATAAGGTGCACTATACATTATCCTGTGACGCAACTTATAAGGTGCCCTATAGGGGACATATTAGGGTGCTATGGCAGACAGTGCACTTTATAATGTGCCCTATGGAGTGCCATATAGGGTGCCTTTTACGGCACCTTCCATTACGGCACGTGAGGGCGTGTTTGCTGGCAGCAATTAATAAAATAAACATACAGTGCTGCATGAACAAATATGTACATTGCAAAGCTGATGCCACAGCCAGCCTTACGTATTAGACACCCTGGGGAGCTAACTCATGACTCCTGTATCAGCAGTCAGTGCCTTAACCATTGTGCTCCACTGCTGCTCCTCCTTGCATGTCAGCGCACCTACTTATGCTTTTCATTCCTTAAACTGCACAGTGCTGCCATCAGAAACAGTACTCTGACCTTGCGGTACCTCATGCGGCACCCTCTAAAGCGCCCTATAAGCAACATTCTAGGGTGCCTTGGCGGACAGTGCACTTTAAAACGTGCCTTATGTTAACACGCTTTGAGGGTGCGTTTGCTAGTAATAATTAAACTAAAACGCCCCCTAAAGCACTCTTCCCCATAATACACAATGCCTCAGCCAGCCTTGTTCATTGGGCACTGTGGGGAATCGAACCCCTGATCCCTGCATCATTGGTCAGTGTCTTAACCATTGTGCTGTGGCTCTGATCCTGTGCTTGCACATCTGCACGCCGCCTTATGCCTCCCAATTATAGAACAGCCTCCTAAATCAATAGCGCACCGCCTAATGCCCATCTGTGCGCTGCCTTATGCCGCCCATTATTTGTATGCCTCCTAAAATATCACCTCAGCCAGCCATCATCATTGAGCACTGTGGGGGATCAAACCCCTGATCCCTGCACCATTGGTAACTACCTTAACCATTGTGCTGTGGCTCTGCTCTTCTGTTTGCACATCAGCACGCCGCTTATACCTCCCAGTATTAGAATGCCGCCAAAAACATCAGCACGCCGCTTTATGCCACCCAGTATTTCTCTGCCTCATAAATTAACACCTCAGCCAGTGTCATTGAGCAGTGTGGGGGATCGAACCCCTGATCCCTGCACCATTGGTAACTACCTTAACCATTGTGCTGTGGCTCTGCTCTTCTGTTTGCACATCAGCACGCCACATATGCCTCCCACGCAGCTATCCGATGCGCTAAGGTGCGGGGCGCACAAGGGTGCCGCGCACCTTAGCGCATGTGTCAATCATGGCTTTTCTTCTTCAGGACGGAACGCCCACTCCTTATATGGCACCCACACACTACCGCGGCCTGCACTTCACTGGGGTTTTAGTAAACATACCCCTTAATTTGTGAAACCATCCCACTCCAGGGCCTTACCAGAGGGAATGTCCATGATGACCCAGAGCACTTCCTGAGAAGAAACTGGTCTATTCAGGATTGCACTCCTCATCTGAAATTGTAGGCAATTTTAGCTTATCTAAAAAGGTACTCACTTCATCAGATGCCCTGTGTTCAGGACAATACAACCACTGAAGGCATTCGACAGTTTGTAGATCATCTCAGATCTCCTTTGCTGCCCCATCTTTGATTTTGATAAAGCGTAGTTACTCACCTGTAACAGGTGTTCTCCAGGAGCAGCAGGAATCAGTCCTCACATATGGGTGACGTCGGCGCCGACGGAGCCCTCGCGGAGCAATTTTCCCCAGCTTTCAAAGAAAGCCTTTGGGAATTGCAGCACGCATGCGCGGTCGCCTTCCCGCCCAAGGGTGCCATCTTAGCCAGTCAGATGACATAGCTAAAAAAGACAGCATAAAAATTTGCAAAAAAACTAAAGCAGATGATTGCAACTCCAAGGGGAGGAGGGAGGGTTGTGAGGACTGATTCCTGCTGCTCCTGGAGAACACCTGTTACAGGTGAGTAACTACGCTTTCTCCAGGACCAAGCAGGAAGTCAGTCCTCACATATGGGACTCCCAAGCTTAAGGCTACCGGAGACCCTAAGCACAAAAATGAGCTCCCTCTAGCTCAGCAGCACAGAAGGAAAGAATCTTCGCTGAATTATTACCCACCGGTAGCCCACATCCGGGATGGAGGGTAGGAGTTGCTCAAACCTCAAAGAGATTACGGAGGACTGCCTGTCCGAAAGCACTGTCCCTGCGGGACTCCCTCTCGAGACAGTAATGGACCACAAAAGTCTGGCTCGAAGACCAAGTAGCGGCCCGGCAGATGTCTGCCAGCGGAACAGAGCGGAGGTAAGCCACTGACGTAGCCTTTGCCCGAACACAATGAGCCGTGACTCGACCTTCCAAGGAGAGTCCGGCTGCCCCATAAGCCCAAGTGATACAGTCCGCAACCCCGATGGACAGAGTACGCTTGGAGACCGGGAGCCCCAATTTATTGGGGTCAAAAGACAAAAAGCTGAGCAGCTTTACGGTGCTCCAGCGTACGGTCAAGGTAGAAGTTCAACGCCCTTCTACAGTCCAGGGTATGGAGGACCGTTTCAGCTCGGCTGGAGTGTGGTCTGGGAAAGAAGGTCGGAAGTACACCTCCTGATTGATGTGAAAAGGGGAGACCACTTTTGGAAGAAATTTTGGGTGAGTCCGTAGGACTACCCTATTTTTGTAGAACCGAGTGTAAGGGGGATCAGACACGAGGGCCTGCAATTCACTTACGCGTCTAGCGGAAGCGAGGGCTATCAAGAACAATGTTTTCCAAGAAAGAAAACGGAGAGAACAGGTAGCCATAGGTTCAAAAGGCGGACAGGTGATCCGCTGTAAAACCACATTCAGATCCCAGTCAGGCGCTGGCGGGCGCAGAGGTGGTTTAAGCAGAAGGAGACCTCGGAGAAACCTCGCTACAAGAGGGTCGCTGGAAAGAGGTCTGCCGTCCACCGGCACATGATGTGCTGAAAGAGCACTGAGGTGAACTTTGACGGAGTTGGACTTAAGTCCCAGATTAGAGAGGTATAGCAAGTACTGCAGGATCGCCGACACCGGGCAGAAGGGATCCTGAGACTGTTGGGTACACCAAACGGAAAAGCGATGCCATTTAAGGGCGTAGCATTTGCGGGTAGAAGGTCGCCGAGAAGCTAGGACGACCTCTTCCACCTCTGCCGGCAGGAGAAGGGGAGCAAGGACTACCCTCTCAGCAGCCAGGCCATTAGATTGAGAGATCTGAGGTTGGGGTATAGCAGAGACCCCTGATCCTGAGTGAGGAGATCCGGTTGTAACCCAGAGGGAATGGATCCTCTACCGCTAATTGCAGCAGGAGTGGAAACCACGGCTGTCTGGGCCAGCGAGGGGCCACCAGGATCATGAAGGCTTTGTCTCGGAGAACCTTGAAAAGAGTCCGAGAGACTAGCGGGATGGGAGGAAAAGCGTACAGAAGGCTCTCCGACCATGAGAGTAGAAAAGCGTCTGCTGCAACTCGAAGGGGATGTGGCTGACGAGAGCAGAAGCGAGGAAGTTGCCGGTTGAGAGGGCTGGCAAAGAGATCCATCGTGGGGAGGCCCCACTTTAGAAAGAGCTTCTGAACTACCAAGGGATCCAGGCGCCACTCGTGCGGCTGGAGGATCCTGCTGAGTTTGTCCACCAGGCAATTTTCTTGGCCTGGGAGATAAACTGCCTTGAGAAGAACGCCGTGACTGACAGCCCAAGAGCAGAGCTTCTGTGCTTCCCGACAGAGAAGGAAGGAGCCCGTGCCCCCCTGCTTGTTCACGTAGAACATGGCAACTTGATTGTCTGTCTGGACAAGGACGGACTGGTGAGAGGTCAGGTGGGAGAAGGCCTTGAGAGCCAGGCGGATCGCTCTGAGCTCCAGGAAGTTGATCTGCTGAGCAGACTCCCACGTGGTCCAGAGGCCCTGAGTACGTGCCCCTTGGCAATGTGCTCCCCAGCCCAGGAGGGATGCATCTGTTGTCAGCACCTGGGCCGGCTGAGGTGACTGAAAAGGCATGCCGAGTACCAGGTTTGGCCGATGAAGCCACCACTGGAGAGACGAGGCCAGCGGCTCGGAGACGCGCACTAGGTCTGCTAGGCCGCCTGTGGCTTGTTGCCACTGCTTGCGAAGACACCATTGAGCAGGCCGCATATTCAGGCGGGCATTGGGGGTCACATGGACGGTGGAAGCCATATGGCCGAGTAGTCTCAGGAAGCGCCTGGCGGAGACCAGGGGCTGGCTGCGAAAACGGTCGGCTAGGTCCATGAGCAGTTGAGCCCTGTCGAGCGGTAGGAACGCTCGTGCCTGAGGAGTGTGCAGCCTTGCGCCGATGAACTCGAGATCCTGTGAAGCGAGCAAAGTGGACTTTGCGAAGTTTATAACAAAGCCCAAGTACTGCAGAAGAGTCACCGTGCGGCGTGTGGCGTTGGTGACCTCCGGAGCGGACGCTGCTCTGATGAGCCAGTCGTCGAGGTACGGAAAGACAGAGGCCGTGAAGCCGGAGATGGGCCGCCACCACCGCGAGACATTTTGTGAAGACTCGCGGTGCGGAGGACAGGCCAAAGGGCAGTACTCTGTACTGGTAATGATTTCCTGCCACCACAAACCTTAGGTATTGGCGGTGGCTTGGGTGGATGAGGATGTGCGTGTAGGCATCCTTTAGATCCAAGGAGCATAGCCAATCTCCCTGCTGGAGGTAGGGCAGAAGGATTCCAAGGGTAAGCATTTTGAACTTTTCCCGCACGAGGAACCTGTTGAGGTTGCGCAAGTCCAGGATGGGTTGGAGGCCTCCCGTCCTTTTTGGTACTAGAAAATACCTGGAATAAAAGCCTTGACCTCTCAGGTGGTGGGGCACCGGTTCCACCGCCTGTTCCTGTAGAAGACCTGCTAACTCCTGAAGGAGTAATTCCCTGTGCAGAGGGAGTCGTGGAGGTTCTCCCGGAAAATAGGAGGGAGGAACCTGGTGGAAGTGGAGAAGATAGCCTTCTCTTACGACTTGAAGCACCCAGGCATCTGAAGTGATGCTGGACCACCTGTGGGCGAAGTGAACCAGCCGGCCTCCGGTGCTGGGCGAACCGAAGGAAAAAAGAGAAAATTATGAGTAAAATCAACTTTTTTGCGGGGACACGACGGGTACGTCTGTAGGGCTCCGCGGAAAAAAGACGACTGGCTAAGATGGCACCCTTGGGCGGGAAGGCGACCGCGCATGCGCGCTGCAATTCCCAAAGGCTTTCTTTGAAAGCTGGGGAAAATTGCTCCGCGAGGGCTCCGTCGGCGCCGACGTCACCCATATGTGAGGACTGACTTCCTGCTTGGTCCTGGAGAATGCCTGCTTTACAATTTTTTCAGTTTATGGCTAAGCAATTTACTAGGTTTGTTCCCAAACAGAACACACATTTCCTCCAGTTGCGACTCTTAAGATACAACTGTCTTCCAAGGTCTTCCTCCCCTCGGAGCTCAACTACCCCAGCTTCTGCTTCCCTTCCAGGCATGGCAATTTCCCCCTCAGCTCCACCTGTTTTGGCGCTCTCTCCTTTTTTGCCAAACCCACAGCAATGAAAGCAACTCTAACAGCTTTCAGGCATTCCCACCCTAACCAGGCTTATTTGCCCATCATTAAAAAAAGAAGTTGGTATTCCCCCAATGTTCTTTATAGTCTCACATATCGGTGTCATTCAACAGCGTGTCATTCAGCCTCCAGTATTTGTCTCCTCCCCCACCTCTGCCCACTCCAGAGTGCATCAGATCAGGGAACAATCTGACCACAAACTGTCTCCCATTCCACTGTCTTATTTTCATGTTCAGCTGTCTATCAAGAAGCAAAAAATCAAATTCTGAAATACGTGTTGTGCACTGCAGGAGAAACGAGAGCACTCTCGCTCATTCTTGTCGAAATCATGCCAAGTATCCACCATAACATCATAAGTTATGCCATACTGGGTCAGACCAAGGTCCATCAAGCCCAGTATCCTGTTTCCAACAGTGGCCAAGCTAGGTCATACGTACCTAGCAGTTTCCCCAAAAAGACAGGTTCCACAATGCTTGTAGTGGGTCAAGCATTGATATCCTGGGTCCCTTCTTAATAATGGTTTATGGACCTTTCCTCCAGGAACTTGTCCAAACCTTTAAACCCAGCTACACCCTCCGGTAACAAATTCCAGAGTTTGATTACACGTTGATTGAAAAAATATTTTATTAGTCTTAAATAGTTTACCCTGTAGCTTCATTGCATGTCCCCTAGTCTTTCTATATTCTGATAATGTAAACAATCAATCTACGTTTACCCGTTCCACTCCGTTAATTTATAGACTTCTATCATATCTCCCCTCAGCCGTCTCTTTTCCAGGTTAAAGAGCCCTAACCTTTTTAGCCTCTCTTCATAGGAGTATCCTTCCATCCCCTTTACCATTTTGGTGGCTCTACTCAACCTTTTCTAATATCGCTATATCCTTTTTAAGATACGGCGACCAGAACTGCACACAAAATGAAGCACCCTCATCAAGAATTTTAACTTTCTTTGCTTAACACTTATTCCTGTCAACATGTCCCTGGGAGGTATCCTGCTCTGGATTTAGAGCCATATTAAAGTCTCTAACACATGGCCTTCTGCGACAGCCACCACTCTGCCAACCCTGCAAAAAAACCCTCCAGATCTTCATTGGGAGACGTATACATTAAAGTGTACATTTGATGTCCCACTACCAATTTTACTATAAATAATAAAAAAAAAAAGGTACCAAACCCTCAGTATCTGACCATCTCTTTCAACTAGTAAAGCACATGCAGGGCAATAAAAGTCACAACTCCACCTTTTTTTTGCTTCTAATAAGGGGACAAAAAAAAGGGGGTTTGGGTATTAAACATGCGCCAGACGGAACTCATCTTTTGTTATCAAAATGAGTTTCCTGGATGAGGCTAATAGAGCAGTTCAATGTAACCATTTAAACAAATTGTCTTACAATACAAATTCAATCCCCTAACTTTATAGGACATCACGGTTAGCTCAGTCATGACAATGAATAAAATGTTCTCTTTATTTTTATATACCGCTTTATCATTTCAATCAAAGTGGTTTACATTGAAACAAACTTGGTAATGTACATTAAACAAGGACATTGATAACCCTCCATTGCCTCAGAAAAATCCAAGTTAAGTGACTTGCCCAAGGCCACAAGTAGTGCGTAGTGGGAATTGAACCTTGGTCTGAGTTCCCAAGCTAGTGTTAACCATAGGCTACTCCTCCACACCATGTCCTCACTGCCCCTGCTGCTACGAGTGCCTAACCCCAAACCCACCAACATCCCCTTCTCCCACCCATGAACCCCCCCCCCCCCCTTAGATACTAGAGTGTTCATCCTCCAGACTCTCTCTCAAAAGATATGACACAACCTGAGCAGTGATGACCTAAGTCCCTCCCTGTCTAATCTTACAACCCCCCCCTTCAGTACCCCCCAATGTACTAACTCCACCCTCCACATATCAAGCCCTCTAACCACTCAATCACCCCTAAATCCAGTCACCCCTTAACCACCCCACTAACAAATCTCACCCCTCCAGTCATCTCTCACAGGCCATAACAGCAAGCAATGTCCCTTCGTGGCTCTTCAGTGTACCGCAACACTCTTATCCTGAGCCAACTCTTCTTGTATCCGTAGCCTCCATCTCTGCCACCTAAGCTGCTGATTCTTCTCTTGCCAACTTCCCATGTTTAGAAGTCTGGCAGATTCTTCCAGCCCACCTTCTGGAGAGCAGCAATTGCTGAAATACTGCCACTTTATTATTTAAATGTAATAATGGCATTCTCCTACTCAGACTATTCTCTACCTCTTCCAGCACATCAATAATCTGCATTTGAGCCTCCGCTCTAAAAGAGCCCAGCTCCTGTCTCAGGTCAGCAAACCAAGTTTTTTATCCCCGTGGAGCTTTCAGAGCTCACCCATGGCTGCCTCCACACCATTATCTGTGTCTCAGCTGCGCTATATTGGAACCACTCACTGTTGGTGTCTCCGTGCCTTTAAAAGCATAATTTTGAGGTCAACCACCACTCTTTGCTGCCAACACACTCCTCAGATCCTCAGACCACTGCTACACACTATGGCAGGGGTGGGCAATTCTGGTCCTGGAGGGCCACAGACCAGTCAGGTTTTCATGATGTCCTTAATGAATATTCATGAGCTCTTATTTGCATCCATTGCCTTCCATTGTATTGAAATAGGTCCATGAATATTCATTAGGGACATCATGAAAACCTGACTGGTCTGCAGCCCTCCAGGACCGGAATTGCCCACCATATGGGGATTTCCAGCCACTGATAAAGTCTTATAACTGGGAGGGATGCCTTTCAGCCCATGGAGCCAACTGCTTAGGCAGTCATTGGCTTTGGTGATGTCCATATTTGGTCTATTATAATATCTGCTCAACATGCTTTATAAACGTATTAACAAGGCCCTAATAAAGTACTACCGTTTTAGGTTCATTTAATAAATTTACTGTTGATTAATGGTTTCTAGAATAAAAATGTAGATATTTAAACAAAATTTTGGATCTAAATTTCATCTATACACAATGGGGGGCATATTCAACAGATGCAGCCAGTTGTGGCCAGATGACTTCATGACAAACCTGCATGGAAGGCTGAAGCAGAGCTCCGCCAAACTCACCAAAAGGGACTCCAAGCAATAAGAAAATACCCACAAAAAGTAGGACTGCATAACAGTATAAAATATAAGTAGGGATGGCAACAATGCAAAAAAAACAGCAGACCTGTGTGAATTTGCATATATGGGCCTAGGCCATAAAGAGGGGGAGAAGGTGGTAGGAGAGTCCACTGCAGGTCACGATGAGGTGGTGATCAGAAGGAGTTTCAGAAGCACCACAGAGCAGGGGAGCAGTGGTTCAAAGAACAAAAAGGAGGAACTGTGTGCCTGATTTGGAGAGCTGTGGTCAAAAATATCAGGGCATGGAAGCCATCATCACAGACTCCCATGCTGATGTCATGGAGCTTGGCAAGAGGGTGGAAGAGGTGGAAACAGTTGGAAGAAGTACATGGTACAGTGAATGGGATGGATCAAAATATTAAAACCCTGGAAATTTCTAAAGAGCAGCTGGAGCTCAAAGCTGAAGACCTAGAAATAATTTACATCATACACCTACAGGATTATAAAGATGGCGGCCCAAATGAGTAAAGCTGGGCGGAGTGGCAGGGGCATATAGTTACTATATATGCTGACCTGACTACTGCAACTCTACAATGCAAGAAAGCATGGAGAGGATACACAATGAAGCTCCGGGAAGAGAACATTAAACAAAAGGCTGTACTTGGCTGAGCTAGCCTTTACGCAATGGAATCACAAGGGCGACCATGGTGAAACAACTTGTGGTAGCAATGACAGAAGCTGCACCAAAAGTGGACAAAAAAATAAAAATAAAAGAGAAAAGAAGAAATTAGACCTTACCTGCTAATTGTCTTTCCTTGAGTTCTCTCCGGGCCAGTCCAGGAACCATAGGGTAGTCAACCTCCTCCAGCAGCTGAGGACTGAATTCTCAAAGTCTTGCTGACAGCCTATCCAGCTCCCCCTGGTGTCAGAGACTCAGTCTTCTATTGTCAAAGCAGCCTATACTTAGCTATCAATTATCCAACCATAATTAAACCTGGTTTTTTTTCCTCTTTTTAAATAAAAACAAACTTTGACCTATATCACAGCTCTTTCTCCTTCTCATTTATCCCATTTCTTTTCATGTCCCAGAACGGCCCCTACTTCTCTCTCCCCGACCCAGAGAGGGAGCCCCACAATCCAAGTGCTCTGAAAATCTATCCAAACATCAGACTAGTACTCGCATTGCTACCTTTGGCCTAAGGGAACCTCAGCACTACCTACTTCCTAATTAACGGCTGAACCACCAGCCATTGTCGACCAAACTCACAGACTAACTGGGTGGGCCCTGGACTGGCCCGGAGAGAACTCAAGGAAAGACAAATTAGCAGGTAAGGTCTAATTTCTTCTTCATCATCTTCGTCTCTCCAAGCCAGTCCAGGAACCAGAGGGAAATACCAAAGCAGTTCCTAAACATGGGAGGGGTCCTGCGAGTCCCACCACTAAGGCAGAGGCCCTGACATTCGCATCCCCCCTTGCCTGAACATCTAAGTGATAGTGACTTGCAAAGGTGTGAAGAGATGACCAAGTCGCTGCTCGACAGATATCCACAGGAGGAACCAACGCGAACTCAGCCCAAGAAGTCGCCTGACCTTGAGTAGAATGAGCTCCGAGATCTTCGGGAGGCGATTTCCCTTTTGCTTCATACGCTGCCCCGACAGCTTGCTTCACCCACCGGGCAATTGAAGCTTTAGAAGCTGCCTCTTCTTTACGTGGTCCTTCAAAAATCATAAACAACCTGTCCGACCTCCGAAAACGACTCAGTTTTCTTGAGGTACCTATGCAGGACTCTTCCCAGATACAAGTTTCAAAGTGACCGATCCACGTTTCCTCCTTCCACCCCCCGAAAGGTCGGAAGCGAGACTGATTCAAATGAAAAGAAGACACCACTTTTGTCAGAAAAGACTGCACTAGCCGCAACATCACCTTCTCTTCTGAAAACTGAATGTAGGGCACCCTACACAAAAGAGTGCCTGAAGATCCAAGACCCTCCTTACTGAACACAAGACCACCAGGAAGGTGGTCTTCCAAGACAGTTCTGAGACTTACTGTTGCCGCCGGCTCAAAAGGAGGCTGTGTCAAAGTATCCAACACCAAATTCAAATCCCAGGCTGGAACAACCAGTCTCACCGGTGGCCTGATATTCTTTGCTGCCCTAAGAACAAACATCTGGATGCACAGACAAAACACCTCCCAGCACTCTACCTCTATAGTAGGCCACAGCAGCCAGGTGAACCTTGAGTGCTGAGAGCTAGACCCTTTCTCTAGCCCCCCCCCCCCCCGTAGGAAGGCTAAGATGTCAGTGTAAGGAGTGTAGTGTTAAGCTGTTTCCAACGTCCTTACCAAACCTCAAAAATGCACCAGACTGACACACTAGGGAAATCGACCTCCTCTTGGACTTCAACATGGTGGCTACTACCGACACCGAGTACCCTCAACATCGCAGTCGCTCCCTTTCAAGAGCCAAGCTGTAAGAATCGATCCACCTGCGGCATTATGAACGGTCCCTGACTCAGACTGATTCGACTGGGAAGTCTCCAAGGACAATCCACTAGCAGACACACCAAATCTGCATACCAAGGCCTCCTGGGCCCAATCCGGAGCAATGAGAATCACCTTCCCGTCGTGCCCCGCAATCCTCCGAATGAGCCGACCGATTAATGGCCACGGAAAAAAAAAAAAAACCACATAGCAACTGACCCATCGGCCAAGGCTGCACTAGCCCGTTGAGCCCTTCCAACATGTCTTCTCTGTGCCTGCTGTAGAACCACGACGCCTTGGTATTGCCGAGAGTGGCCATCAGATCCATGACAGGCTGTCCCCACCGAACCATTATGTTGTGAAAGAGACGTGTTTTGTTCCCACTCTCCTGGATCCAGGACATTCCGACTGAGATAGTTTGTCTGCACATTGTCTTTTCCTGCTACATGCGCCGCTGATAGGGCCAGCAAGTGGTTCTCTGCCCACTGCATCAACTGCTGACTCTCCTCCAACAAGGCCACACTGCCTGAGCCCCCGTTTGTTGATATAGGAGAACGTTACCGCATTGGAGAAAATGCACACCGCTTTTCCTTTTACCAGACTGATAAAATACTGCAGCGCCAAACACACTGCTCTCATCTCCAAGCGATTGATTGACCAACCGCTCTCTTCTGTGGACCAGACCCCCTGCATTACGTGAGACAAGCAATGAGCCCCCCAGCCCGAGAGACTTGCGTCTGTGGTGATCAACACCCACTCCGGTTGCTCCAGTGGCACTCCAGCTCGAAGATGCCCAGGATCCAACCACTGTAAACTGTTGCTCACGACCACCAGGCACACCAGCCTCTGGGACAGAGGGTGATGCTGTGGAGACCACCTGGATAGCAACGCCCACTGCAGCGGACGCATATGAGCTCTGGCCCACTGAACCAGGTCCAAGGCCGCTGCCATGGACCCCAGCAGTTGCAAGTATCTCCACACCGTTGGCGCCTGCAGGTGTAAGAATGCCGAAACCTGAGCCCAAATCTTTTGAACTCTGTCCTCTGGAAGGAATACGGACCCCATCTCTGTATCTAACAAAGCCCTGAGATATGTCAGACGCCTCACCGGTTGCAACTGACTTTTGGCCCAGTTTATCACCCAACTGAGCTGATCTAGGAACTGGACTACACATTCAGTCGTTGCAACCGACTCCTCCAGAAATCCTGCTCGAATCGACCAATCGTCCAGGTAGGGATGCACCTGAATCCATTCCTTCCGCAACGCTGCCGTGACCACTACCATCACCTTTGTGAAAGTGTGCAGAGCCGCAGCCAGACCAAACGGCAATGCTCGGAACTGAAAGTGACCCATGGGAACACAAAGCGCAAAAACCTTTCCGATCAGACCGGATCATCAATGTGCAGATATGCTTCTGTTAAATCTATGGACTAAAGCACCTCCCCGGCTTTACCACCCGAATCACAGATCTCAGAGTTTCCACCCTGAAATGCAGCACCCTCAGACAGCCGTTCACGTGCTTATGATCTAAAATTGGACGAAAAGACCCATCCTTTTTGGGAACCACGAAATAGAGCATCGACCTAACCTGTACTGGTCTTGGGGAACTGGTACCACCACTTGCAATCGAAGCAGAGCGTGTTGTCTATAGCTCTCCTCTTCGCTAGTGCCCCGCACGGGGACACCAGAAAAGCATCTGCCAGCGGTTGATCGAACTCCAGCGCCCACTGGTCTGTAGTTATGTTGGCCCAGACAGAGTGAAACTCCTGCAAACGTCCACCTACTGCAACCTCCGCCTGGACCTGCCACCCTTCATTGTGGCTTCTTTGGGGCGTTCTGCTGGGAACTGAACTACTCCCTGCTGAACCTCCTGGCTCCCCAAAAGGACTGCCCCCTCGCTACAAAGCGGCCTCTCTGATAAGGAGTAAACCAGGACCCATGGAACCTGCTAAAGTCCCTACCTTGCCCTCTTGTCAGTTTCCGGTCTTGTACCCCTCGGGCGGTCTTCTGGAAGCTGGCCTCCTTTGGAATCTCCTAAATCCTTCACAATCTTTTCTAGGGCTTCCCCAAAGAGCAGCCTGCCCTTATAGGGAAGCTTACTGAGACGAGCCTTAGACGCGTCTGCCGGCCAATTCCTCAGCCAGAGGAACCTCCTAGCAGCCACAACTGATGCCATAGACTTTGCCGATACCCTTACTAGATCGTAAAAAGCATCTGTCAAATACACCGCTGCCGACTCCAGTTTTGCCCCTTCTGAGGAAGATCCTTCCTCTGTCTGGGCCCGACTCTCCTTGCAGCCAACGAATAGAGGCCCTTAATACATATGCTCCACAAATGGAGGCTTGGAGAGAGAGCACTTGAGTCAAATGCCTGCTTGAGCAGAGCCCCTAGCTTATGATCCTGAAGATCTTTCAGGGCTGTACTTCCTTCCACCGGAATCGTTCTCTTTGTCACCACTGAAACCAAACATATCTACCTTAGGCATCTGCAGCAAATCCTTTTCCTCCTGCGGAACTGGGTAAAGACACCCAGTGGCACAGCTACCCCTCAGAGTAGCTTCTGGGCATTCCCATTCCGATTCTATCATTTGTTTTATCACTATGAACCGGAACACATCGTTCTGCCTTAAACCCCTGGAGCAAGGGATCTTCTAGTGGCTCCTGTACCGCCGGAAGGACTATATTCAGAACCGCTAGGGACTGGGCAATCAGAGCCCCTAGAGCTCCTCCTTGCGAAACACCCTAAACACATTGGGGTCTTCTCCAAGAACAATCTCACTTTCCTCTACCTCTCCTGCCCAGGGATCCAATCCCGCCTCTGAGAGAATTTCTCCCTCTTCCGCTACCTGAAGCGTTGCGAGCAGCGGCCCCAAGCTATCAAGGACCAGCTCTGGACTCCTGCTCGTCTGAGAAGGACCCTCTCCTGCCCAGGGTCTGCCACACTGACCTCCCCCTTGGGTGAACTTAACAAGCTAGGGGAAGGCGGCTTGTTTAGGGTCTGCTCCAACTTTAAACAATAGGCCTTATGTAAAGAGAATAAAATCTGGCGAAAACAAGGACTGCAACCCATCCTGTATCGCATGCAACTGCCCCTGAGCCTTAAACTCACCCGAAGATTACTTTGCTTTTGCTCTTTTCTTTACAGCCTTGCTCTGTAGTGTGGGAGAAACAGCTGCCTCAAAGAAAATGGCTGCCGTTCCCGCCTTCTCCGCCGTGTCCTGAGGCCTCTGTCTCACATCCCCCAACACCAAAGCTCGTTCCATTCTGCCCCCGAAGAGCCTCTCCAAACTACTTCCTGTCCTAAAACAAATGTGTCAGAGTCCCGGGCCCGACAAACCGCGACTACTCCCACACTGTGCGCAGGCTGCTGTGACAGGCAGCATGTGCCTGAAGAACGAACACTCTGAAAGCTCTGACGGCCTAAAACCGCAGGCTGCACTAAGTGCCGTCCCTTGCCGGAGCCACGTGGATTGCCAAAAAATTAAACTCCTACCTGATTGGAGCTTAGCGACCCGCCGGATCCCCTTTACTTCTGCTGCTAGCAGACAGAGGAGATTGGGCACTGCACAGCGCAACAGACTTTCCTCAATGAAGCAGGCTCTGCCTCTAATGCTGGCTTAAAGTCACATGGAGCCAGCCAAAATCCGCCGCTTTCTTTTATTTATTTTTTTTTTTTAAGTGAAAGATTTCCCTGGACTTACAAGCCCTGCTAGGGCAACTCAGCCAAAAAACCCTTTTCCCCACTTTAACACTAGCTAATCGCCAAATTCGTCTTAGTCTCCCTGGGAGCCTGTCAGCTACACGACCTCTTCAGCTGCTGAGGACTGAAAGACTGGGTCTGACACCAGGGGGTGCTGGATAGGCTGAAGACTTTGAGAATTCAGTCCTCAGCTGCTGGAGGTTGACTACCCTATGGTTCCTGGACTGGCCCAGAGAGATGAAGAGGAAATGAACAAGTGTTGAGAACAAGAGACACCAGATAATTGAAGAAATTGAAGAACTTTGCTCTATGCATAAGGGAATGGGGAAACACTATAATGGATATGTAAATGGTATGTATGCAAAGGTGGTACTGAGCAAGTGGAGTAGTAGATTGGATGTGAATGGAATGCTGGATGACAAAGAAAGAATGGAAGCTATGCATGGGGGATATGGAGAAGGGAAGAATAAGTTAATGCTGGGTTCAAGAAAGACATGAAAGGGATGGTGGGAACGGGTAAGATAGAGGATAATCAACTGTTTCCTCAGAAGTACTCCCTGAAATTGAATTAATACTCCCAGTGTAAATAAGATGTAGATATGTTCTGCCTGAAATCATATACCAGTGTAAATACAATGTAAATAGTTTCCCCCAGTTACTTCCAAGTTGATCTCCCTGTTTATTGTAAATACAACTCAAAGTGCCTGTGTTGTATAGTTGCTGTTAAATGTAAACCACTCTGATCTAAAATAGAGCGGTATAGAAAAACTGTTAAATAAATAGAGTCACCTATAAGTCAGCAGTGACCTACCAGCTGCTTAAGCGGGGAGGGAAACAGGGCAGCAGGGAGGAAAATGAAAGGGAGGGAAAGGTCGAGGGGTTGGGGGGGGATCCTGTGTAGGGGCAGGGATGGAATAAATAACTAGAAGAATGGGAGATAGGCAAGGCAGAGATGCAATATGCAAGACTGCAACAATAAATACTAAAGGCCTCAACTTTTGGCGCAAAAGCCAAGCCTTATTTAAAGAAGGAAGCATGAGTAAGGCAGATACAGAGACATGCAATGAAGCTACAGTGTAACCTATTTAAGGCTAATAAAAGAAAATATTTTTTCACTCGATGCGTAATCAAACTAAAGGTTTGGACAAGTTCCTGAAGGAAAGGTCCATAAATAATTATTAAAGGGGATCCAGGAAATCCACTGCTTGTCCCAATACAAGCATTGCGGAACTGTCTCTTCTGGGGAAAATGCTAGGTACTTGTGACCTAGACTGGTCTGACCCAGTATGGCATCTCTTATGTTCTTATACAAGAAACACAAAGTGATCGGAAGAAAAATGACAAGTTAGTGGATGGTGCAAGAGTATACTTGGCATAACCTCCCAAAAAAAAAAAAGGGGAGTGGGGATAATGTTTGCCCGAGGGCTTGTAGTAGAAGAGAGATCGGTGGTGCAAGATCCAGAAGGGCGATGTATATTGTAGAAAGGGAAAGTAGCAGGGACTAATTTAGCCCTGTGCTGTATACATGCACCTAATACCCAGCAAGGAGTCTTATGATCAACTAGCAGTCTTCATAGACTACCACCTACATGAACCAATAAGAGACTAATGCCACATGAATCCAAGGTAAGATAAGACAGGGAGCAATCCAGCGGGGTGAGTAAGCGATTAATAAAAAACTTAAGACGACATTGGGAGTAGTGGACACTTGGCAACAGCAGAATAGATATGGTATGGGTGGATGGAAGGATAGTGGAATGTGTGGAGAAGGTAGAAGCCTAGTCTATTACATGGTCAGGCCACACACCAGTAGAGATTGCATTCAATCTTAGAACTCCAGGGGGAGGATAATGCTTTTGGAGGTTGAACAAATCTCTTGGAGGAAGCAGAAGAGCTTACAAAAACAGTAATATGAGTACACATATCTAACAATGGCAATGGAGAGGTAAGAGGTGCAATGATTGAAGACGGACTTAAAATAGTAGTGAGAGGCCATTTTATTGAGTTAGCAGCTCAGTAAAAACATCAAAAAGCATTGAGAGAACAAGAACTCTTATGCAAGTTACAGCAACTTGAGACTGCATGCAAAAAAAAGGCAGGAAACAAAAAACTTAAACAGATCAGATGGGTTAAAGAGAAGCTTTCAGCTTTGAATATGGAAGAGGAAGTTTATAGACTGAACAGAACACACAACTTTTTCATACAGGGGAATACTTAGCCTGAAAAATTAGAGAAAGGAAGATACAGCACCAAATCCTAAGCATTAAAAATGGAAGGGCCACTGGGTGAATGCTACAGAAGAAATTCAAAAGCTTTTCGAAGATTTATCAAAACCTCTATAGCTCAGACCAGCAGAGAGGGAATCCAGACATCAAGCAATACTTGATAGAGATAGATCTGGAAAAGCTGGGCAAAGAAAAACAAATGGGTCGATAGGAAGAATGGAGGTAATGGATGTGATTACAAGCCTAAAAGAAGGTAAGGCCCTGGGCTTAGATGGCCTTACAGCAAAGTTTGCAAAAGGTTTACAATAGAAGTCAGTCAGGTTCTAAAAGATATATTTAATGAAGTGCTAAAGAGTGGAAGACTCCCAGCAACAATGGCCATAGCGGGCATTACAGTACTACCCAAATACAGAAAAGATAGGGGAGAGTGTGGCTTATATAGGCCAATATCACTTATAAACCTGAACACCAAGATTCTTGCAAAAATCCTAGCAAATAGAGTACAAAGATTCATAACAGTTTATTAAAGAGAATCAGCCAGGACAAGCTAGTGACAACATACATAAAATTTTAAACAATCTGGTTTGCACGTAAAGAAACACACACATCCCCGTTGACGGCAGTAGACACCGAAAAAGCTTTTGACTGGGTAGAATGGGGCTTTATGTTTGCAGTCCTGCATAGAATGGGATTCAGGGCTAATTTCTTGGCCTGGCTAAGGGCTTTTTATAAAGAGCATAAAGCTCGGATATGGGTAAATAGTACATACTCTGAGGCTTTTCCCCTGGGATGGGGCACCAGGCAGGGGTGTCTTCTCTCACCATTACTGTTTGCACTGGTTATAGAACCATTGGCCCAGAAGGTTAGACAGACTAAAGAAATAAGAGGGATCAGGGCAGGAGCAGAAAAATGTAATATTTCACTCTTTGCAGACGTTATCTATACTTTAGAGAAACCTTTGCCGTCTCTACCCATACTTATAGAAGAGTTCAAAGACATAGTAACATCTCTGGATATAAAGAGAAAATGGGGAAAAAACAGGTTCTTCAAATACAGACTCCAGCGGAGCAGCAAAATTACAGGGTGATTTCCCTTTTCAGTGGGCAAAACACAAAATAAAGTATCTAGGGTGCAGGTTAGTAGAGAGTGGGATGATTTATATCAATGTAACTATATCCCTCTGATTAAAAACGAAATGAATGACTTGGTAAGATGAAACCATATTTTTCATGGTTTGGAAGAATCACTATAGTAAATCACAAAAAATACCACCTAGACTGTTATTCCTATTTATGGCCCTGCCTATAGAGGTGCCCAAGTGCTAGCATTAATACAAAGAAGAATATTCTCATATGTGGAGCCGAAGACCCCCCGAGGGTGCAAAAAGCAAACATGTACAGGGGGAAAAGGGAGAGAGGGTTAGTGGTTCCCAAACTTTAAAGATACTATCAGGCAGCACAATTGAAAGCCCTGCTGGGTTGGCAAATGGGGAAGGAGGGTCCCCAGTGGAGTAGGATTAAACAAGAGGGGAAAGGATCGGAGCCTCTTACAGACTTGTGGCAACAGCGAGGTATTGGGAAGGAGCAACAGATAGAGCAATCCTTTCACAGCATGTACCTTATGAGTGTGGAGGAAGGCACAAACACCTGGGGTGGGAGCTTGAAAATGCAATGCATCTTACAGTGTGAGGGATTCCTGGAAGGAGGCGCATCAAAACATTTTCAATGGGCAAGGAAAGGGATACAATATGCGAGCCAAATGTTAACAGAAACAGACTAACTACGATCCTTTGTGGAACTTAAGCAGGAATTCAAGCTTGAAGTAGGGGACTGGAATGGCCATTTTCAAATGGTGCATTTTCTCAGCTGCAAAAAAAGCCATGATAGAGCTAGAGAGTAAGGAGACGTCTTTTGAAAAACCTTTTAGAACATGCAACATCTCACGGAGTGGTGTCATGAATGTATGGTGCATTAAGTAGCCCAGTAAAACCAACCCTGCATATGAAAGTCTGGGAGGAAGATCTAGGAGGGGGGGGGGTTGGGACCAAGAAAGATGGAAGAGGATATATGTGGCAACTAAAACCCCCTCAGTATCAGCAGTAATTCAAGAGCACTGTTATAAAATGCTCTATCGAACATATCTAACCCGGGTACGCATTAGTAAAATGGATGGAAAGAATAATCCCCAGTTTTGGAGAGCTGAGGTAGTAGAGGGGAGTTCATACATATGTGGTGGACATGCCCATTTCTACAGAGCATATGAAGTGGTTAAGGGATAGTCTGAGAATGTCAGGTTGGCAAGACCAGCTGACCCTAAATGAAGTCCTGCTTAATGAGTGGGGTGATAAATAAATGTATTTGGTCGGTCACATTTATATACCGCTTCTTCCAGCGAAGAATAGCTGTTTACATTGAAACTTTAAAAAGCAAACATTTTGTACATTACTAACACAGGATTAAATTGTACATTATGATATTTGCTTGGTTTTATACCTATTTACACTTTGTAGGCCGATGAGGCAAGTTTATACACACACATTTACATGTTTACATGTGCTTGGGATATTTACATAGCTTTTCAGTACCATTGCATCAGGACAAGTTGTAATATTCCTTGAATAGGTGGGTTTTTAGGTTCTTCCAGAAATCTTTTAAGTCAGTGTTGGCTCTTAGTGCGTACGGTAGGTTGTTCCGTTGTGTGGGCACTGTATACATGAAAGCTCTGTTACTAGTGAGAGTTGACACGTTGCGTATGTTGAGTGGGACGTGTAATGTGTTTAGATTGTGAGTCCTCCTTGTCCTGTTGGGGGGTTGCATTGCGATAGGTGTGTTGAGGTGAGATGGAGCTAGGTTGTGGATCAATTTAAATATTATCACTATTGTTTTATATCTTACGCGGGCATGGACAGGAAGCCAGCAGAGTTCCATTAGTATTGGTGTGATGTGTTCGGAGACCTGCACTTTCATTATGATTCGAGCTGTGACGTTCTGAGCCAATTGGAGCATGTTGAGTGTTTTCTTGGGTAGTCCTTGCAGAATGCTGTTGCAGTAGTCCAGGTGGGGGTATATGCTGAAAATGCTGGCGAATTGGGGTTAGAATGGAAATTGTGAAGGAATGGAAGTCTGTACCAGGACCTGATCCCAATAATATATTAAAACGTCTTGTGGGTGTGTATAATAAAGGGTGAAAACAGCCTATAATAATCAAGGTACTGAGACCTTTAACAGGCATTGGCAACCTTATAGGCAATGGTTGTTGAAGACAAAGTGGAAATAACAAAACCTAAATTCCATCAAGGTGCTATAGTATAACTACAGAGAATGCCAGGGGGAGGGAGGGGGAAGGAAAAGTGGGACAAGAGTAATGAAAGGAGTGATTCCAACAGACAGTAATGAGTGGTGGAAAAGGGCTGCTAATATGACAGTTCTGCTGTCTTATGTGAAATATAATGATGTAAGTTGCACTGTTACATTTGGGGTATTGGAGGAAGAGAAGTGGAAGGGAAGAGGATGGGAAGGGTATATAAGTTATTTCAATGTAAGTTCAGGTAATGCTATATTAGTGCTAAACATAGGATAAAAAACACACGGATGGGTTAAATGTTAGAATTTCAGAGGCTACGGGTAAAATAGTAGATACAGAAGAAGTTTAAATACAATGGCTAGGAAAGAATATGCGAGTTCTCTTATGTACAAAGAATTTCTGTATCATGCTACCTGATGCATCTGTAAAAAAGGGCATGTTGAATAAAATGCAAGTTTTAAGAAACAAATTATTGCCAAATAGTCAAAGCTGGAGGCATATTTAGCCATTGGCATTGAATATCCAGGTTACTCAGTTAGCATTTCAGCTGCTGGCCAGATAGCCTTTTCTGTGCCTAACTTTTATCTTGTTTAGGTTAGTGGCTGAATAGCACTGCTGATCAGCGAACCTATGTTGCTACCCCGGAACACCTCAACACTAAGCAGTTAGCATCAGAGCATTTAAACCAATTAGGAGGGAATATTCAGCAGCACCAACTGCTTTAGTGCCACTCAATATCCTGCTGAGCATGGTTTAGCCAGCAAGCAGGTCTGCTAACCTGCTAAAGTGCTTTGAATATGCCCTCTCAACATGTTTAAAATGCAAAGGCAAACCTAACCTAACCTTTCTGGTATCCTGAGTCAGCTACATATTTCTGTGTACAGAGAAAGATGTGTGTCATGTGTTTCACTTTCCTTTTCTAAAATTCAACTTGAACCAAATGTTTCCTCCAAACAAACAAACTCTCTCAGAGGAAGGGTGGCCACTAACCCAAGATTACAAGGAACCTAACTACTGCCTTTCTCCATTGCTTCTGCAGGTGAGAGGGCACATGACTTGCAGCATACAAGCTAGCAGCAGGGAAATCCAAGCAAGAGAAATAAAATTAGAGTTTTTCAAGGGACATCTGAGAACAGGAAGCAGCGCACCCCTTCTTGGCATCATCATCCAGATATATGAAAAGAAATGACTTGTTGAAACTACCACACACAAACTTCTGTTTCAACCTGCTTAACAGAAGGAAGCTATGTGGAACAGGTTCAAATCCTCTCCAGAAGACTAGCTGAATTTAAAATGAAATATTTACCAATCTCATTTAAATAAAGAGCCAAAGTCCCTTTTAACACAAAAGAGAAAATACTAATTGACTACATTAGCATACTTCCTCTAGTTCTTCTATGGCAGTTTGTTTTTAAATTAATAAAAACTGACACAGACCTAAGAAGTAATTAGGTCTTACCTGCTAATTAGTGTTCCTGGAGACTCTACAGTCCAGTCCCTGTATCCTGGGTTGTGCCTCTCTACCTGCAGCTTGGAGACTGAGCCAGCCAATCTTCTGACGTCACCAGGACCCATATAACCCACTGGCACACCCACCAGCTTCAGTATCCTGTTGACAAAGTAAAGTAACCGGCAAGACAACTAAGAACTATACCTCAACTAACCAAACTCAACCCCGACCCCCCGCCCAGACTGGGGAGGAAGCGGGATCCCCCCGGCAGAGGAAGGAGGAGGAGACGAGGAGGCGTACAGAACCTAGCCCCCCCAAATTATACAGGACAGACAGCGCTCAACAGGGCTCCGCCACAGTCCCACCGCCCCGGCACCAAAACCGCAGGGCAACGCGAGCAACCGCCACACCGGAGCCCTGTATCCCGAGGCGCTTCGATCCAGCACAAAAAATTGGGTGGGACCAGGGACTGGACTGTAGAGTCTCCAGGAACACTAATTAGCAGGTAAGACCTAATTACTTCTTCCTGATCGCCTCTACAGTCCAGTCCCTGTATCCTGGGATGTACCAGAGCAGTTCAAAAACGGGACGGGCCCGCCAAGCCAGATCGAAGCACCTCTCTACCAAACCTGGCATCCGCAGCGGCCTGCACATCCAGCCGGTAGTGCTTGGCAAAGGAATGCAACGACGACCAAGTCGCTGCTTTGCAGATATCCAAAGGGGGAACCAAACTGAACTCGGCCCAGGATGCCGCCTGAGCCCTCGTCGAATGCGCTCGCAGGCCCACCGGGACCTGTCTGCCCTTCACCAGATAAGCTGACGCAACGGCCTGTCTGAGCCACTGAGAAATCGTGGCCTTGGCCGCCGCCTCCCCCTTACGCGGCCCTCCAAACACAAATAAGCGTTCCGACTTACGAAAAGCTTCCGAGCGCTTCAAGTATCTCCTCAGAATCCTCCGGACATCCAGGAGCCGCAAACGAGCATCCCCCTCCTCCAGCCCTCCGGCAGCAAAGGAAGGGAGAGACACGGACTGATTAACATGAAAAGGCGAGACTACCTTAGGCAAAAAGGAAGGCACCGTGCGCAACACTACCTTCTCCTGAAAAAAGGTAAGGAAGGGCGGCCGACAGGACAACGCCTGCAACTCCGACACACGCCTATCAGAACAAATGGCCACCAGAAATACAGCCTTAAGCGTCAAATCCTTCAGGGAAGCTCTACCAATCGGCTCAAAAGGCGCCCCAGTTAGGGCGTCCAACACTAAATTCAAATCCCAAGGCGGCACCACCACCCTCCGGTGCGGCCGTAATCTCCGAACCGCCCGAAGAAAGCGTACCACGTCGGGGTGGTGCTCCAGGGCCTGACCTTTCACCTGACCTCGGTAACAAGCGATGGCCGCCAGCTGGACCCGCAACGAACTGGCCGCCAGCCCCTTCGAGCCCCGCTTGCAAAAAATCTAACACCTCAGCCACAGAAACCACCAAAGGACGCGTGCCTCGCTCCTCGCACCAGTTCTCAAAGATACGCCACACACGCACATACGCTAAGCAAGTAGACCGCTTTCGGACCTTTAAGAGAGTCGAAATCACGGCCCGAGTATCCTCTCTTCCTCAGCCTCGCCCTTTCAATAGCCATGCCGTAAGCGAGAACCAACCCACCTGCAGCATCCTGAGCAGGCCCTGCCTGAGAAGATCTTCCCGGACCGGGAGCCGCCAAGGGCGGTCCACCAGCATCCGAACCAGATCGGCATACCAAGGCCGCCTCGGCCAGTCCGGCGCTATCAATATTACCGGTCTGCTGTGTGCCTCTATCCTGTGCAGAACCCGACCTATGAGCGCCCAGGGAGAAAACACATACAGCAGCCCCTCTGCGGGCCACCTCTGAACCAGAGCGTCGAGCCCTTCGGACATACTCTCCTTCCTTCTGCTGAAGAAATCTGCTCGTCTTGGCCGACGACCACCGCGCCATCAAATCCATCACCGGGGGACCCCAGCGGCGCACTACTTGGTCAAAGACATCCTGGCAGAGCTCCCACTCACCATGATCCACCTTGTATCTGCTGAGATAGTCCGCCGTTACATTCTCCACTCCGGCGACATGCTGAGCCGACAGGGCTAGCAGATGCTCCTCGGCCCAAGCGAACAGAGAGGCTGCCTCCTCTTCCAAGAGTCTGCTGCCCGTGCCGCCCTGCCGATTGATGTAGGCCACCGCCGACACATTGTCCGAGAGAACCCGGACTGCCTTGCCCCCTACCAATGAATGAAACTCTCGGAGGGCCAGCGTTGCCGCCCTCAACTCCAACTTGTTGATGGGCCACAGAGCCTCTTGCACACTCCAAGCCCCTTGGGCAAAATGGCCCTCGCAGTGAGCCCCCCAGCCGGACAGACTCGCATCTGTTGTCACCTGAATCCAACACGGAGACTCCAGGGGCATACCCTTCTCCAGGTTCCCCGGAGAGAGCCACCACTGCAGGGATTCCCTGACCTCCGCTGTACAGGGAAGAACTGTCAGCAAGGACTGCGTCTGGTGGGACCAGCGCCGCAGCAGTGCCCGTTGCAGAGGCCGCATATGAGCCCTGGCCCACGGAACCAGGTCCAAAGTCACAGCCATGGTCCCCAGAACCTGCAAGTAGTGCCACGCTGAGGGCGCCTCCCGAGCTAGAAACTCTCGCAGCAGCCGACGAAGGCTCTCCATCCTGTGAACCGGCAAAAACACCTCGCCCACGCTGGTGTCGAATCTTGCTCCTAAGTACTCCAGTTCCTGGGAGGGAGTCAACTTGCTCTTCGCTTCGTTGATTACCCATCCCAAACTCTGAAGGAGGGCCACTACTCTGGCCGTCGCCCGCACACTTTCTACCGCGGACTTGGCCCGGATCAACCAATCGTCCAGATAAGGATGGACCAGGACGCCCTCTTTGCGCAGGGCCGCCGCCACTACTGCCATCACCTTGATGAAAGTGCGTGGAGCCATCGCCAGGCCGAACGGCAACGCCTGAAACTGAAAATGACCCTCTGGAACTGCAAACCGCAGGAACTGCTGATGGGCGTCGCGGATGGGAATGTGTAAGTACGCCTTGGTGAGATCGAGCGAGGTAAGAAATTTGCCTAGCCTCACCGCTACTATCACTGACCGCAGAGTCTCCATCCGAAAGTGCGGTACACGAAGACACCGATTGACGTGCTTGAGATCCAAAATTGGACGCCAGGAGCCCTCCTTCTTGGGGACGACAAAATAAATCGAGTACCGACCGCAGCCGCGCTGGTCTCCCGGCACCGGCAGGACGGCCCCCAGCGCCACCAATCTTGACAGCGTTTGCGCTACCGCCGCACGCTTGGACACGGTCCGGCAGGGAGACTGAACAAAAGAAGGAAGAACCAGCCTTGAAAACTCCAGCGCATAACCGAACTGAATGACCTCCAGCACCCATCTGTCTGAAGTGACCCGGGCCCAGGCGGGAAGGAACTGCCGCAAACGCCCTCCTACCGGCAGAATCCCAGCCTGAACCCCCGTTGTCTCATTGGGGTTTCTTGGGGCCCGAGGACGCAGAAGAGGCACCAAAACCCCTTCCTGCTCCTCGAAACCCCCGAAAGCCTTGGCCTCTGGAAGAGAACCTGCCCCGCAAAAAGGAGCCCTGGCGGGACGGTCTAGGTTTCCTGACGTCCCGCTGCTGAGAACGCCCCCTGGGAGCAAAACGACTTTGCCGCGGCTTATCCTCTGGAAGTCTACCCCCTTTAGACTCCCCTAGATCCTTTACCAACTTGTCCTAATCCTCTCCAAAAAGCAGCTTCCCCTTAAAAGGAAGCCTGCCAAGACACACCTTGGAAGAAGCATCGGCCGACCAATTCCGGAGCCACAGGTACCGACGCGCCGCAACCACCGAAGCCATATTCTTAGACAAACTCCGAATCAGATCGTATTGGCTATCCGCCAGGTAAGCCGCCCCAGACTCTATGCGCGCGGCCTCCCCTAGCACTCCAACTTGCGACTCCCCAGCACCCTGTAACTGCTGGGACCACCGCAAGCACGCTCTGGCCACCCAAGCTCTGCAGACCGAAGCCTGAAGGGCCATGGCGCTAATGTCAAAGGCCTGCTTCAGCAACGTGTCGAGCCTCCGATCATGAAGATCCTTCAGTGCCGCACTGCCCTCTACCGGGATGGTGGTCTTCTTGGTCACGGCTGCCACCGCCGCGTCCACTCGAGGCGACTGCAACATTTCCTTCTCCGTCTCCGGTAGGGGGTACAAACGTGCCATGGAGCGAATGCCCCGAAGGCCCGCCTCTGGCTGATCCCACTCCTCCTGGATCATCTGCTTAACCACCTTATGGACGGGAAAGACCTTCTGGGACTTTCTGACCGCCTGTATTAGAGGGTCCTCCAAGGCTTCCTCGTCCGCTGGGGGCCCCACAGACAAGTTCAAGGCCTTCAAAGACTCACCAATCAGAGCAGGCAACTCTTCCTTGCGAAAAACCCTCACAATCCTCGCCTGCTCTTCCGGAATTTCTCCCTCCGAGCTCCTCTTCCCCCCATTCTCTATCCGACTCCACCAAGTCCGACTCTGGGGAAAGGGGCTCCTCGTCGTCCACCCGAGCACGCTTAGAGGGAAAAACCGCCTCCATCAGAGATCTGTCCAACGACTGGCGCTTACGGGGACCCCCCGGACCTTCCTGCTGCCGCATACAAAAGGCTTTATGCAATAAAAGAACAAACTCCGGAGAGAACCCTCCCAGGCCGCCCTCTACTGAGGAAGGGCCAGGCTGGGGTTGGGGGAGGAACCTGGAGGCCTAAGGGAACCGATGACAAGGACCCCTCACCCCTGGTGTCCCCCAAGGGCTCCACCGATGGCGCCGCCCCGGCCGCTGCCGGGAGCAAGTCAGCCCAAGAAGGAAGCTCCTGTTCCACAGCCACTGCCTCCAACGCGCAGCCCTTGCACACTCTGGCCTTGGACACCGCCCCCCGGCGGGCCCCACAGACCAGGCATTGAGGGCGAGAAGGCATAATTCCCTCAAAATGCCTAATTCCGCCCTTAAAAACTGCAGCGCAACACTTGCCTTCTGTGTTTTTTTTTTGGTTTTTTTTTTTTTTTTTAAAGAAAAACATCTCAATGCTGAACTTAGGCAAACCTAGAAATATATATCTATAACTATATATATACCTATAGAAATATACCTATATCTCTATAAATAAAGCTGCCTGAAAGAAAGAAAGCAAAAACAAAAACCAAGGAAATAATGGCTAAACGGCCCCTTTATCCCCCTCCCGAAGCTGCTGAGCTCTCAAAACCGCTGCTCAGCAAGCCTCCACCCCCCGATGCCGAACAGGCTGGCTGGGGCCTTGCGCAGGAAACACACGCGCGCGCTGATATCCCCGGTCGAGCCGCGAGCGCAGAGAGCACGAGACCAGGATCGCCACGTGGCTCGGCTACTCCGCCCGCGGCCGTCTCCTTACCGCTGCTATCTGTGGTGCTCTCCGGCGCCTTCCAAAACGGCACGCAGAGAAGAGTAGCCGCGGCCTTCCCGCCCTCGTGCTCAGCCACCTGGGGGCTTCGGCAACGAGGCGAGAGACTGAAGAGGCCCTGCCCTGGCCCAGAATCTGGCCGAGCAAATGAGCAGGTCTGCGCAGCTCCGATCGTTCTGCTTCTATGTCTGTGGTGTTCTTCGGCTTGTAATAAAAAACACCGATCTCGGCGCTGCAAGCCTCCTCCGGGGGGGGGGGGGGGGGGGGGGGGGGGGAGGGACCAAACTAAAGCTCTGTGACAGGCCACAAAAGAAAATAAAGTACAATAGAATAAGTCCAAAGATTTAAAGAAAATTTCAGCTTAAATCAGCCAAAAAAAAAAAAATACAACCTACTACCCAGCTAACTAGCTTGCTGCTCACTCCTGCTGCTTGGAGACTGAATACTGAAGCTGGTGGGTGTGCCAGTGGGTTATATGGGTCCTGGTGACGTCAGAAGATTGGCTGGCTCAGTCTCCAAGCTGCAGGTAGAGAGGCACAACCCAGGATACAGGGACTGGATTGTAGAGGCGATCAGGAACAAAAATTGCTCTAAGTATTCTGATGAGGTGAAGGTATGAATTAAAAGCTGCCCTGCCCTCTGTATTGCAGCTAAAAGCCACTGTAACCAAATACTTATTTACACACTAAGCATTACACGCACCAGTATTCCAAGTCTGTACTAAGAGAAGTCACACTGCTTTTAGCCTTAGGTAAAACAAAGAAAAGCTTAGATTATACATTGTGGTAGCCAAAATTTGACTTGAGTAGTATGAGGAGTGTCCACAAAAAACATCTTCACAGAACTGCTGTACTACAATGTTTTAGAATTAAAAGCTGTTATCAGAATATTTTTATATAAAAATATGCTTAACACATTCACGAGTTTGAAACTAGCTAATTCATTCTGAAAACAATGATCCAGTTTGAGTGCAATCACTGCAGCAAATAGTTATATTGGCACTGCCAAACAAATATTAAGGAGCAAATGTGCCAATTATTCCCCACTTGTAAAGTATGGTTGTACACATTGGAAAATGGGAGTTATAAATTTGCACATCTGTGAACCAATAGCACACATTTTTATATAAGCCACGAGATTATTGCCAAAAATGTAGTATGGACACAGCACGTGCAGAATTCTGAGGTATGGACATACCTACATATATTGAATGCAGAAAGCTAAATCTGCCTTGAAGCAGGTACAACTGTGCAGAACATGTGTGCTACTGGGGAATATTCTGGGAGCCTATTTGATTAAGCAGTGACAGAGGCATATGCCTTTACTAAATAAAACAATAATTTGTTTGGTTTTTTTTTATTTTAAATGGGCACTCTTATAAAAACTACCCTCAATTCTTAAACTGATTTTTTTGTATAAAAAAAAGTTACAGCATTATGTTGTAACACTGTTAAATGCCATCAAATCAATACAGATTCTTGGCAACCCTGTGGATAGTTATCCATATTGTAGCTATCCCCTGAGATTTCTTAACAAGGTGTAATCAGAAGTAGATTGCCAAGTCTTTCTTTCGTGCAGTAAGTTTACAGCACCTGGTATTCCAAGGTGGTCTCCCATCCAACTATTGTGCTTCCTACTTAATTGTCAGCAATGAACAAAATTTCATAGGTATTTCTATAAAAGAAAGATGTGGGGAGATGGGAGAAAAATTAAGTTTGTTAGTCTGCAATATATGTGTGGAATCTAAACAAAATTATAAATACACAATGCTCGCTCTGAGAAGAGAGAAAACTACTTGTTTCACATATATCAAGCTGCCAGGCCTGAAGTTTCTCAGTGCATTAGATTCCAATTGCCTCAATCTGTATCATCCATAATGAGCCAAGGTTACTAGTGATTGTTACAGGGACATTACAGAAAGGATATTTAAAACGCTGTACTGTAGTCCATACTTATCTTTCATTGTATAATAAAATCTTAAGCTCTGCCAAGAGTTAACTGCAACTCTTGTGTATACAATTGCAACATACATCTCCAAACTAAGCTTCTACTTTTTCCTTAAGACCTTTACAGATTTTAAATAGTGAAGTCCAACAGAAAAGACCAGACAGTTCTGTTTTCCCCACAGCCAACTCATATCTGCAGGATATGGATAAAGCCTCTGAAAATATTCAAGTCTACAGAAAGCAAGGTCTCGTATCTCACCCCCCCCCCCCCCCTTTGGACAACATGGATACCAAGGCCTGGCTTCTACTGAAGACTACTACACAAAAATTTCTACTCAAGGAAAAATGTGAAATTTTGATTCTGCATCACCTTTGATACATTCAGAAGTACCAAACAGCGCTTGTATCATAGCAGCCCTCAGTACCAATCATATCCTGTGCACATAAAGCTATTTCTGCCAAACGTTTACGGAAACTGTCAAGGACTCTACTTGAAAGATCTTCAAAACAATTTAAACGGTAAAAATATTAATCAGACACATATTATGTACACTTAAGTGTTGACCATGCCTTAGATCTCTAGCCATAGGGGAGAATCAGACTAAAATATTTCTCCTACACTTGCTATTCACCTGCCAATGGGGGAGGGGGGGTCTCTTCATATCATGGTTACTAGCAACAGCTATAAAAAAAACTGATATTCCACTACAATGGGAGAATTTAAAATAGGGGTTCTCAGGACATTCTGGACAATGTGTTTTCAGGATATCCACAATGAATATACCCAACATGATCTGCATAAAATGGGGACAGCACACATGAATCCCTCATGTATATTTATTGTGGATATCCTCAAAACACAACTGGCCAGGTATATCCCTAGAACTGATCTCAGAACCACCAGCTTAAAAACACTATTAAATTAAATCAAGTCTTCAGAGATGTGAATGTTGAGTAAGATGTGGATGATTTTCATGGCTTGTGTATGTGATTGAAGTGGCGGAGAGTTGTGGCAGGAAACATTTAAAAATGTTTGCATCACCCCAAAGGGCACAAGTGGTGGAGGTGGTGACCTGCCCGAAATGCGGTGTGGAAGGGGGAATGTTTGCACATTGTATTTGATTTTGCCTTCACACTGTCAAATTCTGGACTGATGTTTTCAGGAGCTTATCCACTTTGCTACAAACAGATTTGCAGCCAACTCCAGAAGTCAGTCTGTTGGATTACTGGTATGACCTGGAGCTGGGGGTGTGGAAAGAGATTCTCTTTGCTTGGAAGGCCTCCTTGGTCGCCAAGCACTGTCTCATGCAATACTGGATAGATGAGCAGCCAGACATATTGGAAACCTGCCGGGTGCAGATGCATACCCTGAGACATAGGGAGCCCCTAACTGTTGGATGTCGTGGCTAAAGATATGGCATACATTTCTTATATCTTTTGCCCTGGAGGTGAAGAACTCCTCAATTTACTTCACACCTAGCGGGGAACAGGGGGAGGTATTTGCAGGTGATGTTAATGGGATGTTTCTCGCTACCAATTTTCTTTTTTTTTTTTTTTTGCATCCATGGAAAGTACTTGTAAGCTTGGTTCCGTTAAAATGAATAAAAATTATTTGAACTAAATGAAGTCTTTATAGAGCTACACATACTCTGTTTCGGGATTTTGTTACAATCTACATTCAAGGTAATGCACTTGCCCTCATGCAGCATATTTCCAAAGACCAGGAAAGCCTGCAAAATGAAAAAGCCACTAATGCTTACCAAACAGCTTTCAAACTACTTGTTTATTTATTTAGCTGTATTTATATCCCGCTTTTCACCGGGTCAAAGCGGTGTAACATTAAAAGGGGGGGGGGGAGTGGACGACAATCGAATCATCAAACTCTGGGGTTGGGGCCATCACCAGGAGGTCAACATTGATTTCAACAAATAATTGGGACATAGACATTGTATTACAGGCTCTTTAGAACATAAGTTCAGGGGGGTGAATTGGGGGGGGGGGGGGGGGGAGGTAGTCAGTGGCGGGTGGTTGTTCCAGTTCCGAGGTGTTCCTGGAATAGGACGGTTTTTAGTTGTTTCCTGAATAAGGGGTCTCTGTTACTTCTGATGTGGCTTGATAGAGAGTTCCAGAGGAATGGTATGTACAGTTCGAAGGCTCTGTTGCAGGTTCTTTGATTGCATTTGGTTCATTTATGGGGTATGGTGAGGGAGTTGTTGGTTTGTCTGGTTGTTCTGTTGTGGGCTGGACAGTGCAGTAGTGTGTGGAGCTGCGAAGTCTGCGTTTGGTAGAGAGTTTTGTGTGTAAGTAGGGCGGATTTGCTTCAATATACCTAACTGAACATTCATGAATAAGGCAATTTGTAAGTTTAAACACAGAAGCCCCATGTTATTTAGCAATGAGCACTTAACTGTTGTTTTTGAGGTTAACCAACTGTACGTCTTTAAAAGATATGTGGGGGGAGAAATCAGCATGGAGAGCAAACTACAATTCTAACAATTTGACTATGCAGGCTAGATGGGTATTTCAGCCTTTTTATGCCATCTACCATGTTACTGCTTTACCCAAAACATTTTCCACATTCAAAGCTTAGCACATGTTTGAGAATGGGGCCAAAAAAAAAAATATACCAGAAAGATAAAATGTATTACTACAACTTATATGAATCCTTTAAGTCAATGCTGACTCATGGCAACCTGGCAGCCATGGATTTTCCTGGCAAGGTAAGACCGGAAGATATTGCCAGGTCTTGCCCAAAGTCACAAGGAATGCCAGTGGGAATCAAATCCTGATTTCTTGGGTTCTAGGTTGTTGCTCACTATATTGTAAATATTAACTAACTATAATAATTGCACATGTAGTCATCTGCATTGTATATTGTCAATGTAAACAAACAGATCTTAGATCATATTGCTACAATGAACCGTGAAAGCAACCTGCAACAGCCAATCCAACTAAAGGCTTTAATTCACTCTTTACATATTAGCTTGAGTTACCATGAAGGCATTGAACAAAAACAAGAGCATCATCCGTAGGCTGCCAGAAGCACAACTTCTACAGGCTGAGATGGCATGTCAGCCTCCCTTCACAAACTAACCTGAAGACCCCTCTCCCGACACCTTCACCAGAGTTCTGAAGAGGCATCTCCCTTTCTAGGCCCTACCAAAGGGTCAAACCATTTAAACACAGGCCACCAATAGCCCCTTGTACTCCCCCCCCCAAAAAAAAATTATTTGCCCACCCTAGTGTCTAGAAGACACTAATATTTCCATCCTTCTGCCTGGAACAAACTACCCGAGTCAGTACACCAGGCTCCATCTGTGGCCCTGTTCAAATCCAGGCTAAAAACTCACTTCTTTGAAACTGTTTTTGGATCCTGATCCCCTAGTCTCTTATTCACCTCTCCTAGGTGTTTCCTTAGCATTCCCCTAGTCCACAGTTGTATTGTCAGACTTGACTAGATAGTAAGCTCTTATGAGCAGAGACTGTTTTTTACATGTCTGTTCAGCACTGCGTATGCTTTGTAGTGCTATACAAACTGCAGTTTCTTTATTGACCTGATAAAGGTCATTTAAATTCTCAAAAGCAAAATTGCAGATGTATTAGTTCAGTTTAAAAAAAAAAAGTTACACCTACAACTTTGTTAGAATAGCAGTGGGCTAAGAACCAGGGAAGTCAGGTTCAAATAGTATTGCCATTTCTTGTGATCTTGGGCAAGTCACTTAATCCTTTGACTCAAGTACAAACTCAGGAATCCTTTTACTAAAGTGTCTTAGGTTTTTTTGCACTGTGCACACATTTAGCACAAAATCTAACATTTGTGACGTACAAAGCCTCTGTAGTAACTGTCAGGTACATGGCTAGCATGTCATCCACACATTATCTGTAAAAGTACCCTAATGCACAGCACTATCACTGCAGGTATTCTTAACTCTATCTATGGAAGTGGTGTTAAGTGAACTCATACTAATGACATTGACAGCACATGTGCCCCCCCCCCCCGCAAGCCAAATCAATGTGTTCACCATGTCCACCTTGCCCCTACCCTACCCATTCAGCACCTTAACATCTGAGAGTGGCAGTTAGCCAGCAAATCAGCATATGATAACTCATGCCCACACAGCAATAGTTACCATGCATGAAAATGCACTTTAATAGAATCATAGGCAGAAGAGGGGGTGGGCCACAGGGGCCATGGCCCCCAACGTTTTGCCCAACACAGCATCAGCAACTAGAGAGCTTTGGGACAGCACCAGGAACTGGTTTGTGTGGCCCCTCCAACCAAGCTGGTGTTCCATTACCCCATAGAAACATAACAGCAGATAAAGACCATACAGCCTATGCAGTCTGCCCTTCCATACGAAGCACCAAGCTCTACAGTCTTATTGTAAGCCCTCTGGGGCCAGGAAAATACCTACTGTACCTTGAATGTAGCATGCTTTCAATTAAAACCCAAATTCCCTTCTACATATTCAAGTGGACCAACACTGCAACCAAAATACTTTACTTAAATAAAAAATGAACTATTTTGAGAATTTCTGTGTGAAGCACACGGTAGGTTTTAAAGTATAGGCCTACAAAACTAAAAGTGCAATGTGAATACATTCAGTACTATTAATGACACCTCTAGCTAACACACACCAGTCTTTTATAATATACTTTTGATTGAACATTTTTACAATACCTTTTGTACATTTCTTAAAATTGCACATAGGTAGTCGATATTGAATGTTTATGGCTTGGCAGTTGCCAAGATATTAACTAAACACTGCCATTAAACACACAGCAAGGGGAATTCTCAATGAAGATACAAAAGACAAATGAAGAGGGTCAGTTTATGACATTTTTAGCTGAGCAATACTCAAATAAGGAAAAAAAACAGCACTTAGAAGTTTGAAAAACTGACAAACATACCCACAAAGTATGTAGTTTTAATGTTAACTTCAAATTTGCGGTAGGCACATAAATGGTTAATAGCTTAGCAGACTAATAGCAAAGCCTAGCTGTTAAAGCAGAGAGCAGAAAACCAGAAAAGCCAGGGTTCAAATACCACAAGTAGTATACTTAATCTTCCACTGTCTCTGGTATAAACTCCAGATTGTAAACCCTCTGGAAAAGGAACCTACCTACTGTACTTGAACTATAGCTCACATCAAGTATGTGTTTGTAAAGGCAAGCAAACAAAATCTAAAAAACCAAAGTCTAGCCTTACTACACTATATATGCCATAATGCACATAAATCATGAAGCCAGTGACCTGTGTCTTGCTAGTGAATGCAAAACTCTGTACTCAAAAGCAAAAAAAAAAAAAAAATTCACTAATGAATTAACTAGATCACAATCTGACAAGACGGAGGCCAAAACTATGCTAGGCTGCATAAAGACCAAAAAAACAACTGCTATACAATATATGCACAGTTGCTGTAATCAATATAGAGAAAATGGTTGACCTCAGTATTTCTTTTACAAGTGCTATACAAAAGTTTGATCTGACTTATGCCTTAAATCAATGCCCCAAAGTTATCACCATTTCTCGTACCCTTGTTTTTGCAACTTGATCCAGGAACCAGGATCTATTCGTGTTTTGGCAAGTTTCCCTGAAGAAGCTGAGACCCGGCGAAACTGCATTTTATGGTGTTTGCTACAAGTCCGGCAGTTAGCTGTGTAAAGTCTGTATCACGGCATGTGAAATTTTGTGCTTTGAAGCGTTTGTGTCGATGCCGGTACAGAGGTGCCTACGGAGTGCTCCTTCATACGGGCCAGGGAGAAATTTAAGCATTGGAAGATTCCCTTGATGAATAGTATAAGCAGTTCTGAGGGTTTCCTGGTACATTCTCATTGGATCTTTGAGATATGGTGAATCCTTTTCGAATGCTCTTCGGTACATGTGGAACCAGCTTCTTCCTGAGAAGGGTTGTTATCGGCACTGTTTATCTCCTCACAATGATTAATAACACCATACTTGATAGCTGGATTAAATAAGAAACTGTGGGTTTAATTATTTATATGAAATTTGGATTAAATAGGAAAACGTGGGTTTAATAATATATGAAATTCAGGAATGAATAAAAGGAAAAAGTGATTGAGATAATCAATGTAATTATTCAATTAATTTATTAAGGTCCTACTTTTTCATTATAGGGATTGTTGAAACAGCGTATTGTTCATAATATGTGGTTTAAATTATATGTATTGTGTGTAGTTGAGGTTTTATGATTTAGGAGGATATTATCATGTTAGTGCAATATTTTGGAACACACTGTCAATTGAATTTGAGTATAACATGATATCATGTGTGTATATATCTTGAATATATTTTGAATTATATTAAAAGTGATATATGAATGTATATTTACATAATTTTTGCATTGTTTTTGTTTGGTTTGCCAAAGTTATCACCGACAGTCAAGAGCCCCTCAATAATTAACAATTCAATTAAAAATAAAAAAAATGACATTTCTAAATGTCACCACAGATATGTTTATTTGCAATGAGAGGCACAAACGGCAGGAAAAAAAAAGGTGGCAATAATGACCCTGTGCAAAATTACTGGAATATTGTGTTTAGCTTTGCAGACCATATCTCAGTAGGGATAGAGACTAGAGTCAGGTTGCGAGGAAAGCAACCAAAATGGCGTGGAGTCTGAGCCAGAAGTCATACGAGATGAGACTTGGGCCTAAATATGTATACCCTAGAGGAAAAGAGAGACAGGGGAGATATGATACAGATGTTTAAACACTTCAAAGATATTAGGCACACAAACAAATCTTTTCCAGAGGACATGTGAAACTGCAAGGAGAAACTAAGAGGCGATGTTGACACTTTTCACAGAAAGGGTGGTAGATGCCTGGAATACTCTCCTGGAAATTTTAAATGGCGATGGAATTCTAGAAGTGAGTTAAACACTAAAGAGCCCTCCTAAATGGCAAGAGGATGGAAAACAGGCATTCAGCATATCCACTTGAAAACAGCAGTAAAATGACTTTCTGTACTTCAAAAAGGACATGAGGGTGACAGTGGGAGAGAGAACCAGAGTTAATTAGCAGATATAACTAGCCACTTTACTGAGCAGACTAAATGGGCCATTTCACTCTTTATCTGCCATCATATATGTTATCATGAGAGGTTTTGCATCAGGAACTAAACAGCCATGGCAGTACGTGTCTGAGCATGCAGGAATACAAGAGACAAATATTTCCATATATAAGTGGATTTTTGCCCTTCAAACAGTGGTCAGTCTAATTTCTCTAGAATTGCCGATATTTGCTAACTTTTGTCCCAGACACAGCTGTGCCATAAGTTTACTCGACTGCTCCACACGTCAGTCTTTGCACCTGAATTTTATTATTTCTCTTTTGTTTTTGCCTTAATGACTTTTTATACCGTGTGTTCATTTGCAAGACACAGATTAGCCATTAACTGTGTGATTTAGTAGATGTTACTTGTCAAGCAAATTGTGCCTACCATTAAAAGTCATAATAGCCAGAACAAAAAATTACAGCCACTGATGGCAGCTTAGACTAATCAGTTTAAGGCATTAACTTTCACTGACAAAAGTCCACTTTATCAGAAACACAAAGTACCAGTCAGGTGATGAGTTAATATACAAGATAAAGTAGCCAAAACAGCAACAGCATTCAGGCAGACATGGAACAGAGGAAACTGGCAAGAAGATGACCACATTTGAGCAGGAGCAACTGGGTGGGCCACAAGGTCCTTATCAGCCAAGAACTACTACAGTGTTGCAAGTACAACACCCAGCAGAAGTTCATGAAATGAGTACAATTTTCAAAATTGTACACATTCCAACTTGCCCTTTCATATTAACTAGCCTGAAATGCTTTAAAAATGTACCTTACTACCAGAAAAAAAAAAACACACACACAGGAGTGTAGGAATAGGCTGATAGAGCAAAGGGCTGAGAACCAGGGAATCCATGGCTGCTCCTTGTGATCTCAGGCAAGTTACTAAACCCTCTATTTCCTCAGGAACAAACCTGGATTATAAACCCTCTGGGGATAGAAATACCTACAGTACCTGAATGTGACTCGCCCTGAACTTTTGAGAAAGCAGAAATGTTGAATTCAGCTCACACCTATGAAAAACAAGACACCCCACTAAAAGTGAAGTGGTAATGGAATAGGGAGTCTCTTCCTTAATTCACACCTTAACAGGTTTCCTTGAGCAAAAGGAAAAGGCATGAAGCTGGCCTGACCCTGTGCAGTGTACACAACTTTAGATCTTCCAAAAATGATATTTTTATTTTTTATTTGCAGATATTTTTATACCGCCCCTTCCAGAGAACAAGGGCAGCCTACATTGTAACAATTAAACTATTCAATGGTGTAAATGCCACCCAAACTACCCCTGCAGTGCAAGGGGGCTCAGAGAAAGAGGGGGGCCCGTTTATAGCCCCTCACATATCTTGAGATGGATTTTCCCCTGTTCTGGGGCACTTCATGGTAGTTTGTTTGCGGGCCCTCAATTTGAATGTCTACCACCCACTATATCCTTAATAAGGGTAGACATCTCAAAATTTTAGTAGTCAAGCGGCCCTAGTGTGGTTATTCCAGAAACCCTCGATTTATATTCAGAAGTACCATAGACTTGTATTCGGAATTTATCACTCCAAGAGTCTCAGATTTCAGCCTATCAACACAGGATCGGATTATTCTCATCCTCTCTCGGAATGGGAAACTAAATGCAGTAGACCACGGCTCACTTCATCAGATTCATCGTGAAAACTTTATTATTAAGATATGCAGCATGCAGTTTCCAGTCTCCCAATGACACGACCCCACAGAGCCCCTAATCCGGTGGGAGGTTTAGGCCCTGTCAGCATACCCAGTTTCCCCTTCACGACCGTCACCGTGGGAGTGGGGACGGCAAGAGCAGAATGTCACCCCCATCCCCCGATAGAACAAAGAATCAGCCGAGCCCCCCCCCCCAAGCTCAGAGATGAGGGTCTCCGGACAAAGAGGCAGGAAGGGGAATCCCTGCCCCTCAGCCCGGTGATTCTGGCGGAAGAAGGGGGAAAGGGGCTGTTCTGGAAGCTCTCTCGGGAGCCGGAGGCCACTGAGCGACAAGAAGGTTATAAATAGAAGCCAGAGGCCCTGACAGCCCCTTCCGTTCCATCCCCCAACCTGCGAGGGCGGCAGCAGCCTGGCTGGAAGGGGAGACGAGCCCCCCAGAATAACACCAGCAGCACCTTTTTCTTTTCCAGGTTGCGGAGCTTCTTGTCGATGACTCCCAAGATCTGCTTCATGGCTTCGGTCTGCGCCGAGCTCGTACTGCAGGCCTGGGCGGCCGAGGCCTCGCTGCCGCCCGAGCCCGGCACCGCTCTGCTGCTGCTGGTAGCTGAGGGCATCTGTGGAAAAGGAGACAGAGAGAGCGGGTAAGTGCGACGAGGCGACGGCTGAGGAGGAGCGAGAGCGCGCGGGCCCCGGCAGCCCGGCCGTGACGTCACGCCCGCCCCGAGCCCCACACCGCCGTCGGGCCGAGGAGCGAACGGCAACCCTGGGCTTCCGCTGAGCGCCGGGCGCCGAGCTCGTCCGCTCCCTTAGGGTCCAATGGCGACGGGAAGCGAGGTGACATCCGCTGAACCGGCGGAATGGAGGGGGAAGGGGGAGGCGTCCGTGCCGCTGCCCTCCCTACCTTGCGATAGGCGCGCACCGTAAATCCAAGGGGATATTTCACTTTTAAGCTATTAGTTTTAACTAATGGGACGACACGCAGCTGCTCCGCCCCGCTGCCGCCGCACCAAGCTAATGAGAACGAGGGACGGGAACTGGAGGGATTTACTCAGGGAAGGGGCCTCTCGCCCGGGCTGCCTGAACGGTCGCCTGAAGGAAAAGGTGAAACCGCGGGCGGCTGCCCTGCTGGACGTCGACCCGTCTGCTCGCACTTTAATGACGCCAAAAAAAGCTGTAGGGACGGAGGTCTTGGGGACTTGACGATGGCTATTCTGAAGCTCGGGCATATCGAGGTCCTTCAGGCACCTACTATGGGCGACCGAAACGGACAATGGAGGCGATAGAACTTAGTTTTTGAGACAACGGTTTTTGCCACACTCTGAGGACCTCTCTCGGGTGACCGCTAAAATGCCTGCTGGAAAGGAATACAGTACTACACAAAAGAGCACCTGTGCTTGACGGCGCGTGGTGTGGAGAGTTAAGCGCCTTATCTCAAAGGGGGTCTAATCTTCAAATAAGAGAAAATGTGGTGTTTCTAGAGTTTGTTGGTTGGGAGCACGGTCAGTGTTAGACGTACAGGGGCCCCAAAGCCTGTCTCAGCAATGCTTCATTCATCATGAGGCAGGCTTGGGGCCCCGTGTGCGTGGAGGCCCAGGGCAATTGCCCTATTTGACAACCCTTAACGCCGGCCCTGATTGAGAGGGGATCCTTTTGCGCTGTCAGAAAAAGATGATACACGTGAGTTTTCAAAACAATGCTAGAGCCTTTATCAGATGTTCTTGGGGTGAAATATAAAATTATGCGAATGTTCAGTTGTCTCCCAAACGGAAAAAGAAAGTAAACTTTTTTAATGTCACAGGAGAGGGTAATAGAGAAACTATGGATTAGTAGAAGAACAGAGGATAAATGTATCACTTGCACAAAGGTCAGGGCCCCAGTTTAAAATACATAAGAATATAAGAAATGCCATACTGGGTCAGACCAAAATCCATCAAGCCCAGTGTCCTGTTTCCAACAGTGGCCAATCCAGAAAACAAGTACCTTACAGGTTCCCAAAAAGGCACACAGGTTCCACAATCCTACTTTCGATAACATTGAGCACTGAGGATGTATCATAGAGGGTATGCCTTTTCCCAGCCTCTACCCTGTGCAGGAGGCTTTTGAGCACCTTCTAATTACATGACACTTTCTCCGTCATCTTGCATTTTGACCCTGTAACATCAGGGTGACTGCTGGACCTACCTGATTTAGGGACTTTGGTAACGAGCAATGCTAAGCAGTTAGGTGGTGAATACCTGCAGCCTAGGGGGAAATGTTGGTGAGATGGTAACAGAATAGTGGATTCGACTAAAATGCATCATTCATTACTAGATTAACATTCTGTTGGGCCCTAGGCACTTTATGCACATAATTTATGACATCACATGCTGGCAGCCGAATGCTGCATCAGTCCTCAGCATTGCAATGGTGTGACATCATAAAATATGTATACAAACTGTCCTGCTCAAGGATTCACATTAGATGTTGGAAAAACCAAGTGTCCCCACCACCCTTCCTGTCCTCACACATATAGACCCCAACCAATTGCCAGGGAGAGCTTGACTTGCCTTAAGTACTAGTTTAGGAAATAGCAGTAGAACCAGGAACAAATTAAGACATATTGCCCAGGTCACCATAAACCTCTTGAGACTTAAGCCAGGCCTCAACAAATTTCCTGTGAATTTAGGAGCCCACCATTGAGATCTACTGAAGCTTCTTTAGGGTCTGATTTACTGATGTTGTTTTCTGGTTCCATGTCTAAGGGAAAAAAACATAGTAAATATGTCCCTATCCTACCATCTCCCTCAATCAGTCAACACTTTCATGTAGCCAGCTGCACCCTTCCCCCCCCCCCCCCCCTCAGCTTTCTCTCACCACCCAGGATGCCAGATGGCCAACCTCAGTCATCTACTCCTCCCCTTACCCCATGTAGACAGCTAGATCCCCCCAGCTAGTGACTTCTCACATTCAGACAGCCGCCTCCATCTCCCAAGGCTCCCTATTAGACCAGCCCTACTCATTTTTCATCTACTGCTTCTTCTTCTTCTCTGTGCTGTGCAGCTCTCAGCAAGTTGAGCCTCATGGTGCAGGAACTACCTTAATGGTCTCACAATACTTGAGTTCCTGTAGCATGCAGCTGAACAGCACCTTTTGTTCCAGCAAAAACAGTGATAGTAAAAAAAATACTGAACAAGAAAATCCCAGCTACCAGGAAGTAATTTCTCTGGCACCGGGATTTGTTGAGCCTTTTCTTAGGCATATGCGTAATTTGTGTATTCCTTAAGCCAACTGTGATGTCATTGTAAGACCAAAAAATCTTTGGAGCAGGAAAGTAAATATAAGCAAAAGAAAATGATAAGTATACTTTTCAAAAGAGTGGTTGGAAAACTATGGCAAGATCGTTAGCATTCAGAAGTTACAAGGGATCTCAAAGTGGAGGAAAGGGCATCTGGAAAAGCTGAGGGAAGTAGGGAAGATAGTCAGGACAGTAATAAAATACAAAGATAAAAGAATGAATGCAGTAAAACAATATGGTGATTTTTTTCAAATGGGTAGCTGAAAAAGAGAACATGCATGATGAACCTCAAAGGCTAAGATGAAGAAGAATGTGTGGCAGATTACACAGATAAAGAAGGGAAAGGGATTAAAGAACCACAGAAGGATTGCATAAAATTAATAAAAATATATATTCCTTTTTTATTGGGCTAATTCAATCCATTTCAAGAGTAGCTTTCAGGACCTAACACTTCCTTCATGTATTCAAAACATAATGAGCAGGTCCAAATAGATTTGATATGTTTGCCTAACATAGTGACAGAGAGACATGAATCTGACTGGTAGGGAATTAAAAAGAAACATGTTTCTGTTAAGTTCATTTATATTGGGATTCAAGTGTTTGATCATTGTAAATTTAAATAAGCTACAGTCCTGGATTGTTCTAAATTTCGTTTTCAGTTTCCTGATCATAAGGTCATTCATGCATTCTTTGGTCATGGAAAATGTTCCTCAACAGAGGTGTTGCCTTGTTCTTCTTTGCAATCTGTAATTTGAAGTCTGTCTAGGGGTTTTTTTGTCTTTAACTTCTGGCCTATTTCTCTAGCGTAGACTCCCTCTTCACCTTTTCTGCTGAGCGTCTTTCCTATGTTGGTGAAACTTTATTGCCATTCTGGAACACTTCACTTCTATCACACACTTTTTTAAACTATCGTGCACCCTACACATGAAGGCATATTTTAGAAAGTTAATTTAGGTGCAATCTTGGATGTTGTGATAAGGAAGCTTATCATAGCTCAGGAAGGGGCTATAGAAAAGGTGAAGTGTCTCTGAATAAGCAACCTGTCAGTGCTGGTAGAAATGAGAAAACAGAATTTTGCCATAAAAGACTACCAGTCCCAGAATGCACCAGGTCTCCAACAGCCATGAGAGGAGCTGAAGTGAGAAAACGTGTGTTCAATCAAAAGGGCTATGAGGTAATCCCCAAGCACTCATTGCAAAGGGCAGGGCTTGATTCAGCACAGCTGCGCTGTGCTAGGATGGAACACTCATCTCAAAGGGCAAGGCCTGATTCAGCACAGCTGCGCTGTGTTAGGGAGGAACACTCATCTAAGCAGAATAAGAGTAGAGTTTATTCTACAGATGACCATCTTCATGATCACCTTGGATATCCAGAGAACTGTCCTCAGTATCCTGAGAATCAGCTTGAGTTTGATCATCAGTTTCATCTGAAGGATCATCAGAAGCAGAAGCCAAACCGGACGGACAGAGAGGGAAAGAGACCCTTTGGAAGAAGGAAGAGAAAAGCCTTTGAGAGGTCTAGAAGAGTCCAAAGCAGTACGTATACTGGGAGGTATTCCAAGGGCCAGCATACACCATTGGACTGGGGAAAGCCAGAGGAATGGTGCTGCAGAGCTAGGAATCACCAGAGGCTACCTGTGAGGGAGACGGCTGCACGTGGAAGGGACCCTAAGACCTGTGCCAGAAGGTATGTGAAGAGAGATCCAGTGTCCAGGGATCTGGATTGGAAGGCTGGACATAAGAACTGGACTACATACTGGCCAGGCTATATAGAGAGGAACTCTAGCAGCAATGGAAGCTCAGGTATGAACACTGATCTATGCCCTAGCTATAACCTTGAAAGACAGCAGGGAAACAAGTATTCTCCTGAAAATGCTCCATTGAGAGATTCATCTGTGCCAATCCATGATATTGAACCCATGCTTGTTGAACAAGGGGGAATAATAGCAGATGAGGATCCTGTTTATATGGACTGCTCTCTATCTAAACTCCGTTGGTAACTTTCTGTTATAAAGTACAGCAACCATCACAAAGAAATACAAATTTGTTCTTTGATCTACTCAGAAAAGCTCCTGAAGCAGGATTTGACCCACACAGTGGAAGGCAAGCCAGCTAAGGGGTTTCAGCTGGTAACTGCTAGCAATTAAGCCTTACCTAATTGCTTGTGAGCTAGGAGAGAATCACTTCTGTATCTATGTGGGAAGTAATCAGAAGTTAATCTGAAAAGAACAGTTTGTTTCTTGCTTTGTGGCTTTTCATTTGTTGTTTTCCTGATTTTGACTTTGTTTTTCCAAGTTAACACTGAAAGCAAGTAACCTAATTTATGTGCTACCAAGCATATCTGTGTTGGGAGAAATAACCCCATAAATAAATATCTTATTGGCTTTACCCAAGAGCACAACTAAATTATTGTCAGCAGCTGTGTCTGGTGTGAATGAACTACATTGCCCACAATACCTTGCAAATCATATAGACATATGCACTTGACAAGACTGTGAAGATTCTCACCCAGGCAGCCGTCTGACAAAGTCCAAGTCAAAACATCTGAAATTCCATGGGGGGAGCAGCAGAGAAGGTGGGCAAATGTAAGTACTATCTAAAATTGGTTCGTCTCCATCCTAAAAGATAAACATCTCTTGCAAGAGAGAAAGAAATGGGAACATGATAATAACAGATGAGACACGTGCAGGGTTTCAACCGATTTTAGAAACTTGCACATATCAGATATGGATGGGGTGGGTCTGGTTATATACTGTAGAAATGTCCATGACCAACCAATACCAAAGAAAACAACCCTCGACAAGAGCAACCCAGCAGCATACCGACCAATATCCAGCATACCCTTCCTAGCAAAAATCATAGAAAAATCAGTACAACAACTACAGGAACACATCGACAAACGCGCTCCTCTAGATGACAACCAACACGGCTTTCGCCCCAACCATGGAGTCGAAACACTGCTGATCTACCTCTTCGACAACATCCTCCGAATCATAGACAACACCAAAAAAGGTATCCTATTGATCTTCATTGACATCTCCGCAGCATTCGACACAGTAGACCACCAAACTCTTCTGGAAAGACTAAAGACTTTACTGTTGCCAGTAGCCTCATAACCACTGCTGTTTGACCATCCTTTACTATTTTGCTTTATCATTGTGTGTACTATTTTACCAGTTCCTGTTGCCAGTATTCTGCAAATACTTTTTACAAATTACTGCACTCCCTTATACTGTTGTCAGTACTCTGCAGTTAACTCATTGATTGCTAATAACCAGTATCTTCTTGTACTGTTGTCAGTATTTCCGCAGTTAACCCCTTCATTACTAGCAACCTGCTTATACCTATACTGTTGTCAGTAACTGACTGTACTGCTGCCAATCTAGAATGTACAAATTCCTAATATTACTCATCACCCTCCTTACCCTCGGGTTCCCCTACAGCTCAATCGCGTTTAACCATGGTACCAACTACATACCAATTCTATACAACCATGGAAGAAGGTGGTCTGAAATTCCCCGCCACACCACAGCAAAAACTAACCACGCAACTCACTCCCATTTACTTCACATCCCTCTCCAAATCATCAAAAAGGCACAAACGGAGACGCAACATCATCAGCGCCTACTTAAGTGTGCGCTCATAAATGCCAGATCAGTACGTTCAAAGTGGCCTGCAGTTATTGACCTGATTCCCCTATATAACCTCGATATCTTGATGATCACGGAGACATGGCTGTCTGATTGTGACAATGCTCTCATGAATCAGATGCTGCCATCTGGATTTTCTCTATATACATGCCACAGGACCAATCAGAAAGGAGGCGGAACACTCATCCTTGCCAAAACCGATCTACATTTCAAGCTACACAGTACCTCCAGCTCAACCCACCTTGACTCTCTCACTATATCTAATGAGCTCTGCACAATCAACCTACTATACCGGGCTCCTACACCTTCACCAGAGGACCAATCGACAATACTTGAGCTTGCATGTACCACATCCACACCCCGCTCCCCAAATTGGTTAATTGGTGACTTCAACTTACCATCTCTTCAAGATAGCCAGACAGCAGCATTCCTAGTTGCCCTAGAAGAACTAGGTTCCGAACAATATGTTGACTCTCCCACCCACATCAAGGGAGGAAAGCTTGACCTCATCTTTGCACCCCAGACCAACACCACTACACCCCAAGTCCTCGCACTATCCATAACACCAGTGCCCTGGTCCGATCACAATTTACTCAGATTTCACATACCCATAAGTACCTCCAACAAGAGTCAAAAGATGACCAATACTACCAGAACCCCAACAGCCCGCTTCAGACCACTCAACCAGAGTATAGTCCTAGAGAATCTCCGACCCCTTATGACTGACACAACCCTCAACTTAGACGATCTCATATCCAAATGGGACGAGAGTCTTAGAGCTGCCTCACGACCATCATACACTGAAAAGAAAATAAGACAACAGGAACATGCACCATGGTTCTCTAATGATCTGCGAACATCACTCCACCACCTACGCAAACTTGAGAGGCGATGGCGCCGAACCCACTCCCCCGAGACACATGCTTCATACAACTCATATTTAATTACGCACCGTGAGAAGATAATGCAGAGAAGGAAACTTTACCACACAGATATATTAAAACGTTCCATCAATAAACCACATGCCCTGTTCAATATTGTAAAGTCTATAACAGGGGAACCGGTGTCAGCTCAACCGTCAATGCCTCAACCACAGGACTACTCAAACTATTTACAAGCAAAGATGATTAAGACCAACACAAACATAGGGGTCAGCGACCTCTTTGCATCGACTGAAGCATTCCAGGCAACACCATTATGTAACTTCACCAAGGTATCTAATAAAGAGGTTGAGGACATCATAGCCTCGATCAACCCCAGCACTGCACCCAACGACCCCTACCCGGCAAGCTGGATCAGGGAACTTCGACACGACCTAAGCCAAATCCTGAGCAAAATTCTGAACCAGTCCTTTTTAACTGGTTCGTTCCCGCAGAGCCTAAAACACACCTCAATCAAGCCGCTACTAAAAAACAGCAGATTAGATCCATCCAAAGTGGAATCATTTAGACCAATCTCAGGCATCCCCCTGCTTGCCAAGATCATCGAAAAAGCTGCCCAACAACAATTCCAACATCATATAGATACTGAGGCACCGCTAGATCCTTCCCAACACGGCTTCAGGGAAGCACACGGAATTGACACCGTCCTTACAACCCTCTTTAACGACTTGGTCACAGGAATAAATAACTCCCGACAAGGATTCGTACTCATCTTTCTGGACATCTCTGCCACCTTTGATTCTGTGAACCATGATATACTCTTACAACGCCTAAAAGAAAAGGGGATCCAAAGCACGGCACTAGAATGGTGCAAATCCTACCTCTCCAATAGGTGGCAACAAGTCAAGGCAGGCCACACATCCTCAGAACTATTTCTGCAGACCCAGGGGGTGCCTCAAGGTTCGTCCTTATCGGCACTGATGTTTAATATCTACATGCAGCCGATATGTGACTTGATCCGATCCTTCAACATACAATGCCTTGCTTATGCAGATGACATTCTCCTTTACATGCCGTTCACAATTGACACACCAGTACTCGCCCCAATAATAAGATGCTTTGAAGCTGTAGCTGACTGGCTATTGACACAAAATCTACGGATCAACCATGACAAAACTGATGTTCTATTCGTCACGAGGAACCGGAAGTTCATACCTCCCCCAGCACTACATGCCAACAATGCAGAGTTGAAATCCAAATCCACCATCCGTTATGTAGGCATCACACTCGATCAGCACCTTGATATGACAACCCATGTAAAAAACGTCACGAAGGCAATATATCATAAGATCAGAACGCTGCGTCACCTTCTCCCCCTACTGGATTTTACCGACTACCGGACAACCTTCCAGGCATTAGTCCTCCCACATCTGGACTTTGCCAACATCATCCTCCACGGACTCTCACAATCAACCTTAAATCTGCTCCACCTAGCTATGAACGCAGCTGCAAGAGTCCTTTCTGGATCGTCAAGATCTGACCACATAACGCCAATCATGAAAGAACTGCATTGGCTACCATTACATGCCAAACTCCAATACAAGTCAATTGTCCTTACATTCAAAGCCCTAAATAACTACCCCTCCACGCCAATCAGCAAGCTAATCCACAGTACCCCTGAAAATAGAAACCGGAGGCCTCAAACAACGAACACCTTAGTAGTCCCCAAGATGACGACAAAATGCACAAAGACAACCTCCAACAGGGCCTTCTCCATATTTGCTCCTTTAAACTGGAATGCCCTTCCCCATGAAATCCGAGGCATCAAAAATCTAGCCCCATTCAGAAAAGCCTTGAAACACCACCTATTTACAAAATTCTACCCGGAGACAATCCGAGGTGAACACTCAATTGACAAACTACCTCCCAGCCGCCCTAACACCCTAACACAAACAGATAATGGTTAGCCTACTCATAAGTCCCACCGCTAACCATCACACGTGTACTATCCTTCCACGAACACGCATGTATCAGCTAGATGAGTTAGAGAAGTGTACGTAGTATAAAGTTAGCTTATATATAGTTTCCCCGGTTTTTCTCCATGTTTACTATCCTGTTTCACTGTAAACTCAATGTTGCCTGTATGCATTGTAGTATGTTTTGTTCGATGTACACCGCACTGATTATAATAGCGCGGTATAGAAGAAATGTTAAATAAATAAAGAAAATTGGGCTTCATGGTACCACATTAAAATGGTTCCATTCATACCTAAACGACAGGCAGATACAGGTCAAGGTAGGCCACAAAACCTCGCAACCCATAAAAGTCCTCCAAGGAGTGCCTCAAGGGTCCGCCCTCTCAGCACTTCTGTTCAACATATATATACAGCCAATATACGACATCCTGAAAGCGAACAGCATTCAATACACAATCTATGCAGATGACATTATGATATACACGCCTATCTCAATTGACAACCCAGACTACTCTAAAATAACAGGCTGCCTAACACAAATGACAAGATGGTGTAAAGACAACAACCTCGCCATCAACTACAGCAAGACGGAGGCACTAATAATCACCCGCAACCCAGACTTCATCCGCCCACCGGACATCAGAGTACAAGGCACAACCATACCAATGAAATCGGAAGTAAAATACCTTGGAGTGACCATGGACAACGAACTGAATCTCAAGACACACGTAAGCAAAACAATCAATAATGCATACCACAGAATGAGAATCATCAGAAGACTTAAACCCCTCCTCACCACAGAACACTTCCATACCGTATGCCAAGCTCTAATTACTCCCTTACTGGACTTCTGCAACCCCATCTACCTTGGGCTAACAAAACAAACACTCAAACCACTACAACTAGCACAAAACACTGCAGCCCGCATAATATCCGGTTCAACAAGACATGAACACATTACTCCTGTCCTGAAAGACCTACACTGGCTCCCAATCAGTCCACGCATCAAATACAAAACAATCATAAACATATTCAAGATCAAACACCACACTTCAGCCAACAACCTGCACACCCTCATACAACCAGACACCAGCACTCGCCCAAGAAGAAAAGGAACCGCCAACAGAGTAAACACCCCGAATGACTTCAGAAAAACACGCAAGGACACCACAGAGAGAGCCCTCTCCCTGGCTGCCCCAACAATATGGAACTCCCTCCCAGACAAACTGAGATCGACAACTGACCTCAAAGACTTTCGCAAACAGCTGAAGACAACGCTATTCATAGAACACTACGGACATGTTACTTAATCATACTAACAGGAACCACCACCTTCCCCTCCCAACCGTGATAAGAAAATGCTCAACGGCTCATGATATATCTTAAACCCTAATTGTATAGAACAGTGTATTATAGCTCATGCTGTACTATAGCTCACAATGTACATAGTTCAACCTAATCTGTTACACTAACCTCTTACACGCAAATCATGACATTTTCACTGCATGAAATACCCTTCCACTACTATTGATTGTATTGCTGTGACACCGCCTTGATTGTATGATAAGGCGGTATAGAAATACCATTAAATAAAAAATAAATAAAAATGACACTAGTAAATAACACACACATATATCTCTCGCTACATACATGTCCTGGCTTGCCATTTTTCAAATGGAGATGTGCAGCTGCACAGTGACTAGGAAAGAGGTCCTTCTATTTTCTGGCATATGTTTTTGAAAGAGCTAAAATTATTGGAGAAGTGAGAGGGCATTGTCCTCTTCTTTGTACAGTTGTTAGGTTGCCGAAACACACACTTTTCACATGGCTGTTCATTTCTAGGAGCAGATCTAGACATGGATGTGACCACCGGTGGGTGGAGATGTGTAGTGCCATTCTGAAATCAGGTGCACATGTGCATCTTTTTTGGACACCCCAGACATGCCTCCTTGCAACATAGTGTGATGCAGCAAGGGGTAGACAGCTCATGGAAGGGCAGGTAAAAGAAAGACTTACCCCAGATTCAGCATTGGAAAAGAGCACTAGGCACTCTGAATCAGTTGAGCAAAGGAAATTGTTACTGCGTAACAAACAGAAAACTCATCAGGAACACCTGATTGAAAATCCCCAGGTCACGTGTAGGGCTAGGGATTACTTAAGACAGGGTTCCAGTCAGAGAGTGGTGGCAGGAAGAGTTGCAGAGGGAGCAGCAGATGCAGTTGCACCAGCAGATGCAGATGAAGGCAGAGAGAGAGAAAGGCACGTTACAACTCTCGAGCAAGGCAAAAGCCGGGGAGAGAGTGGCAGGAGGTGTGGCTCTCATCAGCTGAGCAGAAACCCCAGGGGAGTGCTGGGAGGAAACTTTTCTCACGGAGAACCAGGAAGTGAATCTGGCTCCAGCACTCAGGAAGAGAGGTTCAAGGCAAGCTGTACTAGGAGAAAACCTGCTACCAGAGATAGCCTTGAAGGGAAGCCAGGAGGGTCCCACTACACCAGAGACCGGTATGTGCCAGCTCTAAGCACAGGTCAGTGTAAAAAGAAAGTGTCGGGGGATGGGAACTCCAAGCACATCTGCAGCATAAGAAATAGTTGTAAAGCTAGGACCAATTATACTTCTGCACAACCAGCCTGGGAGGCTAAAGCAAAAAGATATAGGGAGCCAAGTACTAAGGCAATCCCTGCAGAGAGAAAGAAACCTCCTTATGCTTACAGGGAGAGGTTTAAAACTGATAAGTGCCAAGGGCGTGGTCCTGATTATAACCGCACGAAGCAAGGGGTTTCAGAGCTGTTGTTCTGGGAGGAAAGCCCAGGCAGAAGCTACTACAGAGGGAGGTATAGACCCGAAGGGAGAAGAGCCTCCATTGATTACCATAGCGAGTTGTCACAAGACGCTGTGTCTGAACATTGTTCACAAGAGGAGTCTGACCGAGGGAGTTTGGGAAGTGCTGGAGAAAGCATGGTATGGGAAGATGGTAGCAGTCTTCCAGAGCCCATTCCCATGGATTGCAGCATGTGTTATAAATGCAGCCTTGATATTTGAGTAAAATGCAAAAGAGAACTTTGTGCCTGTAACAAAGAATATATGTTTGCCACTATTTTTGTTACTTCGCTTACGTTTTGAAGTTTCTGTTCTTCTTGACAGTCCGAGCGGGACGGGGAATAAAATCCCACTTTATTTTCATTCAATTTGCTCGGAAAGACTCTTTTATTTATAAAGCCGGAGCAGTTACTTGTCTTATAGACCCTAGGCAACCGCCTATACAGGGCTAAAAGGGCTCTAACCACGGGCCCCATCACAAGTTGGCGTAGTTTTATCGGATCCAGTCAAGGAAACAAGGAACTACGGTGCGGAGCGACAACGCGGGAAGAGCGAAGTTGGCGCGCCCGGAGGAGGATCCAGGTTCCAGGAGTGCGACGACAAGCACCTTCTCAAAATAAGAACCTCCACCTTGCTCAGGTAACGGGTATTTGGGCACAGGTTGGGAGGATCTCTGGTGAGAAGGAAAAGGCTTGGGAGGAAGAAATTTTTTCCTTGTTATTAGTGCCACACTTGGTGTTCGTGTTTCTGATTTGTTCCAGGAAAAGAGATGACGACGATGGATGCACAGGAGGTCCTAAGATGGATGAGCATGCAGTTTGAGAAGCAGGGAGAGCTAGCTCGAAAGAACCAGGAGCAGGCCATCGCTGCCCTGATGGATCAACAGAAGCCCCTGACTGACTTAGTGCATACTCTCCTGAAGGAGCCTAAGAAAGAAGAGTCGCCAGCAGCAGTACCTATCTGTGGGGTAGGCCCACAGAGTTGTGGGATATGGACACTGGGACAAATGCATGCTAATGACAATTTTGATGATTTTGTGCAAACTTTTGAAAGGATAGCTCTTAATGCTAAGTGGCCACAAGAGCAATGGGCCGTTAGGCTGGCCTCAGCGCTAACCGGCGAGGCTCAGGCAGCCTACAGGGCCATGCCTGCAGCTCTAGCAGCTGACTATCAGGAGGTTAAGAGAGCTGTGCGTGATAGGTTGGGCTTAACCCCTACCATGTATAGACGCATGCTCCGGTCTACCCGGATTCAACCCGATGAAACCCCAAAGGCACTATATCACAGAGTGCATGGGCTGGTTTTAAAGTGGCTTGAACCCGAGGGTAAACCGATTGAAGAGGTAATTGACCTAATTGTATTAGAGCAATTCTTTGAGGCAGTGCCGGAAGAGGTTAGAACATTTCTGACCCTACAGAATTGTAGAACCTCTGCTGAAGCAGCGCACCTAACCGAAAGGTTCTTTGAGGCTGAAGTAATGAAAGAAACCAGCGCTGGCAGCAGATTAGGGTTAGCCAACTCTGTAAAAAGTACCAATGTTTCTCCAAGGAACATAGTGGGTTCAAAGGAATCCATGTATAGGAAAGTGGAAGGTAACAAAATGTTAAAGTGCTTTAAGTCTGGAAGAAGTGGGCACTTGAAGAGAGAATGTATGTCTCGTACAGCACTTGTCACTAGCCATGATCACCACACAGCTGCAGGTTTCCGTGTAGATGTGGAGGTACAGGGAGTCCCAGCTAAGGCCTTGCTTGACTCGGGGGCTGACCAAAGTATGGTCTCCCGCCAGTTTTGGAAAACCATACAGGCCCAGAGGGGTTTTCCCCCGAGTCAGCAAGAAGGAACAGCGAAAATACAATGTGTGCATGGAGCAACAACTTGGTATCCTTTATTTAGGGTAAAAGTTAGGGGTTTAGGCACACGAAGGGAAGTCTTGGTAGCCATCATTCCCAAACTACCATATGATATAGTGTTGGGAAGGGATTGGCCACCCTTCTATAAAGGCATAGAGGGCAGTACGTGCATAAAGGGAGGATTAGTTTCCACCAGATCTCAGGCGAAGGGACTGAGGACCCCTAGTGAAACTTTAGTGGAGGAAAATCCTGCCCCTGTAGTAGAAGAAGGAGAGATAGAACCGGAAGAGGGGGAAGAGGTGATGGCAGATGAGGGCCTACACGAGCTTCCCAGACATGAGGATTTAATTGCTACCCCCAGCGAGGGTAAAAAGAAAAGTAAGGGTGAAAAGCGCCGGGAGAGGCATCACCGAGCCCAGTTGAGAGCCGGAGTAGCCGATGGGCAAGGGTTACCCTGGGTACCGGCAGACCTAGTAAAAAAGTTTCCATCTTTTGCCAAAGAGCAGAAAGCAGACCCTGTATTAAAATACGCCTTCGAGTTCGCAAAGGCAGATAGAGATGTGCTCCCCAGGTTCCTATTAGAGGATGATATCTTATATAGGGAGAGTAGTAATCCCCAAAATGATGCCATTAGGAAACAGTTGGTAGTTCCTACCACCTTTAAGGCAGTTGTCATGAGGCTCGCTCACGACCACCCTATTGGAGGGCATAAAGGGGTGCAGGCCACACTCGACCAAATTCTCGAGCGTTTTTATTGGCCGGGGGTATTTCGGGAGACAAAGAAATTCTGTGAGGCTTGTCCGGCTTGTCAGCGAGTAAGCGCTGCTAAGCCTGTAGGAGTTCCCCTGATCCAAACGCCTACCATAACAGAACCGGTTAGGAGAATGGCAATGGATATTGTAGGGCCCCTGGTGAGAACCCCTAGGGGATTTCAATACATCCTGGTTATCATGGATGTAGCCACTAGATTCCCCTGGGCAATTCCTTTACGGAACATTTCCGCCAGATTTATAGCCACAGAATTAATAAAATTATTTTGTGAGGTGGGTTTCCCGATGGAAATGCTCACAGACAGAGGAAGCAATTTTGTTTCAAGATATTTAGCGCAAGTATGGGATGCTTTTGGCATCACCCATATAAAAACAGCGGCGTATCATCCACAGACAAACGGTCTAGTGGAACGCTTTAACCAAACCCTTAAGCAGTTGCTGAGGAGGGGGTTAGAAGGGCAAATGGCGGACTGGGACGTTATGCTCCCATTTGTCCTATACGCTAGCAGGGAGCGAACGCAAACCTCCCTAGGAACATCCCCCTATGAACTTATGTTCGGACGGGCACCACGAGGGGTCTTGGACATTTTGAGAGACCAGTGGGTGGAACCGGGTGAGGAAGAAATAGGAGTTCCCCAATTTCTTTGCGGGCTACGGAGTCGCCTCCAGAGGGCATCTCAAGCCGCAGATAAGAATTTACAGGATAGTAGAAAAACACAGAAAAAATATTATGACAGGGGTAAAAAACCGCGACAGCTGGCCACAGGCGATAAGGTCATGGTAATGGTTACTGATCCAGGGCCAAAATTTGCGGCCCGGTGGAAGGGTCCCTATACGGTAATGGACCGCAAGGGTCCGGTGTCATATGTGGTCAAGAATGACAGGGGACGCCTTCAGACGTTCCACATAAATGTATTGAAACCATGGCATGAAAGGATGGCCACTGTTAGCAGTTTCAGCATACTACCCAAGTACCGGGCAGCACGCACATGTCCACAGAAACCCTGGGAGGAGGGTAACCCATTACACAGCAGGTATGAGAGAACACTCATAAAACCAGGGCAGATTCCGGGCTGTGTGCACGAAAGTTCACCATCCCGGAATATCTTAAGAGGGGGGATATGTGATGCAGCAAGGGGTACACAGCTCATGGAAGGGCAGGTAAAAGAAAGACTTACCCCAGATTCAGCATTGGAAAAGAGCACTAGGCATTCTGAATCAGTTGAGCAAAGGAAATTGTTACTGCGTAACAAACAGAAAACTCATCAGGAACACCTGATTGAAAATCCCCAGGTCACGTGTAGGGCTAGGGATTACTTAAGACAGGGTTCCAGTCAGAGAGTAGCAAGAGTTGTGGCAGAAAGAGTTGCAGAGGGAGCAGCAGATACAGTTGCACCAGCAGATGCAGATGAAGGCAGAGAGAGAGAGAAAGGCACGTTACAACTCTCGAGCAAGGCAAAAGCCGGGGAGAGAGTGGCAGGAGGTGTGACTCTCATCAGCTGAGCAGAAACCCCAGGGGAGTGCTGGGAGGAAACTTTTCTCACGGAGAACCAGGAAGTGAATCTGGCTCCAGCACTCAGGAAGAGAGGTTCAAGGCAAGCTGTACTAGGAGAAAACCTGCTACCAGAGATAGCCTTGAAGGGAAGCCAGGAGGGTCCCACTACACCAGAGACCGGTATGTGCCAGCTCTAAGCACAGGTCAGTGTAAAAAGAAAGTGTCGGGGGATGGGAACTCCAAGCACATCTGCAGCATAAGAAATAGTTGTAAAGCTAGGACCAATTATACTTCTGCACAACCAGCCTGGGAGGCTAAAGCAAAAAGATATAGGGAGCCAAGTACTAAGGCAATCCCTGCAGAGAGAAAGAAACCTCCTTATGCTTACAGGGAGAGGTTTAAAACTGATAAGTGCCAAGGGCGTGGTCCTGATTATAACCGCACGAAGCAAGGGGTTTCAGAGCTGTTGTTCTGGGAGGAAAGCCCAGGCAGAAGCTACTACAGAGGGAGGTATAGACCCGAAGGGAGAAGAGCCTCCATTGATTACCATAGCGAGTTGTCACAAGACGCTGTGTCTGAACATTGTTCACAAGAGGAGTCTGACCGAGGGAGTTTGGGAAGTGCTGGAGAAAGCATGGTATGGGAAGATGGTAGCAGTCTTCCAGAGCCCATTCCCATGGATTGCAGCATGTGTTATAAATGCAGCCTTGATATTTGAGTAAAATGCAAAAGAGAACTTTGTGCCTGTAACAAAGAATATATGTTTGCCACTATTTTTGTTACTTCGCTTACGTTTTGAAGTTTCTGTTCTTCTTGACAGTCCGAGCGGGACGGGGAATAAAATCCCACTTTATTTTCATTCAATTTGCTCGGAAAGACTCTTTTATTTATAAAGCCGGAGCAGTTACTTGTCTTATAGACCCTAGGCAACCGCCTATACAGGGCTAAAAGGGCTCTAACCACGGGCCCCATCACAATAGACATGATCGCGCTGGACATGTGTAGATTCTGGGCTTTCTAAAATTACTGTTTGGACGTGGCTGTAATTGGCATGTCTGGGTATTTTTTGAAGGACTACCAAAAAGGACTGCTACAAGGAAATAGATCTACACCTGTGAGTATTAATCTTCTGAAATAAACTCTAAATCCTGGGGGAGAAATGGAATTCTTTGGGTTAAAACTGATAAATCTGTGTATTTTAGAATTCGGTGTTTTTTGATGAGTGAGTCAGGTCTTAGTACCATAAAGAGCTTTGTAGTTAAAGCACAGTACAGCTTAGCATAGAAAGTAAATTAAGAGTAAATAGACTCTGAAATTTGTTTCTAGAGAGCTTTTCATTTTAATCAAATCAGAGTATAGTTTAAACGTGGAAAGTTAAATAGAGTAAATTATTACTGAAATAAAGTTGTTTCTAGAGAGCTTCTTATCTAAATCAAATCAGAGCATAGCTTAACATACAAGTAGAATAGTCCTGAGTAGGAGGAAATAAACTTGTTTCTAGTGACCTTTACAAAGAGGCTTTCCAGTTAAGAGGCAAGAGATCTGTGAAGTTGTCTTGAACAGGTGTTAAAGGCAAGTGACAGATCAAAGGGACAATTTAAAAAGCCACTTCTATCAAACCAAGAGCTGTATCAATCACCCAGGAAACTGGTAACCCTTTACCTTAGAAGCAAGCCAACCTTTAATAGGTCTTCATTCCCTCCCTTCCTTCCCAGTCCCACCCACCCCTGAGATAATGGTAGCTGTATAGGCTCTTAAACCTCTTAAAGGGAAGGAAGTGCCCATATTCACTCCCAGGTGCAGCTCTTTATCCTCAAGCATACATTAAGGACCTGAGATTAATTAATCTTGAAGTGAACAAAGTCCATTAAATGTATTAGATATAGTTTTATTAGTATAAGTATCCCCAGCAAATCAACATAAAACAAACAACTTAAATACATAAACACAAGCTTAAATCTAAGATATAGACAGCAGTCCAGCAGCGAAATGGGGGCTTTCCAGTCTTTTGCATTGAGTGTCACATGTATGATTTACTACCAGTTGGTGAGAGGTTTTACATGTGCATTGGGTGTAAGGAGCTGTTTGCTCTCAGGGAATGAGTCTGATCTCTGGAGGCTAGCATAGCAGACTTGGAGGACGTAAGAAAGACATAGAGGTAAAAGACCTACAGGGACGCAGTAATGAAGTCCCACCTCCAGTCTGGCAGCATCCTGGTTGCCATGAAGGAGAGGGGTTACGTGATAGGAGAGTAGCTAGGACCTGTCCTCCAGGTGATGTAAAACGCTTTTGCACTGAGGAGGTTTCTCCAAGGCCATTGCCCACGAGGGAAGGGTTACGGCAGCCCTTATACTTGGTGATTTGATCATTAGACATGTAGATATCTGGGTGTCTGGTGGACGTGATGAATGCTTGGAAACATGCCTGCCTGGTGCAAAGGTAGCGGACCTCACACATCACTTAGACAAAGTCTTAGATAGTGCTGGGGAGGAGTCTGCTGTCTTCGTACAGGTTGGTACAAATGACATAGGAAAGTGTGGTAGGGAGGTTCTGGAGGTCAAATTTAAGCTTTTAGGTAGGAAGTTGAAATCCAGAACTTCCAGGGTAGCATTCTCCGAAATGCTTCCCGTTCCATGTGCAGGACCCAAAAGGCAGGCAGAGCTCTGGAGTCTCAATGTGTGGATGAAACCTGTGAGAGAGTCAGTTGGTCCATTAGATGATAGAGGGGTTAAAGGGGCACGAAGAGGCGACAAGGCGTTAGCGGAGAGACTGAATGAATTCTTTGCTTTGGTCTTTACTGAGGAAGATGTGGGGATGTTACCCATGACTGAAGTGGTATTTAAAGGTGCAGAAGAATTGAAGGAAATATTGATACATCGGGAAGATGTATTACAACTATTAGATAAACTGAAGAGTAGCAAATCACCTGGGCCAGATGGTATACATCCAAGGGCGTTGAAAGAACTGAAATATGAGATTGCAGACCTGCTATTAGTAATCTTTGAATTTTCATTAAAATCATCTGTAATACCTGAAGATTGGAGGATCGCCAATGTAACGCCAATTTTTAAAAAGGGTTCCAGGGGTGATCCGGGAAACTACAGACCGGTGAGCCTGACGTCAGTACCGGGAAAAATGGTAGAAACCATCATAAAGAACAAAATTACTCAGCATGTATATAGTCATGGCCTAATGGGAGACAGCCAACATAGCTTTAGACAAGGAAGATCTTGTCTTACTAATCTGTTATGTTTTTTTGAAGGTGTGAATAAACAGGTAGACAAAGGTGAGTCGGTTGATATAGTGTATCTGGACTTTCAGAAAGCCTTTGATAAGGTCCCTCATCAGAGACGTTTGGCAAAACTAAAGAGTCATGGGATAGGGGGCAGTGTACTATTGTGGATCAGAAACTGGTTAAAAGATAGAAAGAGGGTAGGGCTAAATGGCCAATTTTCCCAATGGAGAAAGGTGAATAGTGGTGTACCCCAGGGATCTGTGCTGGGTCTGATGCTTTTTGACATATTCATAAATGACCTGGAAAAGGGAATAACGAGTGAGGTTATCAAATTTGCAGATGACACAAAACTATTTAATGTTGTTAAAACCCGAGGATTGTGGAAAATTGCAAGAGGATCTTGATAAATTGGAAGACTGGGCATCAAAATGGCAGATGAAATTTAATGTGGACAAGTGCAAAGTTATGCACCTAGGGAAGAACAACCCAAACTATGGTTACACGATGCAAGGTTCCACATTAGGAACCACCACCCAGGAAAAAGATTTAGGCGTCATTGTGGATAACATGTTAAAACCCTCGGCCCAGTGTGCAGCGGCAGCCAAGAGAGCAAATAGAATGCTAGGTATCATAAGGAAAGGAATGGAAAATAAAACAAAAGATATTATAATGCCTCTATATCGTTCCATGGTGAGACCGCACCTTGAATATTGTGTGCAATTCTGGTCGCCGTATCTTAAAAAGGATATAGCGTTATTAGAAAAGGTTCAGAGAAGAGCCACTAAAATGGTAAAGGGGATGGAAGGATACTCCTATGAAGAAAGGCTAAAAAGATTAGGGCTCTTTAACCTGGAAAAGAGACGGCTGAGGGGAGATATAATAGAAGTCTATAAATTAATGAACGGAGTGGAACGGGTAAACGTAGATCGATTGTTTACGTTATCAGAGTATAGAAAGAATAGAGGACATGCAATGAAGCTACAGGGTAAACTATTTAAGACTAATAAAATAAAATATTTTTTCACTCAACGTGTAATCAAACTGGAATTTGTTACCAGAGGATGTAGTAAAGGCTGTTAGTGTAGCCTGGTTTAAAAAAGGTGTGGACAAGTTCCTGGAGGAAATATCCATAAACCATTATTAAGAAGGCACCCAGGATATCAATGCTTGACCCAGTACAAGCATTGTGGAACCTGTGTCTTTTGGGGAAACTGCTAGGTACGTATGACCTAGATTGGCCACTGTTGGAAATAGGATACTGGGCTTGATGGACCTTGGTCTGACCCAGTTTGGCATATCTTATGTTCTAAACGATGGTACAAGGATGAGGGTTTTGGATTTGTTAGGAACTGGTTAACATTCTGGGGAAAGGAGGGGCTTTTCCGAAAGGATGGGTTCCACCTTAACCGTGATGGAACCAGGCTGCTGGCATTAAAAAGGAGATAGAGCAGCTTTTAAACCAGATAATAGGGGAAAGCCGACAGTCGCCCAAGAGCGCATGGTTCAGAAGGATGTATCCTTGAAGGATACTAGCAAAAGAATGAAGTTAGGGCATATCGATAGAGAGGTTCCATTAAAGACAAACATAACTTTTAAATACTTTAAATACTTTCAGACCTTTAAATACTTAAAGAGAAATAATGAACAAACAAACCTCTTCCAAAGACTGAGAAGCTGCAAAACTAGAGGGCATAACATGAAGCTACAAGGTGGTAAATTGAAAGTCAATGTCAGGAAATACTTTTTCACTGAAAGGGTGGTGGATACTTGGAATGCCCTCCCGATGGAAGTGGTGGGGGCAAACATGGTAACGGAGTTCAAAATGGCATGGGACAGACACAGTGGATCCCTTTACAGCAATAAGAAAATATCAAAATAAACTGAACCATCTAATTCCTCAACAAATAGGGGTGTCCTACATGGAGTGGTGGGTTCACCCCTAAACAAAGACATGGGAAGGGGTGGCCTGCACAGATCAGCAGGTGTTCCTACTCTTGACATCGTACTGGGCAGACTAGATGGACCATGCTGGTCTTTATCTGCCGTCATTTACTATGTTACTATGTAACCCAAATGCCCTTAAGTACAGAGCAGACAGAACTTAAAGATTCCAAATTACCCCTGCCTGCAGGAAATCAGATTAATATGATTAAAATATAGCCTCTAAAATGCTTGTATGCAAATGCTAGAAGTCTAAAAAAATAAGATGGGAGAGTTAGAATATATAGCACTAAATGAGAAGTTAGATATGATTGGTATCTCAGAGACATGGTGGAAGAAGGACAACCAGTGGGACACTGTGATACTTGGGTACAAATTATATCGCAATGATATAGAAGATCAAATTGGTGGAGGGGTTGCGCTTTGTGTTAGAGAGGACATTGAGTCACACAGGATTAAAGTTTTTCAGGAAACAAAATACACTGTAGACTCTCTATGGATTGAAATTCCATATAAAAAGGGGAAGGCGATGGCTTTGGGGGTGTACTATCGACCGCCTAGTCAGAATAAACAAATGGATGATAAAATGCTGAAAGAAATCAGGGAAGCTAACAATATTTACAGCACAGTAATAATAATGGGTGACATAAATTACACCGGTATCGACTGGATCGATGTCATGGCAGGACATGCTAGGGAGATAAAGTTTCTAGGTGAAATAAATGACTGCTTCTTAGAGCAGCTGGTTCATGAACCAACAAGAGGGGAAGCCTAGTCCTAAGCGGAACATAAGATCTGGTGCAAGAGATAAGGGGGCCACTTGGCAATAGTGATCATAGAATGATTGCATTTGATTTAATAAATGGAGGAAGGACGGCAATGAAATCCACAGTACTAACTTTTAACTTTCAAAAATTCCTCATGATAAAATGAGGAAAACAATTAAGAAAACACTAAAAGGAGCATCTGCAAAGGTTAAAGATTTACATCAAGCATGGGTGTTGTTTAAAAATACTATCTTGGAAGCCCAGACCAATTGTATTCCATGCTTTAAGAAAAGTGGAAGGAAGTTAAAAAAAACTGCCAGCATGGTTTAACAGTGAGGTCAGAGAGGGCTGTTGTAGCCAAAAAATCATCTTTCAGGAAATGGAAAAAGGACCCAAATGACAAAAACTGGAAACAACATAAGCACTGGCAAGTTAGATGCAAGGCATTGATAAGGTAGGCAAAGAGAGAATTTGAAAAAAGACTTGCTGTGGAAGCAAAAACGCATAATAAAAGCTTTTTCAAGTACATTCGTAGCAAAAAAACCTGTGAGAGAGTAAGTTGGACCATTGAATGATAGAGGGGTAAAAGGGGCACTAAGAGGGGACAAGGGCAAGGCGGAGAGACTAAATGAATTCTTTGCTTTGGTCTTTACTGAAGAAGATGTAAGGAAGTTATCCATGCCTGAAATTACATTTAAAGCTGACGCAGCAGAAGAATTGAAAGAAATATCAATAAACTGGGAAGATGTATTACAACTATCTGATAAACTGAAGAGTAGCAAATCACCTGGACTGGATGGCATACATCCAAGGGTGTTGAAAGAACTGAAATATGAGACTGCAGACCTACTAGTACTCATCTTTGAACTGTCATTAAAATCATCAGTAATACCTGAAGACTGGAGGATCGCCAATGTAACGTCAATTTTTTAAAAGGGTTCCAGGGGTGATTCGGGAAACTACAGACCGGTGAGCCTGACATCAGTACCAGGAAAAATGGTAGAAACCATTATTAAGAACGCAATTTCTGAACATGTAGATAGTCATGGCTTAATGGGAGACAGCCAACATGGTTTTAGCCAGGAAAGGTCTTGTCTTACTAATCTGTTATATTTTTTTGAAGGTGTAAATAAACAGGTAGACAAAGGTGGGTCGGTCGATGTAGTGTATATGAATTTTCAGAAAGCCTTTGGCAAGGTCCCTCATGAGAGACTCTTGGAGAAATTAAAAAGTCATGGGATAGGAGGCAGCGTACTATTGTGGATCAGGAACTGGTTAAAAGACAGAAAGCAGAGGGTAGGGCTAAATGACCATTTTTCCCAATGGGAAAGGTGAATAGTGGAGTACCTCAGGGATCTGTGCTGGGTCTGCTGCTTTTTAACATATTCGTAAGTGATGTGGAAATGGGAATAACAAATGAGGTAATCAAATTTGCAGATGACACAACAGTATTCAAAGTTGTTAAAACCTAAGAGGATTGTGAAAAATTGCAAGAGGACCTTAATAAATTGAAAGACTGGATGTTGAAATGGCTGCTGAAATTTAATGTGGACAAGTGCAAAGTTATGCACTTAGGAAAGAATAAACCAAACTAAGGTTACACGATGCAAGGTTCCACATTAGGAACTACCACCCAGGAAAAAGATTTAGGCATCATCTTGGATAACATGTTGAAACCCTCCGCCCAGTGTACAGCAGTGGCCAAGAGAGCAAATAGAATGCTAGGTATCATAAGGAAAGGAATGGAGAATAAAACAAAGGATATTATAATGCCTCTGTATTGTTCCATGGTGTGACCACACCTCGAATATTGTGTGCAATTCTGGTCGCCATATCTTAAAAAGGATATAGCAGAATTAGAAAAGGTACAGAGAAGAGCCACCAAACTGGTAAAGGAGATGGAAGGATACCCCTATGAGGAGAGGCTAAAAAGGTTAGGGCTCTTCATCCTGGAAAAGAGATGGCTGAGGGGAGGTATGATAGAGGTCTATAAATTAATGAATGGAGTGGAACGGGTAAACGTAGATCGATTGTCATCAGAATATAAAAAGACGGGGACATTTTATTTATTTATTTATTTACAGTCTCTTTTATACCGTGCTATTCAACATCAGTGCGGTTTACATGACAACAGAAAGCTTATACGGTGCCGGAATCTGCTCCGCATTTACAAAGAACAGGTGCAATGAAGCTACAGGGTAACCTATTTAAGACTAATACGAGAAAATATTTTTTCACTCAATGTGTAATCAAACTCTGGAATTTGTTACTGGAGGATGTAGTAAAAGCTGTTAGTGTAGCTGGGTTTAAAAAAGGTTTGGACAAGTTCCTGGAGGAAAGATCCATAAACTATTTTTAAAGGGGACCCGGGAAATCCACTACTTATCCCAATGCAAGCATTGTGGAACCTGGGGAAATTGCTAGGTACTTGTGATCTAGATTGGCCACTGTTGGAAACAGGATACTGGGCTTGATGGACCTTAGTCTGACCCAGTATGGCATATCTTATGTTCTTATATTCATTTTCAGAAGTGCAAATCACAAACAGAACTTCCAAAATTACCCCCATCATTAGCGTATTCAAGAAAATTTCATTTTAACTACTATTGTAAACACTGTCATGATGCGGGCACTAATAAAGTTGGTTTTAAGAAAAGAAATCCTGTTTTAGAAGAACTAGATGTGCAGTTACCTCCAGGCACAGCTAGAGGGAGCAGGAACAGACATACTGGTCTTAATGAACCTAATCTCACTGATGACCTGCAGCTGAAAGGGAACCAGGAAGTCAGCAGTAACGGTTCACTTTATAAGCCAGAGCAGAATGCTTCTGGAGAGCAGTGGCATAAGGAGTGGCATAAGCAGAGGAAGCAGTGGACACAGCAGGAGCTGAGGAAGGAGGAGAAAGAGGAAGAAGGAACTGGAGCTGGACTAGAAGGAGAAACAGCAGAGGAGCCTGGAGGCTATCAAGGACATAAGCCTGATTGCTGTGGAAGAAGCCAAGCTGGAAGCTGGAGGAGAAACAGACCTCACAAGGTGGGAAGCCAGAAAGCCCAAACTGGACCTGTTGTGCAAGGGGAGTTTGGTGGAAGTTGCTCCAAGGTGAGAGGCTCTGCCACGCCTAGTTCCTATACTCTGCCTGTTTGTAACATAGAGAGAAGAAAGCTAAGAACCAGAGAGGGAGGTTCTGACAGAAGCTTATCTCTAGAGGATCATTGCCCAGTTTCACCTATTCAGAGGGGAAAGCATTATTATAAGCAACGGAAGTTTTTACTCAGTGAGCCCAGGTATGAGGCATTGAACATTAACTGTAATGATTGTACTGCTAAAAGCTATGCTAAAAGAAGGATTCCTCCTAAGGGAAACAAGAGTGCAGACTGGTTCACTAAACTACCGCCAGCCTTAAGAGTCCCTGGTTATGTGAAGCCAAACTCCCAAGCTGGAGATTACCATGCTGAAATAGACAGGGACAGTGGAAACCCTTTGAATCAGTATAGGGGAGAGGATTTGATGGAAGTGGATTCTCCCAGCACTATTCCCTCACCTTTGCCTGAGGAAATGGAATGTGATTGGTGCACTGCCTATCCTCCAAAGTGTGTATGCTCCACAAGAAGAATAAATGAAATATAATTTGATGTTTATTATACTGAATATTACTTTGAAGAAAACCTGCTTTAAACTGTGAAGTAACAGTTAACTAGCCAGTGAATATTGGTACCTTTTGAAACAAAGGACTGTTTCTGTTATCTAAAATATCTCTTAGTTGAACCTTGCTTTAAACGGGGAATAAAAGTCTTTATTACCCTACACTTGGACTCTTTGCTCTTTAACAGCGCTACCTAGTGGCGTATAATCTTTGTGTCACCGGCAACCGGGTGACAACACACATTTTTAGGGCTGTTATTACAATGGCCTTTAGATGAGGGACTATAGTAGTTGATATGGAAGGGCAGATTAGATAGGCCATATGATCTTTTTCTGCCATCATGTTTCTGTGTTTCTAACCTACACTTTCTTTTGGTGCATACTGAGTGATAATTTGTAGAGGATTCTATTTTTACCGTGCTGTAATAAACCTCAATTTGACAAATACCCACAGGCTTGCACTAGTGGAGAGGGTAAGAATGTTGGATGGAGATCGGAGGACCGAAGGAAAGAGACATCTGGTGCATGGGTCCACATGTCTGTGTCAGGGACCTGAGATAGATTTATGTCATTATTTGGATCATTATGCAGCTGGTTTACCAAGCATATTGCCTCTCACTTTAACCCCGTGCATTAATATGTTTTAGGGAACAAAACTCAACTTTATTTTGATGTGGTGTAAAAATTGAGTAGTTCAAAGCATGTGCATTAGCTCGTACTGTGGTGCTCCATGTTATATGAACAGCAGCACAGCGCTCTTTGCTCTGCTCTGAATCAGCTGCCTTTAGTCTTCTTTGCACAAAGAGCATCAAGATTAATGAAAAAGATAAAAAAGAGATGTGTTTTGCAACATAAAACCCTCTCCAAAGATTTGATTATCCCACACAGTAAGAGGCCAAAATACTAAATTCCAGTTTCAGCTGCCAATTTCTGTACGGATGAACTTTTTCAATATTTTTCAGCCTGAGTGACTGTTGTAATGAAATAACTTGGTCCACGATGGATCCTTTAAACATATAAAACTCAGGGGATGCGTCTCCAGGAGTCAGCATTGACACCTACAACAACAAATTGTATCTTCTTATTTTTACTTTGATCTTAAGGGCACAGATATTTTTGTTCTCTTTTGTGCCAAAGATGCAACTGTATTCCGATAGCGAAAATCTCCCTATGTTAGAAAAATTATTTTTGTCGGAGACTATCATCCCAGTGCTATGTATGCAAACAGAGCACCGCCGTGATATCTCCTTTTATTAATATTAATTTATATGAATGAAGAAGTACTTAACTTCAGTAGGAGAACTGCCGTTATTGCCAAAATGACTGTCCGACGTAGCGCTCGTTTCGGGTTCAATATTCTATTTCCATAATGAACCCTGCTTCAGGTCTGTCCATAAGCAACTGTTGGCAATGTGAAAAGCTACATTGCCAACAGTTGCTTATGGACAGACCTGAAGCAGGGTTCATTATGGAAATAGAATATTGAACCCGAAACGAGCGCTACGTCGGACAGTCATTTTGGCAATAACGGCAGTTCTCCTACTGAAGTTAAGTACTTCTTCATTCATATAAATTAATATTAATAAAAGGAGATATCACGGCGGTGCTCTGTTTGCATACATAGCACTGGGATGATAGTCTCCGACAAAAATAATTTTTCTAACATAGGGAGATTTTCGCTATCGGAATTCTTTTGTTTTGTTCTTTAGTTAATTCCGATTGGGTTTGGTTTTCTTTACTTTCAAAGATGCAACTGTAGCAAAATCAATGTATTGAATGCCATTATCTTTTTTAATTTATTTACGTAGCTTAATAGGAGTTGGGGCTGGGATCTGGTTCCATAAGCTTCCATTCACAACAAATAGTGGGGGGCACACCCTTATCAAGTAAGGAAGGGATTTTGGATTTAGCCCATGCCTTTTTCAGGAGTAGCTCAAGGCAGTTTAATTCAGGTACAGTAGTTATTTCCCTGCCCCTGAAGGGCTTACAATCTAACTTTGTACCTGAGGCAATGAAGGGTAAAGTGACTTGTGCAAGATGAAGAGGAGCTGCAGTGGAATTCAAACCCTGGATTCCCTGGTTCTCAACCCACTGATCCAACCATTAGGCTAGCCCTTCACTGGGGGGCATGTTTACTAAAGCTTGTGCTAGTAACGTTCACCCACATAACCAGCGCAGGGGCTCGTGCTAATTTCAGGGGGCATGTGCACCCATCTCCCTGCAGTTAGTGTGGTGCAAAGATGACATTAAGGAGGCATGAAATGCACCCACACTAAAGGCAGCAAGCGTGGTTAGCACAGGCTACTGACGCTTACGTTAACCATGATGTGCTGTCAATGCCACCATCATGCGCATGGTTAGCATGGGACTTTTTAGCCCATGATAAACACCATACTACCAGGTAATTCATTTCTGTAAATATGCTCAGAGCGTTTTTTTCTTTCTTACATAATGTACAACCCTTTCCCCCCCGACTGCCCATGCATTTATAAACTAAAACCCTGACATAACCCTTATTTGACATACATATACACAACTGATGACATCATCATTTCTTTCCAGCATTTTTTAAAGTGGCTGTTGCCGCTTCCGCTCTGTCCACAGACTGCTCTGATTTTAACCAGGCATGTTTTACAGCGGCCGTGGGGATATTCTGTAGCACTGACCATTTAGTGCCGCTGAATAGCGCAGTGAGCGTATTTTAGCTGGTTAGCAGGTCTGCTAACTTCCTAAAATGTTTTGAATATGCCCCCCAATATGGTTAGGCTTCAGAAGTCTGAGAAGCTATTTCATAGTTTGTAGCCCAATGATCCATCAGGCCTAGCAAGACAATAACATTTTATTGAACAATTATTTGCTTCTGATGGTTTCCAGAACTACATTCTGTGCTCTGCAATGCATCCATGGAGTAGCTTTTCGAGTCACCTAAGCGGAAAAATTGTAGGCTGTTATTTGTTTTAAAAAAAAACAAAGAGCTTGAAGACTCAGCTATCAGCGAGAGTAAGTGCTTGGGGGGGAGGGGGACGGTGGTCATTCAGCCCTTCAGTGCATGTTCTAATGACCACTGTAGCCAGTGCCCCTGTTGGTGGGAAGTTGGCTGTTGTATCATCGGAGACCTCAGCTTCCTTTCCATTGCCGCAGTACAGTGGCTGTTCAGCCAGGTCTACCACGTATGCAAACCGGATTACTTGTTTTCAGGTGCAGCTCCGGCAGCAGACACAGCAGCGCTTGGTTGGCCTGTGCCATTCTCAGCATGGTCAGTCGAAATTTGGCCCAAATTGTGATCTGGTTTCTCTGTTTGCCTGGGAGGGCGACAGGCAGAGTTGTCTTCTCCAGTCCTGCTGAGTTTTGTGGCCATGGCATTTCAGTTCCCTGCCCTCTGGTTGCTTGATTCATGCCAAAGTTACGTGCTTCAGGACACCGTCCCACATGGCTGTAGGGGAGCAATGGGAAGTTCAACCTACATCTCTGGGGGCCAATGGTCGGCCTTGAGATTTTTCAATTGAGTGCGGATGCTGCTGGATGTGCAAGGGGAGTATCAGTAAGTCCTTGGCCTGGGGGGGGGGCAGGCTCCCCAGCAGTGGCATCGTCTCAACCACACCTGTCTGATCGCTGCAAAAGACTGCCTGAGATTTTGACAGGAGGGCAGCCATTTTGTATTGGCACATTTTTATTAAGCCTGAGATACACATCTCTCAAACCATGAAAAAAAAAGGGAACCTGCTGAGTTCCCCTGCTTGGGAGTGGTCATGTGTCATTGGGGGACAATCAGCGTTTTTCCTGAGGGATTCCAGAGGCTTCACCATGATGGATGGTGCAGAGACTCCCTTTTAGTGTATCATGGCTGTAAGTGCTGTCTGTCTCTTTCCATGGCTGGTATTTTATTATGTAGGGAGGCATGGTCTAGTGGTTAGGACAAGCTACTTCAGGCCGGAGGGCCGGGGGTTTAAGTCCCATCTGGGGACAGCAATCTCAGGCCGGAGGGACTGGGATTTCTAGTCCTATAGGCACTCCTTGAAGCCTTGGGCAAGCCACTTAACCCTCCATTGCCCATGTTCCCTGTAAGCATTAGCGTATGTGTCTCATATCCCCTCTTGTTAAATGTATCCCCCAAATGACCGCTTTGACCCGGTGAAAAGCGGGATATAAATACAGCTAAATAAATGTTCCCTTTCTGTTCTCCTTATGGGTTGGTTCTCAGGTGAGCATCTTAAGAGTCTTGGTTTGTTTTGGCAAAAAAAAAAGAAGTAGTCTTGCAGGGAGCTCTTCAAGGTTTGCAATTGTGTCTAGGTGGCGCATCACTGTTTCCGGTATAAGTGGATTGTGGTCAGTACAAATAGTTTGAGTTGATTACATAGGCATAGGATGTATTTGGCACAATTCCGGCCATCAATGGTTCCACTGATTTAATCTAAGTTTTCTAGCCTGGGCCAGTGCCCTCTTGGAGAGGCATGATTTTGAAAGCAACTAAGCGGTTTTCTCCACGGGTAGGCTGTGGAATGTGCAAAGAAAATCTGGAGAGCATAGCCGTGGCTCAGGGGCTAACCTTATCTCGGGATGCCTTTATTCTGGTAAATGTCATTGTGTCCGGTGTCATTGTGTTAGCTTGGCATTCTCCATATCTTTCCCTTTTTTGTTATCTAGCCTCAATGTCTGGCCAGAGAATGAGGAGCTTATCCTTTGCCAGCCTCTGGTTGTGCTTGGAAAGCCTGCATAATTTGCAGTGAAGGACCAGATGCAGTCTTTCCAGCAGCTGGCAAAGAGTGCTCCTGTAAGGCTATGCTCTAGATCAGTGGTTCTCAACCTTTTTTGTACCGTGACCCCTTTTACTATTGGTCAACTTGTGGTGACCCCAATGATAAAATCGAATGCGTCTCTCTTCCTTTACCATTAATGCATTGTCGCTGTAATCATTTGTTGAATTATTAATATATTATAGGCCTTTGCAATATGTTTTTATTTATACCACAATAATTAATCACAACAACAAGTAACAATATTTGATTTCAAAATTATGATTTTGTAGTCAAATCACTAATATGAAATAAAATTATTTTTTCTACCTTTGTTGTCTGGCCAATTTATTCTCTGATCATGCTGGTCCCGATCTGAGGCTTTTGCTTTCTTGTCTTCTCTTAGCTCTCTCTCTGTGGTCTATGGTCCATCTGCCATTTCTTATCTCTTCTTTCGTTTTCTTCACTTCTTTCCATCAGCCTATTTCCAGTCCCAGTAACCCTCCCCAGTATCAGCCCCTTTCCAGTCCTCACTCTCAGTGCCTTCCAATGTCAACTTGCATTCCCATGACTCCACTGTTGTCCATTCCCTTCCAGTCCCCCTCCTTCCCAGCTGACCAGTCCCTTCTAGTACAAATACCATGGCAGCCCCTCTCAGATCCTCTCCCTTCCAGTTCCATTCTCCCATCCCCTCGTATCAGCCCATTTGTAGCCTTAGCCCCCAGTTTTCTTCCAGGGCCAGCGGCTCTATCCTCCCCTCCCCACAATCAGCCCATTCCCAGTCGAAGCCCCCAATAAGCTTGCTTCCAGTGCTAGTCCCCCCTCAACCCCATTACCAGTGCTAGCCTCCCCTAATCAGCTCATTTCCAGTGCTAGTCCCTCCTCAACCCCATTACTAGTGCTAGGCTCCCCTAATCAGCCCATTACCAGTCCTACCCCTCCCCCCATCAGCCCATTACCAGTCCTAGCCTCCTCTAATCAGCCCATTTCCAGTCCTAACCTCCCCGATCAGCTCATTTCCAATGCTAGCCCCCATCAGTCCATTACCAGTCCTACCCCCCCATCAGCACATTACCAGTCCCAACCCCCCCTTGATCAGTCCATTCCCAGTCCTAGCCTTCCCTAATCAACCCATTACCAGTCCTAGCCCCCCCATCTGCCCATTATAATCCTGACCCACACTGTCTCTCCCCTCTGTCCAGCATTTATCCCCGTCTGTCCAGTATGTCCCCCGTCTCTTCCCTTTGTCCATGTCAGCCCCCCCCTCCCTCCATCCATCCATCAATGTCAGCCCCCCTTCCTCTCTCCATGTCAGCCCCCCCTCCCCCATGTCAGCCCCATTGCAGGTTCCCTGCCCCCTCCTCCCCTCATGTCTGCCTCCTTCTGCAGCCGCGGCTCCCTATCTCTTAGGGAACCGCGGCTATGCCTGTAAAACCATTGCGGAGCCTTTCTGTCTCTAAACGGGCTCTGTGCAGCATTGTCCCACCTCCAAAGGAACTTCCTTTGGAGGCGGGACAATGCTGCACAGAGCCCATTGAGAGGCAGGAAGGCTCCACAATGGTTTTACAGGCATAGCCACGGTTCCCTAAGAGGCAGGGAGCCGCGGCTGCAATAGAAGGGAAGTGGTGAGTTTGCCGCTGCCGAGAAGCGGACACAGCAGCGGCAGCAACTTGTGTGCTTTTTTTTTTTTTAACGGCGGAGTGAGGAGACCCCCGCTAAATCCTGTGGCGACCTCCATGGGGGTCGCGACCCACAGGTTGAGAACCACTGCTCTAGATTTTCTTACTGGACTCTAGATAGTTGTGTTCCATTGGTAAGGCTGGGTGTTGGCGTTTTGTGCCTAGTACATGCCTTATGGACAGCTAATCATTTGGTGGTGGAGAGTGACCAACGTGGCACTTGACAGTTACCCCGTTTTATTTATTTATCTGTTTTTCTATACCGCCCTTCAGAGTGTCAAAGTGGTTTACAAGTAACAAAGTAACAATGTAGTACATGGAACGGTTAGAAAGAGCAACAATGTATACATGGAATGATCATTAAAACAGAAACATAATAATGTATAGTTAAACATGGTATGCACTATGGATGCAGTAGACCATCAACCTGTCTATTTACAGTGGAACTATTTACAGTTAGAATATCTGCTGAATAATTACAAAAGACAAAAAGGAAAGGGTGCATATAAGAGCTGCAAACACATTATTTAGTATCTGATGACTCAAGGTTTAAAATAAACCGAGGGAAGAGTGGGCACAAAAGCAGTAGTGTCACAGTAATAGTGTTGCTATTAAGTGACAGATGTATCAACATGATCAGTAAACAGGTGTGTTTTTAAGTTCTTAAGGAAGTCATTGAGGTCAGTTATGGATCGGAGAGTGTCTGGTAGAGTATTCCATAACTTCGGGGCATATAGAGAGAAAGCTCGATTTGAAGCAGACTGTGTACTTTTAAAATTGTAAGATGGGACAGCAAGAGTAATCTGAGTATTGGTTATCCTTGGCTGGTTATCTGCTGCTCTGACTAAAAGAGATTTTAGTCTGCAAAATGTTCATAAGGATTCTGAAGATTGTAAGTAACGCTTTATATCTAGCTCGGGAGGAAATGGGGAGCCAGTGTAGACTGTATAGGATTGGAGTGATGTGGTCGTGTTTAGATGTTCCATACAGAATCTGGGCAGCCGTATTCTGCAACATCTGTAATGAGTGGATTATATATTCATTAGGATTATATTGCAGTAATCCAAATGGGGTAGGATAAGGGCTTGGAAGACCATACGGAATTCATGCACCTCCAGGAGGGGGTGAAGGCAGGGGCGGCCCAAGGGGGTGCGGGGTCATGTGCGGAGATTAATTGCGGGGCCTCATTTGCATAAGGAACCTCATTTGCATAAATATTTGCATAATGTTAACATGCGCTTTTAATAAACCTGCCTCTTAATGAGTGTCTGAATAAAGAAAGACTAACAGGATTTCTACATTACTATATTGCAGTGACAACCACCAGGCACATTAGGAAGTACTACAAACACTGATCATTTAGAACCCATAGCAAATCCACCATATCATAAGAGCACTACCAGGACTCACAAAGCACCAAACCCTACCTATCAAAAGGCAACACTGCAGATATTAAAACCAGTACATCTCAGAAAATACCAATACAACTCACTGGGGGAAACAGAACAAATGCGACTGTCAAATAGAAACAATATGAACAGAATACCTCAACTTGATTACACATGCAGAACATAGACTGTCACCACACAAAGAACAAGGGATCACAATTTAGAAATAGGAAGATGATAAAACTGGGAACCCCAAAAGCCAAACATGAAATGTACAACACTGGAGAAATAAAACTATAAATTATATAATGGTTTTTGTCCCTTCTCGCTCCTGCTGCTTTCCTTATAGATGCTCCATTTCAGTATAGAGATATGGCTTTGTACATATTGTCCATTGTTATACATCCTATAAAATGTTATATAATAGGTACACGTGGTTTTTTAACCTTTTATGTTGATTCTTTTAGTTATACAAGCATATTTTAGTTAATGAAGACTTCGAGTTGGTGGGTCCTCTTTATCCAAATAAGGTATTCATCATTTTATTTTATTAGATACTAAGGCACTAAATATGGTGGTTGTCACAATCCTGTCCGTTTGGTCTTTTATCATCTTTTTTATTGTGTTTATGTATGTGTACATTATACAATTGGCTAATATTGATTTTAATTATTTATTTATATTTGAGTTATTTATGTTTTACATTTTTTACCCTTCTTATATATTTATATATTTCAAAGGTCATTATGATGTTTAGGTTGATTTTAAGGTTATTTATGTTTTTTTATATATTGATTATTTATTTGTTCTTATCACGATTGCTATTATTTTAATTATGCAGTGCATAATAAATGTATATGTTTTTTTAATGTTGTAGTACCTTTACCTGATCAACCCCTGACGAAGGTTAGCGAAAGACGGCCTGTGTCGGGTTGGTAATAGGTCTTAATATACCAATAAATAAGGTCTGTTTTTCCACCCTTATCATGTTTTGGACTGTGTCTTTGTGATCTACGTGATCAATTGCCTACCTGTGGTGCATTATGGCTATACTTTATACAATGGGTGAAGGCGTAGTATAATGGACCAGAGGCCGCAGTAAAAGTTAATGGAGGGTACTCTGTGTTTTTTACACTATATACGAGGAACAGGCAAAGATGCCCATTAACCCCATTATTATTTGCGATATCCTTAGAGCCAATTGCTGAACTAATACAACATCATGTGAATATACATGGTGTGGAGGTGTGAGGAGAACAATATAAAATTTCACTATTTGCAGACAACATTTTACTAACACTCATACAACCTGAGGAGTCCCTACAGACATTACAAGAGAAAATGGGAGCCTATCAGATTGTATCGGGCTTCAAAGTAAATATGGAGTTTTGCAAGGAAGGACAACTAAGGCTTTTTGAAGAATTGAAACAGAAATATAACCTCCATAAACATGATTTTTATGGTTATTTACAGTTACGGCATTGGCTCTCTTTGGAATCTTGGCAGGCAAGAATATCACAGGGACTCTCAGATTTTGAAGCTCTAAATTGGGAAACAGGCATCCAAAAGAGACCCCTATCAACAATTTATCAGCTCCTAATGGAGGTTCACACCAAAGGAAAGGCACAGTATCAGGAATAGTAGGAGGCTGATTTGAGGAAGGAGATATGCTTTTCCATTCCTGTAGGCTTATTTGCTAGTTGGGTGGATGGTATGGTGAACATGGGACACAGAGCATAATTGGTATCTCGCTCTGGTCCAACTGCACCGTATAGCGAACGTGGGCATCAATAGGTGCTGGAGGAGTTGTATGACACAGGAGACTTACCTGCATGTGGTGTCAATGTCCAATAATAGCTACTTTTTGGAGGTCGGTTTTGCAAGAACTACAAGAGTTGATGGGATGCTCAATACACTGGGAAGCAGCTAATGTTCTGCTGGGGACACCAGGAAATGGGTGAGAGGGTACAGCAGAGAAACTTATCAAATATTGTGTTATAGCGGCAAGATATGAGAGAGCCCTGGGGTGGAAAGTGTGAAAAGTCTCATGTTGGAAACCTGGAGGGTTTGAATACAAAAAATATATATGTCATGGAAAAATTAACTGCAGTACTGAAAGATAGATTGCTATCTGAAGGAGAGGAGGGACAGGGGAGATATGATTCAGACCTTTAAATAGTTAGAGAAATAATTAACAAACCAACCCAAAGACGGGGAAGCTGTAAAACTAGAGGGCATAACATGAATCTGCAAGGGGGTAAATTGAAAGGCAATGTCAGGAAATACTTTTTCACTGAAAGGGTGGTGGATGCTTGGAATGCCCCCCTGATGGAAGTGTTGGGGGCAAATACAGTGACAGAATTCAAAATAGCATGGGACAGGCATAGTGGATCCCTTTATGGCAACAGGATAAAATCAAAATAAACGTAACTAATTTCTCAACAAACAGGGGTTTCCTACACGGAGCGGTGGATTCACCCCTCAAAGACATGGGGAGGGGTGACCTGCATGGAGCGGCAGGTGCACCTACTCTTGCCATCTTACTGGGCAGACTAAATGGACCATACTGGTCTTTAACTGCTGTCATTTACTATGTAACTACTAATTTTTGGAAAAAGAGGGTAAACAAACCATCTAGCTTAAAACTCCATTGTTTAGCCTTGACAACTTCAGATACTTGCATTCTGTCTGTTTTCTGCAGGTCAGTTTCAGTTCTAAAAACATGCATTTGATTTCTACTCCTAATTTTGTCAAGATGTCCCTATCCCTTAAGTCATAATCCTTTATTTTGATATTGTATTCCTTTCCCACTTCATTTGTACTAGACCACTGAAAGCTCTTCCCTAATCCTGCCTCAGAGTGTAGTGCACTGGATATCTGTTTTGGCTTGCTTTCTCCTGTCTTCTCATCTGCTTTTTTCTGTTCTGCTTCCTCATCATTCTTCCCTTCTGCTTTCTTCTTTTCTTCCTGCAGTATCTCTTCTACCATCTCTGTTATTGCCTTTTCCCCAAACACCTCCTGTTTTAACATGCCACTTAATAGGGATTTCCCTGCCACTTGCTCTAAACCCCACTCCTGGAGTTCCCTAACCTTTATCTTTTAAAGATACTTCTGCTGCTTTTCCTGGTGGATTAAAGTCAGGAGCCTCGAATCCTGGGGCAACTAAGGGTACACTCGGGATTTCTAGAACACACTGGTATGCTGGCAGGCATATGGTCCTTTCTGCAGCTACAATCAGTTTCCCAGGTTGTTATCATGTCTTTATGCTTTTTCTTAAACTTCTCACTCTTCTTAGGTTCCTCTATCCACTTTTTAACCTGCATCCTATATTCTGGTCCCCAGGACCCACTCTCTGGCCAAGGGTGGGGTAGTTCCTTGGTGTACTTGTACCATTTCTGATAGTATTTCTTCAGTTCTCCCTCATTAGCTGGATAACAATCACATAATATCCCTAGAGGAGTACGCTCAGGAGAGACTTGCATTTTAACAACCTATAGGTTTCTCTTCCTTAAGGATCAAAGTTACACAATAAACTAAGCAAATTACTAACAGCACTAACAAAAGATACTCGTATATTGCAAAAATAATGAGAAACAGCGCATTAAGTGTTTAACATAATAAATGTTATCTTACCTCATGCAGTGTCTTTGCCAGTCCTGGACCTTTTTAGAGATACACCACCATGCACTGTAGCACCTCCTCACGGTCAGGACTCCTGGCTGGCTCGCCAATATGTTAGTAGTTACCTTCCACTCAGGTTCGGCGGCAACACTCTTTTGGACACTCACCTAGTGACTCTGAAGTGTTGGGGAATTTTCTGGGATAGCCTTCCCTTGCCATACCCTCCCCTCCCCCCTCAGGCACACTTACACATAATAACATAGTATATAACAACAGATAAAGACCAGTATGGTCCATCTAGTCTGCCCAGCAAGGCAGCAAGAGCAGGTGTACCTGCTGCTCCATGCAGGTCACCCCTCCCCATGCTTTTGTTTAGGGGTGTACCCGCCACTCCATGTAGGTCACCCCTATTTGTTCAGATATAAGAGATAGGTTATATTTATTTTGATTTTATCCTGTTGCTATAAAGGATCCACTGTGTCTGTCCCATGCCATTTTGAATTCTGTCACTGTACTTGCCCCCACCACTTCCAATGGGAGGGCATTCCAAGCATCCACCACCCTTTCAGTGAAGAAGTATTTCCTGACATTGCCTTTCATTTTACCCCCTTGCAGCTTCATGTTATGCCCTCTAGTTTTACAGCTTCCTCGTCTTTTGAAGAGGTTTGTTTGTTCATTGATACTCTTTAAGTATTTAAAGGTCTGAATCATATCTCCCCTGTCCCTCCTCTCCTACAGAGTGTACATATTGAGGTCTTCAAGTCTTTTCTGACGCAGGCTCCAAATCATTTTGGTCGCCTTCCTCTGAACTGCTTCCAACCTTTTTATATCCTTTACCAGATATGGTCTCCAAAAATGAACACAATATTTCAAGTAAGGTCTTACCAGCGACTTGTACAGTGGCATTAGTACCTCTTCCTTTCTGCTGGTAATTCCTCTCTATATGCAACCCAGCATCTTTCTGGCTAATTCTCTTAGATTTCTGCTTCCCAAATGCATAACAGTGCACTTCTTCACATTAATTTTTTTTTATTTATTTATGAAAAAGTTTTACAAATTTAATCAAGATAGCTCAAACAAGCATTCTTGAAGAAAAAGGGCAGGCTAAACAGAAATGTCTTTTACAAGAAAAACTAGGTAACAGTTAACAAAGTAATAAATAATACAAACATCATCCGCTCACCTTAGCCCACAAAAAGAGGGGGGGAGACATCACAAAATTAAATCCACAACTTGAGAAGTATTAATGACAGCAGACCACCTCCGACCATGTAAAGATTAAGCGAATCCAGGAGAGGAATCAACAGATGACTCGAGACAGCGAGCATTAATGAAAGCTGACAGTTGGGAGGGATCATAAAAAATATAGGAAATGGAGTGATACTTCACTAAACATTTACAGGAATGTTTCAAGAAAAATAATCCCCTCAACTGAAGAATCCCAGGGTGAAGGAGGAGAAAATCCCTGCGACGTCTCTGAGTTTCCTTTGCTAGATCTGGATACATACAAATGAGTAACCCTCTAAACATAAGATTCCGCTTCCGGAAAAAAAGTTTCAATAGCGATTCTTTATCAGAAAGTAGAGCAAAAGTAATTAATAAAATAGAAGGAACCTGGGATGCATATCCTGAAATTTCCAAAAGATCTTTTACATTCAATATATTACCAGCTGCCTGATCTTCCCCAGACTTAATCTGGCCCGGAATTACTTTCGCTTTAGGTAAATAATAAATCCTAACCAAGGGCGGAATTAAATCAGGGGAAACACCCAACACATCCACTAAATACTGTTTAAACATATCTCTAGGAGAGACAGTAATCAACTTAGGAAAAATTAATCAATCTTGGGTTATGCTCCCTAGACTTATTGTCCAAAAATTCTAACTTAGCTTGAACTGAAGAGAAGTTCTTCTTAAACGCTTCAGAATGTTCCTCAAGAACAGCAGTGTTACTCCGAAGTTCCTCCACTACAGGTTGTAGTATTGCCACTTTCCGTTCTAATTCTCCCACAACAGCCTCTGTACTATGGACCTTCCGGGCCAACGACGAGACGTGGGGCACCAAAGTTTCTCCCAAGGAGACAATAGCCTGCCATATTGATTCCAACGTGAAGTTGTCCGGTCGCTGCAGGGAAAAAGCAAAGCTCAGATCTAGCGATGACATAGCGGCTTCCACTTCCACCGGCATCTCTCAAGCACACCGCATAGGGAGACCTTTCCCTGCGTGATTCTCCTCCTTCAGCGCCGATGATGTCAAAGGGCGGCGTTGCTCAAAAGCAGCACCCACAAGCTCCAGTGGCACCTCCACTCCGGACCCTCTCAAGCCAACAGCTTCCCGCTCAGACGAGTGAGGGCTGAGCACCAGAAACCCCTCAGGGAGAGGTGATCAATGGAGCACTTTTGGAGCAGGGCTCACAGGGGAGAAAGATGGAGCCGAAACAGCTGCCGAGTCACCTGACTCCGGAGAACCTGGTAATTGGCGTTCTTCCCCTGGTAAAGCCGAAACTCGAGGAGCACAAACAACAAAGGGATCCAAAGGCCCCGAAGAAATTGGCGTAGAGGTATGAGGGGGCTGAGAGGGCAATGACCCTCCTCTCCCTTTCCGCTTTCGACCCATGAGAAGAAGTGCTCACTCGCTACGCCATCTTGAGTTAGACACTCCCCCCTTCGCATTAAATCTTAACTGCCAAGCATTAGACCATTCTTCCAGCTTTTGTAAATCTTTCCTCATGTTCTCTACTCCCTCGGAGTTCAAAGTTTCATGTCATCTGCAAAAAGACAGACTTTTCCATTCAGTTCTTCAGCAATATCACTCACAAATATATTGAACAGTACCTGCCCCAGGACCAAACCCTGGGGCATACCGCTAATCACTTTCCTTTCATCCGAGTGAGTTCCGTTTACTGTCACCTTCTGTCGCTGTCAGTCAACCAATTTCTGATCCAGTTCACCACCTTGGGACCCATCCTCAAGCTTTTGAGTTTATTGATAAGCCTCCTATGAGGAACAGTATCAAAGGCTTTGCTGAAATCTAGGTAGATCACATCCATCGCATGCCCTTGATCTAGTTCTCTGGTCAGCCAGTCAAAGCACTCAATCAGATTTGTTTGGCAAGCATCTTTTGGTAAAACCATGTTGCCTCGGATCATGCAACCTGTTGGTTTTGAGGAAGTGCTCTTTCAGGAGCACCTCCATTACTTTTCCTGCCACCGAGGTAAGGCTTACTGGCCTGTAGTTTGTCACTTCTTCCCAGCTACCACTTTTGTGAAGAGGTACCACATCAGCCCTTCTCTAGTCCTGTGGAACTTCTCCTGTCTCCAAGGATCTATTAAAAACATCCTTTAACTACCCTGCAAGAACCTCTCTGAGCTCTTTCAGTATCCAGGGATGTATCCCATCTGGTCCCACTTTCAGTTTTGCAAGCTGTTGTAACACATCAACTTTTGTGAATGGTGTGGTATCTACTCCATTCCCATTTGTATTTTTGTCAATCACAGGTGGTCCTTCTCCAGGATTTTCTTTAGTAAAAACAGAACAGAAGTATTTGTTTAGCATTTTTGCTTTTTCAATGTCACATTCCACGAATCTGTTCCCAGCACTTTTGAGTCCTGCAGTTCTACCTCTGATTTTCCTCCTCTCCCGAATATACCTGAAAAAAGTTTTGTTGCCACACTTCACATCTTTAATAAGCATACTAAACAATTATTGCAGTGCTTAAACAGTTCCTACTAACTTCCTCCCTTACAGTTCTTCTCTTACTTCCTTTATAGGCCTTCCAGCACGTACACATGCAAACACACATTTATTGTTATCTCTATATTTCTTTACTTTCCTTTTGTAGTTTTTCTTCCCAGACATCATGTCTGTATCATTTCTTTCTGCAAAATGTTTCTTTCTTTCTTTTTAATTAATTAACTCACATCCTGCCTCCTAGTGTGTTGCATTTCAATGATCGTCTCCCTCTGCACGTTCTTCTGCTTTCTTCAGTGCACTTTGTTCTTCAATGTCTGTATATCTGTCCTTGAAGGTCAAAGACAACCGTGCTGAACGTATTCACATGGTTTCTCTATTAAACCTTATGCTGATGTTATAGCAAACAGATTGGTAGGCCCTTACAGTTCTGTGGCATTTTTGGCTCCTTGTTCTGCTTTGCAAGAGGGCCTCTGGTTGTGTCATTCCTTTTCTTTTGACGGTTTGCATGCATGCCTTTATGAAAACCCTTACAATTCTCCTGTACGGCAGTCTTGTTGGGCTTCTTCTCCTGGTAAGTGGTGGAGTAAGGGGGATGAGAGCCTTTACTCCTAAGTATACTCCTTTGGTCTGTAGCCATAGACACTCAAGTTGTTACTCTGCATCTTTCTGATGTGGACTGTGCTGGACTGAGTACGAAGATGTCTCAGATTTGTGAGTTTGGTGTGTCTAGGTGTTACCTGTGCATGGGCAAGGTTTCTTATGTTGTCTTTGGGAAGAAGAGGTATCCCACGAGGGGAATGGTTGGCTTTCCCTTCAGAAGGCTCTCTACTACCCAAAGGGTCACATATGGTGAGGGGACCTCTGAGAGGCCAGGGGGTCCTTGGGGTCGAAACCTGGTGCTGGGGTTGTCTCTAGTGTGCTTGGGCCCGCAGGGATGTGATAGTGATATTGTGTATATTGGTAGCCTAAAGCAGTGCTGGCAGACTATAGCCACCTTCTGAGCCTAGCAAAGAGCGGAGTTATCTTAGCTAGAAGACTAAGTCTATTCCTAGGCAGTAAGCCTTTACCCTCACAGTTGTCTTCATTTATGTGTAGTCTCAGAATCTGCTGGATATGTCAGAAGCTTGTGAGCAGGCTTCCGTTCAGGTTCAGTTCTAATATCCTGAAGATAGACCATTCCCTGGCGCTCTTCCGACAGTTGAGAGTGACTACGTCTTTCAGAAAAAGAAAGAAGAAAATAAAAAAAATTATAAAACTGCATTCACGCCTGAGAGCGGTAGGAGAGAACTTTGGCATGATGGCAGATGCTACAACCAGTACTTTTCACTGCAATGACATGTTGTGGTTACAGGGAGCTGTTGCGGTCTACTGCTGCTGCTACTTATTATCATTTGTATAGACCTACAAGGTGTACACAGCAAAGGTGTGTTGTTGGGGGTCCTGGCCTGCAAGAGCAGGGTCCTCTGCATTGAAAGCTTTGGGGAGCTTCTGCTGGCTGTCAGGAGTCCTTTAAGAATAGGGGAAGCAGCTTGACTTGGTACTGCTCCTTGTCAGACCAGAGGGGCTCCAGCCTGGAAGTAGATGACTTTTCGGGTCTTGCTGAGCTGGCTTCGAGGGGGCTGCCGCAAGGGATTTCAGTTTTTTGAGCGACAACCTCTTTGTTTTCTGTGACTGGTGTTAAGCCAGTTCCGGTCTTTGTGTGTCTGGATTTCATAGCCTAGATAGCCACACATGTCTTTCCTTTGGGGGGAATGGGCTCTGGTGAAGACCAGGGTTGGGGAAAGAGACTGTCTTTTCCGGACCATAGTGATGCATTTTAAAGTAAAATGCCTGTCTGAGATAGTTTGTTGTGCTTGGAGTCTGCTATTTGTTTTAGAGCAGCATTGGCATTGGCCACAGGCGGCAGTGCTGGCCTGTTTTGAGAGGTAGAGTGGAGGTTTCTCTCCCTTCTCTTTCAGTGGAGGTGTGATTCCTGGAAAGGAGTTGGGTGTCAGTGCCCTGTTCTCACTCTGTCATGGGCCCCCTGTTGGGTTTTTGGAGTAGCTGTTTGGAGCGGTTTTGGGGGACCTTTTAGAAATCATTCTGTTAGATTCGCAAGCAGGTTTCTCTGAGCTTCATGCACGTTTGTGTAATTAGCTTCTGCAATTCATGACATTTGGGGGGTTCCAGAGCAGCACAAATGGCTTGTTTGGTGGCCCTTTCTCTGCTTTTCATTTGGAGAAACAGAGTTTTTCTAGAGAGTCTTGTCCTTTAGGTAGGCTTGGCAGTGTTGGCAGCCTGAGAGGATTACCTACTTGGTGTAGTTAGTAATTTTTGCCCAGTTGTTACCTGTGCTGCGACATTTCTACTTCTAGCTTCCAGTTCTTCTTGGGCAGAGCCTTGCTCAGTCTCCTTGCATCTGTCTATAGGGAGCAACTGGGCCATGTTTCAACCTGTTCATGATGTAGGGGCATTGGATTGCTCTGGCATGGAGGATGTCTCGTTATGGAGTCACAGTTTTTCCAAGCTGGGCACTTCAGTTTACTTCCCTTTGTTAGATACTGCACTGGTATATCCTGCATGTCTGAACTGTATTGGAGAGATGACAAGGAAGATGAAATTAGACCTTACTTGCTAATTTTCTTTCCTCGCGTGCCTCCAGTTTAGTCCAGAACCCACCCGGTTTGGTGCTGGTCAGGCCTGGCTTGGAGGAGTCGGTACACTGAAGATGTCTGGGCAGTGACCTTGTTTAGTCTGGCACAGTCCATTTTTTGGATTCCACAGTGTTGATGTTAGGCTGTTTAGAAGAAGAAAAAAAAGAGTCCAGCTAATCATAGGTGCATGGGGCAGACTTTAGGTCAGTAGTATCCGAATTTATTTATTTAATTTTTTTTTTATACCACCTTTCAATTTATTAAGGCGGTTTACATTGAACTCGATTATATGTGGAACAGTGTTATACAGAGAAACCTAATTATACAAAGAACAGTGATTATAGGATACGTTGACAAACCTTTAATGTTTGGGAAAGCTGGGAGAGAAGAGGAAGGTTAGGAACAGGGTAGAGCTATGTACAGTGGTGAGCGTGCTGTGGGTATGGCTATATACAGGGATGTCAGAATACTGTGAGGAGGTTACATTGAGGGGGTGAGGGGAGAGGGGTGGGAAGAGGTGCATTTGCACTAGGTTTCAGAGCCAAAGAATTCTGGGAAAAGAAAAGTCTTTAGCTTTTTATGGAAGTCTTTGGTATCTCTTAGTGTACTTGGGAGTGAGTTCTAGAATGTGGGACCATATATAGAGAAGGATTTCTGGCACGTTGCTTGGGTACTTGATGTCTTGAGTGTTGGGATTTTGAGCAAGTTCTGGTTGTGTTGTCTTCTTAGTCTTCTATTAGGTGGTTTCTGGATGAGGTTGCGGAGGCAATCAGGAGTTTGGTTATGGGTGGATTTGTAAGTGAGCATAATAGCTTTGTATTTGATTCATACCTGTATAGGGAGCCAGTGTAGATTCTTGATCACTTGGGCGATATATTAATGTCTTGATGTGCCTTTTATCAGTCTTGCTGCAGTGTTTGGGCAAGTTGAAGTGGATGGAGGGCATGTTTTGGGAGGCCTTGAAGAATGGAGTTGCAGTAGTCTAATTGTGGGGTGATTATAGCCTGACATACTGTTCAGATGTGGTTGGGATCCAGGAGTGGGTGAAGATTGTGCAGGCTCTTCATCTTGTAGTAAGCAGTAATAGTGATATTCGTTATGTGCGCCTGTATGTTCAATTGTTGATCCAGAGTAACTCTGAGTTATTTGATTTTCTTTTTAACTGAGAGGGCAATCTTATCCATTATGATTGTATCTGGAGGAGTGAAGGAGGGATCCTTGGAGATGAACATGGCTTCAGACTTTTTATAGTTTATTGAGAGGTGGTTGTTTTGTAGGCATTCCGCTACTGCATTTAAATAAGTTTTTATAGAGGTATAATCTGGGTTGGTTATGGAAATGGGGGTGTAGAACATTAGGTCATTTGCATAGATGTGGTACTGGGTGTTGTAGTTTTTGAAAATTTTGCATACTGGTTGAATGAAGAGGTTGAAGAGTAAGGATGAGAGGGATGACCCTTGGGGTATTCCCTGTTGGAGTTTGAATGGTCTGGATGTTATGATTCTTGACTTTACTTGCTGTGTACAATCAGTAAGGTAAGAGCGAAACCAAGTCAGAGGGGTTTTGTTTATGACAAGATTTGTTAGGTGCTCCAGAAGTTTGTCATGGTTTATTGTGTCAAATGCAGCTGAGATATCAAGGAATATCAGTAGAAACCCTTGTTTGGTATGTTCGACTCCCTTGAGTAGGGTGTTTAAGAGTGAGGTGAGTAGTGTTTTGATGCTATGATTGAGTCTGAACCCGTGCTGTTGGTAGTCGAGTGGGGCTGACGTGTCAGTAAAGTTCTGGAGTTGAAGTTATACTGCCTTCTTGATTATTTTGGCTAGGAGGGGGATGCTAATGGAGTGGAGTGTAGGAGTAGCCTTAATAGTTAGAGCACTGTCTTGGGAACCAAGAGACCAGGGTTTGATTCCCACTAGCACTCCTTGTGACCTTGGGCAAGTCACTTAACCCTCCATTGCTTCAGAAGAATCCTAATTATCAAGGTCCTGTTTGATGTACATTACCAAGTTTAAGTTACAATGTAAACCACTTTGACTAAATGATAAAGCAGTATAAAAAACCCTGATAAATAAAATGCTAGAGATTGGTCTGTAGTGTCAGCAACACTTCCCTGGTGGCTAGTGGATGCCAGGGCAGGTGCGACACAAAATATAAAGTTAAGATTTGAGAGTCTTTTACAAGGCCCAAATGGCTCTTGGTCTTTGTAGTTTCCTTGCGCTCCAAATCTTTAATAAGATACTTAAGCAGAGTGGTGGGAAAAATAAGGCTTTTATTTCCCGTCTTTGCTGAGGTTCAAAAATATTGGGTTACAACGTGAAAGCAAAAGTCCTTACTTCAGGTAGAATAACAAACTTAGGTTCTTCAAACAAAACTATCATACAGTACAGGAATGGAAATGCTTAAACAAATCAAGAATGTTCTGTTGGTACTTTAAACAGATTACAAGTCTGGCAGAGCTTCTAGACTTCCCGAAATACACAATATACAATTCATGTCATGGTCAGATACATCTCCTATAGGATCCACTTGCATTTGCTCACAATCCGATACCTCTGATTCAGTGTCCCTGGTTTCATGCAAACCATATTCAGGGGTTTTATATATTTGCTCTAGCAAGTCCCCATGTCCTGGGCCCAACCTAGGGCGTCGGCCCTGTGCTATATTGAGCTTACAAGTATCCCTTCTTCTTGGAGGTTTTATATCAGCATTATATAAACCTTGTCACTCGGTTCCCGGTGACACAAAGATTATACGCCACTAGGTAGCGCTATTAAAGAACAAAGAGTCCGAGTGTAGGGTAATAAAGGCTTTTATTCCCCGTTTAAAGCAAGGTTCAACTAAGAGATATTTTAGATAACAGAAACAGTCCTTTGTTTCAAAAGGTACCAATATTCACTGGCTAGTTAACTGTTACTTAACAGTTTAAAGCAGGTTTTCTTCAAAGTAATATTCAGTATAATAAACATCAAATTATACTTCATTTATTCTTCTGTGGAGCATACACACTTTGGAGGATAGGCAGTGCACCAATCACATTCCATTTCCTCAGGCAAAGGTGAGGGAATAGTGCTGGGAGAATCCACTTCCATCAATTCCTCTCCCCTATACTGATTCAAAGGGCTTCCACTGTCCCTGTCTATTTCAGCATGGTAATCTCCAGTTTGGGAGTTTGGCTTCACATAACCAGGGACTCTTAAGGCTGGCGGTAGTTTAGTGAACCAGTCTGCACTCTTGTTTCCCTTAGGAGGAATCCTTCTTTTAGCATAGCTTTTAGCAGTACAATCATTACAGTTAATGTTCAATGCCTCATACCTGGGCTCACTGAGTAAAAACTTCCGTTGCTTATAAAAATGCTTTTCCCTCTGAATAGGTGAAACTGGGCAATGATCCTCTAGAGATAAGCTTCTGTCAGAACCTCCCTCTCTGGTTCTTAGCTTTCTTCTCTCTATGTTACAAACAGGCAGAGTATAGGAACTAGGCGTGGCAGAGCCTCTCACCTTGGAGCAACTTCCACCAAACTCCCCTTGCACAACAGGTCCAGTTTGGGCTTTCTGGCTTCCCACCTTGTGAGGTCTGTTTCTCCTCCAGCTTCCAGCTTGGCTTCTTCCACAGCAATCAGGCTTATTTATTTTATTTTATTTTTTATTTAACAGTTCTTCTATACCGCTCTATTTTAGATCAGAGCGGTTTACATTTAACATCAACTATACAACACAGGGAACTTTGAGTTGTATTTACAACTTATGTCCTTGATAGCCTCCAGGCTCCTCTGCTGTTTCTCCTTCTAGTCCAGCTCCAGTTCCTTCTTCCTCTTTCTCCTCCTTCCTCAGCTCCTGCTGTGTCCACTGCTTCCTCTGCTTATGCCACTGCTGCTTATGCCACTGCCGTCCAGAAGCATTCTGCTCTGGCTTATAAAGTGAACCGTTACTGCTGACTTCCTGGTTCCCTTTCAGCTGCAGGTGATCAGTGAGCTTAGGTTCATTAAGACCAGTATGTCTGTTCCTGCTCCCTCTAGCTGTGCCTGAAGGTAACTGCACATCTAGTTCTTCTAAAACAGGATTTCTTTTCTTAAAACCAACTTTATTAGTGCCCGCATCATGACAAACTTTATCCTTCACAGCATTCTTCTTAGGCATATATTTTCCATACCTTTTATTGCAGCAGCCTGGTGATGAAAGGTTTTCTCCTTTGGCTTGCTTCCTCCCCTCAGAAGCTTCGTGCCAATCCTTTCTCTGAAAGTTTGCTTTAGCTTTCAACCGTGGGAACAGCTCTCCTGGTAAGTGCCTGCTCCTGCAACAGCCCAAATCCTGGCTTCCGTGCCCAGCCTGGCTTTTCCTTCCCAGCTGATTCCCACTTGCTTCTTGCTTGCAATCAATGTAAGGCTTTCTCCTCTGCCAGCCAACAGCTTTCTCACCAACCTGAGCCGGTCCTTCCTGGGCTCCTTGTGGCTTCCTGTTAGCTCCTGGAGATTCTCTGTTAGGTCCTTCTCTGGCTTGAGACGATTCTCTTCCAGCTTGACCTGGTCCTCCTCTCTGGGTTTGACCTGATCCTCTCTGGATCCGACCTGGTCCTCTCTCCTTGACCTGACTCGGTCCTCTCCAAATCCGACCTGGTCCTCTCTCCTGGACCTGACCTGGTCCTCTCTGGATCTGACCTGGTCCTCTCTCCTTGACCTGACCTGGTCCTCTCTGGATCCGACCTGGTCCTCTCTGTTTAGCTTGAGGCAGTTCTTCCTTATAAAGAACTCCTCTCCTTGAGGCATGTGAATTGTTTGTCATGTGCTCCTGACCAGCTGGGCTGGCACTCCAGTCTCTCTGACTGCACTCCTGCTCCCTCTAGCTGGTCCCTGTGAACATTGCACTCTGTGCACATCTTTTTCTCTGTGTAAAACAGTTTTATTTCTTTCACCAGGGCTCTCATCAGCCCTCGCTGCATCACAGTAGGAGGCGGTTAGGTTGGGATCAACTGTGGGTCCCTGTAGGATGGGTCTGATAGAAGTGGTTTTTAGATTAGCAGGCATGTGTGCTTGAATTAGTGATAAGTTTATTATAGTGGTTAGGATGTAGGAAAGCTCTGTTCTAGCCAACTTGATCCATGCAACCGGGCAAGGGTCCAGCGGGAAGGTTGTTGTGTTGATCATGTTTAAGATTTCCTCTAGGCACTTTGCTGATATTGGTTGGAATCATGTCCATCAGTGTGTGCTCTTTGTTGTGTTGTGGGTTGGATGGTTTGTAATTATGTTGGCTGCCTGGGATTGGAGCTTGTTCTATAGGTAGTTAGCAAATTCTTATGGGTGAGGAGCAGCTGCAGATTTGTTGTTGATCAGCGGGGGCCAGTTTGTGAGTATGGTCTCTCCTAGGTCTTTTGAAGGGGTGACCCAATGATCACTTGCAGAGGTTTTTTTTGCAGAATGGCATTTACATAGATGGATATTTATCCGCTATTCTAGACACATTTCCACAGCGGACATGGTTTCCTTGTAAGTAGAGTATGCACTATGAGTATTGTGGTGGCAAAGCTAGCCCAGTGCCTATGGAAATAGGGAAAACACTTGCAGTCTCCTCCAGTCAGAAGGAAAGTGCAGGGAATTGCCACTTTAAAAGTGCAGCTAAGAATGAAAAAAGCCTGTCTAAAGCTGCTGTCTTAAGGCCATGCCCCAGCTCCATGGTAACTGAGGGTGGCAATCTAAGACAGCTGGGGGCGGGGTGAAAAGATACAGGCCAGACCCACTCATATAAGCCCCAGAGAACAGGGAGGAGGAGAGCTGAGGGAATAGCTGAATCGAGAGCTGAGTCTGATTCAGAGGCGGAGTCTGGGAAGGAACCTGAATCTGAGCATGAGCATCAGCATTACACGAGGAAGAGAGACGGAAGGGCTAATCTATGCAGGAACCAGCATGGCCAAGGAAGTGGCAGTGAAACAGTGCTGAGGAGAATCCTAAAAGGAACTGCAAGTAAAGATTTTAGCCAGGAGTCTAGAGAAAGGTTCTCAGACACCAGTTTGAGGGAAGAGTATCCCCAAAGCCAGCTCCAGAGTTTGGACCGGTATCAGGGCTATAGGAAGCCTGCAGTAGGTTCAAAAACCCGGAGGTTTAAGCCAGGAGAGGTTGCTGGGAGTGACTCAATCATAAAGGCTTACCAGGAGATGCTGAGTCCAAGAATCTCACCTCAAGGAGGGCTGGTAAGAAAACCTCTTAACAAAGAAACCTTGAATGCTTTAAGACTGTTGAAACGTTTGGTAAAAGATCAGGAATTACCTTGCTTTGATAGAAGCTCTGAGTCCCGAGAGAGGTCTCGAGGGGAACAGCTGATTAGGTTGTTCAACGAAGCTGCAGAACCTGATTGCTCTGAATGTGAGTCAATGGAAGTTGGAGAAGGTGATAGTGAATTAAGTCAACCTGATCAAGAAATGGAATGTGATTTATCCATAAGGGTAAAATGAGAATCTTCTGAGTTATAAGCTTGAAGAGATTCCAGTTTGTTTTATGTGCATGTATGTTCTGAAAGGGAAAGAAAGTTTTAATTAGTGTGGCTGCTGTTTTAAAAAGCAAGAGACTTGTTAAGGAGGAATGCCTAAGGTCTCTAGAGCACCTAATTAAAACCCTGATTAAGTTGAAGCAAAGAAGAAAAGTTTATTACAGGAGTATTGCTGTCTGAAAGTCTTCAATGGACAATTAATTGCAAAAAGCATTGTGAACTGAAACCTGTGATAAGGAAGCTTATCATAGCTCAGGAAGGAGCTATAGTAAAGGTGAAGTGACTCTGAACAAGCAAGCTGTCAGTTCTGGTAGAAATAAGAAAACAAAATTTTCCCATAAAAGACTACCAGTCCCAGAATGCACCAGGTTTCCAACAGCCATTAGAGGAGCTGAAGTGGGGAAACGTGTGTTCAATCAGGAGGGCTATGAGGTAATCCCTAAGCACTCATCTCAAAGGGCAGGGCCTGATTCAGCACAGCTGCGCTGTGCTAGGGTGGAGCACTCATCAAAGCAGAATAAAGGTAGAGTTTATTCTACAGAGAATTATCCTCATCCTCAGGATCAGCTTGGAGATCCTCATCTTGGACAGCTTCATCATCTGGAGGATCATCAGAAGCAGAAGCCAAACCGGACGGACAGAGAGGGCAAGAAACCCTTTGGAAGAAAGAAGAGAAAAGCATTTCGGAGGCCTAAAGGAGTCCAGAGCAGTACATATACTGGGAGACATTCAAAAGGCCAGCATACACCATTGGACTGGGGAAAACCAGAGGAGTGGTGCTGCAGAGCTAGGAATCTCCAGAAGGTACCTGTGAGGGAGACGGCTGCACGTGGAAGGGACCCTAAGACCCGTGCCAGAAGGTATGTGAAGAGAGATCCAGTGTCCAGGGATCTGGATTGGAAGGCTGGACATAAGAACTGGACTACATACTGGCCAGGCTATTTAGAGAGGAACTCTAACAGCAATGGAAGCTCAGGTATGAACACTGATCTATGCCCTAGCTATAACCTTGAAAGACAGCAGGGAAACAAGTATTCTCCTGAGAGTGCTACATTGAGAAATTCCTCTGTGCCAATCCATGATATTGAACCCATGATTGTTGAAGAAGGGGGAGCAGTCTTAGAAACAGGCTGTGAATATATGGATTGCTCTGTCTAAACTCCTTTGGTAATTTACTGTTACAAAGTACAAGAACCATCACAAAGAAATACAAACTTGTTCTTTAATCTACTCAGAAAAGCTCCTGAGTAGGATTTTTAGCCACGCAGTAGAAAGCAAGCCAGCTAAGGGGTTTCAGCTGGGTAACTGCTAGCAATTGAGCCTTACCTAATTGCTTGTGAGCTCTGAGGGAATCACTTCTGAGTCTATGTGTGAAGATATAAGAAGTTAACCTGAAAAGAACAGTTTTTCCCTTCTTTGTGGGTTTTGCTTGTTGTTTAGAGCACTGCTAAGAAAATATTAGTTAAAGCCTACAGAAAAGACCAGTTTGTTACCAAACAGGTCTTTATTCTTTTCATTTGATTGCCTGACAAGTTCATCTGTTTTCCTGATTTTGTTTTTCTAAGTTTAACACTGAAAGCAAGTATCCTGTTTTATGTGCTACCAAGCATATCTGTGTTGGGAGAAATAACCCCATAAATAAATATCTTATTGGCTTTACACTCAAGCACAACTAATTATTGTGAGCAGCTGTGTCTGGTGTGAATGGACTGCATTTCCCACAATCCCTTGCAAATCATATTGATATATGCACTTGCCGTGAACATTCTCACCCAGGCAGCCGTCTGACAACCTGTACCAATGGATTGCTCATTGTGTTTAAAAGAAGAGTCTGCATTATTGAACTGAGCTGAGAGACTGTGAAACAATATAGAGAATAAGTGCACAATTAAGGAGAGCTAATACTGTGTTTTACTAAGCTTAATTTTACCTTCTGAAACTAAGAAGCAGTGCTTAGAAGAAGTTTACTTTGAGAAAAAAAATCACAGCTGTTGCAAGTTTATCTGTATTTCTGTTGAATGACCACTCGAGGCAGTCCTCGGTGTAAGCTTGTGGGAATAAGAACAGCTGAACAGTGAAAAGTGGTTTTTGTTACGTCATTCTCTGTTACCTGATCTATCCTTTATGTTGGAGAAGCATCCTTTTTGCCTTGTTTGTGTATTGAGCTTAAATACCCTGGAAATCCCCACAAAATAAATTTTCTTGCTGCCTTGAACCACCGACTCACAACTACAATTTGTCCTTAAAGAATAAACTAACTACAAGTCCCAGAATACTTCTGGTGACAACAAGGGAAGCTTTATTCAAAAGTGGACAACATAAGGCTGTTTCCTGCTTGTAAGCTCTTGGGCCCAAGCGGAAGCATCGCAATATGTATGTGTATATATTGTGCTGCAAATTAGCACCTTACCTTTCTCACTTGCTTCCCCCCCCCCCCCCCAGTGGTTTCTGTTTTGACTTCCATTTCCTATAAGGCATTTATTTCTAACCTCCTCTGCCTCCCATCTAGCCCACATGTCGGTTAGCACAGTGTCGCATGGTTGCAATGCACCAGTGACAGGGGTATTGATGCACATGCCTCGTGAGGTTAGTGTTGGTCTTCATGCTTGATTTGCAGCCCAAGCACACAGTAAATTAGCACATTTTAATAAACATGCCGCTAAACCAGAAAGCAGCAGTTTAGCACAAACAATATTAAATCATGCTTTATGGGCCCAATATTTAAAAAGATTAATGTGGTTAGCAGAACTGCTAACTGAGTTAATCGTGACGAATGGGATATTCTCCGTGGCCAACTAAAAAGGAAGTCTTCACATATGGGTGATGTCTCCGATGGAGCCCCACGTGGGAACACTCCTCCTTCTTTTGGAAGCTTTTGAGAGGCTCCCCAGTGCCTGTGTGCCTTCCTTCCTGTCTGCAGCAGCCGCAGCGCTTTCTTCTCCAGTCTTCATTTTTCTGCAGATTCCCACAGATGTTTCAGTCCTCCTCCAGTAAACGTTTTTCCCCTTCGGAGGCCTTCCTGACAAGTATTGTTGTTGCCTGCCATCGGTCACATCAGTCATGGTTCCTTCATCAGTTCTGGTGCTTTTCGGTAAATGTCATTTTTTCGGATGCTTTCCCGGTGGACCGACCGGGCCCATGGTCACCATCGAGCCATTTGATTTAGCCACAGCCATCTTCCTGGACATGTCCCAGAAACCGGCCAGTGGATTCAAAAAGTGCAACAAGTATGCCAGGACCATCTCGGTCACCAATAGGCATAATTGATGCCTCCAATGCCTGGGTCCCAATCACCAGCCCTCTTATTTATGTATTTATTTATTTATTTAAAGTTTTTTTTTTTATATACCATTTTTCTACAATTCAAGACGGTTTACATGGAACTCAATAACAGTGTGGACACATCTGTTTTACATAACATCTGAACAAAAACTTAGGAAGAACTTATCCCAGAACAATGCCGTAAGCAGCAACTATGTACATTTATTTATTTAGCTGTATTTATTTATTTAGCTGTATTTATATCCCGCTTTTCTCCGGGTCAAAGTGGTGTTACATAGAAGGGTGGGGGGGAAGGGTGCAGGGTGCAGAGAGGGGGGAAATTGAGTGTAAATTAGAATGTCAGTTAGGTCTAGGTGGCACTAAGTTGGATGAGGGTATGAGGGGTGGTACTAAAGTATTCTTGGAAAAGGAAGGTTTTTATTTTTTTGTGAAATTCTGTATGATCAGGGCAATTTCAAGGTCAGTGGGAGGGCGTTCCATTCTTAAGGGGCGTAGAGGGAGAAGGTACGCTTGCAAGTGGCTTACGTGCTTTTTAATTTTTGGGTTGGGATGTGTAACAGATTTGTAGAGTTAGACCTGCGAGGTCTAAGGCTGGTAGGCTTGGTTAGGAGTAAGCAAAGGCAATTGTGCTTGCTGATGATAAGGAGAGACCTGAGGGGTCAGGAGAAACAGAGATAATCCCACTTTGGCCTGAGTTCTGATTCAGCATCTTCGGCACTGCCATTGGTCTCAATGGCTTCCCAGGAATCCGCCGACGGTGCATAAACATTGAGAAGTTATTGGGCTCAATCGGAGTATCGGCCATCAGTCAGTCTCTGCCTGGATTTAAGAAAGGATTCAACCTTGTCTCTATTGCATTAGAGGGGGATCTATCTGCGCACCGGGCAAAGGCCCGGGTGCATTGGCATCTGAGTCCTTCCAAGCAAGACATCAAGAGTGATGGCCACGAGCGGCCCATTAAAGTGCCCCAGAGAGAGGGCTCAACCTCCAGGGTTTCAGAGTGACACCGACCATCTCCTGACAACCAAGGCCATGCTGATACCCCCACACAGATGCAGGAAACATTGGTTGAAATTGCTCAGGCCCTGAGGCCTTCAGAATCAGCAGCCATGGAGGAGCGCCTCCTTCAGGTATTCTAAGTCTACATCACATCATTGCTGGAGAAACAGCTGGCAGATGCCTCAGTGCCTGTGGCATTGTCATCAAGCGTTGTGCGGCTAATCCTTAAGATGCATGCACTGCCTGCGGAGGCATTGACGTCGGGCAACGAAGAGATCTGACTCTGGTTCCTGGCAGGATTGTCTTCCTTTTGAGTGTCTCCAGTTCTGATGCCCCAGTGAAACCTTGAAAGCCCTCAATGCATCATCGATCCCATAGAAGCTCACACTCCCCTTGAGGCAGGAGGGAGCTCTTGGCAGAATCTCAGAGATACTTTGACTTCCTTTCGGAGTCTGATGGCTGGATGACCAATATGGAATCAGAGAACTTGTCGGAGGCACATATCCTGAGCTCCTGTCAGACCCCTACCCTCTGCACAAATGGCAGAAATCTCCTCTGGAGGACATGTCCTTCCAGGATTTCATGAGGGATATGGCCAAGGCGATCCCATTTTCACTGGAGGCGGAGGATGAGTCCAGGGTGGAGGAGTTGGAGATGCTCTAATATTCCTCAGCCCCTAAGGAAGCAGTGATGATGCCATTGCACCGTATCCTACAGCGGCTACAAATGAGAATTTGGGAGAAACTCCTCTCACTGTGCCACCAGTCAGTAGGAGGCTGGACTTGATGCAGAGAGTTCAAAAAACTCCTGGATTTGAGAAGCTTCAGCTTCCATACCACTCCTTAGTGGTAGAGTTCACTCTTAAGAAGATTAAGAGCAACGACTCATTCCTCAATACCCTGAGTAGGGAGGCTTGGACATTGGACTCCTTTGGAAGGAGGTGCTTCCAAAGCTCCATGCTCGTGGCTCACGTACACTCTTGCCAGCTCTACATAAGCATGTTCTTGAAGGAAATCATGCATGATATCGCCACCTTGTGCCAGTTCCTCCCTCCCCCAGAGAAATTAGGGCACTGTTGTGTCCTGGTGGACCACGACAAGATCTGCTTGAAGTTCCTGGTACTGATGACCTACAACACCTTCAAGATGGTATCTAGAAAGGCAGCAGTGGGCACTGGAGCCCACGGCTCACCTGGCTTCCGACCTGGAACAGTCAGTGCAAAATAAGCTTGAGAATAGGCCGTGTCAAGGAGAGAACCTCTTGGAGAGCAAGTGGAGAAGGCAGCATCATATAGAAGCAACACATCACCCTCGCCAGGCTTTTGAGACATGCATCCAAACCAACTGCCTATCTCAGGAGGTATCAAAATGGAGGCCAGAAGAAGACTTACTATCTGCGTATGCACAGATAAGAACATAGGAACATAAAATATGCCATACTGGGTCAGGCCAAGGTCCATCAAGCCCAGTATTCTGTTTCCAACAGTGGCCAATCTAGGTCATACGTACCTAGCAGTTTCCCAAAGAGACACAGGTTCCACAATGCTTGTATTGGTTCAAGCATTGATATCCTGGGTCCCTTCTTAATAATGGTTTATGGACCTTTCCTCCAGGAACTTGTCCAAATCTTTTTTAAACCCAGCTACACTAACAGCCTTTACTACATCTTCCGGTAACAAATTCCAGAGTTTGATTACATGTTGAGTGAAAAAATATTTTCTTTTATCAGTCTTAAATAGTTTACCCTGTAGCTTCATTGCATGTCCCCTAGTCTTTCTATATTCTGATAACGGTAAACAATCGATCTATGTTTACCCGTTCCACTCCGTTCATTAATTTATAGACTTCTATCATATCACCCCTCAGCCGTCTCTTTTCCAGGTTAAAAAGCCCTAACCTTTTTAGCCTTTCTTCAAAGGAGTATCCTTCCATCCCCTTTACCATTTTGGTGGCTATTCTCTGAACCTTTTCTAAAATCGCTATATCCTTTTTAAGATACGGCGACCAGAATTGCACACAATATTCAAGGTGCGGTCTCACCATGGAACGATATAGAGGCATTATAATATCTTTTGTTTTATTTTCCATTCCTTTCCTTATGATACCTAGCATTCTATTTGCTCTCTTGGCCGCCGCTGCATATTGGGCCGAGGGTTTTAACATGTTATCCACAATGACGCCTAAATCATTTTCCTGGGTGGTGGTTCCTAATGTGGAACCTTACATCGTGTAACCATAGTTTGGGTTGTTCTTCCCTAGGTGCATAACCTTGCACTTGTCCACATTAAATTTCATCTGCCATTTTGATGCCCAGTCTTCCAATTTATCAAGATCCTCTTGCAATTTTCTACAATCCTCTTGGGTTTTAACAACTTTAAATAGTTTTGTGTCATCTGCAAATTTGATAACCTCACTCGTTATTCCACTTTCCAGGTCATTTATGAATATGTCAAAAAGCAGCGGACCCAGCACAGTTCCCTGGGGTACACCACTATTCACCTTTCTCCATTGGGAAAATTGGCCATTTAGCCCTACCCTCTGCTTTCTATCTTTTAACCAGGTCCTTATCCACAATAGTACACTGCCTCCTATCCCATGACTCTTTAGTTTTGCCAAAAGTCTCTGATGAGGGACGTTGTCAAAGGCTTTCTGAAAGTCCAGATACACAATATCAACCGACTCACCTTTGTCCACCTGATTATGCACTCCTTCAAAAAAACATAACAGATTAGTAACACAAGATCTTCCTTGTCTAAAGCCATGATGGCTGTCTCCCATTAGGTCATGACTATCTACATGCTGAGTAATTTTATTCTTTATGATGGTTTCTACCATTTTTCCCGGTACTGATGTCAGGCTCACCGGTCTGTAGTTTCCCGGATCACCCCTGGAACCCTTTTTAAAAATTGGTGTTACAATGGCGATCCTCCAATCTTCAGGTATTACAGATTATTTTAATGATAATTCACAGATTACTAATAGCAGGTCTGCAATCTCATATTTCAGTTCTTTCAACACCCTTGGATGTATACCATCTGGCCCAGGTGATTTGCTACTCTTCAGTTTATCTAATAGTTGTAATACATCTTCCCGATGTATTGATATTTCCTTCAGTTCTTCCCCACCTTTAAATACCACTTCACTCATGGGTAACATCCCTACATCTTCTTCAGTAAAGACTGAAGCAAAGAATTCATTCAATCTCTCCGCTATCGTCTTGTCGCCTCTTAGTGCTCCTTTAACCCCTTTATCATCTAATGGACCAACTGACTCTCTCACAGGTTTTTTGCTACGAATGTACTTGAAAAGGTCTTTACTTCGCGTTTTTGCTTCCGCAGCAAGCTTCTTCTCAAATTCTCCCTTTGCCTGCCTTATCAATGCCTTGCATTTGACTTGCCAGTGCTTGTGCTGTTTCCAGGTTTCGTCGTTTGGCTCTTTTTTCCATTTCCTGAAAGATGCTTTTTTGGCAACAACAGCCTCTCTGACCTCACCTTTAAACCATGCTGGCAGTTTTTTGGACTTCCTTCCACTTTTCTTAAAGCGTGGAATACAGCTGGTCTGGGCTTCCAAGATAGTATTTTTCAACAACAGCCAAGCCTGATGTACGTCTTTAACCTTTGCAACTGCTCCTTTTAGTTTTTTCTTAACTGTTGTCCTCATTTTATCATAGTCTCCCTTTCGAAAGTTAAAAGGTAGTACTGTGGAGTTCCTTACTATCCCTCCTCCACTAATTAAATCAAAGGCGATCATGCTATGATCACTATTGCCAAGTGGCCCCAACAACCTTATCTCTTGCACTAGATCTGGTGTTCCACTAAGGACTAGGTCTAATATGGCTTCCCCTCTGGTCGATTCATGAACCAGCTGCTCCAAGAAGCAGTCATTTATTTCATCTAGGAACTTTATCTCCCTAGCATGTCCTGACGTGACACTGACCCAGTCGATACTGGGGTAGTTGAAATCACCCATTATTATTACTGCACTGTAATTTTTGTTAGCTTCCTTGATTTCTTTGAGCATTTCATCATCCATTTGGTCATTCTGGCAAGGCGCTCGATAGTACACCCCCACTGCCATTGCCTTCCCCCTTTTACATGGAATTTCAATCCATATAGATTCTACAGCAGATTTTGTTTCCTGCAAAACTTTAATCCTTTCTGACTCAATGCCCTCTCTAACATAGAGAGCAAACCCTCCACCAATTTGATCAGCTCTATCATTACGATATAGTTTGTACCCAGGTATCACAGTGTCCCACTGGTTGTCCTCCTTCCACCATGTCTCTGATATTCCAATCATATCTAACCTTTCATTTAGTGCTATATATTCTAACTCTCCCATCTTATTTTTTAGACTTCTAGCATTTGCATACAAGCATTTTAGAGAATGTATTTTATTCATATTAATTTGGCTATTGTTAGACATGGGTAATTTGGGATCTTTAAGCTCAGTCTGCTCCATACTTGAGGGCATTTGGGCTACTTTACTCTTTTGTGGAACCTCTCTGCTTTTGGTAGTATCCTTCAAAGATACATTCTTCCGAACCATCCGCTCTTGGGCGACTGTCGGCTTTCCCCTAATATCTAGTTTAAAAGCTGCTCTATCTCCTTTTTAAAGGTTAATGCCAGCAGCCTGGTTCCATCCCGGTTAAGGTGAAGCCCATCCCTTCGGAAGAGCCCCCCCTTTCCCCAGAATGTTCCCCAGTTCCTAACAAATCCAAACCCTCATCTCTGCACCATTGTCTCATCCACGCATTGAGACTCCGGAGCTCTGCCTGCCTTTTGGGTCCTGCGCGTGGAACAGGAAGCATTTCAGAGAACGCTACCCTGGAAGTTCTGGATTTCAACTTCCTACCTAAAAGCCTAAATTTAGCCTCCAGAACCTCCCTACCACATTTTCCTATGTCATTGGTACCGACATGTACCAAGACAGCAGACTCCTCCCCAGCACTATCTAAGACCTTATCTAGGTGGCGCGTGAGGTCCGCTACCTTCGCACCAGGCAGGCATGTTACCAGGCGATCCTCATGTCCACCAGCCACCCAGCTATCTACATGCCTAGTGATCGAATCACCAACTATAACGGCTGTCCTAACCCTTCCCTCATGGGCATATGACCCTGGAGAAACGTCCTCGGTGCGAGAGGGTTTTACATCACCTGGAGGACAGGTCCTAGTTACAGGATCACTTCCTGCCACACCAGGGTGATGCTCTCCTGTCACGTGACCTCTCTCTTCCATGGCAACAGGGATGCTGCCAGACTGGAGGTGGGACCTCAGGACTATATCCCTGTAGGTCTCATCTATGTACCTCTCTGTCTGTCTTATGCTTTCCAAGTCTGCTACTTTAGCCTCTAGAGAACGGACTCGTTCCCTGAGAGCAAAGAGCTCCTTGCACCTAGTGCACACGTAAGACCTCTCACCAACTGGGAGAAAATCATACATGTGACACTCAATGCAAAAGACTGGAAAGCCCCCATCCCGCTGCTGGACTGCTGTCTGCATCTTAGTTTTAAGTTTGTGTTTAGATCTAAGTTCTTTACTTACTAAGGGTTGCTATGGATATTTATACTAATAAAACTGTACCTAATACGTGTAATATACCTTGTTCACCTGAAGCTTAACTAATCTCAGGTCCTTAGTGTATGATGATTTGGGTAATGAGCTTCACCTGAGAGCACCTCCTGTCTTTTAAGATGTGTAAGTACCTATAAAGCTACGATTATCCCAGGGGAGGGAGGGAAATAGCACTTTTTAAAAGAGGGCTGCTACACAGTACCCTGTCTTGTGCTGCTGAGGTAAGCTATATTCTGATTTGATTTAAATTATAGCTCTTAGCTGCTGCTAGGCTCTAACTTCTTATGAAATTTAAACTTAAACTGATCCTCAAACCTCCCAGCAAAAAATGCAGGCTCTTTGCCTGCAGCGTTGAGAAAAGCCTCAAAAGGCCCAGCATGCCCCACAACTAAAGTTGGGAGAGGGATTTTGACTGGTTCCTCTGGAGCATAGCCAATCTGCCAATGTCCACAGAGGGGAGCCCTCCAATGGGGGGAAGCTCACTCTTTTTGCCCACAGGTGGCCTCTTATAACTTCAGACTCGTGGGTGCTTCAGATAGTCCAAAGCAGCTACATGTTGAAGTTTGCCAAGCTGCGCCACATTGCCCCTGAGGGCATATCTTCTCAACCCTCTGCATCTAGACCTACTTCAGGGAGACATCTCTGCCCTTCTGACTGATCTCGCCATCAAGCCCATGCTGCAGGAGCAGATGGGATAAGACTTTTACCCCAGGTACTTTCTGGTCCCCAAAAAGACAGGGAGGATTCCAGCCCATCCTGGACCTCAGAAACCTCTACACCTTTCTGATATGAGAAAGGTTCAAGCTGGTATCTCTAGGTACCATGCTTCCTTATCTTCAGAAAGATGATTGGCTATGCTCCCTGGATCTAAAGGATGTGTTTACCCACATAACAATCCATACTGCTCACAGGGGGTATCTCAGATTTGTCCTGGCAGAAAAGCACATTTAGTACCAGATACTACCTTTCAGGCTGGCCTCACAAAGTGCCTAATGGTGGTAGTGGCCTCTTTCAGAACACTAGGGGTCTTTGTCTTCGCTTTTCTGGAGGACTGGCTCATAAAAAGCACCACTCCAGATGGAGCCCAGCAATCAACATGGTTGACAATTGAAGTGCTAGAACGTTTGGGGTTTGATGCTTTCCTCCTGCAAGGGGGGAAGGGCCTGATATACGCATATCCTCCCATACCTCTCATAGCAAAGACCCTGCTGAAACTCAGGATAGACAGGGATATGATGATATTCATCATACTGTATTGGCCCAGATAGCCTTTATTTCCCCTTCTACTTCAACTCTCCCAGTGGAAACCTCTATGGCTGGGCTCTGCCCCAGATCTCACATCACAGAAGACAAGAGGATGCTGCATCCCAACATCCGGTCCTTGGCCCTAACTGTGTGGATGTTGAGCGACTAGTCCTCTCGGAGCTTAACCTGCCCAACAGAGTAAAAGATGTTATGTTGGCCTCTAGGAGGGCCTCAACGAGAAGGTCTTATGCATTCAAATGTAGGAGTTTTGTTATCTGGTGCGCATAAAAGGCGCTAGGTTCTTTAAATTGCTCCACTGGCAGACTTCTTGAGTACCTCCTTCACCTCTCTTAGTCGGGTCTCAAGTCCAACTCTGTCAGGGTTCACCTCAGCGCAATTAGGGCATACCATCACAGTAGAGGATGATCCATCTTGACTCAGCCTTTAATGGTTCACTTCATGCGGGGTTTGCTTCTCTCAAAGCCTCCCTTCAAGCCCCCGGCAGTGGCTTGGGACCTCAATGTGGTTCTGGCACAGCTCATGTTAACCCCCCTTTGAAACATTCAATTCCTGCCCTATGAATCGACCTGGAAAGTTTTGGTTCTGGTGGTGGTTACGTCAGCATGCCGGGTATGTGAGCTCCAGGCCCTAGTGGCTCATCCGCCGTACGCCAGGTTCCATCATAATAGAGTGGTCCTGTGCACTCATCCTCAATTCTTTCCAAAGGTGTTATCTGCCTTCCATCTTAATCAGTCAGTCATTCTGCCGACTTTTTTCCCAAGGCCTCACATCCACAGAGAGGAAGCGGTGCTGCACATGCTGAACTAAAAATGAGCTTTAGCCTTCTACTTCGAGCAGATGAAGACCCATCGAACGTCCATCCAGCTGTTTGTTTCTTTTGACCCCAGCAAGCTAGGGGCTGCCGTTTCCAAACACACTCTTTCAATTTGTCTGGCAGACTGCATCTCTTTCACTTATGCCCAGGCTGGCCTGAGCCTTGATGGTCATGTCACAGCTCACAACATCAGAGCCATGGCTGCACCATTGGCCAATTTGTTATCTGTCTCTATGGAAGACATCTGCAGGGCTGCAATGTGGTCTTCTGTCCACACATTCACATCTCACTACTGTCTGGATGGAGATTCCCAATGTGAGAGCAACTTGGCAAATCAGTACTTTTGCATCTGTTTGGAGATTAGAATCCAACTCCATCCCCCAAGGCCCTGCTGTCCATCCAGGCTACCAAAAAAACCAAACAAAAACAAATGATGAAGAAGCTGAATCAGATGAGTTCCCTTTGTGAACTACCACCACCACTACTACTACTACTACTACAACAGAGCATTTGTATAGCGCTACAAGATGTATGCAGTGCTGCACAGACACATATAAAAGATGGTCCCTGCTCATCAGAGCTTAAAATCTAGTCAAAACAGACAACGCGGTAACTGTAGACATGGGATACATCTAGGGGGAAAGGTAAGGAAATACAAAGGAGACCAGGTGAGTCAAGATCTCACAGCGAAGAGGTTAGTTTTCAGCCTGGATTTGAAAAGGGCTAGAGAAGGCACCTAATGTACAGACCCAGGTAGTTTGTTGCAGACATAAGAAGCAGCAAGGTGAAAGGAGCAAAGTCTGGAGTTAGCAATAGAAGAGAAGGGCACAGATGGAAGCGATTTGCCAGAAGAGCAGAATTCTCGAGGAGGAGTGTAGGAAGAGATGAGAGAGGAAAGGTATGAGGAGCTGCAGAATAAATGTTCTTATAGCTCAGCAGGAGAAGTTTGAACTAGATGTGGAAACAGATAGTGAGCCAATGAAGTGACTTGAGAAGAGGGGTAATATGAGCATGATGAGGCAGAATGTTGAACCGATTAAAAGGGAGAGAGATGATTCAGAGGAGACTAGCAAGGAGTAGGTTACAATATTCTAGATGGGAGGTGCCTAAAAAGTGGATAAGTATCTTAGTAGTGTGTTCAGAAAGGAATGGGCGGATTTTGTTGATGTTATAGAGAAAGAAACAGCAGGTTTTAGCTATCAGTTGGGTATGTGTGGAGAAGGAGAAAGAGGAGTCAAAGACGACCCCAAGATTGAGAGCTGCGGAAACAGGGAGGCGTAGAGAATTATCCACAGCGACTGAGGAAGGGGAAAGGAGGCTTTAGGGGGAAAAATAAGAAGCTCAGTTTGGCCATGTTCAATTTCAAGCGGCAGTGAGACATCCAAGCAGCAATGTCAGAAAGGCAGGCAGAGATCTGGCCTCGATTGCCGGAAAGATTTCAGGTGTAGAGAGGGAGGTCTGGGAGTCATCAGCATAAAGATGGTACTGAAAGCCATGAGAAGAAATGAGTGCACCAAGGGACTGGGTATATAGAGAGAAAAGGAATGGACCCAAGACAGATCCGTGGGGTACACCAACTGAGAGTGGGATAGCAGCAGAGGAGGATCCGCAAGAACAAACACTAAAGGAGCGATAGGAGAGATAAGAGAACCGGGATAGCACAGAGCCCTTAAAAGCAAGCGAGGACAAGGTATCAAGGAGAAGGTTGGGGTCAGCAGTGTCAAAAGCTTAGGAGATGGATGGGAATAGGATCAGAGGAACAGGTAGTGAGTTTGGAGGAGAAAAGAAGGTGTGCAGTTTCCTCCTCAGAGATCATGGAAAAGGAAGAAAGGGTAGCAGAGGTAGGGGGAAAGTTGGGAGTAAAGAGGTAGAGGAGCGGAAGTAGCTGACCTCATGGGGAAATAGAGTGTGATCTTATGGATTATGTCATGGAAAAAGTCAGCCAGGATTTGGGCAGAAAGAGAAGGAGGGGTTAAGAGGCAGAAGCACCTTGAGGAGAGAGTTGAGAGTTGTAAGGAGACGGTGAGGGTCAGAGGCAAGAGAGTTAGTCAGATGGACATAATAGTCTTGTTTGGTGAATGCTATGGCTGACTGGAAAGAGACAAGCACGAATTTGAAATGTAGTAAGTCCCGCAAGGGTGCGGGATTTGAGCCAAGTATGGTCAGCCGAACAAGCACAGGAACGTAGACAGTGGATAGTGGAAGACAGCCAGAGCTGGGGTATAGTATGCCTCACAGGACATGGCATGGGCAGAGCAAGAGCATCCAGAGCAGAGGAGAGTGCAGCGTTACAGGAAGCTTCTGCCTCATCAACAGGCTCAGAAGACATAGTGGATGAAAGAGGTGATGAGACAGTGGAGGGTCAATAGCATGAAGATTTCTAAAGAGGTTGGAGGAAACAGGGTGAGGTTGAGGTGGTGGGTGATGAAGAGTGAAGCTTAGCAGGTGATGGCCTGATAAGGGAAGAACAGAGGTTTGAGGATAAGTAATTAAGGAAGAATCTAAGGTTGAGGCAGTGGCCATGCTGGTGAGTGGGAGCAGTAGAACAAAACTGGAGGTCGAATGAGGAGGCAAGGGAAAGGAGCTTTAAAGCATAAGGGTCAGAAGAGTTATCAACATGAATGTTAAAATCCCCGAAAATAAGGGAAGGGTAAGAGGAATAAAGAAAGAAGGAAAGCCACGAGTCAAAGTCAGTGAGAAAGGTAGAGATGGACTTGGCAGGAGGTCATTAAATAACAACTAACTGGAGAGATAGTGGAGTAAAAAGACTGATGGAGTGGACTTCAAAGGAGGGAAAGGAGTGAAACTGAGACAGCAGGAAGGGCTGAAATTGGCAGGAAGGAGAGAGTAGAAGCCCAACACCACCGCCACAGCCAGTGGGACGAGGCGTGTGGGAGAACTGATAGCCACCATGACAGAGAGCAGCAACTGACGCTGAGTCTTCTGGGTGGAACCAGGTCTCAGTTAGAGCAAGAAGATGGGAAGATGGAAAGCATTAGAGATAAAGAGGTCATGAGTAAAGGCAAGTTTGTTTGAGATGGAGTGTGCATTCCACAAGGCACTTGAGAAAGGGAGAAAGGAAGGGTAAAGGAGAGGGATATGAATAAGTTTTGAGCTGTTGCTTGAAGATCTGTTCTTGGAGTGTGACACAAGTCTAGAGGGTCCAAGGTTAGGATTGATATCTCTGGATGAGAGAAGGAGTAGAAGAGTGCGGGGCAGAGAGGAGACAGCACGGTGGTAACGAGGATGAGGTTGTTTTAGAGAGAGAGGAGATGGCTGAATGAGAGGGAGAAAGTGGTGAAGCTCAAGAGTTGATGACAGAGTAGAGGACAGGATGATGGGAGAAGTGAGGATGGTAAAGGGGAGATAAGGGAGGAGGCTTAAAGGTATTGGTAGGAGGGGAGACAATTAGGGAGTATGAAAAATAGGAAGAGAAAGTGATGAGGAGCCATAGAAGAGAGATATGGAGAGGAGAACAGAGGTCAGAAGAAATAAGGATAGATAGGAGAGAGTTCATAGGGTATTAGGTGCATCTGTGAATAATCGTGGTAATGAACAGAAGATGGCTATAAGAGATTGAATGCCAGAGGGTGGGTGAGTAGAGGGGTGGGAGGGAGGGATAAAAGTTATGAGGATATGTAGGAGACAGGTATGAATGGAGAAAACCAAACAAGCTTACAGATAAAGAAATAGCACACTAACAATGATAAAATAAATATATCAATGGACACACAGGACTCAAAATCTGGCAGGTAAATGTACCAAACTGGCAGCAAAGCAGGTAAGCACCTTCTTGGTGTTGAGGCAGAGAGAAAGCAGCACAGGTGGGAAACAAAATAGGAAGAGGGGATTATGCAAAGCCTCAGGAGGGGAGGGGAGAAGAGTGGGGAGGAGTTAGTCACTCAGGGAGATTAAAGCAAGTTGATTCTCTAGTTCTTAGTTCAGTTTTGCCCCTGTTGGGCTTCTCGGCAGCATCCTCTATTTTTGGTAGCCTGTAGCTTTGGGATCCCATATGTGAGGACTTCCTTCCTGCCTGCCTATCCACAGAGAAAAGGTAGTTACTCACCTGTAGCAAGTGTTCTTTGTGGACAGCAGGAATACATCCTCACAACCCTCCCACCTCCCCAAGGAGTTGTATTCTGCTACAGCTTTGTTATCAGACTGGAGAAGATGGCGCCGCGGCAGCAGGCAGGAAGACAGGCATGCAGGCGCCTCCCACAAACTTCCAGTAGAAGCTGGGGAGTGTTCCCACGTAGGGCTCCGTTGGAGACGTCACCCATATGTGAAGATTTATTCATGCTGTGCACGGAGAACTCCTGCTACAAGTGAGTAACTACCTTTTCAGCGGCACTAACAAGGTTAGTGTTGCTGCATATCCACTATCCGTGGGTGCTACCGTTAAGCACCCTGATGCTAACCAGCTACTGCCCGATATCACAATTCAATGGAAATCAGGCACAATAAAAGCTGGCCTAACGTTTGCCGCCAAAGCTAACTGGGCATCAGCTAAATATCACTGCTGCCCGGTTAGCTTCCTGGCTATCCGGCTTACCCAGATATTCATTGAATATCCAAGTCTAGGGTTCAGCGACAATGGCTAGCTGCTGTAATCATGCCAGCCACCGCTGAATATTAGCTTGTCTAGTATTGGATAGTGCATAACGGCTTGTAATGGCATATTGTAGATGAGCTCATACTCCGTCCAAGGGTGCCATGCGGCCACCTAAAACAGGTGATTTCCCATATCTTCAGGACTTTCATTGTAGCCAAATGTAGAATAGTATGTTTTCTTCATCTGTGTCTGCCAGAGAATTAGGTGCCACAAGATGGCAGTAAAATGACACTTTCCTCCGTCATCTCTTTACAGTAATGAGTGTAGTTGCTGTGAGTACATTAGGGACCTTAGTAATAGAATCTTTGTTGACAAGATATTCTTAAAATCTTGACAGAGAAGGTGGAGTACAAGTGACCTGTGGAAATGTTTTTAGCCATGTCTATGCCTTTCTAGTATTCCTGTATGTCAGCCAAATCTTCTGGAAGATTCTGTGTTCTGTAAACCAAGATGTGTAGTGTGCTACCCAAAATGGGGAGGTTAGGTCTTGCAAGCAAGTAGCAGTGGACATCCTAACATGCTAATGTCAGTAAACTGACAAAGGAGAAGACAAATATTACTTATACCATGGAGACTATCCCTGAAAAATGTTAGTACAGAAGAAGCAATGTGACTAAAACATGCCATTTTACCAAGGGCTGATATGTCCTGCTGCTAACAGTTAATGATTGAAAGATGATGTACTCTTAACATCCATGGAAAGGGCAAGAGAAATGCCCATTTTCTGAGCCTACAACTACTTCCGTTTCAATAAGGACATCTGTCTAACAAGGGCACCTGAATGCCGCTCTTCACAGCAGAACTGCATAAATATCAGATTAAACCCTTCAGATATTATCGGTATATTGATGACATTTGAACTGGAGGGAAAGGCTCTCAAACAATTTCAGAACTCTTAATGCATCTTATCCTTCAATTAGATTCAAAATAGACTACTCTGCAGAAGTTTTTATCCACAATGGCCATCTAAAGACATTATATACAGGAAAATGACTGACAGATACAGCTACTTCGCAGTTCTACTGTAACTTCTACCCTTTCTATACAGAACGTATATGCCTCTTTGTCCAGACATGTGAATTTACACTCTCCTACAAATAGATGGAGACTGAAAACAACTGAAATCACCCCATATAGGGTCCTGTGGAGTCTCAGCCAGCTAGTATTTCTCAGTCTCCAGCAGATAGTGAGGTAACCCTGTTGGATCTTGGCTGATGGGACTGGTAGGCCTAGAATGACCTTGGGCTTAGGCAGTCAAGGTTTGCTCTAGGAGTTTCTTTGGGTACTTTCAAATACCTATTAGGTTTCTTTGCAGGTTAAAATCATTTAAAAAGTGGAGTTCTATTTTAGTATGAAACGACTGCAGAACAAAGGGGCCAGGATCAGCTGTGGCTGGTCCAGAGGGCCCAGAGCTGCAGAACCTAGTGGTATGGAGCCGGGTCCCTCCTCCCCTTGGTGGGAAATTTGTTGAGCTGCTAGCAGTCCCTCTCCCCAACTCTTGGGAGAGGACCAATGGTACTAAGAGGGGACCCAAGCTCACATAAAGTTCTTAACAAAACTAAAGAAATCTTGCTGCTCTCAGCTCTTCTTGGGCCTTGCCAGAACACATTTCTGGAGGTGCTTTCAGGCTGGTGACCGAAGCAGTTCGGAGCACAGCTAATCTCGTTGAGTGAAAGAGGGTCTGCTTATGGCAGGGCTGACACTGCAGTGCAGGCCGATTGCGGCAGGCACTATGCAGTGTGTAGATTGCAGCGCATGAGGGTGTCTTCCATCCAGAAGTGCTAGCAGGGTTATGAGGAGTTCCTGCCTGCTGGATTGGCAAAGCTGATGACTGTTAGTTTGGCTGGTTTTGGTGGAGGGGAGCCAGAGCCATGGCGGAGGCGCAGGTGTGGAGGGTGCAATGTGTAGTAAATAAAAGAAATGAAAGGGAAAGCAAAACATCAGAGTCAGATGTAAGGAAGGAATGGATGAAAACAGAGATGAAATGGGCAGCAAACCCTGGAAAAAGAGGAGAAAACAAAGAGAGGAAAGAGAGATGAACCAACATGACTGAAAAAATAAAATTCTTAGACGAAAAAGGCAGAAAAAATATTTTGAATTTATTAATTGGAATGTATCAGTTCTGGGAAATATGCATTTCTGGAGTCTTTGTATTTTGTGCAGTACAAGAGGAAATGCATTTGTGCTTCTCTGGTTTCATTTTTGTCTGCACATTTCTCTTTCTAATTTGTGGTACCTTGCACTTTATTTGATGAGTAACTGTCTGTACTTTGCATTTGTGACTGTGATACAGTATTCTGATAGTGGCCTGTAATAATTCTCATTCTGTTTTCCCATTGGAAAGTGTATTGCTGTTCTAAGGTTTGATATAATTTCTCCAGGAACAAGCAGAAAGTCAGTCTTCACGTATGGGTGAAATCAGCACTGATTAAGCCTGCACAGTAACCTCTCCCCAGTTTTCAAAGAAAGCCTTTGGGAGATCAACCATGCATGTGTGGTCATCTTCATGCCCTAGGGAGAAATTTTCCCTCAGTCTTTGCTTTTCCACGGATCCCACCAGACATATCGTCTGCACCCTGGAAAAAATTGGCGTTCATTTCGGTGAATACTTTGTTGTTTTCTCGCTTCCTTTTTCTCGGTCACCTAGTGCTTATCTATCTTCTTTCTCGGCACGCAAGATCTTTTTCTCGCGTACTACTAATCAGGACATTGGAGATTGATCTTGTGGGGGCCGTCTTTCCCACTATGTCCTCTATTAGTGGGTTTAAGAAGTGCCACAAATTGTGGCAGGACCATGTCCATCACAGACTGCTACAATTGCCACCTTCAATGCTTCTGGGCCAATCACAATGCCTCCACTTACCCGCTCTGTCTTCATATGGCAAGCAAGGGGTGTAAGAATCGTGAAAGGCAGAAGGAGATGCTGTTTGGCCTCAAGTCCTTGGCCTCTGCTCCATCATCGGCTTTGGAATCGATGCCCTCAGGGGCAGCAGCGGAGGAATTGGACCTAGGCAGCCTCTGAGATCACTCGGAGCCCTGAGGTCACAAAGCATCAGACTGGCGACCATCTGTGGAGGACTGTCCCTGGAAGGAACGGACTTAGACCAAGTTCTCATCAGGGGGCAATGTCGATACCACATTTAAGACCTGTAAGCATCGGCATTGCAACCCTTGACGGGACTCTGTGAGGGCCAGGAGTGGCCCCCAAAACTGCCCCAGTGGGAAACAGTTCCCACCCACTCGGAGGATTGCCCTCGGACTGTTGAGGCAATCACCATCGGTGAGTCTCCACCGAGGGAACTGGCGTCGGGCACGATGCCCTTGATGTCTATGCCAGTGGCTGCAGAGACTTTGGGCCTTGAGGCCAGGAGGGCAGCATTGGAGCACAGCCTCAGTGCCTTTCTGGTGTGCCAGCAGACCCCAGTTCCGGTTACCTGTGGTTCCTCGGGGCTAGCGATGGGCCCCTCTACCATGAGGGCATTGCCAGAGGAAATCTAGCCTGTTCCTGAGTGGCATTTCTTGTGGGCTGATTCCAATGACCTATCCCAGTCTCGGTCAGAACCTTGGGCTTCTCCACCAAGTGCTTTGGGCTCAGAGCACTGGGAATCTCGGCCGCCATTCTCACCCCTGACTGTGCACTGGCGCAGTTCCTGCCGGCATTCTGAGCTCCCTTCCAATTCCAATTTGGAATGTAAGACGAACGATGAGTCTCCCGATACCATTTGTCTTTCGGATGTTCTGTCAAACCCCTCTCTGCCTTAGGAGTATCGGAGGTCCCCAACTGAGGATCTCTCCTTCCTGGACTTTGTCTGAGACATGGACAAGTCTCTCGTCTTCACCATCGAGGCAGAGGAGGAGCCTCGGGCAGAAGACCTGGACATAATCCAGTATGACTGTCCTCCCAAGGAGACCATAATGGTGCTGCGGCGGCCAAGAGAGCAAATAGAATGCTAGGTATCATAAGGAAAGGAATGGAAAATAAACAAAGGATATTATAATGCCTCTATATCGTTCCATGGTGAGACCGCACCTTGAATATGGTGTGCAATTCTGGTCACCATATCTTAAAAAGGATATAGCGATTTTAGAAAAGGTTCAGAGAAGAGCCACCAAAATGGTAAAGGGGATGGAAGGATACCCCTATGAAGAAAGGCTAAAAAGGTTAGGGCTCTTTAACCTGGAAAAGAGATGGCTGAGGGGAGATATGATAGAAGTTTATAAATTAATGAACGGAGTGGAACAGGTAAACGTAGATCGATTGTTTACGTTATCAGAATATAGAAAGACTAAGGGACATGCAATGAAGCTACAGGGTAAACTATTTAAGACTAATAAAAGAAAATATTTTTTCACTCAACGTGTAATCAAACTCTGAAATTTGTTACCGGAGGATGTAGTAAAGGCTGTTAGTGTAGCTGGGTTTAAAAAAGGTTTGGACAAGTTCTTGGAGAAAAGGTCCATAAACCATTATTAAGAAGGGACCCAGGATAGCAATGCTTGACCCAATACAAGCATTGTGGAACCTGTGTCTTTTGGGGAAACTGCTAGGTACATATGACCTAGATTGGCCACTGTTGGAAACAGGATACTGGGCTTGATGGACCTTGGTCTGACCCAGTATGGCATATCTTATGTTCTGGTGCCTCCCAACTTGGAATGCCTTCTTTTCAGGATGTGGGAAACCCCGGTTATGGTTCCCATTGTGAGCAAGTGGCACAATTCTATGTATTGAGTCTGCAAGAGCCCTGGCTTCTAAAAAACGCAACTGCTACACAACTGTATGGTGTGGAGTCAGCCATACGCCATATCAAAAGCCAGAAGACGCACTTCTCGGTGTATCAGGAGGCCCGCCCCATGGACTGGTTTGGTAGAAATTGTTTCCAGGGCTCGATGCTCATGACATGGGCATGTACCTGAGAAACCTGGTGAAGGAGCTCGCCAGGTTCCCAGCTGGGCTGTCCGATGAACACCTCCAGGGCTTCAGGAGCCTGGTGTCCATGGTCAAGGAGTGCTCCAAGTATGTAACTTGAGCGGCCTATGATGGCTTTGAGTCTGGCCAGAGTGGCTGTGGTGGACATTGGTTCCTGCTGCCTGGCATGGCTATAGTGCTCAGACCTGAAGCAATGGGTTTAGGACAAATTGGTCGATGTCCCCTGCCAGGGATAGAATCTCTTTAGCAAGCCCATGATGGACAAGGCTGCTGAATTGGAGACAGAGCTAATGACCAGAACCAGACTCTCTTGGAAGACTGTTGATCCTTCCCAATGGAAGGCTTTGGGGGAAAAAATCCTTTTACCTGAAGAAAAAGAAGGTCTACGAAACATACCCCAAATATCAGGCCTATCAGTCCTATCAAGCTCCCCCACAGGGGCAGCCAGCCAAGGGCCAGGAGCAGGACCCTTGTAGGCCTAAAGCCAGTGGTGGGATTCAGCCAGTTTGGCCCAGTTCACGCAAACCAGTTCCTGCTGTAGCCTGCATTCACCAAATCAGGCCGAACACAGCATTGCAACTCCAGCTCTGAAGTGGTGGAAATCCCCACACCCAACAGTAGTTTGATGGCATCAGGAGTATCACAGCATCAGAAGAAGCCCTCAGTGCCATCAATCTACTGTCGGGTAGGGTGTTGCTCTCCTGATGCGGTTGGCAATGGCCCAAGCGTGCAGCTCCCGCAGTGTTGCCACATGCGGGGTTGCCACTCTCGCGTCCCAACCGATGGTGGGATGAACCAAACCGGGTCCCGACCGTTTCAAATCACATCACTGCGTAAGGCCCCTAAACCCCAACCAGCACCTCTGCTGCAGCCTGGGAGGGGGGGGGGGATGTTTGACTCCCAAGGCATAACCACTCTTCTCATGGGAAGTCGGGAGCTGCAGCACATAGGGGGACATCTCACGTTTTTTGCCTACCGGTAGCCCGGCATAACTACCAATGTCTGAGCCCTTCATGTGGTAAAGGAGGGATACCTCATTCACTTCCACTAACACCTCCATCCTACTTTTTGGGGGAACTCCCTCTAGATCTCCCCCATCGAGATCTCCTTCAAGAGGAGCTTATGGCTCCTCTCGCCAACAAGGTGGTGGGGCTCATCCCATTGCCTCAAAGAGTCACAGGGTTCTACTCCTGCTACTTTCTGATTCTCAAGAAAACGGGCGGGTTGCGCCACATTCTTGATCTGCAGGATCTCAACCACTTGTTAGTGAAGGAGAAATTCAAAATGGTATCCCTTGGAATGTTGCCACCTTACCTCCACCAGGGAGACTGGCTATGCTCCTTGGATCTCAAAGATGCCTATACCCACATCCTGATCCACCCCTTGCACCGGCAGTACCTCTGCTTTGTCATCGGTGGGTGTCACTATCTATACTGGGTCCTTCCGTTTGGGCTGGTGTACACTACCAGGATGTTCACAAACTGCCTAGCGGTGGTCGCCAATTTACTGAGATTACAGGATATGTTCATCTTCCCTTATCTGAACGATTGGCTGTGGTCTGTGGGGACTATTCAAATAGTGCTGCTGAAAATCGGGATTGGTGGGGTTTATGCAGTTTGCAGGTGCTGCAATCCGCATAAACCCATCTGAATATCAACACTAGAGAATTCCTATATAGCTAGAGAATGGAATCAAAATAATAGAGCATTTGTTTATTTAATGTTTCTTATATACCTCTTAGGTTAAAAAAAAGTCGCTCAAGGCAGTTTACAACTTAAAAACAATTCAATCCACAATTCCAAATAAAACGTACAAACACAAAAAAAGCAAATATCACAGTTCCTCAAATCTTTCAGAGCTTTCCTAACCAGGGCTCTACAGATCAACAAACAGTAAGGATTTGAGGGTTTGTTTGTTTGTTTTTATTATATTACATTGCTAGCTTTCTGACTGGGAGCTCTTAAAAAAAGGTTTTTTTGTATATTTTTTTAAAGCAAGGTTACTTTCTTTTTGGTGCTTTAGGGGAACTTTCCTTGAGCACAGTAGGTTGCTGAACTCTAGTAACCTCCTCAGGTTTAGAAACTGCTAACACCTAATCAGGAGTTAGTGGGCCTGATTTCCTGAGTGCAGCTGAGGCCTGCATAAAAGGCTCCAGTGCCCTGCCCTACATAAGAACATAAGATATGCCATACTGGGTCAGACCGAGGTCCATCAAGCCCAGTATTCTGTTTCCAACACTAGCCAATCTAGGTCATATGTACCTAGCAGTTTCCCCAAGGGACACAGGTTCCACAATGTTTGTATTGGTTCAAGCATTGATATCCTGGGTCCCTTCTTAATAATGGTTTATGGACCTTTCCTCCAGGAACTTGTCCAAACCTTTTTTAAACCCAGCTACACTAACAGCCTTTACTACATCCTCTGGTAACAAATTCCAGAGTTTGATTTCACGTTGAGTGAAAAAATATTTTCTTTTATTAGTCTTAAATAGTTTACCCTGTAGCTTCATTGCATGTCCCCTAGTCTTTCTATATTCTGATAAGGTAAACAATCGATCTACGTTTACCCGTTCCACTCCGTTCATTAATTTATAGACTTCTATCATATCTCCCCTCAGCAGTCTCTTTTCCAGGTTAAAGAGCCCTAACCTTTTTAGCCTTTCTTCATAGGAGTATCCTTCCATCCCCTTTACCATTTTGGTGGCTCTTCTCTGAACCTTTTCTAAAATCGCTATATCCTTTTTAAGATACGGCAACCAGAATTGCACACAATATTCAAGGTGCGGTCTCACCATGGAACGATATAGAGGCATTATAATATCTTGTTTTATTTTCCATTCCTTTCCTTATCATACCTAGCATTCTATTTGCTCTCTTGGCCGCTGCTGCACACTGGGCCTAGGGTTTTAACATGGTATCCACTGATGCCTAAATCTTTTTCCTGGGTGGTGGTTCCTAATGTGGAACCTTGCATCGTGTAACCATAGTTTGGGTTGTTCTTCCCTAGGTGCATAACCTTGCACTTGTTCACATTAAATTTCATCTGCCATTTTGATGCCCAGTCTTCCAATTTAGCAAGATCCTCTTGCAATTTTCCACAATCCTCTTGGGTTTTAACAACTTTAAATAGTTTTGTGTCATCTGCAAATTTGATAACCTCACTCGTTATTCCACTTTCCAGGTCATTTATGAATATGTCAAAAAACAGCAGACCCAGCACAGATCCCTGGGGTACACCACTATTCACCTTTCTCCATTGGGAAAATTGGCCATTTAACCCTACCCTCTGCTTTCTATCTTTTAACCAGTTCCTGATCCACAATAGTACACTGCCTCCTATCCCATGACTCTTTAGTTTTGCCAAAAGTCTCTCATGAGGGACCTTGTCAAAGGCTTTCTGAAAGTCCAGATACACAATATCAACCGACTCACCTTTGTCCACCTGATTATTCACTCCTTCAAAAAAACATAACAGATTAGTAAGACAAGATCTTCCTTGTCTAAAGCCATGTTGGCTGTCTCCCATTAGGTCATGACTAGCTACATGCTGAGTAATTTTATTCTTTATGATGGTTTCTACCATTTTTCCTGGTACTGATGTCAGGCTCACCGGTCTGTAGTTTCCCGGATCACCCCTGGAACCCTTTTTAAAAATTGGAGTTACATTGGCGATCCTCCAATCTTCAGGTATTAGAGATGATTTTAATGATAGTTCACAGATTACTAATAGCAGGTCTGCAATCTCGTATTTCAGTTCTTTCAACACCCTTGGATGTATACCATCCAGCCCAGGTGATTTGCTACTCTTCAGTTTATCTAATAGTTGTAATACATCTTCCCGATGTATCGATATTTCCTTCAATTCTTCCGCACCTTCAAATACCACTTCAGTCATGGGTAACATCCCTACATCTTCCTCAGTAAAGACTGAAGCAAAGAATTCATTCAGTCTCTCCGCTATTGCCTTGTCGCCTCTTAGTGCTCCTTTAACCCCTTTATCATCTAATGGACCAACTGACTCTCTCACAGATTTTCTGCTACGAATGTACTTGAAAAGGTCTTTACTTCGCGTTTTTGCTTCCACAGCAAGCTTCTTCTCAAATTCTCCCTTTGCCTGCCTTATCAATGCCTTGCATTTGACTTGCCAGTGGTTGTGCTGTTTCCAGGTTTCGTCCTTTGGCTCTTTTTTCCATTTCCTGAAAGATGCTTTTTTGGCAACAACAGCCTCTCTGACCTCACCTTTAAACCATGCTGGCAGTTTTTTGGACTTCCTTCCACTTTTCTTAAAAGCGTGGAATACAGCTGGTCTGGGCTTCCAAGATAGTATTTTTCAACAACAGCCAAGCCTGATGTACGTCTTTAACCTTTGCAACTGCTCCTTTTAGTTTTTTCTTAACTGTTTTCCTCATTTTATCATAGTCTCCCTTTCGAAAGTTAAAAGGTAGTACTGTGGATTTCTTTACTATCCCTCCTCCAAGTGGCCCCAACAACCTTATCTCTTGCACTAGATCTGGTGTTCCACTAAGGATTAGGTCTAATATGGCTTCCCCTCTGGTCGGTTCATGAACCAGCTGCTCCAAGAAGCAGTCATTTATTTCATCTAGGAACTTTATCTCCCTAGCATGTCCTGACGTGACACTGACCCAGTCGATACCGGGGTAGTTTAAATCACCCATTATTATTACTGCACTGTAACGTTTGTTAGTTTCCTTGATTTATTTGAGCATTTCATCATCCATTTGGTCATTCTGGCAAGGCGCTCGATAGTACACCCCCACTGCCATTGCCTTCCCCCTTTTACATGAAATTTCAATCCATATAGATTGTACAGCAGATTTTGTTTCCTGCAAAACTTTAATCCTTTCTGACTCAATGCCCTCTCTAACATAGAGAGCAACCCCTCCACCAATTTGATCAGCTCTATCATTAGGATATAGTTTGTACCCAGGTATCACAGTGTCCCACTGGTTGTCCTCCTTCCACCATGTCTCTGATTTTCCAATCATATCTAACCTTTCATTTAGTGCTATATATTCTAACTCTCCCATCTTATTTTTTAGACTTCTAGCATTTGCATACAAGCATTTTAGAGAATGTATTTTATTCATATTAATTTGACTATTGTTAGACATGGGTAATTTAGGATCTTTAAGCTCTGTCTGCTCCATACTTGAGGGCATTTGGGCTACTTTACTCTTTTGTGATACATTCTTCCGAACCATCCGCTCTTGGGCGACTGTCGGCTTTCCCCTAATATCTAGTTTAAAAGCTGCTCTATCTCCTTTTTAAAGGTTAATGCCAGCAGCCTGGTTCCATCCCGGTTAAGGTGAAGCCCATCCCTTCGGAAGACCCCCTCCTTTCCCCAGAATGTTCCCCAGTTCCTAACAAATCCAAAACCCTCATCTCTGCACCATTGTCTCATCAACGCATTGAGACTCTGGAGCTCTGCCTGCCTTTTGGGTCCTGCGCATGGAACAGGAAGCATTTCGGAGAATGCTACCCTGGAAGTTCTGGATTTCAACTTCCTACCTAAAAGCCTAAATTTAGCCTCCAGAACCTCCCTACCACATTTTCCTATGTCATTGGTACCGACATGTACCAAGACAGCAGACTCCTCCCCAGCACTATCTAAGACCTTATCTAGGTGGCGTGTGAGGTCCGCTACCTTCGCACCAGGCAGGCATGTTACCAGGCAATCCTCACGTCCACCAGCCACCCAGCTATCTACATGCCTAATGATCGAATCACCAACTAGAACGGCTGTCCTAAACCTTCCCTCATGGGCACATGGCCCTGGAGAAACGTCCTCGGTGCGAGAGGGTTTTACATCACCTGGAGGACAGGTCCTAGTTACAGGATCACTTCCTGCCACACCAGGGTGATGCTCTCCTGTCACGTGACCTCTCTCCTCCATGGCAACAGGGATGCTGCCAGACTGGAGGTGGGACTTCAGGACTATATCCCTGTAGGTCTCGTCTATGTACCTCTCTGTCTGTCTTATGCTTTCCAAGTCTGCTACTTTAGCCTCTAGAGAACGGACTCGTTCCCTGAGAGCAAAGAGCTCCTTGCACCTAGTGCACACGTAAGACCTCTCACCAACTGGGAGAAAATCATACATGTGACACTCAATGCAAAAGACTGGAAAGCCCCCATCCCGCTGCTGGACTGCTGTCTGCATCTTAGTTTTAAGTTTGTGTTTAGATCTAAGTTCTTTACTTACTAAGGGTTGCTATGGATATTTATACTAATAAAACTGTACCTGATACGTGTAATATACCTTGTTCACCTGAAGCTTAACTAATCCCTGTTGAGGCTTTCCTAACCAGGGCTCTACAGATCAACAAACAGTAAGGATTTGAGGGTTTGTTTGTTTGTTAGGGGAACTTTCCTTGAGCGCACAGTAGGTTGCTGAACTCTAGTAACCTCCTCAGGTTTGGAAACTGCTAACACCTAATCAGGTGTTAGTTCCCTCCCTACCCACCCTGACTCCCACCCACCCCTAGTGAGCAGTCTTGCTTTATAGGGCACCTCCCCCTTTAACAAATCACAGAGAATTGGACCAGCACATTTTGAATATAATTAAAGAGATTTAACTGCTTTTTCTCTGAAAGGACAGCTGGGAAACCGGCTGGTACTTGGTAGATCTCTCTCTTTTGCTTTAACAGATACCTAAGCTCCACGAACAGAACAATGGCTGGGAAAAATCGTATTGCTAAAGCTGTTGCTCCCCGTTACAGCTTCTGCCTCGGTCCAGACAGAGGTCCTAATGCCAGTTGAAGGACCGGTTCCATATGCAGGGTGCCTGCATGCTGAAGCTCTGAGGAAACAAGTGGAGGAACTCAGAGAGGAGGTGGCGAGGCTGAGGAGCATTCAGGACAGTGAGAAGTACATTGATGAGATGCTTCTTGCAGCAACCAAGCTCTCCAGCACAGGAGAAGATGGGTGCCAACAGAATGCTGATGGTTGGACACAATTCACCAGGGCCTGCAAAATCACCAGTCCAACTTCTCCAGCCCTTGAATTGAAGAACCATTATGCAGCCCTGGCAGTGGAGGAGGTGAAAGCATCCCTGGTAAGGGAAGAACCAGAGTTCAAGTACCCCAAAGTTGCAGAATCAGTGACCAGAAGGAAACGAAGGGTAGTGGTGGTTGGAGACTCTCTTCTGAGGGGTACTGAGGCGTCCATCTGCCGACCAGACTTGATGTCCAGAGAGGTATGCTGTCTGCCTGGTGCCAAAATCCAAGATGTTATGGAGAGTTTGCCGAGACTCATCAAGCCCACTGACTATTACCCAATGTTGCTAATCCATGTTGGAACAAATGATATTGCCAGGTATACCTCGGAACGTATCAAAAGTGACTTCATGGCTCTGGGACAGAGGGTGAAGCAGTTAGGTGCACAGGTGGTGTTCTCTTCAATCCTCCCTGTTGAGGGTAAAGGCCAAGGCAGAGAGGCTCGCATCCTGGAGATGAATGCATGGCTGCGTGGATGGTGTCATTGAGAGTGTTTTGGTTTCCTAGACCATGGGATGCTGTTCCAAGGGTTGCAGAGCAGAGATGGCATCCATCTGTCCAAGAAAGGTCAACGCATCTTCGGTAGTAGACTGGCTAATCTACTGAAGAGGGCTTTAAACTAGATTCATTGGGGATGGATGAAGAAAGCCCCCAGGTAAGTGAAAGCCCCCAGGTAGGTGATACCCATTTCCATAAAGGTATTTAATGTAACAGGGGTAACATATGGAAAGCAGTGTGTATAAATGCCCGTAGCATGGGAAATAAGATCCCTGATGTTGAAGCTTTGGTGGGAGTGGCTGACTTGGATTTAGTAGCAGTTACAGAAACATGGTTCACAGAAAACCATGATTGGGATGTAACTATACCTGGCTATACTTTATTCAGAAAGGACAGGGTAGGAAGAAGGGGAGGAGGAGTGGCACTATATGTAAAAACTACTATTAAAGCTTTGGAATTACAGAGCTTAAAAGGGAGAGAGGAGGCATTGTGGGTTAAACTAGAAAGAGGGAAAGAGAAATCTATTTGCATTGGTGTGATATACAGACCTCCCTCACAAGAGGAAGAGGTGGACAGAGTTAATTGAAGACATATGCAGCATTGCTAGGAAAGGGGAAATGCTACCGATAGGAGATTTCAATATGCCAGATGTTGATTGGCACATTCCTGCTGCAGTATCATCTAGAAGTAAGGAGATCCTGGATTCTCTACAGGGAGAACTATTCAGGCAATTGGTAACAGACCCCACACGTGAAGGGGCCATACTGGACTTGGTGCTTACCAATGGTGAAAGTGTTTTCTGATGTTGTAGTGGGAGATCATTTTGCATCCAGTGATCACCAGATGGTGTGGTTCAGTATTAGGACTAGGGCTGTTAGAATCCATTCCAAGGTGAGGATCTTAGACTTTAGGAAGACTAACTTTGCGAAGATGGGCCAATACCTCAGGGAGTCGTTAGTGGGATGGGAACAGCTGAGGGATGTAGAAAAACAGTGGGCAACACTGAAAGGGGGTATTTTAAGGGCAACCAACCTTTTTGTTAAAATGGTAAATAAAGGCAAAAGGAAAAGGAGACCACTATGGTTTTCGAAGGAAGTAGCTGAAAAAGTGAAGAAAAAGAGGGAGGCCTTCATGAAATACAAGAGATCACAGAGAGAGGAAGACAGGTATCTGTATTTGGAAAAACTTAGAGAAGCTAGCAAAGTAGTCAAGAAGGCAAAGATTCAAAAGGAGGAGGAAATAGCCAATGCAATAAAATGGGGGGATAAGACATTTTTCAGATATATTAGTGAGAAGAGGAAGGGCAAAAGTGGTATTGTCAGACTCAAGGGTGCAGGGGGGGAATATGTAGAAGCTGATAAGGATAAAGCGGAATTGCTTAACAAATATTTTTGTTCTGTGTTCACAGATGAAGAACCAGGAGCAGGACCTCAGAAAACACCCAGAAATAGGAACAGAAGCGAGGGACATCTTGAACCATTTTCAGAAGACTGTGTTCGTGAGAAACTAGCTCAACTTAAAGTAGACAAAGCGATGGGAACGGATGGGATATACCCTAGAATACTGAGGGAACTTGGGGACGTTCTAGCAGCTCCACTGACTGACCTTTTCAATGCCTCGTTGGAGTCGGGAGTGGTGCCAAAGGACTGGAGAGAGGCTCATGTGGTGCCTTTACACAAAAGCGGAAGTAAGGATGTGTTTGAAAACTACAGGCCGGTTAGTTTAACTTCGGTGGTGAGTAAATTATTGGAAACGCTGCTGAAAGAGAAAATAGTGAGGTTTCTGGAGTCCAGCGGATTACAGGATCCGAGGCAGCATGGATTCACCAGAGGTAGGTTTTGTCAGACAAATCTGATTGATTTCTTTGACTGGGTGACCAGGGAGTTGGACCGAGGGAGAGCTCTAGATGTGGTGTATTTGGATTTCAGTAAAGCCTTTGACACTGTCCCTCACAGGCGACTTATAAACAAACTGAGCACCCTAGGGATGGACCCTAAAGTTACTGCTTGGGTTAGAAATTTGTTGGGTGGGAAGCGACAAAGAGTACAAGTAAATGGAGCTCACTCTGAGGAGAAGGATGTTACCAGTGGTGTGCTCCAGGGATCTGTCCTTGGTCCGATTCTTTTTAACATCTTTGTTAGTGATATAGCAGAAGGGCTGTCGGGTAAGGTTTGCCTCTTTGCAGATGATACCAAAATCTGCAATAGAGTAGACACCCAGGAAGGTGTAGATAACATGAGGGATCTAGCTAAGCTTGAAGAATGGTCTAGAATTTGGCAGCTGGGATTTAATGTTAAAAAATGTAAGGTCATGCATTTGGGCTGCAGCAATCCAAGGGAGCAATACAGTATAAGAGGTGAAGTACTTTTGTCCACTAAAGAAGAGCGGGACCTAGGCGTGGTTGTGTCTGATGATCTTAAAGTAGCTAAACAGGTAGAAAAGGCGACGGCAAAAGCTAGAAGGATGCTTCGGTGCATACGGAGAGGAATGGCTAGCAGAAAAAAGGAGGTGATAATGCCTCTGTATAAGTCTTTGGTGCGACCTCATTTGGAGTATAGTGTGCAATTCTGGAGACTGCACCTTCAAAAGGATGTGAACAGGATGGAGTCGGTGCAGAGGGTGGCTACTAAAATGATTAGTGGGCTTCATTATAAAGCATATGAGGACAGACTTAAGGATCTTAATATGTACACCTTAGAGGAAAGACAGGATAGAGGTGATATGATTGAGATGTTTAAATACCTCCATGGCATAAATGTTCAGGGAGAGAGCCTCTTTCAATTGAAAGCAAGTTCTGCTACGAGGGGACATGGGATGAGGGTGAAGGGAGATAGATTCAGGAGTGATATGCGGAAATATTTCTTTACGGAAAGAGTAGTGGATCCATGGAATAGTCTCCCAGTGGAGGTGGTAGAGATGAGGACAGTAACTGAATTCAAAAAAGCATGGGACCAACACAGAGGATCTCTAAAGGTAAAAAGTGGACTGTTGTAGTTGTTGATATGGAAGGACAGACTAGATAGGCCATGTGGTCTTTTTCTGTCATCATGTTTCTATGTTTCTCATAACTCCATTATAATTCTTTCAGGATTCACAACCCATTAGCCCCAGCACTGATACTTCCTAACCAGGAAACAGCAAGGCCCTCAGTTGTTTTCAGAAAGTCCCAAAATTCTGCTCCAGCCTCAGTACCTTTGGCGTATCATTCCATAGATATGGAGCTGCCACCAAACACATTCTATTTCCATTAAAAACAAAACATAAGAAATGCCATACTGGGTCAGACCAAGGTCCATCAAGCCCAGTACCATGTTTCCAACAGTGGCCAATCCAGGTCACAAGTACCTGACAGGTTCCCAAAAAGGTACATAGCTTCCACAATGCTTGTCCTGGGGTAAGCAGTGATTTCCCGGGTCCTCTTAATAGATTATGGACCTTTTCTCCAGGAACTTGTCCAAACCTTTTTTTTTTAACTCAGCCTACATTAATAGTTTTTACTACATCCTCTGGTAACAAATTACGGAGTTTAAGTGTTGAGTGAAAAATATTTTCTCTTATTAGTCTTAAATGGGTTACACTGTAGCTTCACTGCATATCCCCTAGTCTTTCTACTTTTTGATGGCATAAACAACTGTCTACATTTACCCGTTCCACTCCATTTATTCATTTATAGACCTCTATCATATCTCCCCTCAGCAGTCTCTTTTCCAAGTTGAAGAGCCCTAACCTTTTAAGCTTTTCCTCTTAGGGGTATCCTCCATCCCCTTTATCATTTTGGTGGCTCTTCTCTGTACCTTTTCTAATTCTCCTATATCCTTTTAAGGTATGACGACCAGAATTTCCCACAATATTCAAGGTACGATCGCACCATAGAACAATACAGAGGCATTATAATATCCTTGGTTTTATTCTCCATTACTTTCCTTATGATTCCTACCATTCTATTTGCTTTCTTGGTTGCCGCTGAATACTGGGTGGAAGGGTTTCAATGCATTATTCACGACGATGCCTAAATCTTTTTCATGGGTGGTGGTTCCTAATGTGAAACTTTGATGCATAACTTTACACTTGTCCACATTAAATTTCATCTGCCATTTGGACATCTAGTCTTCCAATTTATCAAGGTCCTCTTGCAATTTTTCACAATCTTCATGTGTTTTGACAACTTTGAATAATTTTGTGTCATCTGCAAATTTGATCACCTCACTTGTTCCCATTTCCAGGTCATTTATGAATAACATTTTTGTTATTTCTACTGTGTAAACTACTGACTAAATTGTACATAAATGACTTTCATGCTTCAAAAAAAGGCATAGAGGCGTGTAACCTGCAAGGAGTGGCAGGTACAACCCTACACAAAGACCCAGTCAGTAGGTGTCAGCATTGTGCAGCGATTTTAACCCCCCCTCCTCCTCACCTTGGGGACTGTGAATGCTGCCTCCACAGCACCCCAAGGTTAAAGTATAGAGTCCCACCCCGGAATGTCTTTGGCACTGAAGACTTTGGCATGCTTGGAGAGACGGCTCTAACCAGGTTAGTGCTGCTGAATTTCCTGGTGAGCGGTATGTACTCAGTTTGCAGCTCTGAAAACCACATGCAGATCTTTGACTATCCCTCCCCCAATATATTTAAAAGCAAAGTAACAAAAGGTAGCCTTTTAAAATTATATTTGACTGCAAAGTCATCAGTTATACTGCCTAGTAAATACTAAAACTAAACTAAATTACAAGAAATTCAGGAGGACTTTATATGTGTATATACAATTATACCCTGCCTTTGCAACAATAATACAAACAGCAAAACATACATACACAATGCATAATTGCATAAGAGAGAGAATTCCTAAGTTCATAATTTACATTCCTATATAATGTTTTTAAGAGAGATCTTAAGCTAGGGTGGTGGATGCATGGCACAATCTCTCCATGGAAGTGGTAAAGTCGAAAACAATGCTAGAATTTGAGAAAGCCTGGGGGGAGCACAAAGGATTCCTAGATGCAGGGGAGTGAGGGGTAAAGTCAGACTGTATGGGACTGTGATCTCTACATTCTCTGTTTCTGTGTTACTCTACAGCATTTGTCCCAAAGAATGCTTTATCACTGACCAGTGCTCCTCTTTACTCATACCTCATTTAGGAAGTGCACATGGAGGATAATTCTTGGCTTTAATGGCTAACCTCCATTAACTGCTGGTCCCAGTTTTGTTTAGCAAATACAGGAAGCAGTTTACATGGCTACGCACTGCTCTGCTTCCTTAGGCGCTCTGAAATAGTATTATTGTACTGGGATAATACAGATTAGGGACAGTTCCCTGAGGAAGGTCAGCACTTTGATGACTGACTCATTTCCTTTTCCTGCCCTACTGCATAGGATAATAGATCTGGCCACAGACACACACACACACACACACCCTTTGTCCCTCAGCAGAGATGTCTTAGGCTTCTGCCCTGGCCCTGACCAGAGCGCAAAGCTCTTGATGCTATAAAAGTAATGATCATCAACTTATGTTTCATGCGTTGCCTAGCTATCTATACCGTTATATTTTTACTTAGTTGTAGCAAGCTAGAAGCTATTTTTAGGCCGCATCTTTCAGACTTGGAAAACTGTTGCTATTTATGACTTGTACCCAAATCTGCTGTGGCCAAGGGAACAGAATGTTGCCAAGTGGCACCTGCAGTGCCACCTCTTAACCTTTGGCTCTGGGATGGTGGGTGCCGACTTCGCCATCATCCCGGGCCTTCTCGGGCTGCTGAACAGCAGCCTGAGGTCATGGAATCCAACAGATCCTCAGCAGGCGTCTGTCCCAAACTCACTCATTGCCAGCACCACGAGGACTCTGAGCATGTGGAAAACTAGTTCTGCGAATCCCTTTGTTTCTATTTCAGACCCACTGGACAGCAATGCTGCAAGACTCAGCACAAAATAAATACACCTGATCAAAGCCTATACAAAGTTAAGCAATGAGGATTTATATCGTGAAGCATTTGAATACCTGCTGACTGAAGTAAATAGGGAGCAACAGAACAACTGTAGCGAAGCAAGACACTAATGTAGACAGCATTCCTATGGGCCTCAGTATTCACAGAATGAATACACAAGTCAGCTAGGCAGAAAATGATCAGTTACCAGCTGGGAGACTTTTGGCCAGTCCTAGTTTTTATTTATTTAGTTATTTAAACTTGCTTTTATACCTCCTTTCTACCATTCAAAGCAGTTTACACAGAACCAACAAGCTTAACAGAGCATCGAAATGTGAACTGTTGTACAGAGAACCAATAACTTATTAATAACAAAACCATACACATGATAACTTGAGAATGATACAGTCAACATTTGCACATTAGTGAAGTATACCGTACTCAGGGCACAAAGCATCCAGAGGAGGGGACAGCGGCTGAAGTAGAGGACTGTCTATGCTTAGGGGAGTTGTGCATCTGGAACTGAAGTTGTGTTGAAATGATTTCGGAAGAGGTATATCTTCAGTTTCTTCCAAAAATCGCTCATTGCAGAACAGGGCTGAAGGTAGGGAGTTCCATAGCATGGAAGCGAATAAGGCAAATGCACGATTACAGGTGACCTGCTTGCTCCTGACCTTCTGAGGTGGGACTGAAAGTAGTCTGAGAGTGCTATATTGACGTAATCTATCATTATTGGGTTTTGTAATTGAGGCCTGGAGGCAGCTTGCCTTGTGATTAGAACCTTGTATCTGGTTTTGGATGAAATGGGGAGCCACTGTAATTGTATTAGTATGGGAATGATATGATACTGGCGAGGAGCACCATAGATTAATCTTGCTGCAGTGTTCTGGGCCATTTGTAGGGCTGAAGGGTGCGCTTAGGGAGACCTTGGTATATGATATTGCAATGGTCCAGGATAGGGGTGATCAGGCCTGACATACGGTTCGGAATAGATCCGGGGTTAATAGAGGATGGAGATTCTTCAGTGTTCTTAGCTTGTGATAGACGGATGTGGATATTTTTTTAATATGGGGGAGAAAATTCAAACGCTGGTTTAATATGATGCCCAGGTATTTGACTTCTGTTTTCACTGTGATGGACACATCCTCCATTCTTAAGGTTTTGAAGTTACACCCCAAAGCAGTGTGGTACCTTTAATCCCCAATTCTACCCATTGAAATCAGAATTGCAGATCGCATAATGGGATGGGGTTGTTAGAAATGACCTAAAATCTTCCTGCTGGAATTGCAGATTTGTGGACATAACGACGTTCACAATTGTGGGTTGCGGAGGAGAAGTCTAATGGTTAGAGCTCTGGCTTGGGAAGCAAAAGACCAGGGTTCGATTCCCACTAGCACTCCTTGTGGCCTTGGGCAAGTGACTTAATCCTCCATTGCCTCAGAAAAATCCAAGTTATCAATATCCCTGTTTAAATGTACATTACCAAGTTTAAGTTACAATGTAAACCGCTTTGATTGACAAGATAAAGCGGTATATAAAACCTGTTAAATACATCCTACTGGGATGTGCAGCCCCGCAATCTGCCTAAACCCTATTCTCACACTGGCTCTCCCTCTACATCTGTGCTTAAGGATGGGGAGAGCCGGCAGGGGTGGGATCGGGGGCAGGCCACCCAGCAGCACATACAGGGCTGATTCCGGTCACCATCCTGTACATGCTGCCATGCCTGCTGGGCTGTACTGCTCATACCACCTCAGAGAGATGGTATAAGCAATATTTTTCATGGGATCGGGACACGGCAGCCATCCATGGAGCCGGAGCCGGGGCCGGGGCCAGGTGCACGGGGGTCCCCACCACCTGATCTAGGCCAGCTGTGGGTCGGGTGGTGGGGATATTGGGGGCTGGAGCCGCAGTTGTCTGGAGTGCCTGTGGAGAGGATGTCCCCATAGGAGCAAGCCGGGCCACCCTCTGGCCCAATTCGGGCTCCCGCAGGAACATCTTATTCCTGCTAACCAGAATTCAGCCCTAGCGACTCTGTCTTCAGTGGGGACGTCCAGACAACCCGAACATCCTGCATCAGGAATTGGGCTCCACACCAACATATCAGAAGAAATAACCAGTCCAAGATAAAGAGCTCACACGTGGTGGGTGCATCGAATCTGAGTTCAATTTAACCAATCTTTGCTTCCTCTAGTTGGGGGTGGGGAAGCAGCTGTGCTGCCATCACCATATTGAACTGATTATCCTAGACCTGGTGTCCACTGTGAGTTCGTAAACTGTGGTAGTTTCTCTACTTTCTTTGTACTTACAGCATGTGTAAATTCATTTATGGAACATTCTGAAAACCTGGCTGACTGGATGAATTCCAAGGACCAGGTTAAGAACCATTACTTATACCTTCTAAAGTCACTAGCGGTTATGTTGGCTTGTTTTGTTTTTTGCATGCGTATGAATGCTGCTGTTTTCCCCATTAAATCCTATGGAACTGGGGAAATAGAGGTCTGAGCAGGTTTGGGTTTTTTTTACTTCTTGCTTGTAGTTCGCATTGACATTGTAGCTCAAGCACGCTCATGATGGTTTCCACGACTTTTACTAAAGGGGACCAATATTACCAAGGAACTTGGCTTGTCCAAAAAGGAATATCAGCATCCTACTTAGGGAAATGAAGCAGCTGTTATTGTACGAGGTATTCCATGGCTTGGAGCAGGATGGGGCTGAAATGCTTTATAATGGTTTGACTGTATTTTGATGTTTGTTTTTATATTATGATGCATGTAGTGTCATTTTTGTTATATATCACTTAGGCTGCTTCAATTATGTTTAATGTTCTCGACATTGCTGCTGTTCCAGCTTTGAACAGTGATTCTTTTTATTGACTGCCATTGCTGAATAGGTATTTTCCACAGACCTTTTTTCCCTTACCTCTAATGGAGTGACTCACATCCCTTATCCTAGTACCATAATTAACAAGCATAGCAAGATGCTTAGGTGAAAGGTGCTAGTAGTACTATATAAAGGTACAGAGGGTTCCATCTGAGGAGACAGCAGGCTTTCTGCTCTTTTCTCAGAATTAAATGGAGCCTCTGAACGCCCCCCCCCCCCCCACACACACACACTTTGGCATTGCTGTAATTGCTGTAAGATTAGGCAGGAAGCTGTACCAGCATTATTGCTCTTAAGGAGCCAGTGTTATCAAACAACAACACTGGGGCTGTCCTCACAGGAAGGGAATGAGAAGTAATCAGCACTGCAGTAATCTAGCCCAATGTGCCCCTTCTGTGACTGTGTGGGGGGGGACTCATGCTTTTTTAGCATACACACTGGAAGATAAACCCTTGACGTTTTGCCGCCTCCCTCTTTCCTGAGACGTGATGTGTATGCTATGAAAACATGCAGAGCTGAGCTGTGCCTAGAAACCCAGGTGTGTGCAAGTTTTTCGAGCCTGACAGTTTCCTCTTTCTTCTTTGTACTTCCAGCCAAATTAGAACCAGGGCAGGGATTCTGCAATAGGAGCTTTTATTTGTAATTATTCCGTTATTTTCCCCTATTTTATATTTCCTTTCCCTCCATTGTACTTATTCTGGTCATTGCAACAACGGTCGTGGTTCAGCCACCATGCACAAGGTTCCTTCTGAAACTCTTCAGTCCAGCCACTAGGCGTCACCTATCAGTAATGACTAAGACCCCCGCCCCTCCCTTCGGGGGTTATGAACACTGCCATCATGCATCCCCAGCTTCAGCTGCAAAGCAGAAATCACAGTTTGGGGGGGCCTTTCACAGTGTAGTTCACGGCACTGCCACTAAGCCCAGTGCCACCCTGGACCCTCTCAGCCCGGATTTAAGTGCAGGCAACTTCCTCTGAAGCCAAATTTTGATAGTCGATGTCACTGTCACTATGCCTCCATCCAGGCCTGTCACTTGTCCTCTAGCAGGGCACCGGTACCATGGTACTAACTCGTATCAAAAAGAAAATTCAACATGGGGCCTGCTAGCTTTTGCGTGTTGACAGGCACATGGGTTTCCATGCAGGAGAAGGGGGCAGGGTACCTCAGGTCCTGCCAGTGCACAAGGAATCTTAGGGATCATGCTGAATTTTCTTTTCAAAGTTGCTGCTACTATTGCAGCACCAGTTCCAGTCTAGAAGACAAACAATGCGCAGAGATTCTGTGGTGAGAAGGGAGGATCTGGGTAGGGATGGTCGGGGAGGAAGGGGGAAACTGCACTCTCTTCTCCAGATGCAGTCTGGACTCATTAGCAACTGTGTATTGTCACAGCCCCTCCTAGTGGCTGCGTGCAGAAAGGAGAGGGCGGACACTTATTGTTGGTTGAAGAAGGAAAAACATTTCTAGACCAGGTGCATCATGGTCTTGGTAGTCCCACTTCATAAAGAAATAGTTGTGAGCCTTGTGCAGGGTTAAACTTAAATGGTTTTTATTCCCTTTGTTGCACAAAGGTTCTCCAGGAAGACAAAAACAGAAAATACCTTACTTCAGGGTTTATGCCAAAATATTTACAAAGTCAGTAACTGTTACAGGTGCTTCACAGTTCTTTGCGTTCAAACAGGTTTTCAACACCAAGAGGAAAACCAAATACAAAACGTCTTCTTTCAGCTTAGCAAAAGCAAAAAGATATGTTAAAGCATGTCCTGCCGGTTACAATTCTGTGAGAGACTCTAGACTCTTGGAAACACAGAGTGAGCAGTCCATCGGGTGCTCTAACTGCAACTGCTCTGGTTCTATCACCTCTATTTGCATAGGTTCCTGTTCAGCCGTGTTGTAAGCTAGTCCTGCGCTTTTCCTGGATAAGGCAGGTTGTAGTTCTGGCAAATAACTGTTATGGTTTTTTACTATGCCTCTCTGTAAAGGTTTCACAAGCCTTTCCCAGCTTTGTTTCCTATCAGTACGGTTCTCTGGGTTATAAGCTTTTCTAGGAGCTGGCTCACATCTTGGAAAGGAAATATAACTGTACCTTGGATCTTTGAGATGTGCTCTGCTGGTATTTGCTCTACCCGGCAGTCTCCTTCTATCACCGTCTTCCCTGAAGACTGGCTCTTGGAGCTTTCTGGAACGGGCTTGTCCTCCCTGGAACTTAGCTCTTCCTTGTAAGTACTCCAAGCTTCTCTGCCTTTCAGTATGTGAGGTTCCTCTCTCAGGTCCCCTCTCAGTTCCTCTCTGAACTTGTGTTCCTCTCCAGACTTGTGGTCCTCTCTGAGCTTGAGGTCCTCTCTCAGCTCGTAGTCCTCTCTCAGTTCCTTCCTGAAATCGAGATCCTCTCCCAGTTCGTCTCTGAACTCGAGATCCTCTCTGCTTTCTTCCTTCTGAGCACTGTTTATAAAGGCATTTCTCCACTGAGCTTCCTGGCTCTCTACTCAGGTGTACCTGATTAGCTCCTGCCTTCTCAAGACCTGGGTGTGTCAGCTTAGCTTCTGCAGCCTCGTGCCTGCTCCCTCTAGCTGCACTTTTAGATAACTGCACCCTCTGTGAGTCAGTTGCTTTATAATAAACAGTGTTTTTTCCTAAGTCTATAGCTTCAATGGCTTCAGCTTCATCACAGTATGCAAGTGAGCCCCAGCTCGCAGCTCACACTATCTGTAATGCATCCGTTCTAGTCTGCTGTGCCATGAAAGTCCTCTGGAGCCTGAACTGCACATTTTGATTTGCAAAAAGTCACTGAAAGCAGTATATTGTGAAGCGCCTCTGGTACCATGACATCCAGACGCTTCACAATAGAAAGAAATAAAACTGTAAACATATTTACAAATTAAAGAGAGTAAAAGTAAAGTACAAAAAATAGACAGTGGACACATAACAGGGACAGGGATGAAGTTGCACAACAATAAAAAAAAAATCCAAACACTGTGGTTAAACGGGCCACAAAAGGTAGGGAAATACATTGTCTCAGTGGTTGCACCTAGCTGTGGAGGCAAGCCTGCTCAAAGAACCAAGTTCTAAGACCTGATTTAAATTTAGCTCTAGAGTGTTCTGAGCGAAGATAGTCTGAAAGCAGATTCCACCATGAAGGGATGAGGCATGCAAAGCAAGATCCACAAATAGATTCATGACAGAGAAAAAACACAAGATGATTTGCCTAGGAAGAAAGGAGGGAACAACTAGGAGTCTAGATATAGTGGTTGTCTAGTGTGAATAACACAGAATGTAAAAAAATGATCTTACATTTTAGTCTACTAGCCACTAGCAGCCAGTGTTGTTCCCTAAGTAATAGAGTTTGTGGTGAAGAGCGCCCTCCTGAGGCTATGGAGACAGATGAAAATCCTGAAGGGCAACAGGATTTACGTCAGATTGTCAATCCTGGAAAGAAAGAGAGACTTCGTTCTGCTGAGCTGAGCATGGATACCAGCCCAGGGGAGGAGTCGTGCAGTCCTGATTGGGCACACCCAGTGCTTGGAAGGGGCGTGTCTAGAAGAGAACCTGGTTTTAAACCGGAGTATGGCTTTGCTATGGGGGAGAGGAGCAGCAGTCAGAGAGAGAAGGCTAGCAGCCAAGGACTGAGCCGAAGCAGTAGAAGAAAACCTGCAAGAATCTGTTCAGAGGCAATAAATGGAAGTCCTGAGGAAAGTGGACCTATCCCTGGAATAGACACCTGGAGGAAGGCAGAGCCCTGGGAGAGGAAGCCTTCACGGCAGGCAAGAGAGAAAAAGAACTCATTCTGGGAATTACAGTTTGGCCCAGAGAGGCACGGGAACTCTCACAGCTGGAGGACGTCTGAGCCACCTAGGATAAGAGGGGCTTGGCAACAAGTAAGCGATTTGCCAAAGAGTTTCCAGAGTGAAGGTAAAACCAACTCTCCTATATTTGAAACCTTAACAAAAGAGCCTAAGAGTTACTTTGATTCACTTAACCTGAGAGAGGAAAAGGGAAACAGCCTTAATCAAGAGGGAAGTTTAATAACTGATAACAATTCCGTATCTAGCAGACAACAGGCTGAATTGCTTCTCCAGGATTTTAAAGAGTTTTTAAAGCTACAAGCAAACAGACAGCCAGTATTGCAGGAAGCTAATAATTCCATACAGTCTGAGGAATTAGTACAAGATAATTCTGACTTACCTGACTGTGAGAGCATGGACTGTACTATTTGTTGTGTGGAAATACCAAACTGAAGAAACTGGTTATGCCGTGTATGAGTTGAATACTACGGAGCTGTTTTGCTGCCATGCTAGGAAAGCTTTAATTACCTGCACCTGAAGTGCCCCAGCACTGTGAACGTAACAGTGTGTGAAAAGAGGCTGCATTTAAAGTGAATGACCTCTTGGGGCAGAGCTGAGTAAACTGCTTAGAAGTAAAGCTGAATTTCTACTTTAAGTTGACTTTATACCTGAGTTCTTTCTGTTCGTGTTAAAGCACCTGTTTTGTTCATATTTCTGAATTTGTCATGCGATGGAAGAATAACCTTAACCATAATAAAAATACTTGCAAATAAGCCTTACCGTCTCTGGCGCACAACTACACTTTATTTTCGGAGCGAAAGGAGCAGAAAAACTACAGTACCCAGCATTCCAGAGGAATAGGTTTTAAACTCCTTCCTCACGAGGCAATAGGCCCCGCTCCTGTCTTTAGCCCTAAGGCGGGGCAGGAGCGCCGCAAGTTACATGATCACATTTCCTAGCTCCATACATTAACTTTACCACGGTATTCTGTAGTAATTGCATTTACAACTTTCGAAGACCACAATGCAGTACATAAGAACATAAGATATGCCATACTGGGTCAGACCAAGGTCCATCAAGCCCAGTATCCTGTTTCCAACAGTGGCCAATCTAGGTCATACGTACCTAGCAGTTTCCCCAAAAGACACAAGTTCTGCAATGCTTGTACTAGGTCAAGCATTGATATCCTGGGTCCCTTCTTAATAATGGTTTATGGACCTTTCCTCCAGGAACTTGTCCAAACCTTTTTTAAACCCAGCTACACTTACAGCCTTTACTACATCCTCCGGTAACAAATTCCAGAGTTTGATTACACGTTGAGTGAAAAAATATTTTATTTTATTAGTCTTAAATAGTTTACCCCGTAGCTTCATTGCATGTCCCCTAGTCTTTCTATATTCTGATAATGTAAACAATCGATCTACGTTTACACTTTCCACTCCGTTCATTAATTTATAGACTTCTATCATATCTCCCCTCAGCCGTCTCTTTTCCAGGTTAAAGAGCCCCAACCTTTTTAGCCTTTCTTTAGGATACTAACAGGATCTTACAGACCTGCATCATTCCTATGTCTTCAGTGTATTAATGAAGCTGTGCAAAGGGAAGGGGTTTTGATTTTAACCCCTTCCTTGAGATGAGTTACATTCAGGTACAGTAGAAATTTTCCTGCCATTGGAGGGCTTACAATCTAAGTTTATACTGGGCCTGTGTCAATGGAAGATTACTTGATTTGCCAAAGATCACAAGGAGCAGCAGTGGGTTTTGAACCCTGATTTCCTTGGTTCTCTACCCTCTGCTCTAACCATTAGGCTACTCCTTCAGTCTCCAAAGAATCAGTAGCTTTCTTCCAGCCACCCTTTCTTACTATTCCTGCAACTCACTTTCTCCTGATGTAATGGAGGCAGATTAAGAAACTGACTAAAGCATTTTTGTGTGGTCATTAATGCTCTTCCTTTTCTAAAATGGTTTCTGGAAAAAGCTTGAGGGGCATTACTCTTATTTTGGAAGTCAATATCTTCAGACAGAAAATATTCATAGAAACATGACGACAGAAAAAGACCATATGGCCTATCTAGTCTGTCCTTCCATATCAACAACTACAGCAGTCCCCTTTTTTCCTTTAGAGATCCTCTGTGTTTGTCCCATGCTTTTTTGAATTCAGTTGCTGTCCTCATCTCTACCACCGCCACTGGGAGACTATTCCACAGATCCACCACTCTTTCCGTAAAGAAATATTTTCGCATATCACTCCTGAATCTATCCCCCTTCACCCTCATCCCATATCCCCTCGTAGCAGAGCTTGCTTTCAATTGAAAGAGGCTCTTCTCCTGTGCATTTATGCCATGGAGGTATTTAAACATCTCAATCATATCACCTCTATCTCGCCTTTCCTCTAAGGTGAACATATTAAGATCCCTAAGTCTGTCCTCATATGCTATATAATGAAGACCACTAATCATCTTAGTAGCCACCCTCTGCACCGACTCCATCCTGTTCACATCCTTTTGAAGGTGCGGTCTCCAGAATTGCACACCATACTCCAAATGAGGTTGCACCAAAGACTTATACAGAGGCATTATCACCTCCTTTTTTTCTGCTAGCCATTCCTCTCTGTATGCACCCAAGCATCCTTCTAGCTTTTGCCGTAGCCTTTTCTACCTGTTTAGCTACTTTAAGATCATCAGACACAACCACGCCTAGGTCCCGCTCTTCTTTAGTGGACAAAGTACTTCACCCCCTATACTATATTGCTCCCTTGGATTGCTGCAGCCCATTTTTTAACATTAAATCCCAGCGGCCAAATACTAGACCATTCTTCAAGTTTAGCTAGATCCCTCCTCATGTTTCCTGGGTGTCTACTCTATTGCAGATTTTGGTATCATCCGCAAAGAGGCAAACCTTACCCAACGGCCCTTCCGCTATATCACTAACAAAGATGTTAAAAAGAATCGGACCAAGGACCGATCCCTGGGGAACACCACTGGTAACATTCACCTTTGTTACCTATAAGCTGTCTGCATAGCAATGTCAAGGAAGCTCTGAATTTGGTCTTTGGTTTTAAAGCTGCCTTCTCAGATTAGTAAAGGACTATATTTTTGGGGTAGGCAGCTGGGGCACATGAAACCTGAGGATCTTAAGTCTAATCCAACCTCTACTAATGTGTGACTTAGAGCATGGATGGAACTTGTCATTACATGACTCACCTTTGCTCTTTGTTCACCACAGTGCAAGTTCTATGTTGTATAATGCTGAGGTGTGCAAAAAATCACACACAGGATAAATCTTCATGGGGCAGAGCTGCATACCCTTCGGCTAGGGTTGACTGTCATTTTTACAGAATGAGGAAAAGATGCCACAGCAGGGCACATATCTACAGAAATTCAGTCATTCATGGTGCCCCAGAATTTTACAAAAATGAGGCCTGTATTATTAGAAATGTCTTTGACATGTTCAGTCCCTCCCTCGACAAATTCTCTGGTACTTCAGGAAACACAGATTTGCTGTGAATGCTGTCTCCTCTCTTTGTTGGGTGAAGAATTGCTCTTCTGACTTCTGATCCCATCCTTCTCATTCCGGACTCTTCAATTTCTTGACATTTTGTCTCCTTTTCACTTATTTGAATGAAGTCCATCCTTGACATCTGAGTGACGGAACAGGAGCCTCTGTGTCTGCCCTTCCTTCCTTCCTTCTGTGCTGGAAATATAAGGTTAAGACTTTAAATATAGAACATATAAAGGACTTTCACAGTAAAGAAACATCCTGACTGCAAGGAGCGAATTCCTTAATCTGATTAGTGCATCAAGCACCAAATGAACTGAGCCAAATAGTGTTCAGCTGTTGATGACTTCTGAGAGATGCCCCCAGTTTCATGGACTGAGAATTGGACAAATCCAGGTTGGACTGATGTGAAAACATCTGCCTTAAAAGCAAGAATCCCAATGTCATGCTCTATCAGTTAAAATAATTGATTGATGCTGAATGTGTAGGTCGCTGAATGGTCCTCCCAAAGATGAACAGAGTTGTCTTTTCTGCAAAACTGGAGCACAGGAAAGCGCATTGGGAAAAAACTTGGACAGATCAGCCCCTGCCAGTGAACTAAGAACAACAGTAAAGATGTTATTGTAAAAGGCTCATTTCATGGGCAATTTCATTCTAGGGACCTAATACTGACATGACCTCCATTAACCCTAACAGAGCTGAGAAGTATCAGTTAGAATGTGAATGGCATCCCAGTGGTTTTTCTTTTTACTTTCTCATTGTATGTGAGAGACATAGTGCAGTAATTCAGGATTGTCAGTGTGATTCCTGGCAAAGCTGGAAGGCCTGCTCCATCAAACAACCTTCTGACTCTGCTTTTGATTCTGAAATTGACTGTTTTACTTCTTTCTGATTACAGACTGTGCCTCTTTGAACAGATTTCCATGACGGTGGCTGTACTACAGTAGCCCAGTTGAGGAGTAGCCTAATGGTTAGCATGAGGCTGAGACCTAGGGAAGTCGGGGGTACAGATCCCACCTCGCACCGATGCTCTTTGTGACTTTGGGCAAGTCACTTCACCTTCCATCACTCCTAGTACAACCTTAGATTGTGTAAGCTCTCTTTAGCAGGGACATATCTTAAATGTAACTTAGCTTGGGTTTAGAAAGATGAGTAATTAGATCCAAAGCCTTAGAAATATTTTTGGCTGGTTAGTGAAGAGCCTGAACTTAAAAGTCTGCCTACTCTTCTTTTTCAAATGCCAGCTTGCTTGAGAATGAGTTCATAAGATATCTTTCGCATTGATGTCACCCTGACTGGAAGTCATTTTTGTCCCCAGGAAAGAATTCCACTGCTCATACTGGAAAAGCAGTAAGGCCATTCTTGTTGCAAGTCATTAGACCAACATAAGAATGATTCAAAGATGCTGTTGCGGAATATGCAAGCTTTTGAGACTAGACAGATTCCTTCTGCATAAAATGGAGGCGGAAGCAATAGACAGTAAGAGAAAGAAACCACAGTGTGTAGGTAAGCACTGCGTTGTGATTTACAAGCCATTGATGCTGCTTCAGGCCCCAGCAGCGTTGGCAGTGGGGGGGGGGGGGGCAGGAGAATGGAGGGCCCACTTAGGGTGCCTCCAATCCTTGCACCATCTCTGACTGGGTGAGGAGGGTTTTATACAGTTCACTATCCCTGCTCTCCCAAGGATTCCTTCATCCCAAAAAGACTGAAAATCACATGCCCAGGACTGAGGCTGCCATCAAATTACTACTAGAGCTAAAAGCAGGGGCCTTTTTTCTGTGGACAGTCAGGAATGAGTCCTCATGTATGGGTGATATCCTTTGATGGAGTCTGCATGGGAATGCTTGCCAGCTCCTATTGGAAGCTTTTACTACTACTACTTATTTAGTGCTACAAGTCATACGCAGCACTTCACAGACATGTAAGAGACAGTCCCTGCTCATCAGAGCTTACAGTCTAGTCAAGACAAACACAGAAGGTGTAGGCAGGTATAAAGCAAGGGGAAAGAAAAAGGAGATCAGGTGAGTCAAGATCCAAAAGCTTTTAGGAGGCTCTACTGCACCTGTGTGCCTCGGCGCCATTTTAAACCAGTCTTTGTTTTTCCGGAGCCCAACAGGCGCGTTCTAGTCATCCTCCGCTTCAAAACTGATTTTTCTCTCTTGCGGGGGTCCTGCGCTTCCGGGTTTCTACAGATCACCTGCTGTCATATTTTCTTTCCCTTTTCTTTTAATTTGTTTTATTTTTCTACAACTTTCTCTGCAGCTCTTTGGCACCGGCACCTGGCCGGGCCCTACTTTTTTCAGCCGTTTGATTTCACTATGAATGACACATCTCAGGGACTGACCATTGGGTTCAAAAGGTGTTTCCTGTATGTTAGAACCATATCCACCGGATATGGTGCTTCTGGTGCCTGGGACCCGATCATCGACAGAGGTCAAGAAAGGCAGCATGAATCTCAGAAGTCCGATCCATCATCTTCGGCATTGATGGCACTGGTCTCTAGGACTTCCAAAGCTGCTTCGTACGTGGGCAGTACATCGACATTGAGGAATCTTGAGCCTGCTTGGAACTGAGCACCAATAATGCCCCAGAGCATCGGCCATCGATCGATCTCCATCTGGAGATGAGGATGGATTTGACTTTTATAAGCATTGACGCCATAAAGTTATCAAACCGAGCAATGAGAGAAGACTCTGGTGCATCAATGTTAGAACCCATTGAGATGTAACATTGAGTACACTGACGTTCTGTAGGATGGCCTGTCGAAATGGGCCCTGGACATCGAGAGGGTACCGAGAGCCTTGACTGAGCTGCTGATATTCCTGTACAGACACCGGGTACATCAGTCAGAGTGGCTGACACCCCAATGCCTTTGGAATCAGCAAACAAAGAGAGATGCCTTCGGAAAGCTCTCAAGGAACACATCATGGTGCTATTAGCACCGCAGCATACTAGGATCTTGACGTCACCTTCCTTGGCATCAACCAGCTGATCTTTGAGATTGAGCCCCACTGCTTTCAGAATCGGTGGTCAGGAAGAGGTGCCTTTGGCAGGCTCTCAAGGGCACACCACATGGTTCTTGGCGGTACAGCATGCCGAGGCCTCGACATCAGCTGCATCAACATCAACTAGCCTATCTTTAAGATGCACACCTTGCGTATGAGAGATGTATCGGCATTGGGGCATGGAAGGATCTGACACCAGTGCTGATCTGGTGGAGGAGTAGCCTAATGGTTAGAGCACTGGCTTGAGAACCAAGAGACCAGGGTTTGATTCCCACTAGCACTCTGTGTGGCCTTGGGCAAGTAACTTAACTCTCCATTGCCTCAGGAAAAAATCAAAGTTATCAATGTCTCTGTTTAATGTACATTACCAAGTTTAAGTTACAATATAAACTGCTTTGACTAAATGATAAAGCGGTATAAAAAAAATCTTGTTAAAAAAACTCTCTCTAATGTTCGAGTTGATGCCCGATGCACCCTTGTAAACAAGCAGAATATCTGTGTATTATCACTCAAGATGCAGCTCCTGATTCCTTCATGTCAAGTCAGAATTCCTGACAGAGATTCAGAAGCTCTTCCAGTTTGTCTTGGAGATGGATTCCAAAGGCTCAGTAACCAATAGTCTCGCCGGAGGATGAGTCTCCTGGACCTCCTTTGGACCTTTCTCCACCTCATGAGTGCCATGTCCCCTCCCGAGGATAAGAAAGGCCAAAGCATACCATTTTAGTGAGAGACTGAAGAGGAATCCAGGGTGGAAGCGTTGCCAACCCTGCAATACTCATCCTCCAGGTAACAGTGCTCGTGCATTGCTTCCTACAGAGATGAAGATGAATGTGTGTGAAAACCCACTCCCAGGGCCTCCAGTCAGTGGACGGCTTGACTCTAGAAGGCTCAAGAATTCCAGAAGCTCAGCTTCCTCACCATTCCCTGGTAGTTGAATCCGTCCTTAAAAAGGTCCAAAAGTCCAAAATCTCATTCCTCAGTGCCTGGGGAGGCACAGACATTGGACTCTTTATGGAGGAGGTATCTTGAGATTCCATACTCATAGTCACATGGTCGCTTAGCAGATTGGCGGGGACATGTTCTTGCTGAACATCAGATGCAACCTCGCTGAGCGGCTTCAGTTCTTCCCTCCAGAGAAAATTAGAACAATATCATTCACTAGTGGTCCATGACAAGAACTGCTTGAACTTCATGGTCTGGGTCATGATGGCATCGAGGGTGTCTGCCTGGGATATTGACACTGAGACATTCACCTGACTTCAGTCCTCAGACCTGGCACAATTGGTACAGAACAAGCTCGATGGCTTGCTGTGCTGTAAAGAAGATCTCTTCAGTGTTCAGCCCAAAGATGAGGCTGCCTTCATCGGAAAGCAGCATGTCACATTTCATACTCTCCAAGTTGTTCGGCCAAGCCGGTCTCCTATCACAGAATATGCCCAGGGGGACAGAAGGACTCCCAACCCCAAACTAGCACATCAGCATTGAGAGAAGCCAGCTGGCTCTTCTGCCAAGGCCAGTGGCAGAGGTTTGGACTAGTTCCTTCAGACCATAGCCGTGCTACCAGTATCCACAATGGAAAACTCTGGTCGGCAGAGGACTCACTTTTTTGATCTAAGGGTGGCTCCTCTCAACCTCAGACCTATGGGCTCTATGGACAGGCGAAAGAGTTTACAATCTGCATTTTTGGTTCTACCAACAAATTGCCCAAAGGGGGCATCATCCTTTCCTCGGAGGAGAGAGAGGAGGCAGAGAACAGCATGATGGAGGTTAGGGCTCTTTAACCTGGAAAAGAGACGGCTGAGGGGAGATATGATAGAAGTCTATAAATTAATGAACAGAGTGGAATGGGTAAACGTAGATCGATTGTTTACGTTATCAGAATATAGAAAGACTAGGGGACATGCAATGAAGCTACAAGGTAAACTATTTAAGACTAATAAAAGAAAATATTTTTTCACTCAACGTGTAATCAAACTCTGGAATTTGTTACCAGAGGATGTAGTAAAGGCTGTTAGTGTAGCTGGGTTTAAAAAAGGTTTGGACAAGTTCCTGGAGGAAAGGTCCATAAACCATTATTAAGAAGAGACCCAGGATACCAATGCTTGACCCAGTACAAGCATTGTGGAACCTGTGTCTTTTGGAGAAACTGCTAGGTATGTATGACCTAGATTGGCCACTGTTGGAAACAGAATACTGGGCTTGATGGACCTTGTTCTGACCCAGTATGGCATATCTTATGTTCTTATGACCCGTTAACTAAAGCCAAACTTGAGCTGAAGTCCGAGCTGGCAACGGTGAAAGCCAAAGTAGGATCATTTGCTGGAGAACTGGCGGATCTGGGGCTTCATGTGGGCGACCATAAGAATCGGTTGGAGCAGATGGTATAAGAATATGTGGAGCTGAAGCAGAAGCTGACAGCTGCCGAGGAATGGAAGAAACAGATGATTTTGAAGTTAAAGGATTTGGAAAACAGAACTCAAAAGAACAATTTGTGGATCCGTGGGGTCCCGGAGGAGAGTGAGTTTGCTGACAGCAGGAAGGTGGTGATAGCGGTATTCAAAAAGTCCCTGCAGCGCAGAGGAGATGAGGAGGTACTGGATAATATTGTATTGGACAGAGCATATAGAGCACTGGGCCCTTTGCAAAAAAACGTCCAAAAGAAACAGTGGTGTGCTTTCAGGATTACAGCCTTAAGAAGAGAGTGGCAGCCAAGATGAAAGGATTAAACAAATTTGACTGGCAGGGGTACCCGGTGGCTATATTTGCAGACCTGGCTAGTGATACCTTGCAGCGCTGCAAGGACATGGTGCACATCAGGAAGGCGCTCCAAATAGGACAGTTAAAATACCGGTGGTTGTATCCATTTGGTTTGGCATTCTCCAAGGAGGGCCATACGTGGAAAGTGCACTCAGTAGGAGAGGCTGAGATCGCACTACGCAACATGGGAGTTTGGCTGAGTGCAAGAGACAGGAGGGTAGGCGTGCAGAGCCGTGGACAGTGGTGCCGGGCGCTCGCAGAAAGAAGAAGGAGCTTACTAGGAAGTTGCAGACTTGATGGTTGGTTTAGATGGACATGGTTATGAAAGGGGGTATTGCTAGAAGGGTGAGGATAGAGGGGGAAAATGGATTTATGGGTGAATGGCACTGGTTCAGAGTGTGTGCGGATAGGGAGGGCTGCCTGAGGGGTAAGGGAAGGTGAGGTGGGAGTTAGGTGGGGAGCAAGTGGGGGTACGGAAGGGGAGGGGGATAGGGATGGTTGGAAGGATGGAAGGGGAGAATTTGCGATTCAGAGGAGGGGGTGAGGGAGGAAGGGGGTGCAGACCCAATGAGCACTACTCCAAGGAGGCCTCTGGAGAGAGGTGGTACGGGATGGGGAGGGAAGGGGGAGGAAGGGACTTAGGGTGACAGGAGATTGGGTGGGAAGTGGAGGCGGGAGGGGGAGAAGGGTAGAGGGGAGGGTCGGAAGGTAACAGTAGCCACATTTAATGTGAAAGGGTTGGGGTCATGGTCCAAGCGAAGTTGTTGTAGAAGGAAGGAAAGCCATCTCCATACGGACATACTTTGTGTACAGGAAAAACATTTACGAGTGGGGCAAGAAAAAATGTTAGTCCCAGAGGTAGCCGCAAATGTTCTTAGCATCCCAGCAGGGGGCTTCAAAGAAAGGGGAGGTAGCTGTATTGCTGAATGAGCATGTACGGGGGAAGTGGGTAAGGTGGTAAGAGATAAAAGAGGGCGCTATGTTGGGATACACTTGAAGCTGGAAGAGACACAGATGTGGATGTTTAGTGTGTATGGACCAAATGAGAAGAAGGGGCAATTTTTTACCGAATTGATGCCAGGTGCTGGAGGGCATTATAACCTGATGGTAAATGCCAGGTGGACAACAGTTGGGGAGGGGGGCAGCTATGGGAAGGAAAAGAGAGAGGCAGGGTATGCTGTGTCTGAAAGAACAGTTAGGACTGGTGGACATCTGGAGGAGTAGGCATCCGGGAGAGGAGGGGTATATGTTCTATTCCCACCCACATAATACATACAGTCGGACTGATATGGTCTAGGTAAGTGGGAATATTATGAGTAAGGTACAGGCAATGGAACATGGTAGTATAACTTGTTCTGACCATGTCTCAGTGGTGAGGCCATAGGTATGAGATGGAGGGAGGACGGATTGCGTTTTTGGCATTTAAATGACTCCTTGTTGGAGAATGCACATAATATTGGAAAGATTCAAGGAGTGATAGAGGAATATCTACGCTTTAATAGGGGGGTAGGAGTGAACTTGGGGATAGTTTGGGATGGGTTAAAGGCAGTGGTGAGAGGCCACCTGATGAGTACTGTATAGTCTCTAGAGCAAAGAGGGAGACGGAGGTGGCAGAGATGGGTTTGTGTGAGCAGTTGAGGGCATTGGAGGTCCAGCACTAGTGTGATAGAGACCCAATGGTCTTGGCAGAAATGGCATACCTACAGCAGGAGCTAGGTAGGCTCTGGGCCAGTCAAATTGCCCACGAGTTGAATGTGCTTAAGCAGGCTCAGTTTGAGGGGGGGGGGGAACTGGGTGGGTAGGGTGTTAGCTAGTCACTTGAAGACTCAGGTGCAGCAAAGCCAGATTCACAGTATTTCAAAATTGAAAAGGGGAGGTGGTCACGGGGTCTGCCCAAATAAGAAGAGTGTTTAGGGACTTCTTTACTCAGTTATATCAGGCAGAGGTGCTAGTGGGGGGGATCCCATGATGAACACTATTTGCAGGGCTGTGGTTTGAGAAAGTTGGCGGAAGAAGAAGCAGAAAGACTGGATAGGCTCTCAGTATTGAGGAGGTAAGGGAAGCGATCTTATTGCTAAAGTTTGGTAAGGCACCAGGCCTAGGTGGTTTAACGGCCAAGTTTTATAGAAAGTTTCAGGCCCAGTTGATACCTCTCTTGGTGGAGATTTTGAATGGGGTGTTGACCATGAGAAGGGTGCCCGGATCTATGGTGGAAGCGGGGATTGCAGTCCTGCAGGGAAGGACTGCTCAGTCTGTAGGTTTTACAGACCCATATCCCTTATAAATTTGGATGTAAAAATCTTGGCAAAATTCCTGGTTACACGTCTCCAGGGTTATCTCCCTAAGTTAGTGCATCGGGATCTAACAGGGTTTATTAAAGGCAGATTAGAGGGGATAATATTAGGAGAATTTTAAATCTGACCTGGAAATTGCAGGAAGGGAGGGAGAAGGCAGTATTTCATACAGAGGGGAAATCATGGCACCAAGGAAACAAGTATAGAGAGAGAAGAGAAGGGGTCCCAACATAGAGCCCTGAGGTACACTGAAATCTCTCTTGGAATCCGGCCCTGAATCTCAGCCTCCTTGCTGCTTGGATAGCCCGCTGCTATCTGAAATTGAATATGATCAAGATGGAGCTTCTTATCCTTTCTTCCCCTCCTTCTCTGTTTCTGTGGATAACATTCTCATCTTCCCTGTTTCCTCAACTCACAACCTTGAAGTCATCTTTAACACCTCTCTCGTTCTCTGCAAATATCAAACATACAGCTAAATGCTGTTGGTTCTCTCTCTATAACATCAGCAAAATGTGTCCCTTTCTCTTAGAATACTCTACCAAGACCCTTTTGCACTCTTTCGTCACCTCCCATCTCGACTATTGCATCCTGCTGCTCACTGCTCTCCTCTCTAAACTTAGCTGCACAGCTAATCTTCTTCGCATAACCCCCTTGTCTCATGCCACTTCACTGGTTCCCTATACATATAGCTCAGACGTCTCATACTGACTTACAAGTGCATTCACTTTGCAGCGTCTTATTGCCTCTCATCTGTTATGTCTTCGTACACCTCTCCTTGGGAAATCCGCTTATCAGGCAAATCTTTTTTATCCATGCCCTTTTCTTCTACTGACAACTCCAGACTTCTTTATTCCACCGGGCTGCATCGTACACTTGAGTCAGTACGTCAGGCTCCAATCAAATCCAGGCTAAAAACTCACCTCTGCAAGGCTGTTTCTGGATACTGATCCCCTTATTCTCTTGTTTATCACCTACGTGTCTTTTAATCATTTCCCTCCAGAACTACCCTACCCCTTGTTTGTTCTGTTTGTTTGTCTTGAATGGATTATAAACTCTGCAAGAAGAGATTCTCTCTTACATGTTTATGTACAGCCCTGTGTATGCCTTAGAATGTAAATATTTTTAGATCACATACAGGGCAGCTATAGCAAATTATTTGGGGGTTTTTTCACTTCTGTGTCACTTTTATCCTTCTTACTGAACATGTTACTAGCAAAAGTCAGAAAAACATGAGAACAGCATTGCTTATAGAGGTGTCATTACCCAAGTGACTAGTCTTTGAGAGGGAGAAGATCCTCAGATACCAAAAAATGCAGCCAGAGACCAGGAGAATGTGATAGAAGATTCAGAAATATTTCCCATCATGCTGGGGGGCCAGAGGCCTAAATCAAAACAATTTGCATGACACCTTGGTAGGTTGTCTATACATATTATATCCTATGAACTCCAGGAGACGGTTCTTGGCACGATGGAAGTACTATGCTGAGCGTTAGCAGTAAATTTGAGAGACTGAGCACCACATACACTGGCTTAGGAGTGAGGTTTACTGTCATGGTATGTGCAAAACAAACCCATTTGGAGAGAATTATCTTTAGGAGAAGACCCTCCAAAGAGCAACTAGGGAAAACCATTAACAGAAACAGCTGAGATGACTTAGGGTAGAATGAGAGAGGATATACAGAGATTTTATGAAAGTCAGAGGAAGACGCAAACAATTTATAATTTGTTCCGAAAGTGAGGAGCAATTACAGAAAATGAGCCAAGCTGGTAACTGATGAATGAAGAGGGCAACTAAATAAACTGAAGCAAAGGGAGGGCCCCCAGGTGCCTCTTCTATTTCTGAGTTGGCCTCGTGGTCAAATACTTGTTGGAAAGTAAGTCTGCAATATTTTTTCTCACACCTAGGTTCAAAAAATATTTGGGCCTACCTGGGAAGATTTATACTTAACCATGGTGTTTTGCATACCTCAATTTCACAGAAAAGTGGGCAGGGTAAATTAAAGAACCCAAAGGCATAAGTAACCAATGTAATGAAATGCTCAGTACCATCTAACGTATGCTGAGAGGACTACTTAGTTCCCACACCCACATCTCCCCTACTCCTGGTCTTACACTATATATTTTGCTAGGCGAATAATAATTGGTGAGGGTCTAGGTAGCATCTCTGAAGAGAGAAAACCCAGAAAGTATATAAATGTTTCGCATTTTGAGAACAACAGGTCTGATTGCAGCCATGATGAATGAGTCTAGGCAGACTTCTTTAGAGAAACCTATTACCTAATAGCAACATAAACAGTTTTAATTGGCTCCGGTTTCCAAATCCTGCTGTTTTTGTGAAGCTGCCAAAGTTTCTCCTTGTTCATTTTAGACTGGGCGATTATGCCCTACATTAACTTTCATCAAAAACAGGAAATAAAGCATCTATTAGCCTGGTGTCAGCCTTTCAGCAAGCCAACATTTCAACGGCCATTGTGTAATTTCCTGCGTTCAACTCCCATTTATGAACGCAGTGCCTCTAATACCCCCTCCCCCCTTCCCCCTTCCCATCCTCTGGAGATCTGCTTAATGCTCCATGTAGCAGTGCTCACAGAATGAGACAAAGTAAGGGCAGCTATAGCTTTGTCTTGCACAAGTTTAGACTTAACGGCACTTAACAACAACAGTGGACTTTTCACTCTTAGCTATGCATATTTTGTGTAGTGTCTTAACAATAGTAATCCAGCATTCACACTGGTTGGTCAGTGAGACTTTATGGCATCACAAACGTTCCAGCCAGGATCCCAGCCACCCTGCAAAGCCCTCCACCATTTCATTGATATAGATATGTGGTATTTATTTTAACAAGACATTGAAGTATCTCCAGGAACAAGCAGAAATGTAGTCTTCACATATGTGACGTCTGTACCGATGGAGCCCGCACGGGAACGCTCCCCAGCATCCAATAGGAAAGCCTTTGGGAGCATCCCACTGTACCTGCATTGCTGCCTTCCCGCCTTTGTGACTCTCCTCAGTTCTTTGTTTTCTGCAGAGCCAGCAGGAAGCAAATCCTGTCACCGCAGAAAATTTCTTCTTTCTTATTTTTTTGTGGTCGCATCTGCCTTCCCATCGACACCGGAACCGAATTATCATCTTTACTTCTTTTTTCTGTAAAAAAAAACAAAAAACAATTCTTCAGGTGCTCGACACCATTTCAGACCTTAGAACTTCCATCAGTCTACTGACATGATGGAAAAGCCAACTAGTGGTTTCAAAATATGTTCCAAATGTGGTAGTACCATTTCTGCCACTGATACCCACAACTGGTGTCTCAAATGCCTTGGCCCAGATCACCAGCCATCTGAGTGTCCCTTATGCAAAAAGATGACAAAGAGAGACCTACAGAATCGGGCCGTGAAACTCAGCTCTCTGTTTGCCTCAGATGCAGTCTCACTTGCTTTGATATCATCGAGGACATCATCTTCTTCACATGGATCTCAGGTATCAAAATACAAGTCTTCTTCCAAGACAGGCTGTCCTCCTAAGGGTAGATCTCTATCTAAAAATAGAGATGCCTCGAGCGTTGCCCTAGAGGTGGATCGAGCGGCCAAACTATCCCACGGAAGGACCTTCCTTCCAAAGTCTTACAAGGGGTCCAGAATGCTCCTGAAGGCCTCCACCTCCAGAGAGCTCCTGGTGCCATGCTCTGGAACAGTAGCCCAAGCTTCTGGTACCGATACCCAGGCATTGGAAAGCTCGATGGACCAGCACATGCTAGCCATCAAGTGGAGTCTTGCAGCTCTATTAGCGGTGTCAGTACCGGTCAAGAAATTACCACTGGTATCATCAGTACCGATACAGTTGTTGATGCCGATACAATCAGCATCGGGCTTCATGCCCCAAAGAATGCTCCTGCCCATGCCAGCACTCGAGTCTGTCCCTGGTTCTGAGGTACCGACACAGCAGGTCTCTCACATCAATACTGATCTCGATCAGTACCGTTCCTTACAAGAACAAGAGTATCGCTCTCGTTGATACTTTGAATCTACCAATTCCGATTCTTCAGATGATGAATCGATCAGTATCAGAAAGATGAGAAACCTCTCCATCTCCACAGCGGCACATGTCTTTCCAGGAGTTTATCAAAGATATGGCGAGAAGCCAATCCATGACTCTTTCATCGGAGAAAAAAACCAGAGCAGAGGAGTTGGAAATTCTTCAATATCCTACAGCTCCCAGAAAAGCGACTACTCTTTCGATACACCGCATACTCCAGGACCTTATGTTCCGGATGTCTCCGGAAAGCCATGGGTTCCAGAAAATACAGCTTCCACGCCACTCGATGGTAGTGGAATGAGCTATGCATCGAATTAAGAGTTCTAAGACGCATTCCTCCAAATCCCCTGGCAGAGAGTCGAGAACCCTCGATGCTTTTGGCCACTGGTGCTTTCAGACCTCCATGCTTTCAGCCCACATAAGTTCATACATACTCTACATGGGCATGTTCCTTAGGGAAGTGACTAGGGATCTGAAATCAATGGCTGTTCTTCTCCCAGATGATAAGAGGGCAGACTACCTTACATTAGTCAAACATGCCCAGAATGTATCCAAATTTGTCAATAGGGCAACTTTTGACTGTTTTGAATGCATTAGCAGAACAACTTCTATCTGCATAGGTGCCATGGGTTCAAGATAAGCTGGGAAATATTCCCTGTACAGGAGAGAACCTTTTTGGAAAAGATCGGCAAGATAAGGCTTCTCAGAATCTGAGAATACCACCCGAAATAGGCTTTCAAAGGCTACTGCCTATCCTACTAAGAAAAAAGCAGCTGCTAAGAAGCCATTCTATGGTAAGAAATTCTACTCTTCTTATCCCTCAACTTCCCAATACCAGCTCCAGGCTACCCAGAGGAAGCAACAACCTCCTAAACAGCAGAAGAAGCCACAGGCTCCTAAACCTCAACCAGCAGACTAAATCTACGCCTAGTTTTGACTTCTTTCTAGAGAACATTGCCACCCTGCCTCTGGAGAACCCCAACCTCCTCCACATAGCAGGCAGTCTCTGCCATTATGCCCACAGGTGGCATCTCATAACCTCAGAGCAGTGGACACTAACTATAGAGTGAGAGGGGTACAAGCTTCATCTACAAAGCATACCCCCCACCACTCTAGTGGGAAAATATTATTCCCAACCCCCACTCACTGCTCTCCTCCAGCAAGAGATCACCTGTCAGAGTGTGTCATAGAAAAAGTTCCAACATCCCAGAGGGGAATGGGGTTCTATTCTCCGTATTTTCTCATTCCAAAAAAGAACGGAGGATACAGACCCATCAGAGAAATTCAAGATGATTTCACTAGGAACCCTTCTCCCTTATCTTCAGAGTCAGGACTGGCTCTGTTCTCTAGATCTCAAAGAAGCATATACCCATATCCTCATTCATCCAGAACACAGGAAGTATCTCCACTTCATCTTCCAAGGAAGTCACTACCAATACAAAGTCCTTCCATTCGGGCTTGCCTCTGCCCCAAGAGTCTTCCCAAAGTGTATGGCAGTCGTAGCCGCATATCTAAGGACTCTTGGAATATTCGTCTTCCCTTATTTAGACGATTGGCTAATAAGGGCAGCCACTTCTCAAGAAGTTCACCTATCCCTCCTTCATACAATTCGAGTACTACAGGATCTAGGATTTGTGATAAATCTTCCAAAATCCCATCTAGTTCCTACTCAAACACTAGAATTCATAGGCGCTGCTCTAGATACTTGACAGTTAAGGGCATTCTTACCCCAAGACCGTTGTACCCACCTAGTACAGATAGCAGCTCAAATAAGGTTCAAAACCAATCTCTCAGCCACAGAGATGCTACAACTCTTAGGCCATATGGCCTCTACAGTTCATGTAGTGTCATATGCTTGTCTGTGCATGCGGACAACTCAATGGACTCTTGCCTCCCAGTGGAAACAGGACTCTGGGGCTTTCACAGACAAGATCAAAGTCATAGACATTCTCATGAACTCCCTGCTCTGGTGGTCTACCCTGGGAAATCTCCTCGTAGGGTCATCTTTTCAAATGCCTCCACATTAATGCATCCTACAACAAAGGCCTCCAAATTGGGTTAGGGAGCCCACTTGGACTCTCTCCACTCAGGGCCTCTGGACAGAACAGGAGTCACAGCCCCAGATAAATTTGCTAGAACTTCATGCAATCGTCAATGCCCTCAAAGTGTTCCAACAACAATTTCAGGGCCACAAAGTTCTGATCCAGACAGACAACCAAGCAGCTATGTTCTTCGTGAACAAGCAGGGTGGAATGGGCTCTTGCGCCCTCTGCAAGGAGGCTCTTCATCTTTGGTCCTTTGCAATTGCTCACCAGATACATCTCTAAACAGTATATCTGCCAGGACACCAAAATGTCTTAGCAGACATTGAGTCAGATCCTCCTGCCGCACAAATGATCTCTCCATCAGGAGACAATCTCCTACATCTTTCAGACCTGGGGAACTCTGGAGAGAGACCTTTTTGCCAGTCCACAGAATGCCAAACTACCTTGTTTTTGCACCAGAACCCCGATGCCCAGTTGTCAGCAGGTCGATGCTTTCCATCTTCACTGGGGTCAGGATTTCCTGTATGCCTTTCCTCCCATCTTTATCTTTATTAATACATTTTATATACTGCTCACACTCAAGGTACCAGAGCGGTTTACAATAGCAAAAATAATAGGGCTGCTGAAAAGGAAAAGAACGCCATAAATAAAAGGAAAGAAAGATACAAGATAGGATAGAATAAGAGGGGAGAGTAGAGCAGCAGGGCAAAGTGGGTTAAGAACGACTGAAATCAACGATATGGGGGAAAGGAGAGGGCAGGGGGAGGGGGAAGGTTAAAAGCTGTGCAGAACAAATGGGACTTCAGCATGGTCTTGAAGGTTTTGTAGGATTCCCCTGATTCCCAAAATGCTTGTCAAGCTTCAAGCGGACAAAGGCCACATGATCCTCATAGCCCCATGCTGGCCATTTCAAATGGTTTCCTCTCCTGCTATGTCTGTTCCAGACTTGCCCTCTTAGTCTCGGATCAGCTCCCGACCTTCTCTCACAGGAGGAGGAGATGCTGCTCCATCCCAACCCACAGTCTCTCCATCTCATGGCTTGGCTACTGAAAGCATAGTCTTGTAAGGTCTCAACCTTCCTCAGGAGGTAAAGAACATCCTGCTAGCCTCTGTAGGCCGGGTCCACCTACAAAGGATCTCTAATTTTCACCAAGATTGCCTGGGCACATGGGAGCCGTACACCAGGAAAATAAAAGAACTTAGATCACAGTCACTTGTCAGCAAAATTCCTTTATTCAGTACAAGCAAAAAACTGCAAGCACAGATGTACAAGTGCCTGTCTGAGGGACCCCAGTGCAGGCAACGTTCCCTGCCTCCAACACAGTGGGGGAAAGAAGGCTGCCCGCTGAAGCTCTATAGGCACTCTCTTATATACTTTCTCTGTCCCAAAGTTCCCATGAATTCTGCTTGAATTACTGACGTCATTTGAAAAACTTGCAAAAAACCTGCAAGGTCAGAAGAACTTCTGCAAGTGCTCTTCCCTCAGGACCCTCCCATGTTTATCGCTTTCTGCAACTGCACCCCTGTCTCTGCCTGTGCTGTGTACATGCCTTTCCATTTCCTGGAACTCCATCTCTTGGCACTGTCTGTTATCTTCAGGGCTCAGAGTATGTGTGTTAAAGGTCTTTGCTTCCAGCTTGGCCTGTATTTTTCTTAGCCTGTATTTTCCTGGGTCCATATTCTTTGTACACTTCTGTGCAAAGTGTGGTTCCCTAGGCTGTCTTCTAGGCTGTCTTATACAAGGCCGCATATTCTCCTTCTTGTAGCCCACAAACGCTGTTCCTTCTTGTGCCATTCGACTGTGTACAGTTCAAGCAGACAGGGGTGCAGTTGCAGAAAGCAAGAGGCTGACCTGAAATCTAGACCTAAACCAAATTATCCCCACACCTCCAGGAAACCATCTGCTAGACGCTCCTATGACTTCAAGTGGCATAGGTACTCCACTTGGTGTACCCAAAGGGATCTTAACCCCTTCTCAGCTCCGGTGGAAGCTCTCCTTTGTATCTCCTCCATCTTTCATCCTCTGGTCTCAAGACGAACTTGGTTCAATTGCTGCTTCTCACCATCCCTTGGATGGGCAGCCTATTTCTTTACAACTACTTGTAACACATTTCATGAGAGGGCTATTATTAACCAAGCCCCCCCCCCCATCAGGCCACCACCGGTGGCATGGGATTTTAATATCGTGTTAGGTCAGCTCCTTAAGTCGCCCTTTGAACCTTTAGCCACAACCTCACTAAAGTTTCTCTCTTGGAAGAGTCATCTTCCGTGTTGCACTCGCTTCAGCTAGATGCATTATTGAGCTCCAAGCCTTGGTGGCTGACCTGCCTTATACACGCTTCCACCATAATAAGGACTCATCCTCATTTCATGCCCAAAGTCATGTCTCCTTTCCATTTGAATCAGTCAGTCTACCTGCCTGCCTTCTTCCCTAGACCTCATTTCTCTAGGGCAGAGGCAACCTTCCATACTGTTGACTGCAAGCCTGCCTTGGCATTCTATCTCCAAAGGACAGCTGAGCACTGTAAAAGCTCTCAGTTATTCATCTCCTTTGATCCCAGTCACTTGGGGTTGCCAGTATCCAAATGTACTCTATCTAAATGGATAGCAGATTGCATCTCATTTGCTTATAACAAAGCAAGACTATTCCTTGAAGGTCATGTCACTGCCCATAATGTTCGTGCCATGGCTGCCTCCATGGCAAACCTACATTCTGTTGCCATTGATGAAATCTGCAAAGCAGCCACCTGGTCTTTGATGCATACCTTTGCTGCACATTATTGTTTCGACAAGGACTCCTGCTGGAATGCCAACACCTCTTTCAGACTTAGGTCAACTCCTACCCTCCGTCCCAGAATTTTTGTTGCCAGATGTCCATTAAAGATCCATGCCCTCTTGAGGCCTGCTCTGAGGCAAATCTACCAATTCTGGGGACCTTCCTCTGGCATCTGGGAGCTAGGGAGTCCCATATGTGAAGACTACATTCATGCTTGTTCCTGGAGATAGCATAGTTATTTACCTGTAAAAGGTGATCTCCGGGAACAGCAGGAATTTAGTCTTCACAAGCCACCCTCCTCCCATAGGAGTTGTAGGGTTTCTCTCTCTCTCTTTCTATTCTCTACTTTTATCTCGGCTACAAACTCAACTGAAGAGGGAGAGTCACAAAGGCAGGATGGCAGCAATGCTTTCCTATTGGATGCTGGGGAGCATTCCCGCATGGGTTCCATCGGTACCAAAGTCACCCATATGTGAAGACTAAATTCCTGCTGTTCCCGGAGATCTATGCTTTCTCTGTGTGATTCCACATAGAGAATATCCATTTCTGTGTTTGACAACTGAGGTCTATAATACTTTCATAATACAAAGGCATTGAACCAGACTTCTATAATGGAAAGATAGGGTTGAGTGAATTCCTTGAATGGGGCATGGCCATACCAGACTATAAACTCTTTAGGGGGGCCAGAAATGGCCAAAAAGGTGGAGGAGTAGCCCTCTACATAAAAAACAATGTTAAAGCAACTGCCATGCAGAGGGGTTGGGGAAAGGAAGAACTTCCATCCAAACAGATGTCATCTATAGACCTCCAACTCAAACAAAGAAACTGGAAAGACATCTGGCCATGGATATGTAAAAGTTGGGAATGAAAGGGGAGGTGTTCTTGCTATGAGATTTCAACCCATTTGCAGAATCCAAAAAAAGTAGAGAGACTATGGATGCCATGCAAGGCACTCTGCTCAAACAAATGGTGAAGGAACCCACTTGAGAAGGGGCGACACTGGATCTAGCATTATGTCTGGGTGGGCACCGACTTAAGTAGCAGTGATCATCACATGATATTGTTTGAAATAAAGGCTAAAACGGAGTTTCCTCCATACAAAAACTCATAGTCCTGGATTTCAAACATGTTAACTTTAGTAAAATTGGGAAGTAGCTGAAAGAGCAGTTGGCAGGATGAGAGGCGATAAGGCAAGTGGAAAGGCAGTGGGCCAAACTGAAAGGAGCTGTAAAAATGGCAACTGATCTTGATGAAAAGAAAGTTAATAAGAGCATGATGAGAAGGAAATCAATAGGGATCTCCCAAGGATATGGCTAAAAAGCATAAAGGTAAAAGGTAGGGTCTGATATTGAGCCTGCCTGCTAAAAATTGCCACTAATCAGTTATGTACTGGGATCACCTCAGCCCCATCCACAGACCACCCTGGCACTATCCGGTTAGTGCCAAGGCAGTCTGTAAAGATGTTTAGTGCCACTGACTATTGGGCTCAGAGGGGTTTATGCAGGTTCTGCAAACCATATAAATCCCTTTGAATATCAGGCCCGTAGTGTTACAAAAAAAAAAAAGAATCACAAGAAGAGGAATACAGAAAAGATGTACAACAAGGTAACTTGTAAATACTACAATACTCACTGAATCAGAAAAGCACTGGCATCGTGATCCTAAGAGAATTATGGGGAATGAAGAAATTCGGATAACTAGGGGCATTCCTATTCTGATGAATAAGAAGCTGGATGCAACATAGTGGTGAAGGAGAAAAACACCAGAACAGCATCGATAATAGAGGTTCTGTGAATCGTGTGGAGAGAGAGAAGATCCTGAAGTACCAAGAAATGTAGTCAGAGACCAAGGAAATGTGGCAGAAAGATACAGAGATATCCCCCATCGTACTGGGAGCCACAGGCCTGATCCAGAGGAATTTCCATTTACACCTTGACATCTTGCCTATATATAAGAATATAGAAATGCCATACTGGGTCAGACCAAGGTCCATCAAGCCCAGCTCACAAGTACCTGGCAGGTTCCCAAAAAGGTATATAGTAAGCAGTGGATTTCCCAGGTCCTTCTTAATAATGGTTTATGGACCTTTCCTCTAGGAACTTGTCCAAACCTTTTTTAAACCCAGCTACATTAACAGCTTTTAGCTGCATCCTCCGGTAACAAATTCCAGAGTTTGATTACATGTTCAGGGAAAAAATATTATCCCCTTTACCATTTTGGTGGCTCTTCTCTGTACCTTTTCTAATTCCGCTATATCCTTTTTAAGATATGGCGACCAAAATTTCACACAATATTCAAGGTGCAGTCGCACCATGGAATGATACAGAGACATTATAATATCCTTTGTTTTATTCTCCATTCCTTTCCTTATGATTCCTAGTATTCTATTTGCTCTCTTGGCCACTGCACACTGAGCAGAGAGTTTCAGTGTATTATCCATGATAACGCCTAAATCCTTTTCCTGAAGTTTCTTAAGAATTTCAGAAGGAAGCTGTCTTTGGCACAATGCAAATACTACTGCAAGTGTTAGCAGTAAATTTGAGAGACGGAGATCATACTCTATATACCCTGGCTTAGGAGTGAGGTTCAGTACTTTCATGATATGCGCAAAACTAACATATTTGGAGAAATTGCCCCATAGGTATACCAGGTAAAATCAAAGAGGCAAAGAGAGAAATTAGAACAACAAAAGCACAGGCAGAAACAAAAATAGCTAAAGATATAAGGTGAAGTAACAAGACTTTTTTTCAAATATGTTGAAGAGAGGAGGATGGCCAGAAGTAAAAATGTAAGGACCACTGTGTTGAGCGTGACAAAGAAAAAGTGGAAATGCTGAAGAAAATAAAGTACTTCAGAAATCCTGGAGAAGGACAGCAGATGGCTGTCAAAGATACGTAAGGTAATGGAGTAGCTACTAAACCATTCATGAAAGAAACTGTCTATGAACAGCTTGAAAAACTAAAAGTAGACAAAGCCATGGGGCTGGATGAGATACATCCCGGGATACTGAGAGATCTCAGAGATTCTGGTGGGTCCTCTTAAGGATGTTTTTAATAGATCCAGAGAGGTTTCCAGGACCGGAGAAGGGCTGATGTGGTCCCTCTTCACAAATGTGATGACAGAGAAGAGGTGGAAAACTAAAGGCTATCAAGCCTTACCTCGTAACTTGGAAAAATAATGGAGATGCTACCAAAGTAAAGGACAGTGAACTTTCTATAATCCAGTGGATTGCAAGACCTCAGGCAACATAGTTGTACCAAAAGCAGATCATGCTAGATCAATTTCTCTGGTCACTTAGTCAAAGAAATGAATCTAATTCATCACGGGCTTATGCCAGATGTGTTCTACTTGGATTTCAAAGCCTTTGATATAGTTCCTCATAGGAGGCTCATGGATAAGCTGAGCAGCCTGAAACTATGACCCAAGGTGGTAAACTGGATTAGAAACCTGTTTACTGACAGACGACAGAGGCAGTGATGGAATTCATTCAGAAGAAAGAAAGGTGAGTAGTGCCTCAGGCATCTTTACTGTGACTGGTCCTGTTCAACATCTCTGTGACATTTCCAAAGGGCTAGAAAGAAGTTTGCCTTTTTGCAGATGACATGAAGATTTGCAGCAGAACAGACACCTTGGAGGGAGTTGACAACTTGAGAAATTATCTAAAAACTGAGAAGAATGGTCTAATGCTTAACAGTTAAGATTTAATGCAAAGAAGTGCAGAGTGATGCAGTTGGGGGCAAAAATCCAAAAGAGCAGCATGCAATAAGGGATAAGAGACTGCAGGATGACTGTGTCTGAAGACCTCATAGTTGTGAAAAAATGTAACAAACTGGTGACCAAAGCCAGAAGGATGCCAGGCCGCACAGACAGGAACATAAGAAGCTGACAGGAAGAGTTATAATGTCCCTGTGCAGAGCGTTGGTGAGGCCTCACTTAGAGTACTGTGTTCAGTTTTGGAGGCCATATCTCACCAAGGATATAAAAGAACTTGGAGGAGTTGAGAGTGACCAAAATTGCAAGGTGTCTGTGCCAGAAGCAACATGAGAAGAGACTTGAAGACCTGAATATGTATACCTCAGAGGAAAGGAGAGACAGGGGAGATAAATACATTAAATACTTGAAAGGTATTAATGAGCAAAATAGAAATTACACTTACCTGGTAATTGTTGTTCCTTGAGTAACTACAGTTTAGTCCTCCACCTCTGGGTAGTGTACCTCCTCCTGCAGCTTGGAGACTGAGCATGTCAAAATCGTGACATCACTGGATATAGCCTGCTGGTCTCTCCCATCAGCCCCCAGTGAACTATTGACAAAGCAGACTCAAAGGAGCAACAAATAAGTAACTATTATATCAAACTCAATGTCAAAGCCAAACTGAAGGCATAACTGAACATTTAATAACTAAAAACCTCCTCTCCTGAAAGGAGACTGCTTTTTGTACCTACTCTTTTCCGCTCTATGCCTAATCAAGGACAAGAGAAAGAAGAAGAGACAGAAAAGAGATACGAAGAATAGAGCCGGTTAGGCACCAATTAGAAGCTCCACTCACTTGTAGGCTTGCACCTCTCCCAACTGAACCACCACTATAGACCAATCCATCCCCGGCAGGAATGCGGACTAAACTGTAGTTACTCAAGAAACAACAATTACCAGGTAAGTGTAATTTCTATTTTCTTATTGTTCCTACAGTTTAGTCCTCCACCTCTGGGATGTAACAGAGCAGTAATCATTGGGAGGGACCTTTCCAGCCAGATTGCAACATCGCCTCACCAAAACAGGCATTGTTCACCACTAGGACATCTAGGCGGTAATGCTTGCTGAAGGTATGAAGTGAGGACCAAGTGGCTGCTCTACAAATTTCTACTGGTGGGCCAAACTGTGTTCTGCCCATGAAGACGCTTGCGCTCTAGTGGAATGAGCCCTTAAGCCCACTGGCACCGAGCAGCCTTGCAAAAGATACGCCGACGCAATCGCCTCTTTAATCCATCTAGAAATGGACGCCTTTGCCACCGCCTCCCCTTTACGGGGCCCTCCGAACAACACAAAGAGGCAAAACAGTTCTGAGACTCTCAAATACTGCCGCAGCACCCTCTTTACGTCCAAATGACGTAAACCGCGGTCCGAGACCTTCCTCCCTGCCGAACTTAGGGAAGGAAGAGAAACCGTCTGATTTAGGTGAAAAAGAGATACTATCTTCGGCAAAAAAAGACGGAACGGGCTGCAACACCACCTTTTCCCTGGAAAAAGACAAAAACAGCTCTCGACAGGACAACGCCTGTAGCTCCGAAATACTGTCTTTAAGGTTAAATCCTTAACCGACGCCTGATGAAAGGGTTCAAATGGCTCCTTAACCAATGCCCCCAAAACCAAGTTGAGATCCCACGGCGGAACCGAAACTTTACAAGAGGGCCGTAACCTGGATGCTGCTTTAAGGAAACGCACCACATCCGCATGCGAACCAAGAGCCACTCCCTGGACTTTGCCTCTGTAGCAGGCCAAAGCTGCTAACTGAACTCTCAAGGAACTAGCAGCTAGACCCTTATCAAACCCGTCCTACAGGAAGCTCAATACCAAGGGAATGGATACCGTAGCTGCGCAAACCTGCCTCCATGAGCACTAGTCCTCAAAAATATACCATATACGCATATACGCCAGAGACATGGACTTTTTCCTTACTCGAAGCAAGGTCGCGATGACCGCTGATGAGTAACCTTTCTTCCATAAGCTTGCCCTTTCAATGGCCATACCGTAAGTGAGAACCGATCCACTTGAGGCATTCGAAGACGACCCTGCAGCAATAGATTCTCCAACATCGGTAACCGCCAAGGATCCCCGTCGAGCAACCGAATGAGATCTGCGTACCACGGGTGCCTTGGCCAATCCGTGGCCACCAATACTTTCCCCCGATGAGCTTCGATCCATTGAACTACTCAACCTATGAGCGCCCACGGAGGGAAGTCATAGAGGAGACCCAACGACGGCCAATGTTGTATCAGCGCTTCGATTCCTTCCGACATCCTCTCAAGTCGTCTGCTGAAGAAACGACCCATTTTTGCTGACTGAAATGTCGCCATGACATCCATTATTGGTGGACCCCATCTGCGAACTATCAGCGCGAACATGTCTGGATGCAACTCCCATTCCCCGGCATCCACTCGGACCCTGCTGAGAAAATCTGCCTTCACATTGTCCTTTCCTGCAATATGTGCCACCGAGAACGCTCTACGCAAGAGAACAGAGCCTCTGCTTCCTCCTCCAGGGCCACACTTCCTGTACCGCCTTGCCGATTGATGTAGGCCACCGTCGCGGAGTTGTCTGACAGTACTTGCACTGCTCGACCCGATACCGTTGATTCGATTCGCTTGTAATGCCAAGCAGACCGCTCTCAACTCTAGCCGGTTGATTGACCATTCGCTCTCTTGCCCCGTCCAGGTGCCTTGCACAAAGAGAGCTCTGCAATGCGCTCCCCAGCCCGCCAGACTCGCATCGGTCAGCAAGGGGAGCCACTCCGGCTGCTCCAGAGGCATTCCTGAGCAGAGATTCTGGAAGCAACCACCACCCGAGTCGGACTGATGCGACCAACGGCGAAGTAATGCTCTCTGTAACGGGCGCATATGAAATCTGGCCCATGGAACTACTTCCAATGTCGCTGCCATGGTTCCCAGCACACGAAGGTAAGTCTACGCTGAGGGCTCCAGGACGGACCTGAACTTGCGTATCAACTGCCGAAGGACTTGAACCCGACAAACCGGTAAAGACACCATCCCTTTCTGCGTGTTGAACCGTACCCCCAGATATTCGAGATCCTGGAACGGAACCAAGCGGCTCTTGGCCAAATTGACCACCCAGCCAAGGCTCTGCAGAAACCTCACCACCTTGTCTGTAACCTGTACACTCTCGGCCTTTGACTTTGCTCGGATTAGCCAATAGTTGAGATAAGGGTGAACCAGAACACCTTCCTTTCGTAATGCTGCCGCTACCACAACCATGACCTTGGTGAAGGTTTGTGGAGCCGTCGCCAGGCTGAATGGCAAAGCTTGGAACTGATAATGTCCCCAAGGCAAAGCGAACCATAGAAACTTCTGATGAATCTCCCTGATCGGTATGTGCAAATACGCCTCCGTGAGTTCGAGAGAAGTCAAATACTCCCCTTTGCTAACTGCCACGATGACGGACCTCAAGTTTCCATCCTGAAATGCGGCACTCAAAGGCAGCGATTCACCCCTTTGAGATTCAGAATGGGACGGAAGGATCCGTCTTTCTTTGGCACCACGAAATAAATGGAGTAGCGACCCACGCTATAGTCCACTCTTGGCACTGGCACAACTGCTCCCAGCTGAAACAGCCGGTATAACGTACGACGAAGCGCCCGCGTTTTCTTTTGACCGTTGCAGGGAGACATCACAAAAGAGACCAGCACTGGTTTCGCCAATTCTAGCACATAACCTTCATGAATGATCTCCAACACCCACTGGTCGGAAGTTATTTGGGTCCAGGCGGGAAGAAACTCCCAAAGACGACCTCCTATCGGTTGGCTTCCCACTGGGACCCGCCTCATTTCATTGTGGTTTTCGAGAAACTGCGGAGGAAGCCGCTGCAAAACCTCTGCTTGCTCCTCGAAACTCATGAAACCCCTGGGCTCTAGAAGCAAATCTTCCCCTTTGGAAACCACCCAAACGAGAAGTACGAAATCTCCTGAAATCTCTAAACAGGTCTCGAAAGGCCATCAAAGACTTCCCTTGTTTAGGCTTATCCTCCGGAGGTCTGCCGCCCTTGGACTCTCCTAAATCCTTTACTAACCTGTCAAGATCCTCTCCAAACAACTTTCCTTTAAAAGGAAGCTTACTGAGATGCGACTTAGAGGAACCATCAGCCGCCCAATTTCTCAACCACAGTGATCTCTGGGCGGCAACCAGCGAAGCCATACTATTCGCAAGCGCTCTGATCAAGTCATAGTGCACATCCGCCAAGTATGCCGATCCAGACTCAAGGCAATCCAGCTGCCTAACACTGTCCTGCTCCAGCTGCGGAGCCTGGCGCAAGTGTTGAGACCATCTAAGGCATGTTCTCGCCACCCAAGCACCACAAATGGAAGTCTGCAAGGATAAAGCGTTAGCCTCAAAAGCCTGTTTCAACAAACCATCTACCTTCCTATCCTGCGCATCCTTTAAGGCTGCGCTGCCTTCCACCAGGATAGTGGTCTTTTTTGTGACTGCTGAAACTGCGGCATCAACTCACGGGGACCGGAGTTTCTCCTTGTCCTTATCCGCCAAGGGATAGAGCCTGTTCATGGTCCTGACCCCTCTAAGCCCTGCTTCTGGCTGATCCCACTCCTCCTGGATCATCCGATCTACCACCCGGTGGACGGGAAACACTACCTGAGAGTGCCTCACCGCTTGAATGACAGGGTCCTCCACTTCGTCCTCTTCCAAAGGTTGCGCCGTAGCGAGATTCAGTGTCTGGAGGGATTCTGTAATGAGTACTGTCAGTTCATCTTTCCGGAATACCCAAATGATTTTTGCTTGATCCTCAGGTTCAGGAATTTCCCCTTCTTCCAACTCATCTATACCGGCTTTGAGTTCCCCTTCGGCCTCATCTGCCTCCTGCCACTCCAACTCTGACGGAGACAGCACAGAAGGCCTTGACCGCTTCAGTGGCTTCGGGGGCACACTACCAGGTTCCGCTGCTCGGGGATGCTGCGTAGAAGTCGCCATCTGTAATGGCTCAGGCAACTTTCCCTGATGCCTCAAAAAGAATGCCTGATGCATAATTAACACAAAATCTGGACAGATATCCCCTAGCTGTGGCCCTGAACCTACTATAGGTAACGCAGTAGAGGGACAAGGAAGGACCTCTTGAGAGGATCTTGGCGGAGTGACCACCAGCGCCTCTTCTCCGGTCGCAGCTGAAAGACCCAGGGAATCTAGAGCCCCAGAATTCTCCCTCTGGTGTTCCATGCTGGTAGAAACAGCCACACAGCCCCGACAGATTCCGGTGTCAGCGACCGTGCCTCTGCGGGAACCGCAGATCACATACTGTGGCCGCGATGACATCAGCTATACCCCTCAAACTGTTTCCCACAAATGAAAAGAACAAACTGAAAGAACAGGTATGCTACTGAGGTTTTTTTTTTTTTTTAACTCAACTGAAGCCTCAAAAACTACAGTCTGTAATTAACCACAGAGTCCCCCCCCCCCCTGTAAATGGAAGGGAAAATAAACAAAAATAAACAAAGTAATCAAAGTGAAGTAAACTGACTGAAAACGTAGTAAAGAGGCTAGGCCTGAAAGAATGCCTTCCTTTCCTGCTAGTTTGCTTTCCCCAACGCGGACCACTGCAGAAATCGCCACGCGGCATTGACGGAGGGAGGAAGAAAATGACCTAAACCAATTAGAATAATTAAATTACAATAATTAAAGCCAATTCAAAATAAAACTGGATGAATGAAATTTGTTTGAAAATCTAAACCCTGATTAGATCTGCTCCTCATCTGTTCCTCAAGTGAGCCCAGCACCTAGGCTCACTAAGTCCTCCTGCTGCATGGAGACTGGACACACTGGGGGCTGATGGGAGAGACAAGCAGGCTATATCCAGTGATGTCACGATTTTGACATGCCCAGTCTCCAAGCTGCAGGAGGAGGTGCACTACCCAGAGGTGGAGGACTAAACTGGAGGAACGATAAGGAACAAACATTTTCCATAGAAGGGGAAGCTATAAAACTAGAAGACATGAAATGAAGCCAAAAGGAGGAAAATTTAAAAGCAACATCATAAAATACATTTTCATGGAAAAGGTGGTAGATGTCTGGAATGTCCTCTCATTGGAGGTGTGGGGTCAAAAATGGTGACAGAATCCAAAAAGACATGGGATAAGCACAGAGGATCCCTGTATAGCATGGGTTCTTATTCCAGGTCTTGAGACACCTAGCCTGTCAGGTTTTTAGGATAACCACAATGAATATACATGGTAGATTTGCATGCACTGCCTCCATTGTCTGCAAATCTCTATCTCATGCATATTCATTGTGGTAATCCCAAAAACCTGACTGGCTAAGTGCCTCCCTAGGACTGGGTTATGAACCCCTGCCATATAGGAAGGGGAGCATTCCTGCTAAAAAACAAACTTAAATGACTTTCACACTTAAAAAAAAAAAAGGATAGCAAGGGTAGCTGCCGCAGAGTAGCAGTGACACCCAAAGTGAAAAGGATAAATTGGGAGTTACAACCCAACGTAAAAAGCATAGATCAGGGGTAACCTGCACATCGCAGCAGTTACAACCCAAAGTAAAAAGCATAGAAGGAGGGGTAACCTGCACAGGGCAACAATTACAACCCAAAGTAAAAAGCATAGAGCAGGGGTAACCTGCATGGAGCAACAGTTACAACCCAAAGTAAAAAGCACAGAGCAGGGGTAACCTGCATGGAGCAACAGTTACAACCCAAAGTAAAAAGCATAGAGCAGGGGTAACCTGCATGGAGCAACAGTTACAACCCAAAGTAAAAAGCACAGAGCAGGGGTAACCTGCATGGAGCAACAGTTACAACCCAAAGTAAAAAGCATAGAGTGAGGGTAACCTGCATGAAGCGACCGTTACAACTCAACGTAAAAAGCACAGATTGAGGGTAACCTACACAAAGCAACAGTTACAACCCAACGTAAAAAGCACAGAGTGGGGGTAACCTGAATGGAGTGACAGGTACAGCCCGAAGTAAAAAGCACAGAGCGGGGGTAACCTGCACAGAGCAGAAGTTAGAACCTTCAGCACTTTGCTGGGCAATCTAGATGGGTCAGGCTGGCCTTTATCTGCCATCATTTATCATGTTACTATATTATGTTACGTGTTGGCTCTGGGACTAACACATTAAAACACAGATGAAGGTACATTAATTCCAAGTCTTGCATGTATATGGAAAGTAAATCCGTGACAAAACAATCTTTTACACTATTTGCACATCATGAAACAGGTGATAAAGCATCAGTGATGTTCTCATGAGGAGGGACAACTCAGCTTTACTGTCTTCAGCCACTTTCATTGTGCAGGGATTAAATTATTTTTTTTCAAACCCATGCTAAAAGCAGTGTTATATTATAATTAGTCCTGTTCAGGGGGGCTTTTTTGAGAGGGTACGCGGTGGTAGTGAGTACCGGCACCTTTTCCATTGCCTGCTACATTTGACCCATGGTCCTCATGGATTAATGAAAGAGCCCTGCATATGAGTACTGGCACCTTTTTTGCCGGGAAAAATACACTGTCCTGTTCAATGTTCTGAGAAAAACAGGTTGAAAGAACACCACCCATATAAGATGGAAACAATCTTTGATACAAAATGGGGGAGCAGTCTATGTAACGAGTCACCAGGTAAAGAGAGGGATTGCCTTTCCTCCCTTAACCCTACAACAGCCTCTCCCCAAAGAGGGTTTTCTGGATGGCATTGGTAACCCTTGCTGAACCTGGGGCTGAGGGGCACCTCCTCCAAGGCGCATTACTGGTTTTTTAGTGTAGGGTTCATTTGTAGAGCAGATGGCCATCTTGCCTCCCTCCCCAGACTTGTGCATATCATTTGCATGGTATGCATAGGCCAAAATGGACGTGAATCCAGATCTGCAACGCTGTTGCATAAAGCACTGTAGCAAGACCTTGAGTTCAGCTCTAGGAGATTTTTTTTAAGGAAAATATTGCTGAAAAATAAAAACAGATGTAGGGAAAGTCTGTAAAGTCATGTCTCTCTCATTGCAGGAAGTGAAGAAATGGATCCTGGCGGCTACAGTAATGACAGATTAGTTGAAATAATACGGTCACCCATCACAACATCCAAGCATCAGGTTGCCTAATAGCTCATACTGGCTCTTATACTTGTTATTGGAAAGCAAGGCAAACAATATAATTAATTTTAGGACCAGCTAAAGCAAGATAAAAATTGAACAAAAATGAAGTGTAGTCAGGAGCATCAGGAAAGCTGACTACAGCAAGAAATCAGAGCCTTTGGCTGTCTTGGCTAAGTGACATTTCTGTCTATTTTGCTGACTACTGAACACTCTTACAAGAAAGGTTGGCTACACTTCTTTTCTTCTGCCTCGAGAACTATAAAATTTACTACTTTAAGGAGAATTTTTCAGAATTTTTGTTTAATTGTGAACAGAGACCTTGCACTTTTTGAATATAGGCCAAATACTTTGTGGTTACCACCCTTACATTTTGTTGTGCGCACTGTAGGATTTCACTGTTTGAGACCAGTAGCCTGAATAACATGGAAGAAGAATAAGATGCTGGGGAGCTATAGTATATTATTTAAAATAATATATAGTGAAGGAATAATCTAGTGGTTAGAGCAGCAGCATAGGAGCCAGAGAGCTCTGTGTTCAAATCCCACTGAAACTCCTTGTAACCTTGGGCAAGTCACTTAACCCTCCATTGCCTCAGGGGCCCTTTTACTAAAGTGTGTTAGGATTTTGTACTTAACAAGCATTTGGCAAAAAAACTAATATGCATTAAGTACAAAGCCTCTGTGATAACTGTTGGGCACGTGTCCTGCACGTTCCTAGCAATTACCATGGGATGCAAACACTAACGTGCGATGCAATTATCACGGGTGCATTTAACACCACCCATTGAGGAGGCATTAAGTGAAGCCAGGCGATTTGTAACATTGCCAATTAGCATGTGATATGTTCCCCACGTTAACTGCAATGTGCTCTCTACACTCGCTTTCTGCCCCTAACCCAACCATTCCTCATCCCAACGCACAATTTGTGGTTGCGCGCAATTCAGCCCTCAATAACTAAAAAGCGCAGGTCCCAGTACAGATCTCTGTGGTACTCCACTATTCAGCTTCCTCCACTGAGAAAATTGGCCATTCTTTGTTTCCTTGTTTTTACCATTTCCAGATCCACATCAAGGTATTGCTTCCTATCCCATGACTTTTTAATTTCCTGGGGAGTCTCTCATGAAAGACTTCGACAAAATCTTTCTGAACATCCAGACACATTATATCAAAAAATGTAGCAGATTGGTGAGGCGAGACTTCCCTTGCTAAATCTGTGCTGACTCTGATCCATTAAACAAAGCAGCTGAAGGCTGAGTATCTTCAAGGCAGAAGACTCAGTCAGACCACAGCATGTCCTTATTGGTGGAGAGGAGACCACACCTCCTGTAACATTTTTTCACCAACCTTAGACACGAGTAACGTTTTTGGAGTATTCTTTACTGGAGTATTGTTTTCTGCAATCACAGAAGGGAGCATTGATATCATCACTGGACTTCCAGGAAGCTGAAAAAGAGTGAATTACTAAACGTGGCTGGGGTGGAGGGGGCACCAGATTTGTTAGTGGCACAGGGCGCATTTCTAGCTTGCTACGGTCCTGCTCCTCAGTATGGTGCCGAAGGGTGGGTTTCGCTCCCCAGATTTTCCACTTTATCCCCATCCTGATTCTGACACTTTCATTTTAAGTCAACCACCCTTCTGTACTTAATCTTTTAATTGCATGTGATTCAGTGGACTCACCTTTAAAACTCAAATTAGTCCAGTACAACTGTGAAGTTTTAATTTCTTTTTTTTGGAAAACCTAAAAGTCTCATTAACTGGTAATGTTTGTCTTCCCTTTTATACTTTCCCACACCTGGCTCTTTCCCTGGAAAGGTCAGTGTGGATACTCATTTAACTACCTATAAATCATTCGAGTCAGAGTGCCTGGGTGTCCTCGGGGACAATTTTGTAGGATTATTGATTATGTTCTGCTTAAATTAAAATGTAATGTGCTGAGACAGACTATTTAATACCCAAGCAAGGTGAATTGAAATAAAATGCCAACAGAAAGAGACAGAGAGGAGAAATGGAGAGTATTCGGGGACAATTCAAGTTGTTTATGCAATAATACATGTAGTAAGAGCAAGTGGTTTTTCTGTTCATTAAGGAATGGTAGTAAGATACTGATCCCAAGTCATCTATCAGAGAAGAGATCCCATTGTAAAATGTACCTTTAAGAAGAAAACAAGGGGCCTGTTTACTAAAGTGTCTGCAGCAGTTAAAGAGGAAATTAGCATGTGCCTATTTGGGGTCAATTCGAATTAACATACATGCTTTATGTATACTTTATGGAAAAGGGGCGTACTGATGTGCCTGAACCTAGTTGCAGCAGTTACTCCTATATATGACTAGAATGGCAAAGAAACAGGTGTATGTGATAGTATTCTATAACAAAAGCGCGCAAATTTAGGCCCCTCTTATGCTCTGCCCCTGCCCCCCTGCACACCCCTACAAAAGGTGCGCACGATGAGACCTACATATGTGCTGGCAGAATAGCGACTGACCAAAGCGCACATATGCATGTAAGGGACTACTGTCCACATGCACTATATAGAATGAGTCCGTTTACATGTGCTGATAAACACACTAAATGCATGTCATGGAGTGAGAACCAGGTGGTTATGGGCAGTGAAAGGACATAGACTGCATGCTGAGTTAGTGCACGGTACTTTACTACGTGCGGTTAACATAAGTGTGCTTATTGCCTCAAGAACAGGTAGGAAGTGCACTTGCACTAATTGCAAATACACTAAAAGTGGAATTTTAGAAGGGACTTCTAGGAAAAATCTGGGGTGTTCAGAGCAGACTGTCCAAAACTCCAGGGGACTGGCAGCCATGCCTTCTGAAATCACTCCATCTCCACTCCAAAAAATGAATGTCCCAGTAACCAGTTTTGGAGACAGGCCCCACACAGATAGCAAGGCCAAGTGCATGTACATGTGTAGACCATTTCACAAATGTGGACATCCCCAAATGGCATGCCCACAGAGCCAGATACTGGGATGCCCTGGCCTGGGTAGGTTAAAAGGGGTGGGGGGGGGGTGTTCATGTTATGAGACTTAGCACATCCTGTGCTTCCATTTCAGATATGCAGACGTGCGGTGACGGGCCAGTATAGACATGGACGTCGCAACAAACAGGGTCAGATGTGCTTGTGCCGTTCTGAAATCACACCGCAGCATGCGCCTCCTTTGCTCCACCCAGGGCACGTCTCCACCCCGCCCCCATGCTACCTGGATGTTCTCATGCTGGGACGTCTATATACCCGCCTTTCTAAGATGCCTCCACCCCGCCCCCATGCTACCTGGATGTTCTCATGCTGGGACGTCTATATACCCGCCTTTCTAAGATGCCTCCACCATGCCCCCATGCTACCTGGATGTTCTCATGCTGGGACGTCTATATACCCGCCTTTCTAAGACGCCTCCACCATGACCCCATGCTACCTGGATGTTCTCATGCTGGGACGTCTATATACCCGCCTTTCTAAGACACCTCCACCATGCCCCCATGCTACCTGGATGTTCTCATGCTGGGACATCTATATACCCGCCTTTCTAAGACGCCTCCACCATGCCCCCATGCTACCTGGATGTTCTCATGCTGGGACGTCTATATACCTGCCTTTCTAAGACGCCTCCACCATGCCCCCATGCTACCTGGATGTTCTCATGCTGGGACATCTATATACCCACCTTTCTAAGATGCCTCCACCATGCCCCCATGCTACCTGGATGTTCTCATGCTGGGACGTCTATATACCCGCCTTTCTAAGACGCCTCCACCACGCCCCCATGCTACCTGGATGTTCTCATGCTGGGGACGTCTATATACCCGCCTTTCTAAGATGGCTCCACCACGCCCCCATGCTACCTGGATGTTCTCATGCTGCGACGTCTATATACCCGCCTTTCTAAGATGCCGCCACCACGCCCCCATGCTACCTGGATGTACTGAGGAAGATGTAGGGATGTTACCCATGACTGAAGTGGTATTTAAAGGTGCAGAAGAATTGAACGAAATATCGATACATCGGGAAGATGTCTTACAACTATTAGATAAACTGAAGAGTAGCAAATCACTTGGGCCGGATGGTATACATCCAAGGGTGGAGGAGTGGCCTAGTGGTTAGGACAAGGTACTTCAGGCCGGAGGGCCGGGGGTTCAAGTCCCACCTGGGGATAGCAATCTCAGGCCGGAGGGACTGGGATTTCTAGTCCTATAGGTACTCATTGTGGTCTTGGGCAAGCCACTTAACCCTCCATTGCCCATGTTCCCTGTAAGTATTAGCGTATGTGTGTCATATCCCCTCGTGTTAAATATCTCCCAATTGACCGCTTTGACCCGGTGAAAAGCGGGATATAAATACAGCTAAATAAAATAAATAAATAAATAAAGGGTGTTGAAAGAACTGAAATATGAGATTGCAGACCTGCTATCAGTAATCTGTGAACTATCATTAAAATCATCTCTAATACCTGAAGATTGGAGGATCGCCAATGTAACACCAATTTTTAAAAGGGTTCCAGGGGTGATCCGGGAAACTACAGACCGGTGAGCCTGACGTCAGTACCAGGAAAAATGGTAGAAACCATCATAAAGAATAAAATTACTCAGCATGTAGATAGTCACAACCTAATGGGAGACAGCCAACATGGCTTTAGACAAGGAAGATCTTGTCTTACTAATCTGTTATGTTTTTTTGAAGGAGTGAATAAACAGGTGGACAAAGGTGAGTCAGTTGATATTGTGTACCTGGACTTTCAGAAAGCCTTTGACAAGGTCCCTCATCAGAGACTTTTGGCAAAACTAAAGAGTCATGGGATAGGCGGCAGTGTACTATTGTGGATCAGGAACTGGTTAAAAGATAGAAAGCAGAGGGTAGGGCTAAATGGCCAATTTTCCCAATGGAGAAAGGTGAATAGTGGTGTACCCCAGGGATCTGTGCTGGGTCCGCTGCTTTTTGACATATTCATAAATGACCTGGAAAGTGGAATAACGAGTGAGGTTATCAAATTTGCAGATGACACAAAACTATTTAAAGTTGTTAAAACCCAAGAGGATTGTGAAAAATTGCAAGAGGATCTTGATAAATTGGAAGACTGGGCATCAAAATCGCAGATGAAATTTAATGTGGACAAGTGCAAGGTTATGCACCTAGGGAAGAACAACCCAAACTATGGTTACACGATGCAAGGTTCCACATTAGGAACAACCACCCAGGCAAAAGATTTAGGCGTCATTGTGGATACCATGTTAAAACCCTCGGCCCAGTGTGCAGCGGCGGCCAAGAGAGCAAATAGAATGCTAGGTATGATAAGGAAAGGAATGGAAAATAAAACAAAAGATATTATAATGCCTCTATATCGTTCCATGGTGAGACCGCACCTTGAATATTGTGTGCAATTCTGGTCGCCGTATCTTAAAAAGGATATAGCGATTTTAGAAAAGGTTCAGAGAAGAGCCACCAAAATGGTAAAGGGGATGGAAGGATACTCCTATGAAGAAAGGCTAAAAAGGTTAGGGCTCTTTAACCTGGAAAAGAGACGGCTGAGGGGAGATATGATAGAAGTCTATAAATCAATGAACGGAGTGGAACGGGTAAACGTAGATCGATTGTTTACGTCATCAGAATATAGAAAGACTAGGGGACATGCAATGAGGCTACAGGGTAAACTATTTAAGACTAATAAAAGAAAATATTTTTTCACTCAACGTGTAATCAAACTCTGGAATTTGTTACCGGAGGATGTAGTAAAGGCTGTTAGTGTAGCTGGGTTTAAAAAAGGTTTGGACAAGTTCCTGGAGGAAAGGTCCATAAACCATTATTAAGAAGTGACCAAAGATATCAATGCTTGACCCAGTACAAGCATTGTGGAACTTGTGTCTCTTGGGGAAACTGCTAGGTACATATGACCTAGATTGGCCACTGTTGGAAACAGAATACTGGGCTTGATGGACCTTGGTCTGACCCAGTATGGCATATCTTATGTTCTCATGCTGGGACGTCTATATACCTGCCTTTCTAAGATGCCTCCACCACGCCTCCATGCTACCTGGATGTTCTCATGCTGGGGTCGTCTATATACCCACCTTTCTAAGATGCCTCCACCACGCCCCCATGCTACCTGGATGTTCTCAAGCTGGGACATCTATATACCCGCCTTTCTAAGATGCCTCCACCACGCCCCCATGCTACCTGGATGTTCTCATGCTGGGGACGTCTATATACCCGCCTTTCTAAGATGCCTCCACCATGCCCCCATGCTACCTGGATGTTCTCATGCTGGGGATGTCTATATACCCGCCTTTCTATGATGCCTCTTGGGACATCTCCATGATTTACACATCCAAATGAATACAGCTCCTAAAATACCCCATGCTGGACACTTCCCCAGTGGTTAACACAAAGCCTTTCCAATTACTGCATGGTAACTTTTTTACAGCTACAGCTTAGTAAGGGCTAAACTTTACTGCACATTAGTAAGCAGACCCCCAAATTTTAAATACAAAGAATAATAATTAGGACATTAAGGTCATTCACAAACACGGGTTGCAGGACTGCATGTCCCAGCAGGATGTGCAGCCCGCAAGCCGCCTGGACTCTATTCCCCTTCTTGCCCTCCCCGCACATCTTGTGCTGTAAGATGAGGAGAGCTGGCGGGGGACGGGAGGGGATAGGGTCTGGGCAGAGAGGGGCGGGCCAGCTCAGCAGCACGTACAGGGCTGATTCAGGTCACAACCCTGTATGTTCTGCTGGGCCCTTGGGGACGTGCTGCTTATATCACCTTTGAGGTAGTATAAGCAGCACTTTTGTGGCGATTGACGCTAGGGATCCCCCCTGGGGCCAGGTGCAGGGAGTATGACTATAACACCATGGTCAGGCTCTGAGTCAGATCTGGATGAACTGAGACTATGATGCTAATCACTTTAAACTAGCCGTTTACATCATTTCATGCTGAAGTGAATGAAGTGGAAACGTGAAAACAGACCGGAGGCTTCACTGTGTTCATTAGGACTGGGTGCAATCACAGTAGGTCATGCTGATATTATTAATAAATAGGTCCCATTGCAGTAAATAACGCATATTAGTGCACAGTAACACCGTAACACCTCTTAGTAAACCTAGCCCTAAACTACAGTAAAGTGAAGGTGATGATATATCAGCTTGTCGGCTTTACTGAGTTAGCTGTTGAACAGTCTTACAGCAAGTTCTGCCTGCAGAGATCATTTTTTTCCATCCTCTGAGAGGCTGTTAGGACTGGAATTACCTTTTGAGTACCCCTAGGTGAAGGGGAGGATCTCCCTCCAAGGATGTCTAGAGAGGGGAACAGGGAAGATCCTTCTCCAAAGATACAAGAGCCGCAGTGAAGGGGGATCTTCCTATGAACAGGTGGTGGCGCACTGAAAAGGACTGCTCCCTCTCCCCCATCCCCGGCTCGATGACATATTCTGACCAAGAGCAGCATCCTTTCACACACTCACCCTCTTAAAATCATAGGGGTGGGCTAGCAGCGATTCTCTTTTACAGTGCTTCAGATGTTACCACTCAGGGTCTCTGCACCTTTAAGGCGTTGGATCTGACAGAAATTGACTGCTCAGGCTAAGCAATCCTTGTGAGAGCGCCCCTGGGACAACAGAGGCAGCGCCCCTCAGCAGCTGATTACTTTGCTAGTGGGATATACTTTTTTTGACTTCAGAAAAGACAGCATAGAACGTTTTATTGTATTTTGCGTATTTTACCATATTCTAGTCCCCAGTTTTGTGATGATCTTCTTGATTAGATTGTAAGTTTCAATGAGCAGGGACTGTCTCTTGTGTATATACAGTATGTACAGTGCTGTGTATGCCTTGAAGCGCTAAACAAATGATTAATAGTAGTAGTAATTATATATTGGAGTTTGAAGGCTATAGTTTATAAGATGGCTTGAATATAAAGAACAAACAGTACTGAAATGTCACACTCACCAAAGCTCCTTCAGAAGGCTCATTCTTGAATTGGGTTAAGGAGCCTAAAGATAAGGGTTTCCCAAACCTGTCCTGGTAACCCTCACAGCTCCACAATGAATATGCATACACTAGAGACTCGGTTTATGCAAATGTATTATCTGTTGCACATTCATTGGGGATATTCTGAAAACCCAGCTGGCTGTGGAGACCTCATGACAGACTGGGGAAGTCCTGCTCCAGGTAGACAACTTGAGATATTTAATTCTTTTTTATTCTTTTAAGATTTTCCCTTGAGACAGGCAATTTGTTCAAATATGTTCCATATTGCATCAGTGCAAACAGTGCATTCAGTATTTACTTTAGAACTAATTTTTTTTCAGTATTAAATCTGTTTTATCTTCTTAAATTTCTGAATGGACAAAACATATTTTGGAAATGCTCTTATGGGACTTTTGATCAGGATGACTCAACTACTAAGCAGACTAGGCAATCACACAGAGCGACAAAAGTCAGGGGGCAGCACTTGAACCGCTCTCCCAAACCATGGCTGCAAATAAACTCTGCCGGCACCAGCAGGCCTTAGAAATTTAGCAAGCGCTCCAGGCCAGTTTTGCCCTGCTCCCTCTGACAGTAAACCAGACTAGCGAGCATGCTAGAGGTAAATGCTGGACATGAAGGGGGAGAGGGTAGAGAAGGGGAGATGCTGGACTATCAGGGGTGGGGCGGCACATGACTAAAGGTTCGCCTAGAGTAAACAGTACTAAAGAGGAGCAAGGGTACCTGCACACCAACGGAGACCACCAAAGCAGGTACACAAGGACTGATGACAGTTAGGTGAAAAACCTGGGGCGAAATAAAAAAGGTTTTTCACCTAACTGTCATCAGTCCTTGTGTACCTGCTTTGGTGGTCTCTAAAGGTTTGCCTAGGCATCAGATACCCTTGGGCTGACTCTGCTGAGATTATTATGCCAAAGTCTATCTGATCCAGATTGTGTGACAGTCTCTTTTCTTTATTTCATGGCTGTTTAGGATTTTGTAGAGGTATTACATTGTACATTCTTGCCTTACTGTTTGTCACGGTGTTGAGTGATTGCTTTTGACTGCTCTTTGTGGATAGGTATGAAACACGAGATTTATGACAAAGTTCTGGCATACATAACATGGTCAGCAGGCTGTGGTGACCAAACCACGTTATCACAGGAAACCATCTGTCTAATGTTAGGCTGCATTGCACTCCATCATTTGCAGTTAAGGCCTACAGGAAGTCAGAAGTGTAAGCAGCCGCAAGTGAATATACCAGCTGCTGTCATCTAAATATTTCCTTCCTCCTCTGCCTCCACCACTTCAATGATACAGCAGGCAATGCAAACTCATTGCCCACATTGACAAGTGTCCAGCTATTAGTGCTGCACTATGGAGTGCAAATAGATTTCTCTTGCTTTGGTTCCACCTTGGAATATTGCCGACAGGAAAATTCAAGTGTATCGTTTTTGCTTCTCGGCAGGGCTATTGATTTTATTAGTATAGCTCGCAGCTTGATGCTGTTCCCTATGTAGAGGAAGGAATTTTAAATGTTAAAAAGTCAGCAACTTCCTGAGTTTCTCTGCAATGCAAGAGTGAAATTTCTTACTGCTGTCTGAATATTAAGAAGAAAAAATATTTGTCAAAAGTTTAACCATGAAGTTACATTTAACTGAAATACCCAGTTCCCCTTAAACTCTCCCTTTGGTAACTGGTTGTCTCAAGGGAATTGCCACAGTGCTATGGAATCTAGCACTTCTAGGTCATCAGCTGAAATCCAGTCCAGGTAAACAGAGACTTACAAATATGGACTAGATGAGATGAGATGAGATGAGATGAGTTGGTGATCCTAGCATAGTCTCTACTGGGAAAGTGTCCAGATCACCAAAACTATCCCAATGTGGCACAATCTAGCAGAGAGGCCAATGACCAACCAGATGTGGAGACTCAAAGGCCCTCTCATCTACTGAATGAGGTCATTCCAAAGCTTCTACTGCCATTGTCTGTACTTCTGCCATGGATAAATGGAGGTTTTTGGATTCCAGTGATATGAATATGGCACAACATTCACTTAAACAAAACAATCTCCCCTCCCCACTCTTAAACCTCTTTAATCCCATCTCCTAATCCTAAAAACACACTGCACATGTAACTGAATGCTCCCGTGTATATGATCTTCTCTTCACAATCTGTCATGACCACAGAGTTTCCTTAGGCAACTGCAGCACGTGACTAGGACTGTAGCAAGGCGACACATGCAGCCCATGTGAATCTGAATTTTCACATCCCTGGGTGGTAATTTTTTTTAATCAGATAATGAGATAACTCATCTATGTGCAGATGGCTAAGGCAACCATGCAACGTGGCATTTTAGAAGGAACATCTAGGAAGAATCTGGGGGACCGGCAGCAGTGCATTCTGAAATCCCTGTGTCTCCACCCTGAAAAATGAATGTACTAGTAACCAGTTCTAGAGATGGCCCTGCACAAACAGCAAAGCTGGGTATGTACTCGAGTGTGGATGACTCCAAAGTGCATGCTAGCAGAACCGGGTGGTTGGACATCCCGGCCGAGGTGGTTCGGAAGGGGGCCAACTGTGTTCTGAGACTAGCATGTATGGCCTGAAATGAAAGCATAGCTATGTCTGTCTGTCTTTGTCTGGATACAAGCGGTGGCCACCACGGTTATTTTTAGGTGGGCGGTTGGGTATCAGGATTGCTGGGCCATCAAGGATTTTCTTTCTGTTGTGGTGTTGACAGTGTTTTGATGGCATCTGGGGCTTTCCCTGATTCGTGGATCATCTGAGGGGACGTTTGATGCCCTGATACCAGCATATGCAAATTAGCTCTGCAGTGCCCTGTTTCTCTGGGAGAGCATGCTAAACTTCTGTGCACATGTGTTTGGCTTGCTTTCCCAGTTTAACACTGCCATTTGTGCCACAGTTTAACACATGGCTAATTACACGTGGTCCCCTTTCTGAATGCCGACGCTGACGTCGCCCACTATCAGTGCACTGCAACGATGTGTACAGAGTTGATAGCGCGTAACTTCAGCGCTGGCTTTCTGCATTGGCCTGTAAGTGTGCTTGTCTACCACCACTGAAAATCCCCTCCTACACTGCTGGGGAGAAATAAGAAAAACATCCAAGCAATAAAACAAAATAAGTAATTTAAAGATATAATCTAATCTACAGCTCTTTGTCTTCCTTATGATCCTCTGCACAACCGCATGGAAGCGAACAAGCTCTGAGCTTCCTTCCTGTATGACCTGAAATGAAAGTCTGTCTGTCTTTGTCTGGATTCAAGCGGTGGCCTCCCTACCCATTTTCCAGATCTTCGGCCACCCAGAGCACAGGAAGGGAAAATATTTGCCTTATGGAACTGGCAGTGACTGTTCCTGATCTTGCGTCTCTGTGGCTCATGCTCAAAGTTCTGACTGCCAGGATTTGAAGGCAGCCAGGAAGAAAAACTGTTTCTTGTCTGGACCGGAAGCTTATCACAAGGAGGCTACTGTGACATCACAGAAACCAAACATAAGCAGAAAGGGTTGTTCACCGGGAGAAGATACATGTTGGCAAACAGTCATTCTAGTTTCAGGTCTCCTGTGGCAGCCATTTCTCTCCTCACCTTTGCTCATTCTTTTGGAGTCAATTGCCCTAAGAAGTCAGATAGTTAGGTGACAAAGACCAAGTTAAGCTAAATGCTCTCAAGAAGCTCTGGGACTCCCCAATGAGATAGAGTAAGGAGACCCCCTCATTGATGGCCATGACTGGGTTTCAGATAGCAGCATGGGTAGCAGTATATCTGTGGAGCTGAAACCAGGAGAGGCATATTGCATATGGACAAGGCCTCCAGAAAAACTCACAGAAGCGTGTATTTACATAAAATACCAGTCTTCCCAGTAGAAATGGTGATGGCTAGAAGGATGCATGGGTGCATAGGGAGAGGAATGGCCAGCAGGAAAAAAGAGGTGATAGCGCCTCTGTATAAGTCTCTGGTGCAACCTCATTTGGAGTATTGTGTGCAATTCTGGAGACCGCACCTTCAAAAGGATGTAAACAGGATGGAGTCGGCTACTAAAATGGTTAGTAGTCTTTATAAAGCATATGAGGACAGATTTAAAGATCTTAATATGTATACTTTGGAGGAAAGGCAGGATGGAGGAGATATTATAGACATTTAAATCCCTCTGTGGAATAAATGCACAAGAGGAGAGTTTCGATTGAAAGCAAGTTCTGCTATGAGGGGACATAGGATGAGGGTGAAAGTGGTTAGACTCAGGAGTAATATGCGGAAATATTTCTTTATGGAAAGAGTGATAGATGTGTGGAATAGTATCCCAGTAGAGATGGTAGAGACAAGGACAGTATCTGAATTCAAAAAAGCATGGGGCAAACACAGAAGAGCTCTAAAGGAAAAAAAGGGGATTATTGTAGTTGATATGGAAGAGCAGACTAGATAGGCCATGTGATCTTTTTCTGCCGCCATGTTTCTATTTTATGCAAGCACTGCACTCTACTCACCTGCTATAAACACAGCAAGTGTCTTGTAGGGAGAGGAGCCCACTGGTAGCTCTTTAGTCTTCAATATTATAAACTTGCTCTTGCAGTCACATTGCCCATATAAATTTGCAAATTAAAAACAATGCAATGGTGACTTAATTATATTACCGTAATTATGTTGAAGAACTTTCTATTACCTGACAGTGATAAAAAAGACATCTCATCAAGAAGTAACAAATTTAGGAGATGAGTGTATGAGCTTTTAATTGTCTTTCTCAGTACCTTAATTGGAATAGCCCCAGGAGATTTTCAGGATACCCCTAATGAATATGCATGACAGAGATTTGCCCAGGCCTGGCAAGAAGGGGGAGGGCAGGATGGTGTGATCCCAGGGCCTGTAAGTCTCTGAAGGAGCCTAGTCTCAGCCTGTCTTATAGACAATGTTACGAGCATGTTGCACATTTTCTAATGAATGATCTTTTGGGATGGCTATTCACAATAATACGATTAACACAGTCATTTACTTCATCTTGATGTTTATTACTCTGGTACATTTAAAACCTATTTTCAAACAATTCAGGGAGTCCAGAAAGATTGTTTGCTCTTGGACCCTTGCTGACTCTTGTCACCCCTGAAACTGTCTACAATCAAAGCAGTGCAAATCTCTCATATGCATATTCACAGAAACATAGAAAATGATGGCCGATAAAGACTATACAACTTATCCAATCTGCCTATCCATGAGAACTCTTAAGTTCTACAATCTCTTCCTCATAGATCCTCTATATTTGTCCCATGCTTCCAGTCTGTCAACAATGAGCCGCCTGACTGAAGACCGAACACAATTTAGGACAACTATCCAGAGGATCGCCATGAGTCGACACCCACTTGACGGCACTTAACAACAAAGCTTGGACTTTCATAATCTTATGGACTACAACCTCTCTTTATTTCATGCACTAATCAGAAACATTACATGCAAAAGTAACCCCAAAGTAACATTGTCTCTCACTAAGACTCTCTGTGGTATTCACATAAAAACTGGCCAGGTCCTTCAGCCAGAGTGATCCATCCCACAGATTCCTTGAAGATCAAGGCTGGGGGAATGGGGAGATGGGCAGGAGGTAGCTGTGTACTGGAAGATTAGCAATATACAGAGGGGATAATATTCAGTCCATCCAGCGCTGAATATCTGGATATAGTGGTCAGTGGCAGCACAATCTGGATTGCAGTGATATTCAGCTGCTATCCAAACAGGCAATCTGCAAAATGAGATTTATAGAGCATGGGATCAGGCTCGAGCACTTATCACAATTTTGCTGGACCTTTCTGCAGCATTTGACTTAGTAGATCACGATGTGTTGTTGAATCGGTTGTATGATTCTGAATTTCGAGGTGCAGTCCTCTTATGGTTCCATTCTTTCCTCCTTTAAGGTACACATCCAAGATTCATTGTCCTCCTTCATATACTTTGCCTTGTGGAGTTCCTCAGGGCTCGACTTTATCACCCTCTCTTTTCAATTTTTTCTTGAGCCCTCTTACCACACTTATTCAGAACAGGAGTGTTTCTAGTTACATTTACGTGGATGATATTTTGCTAGTGTTCCCCACCGATGAACCCTCACCAGATATTTCACAGATCAGTGTGTGTCTAGACCAGCTTGCCTCTTGGCTGGGCTGCAATTTGCTAAAATTAAATCCATATAAGACTACAACTACAGATCCCTGTAGTAAGTCCCAATATTGGAGAGGGTACCTATAACGTTATAACCAACAGCTTTCACTATCTCAACATCTGGCCTGGGTTATCCAATCTTCATTTTGTGCACTGTGACGTTTTCATGGGGTTCAATCGTTTCTGGATTCGGCAGCCCAAGTGGCCATTCTACTATAAACGCTTATAGCTAAGGTGGACTACCATAATGTAATCTATCTAGGAATTCCACAATATCAAATAAAATGCCTTCAGATAGTGCAGAATTCAGCAATATGTACATTGGCCTGAGCAAAGCGATTTGATTATGTAACACCACTTCTTATGCAGCACCACTGGCTTCCTGTAGCATCCTGGGTTTTGTTCAAGGTGGTAACGTTTACATTCATAGCCATTCATGACTTGGCATTGGAATACTTAGCATCTTTGGTTACTGTTTATGCCCCCGCCAAGGCACTAAGATCGCTTCACCATTTTTGTCTTCACATGCCATCACCTTTGTTAATTAAGTATGAGACAAGTAGAAAATCACAACAAAGAACACTCTTATTATTAAACAAAGAACACTTTTATCATCTCACATGAAAAAGCCCAAACCAACCAGCAAGCATGTGCACAATCCTTTCAACTATTTGCACCATCTATCTGGAACACCCTTCCATACCCAATCCGAAACACCAGATCTCCATACCTTTCAAAAGCACCTGAAAACCCACCTGTTCACTGAATACTTTAGCCCCTCATATGACCATCCCCTTTAAGTATGCACAAAACCCACAAACCCCACACAAACAGAATAAGCTCCTTATGCAACCTCTCTTGCTCACACCCTATATATAGCTCACCAATGTAAATACCCAATCAAATACACAATCACTCTTCATGTATATATGTTACCTGTTCTTCAAATATAAGTTAATTTCTTCTATTTATTTAAATCATTGTTCTATGTAAATCACTTTGACCCAGTGAAAGGCGGTATATAAATCCTGCTAAATAATAAATCAAAATTGTCTTTCTTTGCCACAGCTCCAACCTTATGGAACTCGCTTCCAGCTAATCTATGTAAATAACTGAACTTATTTACACTAAAGACGTATCTTTATGAGATAGCATTTGGAATTACCACATCTCCTGGGTAGACAGTGCTGTCAGTCATTAGGAGATGGTAGTCCTTGACCTGTAGACCCTTCCTATGTTTGCTCCTAACTCTACCCCATCTTCTTTCCCCTTTTGTGTCCTCGAGTTTCGTTTGGGTTGTTTTTTTCATCCCTTTCCTGTCAGTATAATGGTGTCCCTCCTTTTGTTTTTATTTTGTGTTATATTTACAGGTTTTCTTTTTAGGTTTTAAATGTAGCTTTTAATGCATTTTACTTGTTTTTTAATTTAAAGAGTTTGCATTTTTACAGATTGAAAAATTACACAGTAAATGAAATAAAGAATATACCAAGACAATGCAATAATCACATATAACTCAACAAGCTCACATCAAGGGTGGCCTAAGCACCAATCATTAAAGAAAACGAAAAGAAAGAGAAGCCTAGAGGAGGAAAACAATACAACAAATCTCTGAATACTAACGGATCAGCAAAACAATTGTACTATATATCAGATTCAATTTAACCATTCCGAACATTAAGAAAGTCTTCTAACAGGGAAACATCTAAAAAGATATAATTAGAACCCTCCATGGACACCTGACACTTGCATGGAAACTTAAGAAAAAAAGAAGCACTCAACACTAAGACGCAGGGTTTCAAATTTAAGAAAGTCCGAAGCCTTAGCTGGGTGACCCAAGACACATCAGGAAATATACTAATCTTGCATCCACAGAATAATTCATTCTTTTTTGAAAAGTATAATTTCAAAACACTTTTTTCAAGTTCCAAATGAAAGGATACCAATAATGTTGCTCTAGAGGAAATCACATCCTGAGAGGATTCAAGAAAAGGAGATAAATCTAGACTTTGAGGCACTATATCTCCCTGCTCTCCAGCTGCACCCAGAGGTACCCCAGAACCTCTCAGTAAGTAAAATATATTATTAAAGAAAATCATTGCATGGTCCTGGAACCTCAGCACTTCCTTCAAATAGTGATGAAACAATATTGAAGGAGAGAGATATCTCTTAAAAGGAAAATTAAAGCATCTAAGATTTCTGGACCTTGAGGCATTATCCAGGTTCTTCAGGTGCCAATGGAGAGCACAATTATTATTAACAATGGAGGCCATAGCCTCCTGAGAATGGGATCCCTCTGCCTCTACCTTCTGTAATCTAGACTCCAAATGACTAATCTGATTATCATGTTGTGCTAATTTAGCAACAGACTAAGTGGTAAAATCAGCAAATTGCAATAATGTACCTCTTAGAGAAACCTCCATACAAGACATCAATACCCATAGAATCCTTCAAGGTAACATCACTTATCTGACCATTCGTAGCCAAATCAGGAAACCCTTCTGACTAACTGCCCCTGGTCCATGGGAGAGGAACCACTCCCCCCACAGTCCTGTGCAGCCATGACCTCAGGCAAATCAGCCAGGGGCAAACCATGATCCCGTCTAATCTCACCCTTGTCTGCGGGAGACACTATGGGAATCACTGCTACATTGCTGGCCTGTGGGGCAGAGACATCAACCCCAACCAAGATGAGGAGTCAATTGGAGAGACTAGGCTGTCCGACAAATGCATAGAAAGATCATCTAATGATTTTATTGACATTACAACATACTGATCCATAGGTCCAACAGTTTTAACTACCTTCATTGGATTAACAGCACTCACAGAGAATTCCTTCTTCGTCCATTTGCCCATGACGTATTTCCGAGCTCACCAGGCTCTCTTGCTCCAAAGGGGCAGAACCTGCCCTTTTGGACACGCCCCTTCAGAAACGCCAACAGCCGCATCCCGTGGAATGGGCCCACTTCTTATAGGTCCAAAGATGTTACAGCGGCATGCTGTTGGAATCCAGCAGCAACTCAGGCAGGGCTCCCTCCTTCTGCCTACAGCTGAACTGGTAGCGTGGAGCTCCTCTAAGCAGAAAATTGCAGGTAGCTTCGCCACTAATGAGAAAGTAGAGCTCACCAGATTTTAAAGATCCTCAGCGGCATGCTATTGGTGGAATCCGGCAGCGGCTCAGGCAAGGCTCCCTCCTTCTGCTTACAGCTGAACCGGTAGCATGGAGCTCTTCTAAGCAGAAAATTGCAGGTAACTTTGCCACCCATAGTTTACTTTTTATTGTGAACCATATAGATTGTTTATAGATCTGCGGTATATCAAATAAAATATAACCATAACCATAGGAGAGCATTTTTGCTGTCTTAAGATTGTTATCTGGATAACAGTGCTTAAAATTGCCACTATCCAGATAAGTGATGGTTCCACCTCCGTCCCCGCCATGGATCACTCGAACTCTATCCAGATCTCCAGGAACAAGCAGGAATGAGTCCTCACATATGGGTACGTCGGAACCGACGGAGCCTGCGCGGGAAAGCTCCCCAGCTTCCCAGAAAGGAAAGCTTTTGGGGCCTCCCACAGCGCATGCGCGCTGCCTTCCCGCCTTCCTGACCAACTCTCCTCAGTTCTTCTTTTTCCGCGGAGCCAGCAGGTCGTGTTCCTGTCACCGCTGAAGAAATTGTTATTTTAATTTGTTTCTTTGACCGCGTGTCTGCCTTCCCCGATTCCGGACCGGTACCGCCGGTCTTTTTTCCTTTATTTCTTTAAAAAAAAAAAAAAACATTAATTACTTTTCCCCCACTTGGTGTGTTTGTTCTGTGAGGCCTCTAGGCCTTCTCAAATTCTCCCTCATGGAGAAACCAGCCTCTGGTTTTAAAAAATGCACCAAGTGTACCGGTACTATTTCAGTCACAGATACCCATGAATGGTGTCTTAAATGTTTGGGGCCTGACCATTCCATTCCGGATTGTCCATCCTGCTCTCTGATGTCCAAACGTGGCTTACAGAACCGAGCAGCCAAGTTTCATATGCTGTTTTCTACGGATATTCCAGCATCAACATCCTCCAGATCTTCCTCTCCTGATGGATCTCAGGTAACCAAACATTCTTCAGGCAGGTCCTCAAAGGGCAAATCTCCCTCTAAGCAGCGAGAGGCCCTTGGGTTTGACCCTGAGGACCCTGCCCCAGCCAAACAACCCAGGCGGGAAGCTCCGGCTTCCAAAGCTCCTCCTATGGGGTTACAGGTAGACATCGATGGCACGGCCTTGACCGATCACCTGTTAGACTGCTCTGGGGTACCGGCCAACACCGGTACCGACATCCAGGCAGTTGTGGCGTCTATGGGTACTACTGTACAATCCATGCAGCAGGCCATACTGGCTTTCATTAACGCTGCAACGCCCTCGGTACCGCAACAATCGGTTCCGACTCCGGTTCCGGTACCACAACCGATACCGGTACCCAGAGCATCTACTTCCAGTAGCATGCCGGTTCCGGTCTCCGGTTCCAGAGGTTTTCTCGATACCGATCCGGTTCCCGGTACGCCCGATGTCGATACCGGTCGGTATGCGTATCGATCTCTGGAAGCTAATAGGCGGTACTTTGAGTCTTCTGAGGATTCTGATACCTCAGATGATTCTGCTGATGTCTCTTTTACTCTTCCTGAGGAGCCCTCTTCTCCAAAAAGGAGAATGTCTCCTCCAGAAGATTTGTCCTTTCAAGACTTCATTATTGAAGTAGCAAAAGGACTCTCCATTTCTGTAACCTCTGAAAAGGAACCTAGAGCAAAAAAATTAGATATTTTAGGATACTCTAAGGTTCCCAAAGAGGCAGCCACCTTACCCATACATGAAATTCTTCAAGAACACATGCTGGACTTGTGGGAGGCTCCTCTCACCCTATCTCCACATTCTCGACGTTTGGACACCATGTATCGGGTTCCTCCTTCTCCTGGTTTTCAAAAAACTCAGCTCCCTCACCACTCTATTGTGGTGAGGTCTGCTATGAAAAAGATAAAGAGTACCAAAAGGCACTCTTCTACCCCTCCAGGAAGAGAATGTAGGACTCTGGATGCTTTTGGTAGAAAAATCTTCCAAGCTAGCATGCTTATTGCCAGAATCAATTCATACAGCCTCTATATGGGCATGTTTTTGAAAGAGATTGCACTGAAGATACGTAATTTTCTCCCCTTTATCCCAGAGGATAGAAAGGAGGAGTTCCTTCTTTTGCTAAAGCATACTCAAGATGTTTCAAAGTTCTCCAACAGAGCAGCCTTTGACTCCTTTGAGGGAGCTAGCAGAGCCTCCGGCATTGCCATAGCTGCTCGCAGACTTGCTTGGCTCCAGACCTCTGATTTGGAGCCCTGGGTACAAGATGGCTTGGGCAATCTGCCCTGTACAGGTGAAAATCTGTTTGGCAAGGAGTGGCAAATCAAAGCCACTCAAATGGATGCAGAGAATGCTGCTTTAGATAGACTTTCTAAGTCTACCTCTACCCCTGCCAAGAAAAAATCTTTTAAGAAGCCTTTCTATAAAAAGCCCAGATTTTCCACAAATACTGGCCAGCAATCTTCCCAAGTTCGCTTTGCTCCTAAGCGTCAGCAATCTAAACAGGCCAGAGCAAAGTCTACAGGGGCTGCTACAGTCCAGCAGTCCCAACCCCCTCAGAGTTTTTGACTTGATTCTAGAGAACTTAACCTTTCTGGCTCTGCAACAACCAGAGCCTCTCACCATTCCAGGAAGGTTAACTCATTTTGCTCCCAGATGGGAACAAATCACATCAGAACAGTGGACCCTCTCTATCATCAGAGAGGGCTACAAACTACATTTCTCCAGCCTTCCTCCCCATACCATGGTGAGACAATTCAATTCTCCCCCATCTCTCCTGTACCTGTTGGGTCAGGAGGTGACCACCCTTCTTGCCCAAAGGGCAATAGAAGAGGTTCCTCTTCTTCAACAGGGGTCAGGGTTTTACTCCCCTTATTTTATCATCCCCAAGAAAACAGGAGGGCACAGACCCATTCTAGATCTGAGAGAATTGAACAAATTTCTATACAAGGAGAAATTCAAGATGCTCTCTTTAGGTACTCTCCTTCCATACCTACAGAGTCAGGATTGGTTTTGTTCTCTAGATCTAAAGGATGCGTACACACATATACTCATCCATCCATCCCACAGAAAATTTCTACGATTTCTGTTCCAGGGAAAACATTTCCAATACAGAGTACTCCCCTTCGGTCTAGCCTCTGCTCCAAGAGTGTTCACCAAATGCATGTCAATAGTGGCTGCATTTCTACGCACTCTGGGAATATTTGTCTTCCCATACCTGGACGACTGGCTCATCCGAGCTCCATCTCAGTCCGAGGCTCAGACTTCCCTGGACCACACCAGACGCATACTGCAGTATCTGGGACTCGTCATCAATCTGCCAAAGTCTCAACTCACCCCTACTCAGTCCCTAGAATTCATAGGGGCCTGGCTAGATACCACCACTGCAAGGGCCTATCTTCCTCAGGCCCGTTGCCACCATCTAGTGCACTTGGCCTCTCAAATTCAGTCCAGAAGCCACTTGACTGCCAGGGAGATGCTACAACTGCTAGGCCACATGGCATCCACAGTTCATGTGGTGCCTTATGCTCACCTACATATGAGAGCAGCTCAATGGACTTTGTCCACCCAGTGGACCCAAGCATCAGGAGCTCTCTAAGACCAAATAGCAACCTCAAAACGTCTTTTTTGGTCTCTCCAATGGTGGATATCCACTCAAAATCTGTTGTTGGGGGCCCCCTTCCAACCTTTGTTACCCCAAGCAACTCTCACTACAGATGCCTCCCAAACAGGTTGGGGAGCTCATCTCCAAGACCTCTCCACTCAGGGCACTTGGTCTCCACAGGAGACCACCCTTCATATCAACCTTTTGGAGCTGCGAGCAATTTTCCTTGCTCTCAAGGTCTTTCATGCCCTCCTCATCAACATGACAGTCCTTGTTCATACTGACAATCAAGTAGCCATGTTCTACATAAACAAACAAGGAGGGACTGGCTCTCTGTTGCTTTGCAACGAAGCTCTAAAATTGTGGGCCTTCGCCAGAGAGCATCAAATCCATCTCCTGGCAGTATACCTCCCAGGAATCCAAAACTCTTGGGCAGACATACTCAGTCGAGTTCTGCTTCCACACGAATGGTCCATGCACATGGATCAGGTACTCAGAATTTTTCAGAAATGGGGAACCCCGGACATAGACCTGTTTGCAAGTCCGTGCAATGCCAAACTTCCCCGGTTCTGTTCCAGAATTCCGTGTCAGGGAGCTCAGGCCAAGGATGCCTTCCTCCTTCATTGGGGTCAGGCTTTCCTGTATGCCTTTCCACCCATTCCTTTGATTCCCAAGACTCTATTCAAACTTCAGAGGGATCAAGGATCTATGATCCTCATAGCTCCACGCTGGCCACGCCAAGTGTGGTACCCTCTACTTCTGCATCTCTCCCAGGCACCCTCCCTGGATCTGGGAGCTGCTCCAGACCACCCAAACCCCAAGTCCCTTCACCTCAGAGCTTGGTTACTGAAGGCCTAGACCTTCAATACTTCAATCTTTCTCAACAGGTGAAGGATATCCTCTATGCCTCTAGGAAACCTTCCACCAGGCGTTCTTATGCTTTTAAATGGAAAAGATTTTCCATTTGGTGTGCTGAAAAGGGTCTTAACCCTTTAGCACTACCTTTGAATTCTTTACTCGAATATCTCCTGCATCTTTCCAATGCAGGACTTAAAACAAATTCTGTAAGGGTCCATTTGAGTGCTATTGCAGCATCTCTTCAGCCTATCAATGGACAACCTGTTTCCTCTCATCCTCTTATTGCAAGATTTATGAGAGGTCTAACTTTAACTAAACCTCCCATTCGGCCTCCTCCGGTGGCATGGGACTTAAACGTGGTTCTTGGTCAGCTTATGAAGCCACCCTTTGAACCCTTAGCCACTACCTCCTTGAAATTTCTTTCCTGGAAAGTTATTTTCCTTATTGCAATCACTTCTGCTCGCCACATCAGTGAACTGCAGGCTTTAGTGGCTAATCCACCTTATACAAAGTTCCATCATGATAAGGTAGTCCTTAGGACAAATCCTCACTTTATGCCTAAAGTGGTCTCACCTTTTCATCTTAATCAAGAGGTATATCTACCTGTCTTTTTTCCAGCTCCTCATGCATCCAGTGCAGAGAGGAACCTACATACGTTAGATTGTAAAAGAGCTCTTGCCTTTTACATCCACAGGACACAGCAACATCGAAAGTCTTCTCAACTTTTTGTTGCTTTTGATCCTTCTCATTTAGGACTTCCAGTCTCAAAAAGAACACTGTCCAATTGGATTGCTCAGTGTATTTCTTTTGCTTACCAGAGTAAGAACCTTTCTCTGGAAGGCCATGTCACAGCTCACAATGTGAGAGCCATGGCCACATCTATGGCTCATCTTCATTCTGTATCCATCGATCAGATCTGTCGAGCAGCCACCTGGGCCTCGGTTCATACCTTCACAGCCCATTACTGCTTGGACAAGGACTCCCGCCGGGATGCCTTGTTTGGTCAGGCTGTCCTCAGACACCTGTTCCATTCTTAAACAACTCCTGCCCACCTTCCCTGAATGGACGCCTGAGATCCATAGGAAGATGAGGAACCCTTGGAGGGGGATCTCCCCGGCATCTTAGCTAGGGAGTCCCCATATGTGAGGACTCATTCCTGCTTGTTCCTGGAGATAGCACAGTTACTTACCTGTAACAGGTGATCTCTGGGAACAGCAGGAATTAGTCCTCACAACCCACCCACCTCCCCTGGGAGTTGTATCTCTCTCTCTTTCCTTTCCTCTCTCTATTGTCTCAGCTTTAAACTCGAACTGAGGAGAGTTGGTCAGGAAGGTGGGAAGGCAGCGTGCATGCGCTGTGGGAGGCCCCAAAAGCTTTCCTTTCTGGGAAGCTGGGGAGCTTTCCCGTGCAGGCTCCGTCGGTTCCGACGTACCCATTTGTGAGGACTAATTCCTGCTGTTCCCAGAGATCACCTGTTACAGGTAAGTAACTGTGCTATAGTGCTGAGGCGGTCAGAGGAAATATTCAGCAGCACTATCTATATTGTGCCACTGAATATCCTGCTTACCAGGATTTATCTAGTTAGCAGTTCCTGCTAGCTGCATGTGCCCTTTTGAATATTGACTCCAAAGAATATCACTAAGAAAAAGCACATTTAAAGACAAGGTGATCGTAATTATTTTTTGTTTCCTTGTTTGCTTTATTGTTAGGTGAGAGTTGAAGGACTCAGGACCTCGGAAACGATTGCTGCTGTCTTCTGGTGTATGTAAAAGGGACATAACTGCCGGTCTGTTTTCAGACTCATTGTCAGCATGTCACAGAGTATTAGGGAGCATCAGGAGTGATGCTGCAGATCACAGAGTACGAGGAATCCCAGGAGTGATGCTGCATGTCACAGAGTACGAGGAATCCCAGGAGTGATGCTGCATGTCACAGAGTACGAGGAATCCCAGGAGTGATGCTGCATGTCACAGAGTACCGAGGAATCCCAGGAGTGATGCTGCATGTCACAGAGTACCGAGGAATCCCAGGAGTGATGCTGCATGTCACAGAGTACGAGGAATCCCAGGAGTGATGCTGCAGGTCACAGAGTACGAGGAATCCCAGGAGTGATGCTGCATGTCACAGAGTACCGAGGAATCCCAGGAGTGATGCTGCAGGTCACAGAGTACGAGGAATCCCAGGGGTGATGCTGCAGGTCACAGAGTACGAGGAATCCCAGGAGTGATGCTGCATGTCACAGAGTACCGAGGAATCCCAGGAGTGATGCTGCATGTCACAGAGTACGAGGAATCCCAGGAGTGATGCTGCAGGTCACAGAGTACCGAGGAATCCCAGGAGTGATGCTGCATGTCACAGAGTACGAGGAATCCTAGGAGTGATGCTGCATGTCACAGAGTACGAGGAATCCTAGGAGTGATGCTGCAGGTCACAGAGTACGAGGAATCCCAGGAGTGATGCTGCATGTCACAGAGTACGAGGTATCCCAGGAGTGATGCTGCATGTCACAGAGTACGAGGAATCCCAGGAGTGATGCTGCAGGTCACAGAGTACGAGGAATCCCAGGAGTGATGCTGCAGGTCACAGAGTACGAGGAATCCCAGGAGTGATGCTGCATGTCACAGAGTACGAGGAATCCCAGGAGTGATGCTGCATGTCACAGAGTACTGAGGAATCCCAGGAGTGATGCTGCATGTCACAGAGTACGAGGAATCCCAGGAGTGATGCTGCATGTCACAGAGTACGAGGAATCCCAGCAGTGATGCTGCATGTCACAGAGTACGAGGAATCCTAGGTAGTGATGCTGCAGGTCACAGAGTGCTGAGGAATCCCAGGAGTGATGTGCTGATGTCTGAACACAGAGCACTGGGGAATATGTTCCTGAAAGTGTTTCTTTCCATAAAAATAAAGTTTATTAAATTTAAAAAAAAACAGAGAGAGATACATACACACAGACGTACCTATACTTACATTTTTTGATTCGCTTTTGGGAACTAAAACCTTCTTCCTCAGTTTTGCCTGGCACATCAGGACACAGTTTTGGTTCAGTTGCAGGTTCAAGGAAGCCCTGATATATGGCTGCAAACAGCAGTCCAAACTACAGGTAGGCTAAAAACTCTTTTGGGCAGGGGTAGTGCTGCAGTAAAGCAACATGACCCTTTGGCATTCAAAAGCTATTTTCTCCGGTGACGCTTTCTAGTTGCCAGGCTGTTGGCTCTTGCTGGATAGATCCTCAGGGGGTATTTTATGACAGGAAAACTATGTGGAAAGTCCAAAAGGCAAAAATGTTTGGTTTATTTTCGGTTTGGGCTTTTTCCCCAGTTTTAAGACTTTTTCACTTCATTTCACGCCTTAATTTTAATAAACATTTTAAACGTGCATTGGAGCCTTACAACATGCATAAATTGACTTAATGCACATGCACTGATAGGTTAGTACATGCCAAATTGATTTAGCATCCACTATATTTTTAAGGCATGCTAACGAACTAAATGCGTGCCAACAAACATATTCCCTACCTTTATAAAATAGGCTCCCAGAACCAGCCCAATTATGTACAAATCCTCATTCACAAATCTATCCTTGCTCTGAGAAAGGTTCACACACTGTATGTGTACGTACCCTATTCTTGAACATGCGATGTTATAAAATGCACAACTCCATTTCAGCTCCACCCACACTATTACTCTAAGAATGCCTATGCATAGATCACATCAAAACCAACACACTCTTCCGTGGATCTACATTTTATTTGTGCATGCAGTCACACAGTTTTATAAAAGCTCTTTCTTGCATACAGGAAGACTTACCCCCACTGTGATCTCTGCTTTCTGACAAGGCTCAGTAAAGATTTGGAAATCTGATTGGAGAGAAAAGACATCTGGCACACGCAGGGCTGGCCTGTCCACTAGATGAGCTAGGCGGCCACCTAGGGCGGCCGGCCCAGGTAGGTGGCTGCAGCGGCACACATGATCAGCCATGCTGCCCCTCCTCCAATTGCCACCAATTCCATTTGACATAAGAAAGTGTGGGAGGAAGGTTCTGGAGGCCATATGTAGGCTTTTATATAGGAAATTGAAATCCAGAATTTCCAGGGTAGGATTCTAAAAAATGCTTCTGGTTTCATGCACAGGACCCAAAAGGCAGGCAGAGTTTTGGGAGTCTCAGTGCATGGGTGCTGCCCTTCGGTCTGGCCTCATCACCAAGGGTCTTCACAAAGTGTCTCATAGTGGTCGTAGCTCACCTCCAGCTCCAAGGGGCCTTCGTCTTCCCCTATCAGAACGACTGGCTCATAAAGGGGGACACAACTGCAAAAGCAAAATGCACCACCAGGCCCACCATCAACACCCTACAGCACCTGGGATTTGTCATAAACTACTCCAAGTCACACCTCACTCCAGGCCAGTGCCTAGAGTTCATGGCGCAACTAGATACCCTCCAGGCAAAAGCCTTCCTCCCCCAGGAGAAAAGTCAGAATGCCCCAGGGAGTTAGCCGCAGAGGTACACCAACGCCAGATGCTACCTACCCGGCTCCTATTCTGCCTGTTGGGACACATGGCCTCCACGGTCTACTTGACCCCATATGCTCGCCTGCACATGAAGGCAGCCCAGTGGTGCCTCTGCTCTCGGTGGACTCAAGCCATGGGCAGGCTCAGGGACAGAATGAAAGTGACCCATCAGCTGGTGGACCCTCTCAAATGGTGGCAGAATCCATGCCACCTTCAGGGCCGGGATGCCCTTCCAGATACCCAACCCCCAGAAAGTCCTCACCATAGATGCCTCGCTAATGGGCTGGGGAGCACATTGTGGTAGCCTCCAGATGCAAAGCCACTAGTCCTGGGAGGAATCCCAGTTGCAAATCAACCTGCTAGAACTCCAGGCAATATACCTAGCCCTCCGAGTCTTCCGCCACCAACTCCAACAACACTCGGTGCTAATCCAGACCGACTCTCAGGTCTCAGTGTTCTATGTGAATAAACAGGGGGGTACAGGATCGTACCCCCTCTGCCAAGAGGCAGTAGCTCTCTGCTCCTATGTTGCCTACAGAGGGATGCTCCTAAGGGCGGTGTACCTCCTGGACCAGGACAATGCCCTGGCAGACAAATTGAGTATGAATGGCAACTGGATCCCGTGGTAGCCTCATGGTAGTTTCATCTCTGGGGCGTCCCCTCGATGGACCTGTTCACCAGCCCAGATAACACGCAGTTGCCCCGATTCTGCTTGCGCCAACTGCACCCGTCTGGAGTGGCAGTGGATGTGTTCCTGATCCCGTGGACAGAAGGCCTCATGTACTCCTTCCCACCGACACTGCTGGTAGTCAAGACACTATTCAAGATCCAGGGAGACAGAGCATCACTGATGCTGATAGCTCTTTGGTGGCCCAGGCAACCCTGGTTCCTACTGCTCCTCTCCCTATCGGCGGCATTGCTGATTCCCCTGGGCTGAGCTCCAGGGCTACTCTCTCAGGAACAGGGCTCTCTCCTACACCCCAATCTGGGATCTCTTTCACTCACGGCTTGGGGTAGCATTAGCCCCCTTCATCCTCCCTAGGACGTGGAAGAAATTCTTCTAGCCTCTCATAAAGCCTCCACTAGAAGGGCATATGTCTTCAAATGGCGGTGTGGTATGCCGAAAGGCAGGTGAACCCATTTTCCTGCTCAGTGCAAGTGGTGCTCCAATACCTGCTTCACCTATCGCAGGTCAGACTGACGTCCAATTCGATCAGGATACACCTGAGCGCCATTGCAGTGCATCACTATTCCGTTGAGGAAAACCCCTCTCAGCTCAGACTGTTGTATCCCTATTCCTGCGAGACCTCATGCTGTAGTTGTTGATATGGAAGGACAGACTAGATAGGCCATGTGGTCTTTTTCTGTCATCATGTTTCTATGTTTCTATGCTTTTGAAACCCCCCATACAGCCCCCAGTGACAGAGTGGGATCTCATTGTGGTGCTCTTGCAGCTCACCAAGCCTCCGTTCAAGTCTCTGGCTACCTGCCACCTCCAGTACCTGTCCTGGAAGGTCACCTTCCTGGTAGCATTTACATCAGCAGGCAGAGTCAGCGAGCTCCAGGCTCTGATGGCAGAGCCCCCCTACACGAAGTTCTACAAAAAACAGGGTGGTGCTCCACACACACCCCAAGTTTCTGCCGAAGGTGGTGTCCCCTTTCCACCTCAATCAGAAAGTGGTGCTCCCCATCTTCCTTCCAAGGCCTCACGCCAGTAGGGCAGAGATCATTCTCCACAATTTGGATTGTCCTTTTACCTGTGTCAGACTCAGGGCCATCGCAAAGCACCACAGGTTTTCGTATCCTATGACCCCAGCCGCCTGGGGCTCCCAGTGACTAAGCAAATGCTGTCCACTTGGGTGGTGAACTGCATTACTTTTGCTTACGAGCAGGCAGGAATCTCACTGGACCAGAGGGACACAGTGCACCACATCAGGGCCAAATCTGTGGCAAATCTGCATTTCATCCCCGTGATGGAAATCTGCGGGGCCACCACCTGGTCTTCAGTCCATACTTTCACAGATCACTACTGCCTGGAGAGGGAGTCCTGATGGGACAGCGCCTTCGGGACAGCATCAGTCCATATTCCATAATCTATCATTGTTCTATGTAAAACAAGCTCTGCATTGTTGACTGTTGTTGATTGTACACCGCAACTGATCGCTGGAAGATGCGGTATATAAATAAGTGTTAAATAAATAAATAAATAATAAATAAATAAAATATTCAGGGTGTAGGCAACTCCTGCCCTCCGACCCTTCTTTGTTCAGGCTATCGGAGTGCTGATTTTCCACCAGACACTTGGGTCTTGCGAGAGAAACTCAGTAGGGACTCAACTGCTGCTGATCACTGCTCACCCTTTGCAAATCGCCATGGTATTTTTGGTTATAGGTTCTTGGTAGCCTGTAGCTGGGGAGTCCCATATGTACGGACTGACTTCCTGCTTGTTCCCGGAGAAAGCATAGTTACTCACCTGTAACAGGTGTTCTCCGGGGACAGCCAGAATCAGTCCTCACAACCCTCTCTTCTACCCTTGCAGTTGCTCCTTTACTGTTTTTTATTTTTGCCATCTTAGCTATATCATTAGACTGAAGCAAGATGGCACCCTTGGGCAGGAAGTGGACCACACATGAATGATGCATCTCCCAAAGGCTTTCTTTGAAAGTTGGGGAGATGCTTCCTTGGGGTTTTGTCGGCGCCGACGTCACCTATATGCGAGGACTGATTCCCTGTTGTCCATGGAGAACACCTGTTACAGGTGAGTAACTACACTTAAAAGCTTGTACTTCTTCTTTATGTAAATTAGAGGGTCAGATTGTGGTAGCTCAAGCTGCTCTCTTCTGTAATATACATGATAGTTCTAATCTTCATTACCAGATTGAAGTTTTGGAGAACGCAGTTAGAGCTAAGAACTTGTGATCTATTAATTTTCCTCACACACATTTACCTGACCCCAAATCTTTTATTACAGAAATACTTTAAGTATATTCTTTTGTTGTCAGATGTTGAAGCTGTTTATTATATTCCCCAAAGGACCATGACACAGGCCTCTTCTGAGGTGGATAATGCTCGTCTTTCGCAGGCTGAGACCCTAGATGGTTCCATCTTTCTTGAGTCTTAAACCGATTCTATCCCTAATTGGGCTACTTTGGTTATGTCCTTCTTACATTTAGATGATAAAACTTTAATATTGAAATCTTCTTTTCCCAAGAAGAGCGTGGATTTTTGTGGTAGCCCTATTCAAATATTTCCTGATGTGTGTAGACTCGCCCAAAAATGCAGGAAGGATTTTCTTAGTCTGAAACCTTGTGGGCGACGTTTTTCCTAAAATATCCCTGTAAATGTTTAATTTCCTAGCAGTCTGTTGATTATGTTTATTTTGATCTACTTCAACTTGAGACGTTTTGTCTGGCAGGGAGTAAATTGCTGTTTTCTTCTGTTTCCTGATTTTGTTAAAGGGGTATAGGACAAGTTTAGGGGATATTGGTACTTTGAAGCGGTTATCTTTAAAATTTTTCCTGATTTACTTGATTTTGATGGGTTTTTGTATTATCGGTGGCCTCCCTCGTGATGCGGACTTTATTGTATCTTGAACTCTGTATTAATATAGGTTTTTTTTAAACTCTAAATAAATAAATAAATAAAGAGGACCCAGGAAATCCAGTGCTTGTCCCAATACAAGCATTGTGGAACCTGTGTGTTTTTTTGGGAAACTGCTGCAAACAGGATGCTGGGCTTGGTGAATCTTGGTCTGACCCAGTGTGGCAGTTCTTATTTTCTTTTGTAAAGCCCGCACCCCATCGCAGGCTAGATTCTGTCTCTGATATTTACTGGCAGAAGTGGCCATCTCTGCAAGGAAATTTCAACACCACAAGCCAGAGACTGCAGTTCTACGAAGTATCTTTGCACATAGAGAGGGCAATTTTGGGTGAGTATGAGGATTTATAATGATGTTCAGGGCTATAGCTTCTGCGGCTCATGAAGATGGCACCCCCTCCCATTCAGCTGCACACAGGAACTCTTATTGGGCTTCCTGGAAGCCACAGTGATGACGTCACTGCCCCATCTGTACTTGCATCTGTGCGGCTGCAATGCCTGCATAGCCCTTGCTATTCATGGCTGGCCCAACCATTAGATAAACTAGGAAGTTGCCTAAGGGGCAGCTTCTTGGGAGCAGCAAAGAACAGGGCATTCAAAGATAAACAATAGATTTTGACAGTCGGGGAGGGGGGGGGGTGCATAAGGCTTGAGGTTTGCCTAGGGCACCAACACCTTAAACCAATTCTGGGGCCGGCGCTATGTCCTTAATGATGTACATTGAAAAAGTCAACGGAAACACAAGTACAACTCATATTGCTAAACAGAAACCAGAAAAAGCACTAAAGGAAAGTCTATAGCCACTTAAAAGGAGAGACAACTGCAAAAAAAGAAAAAGGGAACAGAAACTTCTTCATTTAGCTACCCAAGAATTCTTCATATTGACCAATAAACACCTCCTTTAATTAGATATTAAAGTAATTCTCTACAAAACAAATTGAAGAAAAATCAACCTTCCATAGTCTTATTGCAAAGAAACTTTTCCAGGTCAACCAGATCCAAGCAAGTGTGGTAACGAGCACTTACAGGGAAGTTCAGGGAGCCTTGAATGAGCAGCATGATGAGATCTCCACATGACCCACCCTATTAGCAGGGCCGGCCCGTCCATTGAGCAAGAATGTTTTTTGCACAGGGCCCCGCGTTTCAGGGGGCCCCGCGCAAAGAACATTCTGCTTTTTTTTTTTTTAATTACATTTAAAAAAAACCCCTGTCTCTGGCTGCTGCCGCTGCCGCGTCCGTCGCAGCAGCGGCAGAATGGAGTGTCCCGCGGGGCCCCCTCTCCTCGTTGAGCCCTCTGCAAGGGCTTTCAGATTCGTGAAGGGAGAGTGCTCCCTCGCGTCTCTGTAAAGCCCGCAGGGGCTAATGGGAAATTTCCCATCAGCCCCTCGCGTCAAAAGGGGCAGATAGGAAATTTCCCATTAGCCCCTGCGGGCTTTACAGAGATGCGAGGGAGCACTCTCCCTTCGCGAATCTGAAAGCCCTTGCAGAGGGCTCAACGAGGAGAGGGGGCCCCGCGGGACACTCCATTCTGCCGCTGCTGCGACGGACGCGGCAGCGGCAGCAGCTAGAGCCAGGTTTTGTTTTTTTTTAATTTGCCAGAAGGGAAGGGGGGGGGGGTTAGGACTGGAAATGTGCTGGGGGGAGGTTAGGACTGGAAATGTGCTGGGGGGGGTTAGGACTGGAAATGGGCTAGGGGGGGGGGGTTAGGACTGCTAATGGGCTGGGGCTGATGGAGGCTGACTGGAAATGGGGTGAGGGGGGGGTTAGGACTGGAAATGGGCTAGGGGGGGTTAGGACTGGAAATGGGCTGGGGGGGGGTTAAGACTGCTAATGGGCTGGGGCTGATGGAGGCTGACTGGAAATGGGGTGGGGGGGGTTAGGACTGGAAATGGGCTGGGGGGGGGTTAGGACTGGAAATGGGCTAGGGGGGGTTAAGACTGGTAATGGGCTGGGGGTTGATGGAGGCTGACTGGAAATGGGGTGATGGGGGTTAGGACTGGAAATGGGCTGGGGGGGTGGTTAAGACTGGTAATGGGCTGTGGGCTGATGGGGGCTGTCTGGAAATAGGGTGATGGGGGTTAGGATTGCTAATGGGCTATGGGGGGGGGTTAGGACTGCTAATGGGCTATGGGGGCGCTAGGACAGGAAATGGGCTGATGGGGAGGGGTTAGGACTTGAGGTGGGCTGATGTGGTTAGGACTGGTAATGGGCTGTGGGCTGATGGTGGGGTTAGGACTGGCAATGGGCTATGGGGGGCTGACTGGAAATGGGCTGATGGGGTTAAGACTGGAAGTGGGCTGATGGGGGGGGTTAGGACTGGTAATGGGTTATAGGGGGGGCTTAAACTGAAAATGGGTTGATGGGGGGCTAGGACTGGTAATGGGTTGGGGGATTGCTATGACTGGAAATGGACTGAGTGGACGGGGAGGCTTGAACTGCAACTAGCTGATGGGGAGGGAGCTTGGAATGGAAATGGGCTGTGAGGGAAGGGAGCTAGGACTGAAAATGGGCTGATGGAGCAGCTAGGATAGGACTGGAAATGGGCTGTTGGGGGGGAGCTAAGATTGGAAATGGGCTGTGGTGGGGGCTTGAATTGAAATGGATTCATGGAGGGGCTAGAACTGGAAGTAGGCTCATGGGGGGCTTGGACTGGAATTGGGCTGAGTGGAGGGGAGCTAGGATTTGACATGGGCTGATGGTGGGGCTAGGAAATGACTAGAAATGGGCTGATGGGGGGCTAGGATTGGAACTGAGCTGATGAAGGGACTCAGACTGAAAATGGATGGGGGAGCTAGGACTGGAAATGGGTTGATGGGGGCTAGGACTGGAAATGGGCTGATGCAGGGACTAGAAGGGAATGGATGCTGGGTGAGACTGGAACTAGAAGGGAGCTGATGTTGGGGGAGGATTAGAATGGGATGGGGCTGGGAGAGTAAAATGGAGAGGGGAAAAATATTTTGTGTGGGAGGGATGAAAAATCTACAATTGGCCGGGTATTGGGAGAGTAAGTGGGGATTGAGGATGGAGGGGTAAAATTTGTGTGGATGAAATAAGAATGAGGAAAGAGCAAAAGGAGAAAGATTAGTATGTTAAAGCAGATGTAGAGAGAGAGGATGGAAAGAAAACTAGAAGAGAGAAGAAAGGACAAATGGACAGCAGACAATGGAGAGTTAGCAGAAAACATGAAGAAACCAGAAGAAAGTGGCTGGAGCAATTGCAACTGAAAAAAAATGCACAAAAGGTAGAAAGATATCTCTTTATTTTGAATTTATTAACTGGAATATGAAAGCTCTGGGAAATGTGCATCATTAACGTCTGCGCTTTGTTTGGTACAAGAGGAAATTGATTTATAGTTTTTATTTCTACAGTGTTGTTGTACATTCCAAGTTTGGCTTTTGGGGTTCCCAGTTTAATTACTGCCTTCCTGTTTCTAAATTGTGATTCCTTGTTTGGTGATGGTCTATGTTCTGCATGTGTAACTGAGCTGAGGTATTCTGTTTATGTAATTCCTATTTGACATTGCCACTTGTTCTCTTTCCCCAGTATTCTCTGAAATGTACTGGTTTAATATTTGCAGTGTTTCCTTTTGATAGGTAGGGTCTGGTGCTTTGTGAGTCCTGGTAATGCTGTCAGGATACAGCGGGTTTGCTATGGGTTCTAAATGGGCAGCGTTTGTAGTAGTTCCTAATGTGCCTGGCGGTTGGCACTGGATTATAGTAATGTAGAAATCTTTTAGTCTTTCTTTATCCATACACTCATTAAGAGACATGTTTACTAAAAGTTAGTGAATGGTAACATTATGCAAATATTTATGCAAATAAGACCACTTATGCAAATGAGGCCCCGCACCGAGTCTCCGCACATGGCCCCGCACCCCCCTTGGGCCGCCCCTGCCTATTAGTCTTGGAATCTGATAACGTTAAGGGTTCAAAAGCTTATTTTAAGAAAAATATTCCTTTTTTGTGGACAGAAAGGAGGTAATTTTATAACGGGACACTGATGTGCGACAAGCAGATAGTAATGAGCCGTTGTAAGATAGGCTTCCAGATCCAGTCCCAATGGTATAGAAATGCTGACACATACATTTACACCTACTCCGTAGACAGTGCAGATGCGTACATGTACTCTGCATTTGTACTTACATACTCTAGAAAATATGTGCACACGTCGCAACTCCGCTTCCATTCTGGCCAAATTATGCCTCCAGGAACAGCGATGTGCAGGGAAATTCCCGCAGCCCTACCTCACCTGTCTCCGCCGGCCGCCACTGAAACGCTGCGTCCAGGTGGAATGGGTGCCCCATCTAGATCCAAGGCCCCAGACGTACAGGGCCAACCTCTGAATCGGCCCTGTATGTCCGGGGTTGTGGCCCGTCCATGCTCCACCCTTGCTCCGCATCCGGAATGCCCTCTCCCGCCCCCATCTAGGCCTCCCCATACAAACATGCTGTTCATACAGGGAGGCTTTTGCTGGAGCCAGCAGGGGGGCGAATAGTGGGGATGGATGTCCAAACGTGACGTCCATCCCCGCTATTTGTGGGACAGAATGATCCCCATAGTGTCTGTTTTTCCCAATGTGGCAAGAGTCACGCAGCTTTGTAGGAAGAGCTTCCTCCAACTCATGCCTGGGAAGGTAATTTTAAAGATATAAAGGCCTCTCATATTCACCTGAGTTTGTATGAAATAGCCCTGCTCAGATTCACTTCAAAATACACGCACAGGGCTGGCCCAACCATTAGGTAAGACTAGGCAAATGCCTGTGGCAGCAAAGGGCAGCAGCCATCAAAACAAAACAATAGAAATCTGACAGCCAGAGAAATGCAAAAAAAACAGCAGCACATTCTTTTGCCTGCAGGGAGAGCAGGCCCACATGTACTGTACAAAGCAAAGTTTCATATTTAGAAATGGGGGGGGGGCATTTTCAAAGTGGTTTAGCCAGTTAGCAGACCTACCAACCAGTTACAATGGGTCAATCCGATATTCAGTGCCACAGACCACTGAAAAATGCAACTGGTTAAAACCACAGCAGTCTGTGGGCGGATTAGGGGCAACGACTGCCACTATCTGGTTAGCCACGAACCAGATCACTGAACCGGCTAAAGTTACGCCAACTGAATAGCTGTCCTAACTTTAGATGTTTTTTGCTGGTTAGTGGTGGAATACAGCCGCTAACCAGACAGCGGTGCCACCACCTGGCAAGCCCAGATTGTTGCCACTGCTGAAGATCCAGTTTTAAATAAAATGATGGCAGCTAAGCACTTTTCGCTAGCCTAGCTGCTGCTGTTGAATGTGCCTCCCATGTTATCCAATTACACATGTTACAGTTGTGGGGGGGATAGTGTTGGAATGATCTTGATTCTCAAGTTTAATTATCAAAATCTGAGGTGGGGGGGGAGGGGTGTAGAGCTGAAGGCTTGCCTGGAGTGCCCAGTACCCTTGTATCAGGCCTGCACACTTTTAGCTGTGAGGGAAAGGGTCATTTCTGTGGGGGGGTTTTAGGTTGGGGGGGAGGATGAAAAAAGCACACATATAATTGTTTTTCAAATGCATGTGCACAGTCTTTGCACTTTCCACTGCCCACACAAACAGCAGGGACAAAGTATGCGGATGCTTTTAATACGCCTGACCTTGAACTTTCTGTTTTTCAAAGAGAAACAGCATGAGTACTTTTTCTTTGAAGATCTGAGTACAGTACAAGCCTTAAAATGACCTGTGTAATTTGCAGCTTCACTGGTCCCCTTTATTTTAAAATTGTAATAAAAATAACCCACATATAATAATTCCAGGGAACCAGCTTTTTCTCTTGCTCTGAACTAACAGTTAAAATTATAGACTAGCCAGTTATGAATCAACTAGAGCCTGGTTCCCCCAATTAGAAAGCTGAGACCCACAGAGCGGCTCTTTCCTGCTTGTCCATCGGGAGACTGGACCAGGAACAAAATGTGCTGGATTATTCTTCTCTAATGTTTTTTTCTTGTTCTGGTATAACCTAAGTGTATGCGCTGTTATAAAATATTAGCTAATGAAAACACAAAATTTCTAAATTCCACAACAGGATACCCATGCCAAAATATCATAGTGGGACCACTACTATAAATAGAAACATTCTAAAATGCACCCCAGATAATCTGTATTTTAACAGATATCAAATAGCATCCCCGAAAACTTTCAAACAACAACAGGAACTCAGTAAACATAGATATGGCATGTGAATTATAAAAAGGACCTCAGTCGAGGGGACCTGGCTACAGCTTAGCGTTACAACAGTATCAATGGATACTATTGAAAGCACAGGTGAAAAGCCCCCATATATATCATTCATCGGCCCTATCTTAGCTGACAGTTGTATCAAAATTTCACCATGCCAAAACATTAAACGCTGGATGTAAGACGAGAAATTGTCAACTCTGTTTTCGCCAGTATTCCTTCACTCGGCTGCCTCAGGACTTCTCTACAGCAAAAGTCACATTCAGGTGTGTGTAACAATCACCCCTACTAAGAGATAATTTATATCTACGTGGCGGTGCGTAAGCAGACAAAGTCTCAGGGGGAATGATGTCATAGTGCTGAGATTCACTCTATTGCTTCATTCAGTCCATTAGGATACAAAGTGTCCAAGGTAAATATCCATCTCTGTTCCAATCTGGCCAGACGAGCCTGTGCAAATTGTCAATATGATCAATACTCGTCCACCTAAGATCCTGCCATTGATGGGCCTGGTCCAAGCAGTGTTGCTCTATAGGAGCCATAATCACTGCATTCATAAGCCGCGATTTATGTTCTTAATGGGGCGGCGAGTTCTGCCAACATAAATCTTGGCACATGGGCAAAAAATCATATAAATCACCCACGATGTGGAACAAGTGGTTTCATATTTAAGGAGCTACTGGCATGGCATCAACCCATATGAAAATGTCTAAGGAGGTGCTACACTTTACCTACCCTACATAGGGTATGCCAGACCCAGTATCTTATGCTGATGTGCACCGAAATCAAAGTGTACCAGACGATCATGAAGATTGCATCCCCTGGTGAATGTTATGCAAGAGACATTTTGAAAAATATGATTCACGGCCAAAATATGCCAATGTGTTTGTACACTTTGTGCTAACTCCTGCACCTGGTCTGTGTAACGCAATTCGCAGACTTGTTTCTTCATTTCCGAAGGAATTGGTTTCTCTAGCTAATGTGTCCTATTTGCATATAAGACTGTTATAAAATATGTCTATACCACCCTCCTTTGACAAAGTCCAACCACAAGCAGTTTAAAAACACTTTGAATGTACAGTTAAGGGGCTATGTCATTTCATTGAGTCTTTAGTTAAAGTTTGTGTCCCATTACCCTGTGTTTTTTGTGCTGTGGGTTATTTCCTGTTTCCTGTTAGAAGTAAAGGGAATCTAAGAATAGAACAGCCTGCCGCATTTGTCTGTCTGCCTGGACACCACATGTAGGCTATTCAGTACTTTAAAAGTGCACCCTACAAGTGATAACCAGATGCCTTCAATTAAAATATATTGCAAAGTCAATATCTTTGAAATTCTAGAAGCTGCTCCTTTAACTGAATATGTCCCACAGGTGCTCCTTGTGGTCTTGGGCAAGCCATTTAACCCTCCATTGCCCATGTTCCCTGTAAGTATTAGTGTATGTGTCTCATATCCCCTCATGTTAAAATATATCCCCCAATTGTGTTGTGACCACTTTGATTGAAGGATAAGGTGGTATACAAAACTGTCTAAATAAATATTTGGGCAGCATGCTTAGAATAGTATCATAAAAGCACTTTAGATGGAATAGTAGCTGATTGGTTTATACAGTGTGTGATGTCACAAATAACATCACCCCCAATTTTGAGTGGACCAATCAGTCAGGGGCAGTGTTAGATATGGTGGGGTCCAGGACAGAAACTGGGGAGGGGGCCTCAAAGCATGTCTGTAGGTTATGACTCATCCAGCTTTAGGCAGACTTGGGGCTCCTTGTAACATGGGGGCCCACCCCTAACCCCAGCCCTGAACCAGGTGCAATGAGTGTGAGGTAATCCAGGACACTCTTGCTGACCTCCAGGGGAATTATAGAGAAAGAACATAAAGAATTTCACTGAAGTGCTTTTCTTACTATCATGTGATGTAAGATTTTTGTATATAATAAATCTGCTTTCCAAATACTTTTCTTAAGCACATCCCCAGTTTCCTGTGGCAGCTCAGGGGTAGATTCTGTGGCAAGAATTAGAAAATGATGTAGCAATGTTTGCATAAATGTGCATATATATATCCATATGAAATAATACATATTTCCAACTTCTTAGGTATCAGGATCATTTATTTTGTTCTTTTGGATTGTTGAAGATGACAAAAAGATGGTGGAAAGGGCAGGAGAGAGGGGAAAAGGTTTGGAGAAAAGGGTAAAAGTCGTCTCTCTTCAATTACTCGATTCTGTGGAAAAAAAATATTTTTCATCCAAATCAAAGTAGAATGACAGCTGTACGAGTAATGAGATGCAGATTAACATCAAGAACTAGAAAGCTGCTGCACTCATTCTTTTAGACCTGAGCGGGGTTATTCATCTTGTAGATCACCCACTTCTTCCTTCCTCTCTTAATTTATTGTAAACTGCTTTGTTATGCCTAATGAAAAATGTGAAGAGGGCGAAGAAGCCGTAGTGCAGGGGGAGGAGATGATCTGAAAACAGGAAAGTGAGAGGAGGGGGAGGGACGAAGGGTCAGGGACAAAGAGAGAGAGCGAGGGAGGGAGGGAGGATGATTTCATCTATACTACACCCAGGCACCTATCGTTTTTCCACAATACTCACACACATGACAGGAATCCCCTCTCTCTCACCTACTCCATCTTTCTCAAGCACACAAACATACAGCACGGGTCCTCTATCCCCTTCCTCTGCACTCACATTCTCAGCCTCTTATGTCCCTCTCCCCACTATGATCAGCAGGGGGGGGGGGGACCAGTGTTGCCCTATGCACTACCATCCTCCTTCTCCTGCTGTCTCTGCTCAGGGTTTGAGCCATGTGGGAATCCACTGAGGAATTCAGTGATGGATTCATAGGGGCAGGGACACTGGGCCTATACACGGTCAGATCAAAGAAATGGAAGTAGGGGAGCATGGGCAGGGTGTTAGCTGGGGCTCAAGGCACCTCTATTCTATTCCTGGGAGAATTCTATGGCCAGCTTAGATTCTGCTGCAGTGCCTGCGCAATCACTGGTAACCAGCGACTTGCATATGGAAGAAATACGGGGCTGGCGTTACCATTAAGCAAACTAGGCAGTCTCCTAATTTGCCCCTTCCTATCATTACCACCAATGCCGCACCTCTTTGGGACCTGCGGCGGCGGCAATGATAACAAACCAGTAAAGAACTGCTTTCTAGAACCTGAACCATTGCATGCTGGTGCTGTGCTCCGAAAGCCCAATCGGTCCTGCCCTTTTCCTGCTTGCATGAGGGAGCAACCAGCTGGCCTTTCACAGCACAGCATCAGCAGGCAGGCCCTGAGAAACATTCTTTTGCTCTTCTGTTGTTATTGTCTGCCACTATAGGTCTCAGAGACATGGTGGGAGGGGCACAAAAATGAGGCTTTGCCTCTAGGGAGCTCATATCCGTGCACAGTCCCTGAAGAAATGCTAATTTATCAACACCTAAGTACTATATTACTGGGTTTTTTAAAACACTGAACTGATTTTTTAATGGATGTTTATTTTTTTATGCTGCTATGTGGATTTTCTGAAGCACAATCTGTTTGTTTTAGTTTATTTTAATAATTTGACATACTGTTTCTCATGTACCTTGGTGCTCTGTTTCATAACTCTTTGGGTGATGTGGCTCCTTCTGTCTGCTTAAACTCCTTTTAATCTGCAAATACAGAAGTCAAATTGAGGTTAAAACAAGACAAGCAGTTCATAATGCCAAAGCCTTGGTTATGATACTTTAAGATGTTCTATGTATATCTAAGATGTTCTAGGTAAAACAAATTTCGATTTGTTAATAGTTGTTATTTGTACACCGCAACTGATCTCTGGAAGATGCGGTATAAAAATGAATGTTAAATAAATAAAATAAATATGTGTGCTTACAGACACAAATGCCTCTTCTTTTAGCCTTCCGCAGGTTTAATGTGATCAGCAGCAGTTTAAGGGTCTTTCTGACATTCAAAGTCAGAATTTGGATGGAGGCTTAGTTTGATGCTACTGAAAAGTACAGTTAGATAAAATTAGATTGGATAATTAATAAAGGAACTTGGACGGATTCAGTTTAGTGTGCGCCACAGCACTGGTTTAAAATCCCTGCATTCTCCAGGCTGTCCACTTTCCAGTTGAGCCAGATTAATGCACCAGCAAATCAGGCACATGCTGAGAGCCTGTAGACTTACCAAGCAAATCTCCTACCTGACAATGGTAAACCTCTAACAAAAGAGGAATAGGTAGACCAGGATAGGGTTGCCAAACAGCTGTTTTAATTGAGGGAGGTTACTGGCTAGCTAGTACAACCTGTAATCTCTCAGTGAGCTGCATCCTTAGCAATAGGATTATGTACTCCTCCTCTCTTGCCTTTACTCCCTTTCCTCCCCTCTTGCATTGAGCCCCACAGACATGCTGGCAGTAGCCTGTGAACAATGTTCCCTCTAATTTTCTGTAGGATGTGTGCGCATAAAATATCAGCTGTGCAACTTTTGAAGGAAGGTTAAATTTGTGCGCCACATAACGACACTCGGAGTTATATACTTTAAAATTTGACTACACGTCAGAATACAGTATGTACACCACATTGATTTTAATCAAATTAAATGAAAATAGACGATTACTAAATGAAGTGGGAAATTTCTAGTAATTACAATCATAACTTTTAAATTTTAAGACGTCTGTGTTGTTTTCTATCAGAATCAGAGCCGTAACTTTTGTGCGCTCTGTTGTAAAGTATGTGCGCGCACACGCGCACAGCTTAGAGGGAACAGTGCCTGTGAATACACATCGTGGCCCCTCCTGCTTCTGGGATTTGGGTAGGAGGCAGGACCTAGGATTGCTCAGTCCTTACAGATTTTCCCAAGTCATTGCAGGGAAGGAGATCTTAGGGGGAGGAGAAAACCCATGAATGGAGATTCCAGAGGGAGTAGAGTCTTAAAAAGTAAATTGTCACACACAAGTGTGTGTTTGTCTAGGACTCAACATAGTGTTAGCCCAGCCCCGTTCTTCTTGCAAAATCTCTGCACTTTTGCAGTTGGGCATCTATGAAGCATTTCTATAATTCATTTATTTTTATTTATTTACTTACTTTTATATAATGTGCTATGTCAAAATCAGTGCAGTTTATATAGAACAGGAATAATCAAAACATCAAAACATTTTAAATAGAACTGGCATTGAACTGGACATTAGATGATTAACATTGAACAGGGACATCAACTTGGGTAGTAATAGGGGGAACTAAATTACAAGTTGATGAGAGGTTCATAAGAGGTTAACAATGGGGAGGTTGTAGCTGTGGGGTTGACAAGCATTGCCTCTGTCATATCTATGATACTGTATGTGGTTATAGAATAGCTGGAACAAATATGTTTTTATGGCTTTCCTAAAGGTTGAGAGGTCGGAGATGGCTCGGATCGGGGCAGAGAGGGTGTTCCACAGGATTGATGCATATAATGAGAAGGCTTGGTTCTTGGCGGCTTGGGTGCTCGTCCTTATTGCTGAAGGGGTGGTTAGTGTGTTCGCAACAGGAGCTGTAATATGTAATACATCATTGGTCTAACGCACCTCTGTGCGCAGCGCTGCGTACATTTGAAACGCTATACAAATGTTCAGTAGTAGTAGTTCTCTGTGCAGGGTGAAGTTGCATCAAAATGAAGTCTGGTGAGAAAGTGATGCAAAAAAAAAAAAGATGTAGTGGAATTAGAAAAGGTCCCGAGAAGAGCCATCAAAATGATAAAGGGGATGGAAGGATACCCCTGTGAGGAAAGGCTTAAGGCCAGGGCTCTTCATCTTGGAAGAGAGAGAGCTAAGGGGATATGATAGAGGTATATCAATTGAGTGGAGTGAAATGGGTAAATGTAGATTGGTTGTTTACTTCTTCAAAATGAAGAAAGACTAGGGGCTGTACAATGAAGCTACCAAATAGCACATCTAAGATTAATTGTAGAAAATATTTTTCACTCAACATGTAATTAAGCTCTGGAATTGCTTGCTGGAGAATGCAATAAAAGCTGTTAGTGTTTGGACAAGTTCCTGGAGGAAAGTCCATAAACCATTATTAAAATGGATTGGGGAGGTCTACATGGAATCTATCTACCTTTTTGGATCCTTTCAGGTACTTGTGAATTTCATTGGCCTCTGCTGGAAACAGGATATTGAGTTTGATGGATCGACCCATTATGGTGAATTATTTGTTCTTATGGGATGCAATTCAACTTGAAAAGCAAATGTGGGGTTTGAAACAAAACACTAGTGATTGAAGACTGTAATTTTCTGGAGGTGTGTGGCATCATATAGTTTATACATCTCTACTCCTCCTGAAAAATATAAACACGTCATTTTACAGGTATGTTAAAAATGAGCGATTAGATCTACAGTAAGGTGAAACAGATTTGCATGGAAGATGATGTTGGCTTAGGCCCAGAGCTTCACGAAGAGCAGGGCTTGGGCTAATGGAAAAGGGAGGGGGTGCAATTTAGATTTAATTTTTGGTCACATTCAAGGATAGTATTCCTCTTTTCATAGGGGTTTACAACTTAAAGGCTAGACCTGCATTCATGTGCTCGCGGTGTTATTGCATATTAATGTGCATTAATTGTTAATGGGACTCATTCACTAATAGCTCGCCTGCTTAAATGCAAATGTAAATCTAGCCCTAAATTCCTACTGCGGCAAGGGGAAGGTGAAATGGCTTGGCCGAAGGGCGAGAGAAGCGAAATTTGCAGCTTGACTTCCCAGTAATTCAACCTACTGCTCTAATTTATAGCTGCTTCAGAACAGCAGCCGCCGATTACACTTCCTCAATCTGTTACTAAAACCGAAATAGCCAAATTAAGTGTATTATATCACATGCTCAGTGTTAGATGCCTTCACTTGCAAGTCAGGCTACCATGTGTTGCACTTAGCTACCATGTACCTTTTCTTAGCAGTTCCCCTCGCGGGATAGATAGATCCGGAGGCTCACGCGTTTGGTCAGACCAGGTCCCAGATCTGACCCAGCGGGCGACAGAAACACTGACCCTTAAAGGAGCCGGCCAGAGCTGATGCTGCGGCTTGCAATCCCTAAACCCCAGGAGCAGAAATGCGCCGCTGTCTCTTTAAGTGCGATTTCCTGCTATTGTATTGGAGTCGCGATCAGGAAAAAGGAAATGAAACTAGAGCCAGGGAGGGCCGAGCTGGGAGGGAGATAAAAGCTCGAAGCGAGGGCAAGGCGAGCTGCAGGTGCCACCGACGGAGACGGACATGGGCAGTGCGAGGAGCCGTCGCCTCTAGCCCCTCGGCTTGCACCAGTCCCTCGCTGAAGACCACGACGAAAGCGAACCCTTCGCCCCGTTCTGCTGCAGATGTCATCGGCCATCGAGAGGAAGAGCCTCGACCCTTCCGAGTAAGCTTTCCCTGGCCCCCTGTGCCCTCCACCTGGTTATTACTAGGGCAGCCAGAGGGTCTCCTCTCAGGGATGCTGCTGCTGGAGTCCTTTGTTTTGTAGGGGGAGGGGGGGGGGCTGTCAGTCTCTCCCTGCTTTGTTCTGGCTTGGCTGGGGTTGGGTTGAAATCCAGACTGGACGTAGGCACGGTGCCCACGCCGAGGGCTGCATCGGATTTTCACTGTCTGGCTTGGGCTCGGAGAGAGGGTGAGCCTCACTGCATAGATGATCCGAGGCTGTCCCCTATGACAAGATGGGGGCTCATCCTCCCCGATACATTGCATAGAAATGTAGTGGGGGGGGGGGGACCTTCATCCCCTTCTCTCCCATCTTTATATCGTGTAGCTCTCAAAGCTACGCGGCTCTTGCTGGATTTAGTAGGGTACATGGTAAAGCAATCCATGCTGAAGTGGAGGTCGCTCCTGCCAGCCCAGATCCTCCTTTGCCAGTAGGCGGTCGCCAGACGCATGGGGAGGGAGAGATGCTCGGATCTAGCAGCAGCGAGAGAGCACTGGTAGTCCTGAGCACACGTGTAGTCATGCATCCATTTCCTTCCTTGCTACAGTAAGCCTTCAGCCTTTGAAACATCACGACCTATTTCTTTACCGTTTTGCAGTTGAAAAGTAATGAAACTGAAAGTAGACATAGCCTGTTTTGCAGTGACCCAGATTTAGAGGCACTTGAGGACCCTTCTCCAACATGTTTTTTTTTTCAAAATGTTTTTAACTGTTAACAAGCTTTTATTTCTTTTATGTAATACAGATTGGAGCTGGTTATGTTTAATCACTTATCATTTTTTATACCATGTATATTGTCTTCGAGTGGAGAAGTAGCCTAGTCAGTGGTTACAACAGCCTAGTACCCAAGCAATCAAGGTTCGATTTTCCTAAGGTCACTCCTTGTGACCTTGAGCAAGTCACTTTACCCTCCATTGCCTCCGAAGAAAAGGTCTGGCAATTTACTTCTGGTCATACCTTGCCCAGAAAACTCAGGGGTTGCTGGATCACCCGGAGTCAGCATTGACTTGAAGGCACTTAAAAAAATTGACTTTAGGCCATCCATAAACTGAAGTAAATAAGTTGGGGAAACATAAAACCTAAAATAAAGGAAACTTGGAAATTAGACTTCTGCAAAACAAAATATGTGTGTTGACCGTTCAGTTAATTTTCAAGGCAAAATAGTAAAGAACTTGGTCACCTTGTTTCACAGACAGCGGAATGGGGTGGGCCACGCAGTCTTGGCCCCAACAATATTTTGCCCAACACAGCATCAGCAACTAGAGAGCTTGGAGGCAGGGCCAGAGATTGATTTCTTTGACCCCTCCAACCAAAACGATGTTCCACTGCCCTTGCCTTGTTTCAAGGACTGAAGGATTAGTGGCAACAAATTAGTTTGTGCAAGAAGCTCAGTGTAAAATGAGATCTAATAAGGATCACTGCAGAACTGTTTAAAAATACGGAAAAGAACTACAAGTATTAGGAAGGAGGGAAAGGACTCAACGGAGAAGGGAGCAGTTAGCTATTTCTGCCATTTCATCCTTTTAGGAGAGTAAAGGACTTGTTAAAGGTCACATGATATGACTGACAGACATGGATTCTCTAGGTTTACACCCTTAATTTAGTGGCACAGAGGAGCCTAAGAAAGGGCTATCTTGGCCATGAATAACAGTGTCTGTCGCTATCTAAATTAAGGGTTTGCTCTGGCAGCCACCTGGCTGAAGACCATATAGCCTATCTGAGTTGTCCATCCATAACCACTGTTAAGCTGTACAATCCCTTCCTGTCCCATGGAGATCCTCTGTACTTATCTCATCTGTTCTTCAATTCAGATACAGTTCTTGTCAAACCCTTAGTTTATTTTCTGACTGAATACGGATCATATTTACATGAACAATAGTACACCAATATCTCCTATTGTAGAACATGAATGCAGCTACATCTTAAATGAACGGCAGAGCCTCCCAGTACGCCGAATCTTTCACAGCTGTGAAAAACAGGTTCAACTCCAGAACAAAATTGACATGATTCCTGTTCTGTTAAGAAAAATAAGCCATTTTAAAACATAACTTGGTTGTCTTTGGCTTTGGTGGAAACTGTTTTCAAGTGATACCCAAGTTGATGTTTGGCAGGTCTGCTTTGAAAGTAAAATCTCTACAAGTTTCTGCTGCTTCGTTAGTTGACTTGTTAAGACAATATTACAGAAAGCTATTTCCACAGAGCTGGTTTACATGTTTACAGCACCCCTCAAACAGTTATGAAGACTGCACAAGACTCATTTTGCAAACTGTTGATACTGTGGCTAGGGCCTCAGGATAACGTAATCTGTCCTTCATAACGTGGAAATTTTTGTAAAGCGAAGCCAGGCTTCTCTCCTTTTTGCTTCTGTCTGACTATAGCCGAATTCTTTCAGGGAACCAGTTGATGAGGTGCTTCAGATGTCCCCTTCCTTGCTGACATGTGGTGGCTGCCAGCAGAACATTGGGGATCGGTATTTTCTGAAGGCCATCGATCAGTACTGGCACGAGGACTGTCTGAGTTGTGACCTGTGTGGTTGCAGACTCGGGGAAGTGGGGCGACGGCTGTACTATAAACTGGGTCGAAAGCTCTGCAGGAGGGACTATCTCAGGTAAAAGGGCATGTTGCCCCTTGCACGTTCCCATTTCCTAGGAAAAATGTCAGCATGGCAGAGAAAAGCTGGTGCAAGCAGAAGTGAGGGTCTTCCTCTTAAAGTCTGATTCCTTAAGAAAGTTAACACACTGCCAAGTGCAGCTAGTGGGTAGATACAGTGCAGCAGAGAGCAGACGCAAAAGGAGAATGGAGCAGACTGCTGGCAAGAGACCGAGGGAGGCCCAGTGTGAGAGATGAGGGGGGGGGGGGTAGAGGGCAAGTGGATGAATGACAGTAGTAATGGTTGCACCACTTTCTTTTTCAGCGACAAACTACTGATCACAATGGGGTTTTTTTTTTGGGGGGGGGGTTGTTTTAAATTCAAGCCTTTAAATGGATAATTCTGGATGCATAAATCCTTATACAGCCAAAACTATCCTGGGGGCAGTGCCTTCTCGGCATGCAATCTCTATGTCTGAGCCACAGTATTCTGCCGCTGAGGGGGGTCGTTCTATCAATGATGTTTGCATGTAAACCCCCTGGTATATGCATGTAAAAGAGCTTTATAACGTTACCTTAAGAGTTACGCGTGGTGGCAAGAAGCTGCATACTGCTACTTGACTCGTTTGCGGGCATGTTCTAGGAGAGAATGAGAGGGGGGAGGGAGGGACATGGGCAGAGCTGTGATTTATGTGTGTATTTTATTAAATACGCAGGAGCGTTACACACACTCTCCAAGCAGGCTTAAATGACCTCCAGACCAAGGTAACATGTCCTTTAATTCCTCTCCACAATTCTAAATGAAGGCCCCTCGTGCTAACATTTAGCCCGAGCTATCCGCCACACAGGTCATAAGAATAAAATGGGCCACGCAGCAGATAGCTCAAGCTAGTTCCAAGTTATATGTACGTTCACGGGCGCTTCCTAAACAAATATGAACCTCTTAAGTTAGACATTTTTCAAATTATGCGCTGCCTGCACAATGAATGTTGACCTCCTAGAATGAATAATGGAAGAGAGGCTCCCAGAGTAATAAGGAGTTAGAGGAACTGTAGCGGCTTCTGGAAATCGGTCTGGCCACTGATGCATTTGGCAACTCGGTTTTGTCTTGTTTTTTATTTGTTGTATAATTGTTTTTTTCATTACAAAAATAGTAGGTAAAATTTATATAGTACTATCAATGTTTGTTTTCTATTCTAAATTATACATATTAAAGTAAGATTTCCTCGGTCTTAGAACCACTTTTGTTCTGGCTGATACCAGTTTCTAATTGGAGGGACTCCTAGGGGCATGTTTACTAAAATGTGATAGTGTGTTGCACAGTAAACCCCGAAAACGTAGCCTGGGAGTGGCATCAGATCTATGCTAACACAAGGGGCCATATCTCCATGTAGTTTGTTCCGCGCCACACTTACTTTGTTACGATTAACATGGTAGCATGTAATGCCACTCATTGAGGTGGTGGAAAATGCACTCACGCTGTGCAGCTTTGCTGGTTAGCATGCATTAAAGATGCCCACGCTAACCGCTCCACCCCTGAACCACTCACTCTCTGCCCCCATGTGTGGGAGTTTCACAGCAGCCCCATTTTTGGTGCACAGTAATAATGATCATGGTGTGCTTAACACATGGTACACTCCTTGCTGACGTTCAGCACGCTATAGTAAACGTGCTCCCTGTTGCGCAAGTGCCAGGCTTTTGAGCCTTCGTGTAATAGGGGCTTGGTAAGGTGTTCTATTAAATAGACGTAGGTTGAACAATACAGGTACAAAAGAAATCCTCCATCTCTGGCAGTTTAGGCCTACTGGGGAAGGGCTATGCCTAAGTCAATAGAATTGGGCTGTCTGGAGGACTGGACGGAGTTTAGGAGCATTTTACGACATAGATTACTGTATCTGTATGGAGCTCGATCTCTTTAGAGTTGCTGTATGATTCCGGGTTACATAGAACAGGCTGAGCCAGGCCTGGTTTCCCTACAGGCTGAGCACGATTATATCCCAGAGTAAAGTCAGGAGCAGAGTTCTGAGCCTGTCCCAGGAAAGCTGTTACTGTTCTGCTCGTCCTACAGGAGTGCACTGTTCCAGAGCAGTGTAAATATCAGAATATCTCTACCTTTAGGGCCCTAAAATGATCTGTCCTTATTTTTTCTACCTCTTTGATGGCAGATGGAAGTGGGAACTTTTAAGACATCTTTTGTCTTGAACTTTTCATTTTTTGAATTTCCCCATTTTAACCCTTATTTATGCATTTTTTTTTCCTTTTAGACTTTTTGGTCAGGATGGACTTTGTGCATCCTGTGACAAGCGGATCAGAGCATATGAGATGACAATGCGTGTGAAGGACAAAGTATACCACCTTGAGTGCTTCAAGTGTGCGGCCTGTCAGAAGCACTTCTGCGTGGGCGACCGATACCTTCTGATTAACTCTGACATTGTGTGTGAGCAAGACCTCTATGAATGGACAAAGATCAATGGCATGATGTAAGACCTAACTAGAGGGGACTCGGTTAAGGAGCAATCCCCCACCCCAAACATCAAAAATGTCCAAAACAAGATAGGACTGAAACCCCACAGAAAAGACTTGTTGGTTCTGTTGAAGTTTGTAGCAGGAACCTATTGTGCTTCCAACTTGTACTTATAACCTGGCAATAGAGATGTTCACTTCAACGCTTTTCAATTTGACCTTTGTAAAATCTGAGAACATGTCTACGTCAGACTTTAACTCATAAAATGAAACTCTTCTCCCAGTGTCTGCCATCCTCCAGCAAGAGTCTGGGAGCGAGCAGGTGTTAGGGGCGGTCAGCGCTGTGGAAAGGGCATTGATGATGCTGATTGCTTCAGTCACTGAAGGATGTTCAAACCAGTAACAGCTCTAGGTATGCCTCAGAAGAGCATGCAGCAGGGTCCAAGAGGGGGGAAAGCTTCCATGGACATGGGCTAGAAAGAGAGAGATTCTAGTTCTGTCATAAATGAATTTAGAGTGCTGAGTTCTCGCTTCCACTCCTGGACCATACTATCTACCAGTCCCACTTTTCCTTGAAAATCCCTGCAAACGGACACGAGAGAGGAGTATGACACAATCTATGCACCTTCTGTAGCCTGTGTGATGAGTGAAAATCTGTGCATGGAAGGTGTACTCTTGAGAATAAAATAAACCTTTTTTTAATTGCTTATTTAAATAGATGCAATCAATAAATATTGCAGTAGGTTCAAGACTTATTATTCCTTGCAATAATTTACCTTTCTCCAGAGGAGCCCCTTCTGCCTTGCTATGGGAGCACTGAGAATCCCTTTCAGCTCCATAGGCAAGCAGAAATGGTATAATACAACTTCATTTTCACCTGATGTTTTTCTGCAATGTCTCCTTTAGTTCTGCTGCAATCCCTCTGTGGGAAGGAGATAATCTTATCCTGCGCTGAACACTTGATGAGCTCTGCTAGGGAGACATCCAGCTGGCTGTCTTCCTGTGTAATCTTTAGCTGCAGTCCCTTGCCAGTGGTAAGGTAAGGTGGAGTCCTATGTGCCCAGCCTCTTGGAAGTTGATGTCTGTCTGCTTATCTAGGGAGCAGCAGCTGGGGTGGAGGCCAAAAACAATGTCGCCACACGAGTTTCTCCCTCTAATATGCAGCCTGTGCACCTAAATTCTAGTTGTGTGCACGGCCAAAAATGTTTGGGGCATGCTTGTTAAAAATAATTTTTTCGTAGTTCTTCGTGCATTTTTTTTGTGTGTTTTTCACCTAGCTCATTTTTTTAGGTGTGGATTGTACACATGTTAATCTGTATCTATAGTGTATGTCCACAGATGATCATTGTGCGGTAACGAATGTTAAATGCACACCAAGTGTTGCTGTCCCCATTTATTTCTGTGGGGGCAGCGGCACATAATGCATGTTAACCTTTAAGAAACATGCCCTGTATGGTCACACTGCACATATTTTAGGTGCCCAAATGAACTGCATGTGTGCTTACAAGTGCACACCCTTACTAAATGTTGTTCTATTTTCTAAGATGATATACCACCTTATTTTCTTACAAGGGGACCCAAAGATTTTATATCATATAAGACAAAATATGTCAGTACAGACACTTGAGTTACAATGATCCAAAGTCAGTTTTGTAGGCAGACGCCTATTATCCTATGTTCTATATTTTTTTATTCTATGAGTGAGCATCTCCTAGCAGATGCACGTCAGTGTGCTAATGCTTATGTGTGTTAGTGAGGTGAAGACAGCAGAAAGAGCGCCGGTAAGCATCCCTCAGCATTTTCCCCTTCAAAAATAAAACACTTTAATGCTTTAAAATGTGTCCTAGCTTTATACAGTACAATATGTTGCTAAGTGCTGGGTTATTTTGGTTAAAAGAGAATATTGGACCTTGGTGGTGGAAATAATACCCCAGTTATTTTGGGAGTTTTAAGGGGCATTTCAAAATGGATGTCTAGGTGCTATCTGGGACATCCAAGTCAAAATGTCCTCAAAAACAGCCAGCACGTTTAAGGTCAGAGGCAATCGCAGAAACATGGATGCCCCCAATCTGGATGCCTTTGGGGATGACTACATGGATGGTATTCTAGACCAGGAATATGTCCCAGTCTGCAAACTCAGACGTTTGGCAGTGCTATGAGCCCACACTTCCCCATTTCTAGTCACTTCTCTTTCCGGTTGCAGACAGTGCAGGGGATATTTAGGGTACAATATTCTCTACACCCTCTGACAAAATGAGCACTTTGCAGATGCCTATTCACGCTCTGAGCAGGTATTAGTATTTATTAGCTTTAAAACGTGGACCTGCTGGAAAGGTGGGGATGGATAGATCTATTTTGTGCCACAGCATGTGTGAGGGTGAGTGGCATGGATAGGAACAGAGGCTCTGCTCTTACAGTCATACTTAGGGGGCCCTTTTACTCAAGCATGGGTACGGCTTCTTGGACATACGTAGGCAGTTAGTACAGAGCCGCTGGATTTTGGGGCTAGCTGTCCATGGCACGTTAGGGTTGCACATGGGAGGGTTAGGAGCATAGAGTGGATGAGCTGAGACTGCGCAGTCAGCACACCTATGCTACCCGCATGATGGGAAATTAGTGCGAGTACCCTCACTACCACCACCATAGATGGCACCGAGTTCACCCATTCTATTGTCATGCCACAGCATGGTTGGTTGCATGCACTGCAGTAATAGCCGGGAGCATTTTTTTCCCTCCTCCTAGCAGTTAATGCTCTGGTGTTACCTTAACGCATCGTGGATTTGCGCATTATCAGTGCATTAGGTGCAACACCCTAGCTCTCTTTTGTAAAAGCAGCAGAGAGAACTGCTCCTGCACCCTTCAGTCTGGCTGTACTGCCCTCTAGCATCCTGAACTGTCTGGAGTGATTAGGGTAAGCCCAGTGACAAATTACTACCAAGCTAGCCAGTCAGCCCCCCCCTCCCATTCCCCATACAATAACTCGAGCTCAGCTAGCCAGTCAGCAAAAGGGAGCCCCCAGTCCCCCTAACCCTCCTTACCTGCTCAATCTGTGGTGGTCTCGGGCCAGGGATAGGAGTGGTCCTTCCTGCTCCTGTCCCCATCCTCAGCACTTTCTAAAATGGTGCTAATATCACGGTGCTGACCCCCTAACTGGGTTTGAGTTATTGTATGGAGGGAGAGGGAGGGCTGACTAGCTAGCCTGGTAGTAACCTGTTGCTGGGGGGGGGGGGGGAGGATTGGTACTGAAAGAAGGGTGTGGGTTTGAGCCTTTTACATTGTCGTGGATTGGTACATCTGCGGCACTGGCAGCAGACATTGGCTGGGAGGGTCAGATCTGGGCTTTTTGGAGAGGATATTGGTGGTGATCGAGGGGACAGAGCACTTACTAGTTTTCCCTTACACTTGTCACAGAAGCCCTGATCCCTGCAAGGACAGGCATCGTGGGACTTCCCATGTTACCTGCTTATGCAGGGATTGTGGGTCTCTGCAGCAAGTGCAAATCCTCTGAGATATCTGCAGGGGAAAAGCTGGGAACGTCCCTTGCAGATAGCGCGCGCACCTTAGAAAACATGCTTCCTAATTTTCTCTTGTTAGATCCCTAATATTTCCACACCATGTAAATAGTTTTTTTGGCGACAATTATAGCTTTACTGAGGCCTATTTCATAACCAATCCTGACTATGTACGGAGAAGACAGTGCCAATGAAATTCACTGTTTCACTTGCAAATCTTACAGGGAAACATGGTTTGTAAATTCAGTCTGCAGGTAAGAGAAAAGCATATTGCTCTTTAGTGTAAAACTCATAAAAGATTAAAAAAATAACCAGACTAAGGGCCAGCAGATAAAATCTTAGATTTGTTGAAAGACAGGACCGGAAGGGTTGCGTTCTGCTGTTTCACAGAGGGCACAGATGTATGCCCACATCTAGCATTAAGCTGTAGTGATTAAAATATACCAGGTTCGGCCAGCAGGAGGCTCCCCTTTCACTTCAGCTGCAACAGATAAATGGAACATGCTCCAAAAGGTTCTGGGTCAGTGGCCTGGCAGAAAATCACCATTGGCACTAAGCTTCACAGCAAAGTAGCAATTGACTTCAGATTGCTGTCACATTCTGGATCTAACTATTGCTTTCTAGGCATGGTATAAAATTCCTCAGCCAATGCTCTATCTGCCAGTCAGTTTCACAAAATATGACTCCCATTCATGCATATAGAGGGAGTTGTCGGGGCCCTAATATATCTCTTCACAAAAGCAAAATTTAGGGTCATGTTTACTAAAATGCGGTAGTGCACCATGCACTAAGCCCCAAAATGTAGCGCAGGCGTGGCATCAATGTTCCCATGGTGGTAGCATGGGTTTTGTGCCACCCCACACTAAGCCATGAGTAATGTGAGTGCATTTAACTCCACCCAGTGAGGTGGCAGTGAGTGCACCCATGCTAAGTGCAAGATTGCCGGTTAGCGTGCATTAAAGATCCCCACACTAACCGCAATATGTGCATTCTGCCCCTGAACTGCACAATCTCCACCACAACTTGCACAAAGTGGTTAGTCTTTTTGGCATGTGGTAATGGTTACTGCAGCGTGCTTACTTCGTGGCAAACCCCATGCCAGCCATTGGCGTACTTTAGTAAACTTGCCCCTTAGAGCTATTTGCTATGACTTCCAGATCAGCTGGAAGTGGGTTTTGTCTATATATTTACTGGGAAAGGTGGATACTAGGCTGTTTGATGGCTTGCATCCTCTTTACCAAGAGGGATATAACCACATCATTGTAAGTTGGGTCCTCGGAAAAATCTACTGCAGAAAGTTACGGAGTTTGCATTTTCTAGAGAACTTTTAACTCAGCTATAGAGGGCAGCTCTGAGTTTTGTCCTGGGCATCAAAGTTTCAGAGAACTGATTACAAAAAGAATGCCAATCTGCCGCTGTCCCACAAGGCTGCTATTGGGCCTGCAGGAAGGTTGCCACACATAATCCTGCAATTTGTTAATTTTGAAAATGTGTTTACTGATTACTGTAATGAATGATTATAACATACGGGGTTTAGAGTTCCTCTTTTCTAATAAGCAAAACTTTGAATATAGTTAAAATGACATTTTTTTGTTTTGAAACCATTAGATAAGCTCCTTATTTAAGACTTAACCTCATGCAGGAAAAATTAAATAAATAAACACTGACTGTCTGTGTTCGTAGTCCCACTATTCATATTAAATACAGGACTTGGGTTGACCAGAGAAGTGTTTTTCGTCGTTCTTCTGCATGTACTATTGTTTAGATATATACAGGGTACTGAGTACCAGCATCGTTTTCATTGACCCATGGTCCTCATGTATTAATGAAAGAGCCCTGCGTAGGAGTAGCAGCACAATTTTGGCTAGGAAAACTGCACTGGGTAGAGATCACAACCAGGTCCAGATTTAAGCACAGGCAACATTCGCAGCTGTTTATAGCACCAGAGCACCACTGCCGCTGCCCCACCTCAGTGAAGACACTGAGCCACTGTCCTGTACCAGGGCCAGTTCTAGAACAACAGCAACTCCGACACCAAAGTCTGAGGCAGGGCCTGTGAGCACCTCTGCACTGAGGTTACCAGATCTCCCCGATTTTTGAGCTGTATCCCTGACTCCCCACCTGTTTGGCAACCTCCTGTTCCCAATTCCAGCAATGGGGACGGAGGGGGTAGAAAAACATTTTTATTTTCTATTTAGTGACTGGAATATGTCAGTTTTTAGTATTTACATCCATTATCTTTATAGTTTGCACAATACGGGAAAAATGCATCACTTTTTCTATTCTGCTGTCGATTTGTCTGCTGGGAAGTGATATTGCTGCAGGGGATGACACAATGACTCCTCTTCCCTCCTTCAGACATTTCTGCTCAAACCTGGAACTAAGGTGCCCCTTCCTTCCCTCCCCTCCCCCCCCAACCCCCTCTCTGCAGATAAGTGTCCCAGATTTGCCTGCAAAATGCTGGTAACCTTAACTTACACTGACAGGTCTTGAGGTGCCCTACTCTTTATGCTCCAGGACCGTACCAAGCCAACAATGCACCTGATACGACTGAAGATCTTGGTGCCCCCCAGCGGCATGCAGGAACTTGCTTTTGTCGGGTTTCTTAGAAGCTCAGTAATGATATTGGCGTCCCTTCCATACTTGCGTCCTATGCGGCCGCACCATTCGCACAGTCTTTGGTACAGCTCTGCTCTGCTCATATGGATTTCGATGGTAACAGAAGCCTGTGTGAGAGGAAGAGGTGGAACACCAAGAGGACTCACAGGCCTCACACTGAATTTTGGTATCATTTTGCTCAGCATAGTGTTTGATAACGAACAAGCGCATGCAGGTGATGTCACTCAGGCCAGGAGGTGGGGTCAGGTTGGAAGATGGAATTGAGTCTGGAAACTTCCCGTAATTAACAATTCCTGGTTTCATGATCTAACTCAAACTGGCTGGCTCTACACTTAGCTTTTTTTTTTTTTTAAATTCTTGGGTGCATTATGAGCCAAAAATGCAGCATGCAGGGTGATGTGACAGTGAAACATTTAAACCTGAATTTAAATCATAGGCTGATAACTTTTTCAAACCAGCTACTCAAAACTACAATCATTATGCATACAGAGTTGCAGAGATACCCATTTCCAGGAGTGAGATTTTAAGCTGGTCCTGCATTTTTGGCAAGCTCATTCTGATGCATTATGGGACCTGCAGCACTGATTCCAATGGGTAAAATCAAGGACTACAAATACCATACTGCACTGTAATGCAAATATAAAATCAGGACTGGCAAAATATCTCACTCCTGGAATTAGGTAACTTGTCAACTCTATGCATACAAGACAAAGATTAACATTTAAAAGCAGAAGTTCTGAAGCCAGTCCTTCAGGCACACCTAGCCAGTCAGGTTTTCAGAATAATCACAATAAATATGCAGGAGAACATACAATGGAGCAGTGCAAATAAATCTCTGTCATGCATGTTCACTGTGGTTATCTTGAAAACCTGACTGAAATCCCGAGAACTGGGTTGAGAACCCCTGTTTAAAAGTATGATGGGGGACAATTTTCAAATGGTATGTCTAGCTGCAATGTTTCTTGATAGCTTTACACCCAGGCTTTGCACTAATATTCTCAATAGAAAAGTCCAAGCACACTTGCCTTATGGGTGCTATGTATTTTTAGGCTCTTTTGGGGTGGGCAGTTTTCAAAAACTGGAATGGAGTAGCAGCTAGTGGTTAGAGCAGTGGACTGGAAACAGGGACGTCATCGTTAACCTAACCCTCCATTGCCTCAGGTACAAACTTACTGACTGAATCAGAGCTCAGCAAAGGGTTTGTCCAACACAGAGGTTTTGCTCTCCAAAGCTGTAAGACCGTGCAAATACGTTGTGTGCAAAAAGTCTGTATTAAACAAGAAGATCAAGCCAGAGACATGTTCACAGAGGTCTGCATTAGCAGCACTTACATCTTGCATACAAAAACCCCTTTTGGGCTCTTGTGCTGGCCTGCTATGTCATACATAAACAATATTATTCTGCACAGAGGATCTGCTCAGAATAATATTGATATTTATATGCTATATAGCATTCCAGCACATGTGCATAATATTGTTCCAACACACCTCCCCTGCCATTTTTTTTCACCACTCCCTTCAACAAAGCCAAAAAAAGGTTGTGGGTGCGGTACGCTCAAAAGAGAGAAGAAACAGGCATAAATTCCTCACCAGCGCTGACCGCAGACCTGTGAGTTAACCCTTAATGCAATGCTTTGCAAATGTTTATCCTGTATGAGCCCATTTTAACAACTGAAAGTTCAAGTGACCCCCAGATGATGATGAAATAAAAAAAGCAGGTCTCCAGCCTCCTTCCCCTCCCTCTGCTCATCTAAACCAGGACAGCGCAGAAACAGTAATGGTAACAGCAGCACCTGTGTCAGACCCCAGTACTCAGCGGGGTTTCCATCCTAACAGGAAAGGACAAGAACCGATGAATTTTTTCACTGACTCACGGGCTACATGCTGACTGGCATAGGTCAGAGCGAAAGTCCAGAAAGAAGGGGAAATGGTCATGTTTCTGCGACCTCATCCAGTGATGATGTCACCCCATTTGGGGTCCCGACTCCAAGTTCTGGAACCAATGCATTAATGCCCCCTCAGACCTTGCGTTAAAATCCCAACCTTGAGGTCAGTGTTCTGGTCTTGTGTGCACCTCTCTGCATTTGTGCTGAATAGCTAATTGTTTCATTACCATGGATTTAAATATGCTGCGCACTGCTGCCTGCTCATACACAAATCTCCTTTCCGAATTCGTAGTGCACAAAATTGTGTGCCAAAGCTGAGCTAACCTGTGCACAAAACCTAGTGTACTCTACTGCACTGGCCCCTTCGACTGTAAGTCCTGTGGGGAAAGGGAAATTACCTACTGTATCTGAATATAACTCACCTCAAACTATTGCTGGAAAGGCGTGAGATATACATATAAAAAGCCCTCTTACCCAGAAAATTCAGTGTTTACCAGCAGAAATAACTTTTGAAATTGCCTCCCCCCACCACCTTTGTACAATTGTGTTTTTACAGAATCGATCTGGGAACTGTGATGATTGAGTTTGATTATCAAAATATCAAGGAAGGGGTGTGTGAAGATTAATTGGAGGGGGGTGCAAGGCTGAAGGTTCACCTAATATCTCTGACCATGACCTGAAGTAAAGGAGCGTAAAAGGAAAGAGGGAGTTGAATTTAAGAGGAATGGGAGATGGAAGGCTACCTGAGGGAAAGAAGGAGAATATTGGGGGAGGGACAAGAATATAGCTGGCATGCCTAGAGAGAAATGGGAGAGGTACATGCGGCGGAGCCTCTGGAAGGAGATAAAGGGGAACCTGGAAGGAGCAGAAGGGGGAGGTAAGAAAGGAGATTGACTTGGGGGAGGGGGGGTGACAATGCCTCATCCCTAGATGGCTCCATGTGTGTCCCAGATGATCACAACCTCTTCATTCTCCATAATTCTCTTTTGTGTATCTTTGCTTATGTCTCATAGATTAGTGTCTATGTCTTGGTCTGTATTTTTCTGTGCTTCTGTCTAGCTCAATCTATAGGTCTCCATTGTCTGGGTCTATCTCCATCTATATGTCACTCTTCCTGGATCTGTATGGTATTCTCTCTTTCCCTCCATTTCGTGTGGGTCCCTTTTACTAAATGCCACTAGCAATGTGCATTTTAGTGTGTGATAACTGTATCAATTCATTAAATATCGGCTGAAAATTTAACGTATTCTCACCACTACAGTGATCAGAGAAAAATATCTAATCACACAATAGGGATAAATCCTCTCTAAGGAGAAAAAGACCTCAGACACACAACCCTTCAATTATTCAGGGATTGCAGTTGTATTGTTCGTAGGTTTAAAAAAACTCCTTAAGATTCATTCACTGTGTTTTTAAGGAAATGGATTAATTTTCTTTTTATACTTTAATTTTCACAATTTACTAAAACAGACTTGGATGACTGTAAGGTCCTGCATTTCTTATCAGTTTTGGATACCTCACAGGCTGCTCATTCCATCACAATTCAATCTATTCCTTCAAGCAGGGTAAAGTTGTTTCATTCAGTCTTCTAATAACCACATTCGCAACAAGGCGTCTTAATCCCAGTCTTCCAATACAATTCTGTTATCTTACTGATGATAAACGTACATTCTGCTTGAGAATTCAGAGCCATCAGAGCAGCTGGTATTTACTGTAGCTGTCTGTACATCCTTCAAATAGTCGTTCACTCTCTCAGATCGTCACCACAATTCCAATGGACTGTCATATTTCAGCCTGACGTTTTGCCTACTGGCTGCTTCAGGGTTTTTTTGCCATAGATTTTCATGTGCTCCATATTCAGTACTTCACAGCAGTTACTTCTTCATGGTTCCTCATTTTACTGCACACCAAATGTTTTGCACAGTAGCACACGATCACCGTTAACGTAGCAGTTAGCATGAGTTTGTCTAACCATACCACTATTTATTTATTTATTTATTTAACGGTATTTCTATACCGCCTTATCATAAAATCAAAGCGGTGTCACAGCAATACAATCAAAAGTGGGGAAGGGAGGGTCATGCAGTGAATGTTATGAATTGCGTGTACGAGGGTAGTGTAACAGATTAGGTTGAACTAGGTACATTGTGAGCTATATTACAGCATGAGCTATGATACATTGTTCTGTACTATGTACATTGTGATCTTATAATACAATGTTCTATGTAATTAGAGGGTTAAGATATATCATGTGCCTGTGAATATTTTCTTATCACGGATGGAAGGGTACGGGGGAAGTTCTTGTTGGATTATGTCACATGTCCGTAGTGTTCTATGAACAGCGTTGTCTTCAGCTGCTTGCAAAAGTCTTTGAGGTCATCTGTCGATCTCAGTTCATCTGGGAGGGAGTTCCATATTGTTGAGGCAGCCAGAGAGAGGGCCCTCTCAGTGGTGTCCTTGCGGGTTTTTCTGAAGTCGTTCGGTGTGTTTACTCTGTTGGCAGTCCCTTTTCTTCTTGGGCGCGTGCTGGTGTCTGGTTGTATGAGGGTGTGCAGGCTGTTGGCTGAAGTGCGGTGTTTGATTTTGAATATGTTTATTATTGTTTTGTATTTGATGCGAGAGCTGATTGGCAGCCAGTGTAAGTCTTTCAGAACAGGAATAATATGATCATGTCTTGTTGCACCAGCTATTATGCTATGGGTATTGTTAGGTACGCCCAGGTTAGGTGTGCTGCATGTTAACTCTTCAGTTGCGCATTTACTGCCGGAAACATGCTGGTTAAGCTCCCACCAGTTAACACAGAGGCTTTGCACTTAATGTGATTTCCAGGGTAGACTTGGTGGCTTGGAGTAGCGAGTGTCTGACCTGGAGGACACGGGCCAGACTTACGCACAAACGAGAAAAAAGCTAACTGCTCAGCTAGATGAACAAGCCACTAAATTTGATGACCCTAGAGAACAGAGGAAGAAAAAAGAACTTATGCTTCGTGGGAATCCCCGAGATAGTGGCGGACACTGAATTGAGAGGATTTTTGGACTCGTGGCTGCCCACGCAGCTTCGCCTGGCTGAATTGCAAGGGAGGCTGTTGGTTGAGAGAGCTCATCGCTTGGGCCCTCATAGAGAAAAGGACAGTAGAGCTTGGGTAGTCATAGCCCGGTTCCACCACTATGTTCATAAGGAAGCAATTCTTAGAGCTGCGTGGGGACACCAGACTTCGGAACACAGCGGTTCAAAACTCTTGTTGTTCCAAGACTATTCAGCAACGATCAGCAAGCGGTGCAAGGAATATTCTGAGGTTTGTGCGAGGCTGCTCCAGAGAAACATACACTTTGCCTTACTGTACCCGGCCCATCTAAAGGTGTCTATCAATGGCAAACAGCAGCCTATCTAGCTTTGTTGCCAACTGGAGGACAGTGAGTCTGGCGCAGGGGCTCCATGGGCTGAGATAAAGCCACTGGGCTTGACCAGGTGCCCAATCATGGATTTTGGTATATACAGATAACCTCCATCAAGGAACTGAGGGACCTCCAGCGAAGGACTTGCAGAGTTTGTTCGTGTGAAAGGTGTGTTCTTCGGAGGAACTTGCACAACTGCTGATGGGGGGGGGGGGAGTATTGTTAAAGGGTATTCTCATTGAACTAAGCCAAAATGGCATCGAAAATGAAATGAGGATCTCTTAAGAGAGACTTTTGTTAGTTCCTTATATTTTGAATGAATGCGGAGGCCCCATAGAACTGGGTTGTATGTAGGCTTATGAGCACACACTGGAGGAGACAGGGGCTGAAGTATGGATGGAAATGGTACGCTGCGGATTAAAGAGACAGCACTGGAATTCATTCTAACAGGGGGTTAAATTTCTGTTATGATAAATAGATTGAATATGTTTGACCTAGTGATTTTGCAGTAGAACATAGATAGAGGTTAGGTGGGGGGAGGGGTGGATATAGTTTATAGTTTATTAATTTGATATACCGCTGTTAAATTTATAGCACAGCGGTTTACAGAGTAAAAATACACAGGAGGCCATGAGGCCGGAGACAGGAAAGCACTCAAGACATTTAAAGACAAGTACACAAGAGGAAAGGGAGCGAGAAAGAAAGGGAGGAGGTAATTCACACAGAAGGAGAGGGAAGGTCAAAAGCAATGGAGAAGAGATGGGTTTTGAGGTTTCTTTTAAATGAGGTGTATTGCTGGTCAAGTCTGAGGGAGGTGGGGAGGGAATTCCATAGAGCAGGGCCAATAAAGAAGAAGGGGGAGGGCGGGTGGCTTGCAGGTGGAATGTTTTATGAAACCTGTTGAATGTAAACCTGTTTAATGTATACCCAGCTGTTCATTGTAAGCACTGATCAATATTTGGTAAGTGTAGTTTCTGTTCATTGTAAACCGCGCTGATGTCGAATAGTGCGGTATAAAAGAAACTGTAAATAAATAAATAAATAAATACATAAGCAGTGGAAGAAAGGGAGGATTTAATAATGCCCTGGTATCTCCGCAAGAAGGCGTGGTGCGGTGGGAGGAGTAGTAGCTTGGTGAATTGGGAGGGGTGGTGGGAGGGGCATGCAGCCAGCAGGCTTCAATGCATCAGCCTCAATGTTTCCCACTGTACGATGGGAGAGCTTAGAAGTGGGGAGGGCTATAAAACCAACATAGAGATGGGGGATGAGAAGGAGTGGCTGAAGGGGGGCAGGGGGATGAGGAGTGTAGGAGGGGGGAGGGAGGGGTAGGGAGGCGGTGAGGAGGGATAGGAATTTGGGAATTCTTTTCTGGGCAACTAAAGAAGGGTTCTCAGTAGTTAAATGGGAGGGTAGTAGGAAGATTTACGGGGGTAGGGACTGTACATTGCTGGCTGCTCTATTACAGACCAGTTGCAGGGGTTTGGGATTAGGCTAGGGGGCCCACCCAGGTAGGCTACGGGTATCTCTCTCTTGGTATGTAAAACATCGGGGGATTACATGACTAAGGGGAATATCAGAGTCATATCATAGAATGTATGTGGCATAAGAGACCCCATTAAGTGTTACAAGGTGCTTAAGGCTCTGCAGGACTCGCAGGCAGATATTGCCATGCTTCAAGAGACCCATATGACTGATGGGAAACATAGTAAACTCAAGAGGTGGTGGGTGGGGGAGGTCTATGGGACCACGGCAGGAGTTAAGCGAGCGGGTGTGGCCATCCTGGTAAGGAAGACCATCAATTTTAAAGTAGAACATATTGACTGTGACGTGGGAGGGAAATATGTGTTGGTTCGGGGACTACTATATGGCCACGCCATTCTGCTAGGTATCTATGCCCCAAACAAGTATGAACGTCAATTCTTTGATGACCTTGTGTGACAACTCACGGAGCATGGGAACCCAGAAGTGATCTTGGGGGTGATTATAATTGTGTATTAGATCCAGGGGTAGACTGGTCCTGGGTGGGAGCGGATGGAGAGGCTAGACAATGATGACGGATGTTGGGCCTTTGTGAGGGGAATGCTTTGGTGGATGTCTGGCGTATCCTACATCCAGGCGAGTGTGACTACACACACCTTTCAAGGGCTCATGGTACTTGGTCGTGGATAGATTATTGTCTGCTTTCTCAGTGTCTTTTGTATAAAATCACGAATGCACAGGTGGGGAACGTTCGGATCTCGGACCATGCAATGATCTGTATAGATCTCCAGGTTTCTCAGTGGGGAGGACGTGGTGGGGGCTGGTGATTCCCTTCTACTTGAAGGGATGCTGATTTCCGCAAGTTCTTGGGAGAGCAGTGGGACCTGTTTGAAGAGACGAATGTGCTCCATAAGGACAACTCGTCTTTGTTCTGGGAGACAGCGAAGGTTTATCTGCGAGGAGTTATCTTGGGATATGTAGTCCATAGGAAAAAAAAGCTAGCCGCAGGCTAGTGGAGTGGAGCTCTCAGCTCCACACGCTAAGGCGTCAGTTGATCCGTAATGGCACCAAAGAAAATCGTAGTGCGTACCTATCCTTAATACTTTGATACATGCGAGAGCTAAAAGATCTATGCTGCATTACAGATATGCACTATATCGATTTGGGAATCGATCGGGCTGTATGTTGTCTACTGTGATAAAAAGGGAAAATAGTCCAAGGGGAGGGGTAACTGTTAGGGGTGCAGATGGGACTAATAGTACAGTGCAGCAAATAGTACAAGCGGCTTTCTTGGAATATTACCAGGATCTCTATTGAGAAGATCTATGCGATGGGCAGGGGGCAGTAGAATATTTGCAGAACTGCGCGCTCCCAAGACTTGAATAATCTCAGTGTGAATAGCTGAATGCACCTATTCAACTGTGGGAAATACAGAAAGTAATTAGGGTTTGCAAATGCCCCGAGCACCTGGTCCAGATGGATTTAATGAAGAATTCTATCAAATTTTGGGAGATAAAGTCTGTGTCCCATTAGTGAATTCTATCAGCAACTAACTGAGCCGACCAATGAAGTATTAATTACTATAATCCCTAAGCCGGGATGAGATCCATGCCTGCCAGGGTCTTTTCGACCGATATCCTTACTGAATGTAGACCAAAAAATTCTGTCTAAAGCTTTAGCAGAACGACTATCCCCTTAATCCCAGAGTTAATACACCGCTCCCAAGTGGGTTTTGTTTGGGGTAAACAAGCTGTGAACAATATCCGCCAAATTCTGGTAACACAACACTATTGCAAAAATGCCGCCCTCGCCTCGATTCTTATCAGTTTTGACGCAGAAAAGGCATTCGACAGAGTGAGATGGCGGTATATGTTTTCTACGTTGAGGCATTTTGGACTTCAGGGCCTCTTCTTACAAGTGGTGCAGGCATTATACAGGGACCTGTGGGCAAGAGTGTTGATTAATGGAAAATGCACGGAAAAATTCTCACTGCAACATGGAACGCGCCAGGGGTACCTACTGTCCCCCTTGCTCTTCATTCTGACCCTTGAACCTTTATTATCACTTATACGGGCAAATCCGGGTATCGAGGGTATCCGCATGGGGACCTATGAATTCAAGTTGGCCGCATTTGCGGACGACCTGCTTCTCCATCTGGCTAATCATGAGCAATCCTTAGTAAATCTGCTTAAAGAATTCTAGACCTTTGGCAAAATCTTGGGCTTTAATCTCAATCTGGATAAATCTGAAGCAATGGCGAGGCTGGACTCGGTTAAGAGGGACTGGAAAGGACATTTTCCTTTAAAATAGGCAGGGGACTCGTTCCGCTGTCTGGGGGTGATATTGCCCAAAGATCCCCAGGAGTTGTATAAGTGCAATGCAGGGCCACTGATGTGCCAACTGACGTAGCGGCTATCCCGATGGCAAGATTGAAACCTCAAAAAGAACCCAAAGAAGCAAAAATAAACACAAACTTGAAATCTCAAAGGACTTCAGAAATGCCAAAAAATTAACAAATAAAAAAGCATTCTCTCATGCTGCACCAACCCTCTGGAACAAGCTCCCTGAGGACAACAGAGAACAAAATGACATTAAAATTTTCCGCAAAAAAATTAAAACATTCCTCTTTACCTTTCTCTATGTCTCACAATCAAGCGCTGACACTCAAGCCGACGTCACAACAAGTCAAATAGCAAGTCAACTAGCAAGTCAAATGGTGAGTCAAATATAAAATTGAAATTTACTTGCAGTGGCCTGTTAGAGCAAATAAAACATCAGTTATGCTCATCTATTGTATATAGTTAAAAGGTTCGCCTATCCTGTTATGTTTGCATCTCATCAATGAAAATAGTTATTTTTGTTCCATGTATCTGGATAAGACCATGTTTTAGTGTACTTTTCAGAACATTGTTGCTTGTAAACCGCGCATGATCACGTGGAAAGCGCGATATAAAAATGTTTGTTAAATAAATGAATAAATAAAATAAGATTTGCCCCTCTTGCTGGGGGGGGGGGGGGAGGATTGCATTGTGGATGGGGCACTTAATCACTTTTTATGGCGGGGAAGGCGAGCAAGAATAGCGATTCAGACGCTCAAGGGGTCGTGGAGCCGAGGAAGTATGGGGCTCCCAGATCTTCAGGCTTACAACTTAGCATGCTTGTTATGGCATCTAAAAGATTGTTTTTTTGATACAGAGGATTATACGCCTCTGCAGTGCGAACAGGCCTTGGTCTCACCCCTGGCACTTAGATACGTTTTGCATTTGCCAGCTTGTAAACTGCCTACATATCTGAAGAAATGTGATCTTATTTCAGTAATGCTACACACTTGGTCATGGATCTGTGCAAGAATAGTGCACTCTGTTTATCAGTCAGTTTATTTGCCAATTCAAGGGAATGCTGATTTCCTCTCGGGTATGATGCCTTCTAGATTTCGTTGCTGGCAGCGACAGGAGCTGGAGCGTCTTGAACAAGTAGTGACGGAGGATGGAGAGTTGCTATCATTTGAGGAGTTGCAAGTCCAATTTGGTTTGGAAGCTTCTGTCTTATTTCAATACTATCAGCTTCATAGTTATGTTTAAGGTCTCTGAAGGGCTCATTTGTCCAGTTCTTTTTGTTCTCAATTGGGAAATTTCTTTTTATGTGAAGAATCAGGCAGGTTAAAATTTTCGCAAGTACAGGCGTCTTTTGCGGTTAGATCCTCCAAATTTGCCACATTGGCTGAGCTCTGGAATGTGGACTTTAGTACGTCCTTGACTGGAGAGACTTTATGGAAATTTATTAGTAAGATTCCGAAGTTCACAGCAATGGTTGCACTTCGTGATATGCAATATTGGATAGTTCGGAGAGCTTATATCTCTCCTGGCCGTATGAAAAAGATGGGGTATGGCAAATGGACTGCTTATTCCAAATGTGGGGAAGAGGGTGCATCCCTGATTCATATGCTGTGGTCCTGTTCTGAGGTTCCAACCTATTGGAGGGCTGTCCATCAATTCATGGAGCATACTTTGCGAGAGACCTGGGTCTTGACACCAGTCAGTCCTACTGCATGTAATGGAGGGAGTGGAGGTGGTGGGTAGGGGGAAGAGTCATTGGTTGAAACTCTCCTGGGTGTTAGTTTCTCAAGTAATTTTAATTCCCTGGCAGAACTCGGATCCCCCAAGATTTTGGCAGTAGCACTGAGCTTTGCATCAATATATGCAGATGGATAAGTTGTGGGCCAAAGCTGAACGTGGGCGAATACCTAAGTTTCATGCACTCTGGGATGCCAAATCCAAACATTGCCAATTAGGAGTCATAGCTATGTTTTTAATGATCTTTAAGAGACAAGGAGTGTGGACTTAAAATTTAGAAAAGTGAGGAGACTAGGGAGAGCCTAGGAATTAGGGGGGAAGGGGTTGGGTAATTTAGTAGGGTAGGGTGGCATTTGGGATTCGGTCTTAGGTGTGAAGAATCACCACGCCAAGGCTGTAGCTGTAGTTGAGTGAGCTAGGGAGAGTGGATAAGTGAGGGAGGGGATGGGTGAGGAGGGGGAGGGATTAGGGAATAAAATGAAAATGCAAAGGAACATGGAATGTTAAAGTTTTCAAACTTGTATTTTGGTGCTTTTCCCATCATGTTTTATATGTCGGTTTACTCCTTTAGTTTGAATAAACAGTTTTGAATATAAATAGATGCCTTAAATTGCAAACTCCTTGCATCAGGGACCTCCCTTGCCAAATTACCCAGTTCCAGGAGTGAGATTTTGAGCTAGTCCTGGATTTCAGATAAATCTCATCATGATGCATTATGGGACCGGCAGCACTGATTCCAATGAGTAAAGTAAGGGACTACAAATCCCATACTGCACTGCAATACAAATGTAAAACCAGAACTGGCAAACAAAATCTCACTCCTGGAACTGGGTAACTTGGCAAATCTGCTTACCAAATGCACCTACCCGACTTGCGCTAAACGTTCCCTGAACCTACTCCTATGGGGCCAAGCAAAGCAATGTCCAGCGCACCCCTAAACTCCCTCATTGCTATTGCTATTGCTATTGCTATTGCTGCTGCTGCGCTGACACTGCCGGCCTTCAGCGCTCCGCCCACTTCCGTTGTTGAGGTTTCAAGGCACCCGGCGAGGCCCCTCCCCCTCGCCGGATTTGCGCAGCACGGGAGCGCGCGCCGAAGACGTCACGCGCGGGCCAGGGGGCGGGGCCGCGTCGGAAGATGGCGGCGGCCGTGGAGCTGAGCCTGGAGACGTTGCCCACCGACCCGCTGCTGCTCGTCTTCTCCTTCCTGGACTATCGCGACCTGGTCAGGCAGGTGCCGGGGCGGGGGCGGTCCAGAGAGGGGAGGGGGCGCCGCTGTCACTCTCCAGACCCCCCCATGGAGGGAGGCAGCTGGCACCCGGCGGGGAACGGTTGTCGCCCGGGGGTGGGGGCTGGGCTGTCATCTCCGCACCCCGCCGCCCCCCCAGGGCCACCCGGAGGCTGTTTCTAAGCCCAGCACCGGCCGAGGGCCCCCAGCTAGCAGGAGCCACTGTGCGGGAGTCCCCGCAGGCACTTCACTGCTGCAACTTCTGCTGAGTCGTAAGTTCCTAAGAGCCGAATTGTTTCTGTTTGTAGTTGCAGCTGCGTTAATCGAAGACTCCACCAGCTGGCGAGCCACGAGCCGTTGTGGAAAAGGCACTGCGAGAACCACTGGCTTCTCTCTGAGTAAGTAACGTGCGCCAGCAGCTCGGACCCTCACCTTCGATGGCAAGACGTTGTAGGGTAGTATTTTAAAATAAATATTATTCTCTGTATACTTCTTCCGCTTGCTATCCTTTTACGCCCAAGAATATTTGTATAACACATAACAGTTGCATTTCACAATCAAATGGGAAAGAGTGACGTTGTTGATGTACTAAGATATTTACTTTGCAGGGATTCTTGGGGGATCATTTCACAAAGTTAAAATACCTGCATGGTGACATGCATTATGCTTTTGTGTATAATAAGGAGAATCATGAACATATTTCCTCCTTTGTGCTAAAAGTTAATTTCTCAGTACTAAAAAGAGCTTCATTCACAGGATGGTTTATTAAATTTCTAACTTGCCTAAGCACACTATGCTCAAGGCAGAGTATAAGCAATAGAAAAAACATCCATAATAAGTAGTGTAATAGTAAACATGACTTAAAAAACAAAGCATAGAAACATGACAGCAGAAAAAGACTACATGATATGGAAGGGCAGACTAGATAGACCAACTACAACAGTCCCCTTTTTACCTTTTTGGAGATCCTCTGTGCTTGTCTCATGCTTTTTTGAATTCAGATACTGTACTCATCTCTGCCACCTCCACTGGGAAACTATTCCATGCATCAACCACTCTTTCTGTAAAGAAATAGTTCCACATATTACTCCAGAGTCACCCCCTTTCACCCTCATCCTATGTCCCCTTGTAGCAGAGCTTGCTTTCAATCAAAAGAGACCCCCCCCCCTCCTGTGCAATCATGCCATGGAGGACAGAGGCACTATCACCTCCTTTTTTCTGCTAGCCATTCCTCTCCCTGTGCACCCAACCATCCTTCTGGCTTTCACTGTTGCCTTTTCTGCCTGTTTAGCAACTTTAAGATTGTCAGATGCAATCACGCCCAGGTCCCGCTCTTCTTTTCTGGACAGAAGTACTACACTCCCTACCACTCCCTTGGATTGTTGCAGTTCAAATGCATGACCCTGCATTTTTTATCATTAAATCTCAGCTGTCAAATTCTAGACCATTCTTCAAACTTAGTTAGATCCCTCATGTTATGTACTCTTTCCTTGGTGTCTACTCTATTGCAGTTCTTGGTATCCTCCACAAACAGGCAAACCTTACCTGACAGTCCTTCCGTACTATTACTAACAGAGATGTTTAAAAAAAAAATCAGACCAAGGACAGATCCCTGTGGGACACCACTGGTAACCACCTCCTCCTCAGAGTGAGCTCCATTTACTTGTACTCTTTGCCATCTCCCCCTCAACCAATTTCTAACCCAATCAGTAACTTTAGGGTCTATCCCTAGGGTACTCAGTTTGAGTCGCCTGTGTGGAACGGTGTCAAAGGCTTTAGTAAAATCTAAGTACACCACATCTAAGTGTCTCTCTTGGTCCAGCTCCCTGGTCACCCAGTCAAAGAAATTAGATTTGTCTGACAAGACCTCCCTCTGGTAAATCCATGCTGCCTCAGATCCTGCAATCATAAATACTACATAAAACAAAAGCTACTAGAGCCTTGTTTTTTGACACCTTAAGAAGGGTGCAGGAGAGAAAAAAGAAGTCCTGCACTAGGCCTTGGTATGGAAACCAAGTGATGTCATCAGCTGCTACACTTCCAGGCTGTATGGGAAAGCGATGAGTAGAAATTGCCTCGCTTATGGTCCTCTTGTGAACATAATAAACTGCTCCATTTGTGGCTGAGAGGTGCAGGGGTCTGCTGACGGTCCAATAAACAGAACAGGCCTGAAATAGAATTAAAACAATAATAGAATTTGGATGAATATCGGAAAATATTTCTTTGTTGAAAGGGAGGTGAATGCTGAGAATGAACTCGGATCAGAGATGGCAGAAAAAACCACAGCAATGGAAATTAAAAAAAAAAAAAAAAAAAAAAAAATCTGGGGATAAACACAGAGAAACCCTGGTGGCAAAGAAGTGAGCAGAAAGCCAGAGATCAGCTAGGTTCTGTGACATGGCATTGTGACTGAGGTTAGGCAGATTCAGTGGAATTAGTCCCTTCTACTGCCCGTCTAACTCAATAGTAGAACAGGGCTGGAGGCTGCATTGTTGCACACCACTCTATCAAGAGCAAAGACAAAGGGAGAGATTGGAAGGACAAAACAAAGGGTGAGGAATGGAAGCGCAGACTATTGGTACCGTTTGTCATTGGGTGAACTAGCAGGCTGCAGCTGCCTGGAAAACGAGTCTGTGCCAGCGTGTTGGAAGTTGTTGAGTAATGTCCACTAAGGCCTCATAGAGCTAGAGGGCCAGTGGTGGTAAGTTGGGGTGGTGGCCCAAAGACCAGATAGATGTCTTGAATCTGGGATGAGATTTTATGCTGTCAATGGAGAATTTATAGGGAAGCAAACAAAATCTGAGTGGAAAAGCAGTGATGTTCAGTAAGCTGTTAAACCTCTATAGCAGGGGCACACTGGATGGTGCAGTTATTACGCTGCTGTATGTTGACTGATGCACCTTAGCCACCTAAGATGGATTTAACTGACTTGCTCAGCCATCATGCTGTATATGGACAGACTTTTGCTTGCAAGAATTTCTTTTTACACTGCTGTATTTTACCATTCTGTTTTTAATCTTGTATTTATTTTACGGGCAAGGTACAATAATATTGTTAATATAATAAATAGATTCACCCAGAGAAATGAGCTTGAGTGCATAACCATAATCGCGAGTATATAGATAGAACCTAGTCATGCCACAGACATGAGAATATTGCCCACCTTTATTTATTCGAATTAGAAACTTAACCTATACCCTGATCCCTTTTTACTTTTTTTGAAACCTGTCCTCACATACAGTAATCATACCAAACCTAATAGCTACCCACAATATGCAGTCTAATCTTCATGCTCCCCCAGACCACCCCTCTCAGTTTTCATAATGCCTGAATCACCCAGTCAGGTACCCCTACCAGGGTCTCCCTGAAACCACAGCCATTGCTCACTGCAAGAGTCTTTGTTCTGTATTCTAGAACAGGGGTTCTCTAAACCTGTCCTAGAGGGCCACAGTCCTGCCAGGTTTTTGGGATATCTCTAATGAATTTGCATAAGATATATTTGCATGCACTGCCCCCCATTGATCTTATGTATATTCATTAGGGATATCCTGAAAACCTGACTGGTTTGCAGGCCTCCAGGACTGGATTTGGAGACCCCTGCTCTAGAGGGCTGTCAGTGGGTCAGATTTTCAGAATATCTCTAATGAATAGTCATCAGAGAGATTTGCATACAACAGCGTTAGGCATGCAAATCTCTTGTGCATATTCATTAACGATATCCTGAAAACCTTATCCGTAGGTGGCACTCCAGGACTGGGAGTAAAGACCAAGGCCTTACTGTGTCAGTGACCAAACATGTTTCTGAGAAAAACAATGCTAAAGCTGCTTTACAGTATCCATGATGATGGTCTGTTTGTTTTGTCCAATTGAGTTTCAAAGGCAGACATGCACTCTGTACCTATTTTTGTGTACCCCAGGCTTAATCTTAGATTTATAGGCTCTTACAGGGACAGAGGTAGTCCAGTTCACTTTCAGGTGTAGTGGTTATCCTCATCAGGTATAGATTAATTAATTAAGGCCCTGAAATTAATCCTGACATGAACAAAAACCATTAAACCTATTAGGTATACAGGACTTGTGCTTGTACATCTATTCCTAGCAACTTTAAGTAAGTAAACAATTTAAATATCTTAACAAAACTTTAAACCTAAGATGCAGACAGCAGTCCAGCAGCAAGATGGGGGTTATCCAGTCTTTTACATTGCGTGTCACATACATAATTTTTTCCCAGTTGGTGAGGGGTCTTATGTGTGCACTAGGTGCGAGGAGCTCTTTGCTCTCAGGGAACGAGTCAGATCTCTGGAGGCTAGAGTAGCATACTAGGAGGAACTAAGAAAGACAGAGAGATATATAGATCAGACCTATAGGGATGTAGTACTAAAGTCCCACCTCCAGTCTGGCAGCCTCTCTGTTGCCATAGAGGAGAGAGGTTTCATGAGCATCACCTTGGTGTGGCAGGAAGTGAATCCTGTAGCTGGGACCTGTCCTCGAGGTATTGTAAAACCCTCTCCCACTGAGGAGGTTTCTCCAGGTACATGTGCCCATGAGAGAAGGGTTAGAAGGGCTGTTATAGTTGGCGATGCAATCATTAGGCATGTAGATAGCTGAGTGGCCGTTGGGTGTGAGGATCACTTGGTAACATGCCTGCCTGGTGCAAAGATAACATAGTAAATGACGGCAGATAAAGACCAGTATGGTCCATCTAGTCTGCCCAGTAAGATGGCAGGAGTAGGTGCCACTCTGTGCAGGCCACCCCTCAGGCCAACCCTCCTAGCGGACCTCACATGCCATCTAGACAAGGGTTTAGTTAGTGCTGGGGAGGAGCCTTCTGTCTTGTTACATGTTGGTATCAATGACATAGGAAAGTGTGGGAGAGAGGTTCTGGAGGCCTAATTTAGGCTTTTAGGTAGGAAGTTGAAATCCAGAACTTCCAGGGTAGCATGCTCTGTAATACTTCCATTCCAAGTGCAGGCAGAGCTCCAGGGTCTCAACGCATGAATGAGATGATGGTGCAAGGAAGAGGATTTTGGATTTGTTAGGAACTGGGCAACATTCTGGGGAAAAGAAGGGCTTTTCCGAAAGGATGGGCTCCACCTTAACCAGGATGGAACCAAGCTGCTGGCATTAACCTTTCAAAAGGAGAAAGAGCAGCTTTTAAACTAGATAATAGGGGAAAACCGACAGTTACCCAAGAGTGCGTGGTTTGGAAGGATGTATCCATGAAGGATACTAGCAAAAGAGGGAAGTTAGGGCATCTCAATAGATAGGTTCCAATAAAGATAAAAGTAACCCAGATGCTCTTAAGTACAGAGCAGACAGAGCTGAAAGATTCCAAATTACCCCTCTAAACTGATAACCAGATTAATATAAATAAAATACAACTTCCTAAAATGCTTGTATGCAAATTCTAGATGTCTAAAAAATAAGATGGGAGAGTTAGAATATATAGCACTAAATAAAAGTTAGATATAATTGTCATCTCAGTGACCTGGAGGAAGGAGGACAACCAGTGGGACACTGTGATACTTAGGTACAAACTATATTGCAATGATATGGTAGATCAAATTGGTGGAGGGGTTGTGCTGTATGTTAGAAAGGGCATTGAGTAACACAGGATTAAAGTTGTGCAGGAAACATACAGTACATTGTAGAATCTCTATGGATAGAAATTCCATGTAAAAAGGGGAAGGCGATGACAGTGGGGATGTACTACTGTCCGCCTGGCCAGAATGAACAGATGGATAGTGAAATGCTAAAAGAAATCAAGGAAGCTAACAAAGTTACAACACAGTAATAATGGGTGATGTCAGTTAACCTGGTATCGACTGGATCAGTGTCACAGCAGGTATGCTAGGGAGATTAAGTTTCTAGATGAAATAAATGACTGCTTCTTGGAGCAGCTGGTTCATGAACTGAGGGGAAGCAATTTTGGACCTAGTCCTTAGTGGAACACAGGATCTGATGCAAGGGTCTTGGGACCACTTGGCAATAGTGAGAATAACATGATCACATTTGATTTAATAAATGGAGGTAGGATAGAAAGGAAATCCACAGTACTACCTTTTTAACTTTCAAAAGGGAGATTATCATAAAATGAGGAAAATAATTAAGAAATAACTACAAAGAGCAGCTGCAAAGGTTAAAGATTTACATTGAGCATGGGCATTGTTAAAAAAAAAAAACTATCTTGGAAGCCCAGACCAGATATATTCCACGCTTTATGAAAAGTGGAAGGCCAAAAGACTGTCAGCATGGTTTAAAGGTGAGGTCACATAGGCTGTTGTAGCCAAAAAAAAAAAAGCATCTTTCAGGAAATGGAAAAAGGAGCCAAATGACGAAAATGGGAAACAACATAAGCACTGGCAAGTTAGATGCAAGGCATTGATAAGACAGGCAAAGAAAATTTGAAAAAAAGCTTGCTGTGGAAGCAAAAATGCATAATAAAAGCTTTTCAAGTACATTTGAATCAGAAAACCTGAGAGAGTGTCTGGACCATTAGATGATAAAGGGGTAAAAGGGAGCGCTAAGGGAGGACAAGATCAAAGCGGAGAGACTTCTTTGCTTTAGTCTTCACTGAAGATGATGTAGGGAAGTTACCCATGCCTTGAAGTGGTATTTAAAGGTGACGTATCCGAAGAATTGAAAGAAATATTGATAAACCTGGAAGATGTATTACAACTATTTGATAAACTGAAGAGTAGCGAACCACCTGGACCGGATGGTATACATTTGAAGTTGTGGAAAGAACAGAAATGTGAGATTACTAATAGTAGATCTGCAATCTGTGAAATATCATTAAAATCATCTGTAGTACCTGAAGATTGGAGAATGGCCAACGTAAGGCCAATTTTTAAAAAGGGTTCCAGGGGTGATCCGGGAAAGTACAGACCAGTGAGCCTTACGTCAGTACCGGGCAAAATGGTAGAAACCATTCTAAAGAAAAAAATTGACTGAACATGTAGATAGTCAGGATTTAATGGGAGAAAGCCAACATGGATTTAGCCAATGAAAGTATTATCTTACTAATCTGTGTTTGGTTTTTTTGAAGCTGTAAATACACCTCCTCACCTTTGTCTACCTGTTTATCTGGATTTTCAGAAAGCCTTTGAAAAGGTCCCTCATGAGACTTGGCAAAATTAAAAAGTAATGGGATAGGAGGCAGTGTACTACTGTGCATCAGGAACTGGTTAAAAGATAGAAAGCAGAGGGCAGGGCTAAATGGCCAAGTAAACCAATGGAGAAAGGTGAATAGTGGTGTATCCCAGGGATCTGTGCTGGGCCCGCTGCTTTTTAACTTCTTCATAAATGACCTAGAAATGGGAATAACGAGTGAGGGATCAAATATGCAGATGACACAATATTATTCAATGTTATTTAAACATGAGAGGATTGTGAAAAGGTGCAAGAGGACCTTGATAAATTGGTAGACTGGATATCCAAATGGCAGATGAAATTTAATGTGGCAAGTGAAGAGTTTTGTGCTTGGGGAAGAACAACCCAAACTATGGTTATATGATGCAAGGTTCCACATTAGGAATCACCACCTAGGAAAAGGACTTAGGCATCATCGTGGATAATACAATGTGCAGCGGCAGCCAAGAAAGCAAATAGAAAGCTAGGAATCATCAGGAAAGGAATGGAGAACAAAGCCCAAGGCTCCATGATGCAACCACACTTTGAATACTGTGCGCCGTTCTGGTCGCCGTATCTTAAAAAGGATATAGCAGAATTAGAAAAGGTACAGAGAAGAGCCACCAAAATGGTAAAAGGACTGGAACAGGTAAACATAAATCGGTGGTTTACGCCATCAAAAAGTAGAAAATCTAGGGGGACACACAATAAAGCTACAATGTAGTCCATTTAGGACTAATAAGAGAAAATACTTTTTCACTCAACGAGTAATCAAACACTGGAATTTGTTACCGGAGGATGTAGTAAAAGCTGTTAGTGTAGCTGGGTTTAAAAAAGATTTTGGACAAGTTCCTGGAGCAGAAGTCTATAAACCATTATTAAAAAGGAGCAGGGAAATCCACTGCTTACCCTGGGATAAGCATTGTGGAATCTGTGCACCTTTTTGGGAAACTGCCAGGTACTTGTGACCTGGATTGGCCACTATTGGAAACAGGATACTGGGCTTGATGGATCTTGGCATTTCTTAAGTTCTTAGGTTTCCCATTCTGGCAATGTTGAGCAGAACATATAACTTGATGGAGGTTTTCTATGTGCAGTATGCCATTGATCCCTTTGTAGCTGCTTGACCCAGCCCTTTCCTAAAAATAGTTTTGTGTGTCCATGTCGTCCGAGACTCAGAAAAGGCAAAGGTGTGCTGCATGTTTGCGTTCTGTTTTGTCACACAGACCAGTGCTTCTCAAACCTCCTGGAGACATGCCTGGCCAGTCTGGTCTTCAGCATTCCCACAATGAATATGCATAAGATAAAGCTGCATACGCTGGAGATGCAGGCTATGGAAATCTATCTCATTCATATTCATTATGGAAATCATGAAAACCCGACTGGCTAGGAGAGGGCTGAGAAGCACAGACACAAACAGGTACAGTGCATTCAGAAATCTCTAAATTTAAATGCAGCAGGTTTTTATCGCATTCTGTAAACTTCGTCAGCTGTGTTGGTGTTCAAGCTTCTAGCCTGAGTAATATTCAGAGGATGTGCTTTGGAGAGTTAAATAATAGAATAGCAAAGGATCTAGTGCTAGCCCTATGTTTTCAAATGCAGTGAATGACCTCTGCTCATGCCTATAAGGAGCAAATCTTGAAGTGCATCACTCCAATGTTTCTTTCCTAGCAGATGTAGCAATTAGAATTTGCGTGTTGTCCTTTTTTATCTATCATAGGTCCAAAAGAACTCCCAGGAGTCGGAGCTGGAAGGCAAGTTTTAAGGACTATTATTTAGATCTGGGCCGATACATCCAGCACTATGCCACCTTGAAGAAGGCCTGGGATGACCTGGAGACATACCTGGGACAGAGGTGTCCTCGAATGATCAGTTCTTTGAAAGGTATCAGAAATGGATAAATGGGACTCTGGCCTTCTACAGGATCATCGCTCATGCTTTACACACCCATTGATTTCACCGAGACACATGTTTTCAGCCATACAAAGGACCACTTGTAGCCAGAAACCCTGAATCTGTAAATTTGATTGGATTGGTTCAGTTTTAGGGTGTGTAAAGTATTTCACACATCATCTTTTAAGCAAGATTTTGAAGTTTTTCCCTATCTTATTATTATAAATTTTAGAGGTATTGAATATGCTTGTGGCCTACAGTCTAGCTAATGTTAAAGTAACCAACTACTGCATGTCGGCATTCATTTTGTTAATCTTAGAATTAAATTGATTGCGTTATGGTAAATTGCAGGAGGGACTGAACATGTTTGCCTCTTTCCTTTCAGTCATAGCACTCTCCAAACAAGACTGTTATTTTCACCTGACTGTCTTGCCTCTGACCCTCGCCATCTCTTTACAACTCTCAACTCTCTCTTCAAGATGCCTCCACTTCTGATCCCTCCTTTCCTTTTTTCCCAAACTTGGGCCAATCATCTCCATGACAAAGTCCAAAAGATTACACTCAAATTCCCCACGAGGTCCACTCCATCCCTTCCTCCCGCTCTTCACTCCCAAGTCCTCCCACCGACCTCTGCCACCCTTTCTTCCTTTTCTAAGATCTCTGAGGAAGAAACCAGACATCTTCTCTAAACTTATTGCCTGCTCCTCTGATCCCATTCCCACCCATCTCCTCCACTCTTCCATTTGTCATATTCACAACCTATTGCTTTCTACTGCAACTGTTCCTGCAGCTTTCAAGCATGCTGTGATTACACCTCACTAGATCTACCTGAACTTCTGATTATTGACCCATCTCCCCCCTCCCCTTCATTTCTAAACTACTTGAATGTGCGGTTCACAGCTGTTGCCTTTGACTTTCTTTCCTCTCAAGACCTTCCGGATCCATTGCAATCTGGTGCCGATCCTCTACAGTCTACTGAAATGGCTTTTGCCAAAGTCTCCAGTGACCTGTTCCTGGCCAAATCCAAAGGCCTTTACTCGATCCTTATCCTTGACCTGTCTGCTGCATTTAACACCGTTGACCCCACCACCTTGTCCTTGCTTGCTTTAAAGGGCTTTGTGCAATTCTGGTTCTCTTCTCTCCCAGTGCACTTTCAGTGTTTGTTCGAATAGATCCTCCTCTACTGCTATCCCACTCTCAGCTGGTGTAACCTAAAGGTCTGTCTTGGTCCACTTCTTTTCTCTCTCTATTCCCAGTTCCTTGGTGCACTCATCTCCTTCCATGGTTTTCAGTGCCATCCTTGTGCCGATGACTCTCAGATCTACCTCTCTACACACGAAATCTCTCCAGCAATCCAGGCCCGGATCTCTGCCTGTCTATCTGACACTGCTGCCCGGATCTCTGCCCGTCTATCTGACACTGCTGCCCGGATCTCTGCCCGTCTATCTGACACTGCTGCCCGGATCTCTGCCCGTCTATCTGACACTGCTGCCCGGATCTCTGCCCGTCTATCTGACACTGCTGCCCGGATCTCTGCCCGTCTATCTGACACTGCTGCCTGGATCTCTGCCCGTCTATCGGACACTGCTGCCTGGATGTCTCACCACCGTTTGAAATTGAACATGGCCAAAACCGAGCTGCTTATTTTTCCCCCTAAACCCAGCTCCCCCTTTCCTCCTTTCTCAGTCTCTGTGGATAACGCTCGATTCCTCCCCGTTTCCTCGGCTCACAGCCTGAGGGTCGTTTTTGACTTCACCCTCTCCTCCACACACATCCAAACGATAGCTAAAATCTCTTGTTTCTTTCTCTATAACATCAGCAAAATTTGCCCCTTCCTTACTGAACACACTACTAAGACACTTATGCACTCTTTAATCGCATCCCATCTAGACTATTGCAACCTCCTCCTTGCTGGTCTCCCTCTGAATCTCCTCTCTCCCCTTCAATCTGTTCAAAACTCAGCTGTGCGGCTAATCTTCCGCCATCCTCAGTATGCTCATATAACCCCTCTTCTCAAGTCACTTCATTAACTCCCCTTTGGTTTCTGTCTGAAGTTCCAACTTCTCCTACTGACCTATAAGTGCCCTCATTCTACTGCTCCTCGCGACCTTTACTGTCTTATCTCTCCCCTCGCCCCTCTTCAGGAACTCCGCTCTTTGGGCAGATCCCTTCTATCTGTGCCCTTCTCTTCTACAATCAACTCCAGACTTTGATACTTCTACCTTGCTGTTCCTTATGCCTGGAACAAGCTACCTGAGTCTGCACCTCGGGCTTCATCTCTGGCCCTTTTCAAATCCAGGCTGAAAACTCGCCTTTTTGAGGCCACGTTTGGAACCTGATCCGCTTAATCTCCTATGTGTTTCCTTACCATCCCCTAGACATATCCTTATCCTCAGCTGTTCTCTTGTCTCTTGACTAGATTGTAAGCTCTGATGAGCAGGGACAGTTTCTTTACATGTCTGTACAGTGCTGCATCTGCCTTGTAGCGCTATACAAATGATCAGCGTGTTAAAAAAAAGCTATTAAAATTTAGCCCATCTTTAAAAAAACTAAAGGAGTTTTCTTTAAAATTAACCTTTGAAGATGTGCAATTCTTTTTATTGTAGATACAATTTATGTATTTTTTGTTTAATTGTGATCATGCTTGCTCACTTTTTATCAGATCTATAGAAATGTGGCATGCTCTGTATTGGAAGGGTGAGATTGGAGCCTCTCATTGCATTGTGAAGATTGTGGCATTTTCTTTAGCCTTCGGGAACTGAAAACCACCTTTACCAATTTAGTTTAAGCACCAGTTTGGAATTTGAGAGTGTATTATTTGCTGCCATAATTGGTTGAAGGGGAAATGTGTTCTGGTTTCAGATGGCGTACAGGAAGAAGACCTGAATGCAGTGGAAGATCAGATCGGTTGCAAACTGCCCGATGATTATCGCTGCTCTTTCCGTATCCACAATGGACAGAAGCTAGTGGTTCCGGGGTAAGGGCTTCAACCATTAACTCAGGATAAAGCTCCAAATGGCTCAGAGATGTAGGAGTGACAAAGCATTGCCTGAACAAGGACCAGATACCATTGAGCCCAGAACTATGTGCCTCCATTGTTCAGAAAACATGTCACTTATTTACCATCAGTTGTTTTAATTGAGGATATTGAAGTTTTGAAAAAAGTTCAACATTTAGTTTTAGGTGTTGAATTTGTTTCTAACACATCTTCTCAATGAATTATTTTTGCAAAGTTGTTTACTGCTCTTTTGATCAGCATTTCCTTAAACTTTAGCTTCCTGTCTTTGGTGTGGCGGCACTAAAGACCCAGAAGTATCAAGATTTGATGTGGGCCTCTCCCAGGCATACTGGGAGTCAAAGATGTGTTCCTAGGCCTTAGTACATACCTGGGATTGTTTCTTATTAAAAGCCTTAGGATACTATAATTAATGAAGGTTAATTGGGGTTTTCCCAGCAGCTGGAGCACAGTTTTAAACTTGTCAATGGCTTTTCCGCTCACAGCTGCCAGCTTTCTCTGCAGCATTTGGGACTTCCCTGTTAGCAATACATTAATTATATAATGTGTATTTATAGATGGATTTTGTAAATCAGCTGAGTTAAGACTGAGGCCTACAGTTTCTTGGGTTTGTATTGTAGGGTTAGGCTTGTACCTGGGTGATCATATATTTTTTCAGGGGGGCAAGTTAAGCTCTTCATGCTTTTACCCCATTGTATGCATGGAGATTGAGCTCTCCACCCATTCAATGAAGTAAATTCAAGAATGTAGCATTTTGGACATGGAGATAGATGGGCTACCCTAATGAGTTCACCTGCCTTTCTGTTTGGGTGTACAGGTTAATGGGAAGCATGGCACTGTCCAATCACTATCGCTCAGAGGATTTGCTAGACATCGACACTGCTCTTGGAGGCTTTCAGCAGAGGATGGGCCTGAAGCAGTGCTTGCCTTTAACCTTCTGTATCCACACTGGCCTGAGCCAGTACATGGCGCTGGAGAGTGTGGAAGGACGCATTCAATATGAGATCTTCTACCAGTGTCCAGTGAGGAGGAATATTTTTTTTTATTGATTTGAAATGTCATATGGTTTTGAATTCCATCATCATTTCTTTGTTTTTTACGATGCACCATATAGCAAGATTTTAGGAGCTTTTCACTGTACTTGTGTGAAGATAGCAATTAGGAAAACTCAGTTATTGGATCATCAGTGGATTTGTTAATATGTTTACAACCTGTACCGACAAATGGAATGAGTCACAGAGCAGCCATTCATATTGAGGTGATGAGCTTGGGGTTCTCCAGAAACACTTTCATCAATTATAGTTATGTTAATCCTGACTCTTTCTCTTTTGATCTAGGATCAAATGGCACGCAACCCCTCAGCTATTGATATGTTTATTGCAGGTAGGAGGGAGGGAAGCTGTGACTGGTGTTGATTTGACTGTATTGCAATAACATCCACCCAGTTTCTATCAGGAGCATCTAACAATGTCTTTTTGACTTCTAGGCTCTTCGTTTTCAGAATGGTTTACCACATATGTAACCAATGTTGTGACAGGTGGTTACCCCATCATTCGAGATCAGATCTTCAGGTAAAGTGGATTTAATTGGTGGAGCTGCTGATCGGCACAGAAAAAGCATGGGTTGTCTCTGTTCCAGTTCATCCCTTCAGTCCAGCCCAGATGAATGGGTTATGCTCATCTACTAGCAGACGGAGACTGAGACGTATGCTTTAAGTAGCCTGTGCCAACTGATAACAGCCATTATGTCAGTCTCCAGCTGGTGCTGAGCATAGCCTATGCAGTCTGGTGTTGGATTTGGGCTGACAGCAGTATTTGCCGGGTTCCTCCCACTTCTCCCCCAGCCAACCTCCCTCTTTCCTCCTCCCTAACCTTTGGGAGGGGGCCATAAGTTGAGCAGGCTCCTGTGCCTTTAAGCCTTTGAAAAAAATATGGAACAGCAGAAACAAGAGCAGGCAGCGCTGAAGACTGGCCGCGGGGACAGTTTGTGGTCTTCGGTGGGGGAGGGAGGACAACCACCGGGTAAGTCTGGGGATCGGCACTGGAGAGGCCACGGCACGGTGGATTGTGGCCGATGCATCACTTGTGGCAGCTGCAGGGCACAGCTCTCCAAAGTTGGGCTGTGTCATGGCTGTGTTCGGGAGAACGCGACTGCCACGCATTGCCTTGGGGGAGGGGGGGTCAGAAACTCGCGGGGCAGGTGTTCGGGAGCAGGATTGTGCTCCCAGTGATGGCAGCAGTTCCATAGTTTTGGTGGGAACTGCCATCATTTTGAATACATCAAGTTCTGCAGCTCTGGAGTAGACTGAGCCCCCGTTGCTGCAGCCCATGGTGGAATTTTCTCTCGGGATGTCGGCTGAGAGGTCTGGGAGGTGTGGGGGCTAGAGGCTCTCCCTTTTCCCCCGGGTTTGTCGTCCTGCTTCACCAATACTTTGTCTTGAAGCAGAGCTTGGGTGAAGGGTCCCCAGTTTCCACCAAGTCCCCCTCGAGTAGGGGGCTGGGGGTTTACCCACGGTGGCTAAGCTGCTGCATCAAGACCGGCTGAGGAGGACATGGAGCTAGGCTTGGTGGGGTCCTTGGATTCCCTGGACCCTTTGGAAGGGATGGCAGACCTCCTGCAGGAGCAGCCACAGGAGAGCTGTAGGAGGGGGAGCTTTTGGTGGAAGAGGATCCGATGATAGTGAGGATTTTTCACTGGGATGAGCTACCCACTCTTATTTCAGAGACCCTGGTGGTTTTGCGAATTGCAGAAGAGCCTAGGTCTGAGTCCTTTGTGTTCTGAGGATCCGTTGATGGAGGGCATCCAAAAGCCCCCATGGTCCTTTCCAGTCCATAGGCCCTTAAAGGCAATGATTGTGAGGAGTGGAATGCTCCAGATGTGGGCTTGCGCGTTGGTCAGAGTATGGTGAGGCTGTACCCGATTCTTCCTGAGGAGAGGGAGACGTGCTTGCCTTGTGTGGATGCGCTTGTGACGGCAGTTACCACCATCCCAGTGGAGGATGATGCAGCCCTGAAGGACCCTCAAGACTGGCATATGGAAGTCTTGCTTAAGCAGGCTTTCGAGATGTCTGCACTGGGCTCTGTGGGGAGCTATATGTGGCGCTTACGTGGATAGGCCCTGTCTCTGGTGGTCTCCAAAGATTCCCGAGGAGGTGGTGGTGGATCCTGCTGGCGGGCGGAAGCAGCTAGGCTGGAGTCTGGATCAGCCTTTTTGCAGATCTGCTCCGATTTACTTTGGGTGTTGGCTAAGAGTATGGCTACTGTGGTGTCGGCATGGCGGCTTTTATGGTTGCGCAGTTGGTCGGTGGATGTGACTTCTAAAATTAGGCTTAGCAAGCTCCCCTTTATAGGAAAGAAGTTGTTTAGAGAGGACTTGGAAAAACTGGTCTAGAATTTGGGAAACTCCAAGGTGCCTAAACTGCTGGAGGATAAACCAAAAGGGGCCAGCAGAGGGGGCTTCCTCGAGGGGCTGTGGTCAGGATTCTTGCAGGTTTCGTCCTGCCTGGGTGGCTAATCTGCAGAGATCCCGTTCCTACAGCAGGGCCCTTCCTTCTGTGGTGGCTTGGGAGCTCCTGGGGCCGCCAAGCCTTCCCAGTGAAGGTGTGGGGGCCCTGCTGAGGCTTCAGCCTGTGAGTGGTCGCCTGCAACAGTTCTCTCCCGCAACAGTTCTCTCCCGCTTGGACCCAGATTATGTCAGACGCCTGGTTGAACTAGTGCCCCGGGCAAGGTTACGTATGCGAGCCGTAAAGACAGCCCTTCTGTCATGGTGGTCTCCTCAGTTGCAGTCCATAGAAGTTAGTCTTCCACTTCAAAAGGAGGCCAGGGCGAGTTTGCGGTGGTGGCTGAATCCAGAGCAGCTTGCGGCAGTGATGCTTCTCAATCCCCGAACTGGGTGGTAGTGGCCACGAATGCTAGTCTTTTCAGCTGGGGAAGATTCTGTCTGTCTCAGGTAGTTCAGAGCAGATGGAACAAGGAGGAGAGTCAATGGTCAATCAGTCGCTTGGAGACGCGGGCAGTGCGTCTGGCTCTGGAGATGTTCCTTCCTCTGCTGAGTCGCAGGACGGTGCGAGTACTATTGGACAATGTAAAAAAAACCAGGAATAACATTGCCGTGGGCGGAGCTTGTGTAGTATGCACTTCTGCCGCTAGGCGTGTATAGTGCATTGTCAGTTCAGTGCCGCCTGTGTTGTCAACCTGGCTTGTTCTGTTCATCTGCAGTGATTGTTTTTGCTAGCGCTGTTTTGTTCTTGTTTCTTTTTTTATGATGACAAGTTTAAGTGAACAACGTGCAGCTGTGAAATTTTGTTTTCTACTCGGTAAAAATGCTGCTGAAACTGTTTTAATGTTGAAAACAGCTTATCAAGATGACGCTATGGGAAAAAGTCAAGTGAACCAGTGGTTGTTTGCTCGGTTTAAAAATGGCGACATGTCGATTGATGACAAACCTCTTTCTGGGCGTCCATCAACTGCCCGAATCGATGAAAATATTGAAAAAATTAGAGAGCTTGTGCTCACAGACCGTCAACAGACAATTGATCAACTGTCAGAGATTAGTGGGTTATCTTGGAGCTCGGTTCAGCAAATTTTAACGGAAGATTTGGGAATGAAAAGGGTTGCTGCCAAGTTTGTTCCTCGGGTTCTGACTGACAATCAAAAGGAACATCGAGTTGAAACATGTGTTTTGAAACAACAGCTTGAAACTGATCCAGATTTTCTGTCAAAGGTCATTACAGGTGATGAGTCATGATGCTATGGTTACGACCCAGAAACAAAGCAACAGTCAAGCCAATGGAAGACATCATCGTCACCCCGTCCAAAAAAATGTCAAGTCAAATCAAACATCAAAACAATGCTGATTTGCTTTTTTGATGCCAAAGGGGTAGTTCATTCAGAGTTTGTTCCCCCAGGTCAGACTGTCAATCAAACCTTTTATTTGGAAGTTTTAAGAAGATTGCGCAACAGTGTTCGTCAAAAAAGACCCGATTTGTGGCAGACAGGAGACTGGTTCTTCCACCACAACAACGCACCTGCACACACAGCCATCTCTGTTAGACAGTTTTTGGCTAAAAATGGCATGGTTCCGCTGCCCCACGCACCTTACTCGCCTGACCTGGCTCCGTGCGACTTTTTCTTATATCCACGCATGAAAATGGGCATGAAAGGACACCGATTTGACAACATTGAAGAAGTCAAGAAAAAAAAGAGGAAGTTGCTGTCAGCCGTTTCTAAAGATGACTACAAAAATTGTTTCGAACAGTGGAAGCACCGGTGGGACAAATTATCAGTTGTAATGGAGAGTATTTTGAAGGGGATAAGGTTGTTTTGTAAAGAATTTGAAATAAATAGCTTTTAAAAAATAATTCCTGTTTTTTTTGGGTACCCCCTCGTATATCAAATGGTGGAGCGGCATTCTGAGTTCAGTGATAGCAGCAGAGGTGATTCTGTTGCTGCAGTGGGTGGAGGCCCACTTACCGGTGCTCTCAGTGCCCATGTCGCCGGGAAAGAAAATGTCCAGGCAGATTACCTGATCCTGGAGAGTGGCTTCTGTCTGAGTCAGCATTCCTCCAGATTGTGGCCAGCAATGGACTTGATGACTTCTCTGGCGAATGCCAAGGTCTGTTGTTTCTTCAGTCTTCATATTGGGTCAGACCAAGGAGCCATCAAGCCCAGTATCTTGTTTCCAACAGTAGCCATTCTAGGTCTCAATTACCTGTCGGGTTCCAAAACGTTTACACATTCCATGTTGCTTGTCCCAGGAGGGTAAGCATTGGATTTTCCCATTTCTCTTTAATAATGGTTTATGGATGTTTCCTGTAGGAACTCGTCCAGAATTTTTTTTTAAACACAGGTACGCTAACAGCTTTTACTACATTCTTCAGTAATGAATTCCAGAGTTCAATTGCGCGCTGAGTGAAAAAAAAATATTTTCTCTGATTAGTCTTAAATGTGCCACATTGTAGCTTCATTGCATGTCCCCTTTTCTTTCTACTTTTTGAAGGAGTAAACAACTGATCTACATTTATCCATTCCCCTCTAGTCATTAATTTATAGACCTCTATCTTATCTCCCCCTGTTAATGTTATACGCAACACTATTACTCAGATATTTGATATAACCTTGCAACTTGTTATAGTTATATGTAAACTGCTCTGACTCCATGAAAGAGCGGTAGATAAAGCTAAATGAATGAATAAATAATTGAATACCCGCCGTGTGATCTTTATTATGGAGCTGTTTTCTGAGCAGCTCCTTTGCTCTTAGGTACGTTCATGATAAGGAGTGTGTGGCCACCACAGAGGACATTACTGTTTCAGTCTCCACCTCATTCCTGCCGGAGCTCAGCTCTGTTCATCCACCTCACTATTTCTTCACATACAGAATCAGGTAAGACTACCATGTTCACTGGTTTGTGCAAAGGGTACAGTAACGGGGACCGCTCACAGACTTGTTATGATAGAATTTACAATATTTTAGAGAGATTTAATACCAGTCAATAATATTACCAAGAGTTGACTGAGAGGGGATTGGAGCGGGTAGCAGCAGGCAGACTTTTGTGTTTTCCCAGGCCCTTCTCACGAGTATCCTGTTGTATGTGCTTGAAAACTTACCTGAAATCCTTCCAATACACAAAGGAATGAAACCAGATTTGCTATTAGTTTAATCTCATCACATTGCCTTCTCTCTGCTTCACGACCTGTTCTTTCACAAATCGTATTGTATACGTGCAGTGTCGTCATGCTAGTCTTATATTTCCTATTAACGTAAAAAGCAAAGGTGGCCGGTTCCTAAAAGCAGCAACAATAAGTGGCAGGTCATGTCAGCAAGGTCAAATGCTTTTTCTTGCTGTTTTTGTTAGATTTATTTTTTGGTCTGGCAGATTCCTTTCCCTTCCTCCTCCTCCTCCTGCATTTCCAAATCAATGGAAACTGGACTGCACTGGGGCTGTGGTGACTGGCCCCTTTCCTTTTGCAGTCAGCTGGCGTTTCGCCCTCATTTTTATTCCTTTCTGACTGAGTGGCATGGCTTCAGCTCCTCGGGAACCTGGCACCATTATGCCAGTGGGTGTGACTGCTGACTGATAGTTGGGACGCCCTCTGCCTGTCTTCAGGATGAGAGAGGATTTACTCAGCTTTTCTTCCCATAGACACAGAATGGAGAAAAGAAGCCCTTAGCTGGATAGTGTGATGGTGAATATGTTCGATGTATTCACTATAGCTACCAAATAAAGGCACGTGCCTTTTGGGGATATGTGTGTGTGTGTGTGTGTTTTTTGTACTTAAAGTATTATTAGGTGTTTTCACCAAACAATTTTGCTGCTTCAAGAGCCGACCATTTTATTTCCATAAACATTTAGTTTGGACTTTAGCCATTAGAAGGGATTTAGGTATGCCATCTTCTGATCTGTAAAACCTCCATTTGTTGCTTAGAATTGAGATGTCAAAGAATGCCTTTCCTGAGAGAGCCTGTCAGCTGGACAGTCGCTACTGGAGGATAATGAATGCAAAAGGGGATGTGGAAGAAGTGCAAGGGCCGGGAGTTGTAGGTACGTAGTGGGAGATATTTTTGAGTTCACTATCCTGTACGTCTGTTTCTTTGATAAAAAAGCAAGGAGATGTCATTAGCAATAAACAGACTTGTGTCTAGACTTTTCAGCATAGGTGACCCAGATGAGCTGTGCCACGTTTTGGCAACTGATGGGCAGAATTAGCTTCATGGTGGTACCAAACTGCTTGACATTTGATTTCATGAACTGAAAATGCCTTAGGGGCAAACCGAATATTAGAAAGCACCAACTTTATAGTTCCATTTCCTGTTTTATCTTTGCTTCATGTTGCCAGCTAAAACATTATTTTCTTTTTGCAAATTACATTTTTGTTTGGCATTTGTCACCTCACTTCAGGCGAGTTTCCCAAAATAGGCCCTGGCAAAGTGTATGAATACACCAGCTGTACTACGTTCTCCACCACCTCGGGGTACATGGAAGGTTACTACACCTTCCACCGTCTAAACAACAGGGACGAGGTCTTTAACATCAAGATTCCCAGGTTTCACATGGTGTGCCCGATCTTCAAAGTATCTACAGTGCGTACGGTAAGCCGTTCTTACTGCACTATTTACTCAAGACCATCTATAACAGCCTTGGTTGTTGAAATTCCAAAAGGGTCAGTGCAAAGATAGTAGACACCCTAGGTGAAACTTCAGCTTTGCTGCCCCTTGCAATTAGCTTTTAGACCCCTAGTAACACCCCCTTTACAAGCTGCTATTAAGCTAGATTGTAATCATCTCAACACACCCCTCCCAGAACAGTCCTATAAAAATGCATATGTAGATATCACACTTTTTAAATACTCAACTTTTATTTTGTAAATATATCCATAATGAGGGTGATTTCAAAAAGCCACTTACAAGGGTAAATTAACTATGTCCATATTACCTAATCTTTCTGCAGTTTCTGAGTTTGTGGTTGCCTGGACCCATTACTTTGCTTTGACTGTAGCTGCTATCCTAGGGCTGCCCTTGTATTCAAATTTTATTAAATTTTGTGTGGTGCTGGTTTTTTTTTTGTTTCTTTTTAAGAGCTATCCTGTTTATAAAGTTGCTTTATTATAGAACCACATAGCAGAAATTCTTTTGCTGGGTGTCGGGTGGAAAGAACCTGCAGTATTTCAGTAGTCTGTCACTCATTAGGTCTGATCTGATATGTTGTGTTAGCAGCAGCTCTTGCGAATGTCTGCTGTGGCATAAGGAGTAGGTCCCTGTATTGTTGGAATGCTAGTGAGATTTTTCACATAATTGCCTAGTCTATGGGATTGTTAATATTGCAAGTTGTCGTGAGGTTCCCTTATCTCAGTAAACGTTTGAGAAGTGTGGTAGTTTAGTGACTGTAACTAATATCTCTGGAGGGCACCATGCAAGAATTTGAAGTCTACCACCCTTATCTTTGTGATCATCTACCTAGGGTGGTAAAGAACCAGAGAGCAAGACGAAACTGATTAGGGGAAGGAGTAATTGATGCCTTATAAGCAACAGCAACAGCTGGTATGAATCTTTAGCAGTTTGATAAGGAATAACTGGGCAGGCTGCGTCATAGACTATCTGTAACCAGGGCCGGCCTAGAATTAGCTCACGCCTTTCCAATAGTAGTTGGCGTCCTAGTCAAACCTTAAGCCTTATGCCCCTCTTGGTGTCAGGATCTATTGTTTAGCTTTGAATGCTGTTGCTCTTTGCTGCCATTTTTCTATGAGGGGATCAATTATTCTGCATTGTGCTGAGAAGCAAGATGCTGGATCTCTTTGCACCTGCTTTGTAAGGTAGTTTGTAGTGGCTTGGAAAGTAGGGCCATGTGCACAAAGCCCAGCCCTCAAACGGTCTACTAAGCTGGGCTAAGGGTTAACCTGGGCTATCTGCAACTATATCCCATATTATTCAATGGGACCTAGTTGCAGATAGCCCAGGCTAACTGTTAGCCTGGCTTAGTAGACATATCCCTTATTGTTATTGAAAATTAGGCTCGTGTTGTTCACTTTCTTTGACTCAGAACACTATTACTTATTTGTATTAAATGTTGTTAAATCCTTCAATCTCTTGAAAATAAACAGCATTGAACAACCTGCTTTCTAAGACCATAAACCCAGATTCCAAATCATCCTGCTAGACCAGTCCAGACTAATTGGTTTTATCCCCCTGCCAGCAGATGATGGAGCAGAGAAAGAACCAATCAAAAGCTTCAGTGACATCATCACAGGCTCATATACGTGCTCCCCTAGGGGATAGCTTCAGTATTTTCTCTCTCTCCAGCAGATGGTGGGCTTTGAAAGTGACAGTCCGGTGTAGTTCTTTTTTGCTACTGGACGTCCCCGGGACGCACAGGAGGTGCTCCTCTGGGGGTTCCTGGGATTTTGCGATGTGCTTCTGATTAGCTGAATCAGTTTGAGCTGCCTGGAGGGGGAGGGGGGAGGAGTAGCCTAGTGGTTGGGACAAGGTACTTCAGGCCGGAAGGTCGGAGGTTCAAATCCCACTAGAGGATAGCAACCTTGGGCCAGAAGGACTGGAGTTTCTAGTCCCACAGATGCTCCTTGTGGTCTTGGGCAAGCCACTTAACCCTCCATTGCCCATGCTCCCTGTAAGTATTAGTGTATGTGTCTCATATCCCTGCGTGTTAAATGTATCCCCCAATTGTGTTGTGACCGCTTTGATTGAAGGATAAGGCGGTATACAAAATCTGTCTAAATAAATAAATACTCGAGGAGCAGTGCAGTCTTCAAGAGGAGCTTATCTATCAGGCTTTATTTCTTTGTTTTTCATTAAAGTTTAAAAAAAAAAGGCAAAGCTCCATTTGTTTCGGTGAAGCAGTTTACCTGGGCCAGTGCTGTTTCCTGCAGGGCTCGGGTGGTAACTGTGAGTCCTACTGCACCCTCTCTTCACTTTCTTTGGTTTTTTTTCTTCAGTTTGCCTTCCTTCTTCTGCCTCGGTTTTATTCATTGCATCTCCACGGGGGGAGAGGAGGAGGCTGCGGCATGGGTTCTCTTAGCCGGCCACCCAATTATTTCTGTCTTCAGCCTTTTAACACGGTTCTTCCCCCCCCCCTTTTAACCTGAGGTGTTTCTTCACGATTTGCCTCCCGGATTGATTTTTTTTCATCGCAGGAACCCTTTTTTTTCACTGTTTTTGAACCACGTTCAGTTCCTTGCACTTCGAGTGTCTTTAATGGCTGTTGCTGCTCTTGTTTTTGGCATACCTGCCCTCTTCTCTGTGAAACAGCAGTGGATCACTGTTTTTCTGTATGGATGCTGCCTTGGCTGTGGCCGCAAGCACCGGGTTTTGATAGACCGCCTCTGCACTTCCTCTTTTTCTGACCCAGGGGAAAGTTCTTCGGCAGGAATGTCCTCTACATCTTGTGAGGGCATGGAGAGTTCAGCTGTGGCTTCTTCGGTCTTCCTTGCGTCAACCCCACTGGGGGATGTCTCTCTTCCGCCTGTTTTTTTGGTCGGAACATTGGCAGCCTCCTGTGGAGTCTGATTTTTTTCCCACTTTATGTTCTTGTTCCGTCAGGCCTGGGTTCTTTGGTGTTCTGGCCCTGTGGCCATTCCTTCCAAAGTCCCCTCTCCAGGGTCTTCTGGTCTGTCAGTATCCAAGGACCCGTCATCTAGAAAGCGAGTAAGGTCTACCTTGCTTGCTCAGGATATGAAATGGCCCTCCAAAGTCTTGTCAGTCAGTTTGACCGCGAAGACGGGGAGTTATCGTTTCCAGAAGGAGGACACTGATCTTCAGGATGACTCCCAGGATGTACATCTCTTTTGTAAGGAGGAGCTGCCTATTCTCATTTCTCAAACTGTGGACTCCCTCCAAATTGCTGACCCTCCGGAAAAGCAGGACTCTACCCAGTCCATGTCTCAGGCGGATCCCATTAGAGGCACTTGTGAGCCATCTAGAGCAGTGGTTCTCAACCCAGTCCTCTGGGACCCCCCAGACCAGTCAGGTTTTCAGAATATCCACAGTGAATATGCATGAGATAGATCTACATACAATGGAAGCAGTGCATGCAGATCTATCTCATGCATATTCATTGTGGATATCCTGAAAACCTGACTGGTCTGGGGGTCGCAGAGGACTGGATTGAGAACCACTGTTTTAGAGCCGCCTTTATTTTCTTTAAAGTTTCAGCAGATGGTTTCTCTGGAGTGGGACTCTCCTGATGCTTCTTTGCACTCAGCTAGGCATCTGGACTGTTTTTATGTCTGGTCACCTGCGGACCTTGATAATTGGCTCCCTTTTTTCTGAGGTGGATGCCCTGGTGGCGGTGGTTACTAAGCACACCACCAGCCTGGAGGGAAGGAGGAGCGGCGTTTCGGGATCAGCAGGATAGGAAGGTTGAAGGCCTTTTGAAAATGGCTTTTTCTTCTTCCTCCCTAACTCTTCAGGCTTCTTTCTTTGGGGGGTTTAGCGCCATGTGCCCTGCTCGGGTGGATTCACTAGGCATGGATCAAGTAGAGAGGTGGTAGTGTTGAGGTTTGATATGGTCTCTAGGAGTTCGTTTGAAATTATGTGAAATGAGTTCCATTCGCTGATGTTATTTGCTGTGGTAGGAGACGGGGTGGTACTTGGACGGGTACTCTGTTTAAGCTTGCTGGCAAAATGGTTTGCCGGGAGTTGTGGGTCTATTAGTGTTTTGTTCGAGGTGTGTTCAGGAACTTTAGCAAGGGATTTAATAATCTCGAAAAGCTCCCTTGGGCAGTTGATGGCTTTTGATAATGTAATGTTATCTTCTGTGTTTGTCCCATGCTTGCTTGAATTCAGATACTGGGAGACTATTCCACTCATCTACCACTTTTCCCATAAAGAAATATTTCTGCATATTACTCCCGAGTCGATCTAGTGTGCAGCAGTCTTCATTCAGAAAGTGTGGCTAGGTGCTTTCCTGAGGGTAATGGCAGCATCAGATATATGAAGTCCAGCTTTGCCTATTGCTGCAGCAGAAGGAATAAGGGTAAAAGGAACAAGTCACTGAAAGATGGTTTTAAAATATTTTTTTTTCTGGTTGTAGGAAACTGGTCAAAATGAGTATGGTCTGAACGAGGAAGAAGATTCAACAGATACAGATGAGTATGAAGAGAGACGGAGGGTCCTGGATATTCCTCCCTCAACTGGCCGCTGCCCACGGCACACCTGACTAAACTCAGAACTGTCAATTCCCCCCCCCCCCCCCCCCCGAGGCACAGCAGGGGCAAAATCTACAGACCCAGGACTGATTACCAGGAAGAATTAGCCAATTACTGCCAACTTCCCCCTTGCTATGACTTCTTTTATAATGGGCAGTGGCTGATCAAATCTGCATTTTCTTTTTCATGTTTGATGCTAATCCTTTAATGGCATTTGGGTGGACGGAGGTAAGGGGTTTGTTTATTTTTATACATGCAGTTACATTGTAGGTTGAGTGGCCACAAATTTGATTTCTTTTTTTTTGTATTGTGCAAATGAATGATCCCTTTCTGTACCCCCACTGATCATCAAAATCTATTTCATGTCGACCACATTTCCAAGAATGTCCTGAAAGAATCGCTTTGAAAAAGAAATGCATCACCCTACCAAAACCAGGTGGTCAGACTATACCTGTCTGATAAGGCTAATGAATGCTTGGTGGGGTGATTTTTTTTAAGAGGTGTGCAGGATTTTGGAGCTAAGTAAGGCCCTTCCTTGGGCAATATAAAAGACAAAAATAGGCTCTCTGATGTTTGAAAGGATTTATCAAATAGCAAGAGGAAGTGTCTGCTGTTAATAGTATTTTTTCCTGCAGGCACAAGCAGTCTTTTGGAGACTAATCTCTTATTCTATAGTCTCGGGTGCGATCGCACTTTGATAACTTTCCCCATACAGGAGGGTGTCAGAACTCTAAACATATCCTCAACTGTAAAGTGCATTAAGCAACCCAACACCGAAATGTAAAATAGCAGTGCAAGTATTATGCACCGCCATGGATGAGGTAACCCGGTCCACTCTGCAAACCATCTGCTCCCTGGGTTGGCAGGAGCTGGGGATGCAACAGAGGCACTGGGGAGGGGATATCTGGTGGCCAGATTTAGCACCCATCATTCCAGAGTTCCAGAAATGGCCCAGGTGCATGGTTCCTGACCCAGCACATTGGAGCAATGACCAGAGGGGGGCAGTGGAAGGGTATGAAACAGGAGGAAAATCTCCAGGTAATTGCACATGAAGGCCTGTGGAGCAAGATTTCAGTTGAGATGGAGGTACAGGGCTACACGTGGAAAACTACTGAGCTCCAAAGGGAAAGGGGGCTGAGGAAGAAAAAGAATCCAGTGGGGGTCAGTATTGAAAAGCATTTATCCAGTTAGCTTTGGAACTATCCAGATAAATGCATGCTTTTACATTTCCTGGGCTGCCAGAGAGACATCTTGATATCTAGCTAAAGTTATCCATTTAAAATTAGGAGTCTGAGGCATAGCAGGAATTGGTTCAAGCTTCAGCTGGATGCAGCGATATGCATCGGCTATGCAGTTACTTTTTCAAATAAGTTGGCTGCAGATACAGCAGGCATAAACCATCTAGAGATAAATCAGATATTTTTATTGGGCTATATGTGGCAGCAATGACTTATCTGATTATCTTTTTAAATACCCGATTAAAGATAACCAGATACTGTTTGGCTGAATTTTGGCCCCAGTGGTTCCCTCTCATATTTTTAATTGACGGAATTATATTTTATGCATTAAAATTGAATACAGATTTTGTTGATACCTGATTATACATAATACATTTTAGCTTTGGAAAGTGATGCTAGATTGCTTCAAGGTCCTGAGTTAATACATTTAAACTGAGTTTGGTCTTTTTTCTTTGTTTGTTTTTCTCATGCTGACTATCTACTGCTGGTTCTTATTTTTTCCTCTAAGACTGTGTTAAATTTGGAGTGTTACACAAAGCAAATCCTCCTGGCTTAGACTGTGTAGCTAGTTAATATTCAAAGTCATTTACTTTTAATGTTCACTCTATAACCTTGTGTTGAGTGATTTGTAACTTTTTGCAGCTGTCACTCTATAATTTTTGTTTTTTTATTTTTGGACTTTTTTTTAATGTGTGTGTGGAGTTTTGTAACTTGTTCAATTCAACAATGGGCTTAGAGGTCACTGAACCTCAGGATTAAAAAAATACCAAATTTTCTTCAATTTCTGTTTGTTTCTCTTTTTTTGGGCTACAGTATAGCAGTTGCCTTTCATATATATATATATATAGCTGCCATCATGATATATATATATATATATATATAATCATGATGGCAGCTAATGACCAAACGACCTGTCTTTTATGTCTTCCACACCAACAGCTCAGCTCTACTCTCCCTTTCTTCCCCCCCCCCCCCGCAATCCTTTGTATTTGTCCCATGCTCTTTTGAATTTAAATACTGTTCTTGTCTCTATGGAAATATTTCCTCAATTTATTCCCGGGTCTATCCCCTTTCACTCTCATCCTGTGACCAGAAGCCACTTCATAATAGGGAACAGCATTGATTGCCTTCATTAATCCAGTATGGCATAAAACACATTTCCAAGTCATCCTGCTAGACCACTCCAGACAAATGGGTTAAGTCCCCCTGCCAGCAGATGTTGGAGACAGAGGAAAACTACCAGAAGCTTGATTGGTTGAGCCCTGGTAGACATATAGCTGTTCCCCTAGAGGTCACCCTCAGTATTTTCTGTCTCCAGCAGATGCTGGTGTTCTGGTTTTTCTCTTCAGGTTTTCTTTTATGTTATTAATTTCAGCTGGATGTTTTCAGGGCGCACAGAAGGTGCCCCTCTGAAATTTCCTAGCTCATCGCCTTGGGGATCTGGTTGAGCTCCTGGTCAAGAGGACTAGTCGAGCTCCCATTATGCGAGGGGAAGGCCGCCTCCTGATCACGAGGACCTGGTAGGCTGGCAGCAGTGGTAGCCTTCATTGCTCTTATAGAGCTTAGCTACAGCAGCAGTTTCTGGTCAGCATTCATTAATCCAGTATGGCATAGAACTAGCCCCCTAAATCTCCTTTTAATTACCATAAAATTAGCAGCAAATACCCAGGTTTTAACCTGTTGGCAAAATACCAAATCGTTGGTACACAACTTTAAATGGAAGCAAATTACAGATTTTTGTTGCTTTTTTTTTTCCGGCTGGCCATTCCTCTCTTTATGCACCCAAACATCTCACTGGCTTTTTCCCATTGCCTTTTATAATCCTCAGATACAATCCCTCCCAGATTCTGCTCTGGTTTTGTGCATGGAAAAACTTCACCCCCTATGCTGAACTGCTCCCTTAGCTTCTGCAGCTCAAATGCATGACCTTGAGGAGGGGGGTCCATAAGACTATTGCAGGGATCTGGACGGCAAAGGAAAGAGAGAGAGAGGTTGGTGGTAAAGAAATAGTAAATGATTTGGATCAGTCAATATAAATTTATTTGATACATTTACATGGAACTGTCAAAAAGAAGAAAGTACACAAGGCATTAGCCCCAGAGCACATTGAAAGACATTTCCTTCCTCACTGCTAGAACAGCTGGAGTCTGATCTACAAGACACCTGGAGGATAATTTTACATCAGAACAGCTTGGCAGGGAAGCATGGAGACCATATACATTGTGCCTCTCTTACGAAAGCATGACTATCAAGAACACCTCCTATTGCCAATCCTCCAGTTTCATTTAAATTATTCAAATGTCCATAGGAACCTCACCAGACCTATGGCTGAAACTGATGGATTGGCAGTAGGAGACACTATTGATTATACATGTTATGCAAAACTCTCCCAGGAGTTGGGTTCTTATGCTTATAAACTTTTTTTATAAAAACCAACATATGTGCCTTTATTAAATTCTCACAGACAGCAATTACATCTGCTCTGGGGTAAGAGAAGGACCAAGCCAACCAGCAGGCAAACGAGGTGTCGCCGAGGGGACGGCAGCAAAGAGCAGGACATTCAAAGCTAAATAATAGATTCTGACAGCCAGAGCAGGGTGTAAGGCTTAAGGTGTGCCTACAGCCCCAACACTTTGAACCACCTCTGGGGCTGACCCTGAGTAGGAGTAATTTTGTGCATGTATGTGCCAGAAAGAATCGATGTTTATCAGGTACATGCATAAGTTCTGATCCCACCCCTGTTCCCCAGTCTCTGCAAACGCCGAAACATATATTCCATCTTGTATGTACTGCAGTAATCTTATAAGCATGCACTTGAGCATATAAGATGCTGTTCTGCAAATGAGCCCCTTATTGTATGTTACTGAAACAGAATCATCGTTGATTCTCACAAACTCTTCTTTCCATATCATTCTGTTAGCCCAGTCCAGACAAGTGGGTTGTGTTCCCCTACCAGCAGATTGGTGGAGACAACCAATGAAAAGCCCAGGTTTCAATGATATCACTGTCATGCCACTCTCTGCCTCAGCCACCAGAGGTCCCTTCAGTATTTCTTTGTCTCCAGCAGATGGTGGATGGATTTTCTTCTCTCTGTAGAAAATCTGAAGATTGAAAGGAAAAGAGATTGATTAAAAGCTCGTGATGTGGAAGGCTCTACTAGACTGACGTCTTTTTGGTAGTCATAGGAGGAGGGAAAATTGGTTCAGCTCCATGCCCTTATTGTAAGGGCCTGTTGAGCAACCACAAATTGGACAGATTTGGAAGGATCTGGAAGAATACAGCAGCATCTCACAACCTCAGCGCCTCCTCCCTCCCTCCTCCTCTCCCCTCTGTTCTCTCCCGAAGATTGCCAAAGGCTCTCAGACGGATCTGCCTTCCAGCTGCTGAAAATATAAACCAGCCAGTGAAGCAGTTTCAGGGGAATAGAGCTGAGCCCAGCATGGATCCTATGCCCCAGGCTCTCGGAGTGAGTACCAAGGCTTGACCTTGTCATTGTCCTTGGGGGCTCCCGGTTCCATCTCCTGAAGGATGCAATTTGGGGTGGACTGCTAGCAACCATTGGCGCTGTGGGGAGGTTTCCTGCCATTTTCTGTATGCATTGCTTATTGTGTGCCTGGGAGTTGTGCAATCCTAATGTGTGTTCTTCCCAAGCGGTTCCAACGCACGCTCCTTCCCTACTAGTGCCTTTAATGTGCATTCTGTAAAAGTACAGTTAATGTGTGCCTGCAGGCTGCCCCAGCCTTAATGTGCACTCTGTTGATACTTACCCTAACTATCTCTGTCTTCTTCCAGGAAACATTGTTTGACCTGTGGCAAGCAAGTAGCCTCATCCTTGGATTCTGGACTCTGCCTTTCCTGTATAGTAGCTTTGGAGACACCCCTGGAGGACATGTCTTCCCCCTCTCAGCCGGGGTATACAGATAGTCCGCTCTTACTCGCCTCTGGGCAGGATGGTGCTAAGGGTAAGGATGCTCAGCTGGCCGGGGGCTCCAGCAACCGTGCTGTGAACCATTCTTCATCCTCTAGGGGGTTTGTAGAGGCTATGCCCCCAGTGTCATGGAGCCTTTCCCAAGAGGAGAGTTTCCGGAGTCTGGATTGTCCTCCGTGGAATTCTTTTCCTTTTTGCAACAGGCCTGGTCTTTCTGGAATGGAAATTCAGACCCTACGGTCTCTGAGTGTCCAGATGCAGTCTCATGCTGGGCAGGCTGGAAGCAGAAGCCCTGCTCGATTGCCTTTGGCTAAGCATCCCTTCCCTGGCATGGGACACTCCCTGAAGATGAGGAACACTAGGAAGCTCTCCAAGATGTTGACTATGCCTTGCACCCAGATGAATTGGTATTGGGCTCTGATGTGGAGGAAGACCTCCTATCACCTTCAGAAGACTATGAAGAGGCTGGTGTGATCCATCTGTTCTGGAGGGAGGAATTGGTGCATTGATTTCCAGGGTTTCATCCACCTTGAACAGATGCATCTCCAGGAACAAGCTGGCATGAGTCTTCACACGTGGGAGACGTCGCCGACGGAGCCCGCACGGGAATGCTCCCCAGCATCCAATCAGAAAGCCTTTGGGAGCATCCCCCGCGCCTGCGCGGTGGCTTCCCGCCCTTCCTACTGCCTCTCCCCAGTTTTTCGTTTTCCGCGGAGGCAGGACGTCCCTCCTGCCACCGCAGAAATTTTTCCTTTTTTCTGTAGTCGCGGCTTTCCCGCCGACGGTGGCACCTCTGTGCCCCCCCTTTTTTCTTTCTTTCTTTTAATTATTTTTCATTTAATTTTCGTCGCCCCCTCCAGGCGCTGAGGACCGGGGCATGGAGCCTTCTTCCCCCCAACCTCACGGCGGGGACTTAATTTTCCACGTGGACTCCAATGCCTGGTGCCTCTCCTGTTTGGGGCCTGACCCTTTTTCCCCGGATTCCCCGGGCTACAGTGTCGGGAGAAGACCCTCCCTCTTTCGGGTATCCCTCGACGACGTCTTCGTGCCCAAGGCGCGGTCGTCGGGTTGTTCTTCTCTCCAGGATCAGGTAACCACACAACAGTCTGTTAAGACTAGCCGAGTCTTGAGGGGCGAGTCTCATGCGCGGCATGGCGACGGCTCCGGCCAACCCCTCAAGTCCTCCTTGGCTGATATACCCCGGCGGGAGTCCTCGGGCTCCAAGCCATGCTCGGGCGTGGTAGCTGCTCCGGGCGGTACTGAGCCCCCGGCGTCGGTGTCGAGCTCTCCGCTCTGCTCCTCACCGAGGATCGTCGGCTGCTGTCCTCGGGGCCGATCGACTCAGTCCAGCCTGGCGTTCCTCCAGCCCTGCCATGCGCGTGGGCGGTACCCGCTTCGGGCGGTACCAACCCCTCGGCGTCGGTGTCGAGCGTTCCGCTCCTCACCGGGGATTGGTGGCTGCGGTCCTCAGCGCCTCCGGGGCCGACCGACTCGCGCCGGTATGGCGTTCCTACGGGGGTGGTATCCGCTTTGGGCAGTGCCAACCCGTCGGTGTCGAGTGACCCGCTCCCCACCAGGGATCGCCAGCCGCTGCCCTCGGCACCTCGGGGGCCGATTGACTCGGCACTGTCTGACGGCCCTACGTTCAGATCATGCGCGGAGGTAGTACCCGCTTCGAGGGCGCGGGCGTCGGTGGTTCCGCCCCGCGCCTGGGATGGTCATCTGGCCTCCCTCCCCTTGGGGCCGCTTGCTTCGACCCGCGCCGGGTCGCCGGTATCCCAGCCCTGCGCAAGGGTGGTACCAGGTTCGAGCGACGCCGCTCCGCCGGCGACAGCAGGGGCGTCGAGCACGAGGGACCGCCATCGACCTTCCCCGGGGACCTCGGGGTATGTCGGCCAGCGCACGGGCGGCTCCCCGGCATCGACGCGGCCGTCGAGGGCCCCGCCCTTTCCTAGAAAAGGGGCCTCGGGGTCTTCGACCGCTTCGACCCAATCTGGGTCTGCGCCGCCCCGCAACGGTACCCCGACGTCGGTGCAGGGGCTTTGCACTCCCCCCCCCCCGCAGGGACTCGTCGTCGGGTGACCGGGGTCCCCTCGGGGACGGGCCGTATGCCCCGGAAGGATTTCTCTCTGGGTCGGACGGGTTCGAGAGGGAGCCCGGCACCGGGCTGTGTCTGCCGGTCGACATCGGCGCCAGTGTCAGATGACCCCCTCTCCTCCGAGCACCATCCTCGGGGGACCTTGATGCTCGCAGCACCGGTCGGCGCGGTTCCGATCCGCGCTCCGGGATCTCCACCACCGGCGCGGTCACTCCCGCCGGGGGCCTCGAGGAAGGAGTCGATCTCCTCGCTCGGTTCGATGCCCAGCCTGGAGTCGTCCAGTCTTGAAAGCCTGGCCACGGCACGTCTCGGGATCGGCCCCTGTCCTCTCCCGCAGAGCAGAGACCGCTGGCCCCTGCCCTCCAGCGGCCGCGGATTTCCTCCAGTCACGGGGGGAAGCGCCGCCCCCGGGTTCGGGGCCGAGGCCGGTTCCTGCGGCGCCGTCGGTGCCATCGACGACTTCAATGCCTAGCTTGGAATCAATTCCAGGAGCCAACGACGCCATGTTGACTACCCCGATCCGGGTCGGTTGGTCCCCTCCTCTGCCCACCGGGCATCGGCCCGAGCGGCCTCTTAGTGCCCTGGCGGCCTCTCCCGCCATAACTGCTCCGGCAGAGCCGCCTTTTCAGGATTTCCTCCTTGACATGGCGGACTTGCTGGCCATCCCTATCCCGGACCCGAGCCCAGGCCCTGCGGAACAGGCAGCCGCGATGCTTCCTCTGCATCCCGCCCTGCAGGATCTCCTGCTGGGGGCTTGGCGGTCGCCTTTGAGGGTTCCAGCGCCGCCGACTGCGATGCAGGCTCTGTACCGGGTGCCTCCGTCCCCGGGGTTTCGGCAGCACCAGCTTCCACATCGGTCCATTGTGGCGGAATCGGCGCTGAGGAAGGCCGGAAGCAAGGAGAGGCATGCTTCTCGCCCTCCAGGCCGCGCCTCGAAGACGCTAGATACTCTAGGACGTCAAGCCTTCCAAATGTCTATGCTGGCCAGAATTATTTCATATATATTTTATATGAGTCTGTCGCTTCGGGAGGTCACTGAGAGGTTATCTCGTTTATCCACCTTCGTATCTGCAACCAAGGCCTTTGAATATTCCCTGCTTCTTTATCATTGCAGGAATATCTCCGGGTTCCTTTCTCGTGCTTCGCTGGACTCCTTCCGGTCGGTCAGCAGAGCCTCTGCTGTTGCCATTAGAGCACGCCGTACAGCATGGTTGCAGGCGTCCGAGCTGTGTAGACGGGCACAGCACCACTTGGGTAATTCTCCCTGCGACGGAGATCACCTCTTCAATAGCGAAGCCTTACGTCAGGTCGCACAGTGCTTCGCTAACCTTCCCAGAGTTAGCAGCCAGCCTAGGGCCCGGCTTCCCCCCGGGGGGGGGGGGTAAACGCCCCTCCAGACCCCCCTTCCCTAGGAAGAGGAAATGTCAGCCCTCCGCCCACTCTCCAGGCGTGCCCAAGCAAGGGACCTCTCACCCCGGGTTGATGTCCCCGGGCCCGCGCCAGGACTCTCATACTAAGCATTTTTAGGCTCAGGTGGGCGGCTGCCTGCTCTTAACCTCCTTACCAGAAGTTTAGACTAGAGCTCTACTCTGGGGCTCGTCCAGTTGGAAAATGGTTCGGGGTCTTATCTAGGGGTTCAGGTCTTCTCCTCCGTGGGAAAGGGAGACCACCTTACGCCGTGATCGCTATGGCCCACGGTTACCCTACTTACTCTTCGGTATGTCCCCGAACCCCTCTCAGCCAGTATCCTCTTGCTGATTGCTTCCGTACTGGAATTCCCCTCCAGCCGCTATACCCCTATACTCACCAGGGACTATACCCTCATGTCCCCCGATTGTGCGGGGGACAATTTCTACGCGCAGGTCCTGGGGACACATTAGGGCCTCCAACCCCTGCGGCATTCTACCGGACTGATGCTATCCTCCATCCCCCGCGCTACCGCGCTCTTAGCTCGCCGATCTGCCCTTGTCCTCCGGGAAAGATCCCTTCCCTGACGGATCTTGCGGCCACCTCTCCAGGTGGACGTTCTGGGGATCGATGGCAGATCCGCCTTACCTGAGTGCTGCTCATGGAGGCAGGCCCCCCGGCGTGCCTGCGTTAGTACCCGAGGGGGCGTCCCCATGTCCACCAGCTTAGATATACTAGATATCACCTGCTTGGCAGGCGCCTTTGGGGGATCCCCACAGTACCTGTGTTTACCGCCCTTTTTCCCCCTATGGCCGGTACTCACCCCCCCCCCCCCCCCCCGGGGGTCCGGCCAGTCCGCCTGCCTATTCCCCGATCGGCCCGCGGACTGGTGGTACCCTACTGCTGTGAAGTCAACAGTCCCCTTTTTCTGTTAGGTCCTCCTCCCGGAGGTCCGGACCCTTGTCTCCCTATCTCTCTCTAGGGCAGACTGTGTACCCCTTCTGCTCCAGGGTACACCTCTACTCTTCTCCGGGATAGGCTCTCTAGTTCGGCCTGTCTTCCACTGTTGGTCCTCTGAGTTATGGACTCTACTCCTAAGGGAGTGCTCAGCTTGCCGTGAGCCCCCTGGAAGACCTTCCGTCCTTCTCCTGACCCAGCTGACGCCGGATCCCATGGCCTTCCGGATTTGGAACTTCCTCCTCGCTGCGGTGAAGTTTCCTTGATACCCTCGCTACTGCGTCTACAGTGCCTTCGTCACAGGACTACTTCCGACAACCCGGTGGGTAAGCAGTACAGGGTTCTAAACCATTAATTCATTAAAACCTAATGGCCGGTAAGGTCTGTATGGTACAAGGTCATTTACTCATTACATGCTTAATGATTCTCTTCATGCACCCCTCTGACTACTCCCGTAGCCTGGGGTTTTTTTTTTGCTGTATCCTAATGGTACCTGTTCTGCACTCTAAAGACTTGCCTCCGTAGTCTTTGGATTCGCTGTTCCTCTATTCAACTCCTGCCCTCCATCCCTCAGGGGATGCCGGAGATTCAGGCTGGGCAAATGCCATCCCGTCTGGGCTGCGCTTATGGGATCTCCCCGGGCATCCTAAGCTAGGGAGTCCCCACGTGTGAAGACTCATTCCTGGAGATAGCACAGTTAGTTACCTGTAACAGGTGATCTCCGGAACAGCAGGAATTAGTCTTCACAACCCGCCCACCTCCCCTAGGAGTTGTATCTCTCTTTTTCTCTATTCCTTCCTCTCCTCTCCTTCCGGCTCAGCTATGAAACTCAACTGGGGAGAGGCAGTAGGAAGGGCGGGAAGCCACCGCGCAGGCTCGGGGGATGCTCCCAAAGGCTTTCTGATTGGATGCTGGGGAGCATTCCCGTGCGGGCTCTGTCGGCGACGTCTCCCACATGTGAAGACTAATTCCTGCTGTTCCAGAGATCACCTGTTACAGGTAAGTAACTGTGCTTTCCGGCACTGAGCAGGAGCAGAAAGTACACCCGCTTCTTCAAGGGGTATGGCTAAATAGGGGTTAAAATTTATGGAAATCCGCTTGTAATATGGGGAATGAGGGTTTCTATTGCTTATATTTGAAGTTCATAGTGCCATAGTTCAATAGAGGTGATCCTAATTCATGTGGAAGCCCAAAGGAGAGCAGGAAACTGCCTGGTGAAAAGTGCAATTAAAAATAATTTGGAGTAGATTTGGGTGCTATCAGTTAATCCTCTAAGCTTGTGTGTACCACTCGCATTTGTCACTCAGACAATCCTGACACTAGAGACCTTTTCCTGTTTTGTGTTATGAAATATGAGTCAGAGAGTTGATGGTGGTAAAATCCCAAGTGCTTAGCCAGGGTTTCCAAGAATTCCTCCCCCAGGCAATGAATCTTGAGATGCATCTTCCAGTGCCAGGCATCTATTTCCTAGAGCGCCAAACTAGCTCTATTGCTTCTTCCCCATAAGTTGCAGGTCTGCTTTTATTTGTCATTTTCACCAAAACTCTAGTGAATAAAAACTAGTTGGGTCAGCTTAACCATTAAGCTAAATAGGTGGTCGACTGGGATGACAACTTCTAGGGGATAGCAAAAAGCCGCTGTAGTAAAGGCAAAGCAATAGGTTTAACCCAAAGAGCCATCAGCTGTAGTAATAACTTTTGCAAATCGCCGCTTATATATATATATATTTAAATTTTCCACAATGCAGTCTTACAAGCAATAAAGTGAACAAAATCTCCACCACACATATTTAACATATTATAAAAATCCAAATCAATATAGTCCACTACACAAGAAGGAACTAATGCAAATTATACACATTACAAAAGAAATCACAAGGAGACTAAACTCCATTTCCTTGTCGTCCCTCTAGTCTAGTCCCGGACATCTGGGGTATAAGCATCTCCTCCCGCAGCCTTGGAGACTGAGCCCATCACCTTTTTTGGTGCCAGCAGTATAAGTAGGGAAGGGTCCGCCTCCTCGAGCCAGTAAGCTCAGTCTCCAAGGCAGCTGAAGGAGGTGTGAGCCTCGGGGGGCTCACTAGAGGAATTAGTGAGGTGTTAGTGAAGTAGTTTAAAAAAGAAAATTGCACAGTATGCAGTAAAAGCCAACATAGCTATCTGGCTGTACAACAGTGCCTGTGGCTTTAAATTTAACAGCCAGGGTTTTTTCCTGCTGAGCGGCTGTGCTTGTACCGGCGGAGGTTTGTGTTCCCCCTCTCTTCCCCCTGCCCGGGAGGTACTGTGTCCGGTTGGAGTGTGGGAGCAGCTGTTGGGGCCTCTGTCTCCCGAACCCGGCCTGCGGGTGAGGAGGCGTTGAGGGGGGCCCGTCCTGGGGTCCGGAGCCGCGCCGCGGGCTTCTTTGGCTGAGGCGGCAGTCCCGGAGCGGAGGAGTCGCGTGCCTGTAGCCTTGGCGGCTGCTATCGGGTGTCCGCGCACTGCTCCGGAGGCAGTGAGAGCTGCGCAGTGAAGGGGCTGCTGTGAGAGGCTCCGGAGCGCTGCGAGTCTGGCCGGTGCAAGAGAACAGGCGCGGCAAGCGGTTCGCGATCAGGTGAGAGGTGCGCGGGCCTTGCTCACGTGGCGTTTTTGGCGGGAAACACCAAACGGTTTCGCGCTCCATTTTTTCTGCACGGCCTTAGGCCGGGGCTGCGTTCTGCGTGCAGGTCTTGCCATAGAGCTTTAACTAATTTTTTAACTCTCTGTAAAAAAAAAAAAAAAAAAAAAAAAAAAGTTGGCTGTGGCAGCTGAGGGGTGAGCTTGCCAGCATGCCCTCCAGGCCCCAATGTGTTATGTGTGGGGCCAAGAGGGGTTCCCTTTCCGATTTGGGAGTCTGTAAAGCGTGCGCGCTGGAGGCGGAGGCCACAGAGATCGAGGGAGACGGCGCTGCGCCGAGAGAGGCCGCGTCGGGCTCTCCAGAGCCGCGCTCTCCGGCGGGTCCATCGGGAGGGCCTCCTCTGGGGCCTCCCATGGCGGCGGAGCCCTCCACATCCTAGGCAGGCTTGCAGGGGGGGCTAGCTGCCATTTTCTCCCCAGATTTCCTTTCGTTGCTTCAGCAGGCTGTAGCGGGGAAGCAGGGCGCTGCGGAGTTAGGAGGGAGCCTGAAGAGGCCTGGGGGTTCCTCGGTGGATGGCCGGGATAGCGCCCCATGCAAAAAGGCCAGATTAACGGCGGTGGTCCCTGAAGAGGTCTCGGAGGATCCGGATTCGGATGGGGATCTGGATCTGGAGGATGGTGAGATTGTGGAGCAAGAGGACCAGGTTAGAGTGGTTAGGATCTTCCGCCGGGAGGAGCTGGCAGCCCTTATCGCCGAGACCCTGAAAGCGCTCAACATGCCGGTGGCGGAGAGCGTGGCGGATTCTGCTTTGGAGGATCCGTTGCTTCAGGCGACGCGGCAGTCCCAGCGTGTGTTTCTACTGCATCGGATTTTTAAGGAAATGATTCAAGAGGAGTGGGACACACCGGAGGCCAGGCTTAAAGGGTCCAGAGTAATGGCCCGGCTGTATCCGTTGCAGGATCAGGATAAGGAACTTTTTAAGTCCCCTAAAGTAGATGCGGCGGTTTCTGCGGTGACCAAGAAGACCACAATTCTGGTGGAGGGTGGTGCGGCCCTTAAGGATGTGCAGGACCGTCGATTGGATACTCTGCTGAAGCAGGTGTTTGATGTCAATGCTTTATCCTTGCAAGCAGCTATCTGCGGCACGTGGGTAGCTAGGGGGTGTCTCAGGTGGTCTCAGCGAATTTCGCTTGACCGGGCCGACGAGACAGTACAGGAGACAGCCCACCTGGAGTCGGGGGCTGCGTATTTAGCGGATGTGCAGTATGATCTGATTCGAGGCCTGGCGAAGAGTATGGCTTCCGTGGTTGCGGCGCGGTGGTATCTCTGGTTGCACAATTGGGCGGCGGACGGAGCCTCCAAAGCTCGTCTTGGTAAGCTTCCCTTTTGGGGCAAGCTGCTCTTTGGCGAGGATTTGGAAAAGTTGGTGAAAGACCTCGGGGAGTCTAAAGGGGGAAGGCTGCCGGAGGATAAGCAGAAGCAAAATCGTCCGCCAGCGCCTTCCCGCAGTCAGCAGAGAGAGTTTCGGAGGTTTCGGACGCCTAGATTTGGGCAGTTTCAAAGAGGGCGTTTCCAGTATAGGTCCCAGGGTTTTCGGGGGTTACGGGGGGCAGGGAGAGGTTTTGGAGCCTCCTCGGCCCTCAAAAAGCCGCAATGAAGTGAGGGGGGCCCAGGCAGGGTGCGTGCCGGTAGGGGGTCGGCTTCGAGAGTTTTACCCTGCCTGGGCCCAGATTACTTCGGATCGTTGGGTTCTGGAGGTCATACGGGAGGGGTATGCCCTAGAGCTTCAACAACCCGTTGCAGAGTCCTTCGTCCAGTCTCCCTGCAGGATGCAAGCAAAACGCCGAGCGGTGCAGCAGACGTTGCAAAGGTTGCAAGACCTGCGGGCGGTAGTGCCCAGTCCCTGTCAATCAGTACGGCAGCGGCCGGTACTCGATCTATTTTGTGGTGCCCAAAAAGGAAGGCTCTTGGCAGCCGATTCTAGACCTCAAAGGCGTCAACCGGTGTCTCCGGGTGTCTCATTTTCGCATGGAAACCCTGCGGTCCATCATCGTCGCAGTGCGGAAAGGGGAGTTTCTTTCCTCTCTGGATCTCTTTGAGGCTTATCTGCACATTCCCATTCGGTTAGAGCAACAGCAGTTCCTGCGGTTCGCGGTTCCGATGGGGCATTTTCAGTTCCAGGCATTACCGTTCGGCTTGGCGACGGCTCCGCGTGCTTTTACCAAGGTGATGGTGGTAGTGGTGGCGGCGTTGCGCAGAGAAGGGGTGTTGGTTCCCCCGTACCTGGACGATTGGTTGATCCGAGCGAAGTCACGGTGCGAGAGTGAGGAGGCTACTCTCCGGGTTGTGCAGTTTCTTCAAAACTGGGGGTGGGTGGTAAACTTCGAAAAGAGCAAGTTGACACTGACCCAGGAACTGGAATACTTGGGGTCTCACTTCGACACGGCAGCTGGCAGAGTGTTCCTTCCGCTCGCCCGGGCCCAGGGCCTACAGCAACTCGTTCGGGAGTTCCTGAGGAGGAAGGCCCCGTCAACGTGGCATTACCTTCAGCTTTTAGGGACAATGGCTGCCACGCTAGATCTGGTGCCTTGGGCCAGGGCGCACATGCGGCCGTTACAGCGGGCGCTGCTCCGGCGGTGGTCCAATCAGTCGGATCCGTTGTCCCGGCAGTTGGTGTGTCCGGAGCCGGTGAAGCGATCTCTCCAGTGGTGGCTCGATCCAAGGAATCTCGAAAGGGGTATGCCGCTGGAGTCGCCGGATTGGAAGCCGTTGACGACGGATGCCAGTCTTTACGGCTGGGGGGCGCACTTCGAGCGGCAGTTTGCTCAAGGACAGTGGTCGTGTCAGGAGAGGCAGTGGTCAATCAATCGGTTGGAGCTCCGAGCGGTCTCCCTGGCGCTCATAGCCTTCCAGTCCCGGGTGCAGGGCTGTGCAATTCGGGTCCTGTCGGACAACGCCACGGCGGTGGCGTATGTCAATCGTCAAGGGGGCACCAGCAGTGTGGCTCTGGAGGCGGAGGAGCTTCTCGTGTGGGCCGAGGTGCATCTGGAGGCGTTGTCCGCGGGACATGTAGCCGGCATGGAGAATGTGACTGCCGATTATTTGAGTCGGAACGCGGTGGACCCGGGCGAGTGGGTCCTCAATCAGGAGGTCTTCGAGATGCTAGTGCAGCGCTGGGGAGTTCCAGTGATGGATCTCATGGCGACCTTCGCGTCGGCAAAAGTAGAAAGGTTCTTCAGCAGAAGGCGAGAAAGGATGTCCGAGGGCTTGGACGCATTGTTGCAGGCGTGGCCAGAGAGCAGCTCCTTTACGTGTTTCCTCTGTGGGCCTTGATAGGACGTCTGATTCAGCGTATAGAGATGCACAGAGGACAGGTGCTTCTGATAGCGCTGGACTGGCCCAGAAGGCCATGGTATGCCGATCTGGTGAGACTCCTGGTGGGGTCTCCATGGAGGCTACCGGTCAGAGAGGATTTATTGGGACAGGGTCCCTTGCTAATGCCTCAGGTGGCTCGGTTCTCGCTTAGGGCCTGGCTATTGAAAGGGCGTGGTTGATGGCCCGAGGGTATTCGTCAGCAGTTGTTGCCACTTTGCTAAAGTCCAGGCGGCGGTCGACGTCCATAGCTTACATCAGAGTGTGGCGTCTGTTTGAGGCCTGGTGCAAAGTGCGGCGAGTGGTCGCGTTACGGGCCTCCATTCCGCAGATTCTCGACTTTTTGCAGGACGGTTTTGATAAGGGTCTAGCGGCAGCTTCCTTGAAGGTTCAGTTGGCAGCGCTCTCTTGTTATCGGGGTAAGGTGCAGGGTTTGGTGCTCGGTGCCAACCCGGATGTGAAACGGTTCTTGAGGGCGACTTCTTTGTTGAGACCTCCTTTCCGGGTGCAGGTTCCGCCTTGGGATCTCAACTTGGTGCTGGCGGCGTTGGTCAAGGCGCCGTTCGAGCCCTTGGCTTCGGCTACGTTGAAGGATCTCACTTTGAAGGTGGTGGTCTTGGTTGCTATTGCTTCCGCACGGAGGATTTCGGAATTGCAAGCCTTATCATGTAGAACGCCGTTTCTGACCTTCTGTGATAGAAAGGTGGTGTTGCGTACAGTACCTTCCTTTTTGCCGAAGGTGGTATCGGTTTTTCATGTGAATCAGGCTCTGTCTTTACCGGTTTTCGCAAAGGACGTGTCCGACGGTGCCGGACAGCGGTTACATCGCTTGGATATCAGTCGGGTTTTGAAGGCGTATCTGCAGAGAATGGCTGTTTTCCGTAAAACGGATAGATTATTTGTTCTGTTTGGAGGACCGTGGCAAGGGGAAGCAGCGTCCAAAGCCTCGATTGCGAGATGGATTAAGGAGGCTATTGCTTCGGCGTATCTGTTGCGGGGTAAGGTTGTCCCTGCAGGTTTAAGAGCTCATTCCACGAGGGCGCAAGCGGCTTCTTGGGCAGAGTACCGGTTGGTACCTGCGGAAGAGATTTGTAAGGCGGCGACTTGGTCTTCGCTGCATTCCTTTGTCAAGCATTACCGGCTTGATGTGCAAGCCAACAGAGATACTCGTTTTGGATCAGCGGTTCTTCAGGCTGGTCTGGCGGGTCCCTCCCATTGAAGTGTTACTGCTCTGTTACATCCCCAGATGTCCAGGACTAGACTAGAGGGACGACAAGGAAGGTGAAATTAGACTTGCCTACTAATTGTTGTTCCTTGCGGAACTCTAGTCTAGTCCCGTGACCCTCCCTTTTTTGGACTTGGATCTATGGCCTGAAGAACTTTAACGTTGGTAGCGCTTGGCTGCGGCAAGGCAGGGTGGCCTGCGGTCCAGGGGTGGGGCGGAGCAGGTCTCTCAGAATATGTGATAACAGTACCTTTTTGGAGATTTTTCGAGAGGGGGCCAGACGCGGCTGGGCGCTTTTGCTTAGGCCTTGTCTGGTGTATTTGCCGGGTACAGCTGTTCTGCGCTTGGTTTTATTGGCAGTTACATTGGTTAGGATGTAGTGATATCGGTTCCATTTTCCAAAAAAAAAAAAAGATACCACAGTCATAGATATTTATACAACATGCTATTTATACTTGCTTATTCCTCTGGTGAGTCTGCTTTGTCAATAGGTTACTGGCTCGAGGAGGCAGTTCCTTCTCTACTTATACTGCTGGCACCAAAAAAGGTGATGGGCTCAGTCTCCAAGGCTGCGGGAGGAGATGCTTATACCCCAGATGTCCGGGACTAGACTAGAGTTCCGCAAGGAACAACAATTAGCAGGTAAGTCTATTTCACCTTTGCAGCCGATCCTATATATAGTCACCCTAATAAACCCACAATCCTCATTAAACCATATCTCCTGTGGACTCCTTGCTAGACAAAGTCTCTGAGATGGTTCAAAAAACACAAAGTGGACTCCCTGCAAAGTTACCAGACATTTGCAGGGATAGCGCACAAAAAAAGAGGTGCCAAGAGCCAGCATAGCTCTTGACACATCTGGAAACAGCTGAATAGATGCACCACAAAGGAAATATTCTTATTCTTTGCTTATATACAAAATTGGAAGTAGTGGTCATTAAAACACGAGAAATCAGCTAAAACGGATATCAAAATGTCTAACAAATCACAAGTTCTCTTAAAAATACAAGCATTAAATGGCATTATTTGTGCTTACAATATGTACATATAGATACTCGCACACACACACTGTTTATTTATGGATTCATTTTACTTTGGTTTCATGAGGCCTGTTCCCCCTCCCACCTCCATCTCCTCCTCCCCAAGTCACCGCTTCCACTAAAGTCACTAAAGTTGTTTTTAAGCAGGGCCTTCCTGCACCTCCCTTGGGTTTCTAGTACTTCACCCAGCCCTTTCTCTTACCCCACACTATGGGCAGTTGTGATCATAGGCACCAGCTTTACAGGGGCAATGGGTGCATGAGTGCCCCCAATATTGAGCAAACTCCTTCACTATGTCCAGGAAAGGATAATTTGTGTTGGGTTTAGTACCACAATCATTTTGAAAAGTTGACTCCCAAGTTTGTGATGCCTTGTCGCTCCTGCCAGCGGCTGTTATTTATCAAAACTGGTAGTGACCAACTCGAAGCCAATGCTATTTTCCTGCATTTATTTATTTATTTAACTATGTTTACATACTGCTAATGTGTGAGTCTAAGCTGTTGACATATAACAACTTGGCCTAGGTGGCTTACATGGAACAGCATATTAACAATGAATTACATGGAACTGGAAACAAACAAATGTTGGTTAATATTATGTTTATTCATATTATATTACATCTAAATGTGTTGTAGTACTATTATATAGGGGAGGAGGGTTGGGTAGGGGTCCGGCAGGGGAGGGGTAGTGGGGGAGGGGGCGTTAGCATGCATGACAGAGCTCTGCAACACACCTCTTCACCCGGCTCCTCTACTACCTGATCGGCAAGGGAATGCAGGAAGGTAAGCTCCTCCCCTCCAACAAGGCCAATCAGGCCCTGCTCCAGCTCACCACCGGACTTTAAAAGCAGCTCCTGCACCAGAAACCAGCCTCTTCATCTGGCGAGGAAGAGCAAGAAGATAAGTTCCTCCCCGACCCCTTCCGACAAGGCCAATTGGGCCCACCCGCCAGACCATAAACTCTCAGCACAACTAGGCACGCCTGCGCCAGAGGGCCCTTTGGTGTGGCCCTTAGGCATCAATGGCCTAACAAATCGCTAGGACTACGGATTGCCTACCACAGATGACCCAGGTATGAGCAAACTAATTCACCAAGTCCTGCTGATTAATGTGGCAAAGCTCAATCTCTCACAATTTACCCAGAGCGAATTTATCTTAAGGCCAAACGCACACCTTCAATAGCTCCTCATTCCATTAGCTCCTCCAGAAATAATACTCGCTGGCCTAAGTTCTTGCTAGTTAATGCATAGTTGTATCTCCGCATAACTCTCTTTGATGATAGTGCTTTACATTATAGAATCTTGCAAAACAACTAAGTAATGTTGTCATGTTATATGCTCAGAAAAGCATACCCACAATAATTGCAATTGTCATATCTCTGGAACAATTCTATGTCTAGCTAATTGCAAACAAAGGACCATTCTATTACGGATATCTACTTTAACCAGCTCTACCCGCAATCTTATGTTTGCCACCCATATTCTGGACTTTCAGACACATTCCACCTGATTGTTTAATTGCTTGTGTAATTTTGCATAAACATTTATCACTGGATTGCTAACTTACCATGCATTCTCTGTATAATCATGCATATGCATATTTCATTTGCTTGCTAATTCCCAATTATACTCTTACAAGTTTGTTCATGCTTATTTTATCTGTTCCCTATTCTTGCCAGCTGTACTTGTAAAATACATTCATTTGCACAACTCAATTGCTTGTTGCCATCTACACTATAAGTACTCCTACCTGTGCATATCTCTATTGTATATTGTACTGCTTGACTCATTAGCATACAACATCCACTCCCAGCATTCATGCTTACTCTGTCATAGAAATCACCTCGGCATACAATGGCTAACCTAAATTCTCCTTCCCACTACTCTTCTCCTACTAGCACCAATAACGCTGCTTTACACCATCAAGACCATTACTACCATATACCCATTCTCCCATACCGCCAAAGAAACTCCTAACTATTCCCCTTCCATTCCCCATTTGTGACCCACCAAAGACACTCCCCGCAAAGACTAATTCACCGTACCCCTATCCGTACCCACCTGTCCCCCCTCCAACAGCACTGGATACCTGATAAAAATTACTCTCATTGATGCCAGATCCATCATAACCCCCCCCCCCCCCCCTGCAATAATTGATCTCCTCAACGATAACAACCCAAACATACTTTGCTTAACTGAGACCTGGCTTTCCAACTCAGACAAACGTCCTAATTAACCAACTGCCCTTCTCCAACTATGACCTATTTCAATGCCCCAGACCAAACAAGCGCGGAGGTGGAGTGCTAATATTAGCAAAAAAAAGACCTCAAATTCTCTCTCCAATTGAACAGTGCTATAGAAGGCATGGATGTACTAATCATCATCAGCAGATCCATTGTGATTAGTTTGTTCTACAGACCCCCCTCCCCCAACCCAGACCTGCCCTCCATCCTTGAAACTGCAAGCACTCCAACCCCAAGCAAGCAACACATTATCCTTGGTAATTTCAACCTGCCATCCCTCCCTCCCACACACTCCAATCATTTCATATCTGCCCTACATGACTTAGGGTATCAGCAAATTGTACAATCACCTACCCATAGGAAAGGCAACACTCTTGATCTCATCTTCCTCCTGTACACCATTCTGCAGGATATACACTTCTCCCCTCCTAAAACACTCCTCCCATGGACAGATCATTTCCTCTTAGAGTTTACAATCCCATCTACCACATTTCCCCCCCAACACCAAGGAAAGAAACAGCTTTAAAAACAAATTTAGAGCATTTGATAAAGAATCATTCTTAAATAACACTATACCAAACATGCTCCTCTACAGTGGAACTAATTGACCTCATAAATAACTGGAACGTAACCATGTCCAAAGCCATGCAGTCCACCATATCTCACTACCCAACAAAACACAAAGAATCCAAACCTGGGTACACTTCTGAACTAAGAAAGCTAAAGCAAAAACTCAGAAAATTAAAAACCAAATGGAGAATCATATAGACAGATGCCGACAATCTGCTCTACAACTCTACTCTCAAATCCTATAAAGAAGCCATTAACAAAAGATAAAAAAAAGAATATCACACCAAGCTCCTTACAAAATCCCTCAACAGACCAGGAGAGCTTTTCTCAATAGTCAAATCTCTAACCAAATCCCCCAATCATAACACAGAACTACCCCCTATAGAACCCCAAATCCTAGCCAATTATCTTATGGAAAAACTCCTCCCACTGAATAACAGCATTATTCTTCCTAACACCCAATCAACCAATCTAAGCATCACAACTAAACCACCTGGTCATCATTCCACCACATAAATCTCAAACAACTAAAGAACTCTATTACAATCATCAACACAACCACCTCCCCATCAGACCCTTGCCCAGCCAGCTGGCTCAAGGCAATAAAAGACAAGTTCTCACCCATAGTCCTTGAAATAGTCAACAGGTCGTTACAAACAGGGCAGATGCCATCTGCCCTAAAACAGGCAATCAAACGCCCCATCTTAAAATCTAACTTAACTGACAAAGCCCTCCTTAACTCATACAGGCCCATTGTTAGCCTACCATTTCTGGCAAAAATCATCAAAAAAAATAGTTCAGTTCAATGAAATCTTGCAATTGGATTTGAATGCTCCCCTCGACGATTAACAACAAGGTTTTAGACCGTTTCACAGTGTGGAGACTTTGATGCTTACTCTTATGGACAAACTCCACCGGGGATTAAATAATACCAAACAAGCATTCTTACTCGTCTTTCTCGAGATTGCTGTGGCCTTTGACAGCATCAGCCATAACATATTAATATTAAGACTACAACAACTCAGAATCCAAGGCACGGTATTAGAATGGTTTAAATCTTATCTCACTAACCGTACCCGGCAAGTCCAAATTGACGCAGCATTCTCCTCAACCTTCAAACAGGACCAAACCCTCCACTGGCTCCCTGTACAAAGCCGTATCATCTACACAATACTAGTCACATCTTTTAAACTAATCAAAGAAATTGCCCCATCATACCTCTCCACACTAATCACCACCACGGACACTGTCACTTGCTCTCAGTGTGTCTGCAATAAGAACAAACTAGAATACCAACTGACTTCAGGAAGTCAAGGAAAATCACAAACAATAAAGCATTCTCCCACTTCGCCCCTAACCTCTGGAATAACCTCCCAGAACACCTAAGAGAAGCAAACAACCTCCTCACATTCTGAAAAAAACCCCCTCAAAACCCATCTATTCACCCTTTACTTTGGATCCTCTACTAACCTCAACTCCATTGGTCCTCCTCACTCCTCCACGTAAATCCTTCTACATAAGTCACCGATCACCCCTCCCTATAACGCTTCATTACTTTATACTGTATCGGTCTACACCGCTATCTAACATTGCAATAGTACATAGAACTATATACACTTACATTGAGCTATGTAAATCAGCCTTGACAGTTATTGTATATAGTTAAGAGTTCTTTGTAATTGAAGATGTACCTTTCACTGTACTATTCAAATTGTTCATTGTAAACCATATTTGATCTTTAGGAAAATAAGGTATAGAAATAAATAAATTAATAAATAAAATAAATAACAAGGAGCCCCCCAAGGCTCCTCCCTATCCTCACTCCTATTCAATGCAACCAATATGTCACATCTTCAAGAAACACAATATATACTATCACCTCTACGTGGATGATGTTATGTTATATCATCTCATCGACATCAATAATCCCAGCTGCTCTCAAATCCAAGATTGCCTCACTGACATAACAAGCTGGCTTAACACACACAGCTTAGAAATTAACATAAAGAAAACAGATGTGTTATATGTCACCCGGAACCAAAACTTCAACCCCACATCAATACTTCACCTATGCAACCCAGAACTGGAAGTTAAACAAGAAAAAATCAAATAATTAGGAATTATCCTAGATTAATCCCGTTCCATGATCCCCCACATCAAAGCTATCTCAAAAATCATATATCTCAAACTAAAAATGCTGCAGCATCTCTGACCATTACTGGAAAGCCAGGATTTTAGATCAGTCCTGCAAGCCTTGATAACACCCCAACTCGACTATTGTAATAGCATTTTGTATAGCCTACCCAAAAAAAACATCCATCAACTTCAACTTGCACAAAACCTAGCTGCTTGTATTATACACAAGGCTCATCACTCTGACCACATCACACCCCTTCTCCATTCCCTCCACTGGCTGCCCATCGCATCAAGGACTAAATACAAATACCTTGTATTAACCTTCAAACTGTACAATAAAATTATAAGAACATAAGAACATAAGATATGCCATACTGGGTCAGACCAAGGTCCATCAAGCCCAGTATTCTGTTTCCAACAGTGGCCAATCTAGGTCATACGTACCTAGCAGTTTCCCCAAGGGACACAGGTTCCACAATGCTTGTATTGGTTCAAGCATTGATATCCTGGGTCCCTTCTTAATAATGGTTTATGGACCTTTCCTCCAGGAACTTGTCCAAACCTTTTTTAAACCCAGCTACACTAACAGCCTTTACTACATCCTCCGGTAACAAATTCCAGAGTTTGATTACACGTTGAGTGAAAAAATATTTTCTTTTATTAGTCTTAAATAGTTTACCCTGTAGCTTCATTGCATGTCCCCTAGTCTTTCTATATTCTGATAAGGTAAACAATCGATCTACGTTTACCCGTTCCACTCCGTTCATTAATTTATAGACTTCTATCATATCTCCCCTCAGCCGTCTCTTTTCCAGGTTAAAGAGCCCCAACCTTTTTAGCCTTTCTTCATAGGAGTAGCCTTCCATCCCCTTTACCATTTTGGTGGCTCTTCTCTGAACCTTTTCTAAAATTGCTATATCCTTTTTAAGATATGGCGACCAGAATTGCACACAATATTCAAGGTGCGGTCTCACCATGGAACGATATAGAGGCATTATAATATCTTTTGTTTTATTTTCCATTCCTTTCCTTATCATACCTAGCATTCTATTTGCTCTCTTGGCCGCCGCTGCACACTGGGCCGAGGGTTTTAACATGGTATCCACAAGGACGCCTAAATCTTTTTCTTGGGTGGTGGTTCCTAATGTGGAACCTTGCATCGTGTAACCATAGTTTGGGTTGTTCTTCCCTAGGTGCATAACCTTGCACTTCTCCACATTAAATTTCATCTGCCATTTTGATGCCCAGTCTTCCAATTTATCAAGATCCTCTTGCAATTTTCCACAATCCTCCTGGGTTTTAACAACTTTAAATAGTTTTGTGTCATCAGCAAATTTGATAACCTCACTCGTTATTCCACTTTCCAGGTCATTTATGAATATGTCAAAAAGCAGCGGACCCAGCACAGATCCCTGGGGTACACCACTATTCACCTTTCTCCATTGGGAAAATTGGCCATTTAGCCCTACCCTCTGCTTTCTATCTTTTAACCAGTTCCTGATCCACAGTAGTACACTGCCTCCTATCCCATGACTCTTTAGTTTTGCCAAAAGTCTCTCATGAGGGACCTTGTCAAAGGCTTTCTGAAAGTCCAGATACACAATATCAACCGACTCACCTTTGTCCACCTGTTTATTCACTCCTTCAAAAAAACATAACAGATTAGTAAGACAAGATCTTCCTTGTCTAAAGCCATGTTGGCTGTCTCCCATTAGGTCATGACTATCTATATGCTGAGTAATTTTATTCTTTATGATGGTTTCTACCATTTTTCCCGGTACTGATGTCAGGCTCACCGGTCTGTAGTTTCCCGGATCACCCCTCGAACCCTTTTTAAAAATTGGTGTTACATTGGCGATCCTCCAATCCTCAGGTATTAGAGATGATTTAATGATAGTTCACAGATTACTGATAGCAGGTCTGCAATCTCAAATTTCAGTTCTTTCAACACCCTTGGATGTATACCATCCGGCCCAGGTGATTTGCTACTCTTCAGTTTATCTAATAGTTGTAGGACATCTTCCCGATGTATCGATATTTCCTTCAATTCTTCCACACCTTTAAATACCACTTCAGTCGTGGGTAACATCCCTACATCTTCCTCAGTAAAGACCGAAGCAAAGAATTCATTCAGTCTCTCCGCTATCGCCTTGTCGCCTCTTAGTGCTCCTTTAACCCCTTTATCATCTAATGGACCAACTGACTCTCTCACGGGTTTTTTGCTACGAATGTACTTGAAAAGGTCTTTATTTCGCGTTTTTGCTTCCGCAGCAAGCTTCTTCTCAAATTCTCTCTTTGCCTGCCTTATCAATGCCTTGCATTTGACTTGCCAGTGCTTGTGCTGTTTCCAGGTTTCATCATTTGGCTCTTTTTTTCCATTTCTTGAAAGATGCTTTTTTGGCAACAACAGCCTCTCTGACCTCAGCTTTAAACCATGCTGGCAATTTTTTGGACTTCCTTCCACTTTTCTTAAAGCGTGGAATACAGCTGGTCTGGGCTTCCAAGATAGTATTTTTCAACAACACCCAAGCTTGATGTACGTCTTTAACCTTTGCAACTGCTCCTTTTAGTTTTTTCTTAACTGTTTTCCTCATTCTATCATAGTCTCCCTTTCGAAAGTTAAAGGGTAGTACTGTGGATTTCCTTACTATCCCTCCTCCACTAATTAAATCAAAGGCGATCATGCTATGATCACTATTGCCAAGTGGCCCCAACACCCTTATCTCTTGCACTACATCTGGTGTTCCACTAAGGACTAGGTCTAATATTGCTTCCCCTCTGGTCGGTTCATGAACCAGCTGTTCCAAGAAGCAGTCATTTATTTCATCTAGGAACTTTATCTCCCTAGCATGTCCTGTTGTGACACTGACCCAGTCGATGCCGGGGTAATTGAAATCACCCATTATTATTACTGCACTGTAACTTTTGCTAGCTTCCTTGATTTCTTTGAGCATTTCATCATCCATTTGTTCATTCTGGCCAGGCGGACGATAGTACACCCCCACTGCCATCGCCTTCCCCTTTTTACATGGAATTTCAATCCATAGAGATTCTACAGCAAATTTTGTTTCTTGCAAAACTTTAATCCTTTCTGACTCAATGCCCTCTCTAACATAGAGCGCAACCCCTCCACCAATTTGATCAGCTCTATCATTTCGATATAGTTTGTACCCAGGTATCACAGTGTCCCACTGGTTGTCCTCCTTCCACCATGTCTCTGATATTCCAATCATATCTAACCTCTCGTTTAGTGCTATATATTCTAACTCTCCCATCTTGTTTTGTAGACTTCTAGCATTTGCATACAAGCATTTTAGAGACTGTATTTTATTCATATTAATTTGGCTATTGGTAGACATGGGTAATTTGGGATCTTTAAGTTCTGTCTGCTCCATACTCGAGGGCATTTGGGCTACTTTACTCTTTTTTGGAACCTCTCTGCTTTTTGTAGTATCCTTCAAGGATACATTCTTCCGAACCATGCGCTCTTGGGCGACTGTCGGCTTTCCCCTATTATCTAGTTTAAAAGCTGCTCTATCTCCTTTTAAACTAGATAATAGGGGAAAGCCGACAGTCGCCCAAGAGCGCATGGTTCGGAAGAATGTATCCTTGAAGGATACTACAAAAAGCAGAGAGGTTCCAAAAAAGAGTCCCTCTCATTCCTCAGCTCCCTCCTCATCTCTCCTAACAATACACGAACCAGGAGGACTTGCTTCCAAAATACTATAACCATTCCTACTCACATCCATAATACCAATACAATCATAAGCAATAGAGCCTTTACCTATGTTGCCCCAGCCATCTGGAATGCGTTACCAAACAACTTAAGAGTTATTAAGGACCTCCAAACTTTCTGTAAATAGCTTAAAATACACCTATTCATTGAATACTATAGTGCCTCCACAAACAACCAGCAGCCTCAAACATCTCAGTCCCTTGGCTAACCTCCCTTCATTGTTACCTCTCATGCACCAATACAGCTCAATGCAATAATTGATTTCTGTATATAGTTGTATTAATTGTTAATCACATTTGCATTGTAAATAAGTTATGCTGATGTTATACTGTAATGTTTTTGTTTTTTGTAAAACGCCACTGATCTCTGGAAGTGGCTGTATATAAGTACTAATAAATAAATGCTTATAATCATCAGATAGGAGGGGACCCTACAGATCTCCAGGCAAAGCACCAGATGAGTCTCTCACTATGACTAGGTAGGACTCACTTTTAAAGAATAATTCAGATGTTTTTATAATTATTTTTATTGATGTTTTTAAAAACAGTAAGTTATTCAAGAGACCAAAAACAGTGAAACAAGAAATAGTAAAAGTCTGATGCTGTATCTGCATTTACTAACTTCCTGATCTAAACAATTCAATCCTGCACTTTACTGAGAGAACAGAGTTCAGGAAGTGAAGGGCTAGTTTCAAAATAATCAAAGCATGGACAACATGGAGCAGCGCCAAGAATGAGGGTGCTAAAGTTTCATGTTATGTCTCTCAACCTCGACCAAGTCACTTAACTGTGCATATAAATGTGAGAGACAGTCCCTGTTCATCAGAGCTTACAGTCCAGTCAAGATGAAAAAAACATTGCAGAACTGGGGACTACAGCGTGGTAAGATGCACATATGTAGTGGGCAAGAGCATGAGGAGTATCAGGATCCACCAGCAGCTTCAAAGAGGTGGGTTTCTAGCCTGGATTTGAATAGGGCCAAAGAACAAACTACACTGACTCGGGTAGTTTGTTCCAGGCATATGGCGCAGCAAGGTGGCATGAATGAAGTCTGGAGTTGGCAGTGGCAGAGAAGGGCACAGAGTAGAGGGATCTGCCAGAAGAGTGGTTCCTGAGGAGGGGTGTTGAGTGAGAAAAGAGAGGAAAGGTAGTGAGGAGCCACAGAATGAACGAACTTGTAGGTAAATAGGAGAAGCTTGAATTAGATGCGGAAATGGGTAGGTAAGACAGCTGTCGGCAAAAGAAGAGAGCAGAGGTAAATAAGGGCTGGGTCCTGTCTGTTCTTCCTGCCCCCCTGGGCATTGTCCTCCAGCCAGCAGGGGGAGTTGATGAGCAGCACCTCCTACATGCTGCTTTTTCCTCTGCTGTCAGAACCCTGTTGCTGGGAATTTTAAAATGCATTTATATTACAATAGGGAGCCCAATGCACTTGTTTGTCTAGGGCTCATCAAAGGTTAATCTTGCCTTGGTTGATAGCAAACCATCAAAGCTGGGGAAAACTGTAAGGAATAGCTGAAGTACCCCTGATAGATAGATAGATAATGATATATCGATTATCTATCTATTTCTGCACACACAATTTTCTTTTACTTTATATTTTTTCTTAAGTTTTTTTCAATAATACAGGTCAGAGATGACAATTACACATTTTGGTTATTGCACTCTAATGTCTGAGAATTGATATCAAATTAAAATTTTGTCTAAAAACAGAAGAAATATAATAAATACATGATGTCAAAAGGGGTTACATGTCCCCTTCTGGTATATAGATACAGTGTATCATAATTCTTAGTGAACTTGACCCTGTACCCTCTTCTGGAAGGGTTCCCATCTTGCATATAATGGGATATCTTTATTTTTTAGCTACATATCCTAAAAAAAACATTGTACATCAAGAGGTGTGATTAAATTTTAGCTACATGCACCATTTAAAGTGAGTTATAAATATGTAGAAACCTATCCTTACATAAGTTACAATAATGAATAACATAACCATAAAAATCCCCGCCCCCCCCCCCTCTGCTTCTGACCCCATCACCTCATAGAAACATAAAATGACCCTTGCTTCCCCACCACCTTGGACTCCCACCCCACCTACTACTAGGAACATAAAAAAGGTAACATAGAAATGTAAAACATTAAAGAAAACCCAAACATAAATTTCAAACGTTTTCCTCTCCCTTGTCTCACAAATTCCCCACCAACCTACTCACATCCTGATGCAGTAGAAGACATTCACTCAGCTGGGGCCTCAAATACATGCAGCTGATAAATAATATTTGCATGGTTCTTGGCAGTGTTCACCAGAAGCAGGCAGAGGCCCTTTGACTACGGCACAGGTAAGGGTTTCCACTTGCTACACACTCAGGCCGATGAAGAAAATGAGCACAGTCTTTAAGCACCGAAAATGGCATCTTTAAGCTAACATCAAATGCAGAAAAGAGACTGACGTGTGTGTAAATGGTGACGGGAAAAACTAGTGTCCAATTAATGCCATGAGTATTTAAACTGCAGGCAAATGAGCTGCATGTGATATTCTGGTATGCAAATGATTGCTGCGCCTGATGCAAGGACAGGCGTAAAGGATTTTGCAGCCAGCTTTAGTGCTGATCTATCTATGTCTGGGTCTGGGGTAGCTTAAACCTCCAGCGTGTGGCCCTAACAGGATTTTGATAGCATCAGAGTTGATCACAGCATCGGAAAAAGCCCCCAATGCCATCAAAATACTGTTGGAGGCTGGTGCCCTGACAGAAAGTCACTCCCTGGTGATCTAGTGGCTTGATCCACCCCCCCCCCCCCTTAATAAAAACTAAGCTGGTGGTCTAGCAGCTTGAGAACTCCCCTCCTGATATCTTTCAATGCGGGAGCACTGCTTATGCGCTCCTGCTTTCAGGCCGCCATCTTGAAAAATGGCAGCGCCTGGCCCCACCTGGTGCATCCCGGCAGTCTGACTTTACCTGGTACATCTCAGGATGCACCAGGTGGGGCCAGGCACTGCCATTTTCCAAGATGGCAGCCTGAGAGCAGTTGTGCATTGAAAGATGCCGATTCCGATGCCATGATCACCCCTGATGCCATCAAAATCCTGTTGGGGACCGGTGCCCTGACAGTGTCACTCTTTGGTGGTCTAGCAACATTTGAACTCTATGCCCCATCCATGTGGAACATCCTCCCAACTCCCCTCAGATTAGGGTTGCCAACTGGCTCCAGATGCGAACAACAGGCTTGATCCAGTCCTGGGTTTACCCCATTGCATGCAGTGACTTGTAGTTTTCCTTTTCTTATGGAGTGTAATGGAGAAATCAGAACTACATATCCCTGCATGCAATGAGATAAACCCAGGACTGGATCGAACCTGTCGGGCGCATCTGGAGCCAGTTGGCAACCTGACCTCAGATCCACAACTGACCACCTCGCCTTCTGAAAACAACTGAAAAACTACCTCTTTATCAAACACTATGGTCCCTCCCTATAACCCCCTCCTGATGTGTAAATATCATTCAAGGTTATTATGCTAATACTATAACGTAAGCTTCCACTGTGAACCTATAAATATGTAAAATATGTTTAAAATAGAAGTTGTACCTGTTTGTTGCAGTTTAATGTAATCCACTGTTCTTGTTGAATGTACACCACTTTGACCTATAAGCCCAGCTAGCTAGCTAAATAAATATGCAAATTAGCCATGCGGCGCCTGTTGCTCTGGGAGAGCATGCCAAACCAGCACCGATTTGCTCTCATAGTTTACTACGTGGCTCATTTACCTCTGAGCCCCTTCCTGCATAGCTGTGCTGAAGTGGTGCGCTGCAAACAGGCGTAAAAAGCTGATTGTGTGCAACTTCAGCGCCCGCTTTCTGCATGGGCCTGACTGAGAGCAAAAGGTAACGCAACAGTCATGTACTAACTGGCTGGGGTGTGGCCAGCCTGTCCTTTGCAGTTAGCTCCCAGAATGGTCCCTAACACACGACGGTGGCATTTGCAATTAACGCAGGTGCACCTAATGTCACCCACAGAGGTACATATGCGCCTATGCTAATTACCACATTGACGGTGAGCATGCGATCTGTATCCCCTTCATGCCTATATTCCTCCCCTGACCCGCCCATTCCCTGGGCTATTAATGCGTGGTTTAGTGCAAGATAGCTGTCATGCACGCACGGTAAAGTTACCACAGCCTCTGGACTCGCAGTTACAAGATAAAACACCCATTAACTGCATGGTGCGCTTCAGTAAAAGGAGCCTTTAGTTCATTTGTGCACATGTCATGTTACCAGACCACACCAGTATTCAAAGAAGCAGACTTTCTCTCTGGTGACAGTATAGGCTAGGTTTCACTTACTGTATGTTATTTTGGGCTCTGAAGTACAGATGATGCATTTCAGGGAGTGGCCTATCCTTTAGCAGTGCAGATTCTTTCTGAGGGATGGGTGCTGCAATCCGTCAGTCACCACGTACCAGGGACGCAATGGGTGCAGCTTCCAACGCAATGCTGAAACTATTTGAACTCCACCTTGAATAGATCTCAGGCTTCCTTTATGTCAGTTCCAGTATTTCCACATCTGAAGAGTGGTCGAAAGGAATGTTCCTGAGAGTAGAATGGAGGTGTCTTAATCACTTACTGGCGTGGAGAATTTTTAGGAAAGAGATGGTGGAAAGAGTTCTATGTTTCTTTTAACTGCCATAAAGGGAGTTGTCTCTGATTTTCCAGTACTTGGTACCGGATTAAGAGCAAACATATTTGATGTTCTATGACATTTGATGTGTTGCTGAATCAAGGGATCAGTGTAAGTTCAGTTATCAGACACACATGAAAGCAGTATCGTTTAATTTATCCACAGTATAGTATCTCATCTGTGAAACATATTTAATATTCAGGGAGTGACCTAAAAAAAATACAATGAACATGATGAACACAATAAAAATGCAAAAACTTTGAATCAGACGAGCAATTCCTACTTAAAGAAAATTAAGAAAAGGCCTTCTTGGGCAACTGGCCGTAAAGTGATTCTCTTAGTCTATATACGGTGATGGAATCGTCTTCCATAAGACACTGAGAGTATATAATCCTCTCTGGGACTGAACACTGGCCATTTTAGGGGTAGATTTTTATTTTTCCAAACTTTACAAACTACTAGTGACCATATTATGCAGTTTTGCATGCTGAGTCTAAAGCTATCTTCAGAAACTGCTTAAAGTGAGTCTTACCTACATCAAATTGGAGTTGAAATATGTGGAAATTAAGTAATATTTATTTGAACATATGAATAGTCTGAACAACACCTGTAGCCACATAATTGTCTTTAAAATGTCATTTATGCAGTTAATTTAATGTTATTTAACAAATGCCAGCAAAGAAGCCGTATCTTGCTTGCTTCTGTTTTGGCTCATGAGCTCCCTGCTGACCATCTGACCCCTAATATAATGTCCCTCCTCTCCTGATTGTACACATGACCAGCAGCCTCAGTTGTCATTTTTACACAGCTTTCTATGGACTGGGTGTGTGATGGCCAGTCTGGAACCATTGTGGGCTTGCTCAGAAATGCCTTGATCTCTGCTGTTGTCATGGTACAGGTAAGAGGAGGCTCAGAGACTCTGGAGCTCCAGTCCAGTAATTGGGTGAGTGTAGTTCCCTCAGTGTTGATGGATGGTGTTTTCCTGGGTCTCACACTGCTGTTTCCAAACTGAGTCTTTTCATCTCTTTCACCTCTGATCTTCAATATCTTCTCCACTGCATCTCCTCTCTCCTGTTCCTCTTCACTGTACAACATAGCTTGCAGAACAGACTCGCTGTAACCATACCAAGCTGACCTTCGCACTGTAGGCATGACTCTCTTCCTTACCTCTTCACACTCTTCTTTCAGCAGCTGCAGCTGGAAAAGGAGAGACCTGGGACCTTGTGTCCAATTGCTATTTATTTTTATATTGAACCAGTTCACCACGTAAACCCCAGCACAGATATAAGTAAGATAAATTGATAATTGAGGCACAAAAGACATTAATATGCAATGCGAACACATAAAAACTATTATCAGAGCACTTAAACATGTTTCAGTAATTTGTGTATTTTTGCATAATTTCTTAGAAATTACAGGTAGGTAAATAACATATTACACAAAATTTAAAGCTAGTTGTTGATTTGCCACATTAAATTGTACCATTTTTTTCACTAGTGCTTTTTAAAATTATGACCTCTCCAAAACTAACACGCCCTACTGGGAGACATTCACAGGCATCACTCAGATAAATGTCATTGAACAGCACGTCCAGATTTGCTGTTCTACACAGCTACTGTGACTGGTCCTCTTAGAGACTCCCGTGAATCACTTGGGAACGTCATTCCCCCCTCCCCATCCAACCATTGGCCATAGCAAAATGTCATTTCATTGCCTCAGGAAATACAGGTGAGACCCCCTCCTGAGGAAACTACTCACTTATGTCGTGCAACATTTGTACACATGGGAGGAACAGAACAATCCATTTAAACTCCGCCACCATACTTGAGTATAGTTACTCTCCATGGGAATATGTTATGCCCCTACTCGCCAATGTGATCTAACCTGAACACGTCCCTATTTATCCATAAAAATGTTTCATGTTAACACTTATGTTCGTTCAATGTACGTTACAGTTGAGTTCAATGTAAACCACTTTGATACCATGAAAAGAGGTAGAGAAGAAATGTTAAATAAATAAACAATAAACATACAGAGGGTGCAGTAAGTGACTAGAATGTTTCAGTAAGGATACCAGATATACTTGATTTTAGAGTTTTGTCCCTGACACCCACCTGCTCGCAGCCTCTTGTCCCCGATTCCAACCAAGATCACAGTGGGGGGTACAAAAAAATTATTTTCAATTTAGTGATTGGACTATGCCAGATGTTAGAATTTACATCAATTATCTTTCTATTTTTCACAGTATGGGGGAAATGCATCACAGCTTCTATTTCTTTGTCAATTCTGTCATCTTGGAAGTGATATTGTTGCTGACAGGGGATGTATGGGATGGGGGGAGACAGGATAATCTCTTCTCTCCTCCAGGCATTGTTGCTCAAACCTGGAGCTAAGGTGTTCCACCCCTCCCTGAAAAAAACAATAAACTGATAACCTTCGTTTCAGGAGATATTGGGAGAAAATTCCTATAGCATCTATTCCACAAAAATGCAGAGAAGTAAATTGTGTTTTGAATAAAGGTTTCTAGAATAGATGACAAGAAGACTTCATTTGACTCAATTAAAAGGGAAATATGATTTCAAGGAAGAATTATCTCACTGCTATTTTTAATAAGCATACATAAGAGAAAACAGGATAATCTCCCGAACATCTGTGGAATTAACCAAGGAGGGAGCCTACAGTAGATACTGAACAGTTTTTTCCCATTTTGTGTCTGTGGAAAAAGTGCTTACACCACAGCCTCACAAGGTGATCCAACCTACCATTGGGGAGAATAAACTGCAGAAGGATAAGTGCAGGGGACACAAATCTTTTCACATGCTAAAGCAATATTGCCATCAAGAATTGACCCCAGCTGAGAAAAGACTTTTGATGTCTAGAAACCTGCAACTTGGAACATGTGTTATGAGTAATTAGTCTAATGAGATCATCACCAGCCTTTGCTTTACTCTTAACTCAGTTTTTGTTTTCAGTGGGCTTTTTCAATGCTGTCTTTGTACTTTCTAAAACTTGTGAGCCTGTAAATATTACTCCTAACTTGTGGGAAGGCAGGAGAGAAAGATCTGTCTGGTTCAGCCACAGGTAGCAGGATTCTCAAGAAGCTCTTTCCTGCAGTGGGAGTGGTAAGCACTCCCCAAGGGTACTCTAGCCCTAAAGCTAAGGAGGGCGGAAGGGGCAGCTCCTCAGCTCCTCCCCAGGGCTCTGCAGTTCTCTCTCTTTATACAAGTCCTCACTTTACACTTCTCACGTAGGGCTGAGCTCACAGCCATGGATATCCTGCTGGTTTTCATGCTTTTATTCCCAGGTATCCGCTGTGTCACCTATACCGCAGGTAAGAGAGCTGTTCCGGGCTAATTCTTCATTCCTCTAGTGTATTAATTGGGGCCAGAAGAAATTTTACAGTGTGGTGACGGCTCTTGTGCATGGCAAAGGCTTTATTTGTTTAGAATTGTTTCGCTATGTCCTTTCCTTAAACTCATCAAAGCAGTTTATAACAAAAAGAGAGGCAAAAATCAGAATAGGGAGGAAGGAAGACGAGCAGGGTTTCTGGGGAAGAATTAAGAGGAGCTTACTGCTCCTCAGCGTGCGCTAACACAGCAGCGCATTTTAGTTACTGCAGCTCTTTGTTAATTGGTGAGCACTATAAAGCATTATTTTCACAGAATCCTAGGAATAAATACGATTATAGAGGCCTGAAAGGGAGAGACAACAAACAGTTCATATATTTCTCCCATGAAAAGCAGAATATTACAGTATCCTAATTCACCATCTCAGCTTAATAGTTCATATTGCAACAGGAAAATGTCCCATTGAGCAAAGGTGTGATTAAGAAGTTTCCTTTAGATATTATTCTAAATCTATGGGCATGATTGTGAATCATGTCATTTGTCCTCTAAATGTGCTTCTATGATTCATTCTTTAAGAAATGACAATATGAACGAAAAATATTCAGAAAGAAAGACAACAAATATGGTATAACAGATTTATAATGACTACTTTATTGTTTTATCTGTGTTGGAACCTGTAATTGTTACATATTTTATAAGGAAGGAAGCTAGTTATATTAACTTCAGTGAGGGACTAAGGGGAGAGGTGGATGGAGTAGTTGCCCAGAGGGGGACTACAGGATCAGAGTCTATTATTGCAGTATGTGAGGGTGGGGGGACATAGTCGGGTACCAGAGCACCTTTAGTCTATCTCTGAATACACACTGTATATGAAAAATGCAGGACGTTTGATTCTGGTAGAGTGTATGAGAGCAACAACACATTATCTTGTGTATACTTTGCTGAGATACAGTAATGGTTTGTGTGTGATGCACCAAATCTTTGTAACCTTTCATAATTGTCAGCATGTTCTTTCCCAAGCGAGAATGGTCTATGTTCAGCCTGTGGTCAAGAGTGCTGGGGAATGCAGTCATAAGTGAGTTAAACCAAAATGGGCCCATTTCTGTCTGTCACATCTCGTGTTAAGAGCATGTTACACAATCCAGGGGGACAGGTTTTACCAGACCTAGATTTTGTCAGATGAATATGATCAGTGTCTTGGACTGGGTAACCAGACAGCTGTATCGTGGATGAGTGCTAGATGTGTATTTATTTATTTCTTTATTTACAGTCTTTTTTATACTGCGCTATTCGACATCAGTGTGGTTTACATGAAACAGAAGCTTATACTGTGCAGGGGACTGTTCCGTATTTACAATAAACAGGTGCATAAAACTTGGATAAACTGGGGGTAACTATTTACATCTAGACTTCATCTCAGGTCCTATCGTAGATTAATGATGGTGTGTTGGTGTAGGTGAGATGGTTGTTGGAACACCTACATCTAGGTAGTGTTTGAGGAAGAGGTGGTGTTTTAAAGCCTTCCTGAATTGTATTAGGTCAGGGATTGCCCGGATGTCAGGTGGTAGGGCGTTCCAGCATCTGGGTGCGCAGAATCTAAATGCCCTGTTTACTGTTGCCTGGGTGCATTGGGTTACTGTCTTAGGGATTAACAGTGTGTTTATTGCTGCAGATCTTCTGGCCCTGTTGGGGGGAATCAAGTGGGTGAGCTCCGTGAGTGAGGTGGAGGGGAGCCCGTTGATGGCCTTGAAGGTCAGCAGTAGGGTCTTGAAGGTGAGTCTGCTGTGGATAGGGAGCCAGTGGAGCTGTTTCAAGATGGGTGTCACATGGCCACGCCTGGAGGCACCGTATAGCACTCTGGCTGCGGTATTCATTGCTAGCTGGAGTGGACACAGTGTGGCTCGTGGAAGCCCTTGTAGGATCGCATTGGCGTAATCGAAATGTGGGATGATCAGTGCTTAATAGATTGTCCGGAAGTCGTCTGGTTCTAGCAAGGAGCGTAAGTGTCTGAGAGCCCGGATGTTATGATACACTGCTTTTACCATGTTGCTAATGTGCGCTTTCATGTCTAAGCATTGGTCTAAGGTGACCCCCAGGTATCGGATTGTGGACTTGGTTTGTAGCTCCGCTTCCTTGACTTTTAGGCAGGCTGGAGGGGTGAATTCTTGGTTCTTCGTGACAAACAGAACTTCTGTTTTCTTGTGCTGTATACGGAGGTTTTGGGTCTGGAGCCAGTTGGCCACTGCGTCGAAGCAGTCTGTCAGTGGGGAAAGTCTGGATGGTCGGTTAAGAAAGGCATGTAGAGTAGTACATCGTTGGCATATATCAGGCAGTTCACCTTGAAAGATCGAATGAGGTTACAGATTGGCTGCATGCAAAGGTTGAACATCAGGGCAGAGAGGGAGGAACCCTGTGGGACGCCCTGCTTCTGGTGGAAAGGTTCCGATGTTGAAGTTTCTGAACATATGTGCTGCCATCTGTCAGACAGGTATGATTTGCACCAGTTTAGAGCTGTGTCACAGATACCCTTCTCTTCGAGCCACTTCAGGAGGATCTCATGGCTTACCGAGTCGAATGCGGCGGCTATATCCAAGAAGACGAGGACAAACCCTTGGCGGGCATTATTGATTCCAGTAATTATGTTGCTGAAGAGGGTAGTGAATAGGGTTTCTACACCATGGGATTCCCTGAATCCATGTTGGCAGGGGTCCAGCGGGGCGGTGTCATCAATGTGGCGTTGAATCTGGCATTGGGCTTCTTTTTCAATTATTTTGGCTAGTAGTGATATGCTCGATATAGGTCTGTACGATTCAACCTTCTGAGGGTTGAGCTTATTATTTTTCAGCAATGGCCTGAGGGATGTGTGTTTAAGGTTTTGGGGGAACGAGCCGGTTGCAAAAGACAGGTCCATGAGTCTGGCTATGAACGGGCTGAATTCGTTACGTAGCTCTTTTATCCAGAAGGCAGGACAGGGGTCCGTCTGTGCCGTGGAGGTGTTGATCGAGGCGACTGTGTCTTCGATGTGCTGCTTGGACGGGGTGGGGAAGGTGGTCAGTGGTGTTGTGTATGTTGGTTCTTGGGCGGTGGTGGGTACTGAGGACTTGTTGGTCTGGCATAGTTTTGATTGCAGGAAATCTGCGAATTCTTGAGGGTGAATCATACTTGTTTGTTCCTGTCCCGGTTCTTTTGTTAGGTTCTTGACAAGGTTGAATAAGTCATGTGGTTTGTTTAGTGAGGGTTTCAGAGTATCAGTGTGGAATTGCCTTATTTTCCCTGTGATTGCCTTACGGTGTTTTGCCAGGTGAAGATTATATGCTTGACTTTCAGCAAAACCTTGGACATGGTTCCTAACAGGCAACTTATTTTCAATTATAACTGGAAAATCCTCATAAAATGCTCCTGAAAGGCAATTTGAGGTTTCTGGTTATAACTGAAAAACCCTGAAAATTAACCTGATTCTGGTGATCTAATGATGTCATCTGGCTGCTTCCATGGCAGGCGGATTATGTCATCAAGTAGAGCTGAAAACAATAAAAGGATACCCAACCAGGTCAAAAACGTGAATTCATAAAAAAAAAGCTTGGTATAACTTGCAAAAAACCACCAATTCAGAAAGAGACAATCACCACTTTTTGTTCATTTTTGTCGGAAAAGCCGTCACAGTATGGAGGACTCCACCCCCTTACCACTGCAGCCCATCCATTTTATTAGAAAAAGTTTAATTTCTTGAATGTAAGAATTACTTAACTGAAAAAGGCTGTTGTAAGTCTTCAACGGAGGACAACGTGTCACGTTTCGGGGATCAGTTTGTACCCCCCTGCCTCAGGTCCAGTCGTCACAAAATGTATTATCCAGCCTTCTCAAAACCAAACGCTTAAAAAAGCGGTTTTTATATAGGCACCAACTAGCACAGCTGTGCCATTCACGGAGCTGCCAATTAAGAAACCCGGTGGAAACAAAACCTGCCAATCAAAGCAGTTAGGGGAGGAACCACCAAACAGGTCACTCCCACTGAGTTGAAGGCGGTAAAGTTGAAACACTATGCATATTTCACCTGATGGTGTGCCAATCCAACTGCATGTTTAGACCATTGGGATGAATCGAATTGAGCATAAAAATCCATTTTTGTTCAAGATTCTGTAATAGCTGAATTCTGTTTCCTCCCCGGGGATCGCGTGGCACAAAATCTATAACCCGCCAATGTAAATCTTCAAAAGAATGAAGATGAGTACGGCAGTGATCAACAAGAGGGGCCGACAACGATCGTGTACGAAGTCTGGAGGCATGTTCCCCCAGTCGAGTCTTGAAAGAGCGGGAGGTACGACCCACATAGTTCAGACCACAAGGGCAGACAATTAAATACACCACATACTCTGTGACGCAAGATGTATGCCAGCGTGTTGTGAAACTTCTTCTTGAATGAGAATCAATCCAATCAATGCCTGAAAGGGTATTATTACAATATTGACAGGAGCCACAAGGAAAGTGGCCAGGCGAGATGTGAGAAGGAGGACGATCTTCTGAAACCATGTTTTTAACTAATAGATCCCGAAGGTTGGACTTACGAGAAAAAGCAGTGCATAGTGGTTTTCTAAAGCAGGTATGTAAGCCCAAAATCGGCCACAAGTCATGAATTATCCGGGTGACCGCAGAAGATCCTCGCATATATGGAAGGATTAGCATAACTTTCTCTTCATCTGATTGATCATTCGACCTATGGTCAAAGAGCCAGTCGCGTTGAGTGTAGCGGGCTCTCAAATAAGCAGAACGTATGATCCTATGAGGATAGCCCCTAGCAAGCAAACGCGAGCTCAAATCCTTGGCATGTAGTTTAAAATCCGACAGCAAGGTGCAATTATGTCGCAACCGTAAAAACTGCCCAAAAGGAAGCCCCTTCCGAAGGGCCAAAGGGTGAAAACTGTCATAATGCAGTAAGGTGTTTCTCTGAACCGGTTTGCGGTAGAGTGATGTCAAGAAACCAGACGGTGTCAATTCTACAGTGACATCCAAAAATTGTATTTTGCGAGTTTCCATCTGGGACGTAAATTGAATGTTATCCTTGTAGGTGTTTAAAGCAGATAGAAAGACCTCCAACTCCGCTCTAGAGATGGTCCACAGGAAAAAAACATCATCCAAGAATCTCTTCCAAAACGGTACCTTTGAGAACAAAAGATGAGGATAAACATATGTTTCTTCAAACCAAGACATGTATATGGTAGCAATAGAGGGGGCAACTGTTGCCCCCATGGCAATCCCAAAAGTCTGAAGATAATGCTGCTGCTGGTACAGAAAATAGTTCCTGGTTAATACCAAGCTCAAAAGGTCCAGAATGAATTGTTTAGGGATACGCTGCAGCAAAGGCAAAGGATATTGAGCCAAGCCCAAAAGCACTTCTCGCTGATCAATGTTCGTATAAAGGGATTGGACATCCAACGAAACCATAAAAGTATGTATGCCAGCGTGTTGTGAAACTTCTTCTTGAATGAGAATCAATCCAATCAATGCCTGAAAGGGTATTATTACAATATTGACAGGATTTTCTCGAAGGCCCGGATACCAGATCCAAGACCAGGAATCGACTGTTGTAAATCTCTCTGGATACCCTCTTACTGAGGAGCAGTTGCAGGTTTTGGAATGGGGCCTTTCATTTGTCCCTTCTCCTGCCTATAATGGCTTTGAAATGCGGGCAGCCCTGTACAAATGTTTTAGAAAATTGCGAGTTTTGCATTATTTCTCTAATTTTGGACATTCTCCTGATATTTCCTTAGTTAAACCTCCGTCAAATTGGCAGCCTCTGGGCCAGATGGATGCAGCGATATCTACTTTTTAAGATCTTATTTTGGAACGACTTTCATCCTTAGAGAAAGGGAGAATTCCCTTTGTCCATAACTTGACCAGGGCACAACACCAAGCTTTGGTTCAACTCTCTAAGCTGGACCTTGTTATTCGGCAAGCAGATAAGGGTGGAGCTACGGTGGTGCAATCCACCGAACAATACTGCAATGAAATAAGTAAACATCTGGACAATCATAAATATTATAGTCCTATTGATGATCCGACGATTGAACTCAGGAATACCATACAGGATTTGATTTCATGTGCTTTTTTAAACAATTGGTTGACCAAACATGAAGCCAAATTTCTTATTAATAAACATCCTAAGATACCGGTTTTTTATTTAGTTCCCAAGATTCATAAATCACTTACCCTCCCACCAGGTCGCCCGATTGTTTCGTGCAAGGATTCCGTTCTAGAACCCCTGTCGCAATTTTGTGATCTATTTTTACAACCAGCAGCTTCAAAGGTATCCTCCTATATTAAGGATATGGGTGACTTTCTGAAACAACTTACTCTCTGCACTGCTTTTTCTACTTATACTTTTATGGTTTCGTTGGATGTCCAATCCCTTTATACGAACATTGATCAGCGAGAAGTGCTTTTGGGCTTGGCTCAATATCCTTTGCATTTGCCGCAGCGTATCCCTAAACAATTCATTCTGGACCTTTTGAGCTTGGTATTAACCAGGAACTATTTTCTGTACCAGCAGCAGCATTATCTTCAGACTTTTGGGATTGCCATGGGGGCAACAGTTGCCCCCTCTATTGCTACCATATACATGTCTTGGTTTGAAGAAACATATGTTTATCTTCATCTTTTGTTCTCAAAGGTACCGTTTTGGAAGAGATTCTTGGATGATGGTTTTTTCCTGTGGACGGGCTCTAGAGCGGAGTTGGAGGTCTTTCTATCTGCTTTAAACACCTACAAGGATAACATTCAATTTACGTCCCAGATGGAAACTCGCAAAATCCAATTTTTGGATGTCACTGTAGAATTGACACCGTCTGGTTTCTTGACATCACTCTACCGCAAACCGGTTCAGAGAAACACCTTACTGCGATATGACAGTTTTCACCCTTTGGCCCTTCGGAAGGGGCTTCCTTTTGGGCAGTTTTTACGGTTGCGACGTAATTGCACCTTGCTGTCGGATTTTAAACTACATGCCAAGGATTTGAGCTCGCGTTTGCTTGCTAGGGGCTATCCTCATAGGATCATATGTTCTGCTTATTTGAGAGCCCGCTACACTCAACGCGACTGGCTCTTTGACCATAGGTCGAATGATCAATCAGATGAAGAGAAACGTAAGCTAATCCTTCCATATATGCGAGGATCTTCTGCGGTCACCCGGATAATTCATGACTTGTGGCCGATTTTGGGCTTACATACCTGCTTTAGAAAACCACTACGCACTGCTTTTTCTCGTAATTCCAACCTTCAGGATCTATTAGTTAAAAACACGGTTTCAGAAGATCGTCCTCCTTCTTCTCACGTCTCGCCTGGGCACTTTCCTTGTGGCTCCTGTCAATATTGTAATAATACCCTTTCAGGCATTGATTGGATTGATTCTCATTCAAGAAGAAGTTTCACAACACGCTGGCATACATCTTGCGTCACAGAGTATGTGGTGTATTTAATTGTCTGCCCTTGTGGTCTGAACTATGTGGGTCGTACCTCCCGCTCTTTCAAGACTCGACTGGGGGAACATGCCTCCAGACTTCGTACACGATCGTTGTCGGCCCCTCTTGTTGATCACTGCCTTACTCATCTTCATTCTTTTGAAGATTTACATTGGCGGGTTATAGATTTTGTGCCACGCGATCCCCAGGGAGGAAACAGAATTCAGCTATTACAGAATCTTGAACAAAAATGGATTTTTATGCTCAATTCGATTCATCCCAATGGTCTAAACATGCAGTTGGATTGGCACACCATGAGGTGAAATATGCATAGTGTATCAACTTTACCACCTTCAACTTAGTGGGAGTGACCTGTTTGGTGGTTCCTCCCCTAACTGCTTTGATTGGCAGGTTTTGTTTCCACCGGGTTTCTTAATTGGCAGCTCCATGAATGGCACAGCTGTGCTAGTTGGTGCCTATATAAAAAATGCTTTTTTTAGCGTTTGGTTTTGAGAAGGCTATATAATACATTTTGTGACGACTGGACCTGAGGCAGGGGGGTACAAAATGATCCCCGAAACGTGACACGTCGTCCTTGTTGTCCTCCGTTGAAGACTTACAACAGCCTTTTTCAGTTAAGTAATTCTTACATTCAAGAAATTAAAGTTTTTCTAATAAAATGGATGGCCTGCAGTGGTAAGGGGGTGGAGTCCTCCATACTGTGACGGCTTTTCCGACAAAAATGAACAAAAAGTGGTGATTGTCTCTTTCTGAATTGGTGTTTTTTTGCAAGTTATACCAGGCTTTTTTTATGAAATCAAGTAGACCTGACCTCTGTCACCCTCTGCGCCAGCTTCTGTTACTTAAAAGAAGCAAAACTTTCTCTTCACCATGGGGCTCCTAGTAGGTCTGAGGAACTCCTGCGAAGGTCTGGCCTTCTCAAGTTTCATGAGACAGGACAGCTTGTGGCAGTCTCCAGGCCTGGATTTAGCCTTAGACAACTGCCTAGGGTACCAAGGTATGAAGGTATAAAATATATGGACCTTCAAGTGTATAGGCATGGGCTACTTCAAAGAATGTCACTGTGCTCCACTTCTGCCTCTCTATATTCTTAAGGTCTCTGACACTGCATCCTCCCCTCCCCCGTTCTCTGGAATCCACAATCTGTTCTTGCCTATGGGCATCAAATTCTTAAATCTGGCCCTGATTGTCTTGAAACATATGTGATACCGCTTTGGATGGAAGCCAATTCTCCACTAACCTTAAAAATGCTCTCTGAATTGTTAAGTGTCGTTGAGACTGTATCAATTCATGGCAACTCTGGATAGTTATCCTAAACTGTGTTCGGTCTTCAGTTAGATGGCTAATTGTTGAGCGGGTGGCATCCATAGCTGCTATTGTATCTGTCCATCACATTGCTGGCCTTCCTCTTTTGTGCTGACCTTCAATCTTATCAAGCACGATGTCTTTCTCGAATGATCTCTCTCTTTGCATGAAGTGTCCAATGTAGGAAAGTCCAAAGTAGGAAAACCCGCTGAGTAGGAATCCTATTTTAATGTTTGTCTTTTTTTTTTTTCAACAAATGGGCACACTTGGAGTGTACCTGAAAGAAATCACTAGATGACAGCTTGTACCTTACTTTAAAATGGAAAATGAGCCAATAAAAAGAAACCCATTTAAAAATCTCTTTAAAAATAAAACAAAACTTCTTTTTGCGTTATTAAAGGACACCAGTGCTTATCTTGCTATATATTTATATCAACACACAAAGACAAAAAAAGAGAAAAGAAATCATTGCAATTAATGCAATATGGGAAATGTTTGTATAAAGATAAATATGTATGAATGCAGGTAGAGGAGCAGAAATGATAGGTGGAATGAAGCTTGAAGCTCTTTCTATAAGATAGAGAAATAAGCAACTTAATACTTGACCCCAAAGGACTTACAATCCTCAGACCTTTAGCATTGTTATTTCCAGAGCTGGGGCCTGGTACACTTCAGAGTTTTAGGTCTTCTAGAAATTGTGAGGAAGACTTCCTCAAAGAGATGATGTTGTTGTTAAACGCTGTCAACTCATGGCAATCCTCTGGATAGTTGTCCTAAACTGTGTTCGGTCTTCAGTCCGGTGGCTCATTGTTGATAGAGTGGTATTCATAGCTGCTGTTATTTTATCAATCCATCTCATTGCCGGCCTTCCTCTTTTGCATTGACCTTCAGCCTTGCCAAGCACAATGTCTTTCTTTAATGATCTCTCTCTCTTCTCATGATGTGTCCAAAGTATGAAAGTCAAAGTCTTGTCATCTGAGCTTCTAAAGAAAGCTTAGGTTTGATGTCCTCTGAAACCGACTGGTTTGTTCTTTGGTCAGTCCATGAAGTATACACAGTTTTCTTCGCCAGCACCGTAATTTGAAGGTATCGATCTTCTTCCTGTCAATCCTTTTCACTGTCCAACCTTTCTATCCACCTGATGATATTGAAAATACCATGGCTTGGACAAGTCGAATCTTTGTGTGCAGAGACACATACCAGTATTGCTATGGAATCTGCTCCCTCAAGATTAAATCTTGTCTCTTTCTGATTAATCTTATTGATTTTAACCATATTTAATAAATAAATGTTCTGAAGCTTCCTGTTTGTCTTATTTGTGTATCTTGACTAGATTGTAAGTTCCTTGTTATGGCTCTTTCTCTTATGTGTGTTTGTACAGAACTACAAGGGTCTGATAGTGCCATAGAAATGAAAAGTAGTTGTAGTAGAATTATTGTGAAGCTTTCAAAGGTTAATACTGAAGTTACTTAATGCATAGATCAATCTCCTCCTACCTATACTTGTCAAATCACACTCTCCCCCTGGCTTTTTCAATGAAACGTCTGGGTTGGCATATTGACTCCTGCCTATCTTTCCATACTCAAATTTCTTCAGTTGTCTCCTCCTGCTTCTCTTCTCGCAGGGCCACCAAGGCTGTGAGATCTTTCCTGGCTAAACCCTCATTGACTACTTGAGTCATTTTCTTAGTTTTAGTCGGCTCAACTACTATTAACATACTCTACAACAGTCTATCTCTTTCTACCATTAGACATTCACAACTAATTCAAAATTCAGCCATCAAATTAATTAGCCATCCAAAAAAATATGACTATTTTATTCTATAGGATACTCAGAGCCAATAGTGCTCTTTTAAGAGAGGGGGGGGCCCCCCTCTTAAAAGAGCACTATTGGCTCTGAGTATCCTATAGAATAAAATTTAAGAGATTACTCTTGGCCTACAAAGCTTTTTACTTTGACCTAACATCTTACCTATTTGATTTTCTCACTACCTATGTACCCTCCAGATCATTTCATCCCCGGGGTCAAACTTTTCTTGTAATTCCTCACAATAATTTAGCAATTAATGAACTAACATGGCAATCGGCTTTTTTCTTTTTAGCTCCCAACCTCTGGAACTCTCTCCCTCACATACAAAATAACTGATTCAAGGAAATTAAAGAAAACTCTAAAAATGTACTTTTTTGATTTGGCTTTTGGAATCCCATGTGCTGCAGTCCAGTCCCCCTTATTACTATTTTTCAAGTATTCTCTTTTACTTTTTCTGATTCTTCAAATTTAAAATTGTGTAACCTCTTTTTAACTTTATTTTAAAGTTGTAAAAAGTTGTAAATTGATTTGATGCATTGTGAAAGGCAGTATATAAAGTTTTAATAATAAACATTTTATTAAACTATAAACAATTTGTGAAAGAGTTGACAGATTATAAAATGTAAAATGCTACATTTCACTGGGTGTAGCATGGCCCTGTGTGTTCGGGTAATCGCAGCTCACATTACTCAGTCTGAAAGTTGGAAGGGTGTAGCATGGCCCCGTGTGTTCGGGTAAGAACATAAGAACATAAGAACATAAGATATGCCATACTGGGTCAGACCAAGGTCCATCAAGCCCAGTATTCTGTTTCCAACAGTGGCCAATCTAGGTCATACGTACCTAGCAGTTTCCCCAAGGGACACAGGTTCCACAATGCTTGTATTGGTTCAAGCATTGATATCCTGGGTCCCTTCTTAATAATGGTTTATGGACCTTTCCTCCAGGAACTTGTCCAAACCTTTTTTAAACCCAGCTACACTAACAGCCTTTACTACATCCTCCGGTAACAAATTCCAGAGTTTGATTACACGTTGAGTGAAAAAATATTTTCTTTTATTAGTCTTAAATAGTTTACCCTGTAGCTTCATTGCATGTCCCCTAGTCTTTCTATATTCTGATAAGGTAAACAATCGATCTACCTTTACCCGTTCCACTCCGTTCATTAATTTATAGACTTCTATCATATCTCCCCTCAGCCGTCTCTTTTCCAGGTTAAAGAGCCCCAACCTTTTTAGCCTTTCTTCATAGGAGTAGCCTTCCATCCCCTTTACCATTTTGGTGGCTCTTCTCTGAACCTTTTCTAAAATCGCTATATCCTTTTTAAGATACGGCGACCAGAATTGCACACAATATTCAAGGTGCGGTCTCACCATGGAACGATATAGAGGCATTATAATATCTTTTGTTTTATTTTCCATTCCTTTCCTTATCATACCTAGCATTCTATTTGCTCTCTTGGCCGCCGCTGCACACTGGGCCGAGGGTTTTAACATGGTATCCACAAGGACGCCTAAATCTTTTTCTTGGGTGGTGGTTCCTAATGTGGAACCTTGCATCGTGTAACCATAGTTTGGGTTGTTCTTCCCTAGGTTGTTCTTCCCTAGGTTGTTCTTCCCTAGGTAATCGCAGCTCACATTACTCAGTCTGAAAGTTGGAAGTGTGTATGCAGGATCAGATGCCCTGTGTGAAAACTGAAGCTGGTGCTTCCTTTTGGAGGTGTCAATCCTGGCACGGGACACTGAAAGAGAGGACATTCGGCGGTGGTGGTGGTGGTGGTGATAAGGAGCATGGGTCCCAGGGTAGTCAACCTTTCCAAGCACGCTTACCACCAGCCTTCCACTGGGCCCAGGTTTTGAAAAGCAAAACAGCATAGCAACAGGTCTTGCAGCACCCACACGCTGTAGATTGACTGTGTTCTGTCCCCTCTGACACTTTCTGTCGGAGAAGGTGGGAAATGGCCAATTTAGAGCATGCTTGACAGGCTAAGGCCAGTCTTCTTTGGAGACCCATGGGCCCCCCCCCCCTCTCATCAGGCCTAGTGGCAATAGCCTTTCCCTTCTCTCCTCCACATGCTGTCTTGCACCAGTGCCCCCCCCCCCCCACCGCAATCCCATCTGTTTTTCCTTCTATCCACATAATATGGAAGGGCACAGAGGGTGCGGGTACCAGCATGATGGCACAACTTCCTGCATGGTGCCCTGTGTGGATGTACAGGCCACATTTCCTAACAGCAAGCCTGTGCATACAGAATTAGTGTCCTCACCCTCATTCTTGCCTTTCTGGCACCCTTCTACCAGTTTGCTTAATCATGACGAATTAAGCAAATTATCCCCTCTGCCAAACATTCAGCGCATTCTGTAGTGGTGCAGCCAAGCGTTTTTAACTCAGCCTTGACATGACGCATGGAATAGCACTCCCTGAAGCAGCTTTGGAGAAATGCTGTCAGCGTCGGCGAGAGACGTGTGGAATGGATAAGATAAGATAAGATTGTGGGAAATGAATCTCTTACTGGCAGATGGAATTGTTTTTAATGACTGAAGATGGAGTATGCTTTTGCCAGTGATGTGGCCATTTAGTACGGAGGTCTTGTTTTCCTTCCAAGACTGTTTTCATGGGACTGAGTGAATACGAAGGGTTGAGTTTACGATTTTTTTGCAGACGGGATCATTTTTGTAATTTGTGCTCAGTTCTGTATATGACTTTAATCATAAACCAAACTAGTGGTAAAGGGCAGCTAGAGTCAAAGCAAAACAATAGTTCTTAGAGTTTGCCTTTGGTAGCTAAATAAAAAGAGAAATAAAAAAGGAAAATAAAGTGATATCTTTTTATTGAACTAACTTAATACTTCTTTTGGAGTAGCTTCCGAAGGCTAAAACCTTCTTGTTCGGGTCGGGTCAGGATAGGACTGTTAAGGAATGTTCAGCACCTTCTTTGACCTGCAGGGAGGGTGGGGGAAGGGGGCAAGTTTCTAATATCCAATTCACCGAAGAAGCTTGCTTTTGGAAATTGCCCCAATTGGGGATAATTTTATCATAGGTCATCTGGGCCTAGAGAGCAAGTAGGCACCTAGTTGTAGCCATTTTATAACAACAGATAGATGCTTATGTCTCTTTATAAAATACCAGCAGAAATCTTGCATAAATCATGACTAGATGGTAGCCAAGGACATTTACACTTTCTCAGGAGCAGGGGTAAATATTTGCAGGTGAGGTAGACATATAGCTGCGCAGTTTATAATCCACACAAGTCCTTTGCAACAACACCCCAGAACACACTTACTCGTGGGTCACGTCCAAGTACACGCGTTCTTGTCACTGAATATGCATATATCCCATAAGCTAATTTGCACAATGGGGGCCCAGTGGCCCTGCCCCTGCTACCCATCAACTGCCCCCAAAATGTCCTTGTCGTGGACTGGCAGTGGCCTCACTTTTCTTCCGGCAGCTGTAGCAGAATGCCGAAGTGTCATGGCTGTGAGGTTTGGGGGTGTGCAGTGAGTGACAGGCAGCATGGGGTCTTCGAGTCCCTGTGACTGCTCAAAGTTTGTCAGTCCCACCTCCTCTGAAACAAGAAGTCTGTGTCAGAAAGGGCAGGAGGGAGTGACTTTAGGAGTTAAGACTCGTGCTACATGCGGTGTGGCAGCCAGAACAGAGGAAGGACAGCGTCAGTGAGGACAGAGTTTGTTTCATGTGCATCACAGCAGCCCTAGGAGGTAAGGGAGGAGAAATGCTGCTTGGGGGGTTGTGGGGAAGGAATCCTCACACATTTGTTCCAAGGCCCCATAGGGGATTGAAGCGGCCCTGTTGTTAATAATAGGCAAGCCATCAAATATGAAACTAAACAATACCGAACTAAAATGAATAGCACCAGAACTGTAAGCACAGGTTATGTCTGTAGATCAAGTATTTAATTGGTCTACAGTTTTGTTTTTTGTGCCATTGAGTCAGTGTTGACTCATAGTGACCCAGCTACCTCTGGGTTTTCTTGGCAATGTATCACTGGAAGTAGATTGCCAGCCTTTTCTTCCGAGGCAATGGAGGGTAAAGTGACTTGCCCAAGGTCACAAGGAGTGCCAGTGGGAATTGAACCCTTAGATCTTCTGGGTACGAGGCAGTTGCTCTACCACTAGGCTACTCCTCCGCTCCACTCTACAGTATCTATACAGAAATGTTTCTCGTAAGTTGACTCTCTCTTGACTATTCAGAGTTAATCTATTGGTTCTCCTGCTAAAAAAAACCTAAGCAATAAATCTTTGTGATCTTCCTTTTCAGTTGCATCTGGGGTGTTTCTGGTTAGTGATGCAAATGTGAGCTTTGCTCAAGCCCAAGAGACCTGTGACTGTTATAATGCGACTCTGGCAACCTCAAGTCAACTGGAAATCAGCTTGACCAAAAAGTTCTCGTCCTGCAAGTAAGTTTAGCAGGAATATCCATTTATCCTCTTTAAACACTCACCAGTTTATTTCTGCAAATCCATATATTGTTTCTTTCCACCCAGTTCAGGAGCAATGTGAATTGCATGGCTGCTTTGTCATGAATGTGCCCAGAGCTAGGACCCCTCTGCCCCCGCTGCTGCAGCACTTCTTACATGCAGGGTATATTCTGTTAAGGGCTGAGATCTCATGATGCTGGATTTTCCCCATTATACACAATGGAGCCAGGCTGAATGAGTGAAAGTGAGGCAGGCTTGCGACAGAATTGTGGACAAGTGTTTTTGGCTTTTTGTTTCAAGTTTTACACGGATGTCACGGTCCGTACATGATTTGGGGGCTTCCTCTGCCTTTTTCTACAGGAAAGGTGCAAATTGGCAGGGCCGAAAGGGAAAATTGCATTGTATGGTTTGGATACCTGGCCTTGCAAGTTACTCAGGAACGGCCTGTTCACTGCTTTCGAAGGCCAGTGTTTGCAAACTCAGAATCTCGTTCTCGCTTTTCTGCCGGACTTTCAGAGCAACTCTTTGTCATTATTATCACCTCATCTTTGGCCTACATCAGGGTGAATGGAGCCCTTAATCTATAGTTAGGTAGATGGAGTATATCCCGCCAGCCCATCAAAAATTAAACTAATAAACTAAAAATCAATAAAGCAGCAGGATAGAGCCGAAATCTTCAGATAATAAGGGAGTTGTTTCAGAAGCCTTAATCTCAATTTACACATGTAAATATAACACTTATCCTTGTAAATAGCATCCGCATGTAAATGACTATTTTAGAAAAGGCCGAATGTACAAGTGGATGTCCTTACTACCTCAAAATTGCAAGGGCGTGTGGTTAGGGAGTGACCTGAGCAGGGTAAACATCTACCCACATATTCCCCGTTTCTGATAGGAAATACACTTCTATGACCAAAATGGTCCATGCTGGGATTTATAGCTATGCCCTGGCGTGTTTGTAAAAAATGCTCAGTTTGGCCAGCTGTCTACAGGAGAGATTAAGGGGCCTAAGGCTATTCTTCTTAATTCCCTGTTGTTAATTGGTAGCAAGTATATGTATTGCTAGCATAAACATATATGTGCTGGGATTCATGCATGTAAGTTGTGAATTCTAGCACTTACATGTGTATGTTGGCTGTGTTTCCCTGTTGCTTTTTCCTATGCATACAATTGCAAAATGATTCCTCCAGCTTCATGTATGTATCAGCATACACTATACACATTTTCTAAAATACTGCCAGAATTGTGTGTGTCATGACTGTGACATCTCAATTCTGTTCTCCAGGTAGTATCTAAAATGTGCCTTCACATGTTTAAAAATGTAGGCTTTCCGAACCACGCTCATTCCCTCGCCGGACCACCTCTCAACCCTGGTGCCCTGCTGGAGTCCTCATAACCATTTATTTTTTGTGAATTCCTAAGGTCATCATTGTTGTGGTTGGCTTATCTTAAACTGCTGGCAGGCTTTGTAAACTAACTTTTCTTCTTTTCTGTTAGTTGGGGATGGGTCAAGGAAAAACGACTTATGATGGTCCGCGCTTTTGGTAACATCGATTGTGCACAGAATAAAACGGGGCTTCTAAGCAAGTACATTGAGGCGCAAACTGCGATGTGCTATAAAAGCAATGGTGAGTTATAGCAAAGATGAAAGTGCTGTTTTCGATTCATGACAGAGTGGGGAAAAGAAACTCTCTCACAAAGGCTGGAGCTGTGGGTATCAGTGTGCAGACAAAGCAGTACAAAATGCCAAATAATCAATGTGCTCTCAGTGCTGGGGAAGGCTGTCAAATGATTCCATTTCGGGACAAGCTGCTAGAGCTCTGGTTTTGCTGCACTGTGGTCCTGACTTCCCTATGAAAAGCCCGACGACGGGTGGGAGTCCAAATTGGGACCAGATTAGTCCTGAAATCATGGAGCCAGCTGGCAGCTTTGACTTCAGGAAGGGAAAAACATTTCACTGAAAACCTCGTGTGAAACCTTCTATGGGACTTTCATCCAGTTAGGTCGGCGTCCTGCACATGTTCCGTTTGCCAATTTCTTTTCTGTGGTATGTTTTTAATTCCTTAAGTTACAGGGAAATTGAATCCTCAAGCAAAAAGCTTTGCTGTTTCGAAACTGTGCAGGTTTTTTGCACTTTTCTGCTTTACCTTTGCCCTAAACGTTCAAAGGACAATTTTTAAAGCCCTTTACCCGAGTAAAATAGCTCGGCTTAAAATTCTTGTCCTTTGCTTGGCTGAAAGTATGTACCTGCTGCCAAGGCGTGTTTACTTTCAGCCATGCTAAAGAGAGAAGTTCCTGTGGGCATGTTTAGGTTGGAGCAACTACAGCTTTGCCACCCTCAGTGAGCCTGAGCCTGGCTAATCTCCAAAGCTAAGCAAAGTTGAGTCTGGATAGTACTTGGATGGGAGACCACCTTGGAATGCCATTTTGCTCTCACATGGCCACCCACATAAATGCCAGGTATAAGGTATGTGACCACCTTTAGCAGACACTTTGTGGCAGCTCATTTTAAAAAGGATGCATGAAATGAAGCTGCAAGACAGTAAACTTAAAAGTAACATCAGGAAACTACCTTACACGAAGGCATGGGGGGGGGGGGAGGTGCAGCTCTTCAACTCTCGCCACCTTGCTGGGCAGACTAGATGGACCATGACATCATTCACGATGTCACTATACAGCGCCAATGGATTCGCTTTCAAAATTGGCTGCAACTTGCATCGCAAATAATGCAGGTTGATCATAACTATTCCCTGGACCAAATCACTACCGAAAGTAGGCGTGACACCATCAAGATTTTGAAAGAACTACAAACTCTCCTTTTGAGCATCTGAGCTCAGTGTTAGCACTGACATTGCAATCGCTTATATCGCAGAACAAGCTCATATCATATTTAACCAAGTCAAGTAACTGTGCCAAAGACTTAGTATTTGAGAATGAAGGTATGACGGTGTCACTGTTTGCAAGTGATCTTTATTAATATTTATTCCATTTGCAATTTTTCTTTTCCACAAGCTCATTGCATATGAACCTTGTCTTTCAGCGGTAAAAGGAGTTTTTCAAGTCAAAATTGCAGAAAAGTACAACCTGATGCTGGAAGACGGTAATAGAATTTGTGAAACCTGGAAGGCAACATTTTCCACTCAAGCCCAGCTTGAAAATGCTTACAGCGAAGGCTATGAGACTTGCAGGTGAATGACAAAGGCAACCTAAGAAAGTGAGACACCTTACGATCACATGGGAGATGCAGAGACTTACGAGGTGTTCAGAGTTCCCAGAGGCGTTCCTGCACCTGTTTCTGAGATCTGTCCCTTAATGTCACATTACGTGCACTAAGTGTCGGAAGGAGATAGAAGTTTAACAGATCTGCATGCAAGATATAAAATGTTGATTTTACAAAAAATAAGTTTTGGGGACATGACTTTAACTCGCTCTCAGAAGAACTATCATTGGTTTAAAAAGGGCTTTGTGGGGGGAAGCATGCACCCTGCAGAATGTCTCAGGAAAACTCTTAGGGAAATAACGCTGCTTCACTGTGCAGACTACTCTTCTGAGGCTGGATGTGCTATGGAAGTGTTAAACACAGCGCTCCAGAAGAGTCCCTAGATGTTTTCTGGTAACCTGTTCTGAGCAGTAACATGTACCTTCTGAGGTCATGTGCTGGATGAAGGTGTTAGGACCAACTTGTTAAATTATTTTATGAAAACAAACAGGGCCCGATTCTGTCCCGCACGTCCATCGTCTTTGTACGTCCGGGCTGAGCCGGACGTACAAAGGGGGTCACGATTCTGATCCTGCGGAGCACGTCTAGCCCCCCCGAGATCAGAATCACAAACAGCAGTGTACATGCAGGCTGGGACTACGATTCAGTCCGGCCTGCAAGTACATTAGTAGCCCGACTAACTCAGGGCTTTTAAATGGAGCTGTGGTGCTATGACATCCTGTTGCCATGCTACCGCGGCTCCATTTAAAAGCCATAATGCCAACTGCCAAGAAAAAGAGTTTATTTCCCACAGTCCAACTCCAGATCTGGCTTCCTAAGGCTAGGGTCGGGCTGAGGGGGATAAACCCTGGCCCCCCTGCCCAATTCACGCCCTGGGCTTTCCAAAAAAAAAAAGGTCCAGGGGAGTTATTCCACCTCGGAGGTGGAACAACTTCCCCGGACATTTCGCTGGCCCCGGACGTACAGGGCCGACATTAGAATTGGGCTGGCAACTGCTCACTGCCCATCCACTCTCTGCCCCCATGCCGTCCATTCCCCAGCCCCGTCTAACTTCCCCGCACAACCGGCAGGGAAGTTATTCGGGGGCAGGAGAGGCCACGAATAGCGGGGATGGACATCCCGTCAGGCCGGCCATCCCCGCTATTCATGGCTCAGAATAAACCCCACAGTGTCTTCCCTCTAGCCTCTGGAAATTGTGCCCCTTGATAAGAAGATAGTAGCACTATCACCGTCAGGGAAGCTGAAGACTATTCCCACTGATGTGCACTACACTGTCTCAGTGATGAGTGAGAATTTAAGACTTGCCAGGCCAATAAAATTCTGATCCTTACTAAAGAGATGGGAGGCGAGAAAGGCATCAAAAATACCCAATAACTAAGATTGGTGGCCCACAGTTCTATGGCTTCAGTTTTCCAGTCCTATGGCAGATGGTGAAACAGGCACTGATGGCTAGCTTCACCTGGTAGAAATCAAATAGCAGTAACATTGGATGGTGCAACTAGGGCCCCATGCCACAGGGCACCCCTAGCTTACCCATTTCTGAAGGAGGCAGGGCCAGTGCAATGAATGTCAGCTCCTGCTGTGCTTACATTGTTCAAACTGCTGAAAAAAAAAAGAGGCAATAAAAACAATCAAAAAATGACAAATGAAAAAAAAAGAGGGGAGAATATGAAAGAAACATTACAAACTAAGGTGTTTATCAAAAAAGGAAAAAGGGGTGGGGTGGGGGAGCCTACCATTAATACTAAAGAGGGAGGAGGGTGTTGGTTTAGAGGTTGCAGGGGGTGCGAAAAATCCTAGCACTAGGTCTGTCCTCCCAAATTTCTGCCCTAGTCTCCCAGTATGCTTAACAGAGACCCTGAAAATAGTCTAATTACAAAAGGTGACGGAGGCGTTTGATTTACTGGTGACTATTAAAACTGGCCGCAAGCCGCCTCCATGTTTCCTCTTCTGTGCAGTTGGAGAGTTCAACTCCTGCTACCCTGCCTTCTTGAGCTCCTTTTTCACTGCTTTTTATAGTATGAAAGAATCATGTAGTAGGTTTTTTTTGTTTCAGGTCTGGTTGGGTACAAGAAGGAAAGACTTTCATCCTCCGCCATACAAAGGACCCTAAATGCGTCAGTGGAAAAATTGGGTTCTTACAAACCAAAGACTTGGATGGTTTCTCTGATGTCTACTGCTTCAGGAGAGAATGTAGGTTTCTCTTGTATGCTACAGTTAGGGCTCCTGAAGCAACATTATATAGTACCATGGCCACTGAACAATTATATTATGGGGGGCGTTTTTGGAAGCCCTGTTCATGCTTTGGATGTCTGAAAATGAGCATAGAGATGTCCAAAGAGAGGGACGTCTCCAGAGTCATCTTAGAAGCCAGCTCTGGGGAAAGTTCCCAGCGTGAGGACATCCAAGTTTGAAGGATGTGGTGGAGTCGTGAGCAGGGCATTCTCAGGAACCTGGACCATTCCCGCCTGATCTGAGAAATGTCTAGATCTGCATCGTGCCCAGGAAAAGGGATAATTTTGGCTGTAAAGCACCCAGAGAAGAAAGCACTCCATCACCCCTAGTGCTCGGCACAATGTCAATGCTAGCAGCAGCAGTGGGACTTGAAGCCTGGCTTCCCTGTTGCTAGCCCACTACTCTAACCGTTAAATTATCCTAGCTGTCCAGGTTCTGAAATGCGGCTCTGGGGACATCTATGTAGACGCCCCACAGGCATCCATATTGTGCACGTCCACGTTTGTGAAGTCATGTCTGCACCTGGATGTGCCTGCTTTTCTTCTGACGTTCTGACGTGGACGTCCCAGATTACACTTGGACGTCTCTTCTAAAAATTCCCCTCCACATCTATATATATTAGGGATGGGCATCGATTAAAAATTTCAGTAGTGCAATTAAGCACGATTAATCACAATGGATTTAAAGAGCCCATCCCCCATTCTTAACCCATCTGCCCCCCCATGGACCAGAATACCCCCTCCCCTTTCTTCCCCACATCGGTGCAGTATCTCTTCCTCCCCCACCCTTCCCTCTCTTGAGTCCTGCATCTTTTCCCCCTCTGTCCTCTCTTTTCTCGTGGGTCCAGCTTTGCCTTAAATGAAATATCCCCAGCAGTGGCAGCAAATCATTAACGCTTCCTCTCACTGGCCCCGAAGCCTTCCCTCTGCCGCGCAACAGACCCTCGCCGGTAACAGGAAGTTACCTCTGAGGAGGCGTGGCATGACAGAGGGAAGGCTTCAGGGCCAGTGAGAGGAAGTGTTAGTGGTTTGCTGATATTTCATTAAGGCAAGTGAGCCACAGCACTTTGGGGGTGGAAAAAGGATGAGATGTAGGACCTACAGAAGGAGGAAAGAGGGGGAGGGAACATTAAATAAAGTGGTGCAGTTAAAAAAAAAATTGCATTAGGGATAGCACAATTTTTGAAATTGCGTTATTAATGTGATAAATGCCTACCCCAATATATATAAACATATATACATATTTGAAAGTTGGCATTTGGCATAATGATATTTTAATAGCCTTAATGCATATATATGTACTAATTTCTTTTTTTTAACCCTTTCACAGTGGAAAACACAAGTACATATGCACCTTCTCCCAGTACAGCTATGATCAACTACACAGAAGCCTCCCTGCTGTGTTCATCCTTTGGTGATTTTCTAGCCAACGCGGAGTTAATGTCAAACGTAAACGTAACTGAACTGGTAATGAGAGGCATGTAAGTAGCACAGACGTACGCATGTCATGTGAATATTTTAATACACAGTGATTGCTTGACTGAAGAGAGTATTGAAAAGCAGGGTGCAATCCATGCAGGGTCAATGGTTGAACGTTCAAAATAATATTTGTATCTGTTGCTTGCAAAAACCACAGTATGCTACAACCCCATGAAAATCTGCGTAGCGGAAGCATCCCATACCAGGTTTTGCTAGTATTTCCCCTGGCTAATGTTTGCTTCAGTAAGATAAGAATTTGGAGTTGAAATGTGTGTAGAGTCGCTGTGAGATGCACTGTGGCAAAGGAGGATCCAGGTTAGGGTTAGTGGGTTAGGGTGTAGGATTAGGGCGAGCAGGGAGTGATCTGCCCTCAATGAATTTAAGATAACATTGATAGATATCACTGGAGCAAATGTCTGCCTGGAGCGCAAAGTGTTATGGTTGGAGGAAGGAGAAAAGGAATTTGTATTATAAGGAAATAACAGCACGATGCCAGAGATATTCAAACAGCTACTACTGAACACTACAGGACGTACGCAGAACTGCTCAGACGGTCCCAGCTGAGAAGCATGAAAAATGCACGCGGTCTTTAGAGTCTGCTGAATCTTTCTTGCTGTTGGCTTTGTGAAACTCATGACTGTGTTTTCTTCATTGCTAGTCCTAAGGCTTTGGAATTCACTTAGGTAGAGACCAATTTCTGGAAGAAATTGTTTGTGTGGGGGGGGGGGGGGGAGTCACATTCAGCAACAGTAGCCAGGGCAGTTAAAGCAGCTTTAACTCATCCCCAGATAATCAGGGTCAGGGGCCATATCTGGCCAGCAGCACGAAATATCTAGTTTTGCCACATTGCATTTTAGCTGTCTGGTCAACAGCAATGTTCACCCGCTGGCTGGATAGCTAGACCGGCTAAAGTTAGGAAGCCTTTTATCTGCCTGACTTTAGCTGTTTTAATAAGCTACGGGAGCCAGTCTGTCAACAATAAGCCACCTGACTGAAGATCAAACACAATTTAGGACAACTATCCAGAGGGTCGCCATGAGTCAACACCGACTTGACGGCACTTAACAACAACAGTTAACTGATTGGCATCTCAGAGACCTGGTGGAAGGAGGACAATCAATGGGACACTGTGATACCCAGGTACAAACTATATCACAATGATAGTTGGTAGATCAAATTGGTGGAGGAGTTGCACTCTATGTTAGAGAATACATTGAGTCAAAGAGGATAAAGGTTTTGCAGGAAACAAAATACACTGTAGAATCTCTATGGATAGAAATTCCATGTCAAAAGGGGAAGGCGATGGCAGTGGGAGTGTACTACCATCCACCTGGCGAGAATGAACAGATGGATGATGAAATGCTAAAAGAAATCAGAGAAGCTAACAAAAGTGACAACAAAGTAACAATGGGTGATTTCAATTATCTCAGTATTGACAGGGTCAGTGTCACAGCATGACATGCTAGGGAGATAATGTGTCTAGATGAAATAAATGGCTGCTTCTTAGAGCAGCTGGTTCATGAACTGACGAGGGGAAACTATTTTGGACCTAGTCCTTAGTGGAACAGAGAATCTGGTGCAAGAGATAAGGGTGTTGGGGCCACATGGCAATAGTGATCATATGTTGATCACATTTGATTTAATAAATAGAAGAAGGACAGCAAGGAAATCCACAGTACTACCTTTTAACTTTCAAAAATGAGACCGTCATAAAATGAGGAAAATAGTTACGAAAAAACTAAAAGAAGCAACTGCAAAGATTAAAGGTTTACATCAAGCATGGGTGCTCTTTAAAAATGCTATCTTGGATGTCCAGACCAGATGTATTCCACACTTTAAGAAAGGTGGAAGAAAGGCCAAATAACTGCCAGCATGGTTTAAATGTGAGGTCAGATATGCTGTTGTAGCCAAAAAAGCATCTTTCAGGAAATTGAAAAAGGAGCCAAATGATGAAAACAGGAAACAATACAAGCACTGGCAAGTTAGATGCAAGGCATTGAATAAGGCAAGCAAAGAGAGAATTTAAAAAAAGGCTTGCCATGGAAGCAAAAACACATAATAAAAATTGTTTTCAAATACATTCATAGCAAAAATCCCATGAGAGAGTCAGCTGGGCCATTGGATGACAAGAGGAGTAAAGGGGACACTAAGGAGAACAAGGCCATAGTGGAGAGACTGAATGAATTCTTTGCATCAGTTTTTACTGAAGAAGATGTAGGGAAGTTACCCATGCCTGAAATGGTATTTAAAGATGATGTATTTGAAGAATTGAAACAAATCCCGATAAACCGGGAAGACGTATTACAACTATTCAATAAACTAAAGAGTAGCAAATCACCTGAACCAGACTGTATACTGTACATCCCAGGGTGCTGAAAGAACTCAAATATGAGACTGCAAATCTATTATTAGTAATTTGTGAACTATCATTAAAATCATATGTAGTACCTGAAGATTGGAGAATAGCCAAAGTAATGCCAATTTTTAAAAAGGGGTGATCCAGGAAACTACAGACTGGTGAGCCTGACATCAGTATTGGGCAAAATGGTAGAAACCATTATAAAGAATAACATTATTGAACATGTAGTCATGGTTTAATAGGAAAAGGCCAACCCGGATTTAGCCAAATTAAGTCTTGTTTTACTAATCTGCTATATTTTTTGAAGGTGTGAAAAAACAGATAAATAAAGGTGAGCCAGTTGATATAATATATTTGGATTTTTAGAAAGCCGTTGACAAGGTCCCTCATGAGAGACTCTTGGCCAAATTAAAAAATCATGGGATAAGAGGAAGTGTACTGTAGTGTATTACGGAATTGGTTAAAAGACAGAAAAGAGAGAGTAGGGCTAAATGGCCAATTTTCTCAGTGGAGAAAGGTGAATAGTGGAGTACCCCAGGGATCTGTGCTGGGTCCACTGGTTTTTAACATATTCATAAATGACCTGGAAATGGGAATAGCGAGTGAGGTGTTCTATGACTTTGTTTTAATTTCCTGAGAAGTTGCAATGACACGGTTTCCTGTATCATGGATAGATGTTGCTGTTGTCGATGCGTCTCCTCGGAAGCGGGTGCACTTACACAGGCTGTTTTAAAACACTGTGTCCTTATCTTTCCTTTCAGCACCAACACTTGGTTCCAGAATGGAATTGCAGTGGTAGTCAACCAGTCATTTGAGCTGCAGCCACGCATGAATGATACGAACATCACTGCAGCTGTTTACTGTTACGATTCTCAGGGTAAGCAGTAAGCAAACATGTTTCCTGCTTATTTGAGTCTATCTTTGCTTCTCGGCTGCCAGATTCATTTTAAGCTCTTTCCAATTAGCAAGTAAAACCCACGCAGGTAGTATTAAGATCCTTGTTCGTGGCCGCTGATTCTTTATGAGTAATTGATGATAATGGATTGGGTCAAGTTAAGCCAAGTTAACCTGGGCCAGTATAACCCTAAACAAAGGCATTGAGGGGGTAACCTGTCCAGAGTGGCGGGCTCCACTCTAGCCACCGTATGGGCATACTAGGTGGCCCATACTAGTCTTTTTCTGCTGTCACTTAGTACTGCTGAGCTACACCACTCTCCATTACTGCGCCATTCCTATTTGAACATGGTGAGAAACTAAGTCCAGAGCGGCCAATCAGACAATGGAGAGACTGGGAAAGGAGCCTCTCAGGGGTTGCACCGAGTTTCCGCTTTGTGCCTTGAGCTACGCATCACCATTTTCTATATTTCATGGTGGTTTGTTTATTCATCCCACAGCTCTGGATTATATTCCGGTGATAAGCCAAGAAAAGATAGGTAAGCGTCTTCATTTTCTTAAGCAATATTTTCATCCCATTCATCTGCAATGTGAACATGGAGTCTTTTCTCTGTGTTTTGTAAGTGTGTTTGTCTTTCTTTTTTTGCCGGTGTCTGTCTCCAGCTATTTGTGTCTCCTTCTGTGCCTGTATTGAGCATTCTTTCCCTCTGTGGGAGAACCGCGTCATATACTGTAAATAGTTTCCCTCTGAAAACCTTGGCTGGCGTTCTGCTTTGCTGGAGATGCCTGGTGCATGCTTCCCTCCGCCTCCCCCTTCAGCTAGCTGTACACTTGATACGAAACCTGTGCACATCCTTTAGCCACTAAGCACAGGGCAACTCTAACTGTGGGGAACTGCTTAGTGACCTGGGTAAATTCCTTTGCCAGTTGCTTTTATGCAGCCTCCACTCTGTCTGTATCATTTCAGAGGCCCCAAAGAAAGGTGAATATTATTTTGTGTTGTTTCTTTCATTTACAAAGCAATATGACATTTAAATCCTTCTAGCTTTATACCCTGAACATCCTGCCTGAAAAATCCTCATTCTTTAACCTTCAGTCATTGCTGCCGCTGCTTCTGCTCTCAGGGATGCGCACTCCACAGTAACCATCATCTCTGGCGCTATGGTGCTAATCATGGTTCCGCCCCCTACCGTTCCACTTCCTTTTCATGGGCGACGAAGGAACTGCCATTCACATGCAAAAGGAAGTGGAATCGTAAGGGGGCAGAATCAGCAACAGCACTTTTGCTCCAGAAATTTTGCTGTGGCAGCGGGGGTGGGGACTTCAGCAAGGGGACGCTAGAAATGAGGTTTGCCTATGGCATCCCATATCCGCACTCGATGACATCATCAGAAAGAGACACATCCTGGGTCTGTTCTGCATAGTCCTAGTATAATACTAAGGAAAAAGCTATTTGGGCAGACTTGGGGGGATATTCTAGTCTGTCCCATGTTCTTTTGAGGGGGGGTACGCATGGTACTGAGTACGGGCACCTTTTTCATTGCCTGTTAAACTTGACCCATGCTCCTTATGTACGAGGGGGTACCCAAAAAAACCCAGGAATAACATTGTCGTGGGCGGAGCTTGTGTAGTACGCACTTCTGCCGCTAGACGTGTATAGTGCAACTCATTGTCAGTTCAGTGTCGCCTGTGTTGTCGACCTGGCTTGTTCTGTTCATCTGCAGTGATTGTTTTTGCTAGCGCTGTTTTGTTCTTGTTTCTTTTTTTATGATGACAAGTTTAAGTGAACAACGTGCAGCTGTGAAATTTTGTTTTCTACTCGGTAAAAATGCTGCTGAAACTGTTTTAATGTTGAAAACAGCTTATCAAGATGACGCTATGGGAAAAGGTCAAATGTACCAGTGGTTTGCTCAGTTTAAAAATGGCGACATGTCAATTGATGACAAACCTCGTTCTGGGCGTCCATCAACTGCCCGAATCGACGAAAATATTGAAAAAATTAGAGAGCTTGTGCTCACAGACCGTCGACAGACAATTGATCAACTGTCAGAGATTAGTGGGTTATCTTGGAGCTCGGTTCAGCAAATTTTAACGGAAGATTTGGGAATGAAAAGGGTTGCTGCCAAGTTTGTTCCTCGGGTTCTGACTGACAATCAAAAGGAACATCGAGTTGAAACATGTCGTGTTTTGAAACAACAGCTTGAAACTGATCCAGATTTTCTGTCAAAGGTCATTACAGGTGATGAGTCATGGTGCTATGGTTACGACCCAGAAACAAAGCAACAGTCAAGCCAATGGAAGACGTCATCGTCACCCCGTCCAAAAAAATGTCGTCAAGTCAAATCAAACATCAAAATAATGCTGATTTGCTTTTTTGATGCCAAGGGGGTAGTTCATTCAGAGTTTGTTCCCCCAGGTCAGACTGTCAATCAAACCTTTTATTTGGAAGTTTTAAGAAGATTGCGCAACAGTGTTCGTCAAAAAAGACCCGATTTGTGGCAGACAGGAGACTGGTTCTTCCACCACGACAACGCACCTGCACACACAGCCATCTTTGTTAGACAGTTTTTGGCTAAAAATGGCATGGTTCCGCTGCCCCACGCACCTTACTCGCCTGACCTGGCTCCGTGCGACTTTTTCTTATTTCCACGCATGAAAATGGGCATGAAAGGACACCGATTTGACAACATTGAAGAAGTCAAGAAAAAAAGGAGGGAGGAGCTGTCAGCCGTTTCTAAAGATGACTACAAAAAATCTTTCGAACAGTGGCAGCACCGGTGGGACAAATGTATCAGTTGTAATGGAGAGTATTTTGAAGGGGATAAGATTGTTTTGTAAAGAATTTGAAATAAATAGCTTTTAAAAAATAATTCCTGGTTTTTTTTGGGTACCCCCTCGTATTAATGAAGGAGTTCTGCATATGATTACCGGCACCTTGCTAGGAAAAATGCATTGCCCATGAAGATTTATCCTTGTGTACAATTGTTTATACATCTCTGAATTTTGAACTAAGAAGGCCTAAGCTGATAAAAAGATAAAAGTTAAAAAATCACAGAGAGATCATAGATAGGGAAGCTTGATGAATACACACACACACACACACAGATAAGCACTGCAAGCTATGGGGATTGTTTTAAATTGCTTAGATGCGATATGGACGTCCAAAAACATGTACGTTGATGTCCACATCATGGATGTGTCGCTGAAGCCATTTTACTAAATAATTTTTTAGACATCTCTGCTGTGGGGATATCCATATAGGCAGGGGATGTGGTGGAAGCATACCCAGGGTAAAGTTACGGACACAGACATCCCCGATCGATCATAGAACCCTTGGGGATGTCTGTGTCCACATCCAAACTTAGACCTGCTCCAGGCATGAATAGACATTGGTCGTTTCGGCACTAAAGCCTCCACTCTCTTCACAATCACAATGCTATGTTGTGTGTTTTGAGAAACTTGTTTTGAGTTTGCACTACCGCTGCATGTCTCATAGACGTCCTCACAATTGAACACTATACCAGGGATGTCTCTGTAGACGTCCCTGCAGATGTCAATATTAGGCATGTCCAGGTTTGTGAAATCGTGCCTGAACTTGGATATGCTTGTCATTTTTAGGGATGTTCTTGTTTTAATGTCCCAGAGTCCACGTCAATGTCCTTTTGAAAAATGTGCCTCTATATGTATACTGTAAGACCCCAAAAATGATCACTATGGTGATTATTATAGAAGCATCTCTGTGCGTAAATAGTTTGTGTTTACACATGTAGATTGGAATATACATGTAAATGCAGTTTCAGAAAGTTGCTATTTCCATGTGTATATTTCAAGGGTTTGTGGAGGAGGCATAGTTTGGGAGAGGGACTCTATATATACAGAGCTTCATACAAGGGAATAGGGGAGCTATTCTCATGGTTTATTTCCTCTCCAAAATGAAAATTAGCACAAATTGCGATACCAGCACTTTATATTTCAATATGTTTATTATCAACAGCACACTTAACCAACAGAAACAGAGACATGTGTCAATACAGCAGTGATATAGACAATCTCCATGGTACAAGTCACCAAAGGCCAGTATAACACAAGTAGATCAACTAGGCACCCGCTAATGACCTAGAATATAAGATATGCTAGCGTTTCTTAACTCTCTATGGGTAGGCAACATGATACCCAGGGGCTCTCCACACTCATAGCGAATATTCTCGGGTCCCTACCAGCCCCCTGATCTGATCTGTACCACATTTGATAAATATTTTATAAACATTTTAACAAATTTTAACATAGTTCTAACTTATATAACTATGCCTTCTATATATCACCCCCCCTCAGCGAAGACAGCCATCCTCACTACACCTTCCCCATTGACTGCACTTGTCTCTACCTCTGTTCCTTACTGCCCAACCATGGCTCGGTATACTTGATTCAAGGGCACATTACCCCCTTCTCTCAAGCCTCCCCCTGTTCCCCCATCCCCCCTTCCCTCCTATCCACCTTCCCCCCTCCCCCATCATTGGGATCACCAGTACACGGTACGAAGACCTAATACCTTCAAGAGTTCCAAAGAGGATGACCAATGAACAGCGACTGCTATGCTGTGATGTGCATGGGGCAGCTCAGAGGGTAAGGACATCATTACAGGCCCTTGCGGATAAACTAGTCAGATAGGGCTCCCAAATCCTAAAGAAACGCTCATGGCGTTTCCCCCCTCCTTAGATGTTAGCCCCTCCCAGATGGCTAACCGGTGAACCGCATTCCTCCATTCCTAGATGTTAGGCCCCTCTGTGTCTCGCCAATGTCTAAGTATACATTGCTTAGCCAGCATGCAACACTTCCACACTAACAGCCGCCTACCCCCACCCTGTAATCCTAAGAATTCTTGGGCATCCAGAAGAGCAAAGCCCAGTGTGAGCAATATGGCTTGTTCCATTAGACCATTCAGGTAGCTTTTCATTCTATCCCAGAACACCTGTACTCTCCCACACCTCCAGATGTGTTGGGTTCACATCACACCAAGGACATTTCCCATTTATCCGCAAACCCTGTTTTCCAGGCCCTATATGGGGATATGTATCCCCTCTCCAATATTTTAAACTGCATTTCACTAAGCAGAGCCCCAATAACTATACGAGGTATACATGCTACCGCCGGTTCCCATGCAAACCCCTCCAGGGAGACCCTAAGTTCTTCTTCCCATTTTTGGGTTAAATGAGCATGGGCACAACCACCAGGAATATCCCACAGCTCCTGACAACAGTGAGCCACAGAAAGGTGGTCCCTGTCTTCAAACTCAAACCAACCCTCCAGCTTGTCCAATGCCATTTTCACCAGGACTTATCCCCTCAAAGAATGGATATAGTACCACAATTGCAAATACACGAACTGGTGGGATTCCGGAAGACCATATTCACCTTGCAAATCCTGAAATGACAATATCTGACCCTCCTCATTCACCTCCTGCCACAACTGGGTAAGGCCCTGAGCGGCCCAATCCCAGAAGGGTTATGAATCCAGACTAGGAGGGAGTGCATTATTCCCTTGCAGCGGTAAATATCCGGATGCTTCCGGGGAAATTCCCAGCAGCCTGCACATTCTTCACCAATATACTTTCCTGAATACAGGCAGGCAAAGCGTTTGAAGGACTATGAAGTGCAGACTACAGAGAGTAGGGGGTAACCATGTCAGACTCTACCAGCACTTTAAATGTATAGGTTTGCTCAGTTTCTAGTTATCCTAATTATGTTAGTATTTTAGAAGACCTATTCCTGCTTTGGACATCTGAAAATGGGCATAAGGACTTCCAAAACATGGAGACATCCCCAGAGCTATTATAGAAGTTGGGTATATAGACATCCCCAATATGAGGGTGTCCAGGTCAGAACGGGGGCGTGGTGTAGGTGTGTCCAGGGCATTCTCAGGAACTTGGATACCTTCGTCCGATCTCAGAAATGCCCTGCATGTCCCGAGCTCATCCAAGTTTATACCTCCTCCAGGCACGAATAAGCATCAGAAAAGTGCTTGTTATGCCAGCCAAACATTCATAGGTCGTGGGGGAGGAGCTAATCTCATGTTCCCCGTCTTTTCCATCTTCACAGTGAGCATTGACGGGGAATGAGGGTTCTTGTTTCATTTTGCTATGGTGATGGATGCCCCCTTATGTACACTCAAAAATTGCAAACCTACACAGATCTAGGCCAAAAAGCAACAAAGCAAAAAATAAGCCAGATCGTAACCTTAAAGACTTAAAGGGACCTCAAACAATAGGAGCTATAAATAAGCCAAACAGGCCCTCCAGTATAACAGCCCTTAGAGCCATTAAGAGACATGCTCCGAAATCATCATAGGCCTATTTAGTCATATAGTTTTATATTGGTATTCTAAATGCCCGTGAAAAAAACTAAAAAATCTGTGAATCTTAAAAAACTACAGCAAAAAACAGTAATGCCTGAATGTTTAATTTATATGTATTTGTGGCCCTGCTCCCAGAGTGTCCCACCCCACCCTTCCCACTCTACATAGAAGACTCCTAAATATTTATATTCCTCCATACATATAAGGTTCCAAAATTTAAAGGGAAAAAAAGCAGTTATATGTTTGACATGGTGCCCGTGGTGTACTAATGGTGGCGCGAAGTATTCGACCTGCTGCGGGTGCCGGCCAGGAGGTGGTGCAATTTGCAAGACTTCAGCCAGGAGAGAAGAGCCGGCTTGGATTGGAGGTAGCATGGCAGGCCACCTGTTTGCTGCGCTGTTTCCAGGGGCGGCCCAAGGGGGGTGCGGGGCCATGTGCGGAGACTCGGTGCGGGGCCTCATTTGCATAAGTGGCCTTATTTGCATAAATATTTGCATAATGCTAACATACACTAACTTTTAGTAATCATGTCTCTTAATGAGTGTATGGATAAAGACAGACTAAAAGATTTCTACATTACTATAATCCAGTGCCAACCGCCAGGCACATTAGGAACTCCTACAAACACTGCCCATTTAGAACCCATAGCAAACCCGCCGTATCCTAACAGCACTACCAGGACTCACAAAGCACCATACCCTACCTATCAAAAGGCAACACTGCAAATATTAAACCAATACATTTCAGAGAACAACAATACATGACCTACTGGGGAAAGAGAACAAGTGGCAATGTCAAATAGGAATTACATAAACAGAATACCTCAGCTCAGTTACACATGCAGAACATAGACCAGTGATGGCTAACCTTTTTGAGCCCGAGTGCCCAAACTGCCGCACAAAACCAAAGAATTTCCTCAAAGTGCCAGCACGTCATTTGCATAAGTGGTCTTATTTGCATAAATATTTGCATAATGTTACCATACACTAACTTTTAATAAACATGTCTCTTAATGAGTGTATGGATAAAGAAAGACTAAAAGATTTCTACATTACTATAATCCAGTGCCAACCGCCAGGCACATTAGGAACTACTACAAACGCTGCCCATTTAGAACCCATAGCAAACCCGCCGTATCCTGACAGCATTACCAGGACTCACAAAGCACCATACCCTACCTATCAAAAGGCAACACTGCAAATATTAAACCAATACATTTCAGTGAATACTGGGGAAAGAGAACAAGTGGCAACGTCAAATAGGAATTTCCTCTTGTACCAAACAAAGCGCAGATGTTAATGATGCACATTTCCCAGAGCTGACATATTCCAGTTAATAAATTCAAAATAAAGAGATATCGTTCTACCTTTTGTGCATTTTTTTTCAGTTGCAATTGGTCCAGCCATTTTCTTCTGGTTTCTTCATGTTTTCTGCTAACTCTCCATCGTCTGCTGTCCATTTGTCCTTTCTTCTCTCTTCTAGTTTTTTTTTCCATTCTCTCTCTCTCTACATCTGCTTTAACATACTAATCTTTCTCCTTTTGCTCTTTCCTCATTCCTATTTCATCCACACAAATTTTACCCCTCCATCCTCAATCCCCAATTACTCTCCCAATACCTGGCCAATTGTAGATTTTTCATCCCTCCTACACAAAATATTTTTCCCCTCTCCATTTTACTCTCCCAGCCCCATCCCATTCTAATCCTCCCCCAACATCAGCTCCCTTCTAGTTCCAGTCTCACCCAGCATCCATTCCCTTCTTCAAGCCCCCCACTTCCCCTCAGCCCATTTCCATTCCAAGCCCCGTCCCCATCAGCTATTTGCAGTTCAAGCCCCCCACTTCCCCTCAGCCCATTTCCATTCCAAGCCCCATCCCCAACAGCTATTTGCAGTTCAAGCCCCCTTCCACTCAGCCCATTTCCAGTCCTAGCAACCCCCCCAACCCATTACCAGTCCTAGCCCCCCATAGCCCACTCCCAGTCCTAATCCCACCAGCCCATTTCCAGTCCTAACCTCCCCATCAGCCCACTCCCAGTCCTAATCCCCCATCACTCAATTTTTAGTTTAAGCCCCCCCAGCGCCTATCACCACTCCTAACCCCCCCAGCGCCCATCACCACTCCTACCCCCCCAGCCCAGCGCCCATCACCACTCCTAACCCCCCCAGCCAGCCCAGTGCCCATCACCACTCCTAACCCCCCCCAGCCAGCCCAGTGTCCATCACCACTCCTAACCCCCCAGCCCAGTCCCGCCCAGCACCACTCCTAACCCCCCACCCCAGCCCATCACCACTCCTACCCCCCCAGCCCAGCGCCCATCACCACTCCTAACCCCCCCAGCCAGCCCAGTGCCCATCACCTCTGTTAACGGAGCCCTGCAGCTCTGTGTCCATATCCACTTCTAACCCCCCCAGCCCAGTGCCCATCACCACTCCTCTTTTAAGCCCGCGGGGGCTGATGGGACGTTACCATCAGCCCTCGCGGGCTTAACAGAGTCGCGAAAGGGAAACTCTTCCCTTCGCGCTCTGCAAGCCGGCGCGTCTGACTGCAGCTCCAAAGAGAGAGCTGCTACGGGGAGGACAGGCTCTGCCGGGTGGGTACAGGGGGGCCCCGCGGCACGCTCGATTCTGCCGCGGCGGCCCCGACAACGGCAGCAGAGAGGGTTGGTTTTTTTTTTTTGATTGCGAACCTTCCCGCGTGCCAGCTGCAAGGCCTTCGCGTGCCACAGCTGGCACGCGTGCCATAGGTTCGCCATCGCTGACATAGACCATCACCAAACAAGGAATCACAATTTAGAAACAGGAAGGCAATAATTAAACTGGGAACCCCAAAAGCCAAACTTGGAATGTACAACAACACTGTAGAAATAAAACTATAAATTAATTTCCTCTTGTACCAAACAAAGTGCAGACGTTAATGATGCACATTTCCCAGAGCTTTCATATTCCAGTTAATAAATTCAAAATAAAGAGATATCTTTCTACCTTTTGTGCATTTTTTTTCAGTTGCAATTGCTCCAGCCACTTAATTCTGGTTTCTTCATGTTTTCTGCTAACTCTCCATCATCTGCTGTCCATTTGTCCTTTCTTCTCTCTTCTAGTTTTTTTTCCATTCTCTCTCTACATCTGCTTTAACATACTAATCTTTCTCCTTTTGCTCTTTCCTCATTCCTATTTCATCCACTCAAATTTTACCCCTCCATCCTCAATCCCCACTTACTCTCCCAATACCCGGCCAATTGTAGATTTTTTATCCCTCCCACACAAAATATTTTTCCCCTCTCCATTTTACTCTCCCAGCCCCATCCCATTCTAATCCTCCCCCAACATCAGCTCCCTTCTAGTTCCAGCCTCACCCAGCATCCATTCCCTTCTAGTCCCTGCATCAGCCCATTTCCAGTCCTAGCCCCCCATCAGCCCATTTCCAGTCCTAGCAACCCCCCAACCCAATACCAGTCCTAGCCCCCCCATCAACCCACTTCCAGTCCTAACCCCCCATCAGCCCACTTCCAGTCCTAACCCCATCAACCCATTTCCAGTCAGCCCCCCATAGCCCATTGCCAGTCCTAACCCCCCCATCAGCCCACAGCCCATTACCAGTTCTAACACCATCAGCCCACCTCAAGTCCTAACCCCTCCCCATCAGCCCATTTCCTGTCCTAGCCCCCCCATAGCCCATTATCAGTCCTAACCCCCCATAGCCCATTACCAGACAGCCCCCATCAGCCAACAGCCCATTACCAGTCTTAACCCGCCCATAGCTCATTACCAGTTCTAACCCCCCCAACAGCCCACAGCCCATTACCAGTCCTAACCCCATCAGCCCACCTCAAGTCCTAACCCCTCCCCATCAGCCTATTTCCTGTCCTAGCCCCCCATAGCCAATTATCAGTCCTAACCACCCCAAAGCCCATTACCAGTCCTAACCCCCTATCAGCCCACAGCCCTTTACCAGTCCTAACCCCATCAGCCCACCTCCAGTGTTAACCCCCCGCAGCCCATTTCCAGTCCTAATCCCCATCACCCAATTTTCAGTTTAAACCCCCCCATACCCCATTACCAGTCCTAACCTCCCCATCAGCCCACTCCCAGTCCTAATCCCACCAGCCCATTTACAGTCCTAATCCCCCATCACCCAATTTTTAGTTTAAGCCCCCCCATAACCCATTACCAGTCCTAACCCCCCATCAACCCACTTCCAGTCCTAATCCCATCAGCCCATATACAGACTTAGCTCCCCCATAGCCCATCACCACTCCTAACCCCCCCAGCCCTCCCATAGCCCATCACCACTCCTAACCCCCCCAGCCCATCACCACTCCTAACCCCCCCCCAGCCCATCACCACTCCTACGCCCCCCCCCCAGCCCAGCCCAGCCTAGGGAATTTTTTTTAAAAAAAAAGCTGTCTTCTCCCGCTGCCGGGGCCGCCGCGGCAGAATCGAGTGTGCCGCGGGGCCCCCCCTGCCCAGCAGAGCCTGCCCTCCCCTGTATCCACTCTCTCTTCGCAGCTGCAGTCTCACGCGCCGGCTTTCAGAGCGCGAAGGGACTAGTTTCCTTAACAGAGCAGCGAGGGAGAAACTCTCCCCTCGCGCTCTGAAAGCCGGCGCGTGTGACTGCAGCTACAACGAGAGAGTGGATACAGGGGAGGGCAGGCTCTGCTGGGCAGGGGGGGGGGCCCCGCAGCACACTCGATTCTGCCGCGGCGGCCCCGGCAGCGGGAGAAGACAGCTTTTTTTTTTTTTTTAATTTTACTTTAGGATCAGAATGTTTTTTGCGCGGGGCCCCCTGAAACGCGGGGCCCTGTGCAAAAAACATTCTCGCTCAATGGACGGGCCGGCCCTGGCTGTTTCCAAAGTGTGGGTCCACAAGGGAGGGGGGCCGGAAACGTCACTGCGTGGCACTGCATATATAACTGCTTTTTGAATATTGGCTTGATATGTATGCATATACAGGGTGGCCCAAAAAAAAGTGAGAACATCTTGTAAATTAAAAGCTTAAATAGTTTACTTATTTACCTTTTTTAGCTATATAACGTCTTTATTTCGACAATTTCCGGTCGCCATCTTTCTTTTTTTTTAAATTTGTCAATCGTTTACTTCTGTCTTTTTGAATTTTTAAATAACTTATATGCTACGAGATGTTCTCACTTTTTTTGGGCCACCCTGTATATATATATTTTTTTGATTGGACCAGTGATCCTGCTGAACAGACTTCTAAGGTTTGATATAATTATCTCGCCCTTTCAAAGCTTCAGTAATAAATCCGGGTGCTTTTTGTTCCTTTCTAGTTGCTTCTGGGGTGTTTCAAGTCGAAGACGCTCTTGTGAATTACACCCAGGCAAACGACACCTGCGCCACAAGGAATGCGACTCTAGCAAACTTGACACAAGTGGAAAAAGCGTATGATAATAAGTTCCAGACCTGCAAGTAAGATTGGGAGACTGTCTGAATTACTTAATGCCTGCACTCTTCCCCAGGAGGATTTTTGACTTAGCAATTTCCTCCTTCTTCTTTTGGGCTTCCAGTTCAATCAGAACCAGCTTCATTTTGGCTATGATGGCCCACTTGGAGTTATTCCCCTGTTTGTGAATTCCCCTCCCAGCACAGCCCAGTAATTATAGTGACAGCTCTCGGCCAGAGGGCACCAACTGCAGCTCCCTAGCTGCAGCCATGAGGTGTTGCTAGTATATGGTGAGCTGGACTCCTCCTCTGTGGCCATGAGCACGGCTTTTGTAGCATCGAGCTGTCCAGTCCTGGGACCAAAGCCAGGTCCATTAGCACTGCCAGTGCACCCCCAGACAGTCCCACATTTTAGTCTTCTGAATATTTGAAGTATGTCGTTCTTAGCTAAAATGTCCTTTGAGATGCATATGTGACATTGCCGAAGAACATTCCTTTAGTCTTAAAAAGAGTTGTAGATACCGTTCTCCTAAGATGGGATCTGAGCATCCAAGGGGAGATTTGGGCATCTGTGGGAGGAGGAGATGGGAAACGGCTAGCAAAAAAGAGTTTGATGTAACATATGCTTCATGAATGAGCACGCAAGATGCAGATGGAAGCTGTGAGAACAAGCCAGGCTTGACTACTCTAAGCCAACATCAGTCACTGAGGCCTCTACATTTACTAATTGTAGGATGGAATGAAATACTAAAGGCATTCGTTTCCTCTTGTACATTGTATATGAGAGGGTGGCCAACCTTTCACACAAGAGCCATGAAATCAGAATGCACAGTACCAGAGAGCCCATCTTCAAGAAGCGGGGAGGGTGGACCCTTCCCCAAGAAATGTTGAATTCTCAGCACCTCCTCCTACTCCCCACCAGTCTTTCTTAATCCTGCCCCCTGGCCCTCCCTGACCCTAACGGTCTCTATTTCTGTCTCAACAGCCCTCCTTCAGGCTCATTCCGAGTATTCGTGCCACCTCCCACCGGTGTCTAACTTCCCTGCTGGTTGACGGGGAAACTAGACAGCGGCAGGAAAGGGGAGAATCGTGGATGGAGTTAGGGTGGTCGCCAGCCCTGGATGTATAGGGCATATTCTAATGTCGGCCCTGTAGTCTGGGGCTGGCAATTTGAATGGGGAAGTTATTCCTCCTCCGAGGTGGAATAACTTCCCTGGACATCGGGGATCGGCAGGCCCAGGCCAGGAAAGGGTGGCAGGGAGCAGGGAGCATTCCCCACAGCCCGACCCTGGCCCTGAGAGACCAAATTGGGGGTCAGGCTGCAGGGAATAAACCATTTCCTCCAGCAGCCATGATCGCAACATTTAAATGGAGCTGAGGTGCCATGGCAAGCGGACGCCATGGTGCCGCAGCTCCATTTAAAAGCCCTGACTGAGTTAGTCAATTTTGTCTTGTACATGCAGGTCAGGCTGAATCGCAGTTCCCACCTGCACGTACAGGACTGGTCGCGATTCTGATACCGTACAGAGGGGTCTACGTCCGGGCTGAATAGGGCTGCTTTTCTCCAGCAATTTCTTTCTCTCAAGCACACCCCATCACCAGGAGTCTCTCTCAAGTGCCACTGGCCAGCAGTCTCTTCCTCTCTCTTGTCTTCAGTTCCCCTCTTCACCCAGAATGTTTTCAGCAGCAACAACTCTTCTCTTCTTCCTCTGGGCTGATCACATATTGGGTTTTCAACTGGCTCCAGATGCACCTGACAGTCCTGGATTTACCCCATTGCATGCAGGGACATTCAGTTTTGATTTCTCCATTGCTCTCCATAAGAAAAGCAAGACTACATGTCCCTGCATGCAATGGGGTAAACCCAGGGCTGGATCAAGCCTTTTGGGCACATCTGGAGTCATTTGGCAACTCTAATAACATAGCTACTTCTTTCCTTCAGTCCACTTGGACCTCTGACACTGCCTCATCCCTTTGACCCATGTGGGTCAATGACATCACCTCCTGATCCATTCAGCCTGCACTAGCTGCCAACACTATAGAGTCTTCTTCCTTTGGCACACACAGGCCAAGAGGCTACCTCCTCATCCCAATGGTTTGCATGGTAGGGCCATATTTAAAATGTTGGCATCAATAAGCAAGGCCAGACAGATCCCAGGGAAAGGGGTGATCCAGAAGAGGAACAGAGGAAGTGCCGCAATGGCTCCTCTTTGGCGCCCTCGGCAGTGGCCTATGGGTTCTCTGCTAACTCTGTCTGCCGCATGGGGTGGTGATGCCACATCTCTGGCTGTTGGTAGCATTGCAAGAGCCACATGTTTGCCTTCAGGGAGTCACCAGTTGTCCACACCTGGTATGTAGGCCATGTTAGTTAAGCCCTGGAGTATGGAGTATAGTTCTGGGTCTCATATTTCAAACAGGACAATTAGGAACAGAAAAGGGCAAATAAATTGATTAATGAAGGGTGATCGAAATGATCATGGGGATGAAACGACTTTCCTTTGAGGAAAAGCTAAGAGGCGGCTGAGAGGAGATATGATAGAAGTCTATGAAATCCTGAGAGCAGTGAAACAGGTGGACGCAAATCTGTCTGTACAAGAACTAGGGGACACATCATGACGTGTAAAGTAGTATATTTAAAACAGATAGCAGAAAATATTTTTTCTTTCAATGTATAATTAGCCTTTGGAATACATTGCCAGCAGATGTGGTAAAAGCAGGTAGTATAGCTGGGTTTAAAAAAGATTTTGACAAATTCCTGGAGGAAAAGTCCATAAACAGCTATTAATGTTGACCAAGAGAAACCACTGCGTATCCCTGGGCATAACTAGCTTGGAACTGGCTACTTTTGGGATTTGCCAGGTTCTTGTGTCCTGGATTAGCCACTGTTGGAAACAGGATACTGGGCTTAATGAACCTTTGGTCTGATCCAGTATGGCGGTTCTTATGTTGTCCATCGAGGAAAAACCATCGTCTCTTTTGTTTGTCTCTGCAATCTCCTCCTCCATCTTTGGGTTTCCAGTTCATGGGATTGGGACCTAATGCCATAAGCTTCATTTGCAGCTATCCATGGATTATTTCTCTTTTTATATCTCTCCCCAAATCACTTAGCCCTCTCTTCACAGCAACAGTGTTGGGCCAAGGGTCAGGCACCAAAGCTCCGATTGGAACCCTGCAGTCCTGGACCTTAGATCTATTAAGTGTTGCTATTATATGAATAGTAGGATTTTCTCCCCCACAAGAGCTGTGAACACTGTCTCTGCAGTGTCCCTATTTCCAGCCGACAGGGCCGGTGCAAGGATAGGAGATGCCCTAAGTGGGACCTCCATCCTGTCGCCACTATTACTGCCACTGTCTCTCCTGTCTGGGGCCTGCAGCAGCAGCAGTGGCTAAGAAATCATGGAGCAGTGCTTACCTTATGCAAACCAGACGTCTGTATCGGAGGGAGGTGGAAGTGGCAACTAATGAAAGACTGAAACTGTGGCACAGTACTGAAGCCTTAAGGTAAGCGCTGTGTTGCAGTTTCATCGCCATTGCTGCTGCCGCAAGCCCCAGAGAGGGGTGACTGTGACGGCCATTGGTGCCCCTAGAGGGTCGTGCTCTAGACGACCTCCTAGTTCACCTAATGCTAGTGCCGGTTCTGCTGGTCGATCTGGCAAGAATGAAACCAGGCTACCGTCCCTTTTCCTTTGGTTTGAGGAGGCTTGACAGTATTCTAAGTTATTCCTGTGTCTGTCATGTAGAAATCCTACAACTGGATAAATGATTTTAGAAATAAAACTACAAGATGAAGCGTGTCCTCTTTTCTTCAAAGCCAAACATTTCAGGACACTAATACATTAATAAGACCCAACTTTCAAAGTCAAAATAGGAAACAGAAAACAAAGCAATCAGGCATGTGAGTTCCAGGAGGACCAGTGGGTGTGAAGATCATCCTAGATTTTGGTGTCTTCTTCAGAGCAATGCCATTTTGAGAAAGGGGGGGGGGGGGTAGAAACGCCATTGAAAGAATTTCTTTACATATGACCTACTCCAGACTGGACATCAATTAGCAAAATTCAATCTTGGCTCTTTGGCTCCAATTCCCTAAATTCAATTAAGGAATGAGAACACACATACACAGAATTATATTGATGACAGTACTACTTAAGCTTAAGCAGAGGAATTCGGGCCTGCAAACTTGAGCAGTTCTCCCATAATTCCTACGCCAGCAAGGCCATAGTACTTTATTAGGAAAAAACTGCTACATGGTACAAATACGTCTTATCGCTGTTTGTCGTGCTTTGCACTCATTTTTGTTTATGTACATGTTACAGATCAAGCTTACAGACCTGTAATGACACAGTCAGTCCGGTGAATATCCTCAGTTATCTCCCCTACACGCTCCAATGCTAACTGCTTAGCATCGGGGCATGTTGTGAGCATTCTATGTGCAGCAGAGGTGGCAACAGTTGCTAACCGGGTTGTGGCGATATTGCACCGCTACCCAGTTAGCGACCTGTCGGTAAAACTAGGTGAAGCAAAAGCTTCTGTGGCTCCAGGATATTTAATGCTGGGGCTGCATATGACCCTGGCATTGAATATCCAGGGTTAGGGGTCAGCGGGGATGGCTATATGCAGTAACGGTGCATAGCCGGTTCAATTCAATATCGGGCCCTACATGTTTTAGGTCAAGCTGCTTCTGCAAAATATGATCTTGGCTTGTATAACACATTCTACTAAGCCAGAGGATTTCCAATTCCAGTCCTGAAGGTCCCTGTACTAGGCTGTCAGCAGAATTCCAAGCTATTTTCCATATTAACCCTTTCAGAGGGTCATAGTAACATAGTAGATGACGGCAGATAAAGACCAGCATGGTCCATCTAGTCTGCCCAGCAAGATGGCAAGAGTAGGTGCAGGCCACCCCTCCCCATGTCTTTGTTTAGGGGTGAACCCACCACTCCATGTAGGACACCCCTATTTGTTGAGACGTTAGATGGTTCAGAAGTTATATGTTTCAGTTTATTTTGTTTTTATTCTGTTGCTGTAAAGGGATCCACTGTGTTTGTCCCATGCCGTTTTGAATTCCGTCACAGTGTTTGCCCCCACCACTTCCATCGGGAGGGCATTCCAAGCATCCACCACCCTTTCAGTGAAAAAATATTTCCTGACATTGCCTTTCAATTTATCACCTTGCAGCTTCATGTTATGCCCTCTAGTTTTACAGCTTCCCCGTCTTTGGAAGAGGTTCGTTTGTTAATCATTTCTCTTTAAGTATGTAAAGGTCTGAATCATATGTCCCCTGTCCCTTCTCTCTTCCAAAGTGTACATATTTAGGTCTTCAAGTCTCTTCTAATAAGGCTTCTGATGTAGGCTCCAAATCATTTTGGTCCTTATGTCCACTTCCTATCAGCAGTCATAAGCAATACCGGTTGGCTGGCAGTAGTGTTTCTCTTGCTCCTGGTTCACTACCAGAGAAACTGATGGAAGGGCAACTGCAGAAAGTGGAGCATGAAGAAACCTTTGGTCTCCCTCCAATATCCCTTATTGTATTATGATGCATTTTGTCGTCAGCACTCCCTGGTGGCCAGTGGCTGTAAGGGTAGGCTGAGCATTTTTATTGTTTCAGGGAGGAAAGGGCTCTTTAAGGCCAAGTGCAGGTTGGTCTTTGTAGTCCAGCTCCTTGTATGAACAAATTGTATAAGCCAAATAGAGGGTATTAAGGCTTTTATTTCCCCTTTAATGCAAAGGCTCAGTAAGGCACAGAAATAAAGAAAGTCCTTTCTTTCAGGGTTCCACCAAACCTAAGCAAGAAGAAAAATTGTTACAAGCTTCACAGTTGATTGGAGAGATTAACTGAAAGATTCTCTTACTTCAGAGCATCTTAAATAAGCAAAACAATTCTCTGGCACTTAGCACAAAACATGAGCATTCTCAAAGCAAAAAGGTCTGTTCAATTCACAGTTCTGCTAATGACTCAAGGGGGCTAGCAACACACAAGGTACAGTCCATTAATTCATCTGGAGGCATGGGAATAGGATTCTCTAGGTCTATTTCCATGGACTCTGGGTCACTGGCCTCTCCCTCTGAATTGGATGTTTCCCTTGCTGCTATACTTTCCCAGACTTTGTCTATGTTTGCTTGCTTCAAGTAGGGCTGTTCTAAGGCTCTCAAACGGACCTGGCCTGTTCTTCTGCCCTTAAATACTGGGTTGTAAAACTCTGATTTGTTTCCTTTTCTCCCCCACTGAGCATCTGTTTCACCAGAGCTTCTAGGAGATAAACTTTCTTTTATAAATAAAGTGGCACCATACCTGGGCTTCCTCCTGTAGCCGGTATAACTGGAGCTTTCTCTCTGAGACACCTCTCTCTGGAGACAGGCTTTCTCTTGGAACCTTCTGAGCAGTGCTTGACCTTTCTGTAGTTTAGGAAAACCTGGTGAGGAATCCAGATTTCCTTGCTTCTGGGTAAAGGTAGCTCTGCTATCAGAACCTTTCCTTCTTGTACCTCTTAATCCTGATTCAGACTCCTCCGGTGAGCGTAGGCCTCTCTCAAAACATGGCTTTCTCCTCCCAAGCTCTTTGCCTCTGTGGTCCTCTGCTACTGAGTCTCTCTCCAGACTGACTCTCCTCGAGTTGTCTTTCTTTCTGACTTTCTCTGCTCCTTTTCCAGCACTTGCTGTTCTGGGCATTCTGCTTGATCCAGCTACACTGCTTGGGCTGGAGGTGTCACTCCTTCCGCCTGAAGTGCTTCTCCTGGCAGTCTCTCTCTGGACTGTCCCTCTCTGGACTGCTTTCCTCCGGACTGCTTCCCTCTGGACCGGTTCCCTCTGAACTGGTTCCTTCTCCTGGCCTGCTTTCCTCTGGACCGGTTCCCTCTGGACTGGTTCCTCCTGCTGGCCTGCTTTCCTCTGGACTGGTTCCTTCTGCTGGCCTGCTTCCCTCTGGACTGGTTCCTCCTGCTGGGCTGCTTTCCTCTGGACCGGTTCCTCCTGCTGGCCTGCTTTCCTCTGGACCGGTTCCTCCTGCTGGCCTGCTTTCCTCTGAACTGCCTTTCTCTTATAAAGGCATTCTACCTTTGAGTTTCCCGGGCTTGTCATCAGGTGCAGCTGATTAGCTCTTACACAATCAGTGGCTGGGTGTGTTAACTCAGCCTCAGTAGTTTTGCTCCTGCTCCCTCTAACTGGGCTTCAAGGTAATTGCATCCTCTGCACATCAACAGCTCTGTGAAAGACAGGGTTTTTTTCTAAGTCTGCACTCTCAGTAGCTTCAGCTTCATGACAATTTTTAATGGCAGAAAAGTGACTTGAGAAATAGTTCTTCTTTACTACTTCTTGACTATGTCAGGGGTTCAGCAGAGAGATGAGGCCGCTGCCAGAATGGTAGAAGGGTCCCATCTTGTTGGTGCTATTTGAGCTATTCAGAATTTGAGTAGAAGCACCCTTGTAAGAGTGACTCCTGAGAAACTGTCCATGGTAAGAAATAACCTCTGTTCTTTTCTGCTAGGTGGGGCTGGGTAGACAACACCAGCATGGAACTTGTGATGGTCCGTTTGTACTCCAATGAATCCTGTGTGAATTTCAAAGTAGGCATTTTACACCTGCCAAGCTGTGAAACTTTTAAGGAAAGATATGTGATATGCGCCAGAAACGGTGAGACCAGGAAAGGATGCAAAATGGCTATAATCCTGACCTCTGTTCTTAAGTGCAAATTTCTCTTACAATGCTTAACTCACCACTAGGGTAAAACTGGCTTAGAAGTGAGGTTCGCGGCTGTCGTGGTATCCACAAAATGAACCCATTTAGAGAAAATGCCCCGATAGTAAAACTGCTTTTTTTCCCCAAAAAACTAGCAATGAAACCTGGAGGGGAGGGTGGGTGCAGGGGAGAGAAGGAGTGAGGCAATGAACTGTTGCATGAACTGAATTCACTGGTGAAGTCGATGTGCCCCTGCAGTGAGTGGGTGCAGTCTATGTGCCCATCAGTTGTACTGTAGCTATAACACAGCCATAAATTTGCAGGCAGCTTGACCCATGGTCTCAAATATTCCTCTTGAGCTTTTATTTTTCATGAGAGCAGTTGCAAACACCCCCCCTGCTGCCCACGTGGTCTGTTGACTGTGTTAATCCCTTTGAATATGCCCCCCATGATGTCCAATTATATTTTTATACAGGATTATTGTTGAAGGGGTGTGGTATTTCAATGATTGTGACTGTTGCGTTTAGTTATCAGAATCTTGGGGGGTGGCGGGATGCATAAGGCTGAAGGTTAACCTAGGGTGCCCAATACTCTCGCCCCGGCCCTGGTTACCAATATTACCTCTAAGCTACACTGGGTCCTCCGCTGGCATTCCTGGCTCGGGGGAGGTGCAGAGTGATTGTGCAAGCTCTGCACCTCCCCCCACCGGTGTAGTTTAGAGGGAACATTGCTGGTTACAAGGGTAAAACCTCTGGGCCAAGGATGGGCTGTTTCAGAAAACTGCAGAAGCACACAGATTTGCGGGATTATTTTCACTATTCTTGCCCTAAACTTAAATTCATTCTTGACAGCTTGGCGTAGCTTCTATATTAATTGGTTTACTGCTTTCTGTTTTAACTCAGTCACAGAGACGACAAAGGATTTATACACTGTTTATCATCCAAATCGAACCGATATCGCCTACACAGAAATTGCTCATATCTGCAGTATTTGGAATTACACAGTGGCTTCCAAGAAGGATATAGAAGCCCATCAGTGGCTGCAGGACTTGTAAGTAATGTTCTCCCTGTTCTCTATCACACCCACCTATTAATCAACCTTGGAGGCTCAGGGCCTGATAGTCAAACCCTGCAGTAGTCAGCTGCAGACAGTATCTGGATTGGAACTACCACTGAATATCTAGGCTGAGTGGGGCTATCTGAATAGGTGCCAGTACTTATCTGGTCAGCCCGCTATTCAGTCGGCATTTAACGAGATTGCAACCGAGACATCTTTTCCATGCAGACCAAGTTGTCCAGATAAGTGCCGGCTGAATATCATGCTGACGAGATAAGTGTTGGCACCTTTCAGATAGTACATCCTTGTTCTGCCCACAGACTACCCTGGCACTAACCAGATGGAGGGTTATTCTGTGCCACAAATAGCAGGGATGGACGGCCCAACAGGACGTCCATCCCCACTATTCGTGCCTTCACCCGTCCGCGACTAACTTCCCCGCCGGTCGTGTGGGGAAGTTAGAAGAGGGTGGGGAAGGGGCAGCTCGGGGGCAGAGTCTGGGCAGTCACTGCGACTTATATGAGGAAGTTATTCCACTTCTGAGGTGGAATAACTTCCCCATATGTCATTCTGTGGCGGGCCCGCGGCTTGCGGTGGGCAGGGGGGACCTGAAGGCAGTCCCTGCAGCCTGATCCTGGCCTTTGGAGGCCGGATCGTGGGTCGGGCTGCAGGGAATGAGGTCCTGCAGTCTGGCAGCCGGCATCACAGTTCTTCAATGGAAGGCATTGAGGAACCTTGACTGAGCTAGCTAGGGTTAGTCCTGCACATGCAGGCCGCACTGAATCGCAGTCCTGGCCTGCACGTGCAGGACTGTTCGTGATTCTGATCCCATGGAATCAAAATTGTGATCCCCTCTTGTATTGCCAAGTTTTACGCTTCTCTTTTAACCCTGTCACTGACTAGGCAAAAAACATTCTGGCAAATACAGTATGAGTTAACCCTGTCACTCATTAGCTCACAGACTATGCATAGACACTTTAGTAAATGCAATATGAGTTTTATTAAATTAAGTCCTTTTGGAATAATAATTAAGCATAAAGGTAAGCATTAATACTTCACCGGATATTATAGCTCATCACTCCAGGTGGGGGACTGTTCAGCAATCACTCTCAGGAGGAAAATCCGGGGAAAAACTACAGAGACACGCTTGCCTCGTATATCAGTTGCAGTCCCATCTTTTCCTTCTGAGAGTCCCCCTAAAGTACCTTAACTAAGATCATGCCTGCTGCATGATATTACAATTCATTGGTTAACATGCTGCATGCTCAAATCAGGATTGGCCAGGGTCAATCCTGTGCACATGGTTCACACCAGGATTGGCCAGGGCCAAATCTGTGCTTGTGACCAGCAGTGTTAGCTGCTGAGTCACTGCATGAGTCACTCATCTAGTTTTGTCCGGCCAAACCTGTTTGCCTGCTTAGAGAATTTTGACCTACAACATTCTTTGCTGGTCAGACTCTCACATGAACTTCTCTCCACCCCATCCACCTTTTTTTTTGGTTTCCGGGCAGGCTTCTGATCACCCCCCTTGTGGTCAGACATCTGAGAATGCTCAAAGGACACATCCCCCATGGTCTACATTCCAAGGCTAGATGAAGTGTTCTTTTGTCATCATTAATGGGTTTAAATTTGTTTGCCTTAATCTTCCAGCATCTTCCTGTCAAGGGAGACACCCCCCATGGTTTTAGAAGCAGCTCACAACTTCTACATTATAATTGATGAATTCTTATCCTGTCAGACTGTAAATACAGCTTTGGTCCACAGGCAGAATGGCTCATGAGTTAGAATGGCTCGAGTTCAATTTCTTGCAATTTCTTTGCAAAGTAAAGTACAATATCTTTGCTGATCCAAAAATCAATTAGTAATACACCTCTGTACATCCGATTCATACCTGACGTACAGAGGGGATTGATATCCGGAACAGAATCGTGCCCTCGGTGTCTCTGGAGAAATTCAGCAGCATTATCTGGAAGTCACTTAAACTCTCTGAGGTTTAACTTATTTTCTATACCTGTATATTCAGAAGAGGCACTATAGAGCTTTGACTGTAGCATGGAGGAGTAGTCTAATGGTTAGAACAGAGAGCTACGAACCAGGAATGCCGTGTGAATTAGCATGCACATTGGACCACATGCACCATTTTCCCAATGGCTTGTATCTTGTGATAGTCAGCCTTAAAATAGGACACTACTCATTTCTGCTTTTTGCCACTTTCTCAAAAATTAAAAACAAATTCTCGTTAATTCCTGCAAAGTCTATTTGAAAAGAATAAAGTGAGTCTGATTGACCCCCTTTTTGTACAGAATATTCTTCCACTTTCAAGACTTGAAGGTTGCCGATGTTTATTTATTTATTTATTTGGGAAAACATTTGTATACCGCAGCTTCCAGTGATCAGCTGCGGTGATTTCACACAAACGGTTACAAGTTATTCAAGCTAAAAACAGTGGTTACATAATTATGATACATAGAATTATATACATTAGGTCAGAAATCAAGAAATGTTGTGTTCTACTGATGGCTCGTTGAACTAGGAGAGAGTTTTGATTCAGAAGCTTTGTGTTACTTTGCAGTGAGTATCTTATCAGTTGTGACTGTTTTCTATCTTCCTTCCTAACAGAAAAGGATGGTGTCAAGAAGGCCTTTTGCAAATCAGGAATAAAACTGTGGACCTGTTATGTGCTGACAACATGACTGTTAAAGCATCTGTTTACTGCTATAATTCTATAAGTAAGGAACTATTTATTTTACTTTATTACATTTTACTAATAATTTGCTCATTTGCCAATGGTGCTCTCATCATTGAACTGTAAAAATACATCAAACATGCAGATGGGGTCATTCTGAGCCACGAAGAGCAGGGATGGACATCCCCTCTGCTAATCGTGCCCTTTCCTGGCCCTGCCCTCCTTCCCCGCACGTTGTACGGGGAAGTTAGACGGGGGTGGGAAAGGGGCAGATTGAGGGTGGCGTTGAAGCGGGCAGTGGGCGGTCCTTGGCCCCAGACGTACAGGGCCGATTCTAATGTCGGCCCTGTACGTCCGGGGTTGGTGACTTGAACAGGGAAATTATTCTACCTCTGAGGTGGAATAACTTCCCCGATGCAGAGAAAATAGCAGGAGAGAGGCTGGGAAGGGGCGGCAGGGGATCATGGCTTTTAAATGGAGTCAGGGTGCCATGGCAACCAGACACCATGGCGCCACGGCTCCATTTAAAAGCCCTGACTGAGTTAGCCGGCAAGGCCTGTATGTGCAGGCCGGGCTGAATCACGGTCCCGGCCTGCACATACAGGCCTGTTCTGATCCCACAGGGCTAAACGTGCTCTGCGGGATCAGAATCACAACTCCCTCTGTGCATCCGGTTCCGACTGGATGCACAGAGGGCCTGTACATCCAGGATGGAATGACCCCCAGAGTGAATAAGAACATAAGATTTTCTATAGTGGGTCAGACCAAAGGTCCAGTATCCCATCTCCAACATTGGCTCTAAGTACTTGGCAGGATTCCAAGAAGTAGCCAGATTCCAGGATAAGCAAAGGTTTTCTTCAGGTCCATCCTAATTTTTTTTAATTCAAGTTTTTATTAAACCAAACTTCATAATAAACAAAGCTGAAAAACAAATATTGATGCAGCCACAGATTCCAACCTATTTCAACATATTAGCTCAAAAGAACAGACCAAAGCCAACCAAACCCTCTCACATTGAGAAAGTTTCTCCAGAGGCAAGTGCTCATGAGGGAAGGGTTCGGACAGCCATTATAGTTGGTGGTTCGATCATTAGGCATGTAGATAGCTAGGTGGCTGGTGGACGTGAGGATTGCCTGGTAACATGCCTGCCTGGTGCAAAGGTAGCGGACCTCATGCGCCACCTAGATAAGGTCTTAGATAGTGCTGGGGAGGAGTCTGCTGCCTTGGTACATGTCGGTACCAGTGACATAGGAAAATGTGGTAGGGAGGTTCTGGAGGCTAAATTTAGGCTTTTAGGTAGGAAGTTGAAATCCAGAACTTCCAGGGTAGCGTTCTCCGAAATGCTTCCTGTTCCACGCTCAGGACCCAAAAGGCAGGCAGAGCTCCGGAGTCTCAATGCGTGGATCAGACGATGGTGCAAGGATGAGGGCTTTGAATTTGTTAGGAACTGGGGAACATTCTGGGGAAAGGAAGGGCTCTTCCAAAGGGATGGGCTTCACCTTAACAGGGATGGAACCAGGATGCTGGCATTAACCTTTAAAAAGGAGGTAGAGCAGCTTTTAAACTAGATAATAGGGGAGAGCCGACAGTTGCCCAAGAGCGCATGGTTCGGAAAAATGTATCCTTGAAGGATACTACCAAAAAAATGAAGTTAGGGCACATCAGCAGAGAGCTTCCAATAAAGACAAAGATAGCCCAAATGCCCTTGAGTACAGAGCAGACAGAGCTTAAAGATTCCAAATTACCCCTGTCTACCAATAACCAGATTAATATGAATAAAATACAGTCTCTAAAATGCTTGTATGCAAATGCTAGAAGTCTAAAAAATAAGATAGGAGAGTTAGAATATATAGCACTAAATGAGAGGTTAGATATGATTGGTATCTGAGAGAAATGGTGGAAGGAGGACAACCAGTGGGACACTGATACCTGGGTACAAACTATATCATAATGATAGAGCTGATCAAATTGATGGAGGGGTTGCACTCTATGTTAGAGAGGGCATTGAGTCATGAAGGATTAAAGTTTTGCAGGAAACAAAATTTGCCGTAATCTCTATAGATTGAAATTCCATGTAAAAAGGGGAAGGCGATGGCAGTGGGGGTGTACTATCGACTGCCAGGCCAGAATGAAGAAATGGATGATGAAATGCTCAAAGAAATCAGGGAAGCTAACAAAAGTTACAGAACGGTAATAATAATGGGTGATTTCAATTACCCCGGTATTGACTGAGTCAGTGTCACAGCAGGACATGCTAGGGAGATAAAGTTTCTAGATGAAATAAATGACTGCTTCTTGGAGCAGCTGGTTCATGAACTGACCAGAGGGGAAGCCATTTTGGACTTAGTCCTTATTGGAACACCAGATCTGGTGCAAGAGATAAGGGTGTTGGGGCCACTTGGCAGTAGTGATCATAGCATGATCGCACTTGATTTAATTAATGGAGGAGGGAGATAAACGTTTTTTAGAATTTCTCCAGTCTATAAATAAATGCACTTTAACCAACAAAAGATCTCAAAAATGATCCAGAAAAATATGTATCAATAAAGCAAAAAACGGATCAAAGTATTATAATGATATGGATAGGGACCTCAAACAACTATGAGATTAAGGCATAAAAAGACCCTTTAGCATAACAGCCTCAAAGGGCCATAACTAGTATGCTCGAAATCATCATTGGTCCTTGATATTTCATTATAACAATAGTGCAAAAACTAAATAAGAAAAATACATGCAATATTTGATATACATCTACATAAAACAATGTTCATACACCCAACACAATTGTGTTTCAATAAGGAAAAAGACTTACTTGCATTAAGGGAAAAAGCCCCGATTCGAAGTTCCCAGACCAAACCTCCAGCCGGCTGAATGCTCCTACTTACAAAGAAAAGTATAAAAGCTTTTAAAGTGGCAGCTGAGTAGACACACAGCCTGGATAGTGAATTGGAGCAAAGGAGCCCAATGAACAGCTTGATTTAAGCCAAACGGTTCAATCGAATTCAAACGAAACATCCAAGCATGTTCACGGAGATCCAGTTGTTTCAGTCTGTTGATTGGACTCCTTGTGTTGTTAAAACCTGCTCGTGTGTCCTTGGAGACTCTGTGGGGTGCCCTGTAAGGCCTGGAGACCTGGATAGCAGGTTTGGTTAATTCTTTGAAAACTGAAGTTGAGACTGTGTTGGCTGAGTGTTCTCTGCCCAGACCCAATGTTTGACCCAAGCGGAAGTGAGACTAGAGGAGACTGAGAGAGTTAATGATAGAAATAAAGAAGTCGCTAGCTCAGATTAAGGAAAAGGACGTATTAAACCAAAGGATTGACTTTTTAGAAAACCAGTCCAGAAAAAATAACTTCCATTTTCTAAACTTTCCTAAGTGTCCCTTGATTGCTCCATCAGGAAGTACTGGAGGGAGGTTTTGACATTTCCTCTTGAAAATCACCCACCTTTGGTTAAGGCTTACTATATTTCGTCGTCTGGGAGTTGTAAGCCTTCTCTTTTGCAAAATCAAGAAGCAAGCCAGATAAACTTGACTTGCTTCTTAGAATCATCTTTGGAGATGGTCACCAAATGTACTACCTTGTTGGCCACTTTCATGTTGGAGTCGGACAGGGACTCTATTTAGAGATTGTATTTCCGCAATATTCATGTTAGTTTTCTGGGCTCTAATGTACGGATATTTCCTGATTTGTCCTACTCTACACAAGCCCTGTGCACCTCTCCCCCTGCTGTTAGTGTGTTGGTAATGCACGCCCACTGTGCTGACACATGAATGCATTTCCCACCAACCCTTGAGGTGGCATTAAGTGCACCCATGCTAAAGGCAATATCTGCGATCAGCACGTGTCCATAATGCCTATGCTAACTGCGATGCACCATCAATACCCACGTTACATCCCTAACCCACCCAATCATGCACTGATTAGCATGGATTTTTCCTGCAGAGCCCCATGCTAAAATCTTAGTAACCGTGCCTTGGGGTCACTCTATTAGGCACAGGGCTGCTTTAAGACCTGGTATGAAGTGGGATTCAACCTTCTTCATACCAACATTATTCAGATTTATCTGATGAATATTCACTGTGGATATTCTGTAAGGCTGGACTTCATGCCCAAATCTGGTGCAAGAGCAACACAAAACTTTAGTTCATTTAGATCTTCCCTGGAAAACGCTCTACAATCTCTCACTGTCTTCAAAGAGTTGTGCCGTTCTAACCTGTGCCCTAAGAATCAATCTAGAAATAACTCGCTGCACCTAAACCTCGTCTGCTTTTCTGAGTTCACAGACTTTGCACATTAACTGAATACCTACACCAAATATATGCAAATGCCCCTCATACATATTCCTTGCTCAGTGGTGATGTTCTGCCAACTTAGGCCAGGTCTCTGACTCGGAACCTTTTGTTGCTAACCCAGAATATTTTGGGAACTTGCTTCTTTTTGCCCAGTAGAGATGGAGTAGAAGGTGAAGGTTGCTGCTAGCCCTGACCTGGAACCTTTTCTATTACAAACTTTCCACTGTCATTGTGAAGATGCTGAAACATTTGTTTAGAGAAATTACCAATATCAGAGTTGAGAACCATGACAGGAAATTAAGTTGCAGAAATAATTCTGTTGGTAAGCATGAGATTGCATTGAGTTGATTTGTGTTTTCACAGTTGAAGATCGCAGTCCAGAAATCATTATAACAAGTGAGGGTAAGTGTTGAACATCAACTCTTAGTTTAGAACTTTTTTTCCTGGAAACCTATGGTTTCAAATTCCAAATATTTTATATGAGTAGTAGCAGCTGCTAAACCTTTAAAGCCCTTATCTATGAATTTTCAGAGGCACTATACAGATAGTGCTGCTAAAAATTCTTACTGACTCCCCGGGCATTATACAGACCGTGCTAGGGTGGAATGTGGGCAATCTGCCTAAATCTATGGATAGTGAGTGATATTCAGCCACCAGCCTTATGGCTAAGTGGTGTCGTATAGGAAAGCAGAACCATTCTCCTAAATTAAACCTCCTAGCTACAGAGAGCGGCTGAGCATTGCCAACTCTCTGTATAGTGGTGGGTGCCGCCGCTGCCTATGTATATTGACCACCACTGCTTCTATGGAAAGCGGCACCAAATATAGGTAAAATATTTAAACACTGTGGCAAACATTTTAAAAAATGCGGAGCATGGGGTTTAAATATTGACCCAGTACAGAAAATTGGTCTTTATCTGACATCAGCTGAAACAGAGGAAGGGGGGCATAAACTCACAATATAAAGTTATCACCTTTATAATTTGATTTTTTTTATTTTTATATAATCTTATATGACTATGCAAACTGACAGCATAAGAACTGCAAATTCCAACTTGCCTACCCATTGCTGATCCAAACGGCAGTGCTCTCTTGATCTCCCCATGGCTCAGACATGTAATCCAGGCTTTTGATTATCTGGGTCAGAGAGGCAAATTTGTGCTCCCCTTCATTTGCCTCCACCCTGGTTCCCATTCATTTCTTCTTCCACCCACTCTGATACCAGCCCTTTTTCTCTTCTCTCCCTACCAATCTAGATAGTAGGATGAGAGCTGAAGGCTTCCTGGCAATTCATCTGCTTCCTGCCCAAGCATTTCAGAATTGTTACGCTCTCAAGGGGCTATGCCCTGGGCAACTGCATCTCTCACCCACCCCTAGTTTACCCTCACATAGAAGGATCCTCTCTGCTTAAATTCTGTTCCTATTTTGGCCTCCTCCACCTGCAGAGGCCATTCCACGTATCCACCTCTTTTCCATATTACGCTTCCCTATGTTACTACACCCTTTAGTTTTTCTTACTAAGATGCCATGGTCTAGAGCGTCTCCCCCCATGTACTAGACAGGCTTTTGTGCACGTTGAGATATTTTGATTCTATGATATTTCACCTGAAATCTAATGTATTGGGATTTATTGGATCTGCCCTAGTTTGGTAGCCCATCTACTTCATTTGGAGGTGCAGCCTCCAGTACTTCTTTAAATACTCTGAAGTAAGATATGTTAATATTATTTTTTTTCCGTTTTGCAGAGTGGAGAAAAATTGCCATGGGCTGCATCCTGGGTGGTATATTTGTTATACTGCTATTTGCTGCTTTCTTTATGAAAGGGTAAGCCACCAAAAGTGCTTCTTTTATTTCTTGTTAACTTTTTTCAGTCTTCTATTGAATGGCCTGTGTTTGGACTAGTTAGGCTTATTTGCACAGGTCTTATTAATCACACTTAACTTTCTTTAATTTTGTGCAAATTGTTTCTCTTTTTACAAGGTTAATCCTTTATATCTACTGGGTCGCCAGGAGTCAGCATTGACACAAAGGCACACATTGCATTTGGTCCTTTATATTACATAGTAGAGAATTCCAGCATTTGAACACTAGAGGGTGGTATTATAGCAATTTTTAAATTTGAACAGGAAAATGTCTTTACAATACTAAAAAGGAACTTAGGCACATGTTTCTGAAGTATGCTAACGGCTAACGTGGGGTTTACCACATGCTAATCGTGCTGTATTGACTGTTAGTGCAGGGGATCGAGGTAAAAGCCCCGATGGGGCAGTGACTGGGTGAGTTAGGGGAGGAGTGTGGGCATTAATGGCGCAACACATTTAGCGTGGGCATCATTGGTGTTAATATTGGTGCACTTACCATCTCAGTTAGTGGTGGTAAGTGCAGCCGTAGTAACTGTGCTCGCAGGATAGCATGGTAAAGTGCGTCTCCCTACAGTAACTGCAGGGGGAAATGCCAGGCATGCTCCCTAACAGCATGGGCCTATCGCACCTCCCATGGGGCTTCATGCGCATTAAACCACCATATTTTAGTAAACATGCACCTTAAGGTCTTAGCTTGCTGAGTCACTAGTGAAGATTTCCTTACTAGTAATAGTTATAAAAGGTGGTTCCAGTGTTTGAGAAGGCGTTTAATGGAAGATGACTAAACTTCAGTGTACAGGCATATGGGCAAGCAAGGGATAAGGAAGTCAGTTTGACCAGCTGGAGAGACTGGAAACCTTCTCACCTCCTCTCCCATGGCACACTGTCTCTCTCCCTCCACTGTCATTCACCCTTTCAATGTCACGTGCACACATCTTCCCCTCAGCCAGCACTCTCCTCCTTCCATCTCTCCTAGGCCAGACACCTCCAACCTCTAACCCTGCTCCCATCTGTTAACTGCTGCTTTCCCCCTTCGATGCAACAGCTGACTGGTGGACAGTTTCCTCTTCCTTCTGGTCTAAAGGGGCTGACAGCTTGACATCTTTGTGCCTCTGGGCTGACCTTCTGTTTGAGTGTGTTGTCCATATTGCCTCCTAAACTCCCTCCGTGCTTCTTTACCAGTACAGACAGGACTAACTGGGCAGAATGGGTGGGTCAATTTGTCTTTTTCCGCCATTAGCTACTCTTGACGATCATAATATAAAAGGGTACAGAAACAAATGACTTCTTTCACCTTTTATTTGATGCGCAGACCAGGGCATCCTACAGGAAAGGAAGTGTAAAGTTGGAAATAAAACAGAAAATGAAAATAAAATTGGAACTGGTTATAAAAGAGAAAAAAAATAACAATGGAGAGGTTGCAGTTCAGAATAAGCCAGAGAGGTGGCATCTTTGATATCTGAAGGAGGCCTTGCCACAGTTTGATTAACACAGCTTAGGTTAGTTTAGCTCACTGACATCCTTTCTTCGTAAGAGATAGCAGGCTGCTTTGAAATACATCAAAATCAACTTGCAGAACATAAAGTGTAGAGCTCAATTAAAAACGGATGATGCCACGCTTGTCACAAGAATGAGCTGCAAAGGATGGAGAAACAGCCCAGATCTCAGTATAGTGCTGCACATCATCGGAAGACCATTGTAAACTAGCAGAGACCCACAAAACCTTTGCAGTGGGAAATGGAGAAAGTAGGGTTCAAATGTTGCTATTCCTCTTAGCACTCCTGGTGACTCTTGGGTATGGCTAAGGGGCACGATTATTAAAGTGCAGTAGCTTTTGACCCTAAACCATGTTGTGAGTCTAAATCAACATGCATTAGATGCAACCGCATCATGGTAATTGCTGGGGTCATGACAAGCTTGTGCCCGAAAGCTACTGTGTAGGCAAGTCCCTTAACACACCTTTCAATCCTTGGCAATTACCATGGGTGCACATAATGACACTTCTTGAGGTGACATTAATTGCCTCTGTGATAACTGCAAAATTGGCGATCAGCGCGCTACTGACAGCTGTGCTAATAATGTGCAGTCAGCACCAACTCTCTGGCCAAACCCCACCCCATCGCATGAAATGTGCATTAACCACATAGCACACTTTAGTCAACAAGCCCCTAAGACTGAAAGTTCTTTGGAGAATATGCCTATAGTACCTGAATAGTTATCATTATTTAGCATCACATGTGGGTTTTACCCTGCTTTGTGGTCTTCTGTATTCAGGTTCTTAGGATAATTAAAGGTTATCCATGTCTTTAATACCAGTTCAAAGAGTTGGTCATAGTAAATTACCACTCGCTGATTATTTGTTTTATTTTTATATTTTAGGAACGAATTCATCTGTTGCCTTGGTAAAAAGAATGCCACATATGATGAAATGGTAGACAGAGGTCAAAGCTACGTGCCCCAAAACTCAACATGGAATACTACAAGTATTTACCAACCCATGAAAGAGGGCATTGACCCCAAATTTCAAAATCCTTATCAGATTTCCATTAAAAACCGACCACCTGCCATTCGCCCAGAAATGCTGAAATACAGGTCTCACTTTTATGACAATTTGAGTTTCATAACAACAGAAGATGAATAAATATATTGTTTCTTTATTTAGCATCGGACGTGAACATTAAGCGATTGTTATGACCTTCAATTTCTTAACAGTCAAGAAAAAACTTGAAGGCAACTTTTCTTTCTGTGTATCCAAGTGGACTCACTTGGGGACTTTATGACTCTATTCAATTTCTTAAAGGAAACGAATAGCTGATGTCTACTAGGTTCTCTTGGAAATTAGCAGGAAAAAACAGCCCACATTAAAGATAAAAAAGCATATGTGTTGCTGGAGAGACAATGCAGACAACTCCTGCTGGGGGAGGAAGCAACACTCATTGCACAATGGCGAAACCTAGTGATCTGTGAATGCAAAATGGGTCTCAGATCCCAGCCCGGGTTCTGACTGAGCTGGAAGTCCAAAAGAGTGGGAAGAAACTGCCACTTGAAAAATCCCCTCCAAAATAAACACTGAATAGAAATCTGTTGGTGCTTGTTCATACCAAACTCCCTAGAGTGACATCTCTCTGCCAACTGCTGCTATCAAGGGTCATGGCAGTAAATGAGGAGCTAGCCCTTCAAGCATCCCAACGAGACTGAACTTGCTACCACATGGGAAAGGATCACCTTAGTCACAAGGCTGTGCCTGCTTCTTTTGCTAATAAACCACTGAACAAACGCACCACTCACATTTGTTACAAGGACATGTGCAGCCAAAGATGGTGGTGGGGGGTCGGGGGATGTATTTTCCTTTTATATGTCAGGGATGAAAATATAGAGTAGATCAAAGACCTTGGTTGATTTTGCCCCAGTTAAAATAAGAACCAATGAGAGCTTAGATTTACTGCTTGCACGATGTGATTTAGAGCTTTTGGCGTTGACATTAAGTACATTTTGGTTATATCTAGGACTTCTGATTTTAACCGATAAACACCTATAAAACACTTCCAATGCAAGAAACTTAAAATAGCAGTTTGTTGACTAAATACCATAAAACCACCACTTCCCCACAATCCCACGTTCTGCAGTCCCTTACCCAACAGCTTGTGTGAAATACTTTGTAATAACGAGAGTGTCCTGTCCTACAGTGGCACATTGCTAGAAGGATTGTGACAAAAGACTGATATGATCCCATCTGAGCAAATACCTTCACCTTTGATAGCAAAGATGAATAGAGAGCTGAAAGCAAACATTCTTATGCTAGCCCCATGAATGTGTTATAACTGCAATTCAAAATGCCCACCAAGTTCCAAAAATCATGCTCTTGGAAGCCTTTATGAATAGGAGCAATGGTTACACATTCAGGGCTGCGAAGATTTTCTACTAAGACCTTATTTTATGAGCGCTGTAATGATTTCATAATGAAAACTGATTTTTCATGCAGTATTGGAGACACATTTAACAACTGATATAGTGTATCTGGACTTTCAGAAAGCTTTTGACAAAGTCCCCCACCAGAGACTTTTGGCGAAGCTAAAAAGTCATGGCATAGGAGGCAGTGTACTATTGTGGATCGGGAACTGGTTAAAAGATAGAAAGCAGAGGGTAGGGCTAAATGGCCAATATTCCCAATGGAAAAAGGTGAATAGTGGAGTACCCCAGGGATCTGTACTGGGTCCGCTGCTTTTTGACATATTCATAAATGACCTGGAAAAGGGAATAACTAGTGACGTTATCAAATTTGCAGATGACACAAAACTGTTTAAAGTTGTTAAAACCCAAGAGGATTGTGGAAAGCTGCAGGAGGATCTGGATAAATTGGAAGACTGGGCATCCAAATGGCAGATGAAATTTAATGTGGACAAGTGCAAAGTTATGCACCTAGGAAAGAACAACCCACACTATAGTTACACGATGCAAGGCTCCACATTAGAAACCACCACCCAGGAAAAAGATTTAGGAGTCATTGTGGATAACATGTTAAAACCCTCCGCCCAGTGTGCAGCGGCGGCCAAGAAAGCAAATAGAATGCTAGGTATCATAAGGAAAGGGATGGAGAATAAAACAAAGGATGTTATAATGCCTCTGTATCGCTCCATGGTACGACCGCACCTTGAATATTGTGTGCAATTCTGGTCACCGTATCTTAAAAAGGACATAGCGTTATTAGAAAAAGTACAGAGAAGAGCCACCAAATTGGTGAAGGGGATGGAAGGCTACTCCTATGAAGAGAGGCTAAGAAGGTTAGGGCTCTTTAGCCTGGAGAAGAGACGGCTGAGGGGAGATATGATAGAGGTCTATAAATTAATGAATGGAGTGGAACGGATAAACGTGGATCAATTGTTTACGCTATCAGAGTATAGAAAGACTAGGGGACATGTAATGAAGCTACAGGGTAAACTATTTAAGACAAATAAGAGAAAATATTTTTTCACTCAACGTGTAATCAAACTCTGGAATCTGTTACCGGAGGATGTAGTAAGGGCTGTTAGTATAGCTGGGTTTAAAAAAGGTTTGGACAAGTTCCTGGAGGAAAGGTCCATAAACCACTATTAAAAAGGGACCCAGGATATCAATGCTTGACCCAGTACAAAGATTGTGGAACCTGTGTCTTTTGGGGATATTGCTAGGTACGTATAACCTAGATTGGCCACTGTTGGAAACAGGATACTGGGCTTGATGGACCTCGGTCTGACCCAGTATGGCATGTCTTATGTTCTTAACTCCTTGCAAGGGATAACAGTTCAACATTCATAGGCGTAGTGCTCTGCAGGTCCCATGTGAAAAATGATCAGGGCTCTATATTATGAAACATGCTATTACTAATTTGATAGATGGTATTTACACAATTCCTGCTAGTGTAACAGAAAATTATTTTGTAAAGGTACTACAGTAATCCTCCATTGCCTCAGAAAAATCCAAGTTATCTATGTCCCTGTTTAATGTACATTACCAAGTTTAAGTTACAATGTAAACTGCTTTGACTGAAATGATAAAGTGGTATAAAAATGTTAAATAAATGCTCATCTAAAATTTGAGGAAATACTGGATTAGGGAAGTTGTGGAGGAGACTTAACACTAGAAGCCCCAAAAGGAATTTTACCTAGAAACCCCAAAGTGCGTCAATTGACGCATTATCATGACGACTGCGTTTAGCATGAAATGCAGATGTGAATTAATGTGAAGTTACTTATTTGTTAAATACGTGCAGTATGTGATGTCATTACATGATGTCATCATGTGTTTATTGTTTGTAATGTCAGAGTAAAACTGTAAACAGTGCTTGAGGTGCGCCACCTAGCGGGAACATGAATTTATACCTAGAGGCCCCAAAGTACGTCAATTGACGCATCCAAGACAATTGAGTGCGTCAATTGACATACTTTGGGGCTTCTAGGTATAAATTCATTTTCCCGCTAGGTGGTGCATCTGTCATTAGTTTTCGATGCACATATTTGAACATCTTGACCTTGCTAACAAAGTCATGGAACATGACTGACATGGTTCTAGCAGTGGCGCTGGTATACAACTTTGAAGATGCATTTGCATCAATTGAAGCACTTTGGGGCTTCTAGTGTTAATTAATTGTCTCAGCTTTGGCTGGATATAACTTGATGTACTGTTTTCAGAGTTGATACTGCTTCCTTCTGGAATTCTTTGCCACCTTTGCTGAAATCTAAAATAAATGGGGCTTGGTTTAAAAATAACTTTAAGACATATTTATTAGTGCAAGCATTTAAATATGTCTTAGCCCCTAGGGATAGAGAAGTGGTAATAGCTAGCTGATATTGTTATTTTTATTTTCTTGTCTTTCTTGTTAAATATTATTACCTTTTCTTTTTATTATTTCATTATTTTTATTTAAATGGTAAACTGCTTTTCTGTACATTGTTGTTCCAGAGCTCTCAAAGAAAAGTGAGATCCAGTGTAAGACGTTAGTACAATTTACAAAGGCACCTTCCTTTAGACTGGGGAGGGGTGGTGTGAATAATGCTTAGCATCCTTACAGGAAAAACCTACAGACCTAACAGCATGAGCATATTCAATGGTCCACAGCTTCCCACAAACACATGCCCCATATGAGGTAGGCGCCCCCGTAGACGCTATTTTATAAAGATAAGTAGGCGCATACTTGTCTTAATAAGATACGTATGCAGCAGTGGGCATCATCACTTACACCTGCTAGCGAGTAGGTACACTTTACACATATATACCCTTAAAGAATTTTATAGTCTACGTATGTACGTGTGAACTTCACCCAGACTGTGCCCCCGACTAGGCCTGCTGGCAAAGTATGCGCCTTCATTGCAAAATACATACTTTTATGCTGGTCAATATTTTATAAAAGGTCATTTATGCACAGGAGTTTGCTTTATAAAATCACCTCCTATATGAAGGGCTACTAGATTTTTGCAGGAAACCTGGGACACTTATCCAAAATGTGTGGTGGTGGAGGGAAGGGAGGGATACCTTAGTTCCAGGTGGGAAGTAGAATCATTACCCTGCCGCCTCTTCCATCCCCTGACGGCAACAATATCACTTCCAAGCAAACAGAAACAGCGATGCATCTCCCCCCCTCCCCCCCCCCCATACTGTACGTGATATAAAGGATGGAAATTCTAAAAGCTGACATGCAAACCACTAAATTAAAAACAATTGTTTGTTCTACCTTGCTCTATCCCCATTGCTGGAATCAGGGACAGGAGGCTGCCAAACAAGTGGGAGTCAGAGACACAGCTCAAAAATCAGGGACAATCCCCAAAAACCGAGGGCAACTGGTAACCTTACCTCTATGCCTACTGTTACCTCTATGCCTTCTGTCTAGATACAGAAAAGTTACAGTATTGTCAAACAGTATGAGCCCGATCCTAGAAAGGGCACGTCCCACGGGTGCAAGATCGGGCCCTGGGAGACGGCCCAACGGCTCCTGCATCGCCGCAGGGATGTCTTTCCCGTGGCACAACAATCCCGCTGCCTGCTGGGACCCCAATTCCCCACTGCCCGATGAGAACAGCCAGGGCATTGGGACCCACCTTGCATGCCTCTGTTGCCTCGGGGAGCCTAGCCAGCCGATCCAGGTGGGCGCCAGCGCTTATTCCACCTCCAAGGTGGAATATTCTGGCCGTCCCCCCAGTGCTCCTAGGACGTACAGCGCCATGAGCAGAATCGGCCCTGTACATCCAGGTGCCAATCCCGCCCACACCCTTCCCACTCTCCGCCCCCTTCCCCCGCAGAATGCACAGTAGCTCTGTGCGTGCAGGGGGGACAGGAGGCAGAATACAGCAAAGGCGGATGGCAGGGCTGCCTGCCCTGGTGCAGCCCCTCTACCGCCTTATAGAATCGAGGCCTATGTGTACCTTACTACTAATCACAATAGAACTAAGCTCTGGGCTGAATAATATGTGCTTCCGCTGTTGTTGAAACTGAAATGGTATTATATGTGTGTTTGCGAGTAGCATAATTATGTATAAACATGATATCAGCTACAATGAGAAAACCGGAAAAGGAAATACAGGGATACATGAATAGCTAAAACCTCAGAATATTTGGGATTGTCTGGTAGAAGGTCAAAAGGATTGCTTTCCTTTGAGTCCTGTCATCATCGTGGAACAGAAACATCCAGTAAACGATAAATCATAATCCACTAAGCTCATGACCAGGCCAAAAGTGTGTTGTGTCTTTATGGAAAATCCTTAAGTGCATATTTACCCACAAGTGTGCTTGGAAAACATGGATGAGGGCTGCATATCGGGAGAAAAGAGCCTTTTTCATTCTGGTTTACCCAGAAAACTGGTTTGGGTTTACAAACATGTACTGTATAAATTGCATTAAACAACTTTAGGACTTCTATCTTTTTGCAAAAACACAGATGTAAGACTACACCTAAAGGTCACTGAATTTATATATGAACATCTGAAAACACAGAAATATAGAAAATGGTGGGCAGATAAAAGACCATATGATCTATCCAGTCTGCCTATCCATGCCAACTACTGCGCTTTAGAAATCCCTTCCTCTGCCTTAGCGATCTCCTGTGTGCTGCGCCCGTGCTTTCTGGAATTTAAAATACAGTCTTCATCTCCACTACCACTGTGGGGGAGCCATTCCATGCATCCACCACCCTTTAAATAAAGAAATAGTCCCTCAGATTACTCCTGCGTTTATCCCCTTTCACCATCATCCTATGCCTCCTCATTCCAGAGCTTTCTTTCAAATGAAAGAGGTCAACCTCCTGCACATTCATGCCACAAAGATATTTAAATGTCTGCTTTTAGTTTAGCTAGCTCCTCACATAGTATTCTAAAAATAATTATTTGAGATCTACTTCACTTACAGGGCTTATGATTGGTGGGGTGAGCTGAGCGGGTGAATTAGTGTGTGGAGGGGCTGAGTAAGTAGAGCGGGGATGTAGATGTTTGGCACTGTGTCTTGGGGCTGCATGTTTGCATGTATGTCAAGGGGGAACTGGGATGTATGTGTGGTTGTGGGCATATAGACCTCTATCATATCTGTTGTGTGCACACCTCTTTCTATGCAGACAACATGCATGCCAATTTTTTCTCTGCATTGCTTGACAGTAGGTGCTGGGCAAATATGGCGCATTACCTGCGTGCAAAGATCATGCTAGTGTTTCTGCATTGACCTGTTAGATTTTAACTCCACTGCAGACAAGGAAATGCCTTACTAGGGTCAGACCAAGGTCCATCAAGCCCAGTATCCTGTTTCCAAAAGTGGCCAATCTAGGTCATACGTACCTAGCAGTTTCCCCGTAAGACACAGGCTCCACAATGCTTGTACTGAGTCAAGCAGTGATATCCTGGGTCCTTTTTTAATAATGGTTCATGGACCTTTCCTCCAGGAACTTCTCCAAACCTTTTTTAAACGCAGCTACACTAACAGCCTTTACTACATCCTCCGGTAACAAATTCAAGAGTTTGATTACACGTTGAGTGAAGAAATATTTTCTCTCATTAAATAGTTTACCCTGTAGCTTCATTGCATGTCCCCTAGTCTTTCTATATTCTGATAACGTAAACAATCGATCTACGTTTACCCCTTCCACTCCGTTCATTAATTTATAGACCTCTATCATATCTTCCCTCAGCCGTCTCTTTTCCAGGTTAAAGAGCCCTAACATTTTTATCCTTTCTTCATAGGGGTATCTTTCCATCCCCTTTACCATTTTGGTGGCTCTTCTCTGTACCTTTTCTAATAATGCTATATCCTTTTTAAGATACGGCGACCAGAATTGCACACAATATTCAAGTACAAGCATTGCGGAACCTGTGTCTTTTGGGGAAACTGCTAGGTACATATGACCTAGATTTGCCACTGTTGGAAACAGGATACTGGGCTTGATGGACCTTGGTCTGACCCAGTATGGCATATCTTATTTTCTTATTTTGATGCCCAGTCTTCTAATTTATCAAGTTCCTCTTGCAATTTTCCACAATCCTCATGGGTTTTAACAACTTTAAATAGTTTTGTGTCATCTGCAAATTTGATAACCTCACTCATTATTCCCTTTTCCAGGTCATTTATGAATATGTCAGAAAGCAGTGGACCCAGCACAGATCCCTGGGGTACACCACTATTCACCTTTCTCCATTGGGAAAATTGGCCATTTAGCACTACCCTCTGCTTTCTTTTAACCAGTTCCTGATCCACAATAGTACACTGCCTCGTATCCCATGACTCTTTAGTTTTGCCAAAAGTCTGATGAGGGACCTTGTCAAAGGCTTTCTGAAAGTCCAAATACACTATATCAACTGACTCACCTTTGTCTACCTTCAAAAAAACATAACAGATTAGTAAGACAAGATCTTCCTTGTCTAAAGCCATGTTGGCTGTCTCCCATTAAGTCATGACTATCTATATGTTCAGCGATTTTGTTCTTTATGATGGTTTCTACCATTTTCCCCAGTACTGACGTCAGGTTCACCGGTCTGTAGTTTCCCGGATCACCCCTGGAACCTTTTTAAAAATTGGCGTTATGTTGGTCATCCTCCAATCTTCAAGTATTGCAGATGATTTTAGTGATAGTTCACAGATTACTAATAGCAGATCTGCAATCTCATATTTCAGTTCTTTCAACACCCTTGGATGTATATCATCCGGTCCAGGTGATTTGCTACTCTTCAGTTTATCAATTAGTTGTAATACATCTTCCCAATGTATCGATATTTCCTTCAATTCTTCCGCACCTTTAAATACCACGTCAGTCATGGGTAACATCCTTACATCTTCCTCAGTAAAGACCGAAGCAGAGAATTCATTCAGTCTCTCCGCTATCGCCTTGTCGCCTCTTAGTGCCCCTTTAACCCCTCTATCATCTAATGGACCAACTGATTCTCTCACAAGTTTTGTGCTACGAATGTACTTGAAAAAGTCTTTATTACGCGTTTTTGCTTCCGCAGCAAGCGTCTTCTCAAATTCTCCCTTTGCCTGCCTTATCAATGCCTTGCATTTAACTTCCAGTGCTTGTGCTGTTTCCCGTTTTCGTCATTTGGCTCTTTTTTCCATTTTCTGAAAGATGCTTTTTTGGTAACAACAACCTCTCTGACCTCACCTTTAAACCATGCTGGCAGTTTTTTGGACTTCCTTCCACTTTTCTTAAAGTGTGGAATACAGCCGGTCTGGGCTTCCAAGATAGTATTTTTCAACAACACCCAAGAATGATGTAAGTCTTTAACCTTTGCGACTGCTCCTTTTCGTTTTTTCTTTAATTTTTTCCTCATTTTATCATAGTCTCCCTTTCGAAAGTTAAAAGGTAGTACTGTGGATTTCCTTACCATCCCTCCTCCACTAATTAAATCAAACACGATCATGCTATGATCACTATTGCCAAGCGGCCCCAACACTCTTATCTGTTGCAACAGATCTGGTGTTCCATTAAGGACTAGGTCCACTATGGCTTCCCCTCTGGTCGGTTCATGAACCAGCTGCTCCAAGAAACAGTCATTTATTTCATCTAGGAACTGTATCTCCCTAGCATGTCCTGCTGTGACACTGACCCAGTCGCTAATGGGTGATTTCAATTACCCCGGTATTATTACTGTGCTGTAACTTTTGTTAGCTTCCTTGATTTCTTTGAGCATTTCATTATCCATTTATTCATTCTGGCCAGGCGGTCGATAGTACACCCCCCACTGCCATTGCCTTCCCCTTTTTACATGGAATTTCAGTACATAGAGATTCTACAGCAAATTTTGTTTCCTGCAAAACTTTAATCCTTTCTGACTCAATGCCCTCTCTAACATAGAGCGCAACCCCTCCACCAATTTGATCAGCTCTATCATTACAATATAATTTGTACCCAGGTATCACAGTGCCCCACTGGTTGACCTCCTTCCACCATGTCTCTGAAATTCCAATCATATCTAACCTCTCATTTAGTGCTATATATTCCAACTCTCCCATCTTATTTTTTAGACTTCTAGCATTTGCATACAAGCATTTTAGAGACTGTATTTTATTCATATTAATTTGGCTATTGGCAGGCATAGGTAGCTTAGGATATTTAAGCTCTGTCTGCTCCATACTTGAGGGCATTTGGGCTATTTTACTCTTTTCTGGAACCTCTCTGCTTTTGGTAGTATCCTTCAAGGATACATTCTTCCGAACCAGGTGCTCTTGTGCGACTATTGGCTTTCCCCTATTATCTAGTTTAAAAGCTGCTCTATCTCCTTTTTAAAGTTTAATGCCAGCAGCCTGGTTCCATCCCGGTTAAGGTGATGTCCATTCCTTCTGAAGAGCCCCTCCTTTCCCCAGAATGTTCCCCAGTTCCTAACAAATTCAAAACCCTCATCCTTACACCATCGTCTCATTTACGCATTGAGACTCTGGAGCTCTGCCTGTCTTTTGGGTCCTGCACATAGAATGGGAAGCATTTCGGAGAACGCTACCCTGGAAGTTCTGCAACAGGATACTGCGCTTGATGGACCTTGGTCTGACCCAGTATGGCATATTTTATGTTCAACTTCCTACCTAAAAGCCTACATTTAGCTTCGAGAACCTCCCTACGTGATTGGTACCGACATGTATCAAGACACCAGACTCCTCCCCAGCACTATCTAAGACTTTATCTAGGTGGCGCTTGAGGTCCGCTACCTTTGCACCAGGCAGGCATGTTACCAGGCGATCCTCACGTCCACCAGCCACCCAGCTATCTACATGCCTAATGATTGAATCACCAACTATAACGGCTGTCCTAAGCGTTCCCTCATGGAGAAACTTCCTCGGTGTGAGAGGGTTTTACATCACCTACAGTATTGGAATATAATTTTATCTACAAAGGGGTGAACTAAATATATATAAAAAACATGTTGCATATGATGATCGCAGTCTCTCAAATGTACTGCTAATGTTCGTTTTAATGTTTACATTGTACCAAAGAAAAACATCTCCCTTCGTTCAAAAGCCCTAAAACGTAGGGGTAACTTATTAAGATGTGTTTTTATTTGTTTTTGTCTGCTGGTTGGTTCTGGGCCTGACAGTCTAACGTGACCCGGGTATTGCGGGTTCTGTGCGTTATTTCTTACCCAACACGAGCTAAAGTGAGCACTGGCGGCCGCGCACGTTTCTAGAAATGAACCGCGGAATTTCAGCACCTTTCCGCCTGCGCTAACGGAGAAGCGCAGTCCCCCGTAGAGACCGGGGAGGCTCCGGAACTACGGACCGTCGTTAGCGGTCGTGACACTTCTCCGCGCCGGAAGTCAGCGGATCCCGCCCCCGGGGCCGTTTAAATGCCCCCTCGCCCCCTCCCCTTCCTTTGGCCAGACGCAGTCGCTTCGCGAGCAGCTCGGTAAGGAGGATCCGGATGGCGGGTGGGGTTCGGTTCCTCTCCCTCCCCCTCCCCCGTTCTTATCAGCGACACCTCCTTTATTGCCCGTTTCTCCGGCCTGGGCGTTCCTTCTATTGCCCCCCCCCCCTTAGATGCTGTTTGGGGGGGTGGAAGAGGGCCTAGTTCCGCGCGCGTGTCTGCGAGGGGGGGTAGTTCTATTGCCCCCCCCCCTTGTGCGTGTGTAGCTCTTTTGTGTGGTGGTGGGGGGCTATTGATTATATTACCATTTCTTCTCCCGAGTGACACGTACATGGAGAATGACGTCTTTCTTTTACGCCCCCCCCCCATCCCCCCCATAACATACTGGAGGTACTGGTACTGGTACTACGTCTTTGTGGGGGCGGGGCTCATTCACTGGACACGTCACGCGCCCGAGGGAGGGGCGGGGCGGGGCGTTTCTGCTGAGGCGGTTTATCACATTGAGCAAGGACAGCGAAGCTCTCACCGAGGGGGAGGGGCATGCAGCACGCGGAACGGCTCAGACCGCGCAGCCGTATACGTCATCGCGCAGCGTAGCCTCCCCCCCTCGTCACGGGCGGTGCGACGGTAGCCAATGAACTGCGAGCTTCGTTCACGTGCCTTCTTGGGTACTGCGAAAAAAAGAGAATCCGTCGAGGTTAATCATTGTGCCCTGGCGGGAGGCGGGGATTTGATGCTCTTCTGATTCCAAGCAACACGTGGTTTTGTTTCCCTCGCGTTGCGCGACAGCTATTAAGTGAGCGCCAGACAGAAGGTTCGTCTAGGCTAGGACGCCCATCACCCCCCCCCCCCGTTGATAATTGCAAGCAGTCGTGAATAGTCCCAATACCACCTCGGGGATCAATACCGTGCAAGCATATAATTGGACATATACTTTTAAATATTACTGTTTTTGATATCTGTGTGTCTATCTTCTGTGTATGATTTCCGAAAAGTATTTATCCGGGTAAGAGCTACGTGAAAACTGCGCTCTAATTTCTGTATCCGTCACCATCTATATAGCTTTGCGCTGATTACTGCTGCTCTTTGCTGCTGCCCGAGGCAACTATGTAGTTTGAGCAGGAGGACCAGCTTGTCAAGTTAGGTAGTCTTTTGAACTGCTCCAGGATACTGTACACCAGGGATTTTACTCGTATATGTGAACTGCTCTTTGAACCACATGTATTATGCATTTTCCCATGAATACAAAATACTACCGCTACAACTTATTTGTATAGATGGAAGTGAACCTTTAGAGGACCTGTTACTAAAGGGCACCAGCTGTGAGTGTTGGTCTGGTGTGCACGGGATATTCATTGACAGCATGTGGCCATGATTAGTGCTGCCAGACTTTGGCTCCATCTGTGGTGTAGGAGAGGCAAGGGGGGGGGGGGGGCAATGGATGGGGACAGGAGCTGCTCAAGCAGCATGACTGTGCCTATCTTCAGGACAGGCAAGTAGCATGGTTATTCTTGCTGCCACCTCCATGGGTGACATCGAGTGTACGATACCATGCTATTGTGTCACAGCAGATTTTTTTTTTTTTTTTTGTATGAATGGAATGAAGTACCTGATGTTGGGTATGAAGAATCATCAGAAAAGAGGGGTGGGGTGGGGTGGGGTGGGGTGGGGAGGGGAGGGGTGGGGGAAGCCAGTGATATTGCATAAGAGGAGGTGGAACATGGTCAGATCTGGTAATATAGACCTCTTCCCTTATCTGACCATCACCTTTTAAGCTTTAATCTTCATCACCTGCTGCCTCAACCTTGTCCTGTGTCCTCCAACCTATTTATAAATCTTCATGCTATTGATCCCTTGGTTCTCTCTTCCACTATTTCTTCATCTTTCTTCCACTGCCATCAAAGTCTGATGAGGCAGTAGCTTCCTATAACGCTGCACTCTGCTCTGGATGCTCTCGCTCCTCCCATGCCATGTCCTGTGAGACGTTCTTCACCCCAGCCCTGGCTTTCATCCTCTACCCGCTATCTACGTTCCTGTGCCCGTTCTGCTGAGTGTGCTTGGCTCAAATCCTGCTCCCCTGCAGACATTCTACACTTCAAATTCATGCTTGTCTCTTTCCAGTCAGCCATAGCTCTTGCCAAACAAGACTATTATGTCCATCTGACTAACTATCTTGCCTCTGATACACGCCATCTCTTTACTACTCTCAGCTTTTTCCTCAAAGTGCCTCCGCCTTTGATCCCTCCCTCCCTTTCTGCCCAAACCCTGGCTGATTATTTCTATGACAAAATCCACAAGATCACCCTCCAATTCCCCACAAAGTCAGCTACTTCCCCTCCTCCCTCACAACTTCCCCCCCCCCCCCCAACTTCTACCCTCTCTTCCTTTCCTGTGGTCTCTGAAGAGGAAACTGCACACCTTCTTTCTTCCTCTAAACTCGCCACCTGCTCCTCTGATCCTATCCCCACCCGTCTCCTAAGCCCCATCTCCTCCATCGTTGTCCCTTCCATCTCTCATATTCTCAACCTATCGCTCTCCAATGCAACAGTCCCTGCAGACTTCAAGCATGCTGTGGTCACACCTTTCCTCAAGAAACCCTCACTTGATCCCACCTGTCCTTCTAATTATCCACCCATCTCCCTCCTTCCCTTCATTTCTAAACTACTTGAACGTGTGGTTCACCGCCGCTGCCTTGACTTCCTATCCTCTCATGCCCTCCTGGATCCTTTACAGTCTGGCTTTCGTCCTTTACACTCTACTGAAACAGCTCTTGCCAAAATCTCCAGTGACTCGTTCCTGGCAAAATCCAAGGGCCTTTACTCTGTCCTCATCCTTCTTGATCTCTCTGCTGCTTTTGACACTGTTGACCACAACCTTCTCAATACCCTGTCCTTGCTTGGTTTTAGGGGCTCTGTACTATCCTGGTTCTCCTCCTATCTCTCCCATCGCTCTTTCAGTGTGTGTTCTGGTGGCTCCTCCTCCCCTGCTCTTTTGGTGTACCCCAAGGATCTGTTTGGGTCTGCTCCTTTTCTCTCTCTATACCCAATTCCTTGGTGTGCTTATCTCTTCCCATGGCTTTCAGTACCATCTGTATGCTTATGACTCCCAGATCTACCTCTCTACACCTGAAATCTCTCCAGCAATCCAGACCCGGACCTCTGCCTGCCTTTCTGACATTGCTGCCTGGATGTCCCACTGCCACTTGAAATTGAACATGGCCAAGACTGAACTTCTTATCTTTCCTCCTAAAACCTCCCCTTCTCTTCCTCCTTTCTCATTCTCTGTGGATGACTCTGTACTCCTTCCTGTTTCCTCGGCCTGCAATCTTGGGGTTGTCTTTGACTCCTCTCTCTTTCTCCACACACATCCATTTGATAGCTAAGACCTGCCGATTCTTTCTATATAACATCAGCAAAATCCGCCCTTTCCTTTCTGAACATACTACTAAGACGCTTATCCACTCCTTGATCACCTCCCGTCTTGACTACTGTAACCTACTCCTTGTTGGTCTCCCTTTGAATCATCTCTCTCCCCTTCAATCTGTTCAACACTCTGCTGCGTGGCTAATCTTCCGCCAGCTTCATCATGCCCATATTACTCCTCAAGTCACTTCATTGGCTCCCTATCCGTTTCCACATCCAGTTCAAACTTCTCCTGCTGACCTATAAACGCATTCACTCTGCGGCTCCTCACTACCTTTCTTCTCTTATCTCTCCTTACAACCCTCCTTGGGAACTCTGCTCTTCTAGCAAACTGCTTCTGTCTGTGCCCTTCTCTTCTATTAACTCCAGACTTCGCTCCTTTCACCTTGCTGCGCCTTACGCCTGGAACAAACTACCTGTGTCTGTACACCAGGCGCCTTCTCTGACCCTCTTCAAATCCAGGCTGAAAACTCACCTCTTGGCTGCTGCTTTTGGATCTTGGCTCACCTGATCTCCTTTATCTTTTTCTTTCCCCTTTGTTTTATCTCTGTCTACACCTTCTGTGTTGTCTGTCTTGACTAGATTGTAAGCTCTGATGAGCAGGGACTGTCTCTTACATGTCTGTGCAGCGCTGCATACGACTTGTAGCGCTATACAAATGCTCAGTAGTAGTAGTAATGTGGGTAAGAATCATAATAGTTATATTTTGGACTGACAGTAATCTTTTTAGTTCATAACCCAGGAGGCCTGAATAAATATATTACAGTAATTCAGTCTTGACATGGCTAGACTAAAAAGTGATCTAATTTGAGTAGAAGTAGTGAAAAAAGAAATTAAAGCAGAATTGCCAGTGCACTCTTTCACCATAGTGCTGATTCTCTCATGGAAGAAATCTAAACCGTGGAACACACTACTAGCAGAATTAGGAGCCACTTTTGAATTTCTTTCCAAACAATTACAAATGCACATTTTTGGCAGACTTTTTTACTTTCCAGGTCAGCTTTGGTCTATGCACAGTCTAGAGAATATTTGAGTCATGGTGTGCTGATAGTTCTGTCTTCTCCTTTAAATATTTTATGGTTCTTATTCCATCCTCTCTTCAGGAAGGATTGAAGAAAGGCTTAACATAGTATGACTGCAGATAAAGACCAGTATGATCCATCTAGTCTGCCCAGCAAGGCAGTAAGAGTAGGTGCACTTGCTGCTCTGTGCAGGTCGCCCCTCCGCATGCCTTTGTTTAGGGGTGTACCAACCGCTTTGTGTAGGTCACCCCTGTTTGTTGAAATAGTTATGTTTATTTTGATTTTATCCTGTTGATATAAAGGGATCCACTTTTAAAGCCTGCTACAAGAGATAATATTCTGCTTTTCTTTTTCTGGCTCTATACCTATGGAATTCCTTATTTGATTCTTTAAGAACAGTGTCCTTCTACAGCATAATTCAAGAAGGGTCTGAAGACCTTATTTTTTTGCCAAAGCCCATGGTGAAACAAACCCAATGTCCAACCACCTTAGAATGAAGAAATGAAATACATCCAAACATACTTTTTTCAAATAATATAAAGGGATAGCTTTTATATCACATTTGTTAAAATTAGTTTAAAGGGAGAAAAAGGATCTCAGACCCTTGAGCAACTACATCCAGGCATATCAATCTGAGTCACAGACTTAGCTCTGGAATATAAAGGATCCTGAAAAAACTCCCGTAGGATAAGTGTGTAGTTTAACCACAATTTTACATTTACTTAACTTTACATTTGCATTCTTGAAGGCTGCAGGGAAAGTAGCGGTTGAGAATGTGTGTGATGGAAGGGATGACAGAGGAGGAGATGGGAGGGGATATGATTGGAGGAACAGGTAGTAAGTTTAGAGGAGGCAAGAAAATATTTCCTCTTCGGAGATCTTAGAAAAGAAAGAAAGGGTAACGGAAATGGAAGGGAAAAAGGTTGGTATTGAAAAGAGGGTGCAGCCGATAGAAGGGATTGGAGTGTAATCTTGTGGATGTTGCCCAAGCCTTAGCTGACTATATTTCCATGACAGAGGAGGGGTCTGAGGCGGAGGTGCCTTGAGGAGAGTTGAGAGTAGACAGGGGTCAGAGGCAAGAGTTAGATGGACCTAGTTCTTGCTATTATGGCAGATTGGAAGGAAGCAAACATGAATTTGAAGTGAAGATTGTCCAGAAAGGGAGTGGGATTTGAGCCAAATGCACTCAGCTGAGCGGGTACAGGAGCAAAGGTAGCGGGAGTTGAAGACAGCCAGGGCTGAGGTAAAGCGCCCCTCACAGGACAAAGAATAGGCGGAGCAAGAATATCCAGAGCACAGAAGAGCAGTATCATAGGAAACTATAACTTCATCAACAAAGTTAGAAGACAAAGAGGAGGTGAGAGATGAATTAGTTGAGACCCAATGGATAGATAGCATGAAAATTCCTAAAAAGGTAGGAGACCTGGCTAGAATGAGGTGGGTAATGAGTGAAGCCAAGAGGTGATCAGATAAGGGAAGAACTGAGGTATGGAAATCTGAGGGTAAATAGAGAAGAAAACAAAATCAAGGCAATGGCCATGCTGATTGGGGGCAGAAGAGCAAAGCTGGAGATTAAATGAGGAGGTAAGGGAAAGAAGTTAGCAAGCATAGGGATCAGAAAGGTTATCAACACAAATATTCAAGTTTCCAAGAATAAGGGAGGGGAAAGAAGAATTGAGGGAAAAGGAAAGCCATGAGTCAGTCTGAGAAAAGTAGAGGTGGACTTATCAGGTGGTCTGTAGATGGCAGCTATCCGGAGAGGTAAGGGATTAAAATGACAGATGGAGTGGACTTTGAAGGAGGAGAAGAGAGACTGAGGTAGAGGAAGGGGTTGAAATTGGCAGGAAGAGGAAAGCAGAAACCTTTCTACCGCGGCCAGTGGCATGAGGAGTGTGTGAGACTTGGTAGCCGCCATGAGAGCGCAGCAACTGAAGCAGTGTCGGGGAGGAGCCAGGTTTCAGTAAGAGCTAGAAGTTGAAAAGAGTTAGAAATGAAGAGATCACGAGTAAAGGGGCATTCCATAGGGCACAAGAGCAGAGGGGGAAAGGAGAGGAATATGGATGGGATTAGAGTGGTTGAGTGAGGAGCAGGAGTGAAGTCTAGGTGGAGGGGGCCAGGGTTAGGATTAATATCTCCAGATGAAAGGAGAAGATTGCGAGGCAGAGGAGACGAATGGCAGAAAGGAGGATGAGGTGATTTTAAGAGCGATGGGAGAGGGATGAGAGAGAGAAAAAGGTGATGCTCAAGAGCTGAGGCAAGGGAGGGAGTCAAGATGATAGGAGAAATGGGAAAGGTAGAGTGATAGGGGGTGGGGTTTGAGCTGAAAGTGAAGGGGGAGAAGGTTAGGGAGTGTTTAGAGGAAAAAAAGTGGTATGAGTCATAGGAAATGGAAGTGTAAATCAAATCTATGATGGGGATGGAAAAAGAGGGATTATGGTAAAAACTCAGCAAAGAGGGATTATGGTAAAAACTCAGCTAAGATGTAAAAGCAATTTCTATCTAATCAAAACAGTTGAAAATATTTAGTTTATAAGAGCTTAAGTAAATACGTTTCTGTACTATTTATGGGCAGTCTATTCTGCTGCTGTCAAAGTTGTCAGGTACTCTACTCTTCTATATTAGCAGCTTAGTTACTGAAAAATCAAAGGCTATTTTTTAAACATCCATAATGGTGACTTCAGCCACATGAATTGAAAGGTTAAGCTCCTTTCATATGGTTAAAAACATCTGCCCACAGGAACTTAAGGGTGACAGCTTGGCAACAGTCCCAGTTACAAATACATTGAACATACCTCTCCACTGTGCAGATGACAGATGGGACTTGCTGGACAGGCTGTGGTAGCCAAGGAACCACCTTCCACATGTGGGAATGTCTCAAAGTATGCAAGTTCTGAGAAGAGGTAGCAGAAGAATTGACTAGCGTGCTTGGCTCCCAGACCATGCCAGACCAAGTGGAATTCCTTTTGGGACTGGAGAACTATCAACAAATGGAGGGGAGATTTACCTCACTGGCCAAATTACTTCTGATGGCTTGAATCCCCATTGCGTGGAGATGGAAATCGGACCGGCCCCCGAGTGGAAGACTGGCGGGGAAAGATAGAAATATAGCCCACATGGTCTCTTTCGGTCATCATTTTTCTATCTAGTCTGTTCTTCCATATCAACAACTACAACAGTCCCCTTTTTACCTTTAGAGATCCTCTGTGTTTATCCCATGCTTTTTTTAATTCAGTTACTGTCCTCATCTCTACCACCTCCACTGGGAGACTATTCCATGGATCCACTACTCTTTCCGTAAAGAAATATTTCCGCATATCACTCCTGAATCTATCTCCCTTCACCCTCATCCCATGTCCGCTCGTAGCAGAACTTGCTTTCAATTGAAAGAGGCTCTCTCCCTGAACATTTATGCCACGGAGGTATTTAAACATCTCAATCATATCACCTCTATCCTGCCTTTCCTCTAAGGTGTATATATTAAGATCCTTCAGTCTGTCCTCATATGCTTTATAATGAAGCCCACTAATCATTTTAGTAGCCACCCTCTGCACTGACTCCATCCTGTTCACATCCTTTTGAAGGTGCGGTCTCCAGAATTGCATACTGTACTCCAAATGAGGTCGCACCAAAGACTTATACAGAGGCACTATCACCTCCTCTTTTTTCCCTAGCTATTATTTATTTATTTTATTTATTTATTTATCTATTTCTTCTATACCGCCCCTTCCAGAGATCAGGGGCGGTTTACATGGAACAATTTTATACATTCGTATAACATTACATAGAACAAGAACTTTAAAACTTTTTACATATAACTTTTTAACTTTTTACATAAAACAGTACAGTAAGTTGTTAAAACTATTTACAGGGTGTATGCTTTTGTTTACAGGGGAATGTCAGCGAGCTGACATTGCTATTATAGATGTTATTTACAGAAAGGTTAGGATGTATGATTTAGTATTCAAGTGTGTGGGGGGGTGTGGGGGGGTGTGGGGGGTGTGTGGGGGTGTGGGTGGGTGTGTGTGTGTGTGTGATGGAATTTATTTCCATTTTTTCGTGGGTTGTTTGGGGTGTCTTTGGGGGCTGTTTGAAGGAGGGGTTGTGTGTGTTACTATTACTCTCCTTATGCACCCAAACATCCTTCTAGCTTTTGCTGTTGCCTTTTCTACCCGTTTATCTACTTTAAGGGGAGGACAAGATGTTCAAAAAATATAATTGCCGTGATTCAAGGAAATCAACAGTATTGTTTATTGTTTATTTCACACTTAATATACTGCCCCCATAACATCGGGGTGGTTTACAAATTAAAATTAATAATTATAGAAAGAGAAAAAAGAAATTACAATAAATGATAGAAAGAGAAGAAAGTAAAGACAGAACAATCAGGTAGACCAAAAGATAGGAGACAGAGAAACGAAATTCAGGGGGGGAAAGCTAGGGAGACTAGATGAGTCTTAAGGAGAGAACAGAATTTGGGATATGATTCTTCTGTACGGAGGTTGGTGGGAAGGGAGTTCCAGAGAGAGGGTCCTAAATAGTAGAATGCCAATTTCCTGGTAGATTGCAGATGAGCTTTGGAGGGTGCTGGAAGGTGAAGGTGGTTAATATGATGGACCGAAGACTGATAGTGGGAGGAAAGGTGGGGGAGATGGGCCTGGGGAACTCAAAAGCAATAACACTGCAGAAAAGGGGATAGGCTATAATGGCTAACTCTCTGAGAGCCCTCAACACAGTGGACAAGGGGGAATAATAAACTCCACTTGGCAATTTATTGTGAACATTAATGTTAAGCTATGCAGTTTAAGGTATTAAATGAACATGACTATAATTTGAATAGAAGACGAGTACAGAGTACGCCGAGGATTTGAAGAACATCAAATGACCGTAAGACATCAGTCTAACATAAACCCAAGATAAGGAACAGGTGGACGCACTAAAGAAGCAAAAGAGATGGTGGAGAGTTAGAGTTGGCAGAATAAGTATAAATGTTTACGTAAGTGACATTATTACAATGCCAAAGTGGAAACGGACTGTAAATGTAAAAGGAAGATGGAAAACTCTGTATATGAATAAGTGTAATGTTCTTTGGAGTTAAAAAAAAAATCTGCCAGATAAACCAACCCATGGATAAAATCCTTTTCTTTCAAACTGTTCAAAGAGTGGGTGGTGGTTTTATCAGTAATTGAAACTTTGACCTTTTAACCTGAACAAGCATGACAAGACTTGTTCTGTTGAAAGCCAGTGAATATCTGTGTGGTAGTCTGCTCCCATTTAAATGTGGTGAATCAGAGACCTGCTTCTGATAAGTTGACTTTTATGGCAATCTCAACTTACTCACGTCGTTACTCATTGCTTTTTACACACTCTGTCCAATAACTGAGAATCTTCCTTTTTTCACTAAAATTGCACAAATGGAAGCTAGTTTTGCTGAGTATGAAGCTTTTCTTTCCCTTCAAAGTAGCTTTGTTTTGGAAACTTTTTTTTTTTTTTATTTCCAAAACGTTAAGGACCTTTGTAATTTCCAAAGGGGACCTGTAAAATTAGAGTTCTTTTAATAGCATCAGCAGGCACATAACTAACAAAAACAAGGAGCTGACTACATTGAGAGATGTCAGTAATTTTCATCCAGCTGCATACCAAGGGAGAATGGCGAAGCTATTACATTTGATCTTTAACATTTTGAAGCAGATCAAAAAGTATCACTTGTCAAGGGAACTGCTTTTTCTTATGGTCCAGTCCACAAACCAGCTTGGCCATTTCCAGTGCACATGACTTTAAAGTCTCTCCAATAGTGTGGGGCATCTTTTTGGCAATCTGTTGAGAAACTTTATATGATGCTTTTTCAAATTGAACTTTCCTCACATGAGCACCTGCATATATAGATCTGTTCTCAGGATTGACAGGTGTGAGGTGCTCTTTTATTTTGCTGGGTTCATACTACCATTGGCAAGAATTTTAGTACAGGAAACGCAGGCTTTTGTCTCGTCATATTCATTAATGTAAGTGAAACCTTATAGATCTTGCAAGTGTACTGAAATAGTCAAAAGAATTTGTATGACGAGCAAAATTAAGGCAGGGCTTCCAATTTTTCCCAAAGCTGCTTTTTTTTAAAACACTTAATGGCTTAACTCTTGAATGGATATGTGGATTCCAGCTGTAGTTCAGGAGTATTGTTCGTTCTAGAACTCGGCCATTGTTTTGCATGGTCATGTGGCTTTCTGTGCTGTCTTGGAAATAACTGTCCTTTGTGATGTCATTCACAGTATTCTCATGCATTTATTTGTAAAATGAGTGGTATTTTCATGGAATAATACATGAACACCACTTGGCATGCACACGCAGTTTGCTGCACAAAGAACCTCTGCCACTCACAGAACTCTTGACACTGCATGCCCCACATCACTGCAATCAGTTCGCAATAAGAAGTAACTAGGGAAGTGTATTTAAAATCTCAATCGTCAGATGTGTTTGAACTTGCCTGCTCTGCATTCATAGCCCATGTGCCTATGCATGTTACAGGAGACCACACCGCTTTATGGAGAACTTTTTTGCAAAAATTTAAAACCATGGAAAACAACTCGCTTGATAGAGAATACTGGAAAGCAACATTGGTGTGGAGGATGGCAAGTTCATTGTTTTGCATATAGTGTAGCAGCAGAGCGCAGACAAACCAATAATACCAGGAGTCTGTTCAGAAGGTCCAAATCATTTATTTGTGCACAAGTCTCAAGCAAAGTCAAATTCAAAATGGCTGAGCGATGTTCTCTGGCAATACAACTCATAGACTTTTGCTCCATTCTAGGTATAGGAAAACATTTCATTGGTCCCGGTAACCTCCCGTACCTCTTCTATTGGTTCCGGTACTGATATGATTATCCAATTATGTTCTTTGAGTGGGCTCAGCACCTGCTTACCCCCCTTCTAGTCTCAATTACACTGGCCAGTTCACCAACTTGTTACTTTCCTACTTCCAAGGCCACTCAGCTAGTTAGTACGTGTAGGGAAGCAGGGCTCTGTAACCTTTCTGTCAGCAGTTTTTAATTAAATCCCTTACAGCTGTATTCTCTTATCAGTGGCTTTTAAACATATTTTCTGTATTTTTCCATCTTTCAGTTCTGCTTGTCTAAGTTAATTCAATACTTTTGCTGAGTTCTAATTCTACAATAGCAGCCTGTTGGGGGATGTGTAATTCCTATGGGCCTCTTCACAGGCTTCATTTACAGGTCAAGCTAGTTAGGCCTGCCTGCTTATGTCAGATACTGTGGATCACAGGCCTTCACCTGCCACAATAGTAGTTCAGCCACCAGTGTTGCCTGATAGCTGGCCAACTACATTACATGAGTGTCTGTAGATGGGAAGATTGCAATCCAGCAGCGGGTCTATCAATTATTGTATTTTGAGATCTTTAACTACTGTCATGTAATGTAAAGATATCTGTAATTTTACTATTGCTGACAAGCCACAGCTACTGCTACTGTAGTTTGTTGCCTACATTCGTCATTGAAGGAAAGGGTTAGTGACAACTCGGATGGGAAATGTAACTGCTCTTGCCCCCTTCCCGCCCAGGTTAAGAACCCTACTACTACTATTAAACACTTGTAAAGCACCACACACGCAGCACTGTACAACCAAAAGTACCAGAGAGAGTCCCTGCTCGTCCGAGCTTAGTCTAGTCAAGATAATACAAACCATTAGTCAATTTGATGGGTTTTACAGTTCGGTCATGGAAATGATGGGGTTCAGTTAAGATGAAGGATAGAGGTCAGGATCTGAACGCGACAGTGAAGAGGTGGGTTTTTAACTTGGATTTGAAGAGGGCTAGGGAAGGTGCCTGGCGTATAGACACTGGTAAGCTGTTCCAGGCATAGAGTGCAGCAAGGTGAAAAGAGCGAAGTCGGGAGTTAGTGGTACGAGTGAAAGGCCTAGATAGAAGTAATTTTGTTAGCGGAGCGACAATCCTGAGCTGGGATGTGGGGAGAGATAAGAGATGAGGTACAGAGGAGCTGTAGAGTGAATGCATTTATAGGTGAGTAGGAGAAGCTTGAATTGGATGGGGAGACAAGTGACGAGAGGAGTAATGAGGGCATGGCGGGATTGGCGGAAGATTAGTCAAGCAGCATAATTTTGTATGGATTGAAGGGGGAGGAGATGGCTCATGGGGAGACCAGCAAGGAGTAGGTTGCAGTAGTTGAGGCGAGAGGAGATTAGGGAGTGGATAAGCGTTTTAGTGGTGTGTTCTGACAGGAAGGGGCGGATTTTGCTAATGTTGTAGAGAGAAGCAACAGGTTTTAGCAACGTGCTGGATATGTAAGGAGAAGGAGAGAGAGGTGTCAAAGATGACCCCCAGATTGCGGGCCGAGGGAGCAGGAAAGATCGTAGATCCATCCACAGAGATTGAGAAGGGGGAAAGAAGAGGAGAGGAGTTCAGTCTTGGCCATGTTCAGCTTCAAGCGGCGATGAGACATCCAGTCAGCGATTGTCAGGCAGGCAGAGATCTTGGTTTGGATTGTTGGAGAGATATCAGGTGTAGAGAGGTAGATTTGGGAGTCGTCGGCATAGAGATGATATTGAAAGCATGGGAGGAGATGAGCGTGCCAAGGGATTGGGTGTAGAGAGAGAAGAGGAGGGGGCCCAAGACGGATCCCTGGGGTACACCAACATGGAGCAGGGTGGGAGAGGAGGAGGAGCCACCAGAGGTTACACTAAAGGAGCGATGGGAGAGGTAGGATGAGAACCAGGACAGAATGGAGCCCTTGAAGCTAAGCAAGGAGAGGGTGGAGAGGATGAGGTTGTGGTCAACAGTGTCAAAGGTAGCGGAGAGGTCGAAGGATGAGGACAGAGTAAAAGCTCAAGTCTAATGGCCATCAGCAGTCCATAAGACCTTTGCTGATACTTAGCTTGACCAGTCTAATGTTGTGGGAAGATGGGGTGAGAGGCAGTGACACTTCTGTACTTGCACCTACATATTTCCGTACCCCATAGCTTGCAATTGTGGATATCCACTAGATACATGAGTCAGACAAGGGTAGAGATGTGGCTTTAACACAACACTGAATTAGAATTGCACTGAAAAATGTCCTTCTGAAAATTGATGCCTTTGTGCTAGAAAATCCTGATAGCTTCACAGGTTCTCGGCTACAGTTGCCATTGGTAATATCTCTTTGCTTTTGGAGGGGAACTTGTCAACACTATAGCGTTCTCAGTTCTACCTGCTCATAAGGGGGAAGAGGCTGCATCACATGACCAACTTTAATATGTGGCTCCAAACTTGGTGTAAACAAGGATTTAGATAAGCAACTGGGGCAATAGATGTAACAACAAGAGGCTGTACTGTGGTGATGACTGCATATCTCTGTGGCAGGAAAAAGGATTCTAAGTGAAAAATTCAGGCAATATGCAACAAGTCTTTAAACTAGGGAAAGGGGGTGACAGATGCGGGGGGGGGGGGGGGGGAACAATTTCAGGACTTCACTCCCAGCAAGAACATAAACATTTGTAATAGTCATGTTTAATCCACATGTCAATGATAAGAGTCTGGAACAGAATTTGTCCAATACAAGCAAGCCAACCAAGAATAGCTGGAAGGCAATGAGCACAAATGCTCGAAGTCTAGCCAACAGAGTTCCTGGCTTGGAAGCCCTGATGGTGGAAATCGATGTGGACATTGTCCCATCATAGAAACATGGTTTAACAAGTCATAAGTTTTATAGACAACCATGGCTATATATCATTCATCTAGAAGAGATAGGGCTGCTATTCCTTTTCTGCCTTCTCTGTGTCAAAAGCAGTATTAAAGGAGCTGAAATGCAAGGAAGTGTGGGGAAAAGAAGCACTGGATTGTGTTGGAAAGAGGAGATGGCATTATCATACATACTGGTGTAGTCTACAGGCCTCCAACTCGGAGGAAATGGATAGAGACTTGATCATTGATATTGCAAAGGTAGCAATGAAGGGAGACATTTTAGGTGACTAATCTACCAGATGTGGACTGGAGTATCGGAAAGAAGTAAAGATTGTGGATGCCTTGCAAGAAGCATTGCTCAGACAACTGGTGATGGAAAATTCAATGTTGAATTTAGTACTCTAATGGAGATAGCGTGTCTAATGTCGGGGTGGGTGCTTATTTGAGGAGCAATGATCATCACATCGTGTGGCTTAAGGTAAAAACCAAGGCAGAGTCCAGTCACAGAAAACTCATGTCCTGGACTTCAAAAACACTGACTTCCTGAAGGAGAAGTTGCAGGGTGGGAGGAGATGAGGGAAGTGGAATTGCAGTGGGTTAAACTAAAAGAGGCCAAAGGGACAACAGATATGTAAGGAAAGTAAATTTTTAAAAAGAGAAAGGAAACCTATATGATTTGCCAAAGGCAAAAAACACAGCTTTCACAAAATTCAGAAGATCTCAAAAAGAGGAACACAAAAGAATACAGAATAAAGCTAAAAGACAGAGGAATAAGGATAGCAAAAGCAAAGGCGGAAGAAAAGATGGCGAACGATATGAAGCATGGAGAGAACACTTTTTTTTTTTTTTTTCTTTTCAGGTATATTTGGGATCAGAGGTGAAATTGCAGGACTCCGAAAAATGTGCCAAGGATGGAGTTGCAGAAAGTGACATGGAAAAAGCAACAATGCTAAACAATTGCTTCTGTTCTGTATTCATGAAAGAGAAATTCTGGAGAAGGACCATATATTTGCCAAATGGGAATGGTATAGATACCACACCATTCACAGAAGATATTGTTTGTCTACTTTCAGTTTTGCAAGCTGTTCAAGACCATGGAACCGGATGGCATGCATCTTAGGATACTGAAAGAGCTCATGGTTCTGGCAGGATCTTTAAAGGATGTTTTTAATAGATCCTTGGAGACGGGAGAGGTTCTGCAGGACTGGAGAAGGGCTGATGTGGAACCTCTTCACAAAACTGGTAATAGGGAAGAGATGACAAACTAATAGGCTGGTAAGCCTTATCTTTGTGGTGTGAAAAGTAATGGAGGCACTCTTGAAAGAAAGAATAGTGGACTTTCTGGAAACCAATGGATTGCATGATCTGCAGCAACATGGTTTTACCAGGGGCAGATCATGACAAACACAAATTTGATTGCATTCTTTAACTGGGTGACCAGAGAACTAGATCTAGGGCATGCCATGGATGTGATAGACCTAGATTTCAGCAAAGCCTTTGATACTGGTTGCTCATAGGAGGCTTATCAAACTGAGCAGCCTGGGGATAGGTCCCAAGGTGGTGAACTAGATAAGAAATTGGTTGACTGACCACAGAAGATAGTGGTAAATGGAACTCGCTCAGAAAGAAGTTTTATAGTGGTGTGTCTCGGATCAGTCCAGGGACAGATACTGTTCAATGTATTTGAGTGACATTGTGGAAAGACTGAATGGAAAAATCTGCCTTTTTGCAGATGAGACAAATTTGCAACAGTGTGGACACTTCTGAGGGAGTGGACAACATGAGCAAAGATTTAAAAACACTGGAGGAGGTGAGAGCAGCCTTGTGTGGGAGCAGCCGCGGTACTTCCTGCTGCGGAGCAATGTGGTCGGCTGGAGCCGGGTGCCTGCTGAGACAGCTGTAAGCAGAGAGTGGTCACCCCTGGTGTTGAGGACCCCCCCACGAGCCCCACAAAACACAGCGGGGCTACACGCGGCTGCGTGTTCGCATCTTAAGGGGCGTGTCACAAGGGGCTAGACTTGCTCCTTGTGTGCTCCTTTGGTGCTTCTTTGGTGGTCTTAGGAGCGTCAGCAGTAGTGTGTTCATGGGGAAACGGAAGGCGAAGTCATCAGCTAAAGCATCGACAGGAGAAGGAGGTAAGGTGTCCGGTCCCATGGACAAGCATGTTACTGCCCTTCCACTTGCTAGCCATTCCTTGGATGGGGCTTCTTTGTGCCTGGACATCCGGACCCCACCTCCTTTCCCTCAGCCTACTCACTCGTCTACTCCTTTGAAGTTACCTTCACAAGTTGTTAAGTGCCGTCGAGTCTGAGTCGAATCATGGTGACCCTCTGGATAGCTATCCTAAACTGTGTTCGGTCTTCAGTCAGGCGGCTCATTGTTGACAGACTGGTACACGTAGCTGCTGTTATTGTATTGATCCATCTCATTGCTGGCCTTCCTCTTTTGCGTTGACCTTCTATCTTGCCAAGCATAATGTCTTTCTCTAATGATCTCTCTCTTCGCATGATGTGTCCAAAGTATGAAAGTCGAAGTCTTGTCGTCTGAGCTTCTAAAGAAAGCTTAGGTTTGATCTCCTCTAGTACTGACTGGTTTGTTCTTCGGGCAGTCCATGGTATACACAGTATTCGCCGCCAGCACCATAATTCAAAGGCATCAATTTTCTTCCTGTCTATCTTTTTCACTGTCCAGCTTTCACATCCATATGATGTTACTGAAAATACCATGGCTTGAACAAGTCAAATATTTGTATGGAGAGAGACATCTCTGCTCTTGAGAATCTTATCTAGGTCTTAGCCATTCTGCCAAGAGCAATGCGTCGTCTGATTTCTTGACTGCTTGTTGCTTCTTTATTGATAGTTGATCCAAGTAGGTTAAAGTTGTTCACAATTTCAATTTCTTCTCCTTCAACGATGAACCTGTTGATTATGCCAGTTGTCATGATCTTTGTCTTCTTTACATTAAAAGGTGCAGGCCCATTTTGAGACTATGTTCTTTGATTGTGAGAAGCAAATGTTTCAGATCATCTTCACTTTCCGCCAGTAATGTGGTATCATCAGCATAGCGAAGGTTGTTGAGTCTTCCACCAATCTTCACACCTCTGTCTTCATACAATCCTGCTTCTCTGATTTGTTCTGCATATAAATTAAACAGGTAGGGGGAAAGTATGCAGCCTTGTCTTACACCTTTGCTTATTTTAAACCATTCTGTTTCTCCTTGTTCCGTTCAAACTGTTGCCTCTTGATCAATGTACAGATTGTGCAAGAGAACGATCAGGTGTTCTGGTATACCCATGCTTCTTAATGTGGCCCAGAGTTTCTCATGGTTTACACAGTCAAAAGCCTTGCTATAGTCGATAAAGCACAAATAGATATCCTTTTGGTATTCTTTAGTCTTTTCAAGGATCCATCTCACATCCGCAATGATGTCTCTCGTTCCTCGCCCTTTCCTGAACCCTGCTTGCACTTCAGGTAGTTCTTGTTCCAGGTATGGTTGTAGTCTCTTTTGAATAATCTTCAGTAGAATCTTGCTGGCATGTGGGATCAGAGCGATTGTGCGATAATTTCCAGTCAGTTGGATAACCTTTCTTTAGTATTGGTATAAACACAGATCTTTTCCAGTCGGCCATGATGTTGTCTTCCATATTTCTTGGCAGAGCCTCGTGAGTACGGTAACAGCTGCATCAGATTGCTGCAATACTTCTATGGGAATGCTATCAATGCCTGGTGCTTTGTTCTTTGATAAGGCTTTCAATGCTGCTTCAACTTCTTCTTTCATCACCAATGGTTCCTGATCATAAGATACAGGTTGAAACGGCTGTTGGTCCTCTTGATCTTTATCATATAAAAACTCTGTATATTCCTTCCACCTTTTCTTGATCTTCTCAGCATCATTCAACATAGAACCTTGAGCATCTTGTAACATTCCAATTCGAGGCTGGAACTTTTTCTTTAACTCTCTCGTAGCTTTAGGAAAGCCGATCTTGTTCTTCCTCTAATAGTTTCTGCTTCTATTTCCTTGCAAGTGTCATTGTAGTACTTTTCCTTGTCCTGTCTTGCTGCATGTTGGAAATCTCTGAGTTCTGCGATTGTCTCTTTCTCCTCTGGCTTTAGCTTCTCTGCGTTTCTGGACAATTTTCAGAGTTTCTTCCGTCATCCATTTTGGCCGTTCTTGCTTTTTCACCTTTTGTAGAGACTTCTCGCTTTCTTCCAACACAACCTTCTTGATGTCATTCCATAACTCTTCCGGAGCTCTGTCATTTGTATCTAAAGCAGCAAATCGATTTTGCAAGCAGTCTTTAAATTCCAGTGGTATATTCTCAAGGTCATATTTTGCTGCATTCATGAGTGGTTTGCTCTTTTTCAAATTTAGCTTGAGTTTGCATACTAGTAATTGATGATCTGTACCACAGTCAGCTCCAGGTTTTGTCTTTGTTGATGTTACAGAGCTTTTCCATCGTTGACTTCCACATATGTAGTCAATTTGATTTTTATATAATCCATTCGGTGAAGTCCATGTGTACAGTCGCTGCTTGTGTTGCTGGAAGAAGGTGTTTGAGATGAATAGATCATTGGTCTTACAGAATTCTATCAGTCTTTCTCCAGCTTCATTTATGTTGTCAAGTCCATATTTTCCAACTACTTTGCCTTCTTCTTTGTTGCCAACTTTTGCGTTCCAGTCACCCATGACTATCAGGATATCCTGTTTGCATGTTCTGTCAATTTCAGCTTGTACTTGTTCATAGAACTCTTCAATTTCATTCTCTTCAGCAGCTGATGTTGGGGCATATACTTGAATTATAGTTGTGTTGATAGGCAATCCTCGTAGACGAATAGAGATTAAGCGTTCGCTGACTGTATTGTATTTCATTACAGTTCTTGCAAGTTTCTTCTTTATTATAAATGCAACACCATTTCTTCTTTGTCTTTCATTTCCAGCATAGTAGACCATGTGATCATCTGATGCAAAGTGCCCCATGCCAGTCCATTTCAGTTCGCTGACACCCAACAGATCAAGTTGTACACGTTCCATTTCATTCTTGACCACCTCCAACTTCCCTTGGTTCATGCTTCGTACGTTCCATGTTCCAATGTGTAAGACATCTTTACAGCTTCTGACTCATTTCATGCGCAGCTACATCAGCAGTCAGACTTCCCGAGGGCTTTGATCCAACCACATCATAAATGCTGGCTTTACTCTGAAAAGTCTTCAGCTCTTCCCCAGTAGCTAGTTGAGTGCCTTCTGACGTGGGAGTCTCATCTTCCAGCACCATAGCTCAATTTGTTTTGTTGTAACTATCCATTGGGTTTTCATGGCAAGATACAGAAGTAGATTGCCGGGCCTTTCTTCCGCGCAGTTTAAGTTTGGTGGTGTTCTCCTGTATTAGTTCCTGTGGACCCTGCTGCATCTGAACAGGATTCTTTACCACTTAAAAGTGAGGTGACTCTTTCGGATATTTGGTCAATGCTTCAAAAAATTGAGACCAGATTGACTACTACTGTTACCTCTTTATGTAATTTCTCACATGATGTTGTCACAAAGGTTAAAGTGATTGATCTTGTGGGTTCCTTGACCCTGGTGGATTCTCAACTCCGATCGTATAAAGATTCTCATCTTGGTTATCTTAAAGATATTTCTTTTGTTTCTTATCGTTTGGAATTGCTTGAAAATCACCAGCGTGCAAGAAACCTTCGTTTCTTAAATCTTTCATCCACTCGTTTACTTTCTCCTGAGATACTGTTGAAAAAGTACTTGTCTGACATTTTGCATTTAGAGGATTCTGTGGATATTGTGCAAATGTATTCTTTTTTTCCTAAAGTTGGGACCTCGGGCCAGACCAAGGATGAATTTCCTTTGAATGACTCGGCAGGTCCTAATCTTACAGAGTTTTTGCAAGATTTGCTCGATGTCATACCAAAGCGGTGTACTTTGGTGACTTTTGGGTCTGAATCCCTTAAGTTGAGAATCATACGTGCTTACTTCAAATGTAAAGATGTGGTGTTTTGTGGGTATAAGCTTCAGGTTTTCCCAGATGTGGACAGGGTCACTCAGGCTCGACGGAAGCAGTTCCTCGAGCTCAGAGCTAGAGTGGTGGCTTTGGGGGCTTCCTTTTTTCTTAAGTTTCCTTGCTGTTTAGTAACTTATGGAGGTCATGATTATGTTTATATTGATGTGGCTTCTTTGTGTCAGTTTCTTGTAGATAAGGAGGGAGTTAGTAGGCAGGAAGATGTGTAGGTGGGTTGGCTCTTTATTTTAGCTCCTTGATCTGGAGTTAATTCTCCTTTTTTCTTCTATAAGATTTTCTTAGTCTCTCCTTCGGGAGTGTGTGGCTCTCTCTAGTGTTTTGATGATGATTGATATATTGCTCTTGAATGTATTATTCAAATGGTTGGAATTTTTCTCTTGCATATGTAATTTTGTATTCAAGAAAATCTAAACAATTTATAAAAACACTGGAGGAATAGTCTTGGCAGTTACAATTTAATGCAAAGAAGTGCAGAGTCATGCACTTGGGATGAAGAAATTCTAAGGAAATGTATGCAATAGGTGTGTACAGACCAGGAGAGGGACTCAGAGCTAGTGCCTTTGAATTTCAAGGTGGCAAAACAATGCAACAAGACAGCAGCTAAAGTCAGAAGGATGCTGGGCTGCATACAGAGGAATAAACAGCAGAAAGGAGGTATTAATGCCCCTGTACAAGTCGGTGGTGAGGACGCACTTGGAGTATTGGGCTGAGTTTTGGAGACCTTATCTCACAAAGGACACAAGACTTGAATCTGTTCAGAGGAAAGTGACAGAAATGATTTGGACCCCATGCCAGAAGTATGAGAAGAGACTTGAAGAGAGAAATATGTATATACTAGAGGAGAGGAGGACAGGAGATACAATACAGATTTTAAGTATTTATTTAAAAGGGTATCAATGAACAAACCTTTCTTTTTTTTCTTTCTCAAAGGAGAAGCTGTAAGACTAGAGGACATACGATAAAGCTGCAAGACAGTAAACAAGCACCATCTGGAAATACCTTTTCTCTGAAAGGGTGGTGGGTGCAAAGACTGCCACCCTGATGGAGGTGGTGGGGGCAAATACAGTGACAGAATTCAAAATGGCAAGGGACAGACAGTGGATCCCTTTTTATAGCAAGAGGCTGAAATTAAAGCAAACTTAAATCTTTTAATAGAGGGGGCTGACCTGCATGGAGCAGCAGGTACAGGCATATGGGGGGGGGGGGGGGTGATCGGCACAGAGCTGTAGTTACAACCACTCTAGCCATCTACTGTTTGTGCTGTGATACTGTGTGGGGAGGCAGCTGTCCTGTTCTTGAAAAGCAGCCCCGTGGAGGATTAGAGCAATAAACACACAACCCCATAATTAAATTAGAGACCCAATGGGAATTCTCCACCCTACTTCTTGTTCTAGCCTGTGGTTATTTACAGTTGGTGGAGTGTATGTTACCTAGAGAACAGCAATAACATCGAGGGCTTAAGGGTTAGTTTGTCTATATCGTACTCTGGCCTCATGTTCTGACAATGTGGATATATTAAGCCTTTCAAAAAATTATATTTTCCATAGTGTTCTAGTAACAACTGAGGAGCGTACATAGTCATAAGATTAGACATCACTGCTGTGATTATAGGATTGGCACATCATTTATAAAAGGATGTCATGTGATCTGTAAGACTAGAGTACTGTATGTATTCCGTGTTTTAGAAACATAGGCCATGTGGTCTTTTTGTCATCATGTTTCTATCTAGTCTGTCCTTCCTTAACCTACAACATTCCCCTTTTTCCTTTAGATTCTGTGTGTCCCATGCTTTTTTGAAATCAGTTACCATCCTCATCTCTACCACCTCCACTGGGAGACTATTCCATGCATCTACCATTCTTTCCGTAAAGAAATATTTCCACATATCACTCCTGAATTTATCCCCTTTCATCCTCATCCCATGTCCCCTAGTAGCAGAGCTTGCTTTCAATCGAAACAGGTTCTCCTGTGCATTTATGCCACGGAGGTATTTAAACATCTCAATCATATCACCTCTTGTGATGGGGTCTGTAAGATAGACCACCTTTGAACCCTATTAGGCGGCTGCCTAGGGCTTTGAATTTCACGATGCCTTTCTACCAAAAAGTCTTTCAGTCGAATGGTAAGGCAAAATAATTCAGGGCTTTATTCCCCTTCCCAAACGGATATTCTTTGGATACAACACAAACAAACAGCAGAAAAACAAAAAGAAACTGCTACAAAGAAAAATATCATCTTTTCTTTTGATCCTAGCACATGGCTGCTTTCCACAGGTTAACATAAAGAGATGACCTCATCTGAAAAACATATCGTGCAATCCATAGGGACCGGGTCAGAAGTACAGCTGGTATTCTCCCACTGCATTAATTCGGATTCACTCCGGATAGCCCAAGGGTCAGACTCTTTACATGTGCTGGCTTCCTGAAAACCCTCCTGTGGTGCATGGATTACTTTTCCCAAAAAGTGCTCTTCAAACCTAGGGCTCTGAATGCCTGGTAAGGTGATAGCTTCTTTCTGGCTTTCCTTTCTCTTCCAACCTGGTGGAATCACTGGATATCTTTCAGCATTAGTCACTCCTAGAGCCACGCCCTTGCCCTCTAAAACACACAGAGCTTTTAGCCTCTTCCTTAGAAAAGCAAGGTTCCCACCTTCTTACTGTGTTTCTGGTTCTTGTTTCTGGGCTCCTGACAGCTCTCTCCCGGACTCTCCAACCACCCTCAAAGCTAGCAGGGTCCTGGCCTCGTCCCTGGCTGCTTCCTGCTTTGGTGTCAGAGCTACTGTTTCCTTCTCCTGGCAAACTTCCTTCAGCATGACACGCGCTTACTGGTTGCTTGCTCAGTCCTCCTGAGTTGCTGCCCCTGCTGGGCTTGCTCGGTCCTCCTGAGTTGCTGCCCCTGCTGGCCTTTCCTGGTTCAAGCCAGCAACTTATATACTTCCCTTCTCTGCACGCTGCGTTGATCTTTGTGAACAGGTGCTCATGATGAGCCTTTCTGTTTCTGACTATGTCAGGACCATTACAAGGAAAATTCATTCTAATGCCTTTTGGCTTCTCCTGTGTTGAATGCATTTGCTGCTCAGCTGTTCCTACATGTACTGAATTTTGCTGCTCAGCTAAATCTGAGGTAAGTTCTTCATTTTCTCTTACCTCCATGTGCTCTATACTGCCTACTGTGTCACACTCTATCCCGCCTTTCCTCTAAGGTGTACATATTAAGATCCTTAAGTCTGTCCTCATATGCTTTATAATGAAGACCACTAACCATTTTAGTAGCCACCCTCTGCACTGACTCCAGCCTGTTCACATCCTTTTGAAGGTGCGGTCTCCAGAATTGCACCCAATACGCCAAATGAGATTGCACCAAAGACTTATACAGAGGCATTATCACCTCCTTTCTCCTGCTGGCCATTCTTCTCCCTATGCACCCAAGCATCCTTCTAGCTTTTGCCGTCGCCTTTTCTATCTGTTTAGCTACTTAAAGATCATCAGACACAATCATGCCTAGGTCCCGCTCTTCTTTAGTGGACAAAAGTACTTCACCCCCTATACTATATTGCTACCCTGGATTGCTGCAGCTGAAATGCATGATCTTGCATTTTTTTAACATTAAATCTGAGCTGCTAAATTCTAGACAGTTCTTCAAGCTTAGCTAGATCCCTCCTCATGTTATCTACACCTTCCTGGGTGTCTACTTTATTGCAGATTTTGGTATCATCCGCAAAGAGGCAAACCTTACCCGACAACCCTTCCGCTATATCACTAACAAAGATGTTAAAAAGAATCATACCAAGGACAGATCCCTGGGGCACTCTACTGGTAACATCCTTCTCCTCGGTGATCTCCATTTACCTGTACCCTTTTTCACCTCCCACTCAACCAATTTCTTACCCAAGCAGTAACTTTAGGGTCCATCCCTAGGGTGCTCAGTTTGTTTATAAGTCGCCTATGAGGAACGGTGTCAAATGCTTTACTGAAATCTAAATATACCACATCTAGGGCTCTCCCTCGGTCCATCTCCCTGGTCACCTAGTCAGAGAAATTGGATTTGTCTGACAAGACCTGCCTCTGGTGAATCCATGCTGCCTCGGATCCTATAATCCACTGGACTCCAGAAACATCACTATTTTCTCTTTCAGCAGCGCTTCCAATAATTTACTCACCACCGAAGTTAAAACTAACCAGTCTGTAGTTTTTCAACCACATCCTTACTTCCGCTTTTGTGTAAAGGCACCACATGAGCCTCTCTCCAGTCCTTTGGCACCACTCCCAACTCCGAGGCATTGAAAAGGTCAGTCAGTGGAGCTGCTAGAACGTCCCCAAGTTCCCTCAGTATTCTAGGGTGTATCCCATCCAGATTAGATAGAACACTTCTTTTGCAGTAATTCTAGAAGATCTAGCCATATATATATAATGCAGATAACAAACACCATCAATCACAAATTACTAAAAGGCTTAGTAAAATGCAAAGCTTTTAACCTTTTTCCAAAAGATATGCAAATAAAGATAGCTCCTTAATGCTTAGGAAGGACATTCCAGAGCTACACATACCCCTGCACATCCAATAAATTTTAATCTTGGGAGCAACTTGCATGCCTAGAAATCAGTTGCATCACTAATGGGAAAAATCTGTATTTTTAACAATATTTCTATTCTGTCCATCATAATTCTTAGGTGGAGTACAATGAACACAAACATTGTCAATACAAACATAGACATACAATGTTACAAAGTTTAAAGCAAACATTTTAAAATACATTACCATATTCAAAACTTTAAAATGTTTAAATGTTGACCTTTGGTTAGCTTTTGAACAGCAGATAATGTAAGGAAGGAAGAGTTGAGAATGTCCTCACATGTACTGGATGATTCTTCTCCGCCCCCCCTGCTCCCACCGTCCTAGTTTGCAGCACAGTTGAGCACCATATGCAGTGCCCTAACCTTTTATTGCAGGTAGCCCTAAATATTGCAGTAATAAGGGGGATAAAACAAAATGGTGCAAAACTGTGTTAAAATTGGACATGTTCTTCCTTCAACCTCGTATTGCCGTACGTTAAATCAGCATAATCATTTCCCCCCCCCCAGGTCATCCACTTTTTTTTGACATGTTGAATGTACATTTGCAGTATGTAAAAGGAGCAGCCAAAACATGAAGATCTAGCAAACGCCACCATCTCAGCAACATTCATTTGCAACTAAAATAGCAGATGCTATATCCAGCAAAAACTTCAGTCCTTTAACAGGTTTTATGCTGATGTAATGTTACAAGTGTGAAATGCCTAAATTATGCAGCACATCACACAATGGGTGTATGTAAAAGTTAAAAAATCTAAAATGAGGCTGACCCCTGTAGAACACCCGTTGTGATTGGATACCACCTTGAAAGGTTTTATTACCTGCACACACTGAGAGCTGTCCTGAAGATTAAATGGTTTGCATCCTATAACATTTTGGTCTTATACCAAACATTTTGCCATCTGAGCAGTGATACCAAATGTACAAACAAAATTAAAATTGATTGTGGTAGTGTTAATATAATACTTTCGGTGGACTGATTTACAACCAGTGATCAGTAGTTGATACCAACAGCATCTCTCAGTACTATAACCTGCATAATATAGCTAAATTTCATACATCAGCTTGTAGCTGTCAACAATTGCTTCTGGTGGTGTAAATCATTTTTACCTTTAAAACGAAATAAAGCTCAGTAAACTATCGTAACCAGAGCTCACTTTAAACTCTGTGTCACATCTGATCAAAATTCTCCACTGAACCACACTTTCCCTCTGTATCCTTGTCTGCTTTGACTAGATTGTAAATTGCAAGGAGTAAGGATTATATATTGAGGGGTAATTTCTATAGAGTATTGCACATGGGTGCACATAGATAAATGCACAGAAATTGCTCCTACATGATCTGTATATAGGCCATATAGAAATCCACATGTACATGTTGCCATAGGTGTAGTCTGAACAGATGGATTTCAAGTGACCGGATCCCTTGCTCACGGCCCCCTCGTTTCTCACCACAGTATTCTCAATTGGTTGTGGTAGTTCTGATGTGGTTTTGCTCTCTGAGCAATGTACCACAGTGGGCAGATCAAACTGTTTGTTCTAAACAAATATTAATTTAAGGTTTGGTTTCGTGCAATCAGATTTGCTCATGTTGGGGTTTTAAGGAATAAAACCAACATTACAAACACTTCTTGGACCAAGGTTTTCGGGCATGCATAGATTGCTCGTTGAATAATTATTATTCTATCTAGTGCCCCTTCCCTGACCCCACCCCATCTTCTGCATTTTTGCTTTTTCTTTTCCGTCTTGTCTGCCTTTAGAATTCCTTTCTTTGTTTCCTGTTTTCACAGCAATTGTTGTAAACCTCTTTGTTACTGCTTTGTTTAGGCAGTATATTAAATGTTCAAATAAAGAATAAAGCTCTCTGCTTGCTGTGTTCTCCTGGAGGTTAACTGTTTGTTTAATTCCTGCAGGCTCCAGGGCAACCCTGAGTTGGAACCATAGATTTTCAACCCAGTCCTCGGGGAACCCTAGGCCAGTCAGGTTTTCAGGTTTCCCAGAATGAATATGCATGAGAGATTTGCATACAATGAAGGCAGAACATGCAAATCTTTCTCATGCATATTCATTGTGGGAATCCTGAAAACCTGACTGGCCTAGGGTTCCCCGAGGACTGGGTTGAAAACCCCTAAGGTCTAGGGATGTGACAAACCCTTTTGTGCAAGGGAGCAGATGACTTGTTGCAGATTGCTTCAGATGGGATCGGTAGTACTATTGTAGCTGGTTTTAGGGTAAAGACTTATTTTTATTTGAACTGTTTTTCTATACTGCCCCTTCCAGCAATCAGGGGTGGTTTATATTGAACAATAACGCAGTTACATCGAACATAATGAACAAATATTATACATTGAAACGAGGAACTATTTACATACCAGTAAACACACATGCAATAGCATACTGGTGGCTGGTTCTCTTAACTACAGTCTTACTGACGGCGGAATAGGTATGGAATTTAGGTTATTTGGGAGGGTAGAGGGTGATAAGTGGCATGGAATGTGTTGGTGACAGAAGTATTATAATCGGAGAATAGGTGCGTTTTTAATTCCTTGCGGAATGTTAAGAGGTCCTTGATTGATCTGATTGGGGCAGGTAGGGAGTTCCAGATGATAGGGGCTGTGTATCTGAATGCCCTATTACCTGTATTTTGTCTGGTTTTGTGTATTGCAGGAGGTATTGCTAGGAGGTTCTGTATGGGTTTTCACCTGCTTCTGGTGTCGTCCTGTGAATGTATTGTGGTGGATAGGTAGGAGAGGGAGATATTATTTGTTTGTATAATTTAAAAATAACTATTTCTATTTAATTCCAGCAGCTATTGGGAGCCAGTGGAGGTTGTAGAGAATTGGAGTAATGTGATCAGTTAGGCTAGCTTAGTTATAATCCTGACAGTTACGTTTTGAGCGAGTTGGAGTGTGTGGAGACCTTGAAGACTACTGCACTAGTCCATGTGTGGAGTGACCAAAGCTTGGACTAATGTTCTAAAGTCATAAGGGTCTAGAATTTGGTCAGATATTGTATGGTTTCTAATTTATAGAATATCATCCTAGTATCATGTTTGATATGAGATGTTATATTGAGGACTCTATCAATAATAATCCCTAGTTCCTTATCGTTCCTCTGGGTTGTCAGTCTCCTCCTGCAGCTTAGAGACTGTATGTCAGAATGATGACATCACTGGATATAGCCTGCTGCACTCCTCCTTCCATCCCAGTGTTACCAGTCTCCATGCAGCAGGAGGACTTGACGAGCCTTGTAGAAGGGCTCTCTGGAGGAATGGATAAGGAGCCTTTGCTGTAGTGGTAGCTAAGGTTTAAGGAATTGGGCTTTTCTTTGCGGTACCTCTTTAAAAAACAAAACAAAACACAGCTGTATAGCTAGCAGGCAGAGCAGCTTCATTCTGTGCTCCAGGCTCTCTTGCTCCGTACCTGTGCCTGTGGGGTGTTTTTTCGGGAGTTCTGGCTCAGGGCTTTCGAGCTTCCCCCCCCCTGCGGTGCCCAGAGGTCTCTCCCCCAGGACTCTTCGGGGGAGAGCCCCTCTTTCCAACGGTGGCATATTTCGGCCAGCAGTCTGCCTTTGCCGCGGCTTACCTGCCTGCACGGGAGCTCAGAGGGGCAGTTTGAGCCGGTGCTGGGAGCGTTCAGCAGCTCCGTTTTAGCCGAGCAGCAGCAGACCGCGCCGGTAAGTCTTCCACTGGTGTCGGGCTATTTTTTCCTGCAGAGATAGCCTTTGCTGAGGTACGGGGACACTCGCAGTATTTTTGGCGCCCTTTTTTCTGGTTCGGCGATTTCACGGCGGCCATTTTCAGCTCCGCGGTGAGCCGCATGCTAGCAGAGAGCCTGCCGTTTCAGTGCAGGGCGGCTCGGGGGGCCTGATTTCTTTTGATTTCTGTAAATTTCTTTTACTTTCTTTTTGTTTTCATTTTAATTATTGCACGGTTTACGTTTTGGGGCTTCCCTTGCTCATTGGTGGTTACTCCTTCAGCCATCCTACAAGGGCTGGGGGGTGAGCTGAAGGGGATCTCTTTCTGTGGTGGCAGTTCGTTTTTGTTTTGTTAAACAAACACCAAGAAGGAATCTCTGCCTAATCTAATCTAGAGTGCTGAGTTTAATACCAGCGGCTGGATTAGGTGAGGGTGCTTATGGCTGCCAGACCTCAGTGTATTGTGTGTGGCACTAGGAGAGGCACTGTGGCTGATACTGGGGTTTGCCGGGGCTGTGTGACACTCTTCCGCGGTGGAGCAGCAAATGGAATTGCAGGAGTCCATGGAGGCGCAGGGAGTGCCCGCGGGGGGGCGGGTTGCGTCCCCACGACCTTTGGCGCAGGGAGCAGCATTGGAAGAGCTGGCGGGGCCCTCTGGCGTCTCCCTGCCGGCCCCGGTGCTGGCTCTCGGAGAGTTTAGTCCGGAGTTTGTATTGCTGATGCATCAGGCTTTCTGCCTAAGACGGCAGGGTGCAGCAGCGGGCCCCGGGTCGCTGGTCTCCCCGGTTCCGCAGCTGGAGGCGGCTGAGGTGTTGGATGAGGGGCCACCGGCGCCTAAGCGTGCAAGGGCTAGGGACCCTGCGCTGGCGGAGGGCGACTGGCCTGAGGTCTCAGCTCCGGAATGGGACCAGGAGGAAGGTACCCAGGATCTCGAAGAGGGGGAGATCCCTGAACCCAAGGATCAGGCTAAGATTGTTAGGGTCTTCCGCAGAGAGGAGTTAGCGGCCTTGATCTCGGAGACCTTGCAGATGTTGAATCTGGCTACGCAGGTAGTGGTGGAGGATGAGGTGGAAGATCCAGTTATCCGGGCAGTGCGTCAGACGCAGGTGGTGTTTCCAGTGCACAAGGTAGTGGACAAGATGATTCAAGATGAGTGGGATAAGCCAGCAGCTGGTCTGTGGGGCTTACGGACCTTGAATAGATTGTACCCTTTAGCCGATAAGGATAAGGAAAGGTTCCGGGCTCCGCGGGTGGACGCGGTGGTTTCCGCGGTTACGAAAAAGACGACCATTCCGGTGGAAGGCAGTGCGGCCTTGAAGGATGCCCAGGACCGGAAAGTGGACGGTCTGCTCAAGCAGGCTTTTGAGGCAGATTCTATGTCTCGGCAGGCGTCCATCTGTGGGGCGTGGGTGGCCCGAGCGTCCCTGAGATGGGCATAGCGCCTGCGTCAGTCCCCCCATTTGGATCTCGAACTGAAGGAGCTACATCGCCTAGAGTCTGGGGCGGCCTACTTGGCGGATGTGCATTACGATTTGATCAGGGCGCTGGCTAATAGCACAGCGTCTGTGGTAGCGGCCAGGCGTTCCTTATGGTTGCAGAATTGGGCGGCGGATGGACCTTCGAAGTCCCACCTTAGCAAGCTTCCCTTTAAAGGGGGTTTGCTGTTTGGAGAAGTTAGTGAAGGATCTGGGGGAGTCCAAAGCGGGTCGCCTTCCGGAGGATAAGCCGAAGCCAGGCAAGTCAAGCCAGGGCTTTCGGGGTCAGTTTCGAGATTTCCGGAGATTTCGTTCTCCGTGGTTCGGTGGTTTCCAAAGGGGCCGCTATCCGTCTCGAGCCCAGGGATTTCGCGGGTTTCGTGGAGCGAATAGAGGGTTCGCCTCCAGCCCGACTACCGCTTCCCGTAAATCTCAATGAAGCGAGGCGGGTCCCGGCGGAGGAGCCTCCCATAGGCGGGCGACTTCGGGAGTTTCTTTCCGCTTGGACCCACATCACTTCCGACCAGTGGGTGCTCGAAATCATTCAACACGGCTATGCGCTGGAGTTTTCCAAACCCGTGCGGGATTCCTTTGTCATGTCCCCTTGCAGGGTTCCAAAGAAGACGGTGGCGGTCCGCGGAACCTTGGAACAACTTCTTCAGTTGGGGGCCGTGGTGGAGGTCCCCAAAGCCGATTACGGCTTGGGTCGGTACTCGATTTATTTTGTCGTGCCAAAGAAGGGAGGCACGTTTCGACCCATTCTAGATCTGAAGGCCGTGAACCGGTGCTTACAGGTGCCGTATTTCCGGATGGAGACCCTGCGGTCGGTCATTGTGGCGGTGCGTCGCAGGGAGTTCTTGACGTCTCTGGATCTTACGGAGGCGTATTTGCACGTTCCCAACCGTTTGGCACATCAGAAATTTCTGCGGTTCGCTATTCCTTGGGGGCATTATCAGTTCCAGGCCTTGCCTTTTGGGTTGGCCACGGCACCGCGCACCTTCACCAAGATTATGGTGGTAGTGGCGGCGGCGTTGTGCAAAGAAGGCATTCTCGTTCATCCTTATCTCGACGATTGGTTGATACGTGCCAAGTCTGAGGAGGAGAGTTACCGGGTGACGGACAAGGTAGTGAACTTTTTACGGAGTCTCGGTTGGGTGGTCAACACGGCCAAAAGTCAGTTGAAGCTAACCCAGGTCCTCGAGTACCTCGGGGTCCGGTTCAACACCAACAGTGGGCAGGTGTTTCTGCCGCACAGGCGGGCCGAGGGCTTGAGGTTCCTAGTCAGACAGTTTCGGTCGGTGTCGGCGTGGGATTATCTCAGAGTCCTAGGTACGATGGCGGCGACTCTGGAGGCGGTGCCGTGGGCCAAGGTCCATATGCGGCCTCTCCAAAGGGCCCTGCTTCGCCACTGGTCGCATCAGGCCGATTCCTTGAGAAAGCAGCTTCCTTGCCCAATCGCCACCAGGCGCTCGCTTCACTGGTGGTTACTCCGGTCGTCGCTGGCAGCAGGCATGCCGCTGGAACAGCCGGAGTGGCTTCCGTTGCTGACAGATGCCAGTCTAACCGGCTGGGGAGCCCACTGCGAGAACCAGTCTGCGCAGGGGCTATGGTCTCCGTTGGAGGTGTCTTGGTCGATCAACCGTCTGGAACTGAGAGCCGTGATCCTGGCCCTTCGGGCGTTCGAGGACGTGATCCACAGGAGACCCGTAAGGGTGCTCTCCGACAACTCGGCGACGGTAGCATACATCAACCGCCAGGGGGGCACGGGGAGTGCTGCCATGGAGTCGGAAGCGGATGAGTTGTTTGCCTGGGTAGAGCTTCAGTTGCCGGCGCTCTCAGCAGCGCACATTGCCGGGAAGGACAGTGTCACCGCAGACTTCCTCAGCAGAGTTCAGGTGGATGCAGGGGAGTGGGAGCTGCATCCTGACGTTTTCACTCAGATCGTAGATCGTTGAACTCCGGTGATGGATCTCATGGCGTCCTTCCAATCAGCAAAGGTCACGTGGTTCTTCAGCAGAAGGCGCGAGCGGATGTTCGAGGGCATAGACATGCTGTTATGTCCGTGGCCAGACGGTCTTCTGTATGTCTTCCCACCTTGGACGTTGATCGGCAGGATAGTTCAACGGATCGGAGCGCACAAAGGGAAGGTTCTGTTGGTGGCGCCCGACTAGCCACGGCGCCCTTGGTATGCGGATCTCGTGCACCTCTTGGAGGGCGTGCCCTGGCGGCTCCCGAGGCGGGCAGATCTGTTGCGGCAGGGTCCGCTGTTCATGCTTCAGGTGGATCGGTTCTCGCTTACGGTATGGCCATTGAGAGGGCTCGGCTGAGAAAGAGAGGCTATTCGTCGGCGGTCGTTGCAACCTTGCTTAGGGCACGAAAACGGTCGACGTCCTTGGCGTATGTGCGGGTCTGGCGTGTCTTTGAGGATCGACGTCCTTGGCGTATGTGCGGGTCTGGCGTGTCTTTGAGGATTGATCGTCGTCATCTCCGTGCGCTCACTGTGTCCATTCCGGTGGTCTTGGAGTTCCTGCAGGACGGTTTTGATAAAGGTCTTGCAGCCAGTTCTTTGCGCGTCCAGTTAGCGGCCCTGGCCTGCTATCGTGGTAAGATCAATGGAGTACCCTTGGAGACTCACCCGGATGTGGGTCGCTTCCTGAAGGCGGTATCTAGATTACGGCCAGCGCGTAGGGTGGGCATTCCGCCGTGGGATCTTAATCTAGTTCTCGCGGCATTGGTCAAGTCACCCTTTGAGCCTTTGCGCCATGCATCCCTTAAGGATTTGACGTTGAAGACCGCGTTCCTGGTGGCCATTTGTTCGGCTCGGAGGATTTCCGAGTTGCAAGCATTATCGTGCCGGGAACCATTCTTAACTTTTTTTCTAGGGAGAAAGTAGTTCTGCGCCCGGTTCCGTCCTTTTTGCCTAAGGTGGTCTCCCCTTTTCATTTGAATCAGGCGGTATGTTTGCCCATCTTTGGGGCTCTGGAGGGCGGTGGTTCGGATCGCAGCCTTCGTCTTTTGGATGTGAAGAGAACTTTGCGTCAATATTTGCGGGTCACCGAGTCCTTCCGTAAGTCGGATCGGTTGTTTGTTCTGTTCGGTGGAGTGCGCAAAGGGGAGGCAGCGGCGAAGGCTTTCATCGCTTGGTGGGTTAAAGAAGCGATTGCCTCCGCTTATTTGCTTCAAGGTCGGGTTGCGGGCGCATTCCACCAGAGCGCAGGCGTGTTCTTGGGCGGAGCACAGCTTGGTTCCGCCGGGAGACATTTGCAGGGCGGCGACTTGGTCGTCGCTACATACTTTCAGCATGCATTACCGGCTGGACATAGCAGCCGTTGTGGATGCTCGTTTTGGGTCGGCGGTTCTGTCCGCTGGCTGGAAAGGTCCCTCCCAATGATTACTGCTCTGGTACATCCCAGAGGTAGAGGACTGAACTGGAAAAATGATAAGGAAATCATAATTACACTTACCTGGTAATTGTAGTTCCTTGAGTGACGACAGTTCAGTCCTCCTTCCCGCCCGTAGGTTTCTAGGAGGTTCCAGCTACGTTGGGCAGAAGAGAGTTACAGGTGAGTCCAGATTACTTCGCTTTGCTGTGGTGTTCACTTTCTTTCTGGCGGGGCAGGGTGGAAGAAAGCCTGGCCGGAGGGGGTGGCTGATTGGGAGTTCAGTACTTGATATGTTTCAATGTTTATAGTTGGCTACTTATTTGTTCTCCTGTGAGTCTGCTTTGTTAATAGTTCACACTGGGATGGAAGGAGGAGTGCAGCAGGCTATATCCAGTGATGTCGTCATTCTGACATACCAGTCTCCAAGCTGCATGAGGAGATTGACAACCCAGAGGTAGAGGACTGAACTGTCGTCACTCAAGGAACTACAATTACCAGGTAAGTGTAATTATGGTGTATTTTACTTCCTGCTTAACTGGCAAAATGATATTGTTTAAGGTGAATGTAGTTGGGGGGGTGAAGTTTTGATTTCTTGTGGTAAGATTTCTGTGTTTGTAATTGATTGGTAGGTTTTCGTTGAGCCACGATTCTGCTTCTTATATGCAGTCAATGTTGGTATATTGGGGATTTTTTATGATTGAGCATAAACCATTATATCATCTGCATTGGATATGGTATTCAATTTTGTTTATTGAAGATGGCACATATCGGTTGCAGGTATAAGCTAAACAGGAGGGCAGAGAGGGCCGATCCTTGGGGTATTCCTTGTTCTTGAGGGAAAGTAGTGAATGATTCTTGGTTAATTTTTACATATGGAAAGCGGTTAATTGTAGAGCTGGAACCATTTTAGTGTTCCAGAAATGCCTATGCATGCTAATCTTGACAGAATATAGAGTGGTCAACATTATCAAATGGAGATGAGAGATCCAGAAAGACCATGATGAAGGCTTGGTTGGGGTCATCTAGCACGCAGATGAGGGTGTCAAATAAAACTGATAGGGTTTCCACGCCATGTTAGGGATGGAAACCATATTGGTGGATATCTAGTGGCGCGTTGGTGTCTGAAATCTTGTAGCTGTATTTGGACTGTCTTTTCGTTTACTTTTGCTAAGAACGGGATGCTAGCTGTTGGTCTGAGGTGGGATCACTTTTAGGGGATTTGCTTTTTTTAGTACGGAGCGAATGAGAGTCAGGCATAATACCTTGAAGGAAGGCTTGATTAACTATGTTAAGTGTGACAGGTGCAAGTTCCACTTAAACTGTATCTTGGATAAAGGCAGTTAAACGCTGGCACTTGGATTCCAATAGGATATTCAGCTGTAAACCTTGGACACTATCTCATAAATCAAATTGAAAATAAAACCCCAGGCCTGGATTTTGGCAATGGGCAGCTGCCTAGGGTGACAGATCATGAATGCACCAAAAAAGGATTGCCTTTGTTTACTTTGAAGCACACATGACTATAGCTCTAAATGGATCATATTGGTCACTATGGCCTCTGCCAGTATTGCCAGCATTAAATTGTGCACATGGCGCTTAGTGCATAGTTCTTCTACCACAGTAATGCAAACGTTGGGCACTGGCATGCCATAAGCACAGTGTATATAAATGAGATGCACAAAACCTCTGTGCTAAATGTGCAGCTGGTGCCAAGAGCCTTGCACAGAAAGCTTATGCTAGCAGACACATCTGTGGAACAATTTTAAAACAAATTTGCTTCTTTATTCCATTTTATGATTTCAAAAGAAGCAGGTATCACTTAGCTGTATTTCTAAACGCAGATATGTGTGGAAACGTTTAGTTTTCAAAACCCATCTGGCTGATTCTTGCACTTAAATCTGTATGTATTCAGTGTAGGAAATGTCCCAGGAGCTAGGCCTCCTAAAATTTAGAAAACGGAAAAAAATAAAGGGGATGTGCTGTTCCAGTTTGCTGGATGTTCATTGGAGCATTCTGGCTGCAGCGCCTTGGAAGTAGGAAGATGCTAGAAGATGGTTCTGGCAACTGTAATGAAACCCATATGGGAAGGGGCAATATTGGACCTGATGTTTGCAAATGGAATTTTTGATGTCCTTAACGGGTGATCTGGGACCCAGTGATCACAAGTCGGTGTGGTGCAATAATGGCTCATTCTAAAGCAAGCGTTCTCAAGGCACCTAACCAGTCAGTCTCAAGATGACCACAGTGAATGTGCATGCACGGCTTCCATTGCATGTACATTTCTATCATGAATATTCAGTGTTATCCTGAGAACCTGACTGGCTAGGTGTCTCCCAAGGACTAGGCTGAAAACTCCTGTTCTAAAGTGTGAAGGTCCTGGACTTGAAGAAAATAACTCTCTCACGATGGGGAGTAACTCAAGGGGGGCCAGCTGGCTGCAAACATCTCAGAAGCTTAGAGCAGTGGGCAAAACTGAATGGGTGTGTTGTAAAGGTGACAAACCTCTTAGAAAATAGTAGCACTGGACTGGATAAGCTGTATGGTCTCTTATATGCCATCAACTTCTAGTTTGCAAAATCTGGAAAATTCCTTAGTAATCATGGGGTCTTAAATCCAGCAGCTAGGTGTCCCTGTTCCACAATGAGGGAGAGGGAAGGTAATATAGCCAACAGTAGTGTAATAAAACATAACGTTTTAAACAATAACAGACTCCTCAGTGAAGCAAAGGGTTACTTTAATTACATTCTTGCAAGAATGGTTCCTGACTGAACAAACACATTTATCCTCTATTGCATAGTTCTTTTATAGTACAATATGTCCTCGCCCTCTTCCAGCATGTCTATAACTCATTGGTTAATACTGTCTCACTCCACTTCTTTGCACTTCCGCACCTGTGGCAGGCTACGTGTTACTAGCCACGTAGTCTCTTCTCACAGGATGCAGGCATACAGCAAAGGGAGTCCGTCATTACATACAAAATTATATTAGAGTGGTAGATGAGTGGAATACAAGAATTATTATATTACATTGTAAAAATAACATCACATTTGTTTATATCAGTAGTGATAGGGGTGATAGAGGGAAGGGATCTTTATCTTTATTTGCAAATTTAATATACCGCTTTTTACCGGTGGCTTCAGAGCGCTGTACAATGGTAAAATATACAGGCTGCTGCAACAAAGGAATGCCAAAAATTTAAAGAGCAGGATAGGAAGAGGAGATAGAACAGGCAACAGATAATACAACAGAAGGATGAAACAGAGGTGAATACAGTCAGGATCAACGGGGTGGGGGGAAGAGGGGAGCAGGTGGGAGGGGGGAAGGTTGGAAGCGGTGCAAAAAAGGTGGGTTTTTAATTTATTTATTTTTTTTTTTTTATAAGAAGGTTCTAGGCGGAGGGCGACGGGAAGCGAGTTCCAGAGTTTCGGGCCTAGAAAGAAAAATGCTGAGGAGCGGGTGGACTCCAGATGAGCCTGTGAGGGGGAAGGAAGGGACATGCGGTTCAGGTGAACTGATCTGAGGGAACGATAAGAGGAGTGGAGACATATTAAATTGGCAAGGTAGAGGGGAACACCGGTGTGGATAGTCTTGTGGACATAGATAAGGATTTTGAACTGTATGCGGTAAACAAGGGGAAGCCAGTGTAGGTGAATCAAGATGGGGGTAATATGATCAAAGCGGGAAGCGTGAGTGAGAAGGCGTGCAGCTGTATGATGATCGAGTTGTAGTCTTCACAATTGAGTTTGAGGGAGACCGGCGAGGACGACATTGCAGTAGTCCAGGCGGGAAATGACCAGGGACAATAACAGAGTAAACAGGGAGGGGACCGATTATAAAGGGATGGATGGCACGGAGCTGATGTAAGGTGTAAAAGGACCGCTGTACAACAGAGGAGATATGATCTTTAAATGAAAGAGCAGAGTCCAGGGTGACTCCTAGGTAGCGTAAGGATGACACTACCGGCAGTGGGGCACAAGACAAGGTGGGGGCTAGAGGGGGAATTGGGGCACCAGAGGTAAACCAAATAGCAAATGACTTGGAAAGATTTATATGCAATAGATTAGAGGAAAACCAGGAGGACACTGAAGCTAGGCAAGAGTTGAGGGGGGCGAGATCTGGGACAGAGGGGTCCGTATGGTGAAGGAGGATGATGTCGTCTGCATAATAGTGGGCCGAAATGCTATGCTGCTGAACGAGGAGTGCAAGAGGGGCCAAGAAGACGTTAAACAGGAGAGGGGCAAGAACAGAACCCTGGGGGACGCCGCAAGGAAGTGGGGTAGGAGGAGAGGAGGAAGAACCTGTGGAGACAGAAAAGGTTCGGTGGGAGAGGAATGAATGGAACCAGGAAAGAACAGAGCCGGAAAGCCCAATGTCGTGTAAGCGGGTCAGAAGAGTATGGTGGTTTACGAGGTCAAAAGCGGCAGAGAGATCTAATGAAACGGCAATGGTAATGCGACCTTGGTCATGTACAGTGCAAACTTCATTGAGAAAGGAGAGCAGAATAGACTCAGTGCTGTGATTGGGGCGGAAACCTGATTGACGGGGATGAAGTGACAGGGTGGCCTCCAGGTGAGAGGAAAGTTGTGCATAGACCAGTTTCTCAAGAAGCTTGGAAAGAAAGGGAAGGTTTGAGATAGGGCGCCAGTTGGCTGGGGAAGATGGGTCAAGATGGTTGTTGGGAGGGGATATGAAAGAGGTGACTTGGAGAGAGGAAGAGTGGGATTGGAGCAGAAGATATTGATATTAGGTGGTGGAGAAAAGGAGTGGGTTAAGGGGATATTGATGCCAGAAAGAGGGCTTTACAGACTCTTAAAGTAGAAGTGTACATATACTTCTGAGTTCTTGAAAATTTACTGCAGGGAATTCATGTGTGTGCAAATTGACCTCTTTCAGAATGCACACACATTCTGGGTTTACTTAAACACTACTACTTTTGATCATTTTGAGCTTAAATGCAATCTCTCTCTAAAAACACCTCCACTCAGTTCAGGCAAGTTTGCATTCATACAGACTATATATACATGATCTCTCCCAGACTTCCACATACTCGATAGACAGCCCGTTATTCATGGAAGCAGTGTTAAGCTATTTTTACCTCTTGAAATTAAGGGGGTACATTCTTCAGGGTGCCTAAAACTTACTGTGCACTAAATTGGTTTAATGTGCACTAACTGACTTGCCAACTAAAGTGTGCTTAGTGTGCCTGAAACTTTGTTTCATTTTTTTTGTTTTTGCATTCTAACCGTGGAGGGGGGGGGGGGAGGGATCTCAATGGGGAACATTCATGAAAAATGCATTTTCTCAGGGAACAAGCAGGAAGTCAGCCTTCATATATGCGTGATGTTGACGCCGACTGAGCCGTGTGCTGAAGCTTCTCCCCAGCTTTCAAAGAAAGCCTTTGGGAGATGCACCACATATGCATGGTCCCCTTCCTGTCCAAGGGTGCCATCTTGCCTCGGTCTCCTTCTTTTCTACAGAGCCCATCAGACATGTCTGTTTTCCCCAGAAAGCATTAGCTTTATTTTCTCTTGGAAGCTTTCTTTCCTGTTTGCATACCGGTTCCCTTTTCCTGCCCCTGAGCTCCCTTGCCTCAGCATTGCGTTTCTGGTGTGTGTTTCTTTTCATTGGCAGAGCCCAATGTCTTCGACCTCGTTGGGGTGCTTTTTCCCCATGGCCTATGCCAGCAGTTTCAAGAAGTGTGATCAGTTCTCTCAGACCATGTTCCTCACCAACACACATGACGCTGCCTTTGCTGCCTTGGGACAGACCATGGCCTCTGTAAAAGATGTCCTCAAAGGCCATAAAGAGTTGTTGGAAGCAGCACAACAAGATCTTCCAAAGGCCAGATTCTGCCCTGGAGTCTCCAGCAACACCGTGCTGCAAGCCCCCATCTGGGACCCCAGAGTCCTGAAATGACCCTGCTGCTTCCAACAGAAGCCATGGGTTTTCTGAGTGGAGCACCCCGGAGGTGGAGTACAAGAAGAAATCCTCGAGGGCAGCATCCATGGACTAGTCGAAAGGTGGCTAATTCCCATGTCTGGTCTTGCGGTCCATGCCAAAAGTCCAAGTGATTGGAGCAGGAGCAGCAGACCAAGATCACCCGAAAAGAAGCATCGGCCTTCGGTAACCAGCCTTGGACCTCCAAGGCCATCCTGGTCGGACTTGCTCTTATCGGAGCCAGCACTGGGCCCACAACCACCTGCATGCACCAAAGGCTGTGGAGACATCTAGATTTTGGAGATCATAATGGTAGCCTTGGAGCACAAGTTTGCCTTGATACCCCAGCAGTGGGCCTTGATGCCCAGTTCCACCAGATCATCTGCCCAGACTACCGGGCCCTCGACCTAGACTTCCCTGGACATCATGCTGATCTTCGAGCACCATGATGGCTTTTAGAATTGGCAGCTAGAGTAGTTGTGGTGGGTATCTATGCACAATGCCAGACTTTGGCTAGTCTTCCAACCTGGAGCAATGGGTTCAGGACAAACTGGTCGACATCCCTTGCCAAGGAGAGAACCTCTTTGGCAAACCCATGACCGATAAGGATGCAGAGGTGGAGCCTGTCCCTGACTAGGACTAGGCTCTCCAAGAAGACTACTGCCATTCCCCAAAAAAAGCCCCGAGTAAAAAGCCCTCTTACTCAAGGAAGGGGAAGAGCTTGTGGAAACTACCCTTGTTATCAGTCCTTCCCAGCAGTCAGCAGGCCAAAGAACAAGGGCATGGCTCTTGTAAGTAGAAGCCTTCCAAAACCCAGGCACTGGCTCTGCAGCCTGGGGGGAGTTTTTGACTCCTTGGGCATAGCCTCTCCATCCCCAGGAGGCACACCCCAGCAGCCCACAGGGGGGACATCTCATTTTGTTTGCCCACCGTTGGCCAGCCATCACTACCAACGCTTGGGCACTCCAGGTGTTCAGGGAAGGCTACCTCCACCTGAAGCAGACTTCCCCCCCCCCCCCCCCCTTCCAGTCTTCCTGGAAGAGCCCTCCTGGACTCCCCTCCATTGCTACTGCAGGAGATGCAGGCCTTCTCAAGGACAAGGCAGTGGAACCTGTAGCCCCACACCTCCGGGGCAGGGGATTCTACTTCTGGTGCTTCCTCATACAAAAAAGAACAAGGGGGCCTAAGGCCCATCCTGGACCTGCAGGACCTGAACAGGCTTCTGGTGAGGGAGAAGTTCAAGATGCTTTCCCTTGAGACACTGCTGCCATACCTCCAGCAGGGAGACTGGCTATGCTCCTTGGACTTAAAGAATGCATACACATATATCCTCATCCATACCAGCCACAGGCAATACCTCAGAGTTGTGGTGGGAGGTGGCCACTACCAATACAGGGTCCTTTGGCCTGGTCTTCACCAAGTGCCTTGTGGTGGTCACAGCACACCTCAGCCTCCAAGGAACCTTCATCTTCCCCTATCTGGACAACTGGCTCATCAGAGAAGGCTTGGCCACCAATGTGTAGCAGGCCACAGCCTGCACCATCTACATCCTACAACACCTGGAGTTCAACATAAACCACCCCAAATCCCATCTCCTCCAGACGACAATCTGGAGTTCATAGGAGCTAGACACACTTCAGGCCAGAACGTTCCTACACCAAGATAGGGCTGACCACCTCAGGGTCCTGGCCACAGACATATAACAGACACACTTGCCTCCTGCTATGCTTGCTGGGCTACATGGCATCCACTGTCCATATCACCCCAGACACCCACCTCCACATGAGGGCAACCCAATGGTATCTCTGCTCCCAGTGGACCCAGGCCATTGGATGGCTGCAGGACAGGATGACTGACCTGTCAACTTGCAGACTCTCTCTCAACTGGTGGTAGGTCCTGCAGTGCTTCCTGGCAGGGATGCTTTTCCAGGCCCTTGATCCTCAGAGGGTCCTTGCTACGGACACCTTTCTGCTGGGTTGGGGGAGGGGGCTCATTGCAAAGATCTCTTCACCCATGGCAGCTGGTCAGTCAGAGCCAACTCCAACCTACTAGAGCTTTGGGCCATATTCCTGGCTCTTCAAGCCTTCTGCCACCAGACAATCAGGTGGCAATGTTTTACATGAACAAGCAGGGAGGCACAGGGTCTCCTACCTCTTCTGCCATGAGGCAGTGGCTCTCTGCTCCTTTGCACTCCATAGTGGGATGCTCCTGCAGGCAGTGTATCTGCTGGGCCAGCTCAGGACCCTAGCAGACAAGCTGAACAGGCTCCTCTAGCTGCACATGTGGCAGCTGGATCCCAGAGTGGCGCCTCAGCTATTCCAGCTCTGGGGAGTTCCCTGATGGACCTCTTCACGAATCAGATCAACACCCAGCTGCCTCTGTTCTGCTCCTGCCAACCATATCCCTCATAGGTGGTAGCAGATGTGATCCTCCTCCCATGGATGGAGGGCTGCCTCTGCCTTCCTGCCCACGCCACTGATTGCCAAGACCCTTTTCAAGGTTCAGCACAATGGGGCATCACTGATTGTCCCCCCAGTGGCCCAGGCAAATGTGGTTCCTGCTTCTCTGCTTGTCCTCTGCAACCCTTGTCCCCCTGGGGAGTAACCCAGGGTTACTGTTGCAGGAGGAGGGATCTATCCTACACCCCAATCTAGGGTTCCTATCACTAATGGCTTGGCTGCTGAAAGTGTAGCCTTGGCCCCATTCAACCTCGCAGGTAGAGGTAGAGGAGGTCCTCTTGGCCTTCTGTAGGGTCTTAATGAGATGGCTTATGCTGTCAAATGCACAGATTCTGTGTGGAATGGCAAATCAACCTGTTCTCGTGCTCTGTGCAGCTTGTAGTACAATATTTGCTCCATCTGTTGCTGGCAGGACTGAAGTCCAACTCGGTCAGGGTGCACCTTAATGCTCTAGCAGCACACCACCACCTTTATTGAGGGCAAGCCCCTCTCGGCCCAGCTTCTCATGACCCACTTTTTGCAAGACTTCATATTATTCAAGCCCCCCCCCCCCATCTGCCGTCTAGCAGCAGAGTGGGACCTCAATGTGGTGCTATCCAAACTCACCGGGCCACTGTTCGAGCCCCCGACTACCTGCCACCTGCAGTACCTCTCATAGATCATCTTCCTAGTGGTGCTCACATCCACTTGCAGGGTCAGTGAGCTTCAGGTACAAGTGGGGGATCCACCATACACAAGGTTCCATAAGAACAAGGTGGTGCTCCACATGCACCCTAATTTTCTTCCTAAGGTAGTGTCATCTTCCACCTCCAATCAGGAGGTTGTGCTACCCACCACCTTTCCATGGCCTCATACCAGCTGGGTGGAGACCATACTGCATACCCTGGACTGTAAGAGGGCACTGTCGTCCTACTTTCAACATACCCAGGGCTACTACCACAAAGCCTCTCAGTTCTTCATCTCCTATGACCCCTATTTGGCTGGGAAGGCTGTGACCAAGCAAACTCTGTCCACTTGGGTGGCAAACTGCGTTGCTCTCGCCTGTGAGCAGGTTGGGCTCTTGCTGGAGCACCGAGTCACTGCGCACAATGTCAGGGCTATGGCAGTATCTGTGGCAAACCTGTGTTCTGTCCCTCTGTCAGACATCTGCTGAGCCGCTACCTGGTCTTCAGTCCACACTTTTGCAGCTCATTACTGTCTGGAGAGGGAGTCCTGACAGGACAACACCTTCATGCTGTACTCGGTCGTCTGTTCAAGGTATAGGCAACTCCTGCCCTCCAACTCTTCTGTGCTCAGGCTACTGGAGTGCTGGTTCTCACTGGACACTTGGGTCTCTTGAGTCTGTCTCCTTTAGGATTTGCTGCTGCTGCTGCTCACCTGTGGCATTTCTGTGGGTTTTGGTAGCCTGTGGCTAGGGAGGTCCCATATGTGAGGACTGACTTTCCTGCTTGTTGGAGAAAGCATAGTTACCTGTAACAGGTCTTTTCCGGGGACAGCAGGAAACAGTCCTCAGAACCTTTCCTCCTCCCTGTAGAGTTGCTGCTTTTATCATTTTTGCTATCTTTAGCTATGTCATTTGACTGAGGCAAGATGACACCCCTTGGGCGGGAAGAGGACCAAGGCTTTCTTTGAATCCTGGGGAGAAGCATCCGCGCAGGGTTCTGTCAACATCACCCATATGCGAGGACTGATTCCTGCTGTCCCTGGAGAACACTTGTTACAGGTGAGTAACTACACTTTCTTGCTTGTGCCCATTCCTAATCGTATTGCATTTTGAACATTACCCTCAGTCTTAGTATGAACAAAAGGTGTAATGGGTAAATCACTCTTACCTGAGACAACCTTCATTGCTAATTCCAGACTGATATTTCCAATTGGCTGCACAGCATGCCTGGAATAAACTCCCTGAGTTGGTATGTCGGGCTCCATCTCTAGTTGTGTTCAAATCCAGGCTAAAACCTTACCGTTTCAAGGCACCTCTTGAATCCTGACCCTCCCCCCCCCCCTTGCCCCCTAGTTTAACATTATTGTGTTAATCATTTCTTTGATGACAGCAACCAAGGGGCTAAGGAACCTTTTGACTGTCTTGACTAGTTACATTTTTATAAGCTGAACAAGGACTGTCTCTTATGTGTCTGTCCAGCATTCCATATGCTTAGTAGAGGTGCCATTGGTAATTTTTGGTTTGATTCTGAGCCTGAGAACTGAGGGAGCAAGCAGATAATTGGCATACTTAGGTGGCTGAGAAGCAGTTTTTTTTTCAGTGGCAAGTGTTTGGGTTTTTCTTCCAAGCTCTTAAATTCCACCCCCCCCCTTAATGTTTTTAGTTGAGAACAATGACCCGACACCTTCCCAACAGAGCACTGGGGACTTGATTATGGAAATACAGTATTTGAGATTTAGCCTTAAAGAAAACCTTTTCTGATAGTAAAGGAGTGGTTTTTTTTACAACTGCAGTTGTGTATTAAAAAGGAAGCAGGTGTATCCAAGTAAATCTCTCCTCTCCTCCTAAGAGTGGGGAGGCACATATATGCTGATATGGTGGGGTGATGTAACTCAGAAGGAAGTGACTGACTGTTCTTGGAAAAGCACAGATTTAAAACCATGCCCTTCCCTAGCGTGTCTCCACCACTCCTCTTTTGCAGATGAGAGAACCAGAAGCAAACTGCACTCTAGCTCCCTAATACTGAAACAAAACCATAACTTTTTTTTTCTTTAGTCCCATTCAGGAGAGGAACATGGCTGGAAATAAGTGGAACTCTGTCCTGCTGACTCTGTTCAGCATTTTGCTTGTACTTTGCAGCTCTGGTGAGTATCTGGAAGATGTTTGCATGTTCCCAGACAGTCGTAGCTGATCATAGTGAAAATAGGATGGTAGAAAAGGCTAGAAGGATTTTGTATAAAGTAACACGCTTCCATCCGTATAGCATGCAGGGTTTTCCTAAAGATATTGCTACATACCCATCAGACAATGTCATTTTATTTGAGGTTTTTTTATAACACCTTATCAAGTAATCAAAGCGGTTTACAATGAACGGAACACAACTATTACAAGAAACAGTTAACGTTTCTTTGTTATATTATCTTGTTAAATCACAATGTGAACATTTTCGCTCAGAAGAGCTACTTAACTACAAATTTATTTACATAATAGCAAAGAGTTTTACATAGCCAAAATTAAAGTTGTGTGTAACAGGGGAATAATGGTATTCTGGAGATGTAGCCATTGTTAAGAAGCTTAAGTGGGGACTAGTACATCAAATTATGTAGGGTCAATATTTGCTTTATCTGGTTGATTTGCCAAAGTATTCTGTGAAAAGAAATGTATTTTTTGCTTATGGAAGGTATAAAGGTCCTTTATACTTAGTCTGTCAGAGAGAGAGTTCCAGAGAATTGGTGAGTAAATAAAAAAGGCTCTACTGATTGAGCGGTTAGTTTTCCAAAAGTCTGGAATTGCTAAGGAGCTCTGTGTGCATCCCATCCTTTGTTAGGATTCTTGTGTATTAGAGAGCTTAGGTAGGGTGGAGATGCGTTATGCAGCAGTTTAAAGGTGATCATTAGGGATTTGTATCTAATTCTGTTTAGGATAGGTAACAGGTGTAACTGCTGTAAATGGGGGGTGATATGCTCAGATTTAGGTACCCTCTGAGTTGTGTGCCATGTTTTGGGCCATCTGGAGTTGATTCAGTACTTGCGTCTCTCCAGCCAAAGTCAAGACTACTGGGCTTCTCCCTATTTCCAGCAGATGGAGGCTGAGAATTCCAGACTTTGAGGTTACTCTACTTAGGAGCCCAGACTCCTCCCACCACGCCAGTATGTGCAGTCTCCAGCAGATAGGGAGCAGCTCCATTTAGCCTGGTCTACAATGGTTAGAGATTCCCTTGGCTTAAAAAAAGAGAAGCTTTTAGCCTTTTAGAGTCAGTTTAGGTTAGTTCAAGTGAATTGGTTACTGCCTGCCATAGAACCACATAGGAGGAAGCACGTTTAACTCCCTGAGCCCATTCAGTTGGAGGAGGGAGGGGGCCTTCAGCATACCCAGGAGTCCCAGGTCCCTGCCTTAATCCCTCTGCTGGGTTCAGCCTTCCGTGGCTGTCCTGAGGTGATCGGAGGCCTGGACCTCTTAAATTTTGCCTGGTTCTTGCTTGGCCTCTGTCCACAAGGCAGCAGCAGAGTTTGATGCTGAGGCATTCGTTGAACCTTGAGCTGCCCAAGGGAGAAGCAGAGTGCTGGTCGGTGTGGCTCTCACCAGGAGATAAACCCTCTTCTGTGGGGGGATTTTCTGCAGGCATCGGCGATCGCTCCTTGTGGGTGCAGTTTTTTTTTCTGGCACGTGACTGGTTTTCTTCCCGCTACTTATTTTTCTTTGTCTTTGGGCCTGTGCCCTCTTTGAAAGCCATTTGCAGGGACTGCGGCCTGCGTCAGGGCAGTCTCTCCAGGGTCGGACTTTGAAGGCTGTGTGAGAAGGCAGACCTCGAGGCTGGTGAGCAGCTTCCAGGCTCACGATAACAGGACTCAGAGCCGTGCGTCCCCTTCGGCAGTGGCTCTGCTGGGCTCAGATCTGTCAGCAGCAGTTCCTGCAGCTCTGGCGGGAACAGCAGACATTTTGTGTGCAGATAGCCAGTCCTTACCCAGGTCCTTGGGGTGCAGGGGGTGACATCAAGAGGTGTGAGGTCCGATCAGGGTACCGACTGAGTCCTTTGGAGCTCCTTTTTTTTCCCCAGATTTCATCCTGCTGATGCATCAGGCCTATTTGCTAAAGAGGGGCCCTGGTGTTTGGAGGGCAACTCCTGGTGATCAGGGGCATCTTCAGTTCCAATGGACAGTGAAAGGCCACAGATCCTCTGACAGCTTGGACAGGAGCCTGGACCAGGCTTCTGTGTCCATTCAGGGGAGGTGGGGTCTGACCCTTTTGAGGGTCCCTCAGGACTGGTTAACGAGGAGTTCCCCTTAGATCTTGAGGGGGATGAAGTTCTTTCAGGGAAGACTCAAGGGTCATTCAGGTGTTTCAAAAGGGAAGAGGTTGGCTGGCTCATCACCTACTTGGGAACCTCAGGATCACCTGCGACCCCCAGGATCCGGATCCGCCTCTAGAGGAGCCATTGTTGGAAGGATTTTGGTCCTCGGAGCTGGTCTTCCCCATACACAGGGCCATCCAAACAAATGGTTGAGGCTGAGTGGGAGGTGCCAGAGGCTGGATTGCACGGCAGTCAATGACTCATCTCTATCTGGTTCTGTCAAAGGAAAAGGAGCTGCTTTGTATCCCTAAGGTAGATACCCTGGAGGGACTAAAGGAAAGACAATTAGCAGATAAGGCCTTAACTTCATCTTTTGATAGGCTCTGCAGGGTACTATTACAATAATCAAAATTTGGGCATACCGTTGCCTGTAGTACTGAGCAGAAAGCATAAGCTGATAGAGCACTTAGATGCTGAATCATCCTTATCTTGTTCTATATTTAAGTTCTATTGATATGTGAAGATAAGCTGAGATTTTGATCTAGTGTTCCTGGATATGATTTTCACTTTTCACCTCCAGCGAGGCTTCATTGACTTATTTCGGAAGGAGAGGGGTGAAGTCCTTGTTCCTAGTGACAAATAGAATTTATTTTTTTTAAGTTTATCCTGAGGTTGTGATGTGGGGCCTCATTGAAGCATGTTGTGATTTTGCAGAATGTTAGATTTTGATGTGTTGAATGGTATATTTGATTTGTTATATTTTGAGTGGCGCCTGAGTCAAATGACATAATGTGCTATCCTCTGAAGATAGGCGTGCTGCCGTTTCTACCTGACACTTTTTCTATGGTGTGTTCCCTGGCCTTGAGACTTCCTGTCTAGATTTCAAATTTTCTTTCCTTTTTTTATAGTTTTTGTATATATAATATTTGAGGACATCTAAAAGCCACTAAATCTTGACAGGTAGTCCTAGGAAACATCAGCAAAAAAACACCCAGTCTTCAAATGTGTTTGCTTTTTTACTATGTTGTTGTGGGTCTTTGATTTGTGGTGGTCATCCCGGAATTCTGCCAGTGTTCTGGCCTTCTGCTAAGTCTTCAGGTGCTACCACCCTCACAGCAGTGTCCTGCACACATCTTGTGTAACACTGATTGATTGCTTGCATCACTTTAAAGACTGCAAAGATAAACTAACAGTTTAATGGGTAGGGCTCTGGGCAGAGGTTAATTATGTTAATTGCACATACTCTACTGCATACAGCTTCCTAGCTTGGTGCTGCTGCAATGAAAAAAAGACAGAAGGGGAGATTAGAGCTTCATGTCTACCAAAGCCACAGTTACTGCATGGTAATCGGCGGATAAAAACTGGATGGTCCTAGCTGACCATTAAAGTGGCTAGAGTTGTACCTGCTGCTCTCTGCAGGTTACCCCTTTATTTTTGAATTTGTCTTAACTTTAGAACTTTTGAGATGTTCTTTTTTTATAGAAACACATTGTCATGCCATTTAATTCCAAAAATGCCTATTTGTCCACTCCAAAAAAAAAGTAAGCTCAGCATTTGTATGTGAATTCATTTTAATAGTTGGTAACTGAGAAGACTCAAATGTGACCTGAAGCTAACAGATGTGGGGTGTATGGTGTGTTTTGTTTTTTTTCTTTAAGGGATTGTCCAATTTTGGATTGTATCTCCTAGCTATAGTACGCCTAGCAATATCCTGACACCATTTCCAGGGAGGGGGCTGCCACAAGATTTGCTTCCTAGCTTTGTTTTTTTTCTCAACTTGATCATTGCGGCATGAGAAGTTGATCCTACAGAACACATGCCGGGGGGGGAAGGGAGGGAGGGGGTTCACTATGCTTCAGCTGTCTTAGGTGTATTAGGGCCTGTCCCACATAAGCTAGAGTTGCCAAGTTACCCAGTCCCATGAGATTTTTTTGCCAGTTCCGGTTTTAAATTTGCATTGCAACACAGTATGGTATTTGTAGTCCTTGATTTTTACCCATTGGAATTAATGCTGCAGGTCCCATAATGCATCAGGATGAGCTTGTCAGAAATCCAGGGCTGGCTTAAAATCTCACTCATGGAACCGAGTAACTTTGGCCCTATATGGCGCAAAGCTGATTATGTTGATTGGCAGGGCTTCTGCTGCTGGCTTGCGTGCTCTCCCATCAGGAGAGGCTTGCTGGCCATATTACAGTACAGAGTAGGTTAGATTGGGGAAAAGGGAGGACAGGTTAGCACTATGACTAGAGGATTAGGTGTGGCGGCAGAAATGACAGGGTGAGCCTTTGGGAATGGAGAAGACCAGAATTGAGGAGCAGGGAGGATGACATGTAGAGGACCGGAGAACAGTGAAGGACCTGTATTACAGGATTTGAAGAGGGAGGTAATTGGGGAGGTGAAGAATGGAAGAGGAGCAAGCAGGTAGGAGATGTAGCCTTCTTCCTTATCTTTCCGTGGATGTTTTGCCTCAATTAAAACGAGTGGGGAAGCGTGGCTTGTGCAATTCTTTTCAACCTCTCTGCATGTATTGCCTTCTCTCAGATCTGGAGCAGAGGGGGATGGGTGACTTGAGTAGAGCAGTACCCAAGCATTTTGGTGGTTTGGAAAGAACAGTAAAATTAACCTTTATATCAAAACTATTAGATGAGTCACTGTCGATTAGCTTTCAAAGGCTGGGATTTTATAGTTTAGTCACAAGGAGCCATGATCCTGTAGCAACAAGTATGGCCATATGGCTTCAAGTTGGCAGTGCACAATTACTCCTGCTGGAATTTTGCAAACCAATTCAATTTTCTGTGTCAAAGGTCTGCATGCATGTGAAATTTTTCATGCTTTGCGTTTTGGCAAAGCTTATCTTTGAATGATACTTGATTAAAAGAATACAGAAAAATCAGAAAGTGAAAACTTAGAATTACTGTGTGCAGGAGTGAACATTGCAACAGTTCATTCGCTAAGCCTTGCAATGCATAGTAACTGGTAAAGCTCTACAGCCTAATCAGAATGCACAGGAGAACTGACAAACCAAATGAAATGCAGATCTACATCTCTAAGATCTAGCCCAGCAGAGAGGTATGAAAGCAGTGGTGGTGGGGGAGGATGGTAGAGAAACAGGTGCAGCATGCCTCCTGCAATTTATTTTTAGTGTCAGCTTTGTGACTGAGGGGAACTTTTGAAAGAAGCAATTCCTTAACTGCTGTGTTCCAGCATATCCATTTCTGCAAATGTTGGAACTTCTCCTGTATAAATGCATTGGGATGCTTTTTTGGGGGGGGGGGGAGTGGGGGACTTTGGCACAATCTAGCCCCTTTTTTCAAACTTTCTCACATTTTTCTATCCACACTAAAACTGATCCTTTTACTTTAAATTTTTTATTTTGTCCTGACCCTGTTAAGGACGACATGCCTGCAATCTGTTTGGGTTGCAAAGATTAAAGACAGGACATGGAAAATTTTGCCTTTTTTTGTGAAAAAAAATGTACCATGTTGCAGTGGTGGCTAAGAGGTGCAGCGGGGGCATAATATCCTGTTCCTGAGATGGTCTGTGGCCTTGGGCTAAGGGTTGCAGTTGCAATGGCTGGATAAAAAGAGCTGCAGGAAATGAGCAGGCCAAAAACATTACTGCCAGCTAATTAGTTGTATATTCTGTGGCCTTGCTGTAATATGAGCTTTTGTTTTAAGAAGCATTGTCCCTACTCTTTGGATTACCTAAACCAGGTCTCAGGAAGTTAGTCTATTCTATTGTACTGTGAGAACTTGTCTCCATGATATTCTGGTGATGTGGCCTTTAAAATACCTGAGTCAATATCAGCAACTTGTAGCTCTCATTGCTTTAGAAATGCACTTGGTGTAGAAGTAATGCGCACGCCAAGCCTGCTACCTCTCCAGTCTCTGGAGGCTTTGCATGCACTTCCAATGTAGTGACTGAGTCATCTATAAACACCCAAAAGGTGGAACACTTTATCTTTTTGGCAGAACCATACAAAAAGGTGAACAAGCAGTCCACCTACAGTTTTTATTTGCAGCTATAAGCACTTTCCAAATGCAATAAATTGTTCAGCTTTTTCAAGGATGTTTTTTAGGAAGGGGCTATTCTGAACATCTGTAATCGTCCCTCCAGTCCAGTCCGGACATTTGGGTTATGCTCATCTACCAGCAGATGGAGACAGAGTCGAAACACCTCCCTCAAGTAGCCTGTGCTGGTTGGATCTGTTGGGTGCTGGGCTGCAGCCTGTTGGGGTGCAGAACTGGTGGCTTGGGATTTCTTCCCTAGCTGCCCTCAGTTTTGGCTCTTTGAGGTTGAGCCCTTGTTGCTTCCACCAGTGAAGTTTAAAAAAACAAACAAACCAGGCAAGGAGACATAGCAGCAGCTGTTGAGCCCTGGGAACAGCTGGCTTTCAGGTGCTGGTTAGGGGATGAGGTTTTTGGCAGTGTATTGATTCTGGCTGCAGTGCACATGGCCAATGCAGTGTGTGGCCTGCAGCAGCTGCCAAGCTCAACTAGCTGATGTCTGCCTCTGTCATGGCTGTGTAAGAGCCATGGCTGTTGCAGATTGGCTGGCCAGCAGCTTGGGATCCTTGGAGTTGGGCGCTGGTGGGTCAGCAGACTGCAATTGTGTGAATAGTTATGCCACCTCGGTGGCTTTGGTAGGAACAGCCGCCATGATGGGAGCTGCCGGGTTTTTCTTGCAGCCTATTAACCTCAGGTTGTTTGCTGTAGTGGGGCTGTCTGTAAGTGGGGGTAGCTCTCCTTCCTTTTTTTTTTTTTCCCCCCCGAGTTTGTACCCTTGTTACATCAGGCATTTTTTTGCTTAAAGCAGGGCTTAGGTGAAGGGCATCACTGTTGGCTTTGCCCCCTTTGGTGGGGGCATGGGGGGAGGCTCTCAGCTACAGCTAAACACCCACATAGAGGTCTCTGGACTTTGATGGGTCCTCCATGGGATCTTTAAGGTCTTTGGGGCTGTTGGAGGGTCCCTATGACCACCTGCAGGAGCAAGCCCAGAAGGAGGGGATGCTCTGAGCAGGGGAGGATTTGACTGCGGTGTAGATGTCCCATAGGGATGAGCTCCCCACCCTCATGCAAACCCTTGCAGCTCTGATCTGACGTCTCCAGCTGTAGCTCCTATGCAATCCACAGAGGATCCACTGCTTGAAGGTATTCATAATCCACCTTAGTCCTTCCCCCTCCATAGGGCAATGAAGGAGATGATTGACTCAGAATGGAATATGCCTGATGTAGGGTTGCATGTAGGTAGGAGCATAGTCAAACTTGACCCTATCTCGCTAGAGAGAGGTTACACCTCCCTTGTGTGGAACACACTGGTGGCTGTAGGCATCAGACTACCATTCCAGTGGAAGGGGCTGTAGTCTTGAAGAACCTGCAGGGCTGCCAGATGGAGGAGCTGCTTCAAGCAGGCTTTGAGGGGTCTGCCTTGGCCCTGCAGGAAGCAGTCTGTGGTCCTATGTAACTTGGGCCTGTTTTGAGATGGTCCCAGAGGATTCCAGATGCATCTCTGGCAATCAAACTCTGGAATTTGTTACTGGAGGATGTAGTAAAAGCTGTTAATGTAGCTGGGTTTAAAGGTTTGGACAAGTTCCTAGAGGAAAGGTCCATAAACCATTATTAAAAGGGACCCAGGCTATCACTGCTTGACCCAATACAAGCATTGAGGAACCTGTCTTTTGGGGAGACTGCTAGGTACTTATGACCTAGATTGGCCGCTGTTGGAAACAGGATACTGGGCTTGATGGACCTTGGTCTGACCCAGTATGGCATATCTTATGTTCTTAGATACTGCGGCCCATGTGTAGGCTGCTCGCCTGGAGCCCAAGAATGCGTTTTTAACTGACCTGCTTTATGATCCTCATTGGACATCTGCTAAGTCACTGTCTATGGTGGTGACTGCATGACATTTTTTGTGTGGTTGTGGAACTAGTTGGTGGATGTGACTTCCAAAACATGCTTGAGTAAGCTTCCTCTTGTAGGGAGGTGGTGGTTGTGTTTGAGGATCTGGAGAAGTTGGTGAAGGATCTGGGGGAGCACCAAGATACCTTGGCTTCTGGAAGATAAGTGAAAAGGGGCTGGCCGTAGGACCTCTTCTAGAGGTCAGGGCCATGAGTCATGAACATTTTTGTCCAACCAGGGCAGCAAATCTGCAAAGATCCAGGTTTCTTCCAAGGGGCTCCTCCTTTTGCGGGGGCTGTTGAGCTGGTAGAGATGGGTGTCTAGTCTTGGAGTTGCCAAGTCCTGCCAATGAAGGTCTTGGGGCTCTGGAGATACATAGGCATTCATCTATGACAGGATTACCCCACTTGGGCCCAGATCACTCTGGGATGTCTGGGTCTTGGAGGTGGTCCGAGAAGGTTACACTCAGGTTGGCCAGGTGCTCTCAGATGCCTTTATGGTTTCTCCTTGCCAGGCTTCTGCCAAGGTACAGGTCATATGGCTGCTGCTCAATAGTCTCCTGCAGCTTGAGGCAGTTGTTCAGTGTCCCAGGACAAATAGGGCACAGGATAGTATTTGATCTACTTTGTGGTGCCCAAGAAAGTAGGGTATGTGGCGTGCCATTTTGGATTTGAAAGGGGTAAACTAGGTTCTCGGGATTCCTCTGTTTCGCATGGAGACTCATGTGGTCCATGATGGTGGCTTTTCAGCAGGGAGAATTCTTGAACTCCATCGATCTGATTGAGGTGTATCTACATACATTCATAAGTACAGTGCACCAGTGGTTTCTGCAGTTTCCAGTTGTGCAGGGCCATTTTCAGCCTAGCAACGGCCCCTCGGGTGTTCACCAAGGTGATGGTGGTAGCAGTGGTGCTGTAAAAGCAGGGCCAAGTAGCAGCATCCATACTGAAGCAATTGGTGGTTCCAAGTAAGTCTTTGCAGGAGAGTCAGGGAAACAGCCTGCGTGGTTCGTTAGCTTCAGGAGTTAGGTTGGGTCATCAATTTCACAAAGAGCAGCCTGACTCCATTCCAGTCCTTACAGGACCTGGGAGCCTGCTTTGACACATGGGTCATGGTATTCTGCCAGAGGTCAGGATAGCAAAGTTGCAGTCCCAGGTGCGGGAGCTACAAAGGATTCCTTGTCAAAGTGTAGCCCTGGTGATGTGGTGGGGTTTTTTTTATTTTTGTTCTCTTCTGCCTGTTGTCGATTAGCCTTTTAGCCATTTTTTCTTTTTAGGGCTTTTTGTGGGTTTTTCAATACTTTTTTTGTGTGTTGTGGTGTTCCCCCCCCCTTCATGGTGGTTTCCTACCCATGGCAGTTTTTCAGTGGCTTTAAGACATGCACAAAGCGTGGCAAGACCATTTCAGCCACCAACCTACATAATTGGTGCTTACAATGCCTTTGGCCCAACCACAAGCAGATGATGCACCAAGAGCTGAAAGGTCAGGAAAAGCAAGAGCCAGCCCTCTTTGGTTCTTCTGATTCAGCATCCTCGGCCCTGACTTCTTATCCTCCTCCCCCCTCCATCTACACCTGTGAAAAGTCTTGAGGCAGCCAAGAGGTAGGGGCAGTGCGTTCAGTGGGAGCAGAGGGGACTGAGTGAGTGGTGAGGGGAGACTTCTTACAGAGACCCTATCAATATCAAAGAGTGAGCACTAGGAGAAGATGGGCAGTGATGGTGCTGTACCCTTTCTCGACACAATGCAGAATAATGGCTGGGAGTAGCTGGCCAAGCTTCCCAGCAGGAGGACCCGACTCGAACAGCAGAGTCCACTCTGGCCAGGAGGGCAGTCAGATGTTTCCTGATACTCCTATCATTGTGGAGTCCCCACCAGAGGTGTCTATGCCAATGGCCGTGACATCAGCAATCAGGGATAGAAGGCTGCCAAAAAGGTGAGAGTTAGGGTCACATCTCTAAAACCAGCAGCAGGGACATCGAACATTAGGACAACTATGGTGTTTTATCTTTAAATATTATGTGCATGGTGACAGGAAGCCAGTACTCTATCGACATGGTCAGGCTGCTAAGTGCCATAGAGCGTTCTTCATAGCTGTATATTTTGAGTTGTAGTTTGGATCAGTTCTCTAGACTACTACAGAGAACGTTATGGTAGACAAACCCGTTAAAGATGAGACTGGATCGGGGTTTGCATGTCATGTGGCTAATTCAAATTCCTAAACGCTCAGAACTTTTAATTACCTATGAATTCTGTGGTTCTAAGTCTAGGACAGAATCAATACCAATGCCTGATGTGTTGTCCTTTTATGGGAATGGTAGTATGGGTAGATAAAGTTTGGGAGGGGGGTGGATGACTAATCTTCCTGGATATCCTGCTGGCCTTGGACTTAACTTGAGTTTGCCTGCACAACCAGCCCACAAATGCCACCAGCCAGGTGTTCAAGAGGGTGAGATTCAGTGCTCTATTACTCATTGTAGTTGAAAAAAATGAATGTCATTGGCAAACAATTTCCAACCTTACCTGGGGGTTCCTCAGCCTGTTGAGTTTTCAGTGTATCCACTGTGACTATTCATATGAGAGATTTGTAAAGTTTCCACGGAATGCAAATCTACCTCCTCCATAGTCATTGTGGATATCCTGAAACCTGATTGGGTGGTAAGCCCCCAGGAGACAGGTGTGAGATTCACTGGGCAAACAACTAACTTCAAGGCTTTGGATAATAGTGGCAGGGAACTGAGCAGGATGGGGGCAGATCAGGTTCAGGAACATAGCAAGCTTTCTCCAGGACCAAGCAGGAAGTCAGTCCTCACATATGGGTGTCATCGGCGCCGATGAAGCCCCAGCGGAGCATTTCCCCAGCTTTCCATGAAAGCCTTTGGGAATGCTGGCACGCATGCGCGGTTCCCTTCCCACCTAAAGGTGCCATCTTACCTCAGTCTCTTTTTTTTCCGAGAAGCCCACCGGACGTGTGTCCTGTTCTCCTGGATAAAAGTGATTTTTTTCTTCGGTGATTTTTTGCTATTTTTCTCCAGTTTGATGCCGGTTCCCCTCCCGCCGGGTTCGGTACACCGGTATCGAGCCCGCTTATTTCTTTTTCGGTTTTTGCCCTTCGTGGCTGGCATTCGTGCCCCTTTTTTCATTTTTCCCTGGAAGGGCCGGGCTTTTGACCTCGCAGGGGCTCTTTTTTCCCCGATGGCTTCCAGTGGTTTCAAAAAGTGTGATCGGTGTAAGAAACTTATGTCTCTCACTGACACACACGACTGCTGCCTTCGGTGCCTCGGCCCTGACCACGACCCCAAGTCGTGTGTGCCATGTGGGAAGATGTCTCTTCCAAGGCACTTAAAAGTCGACAGCATCAGAAGGAGAGGTTTTTCTCGGACTCTGCCTCCGGCCGGGCCCGGACCTCGTCTGAGGCCTCGACATCTCAGGATTCCGATCCAGAGCGCCGTCGAAGCTCCTCGGACAGGGGGTCCCCCGACCGGGAACGTAAGAGGAAGAAACGGCTCGCGAGGGCGGCATCGGAGGAGGTCCCTGGTCCCTCGAGGGCCAGGTCTAAGACCCCTGACCGCAGTCCCGGGCCCGTGGACCAAGAGAAGCCTGCCAAAGTTCCTCGCGTGGAGCCGGAGTCTGCTGGACACGTAAGCCCCATAGTCCTCGTGGACTCTCCTCCCAGAGAGCTGACGTCGGGCCCAGCACCGCCAGGGCCCGAGTCGGTGGCTGCTGCATCTCCCGAGCTGAGTCTCAGGATGACAGCCTTGGAGTGCAGATTGTCTGCCTTCATGGAGCAGCAGCGGGCACTGATGGCCAGCCTGTCTGGTGCATCTGCCCCGACCACCGGGACGTCGACTTCGAAGTCAACCCCAGAGACCGAGCTGATACTCGAGACCCTCGTGGCTCGAAGTCGTCCTCGGTCGAGGTCTCCCGGGACCGAGGGTGTCAACGCCAGTGCCCCCGGCGTCAGGGCGAGTGCCTCGGGGCCCCATGGGGTCGGACCCTGACTCCGCCTCGGATGAGTCCGCCTGGGAGACAGAGGACGAGGAGTCTTCCGATACTTTTAAGACTCTGTGCATCCCGTCGGACTTGCCGCAGTCTGAGCCCCGGAGTAGATCCCCGCCGGAGGACACTAGGTTCTCGGAGTTCGTCCGGGATATGGCCGCTGCCTTGGCTATCCCTGCCGATCCCGAGGAAGAGCCTCAAGCCGAGGAGCTCGATGCTCTACAGTACGACTCTCCTCCGAAGGAGGCCTTTACTGTCCCAGTTCCTCCGATGCTGGAACGGCTCCTCTTCCAGATGTGGGAGGCACTGGCCTCGGTGCCGGTTTTGAGCAAGCGAGTCGATTCCATCTATCGACTCCGCAAAAGCCCTGGTTTCCAGAAAGCACAGCTACCACACCATTCCATGGTTGTGGAATCGGCCATGCATCGTCTGAAGAGCCAGAAGATGCACTCCGCGGTGCCCCCCGGCAGGGAGGCCCGCAACCTCGATGGCGTCGGTAGAAAGTGCTTCCATGGGTCTATGCTTGCTTGCCGTGTCCAGTCTTACCAGCTGTACATGGGCATGTACTTGCAAGACCTGGCCAAGGAATTGGCCGGATTTTCTGCTGGTCTCTCCGGGGAACCCTTGCAGAGATTTAAGACCTTGTCCTCAGGGATTCGGGAATGCTGAAAGTTCATTTCCCGCGCCGCCTACGATGGCTTCGAGGCTTCGGCCCGCGTTGCGGCTGCCGGCATCGCGGCTCGATGCCAGGCGTGGCTGCAGTCATCGGACCTCGAGCCATGGGTTCAGGACAAGTTGGTCGATGTCCCCTGCTGAGGTGAGAACCTTTTTGGCAAACCTGTGACCGAGAAGGCCGCTTAGCTCGAGACCGAGCACCTCACCCGGACAAAGCTGTCGAGGAAGACCTCTGCCCCTTCACATAAAAAGGGCTCGGGTAAAAAGTCCTTTTACCCGAGGAAGGGCACTGCCTACAAACAGTACCCTCAGTATCAGGCTGCCCAAGCTGCCCCCCCAGGGTCAGCAAGCCAAGGGCCAGGGTAATGGGCCCCGTAGGCAGAGGACCCCCAAGCCTTCTGCCCCTGCTTCCACTCAGTAGGGTGGGGGTTTTTGACTCCTTGAGCGTAGCCACTCCGTCCCTGCTTTCCCAGCCCTGCACAGGCGGTCGCCTTGTACTCTTTGCCCACCAGTGGCTTCTCATTACCACCGACAGTTGGGTGCTGGACATAGTCCAAAAGGGCTATGCCCTGCATTTTCATCAACTGCCTCCTCCTTACTTCCCAGGGGAGCCCTTGAGGCTTCCCCTGCACACAGACCTTCTCCTTCGAGAGCTCCAAGGTCTGTTGGTGGACAGGGCGGTGGAGCCTGTGCCTCCCCACTTGCAAGGTCACGGATTCTACTCCAGGTATTTCCTGGTACCCAAGAGGACCGGTGGCCTTTGACCCATTCTGGACCTCAGGAACCTCAAGTTCCTAGAGAAGAAAAGTTCAAGATGCTTACTCTTGGAACACTTCTGCCCTACCTCCAGCAGGGAGATTGGCTATGCTCCTGAGATCTAAAGGATGCGTACACTCACATCCTCATTCATCCAGACGACAGAAAGTACCTCAGGTTCATTGTGGGAGGAAACCATTACACAGGTACACTACCAAAAAACTGCCTCCAGTTTTGCAACTGATTCCTATAGATTTTGGGGTGCTGAATCCAGGAAAAATAGCCAAAATGTTCCATCACGTCACGTTTTCTTGCAAAATTAGATTTCTTACCCCTATAAGGAATGTTCACATAATTTCTTTTTAGCTGACTGCAGTTTATTTTCTTGGCCCAAAATAGAGGTTGTAATGGTTAACTAACTAGAAACACTCCCTCATGATATTTTAGAGTGTTTTGTATTCATTTTATACATTAACAGGACAATTGGGAGGCGGGGGGCTAAATCCAGTACTCGCGCTGGCGCATGTTCTTTCCTGTTCGGCTCGCCTCGTTCGCTCGCTCAAACACGGTGGTTGCGACATGAACGTTCCTGTCAAATTTCAGTTTCTTGCAAGTTCATTATTACCTTTTGTTTGCTCAGTCGTAATCCAGCTTTATTCCGAAGTGGTTCACTACAGTTGTAGTTTGCAGTGCTGTGTATTTGTGATGGCTCACAGAGCCAGAGGTTGCGTCAACTCTCCGGACAGTTTTTGTTTTATTTGTGGGGAATATACCGTGAAAAAGCGGCAGAGTAACATTTCTGCATTTATTAAAGTATATTTCGCCTATTTCGGTTTGAAGTTAAACGATCAAGACAAACCCACTACCAGTCTTAACCCCCCCATAGCCCATTATCAGTCCTAACCCCCCCATAGCCCATTACCAGTCCTAACCCCCCATCAGCCCACTTCCAGTCTTAACCCCATCAGCCCATTTCCAGTCAGCCCCCCACAGCACATTGCCAGTCCTAAACCCCCCCCCCCATCAGCCCACAGCCCATGACCAGTCCTAACCACATCAGCCCACCTCAAGTCCTAACCCCTCCCCATCAGTCCATTTCCTGTCCTAGCCCCCCCCTAGCCCATTATCAGTCCTAACCCCCCCCATAGCCCATTAGCAGTTCTAACCCCCCATCACCTCATTTCCAGACAGCCCCCATCAGCCCACAGCCCATTACCAGTCTTAACCCCCCCATAGCCCATTACTAGTCCTAACCCCCCCAACAGCCCACAGCCCATCCAGTCCTAACCCCTCCCCATCAGCCCATTTCCTGTCCTAGCCCCCCCATAGCCCATTATCAGTCCTAACCCCATCACCCCATTTCCAGACAGCCATCAGCCCAAAGCCCATTAGCAGTCTTAACCCCCCCATAGCCCATTACCAGTCCTAACCCCCCATCACCCCATTTCCAGACAGCCCCCATCAGCCCACAGCCCATTAGCAGTCCTACCCCCCCAGCCCATTAGCAGTCCTACCCACTACCCCCCCCCCAGCCCATTAGCAGTCCTACCCCCCTAGCCCATTTGCTGTCCTAACCCCCCCCCCCTGGACTAATAAAAAAAAAAAAAAAAAAAAAAAAAAAAGCTGGCTTTGGCTGCTGCCGCGGCAGCGGCAGAATGCAATGTCCCGCGGGGCCCCCTCCGCCCGCTAAGCCCCTCTGCAAGGGCTTTCAGATTCGCGTCTAAAGGGGCTGATGGGAAATTTCCCATTAGCCCCTGCGGGCTTAACAGAGACGCGAGGGAGACGCTCTCCCTCGCGAATCTGAAAGCCCTTGCAGAGGGGCTTAGCGGGCGGAGGGGGCCCCGCGGGACACTGCACTCTGCCGCGTCCGCGGCAGCAGCCAGAGCCCGCGTCCGCGGCAGCAGCCAGAGCCAGCTTTTTCTTTTTTGCGGACCTACCCGCGTGCCAGCTGCAAGGCCTTCGCGTGCCACAGCTGGCACGCGTGCCATAGGTTCACCATCGCTGACCTATGATGTGGCGTGAACAAAGACCACAGCAGTGACTGCTATTTTTGCTCTTGCATTGTGAAGGGATACAACTTAAAAAATAAGAACGTAATAAGTTACCCCAACCTTCCCTCAGCAATTAGGCCTATGCCTCATAGCAACGAAGTACCTGTGCCTGAACCACCAAAATCTTTGGATCATATTTGTGTGGACGGTTCTGATCATGATGAGACTCATCAGATGGCTTTTCCCGATGAGTCCAGTACTTCCGAGTTTGAAACTGAACCAGATCCGAAACCTGAACTTTTCTCTCAAGCTGAATTGAATGATTTAGTCCGGGATTTAGGACTCCCAAAAGATGCTGCCCAACTGCTAGGTTCTCGGCTTAAACAGAAAAATCTGTCACCAAGAACAACTTTTTATTGGTACCGCAACTGCGAGACACAATTTTTGAAGTATTTCAGCAAAGAGGAAGATTTGGTATTTTGCAACAATATATACGGAGTGATGGAAAAGTTTAAACTCAAGTATGATCCTGCTGAATGGCGGCTGTTCATTGATTCGTCAAAAGACAGCATAAAAGGTGTTCTTCATAATGGCAACACATTCGCTTCAGTTCCTATTGCTCACTCTGTTATTCTCCAAGAAAAATACGAGAATTTGGCCCTGATTCTTCAGAAGATTCGTTATGATGAGCATAAGTGGATGATTTGTGGAGACTTTAAAATTCTATCCATGCTATTAGGGCAGCAATCCGGTTTCACCAAATATCCCTGCTTCCTTTGCTTGTGGGCTAGCCGGGCCCGCGACCTACACTGGGGGAAAAAAGACTGGCCAATTCGGGAGTATTTGAGACCCGGTGAGAAAAATGTTCTTCATGAGAGCTTGGTACCTCGTGATAAAATTCTATTACCACCTCTCCACATTAAGTTGGGTCTCATTAAGCAATTCATCAAGTCCCTTCCAAAAGATGGTGAGTGCTTTCGGTACCTTTGCTCAAAGTTCCCCCGACTTTCTGAAGCAAAGCTAAAGGAAGGAGTGTTTGTTGGCCCTGATATAAGGAAACTCATTTCAGATGGAGCATTCGCTGAAACGATGTCTGAGAAGGAAAAAGAAGCCTGGGATTCCTTCAAGGATGTTGTTCTCAAATTCTTGGGGAACAGGCGGGATGAGAACTATAAGGATATTGTTGCCAGGATGCTCAATGCCTTCAAAGAACAAGGCTGTAACATGAGCCTGAAAGTCCATTTCTTGCACTCCCATATGAACTACTTTCCCGAAAACTTGGGGGCGTACAGTGAAGAACAAGGTGAAAGGTTTCACCAGGACATCAAGGACGCAGAGAGAAGGTACCAAGGAAGATGGAACACCACTATGATGGCTGATTTCTGCTGGTTGCTGCTGCGGGAAACCCCAGATGAAAAATACGCCAAGCAGCGCACCAAGAGAAGCATTCGGGGGAAGAAGAAATGGGCCCACCAGGAGATTGATTGACCCAAGAATGACTTTAAAATCTAAACTGTGTTGACAAATATCATGTTTTTACTAAACTTTGAAATAAAAATTTGCTAGTTATTACCACAGTGTCGGATCTCATTTATTAGAATTTTATTTTCACACCATCGGGTGTTTGTCTTCATGTATTGCAATGGTGCGGTTTGCGTTTTCTATTCTTACATACATACCTGTACAACATTTTTTGCACATTGCTTTGCTTTGTGTCTAACCTCGCTCTTATATGCTCAATGTTTGTGCACATGTATGTGGCTGTTTTAAGTGCAGACAATTTTGCTACCATCACAGTGTGTTTTGTTGACATTACTCTATTCTTATGTGCTGCCTTGTTACAATTTTCTTTATTCTTATTTGAATAACTACTAAACAATTAGTATAAAGAATTCATCCAAGAAACTTTTATCTCGATCGCATTCAATCTGAAACGTTCACCTCAAACTGCTAACCCAATGTAGCAAAATATCTGTACGTGATGGAGCAAACTGGTTACCAGATTTGGATTCAGCGCACCAAAAAACGTAAAAATCAATCAAAACATTAGAGGCAGTTTAAAAAATTTTTTTTTTAATGTACCTATGTTATCAGTACAGAGTACTAGCTTTTGGCCTGATCTCTGCTCCCAGGGTCTTTACCAAGTGCCTGGCAGTGGTTGCGGCCTACCTGAGAAATCAAGGCATCTTTGTCTCTCCCTATCTGGACGACTAGCTCATCAGGGGTCAGATGTCCCTGGAGGCCAGACAGGCCACCCTCAGAACCATTGCTCTGCTTCAAAACATGGGCTTTGTCATAAACATCGCAAAGTCCACTTTGCTCCCCTCCCAGAACTTTGGAGTTCATAGGAGCAAGGTTGGATTCTCAACTGGCAAAGGCATTCTTGCCAGAAGACAGGGCTCAAAGACTGATGGACGTGGCCAAACAGTTTCTAAACGGGTCCCTGGTCTCCGCCAGACTCTGCCTCAGGCTTTTGGGTCACATGGCTTCGACAGTGCATGTGACTCCCAATGCCAGGCTCCATATGAGGCCTGCACAGTGGTGCCTTCGGACTCAGTGGTCTCAGGCCAGAGGCCGCCTACGAGACAGGATAAGGGTGTCCAAACCCCTTTTGGCCTCCCTCAGCTGGTGGCTACATCCACCCAATCTGCTGAAGGGGATGCCCTTCCAAATGCCACAATACTCGGTGGTCCTCACCACCGATGCCTCTCTGCAGGGCTGGGGTGCTCATTGTCTGGACAAGTGCACTCTCAAGGCCTCTGGTCTTCCTGGGAGGCAGCCCAACAGATCAATCTCCTCGAACTTCGAGCTATCTGCTTAGCTCTCAAGGCTTTTTCTCCTGCCCTAGCTCACCGCTCAGTCTTGATTCAAACAGACAACCAGGTAGCCATGTTTTATGTGAACAAACAGGGAGGGACTGGGTCAAAGCTCCTTTGTCGGGAGACTCAAGACCTTTGTTCTTTTGCCCTAAAGCACAACATGCTTCTCAAGGCGGTGTACCTTCCAGGCCAGGAGAACTCCCTGGCCGACTGGTTGAGCAGAATTCTGCAGCCCCACGAGTGGCAGCTGCATCCCTTGGTCATTCAGAAGATCTTCCTGAAGTGGGGTCTCCCTTGGATAGATCTCTTTGCCAGTCCGCTGAACAAGCAACTGCCCAAGTTCTGCTCCAGGCAACCGCATCCTCTGAGGATAGCACCAGATGCTTTTCTGATGTCCTGGTCTCGGCCGCCTGTATGCGTTTCCTCCCACGCCCTTGGTGGCCCGAACTCCTTTCAAGACTCTTCAGGACAAGGCCTCGGTCCTGCTGGTAGCTCCCAGGTGGCCGAGGCAGCCTTGGTTTTCACTTCTGCTTCAACTGGCAGTGGATTCCCCACTACCTCTGGGGGTGCAGCCCGACCTTCTCTCACAGGAGCAGGGTTCCCTTCTGCACCCCAATCTCAAAGCTCTCAATTTGATGGCCTGGAGGCTGCAAGGGTAATTTTGGCTCCCTGGTGCCTGCCTCAGGAAGTTGAGGAGGTTGTCCTAGCCTCTAGGAAACAGTCCACTAGGAAAACCTATGCCCTCAAATGGAAGAGGTTTTCTGTGTGGTGTCAGCTTCGTACAGAGGATCCTTTCTCCTGTACTGTGCCAGTAGTGCTTCAGTACTTACTGCACATCACATCAGGGACTTAAGTCCAATTCTGTTCGGGTCCACCTCTCAGCTCTAGCAGCTCACCACTCACTGGTGGAGGGACATTCTCTTTCAGGTCACCCCTTGGTGTCCTGCTTTCTCAGGGGCTTGCTTTTGCACAAGCCCCCCATCTGTCCTCCTGCTCCTGAGTGGGAGCTGAATGTGGTCTTGCAGCAACTGACTCGCCCACCCTTTGAGCCGATGGCTACTTGCCCTCTACGCTTCCTTTCCTGGAAGACTCTCTTCCTGATAGCCCTCACCTCGGCTAGGCGAGTGAGTGAGCTTCAGGCCCTGGTCTGTGATAGACCTTACACCAGGATTTATAGGAACAGGGTAGTTCTTAGGACTCATCCAAAGTTCCTCCCTAAGATTGTCTCCTCTTTCCACCTCAACCAGGAGGTGGTTCTTCCAACATTCTTCCCTAGGCCTCATGCTAGCCAGGCTGAAGCAGTCCTGCATACCCTGGATTGTAGGAGGGCCTTATCCTTCTACCTTGACCGTACGCAGGGACATAGAAGGGCTACTCAGCTCTTGGTCTCATTTGACCCCAATAAGTTGGGGTTGGCTGTGTCCAAGCGTACCTTTTCCATCTGGGTGGCTGACTGTATCACCTGGGCTTACAAGGCAGCTGACCTTCCTTTGCAGGGTAGGGTCACGGCCCATCGTGTCAGGGCAATGGCTGCCTCAATGGCTCATCTCCGCTCTGTGCCCTTGGTAGACATCTGCAGGGCTGCAACTTGGTCTTCAAGCCAGACTTTTGTGGCCCATTACTGTCTGGAGAGCGAGTCCCGTAGGGACAGTGCTTTTGGCCAAGCAGTACTCTGGAATCTCTTTGAGGTTTAGGCAACTCCTGCCCTCTGTTGGGCTACCGGTGGAGGTTGTGTCCTTGAAAAGCCTTTCTTTGATGCTGTGACTAGAGGGAGTTCTCTTGTTCAGCCTGGGTTCCTGGTAGCCCAGAGCTAGGGAGTCACCCATATGTGAGGACTGACTTCCTGCTTGGTCCTGGAGAAAGAGTAGTTACTCACCTGTAACAGGTGTTCTCCAGGAGCAGCAGGAATCAGTCCTCACAACCCTCCCTCCTCCCCTTGGAGTTGCAGTTGTACATAGTTTGGTTTACATTTTTGTGTGCTGTTCTTAGCTATGTCATTTGACTGAGGTAAGATGGCACCTTTAGGCGGGAAGGGAACCGTGCATGCGTGCCAGCATTCCCAAAGGCTTTCATGGAAAGCTGGGGAAATGCTCCGCTGGGGCTTCATCGGCGCCGATGACACCCATATGTAAGGACTGATTCCTGCTGCTCCTGGAGAACACCTGTTACAGGTGAGTAACTACTCTTTTTGTAGGCACAGGGCCAGCAGGAGGTGGTGCAGTAGCATTGATTCTGCCTACTGCAAGGCCATGAGCTGAGCATGTTGTCCAGGCCAGTGATTCTCAACCCAGTCCTTGGAAGACAGTTGGCCAGATAACCATAATGAATGTGAGAGATTTGCATACACTGCCTCCGTTGTATGCAAGTGTCTCATATGCATATTTGTTATGCTTATCCTGAAAACCTGAGTGGGTTGGTGTGTCACAAGGGTCTGGGTTGAGAACACCTTATCCAGGCACTGGTCCCTTGTTTGTTCCTCTAGCAGTAGCGGCAACATGGAATTGCATTGCTACCCATTCAAAAGCTGCTTTTGCGCCAAGCATAGTTTGAGGGCCGCACTGGATGCATTCACAGTGGAATAGACACTTCTCATTCTAAACCTAGAACATGCCGGCAGACTGATTATGCAGCTGATCCAGTCTGTCCATCCACATTAGTTGTTGAACTCTTGTCATCCCTCCCTTTCCCTCTGATCCTTTTTTTGTCACATGTTTCCTTGAATTAGGATACTGTCCTTGCATCTATCACAACCTACTGGAAGGTTGTTGCATGAATCCACTACGTTCTGGAAAGTTCACTGGATTACTTTAGGCTACCTTGGCCGCCTCCTATGAACCCCTTCTAAAGGCTGTTTTCCGGGAACAAGCAGGAAGTCGGTGATGGTGCTGACGGAGCGCACATGGATCCACTCCTCAGCTTTCAAAGAGCCTTTGGGAGTTAGACCGTGCATGCATGGTCACCTTCCCGCCCAAGGGTGACATCTTACCTCAGCCTTTTTTTTCCATGGAGTCCTGCAGATGTGCTGTCTGTGCCCCCCCATTAAAGATGTGAGGGGGTTTTCCACCATTTCTTCAGTATCCTCTTGTGGTATGTGTGGGTTTTTTTTGCCAGGATTGGTTCTGCTGCCTGATTCCACCACCTCTGCGTTGTGCTTTTCGCTCAGGTAATATATTTTCTCTTTTTTGGCTCACGGGTGTGTTTGCTCATGGCCTAGTTGGTCGAGACGTCAGAGTTTAATCTCGGAGGGGCTGTTTTTCCCTCTTTCTTCGACCAGCAGATTTAAACAGTGTGGTAAGTGCAACTGCACTATCCCTTATGGACTGCCACAGTACCTGCCTTAAGTGCCTCGGGGCAGACCACGACATGTTTACCTGCCTGCTCTGTCTTCTGATGTCTGCAAAGACCCAGAAGGAACACACAAAAAGTGGCAGGGGGAGCTGTTTGGAAAGTCTGCCTTGGGATTGGCGGTGGAATCCCTGACTTTGATGCTAGTGTCCGGCGTCGCATCACACACAGGCTCAGTCAGAGCCCCAAAGTCATGGAGCATCTGAGTTGTCCTCTGACCTGTCACATGCTTTGTCGAAGGCAAGGGCTGACCCCAGCCCAGTAGATAACACCTCTGGCTCCTAGGTGCCGAGCCATCAACCCAGCGCCAGTGATGACTGCCAGGGGCATCACGCCAAGCAGCCCTGGCATCGGGATTCTCCTGCAAGGGACCTGGGGCTGGCCTCTATCACAAAGGCCAATGCCTGCTGTTGCAGAGCCCACTGGTATGGAGGTCAGAATGGCAACCCTGTTCTTTGAAGCGTAGCAGTCCTGACTCCCAGTCCCTCTGGGTCATCAGTGCTCACCACAGGGCCATCCTCGACAAGGACCTCCCCAGAGGATGCTCTACCCATCCTTGAGAGAGTGGCTCGATAGGTGACGACTCAGACGTCCATATCGAGGCATGAATCTGTGTTACGCATGGCAGCACCAGAACACCGACGCCAGAGTTGGTCTGACCATAGGGCACCCACAGATTCCTCTGACTCAGCTTGGGAGACAAACGAGGCGTTGCCCGATGCTGTCCTTCACCAGGATGTCCCCTCCAACTCATGCCTACCGCATCAGCAGGGGTCGCCTCCAGAGGACCTCTCCTTCCTGGAGTTTGTGAGGGAGATGTACCAGGCAGGCCCTTACCTTCATGGCAGTGCCAGAGGACGAGCTGTGTAGAGGATCTCAATCTCCAATATTACGCCCCCAGAGGCACTAATGGTGCCTGTATCCCCCCCCCCCTCAATCCTGGAGCAACTGCTGTTCAGAATGTGGGAGACTCCAATGATGGTGCAGATTGTGAATTGCCAATGCGATTTTCAGTATAGTCAGCTGGAGCCCCGGCTTCCAGAAGACACAACTGCCCCACAACTCCATGGTGGTGGAGTCTGCCATGCATCACATCAAATCAAAAGCCAGAAGATGCACTCCTCGGTGCCCCCGATAGGGAGGCCCACACCATGGATGCTTTCGGCAAAAAGTATTTCCAGGGCTCCATGCTTACAGCCCAGATCCAGGCATACAGGCTGTATATGGGCATGTACCAGAGGGACCTGGCAAAGGAACTCGCTGGGTGAACCCCTTGAGCACTTCAGGACTCTGGTTTCCTCTGCCAGAGTGCTCCAAGTTTCAAACTCGGGCAGCCTTTGACTTCTTAGTCTGTGGCCTGGGTATCTGTGGTGGGCATTAGTGCCTGCTGCCTCACCTGGCTACAGTCCTCCAACTTGGAGTAGTGGGCTCAGGACAAATTGGCCAACTTGTCTTGCCTGGGAGAGAGCCTCTTTGGTAAGCCTGTAACTGAGAAGGTAGACTAGCTGTAGAGAATTCATGACCAGAACTAGGCTGTCCAAGAAAGGGTCTGAACTTTCCTGCAGGAAGACTTGGGGTAAAAGGTCCTTCCACCCGAAGACCAAAAAAGGCTTACAGGAACTACCCCAAATTTCAGGCCTATCACGTTCCCTCTTCCCCACCTCCCCCCCAGGGGCAGCAGGAAAAGGGCCAGGGGCATGGCCCCATAAGTCAAAGCCCCCCCCCCCCCCTCCAAAAACAGCACTTCAGCTGTATCCTGGGGGGAGCTTTTGACCCCTTGGACATATCCTCCCTCTCCCAGGAGGTAACAGGCCCAGGTTTTCATGGGAGAATGGCTGGCTCACTTCACATGCCTCTGGCCAGACATCACTGTAGATACCCCTCCCTGACCATCTGTGGCACCCAGGTATCTCCTCTCCTTTCAGTTGCCTCCTTCCTCCTTCCCAGGGGAAATTTCCCTGTGCAGGGGTCCATGGGTGCTCCTACAAAGGGAACTCAAGGTCTTGCTTGAAGATCAGGCGGTGGAGCTCATCCCCCAGCCTCTACAGGGCCTGGGGTTCTACTCCTGCTACTCCCTTGTACTCAAGAAAACAGGGAGCTTCAAGCCCATCCTGGATCTGTGGGATCTCAACTGCTTCTTGGTTTAGGAAATGTTCAAAGTGGTATCCCTTGGAACCTTGCTGCCTTACTTCCCTGCAGAGAGATTGGCTATATGCCTTGAATCTGAAAGATTACCTACACTCACATCCTGATACATCAAGACACCATCAGCACTTCCAGTTTGTGGTTGGTGGCTGACACTACCAGTACAGGGTACTTCCCCTTTGACCTAGCCTCGGCCCCTTGGGTATTCACAAAGTGCCTAGTGGTCATGGCCACATGCCATCTGCTCCTTGAAGTTTTCCCCTACTTTGGCTCATAAGAGCCAGCTCACAGGAGGAGGTGCACAACGCAGTGCACTATAGGGCTGCTCCAGCACCTGGGGTTTGTGTCACACCAAAATCACACCTGCTGCCCACCCAGTGTTTGAAATTCATTGGTGCCCTGCTGGAGTCCACCTAGGCATGGGCCTTCCTGCCTCTAGACTGTTCCATTTTAGCTGCCACTATCTTCCTCAGGAGGTATTTACAGTTCCCATTTTCCAATTGCACTCCTTAAGAAAAGCAGGGCTACAAGTTACTGCATGTAAAGGAGACTGAAGCAGCCTCCTCAAGTGAATGAGTCTACTACTTAAGGACTGCAGTTGGGAAATGGGAACTGTAAATACCTCCTGAGGGAGATAGTGGCAGCTAAAATGGAACACTTAAGAGGGGAAAAGGATAAGCCAGAGGAGCCTTAGTTACTAGAAGGCAGCCAAGAGGTTAGTGGCCTTAGAGGCAATGTGGCATTTAAATGGACAAGTTATGACAGATTTTAATAGTAGAATCGACCTGGTAGCTGGGTCTTTCTGGCAGAGTGCATTTTTACTAAGACTTTTTTTTTATAGTGAAATTAGAAAATTTGCAGCCAGTCATGTGGCTGGATCTGGAAGGCTGTACAGGGGACCTAGTAGACCAGATATTTTGTCCCCACTTCACTCTAGCATTGTTAGCTATGAATTTTTTTTTTTGTAGAGCATTTCAGTTAAGCTAGGAAATGAATGCTTCTGTGGTCTCCAGAACTATACCGAGACATCTCATTTTACTTAGGTCACTTCAGCTGGGATATAAAGTGATGGCCTAGAGCTGAAAGGCTTTGACAGGTTTAATCTTTCCTGTGAGCCATCCAATCTTTATGCCTTTAATACAGTTAGGATTCCCTTGCTTGCCTCAGTTTACCAGTGCAAATAGATTAGAGGAGATTGGTCTACATGGGGTCACTTTAAAATGGTTCCATTCCTATTTGACAGAGAGATTTTTACAAGTAAAGATAAGGGAAAAAACCTCTATGCCTATAAAACAAGGTGTACCACAAGGATCTGCACTTTCATCGCTCCTTTTCAATATTTATATGCAACCAATATGCAAAATTCCTTTGAAAAGTGGAATTAAGTATACAATCTATGCTGATGATATTATGATTTTCACAACTATCACTATTGAGAACTTGGAGTTACTCTGGATAATGAGTTGAATCTCAGATCACACATAAATAAGACAATTAAAAGCGCTTATTACAGAATGAAGCTCATCAAAAGACTAAGGCCGCTTCTTGATACTGTTCACTTCAGAAATGTTTGTCAAGCATTGATTACTCCATTACTTGACTTCTGTAATCCAATATATCTGGGTTTATCTAAGCAAGCACTTAAGCCTTTACAACTGGCGCAGAATACTGCTGCACGTATAATTTTTGGTCTATCAAGTAGAGAACATATAACTCCCATCTTGAAAGAGCTTCACTGGTTACCTATAGCTTCACGTGTAAAATATAAAACTATAATTTATATTTTCAAGATAAAACAACAATATTCTGCAGAAAGCCTGACATCTCATACAGTCAGATATTAGCAACAGACCTAGAAGAAGAGGATCTGACAACAGAATCAGCTTATCAAATGATGTCAGAAAAACACGTAAAGACACCTCTGAAAGGGCTTTCTCTTTTGCTGCACCTTCCATCTGGAACTCTCTACCTAATGAGCTGAGAGCAGCTCAGGACATCAATGACATGAGAAAGCAACTGAAAACATCTTTGTTTATAGAACACTACGGTCATGCAATTAACTAAATTTGTCTGGAATGTAAATCATATACATATTGTATAATAGCTCACATTATAGTATAGCTCACTATGTAGATAATGCAACTCACTCTGACACATTATACCATAACTTTAACTTTTATTTCTTTACATTTTCTCACTAATACTCTTAATATCTTTGTTTGTAAGACCGCTTTGATTGTATGATAAGGCGGTATAGAAATCCAATTAAATAAATAAATAAATAAATAAATAAAATCATTTCATATTTTATTTTTTCTCTCCATGGAAATATGGAAAAAGCTGGAGATTTTAGCATGCCCCAAAAGGCTCTGATCTGCAAAGTGACAGGGTAACGTAACGTCTGCTCTATTTTTCATTGTAGGGTATGCACTGAAATGTTTTGAATGTCCTACAACTGATCAGATCTGTACTGCCAACAAAACATGCCCAGCAGGGGATTACTCTTGTCTCCGGGTTACTGTGGGTATGTATATTCTGAGCACTTGAATATTATATGGGTGCCCCATCTTCCATAAATATTCTGCTATCCTGACTTTCACCGGGTCATTCTACTTAGTTTTCCATTGAACATAAAGCATTAAGGTTGTCCTGGAAAAGTTAGGACATTTTTCAGGTGCTCTACAGGAAGTAGCCATTTTACCCAAACAGCAAGCCTGACACTCACCTTACTAAGAAACATGTTTATTACTTAAACATGCTGCAGAATTTCACACCTTTTTGTAAACTGCTCAAATGTTTGACAGCTGTGTCCTGGTGCTTCTGGGGTATAAGTAAGATTGTGGTTGAATTAACTGGGGGCAGCATGGAATATAACTAAAATATATATTTTTCCTTTCCTCTTCAGGTAAAATGAAAACTTATCGGTGTGAACTTCACAGCAACTGCAAACTGGATATACTGAAGAAAGACTTTGGAAATTCATTTGAGTTCTCATGCTGTCAAGACAGGGACCTTTGTAACGCAGCGAACATCATACCCATTCACAAAACACTATTTGGTCTACTCACTCTGACAGTCATTCTTTGCTTGTTTTGCTTCTAGTCTTGGGAAAATTAAAAGGCTTCAAAAGAATTGCAAGTTACATTGGGGATATTTTCAAGCAACCATAAGATCCATGGTATTTTCATAAGCACATATATAGCATTACATATGTATGATAAAGTAAAATGACACAGCATAACTTGTCCTGGAAAGCTATATTGTGGGGGTATGATGCAAAGCCTCTCTGTAAGGCTTGATATGGTCATGTTTCCACAATCTCTCCATCTCTCTCAAGTTGCATAGTTAAGGTCATGCTTTTGCTTGGACGTAACCACTGTGCTTGGCTGCAAAACCCCCATCTATTGGCTCACAATAAGGCTTGGAGGCCCTGCAAGTGGTATGTGCTGCACCTGGGAGAGAAGGAGCATTAGGTGCTCTTCAGATTCATATACCACATGAGTTGTACAGATTTGCAGTAGATTAAAATCATGTATCTGATATCATGACACACTGGCTTATCAAAGCTGGATATCTGGGCAGTAGGGTTTTTCTTTTGACTAAATTTTGATTAAGCCTATGTCCTTTAAACATGAAAGCTAAATCTAGTATGTTTAATAAGAGTCCTACTAGCAAAATATAGTATCAGTTTTTTCATGTTTGTTTGGAGCATACCACACAAGGGTGATTCTTGGGATATGTGTGCCTATAGTACTATAGCTTAAATGTTTTGAAAACCTGTTTCTCTTGTGTGAAAGCCATGCCTACTACTCAAAAAAAATCCCTCCTCCCAGAAGAATCTAAAAAACATAATAAACACGAACAGGACTGGCATGGAGGAAGGGGAGATAGTCCAAAACTGAAACAGGGGCAGTCTGCTGGTGACTGGGGCCTGCCTTCCCTAATGAAAAAGGTCTAGCCTGGGCCCCAGCATAGTCTAATATCAACCCTGCATGTAAACAATATACTAGAACTAATTGATAGCGCGAAGCACTTAAGTTCCCTCACTGCCCTAAAAGCCCACAACCTTTTGAACAGAAATATTTTCTACCCATGGTTGTTGGTCAGTATTTACTTGCTCACAAGATGTCTCAACCCTTCCTGTCCTTTACAGGAAAGAGGGAACTGGAGGGATCCTGGAGCTCGCACCCTAAGTTTCAGGTACATATACTGTGCAGCATAAGGTATGTGTGGAGTGGCTTCGTTCCCACAATGCTTATGCTTATGCTTTGACTATAAAACACAATGCTTTGCAGTTTTATTCTTGAAATAAAGACATTTTAAATTCAGATTTTATTCAGTTGGCCTTCATTTGACTCTATTTGGAATTTAATGTGGACAAGTGCAAAGTTATGCACTTAGGGAAGAACAACCCAAACTATGGTTACACAATGCAAAGTTCCACATTAGGAACCACCACCCAGGAAAAGGATTTAGGTGTCATTGTGGATAATACGTTGAAACCCTCTGCCTGTTGTGCAGCAACAGCCAAGAAGGTAAATAGAATGCTAGGAATCATAAGGGAAGGAATATTATAATGCCTCTGTAATGTTCCATGGTGAATATTGTGTGCAATTTTGGTTGTCCTATCAGAGCTAGAAAAGTTACAGAGAAGAACCACCAAAGTGGTAAAGGAGGTGGAGGGCTACCGTATGAGGAAAGCCTTAAGTTAAGACTCTTCTACTTGACAGACAGCTGAGGGAGATAAGATAGAGGTCTAGGGAACATGCAATGAAGCTACACCTATAGCAGATGTTCTCTGGGAACATCAGGAATCGGTCCTTACATATCTGTGATACTGACTGAGCCCACCAGGGAAACGCTCCCTGGCTTTCACAGACAGCCTTTGAGAGGTTGACATGCATGCCTGCCCATCTTCCAGCCCGAAGGAGCCATCTTACCTCGGTTTGACCTAGCTTAATAAAGCTCAAAAAAGAAAACATGGCAAGATGGGAGGGTAGTGAGGACTGATTTCTTGGTGTTCATGGAGAACATCTACAGGTAGAGTAACCACTGCTGTTATTTGGTGTCATTACATTTTTGAAGGTTTTGGTTTTGTTTTTGTTTTTCTCTGGGACCAAGCAGGAAGTCTGTTCTCGCATATGGGACTCCCAAGCTACAGCTACTGAAAAAAAACTAAACAGGAATAACAGCAGAAAAATGCTGAATGGTTCAGAGTCAGCATCGAGTAGAGGTATCAACATCAATTTGACTCTACAGTAGTCTGGATGGACAGAAGGGCCAGTAGGAAGGTGTTACAACAATTCCGAAGAGGTGCTGGAGTATGGCTTGGTTGAAGGTGCTGGAGTATGGCTTGGTTGAAGAGGTGCTGGAGTATGGCTTGGTTGAAGGTGCTGTCATGCCAGGAATCCACATCCAGGCAAGAGTGTGCTGTGAAAATGTGGACAGACTACCATGTATCGGCCTACACTGTGGAGACTGAGTGGAGGTTAGCTACAGAAGCGGCCATAGCTTGGACATTGTGCTGCCATGACATGGCAGCACAAAATGAGCCCAGTCTGCACATAAGCAAAGGAAATGCAGTCTGACATCCAAATGGTGACACCCATTGGGGTCAAAAGACAGAGATGGGAAGAGCAGCAGTGGGCTTTAGTTCATTCAAGATAGAAAGCCAGCACACTCCTACAATCCAAAGTGTGTAAGGAGGCCTCTGCCCTGTTGGCATGAGGCATGGGGTAAAAAGGTGGGCAGTACCACCACTGGTTGAGGTGAAAAACTGAAACCACCTTAAGAAGAAACATGGGATGAGTGCAGAGGACCACTCTATTTTTGTGAAACCTGGTATATGGTGGATCAGCACTTATAACTCACTGACTCTGCATGCTAAAGTGAGTGCTACCAAAAACGAGAACCTTCCAGGTAAGAAATTTGAGAGCAAGAGGTGAATGGCTCAAAGGGTGGAGTGAGCAACTGGCAAAGGACAAAATTTAGGTCCCACACAACTGGTGGAAGCTGAATTGGGGAACAGGACAACAAAAGACCCCTCATGAACTGTAAGATGAGGCTGGGCTGCCAGGACACAGAGGTGCATTCTGACAAAGTTAGATTTTAATCCATAGTTGGAGAGATGGGGCAAGTAAGAGGACCATCTCCACTGAGCAAGAGAGGGTCTAAGGCCCTGTCCGCACATCAGACTGAAAATCTGTGCCACTTAAAAGCATAGGCCCATCTAGTGGAGTCCTTTCGGAACACAAGAAGAATGTCTTTGACATCTGATGGTAAGTGGAAGTTGGCAAGAGCTATTTGTTCAGTATCCAAGCAATGAGTGATAGGGATTTGAGGTTGGGATAGAGGATGGTCCCCTCCGAGTTAGTAGATCCAGGCCTAGCTAAAAGGAATCCGCCACCTCCGGGAGAGTTGCAGCAGCAGGAGAAATCAGGGTGTCTGGGCCGATGTGGCACTATGAGTATCATTGTGGCCTTGTCTGCTTAAAGTTTGAAGAGGGTCTTGGGCACTAATGGAATCAGCAGGTAGGCATAGAGAAGGCTGTCGCTCCAGTCCAGGAGGAAGGCATCTGAGGCTATCCATACATTGTGGGGGACTTGAGCAAAATTGCGGCAGCTTGGTGTTGAGTGGTGAAGAGATTTGTGGGGCACCCCGTCCATATCTGAAAGATGCAACTGGCTACCCAGATGTTGAGAGACCACTTGTGTGGTTGGAGGACTGAGTTGATCTGCCAATGCATTGAGCTCTCCTGGTAGATAACATGCTGCTCCAGGCGATTTGTGTATGGTGGCAAACTTCTGGAGAAGGACCTCTTTCCAGTAGAGTTATGAGCCCGTGTTGCCTTGTTTGTTGTAGAATATGGCCACCTGGCTGTCCATTTTTGTGTGACACTTTTTCCTCAAATGATTCAGGCTTCAGGGAAAGCACCTGATGCCATCACAATACTGTCAGGGGCACACACTAGATGTTTAAGCCACCTCAAGAGCAGGTGTAGAGATCCTGGTGCTAAGGCTGGTTACACAGTCCCCTACACTTTTCTCTGCATTGGGCGCAGACAATATTAGCATGCTATTTTAATGCACAGCTCATTTGTCTAAAACGTAAATGCTTTTGGCATTATGTGTTAACTTTTCCTTTGCTGTTTACATGCATGTCATCTAACTTTTTTATTTTTTTGTATTTGGCTGTGGTGGTAGTTGTGCCATCTTCATGTAAAAGCTGTGCTAGTTTTCTGCATTGGCCAATGCATGTACTAGAACTACCACTTGGAAACTCTTGTATATGTTTCTCTTCCCTGAATGTGATGGTCACCTTCCTCTCTTCCTCGGTCTCTTTAAACTCCAAATCACTTCTTTTGTGCATAGCATAGACATCTCTGCTTATTTTCTTAATCACATCATGCTAGTGTTTGTGCCTTCTCTCATTTCTAAGGTTACGTTCTTCCTCATTCATGTACTCTGCAACGATTGCATTCTTCTTGCATGACCGTCAAGCTGCAGGGATGGTGTCTTGCTCTCCTGCTGTATTGTACTTTTTATGATTGATTGCTAACCGACACAATGGATGGCCTGATGTTATATAAAACTCTATTACTACTACTTATAGCCTACAAGGCAGAGGCAATATTTGCACATGTAAGACTAGCCCTGCTCACTGAGCTTACAATCTTTTCAAGAACAAGATGAACACAGGGGACTAGGGTAGAACTAAGGAGAACATATTGAAATACACAAGGGTGGTAAATAAGATCTAAAAACAGCTATGCAGAATTGGGTCTTTAGGCTGGATTTGAATAGGACCAGAAATGGAGCCTGACCTACTGACTGAAGTGCTCTGTTCCAGCCAGCCAGGGGCAGTAAGGTGGAAAGAACAAAGTCTGGAATTGGCAGAGAAGGACACAGGTAAGTGAATTGCCTGAATAGCCCCTTGTGGTATAAGTAAGCAGTGTTGACACATAAATATCTTGTGAATATGTTTAAGGCCACTAACAGGTAATTCATGTGTCATGGTAGAATTTAAGGCATTTATCATTTATTAAACTTTCTGTACAACCCCTCAAGTCGGTTGAGAAGTCAAAGGTCTAATACAGAACATAAGCCCTCAAGCAATTTCATTAACTGCGTAAGAAAAATAGTCAATTCCATGATGCAGGAGGCTTGAAATGAAGTAAACCTAATGAGTCTGAGAGCTAAAGACTGAACAGAGGTGGCTCCCCATCATTTAGCCAATTTTTTTCTCAGTATTGTTAGTGTTAAAGATCATTTGTTAGTAATATCAATGCACACAACAGAATCCCCTGCTTAGGGAGCACCTGCAGATTTCTAGCCCCTATGTGCACTTAGCAATTAGATCAGTCAAAAATCAGGACCTATATGATTAGCAGCCTGTCTCTGTTGGGCCCCAGTTAAGATGTAATTGGGTGAAGCAGAAGGTCCCTCATTCATGCCTGTTGACTTCACTCCGGCCATGGAAGAGTCTGTCTTTTAGTTTGCGGTCTTTGAAAAACGAAACCATAATTACAGCTTCTAGACTAAGCCTTACTCATGGCACGCACACTCACTCCCTAGCTATGTTCACCTTTAGAGAAGATTATTGATTTGAACCAAACGCCACCTCCAGCTGATGCAATCCCTACATCATCGTTAAGGAAATGATTCTTTGATGTTTATCTAACCCCCTCCCCCTTTGATTAATCATAGCTTGAGCCAACTGGTGGTTCCTAGTTACTGGAAATAATCTATTATTCTATTGTAAAAAAAAAAAAAAGAAAAAGCAGACTTAGATCGGCTCATATCAGAAAATTACAGACCAATTTCAAACCTGCCTTTTGTGGCGAAGTTGACAGAGATGGCTGTTGCATAGCAAACAGTGACATTCTCTAATGCCATGGCTTTCATTCCAGACAGTTTGAGTTTAGAACGGGTCACATTACCGAGACGGCTTTACTCAGAAATATGAATGACATTTACATTCTCCATGAGCAAACAGGAAATGAGTTCTCACATATGGGTGATGTCACCAACTGAGCCCTGCGTGGAACACTCCCCAGTTTCCAAAGGAAGCCTGGGGGAGATGCACCTGCCCTCCTGCCTACCACAGCACCATCTTCCCTAGTCATTTTTTTCCACAGAGTCCCCAGGATGCATTCTGCAGTCTGGAAAAAAGTTTGCTCTTCTGAACCGTTTTTTCTGTATTTTCTTTTCTGTCTTTCATCTGTTATTTATTTTTGCCAATGTAAGGGGGTTTCCCCCCTCCCTTTTAGCATGTTTTACCCCTCTGGGATTGTTTCCCACCCACAGTGCTCTCTAGTGTTTAATTTTGCCAAGGTAGTATTTTTCAGCATGTCTAAGCCAGCTAGTGATTTTAAGAAATGTTCTAACGGGGCTGATGCAGAAAGCTAGTGTGTGCTTTGAGCCCATAACACCATGTTGAAGCACACTTTACATCTGTTTTTTGCATTTAAAAGATCGTAAACCCAACAGAAAAACTTAGTGCCCAACTAATGTCATGTGTATTTAAAGCTATTTAAATGAATTTTAATTATTTATATTTGAATCAACTGGTCTGGTCTGGTATGCAAATCATGGCTATGCCTGATGTAGAGACAGGCATAGAGTATTTCACAACCAGCCATAGCGCCAAAAATTTTACTGCAGGGTCTGAGTAGATGTTAACCTGTAATGCGTGCCCCCGACACTATTTTGATGGTACCAGGTGCTTTCCCCGATGCCTAGATCATCTTCTCAGCCAATCAGAAAAAGTTCCAAATGTCGTCAAAATACTGCTGGGGAGGAGGGCGCTGGGCCACCAGGATTCTTTTTTTTGTTAGGCATGGCCCCTGACAGCAGTTTGATGGCATTGGGGATGATTGCAGCATCGGGAAATGCCCCTGCTGCTATCAAAACATTGACGGGCCAGTGCCCCAACAGAAAGTAAGTACCTGGAGGTCTAGCACCCCCCACCCACATCCCCCAAGTAAAATAAAAGTGAAATCCTGTTGGTTTTTGGGGCTTTACCCCCCCCCCCCCCCCCGTAAAATAAAAGTAAAATTACCTGGTGGTCTAGCAGCCCCTAAATCCACCCCCCCCCCCATACCTTAAAATAGGCTGGAGCACTCCCACTCTGATCTGCCATCTTATAAAACAGTGTACCTAGCCCTGTGCTGTGCATCCTGGGATGCACTGGGCAGGGTTAGACTGCCATATAAGCAATAGGTCTACCTTATATGGAAGTCTGACCTCACCCAGCACATTTCCTTTGCCCATGCCAAAGAAACACCAGGCTAAGAAGGCCTACTACCCCTGCCCACATTACCCTTCGCAGCTGCAGGCACAGCCCAATGTTCAGACTCCCCATAAGCAGTGTAGGGAGAAGACCCCAAAGGCGCATCCTGTGCTACATCCCAAGCCAGGTGTGGGGTTTTGATGGATTCCTCAGGAGCATAGCCAACCAACTGTTGTCCATCAAGGTTACCCCCCCCCCCCCCCCGATAGGTGCTTGTCCCATGCTGTTTTGAATTCTGTCACCGTGTTTGCCCCCATCACTTCCATCTGGAGAGCATTCCAAGCATCCACCACCCTTTCAGTGGAAAAAAATATTTCCTGACATTGCCTTTCAATTTACCACCTTGCAGCTTCATGTTATGCCATCTAGTTTTGCAGCTTTCCCATCTTTTGAAGAGGTTTGTTCATCGTTCCTCTTTAAGTATTTAAAGGTCTGAATCATATCTCCCCTATCCCTCCTCTCCTCTAAAGTGTACATATTTAGGTCTTCAATTCTCTTCTCATAAGGTTTCTTACGCAAGCGCCAAATCACTTTGGTCGCCTTCCTCTGAACAGTTTCCAGTCTTTTTACATCTTTGGCAAGATATGGTCTCCAAAACTGAACACAGTATTCCAAGTGAGGCCTCACCAGCGACCTGTACAGTGACATAAGTACCTCTTCCTTTCTGCTGGTAATCCCTCTTTGTATGCAGCCCAACATCCTCCTGGCTTTTGCCACCGCCTTGTCGCACTGTTTTGCCACCTTGAGATCATCAGAGATAATCGCGCCAAGGTCTTTCTCCTGAACCATGCACACCAACCTCTCGCCCCCTATTGCATACATTTCCCTTGGGTTTCTGCTACCCAAGTGCTTGACACTGCACTTTTTCGCATTAAATTGTAATTGCCAAGCATTAGACCATTCTTCCAGCTTTTGTAGATCTTTCCTCATGTTATACACTCCCTCGGGAGTCCATTCTGTTGCAAATTTTTGTGTCATCTGCAAAAAGACAGTCCAAGAAGTAGGCAGTACTCACGTTAGAAGTACAAACACAGTCCAAGACGTGAGGGTAGTGGAAGACAAATTTATTTACTCACAGACCTTGGGTTGCCTAGGTCTGTGAGTAAATAAATTTGTCTTCCACTACCCTCACGTCTTGGACTGTATCTGCAAAAAGACAGACAGACCCTTCCATTTAGTCCTTCAGGAATATCACTCACAAATACATTGAACAGGGCCGGGCCCAGGACCAAGCCCTGGGGCACCTCGCTAATCACCTTCCTCTCATCCAAGTGAGCTCCATGTACCATCACCTTCTGTTGTCTGTCAGTCAACCAATTTCTAATCCAGTTTACCATCTTGGGACCCATCCCCAAGCTACTGAGTTTGACAAGCCTTCTATGAGGAACAGTATCAAAGGCTTTGCTGAAATCCAGGTAGATGACATCCATTGCATGCCCCTGATCTAGTTCCTTGGTCACCCAGTCAAAGAACTCAATCAGATTTGTTTGGCAAGACCGTCCTTCAGTAAAACCATGTTGCCTTGGATCTTGCAACCTGTTGGTTTTGAGAAAGTTCACTATTTGCTCTTTCAGGAGCGCCTCCATTACTTTTCCCGCCACCAAGATGAGGCTCACAGGTCTGTAGTTTGACACTTCTTCCCTGTCACCACTTTTGTGTAGAGGTATGATATCAGCCATTCTCCAGTCCTGAGGAACCTCTCCTGTTTCCAAGGATCTGTTGAATACATCCTTTTAACGGCCCTGCAAGAACCTCTCTGAGCTCTTTCAGTATCCTGGGATGTATCCCATCCGGTCCCATGGCTTTGTCCACTTTCAGTTTAGCAAGTTGTTCCAACACTCCGTCTTCTGTGAATGGTGTGGTATCTACTTCATTCCCATTTTTATATTTGGGAGTCACAGCTAGTCCATCTCCAGGAGATTTTCTTTAGTAAAAACAGAGCAGAAGTATTTGTTTAGCAATATCGCTTTTTCTGTCACTTTCCACGAGACCTTTCCCAGCACTTCTGAGTCCTGCAATTCCAACTCTGATCTTCTTCCTTTCCCGAGTATACCTGAAGAAAGTTTTGTTGCCACCCTTAACATCTTTAGCCATCTTTTCCTCTGCCTTTGATTTTGCTATCCTTATTTTTCTTTTTGACTATTTTGAGTTTGATCCTGTATTCATTTCTGTGTTCTGTTTGCAAGCTTTTGAATTTTGCGAAAGCTGTGTTTTTTGCCTTTATTTGAGCAGCCACTTCTTTGGAAAACCAAATAGGTTTCCTTCTCCTCTTGTTTTTATTTACTTTTCTTACATATTTATCTGTTGCCCCTTTTATTGCCACCTTTAGTTTAGCCCATTGCAATTCCACTTCCCTTATCTCCTTCCACCCTGTCATCTCCTCCTTTAGGTACTCTGCCATTTTATTGAAGTCAGTGTTTTTGAAGTTTAGGACTTTGAGCTTGTTATGTTTGGCTTTTATCTCAAACCACACCGTATGATGATCGCTGTTGCTCACAGGGGCACTCACGCAGACATTCGACACGCTATCACCGTTGGTGAGCACTAAATCCAGTGTTGAGCTTTCCCTGGTTGGTTTCATGACCATTTGTCTAAGTGATGCATCTTGGAGAGCATCTACAATTTTTTTTTTGCTTCTTTCCAGATGTGCAGAAGGAGTAATCCAATCCACATCAGGTAGATTTAAAATCACCCAAAATGATCGCTTTCCCCTTTGTGGCTAGCTTGGCAATATCTATAATCAATTCGTTATCTATCTCTTCAATTTAAGTCAGAGGTCTGTAGACTACAGCAGAATGGATGAGAGTGCCATCTCCTCTTTCCAACGCAATCCAGAGTGCTGCTTCTTTTCCCCATGTCCTCTGCATTTCAGTAGCTTTAATATTTGCTTTTGACATACAAGACTATTCCTCCGCCTCTTCCATTTTCTCTGTCCCTTCTGAATAGATTGGGATATAGCCATAGCTGGCTTTAATCATGTGATTCATTAAACCATGTTTCTGTAATGACCACAATGTCCAAATCCATTTCTATCATTAGGGCTTCCAGATCCGGAACTTTGTTGGCTAAGCTTTGAGCATTTGTGCTCATTGCTTTCCAGCATTTACCTGGCTTGTGTGTATTTTGCATCGTTTTTGTTCTGCCCATATCTTTCCACTTGGTTTTTTGATGTGTGGCTGTTTCTGATGATCTGCTTTTGCAGGGGGTGGCATGCAGGTCTTGACCTTCCACATCAGGCCCATTGTCCATGGGGGTTCTGTTGGATTGTGAATTAACCTTCATTCCCCACATTTCTTCTGTAATGAGGCAGACATGTTTTCAAAAGAAAATTAATTTCTGAGATCCTATTTAGATTCTAAAGCTATGAAGACTAATTTATCCACTCGTCATAAAAAGAATTGATTGATTGCAATTTTCTTTTTTGCTAGAGTTCCTTGGTTACATTTAAACATAATTCAGTTACTTCATAACACAGCAGTTAAAGTGATTAATTGATTTATGGGATTTAAGAAGCAACACTGGTTATTTAGTAACCGAATTCAATTCAAATTTATTTTACTTATGGCCTTAGGGTTATGCCATTGTTTAACATCTTTAACTGGAGTATTTTTAATTACTGGGGATGTTAAGTGGTTTCTGCTTGTATCCCCTCCCCACCCCACGTAAAAAAAAAAAAAGAAAATTGACTTTTTCTAAAAAAAGCTATTTTACAGGGTAAGTAAGATGGCGGCAGGAAGCTGTATCGGAGTGAGGCTGCTTTGAGAGATAGTCAGATCCAGACGCTGCTCCTCCTACTGTGTGCAATGGGGCATAGGATGTGGAAGCAAGCTAGCCTACCCTCAGGCTTGATTCCTTCAAGCTCGCCTGGGCGGAGGACCTTGGATCTTTGCGGCTTCATCCCTGTTATGGGAGCAGTGTCTTCGGTGGGGCCATGCAGGGAACTGTCAGCTCTGAGCACATCAAGGATCTTGATGTGATCCTGAAGCAGCACTGCCCCTCCCCCTATTTATTTTAACAGTTTTATATACCGCTTTATCTTAAAATCAAAGCAGATTGCACAGCAAACAAATCAAATGGCAGGGGGTGTGGGTATGCAGTGATACACTGAGGTATGTGTGTGAGAGTGGTGTGAGGTTGATTGCATAGTGTACTATATACAGTAGGAGCTCTGTACAGGGACAATATACATTTTACATTTTCTTGCTGCAGGCTGGAGAAGTGCTTCCCTCTGGCCTGCCAACGAGCATGCCATCGCAGGGGAGCAAAGAGGGCCCATCGGTAGCTGTGGCAACCTCTCTTGGTCTGTGTCTCAGCGAGTTGAAGCTCTTGGGTCATCTTTGTTCGGTATGGAGGTTTGGTCACCAGGATCTGGAGAGCTTCAGGGGTTTGGAGGTTGGTGAAATCTGCAATTATTACTATGGATGTGCTGTGGGATGCCATCACGACTCTGAATCTCTGTGGGCTCCATGAGTACTGAGATACTGAATGTTATAAAAAAAACTGTTTGCATGTCTCCAGAATACAGAGGGAACAAGCAGGAAAGATTCCTAAGATGGAGCAAGAACTGGGACATCTTTGTGAACTGGTTGTTACTCAGATTAAAGATAAGACTGCTTTCATGGAAGAACCGTGGAAAACCAAGCTCACTGAAATAACTTTAGATTTCTAAATTTTCCTAGGTCCGCAGTGCTGTCAGCAGTAGAGATGGTGGGGAGATATTTCGGAGAGATTTTAAAAATTCCTTTGGAACATCTTCCTCCCCTGACTTGGGTACAATATCTGAGTACTGTTTCACTAGGAGCTGGAGACCTTATGGGGTTCCAAGAAAACTCCTTGGAAGTGATTATAGAAAGGTCCACTCTCCTTGTAATCAGATAAATCTTTAATTCTTCGGTCTTATTTTAAGAACTTCATTGAGTCTTTTCTGAGCTCTCAGATTAGAATATTTACTAATTTGCCTTGAGCTTCTCCGTTAAGGAGGAAGGAGTTTCTGGGCCTATGGGCAATTTTTCAGTTAAAATTTCCTGCTTGATGTTTTATTTCCTACAAGGATAAAATTTACTGTTTTTTGAGCCCAGACAACTCTTGGAGTTTTTAGTGGCAAGGGAAGAAGCCACAGTTGAAGTTGTAGTATTGCCCCATACGGCTGATGCTTAAGTCTCCATCTGCTAAGATGTTTTCTTTTTCTATTAGTTTTAGAGCATTATTTTTTAGCCTGTTACTATTGCATTGTTTCCTGGTACCCCCTCTTTTTTTTTTTTTTTTTTTTTTTTCTTAATTTGTGGGCTAACTTTAAATAGTAATGTGGTTTCCATTGCTTATTGTTTCCTGCTATTTTGTTCTTGATACCATTTATCTTTTCATTCATGTGAATACCTGGATGTGTATAAGCTAAATTTTAGCTTTTTTCTTTCTTAAGAGATTTTACTAACCCATTGGGTGTTGCATTCCAACACTTCATTAGATCTGGATTCTTTATTCTATATATTCTCCGCGAACAAGCAGGAAATAAGTCCTCACATATAAGTGATGTCACCAACAGAGCTCCGCATGGGAACACTCCCCAGCTTCCAAAGGATGCTTTTGGGTGGCACACTGTACCTGCCTTTCTACCTGCTACGGTGCCGCCATCTTTTTTCCACAGAACCCTTAGGACATATTCCTGCATTCCAGAAAGTTTTTCTTGGATCTCGTAGGCAGTTTTTTTACAATCTTTTTTCCTTGCTTTCCTTGATGCCTGTGGTCAGCTTAGTTGGTCTCAACCAACTTAGGTTAATCTTTTTTCTCCCCTTTTGGGCTTTTCTCCTGCCTGCTGCAACTATTAACGTGGCCACAGCAATATATTTCAACATGTCTAAGCTAACTAGTGGCTTCAAGAAATGTACCAAGTATGACAGGACCATCTTAGTCACCCCACCACCACAACTGGTGCTTACAATGCCTTGGTCCTGATCATCTCTTGTAATCTGTGCTTACAGATGCCATAACGGGGACGGAATGGTTGGGGAAAAACAGAAGAAGTCCCTCTTTGGCTCATCAGATTCAGCATACTCGGCCCTGACCCCCAACATAAACATCTTCCAAGGTTTCTGATGAAGTATCCATGGGGAGGGAACTCCGTGCCCAGTTGGCGCTAAGGGGCCAGAGCAGCAAGAGTAGACTGACAAGATCTCATCAATGTTGAAGGGTGAGCACTGGAAGAAAGTCCAGGTGCATTGTCATTGCAGTCCTCCTTGAGAGCGTTTTGGTTTCCTAGACCATGGGATGCTGTTCCAAGGGTTGCAGAGCAGAGATGGCATCCATCTGTCCAAGAAAGGTCAACGCATCTTTGGTAGTAGACTGGCTAATCTACTGAAGAGGGCTTTAAACTAGATTCGTTGGGGATGGGTGAAGAAAGCCCCCAAGTAAGTGAAAGCCCCCAGGTAGGTGATACATTAAATACCTTTATGGAAATGGGTAACAGGGGTAACATATGGAAAGCAGTGTGTATTAATGCCCGTAGCATGGGAAATAAGATCCCTGAAGTTGAAGCTTTGGTGGGAGTGGCTGACTTGGATTCAGTGGCAGTTACAGAAACATGGTTCACAGAAAGCAGTGTTACTTACCTGTAACAGGTGATCTCTGGGAACAGCAGGAATTAGTCCTCACATATGGGTACGTCGGAACCGACGGAGCCTGCGCGGGAAAGCTCCCCAGCCTTTCAGATGAAAGGCTTTTGGGGCCTCCCACTGCACATGCGCGCTGCCTTCCCGCCTTCCTGACCAGCTCTCCTCAGTTCGAGTTTATAGCTAAGACAATAGAGAGGAAAGGAAGATAGATAGAAGATACAACTCCTAGGGGAGGTGGGTGGGTTGTGAGGACTAATTCCTGCTGTTCCCAGAGATCACCTGTTACAGGTAAGTAACTGTGCTATCTCCAGGAACAAGCAGGAATAAGTCCTCACATATGGGGACTCCCTAACTAAGATGCCTGGGAGATCCCCCCTCCAAGGGTAAACCATCATCGTATGGATCTCAGGCATCCATCCAGGGAAGGTGGGCAGGAGTTGTTTAAGTATGGAACAGGTGTTTGAGGACAGCCTGACCAAACAAGGCATCCCGGCGGGAGTCCTTGTCCAAGCAGTAATGGGCTGTGAAGGTATGAACCGAGGCCCAAGTGGCTGCTCGACAGATCTGATCTATGGACACAGAGTGAAGATGAGCCATAGAAGTGGCCATGGCTCTCACATTGTGAGCTGTGACATGGCCTTCCAGAGAAATGTTCTTACTCTGGTAAGCAAAAGAAATACACTGAGCAATCCAATTGGAAAGTGTACGTTTGGTGACTGGAAGTCCCAAATGAGAAGGATCAAAAGCCACGAAAAGTTGGGAAGACTTTCGATGTGGCTGAGTCCTGTTGAGGTAAAAGGCGAGAGCTCTTTTACAGTCAAGAGTATGAAGGTTCCTCTCTGCACTGGATGCATGAGGAGCCGGGAAAAAAACAGGTAGATATACCTCCTGATTAAGATGAAAAGGCGAGACCACTTTAGGCATAAAGTGGGGATTCATCCTAAGGACCACCTTATCATGATGAAATCTGGTATAAGGTGGATTAGCCACCAAAGCCTGCAGTTCACTGATGCGGCGAGCCGAAGTGACTGCAATAAGGAAAAGAATCTTCCAGGAAAGAAATTTCAGGGAGGTAGATACCAACGGTTCAAAAGGTGGCTTCATAAGTTGACCCAGAACTAAATTCAAGTCCCATGCTACCGGAGGAGGTCGGATGGGAGGCTTAGTGAGGGTCAGGCCTCTCATGAATCTTGCAATAAGAGGATGAGAGGAGACAGGTTGTCCATTTATAGGTTTTAAGGATGCTGCAATAGCACTTAAATGGACTCGTACTGAATTCGTCTTGAGGCCTGCATTGGAAAGATGCAGGAGATAGTCCAGTAGAGAATTCAAAGGAAGTGCTAGAGGGTCAAGACCCTGTTGCGCACACCAAATGGAAAACGTTTCCATTTGAAAGCATAGGAACGCCTAGTAGAGGGTTTCCTAGAGGCATGAAGGATATCTTTCACTGGTTGGGAAAAATTAAACTCATGAAGGCTTAAGCCTTCAGTAACCAAGCTCGGAGATGTAGGGACTTGGGGTTTGGATGCCACAAAGTCCCCTGCTCCTGAGACAGAAGGTCTGGTGCAGCTCCCAGGTCCAGGGAGGAGCCCTGGGAGAGCTGTAGAAAGAGGGAACCACACTTGGCGTGGCCAGCGTGGAGCAATGAGGATCATGGATCCGTGATCCCTCTGAAGTTTGAACAGAGTCTTGGGAATCAAAGGAATGGGTGGAAAAGCGTACAGGAATTCCTGACCCCAATGTAGGAGAAAGGCATCGTTGGCCTGAGCTCCCTGACACGGAGTCCTGGAACAGAAACGGGGAAGTTTGGCATTCCACGGACTTGCAAAGAGGTCTATGTCCGGGGTCCCCCATTCCTGAAAGATTCTGCGTATCTGGTCCATATGCAGGGACCATTCGTGTGGAAGCAGAACTCGACTGAGTCTGTCCGCCCGAGAGTTTTGAACTCCTGGAAGATATACTGCCAGAAGATGAATTTGATGCTCTCTGGCGAAGGCCCATAATCTGAGAGCTTCGTTGCAAAGCGACAGAGAGCCCGTCCCTCCTTGTTTGTTGACATAGAACATGGCTACCTGATTGTCTCTGTCTGTCTGTCTGTCTGGACTAGGACAGTCAGGTTGACAAGGAGGGTGTGGAAGACTGTGAGGGCAAGGAAGATTGCTCGCAGTTCCAGAAGGTTGATGTGAAGGGTGGTCTCCTGAGGAGACCAGGTGCCCTGAGTGGAGAGGTGTTGGAGATGAGCTCCCCACCCTGTTTGGGAGGCATCTGTTGTGAGGGTTGCTTGGGGCAACGAAGGTTGGAAGGGAATCCCCAACAGATTTTTGGAGGATGTCCACCACTGGAGAGACCAAAACAGCCGTTTTGAGGTGACTATTTGGTCTGAGAGCAGTCCTGATGCTTGAGACCACTGGGTGGCCAAAAGCCATTGAGCTGCCCTCATATGAAGGCTAGCGTAGGGCACCACATGGACCGTGGAGGCCATGTGGCCCAGAAGTTGCAGCATTTCTCTGGCTGACAAGTGACTTCTGGACTGAGCCTGGGAGGCCAAGCTTATTAGCCTTTGGCCTCGGACCAGAGGGAGGTAGGCCCTTGCAGTGGTGGAGTCCAATTGGGCCCCTAGGAATTCCAGGGACTGAGTAGGGATGAGTTGGGACTTGGGAACGTTTACCACAAGTCCCAGATATTGAAGAATACGCCTTGTGCGGTCCAGAGAAATCTGGGCTTCTGACTGAGATGGAGCTCGGATGAGCCAGTCGTCCAGATATGGGAAGACAAAGATTCCCATGCCTCTGAGAAATGCGGCTACGACTGCCATGCATTTTGTGAAGACTCTTGGAGCAGAGGCCAGACCGAAGGGTAGTACTCTGTACTGGAAATGTTTTCCCTGGAACAGAAAGCGAAGATATTTTCTGTGGGATGGATGGATGAGTATATGAGTGTATGCATCCTTGAGATCTAGAGAACAAAGCCAATCCTGACTCTGAAGGTATGGAAGGAGAATGCCCAGAGAGCATTTTGAATTTCTCCTTGAATAGAAACCTGTTCAATTCTCTCAGATCTAGGATAGGTCTGAAGCCCCCTGTCGTCTTTGTTATGAGAAAATAAGGGGAGTAGAAACCTAACCCCTGTTGTGGAGGAGGAACCTCCTCTATTGCCCCTTGGGCAAGGAGAGAAGAGACTTCCTGACCCAACAGGGTCAGAAGAGATGGGGGAGAACTGAATTGCCTCACCATGGTATGGGGAGGAAGGCTGGAGAAATGAAGTTTGTAGCCCTCCCTGATAATAGAGAGGGTCCATTGCTCTGATGTGATTTGTTCCCATCTGGGAGCAAAATGAGCTAGCCTTCCAGGAATGGTGAGGGGCTCTGGTTGTTCTAGAGCCAGAAACGGCAAGTTCTCTAGGGGCAAGTCAAAACCCCTGAGGGGGTTGAGCCTGCTGGGGTGCAGTAGACACTGCAGGCTTTGACTTTACTTGCTTAGATTGCTGACGCTTAGCAGCAAAGCGAGGCTGAGCAGATTGCTGGCCAGTATTTGTGGAAAATCTGGCCTTCTTATAGTAAGGCCTTTTAAAAGACTTCTTTTTGGCAGGGGTAGAAGTAGACTTAGAAAGTCTATCTAGAGTGGCATTTTCTGCATCCATTTGAGCAGCTTTAATTTGCCAGTCTTCACCAAATAAGTTCTCACCTGTACAGGGCAGATTCCTGAGGCCATCTACAACCCAGGGTTCTAGGTCAGAAGCCTGGAGCCAAGCGAGACGTCGGGCTGCAATAGCAATTCCTGAAGCCCTGCCAGCAACCTCAAAGGAATCAAAGGCTGCCCTGTTGGAGAACTTGGAGACCTCTGAAAGTTGTCACCATAGAAAAGAAGTCCGCCCTTTGATCATCAGGGATAAAGGGGGCAAAATGCTGTACCTTTAGGGCAAGGTGTCCAAGAAACATGCCCATATAAAGGCTATAAGAATTGATCCTGGCTATAAGCATACTAGCCTGGAACATCTTTCTACCAAAAGAGTCAAGGGTCTTACATTCTCGCCCTGGAGGGGTAGAAGAATGCCTTTTAGGACTCTTTATTTTCTTCATGGCAGACTTCACCACAATAGAGTGGTGAGGCAGCTGAGTTTTTTGGAACCCAGGAGAAGGAGGGACCCGATACATGGTGTCCAACCTACGGGAATAGGGAGACAGTGTTAAAGGAGTCTCCCACAAATCCATCAAGTGTTCTTGAAGGATTTCATGGATAGGCAGAGTGACTGCCTCTTTAGGAGCTTTAGAGTATCCTAAAATATCCAATTTTTTTGATCTGGGTTCTTTTTCAGAAGATGTAGCACTAGAACGTCCTTTAGCTACATCAACAATGAAATCCTGAAAGGATAAATCCTCTGGAGGAGACATCCTCCTCTTTGGAGAAGAGGGCTCCTCAGGAAGAGCAAGCTCAGCAGAGTCATCAGAGGAATTGAATTCATCAGAAGAATCTGAGTATTCTATGTGCTTTCAATGCACGATACGCATACCGATCGGTATCGACATCGGGCGTATCGGGCATGGGATCGGTATCGGGCGAAAGCCTGAATCCGGCATGCTGAACCGATCGACGTTTGGAAGTCGATGGTCTCGGTTCCGGTGTGGATACCGGAACCGGGGTCGGTACCGATGGAATCGGTACCGAGGGCGTCGCAGCCTTAATGAATGCCAGAACGGCCTGCTGCATGGTCTGGACAGTATTGCCCATAGACGCCACTGCTGCCTGGATGTCGGTACCGGTATGGGCCGGTACCCCAGAGCAGTCCAACAGGTGATCAGTCGAGGCCGTGCCATCGATGTCAACCTGTGACCCCATGGTTGCTTTGGAGGCCGGAGCCTCCCGCCGGGGTTTTTTGGCCTGGGCAGAATCCTCGAACTCAAGATTGAGAGCCTCTCGATCTTTAGAAAGATTTGCTTTTAGAGGATTTGCCCACAGAAGTTTTGGTTACCTGAGATCCATCCGGAGAGGAAGACCTGGATGACTGTGATGCTGGATTATCTGAAGCAAACAGCACATGGAATTTGTTGGCCCGGTTCTGCAACCCACGTTTAGACATCTGGGAGCAGGATGGGCAGTCCGGTATGGAGTGGTCAGGTCCCAAACATTTAAGACACCATTCATGGGTGTCTGACAGAAATGACAGCACTGCACTTGGTACACTTTTTAAAACCAGGGACTGGCTTCTCCATGAGGAGAATTTGTGTAGGCCTAAAGGCCTAACAAAAGTTACCAAGCTGTGCTGAAGAAAATAAAGTCTTTATATTAAAAAAAAAAAAAAAAAAAAAAAAAAAGAGAGACCGGCAGGTACGCGGTCTAAAGAAACAAACAAAATTAACAATTTCTTCAGCGGTGACAGGAACACGACCTGCTGGCTCCGCGGAAAAAGAGAAACTGAGGAGAGCTGGTCAGGAAGGCGGGAAGGCAGCGCGCATGTGCAGTGGGAGGCCCCAAAAGCCTTTCATCTGAAAGGCTGGGGAGCTTTCCCACGCAGGCTCCGTCGGTTCCGACGTACCCATATGTGAGGACTTATTCCTGCTTGTTCCTGGAGATAACCATGACTGGGATGTAACTATACCTGGCTATACTTTATTCAGAAAGGACAGGGTAGGAAGAAGGGGAGGAGGAGTGGCACTATATGTAAAAACTACTTATTAAAGCTTTGGAATTACAGAGCTTAAAAGGGAGAGAGGAGGCATTGTGGGTTAAACTAGAAAGAGGGAAAGAGAAATCTATTTGCATTGGTGTGATATACAGACCTCCCTCACAAGAGGAAGAGGTGGACAGAGAGTTAATTGAAGACGTATGCAGCATTGCTAGGAAAGGGGAAGTGCTACTGATAGGAGATTTCAATATGCCAGATGTTGTTTGGCACATTCCTGCTGCAGTATCATCTAGAAGTAAGGAGATCCTGGATTCTCTACAGGGAGAACTATTCAGGCAATTGGTAACAGACCCCACACGTGAAGGGGCCATACTGGTCTTGGTGCTTACCAGTGGTGAAAGTGTTTCTGATGTTGTAGTGGGAGATCATTTTGCATCCAGTGATCACCAGATGGTGTGGTTCAATATTAGGACTATGGCTGTTAGAATCCATTCCAAGGTGAAGATCTTAGACTTTAGGAAGACTAACTTTGTGAAGATGGGCCAATACCTCAGGGAGTCGTTAGTGGGATGGGAACAGCTGGGGGATGTAGAAAAACAGTGGGCAAAACTGAAAGGGGGTATTTTAAAGGCAACCAACCTTTTTGTTAAAATGGTAAATAAAGGCAAAAGGAACAGGAGACCGCTATGGTTTTCGAAGGAAGTAGCTGAAAAAGTGAAGAAAAAGAGGGAGGCCTTCATGAAATACAAGAGATCACAGAGAGAGGAAGACAGGCATCTGTATTTGGAAAAACTTAGAGAAGCTAGCAAAGTAGTCAAGAAGGCAAAGATTCAAAAGGAGGAGGAAATAGCCAATGCAATAAAATGGGGGGATAAGACATTTTTCAGATATATTAGTGAGAAGAGGAAGGGCAAAAGTGGTATTGTCAGACTCAAGGGTGCAGGGGGGGAATATGTAGAAGCTGATAAGGATAAAGCGGAACTGCTTAACAAATATTTTTGTTCTGTGTTCACAGATGAAGAACCAGGAGCAGGACCTCAGAAAACACCCACAAATAAGAACAGAAGCGAGGGACATCCTGAACAATTTTCAGAAGACTGTGTTCGTGAGAAACTAGCTCAACTTAAAGTAGACAAAGCGATGGGACCGGATGGGATACACCCTAGAATACTGAAGGAACTTGGGGACGTTCTAGCAACTCCACTGACTGACCTTTTCAATGCCTCGTTGGAGTCGGGAGTGGTGCCAAAGGACTGGAGAGAGGCTCATGTGGTGCCTTTACACAAAAGCGGAAGTAAGGATGTGGTTGAAAACTACAGGCCGGTTAGTTTAACTTCAGTGGTGAGTAAATTATTGGAAAAGCTGCTGAAAGAGAAAATAGTGAGGTTTCTGGAGTCCGGCAGATTACAGGATCCGAGGCAGCATGGATTCACCAGAGGCAGGTCTTGTCAGACAAATCTGATTGATTTCTTTGACTGGGTGACCAGGGAGTTGGACCGAGGGAGAGCTCTAGATGTGGTGTATTTAGATTTCAGTAAAGCCTTTGACACTGTTCCTCACAGGCGACTTATAAAGAAACTGAGCACCCTAGGGATGGACCCTAAAGTTACTGGTTGGGTTAGAAATTGGTTGGGTGGGAGGCGACAAAGAGTACAAGTAAATGGAGCTCACTCTGAGGAGAAGGATGTTACCAGCGGTGTGCCCCAGGGATCTGTCCTTGGTCCGATTTCTTTTTAACATCTTTGTTAGGGATATAGCGGAAGGGCTGTCAGGTAAGGTTTGCCTCTTTGCGGATGATACCAAAATCTGCAATAGAGTAGACACCCAGGAAGGTGTAGATAACATGAGGAGGGATCTAGCTAAGCTTGAAGAATGGTCTAGAATTTGGCAGCTGGGATTTAATGTTAAAAAATGTAAGGTCATGCATTTGGGCTGCAGCAATCCAAGGGAGCAATACAGTATAGGAGGTGAAGTACTTTTGTCCACTAAAGAAGAGCGGGACCTAGGCGTGGTTGTGTCTGATGATCTTAAAGTAGCTAAACAGGTAGAAAAGGCGACGGCAAAAGCTAGAAGGATGCTTGGGTGCATACGGAGAGGAATGGCTAGCAGAAAAAAGGAGGTGATAATGCCTCTGTATAAGTCTTTGGTGCGACCTCATTTGGAGTATGGTGTGCAATTCTGAAGACCACACCTTCAAAAGGATGTGAACAGGATGGAGTCGGTGCAGAGGGTTGCTACTAAAATGATTAATGGGCTTCATTATAAAGCATATGAGGATAGACTTAAGGATCTTAATATGTACACCTTAGAGGAAAGGCGGGATAGAGGTGATATGATTGAGATGTTTAAATACCTCCGTGGCATAAATGTTCAGGGAGAGAGCCTCTTTCAATTGAAAGCAAGTTCTGCTACGAGGGGACATGGGATGAGGGTGAAGGGAGATAGATTCAGGAGTGATATGCGGAAATATTTCTTTACGGAAAGAGTAGTGGATCCGTGGAATAGTCTCCCAGTGGAGGTGGTAGAGATTGAGGACAGTAACTGAATTCAAAAAAGCATGGGACCAACACAGAGGATCTCTAAAGGTAAAAAGTGGACTGTTGTAGTTATGGAAGGACAGACTAGATGGGCCTTGTGGTCTTTTTCTGTCATGTTTCTATGTTTTAATGCGGAGAGCGATGGCTGGGAACAGCCAGCCAAACTTCCCCAGTGAGAGGAATTGACAACCAGAATGGAGGTGTCGACCCCCATTACCCAGGAGGACAGCTAGTTGACTCCTGATGTACCTATCATCGTGGAGTCCCCCACCTGACGTGTTGACACTGAACGTGGCTATGGCATCTGCTCCCTCGCAGGTGGTGGTTTTGGAGGAACACCTTTGAGCACTCAAAGCTCACTTGATGGCAGTTCTAGCTTTGCAAAAGGCAGGCTTTGCAGCGCAGGTGTCGCTGAACTCGAGCCAGCCCTTCCTGGAGACCCATACCCTGCTTGCTGAGGCAGGAGCATTGGGTGGAAGGTCTGAATTGACACTGGTTCTGACTGCTATTGCCCTGTCCAGCATGTCAGACTCCGATGCCCAGGGGCACTAATGCCTACACACAGGGCAGCACAGGGACCACTGGGTCTGCGCTCTCACCCAGCACAGAGCCAGCAGGGAGAGGAGACACAGCACTACATAGACTTCCTCTTGGAATCCAAATCAGAATGGGAGACTGAGGAGGAATCGATGGCTTTGGATCTCCGGTCCCCTGACCTCTCATCTGACCTGTTGCCTACCCCCTCCAGCAGCATAAGTCTCCTGGAGAATATGTCCTTCTAAAATGTCATCCCTTCACCCTGGAATGATTCCTAGCATTCTATTTGCTTTCTTGGCCAACACTGCACCCTGGACAGAATGTTTCAATGTGTTATCCATGATGACGCCTAAATATTTTTCCTGGGTGGTGGTTCCTAATGTGGACCCTTGCATTGTGTAACTATAGTTTGGGTTGTTCTTTCCGAGGTGTCTACACTAAATTTCATCTGCCATTTGAATGTCCAGTCTTCCACTTTATCAAGGTCCTCTTGCAATTTTTCACAATTCTCTTGTGTTTAACAACTTGAATAATTTTGTGTAATCTGCAAATTTGATCACCTCACTTGTCCCCATTTCCAGGTTAATTTTGAAGATGATAAAAAGTAGCAGGCCCAGCACAGATCCCTGGGGTACTCCACTATTCACCTTTCTCCATTGAGAAAATTGGACATTTAGCCCTACTCTCTGCTTTCTATCTTTTAACCAGTTCCTAATCCACAATAGTACACTCTCTCCAATCCCATGACTTTTTAATTTGGCCAAGAGCTTCTCATGAGGAGCCTTGTTAAGCGTTCTGAAAGTCCAGATACACTATATCAACAGACTCACCTTGTCTACCTGTTTATTCATACCTTCAAAAAAAAACAGATTAGTAAGAGAAGACCTTCCTTGTCTATAGCTATGTTGGTTGTCTCCCATTAAGCCATGACTATCTACATGTTCAGTAATTTTGTTCATGATGGTTTCTATCATTTTTCTTGTCAGGCTCACTGGTCTGTAGTTTCCCGGATCACTCCTGGAACCCTTTTTAAAAATTGGTGTTACATTGGCCAATCTTCAGATATTACAGATGATTTTTAATGATAGTTCACAGATTACTAATAGGTCTGCAATCTCATATTTCAGTTCTTTCAACACCCTTGGATGCATACCATCCAGTCCAGGTGATTTGCTACTCTTCAGGTTATCAAATAGTTGTAATACATCTTCCCCGTATATCAATATTTCTTTCAATTCTAACGCAGCATCACTTTTAAATACCATTTCAGTCATGGGTAACATCCCTACATCTTCCTCCGTAAAGACTGAAACAAAGAATTCATTCAGTCTCTCCGCTATGGCCTTGTCCCCTCTTAGTGCCCCTTTTACCACTCTATCTTCTAATAGTCCAACTGACCTCACAGTTTTTTTTGCTACGAATGTATTTGAAAAAGTTTATTATACATTTTTGCTTCCACACCAAGCTGCTTCTCAATCCTCTTTGCCTGCCTTATCAATGCTTTGCATCTAACTTGCCAGTGCTTGTGGTGTTTCCAGTTTTCATCATTAGGCTCCTTTTTCCATTTCCTGAAAGATGCTTTTCTGGCAACAGCCTCTCTGACCTCACCTTTAAACCATGCTGGCAGTTTTTTGGACTTCCTTCCACTTTTCTTAAAGCGTGGAATATAGCTGGTCTGGGCTTCCAATATAGTATATATATATTTTTTCTTTTTAAAGGCTTTCAAACAGTTACAACAAGCATTATCCGTACAAACAGCACACGGAATACATGCACATTATAACACAAGATCCTCAACCAGAACAATTGCAACATCACAGCCTTATATTTTGTTCACTGAACTTTCTTATCTATTTTTCCCCCTTCCCTCTACCCCATCCCTCCCTACCCCTTCCCCCCCCCCATCCCGTCCCCACTATCCCCTCCCACATCCATCTTTCTTTTGCTACTAACTCTATAGATTTAGGGGGTTTCCAGGATAGTATTTTTTAAACACACAAGCTTGATGTAAATCTTTAACCTTTGCAACAGCTCCTTTTAGTTTTTTCTTAACTATTTTCCTCATTTTATCCTATTTTCCTCATTTTAGTCTCCCTTTCGAAAGTTAAAAGGTAGTACTGTGGATTTCCTTACCCTCCCTCCCTCCATGTATTAAATCAAACGTAATTTATTTATTTATTTACATTTTCTTATATACTGCGCTATTCTGCATCAGTGCGGTTTACATTGAACAAACTGAAATTACATTGAACAGGGCATTATAACTTGGAGATAACTATTTTACAGGGAACAAGGGCTATGGAGGGTTAAGTGGCTTGCCCAAGACCACAAGGAGCACCTGTGGGACTAGAAACCCCAGTCCTTCCGGCACAAGGTTGCTGTCCTCTAGTGGGATTTGAACCCCCGACCTTCCGGCCTGAATAATATTGCCAAATGGTCCCAACACCCTTATCTTTTTCACCAGATCTTATGTTCCACTAAGGACTAGGTCCAAAATGGCTTCCCCTCTGGTCAGTTCATGAACCAGCTGCTCCAAGAAGCAGTCATTTATTTCATCTAGAAACTATATCTCTCTAGCATATCCTGCCTTGACTCTGACCCACTCAATACCGGGGTAATTGAAATCACCCATTATTATTACTGTGCTGTAACTTTTGTTAGCTTCCCAGATTTCTTTGAGCATTTCATCATCCATTTGTTCATTCTGGCCAGGTGGTCGATAGTACACCCCCACTGCCATCCCTTTCCTCTTTTTACATGGAATTTCAGTCCATAGATTCTACAGTGAATTTTTTGTTTCCTGCAAAACTTTAATCCTTTGATTCAATGCCTTCTCTACCAGAGTGCAACCCCTCCACCAATTTGATCTGCTCTATTAGGATATAGTTTGTACCCAGGTATCAGTGTCCCACTGGTTATCCTCTTTCCACCGTGTCTCCGAGATGCCAATTATACCTAACCTCTCATTTAGTGCTATATATTCTAACTCTCCCATCTTATTTTTTTTAAGACTTCTAGCATTTGTATACAAGCATCTTAGAGGCTGTATTTTATTCATATTTAATCTGGCTATTGGTAGGCAGGGGTAATTTGGAATCTAAGCTCTGTCTGCTCTGTACTCAAGAGCATTTGGGTTACTTTTGTCTTTATTCAAATCTTTCTGCTGATATGCCCTAACTTCAAACTTTTGCTAGTATCCTTCAAGGATACATTGTTCCAAACGATATGCTCTTGGGTGACTGTCTGCTTTCCCCTATTGTCTAGTTTAAAAGCTGCTCTATCTCCTTTTTATGGAAAATCATTTTTATTATTATCATAAAAATGTCCATTCCGTCCTCATACAATGCAGACATATAAATTTTACAAAGAGTTGACTCACTCCTTCAATCATACTCACATCTTTACCTTATCCCAATACACATATGAACATTATTCTCTCTATAACATCCTCCGTTCTAAAATCATTCTTCATGATAAGTCGTATTATTCTAGCTTATCATTATTCTAACACACCAGACCCCTACCCCTACCCCAACCCAGTTACCTCAAAGTGAGCTATTCAGATAATTCCATGTTTCACAATTTGTACCTTCTCATGCCCCCCCCCCCTCTGCTCTCTCTCCCCCTCTTACATTAAATCCAACTTTAAAGTAGGACTGTATTCCAGATCTGCAGGAATAGATCCCATCTGCTACCCCCCATCATCTGGACTGCACAGTGCTCCATGCACCTTAATTCTTTCATGCTCTGCTCCCATCCCACAACTCCAGGTGCACTTGTCTCTAGCCAGTGCCTCAAAATACCTTGTTGGGCTATGAGAGAGCCCTTCTCACAGAGCTTGACAGCTTTTCAAGGGGGTTTCGGCCTCATAGGAACCAAATAAGCACCATTCAGGGGATAGATTTCCTGGCCCTCCGATCCATCTCTGCAGTTTGACCCCTACCCCCCTCCAGAAATTCTGTATACATGCACACAGCCAAACTTTATGCGCCATGGTGCCCTTCTCTTTCCCCCACAGCTTACACACATCTGTCAAGGAGAGACCCGCCCTTGCTGCCCAGACATCATGGACGTACACCCTCCATAGGCACTTGTATTGTATCTCTTGCAGTTGTATTGACTCCGACACCTCTTTTATGTTTTGAAACACCCTTTGTAGACATTCTACAGTTCCCTTAGGTCTTGTTGCCACTTCCTCACTAAGACCACCAAACCACCTCCCTCCTTTCCCGGGCTCAATTCCACCCACAATCCCGTACTGTGGTTTTCCCATCTAGGGCTTGGAAGAGATCTATCATTCCCCTTACACTCAAGGAGGTGCTATCTTGCTTTTGGAGACTTTGCATATAGTGCCTCACCTGTAAATAAAAAATAAGTCACGGGTGTCAAAATGATATTGACCCTGTAGCGATGAAAGGAATCAATTTCAAGCGAATCCCCCCCCCCTTCTCATTTGCCCTATATACTGCATTCCCCTTTCCGCCCATTTCCACACCACCTGTCCTTGCATTCTCGGCAATAAATCTACATTCCCCACCAGTGGGAGACAGTCAGTTCTCCTCCAATTAATCTTCTTTAACTGGCTTAAAACCTTCCATGCTTGCCTTAATGCCAGCAAGCACATCGGCTCACACCATGCTATTGGCAGTTCCTTTTATGATCTGTGCAATAAATATATTCTATGTTGTGCCTCAGACATGTCATCTATTAATTCAATCGGGACCGTTTCCGTTTCGCCTGTTATGAACTCCCGTAGGGAACGCATTAGACAGACTAAGTTATAATCCCACAAGGATAACAAACCTGCCCCACCTTCTGTGGGCCTCAAAGATTCTAGTGCTATCCGTGCTCTCCGTCCTTTCCATAAAAAGTTTGATATATGGCTCTGTAATCATCTCATATCTCTTCTTAGTATCCATATAGGGACATGTCTCATCAAATATATCCATCTGGGGAGCTCTACCATTTTAAAGAGTGCAATGCGCCCCTTCAATAAAATAGGAAGGTCTCTCCATTTATTTAGCCTTTCTATCGTCCTATCCATCATTGGCCCTATATTCACTCTATAAAGCTTACTTGTCGTTTCTGGTATTTGTATACCTAAATACCTAATTTGACCTTCTGCCCACACCAAGGGGGAAAATCCCTGTCCATTTATTCCAGACTTTATTTCCAACATCCAACACAAGCGACTTGGCTCTGTTTTATTTTCAATCCAAAGAACGAGACAAATTGTTCAATCCACTGCAAAACCCATTCCAAAGAGCATTGGGGATTTGTTAAATATAGCAACATGTCATCCGCGAAGGCACTCACTTTAATTCCCCCTTTCCCCACTCAATTCCATCTTGCTCTAATAATTTCCTCAACAATGGCTCCAGTTGCAGTACGAATTGCAAGGGCGACAAGGGACATCCCTGTCTCGTCCCCCTCCTTAGCTTAAAGGGACTCGAGCTCTCATCTCCAGCTACTATATAGGCCAATGGTTCCATATAGAGCGCTTGTATCCACCCCAAAAATGCTCCATCAAATCCAAATCTACGCAGCACTTCAAACATATTTCCAGGAGAATCTATTGAAAGCTTTTTCAACATCCAGACTAACCAAAAGCAGTGGGATTCCTTGTTGCTCACACCTCTCCATTCTCAACAGGATTTTGTTTATATTTAGCAGTGCTTCTCTGCCTTTCACAAATCCCGACTGGTGTGGTCCTACCAATCTAGGGAGAATCAACTGCAGCCTCTTAGCCAGAATGGAAGCTAAGATCTTCATATCATAATTAAAGATATCAGTCTATACGACGCTGGATCCTCAGGGTCTTTCCCTGCTTAATGGAGAACAGAGATGTATGCTGTACGCATATCTCTTGGGAAAGCTCCCTTCTCCAGCACCTCCTCAAAGAGCAGCCAACGTAGGAACCACTGGCACCTCAAGCATTTTATAAAATTCTGCTCCATAACTATCGGGTCCTGGTGCTTTGTGTGATTTCCCTTCCTTGATGACTCTCTGTATTCTCCCCCCCCCACCCCCCCGGATGGGTTTATTCAACTCAACAAGCTCCATCTGAGAAAGCTGCGGCAGGGAAATCCCATTCAAGAAATTCTGTTTTTGAGCCCTGTCTTCCTCATCTGGAGTGTATAAATCTTCATAAAATTGTCAGAAAATCCCCACTACCTTCTTAGCTTCATTTTGCCTCACCTCATCTTTGTCTCGGAGTATTGTTACCACTCTTGTGCTGCTCCAGTCTTTCACTAATCGGGCTAGTAGTCTGCCCGTGCAGTTCCCATATCTAAAGAATTGATGCCGATAATAGTGTATACTATAGACTGCTCTTTCTTGAATAAGCCTATTTAATTCCTGCTGCACTTCCAAATACGCCTTCATATGCTTCTGCTTCGCAGCTACTTTTTACGTTCTTGTAGTTGTTCCGTCAAGTTCAAAATGTCCTCATTAATCTTTTTCCTCTCTTTTGCCACATAGGCAATGACATGCCCCTGCATCACCGCCTTCCCAGCCTCCCACAATAGGGCCACCGACTGCACATGCTGTTCATTAAATCCTAAGTATTCCTCCCATTTTTGTTCCAAATACTTTTGAAAATCTTTATTATGCCACATATGCCTAGGGAAGGACCATCTACGCCCCCCCATCCCCTTCCCCCTCCAATCCATTCGTACCATCACGTGGTCCGAAACAATAATGGGCTCAATCTGTGTTCACCACCCTCCCAAAATCGCTTTTTGAAACTAACACGTAATCGATTCTGGACCAGGTCTGGTGCACTCTGGACAGCTGTGTGTAGTCTTTCCCCCCCCCCTTGTGTAGCGTTCTTCAGGTGTCCACCAATCACCCCATCCGGCATAAATAACTCACCCCTTTTTTGCTCCATCCCCCTTTCTCTCTCCCATTAGACTTATCCATTTCAGGGTCACGTGGACAATTGAAATCTCCTGCCAATATCAACCGCACCCTGGGTGCGTTCCCAGTCTTCTGAATGAGATGCTTAAAAAATTGATGATCATATGCATTAGGGGCATATATATTTCTCAGAACAAATTCCTCACTATTCAATTTTACGTGCAAGAACAGAAATCTTCCCAATGGGTCTAATTTTTCTCTTAGTAACTCTACCTGAATTCCTTTTTTCACTAAAATCACAACTCCCCTCTTCCTCCCTCCAGAAGACGCAGCAAACACATGCCCTACCCAATCCCTCTTTAACTTAGCATGCTCCTTAACTGTTAGATGTGTTTCCTGTAAAAGTGCTACATGGGCTTCCCCCTTTTTAATGCTTGCAGAATTTTTGTGCGCTTTATTGGTGTACTCACCCCTCCCACATTCCAAGTTGTTATATGCAAATCATGCCCCATTCGCTTTTGGCATTTTGGTTCTTGGTTCTAGGCCTTCTGTATTCAATTCTGTGTGGGGTTGCCCAGCCTCAACCCCCCGTCATTTCTTTCTTCTCAATTTGAGGTAGTCAGGGTTCCCTTCCATAGGTCTCACCCATACATTCCTACTATCTAGAACTTGCCCTTCTTCCCACCCACTCCGTCCCCCTGTAATCCCCTCCCCATCCCCCTTCCTCCCTCCCATATTACCTCCTGTCCCCTTATCCCTTAAAAAAAACTTCACCCCTATCCTCAGCACTCTTAGCTGAGGTCTGAATCCCAGATGGACACTGCAGGGCTGCCTTGGCCACCTTCTCCCCCTTCAACAGCATACCCTCACTTTAACTTTACATATTCTCTTATCCTTCTTTCTCTACTCCGCAGCTACTTTTACCATAATAAGTACCAGTCATCTTCTAATAGACAGCCGTGCAGCCAAGCAGTTACACCTTTCGCTTCCATCTCACTTCAGTAGCACTCACCCACCCATTTAAGAAAACAGATTTACCTAATATATCTGCACAATTCCATTTTGGCTTAAGTCGTTGCTGCCCACTCTCCACCATTTTATTTTATTTTTTTTCACAGTGTTAACCAGCGATCAATGTCTCTCCTCCAGCAACGTCTGTTCCAACGTGCTTTCCCCTAGGCCCACCAGAAACGTTCTTGCCGCTTCTGTAGAGACGAATGTGTGATTTTGTCCCAAATTGGAGACACGTAGAACAGCAGGGAACGTCAGAGTAAACCGAACTTTCTTTTGAAACGGTGCAGTACATATTGGTGCAAACTCCTTTGGCTTCGCCGCCACTACCGCTGAATAATCTTGAAAAATTAAAATCTTGTGATTTTTCCAGCTGCAAATCCCATTTCCATCTATAACAGGGGTCTCAAACCCAAATTGCTTTGAGGGCCAAATGAGGACTTGTAAAGTAACCCGCGGGCTGCATAAGATGCAGGGCCTCATTTGCATAAGGGACCTCATTTGCATAAATATTTGCATAATGTTACCATACACTAACCTTTAGTAAACATGCCTCTTAATGAGTGTATGGATAAAGAAACACTAAAAGATTTCTACATTACTATAATCCAGTGCCAACCACCAGGCACATTAGGAACTACTACAAACACTACCCATTTAGAAACCCATAAGCAAACCCACCATATCCTAACAGCGCTACCAGGACTCACAAAGCACCATACCCTAACTATCAAAAGGCAACACTGCAAATATTAAATCTATACATTTCAGAGAATACCAATACATGACCTACTGGGGAAAGAACAAGTGGCAATGTCAAATAGGAATTATATAAACAGAATACCTCAGCTCAGTTACACATGCAGAACATACACATCACCAAACAAGGAATCACAATTTAGAAACAGGAAGACAATTAAACTGGGAACCCCAAAAGCCAAACTTGGAATGTACAACAACACTGTAGAAATAAAACTATAAATTAATTTCCTCTTGTACTAAACAAAGCACAGACGTTAATGATGCACATTTCCCAGAGCTGACATATTCCAGTTAATAAATTCAAAATAAAGAGATTTTTCTATCTTTTGTGCATTTTTTTTCAGTTGCAATTGCTCCAGCTACTTTCTTCTGGTTTCTTCGTGTCTTCTGCTAACTCTCCATTGTCTGCTGTCCATTTGTCCTTTCTTCTCTACATCTGCTTTAACATACTAATCTTTCTCCTTTTGCTCTTTCCTCATTCCTATTTCATCCACTCAAATTTTACCCCTCCATCCTCAATCCACACTTACTCTCCCAATACCCAGCCAATTGTAGATTTTTTCTTCCCTCCCACACAAGATTTTTCCCCTCTCCATTTCACTCTCCCAGCCCCATCCCATTCTAATCCTCCTCCAACATCAGCTCCCTTCTAGTTCCAGCCCCACCCAGCATCCGCTCCCTTCTAGTCCCCGCATCAGCCCATTTCCAGTACTATCCTAGCCCCTCCATCAGCCCATTTCCAGTCCTATCCTAGCCCCTCCATCAGCCCATTTCCTGTCCTAGCTCCCCCCACTAAGCCCAGTTCCAGTCCTAGCTCCCTCCCCTCACAGCCCATTTCCATTCCAAGCCCCCCTCCCCATCAGCTATTTGCAGTTCAAGTCCCCCCCTTCCACTCAGCCCATTTCCAGTCCTAGCAACCCCCATTCCATTACCAGTTTTAGACCCCCCATAGCCCATTACCAGTCCTAACCCTCCCATCACCCCATTTTCAGTTTTAGCCCCCCATAGCCCATTTCCAGTCCTAGTCCCCACCATAGCCCATTACCAGTCCTAACACACCATCAGCCCACTTCCAGTCCTAACCTCTTCCCCCCATCAGCCTGACCTAACCCCCCTCCCTCCATCAGCCCGACCTAACCCCCCTCCCTCCATCAGCCCAGGTAAATAAAAATAAAAAAAAACCTGGCGGCTGCTGCTGCCGCCACCATGGCAGCGGCAGAATCAACTGTCCCGTGGCCCCTTCCCGTCTGCCTGGCAGTCTCAGCAGAGCCTTGTCGGCTTCATCAGCGGCAGGCTTTTCAAGCCACGAAGAGAGAGAGTATTTCCCTCTCGCAGCTCTGTTAAGCCTGCTGGGGCTTAACAGAGCCGTGAGAGAGACTCTCTCTTCACGGGAGGCCCTGAAAGCTGCCGCTGATGGAACTGACGAGGCTCTGCTGGGCAGATGGGAAGGGGCCGTGGGACAGTTGATTCTGTTGCTGCCACAGTGGTGGCAGCAGCCAGGTTTTTTTTTTTAGTTTCCTCTCCGTCACAGGCCGCACAAAGTTCTCTCGCGGGCCGCATGTTTGAGACCCCGGGTCTATAAGCTTGGAGCAGCTGCACTTTATGCTGGAAATTCAGAATTCTCACAAGTACCACCCTGGGATGTTGGCATGCCTCCATTTTTGTTCTCATTCTATGTGCGCGCTCTACTTTAATTTTGCCAACCATCAATTCTAGGCCCAATTCTTTTGGGAGCCAGTTCTCAATTAAAGTTATTAACATTGGATCAGAGGTTGATTCTGGCACACCTACTATTCGTAGGTTGTTTCTACGCGATCTATTCTCGATCATCAACTTTTTCTAGTAGGGCCACAATCTTTGCACGCTGAGCCTTGTCTCTTGATCTCCACCCTTCCTCATCTTCCAGCACCGACACTCTGTGCTTTATTTCCTCCACTCTTTGTCCCATCTCTACCAGCGATGCTCCCACTCCAATTTCTTCAATATCTGGTCAAACTTCGGGTCTAGCAACTTTACCACTTCTCTTGCCATCTCTTCTGTTGCCGATTCTACACTCTCCATTCCCAGAGACGCTGGATTTGTCGTCGACAACACAGCCCCAGGCTTGGGGGCTCTCTCTCCTGCTGTTTCTTTGCCGGCATTGGCATTTTCCTCTCTTGATTTCCAACCGTCACCTCCTCCACTATATTCTTATACTTGGCTATTCCTTTATTGTTGAGGGCAACAAACAATATTTTATGGAATAATTCCAAGGTGGCCCCAGAGCAAGCAGAGAAACGTCCTCACTCGCTCATGTGTCACATGGGGCTCCTCTATCTCCTTTTTAAAGGTTAATGACAGCAGCCTGGTTCCGTCCCAGTTAAGGTGGAGTCCATCCCTTCAGAAGAGCCCCTCCTTTCCCCAGAATGTTCCACAGTTCCTAACAAATCCAAAACCCTCATCCTTGCACCATCGTCTCATCCACACATTGAGACTCCAGAGCTCTGCCTGCCTTTTGGGTCCTGCGCATGGAATGGGAAGCATTTCGGAGAATTCTACCCTGGAAGTACTGGATTTTAACTTCCTACCTAAAAGCCTAAATTTTGCTTCCAGAACCTCCTTACCACATTTTCCTATGTCATTGTACCAAGACAGCAGCCTCCTCCCCAGCACTAAGACCTTGTCTAGGTGGTGTGTGAGGTCTGTGAGGATCACCTGGTACCGTGCCTATCGACATGCCTAATGATCGAATCACCAAGTACAAAGGCTGTCCTAACCCTTTCCTCATGGGCACATGGCCCTGGAGAAACCTCTCAGTGCAAGAGGATTTTGCATCAGCTGGAGGACAGCTCCTAGCTACAGGATCACTTCCTACCACACCAGGGTGATGCTCTTCTGTCAAGTGACCTCTCTCCTCCATGGCAACAGGGATGCTGCCAGACTGGAGGTGAGACTTCAGGACTATATCTCTGCAGGTCTTGTCTATGCACCTCATAGTCTTCCTTATATCCTCCAAGTCTGCTACTCTGCTCTCAAGGAACAAGTCCATTCTCTGGAGGCTAAAGAGCTCCTTGCACCTAGTGCATATGTAAGACCCCTCACCAACTGGGAGAAAATCATACATGTGACACTCAATGCAAAAGACTGGAAAACCCCCATCTTGCTGCTGGACTACTGTCTGCAACTTAGTTTTAAGGTTGTGTTTAGGTATTTAAGTTAAGTTCTTTACTTGCTAAGTATGGTGTTGGCCTTTTTGGATTATAGTAATCTGGTTTTTCTCACTTGCTCTTGACAGCAGTTGAAGAGGTTGTAATTTTGCCAAAATGCCACAGCCAGATTGATTTTTGGTGTGTCCAAATATAGCTCAGTCCCCAACCCCACTTTTGAAGAAGCTTCATTGGCTTAGGATGTTTGTGTAGATACATTTTAAGTTTTATTCATTGTTTAAGTTTTTTTTTATTTTGTGATTTGATTCCGACTCAGCTATCTGTGCTTTGACTGCCTCTGTTGATGTCTAAGTCTGCCTGTCTTCAGGAAATGCAGATCCTTCCTTTTCCCTCTAGTAGGGCAGTTATTGGCGAGATGAGTTTTGGATGTACTCATCCTTAAAGGTGGCTGAGTTTTGGGCTGCACTTCCAGTGGGTTTAAACATAGAAACATTATGACAGAAAAAGACCACATGGCCTATCTAGTCTATCCTTCCTTATAACCACTACCACATTCCCCTTTTTTCCTTTAGAGATCCTCTGTGTTTGTCCCATACTTCTTTTGAATGCAGATACCGTCCTCATCTCTACCACCTCCACTGGAAGACTATTCCACAGATCCACCACTCTTTCCGTAAAGAAATATTTCTGCATATCACTCCTGAATCTATCCCCCTTCACCCTCATCCCATGTCCCCTTGTAGCAGAGCTATACCATCTGTTACAGTATTTCTTAAAAGGATTAAAGCTTAGCTCTTTTTGGTTTGAGAAATTGGAATTTCCTGATTTATTGTGGTGGTTCTTTTGTTAACTGTACTGATCTGATTTTTATTTGGGATTGTAGCGGTATAGAAGTGTGTAAATAAATGCCAGTCATATCTAACCTTTCATTTTGTGTGTTATATTCCAGCTCTCCCATCTTATTTTTTAGACTGCTAGCACTTGCATATAGGCATTTTAGAGGTTGTATTTTATTCATATTGATCTGGTTATTAGTTGATAATGGTAATTTGGAATCTTTAGATTATAAGATAAGGTGGTATAGAAAAATTGTTAAATAACTCTTTCAGCTCTGTACTTAAGGGGATTTGGTTTACTTTTATAGTTATTGGAATCTCCCTGTTGGGATGCCTTAACTTGCTTCTCTTGCTAGCATCCTTCAAGGACGCTTCTGAACTATGTGCTCTTGGGTGATTGTCAGCCTTCCCCTATTATCTAATTTAAAAGTTGCACCTCTTGGACTCTGGCCTGAAGTCAAACTCAGTGCATGTTCACCTCTGCACGATAGGGGCATACCATCATAGCTCCAGAGGAAAGCCCATTTCAGCCCAGCTTCTCAGTGGCTCACTTCATGTGGGGGCTGCTCCACTCAAGCTCCCTACGAGGGCTTGGGATTTCACCATAGTACTTGCCCAGCTGATGAAGGCCCTGTTTGAGCTGCTGGACTTGTGTCCCCTGAAATTCCTGATCTGGAAGGTCCTCTTTCTGGTGGCAGTTACATTGGCCTGACATATCAATGAGCTCTAAGCCTTGGTGGCTCACCTGTTTATACCAGGTTTCACCAGAACAGTGTGGTTCTACACATGCACACACCCCTACTTTCTTCCAAATGTGGTGTCTGCGTTAACCAGTCAATAGTTTTGCTGACTTTCATCCCCAGGCCTCACCCTAACCAGAGTTGGTGGTGTTGCATATCTTGGATTGCAAACAGGCTCTAACCTTCTACCTAGGGCACACAAAGTGAATCATCAGTCCACCCAGTTGTTTCCTTTGGTCCCAGTAAGCTGGATGCCACTGTCTCAAAGTGTATGCTATACCTTTGGCTGGTGCACTATATCTCATGCTTATTCGCAGGCTGGGCTGATCCCTTAAGGCCACATCACAGCTTGCAATGTCCCAGCTAGAGCTGCGTTGGTGGCCAACCTCCAGTAAGTTTTTGCAGAGGAAATCTGTGAGGCTGGTACATGGTCTTCAGCACATACCTTCACAGCCCATTACTGTCTGGAGGGGTATTCCTGATGGGACAGCACTTTTGGCCAGGTTGTGCTCCAGCCTCTCTTTGGGTCTTAGAGTCAATGTCTCCCCACCATTTATTTACCTTCTGTCTGTCCAGGCTACCTGCTAAAACTCCTCAGGTCAATGTCTGCTGAAGCAGATGAGTCCCTCATAGGACTACCTTGCTGTGTTTCCTAGTTTCTCTGATTGGTTGCCTCTGTTGGGCTGCTGATCTCCTCTGGTTCCTGTAGCTTTGGAGTCCCATACGTGAGGACATTTCCTGCTTGTTCATGGAGAAAGCAGTTACTCACCTGTTCTCTGTGAACAGGAATAAGTCTTCACAACCCTCACATCTCCCCAGGGATTTGCCTTTTGGCTCCTGCTATGTTATTAGACAGGACAAGATGGTACCATGGCAGGCACACTGTACCTCCCAAAAGCTTCCTTTGGAAGCTGGGGCGCATTCCTGGGCAGGGCTCTTTTGTATATTCAATGCATTTTAGCCACTTAGTAAACTTGCTAAGCAGCCAACATGTGGTCACCATGATATTCAGTGTTCCTGAATATACCTACCCCCCCCCCCCAAAGACTGCAGCAAAAGGACAGGGGGTGGAGTGGGAGTGCCAACAGCTGCTATGTGGTTATCGGTGATATTCACTATAGCCCTTCAAAAAAGGACATAATTTGACCAAATTCAGCATGTTCTAAGATGCAAATAACAGAGATCGGTTAAACCAGAAATCTCAGGTCTGTAGTTTCAGAGAATAGCAACAGTCAAAAGAAATACCCATTGGTTTCAATAGGAAATGCTGAATACTTACCCTCACTTCATTGCAAAAGCCTCCCTATCCCCTTCACTCTTACAGAATTTTGCTACAAAGCAACACAGGGAGAGAGGAACCAACTAACTCAAGCAGCTAAAACACACATTTTAAAGCCATCTTCCCAAATAACATACAGCGTAGTTACTCACCTGTAACAGGTGTTCTCCAGGAGCAGCAGGAATCAGTCCTCACTTATGGGTGACGTCGGCACCGACGGAGCCCTCGCGGAGCAATTTTCCCCAGCTTTCAAAGAAAGCCTCTGGGAATTGCAGCGCGCATGCGCGGTCCTCTTCCCGCCCAAGGGTGCCATCTTAGCCAGTCAGATGACATAGCTAAAAAAGACAGCATAAAAATTTGCAAAAAAACTAAAGCAGACGATTGCAACTCCAAGGGGAGGAGGGAGGGTTGTGAGGACTGATTCCTGCTGCTCCTGGAGAACACCTGTTACAGGTGAGTAACTACGCTTTCTCCAGGACCAAGCAGGAAGTCAGTCCTCACTTATGGGACTCCCAAGCTCAAGGCTACCGGAGACCCTAAGCACAAAAATGAGCTCCCTCTAGCTCAGCAGCACAGAAGGAAAGAATCTTCGCTGAATTATTACCCACCGGTAGCCCACATCCAGGATGGAGGGTAGGAGTTGCTCAGACCTCAAAGAGATTACGGAGGACTGCCTGTCCGAAAGCACTGTCCCTGCGGGACTCCCTCTCGAGACAGTAATGGACCGCAAAAGTCTGGCTCGAAGACCAAGTAGCGGCCCGGCAGATGTCTGCCAGCGGAACAGAGCGGAGGTAAGCCACTGACGTAGCCTTTGCCCGAACGCAATAAGCCGTGACTCGACCTTCCAAGGAGAGTCCGGCTGCCCCATAAGCCCAAGAGATACAGTCCGCAACCCAGATGGACAGAGTACGCTTGGAGACCGGGAGCCCCAATTTATTGGGGTCAAAAGACACAAAAAGCTGAGCAGCTTTACGGTGCTCCCGCGTACGGTCAAGGTAGAAGTTCAAAGCCCTTCTACAGTCCAGGGTATGGAGGACCGTTTCAGCTCGGCTGGAGTGTGGTCTGGGAAAGAAGGTTGGAAGTACCACCTCCTGATTGATGTGAAAAGGGGAGACCACTTTTGGAAGAAATTTAGGGTGAGTCCGTAGGACTACCCTATTTTTGTAGAACCGAGTGTAAGGGGGATCAGACACGAGGGCCTGCAATTCACTTACGCGTCTAGCGGAAGTGAGGGCTATCAAGAACAGTGTTTTCCAAGACAGAAAACGGAGAGAACAGGTAGCCATAGGTTCAAAAGGCAGACAGGTGATCCGCTGCAAAACCACATTCAGGTCCCAGTCAGGCGCTGGCGGGCACAGAGGTGGTTTAAGTAGAAGGAGACCTCGGAGAAACCTCGCTACGAGAGGGTCGCTGGAAAGAGGTCTGCCGTCCACCGGCACATGATGTGCCAAAAGAGCACTGAGGTGAACTTTGACGGAGTTGGACTTAAGTCCCAGATTAGAGAGGTGCAGCAAGTACTGCAAGATCACCGACACCGGGCAGGAGAAGGGATCCTGAGACTGTTGGGTACACCAAACGGAAAAGCGACGCCATTTAAGGGCGTAGCATTTGCGGGTAGAAGGTCGTCGCGAAGCCAAGACGACCTCCTCCACCTCTGCCGGCAGGAGAAGGGGAGCAAGGACTACCCTCTCAGCAGCCAGGCCATTAGGTTGAGAGACCTGAGGTTGGGGTGTAGCAGAGACCCCTGATCCTGAGTGAGGAGATCCGGTTGAAACCCCAGAGGGAATGGATCCTCCACCGCTAATTGCAGCAGGAGCGGAAACCATGGCTGTCTGGGCCAGCGAGGGGCCACCAGGATCATGAAGGCTTTGTCCCGGAGAACCTTGAAAAGAGTCCGAGAGACTAGCGGGATGGGAGGGAAAGCATACAGAAGGCTTCCCGACCATGAGAGTAGAAAAGCGTCCGCCGCAACCCGAAGGGGGTGGGGCTGACGAGAGCAGAAGCGAGGAAGTTGCCGGTTGTGAGGACTGGCAAAGAGATCCACCGTGGGGAGGCCCCACTTTAGAAAGAGCTTCTGAACTACCAAGGGATCCAGACGCCACTCGTGCGGCTGAAGGATCCTGCTGAGTTTGTCCGCCAGGTAATTCTCTTGGCCTGGGAGATAAACTGCCTTGAGGAGAATGCCGTGACTGACGGCCCAAGAGCAGAGCTTCTGTGCCTCCCGGCAGAGGAGGAAGGAGCCCGTGCCCCCTTGCTTGTTCACGTAGAACATGGCAACTTGATTGTCCGTCTGGACAAGGATGGACTGATGAGAAGTCAGGTGGGAGAAAGCCTTGAGAGCCAGGCGGATCGTCCTAAGCTCCAGGAAGTTGATCTGCTGAGCAGACTCCCATGTGGTCCAGAGGCCCTGAGTACGTGCCCCTTGGCAATGCGCACCCCAGCCCAGGAGGGATGCATCTGTCGTCAGCACCCGGGCCGGCTGAGGTGACTGGAAAGGCATTCCGAATATCAGGTTCGGCTGCTGAAGCCACCACCGGAGAGACGAGATCAGCGGCTCGGAGACGCGCACTAGGTCTGCTAGGCCGCCTGTGGCTTGTCGCCACTGCTGGCGGAGACACCATTGAGCAGGCCGCATATTCAGGCGGGCATTGGGGGTCACATGGACGGTGGAAGCCATATGGCCGAGTAGTCTCAGGAAGCGCCTGGCGGAGACCAGGGGCTGGCTGCGAAAACGGTCGGCTAGGTCCATGAGCCGTTGAGCCCTGTCGAGCGGTAGGTATGCTCGTGCCTGAGGAGTGTGCAGCCTTGCGCCGATGAACTCGAGATCCTGTGAGGGGAGCAAAGTGGACTTTGCGAAGTTTATAACAAAGCCCAAGTGCTGCAGAAGAGTCACCGTGCGGCGCGTGGCGGTGACCTCCAGAGCGGACGCTGCTCTGATGAGCCAGTCGTCGAGGTACGGAAAGACAGAGGCCGTGAAGCCGGAGATGGGCCGCCACCACCGCGAGACATTTTGTGAAGACTCGCGGTGCGGAGGACAGGCCAAAGGGCAGTACTCTGTACTGGTAATGATTTCCTGCCACCACAAACCTTAGGTATTGTCGGTGGCTTGGGTGGATGAGGATGTGCGTGTAGGCATCCTTTAGATCCAAGGAGCATAGCCAATCTCCCTGCTGGAGGTAGGGCAGAAGGATTCCAAGGGTAAGCATCTTGAACTTCTCTCGCACGAGGAACTTGTTGAGGTTGCGCAGGTCCAGGATGGGTCTGAGGCCTCCTGTTCTCTTTGGTATCAGAAAATACCTGGAGTAAAAACCTTGACCTTCCAGGTGGTGGGGCACCGGTTCCACCGCCTGTTCCTGTAGAAGACCTGCTAACTCCTGAAGGAGTAATTCCCTGTGCAGAGGGGGTCGTGGAGGTTCTCCCGGAAAAAAGGAGGGAGGGACCTGGTGGAAGTGGAGAAGATAGCCTTCTCGCACGACTTGAAGCACCCAGGCATCTGAGGTGATGCTGGACCACCTGTGGGCGAAGTGAACCAGCCGGCCTCCGGTGCTGGGAGGAACCAGCGGGGGGGGGAGAGGCTATGCTTAGTGAGTCAAAAACCCCCACCCTGCTGAGCAGGGGCTGGTGGTGCAGGCTTGGGGGCTTGCTGCCTACGGGACCCGTTACCCCGTCCCTTGGCCTGCTGGCCCTGTTGGGGAGCTGCAGGGGCCTGATAATGGGGGTATTGTTTGTAGGCAGCCGCCTTCCTCGGGTAAAAGGACTTCTTTCCCGAGCCCTTCTTTTTCTGGGAAGGGGCGGAGGTCTTCCTAGAAAGCCTAGTCCTGGTGAGAGTCTCCGTCTCAATTTGTGCAGCCTTTTCAGCCATGGGCTTGCCAAAGAGGTTTTCGCCTCGGCAGGGGACATCGACCAACTTGTCCTGCACCCAGGGCTCAAGGTCAGATGACTGAAGCCAAGCCTGTCGGCGGGCACCGATGCCGGCTGCGGCCACTCGAGCCGACGCTTCAAAGCCATCGTAGGCTGCTCGGGATATGAATTTTGAGCATTCCCGAATACCAGTGGACAAGGCCAGGAACCTCCGCAAGGGTTCCTCGGACAAACCAGCGGAGAATCCGGCTAGCTCTTTAGCCAGGTCTCGGAGATACATGCCCATGTATAGCTGGTAGGTCTGGACATGACACGCAAGCATAGAGCCCTGGAAACACTTCTTGCCAAGGCCATCCAGGTTACGGGCCTCCCTGCCAGGAGGCACCGAGGAGTGCATCTTCTGGCTCTTAAGACGATGCATGGCCGATTCCACTACCATGGAATGGTGTGGCAGCTGTGCTTTTTGGAAGCCAGGGCTCTTGCGGACTCGATAGATAGAATCGACCCGCTTGCTCAGGACCGGCGAGGTGGCCGGACTCTCCCACATGCGGAAGAGTAGTCGTTCCAGCATGGGAGGAACCGGTACAGTAAAGTGTTCCCTTGCGGGAGAGTCATACTGGAGGGTGTAGAGTTCTTCGGCTCGAGGCTCCTCCTCGGGGTCCGCAGGGAAGGCCAAAGCCTTGGCCATATCCCTGACGAAGTCCGAGAACCGGGCATCCTCCGGGGGGGGACTGCTTCCGAGGCTCGGACTCCGGTGAGTCCGAGGGGACACACCGAGTCCGGAAAGAATCAGGCGACTCTTCCTCTTCAGACTCCCAGACCGACTCCGACGAGGACTCGGTGGGGTCGGCCCGGGCAGGGCGCGGCGCCTGCCGCCCCGACGCCGAGGGAGTCGGCGTCAGCGACCTCGGTCCCGAACGGGAGGCCGAGGGTGACCTCGACCGAGGATCGACTCGAGTTCGCATCGACTCGAGGATCGGCTCGGTCTCCGGGGTCGACTTGGACGTCGACGTCCCGGCGGTCGGGGCAGCGGCGCCAGCGAAGCCAGCGAGCAGTGCCCGCTGCTGGTCCATGAAGGCAGACAATCTGAGTCCGAGCTCAGGTGACCCAGCAGCCCCCGACTCGGGCCCCGACGGCGGCTGTCTCGGAGGCGAGTCCAGGAGGACCACAGGACTTACCCGAGCAGGCAGCTCCGACTCCAGGCAAGGTCGCTTCGTGAGATGCTCCTTCTCCAAGGACCCGGGACGGCTATCGGGGCTATGCGACCTGGCCCTCGCGGAGCCAGGAGCGTCCACCGACGCCGCCCTCGCGGGTTTCACCTTACGACGATGGTCCCCGGAGGGAGAACCCCTGTCGGAGGAACTCCGGCGACGGTCCGAGCTGGAACCTTTGGACGCGGAGGCCTCCGACGAGGTCCGGGTACGGCTGGGGTCAGCGAAGATCCTATCCCGCTGATGCCGCTGACTTCTCAACGCTTTGGAGGACATTTTGCCACAGGGCCCACAGATCATTTCTTCATGATCCGGGCCCAGGCAGCGGAGGCAAAAGTCGTGTGTGTCAGTTAGTGACATATTTCGGTCACACTGACCACACCGCTTGAAACCACTGGCAGCCATCGGGGGAAAAAGGGCCCCGGCGAGGTCAAAGGACCGGGCTGCCAGGGAAAAACCGAAACGAAAAACTGACTAAGTCAGAAAAACCGAAAAATAAGAAGAGGACTCGAGACCGGCGTCGCGAGTCCGGCGGGAAAAAGACCGGCGTCGAACCGAATGGAAAAAAAGAGAAATTCTGAAGAAAAAATCAACTTTTTCGCAGGGACACGACGGGTACGTCTGTAGGGCTCCGCGGAAAAAAGAAGACTGGCTAAGATGGCACCCTTGGGCGGGAAGAGGACCGCGCATGCGCGCTGCAATTCCCAGAGGCTTTCTTTGAAAGCTGGGGAAAATTGCTCCGCGAGGGCTCCGTCGGCGCCGACGTCACCGTCACCCATAAGTGAGGACTGACTTCCTGCTTGGTCCTGGAGAAATACCCATTCCTCTACCCTAGCATAAATGCATACACACACTCCTCCCTCCATGCACCCCTTCACATACATTCACTCCAGGTTTGACATCCACATCCACCTACCTGCCATTCTTATTTGCCACCCATTCCTGTACACTTACCACACACAATTATACGCTCCACCTACACTGGTACACTCATCAATGCCAGAAACTCCTGCACTCTTTCACACCCCATAGCTACGCCTTATGATCCTAGACAAAACAATTAACTTTCCATTTCCTCAGCTATAAAGATAAATTGTTAGCCCTCCCTAGGATAGGAAAAATACCTACTGTACCTGAATGCAATTTGCCTCACGCATAGGTTAAATTCAAAACCCCTTCCTAACAAATACAATGGAATAATGTAATGTAGAAAGGACTTGAAGTGGGGTACTAGGACCCTCTGAAAGGGTTAATATGGAGAATAGCTTGGGATTTTGACAACAACCTGAAGCTTGATCTGTAACAACTTAGCAGAGATGTGTATAGAACTCAAGGCCCCATTTAGTAGATGGTTCATGGAAAAATGGGACAGAATGCTTGAGCTGAAAAATGTTTGTGCTTTGATCTGTAACATGTCATGTCTAGTTTGACCTATAACATGTAGATAAAGTCTGACATAGAACTGAATTTGTACCATGTAGCAGTTTCTTCCTAAGAAATGAAGTGCTGAGGGATTACAGGACACTACTGACATTAGCAGGCCTATGTCTCTCCCTTAAGTAGTACAGTTATTGATAAGTCTTCATTTGTGTGCTTCATTTTTATTTCAATCTTTTCTCTATTTTTTATACCGTGCTCTTTAGAATCAGTACATTTTACATGTATACTAACAGGTACTTTTTATTCCCTTGTCCCCGAAGGGCTCACAATCTAAGTGTACCTGAGGCAATGGAGGGTTAAGTGGCCATGGGACTAGAGACCCCAGTCCCTCCGGCCTGAGGTTGCTTGTCTCCATGTGGCAATTGAACCCCCGGCCTTCGGTAACCTGTCCCAACCACTGAACCACTCCTTCCTATTTGCACTTGATTTTAGAGAATTAGAGCAGAGGTTAAATTTTGTTACCTGGTCAGGAGTAGCACAGGCAAAGATTTTCAGCTAGTGCTGTGCCAGTATCTATTTTTTTTTCTTCATTCAAGGCAAGACAGAACAGAGGATTTTGAGTATGAAGAACAGACTCAAAGCCACAGGCTTCAGCATTTATGAGGTAGTCTGTCTTATTGTATGTGTACAAACATTGTGATATGGCAAAACCCTGAAGCATGATGGTATGAGAAGTGAACAGAAAGTATTAAGACTTGTATAACACTGACAGTTATTGCACTCAAGTCCCCTTCTGGTATAAAACACTTCCTACAGCATTCCTGCCACTGCTGGAACCAATTGGTATGAAGCTGTTGTGTTGAATTTTGCTTAATGGTCTCCAAATAGAAACATGACGACAGAAAAAGACCACATGGCCTATCGTAGTTGTTGATATGGAAGGACAGACTGAACAGTCCACTTTTTACCTTTAGAGATCTTCTGTGTTGGTCCCATGCTTTTTTGAATTCAGTTACTGTCCTCTTCTCTACCACCTCCACTGGGAGACTATTCCATGGATCCACTACTCTTTCTATAAAGAAATATTTCCACATATCACTCCTGAATCTATCTCCCTTCACCCTCATCCCATGTCCCCTCGTAGCAGAACTTGCTTTCAATTGAAAGAGGCTCTCTCCCTGAAAATTTATGCCATGGAGGTATTTAAACATCTCAATCATATCACCTCTATCCCACCTTTCCTCTAAGGTGTACATATTAAGATCCTTAAGTCTGTCCTCATGCTTTATAATGAAGCCCACTAATCATTTTAGTAGCCACCCTCTGCACTGACTCCATCCTGTTCACATCCTTTTGAAGGTGCGGTCTCCAGAATTGCACACTATACTCCAAATGAGGTCACACCAAAGACTTATACAGAGGCATTATCACCTCTTTTTTTCTGTTAGCCATTCCTCTCTGTATACACTCAAGCATCCTTCTAGCTTTTGCCGTCGCCTTTTCTACCTGTTCAGCTACTTTAAGATCATCAGACACAACCAGGCCTAGGTCCCGCTCTTCTTTAGTGGACAAAAGTACTTCACCACCTATACTGTATTGCTCCCTTGGATTGCTGCAGCCCAAATGCATGACCTTACATTTTTTAATATTAAATCCCAGCTGCCAAATTCTAGACCATTCTTCAAGCTTAGCTAGATCCCTCCTCATGTTATCTACACCTTCCTGGGTGTCTACTCTATTGCAGATTTTGGTATCATCTGCAAAGAGGCAAACCTTACCCGACAGCCCTTCCGCTATATCACTAACAAAGATGTTAAAAAGAATCAGACCAAGGAGAGATCCCTGGGGCACACCACTGGTAACATCCTTCTCCTCAGAGTGAGCGCCATTTACTTGTATTCTTTGCCGCCTCCCACCCAACCAATTTCTAACCCAAGCAGTAACTTTAGGGTGCTCAGTTTGTTTATAAAGTTGCCTGTGAGGAACAGTGTCAAAGGCTTTACTGATATCTAAATACACCACATCTAGAGCTCTCCCCTGGTCCAACTCCCTGGTCACCCAGTCAAAGAAATCAATCAGATTTGTCTGACAAGACCTGCCTCTGGTGAATCCATGCTGCCTCGGATCCTGTAATCCGCTGGACTCCAGAAACCTCACTATTTTCTCTTTCAGCAGCGTTTCCAATAATTTACTTACCACTGAAGTTAAACTAACCGGCCTGTAGTTTTCAACCACATCCTTACTTCTGCTTTTGTGTAAAGGCACCACATGAGCCTCTCTCCAGTCCTTTGGCACTACTCCCGACTCCGAGGCATTGAAAAGGTCAGTCAGTGGAGTTGCTAGAACGTCCCCAAGTTCCCTCAGTATTCTAGGGTGTATCCCATCCAGTCCCATCACTTTGTCTACTTTAAGTTGAGCTAGTTTCTCACAGTCTTCTGAAAATTGTTCAAGATGTCCCTCGCTTCTGTTCCTATTTGTGGGTGTTTTCTGAGGTCCTGCTCCTTCATCTGTGAACACAGAACAAAAATATTTTATTTATTTATTTAACAGCTCTTATATACCGCGCTATTTGACATCAGTGCGGTTTACATTAAACAAAATACACTCAGATTTAGAGAACTTGTCCAAGTTACAAGTAACAGGGGAATAAAACAAGGATTAACTGGGGAATAGCATATGAATAATTAAATAAAAACAATTACATCAGACTAGAGATCTTGAGTAGGTATAGAGACATGTCATAAATAACATTTAACAGAGCAGGTATATACAGTGAAATATCATAAGGTGGAACAGTCTAACATCATCATTTAACTATTATTGCCGAGTTGAAATAATGGGATGAGAGGAGGGGAAATATTGATGTAAGAGAAGTGTTGTAAAAAAAGGTGGGGTTTTAAAGCTTTTCTAAATTGCGATATATCTTTTATCAATCTGATGTTTAATGAAAGCTTATTCCAGCACCTTGGAGCAAAGGATGAAAATGATCTGTTAATGGTAGTTTGAGTACATTATACTATTTGTTAAGCAATTCCGCTTTATCCTTATCAGCTTCTACATATTCCCCCCTGCACCCTTGAGTCTGACAATACCACTTTTGCCCTTCCTCTTCTCACTAATATATCTGAAAAATGTCTTATCCCCCCCCCCCCCATTTTTTTGCATTGGCTATTTCCTCCTCCTTTTGAATCTTTGCCTTCTTGACTACTTTGCTAGCTTCTCTAAGTTTTTCCAAATACAGATGCCTGTCTTCCTCTCTCTGTGATCTCTTGTATTTCATGAAGGCCTCCCTCTTTTTCTTCACTTTTTCAGCTACTTCCTTCGAAAAACATAGCGGTCTCCTTTTCCTTTTATTTACCATTTTAACAAAAAGGTTGGTTGCCCTTAAAATACCCCCTTTCAGTTTTGCCCTCTGTTTTTCTACATCCCCCAGCTGTTCCCATCCCACTAATGACTCCCTGAGGTATTGGCCCATCTTCGCAAAGTTAGTCTTCCTAAAGTCTAAGATCCTCACCTTGGAATGGATTCTAACAGCCCTAGTCCTAATACTGAACCACACCATCTGGTGATCACTGAATGCAAAATGATCTCCCACTACAACATCAGAAACACTTTCACCATTGGTAAGCACCAAGTCCAGTATGGCCCCTTCACGTGTGGGGTCTGTTACCAATTGCCTGAATAGTTCTCCCTGTAGAGAATCCAGGATCTCCTTCCTTCTAGATGATACTGCAGCAGGAATGTGCCAATCAACATCTGGCATATTGAAATCTCCTATCAGTAGCACTTCCTCTTTCCTAGCAATGCTGCGTATGTCTTCAATTACCGCTCTGTCCACCTCTTCCTCTTGTGAGGGAGGTCTGTATATCACACCAATGCAAATAGATTTCTCTTTCCCTCTTTCTAGTTTAACCCACAATGCCTCCTCTCTCCCTTTTTAAGCTCTGTAATTCCAAAGCTTTAAATAGTAGTTTTTACATATAGTGCCACTCCTCCTCCCCTTCTTCCTACCCTGTCCTTTCTGAATAAAGTATAGCCAGGTATAGTTACATCCCAATCATGGTTTTCTGTGAACCATGTTTCTGTAACTGCCACTAAATCCAAGTCAGCCACTCCCACCAAAGCATCATCAGGGATCTTATTTCCCATGCTACGGGCATTTATACACACTGCTTTCCATATGTTACCCCTGTTACCCATTTCCATAAAGGTATTTAATGTATCACCTACCTGGGGGCTTTCTTCACCCATCCCCAACGAATCTAGTTTAAAGCCCTCTTCAGTAGATTAGCCAGTCTACTACCAAAGATGCATTGACCTTTCTTGGACAGATGGATGCCATCTCTGCTCTGCAACCCTTGGAACAGCATCCCATGGTCTAGGAAACCAATACGCTCTCACTGACACCATCCACGCAGCCATGCATTCATCTCCAGGATACGAGCCTCTCTGCCTTGGCCTTTACCCTCAAAAGGGAGGATTGAAGAGAACACCACCTGTGCACCTAACTGCTTCACCTTCTGTCCCAGAGCCATGAAGTCACTTTTGATATGTTCTGAGGTATACCTGGCAGTATCATTTGTTCCAACATGGATTAGCAACATTGGGTAATAGTCAGTGGGCTTGATGAGTCTTGGCAAACTCTCCGTAACATCTTGGATTTTGGCACCAGGCAGACAGCATACCTCTCTGGACATCAAGTCTGGTCGGCAGATGGATGCCTCAGTACCCCTTAGAGAGTCTCCAACCACCACTACCCTTCGTTTCCTTCTGGTCACTGATTCTGCAACTTTGGGGTACTTGAACTCTGGTTTTTCCTTTTCCAGGGCTGCTTTCACCTCCTCCACTTCCAGGGCTGCATAATGGTTCTTCAATTCAAGGGCTGGAGAAGTTGGATTGGTGATTTTGCAGGCCCTGGTGACTTGTGTCCAACCATTGACATTCTGTTGGCACCCATCTTCTCCTGTGCTGGAGAGCTTGGTTGCTGCAAGAAGCATCTCATCAATGTACTTCTCACTGGTCTTGAATGCTCCTCAGCCTCGCCACCTCCTCTCTGAGTTCCTCCACTTGTTTCCTCAGAGCTTCAGCATGCAGGCACCCTGCACATGGAACCGGTCCTTCAACTGGCATTAGGACCTCTGTCTGGACCGAGGCAGAAGCTATAACGGGGGCAACAGCTTTAGCAATACGATTTTTCCCAGCCATTGTTCTGTTCGTGGAGCTTAGGTATCTGTTAAAGCAAAAGAGAGAGATCTACCAAGTACCAGCCAGTTTCCCAGCTGTCCTTTCAGAGAAAAAGCAGTTAAATCTCTAATTATATTCAAAATGTGCTGGTCCAATTCTCTGTGATTTGTTAAAGGGGGAGGTGCCCTATAAAGCAAGACTGCTCACTAGGGGTGGGTGGGAGTCAGGGTGGGAACTAACTCCTGATTAGGTGTTAGTTTCTAAACCTGAGGAGGTTACTAGAGTTCAGCAACCTACTGTGCTCAAGGAAAGTTCCCCTAAAGCACCAAAAAGAAAGTAACCTTGCTTTAAAAAATATACAAATAAAACCTTTTAAGAACTCCCAGTCAGAGAGCTAGCAATGTAATATAATAAAAACAAACAAACAAAAACCCTCAAATCCTTACTGTTTGTTGATCTGTAGAGCCCTGGTTGGGAAAACCTCAACAGGGCAGGGCACTGGAGCCTTATACAGGCATCAGCTGCACTCAGGAAATCAGGCCCACTAACTCCTGATTAGGTGTTAGCAGTTTCTAAACCTGAGGAGGTTACTAAAGTTCAGCAACCTACTGTGCTCAAGGAAAGTTCCCTAAAGCACCAAAAAGAAAGTAACCTTGCTTTAAAAAATATACAAAAAAACCTTTTAAGAGCTCCCAGTCAGAGAGCTAGCAATATAATATAATAAAAACAAACAAACAAAAACCCTCAAATCCTTACTGTTTGATCTGTAGAGCCCTGGTTAGGAAATCAAACCTCCTTCCTTTCACTGGTAACTTCAGTTTTGAAAACATGAAAAAGTCACAGGGCGTGAGGGCAGGTGAGTACAGAGGCTGATGGACTTGCACGATTTGGTGTTTGGCCAGACTGCTGGACAAGATGTGACATGTGAGCTGGGGCATTATTGTGATGAAGCAAACATTCACTATTCCTGTGCATCTCTCAAACTAGTCAGAACTTGGACGTACTACTCCTTATTGATGGCTTGGCCTTTTGGAGCATACTCATGATGAACAATACCCTGGTAATTATAATCAAAGAAAACTGAGCATGACCTTGATGTTACTCTTCACCTGAGAGGCTTTCTTGGGTCTGGGAGAGTCTGGAGTCTTCCATTCTGGAAGAATTTAATGTAAATTTGCTGTTCAATTTTTTTTCACTCATCATAAATCTAATTGCTTTTACATTTATTTGTGCTTATTTACCACTTCGTGAATCAAAGCAGTTCACAGAGAATTTCAAGGATTGAACATTAAACAAAAATACATATAACCTTTTAACAGGAGTGAAAAAGGGGTTAGGGAAGGGACTGACTTGAATCTATAACAGCTGATTTAAGTGAAAATATACCACCAAACATCACATAATTAAAAAAAACAAAAAACAAAACAAAAAAAGTACCAGTGTGCTGCAGCCCCACTACAGCACACTGTCCAGAGGGAGGAGTTGGGACAGGTTACCTCAGGCCAGAGGTTCAATTCCTGCATGGGGACAAGTAATCTCAGGCTGGAGGGACTGGGGTCTCTAGTCCCATGGCTGCTCCTTGGGCAAGCCACTTCACCCTCCATTGCCTCAGATGCACTTAGATTGTGAGCCCTTCGGGGATAAGGGAATAAAAAGTACCTGTTAGTATACACATGTAAATCACTCTGATGCATAGGTAAAGGGTGGTATATAAAATACCTAAACCATACACCCTGCGCATGCAGAGCACATAACTAGATCGCTGCATGCTTAACAGGATTGTGGTGCAACATACTGTTATATAGCTACACAACAAGTCTTGATACTTTTTAATCACACCTCATAGTCAATGACTAGTGTTAATGAAGCATTAATGCTTTCCCAAGGAGGGACCTTTTTTAGATATGTTTCAATGTTTGAAATATGAAATGGCAGTCAATGATTTATGTAAACCGCACACTAGTCCTGAGTGGCTCATCTTTCCAGAGTGCAAGGCAATGGTATGTGAGAAAATTGGAAAGAAACTTTTTTTCTATTTTATTTAACAGGTTTTATATACCGCTTTATCATTTCAATCAAAGCAGTTTACATTACCAAGTTTAAGTTTCAATGTACATTAAACAGGGATATTGATACCTTAACATAAGTTGTTTGTATTAGAAGAGAACATGTATGATGATTCATTTGTTTGCTTTTCGGATGTCCTGTTTTAAAAGGATAATGTTTTTTGCTTGTGAAAGATTTATGCAGCCTGCCTTTAACTTGGTAATTAATTGCTGCATTTTCATATGCTTTCTTTAATAAGTCAGAGCCATATTTTATTGGATTTGCGAGATATCTGAAATGCCTGTTTTTCTTTCTTTGTCAGTTAGTATCATGTAAGCACTATGCATATTTGTTTCATTTATTTCACTCTTGGGTCTTAAAATAATTAATTGTTTTTCTGTAATTGTGTGTTTTAGTTTCCAGATAAGAGGTGCATTTTGTTTTGAAAGCTTTCCTGATCTCACTTTGATAAATATTGTAGCGCTGTCACTTTTGTTCTGTTTTGATTTTAGTAATCCTTGGTTGAAAGTAATCATGTCAATACTGTGAATGAGAGTTCCAGGTTGGGTATTTCTTCTGAAGTTATGGGAAATGCTCAGTTAATTGATATTAGTATTCAATTGGTTGTACTTATTGCCCTTCCTATTGAGGTTGCTGTTTGAAAGTGTATTCACATGAAACAAGTGTTCTCTGGGGACAGCAGGAATCAGTCCTCACATATGGGTATCAGCAGCACCACCAGAGCCCTCGTGCAGAGTAAATCCCCAGCTTTCAAAGAAAGCCTTTGGGAGTTGCATCACACATGCACGGTCCTCCTCCCACACAAGTGTGCCATCTTCCTCAGTCAAATGACATAGCTAAAAAGACTTAAACTCCAAGGGGAGGAGGGAAGGCCATGAGGACTGATTCTTGCTGTCCCCAGAGAACACCTGGTACAGGTGAGTAACTATGCTTTCTCTAGGAACAAGCAGGAAGTCAGTCCTCACATATGGGATGCCCCAGCTATAGGCTACCGAGAACCCACAGATGAAATATAGGCTCCCTCTATGAGAGCCACAAGCAGCCACAATAGGAATCTAAGAAAGTAGCACTCCAGTAGCCTAACACAGAAGAGTTGGAGGGCAGGAGTTGCCTAGACCTTGAAAAGGTTAGAGTACAGCCTAGCCAAAAGCACTGACCTGTCAGGACTCCCTATACAGGCAGTAATGGGTTGCGAAAGTCTGACCCAAAGACCAGGTGGCTGCCTAGCAGATGTCTGCCAGTGGAACAGAGCAGAAATGAGCCACTGATGCCACCATGGCCCTGACATGACCCTCCAATGGAAGCTCGGCTGCCCTGTATGCCCAGGCAATTGTCTGTTATCCAGGTGGACAGCATATGTTTGGAAACAGCCATCCTCAGCTTACTGGGGTCATAGGATACAAAGAGCTGAGAAGCCCTGCTATAGCCCGCCAACCCCCCAGTCCAGGGTATGCAGTATTGTCTCTGCCTGACTGGCATGCAGCCTGGGAAAGAAGGTAGGCATCACCACCTCCTGGGTGAGGTGGAATGAGGAGATCACTTTCGGAAGGAACTTGGGGTGTGTGCGAAGCACCACCCAGTTCCTATAGAACCTAGTGTAAGGCCTGTTGGACATGAGGGCTTGAAGCTCACTCACCTGCCTAGCCGACATGAGGGCCACCAAGAAAACCACCTTCCAAGAAAGGTAGCACAGATGGCAAGTTGCCTAAAACCATATTGAGATCCCACTCGGTTGCCGGCAGGCGAACTGGAGGCTTCAGAAGAAGCAGGCCTCTCAAGAAACCAAAGGATTGGCACAGAGAGGCTTCTCCTCCACTGGGAAGTGGTTAGCTGTAAGAGCAGTAAGGTGCACCCTGACTGAGTTGGACTTGAGGCCCAAATCCGAAAGGTGGAGAAGGTACTGTAGAACCACCCCAACCTGGCAGGAGAAGGGATCCACACCAACCTACGCCACTTCAAGGCATAGGTCTTCCTAGTCGAGGGCCTCCTTGAGGCTAGCAAGACCTACTCAACCTCCTTTGGAAGGAGGAGAGAGGCTAGGATTACCCTCTCAGCAGCCATGCCATTAGGCTGAGGGAACTGAGGTTGGGATGCAGGAGAGGCCCCCTTCCTGGGACAGAAGGGTTGGGGAGGACCCCAGAGGGATGGGAGCCTCCACTGCTAGCTGAAATAGAAACCAGGGTTGCCTCGGCAACCTTGGGGCTACCAGAATGACCGAGGCCTTGTCCTGGAGGATCTTGAAAAGAGTCTTGGCCACCAGAGGCATCAGAGGGAATGCATATAGGAGGCCCACTGACCATGATATCATGGGTGGGCCTGCCTGGAGCAGAAGCAGGGCAACTGGTGATTGACTGGACTCGCAAACAAATCCATCACTGGTCGTCCCCAGGTCTGGAAAAGCCAACGGGCTACTCCCCGGTCCAGCTGCCACTCGTGGGGCTGGAGAATCCTGCTTAGTCTGTCGGCCAAGCAGTTGTACTGGCCCAGCAGGTAGACAGCTCGCAGATGCATGCTGGTCTGCAACCGAGCACATATCCAGGGTTTCCTGACATAGGGGACAGGACCCTGTGCCACCTTGCTTGTGACAGACAACCAGGTGGCCATGTTCTGCCAAGATAGGTTTGTGGGCTAGTACCCACCAGAAAACACACAGAGCCGTGTATGGCATGGAGCTCCAAGAAATTGATCTGTTGTGTTCTCTCGTTTAGGGACCAGACCTCCCTGAGTACAGAACCCCTGGCAGTGGGCTCCCCAGCCTAGCAGGGAGGCATCCATGGTTAGGATTCTTGTATGCAGTGGAATCTGGAAAGGCATCCCCACCTCCTAGTGGAGTGGCTGAAGCCACCAGTCCAGGGACTATACTAGCCACCTAAACACAATGTCTCTGAGATGACCTGTGACCACTGGTTTCTGAGGCACCACTGAGCAGTTCTCATGTGGAAATGGGCATCTGGTGTCACATGGACCGTGGAAGCCATGTGCCCAAGGAGTCGCAGAAACCGTCTTGCTGATACTGTAGATCTGCAACTCATCTGATGTGCCAGGGCTAGAAGCCTGCTTGCCCTGTCCACCAGCAGGTAGGCCCTTGCCTGAAGGGTGTCGAGTCTGGCCCCAATGAACTCTAGTTGTTGAGTGGGAGCAAGGCTGAACTTGGGGTAATTGATTACAAACCCCAGATGCTGGAGCACCTGGATGGTGCGAGATGCTGCCTGGTGTGTCTCGCTGGCTGAGGAGCCTCTGATGAGCCAGTCATCCAGGTAGGGGAAGACAAAGACCCCCTTGGAGTCTGAGAAAGGTGACCACTAGGGCTAGGCACTTTGGCCTGGCCTCGGCCCCAGGGTATTCACAAAGAGGAGTATCTTGTACTGGTAGTGGTTGTCCCCAATGTTCCCTCTAATTTTCTGTAGGCTGTGTGCGCATAAAATATCAGCTGTGCAGCTTTTGAAGGAAGGTTAAATTTTTGTGCGCCACATAACGACACTGAGTTATATACTTTAAAATTTGACTACACGTCAGAATACAGTATGTACACCACATGTACGACACTAGAAAATATTGTAGAACTTGTGAAAACCATAAATACACAACTTTTAAATTTTAAGACGTCTGTTTTCTATCAGAATCAGAACCGTAATTTTTGTGCGCTTCTTCTCTAGTAGTATCCTTTTGTTTTATTGTAAACCGCCGTATACCTTTTGGTTCAGGCGGTATAATTTTTAAATAAAGAAAGTATGTGCGCTCGCTCGGCAAGGTGTGCGTGTGCGCACACATGCACAGCTTAGAGGGAACAGTGGTTGCCCTCTACCACAAAGCGCAGATACTGCCTGTGGTCTGGGTGAATGAGGATGTGTGTATATGCATCTTCTAGGTCTAAGGAGCATAGGCAGAGGTAAGGCAGCAATATTCCAAGGGAGAGCATCTTGAACTTCTCCCTCACCAGGAATCTGTCGAGGATGGGTCTGAGGCCTCCTGTTCTCTTTAGCACCAGAAAGTACCTGGAATAGAAGCCCTTGCCTTGCAGGTGGTGGGGTACCAGTTCTACCGCCTGATCCTTGAAGGCCCGCCAACTCCTCCAGAAGGTGGTTCCGGTGAAGAGGAGACCTGAGGGGTTCTCCCGGGAAGTAAGGAGGGGGCACCTAGGCCACGTGAAGGAGACAGCCCACTTGGACTATCTGCAAAGCTCAGGCATCGGTGGTAATGGCTGTTCACCTGTAGGCATACAGGGCAAGCCTGCCTCCTGTGCACTGCCTGTCCCCTGTGCTGTGAGTGTCAAGTCACTGCCAGGCTGAGCTGGTGCCTGGGGTTCGGGGGCCATGCCCCTGTTGGGGAGGTCTGAAAATGGGGATAGCTTTGGTAAGCAGCACCCTTCCTCGGGTAAAAGGGCTTCTTACCCGAGCCCTTCTTGCGAGAAGGGGCAGAGGTCTTCTTTGAGTACATGACGAGGACACGGCTCTGTCTCCAGTTCTGTGGCCTTGTCGGTCATGGGTTTGTCAGAGGTTCTCCTCTTGGCATGAGACATCGACCAACTTGTCTTGAACCCATTGCTCGAGGTCTGACGACTGTAGCCATGCCTGGCAGCATGCACCAATGCCTGCCACAGCTACTCAGGCCACAGACTTGAACCCATCAGACTGCTTGAGACAAACTTCGAGCACTCATGGATGGCAATGGACAGGCTGAAGCGCTGCAAAGGCCCCTCAGAGACCAGCTGAGAACCCAGCGAGTTCCTTCACCAGGTCCCTCAGATACATGTCCATGTACAGCTGGTAGGCCTGGATCCAACAAGTCAGCATTGAACCCTGGAAGCACTTCCTGCCGAGGGCATCCAAGTTGCAGGCCTCCCTGCCAGGAGGCACCGAGGAGTGCATCTTCTGGCTCTTCAGCCTGCGCATGGCTGACTCCATAACCATGGAATTGTGTGGCAGCTGTGATTTCTGAAAACCAGGGCTCCTGTGCACTCAAATTGAGTTGATCCGTTTTCTGATAAATGGTGCCATTGCTGGTGTCTCCCACATGCAGAGCATCAGTCATTCCAGGATCGGAGACACAGGTACAGTAAGGGCCTCCCAAGGGGGGGGGGGCCCTCATACTGCAGGATCTCAAGCTCATCTGCTCGAGGATCCTCCTCGGACTCCGTGGGGACCACCAAAGCCTTGGACATAACCCTCACGAAGTCCAAGAACCTCGTGTCCTCTGGAGGGGACCTTCTCTGAGGTTCGGACACCAGGGAATCTGACAGAATGTCCCTGTGCCGACAGGTGTCCGGGGACAACTCCTCCTCCGTTTCCCACCCCGATGCCTCCGAGGAGGAATCGATGGGCTCCAGCATCGAGGGCCCCGGCCCCGATGCTGGGAGGCTCGGTGGTGACTACCTCTGTCCCGAACAGGAGGCCAAGAGGGACTTTGGCCGAGGATCGACTTGAGCCCAAATGGCCTTGAGGACTGGCTTGGTCTCTGGGGTCAACTTCAATGGCTCGGTGGTTGGTATGGAAGAACCGCACAGATCAGCAATCAGTGCCTGCTGTTGCTCCATGAAGGCAGTAAAACTGTGCTCCAAGGCCACCATTTTGGAGTCCAGAAGGTTCCACAGCCACTGGGTCAGGTCCCGACACTGGTTCCCCCGGAGAGGAATCCTCGACAAGGACAGTTGTTACCTGCCTTGGCTGATCCATCTCCCAGCGAGGAATGTTTGCCAGGTGCTGGGGGCTGGGTTGTTCAGAGCCATCCAAAGACACCGCCTTAGAGGACTACTTCTTCCTTCGATCTTCCTGCAAGGGAGACCCCACTCTCGAGGAACCCCGATGACATTCGGGGTCGGAATGCTCCCCCCGAGATGTCAAGGCCTCAGATGAGGTCCGGGCTCATGAAGGCACCAACTCAGGAAAAATCCTATTGTGCTGCTGCTGGTGGCTCTTCAGGGCCTTAGAGGCCATCTTCCTACACGGACCGCAGACCATCAGGTTGTGGTCAGGGCCGAGGCACCAGGGACAGCAGTCATGCGTATCGGTGAGGGACATGAGTTTTGCACACTGATCGCATTTTTTAAACCTGCTGGCAGCCATCAGGGGAAAAAGGGCCCTTATGAGGTCAAAGACCCAGGCTGCCAGTGGAAAAAAAAGGGCACCAATGCCAGTCATGAAGGGCAAAAACCGAAAAAAATACTAGTCGGACTCGATACTGGTGTACCGAGTTGAAGGCGGGAAGAGGAACCGGTGTCAATCTGGTAAAGGAAAGAATTCTGAACAGTTTTTAGACTTTTTTCACAGGGACACTTGGACAACAACTGGAGGGCTCCGTGGAAAAAAGGAGACTGAGCAAGATGGCACCCTTGGGTGGGAAGAGGACCATGCATGCGTGATGCAACTCCCAAAGGCTTTCTTTGAAAGCTGGGCATTTGCTCCGTATGAGGGCTCTGTCGGCGCTGATGTCACCCATATGTGAGTACTGACTTACTGCTTGTTCCCAGAGAAAATATGTTTTAAAGACAATTTTCATATCATGGGGATTGTAGTTATAGTGAAGAATGAACAAAAATATATATTCTGTATATATAGACAGCGCTTTATATATATGTCTATATATACAGAATAGTAGGATATCAAATCTCAGATCACATGACTAACAATAGAATGGACTCTCTAAGGCGGCTGCTCTAATAGCAGCATATGAAATATGAATCTTATCAATTATAAAACAATTTTAGTTAAGAACATGGAAGTTCTTGTTCAGTGAATTCTTTTAAGGCCTGAGCAAGTAAAAATACTTAGAAGCAGATAACTAATGGAATATATATTTAAACTAAATAAAAATGGAAATTACACTTACCTGGTAATTGATGTTCCTTGAGGGAGTACAGTTCAGTCCTCCACCACTGGGTAGTGCACCTCCTCCTGCAACATGGAGACTGGACAAGTCAAACTTGTGACATCACCGGGTATATCCTGCTGGTCTTCTCCCATGATCCCCCAGTGACCTACTGTCAAAGCAGACTCAAAGGAGCAAACAACCAGTTAAAGTACTAAATACAAAGCTATGCTCAAACTTCAACTTTAAAATCACAGGGCCCCAAAAAGAAAGGCCGAAAACACCCTCCTCCGTGCCCCTGTCCCCCTGCGCACCAAACAGCGGAAGACAGAGAGCTAGAAGGAAGGAGAACTAAGGAAGAGTATAGGCAGAAAAGGTTGCTCTCGCGATTACCTGCCAATCAGAGCCCGTTGCCGACTCTAGGATCCGAAAGCATACTCGGAACTGACGCCTCGCGTCTGAAACATCCATCCCTGGGCGGGAATGAGGACTGAACTGTACTCCCTCAAGGAACATCAATTACCAGGTAAGTGTAATTTCCATTTCCTTATCGGTCCTACAGTTCAGTCCTCCACCACTGGGATGTACCAGAGCAGTAATCATTGGGAGGGACCTATCCAGTCGGCTCGGCCCCTAAACAAACAGAGCAGGCACCGACCCCAGCCCGCTCCTCACGTCAACAGGCGGTAAGCCAACCAGGAAGACATGACAGAGAGCCCACTTGGATCCTCTTCACTGGTGAAAACAGCACAGACCTCTGCCCCAAGCAGTGCTAGTGCTTCAGAAAGACAAACTCGCCATCGCAAACACACTGAACGCCCTAGAAACAGACCTACTGAGAAGGCTACCGGAGCTCTGCCTGAAAAATCCGCTTGAGCTCCCCCTTGGCTCTCGACCCCACCAGGGTGTCAAGTGTTAGCAACCGCTGCTCTCCCGCAGAACCCGCCTCCACGGAGGGACAGGCAGTGAAGAGACCTCCCAGAAAGCGACGGAACCTCACCTAAGGTCCAAGGAACGCAGGTTACAAGCAAAGTGTTCTTGCGTAAGTCCCAAACCGACAACTAGACAGGCACAGCCGGATTCCACGAGGGAGAACGGAACCGAGGTCCATCCAGACAGAGGTGGGAAGCAAAATGAGGGAAATGGAAAAACCACCAGCGTCAAACACCCTATTTGTCACACCTCTTAAGGGCTTTATTCTTTGCAACACAAAGTAGCTCTACAGCTATGTCCTGGACCAGTTGGAGTCTTTTTAATTGAGAATGTGGAATGCAGCTAAGCAATGAGTTGCAATAAACCAAGCGTGATCCACCAAGGGCATATAAGAGGGTGTCAAGTGCCCCAGAGTCCAGCGTTGTTTCAGAAGATGTGGAGTCTTACATGGTGTGACAAAAAAGAAAGGAGACTCTGGTAGCCACGCCCACGACGCAATGCCAGTAGGCCAACCGCTTACATCACCTGGATATGCCCTCCGGAATTGGAGGAACCATGCAGAAGTAGCAATCGCAGACGTGATCCATGGGCCCTCTCCAGATCATTGGAACCGCAAAAGACTTTGATGGTCTTTTCCCATCCATCCACAGCCTGAGATCTGCTACACATGTATTGCAGCATATGTGTGGCGCCTAGCTTTTATCCTGATCTTTTATTCTGCAGCCAAAATATAAATTGTAGGCTTTCTGAACCGCCACAGTCATATGCCATTTTTGTGATGTAAAAGTCACATCACCACAACTAGAGCAGAAATTATCTGCATGATTAACACCAGGACGAGGAATCGCCAAATATGCTGTGAGTGACCTATCGGTATAAAATAAATGTCTTTTTTTTTTTTTTTTTACTGTCAAGTGAGGCAAATTTAAGTAGTGACTGCATCAACTGGTTTTGGACAGTTATTTCGATTGGTTGCAAGTAAAGATTATGCAAGCTCACGCAAATGTTGCAGAATACACTGGTAATGGTCCCCACTGACTAATGAAGAGCACATATCTTAGCAACCAGACCCAGTCGGCCATTTTCACTATGACTCTGAAAGGCATAGAATGGACCGGGCCATGGTCCCGTACCAATGCATCGACGCTATCCAGTAGCCTCATATGTCATCTGCTAAACATCGACCTGTCGCTGCAGACTGACAGGTCGCCATGAGGTCCAATATGGGCTGACCGCATCTGAGCACACGCGGCGCGCACACTGCCTGATGCAATCTCACTCCTCCGGCAAACACTCGGACCCCGCTAAGGACATTCGCCACCACAGTGTCCCCACCGAAACGCAGGCCGCCAAGGCTTCAACCGCGCACGCTGTCCCTTCGCTCGGGCCACCCTGACCACCCGACCGACTCCACCCTGCCGATCGAAATAGGCCACCATCCCAGAGATCTCAGACAGCACCTACAGCGCTCGATCCGCTACTGTGTCCGTGAACGCCTGCCACGGCTGATGTACCGCGTACTGTTCCAGTCAGACGATGGAACACTGGGTGTGCTGCGTACACTAAAACGCCTTGTACCTAAAGGATCCCCAAAATGTAGCTGAGTATAACCACGTTCCGGCCAAGCTCCCGGAAGAAAGGGACAGAACCTCATAAAAAAGAAGTGGGGACAATTAGGAAGGCTTTCCTGTTTGATTATTCGTTTTTGTTTTTTTTTTTCCTTTTTACAACTCCATAAGGGCCACCAGGCACACAACCGAACAGGGCATTGTCCAGAGAACGCAAGGCCCCTCCTCCATGCTGACTCCACAGCCTAAACCGGCAGTCACCTTGGCTGATGCCGAGCAGCGCGGAAGCCAACTTGTAAGCCCAGCATATGAAGTATGCCTACTAGTACAGCATTGCACAATGGAGGGACATGTAACCGGACGGCTTTGAATATGAACCTACAGATATCCCGCGCTTGCTCCAAGACAAGCACTGTGCAGCCTACTGGTCTTCTCGGAGCACCGCCACGACCCGAAGACCTAAACCGGCCAGCAAAAGACGACGTACGCTGGGCCCGAAGGAACCTGGTTGAACAGATCCCAGTACTCCCTGTATCGTTAGGATCGGAGCCTCCCCCCAAGGACTCAGCCCTGGCTGGAACCGGCTGAGCACAACTCCAGGCCCTGCGGCGAGCCCCCACGAAGAAGTGGGACGCAACGATGCCTTGAGGAAAGGGAAGGCCCAATGGGTGAAGCAAGGTGCTAGCCGACCAAGGGAGTAAACCCCACACGCGCACCTCAACGGAAGGTCGGAAGAACAGAGGATTCTGGTCCCACAGGTGCGCCTGCTAGCCTTTAACAACATACACCTCCGCAGGTACAAAAAACTTAAATTGTGAGCACCTTCAGGGGTAAGGGGAATAGACGACAGCCTCCGACTGTTGACCACCTTGTCTTGCACAACAGACAGCAGCACCCCACCAAACAAATGATTGGGAATATATGACCTCAGAACCCCAAGACAGAGGTAAAACAGTAGAACGTGCAGTGGACGTGAATTTCCAGATCTGCCAGCCCCCCTGCCCACATTAAGAGGTAGAGAAGAACTGGACCGGCGGATCTGGAGGGGTGCCTCCTGGACAGCCAGGCCATCGAAGGGAAAGCTGATGACTGAGGCCCAAACTCCTCAGGATGGCCCCGTCTTGCATTGGCAACCCCATGCAACACCATGACAGCCCCGCTCACGATATCCCAAGTGATCTCTGTCATTGCTGCAACAATCACCTGAGCATGAGATCACAGACGGAACACGGACATGCAGACGCACTCAAGGAGAGTGCACCTAAGTAGTATGAGCCTATCCAGCACCACATGTCCAGGTGTCCCACTCCTGTCACCCAAAACACAGGACGCTTGAACCTAGGTGACCGTCATAGCAAAGACAGGGAGGCCTGACTGCCGCTATCAACCCTTCCAGGACCCTGGAACACTAAGCCCCGGACTGTGCCATCCAGCAACACTTCTCACGATCCCCAGCAGGGGCCTTTCCCCAGATGGCCAGTGTTCCCGCCAAATGGGCAAGCTGTGCTCTGATAACATAGTGCAGAAAACCAAATCAAAGTGTCTTAACCTAGCTAATTTTTGTCTAATAGTGATCATTCATAATATCAGCCAGGCTCAATCATAACATTAGTATTAATGATCTCTAAAGATTGAAGAGTTACTAATGTAACACTAATTGGGTTTTTTTTTTTTTTTTTTGTAAGAGCTTCAAAGGCGATCTTGGAAACTACAGACCAATGAATCTGAGTTCAGTGCCAGTTAAATGATAGAACTTGTTCTGAAAAGCAGCACCAAGCTGTCTTTTCAAAGGGTTAATAAACATGTGAGTAAGCCAAATGATATGTATCTGGATGTTTTAGAAGGTACTTGACAAAGCCCCTTATGAACTTCTCCTGAGGAAGGAGATGATGTGCTATTATAGAATGGGAAATGGATCAAAAACAGGAACACAATAGGACTAAATGGCCAGTTTTCTCACAGGAGACCCGTAAATAGTGGAATGTCTCGGGATCTGCACTGGAACTGGCATCTGGTAACATCTACTGCACTGAAATGATCTGGAAAAGAGATCAGCAAGCATGGCGATCAAATTTGCAGATGGCATAACGACATTTAGAGGCTGTCTGCACAATTTCCAAGCGTATAAACATGGAAATAGCATCCTTATGTAAATGACAATTTCAGAAAGGGCTCAATTTGTAGGTGGTTGTGCCGCCGATGACCCTGAATGGCCAAATCCTAGCACGGAAACCTGCTGCTGACAGACGTCGCTAACTGCCAGAATGCAGACAAAGGTAAAGGCACCCCCCAAGAAGTAAAACCCAAACCCAAACCCAAACATTGACTAGAGTCAGGTCTCTGGTAGCCTGGAGACACAGAAGGGTCCGAGGGAAGGCGTTTCATTATTTTCTAAGCAGATGACTGAGTACTGCCTAGCCAAAAGGTGCTTTAATGTCAGGCAGTAATGTGCTGTGAAGTTATGGATAGAGGACCAGGTGGCCATCCAGCAGATCTCTAGCAAGGAGACTGAACGTAAGTTAACCACTGAAGCTGCCATCGCTTACACATTGTGAGCAGTGACATGCCGCTCCAGAGAACAGCCTGCACATAGGCAAAGGAGATAGTCTGCCACCCATGTGGACAGGGTGTGCTTAGAGAGTGCGCCCTCCAGCCTGCTAGGCTCAAGAGATGAAGAGCAGCAATGGGCTTTCAACTGCTCGAGATAGAAGGCTTAACTCCCTCTTAGAATCCAAGGTGTGGAGCATGGCCTCTGCCTGATTTGTATGAGATCAGGGCGGAGGGAAGGTAGGAAGGAACACCTTGGTTCAGATGAAAGGGAAAATCCACCTTAGGAAGAAATCTGGGATGCGTGAGCAAGACCACCCTATTCTTGTGAAACCTGGTGTAGGGTGCATGTGCCACCAGTGCCTGCAGCTCACTAACCCTGCAGGCAGAGGTGAGTGCCATCAGGAAAACCACTTTCTAAGAGGTATCTGAGGTGACATAAGGCCAATGGCTCAAAGTGCAGAATCATGAGCTTACCAAGCACCACATTCAGGTCCCAGGGGGACAAATGGGAGGCCACGTGAGCAAGAGACCCCATTTAAAGCAGTCCACGAGTGGATGGAAGGACAGGAGTTGCCCATCAAGCAAATGACGGTGCCCTGCCAGTGCACCCTCACAGAGTTGGACTTCAAGCCAGCTTGAGAAAGGTGCAGTAAAGTACTGCAACATCATTGGTACTGAAGAGGGGGGTGGGGTTGATACCTTGATCCATGCATTAGACAGAAAATCTATGCCATTTGAAGGCATATGCTTCACCTTGTTCTCCTGGTATCTCACAAGAATTCCACATCTTCAGCATTCTTGGGCAGATGAAATTTGGCCAAGGGCTACCCTTTTAGTAGCCAGTCCATCAGGGTAAGGGACTACTGGAGAGGTTCATTAGACAGTCCAGCTGAGAACCTGGCAAGTTCTTTCACTAGGTCTCTCAAGTACATGGCCATGTACAACTGGTAAGCCTGGATACAGGGCCCCAAGCAACAAGCCCAGGTAACACTTCCTACCATAGGCATCCATGGTGCCGGACTCCCTGCCCAGGGACACAGGAGTGTCTCTTCTGGATCTTGATCTGACACACGGCCAACTCCACCATCATGGAGTTTATATGGTAGCTGTGCTTTCTGGAAGCCAGAGCTCTTGCAGAGATTCTATACATGGAATCGAGCCACTTGATCACAACAGGCACCATAACCTGCATGTCTCACATTCTGAAGAGGAGCCTTTCAAGGATGGGAGAATGGGCACCACAAGTGCCTCCTTAGAAAGGGGGGGGCCCCCCTCATATTGGAGGATTCTCAAGGTCCTCTGCTTGTCTTTGGTGGCCAAGGCCAAGCCCTTTGTCATGTCCCACAAGAACTCCTGGAAGGAGATGTCCTTGGGTGGGAACCACCGACACTCTTGCGATGTGGACTGGTCCAAGGGAATGTCGTCTCTGTGCTGATACGTATCTGGGGACTCGTCTCCCACTCTAAGTGGTATCAGTAGATAACCTCCAGGATTCGGCAGGCTGTCGCTGAAGCCCGAGGCTCCTGGTGATCTGACCCAGAGACACTTGGTGGGGAGTGTCTGGGCCTTCATGAAAGAGGTGGACCAGTGCCTGGAATTGGAGCTGGGTTGGAACCCAAATCTGAACTTCTATGGGCAACACCCCCACCCCCCCGACGCAGGGTCCAATCGCTGGTTCCTAGCAATCAGGAGGTACCCGTCAGGGCCTGCTACAGTAATCAGGAAGGGAACAAGGCTGTGTTCCAAGGCAGCCCATCCTGACCTCCAGCCCAGTAGGCACAGGCAGGGGAATCGGGCCCGACACCAGCTCTATTGAGGGGGGTTTCCTTGGAGGATGACCTCAGAGGACTGTTGCTGATCCCCCTGAGGCTTTGGGAGTCTCCTCCCACTGAGGTAGCTTGGAAGGCCGCTCCTGGCACTCGCCTGGAGGGCTCCGATGCCAGTGCTCATGAGACTTACTCTTGATACCAGCATCAGACTTCGACATGGTCTGATCCTTCCAGGGATGGTCTTCTGTGGCTGATCCTGGGTTTGATGCCCTGTGACATCAGGGCTCAGAGTGAGCACAGTCCACACTTGAGGCAAAGGCCTCATCTGTTGCCCCCAGGACATCAATTTCCCCCAGACGATGCCAGAGCTGAATGGGAGGTCTTAGGGCCAAACAGCAACTCCCATTGCCTTTCACAATTCTTCTGGCTATTGCTAGTTATCTGAAGACAAGAGTGGGCAGGAAGAGTCCATCATGGTTGGCACTGCAGGCAAGTCACGACTATCCATGTGGGACATGGTACAGTTAAGATTGCACTACTTAAAGCTACTGACTGAAGATATATAGTGGGGAAGACTGTACCTGAGAGATCAAATGCCAATGTCTTGGTCAGGAGGGCACGAGAAAACCTGCACACCGGAGAAGAAAGAAAATGAAGGAAGCTGAAGAAAACATGATGAGGCAACTGATCCAGGAACTAGGAAGGTGACTATATGTGACCAGAGAAAACAGCAAATCATGACAAAAATAAACTTTCTGGGGACACGGACTACATGTGTGATGGGCATTGTGGAGAAATAAAGATGGCACCTTTTGGGTGGGAAGGTGACCATGCATGTGTGGAACTTCCAAAAGCTTTCTCTGAAAGCTGGGGAGTGGATATCGCATGGGCTCAGTCAATGCCAATTTCACCCACATGCAAGGACTGACTTCCTGCTTGTTCCCAGAGAAATGCTAGGAAGCTACAACTGAGAAAAAAAATACCAAGATGGCTGTAGTCATTACTTTACTGATGCATACCACAACAATACTCACAAAATAAATTTGCTTGTAAATGAATTTATGAATTTGTAACAGCTGTTCTCTGAAACTTGCTTAAAACTGTTCACCAATTCTATGCTTTCAACTGTAAAATTACCCCTGGTTGTAGTGATTTCATACAGGTGGCACCCAGCTAATGTCTGGCAAATTCTCTCAAGCAGGGGTAGCGCGTGTTTTTGGATAAATTTGCATTTGTAAGCATTTAGGTGGATGCCCATTAATGGGGGAAGAGAAGAATATTATTGCTCAGTACATTTAAGTCAAGGGCAACTACCACCTTTCTAAAGCAGTAAAATACATGACAAACATCTTTTTAAAAATTTTCTTATAAGTCCCTGTACATCCCTTAAGTGTCCAGGTGAGGATCACACTGAAGTCCCTATCGAATTATGAGCGGTTCTGTCCCAAGATAACTCAGTACCTCACTGAGCTCTGAATAACAAAAGACCTCAGCTGTACCCTGTACGGTTCTGGGTGCATAGATACAAACCAGGCCTAAGGGATGCCTATCAATATCTGTGAACAATCACATACCGCTTCAACTTATCATATAGAACAGCTTTAAAATCAACCAAAATATGATGGGCTGCGATTTACTATACCCACCCCTCCTTTCTTCTGCGCAGTAGCTAGAAAAACAGTATGTATCAGCTTTAACAAGTTTGTCTTTTTTTTTCTTACTACTGTTGCCAGTTATAACAGCAGTTCAGTCCCTTAACAATAAGGGTCATCAATCCCAAATTTGAGACACCCTTACTGAACCCAGTGCCATTGCCTGTTTCTAAAGCACCTTGCCAATTTGAAAATGAGTTCACCCTTTCCTCCTAACCACCCATCCAGTTCTTCCCTACATTTGGTTGGAAACCACCATGATCCACAGGAGCAGAGACACCAGCCATCCAATCCTCCCCTCTTACCATTTCTCGCTCACACTTCCAAATTACCTAGAATCAGTTAGCCCACAATCATCCCAGTACCCCTCCCTCCCAGCCCAATTACAGATGATCATTTCATCTCATCCATAAATGCACCATTCTAAACATCCTAGCTTCTCAAACATTTAAAACTTTCTCACCATCAACTCAACACCCATAATAAAGGAAACAACTCAAAAATATGTCATCAGGTTAAATAGTATCTCACATCCTAAAAATGAGCAATAGCAACTGCAACCAAAAAAGCCAAACTGTCAGTGTGCCGCCTCCTTCTCCACTAGACTGTGCAAACTGAGACCGATAGGCTGGCCTTTTTCTTTTGGCATTTGCTATGGTGCTCTTCTCTTTGGGTTTGAGAATCCATTTTTTGGGAGAGGCAAAGGGCCCAGTACCACTTCATATAAATGCCTCTACTGCTTCCTCGAGAGTGCAGATAAGTCAAATGACCCCCCTCTGCTGTTAGCTGTTTTTGGGTTAGTTTTATGACATTATCTATGTTCTTAGAGCTGTTTGGTTATCACTCTGAAGTCAGGTCGTCATCAGCGTATACTGCAACTTGATGCCCTTAAGTGCTTTCATTTTAGCTGCTACATGTTTTTACAAGGAAATCATGGGCACATATTACCAAGTCTATGATAGGTTATTTCTTGCTCTCCTTAAAAAAAATCTGTGGGCCTGATACAGTATAATTTCAACAGCCAGTGGCAAGAACTCACCATGCTGCAAAAGAGCCTTGCGGATGGACACAGCAGTTTCTACAGTCCTTATAGTCAGGCAGGTCCAGGCCATCACAGATACATAAATTATTTCACATCAGGCAATTTTCCAAATCTAACTTGACTTTCATGGCTTCCCTACAGTCAATTAGATGCTTAAATATTTTGGTAGAGGGCAACAGTGTCATCTACTTTTTTAATTTTTGTATAGCACTAGGTGGTGTACACAGTGCTATACATATTTTATTTAACCAGTTTTGTATACCGCCTTTATGATTCAAAGTGATTTACAGTATAATTGATTGGGTACACAAAGAGGTTAGGGGAGGGAGATAAGTGAAGGACAGTGAGATAAAGTACAGACAGTGGAACCTCGGTTTTCATGATTAATCCATTTGAAAAAGTCTGACTAAAACTGAATGTATGAAAACTGAAGCAATATTTCCCATAAAAAAATAATGTAAATCCAATTAATCTGTTCGACACCCAAAACTATTAAAAAATACATTTTATAGATAACTATATTTTTACATACAGAAAACAATGAGAAATAAATATAAATGACTAATGAAATGGATAAATGAACATTTAACATCACTTTTACCTTTATTGAAGACTCTTGTTGGCATATGGAAGACAATCAGCAAGAGAATCAAAATAAAGAAAATCCCACTTCTGGCCACAAGATGGTGCTCCATTTCAACTGTACGAAAACCGAGACAATGTACAAAAACTGGGACAAAATCTTGACAAAAAAAGTCAATGAAAACCAAATCGTACGAAAACAGAGGTTTGATTGTATATACAATTATTTACAAGTGGATCATGTGTAGGTTGTATGTGATTGTGTTCATGGCCATGGCTGTGGACTCAGGGAGTGTCCAAAGTGTTCTGTGAATAGCGAGGTCTTGAGCATTTTCAGAAATCCTTGGCATCGCTCATGGCTCTCATTGCTTCAGGATGTGAGTTCCATAGCATGGGTGCAGAGTGATGGCGCTCTTCTGGATGTGGCATGGTTAGTTCTTTGATATTCTGCGTGTGTGATGAGCTTATCTTCCATACTGCTTCGCCTGGGCCTTGTGCTGGAGTCCTTGATTATTATGTTCCAAAGGGCATCAGCTGAGATGATGTGAATGATTTTGAATATATTTAGGATTTCTTTATATCTTGCACCTGTGTAGTTATTGGAGTATTGGTGTGATGTGCTCACTTTTGGCTGTGTTTATAATTATCCAGGCTGCTGTATTTTGCACCAGTTGGAGAGGGTGGACGGATTGCTTAGGGAGACCCTGGTAAAGTGAGTTATCATAGTCTAATATAGGTGCGATTATTGCTTGACATACCGAGTGGAAGTGCTTCTGGTTTAGGATTAGATTGAACCTCCTGATGAGCTTCAGTCTATGGTATGCCTTTGCAGCTGTTCTGCTGATGTGGGTCTGAAGTTTCAGGTTTTTGTTTAGAGTAATGCCCATGTATTTTACTTCCTCATTGACTGTTATGGCTTTGCCCTATATGCCGAATGTTTGCAGCAGGATGAAGGTACTACTTCTGGATATGAACAGTGCTTCTGTCTTGTCATAATTTGCAGACAGGTGGTTGTTGGTGAGCCATGTGGTCATCTCTTCCAGGCATTTGGTTATGGGTGACAGATCAGGTGCGTGTATGTTGATAGGAGTAGACCATGATGTTGTCTGTATATATGTGGTGATGCATCTTGTGTTGCTTAAGTATAGATGTAAGATACAGTCCCTGCTCAGAACTTACAATCTAATCAAGACAAAACATAGTGAAACTGGGGCCTAGAGTATGGACAATAAAGTGAGGAACATCAGGATCCAAAAGTGGCTCCAAGGCGAGTTACATTCAGGTACAGTTGCACTCAATCTCCCAGCACCCAGTCTCAGATATATCTATACACATTCTATTATGCAGTCCCTAATCTCAGCTATCTTCTTTAAATTCTGGCAAATCATTCTTTTAAGACTGGGTGAGGTGATGACCATTGTACCTATTGCTCCGGCTGGCCTGTGCTGCTCTCAACTTGTCCACATGGTGCGCCATCCGCCATCTTGGACACTTCACAGGCATTGGCCTTAATACCAGTCTATGCAAGAATCTGTTTTGGCAAAGTAGTCATAACCTGATCCAGCACTGCTCTATATAAACTGTGGTCAGTTAGGTATGGAGAGTGTGGCACTTCCATGGGGCCTGATTATAGTTTAATATCAGGAAATCAAGGGGGGAGCTATGAGCCTAAATGTCCATTCAGGTAATGGCATCACTTTCTTCATCTGAAGTAAAGCACAGTTACTTACTTGTAACAGGTGATCTCTGGGAACAGCAGGAATAAGTCTTCACACAAATGGGTATCGTCGGTACCGACTGAGTCTGCGCGGGAACGCTCCCCAGCATCCAAAAGGAAAGCTTTTGGGAACATCCCACAGCGCCTGCGTGCTGCCTTTCCTAACCGCCTCTCTCCAGTTCGAGTTTTAAAGCTGAGACAAAGAGTGTGAGGAAAGGAAAGAAAGATAGAGAGATACAACTCCTAGGGGAGGTGGGTGGGTTGTGAAGACTTATTCCTGCTGTTCCTAGAGATCACCTGTTACAGGTAACTGTGCTATCTCCAGGAACAAGCAGGAATGAGTCTTCACATATGGGGACTCCCCAGCTAGAGATGCCTGGGAGATCACCCAGGTTGTGAGTCCCTGGGAAGGGCTCTACCTCCACCCATGAATCTCAGGCATCCAGCCAGGGATGGAGGGTAGGAGTTGGTTAGGTATGGAACAGGTGTTTGAGAACAGCCTGACCAAACAAGGCATCCCGGCGGGAGTCCTTGTCCAAACAGTAATGGGCAGTGAAGGTATGAACCGAGGCCCAGGTGGTCGCTCGACAGATCTGGTCGATGGACACAGAATTTAGATGAGCCATAGAGGCTGCCATGGCCCTCACATTGTGAGCTGTGACATGGCCCTCCAGAGAAAGGTTCTTACTCTGGTAGGCGAAAAAAATGCATTGAGCAATCCAATAGGATAGAGTTCTTTTAGAGACTGGAAGTCCTAAATGAGAGGGATCAAAAGCAACAAAGAGCTGAGAGGACTTTCTATGTTGCTGTGTCCTTTGTAAGTAAAAGGCAAAGCTCTTTTACAATCCAGGGTATGAAGATTCCTCTCTGCACTTGAAGCATGAGGTCCTGGAAAAAAGACAGGTAAATAAACCACCTGGTTCAGATGAAAAGGTGAGACCACTTTAAGCATAAAGTGTGGATTAGTCCTGAGGACTACCTTGTCATGATGGAACCTGGTATAAGGAGGATTAGCCACCAAGGCTTGCAGCTCACTGATGCGGCGAGCTGAAGTGACTGCAATGAGAAAAATAACCTTCCAGGAAAGGAATTTCAAGGAGTGGCTAAGGGTTCAAAGGGTGGCTGCATAAGCTGGCCAAGAACCAGATTCAAGTCCCATGCCACTGGAGGTGGTTTGATGGGAGGTTTAGTCAAAAGAAGCCCTCTCATGAATCTTGCTATAAGAGGATGAGAGGAAATAGGCTGTCCATTGAGAGGTTTAAGGGATGCTGCAATAGCACTCAAATGGACTCTCACTGAATTCGTTTTAAGGCCTGCATGGGATAAATGCAGCAAATACTCTAGTAAAGAATTCAGAGGTATTGCAAGAGGGTTAAGACCCTTCTCTGCACACCAAATGGTAAACCTTTTCCATTTAAAAGCATAGGAACGTCTAGTGGAAGGCTTTCTGGAAGCATAAAGGATATCCTTTACTTGCTGAGAAAGATGCAAATCTTGAAGGTCTAGGCCTTCAGCAACCAGGCTCTGAGGTGAAGAGACTGAGTATTTGGGTGCCACAACGTTCCCTCCTCCTGGGACAGAGGTCTGGAGCAGATCCCAAGTCCAGGGAGGGAGCTTGAGAGAGATGCAGAAGTAGAGGGTACCACACTTGGCGTGGCCAATGTGGTGCTATGAGGATCATAGACCCCTTGTCTCTCTGAAGTTTGAAGAATGTCTTGGGAATTAGGGGAATGGGTGGAAAGGCATAGAGGAAGTCTTGCCCCCAGTGGAGGAGGAAGGCATCCCTGGCCTGAACTCCCTGACACGGAATTCTGGAACAGAACCGGGGAAGTTTGGCATTTCACGGACTTGCAAACAAGTCTATGTCTGGGGTTCCCCAAATTCGAAAACTCCTGGCTATCTGGTCATAAGAACATAAGAAATGCCATACTGGGTCAGACCGAGGTCCATCAAGCCCAGTATCCTGTTTCCAACAGTGGCCAATCTAGGTCATACGTACCTAGCAGTTTCCCCAAAAGACACAGGTTCTGCAGTGCTTGTACTAGGTCAAGCATTGATATCCTGGGTCCCTTTTTAATAGTGGTTTATGGACCTTTCCTCCAGGAACTTGTCCAAACCTTTTTTAAACCCAGCTATACTAACAGCCCTTACTACATCCTCCGGTAACAGATTCCAGAGTTTGATTACACGTTGAGTGAAGAAATATTTTTTCTTATTTGTCTTAAATAGTTTACCCTGTAGCTTCATTACATGTCCCCTAGTCCTTCTATATTCTGATAGCGTAAACAATTGATCCACGTTTATCCGTTCCACTCCATTCATTAATTTATAGACCTCTATCATATCTCCCCTCAGCCGTCTCTTTTCCAGGTTAAAGAGCCCTAACCTTTTTAGCCTCTCTTCATAGGAGTAGCCTTCCATCCCCTTCACCAATTTGGTGGCTCTTCTCTGTACTTTTTCTAATAACTCTATGTCCCATGGAGGGACCATTTGTGTGGAAGCAGAACTCGACTGAGTCTGTCTGCCCAAGAGTTTTGAACTCCTGGAAGATACACTGCCATGAGATGGATTTGATGCTCTCTGGCAAAGGCCCACAATCTCAGAGCTTCGTTGCAAAGCGACAGAGAGCCAGTCCCCCCCTGCTTGTTCACATAGAACATAACATAAGAACATAAGATATGCCATACTGGGTCAGACCAAGGTCCATCAAGCCCAGTATTCTGTTTCCAACAGTGGCCAATCTAGAACATGGCTACTTGGTTGTCTATGTGGATAAGGACTGTCTTGTAGCTGAGCAGGGTGTGGAAGACAGAGCCAGAAAGATTGCTCTGAGCTCTAAGAGGTTGATATGTAGAGATGTCTCCTGTGGAGAGGTCTTGTAGATGAGCTCCCCAACCCTTTGGAGAGGCATCTGTTGTAAGGGTTGCTTGGGGTAGCAACTGTTGAAAGGGGGACCCCAGCAACAGATTTTGAGTGGACTTCCACCACTGGAGGGACCAAAAAAGGTGACTGGAGGATGCTATTTTCTCTGACAGGCATCCTGATGCCTGGGTCCATTGGGTGGATAGAGTCCACTGAGCTGCCCTCACGTGCAGGCGAGCATAGGGGACCACATGCACGGTGGATGCCATGTGGCCTAACAGTTGTAACATTTCTCGAGCAGTTAAATGGGACTTTAACTGAATCTGGGAGGCTAACTGCACCAAGCATAGGCAACGGGCCTGGGGAAGATAGGCCCTTGCAGTGGTGGTATCCAGGAAGGCCCCTATGAACTCTAGAGATTGAGTAGGGGTGAGATGAGATTTTGGGATGTTTATTACAAATCCCAGATACTGAAAGATACGCCTTGTGCAGGCCAGGGAAGCCTGGACCTCTGACTGGGATGGAGCTCGGATGAGCCAGTCGTCCAGATATGGGAATACAAATATCCCTAGAGTGCGTAGAAATGCAGCAACTACTGCGATGCATTTTGTGAACATCCTTGGTGTAGAGGCCAGACCGAAGGGAAGCACCCTGTATTGATAGTGCTTTCCTTGGAAAAGGAACCGAAGGAACCTTCTGTGTGTTGGATGGATGAGGACATGGGTGTACGCATCCTTGAGATCTAGAGAACAAAGCCAGTCCTGACTCTGGAGGTATGGAAGGAGAGTACCGAGAGAAGTCATCTTGAATTTCTCCTTGCATAGAAACTTGTTCAATTCTCTGAGATCTAATATGGGTCTGTAGCCCCCTCTTTTCTTTGGGATGAGAAAGTAGGGTGAGTAGAACCCTGAGACCTGTTGAAGAAGGGGTACTTCTTCTATTGCCCCTTGGGCAAGAAGGGTAGCAATTTCCTGACCCAGAAGGTCGAGGAGAGATGTTGGAGAATTGAACTGTCTCACCATGGTGTGAGGGGGAAGGTTTAGGAAATGGAGTTTGTAGCCCTCCTTTATGATGGAGAGGGTCCATTGCTCTGCTGTGATTTGTTCCCATCTGGGAGCAAAGTGAGCTAACCTTCCTGGAATGGTGAGAGGCTCTGGATGTTCTAGAGCCAGAAAGGCTAAGTTCTCTAGTTGTAAGTCAAAGGCCCTGAGGAGGCTGAGGCTGTTTGGCTGTAGCAGTCCTAGGAGCCTTAGGCTTGGCCTGTTTCGGTTGTTGCTGTCTCTTTGTAGCAAAACTACCTGCAGAAGAGGCCTGCTGACCATAAGCAGAATAGTATCTGCCTTTTTTGGGAAAAAAGCCCTTTTTGAACAACCTTTTCTTAAAAGGAGCAAAAGTAGACTTTGAAAGTCTATCTAAAGCTGAATTTTCAGCATCCATCTGGGTGGCCTTTGCTTGCCAATCCTTGCCAAAAAGGTTTTCACCTGTACAAGGAAGGTTACCTAGGCCATCTTGAACCCAGGGTTCCAAATCAGAAGCCTGTAACCAAGCAACTGTACGTACACCTATGGCAATAGCCGAGGCTCTGCTGGCACCTTCAAAGGAGTCAAAGGCTGCACGGTTGGAAAACTTGGAAACATCCTGGGCATGTTTGAGCCAGGTGAGAAACTCTTCCCTTTTATCTTCTGAAATAAAAGGAGATAAAGTTTGCAGGTGATCTGTAATCTCTTTAAGAAACATCCCCATATAGAGACTGCGCATGAAATGAGTCAGAAGCTGTAAAGATGTCTTACACATTGGAACATGGAAGGTAAGAAGCATGAACCAAGGGAAGTTGGAGGTGGTCAAGAATGAAATGGAACGTGTACAACTTGATCTGTTGGGTGTCAGCGAACTGAAATGGACTGGCATGGGGCACTTTGCATCAGATGATCACATGGTCTACTATGCTGGAAATGAAAGACAAAGAAGAAATGGTGTTGCATTTATAAGAAGAAACTTGCAAGAACTGTAATGAAATACAATAAAGTCAGCGAACGCTTAATCTCTATTCGTCTACGAGGATTGCCTATCAACACAACTATAATTCAAGTATATGCCCCAACAACAGTTGCTGAAGAGAATGAAATTGAAGAGTTCTATGAACAAGTACAAGCTGAAATTGACAGAACATGCAAACAAGATATCCTGATAGTCATGGGTGACTGGAACGCAAGTTGGCAACAAAGAAGGCAAAGTAGTTGGAAAATATGGACTTGGCAACAGAAATGAAGCTGGAGAAAGACTGATAGAATTCTGCAAGACCAATGATCTATTCATCTCAAACACCTTCTTCCAGCAACACAAGCGGCGACTGTACACATGGACTTCACCGAATGGTTTATATAAAAATCAAATTAACTACATATGTGGAAGTCAACGATGGAAAAGCTCTATAACATCAACAAAGACAAAACCTGGAGCTGACTGTGGTACAGATCATCAACTACTAGTATGCAAACTCAAGCTAAAGTTGAAAAAGAGCAAACCACTCATGAATGCAGCAAAATATGACCTTGAGAATATACCACTGGAATTTAAAGACTGCCTGCAAAATAGATTTGCTGATTTAGATACAAATGACAGAGCTCCAGAAGAGTTATGGAATGACATCAAGAAGGTTGTGTTGGAAGAAAGCGAGAAGTCTCTACAAAAGGTGAAAATGCAAAAACGGCCAAAATGGATGACGGAAGAAACTCTGAAAATTGCCCAGAAACGCAGAGAAGCTAAAGCCAGAGGAGAAAGAAAGACAATCGCAGAACTCAACAGAAATTTCCAACGTGCAGCAAGACAGGACAAGGAAAAGTACTACAATGACACTTGCAAGGAAATAGAAGCAGAAACTATTAGAGGAAGAACAAGATCGGCTTTCCTAAAGCTACGAGAGTTAAAGAAAAAGTTCCAGCCTCGAATTGGAATGTTACAAGATGCTCAAGGTTCTATGTTGAATGATGCTGAGATCATCAAGAAAAGGTGGAAGGAATATACAGAGTTTTATATGATAAAGATCAAGTGGACCAACAACTGTTTCAACCTGTACCTTATGATCAGGAACCATTGGTGATGAAAGAAGAAGTTGAAGCAGCATTGAAAGCCTTATCAAAGAACAAAGCACCAGGCATTGATAGCATTCCCATAGAAGTATTGCAGCAATCTGATGCAGCTGTTACCGTACTCACAAGGCTCTGCCAAGAAATATGGAAGACAACATCATGGCCAACTGACTGGAAAAGATCTGTGTTTATAGCAATACTAAAGAAAGGTGATCCAACTGACTGTGGAAATTATCGCACAATCGCTCTGATCCCACATGCCAGCAAGATTCTACTGAAGATTATTCAAAAGACTACAACCATACCTGGAACAAGAACTACCTGAAGTGCAAGCAGGGTTCAGGAAAGGGCGAGGAACGAGAGACATGATTGCGGATGTGAGATGGATCCTTGAAAAGACTAAAGAATACCAAAAGGATATCTATTTGTGCTTTATTGACTATAGCAAAGCTTTTGACTGTGTAAACCATGAGAAACTCTGGGCCACATTAAGAAGCATGGGTATACCAGAACACCTGATCGTTCTCTTGCGCAATCTGTACACTGATCAAGAAGCAACAGTTCGAACAGAACAAGGAGAAACAGAATGGTTTAAAATAAGCAAAGGTGTAAGACAAGGCTGCATACTTTCCCCCTGTTTAATTTATATGCAGAACAAATCATCAGAGAAGCAGGATTGTATGAAGACAACAAAGGTGTGAAGATTGGTGGAAGACTCATCAACCTTCTTCGCTATGCTGATGATACCACGTTACTGGCTGAAGATGATCTGAAACATTTGCTTCTCACAATCAAAGAACATAGTCTCAAAATGGGCCTGCACCTTAATGTAAAGAAGACAAAGATCATGACAACTGGAATAATCAACAGGTTCATCGTTGGAGAAGAAATTGAAATTGTGAACAACTTTAACCTACTTGGATCAACTATCAATAAAGAAGCAACAAGCAGTCAAGAAATCAAACGACGCATTGCTCTTGGCAGAATGGCTATGAAAGACCTAGATAAGATTCTCAAGAGCAGAGATGTCTCTCTCCATACAAAGATTCAACTTGTTCAAGCCATGGTATTTTCAATAACATCATATGGATGTGAAAGCTGGACAGTGAAAGATAGACAGGAAGAAAATTGATGCCTTTGAATTATGGTGCTGGTGGCGAATACTGTGTATACCATGGACTGCCCGAAGAACAAACCAGTCGCTACTAGAGGAGATCAAACCTAAGCTTTCTTTAGAAGCTCAGATGACAAGACTGACTTTCATACTTTGGACACATCATGCGAAGAGAGAGATCATTAGAGAAAGACATTATGCTTGGCAAGATAGAAGGTCAACGCAAAAGAGGAAGGCCAGCAATGAGATGGATCGATACAATAACAGCAGCTACGGGTACCAGTCTGTCAACAATGAGCCGCCTGACTGAAGACCGAACACAGTTTAGGATAGCTATCCAGAGGGTCGCCATGAGTCGACTCAGACTCGACGGCACTTAACATAGAGACTATAGGAGTTGATTCTAGCAACAAGCATACTGGCCTGGAAAATTCTCCTGCCAAAGGCATCTAGGGTTCTGCATTCTCTTCCTGGAGGAGCAGAAGAGTGCCTTTTTGTACTCTTTATCTTCTTCATAGCAGACTCCACCACAATAGAGTGGTGAGGAAGCTGAGTCTTATGAAAGCCAGGACAAGGAGGAACACGATACATGGTGTCCAACCTGCGAGAATGAGGGGAAATGGTGAGAGGAGTCTCCCGTATGCCCAACATGTGATCATAAAGAATTTCATGTATTGGTAAAGTGGCTGCCTCCTTAAGAGCCTTAGGATATTGTAAAATATCTAATTTTTTGGCTCTAGGCTCTGTTTCAGGGGCCACTGAGATAGAAAGGCCCCTGGCCACTTCCCTAATGAAATCCTGAAAAGACAATTCTGGAGGAGACATTCTCCTTTTTGGAGAAGAGGGCTCCTGAGGATGGATCACTGATGCTTCGACAGAGACCTCTGATTCATCAGAGTCCTCAGAGGAATCGAAGTATCGCCTGTCTGGATGCTCTTGCAGAGCCCGATATGCGTACCGGGTGGTATCGACATCGGGAGTGATCGGTACCGATGGGCATCACAGAACAGTGTACCGCTGCAGTCAACACCGAAGCGGATGTTGATGCAATCGGTACCGGCAACGGAGTTTGTTGCGGTACCGAAGGCGTCGCAGCTTGTATGAATGCCGTGATGGCACGCTGCATGGTCAGGATATTCTGATCCATCGACGCAACCAATGTCTGGATGTCGGTACCAGTGGGAACCACCGGTACCCCAGAACATTGTAACAGGTGATCGGTCGAGGCCGAGCCCGAGCCATCGATGTCAACCTGTGACCCCATAGAAAAAGCTTTGGAAGCCGGAGCCTCCCGCTGGGGTAACTTTGCCGGTGCGGATTCCTTGAGGGCAAGCCCGGAGGCATCTCGATACATAGAGGGAGATTTACCCTTCGAGGACCGGCTGGATTTAAGTTTGGTTACCTGAGATCCATGTGAGGAAGAAGCAGCCCTGGAAGACATCGATGCAACTGAAGCTGCATCCGAGGGAAACGGGGTACTGAGCTTAGCTGCTTGATTCTGTAGACCTCTTTTAGACATCATGGAGCAGGACTCACAATCCGCAATGGAGTGGTCAGGACCTAAACATTTTAGACACCATTCATGGGTGTCGGTGACAGAAATAGTGCCGCTGCACTTCGTGCATTTTTTAAACCCAGAGGCGGGCTTTTCCATGAGGAAAAATTTCCTAGGCCCAAGGCCAAAGAAAAAAATGCACCGAAGTGAGAAAAGAGTAGGTGTTTTTTTTTTTTTAGAATAAAGAAAGAAAAGACCGGCGGTACCGGTCCAGCGTCGAGAAGGCAGACGCGCGACTAAAGAAATAAAATAAAACAAAGAAATTCTTCAGCGGTGACAGGAACACGACCTGCTGGCTCTGCGGAAAAGAAGAACTGGAGAGAGGCGGTTAGGAAAGGCGGGAAGGCAGTGCGCAGGTGCTGTGGGATGTTCCCAAAAGCTTTCCTTTTGGATGCTGGGGAGCGTTCCCGCGCAGGCTCCGTCGGTACCGACAATACCCATATTTGTGAAGACTCATTCCTGCTTGTTCCTGGAGATTCAGTTTTACTCTGTTTATTTTAATAAGTTTACTGTTTCATTATTTTATCAAATCACATGTTGCTGATTTTATTTTATTTTGTTTGAGTGGTAAAGGTTATCCGCTTTAGGCTCTTTGGCAAAAGCCTGAAAATCAAAAAAAAATCTGAGCTTTTCAATTCACATACATCTAGTGCCAGTTATACATTTATTAAAGGTCATAGGCCATAATAAATAAAAAGATAAAATAATGAATACTATAACTTCCAATTATAGCAGATAAGAGAGAGATGTTTGATAGAAATATTTTAGCTGAAGTGGGAATTTTTTAAAAAATTTCAAAAGCTCAACAAAACAAAAAGAAAAAACACCAGAAAAGTTACAGAATTCCTCTCACACAAGTGCAAAGCAGGGTTTACAAGGACACTGACTCTAGACAGTGCTGGTGTGGATGCTTACAGTCAAAAAGCTGCTTCCGATACATTCAAAAAATAAACTCTGCCAGCTTTTGATTATCTGATCCACCAACAGCTAATAAGATGTTTTTGAAAAAATATAACTCTGTAAAACATTAGCACCATCAGCAATATGCCAGGTCTCCAAACCCCACAATCGAAGTGACAGTCAAATTAAGTTTCACTTTCACACATGATTTAGTTTTCTGTAACTGTCGCCCAAATTCAATGTCCACGAGAATCACATGACGCCAGAAAGTTCTCTCAGGGTTTTGGTCTTGAGCCCTACCAGGCACCATGTTTAGATCAAGTCCAAATGCATCAGGTCACCTCCTGGTACAACGATATAACATATCACGTGTCGCCATATCAACTATTTGGAGATAGTCACTCAGCTTCTCTTGCAGCTTCTGGTATACCTGGAAGGGAAAAGAACTGTGAGCAGAGGAGGTTCCCCACTCACCTTTTACTCAGAAGGAAACAGAATTTTGAGATTTCCATCCCCTCCTCCACCTTTCACTTAGAAGGAACACTTTTTTTTTCCTGTGTTTCCCTAAAAAACACACCTACCACAAAGCCACAAACTTCACCTTTCTCCTCCCCCACCTATCAGTTACAATATCACTATTATACCCAAATGGAGTGAATGAATAACTTAGTGGGCAGAGCAGGGGGTTGACAACCAGATTTAAGTCAGGGCTCAAAACCTGCTTCTCCTAACTAATGCTACGGAGGACCCTGGGCAAGCCGCTTCCTTTTCAGGTACTAACTTACAAGTGTAAGCCCTCTGGGGCAGGGAGAAACCTACTGTACTTGGATGCACATCCACACCTGTACTTGTGATGGCTGATTGTAACCCAGACTTACTTATTGTGGTCTACTGGTTCAGGGATAAAAAAAAAATACAGACTATAGATGTTTCAACAACCTGCAGAAATACTTACTGCTGAGTTGTGTTGGTTTGCAGGATTTTCTGATAATATCCAAAGTAGATGGTCAATGGCAGAATACGGCAGCCACACCATAGGAGAGGTGGCAGAAAGTGGACGCTAAAAGAAAAACATTCAACTTTAAACAGCAACATCACATTGCAAGTTTATAAAAGGAGAGCACAACTCTCTCCAATATTTCTTTACTATTAACACCTTTCATGATCATAAGAACACACATTTTTCCATAATGGGTTAGACCTAAGGTCCATCAAGCCCTCTATCCAACAGTGGCCAATCCAGGTCACAAATACCTAGCAGAATCCCACAGGCAGACAGACTATGCTGCTTATTCTAAGGATATGCAGTCAATTTCTCCCAGTTCACTGTAATGGACTGGGGGAAACTTGTCTAAACCTTTTTATAACCAGCTACACCAACAGCTTTTACTACTGTACATTCTCTGGCAATGAATTCTAGAGCTTAATTATGCATCGGATGAAAAGAAATATTTTCTCCATAGTCTTAAATGCACTACTTTGTAGCTCCATTGCATGTCCCCTAGCCTTTGTACTGTTGATGCAGTAAGGAACAGATTCACATTTACTTGTTCCACTCCACTCATTTTATAGACGTCTATCAATATCTCCCCCCTCAGTCTTTCTTCTCCAAGCTGAAGAGCAGTAACCTTTTTAAGCTTTCCTCACAGGGGTATCCTTTCATTTCTTTTATCATTCTGAGTGCCCTTCTCTATATATTTTCTAGTACTATTTTTTTGATGCAGTGACCAGAACTCCATACAATATTGTAGATGTGATTGCATGATGAAGTGATACAGAAGCGTTCTATCCTTTTCTTTTGTTCTCTATACCTTTCCTTTCAGTTCCTAGCCACTGCCGCCACTCCACACTGAGTGGAGTATTTCAATGTATTACCCATGATGACACCTAGATCCTTTTCCAGGGTGACTGCTCCTAATATGGAACCCAGCATCATATAGCTATAGTTTGGGTTGTTGTTCCCTAAGTGGAGGATAACGTTGCACTTATTCACATTAAATTTCATCTGTCATTTGGAGCCCAGTCTTCCAATTTTTCAGCTTTGAATAATTTTATAACTGCAAATAAGATTATATCACTCATTCCTATTTCCAGGTTGTTTATAATTGTGTTAAAAAGCAGTGGGCTCTGTACAGATCACTGGGGCACTCCACTCATCTCTTCATTTCTAAGTGAAAATTTCAGTATAATTTTCACTATCCTAATTTAATATTTATAGAGCTACAGCTTTCCTCTAGGCAAAGTACAAAATAGTCAAAGTAACAGCACACACAACAGGGGACCTCATCTGGGTATGTTCACTAGTCAAGGACACACTAGAACAGCAGACTTTATTCTACACAAGGGCATGGTTATGTTTCACTTAGAGGGACCCAGAGTAAGATGGCTAGTGCAGAATCACTGCCATGACTCACCTCAATGCCAAAATACTGGTGTCCTTTTCCCAGCAATGCATCAACATACTCTAATACCAGTTCAGATGCTTCTGCCAAAAGGTCATAGTTCAAATACAGGCGCAACAGCTCTGCAGCATCCACTGCCTACAAATTAAAAAAGTCTGCTCAGAATCATACAAATCTTCTCTATTTATTTATTTGCCTACAAGCATCTGACAGTCAATCGAGACAGGAAGGAAAAACAAAAAGCAAAACAGACAGGAAGGAAACCAAAACCAAGGAAGCCCTCCCCTCCCCCTTACTGCAACCCCCACACCACACAGTTTTCAGAGCCTTACGAAAGACTGTTAATGTCCCTAGTGAACGTATCTCCAAGGGCAATGCATTCCAGCTCTCCACTGCCACCACCCGAAAACTACGTGCCATCCTGAAGACATCCAACCCTGGTACCTACATTAGTTTCTCTTGGGTGGAGTGCAAGGCCCTCCCTGCTACATACCACACCAGCACATCGTGTAAATACGGCACAGAACTATCAGTTGCGATACGAAAAGCAACTACCAGCAACTTAAACACACAATGTTCCTGTATCAGGAGCCAGTGCAACTGGTGAAGCAGCAGGCCGGCAGCATCCCTCCTCAGTCCCCAGGCCACCGCATTCTGAAAAACCTGTAACCAGCGTATTGACTTCTTGGGCAACCCCACATAAAAGGACATTATAGTAGTTCAGGCAGCCATGTACTAGAGCTTGCATTACTAAACACAGAGAGGACAGGTCAAGAAAAGGGCACACCTCTGACGAGTTTCAATTTAAGCCAGGCCACCCAAGCTACAGTGCATTGCAAAAGTATTCATCCCCTCTGTGTTTGTCCTGCTTTGTCGCATTACAACCTAGAATCAAAATGGAGTTTTGGGGGTTAGCACCATGTGATATACACAACATGCCTCCTACTCTGAAGGTGCAAAATATCCTTTATTGTGACACAAACAATAATTAAGACAAAAAAAACCCCCTGAAAGCAGGAGTGTGCATATGTATTCACCCCCTAAAGTCAATGTCGTACAATAGAGCCATCTTTTGCTGCAATTACAGCTGCAAGTCTCTTGGGGTATGTCTATTAGCTTAGCACATCTAGTCATTGGGATTTTCACCTCTTTAAGGCAAAACTGTTAACTCCTTCAAGTTAGATGGGTTGTGTTTGTGTACAGCAATCTTCAAGTAATGCCACAGATTCTCAATTGGGATTGAGGTCTGGGCTTTGACTGGGCTATTCCAAGACATTTAAATGTTTCTCTTTAAACCAGCTCTAGCAGTATGTGTAAGGTTATTGTCCTGCTAGAAGGTGAACCTTTGTCCCTGTCTCAAATCTCTGGCAAACAGGTTTTCCTTAAGACTTACCCTGTATTTAGTGCCATCCATCATTCCTTCAATCCTGACCAGTTTTCCTATCCCTGCTGATGAAAAACATCCCCACAGCATGATGCTGCCACTACCATGTTTCACTGAGGGAACGGCATTCTCGGGGTGATGGGAAGTGTTGGGTTTGCTCCATACATGGCATTTCCCATGATGGCCAAAAAGTTCAATTTTTGTCTCAACTGACTAGAGAACCTTCTTCCATGTATTTGGGAGGTCTGCCCCATGCTGTTGTGCAAACTCCAAACGTGTTTTCTTATTTCTTTCTTTAAGCAATGGCTTTTTTCTGGTCACTCTTCCATAAAGCCCCACTCTGTGGCGTGTACAGCTTAAAGTGGTCCTATGATCAGATACTCCCATCTCCGCTGTGGATCTTTGCAGTTCCTTCAGTGTTATCCTTGGTGTCTTTGTAGCATTTCTGATTAATGCCCTCCTTGCCAGGTCTGTGAGTTTTGGTGGGCGGCCTTCTCTTGTCAAGTTTGTAGTGGTGCCATATTCTTTCTATTTTGTTATAATGGATTTAATGGTGCTCCGTGGATATTCAGAATTTGGGATTGCTTTTTATAACGCCTGATGGTGAAATTAGACTTACCTGCTAATTGTTGTTCCTTAAGGAACTCTAGTCCAGTCCCGGAACCATAGAGTTTAGAATCTCCTCCAGCAGCCTTGGAGACTGAAAGACATCATCGCTTTGCTGGCACTGGTATAAATAGGCAAGGACCACCCCCTTCCTCCAGTACCCATTGACAAAGCAACTCAGCAGAGCAACAAATAAGTAGATGAAAATAGTAATAAAATAGTAACTAAACTAACGTGCACATGGCAATGTCAGAGAATTCGTAAATTTCAAATTTGATATATACAATCAGACAGTGCTATGGAAAGGTTCCCACCCTGGCTCACCCCTGTGCCCCCTGAGAACCCTTACCCAATAAGGCAAAACTGCACTGTCTCCGGGGAACTTCAGGCTGACGAACCCCCAAAACTTAGGGTGGGATCCGGGACTGACTAGAGTTCCTTAAGGAACAACAATTAGCAGGTAAGTCTAATTTCACCTTCCTTTTCGTCCCTCTAGGCCAGTCCCGGAACCATAGAGGATGTAACAGAGCAGTGAATATCAACGGAAGGGACCTACAAGCCCAGCCTGAAGTACCGCTGAGCCAAAACGAACATCCCCCACCGCCTGCACATCTAGCCAATAGTGCTTCGCAAAAGAATGCAACAACGACCAAATCGCCGCCCTACAAATGTCCTCGACTGGGACCAAACTAAACTCTGCCCAAGATGCTGCTTGTGCCCTGGTTGAATGAGCCTGGAGACCCTCCGGAACCACCTTTCCCTTCAAAAGCTTTGCCGACGCAATTGCTTCCTTCAACCAATGAGAAATGGACGACTTCGCTGCCGCCTCCCCTTTTCTCGGATCCCCGAAAGCCACAAACACAACCTGTCCGACCTCCGGAAGGACGCCGTCCTGCCTAGGTACTTCCGAAGAACTCGCCTAACATCCAACAGATGCAACCTGCCCAAGACGCCGACTTTTTCCGGTCAGAGAATACCGGAAGCGACACTACTTGATTAACCTGAAACGCAGAGACCACCTTTGGCAAGAACGCTGGAACCGTGTGAAGAACCATCTTATGATCAAAAAAGGACAGATACAGCATCTTACAGGATAGTGCTTGCAACTCCGAAATTCTTCTCGCGGAACAAATAGCCACCAGAAACACTGTCTTCGTCAGATCTTTCAGCGAGGCCTTGGACAATGGTTCAAACTGTGCACTGAGCAAGGCCCCTAGCACCAAATTCAAATCCCACGCTGGCACCGAACATCGTCTCGGCAGCCACATGAGTAACACGGCCCGTAAAAACCGTTGAATGTCACCGTACGCCCCGAGCAACTGACCGTGAATCTTACTGTGGAAACAAGAGATGGCAGCCAACTGCACGCGCAAAGAACTTGCCGCCAGCCCCTTGTCCACCCCATCCTGTAAAAACGACAATCTGCGACACTGAGGCCCCCAAAGGACGCAGCCTACGCTCTGTGCACCAGGCCTCAAAAATGCGCCAGACTCGGATGTACGCCAGCGAGGTGGATCTCCTTCGCGCCTTCAGCAACGTAGAAATGACCGCTGTTGAATAACCCTTGGCAGTCAACCGAACCCTTTCAAGAGCCATGCCGTAAGCGAGAATCGATTCACCTGAGGCATGCGTAACGGCCCCTGACACAAGAGATCCTCACACTGTGGGAGCCTCCACAGCCTGTCTGCCAGAAGTCGCACTAAATCCGCATACCAAGGTCTTCTGGGCCAGTCAGGCGCTACCAGGATCACCAGGCTGCGATGCCGCTCTATGCGCTGCACCACCCGGCCTATGAGAGCCCAAGGCAGGAACACGTAGAGAAGACCCCCTTCTGGCCAACGCTGAGCCAACGCATCGAGGCCCTCCGACATCCATTCTCGCCGCCTGCTGAAAAATCGCGCTACCTTCGCGGACTCGAAGCTCGCCATCAGATCCATTAGTGGAAGCCCCCCAGCACCGCAGCAAAAGTGCAAACACGTCCCGGTGAAGAACCCACTCCCCCGGGTCCACTCTGCGGCGACTGAGAAAATCCGCCTTGACATTGTCCACTCCGGCCACATGCTGCGCCGACAGACCCTTTAGATGCTGTTCAGCCCAATCTAAAAGCTGACTGGCCTCTGCCTCCAGCATCGCACTGCCGGTGCCGCCCTGCCGACTGATGTAGGCTACGGTCGTCACATTGTCTGTCTGAGAGAACTCGTACCACCTGCTGACTGAAGCTGTCCTGAAACTCCCGCAGGGCCAAAAACACTGCTCATTTCTAATCTGTTGATGGAACATTCTCTTTCCTCCTGAGACCACAATCCCTGGGCAAACCTGCCCTCGCAATGCGCTCCCCACCCCAGGAGACTAGCATCCGTCGTCAGCAGTCTCCAGGATGGAGGCTCTAGAGGCATGCCCGCTGCCAAACTCTCCGGCTGCAACCACCACAGAAGGTCCTGACGCACCTCCGGAGGACAAACCAGCCTCTGAGACAACGCGTCCTGCTGATGAGACCAACGCCGGAGTAGCACGCTCTGCAACAGCCGCATGAGAGCCCTGGCCCACGGTACCACCTCGATCGTGGCTGCCATCGTTCCGAGCACTTGAAGATACTGCCACGCCGTTGGCGCCGGATGCGATAGAAACCACTGTATGAGCCGCCGCAACCCCTGCGCCCGCTGAGCGGGGAGAAACACTGCTGCTTGCTGCGTCTCGAAACGGGCTCCTAAGTACGCCAGAGACTGAGAGAAACAATCTGCTCTTCACAAAGTTGACCACCCAGTCCAGGCTTTCCAACATCTGAACCACCCGGGCGGTGGCCGCGGCACTCTCTTTCCTTGACTTTGCTCGAATCAACCAATCGTCCAAGTATGGATGCACTAGCACTCCCTCCTTGGAGTGCTGCCGCCACCACCACCATAATCTTGGTGAACGTCCGAGGTGCTGTCGCCAGTCCGAAAGGTAACGCTTGAAACTGAAAATGCCCCATGGGTACTGCAAATTGGAGGAACCGTTGGTGCTCCTGCCGAACCGGGATATGGAGATAAGCTTCCGTGAGATCGAGCGATGTCAGATATTCACCAGCCCTGACTGCTGCAATGACGGAACGCAGAGTCTCCATACGGAAATGGGTGACGCGGAGACACCAATTCACCCTTTTCAAATCCAAAATCGGCCGAAAACGCGCCTTCCTTCTTTGGCACCACAAAATAGATGGAGTATCGACCGCACCCGCACTGCTCCACCGGAACGGGTACCACTGCTTTGAGCTGCAGCAGCCTCTGTAGAGTTTTTGAGACCGCCCGAAGCTTCAGCGGAGCTCTGCAAGGAGACCTGACAAAAGGAATCTAACAAGGGTCGATGGAGTTCGAGAGCATATCCCTCTCGGATGACTTCCAGGACCCACTGGTCTGACGTAATTTGGACCCACAAAAAATATGTAGGTCAAGTCGTAGAGCAATCAGAGTGATCAAAAATGCAGATAATTACTCCATTAGCAACATATCTTAATGAAGACTTATTAAGAAGGGAGCAAACACATTGTGTCTGTAGAACAAGCTCGGGGATGTCTCAGACCAGCGGCTTAAAACAAAGGCACAAAAGTGTCTTAGAATGCCGTCATAGCATCAATGACTGTCCCTTAGCCAAAATTTATCACAAAAATTCTACAGTTGAATAGTTTCAAAGCTCCTATCAAAAATATTCAAACACAGTGCTGAAAAGTGGCTTAAAGATCAGTACTTAAGAGTAATTTGGACCCAGGCAGGGTAAAACTCCCGCAACCGACCTCCCACGGGCACCACCTCCACCTGAGTCCACCTTATCTCATTGTGCCTTTAAGGGATGAGGAGTGGAAGGGAGCAAAACCTCTGCCCACTCCCCAGAACCCACAAAATCCTTGGCTCCTTGCCGGAAGCCTTCCCCGCTGAGGTTGGACAAAACGAGAGGACCGAAATCTACTAAAGTCCCTAGGAGCCCCTCGGGATCCCGCATTACTCCGGCCCTGCTTCGGCTTATCCTCCGGAAGGCGACCTCCCTTAGACTCTCCGAGATCCTTGACCAGCTTTTCCAAATCTTCGCCAAACAAAAGCTTACCACGAAACAGCAGCTTGCTAAGGCGAGTCTTAGAGGAACTGTCCGCCACCCAATTATGCAACCACAGATACCGCCGAGCCGCTACCACCGAGGCCATACTCTTAGCCAAGCCGCAAATGAGATCATAATGAATGTCCGCCAAATACGTGGTCTCCGACTCCAGACGCGCCACATCCTCCAACTGCCCGTCCAAGTGATCCCCCTGCAACCTCTGGGACCACCGCAAACAGCCTCTCGCCACCCACGCCATCGAGGCTTGCATCGAGAGGGCGCAAACATCGAACACCTGCTTCAACAGATTATCCAATTTCCTGTCTTGGACATCTTTTAGCGCTGCAGCCCCCTCAACCGGAATTGTAGTTTTCTTAGTAACCGCTGATACCGCCACATCGACCTTGGGAGAGCGAAACAGTTCTCTATCCTGATCAGACAGCGGATAAAGGCGAGCTAAAGCCCTGGACCCCTTCAGGGCCGACTCCGGCAAGTCCCACTCTTCCTGAATCATACTCTGAAATACCCTATGCACAGGAAAAACCCTGTGGGACGTCCGCACAGCCTGCAACAGTGGATCCTCCAAGGCCGCCTCTGCAACTGCTACCTCGGAGGGCATATTCAGCGTCTTGAGAGTCTCAGCAATCAAGGCTGGCAGCTCTTAGCGACAAAACACCCTGATTACTCTGCTCTGCTGCTCCGCGTCGGGCAACTCTCCCTCTTCCAACTCGTCACCCAAGATCTCCTCCAGCTCCTTGGCTACCACCCCCATATTCTCCCCGAGGTGAGAGGCCGGACTGTCATTCCCCAGCCCCCTTGCTTCTTTTGGCTGTAGGAACGCTCTCCGCAGGACGGTCAAGGGACCCCGACCGCTTCTGCCCTTGCGGCCCCTGAAGAGAAGCCGTCATCGCGGGTTGCAGCAGGGCAAACGCCTGCTGCATGAGGGAAAAGAAATTTGGTGGATCGTTGGCGCAGGCCCAACCTGACTCAGCCCTCGAGACAAAGAAGAGCCCTCCCCCGAGGACGACCCCGGCAATGGTTCTTCTGGACTTAGGGGCGGAGGTAGGACACGTTCGCCCTCAGGCGGAACCACTTCCCCGCCCCCCCGACCCCTCTGGAGCCTTATCCATCACCTCTGCCTCCAGAGTGCAAGAGCCACACACTCCTGAGTCCAGCACCGCGCCACAAACTAAACACAGAGGCTTCGCAGGCATCCTACGGTCAAAGCCACACAATATGCCCGCACCCTACACGGTATCTCACCAAGGAAAATTTCAAACTGAAAACTTGAAAATTGAAGCCCCTCAGACCATCAGAGTCAACCCCTGAGGCGTTTGCCAGCTGCTTTTTTTTTTTTTTTTTACACACTTGGCAGAACTCTCTCTACTGCCCCTCCAACTAGCCCCATGCCAAACCGAAGCTTTAAAAAACAACAAAACTCTACAAAGCCCAAGTTACTGAAAATGCGGCTTTTAAAATGGCCGCCACGCTTTTCCTGCGCAGAGACACGCGGCCGGCCTGCACTGTGCTTAATGGCAAGCCCGCTCCCCCCCCCCCCCCAAATAAGCTGCCTGCAAATCACACTCAACTTTGCCGTTCTTGCCGGTGAACACACTCACCGCTCCCTGTTTCCTGTGTAGGGAGGAGATGCAGCTGCGTCAGAGCTCAGCCAGACCGCGGCTTCAGCTCCGGCGCCATCAAACACTTCCTGGCCGAGACAGACTGCTCTGACAGGCTGCTGGGCGGTGCGATCAAGCCTACCACCTGCTCCTCACCCTTATTCGCAGGTTCGGGAGCAGGGAGGCTAAGAGCTCCAACTTTCCCCCCTCAATGCTTGTTAACTCGACGGGGAAATCCAGCAGGGAGGCGGGGGAAGGGTGGCAGGAGGGGGGGAAAGAAGAGGGAGAAGGAACCAGAGGAAGAATACCCCTCACAACAGCACTGCCTCTGTAAGACAAAAAAAAAAACAAAAGCTAAGAAAAATAGAAGGAAACTTCAAATCAAACTACACTATACTGAAAAGGTAAAGGGAAACTAGCAATTATAGCTCTGCTTATTTGTTTTCACTGAGCCCAGTCCCAGGCTCAGAATCTCCTTCAGCTGCTTGGAGACTGAAAGTACTGGAGGAAGGGGTGGTCCTTGCCTATTTATACCAGTGCCAGCAAAGCGATGATGTCTTTCAGTCTCCAAGGCTGCTGGAGGAGATTCTAAACTCTATGGTTCTGGGACTGGACTAGAGGGACGAAAAGGAAGAAGTAATTAGGTCTTACCTGCTAATTATTGTTCCTGAAGGAACGACAGTCCAGTCCCTTACTTCTGGGTTGCGCAACCCTTCCAGCAGCTTGGAGGCTGAGCCCATCCTTTTTGGAGATGGTCCGGTATAAATAACACTAGTACCACCCACCGAAACCAGTATGCTAATGCCAAAGTAGACTTAATCTAAAACCAAAATACTAATAGGCCAATTTAACTACACGAAACCCAAGACCACTTTTTTTTTGTTTTTTTCCAAATGCAAGCGGAAGTAAAGAGATTAAAAAGGGGGGGGGGGAGAGGGAGGAGGGAGGGAGAGGACTACCTGGGCTTGTCCGAACTCCCCTTCCCCTCCTTCTCAGGGCCTGGGCCAATGGCCCTTCGAACCAGACTTCGGTCCGCCGTATTTACCAACCCTCTGGCACATTACACCCATAAGCGTATCTGGGAGGGAACAGGGACTGGACTGTCGTTCCTTCAGGAACAATAATTAGCAGGTAAGACCTAATTACTTCTTCCTTATCGTCACTCCAGTCCAGTCCCTTACTTCTGGGATGTAACAGAGCAGTTCAGGCTTGGGAGGGTTTCGCTATCCAGGACCGAAGTACCGCCTCTCCAAACCGAGAATCAGCTGACCCCTGAACATGCAGCCTGTAGTGTTTGGTAAAGGTATGTAGTGAAGCCCAAGTGGCCACTCTACAAATGTCCAGCGGAGGAACCAAGCTATACTCCGCCCAGGAAGCAGCCTGTTGCCGCGTTGAATGTGCGCGCAGACCTCCTGGAACTTGCCTTCACTTCAGGATATAGGCGGAAGCGATAGCTTCCCTGATCCACCTGGAGATAGAGGCCTTGGCTGCCGCCTCCCCTTTATGAGATCCCCCAAATTGAATGAATAGACGTTCAGATTTCCGAAAGGGGGCCGTGCGGGAGAGATAGAGCTTCAAGGCTCTGCAAACGTCCAGAAGACGTAGTTTCCCACCATTCCCCTCCAGCTCTTCTGTTGGGAAGGATGGCAGCGAGATTGTCTGGTTCACATGAAAGGGCGAGATGACCTTGGGTAAAAAGGAGGGAACTGTCCGCAAGACCACCTTCTCCCTGAAGAACAAAATAAAGGGGGGTTGAGAGGACAGCGCTTGAAGCTCTGAGACGCGTCTGGCCGAGCAAATGGCAACCAGAAAGACTGTCTTCAGAGTAAGATCCTTTAGGGAGGCTCCCTGGTCAGGACATTTAACACCAGATTGAGATCCCAAGGGGGTATCACTGATCTTTGCTGTGGACGCAGGCGCCTCACCGCTCTTAAGTACCTAGTCACATCCGCATGTTCTCCTAAGGGCTTCCCTCGAATTCTACCTCTATAACACGAAATAGCCGCTAACTGGACTCGTAAGGAGCTGGGAGCTAGGCCCTTCTCAAAACCTGCTTGTAAGAATTCCAGGACCTCCGGGACAGAGGCCGAAAGGGGTTTCTTCTGGTGCTCCGCACACCAAGCTTCGAAGATGCGCCAGACTTGAACATAGGAAAGGCAGGTCGATCGCTTCCGAGCGTTCAACAAAGTAGAGATTACTGCACCTGAATATCCTCGCTTGCGGAGCCGCGCCCTTTCAATAGCCAGGCCGTAAGCGAGAATCGATCCACGTGAGGCATCAGAAGCGGCCCCTATCTCAACAGGCCGTTTCTGCAGGGGAGCCACCAAGGTCGGTCGATCGATAACCTTACGAGATCCGCATACCAAGGGCGGCGAGGCCAATCCGGCGCTATAAGGATCACCAACCCTCGGTGGGCTTCCACCCGTTGTAGAACTCTTCCGATGAGAGCCCATGGAGGGAATACATACAGGAGCCCCTCCGTGGGCCATCTCTGGGCTAGAGCATCTAGGCCTTCGGACATCCTTTCCTTCCTTCGACTGAAGAATCTGCTTGCCTTGGCTGAGCCATACCGTGCCATGAGATCCATGACTGGAGGACCCCAAAGAGTTACAATCTGGTAGAAGACCTCCTGGTCCAGCTCCCACTCCCCGTGGTCGATCTTGAACCTGCTGAGGTAATCGGCCGTAGTGTTGTCCGTTCCGGCCACATGCTGAGCTGACAGAGCCTCCAACCGAGCTTCGGCCCACTGGAACAGGCTGTCCGCTTCCTTTTCCAGGGATGGACTGCTGGTACCTCCCTGGTGATTGATGTAAGCCACCGCGGTGACATTGTCTGAGAAGACGCGAACTGCCCTTTGATGCACCAAGGGCTCGAGTGCCCTGAGCGCTAGGGCTACCGCTCGCAACTCCAGTCTGTTGATGGACCACTGGGACTCCGTTAAGGTCCACCGGCCCTGGACGAACTGGTCCTCGCAATGCACTCCCCAGCCTGACAGACTGGCGTCCGTCGTCAGCAGTAACCACTGCGGGGGTTCGAGAGGCATCCCGCGATCCAGGTTCCCTGAGTGACGCCACCATTGAAGGGCTTTCCTGGTCCGGGGAGCGCAGGGCAGCCGCATAGACAGAGGGTGATGCTGAGGAGACCACCTGCGCAACAGGGTCCTTTGCAAGGGTCGCATGTGAGCCCTGGCCCACGGGACTACCTCTATTGTTGCCGCCATGGTTCCCAGCAATTGAAGGTAATGCCACGCCGTAGGGAGTCGCCTGCTCAGGAATTGAGAAACCAGGGTCCTCAGGTCCCTTTGCCCTGTTCTTGGACAGACAGACTCTTCCTCTTCTGGTATCGAACCTCGCTCCGAGGTACTCGAGCTCGAGAGGGAACCAAACTGCTCTTTGCTCGATTGATGACCCAGCCTAGCTCCTCCAGGACTTCCACCACTCTGGTAGTGGCTGAGCGACTCCTCTACTGACTTCGCCTGGATCAGCCAATCATCTAGATAGGGATGAACCATGATTCCCTCCTTTCTCAGGGCCGCAGCGACCACTACCATGATCTTGGTGAAGGTTCGAGGGGCTGTAGCCAGCCCGAAGGGAAGTGCCTGGAACTGAAAGTGACCTCTCAGTACCGCGAATCTCAGGAACTGTTGATGGGACCTTCGAACCGGGATATGTAGATAGGCCTCCGTCAAATCCAAAGAAGTCAGGAACTCCCCGCTCCTTACGGCCACTATGACCGACTTCAGGGTTTCCATCCGGAAGTGAGGCACTTTGAGGCATCGATCGACTTGCTTTAAATCCAGAATCGGGCGAAACGCCCCTTCCTTCTTTGGAACCACAAAATAAATCTAGTATCGACCGGAACCGTATTGGTCTGGAGGGACCGGGGTTACTGCTCCGAGCGCTATGAGCCGTGAGAGAGTGACCTCTATCGCCGCTCTCTTTACCGGAGAACCACAGGGAGACTGAACAAAGGCTGGGTGTATTTGCTTCGCAAATTCGAGGGCATACCCTTCTCGGATCACCTCTAGGACCCATTGATCGGACGTGACCCGGGACCAGGCGGAAAGGAACTGCTTTAAACGCCCTCCCACCAGCACCCCCGCTTTCTCATTGTGGTTTTCTAGGTCCCGTGGAGGTGGAGGAGGAGGAGGAGGCACCAAAACCTCTCCCTGCCCCCCGAAATCCTCTGAAGCCTTGCCCCCTCGGAGGGAGCCGGCCCCTAGGAAAGGAGAACGATCTAGCTGGACGAAACCTCCGGGGGTCCCTAGGCTGGCTCCGTACAGGGGCTAGGGAGCGACCTTGCTTTGGTCTGTCCTCCGGAAGTTTTCCGCCTTTGGACTCACCCAGATCTTTAACCAGCTTATCCAAGTCTTCCCCAAACAACAATTTCCCCTTGAAGGGAAGACGGCTTAGGCGCGATTTCGAAGAGGCATCTGCTGCCCAATTCCGTAGCCATAGGTATCGTCTAGCTGCTACCAGCGAAGCCATGTTCTTAGCCAAGCTTCTGATGAGGTCATATTGGCTATCCGCTAGGTAGGCCGCCCCGGACTCCAACCTAGCCGGAATAGACTGGGCATCTCCCGAGAAGTTCTGTCAGCTGGAGTTGCTGGGACCACCTCAAGCAGGCCCGAGCCACCCAAGCTCCTGCCACCGAGGCCTGCAAGGCGAGCACACTGATATCAAATGCTTGCTTCAGTAGTGTGTCCAATTTTCTATCCTGAGAGTCTTTCAAGGCCGCGCTACCCTCGACCGGGATAGTCGTCTTCCTTGTCACCGCCGCATCTACCCTGGGAGACTTCAGCAGTTCTCTGTCCGGCTCCGGTAAAGGGTAAAGTCTCGTCATAGCGCGCACTCCTCTCAAACTTGATTCTGGTTGGTCCCATTCCTCTTGAATCATCTGACGCACTACTCTGTGAACGGGAAAAACCTTTTGGGACCTCCTCACTGCTTGGATCAAGGGGTCCTCCAACGCTTCTTCCTCAGCCGGGGCATCCGAGGTCACACTGAGCACCTTGAGGGATTCGCTGATCAGTGCCGGGAGCTCCTCCTGCCGGAAAACCTGCACTATGCGAGAGTGGTCCTCTTCCGGGATTTCTCCCTCCTCTAGTTCCTCCTCATCTTCCCCTATATCTTTGTCCGAGACCACCTCTTCCGGGGTTTCATGTGAGAAGGACGCAAGAGGTTCACTCAGCAGCCTTGTGCGCTTGAGTGGGATCTCAGACACCTGGGAACTAGCCCCCAATGAAATGGGCCGCAGGCCTTCCTTCATTGCGTTCGGCTCAGCTGCCCCAAGACCCTTCTTGCGCATGCAATAGGCCTTGTGCAGCAAGAGAACGAAATCAGGAGAGAAAAAGTCACTGACACTCCCCTCCCCAACCGCCGTAGAGGGAAGGAGGGGGGGGGGGGGACCAGAAAGTCTGAGTTAGAGGGAAGGGGAGAGAGGGATTCCCTTTCTCCTAACAGAGGGTCCCCTGACCCTTGACTGGCTTGGGACCTGGATAATTGCATACCCTGCTCCACAGACGAAGCCTCTGTAGCACAACCCTTACAGATGCCTGAATCAGTGGCAGTACCCCTACGCATGCCACAAGACGGGCACCGCGTTTTGCCAGTCATGACCACTTCTGCAAACAAGCTTAAATACTGTTTGCCAACTCAAAAGGGCAACTCCACAGTAGATGAACTGAATAACAATCTGCCGCTGTTGCAGGCAGGAACCATAAGAATAAATGCTCCTTCCCCCAAGACCACCTTCTCTGGACTAATAGCAGAAATCAAAACAAGATCAAATTAAATTAAATTAAGTTACCCCAAAAGACCTAAGGCTCATTAAACATAGAGTCCCCCAGTACTTGCGTTTGATGACTCTTTAGCGGCGCGATGTCCCGCGGCAGTCAGCAGCACTCCGGCGGCTCACACGTGGAAGGCCTAAGCCATGTGGAGCAACATCCAGTCGGCGTTTTCAGCCGGACAGTGTCCTTCGCCTCCGATCCTGACAAGAGCCAGAATCGGGCGAGATGCAGCTCCCGTGCACTCCTAGTCTGCTGAGTCAAGCCGGAGACGCAGGGGAGTAGAGCACTGCTGCCTCAAGCGCTCAGCCACCTTAGGGCTTTGGCGCGAGGTCGGGCAGGCCTGTGCGAAAGACCGTGGGAGCCGCCGGGGAGGAAAAATCGCGGTCCCTCTTTCTGGTCGATTTACTGGGCTCGGTGAGCACGATGCTGTCCCCGGAGCAAACCTCCTCGCGTTGCTGACCCGGGAGCAAACCTCCTCCTCGGAGAGAGAGGGGGGGGGAGGGGAGGAGAGAGGGGAACTTAAAGGAGCAGAAGGGCTAAGGAAAGGAATCCAGAGGATACCCCAATCTGACGCAAAGGGAAATCAAAGAAATTAAGGTAGGAAATAAAACAACTGCATCAAATTGCAAGGTAACTAAAAAGGAAGACTCCATTAAGTCCTTGGCTTACGGAACCCTCCAGCTGCTTGGAGGCTGAGAATACTGGTTTCGGTGGGTGGTACTAGTGGTATTTATACTGGACCATCCCAAAAAAGGATGGGCTCAGCCTCCAAGCTGCTGGAAGGGTTGCGCAACCCAGAAGTAAGGGACTGGACTGACGTGACGATAAGGAACTATGCTTCTCCACAACTTTGTCTCTGACCTGTTTGGAGTGCTCCTTGGTCTTCATGTGGCTTGCTTAGTGGTGTTGCAGAGTAGGCATATTTTATACAGGCATCATGTGACACCGATTGCACACAGGTGGATCCTAATCAACTAATTAGCTGACTTCTGAGGTTAATTGGTTGGACCAGATCTTATTTAGGGGTTTCATAGCAAAAGGGAAGAATACATATTATACTCACAACTTTTCAGTTTTAACTTGTTTTTTTTTATATATACAAGGTATTTTATTGTCATTTCACTTCACCAATTTTGGACTATACTGTTAGGTCCATTACCTAACATCCAAATGAACTTCCATTTTCATTCCAGGTTGTATGTAAAGAGTAGTTACTCACCTGTAACAGGTGTTCTCCAGGAGCAGCAGGAATCAGTCCTCACATATGGGTGACGTCAGCGCCGATGGAGCCCCCGTGCGGAGCATTTCCCCAGCTTTCAAAGAAAGCCTTTGGGAATTGCAGCGCGCATGCGCGGTCCCCTTCCCGCCCAAGGGTGCCATCTTGCTCAGTCTGATGACATAGCTAAAAGACAGCAAAAAATAAATCATGACTGCAACTCCAAGGGTAGGAGGGAGGGTTGTGAGGACTGATTCCTGCTGCTCCTGGAGAACACCTGTTACAGGTGAGTAACTACTCTTTCTCCAGGACCAAGCAGGAAGTCAGTCCTCAAATATGGGACTCCCCAGCTTAAGACTACCGGAGACCCCAAGCTGAAAAAATGAGCTCCCTCTTGATAGTCAGTACGTAAGGAAGGAATCTTCTCTGAAAATGCCCCCGACCGGTAGCCCAACATCAGGGCCGGAGGGAAGGAGTTGCCTAAACCCCAAAGAGATTATGGAGTACTGCCTGTCCGAAAGCACTGTCCCTGCGGGACTCCCTCTCAAGGCAGTAATGGGCCGCAAAAGTCTGGCTTGAAGACCAAGTAGCGGCCCGGCAGATGTCCGCCAACAGAACAGAGCGGAGATGAGCCACTGACGCAGCCTTCGCCCTGACATGATGAGCCGTGACTCGACCCTTCAACGAGAGGCCGGCTGCCCCATAAGCCCAGGTGATACAGTCAGCAACCCATATGGACAAAGTACGCTTGGAGACAGGTAACCCCAACCTATTGGGGTCAAAAGAAACGAAGAGCTGAACAGCCCTCCGGTGCTCCCGCGTACGGTCAAGGTAGAAGGATAACGCCCTCCTACAGTCCAGGGTATGCAGAACCATCTCAGCCCAGCTGGCATGTGGCCTGAGAAAGAAAGTCGGAAGAACCACCTCCTGATTGAGGTGGAAAGAGGAGGAGACAACCTTAGGGAGAAACTTAGGATGAGTCTGTAAGACCACCCTATTCCTGTAGAACCTAGTGTAAGGGGGATCAGACACTAGCGCCTGAAGTTCACTTACTCACCTAGCAGAGGTAAGAGCTACTAGAAACAAAGTTTTCCAGGAGAGAAAATGGAGAGGACAGGTAGCCATAGGTTCAAAGGGCGGACAAGTGATCCGCTGTAAGACCACATTTAAATCCCACTCAGGGGCCGGTGGACGTAGAGGAGGCTTAAGCAGGAGGTCTTTGAGGAAACGAGCCACCAAAGGGTGGTTGGAAAGAGGCCTCCCGTCCACCGGCGAGTGGTGCGCTGAGAGAGCACTGAGGTGAACTCTGACAGAATTGGACTTAAGGCCTAGATTGGAGAGGTAAAGCAAATATTGCAATACTACCGTTACCAAGCACGAGAAGGGATTCTCACTGTGCTGAGCACACCAGGCGGAGAATTTATGCCACTTAAGAGCGTAGGATTTCCGGGTGGATTGCCTTCTAGAGGCTAAGACTACGTTTTCCACCTCTCTAGGCAGTAGTAGGGAAGCCAGAACTACCCTTTCAGCAGCCAGGCCATCAGATGAAGGGACTGGAGGTTGGGGTGTAAGAGAGATCCCTGTTCTTGAGACAGGAGATCGTGTTGAATCCCCAGAGGAATAGGAGTGTCCACCGCCAGTTGCAGCAGAAGTGGGAACCACGGTTGCCTCGGCCACCTGGTGGCTATCTGAATCATGGAGGCCCCGTCCTTGAGTACTTTGAACAGTGTTCTGGACACTAGTGGCGTGGGAGGAAACGCATACAGTAGGCCTTTGGACCACGGGAGCAGAAATGCATCCGCTGCTACTCTGAGAGGATGCGGTTGTCTGGAACAGAATCTCGTGAGTTGCCGGTTCAAAGGACTGGCGAAAAGATCCCCACCTCAGAAAGATCTGCTGAACCACCAATGGATTCAATCTCCATTCATGTGGTTGCAGGATCCTGCTCAGTCTGTCCGCCAGGTAATTCTCTTGACCTGGGAGGTAGACAGCCTTGAGAAGGATTCCGTGATTGACAGCCCAGGAGCACAGCCGTTGTGCTTCCTGACATAGAAGGAAGGAGCCTGTGCCTCCTTGCTTGTTCACGTAAAACATGGCAACTTGATTGTCTGGACCAGTACAGACTGGTGAGACGCGAGATGGGAGAAGGCCCTCAGAGCTAAGCATATCGCTCGCAGCTCCAGAAAATTGATCTGCTGTGCAGCCTCCCAAGGGGTCCAGAGACCCTGAGTACATGCCCCTTGGCAATGCGCTCCCCAACCTTGGAGAAGCATCGGTTGTCAGCACTTGAGAGTGCGGAGGGGTTTGAAAAAAACACTCCGAGCACCAGATTCGGAAGATGAAGCCACCATTGCAGAGAGGAGGCAAGCTGTGTGGATATTCTTACTGAGTCTGCAAGGCTCCCTGTGGCCTGATGCCACTGAGTTCGAAGACTCCACTGAGCAGGCCGCATATGCAGGCGGGCATTGGGGGTTACATGAACCGTGGAAGCCATATGGCAGAGAAGTCTCAGGAATTGCCTGGCGGAGACCAGGGAATTGCTGCAAAACTGCCTGGCTAGATCCATTAATCTGTGGGCTCTGTCCACGGGCAGAAAAGCCTTCGCCTGAAGGGTGTCCAGCCTTGCTCCTATGAACTCCATGTTCTGGGACGGGAGCAAAATGGACTTTGCGAAGTTTATGACAAACCCCAAGTGCTGAAGCAGAGCCACAGTGCGAAGGGTGGCTTGACTGGCCTCCTGTGAAGACTGGCCCCTTATGAGCCAGTCGTCCAGGTATAGGAACACAAAAAGACCTTGAAGCCGTAGGTAGGCCGCCACCACCGCCAGGCACTTGGTGAACACCCTGGGGGCGGAGGTTAGGCCAAAGGGTAGTACTCTGTACTGATAGTGGTTTCCTCCCACAACAAATCTGAGATATTGTCTGTGGTCTGGATGAATAAGGATGTGAGTATAAGCATCCTTTAGATCCAAGGAGCATAGCCAATCTCCCTGCTGGAGGTAGGGCAGCAGGATTCCAAGGGTAAGCATCTTGAACTTTTCCCTCTCCAGGAACTTGAGGTTTCACAAGTCCAGGATAGGTCTGAGGCCTCCTGTTCTTTTTGGTACCAGAAAGTACCTGGAATAAAAGCCGTGACCTCTCAGGTGGTGGGGCACCGGTTCCACAGCCTGTTCCTTTAGCAGACTAACTCCTGTAGGAGTAGGTCCCTGTGCAGAGGGGGTCTGGGAGGCTCCCCTGGAAAAAAGGAGGGAGGTACCTGGTGAAAATGAAGATAGCCCTTTTGGACTATATGGAGCACCCAGGTATCTGATGTGACGTCTGACCACCTGTGGGCAAAGAGGGCCAGCCAGCCTCCTGTGCTGATGTGAGCCAGCTGAGGAGGAGAGGCTATGCTTTCTGAGTCAAACACCCCCGCCCTGCTGTGCAGGAGCCGGTGTTGGTGGCTTAGGGGCCTTCTGCCTACGGGGCCCATGACCCTGCCCCTTGGCCTGCTGACCCTGTTGGGGAGCTGCAGAGGCCTGATGAGGGTGTTTATAGGCAGATGTCTTCCTCAGGTAAAAGGTCTTTTTCCCCCGAGCCCTTCTTCTGTGAAGGGGCAAAGGTTTTTCTGGACAGCCTAGTCCTGGTCAGAGTCTCGGTCTCGAGTTCAGCAGCCTTTTCAGCCATGGGTTTGCCAAAAAGGTTTTCACCTCGGCAGGGGACATCGACCAACTTGTCCTGTACCCATGGCTCGAGGTCGGATGACTGTAGCCAAGCCTGTCGGCGGGCAAAGATGCCGGCCCCGGCTACACGGGCCGAAGCCTCGAAGCCATTGTAGGCTGCTCGAGAGATAAACTTCGAGCACACTCGAATACCAGTGGACAAGGCCTGGAACCTCTGCAAAGGTTCCTCGGAGAGACCAGCAGAGAACCCGGCAATCTCCTTTGCCAGGTCCCGAAGGTACATGCCCATGTAGAGCTGGTATGTCTGGACACGGCAAGCAAGCATAGAGCCCTGGAAGCACTTCTTACTGAGGGCATCCAGGTTCTGGGCCTCCCGGCCGGGAGGCACCAAGGAGTGCATCTTCTGACTTTTCAGTCAATGCATGGCCGATTCCACAACCATGGAGTGGTGCGGTAATTGTGCCTTTTGGAACCCGGGGCTCTTGCGGACTCGATAGATGGAATCGACCCGCTTGCTTAACACCGGCGTCGAGGCCGGGGTCTCCCACATGCGGAAGAGCAGTCGCTCCAGCATTGGAGGGATCGGAACAGTAAAGGCCTCCTTCGGGGGAGAGTCATACTGGAGGGCCTCGAGCTCCTCGGGATCCGTGGGGAATGCCAAGGCCTTGGCCATATCCCGCACGAAGTCCGAGAACCGGGTATCCTCCGGTGGGGATCGTCTCCAAGGTTTGGACTCCAGTGAGTCCGATGGGACACACCGAGTCCGAAAGGTGTCGGGTGACTCTTCATCCTCCGTCTCCCAGCCCGACTCCTCGGAGGAGGAATCGAGCGGTTCCGGTCGGGCGGGCACAGATGCCATCCGCCCCGACGCCAAGGGTACCGGTGTCGACGACCTCGGTCCCGAATGGGAGGCCGAGGGAGACCGTGTCTGAGGATCGACTCGAGCTCGCATGGACTCTAGGATCGGCTCGGCCTCCGGGGTCGACTTGGACGTCGATGTCCCGGTGGTCGGGACAGATGCACTGGTGAGACTGGCGATCAGTGCCCGCTGCTGCTCCATGAAGGCAGCCAAGCTGCTCTCCAAGGCCGTCAACCTGAGTCCGAGCTCAGGAGACTCAGCAGCCCCCGACTCGGGCCCCGACAGCGGCTCCCCTGGAGGAGAGTCCATGAGGACTACAGTACTCACGTGCCCAGGAGACTCCATCTCGAGATGAGGTTGTTTGGCAGGCCTCTCCGAAGACCTGGGACGGCGGTCGGGGCTATGCGACCTGGCCATCGAGGAACCAGGTGCGTCCGCCGATGCCGCCCTCGTGGGTTTTTTCTTCCTGTGCTGCTCCCGCGAAGGAGACCCCCGCTCAGAGGAACCCCGATGATGCTCGGGGCCGGAGTCCCGAGACGCGAGGCCTCTGACGATGTCCGGGCCCGTCGTCAGAGAAGATTCTGTCCTTTTGGTGCTGCTGACTCCTCAACGCCTTCGAGGACATTTTGTCACACGGACCACAGATCATCGGGTCATGATCGGGTCCGAGGCAGCAGTCATGTGTGTCGGTAAGAGACATAAGTTTCTTACACCGATCACACTTTTTAAACCCGCTGGCAGCCATCGGGGGAAAAAGGGCCCCTGCGAGGTCGAAAGACAGGGCTGCCAGTGAAAAAGAAAAATGGCGCGAACGCTAGTCACGAAGGACAAAAAACGAGAGAGCGGGCTCAATACCGGCGTATCGGGCCCAGGCGGGAAAAGGATCCAGCGTCAAACCGAAGGAGGATGACAAAAAACAGGGTAATCAACTTTTTCCTCGGCGAAAAACGAACAACGTCCGTCGGGCTCCACGGAAAAAAGAAGCCTGAGGAAGATGGCACCCTGGGGCGGGAAGGGGACTGCGCATGCGCGCTGCAATTCCCAAAGGCTTTCTTTGAAAGCTGGGGAAATGCTCCGCACGGGGGCTCTGTCGGTGCCGACGTCACGCATATGTGAGGACTGACTTCCTGTTTGGTCCTGGAGAATGCGACAAAACAGGACAAAAAACAAGAGGATGAATACTTTCGCAAGGCACTATACCTGGTCCACCTGCCTATCACCTATCCCCTCCCATGGTACACCCAAGGATCGCAATTAGTCACACCAGGGCAGATCACAAGAGTCAATTCACAGAAGAATGCATAAGTCTGAATGATCAATCTGCCCAAGGTGGAGGCAAACCGTCTTAGCAACATTGAGGGCTAAGCCTCTGGCAGTCAACCATTCAGACCTCCGTGCTAGGCACACGTTCATTCTGGTGGGCATCTCGGTATGGTCTCCCTCCAGAGGGGCCACCAGTTGGAGGTCCTTTGCGTAGGCAAAAAAGCGCAGTCCATAGGATCGCACCAGAGCTTCCATGTACTGCATGTACACATTAAACAGAAGCAACGAAAGACGACCCCCTGAGAGACTCCTCCAGTCCCAAACATACTGCCAGGAGACACTCGACACACCTAGAACTGCCACACGCACTTAAAAGAATTGAGCCATCTGAGGACCTGGCCCCCAATACCAAAGCGCTAACAGCGCTGCGGACCTGGCCCCCAATACCAAAGCGCTAACAGCGCTGCAACAGGATGGTTCTGTCAACTAAATCAAACGTTGCCAAGAGATCCAGAGATAACAGCTCAAAGATCCCTATTGTCCAGCCAACTGTAAATGCAGTCCAGCATGGCTAACAGTTTTCATCCCACAACCAGGGTAGAAACACTCCTGTCCTCTGTCCAATAACTGATAAGGCTCACCTGAGAATCAAACAACCTGCCAGGTCAATAACAGGATCAAACACTCCCTCCCCCCCTCCACCAAAAACTGTACTTATACTGTGATAACCACTGCAGGGAATTTCCTCATACTCCCATTAGCCATCCCTCTTCCCCAGAAGATCCAGGCGCACATCCACAGGGCCCTTCCACTGGGTCTTCACCTCCCCCCAAAAGCTCTAAGAGCCGACATAACTCAAAAAGGGCTCCCAGACCCATTGAACGTCCATCTTATTCTCCCGAACCAGGGAGGAAAGGCATTCCATGACATAAATGTGTGACACACTTTGCAGCCACTCCGCTTTAGCCGGCAGCTCAGGCGCTCTCCAATGTCGAGCGACCATGCAGTGGGCAGCATGCAAAAGGCACCTTACCTTAAGGACCTAGAGTCCTGGGAACCTCCATGGTGGTCTCACCCCCTAACACCATCACCTCATACTGCAGTGGGATCGAGGTACCCGAAATAACTTATATTGTCCCTTGCACCTCCCCACAAAAATTCTGGATGTCTGCACAGCCCCACCACATATAATCAAAATCTCCATACTGGCACAACCTTGCCAGCACAGTGGAGAAGCCTGAAGCTTCCATTTGTAACCTCACGCAGGGATAGGTACTAGAGCATCAAAATTTTAAACAGTACCATCTTCTTTCTGGCCCAAGGTTTCCTATGTGAGGGTCTAGAAGGGGATGTGAGTTCATGCAGGACCTTACTAAGCTTAGATATTAGATGTCCCCGCTGTTTAACTCGAAACAAAACCTGCTCAACATGCAACGGTGCTCTTGTCTGGGGCTCCACACATGCAAGTGTAGGACACAGTGGTGCAATTAGAAATACGGAAAGTAATGCAAAATGCAAACACTTCCTCTAAGCAGGCCTTAGACATAAAACACTTAGAAACATATCGACAACTACAAACAGTCCCCTTTTTTCCTTCAGAGATCCTCTGTGTTTGTTCCATGCTTTTTTGAATTCAGATACTGTCCTCATCTCTACCACCTCCACTGGGAGACTATTTCACAGATCCACCACTCTTTCCGTAAAGAAATATTTCCGCATCTCTCTCCTGAATCTATTCCCTTTCATCCTCATACCATGTCCCCTCGTAGCAGAACTTGCTTTCAATCGAAAGAGGCTCTCCCCCTGTGCATTTATGCCATGGAGGTATTTAAACATCTCAATCATATCACCTCTATCCTGCCTTTCCTCTAAGGTGAACATAAGATATGCCATACTAGGTCAGACCAAAGTCCATCAAGCCCAGTATCCTGTTTCCAACAGTGGCCAATTTAGGTCAGACGTACCTAGCAGTTTCCCCAAAAGACACAGGTTCCACAATGCTTGTACTGGGTCAAGCATTGATATCCTGGGTCCCTTCTTAATAATGGTTTATGGACCTTTCCTCCAGGAACTTGTCCAAACCTTTTTTAAACCCAGCTACACTAACACTTAATTTATGTTGGCTCAATAGAAGGAGCTGCGACCCCGCAAGCTTGGAGGAGATAAAGGCTGATAACTGTTGGGGATCAAGAAATATTTAAGCTAGACCCTACCAATTTGACTAGACACTTACAGGGAAAACTGAGGAAAAACAGTCCCCCTCAGTTGCAGAACTCCGGTTTAAAAATAAGGAATTGTTTCCGCCTTTTCTGTGTAGCCCTAACATCAGGAAATATTCTAATAGAACACAGGTGATCAGAAATACATTTTTAAAATCCAGTTCCTGTCAATGCCAGGGTGACCATCAAAGTAGCAGTCACCCTGCGATCGAACCCTGACCGTTCCAGAAAACCAGTAAGATTCAGGCTATCACAGGAAAAAGCAGGTGACTCATACAAGCCTTGGCCCCGACTATCTACCTGTCGAACCCTAGCAGTAGGCAAATAATAGGCTCTAGATAATGGAGGAAACAATTCTACTGGTATTTTCAGCACGTTAACCAAGAACATTTTGAAAAGTTCCATAGGAGAAAAAGATGGAACCTTCAGAAAATTAGGTATTCTCAAGTTCCTGCTCCTGGAAATGTTTTCCAAGGCCTCAGTCTTCCTTTGTAAACTCTCTGCATCCCTAATAACAGCAGCAACAGAGTCTTGGACTGAAATAACCTTCTTATCCAAAGAGGAAATCTTCACAAGCAGGGAACCCAAAACAGTCTCATGAGCCTCCACTGTATGCCCAAAAGTAGCAAACTGGCCAGAGATAGCTTGGAGTTATAGCTGGCCGATATAGATTGTTCCAGCCTAAAAAGAGCTTCCCAAACAGTTTCAAAGGGAAAAACTGTGGATCTCACCAATATCGACTGAGTTACAGGGCCCAAAGCAGATTGCTGCAAACCAGGTGACAGATGGCAGAAGCATAGTTCGCTCTACTCCATGCTGTGGATCCAGCCGACTCCAAAGCTCTCACCTCTCCTGCATAGCCAGCAGAAACCTCTGAACTCCGGCAAACTCTTCTGGGATCGTGAGGCTGCACTCTGAGCTTGGAAATTCTTGTGGCATCACCCAAGATGTCACTCGCAGCAGCCACGCTCACCTCACTTGCAGGCTGCACAGGAGGAAACCGGCACTCCAGGCTAAGAGAAACATCGGGCCCTGGGCTGAGCGAGAGTCCATCTTCCACCCTCACACCTGCCAGTGGGCTTCCCGAAGTCTCCCCAACTCCGCTGGACACGAGATACGCATCCATTGGCCTGGCTGACCCAACAGGAGCTTAGCTTTCTGCTTCCTTGCGGTATGTGGCATCAGATAAAGAAAAACACCTCTGCTGGAACGCCGCAGTGTGTGTCTGCTCGCGTCTCCGCCATCTTACTTCCCCCCACTCTCTCCCCATTCCCCATACAACTGATTGTACACTAAATCCTAGGATACTTTCCTTTGTGGTCTAGCACTAGGACCAATCACATTGGAATAGATCACAAGGAAGTAGTGTAAGGAGTATTAATGATTTGGAAAATCACAAACTAAAGGTATATGTGAAATATCACTGGGTGAGAGCAGAGCGGTCAAATACTGCCTTGATATCTATCACAACTGGATTTTATTGATCTACTCGTATGTATAATGGAATGATTTAAGTGCCCTGGATACACCGCTGGTTATAAGCTAAAGTATGGTATCCATCAGGTTTACACTAGAGTTTGACAAATTCCAGGCGCCAGGTCATCCAGAAATTTGCATCTAGCGCCTGGGATTTACTAGCCGTCACTGCCACCCCTTTAAAAACAAAATCATCATGATCATGGGATAAGAACCCTTCTGCCTGCCCGAGGGAGACTGATCTTGGCGAGAAGAAAAAATGGCAGATCACATCAGGGACATTATCACAGTTATCCCCTTCTCTTGCCCATGGGAGATCAGATCCCCACGGGCAGAACAGGTGGAGAAGGCCAAGCTGATGGGGGAGACAATTAAAAAAAAAAAAAAAAAAAAAAAGAAGGTTAGGGTGGGGGGATGGGACAGTAACAGAAAAAAAAAAAGAAAAGGGGATGGGGAATGTACGGCAGAGGATGGGACTGCTAAGGGGAGGGAGAAGGGGAACGAGTCTGGAAGGGGAACGGAGAGGGGAGAGGAGGAAGAGTAATGTGTTGGATTTTAGAGGGATGAAATCATGGGAACAAAAGGGCACAATGTGTATTTGCTGAAAGGTGCATTCCCCTCCCCCCAGAACACATACACACAAGCACCCTACCCCACCCTCCATAAGATAGACATGAACCCCAGCTTCACACTATGTATACATGCACACACTCACAGGCACCTCACACCTCTGCACAACACACACACACACATTCACAGGCACCTCACACCTCTGCACAACACACACGCACAAACTCACAGGCACCTCACACCTCTGCACCTCACACCTCTGCACAACACACACGCACACACATTCACAAGCACCTCACACCTCTGCACAACACACACGCACACACATTCACAAGCACCTCACACCTCTGCACAACACACATGCACAAACTCACAGGCACCTCACACCTCTGCACAACACACACACACACACACACATTCGCAGACACAGGCACCTCACCTCTGCACCGCGCGCACACACATTCACAGGCACCTCACCTCTGCACAACACACATAGGCTCCCCAGCTCTGCAGCACACACACACAAAGGCACCACTGCCACATCCCATGCACAGAAGGCACCACACAGCGTAGTTACTCACCTGTAACAGGTGTTCTCCAGGAGCAGCAGGAATCAGTCCTCACATATGGGTGACGTTGGCGCCGACGGAGCCCTCGCGGAGCAATTTTCCCCAGCTTTCAAAGAAAGCCTTTGGGAATTGCAGCGCGCATGCGCGGTCCTCTTCCCGCCCAAGGGTGCCATCTTGCTCAGTCAGATGACATAGCTAAAGACAGCAAAAAATTAGCAAAAAAACGAAAGCATAGAACTGCAACTCCAAGGGGAGGAGGGAGGGTTGTGAGGACTGATTCCTGCTGCTCCTGGAGAACACCTGTTACAGGTGAGTAACTACGCTTTCTCCAGGACCAAGCAGGAAGTCAGTCCTCACATATGGGACTCCCAAGCTTAAGGCTACCGGAGACCCTAAGCACAAAAATGAGCTCCCTCAAGCTCAGTAGCCAGAAGGAAGGAATCTTCTCTGAATACGTCTCCAACCGGTAGCCCAACATCCGGGGTGGAGGGTAGGAGTTGCCTATACCTCGAAGAGGTTACGGAGGACTGCCTGTCCGAAAGCACTGTCCCTGCGGGACTCCCTCTCCAGGCAGTAATGGGCCGCAAAGGTCTGGCTTGAAGACCAAGTAGCGGCCCGGCAGATGTCTGCCAATGGAACAGAGCGGAGGTAAGCTACTGACGTAGCCTTCGCCCGAACACGATGGGCCGTGACTCGACTTTCCAAGGGGAGGCCGGCTGCTTCGTAAGCCCAAGCGATACAGTCAGCAATCCAGATGGACAGAGTACGCTTGGAGACAGGGAGCCCCAACTTATTGGGGTCATAAGAGACGAAGAGCTGAACAGCTCTTCTGTGCTCCCGCGTACGGTCAAGGTAGAAGGTCAACGCCCTTCTACAGTCCAGGGTATGCAAGACCATTTCAGCTCGGCTGGAGTGTGGCCTGGGAAAGTAGGTCGGAAGCACCACCTCCTGGTTGATGTGAAAAGGGGAAACCACTTTGGGAAGAAACTTAGAGTCCGTAGGACTACCCGGTTCTTGTAGAACCTAGTGTACGGAGGATCAGACACCAGGGCCTGTAGCTCACTAACGCGTCTAGCAGAAGTGAGGGCCACCAAGAACAAGGTTTTCCAAGAAAGAAAACGAAGAGGACAGGTAGCCATAGGTTCAAAAGGCGGACAGGTAATCCGCTGTAAAACCACATTGAGATCCCAGTCCGGGGCTGGGGGGCACAAAGGCGGTTTAAGGAGAAGGAGGCCTCTGAGAAAACGAGCCACCAGAGGGTGGCTAGAAAGAGGTCTGTCCTCCACCGGCATGTGGTGTGCAGAAAGAGCACTGAGGTGGACCTTGACCGAGTTGGACTTAAGTCCAAGATTGGAGAGGGAAAGCAAGTACTGCAAGACCACTGACGCTGAACAGGAGAAGGGATCTTGAGACTGCTGAGCACACCAGACAGAGAACCGACGCCACTTAAGAGCGTAGGACTTCCGGGTGGAGGGCTGCCTGGAAGCCAGAACGACCTCCTCCACATCTGGAGGCAGGCGGAGGGGAGCGAGGACTACCCTTTCAGCAGCCAGGCCATCAGATGAAGGGACCGGAGGTTGGAGTGCAGGAGAGTCCCCTGATCCTGTGACAGGAGGTCGGGCTGAAATCCCAGAGGAAGAGGAGTGTCCACCGCCAGCTGCATGAGAAGGCGGAACCAAGGTTGCCTCGGCCACCGGGGAGCCACTATGATCACCGAGGCTTTGTCCCTGAGAACCTTGAAGAGTGTCCGAGACACCAGCGGCATGGGAGGAAAGGCATATAAGAGGCCTGTGGACCATGGAATTAGAAAAGCATCCGCCGCTACTCTGAGAGGATGCGGTTGTCGAGAGCAGAATCTGGGAAGCTGCCGGTTCAGAGGACTGGCAAACAGATCCATGGTGGGGAGACCCCACTTGAGAAAGATCCGCTGAACCACCATTGGGTCCAGCCTCCACTCGTGTGGCTGGAGGATTCTGCTGAGCTTGTCGGCCAGGTAATTTTCTTGACCTGGGAGATAGACAGCTTTGAGGAGGATGCCGTGGTGGACTGCCCAAGAGCATAGCTTTTGTGCCTCCTGACAGAGAAGGAAGGAGCCTGTTCTGCCTTGTTTGTTCACGTAGAACATTGCAACCTGATTGTCTGTCTGTATCAGCACCGACTGGTGAGACACCAGGTGAGAGAATGCTTTGAGCGCTAGGCGGATGGCTCTGAGCTCCAGGAAGTTCATCTGTTGAGCAGACTCCCAAGGAGTCCAGAGGCCTTGAGTACATGTCCCTTGGCAATGTGCTCCCCAACCCAGGAGAGAAGCATCGGTCATCAGGACCTGAGAATGCGCAGGGGGCTGAAAAGTCACTCCTAGCACTAGGTGTGGTAGATGAAGCCACCATCGCAGAGAAGAGACCAGCTGGTCGGAGATCTGTACGGAGTCCGCTAGGCTCCCAGTGGCCTGATGCCATTGAGTGCGAAGGCACCATTGAGCAGGTTGCATGTTCAGGCGGGCATTGGGGGTCACATGGACCGTGGAAACCATATGGCCGAGCAGTCTCAGAAATTGCCTGGCCGAGACCAGGGCATTGCTGTGAAAGTGGCTGGCGAGATCCATGAGCCGCTTGGCCCTGTCCAAAGGGAGGAAGGCCCGCGCCTGAAGAGTGTCCAACCTGGCGCCGATGAATTCGAGATTTTGAGAGGGGAGCAAAGTGGACTTTGCGAAGTTTATGACAAATCCCAAGTGCTGGAGTAGAGACACAGTGCGATGAATGGCCTGAGTGGCCTCTTGTGAAGACTGGGCTCTGATGAGCCAGTCGTCCAGGTATGGGAACACAAAAAGGCCTTGTAGTCTTAGATAGGCCGCCACCACTGCTAGGCATTTGGTGAACACCCTGGGGGCGGAGGATAGGCCAAAGGGCAGTACTCTGTACTGGTAATGATTCCCTTCCACAACAAACCTGAGATATTGTCTGTGGTCTGGATGAATAAGGATATTTGAGTATACGCATCCTTTAAATCCAAGGAGCATAGCCAGTCGCCCTGCTGGAGGTAGGGCAGCAGGATTCCAAGGGTAAGCATCTTGAACTTTTCCTTTGCAAGGAACTTGTTGAGGTTTCGCAAGTCCAGGATGGGTCTGAGGCCTCCTGTTCTTTTTGGTATCAGAAAGTACCTGGAGTAAAACCCTTGACCCTTCAGGTGGTGGGGAACCGGTTCCACAGCCTGTTCCTGAAGGAGACTTGCTAACTCCTGAAGGAGTAAGTCCCTGTGCAGAGGGAGTCTCTGAGGCTCCCCTGGAAAGTAGGAGGGAGGTACCTGGTGAAAGTGAAGGAGATAGCCCTTCTGAACTATGCTGAGAGAAACCAGCTGAGGGGGAGAGGCTATGCTGATGAAGTCAAAAACCCCCACCCTGCTGAGCAGGGGCCGGTGGTGCAGGCTTGTGGGCTTGCTGCCTACGGGATCCATTACCCCGTCCCTTGGCCTGCTTGCCCTGCGGGGGAGCTGCTGAGGCCTGATACTGAGGGTAGTATTTATAGGCAGCCGCCTTCCTCGGGTAAAAGGGCTTTTTCCCCGAGCCCTTCTTCTTTTGAGAAGGGGCAGAGGTCTTCCTGGAGAGACGGGTCCTGGTGAGAGTCTCGGTCTCGATCTGTGCAGCCTTCTCATCCATGGGCTTGCCAAAGAGGTTTTCACCTCTGCAGGGGACATCGACCAACTTGTCCTGCACCCAGGGCTCGAGGTCGGACGTCTGAAGCCAAGCTTGGCGGCGTCCACCGATGCCGGCTGCGGCTACTCGAGCCGATGCCTCAAAACCATCATAGGCTGCTCGAGAGATAAACTTTGAGCACTCCCGAATACCAGTTGACAAGGTTTGGAACCTCTGCAAAGGTTCGTCGGCGAGACCAGCAGAGAACCCGGCTATTTCTTTAGCCAGGTCCCGGAGATACATGCCCATGTAGAGCTGGTAGGTCTGGACTCGACAAGCAAGCATAGAGCCCTGGAAACACTTCCCACCGAGGGCATCCAGGCTTCGGGCTTCCCTACCGGGGGGCACCGAGGAGTGCATTTTTTGACTCTTAAGTCTATGCATGGCCGATTCCACCACCATGGAATGGTGCGGTAGTTGTGCCTTTTGGAAGCCGGGGCTCTTGCGGACTCGATAAATGGAATCAACCCGCTTGCTTAATACCGGCGACGACGCCGGGCTCTCCCACATGTGGAAGAGAAGTCGTTCCAGCATCGGAGGAACCGGTACAATAAAGGCCTCCTTCGGGGGAGAGTCATATTGGAGGGCATCGAGTTCTTCGACTCGAGGCTCCTCCTCGGGATCCGCAGGGAAGGCCAAGGCCTTGGCCATATCCCGCACAAAGTCCGAAAACCGGGTATCCTCCGGGGGGGGGGACCGTCTCCGAGGTTCGGACTCGGGGGAGTCCGAAGGGACACACCGAGTCCGAAAGGAACCAGGTGACTCTTCGTCTTCGGATTCCCAGGCCGACTCCTCGGAGGAGGAGTCGAGCGGCTCCGGTCGGGCGGGCATCGATGCCATCCGCCCCCACGCCGAGGGAGTCGGAGTCGACGACCACCTCGGTCCCAAACGGGAGGCCGGAGACCGCGACCGAGGATCGACTCGAGCCCTCATGGACTCTAGGATCGGCTCGGTCTCTGGGGTCGACATCCCGGCGGTCAGGGCAGAAGCACCAGCGAGGCCAGCGATCAATACCCGCTGCTGGTCCATGAAGGCAGTCAGACTGCTCTCCAAGGCCGTCAACCTGAGTCCGAGCTCAGGAGACCCAGCAGCCCCCGACTCGGGCCCGACGTCGGCTCCTTCGGAGGCGAGTCTACGAGGACAACAGTACTCACGTGAGCGGGCAAGTCCATCTCAAGTCGAGGATGTTTTGAAGGCCTCTAAACCTCCGAGGACCCGGGACGGGAATCGGGGCTATGCGACCTGGCCCTCGAGGAACCAGGAGCGTCCACCGATCCCGCCCTCGCGGGTTTCTTCTTCCGATGATGTTCCCGGGTAGGAGACCCCCTTTCAGAGGAACTCCGACGATGCTCAGGACCAGAGTCCCGAGACGTCGAAGCCTCTGACGAGGTCCGAGCCCGGCCGGAGTCAGAGAAGATACGTTCCCGCTGATGCTGCCGACAACGCTTTAGAGGACATTTTGCCACATGGATCAGATCATCTGGTCATGATCGGGTCCGAGGCAGCGGAGGCAGAAGTCGTGCGTGTCTGTAAGAGACATGAGTTTCTTACAGAGGTCACACTTTTTAAAGCCGCTGGCAGCCATCGGGGGAAAAAGGGCCCCTGCGAGGTCGAAAGACTGGGCTGCCAGTGAAAAAGTAAAAAGACGCAAAATCTGTCACGAAGGACAAAAAAAACGAAAAATAAAGAACGGACTCGCAACCGGTGTCGCGAGTCCGGGCGGGAAAAGAAATAAAGAGAAATAATCAACTTTTCGGCGGGGATTCACAAACAACATCTGTAGGGCTCCGCGGAAAAAGAAGACTGAGCAAGATGGCATCCTTGGGCGGGAGAGGACTGCGCATGCGCGCTGCAATTCCCAAAGACTTTCTTTGAAAGCTGGGGAAAATTGCTCCGCGAGGACTCCGTCGGCGCCGACGTCACCCATATGTGAGGACTGACTTCCTGCTTGGTCCTGGAGAAACTCACTAACTTATCTAAAGATGATGCGCGGTGTAGGAACTCTGGCGCTAGTCTCTTGAGACTTGAGACCACGGCAAGAGACAATTGGGTGTGGGATTGGGGGAGGGGCACGAGGTGGTCCATAAGCACTAGCTCCTAAGATTTTGGCCTGGCTCTTAAATCCACACAAAATTTGTCAAGGCCTGGTTTACACAAGATAGACAGGTATTATTAAGGATCATTCAACTCTGCTTTAAAGAAAATTGAAAGAAAGCCATGTTGTTTTAAAGGGGTCTATGATTATGCATGGAAAAGGAGGTGAAGAATTCCAATACTTCAGCTTATCGACTATATGAGCACCTCTCAGAGCAAGCTTAAATTTTTGAGGCTGTCTTTTGACGAGTTTGAGATGCTTTCTTTATCACCTTGTCAAACAGTAAGGAGACAAATATGTAAAACTCCCTTTTAACTTACTTTACAGAAGGATTAGTATGCCCTATTCAGGGAATTTGAATGCCCGCTGACTCACCGTCAATGGCATGTGGCAGGGTCTGCTACTGGCACTCACCTTGTAACTGTTAATGAGCCAGTTGGGTAACGGCACACCATGGGACAGCAGCTGGTTGATGATGCAGCGATGATATTGATTATTCTGGGACTTATATTTAGTCAGATAGGATGACAAGAGCCGCCAAGCCTCATCAGTTGCACTAGATTACACAAGCAAGCAATCAGAAAGAGACAGCATGGAATACTATTCTAATTCAAATCTAAAGAAGAAATCCTGCAAAGTACTACCTACATTTGCATACATTCCAGAACAATAATTACTGCAAAAGCATTTATGTGTTTTTCTATTACGCATTAAGATAGTTTTGGAAACACATCTTCAGACTTCAGGGCCTGCTAGGTTTCTTTCTATGAACCCAGAAACCCACAATAAACTGATTTGTTTAGACTTAACACACTATTACATATTATAGCAACTACACAGCACCAGGTGGCACTTAGTTGACTAAATAGCTTAAATGGATGACATCCCCACTCCCTCCCCAATGATCTCTAATTCCGATGGAAAGTTATCAAATGGACTGTCCCGAGGAGTGTGGTGAGGTGAGGATGGGGGCATTTCTTTATGTCCCTTTGTGAAAAAGGTAAATTTCATAGGAGCCTTATAAAAAAAAAAGTGCTTGAGATGTCCTCTCAGCAAATGTATACACAATGATATTCCTATAGCAAGAGCTATCAACCCAGCACTCTTTAAATGTAGAAGCAAAATGTCTATGAACAGAAGTAAACTGCGACTGAAAATAAATCAAGCACGCATCACATTACTGCTTCCACACATGCAAACTCTGCTAATAGTCTCCATAAGGACGTATGTGATGTATAAGTAATAAGAGACCTGGACTCCTTAGTAGTGATGACTGTGGAGAGCTGATTTGCTGCCAGCCACTCCCAGGCTTCTGCTTGTGCTGCCTCCCCTCCAGACTGCAACTTGATACACCTGGAAGTAAACATGCAGTATCACTGTACCTTGCATATGCACCCTGAAAAATACCTAATTCAGCCACAACAATTTTAGGACCACACTGGCACAATGTAATAATGTGAAACATTAGTAGATGTGTGCACAAATCTTTTTATACCATTCAATCAATTTTGAAAAGATTAGGCCAGACAAGAAGTCCATGCTGCTTGGCTGTCTTCCCATCGAAGGGAGCAACAGCTGTGAAAGCCGTGCTCATCAGCCCCTCTTTCCTTAAAGGGAACCTTGGCCGTCTGCTCTGCTTCCAGTGGCTCTCTCACCACTCAAGAGTATGTCGGCCGAAAATAGGTAGCTTTTCCCCCCCTTATTTTGTCAGCATAACTCTCTCCATAATTTACTACATCTAAGAGGGGGAGGGGGGTTCATTGCCTGAACCAGAAGGAACTTCTGATGCTCTGACCATACTGTAATGTGGAGGCATGCTTCCATTGGGTTGAGTGAGGTAAGATAATTTCCATGTCGCATTGCAGTCATGTCTGAATGTAGGGTCTCCATGCATAAGTGTGGCACTCTGAGAAACCTGTCGACTCCACCCACGTTCCTCAAACGGCACGGAACAGATGGCCTTTAGGGACAACAGGTGACCTAACATATCCCTGATTGCTATCCACTTGGAGATGGTGCAAGGCCTCAGGATGCATCACCAAAACTCTAGAGCATAACCCTTATGGACAATATTCACAACCCAAAGGTCAGTGATCTGTTTATGCAGAGTAAAACTGGGTGGGCAGACTTCCCATCAACACGACCTCAGCAGGGCCAGACTGACCTTCACTTGTGGATATGGCTCCCTTGAAAGAAAAAGTTGCAACTGTGCTATTTCTTTGAAATGAAGTCCCCCATCCTGCACAGACTTTACGAGCCGCACTATTATGATTTTTAGACCTTGAAGCTCAAAGAGAACCCATGGGCCCTGTCCTCTGGGAATCTTAGATTCACCAAGATCGTTCACCAGCTTTTTGAGGTCTTCTCTGAAGACAAGAGTCCCCTCGAATGGCAACCTGCAGAGTCATGACCAATGCTGTAGCCAGACAGCACTGTGCAGACAATAGTTGCCACAGACTTCACTGAATAGCGCACTGGGTCATATAAAGCATCAGCTAGAAAGGCCACCTCCTTTTTGGCCTCTTGGGACTTGGGCTCCTTGAAACCCTGTGGACTCTACTGCGCATGCTGCAAAAGTGTCTGGGCCACCGGGCTACCACATACTGCTGCCCATAACCCCAAGCTGGCCACCTCAAAGCCATGTTTAAGCAGCACCTCCGCCTTATGATCTCTCAAGGAGCCTTAAGCACCATGCATCCCTCGACCAGGATAGTAGTTTTATGGTTGCCACAGTGACCAAGGCATCCACCTTTCGCATCCTAAATGGCTTCTCCTGGTCTTCCAAGGGGAGAGGATAAAGCTTAGACATAGCCAGCAACCAGAACTCCCATTCCACCAAGTCTCCCTAAGGGCTTGGGGAATGGAAAAAAATGAGACTACTTGCAGATGCCAGGCAGCTGGCTACTTGGGCAATTAAGGGACCCAACTCCTTCTTGTGGAACAGCCTCAACACCGAGGACCCCTCCTTTGTACTAGGGCCTAACTTGCCCTTCCTCCAGGACTTCCAAATCCAAAACTTGGTCCCATGCCTCTATCTCCAGCTGGGATGAGTGCTCCAAAGTCAACAAGACCAGATAAGAAGCTGGTGCCCCTTTCTTGTCCAGGCTGCAGGGCCTCCAGTGATCTCTGTCACCAGAAGCAAAACACCTGCTGGAGCCATACAAAAGTCTATGAGAACAGGAAGGGCAGTGGTTCCCTCCAGACCCCCGTCACACTGAAACCACGCAGACATGCATTGTCGTCCCCATCAGTTCCTGCAAGCAATCTTCAGCCATAAGGTCTGACAAAATGGTGTTCTCAGGTCCTCTGTGGCCATGCTCCCAGCCCTGCAACCCATGGTGGTCTCTCCGCTAGTAGTAGTAGCTAGCTCCTGCATTGCTAACTGGTACAAGCTCGAGGGAAAGGGCTGCAGTGTGGTCCCAATCTACACTCTGCCAGGTCACAATGCATTCTTCACAAACAAGATACTGCATCTCCTGGTTGTTGGGTCTTGCAGTGTGCAACTTTCACCCATGCCAAACCATTCGGGGGGGGGGGGGGGGGAGAGAGAGAAATCTGAGGTTGAGGCAGCCCACTGTGAGAACAGAAATGTCAAATGTTCTGTGTGGCGAGCTGCTCTGGCTGGCTCCAATGCTTTTTTTTTTTTTTTATTTTTTTATTTAAACCCCTTCTAGGCTGATTAGCCTGCAACTGAAGCAAAAGTCTGGCAAGTGCTCCAAAAACTCTTGAAGGAGCCTTCTGAAACTCTGGGGTGGATGGTGTTTGCCCCCCCCCCCCCCATTACCAGCAAATACTGACAATACCCCCAGTGCTCTGAAGAGCCACTTTCACTGCAACCAGCCCCTTTCTGCCTCATTGCAGAAGCCATCCAAAAATAGGGGACAACATCCCCATGGCATAAAGCGATCATCCCTCAGATCAGAGCTAGAGAAATCAGCTCATCAGCGCTAAAACCCTCATCTTAACTTGGCCTCTGCCCCCCAGCCTGAATTTCCTTCAGCTATAGCAGCTCAATCCACATATGCACCATCTGCTGGAGACGAAGAAATACCAGATAGGAGGAGAATGGGCACGAGCCTTATAGACAGAGAACCTGCCTTCCTATGTTTTTCTCTTCATCAGCTGGTAGGGGTAGCAACCTACTGGTCTGGACTGATCTTGTATAGGTGATAGGAAGCACCTCTGTTTTTTTGCACAAGAACAAAAAAAAGAAATAAAAAGGGGTGGGGGGGGGGGGACAAAGGAGGAAAAATAAAAGCAGCAAAAAAAATTGTGAATAAATGAAGGGAGACAAACTTCCTATGCCTGCTGGCCAGGGAGAGGGATGTGGAATCTTCCAAATGTCACCCCAAAGTAGGACCCTGAGGACCAGAATATGGATGCCCTCTAACCAAATCTGCTCAGCTGGAGGTCCAAGTTCTCTAAATGGGCCTAGGAGTTTTCACATGAAACCAATCCTGCTGCATAGAAAGCTTGTCGCCATCTGCTGGAGATGGAGAATACTGGGGCAAAGTGCTGACTGCATAATGCCTTACAGACCAGAGCTCAAAGCCCTATAGGCTGTCTCCATCTGCTGGCTGATGGGCACAACCCATGCATTCTGGACTGGTCTGGTGGACAATAAAGAAACTCTGTTTTGCACTTACTTGAAAGCAAGTCCCTCAAAGACGGGTGTGAGAGCAAGTTTAAAAGTTTGACACAGTGAGAAGGCAGTGTCAAAAAGGCCAGCCTGGACCAACAGAGCAACAATTTCTTCTGCTGCAGAGCTACCTACGAAAAACAATGAAGTGAAACTTAGTATAACCCACAAATATTATTCCTGTCACTAAACAATAAAAGAGCAAGCTGTAAAAATAAGAAAAGTATGCACATATAAATTTAAGTATACAGCAATGACAACATACTTTATTACATAAATATACTGCCTAAACCAGTGGTATTCACGCCCAGTCTCTTCTAGCAAGGGGGTCAGGTTGTGAATATGCATGATAGATCTGGATGCAAAAGAGGTAGTTTATTTATTTACTTGCTTTTATATACCCCACTCTTTGAAATCAGTGCTGTTTACATATAACAAAACAGTAGAACGGTTTACATAGAACAGTTTGTACAGAACACTTTCACATTGAACTAGAACAAATATAGAATAGTTAACTTTGAACTAGAAACAAGTAATAACAGGCGGCTACATTAGATGTAAATACAGGGAGATGAAGTTGGAGTATGCAGACAGGGGAACTAGAAGCAATCTGGGCAAATCTCTCATACATATATTCAACTAGGGTTATCCTGAAAACCTAACCCATTAGCAGCCCTCAAGGACTGGGAGTCAATACCACAGGCCTAAATAATCCCCAAAGGATTTCCCTAAGCCATTTACAAGTAAGTAAAAAAACATGTATTTCAGAAATAAATACTTTTATATTTATTGAAATGTATGTAAATAGATATTTTATAATCAAAATATACTATTCACATAGCTAAAATATGATCCCCACTCAGTGTGCTAATAAGTCATAGAAAATTAACAAAATCTCCCTCCCCCCCATTTAACCACAGAGTTCCCTACAGGACCATATGTAGCAGGCATGTCATAGCCACCCTGTGCAGCTAGCGAAGGCAAATGAGTAGCATCATACACTTCACCATCAGCACATGGAGCATCCAGAACTCTTACGCATTGATAGCTAAATGATGCAGGGCCCGCAGCAGCTCTAGTGGAGGCACACTAGCAGGGGTTCAGGTGGGTGAAACGGACCATTGTCGTGCCTCAGCCTATTTCTTAAAGGTGATCGGGGCACGATGGAGGACTAGTTAGGCAGGAGAGACGTGCAAGAAATATTTTTCTTTTTGTTAGACAGTGGTAGATGAATAAATCACATAAGTGACAATCCCTAGCTAAAGGGATGGTCTTGCAACAAAAACAGGAGATAAAGAATAAGGCTGGCAATTTGTTTAAAAACAGAAATCTTTTCTGCAGTTTATATTTTTGTTGTTGTTGTTAAGTGCCATCGAATCAGTGTTGACCCTCTGGATAGTTGTCCTAAACTGTGTTTGGTCTTCAGACGTCTCACTGTTGACAGTGTGGCACCCATAGCTACTGTTATTGTATCAATCCATCTCACTGCTGGCTTTCCTCTTTTGTGTTGACCTTCTACCTTGCCAAGCACGATGTCATTCTCTAATGATCTCCCTCTTCACATGATGTGTCCAAAGTATAACAGTTGAAGTCTAGTCATCTAGATGGAGAAAGTCACGATGGAGAAAGTCACGTACCAGCAGTGACCAATCAGCTTACATCCAACACCTGGCAGAGCATCGCAAAGCCATCTCAGATAAAATCAGACAACACCACACAGATACTCTGAAACGGTCACTGAATAAACCTCACGACCTGTTTAACTTAGTTAAAACACTTGCCAAAGAGCCAACCCCTGAGCACCACAGCAGGATCCGCCCACAGGACTATGCAATTTACATGCAATCTAAAATGTGCAAGACCAACAAAATATTAATACCAGACCCTCCTGATGAACAAGACTACCCAGTATCACTGGCATCCTTCTTTACTCCCTCGAAGAAAGCTATTGAAGACACCATCCTAGCTCTAAACACAACCACTGCACACACAGACCCTTGCCCTGCGCACTGGATAAAGGACCTGCGATGTGACATATCCTCAACTATAGCAAAAATCTTAAACTACTCCTTCACCACTGGCTCTTTCCCATCTACGCTCAAGCAGACCTCTGTAAGACCGCTGCTAAAGAACACCAAACTTGATCCTCAAAAAGTAGAATCTTATAGGCCCATATCTAGCATACCTATGCTAGCAAAAATCATCGAGAAAATAGTGCACAGGCAATTACAGGATCATATAGACACATCAGCCCCACTGGATCCAGCTCAACATGGTTTCAGAGAGTCACATGGAGTAGAAACACTACTCACAACACTCCTCAACAACATAACCTCAGGTGTGGATAACATACGCCAGGGCTTCGCTCTTGTCTTCCTAGATATAGCAGCGGCTTTTGACTCGGTATGCCATGAAATTCTCATCTGCCGGCTAAGGGAAAAAGGCATCTGTGGAACAGCACTCGAATGGTGCAAATCTTACCTGTCCGACAGATGGCAGCATGTCAGAGTCGACGGGGATACATCTGAACCTTTCCAACAAAGTCAAGGTGTACCCCAAGGATCCTCTTTATCTGCATTGATGTTTAATATATACATCCAACCCATCTGTGACATCATCAGATCCTTTAATGTCAGTTACATGATATATGCAGACGATGTGCTACTATATATGCCAATATCATTGGACTGCCTAGACCTTACCCCGCTGACTAACTGCTTTGACACCATATCAGAGTGGCTCCTATCACAAAACCTGAGAATACAACACAAAAAGACGGAAGTCCTGTTCGTCTCGAGGAACACCAACTTCACCCCTCCTAGTTGTATTAACGTAAAGGATGCCCAACTCCAAGTTAAACCGGCAATACGCTACCTGGGAGTAACGCTGGACCAAAACCTTGATATGAAGAATCACATAGCCAACACAGTCAAGGCAATCTACTTTAAAATCAGATCCCTCAGACACCTACGCATACTACTTGAACCGGATGATTTCCGTACCATTTATCAAGCCCTTATACTCCCCCATTTCGACTTCTCAAACTCCATACTACAAGGACTCCCCCAGGCCACCCTGAACCCCCTGCAATTAGCCATGAATAGTGCAGCGAGGGTACTCCTCGGGGCATCCAGGAGAGATCACGTAACACCCCTTCTAAAACAGCTACACTGGCTCCCCATTCAGGCAAGGATCAGTTTCAAGATCTTACTGCTAACATTCAAAGCGGCTAAGGGGCTCACCTCTTCCTCTCTCTCCAACCTCATACAACCACTTGCACCAAACAGGCCACGAAGAACAGCAGAATTAAACACACTAGTTATCCCAAATGACACCACAAGATGCACTAGATCAACAGCCAACAGAGCCTTCCAATTCTGCGCCCCATCTCTATGGAACACCTTACCAGCACAAATCAGAGCAATACCTAATCTAAGTCAGTTCAGAAAGGCTTTAAAGCATTTCCTCTTCCTTAAATATCTCAATGGCAGCTCCGAACATAACCCCCAGGTGAATAGCAGAAGTGGTCAAACAGATAGACCCCGCAACAGACCAACTTCACAATGTAAATAGCAAGTTGTTCCATATACTATTGTACCACTGTTGTATATAGTTAACCAGGATATCCTTTATCAGATAACCCTGCATTGTATTTAGTTTCCCCTATTTCGCCAAGTTATACTTCCTGTTAAATGTAACGACCAGACACGTGTAAACTGTCGGATGTTTTCTGTTCAATGTAAACTGCGCTGATGTCTAATAGTGCGGTATATAAGAATTGTTAATAAATAAATATAAATAAATCTGAGCTTCTAAAGAAAGCTTAGTTTCCTCTAGTACTGACTGGTTTGTTCTTCGGGCAGCCCATGGTATACACAGTATGTGTCGCCAGCACCATAATTCAAAGGCATCAATTTTCTTCCTATATTTTCCACTGTCCAACCTTTGCATCCATATGACGTTATTGAAAATACTATGGCTTGAGCGAATCAAATCTTTGTATGGAGAGAGACATCTCTGTTCTTGAGAATCTTGTCTAGGTCCTTCATAGTCATTCTGCCAAAAACAATGAGTAGTCTGATTTCTTGACTGCTTGTTGTTTTATTGATAGCACAGGTACACTAAAAAAATTTTTTTTAAACTGCCTCTAATGTTTCGATTGATTTTTACGTTTTTTGGTGCGCTGAATCCAAATCTGGTAACCAATTTGCTCCATCACGTACAGATTTTTTGCTACATTGGGTTAGCAGTTTGAGGTGAACGTTTCAGATTGAGTGCGATCGAGATAAAAGTTTCTTGGATGAATTCTTTATACTAATTGTTTAGTAGTTATTCAAATAAGAATAAAGAAAATTGTAACAAGGCAGCACATAAGAATAGAGTAATGTCAACAAAACACACTGTGATGGTAGCAAAATTGTCTGCACTTAAAACAGCCACATACATGTGCACAAACATTGAGCATATAAGAGCGAGATTAGACACAAAGCAAAGCAAAGAAATGTGCAAAAAATGTTGTACAGGTATGTATGTAAGAATAGAAAACGCAAACCGCACCATTGCAATACATGAAGACAAACACCCGATGGTGTGAAAATAAAATTCTAATAAATGAGATCCGACACTGGTAATAACTAGCAAATTTTTATTTCAAAGTTTAGTAAAAACACGATATTTGTCAACACAGTTTAGATTTTAAAGTCATTCTTGGGTCAATCAATCTCCTGGTGGGCCCGTTTCTTCTTCCCCCGAATGCTTCTCTTGGTGCACTGCTTGGCGTATTTTTCATCTGGGGTTTCCCGCAGCAGCAACCAGCAGAAATCAGCCATCATAGTGGTGTTCCATCTTCCTTGGTACCTTCTCTCTGCGTCCTTGATGTCCTGGTGAAACCTTTCACCTTGTTCTTCACTGTACGCCCCCAAGTTTTCGGGAAAGTAGTTCACATGGGAGTGCAAGAAATGGACTTTCAGGCTCATGTTACAGCCTTGTTCTTTGAAGGCATTGAGCATACTGGCAACAATATCCTTATAGTTCTCATCCCGCCTGTTCCCCAAGAATTTGAGAACAACATCCTTGAAGGAATCCCAGGCTTCTTTTTCCTTCTCAGACATCGTTTCAGCGAATGCTCCATCTGAAATGAGTTTCCTTATATCAGGGCCAACACACACTCCTTCCTTTAGCTTTGCTTCATAAAGTCGGGGGAACTTTGAGCAAAGGTACCGAAAGCACTCACCATCTTTTGGAAGGGACTTGATGAATTGCTTAATGAGACCCAACTTAATGTGGAGAGGTGGTAATAGAATTTTATCACGAGGTACCAAGCTCTCATGAAGAACATTTTTCTCACCGGGTCTCAAATACTCCCGAATTGGCCAGTCTTTTTTCCCCCAGTGTAGGTCGCGGGCCCGGCTATCCCACAAGCAAAGGAAGCAGGGATATTTGGTGAAACCGGATTGCTGCCCTAATAGCATGGATAGAATTTTAAAGTCTCCACAAATCATCCACTTATGCTCATCATAACGAATCTTCTGAAGAATCAGGGCCAAATTCTCGTATTTTTCTTGGAGAATAACAGAGTGAGCAATAGGAACTGAAGCGAATGTGTTGCCATTATGAAGAAGAACACCTTTTATGCTGTCTTTTGACGAATCAATGAACAGCCGCCATTCAGCAGGATCATACTTGAGTTTAAACTTTTCCATCACTCCGTATATATCGTTGCAAAATACCAAATCTTCCTCTTTGCTGAAATACTTCAAAAATTGTGTCTCGCGGTTGCGGTACCAATAAAAAGTTGTTCCTGGTGACAATAGATTTTTCTGTTTAAGCCGAGAACCTAGCAGTTGGGCAGCATCTTTTGGGAGTCCTAAATCCCGGACTAAATCATTCAATTCAGCTTGAGAGAAAAGTTCAGGTTTCGGATCTGGTTCAGTTTCAAACTCGGAAGTACTGGGACTCATCGGGAAAAGCCATCTGATGAGTCTCATCATGATCAGAACCGTCCACACAAATATGATCCAAAGATTTTGGTGGTTCAGGCACAGGTACTTCGTTGCTATGAGGCATAGGCCTAATTGCTGAGGGAAGGTTGGGGTAACTTATTACGTTCTTATTTTTTAAGTTGTATCCCTTCACAATTCAAGAGCAAAAATAGCAGTCACTCCTGTGGTCTCTTTGTTCACGCCACATCATAGGTATTCCGAAACAAAATGCTTGTTTTTTACCTTTCATCCATAAGCATAGATCTTCCTCACATGTCTTGCACACTTTGTGAGGAGCCCACGGTTTGTCTTGATCGCCTAACTTCAAACCGAAATAGGCGAAATATACTTTTTTAATAAATGCAGAAATGTTCCTCTGCCGCTTTTTCACAGTATATTCCCCACAAATAAAACAAAAACTGTCCGGAGAGTTGACGCAACCTCTGGCTCTGTGAGCCATCACAAATACACAGCACTGCAAACTACAACTGTAGTGAACCACTTCGGAATAAAGCTGGATTACGACTGAGCAAACAAAAGGTAATAATGAACTTGCAAGAAACTGAAATTTGACAGGAAGGTTCATGTCGCAACCACCGTGTTTGAGCGAGCGAGCGAACGAGGCGAGGCGAACAGGAAAGAACATGCGCCAGCGCGAGTACTGGATTTAGCCCCCCGCCTCCCAATTGTCCTGTTAATGTATAAAATGAATACAAAACACTCTAAAATATCATAGGGAGTGTTTCTAGTTAGTTAACCATTACAACCTCTATTTTGGGCCAAGAAAATAAACTGCAGTCGGCTAAAAAGAAATTATGTGAACATTCCTTATATGGGTAAGAAATCTAATTTTGCAAGAAAACGTGATGTGATGGAACATTTTGGCTATTTTTCCTGGATTCAGCACCCCAAAATCTATAGGAATCAGTTGCAAAACTGGAGGCAGTTTTTGGTAGTGTACCTGTGTAGTTTATCCAAGTAGGTTAAAGTTATCCACTATTTCAATTTCTTCTCTATCAACAATGAACTTATTGATTTTGCCAGTTGTCAGGAGTTTTATCTTCTTTACATTAAATGTACAGGCCCAGTTTAAGACTATGTTCCTTTCAGCCAGTATCATCAGCATAGCGAAGGTTGTTGATGAGTCTCGCACCAATCTTCACACCTCTGTTGTCTTCATACAGATCTGCTTCTCTGATTATTTGTTCTGCATATAAATTAAACAAGCAGAGGCAAAGTATTCAGCCTTGTCGTACACTTGCTGATTTTAAACCATCGTTTCTCCTTGTATCGTTCAAAATGTTGCTTCTTGATCATTGTAAAGGTTGTGCAAGAGAACAATCAGGTGTTCTGGTATACCCATGCTTCTTAATGTGGCCCAGAGTTTCATATAGTTTACAAAGTCAAAAGCCTTGCTGTAGTCGATCAAACACATAGATGTCCTTTTGGTATTCTTTTGTCTTTTCAAGGATCCATTTCACATCTGCGATGTCTTGTTCCTCGCACTTTCCTGAACACTACTTGCACTTCAGGCATTTCTCGTTCCAGGTATGGTTGTAGTCTCTGCTGAATAATCTTCAGTAGAATCTTGCTGGCATGTGGGATCAGAGCAATTGTGCGATAATTTCCAGTCAGTTGGATCATCTTTCTTTAGTACTGGTATAAACAGATCTTTTCCAGTCAGCTGGCCATAATGTCTTCCAAATTTCCTGGCAGAGCCTTGTAGGTATGGTAACAGCTGCATCAGATTGCTGCAATACTTCAATGGCAATGCCATCAATGCCTGATGCTTTGTTCTTTATTTAACTATTTATATCCTGCTTTTCACCGGGTCAAAGCGGTGTAACATAAAAAGGGGGGGGGGGGGGTGGTGGACAGGAATCAGTTTTTTGGGGTCGGGGCCATCAAGCGTAGTTACTCACCTGTAACAGGTGTTCTCCAGGAGCAGCAGGAATCAGTCCTCACATATGGGTGACGTCGGCGCCGACGGAGCCCTCGCGGAGCAATTTTCCCCAGCTTTCAAAGAAAGCCTTTGGGAATTGCAGCGCGCATGCGCGGTCCCCTTCCCGCCCAAGGGTGCCATCTTAGCCAGTCAGATGACATAGCTAAAAGACAGCATAAAAATTTGCAAAAAACTAAAGCAGATAATTGCAACTCCAAGGGGAGGAGGGAGGGTTGTGAGGACTGATTCCTGCTGCTCCTGGAGAACACCTGTTACAGGTGAGTAACTACGCTTTCTCCAGGACCAAGCAGGAAGTCAGTCCTCACATATGGGACTCCCAAGCTTAAGGCTACCGGAGACCGTAAGCACAAAATGAGTTCCCTCTAGCTCAGCAGTACAGAAGGAAGGAATCTTCGCTGAATTACTACCCACCGGTAGCCCCCATCCGGGATGGAGGGTAGGAGTTGCTCAAACCTCGAAGAGATTTCGGAGGACTGCCTGTCCGAAAGCACTGTCCCTGCGGGACTCCCTCTCGAGGCAGTAATGGACCGCAAAAGTCTGGCTCAAAGACCAAGTAGCGGCCCGGCAGATGTCTGCCAATGGAACAGAGCGGAGGTAAGCCACTGACGTAGCCTTCGCCCGAACACAATGAGCCGTGACTCGACTTTCTAAGGAGAGTCCGGCTGCCCCATAAGCCCAAGCGATACAGTCAGCAACCCAGATGGACAGAGTATGCTTGGAGACCGGGAGCCCCAATTTATTGGGGTCAAAAGATACAAAAAGCTGAGCAGCTTTACGGTGCTCCCGCGTACGGTCAAGGTAGAAGTTCAATGCCCTTCTACAGTCCAGGGTATGCAGGACCATTTCAGCTCGGCTGGAGTGTGGCCTGGGAAAGAAGGTCGGAAGTACCACCTCCTGATTGATGTGAAAAGGGGAGACCACTTTTGGAAGAAATTTTGGGTGAGTCCGTAGGACTACCCTATTTTTGTAGAACCGAGTGTAAGGGGGATCAGACACGAGGGCCTGCAATTCACTTACGCGTCTAGCGGAAGTGAGGGCTATCAGGATTAAGGTTTTCCAAGAAAGAAAACGTAGAGAACAGGTAGCCATAGGTTCAAAAGGCGGACAGGTGATCCGCTGTAAAACCACATTCAGATCCCAGTCAGGTGCTGGCGGGCACAGAGGTGGTTTAAGTAGAAGGAGACCTCGGAGAAACCTCACCACGAGAGGGTCGCTGGAAAGAGGTCTGCCGTCCACCGGCACATGATGTGCTGAGAGAGCACTGAGGTGAACTTTGACGGAGTTGGACTTAAGTCCCAGATTAGAGAGGTAGAGCAAGTACTGCAAGATCACCGACACCGAGTAGGAGAAGGGATCCTGAGACTGCTGGGCACACCAAGCGGAAAAGCGACGCCATTTAAGGGCGTAGCATTTGCGGGTAGAAGGTCGCCGGGAAGCTAGGACGACCTCTTCCACCTCTGCCGACAAGAGAAGGGGAGCAAGGACTACCCTTTCAGCAGCCAGGCCATGAGATGTAGAGATCTGAGGTTGGGGTGTAGCAGGGACCCCTGATCCTGTGTTAGGAGATCTGGTTGAAACCCCAGAGGGAACGGATCCTCCACCGCCAATTGCAGCAGGAGTGGAAACCACGGCTGTCTGGGCCAGCGAGGAGCTATCAGGATCATGGAAGCTTTGTCTCGGAGAACCTTGAAAAGAGTTCAGGAGACTAGCGGTATGGCAGGAAAGGCATACAGAAGGCTTTTCGACCATGAGAGCAGAAAAGCATCCGCCGCTACTCGAAGGGGATGCGGCTGCCGAGAGCAGAAGCGAGGAAGTTGCCGGTTGAGAGGACTGGCAAAGAGATCCATCGTGGGGAGGCCCCACTTCAGAAAACGTTTCTGAACTACCAAGGGGTCCAGGCGCCACTCGTGCGGCTGGAGGATTCTGCTGAGTTTGTCCGCTAGGCAATTTTCTTGGCCTGGGAGATAAACTGCCTTGAGAAGAATGCCGTGGCTGACGGCCCAAGAGCAGAGCCTCTGTGCTTCTCGACAGAGAAGGAAGGAGCCTGTGCCTCCCTGTTTGTTCACGTAGAACATGGCAACTTGATTGTCCGTCTGGACAAGGACGGACTGGTGAGAAGTCAGGTGGGAGAAAGCCTTGAGAGCCAGACGGATTGCTCTGAGCTCCAGGAAGTTGATCTGCTGCGCAGACTCCCACGTGGTCCAGAGACCTTGAGTACATGCCCCTTGGCAATGCGCTCCCCATCCTAGGAGAGAAGCATCGGTCGTCAGCACTTGAGCCGGCGGAGGAGACTGAAAAGGCATTCCGAACACCAGGTTCGGCCGATGAAGCCACCACTGTAGAAAAGAGGCCAGCGGGTCGGAGATGCGCACTAAGTCGGCTAGGCCGCCCGTGGCCTGTTGCCACTGCTGGCGAAGGCACCACTGAGCAGGCCGCATATTCAGGCGGGCATTGGGGGTCACGTGGACGGTGGAAGCCATATGGCCGAGTAGTCTCAGGAAGCGCCTGGCGGAGACCAGGGACTGGCTGCGAAAGCGGCCGGCTAGGTCCATGAGCCCTGTCGAGAGGCAGGAAAGCTCGTGCCTGAAGAGTGTGCAATCTTGCGCCGATGAACTCGAGATCTTGCGAGGGGAGCAAAGTGGACTTTGCGAAGTTTATGACAAAACCCAAGTACTGCAGAAGAGTCACAGTGCGGTGTGTGGCTATTGTGACTTCTGGAGAGGACGATGCTCTGATGAGCCAGTCGTCTAGGTACGGAAAGACAGAGGCCGTGAAGCCGGAGATAAGCCGCCACCACCGCGAGACATTTTGTGAAGACTCGTGGTGCGGAGGATAGGCCAAAGGGCAGTACTCTGTACTGGTAATGATTTCCGGCCACCACAAACCTTAGGTATTGGCGGTGGCTTGGGTGGATGAGGATGTGCGTGTAGGCATCCTTTAGATCCAAGGAGCATAGCCAATCTCCCTGCTGGAGGTAGGGCAGAAGGATTCCAAGGGTAAGCATCTTGAACTTCTCCCTGACGAGGAACTTGTTGAGGTTGCGCAAGTCCAGGATGGGTCTGAGGCCTCCTGTTCTCTTTGGTATTAGGAAATACCTGGAATAGAAGCCTTGACCCCTCAGGTGGTGGGGGCACCGATTCCACAGCCTGTTCCTGAAGAAGACTTGCTAACTCCTGAAGGAGTAAGTCCCTGTGCAGAGGGAGTCGTGGAGGTTCTCCCGGGAAATAGGAGGGAGGGACCTGGTGGAAGTGGAGAAGATAGCCTTCTCTCACCACCTGAAGCACCCAGGCATCTGAGGTGACGTTGGACCACCTGTGGGCAAAGTGAACCAGCCGGCCTCCTGTGCTGGGAGGAACCAGCTGAGGGGGAGAGGCTATGCTGATGAAGTCAAAAGCCCCCACCCTGCTGAGCAGGGGCCGGTGGTGCAGGCTTGGGGGCTTGCTGCCTACGGGACCCGTTACCCCGTCCCTTGGCCTGCTGACCCTGTTGGGGAGCTGCGGAGGCCTGATATTGAGGGTAGTGTTTATAGGCAGTCGCCTTTCTCGGGTAAAAGGACTTCTTTCCCGAGCCCTTCTTCTGGGAAGGGGCGGAGGTCTTCCTAGAAAGCCTAGTTCGGGTGAGAGTCTCCGTCTCGATTTGGGCAGCCTTTTCAGCCATGGGCTTGCCAAAGAGGTTCTCACCTCGGCAGGGGACATCGACCAACTTGTCCTGCACCCAGGGTTCAAGGTCAGACGACTGAAGCCAAGCCTGTCGGCGGGCACCGATGCCAGCTGCGGCCACTCGTGCCGATGCTTCAAAGCCATCATAGGCTGCTCGAGACATGAATTTGGAGCATTCCCGAATACCAGTTGTCAAGGCTAGGAACCTCCGCAAAGGTTCCTCGGACAGCCCAGCAGAGAATCCGGCTATCTCTTTAGCCAGGTCTCTGAGATACATGCCCATGTAGAGCTGGTAGGTCTGGACCCGACAAGCAAGCATAGAGCCCTGGAAACACTTCTTACCTAGTCCATCCAGGTTGCGGGCCTCCTTGCCAGGAGGCACCGAGGAGTGCATCTTCTGGCTCTTAAGCCTATGCATGGCCGATTCCACCACCATGGAATGGTGCGGTAGCTGTGCTTTTTGGAAGCCAGGGCTCTTGCGGACTCGATAAATGGAATCAACCCGCTTGCTTAATACCGGCGACGATGCCGGACTCTCCCACATGCGGAAGAGTAGTCGTTCCAGCATGGGAGGAACCGGTACAGTAAAGTGCTCCCTGGCGGGAGAGTCGTACTGAAGGGCATCGAGCTCTTCGGCTCGGGGCTCCTCCTCGGGATCCGCAGGGAAGGCCAAAGCCTTGGCCATATCCCTGACGAAGTCCGAGAACCGGGCGTCCTCCGGAGGGGACTGTTTCCGAGGTTCGGACTCAGGCGAGTCCGAGGGGACACACCGAGTCCGAAATGAATCAGGTGACTCTTCCTCTTCAGACTCCCAGGCCGACTCCGAGGAGGAATCGGTAGGGTCGGTCCGGGCGGGCGGAGGCGTCGGCCGCCCCGACGCCGAGGGAGTCGGCGTCGACGACCTCGGTCCCGAACGGGAGGCCGAGGGTGACCTCGACCGAGGATCGACTCGAGCCCGCATGGACTCGAGGATCGGCTCGGTCTCCGGGGTCGACTTAGACGTCGACGTCCCGGCGGTCGGGGCAGAGGCGCCAGCGAGGCTAGCGATCAGTGCCCGCTGCTGGTCCATGAAGGCAGAGAGTCTGCTCTCCAAGGCCGTCAACCTGAGTCCGACCTCAGGTGACCCAGCAGCCCCCGACTCGGGCCCAGACGGCGTCGGGCCCGACGTCGGACCCCTCGGAGGCGAGTCCAGGAGGACTACAGGACTTACCCGAGCAGGCAACTCCGACTCCAGACGAGGTCGCTTCGGCAGATGCTCCTTCTCCAAAGACCCGGGACGGCTATCGGGGCTATGCGACCTGGCCCTCGCGGAACCAGGAGCGTCCACCGACGCCGCCCTCGCGGGTTTCACCTTCCGATGATGGTCCCCGGAGGGAGAACCCCTGTCGGAGGAACTCCGGCGATGGTCAGAGCTGGAACCTCTGGATGCCGAGGCCTCCGACGAGGTCCGGGTACGGGCTGGATCAGCGAAGATTCGTTCCCGCTGATGCCGCCGACTCCTTAACGCTTTGGAGGACATCTTGCTGCAGGCCCCACAGATCAGTTCCTCGTGATCCGGGCCAAGGAAGCGGAGGCAATTATCATGTGTGTCAGTGAGTGACATATTTCTGTCACACTGAACACACCGCTTGAAACCACTGGCAGCCATCGGGGGAAAAAGGGCCCCTGCAAGGTCAAAGGACCGGGCTGCCAGTGAAAAACCGAAAACAAAACTGACAGAAAATCAGAAAAACCGAAAAACCGAAAAATAACAGAAGGACTCGCAACGGCGTCGCGAGTCCGGGCAGGAAAAGGACCGGCGTCGAACCGATAGAGAAAAGTGAAATAAATCACGAAAAATCAACTTTTTCAGCGGGGATAAGACGGGCACGTCTGTAGGGCTCCGCGGAAAAAAGAAGACTGGCTAAGATGGCACCCTTGGGCGGGAAGGGGACCGCGCATGCGCGCTGCAATTCCCAAAGGCTTTCTTTGAAAGCTGGGGAAAATTGCTCCGCGAGGGCTCCGTCGGCGCCGACGTCACCCATATGTGAGGACTGACTTCCTGCTTGGTCCTGGAGAACCAGGTGACCAACAGTAATGATTTCGACAAACAATTGGGATATAGACATGGACATTGAGGCGCAGTCATTTAGAGCAAGATCTTCTGGGGGGTGGGGGGGGTTTGGGTAGTCACTGACTACCCACTGACTTGTTCTTTGAAAAGGCTTTCAATGCTGCTTCGCTTTCTTTCATCACCAATGGTTCCTGATCATAATGTACAGGTTGAAACGGTTGTTGGTCCACTTAATCTTTATCATATAATAACTCTGTATATTCTTTCCACCTTTTCTTGATATTCTCAGCTTTTTTTTTTTTAAATAGTTTACTTAATTTGTAGTATTTAATTCATGCCTTTACAGTAGCAGATCAAGGTGAGTTACAGTCAGGTACAGAAGGTCCTTTGAACTCAGAGGACAAACAATCTAATTTTGTATCTGAGGCAATGGAGAGTTAAGAGACTTGCACAAGGCCATAAGGAGTGCAAGTGGGATTTGATTCTGGTCGCTTTGGTCAGAGGCCACTGTTCCAACCACTGGGTGACTCCTGCACTCCTAGTTAAGATACCACCTCCCCAATACAAAGCCCAGTCTACATCATTAGGCACAATAAAACCCCATCGATTGGGATTAGACAAATTTTAATATTCGGTTAAAAATCCATGGTTTACACTGAGAACCCACCTGCAACAGCAGCCGTTGATGGATCATGTTGAGCCAGAGTCAGGCGTGTGCGAGCAAGAATATACTCCTTCTCCAAATCCTTCAGCTCCAGAATCTCAATTTGACGACATGCTGTAGACACCAAAGAAACAGTGGCACTCAAGAACAGCAGCATTTTGTTTTATTTTTTTAGAAATGTGATGAATCAGTAAAACAATTCTATGGCTTGCAACTTCCTTATCGTCCCTCCAGATGTGTGGGTTATGCACGCCTACCAGCAGATGGAGACTGAGAATCATTGGCTTGATCTTTTTGACATGGAACAAAGGAGTTTGTGCAGCCTTGATCTCGCCAGTATTTCTCAGTCTCCAGCAGATGAAGGTTGTTTAACCTGTGCAGTCTGAACTTGAATGGAGGATAATGATGATTTGGAGGGCAAGTTGGTCTTTGCAGGCATCTACTCTTGGGGCATTACATCTGGTGGTGTCAGGTCCACCCCCCCCAACGTATTCACTTTTATTTTAATTAATTAATTAATATTATTTCTATACCGTGCTTTTTACAATCAGTGCAGTTTACAGGTAACAAATTGTACAGCACAGAAGAACAATGCAGTGTACATTACAGATAACAGGTTCTTCTGGCTTTAAGAGGTAGTATATCATGGAGGGAGGTATGCTGACAAAGAGGGAGGGAGTGTGCAGCTGCTTTTTCAGCCAACACCCTCTTGAGTGGGGAGAGAGCCACTGAAAGTAGAGTCGACAGCCAAGGTTCCCTTTAAGGGAAGGGGGGGCCAATGAGCACGGTTTTCACAGCTGTTACTCCCTTCGATGGGAGGGCAGCCAAGCAACATGTGGTTCTTGTCTGGCCTGCTCTTTGCGTCGAATCAGTCATGCCATGGCCACGTCCAGACCCTGTCAGTGAGTGCCTGAGTGTCTGTCAGCTCAGAGAAAGGCAATCAATGCGCTGTTTTTAGTTCATTTTGGGAGTTTTCTTGGCATTTATACAGCATTTGTGTTTTCCTCTGATGTGCCGGTATGTGTTTGGGGCCTGTTTTCGGCAGGAAAGAGAAATTAGACTTACCTGCTAATTGTTGTTCCTTGAGGAACTCCAGTCCAGTCCCGCACCTCTGGGTAGTGTACCTCTTCCTCTTCCAGCAGCTTGGAGGCTGAGCCTGTTATCTTTTTGATGACACTAGAGTACATATGTAGCTGGCACTGTCCACCAGCCCCAGTACCTACTGACAAAGCAGGCTCAGAGGAGCAACAAATAAGTAGATAAACATGCAACACTTCTATGTCTAAATAAAACTAGTACCCCCTCCATCCCCTGGGAAGGATACCTTGTCCCCCACTCCAGGATGAAGAGGCCTACCTGCTGAGCGCCTGAGCAACTCCAACCAGCAGGAAGCGAGCAACCGACACCTCTTCTGGTCCGTCCCTCCCCCAAACACTGATTACACACCCCTCCCCGGCTCATCCTGGGCACTTCCTCCATCAAGGGAACCAGCTTCAGGACCGGGGTGTGCACAGATCACCACAAGAAGCACTCAGGGAAGGTTCCGGGACTGGACTGGAGTTCAAGGAACAATTAGCAGATAAGTCTAATTTCTCTTTCCTTATCGTCCCTCCAGTCCAGTCCCACACCTCTGGGATGTATCAGAGCAGTTAAACTAACGGGAGGGACCCACACAACCAGCCTGAAGCACTGCCGATTCTAAATGAGCATCCCCCGCTGCCTGGGCATCCAGGCAAAAATGTTCAGAGAAGTATGCCACTCTACAGATCTCCACCGGTGGAACTTAAATATACTCTGCCTATGAGGCTGCCTGAGCCCTCATGGAATGTGTCCACAACCCCGCCAGCACTGTTCTACCCTTCAAGGAGGTATGCCGTCATGACTGCCTCACTGATCCATCTGGAAATGGATGCTTAGCTGCCGCCTCACTTTTGCGCGACCTGCCAAACAGAACCAACAGATGGTCCGATCTCCGAAAGGACAATGCCCTTTTCACATAACTACACAGGACTCTTACCATCCAGGTGGCACAGCTGTGGAGTGGCACGGCTCATACCTGCTCTCACCCACATCTGCGCTCGCCAGAGCCGGTAAGGAAATGGCCTGATCTACATGAAATACTGACACCATCTTCTCAAAAACGAAGGTACTGGGCGCCGGACCACTTTCTCCTTGGAGAAGGAAAGGAATGGCTCCTGGCATGATAGGGTACGAAGCTCCGAAATCCTGCGTGCCGAACAACTCGCCACCAGGAATACCATTTTCAGAGTCAAATCCAGCAGGAAAGCTTGACTCAATGGCTCAACGGGTTCCCCAGACAGCACCAAATTGAGATTCCAAGGTGGTACCACTGCCCTCTTTGGCAGACGGAGGTGGGTCACCCCCTCCAGAAAGCTCAGCATGTCTGTGTGTGTACCCAACGGCACCCCGTGGACTTTCCCGTGATAACCGGAAAAACGCTGCCAGTTGCATCCTCAAGGAACTGGCAGCTAGACCCTTATCAAAACCGGATTGCAAGCACGCCACAATGTCCGGGATGGAGGCAGTGGAAGGATGTGGCTGTCTCTCTCCACACCATGACTCAAAGATGCGTCCTACGCAGATGCACGACAGGTTCGTAGAACACCTCTGGGCCTGTAGCAAGGTCGCTATCCCCGAGCCTGATTATCCTTTCTTCTTCAACCTCACCCTTTCACGAGCCATGCCATAAGTGAGAATTGATCCACCTGGGGCATGCGAAGCGGCTCCTGCATCAAGAGGTCCTTCCGAACCGGAAGCCACCAGAGTCAATCCACCAGTATCCGAATCAGATCAGCATACCACAGGCACCTCGGCCAGTCTGGTGCCACCTGAATCACAAATCCCTGGTGCGCCTCTAGCCACTGCACTAACTGGCCTATGAGCATTCATGGGGAAAAACAGAGAAGACCCTCTTCGAGCCATTGCTGAATTAGAGCATCCAGGCCCTTGGATTTCTCCTCTTCTTCTACTGAAAAATCGGCAGGCCTTGGCCAACTCGAACATTGCCACTAGGTCCATGACCAGTGTGCCCTGTCAGCAGACCACCTGCTCGAACTCCTGATTGAGCTGCCACTCTCCGGGATCCATGCACACGCGGCTGAGGTCTGCCATCACGCTATCAACTCCTGCTACGTGCACCGTTGATAATGCCTGGAGACGAATCGCTGCCCATCTGAAAAGACCTTCGGCCTCCTCCTCCAGGGCTGCAGTGCCCATGCTTCCTTGCCGGTTGATGTAAGCCACCGTGGTCACATTGTCTGAGAGGACTTGAATCACCTTCCCCTGCAACCATGGTGTGGCAGGCTATGGACTATAATAGTCTGCAAATATGAGAGGCCTGCAAGCTAGGTCTGAGTCCCCACCCCCACTTAGAAAGTATGTGAATTGTGAAAATGAATGTGACAGAGAAAGTGAATGTAAGATGAAGAAAGCAGATCTTCTTGCTGCTGCTTTAGTTGAACGATGTGGAAGGGGTCGTGAAAATGATCGGCCCCCACTGAGTGCGAATCAGTGCGCCCATTGCAGAGAAGAAGGACATTAGAGAAGTGAATGCCCGCATCTTGACTCCACCCCCAGGAAGGGAGGAGGGAGCACTTGGAGAACAGGAGGTTGATTTTAGAGTCATGGAAGAATAAACCGAGCACAGTGTTCCAGCAAGAGAGGGAAGCAGCTATAGAGTGAGTGGCAGCCGAAGAGATGACCTTGTAGTAGGGCTGTGTTTATGTCTAGAAACTGAGCCTTTGCTAGAATAGCCTGAGAAGGGGGAACAGGGTGACCCAGAGAGGGTCCCCGATTGGAGAGATGCAGGGGGCGTTGGGACCAATAGAAAGTTTGCCTGTATCAAACTGTGAATCTTGTATATGCACAATAAATTGGCTTGGATCTTTGAACTGACTCCTGGTATTATTTATTGCATGCTTATCAGCTGCTACAATGGCTCAAAACTTTCAAGCGCCAACGTCACCGCTCGCATATCGAGCCTGTTGATCGACCACAGGGCCTCCTGCAGACTCTTGTCCCTGAACAAAACGTCCTTCGCAATGGGCTTTCCAACCCGACAGGCTGGTCATCCGAGGAACCCACACCAGGGACTCCTTCCACATGCAGCCACCAACTGAGGGCTCTCCTGGTGCTCCGTGGGCAGGGGAGTACTTGAGACAGGTGTTGACCCTGATGGGACTATCGACGGAGCAGAGCCCTCTACAGCAATTGCATATGCGCCCTTGCCCATGGGACTAGCTCGAGAGTGGTTGCAATGGTCCCCAGAACTTGCAGATAATGCCACGCTGATGGTCTTGCCCGCTTCAGGACCTGCCGTATCAACTGTCGTAGCTCCTACGCCCAGTGAACCGGCAGGAAATTCCTGCCCACACAGGTTTCAAAGCATGCTCTCAAATACTCTAGCTCCTGGGCCGGCTATAACTGGTTCTTGGCTAGGTTGACCCCAACCAAGACTTTGAAGGAACTCTCCCACCTGCACTGCTGCTCTTTTCGCTATCGTCCCTGGACTTCGCCTGGATCAGCCAATCGTCTAGGTACGGGTGGACGAGAACCCCTTCCTTATGAAGAGCTGCTGCCATCACCACCATGACCTTGGTGAAGGTACGGGGGGTGGTCGCCAGACTGAAGGGCAACGCTCAAAACTGGAAATGGCCCCTTGGCACTGCAAAAGTGGAGAAACTGCTGATGTTCCGGATGAAAGGGAACATGCAGATACGTCTCTGTGAGATCGAGAGTCACCAAAAATCTCTGTTTCCTAACACCATTGCTACTGTGAAAATGCGGTATCTGGAGACCGTAGTTCATGCCCTCAAAGTTGAGAATTGGGTGAAAGGAACCTTCCTTTTGGACAAAATGAAATACATGAAGCATCGACCGCAGACGTACTGGTCTCGCGGAACCAGTTCCTCAGCTGCAGGAGACAAGTCAAGGTCTCTTCTACTGCTGCCATCACCGCTGCGCCAACTTTGTGGAATCAAAGGAACTCATTCTTGCTCTGGCAGCGGGTATAGGCACATCATGCATTGCACCCCTTTAAGGCCAACCTCTGGCAGATCCCACACATCCTGGATCTGTCCATGTACTGGTAAGACTTTCTGCGACTTCCGTACCGCCTGGAACAGCGGATCCGGGAGGTTAGCAGGCATATTCAGGGCCTTGAGGGTCACCAAGGTACACACAGAATGTGAGCCCTTTGGGGACGAGGAATTGTATCAGTACTCGCTTGTAGTGATTGTAAACCGCCCTGATAGCCTTCGGTCTGGACAGTATATCGAGAAATTGCATAAATATAAGCATAAAGATGAGCGCTGGTAGCTCCTCCTGGCAGAAAACCCAAACAATTCGGGCCTGATCCTCCTGTTCTGGGCTCTCTCCTTCTTCCAACTCCTCCTGCAGATCTAGCTCCATGTCAAGGTCTTCCCCATCCAGCCCCCCTGAGAACGACGACTGCTGCCACTCCTCTAAGCCTCTAGCCCGCTTAGATGCCACTGCTCCCGACTCGTGCTCTTTTGCATCTGACATCCTCTTAGCCCTGTGCTCCGGGGCCGAGGAGCCACTTGGTAGGCAAAACGCTTTATGCAAAAGTACGACAAACTCCTGCGTGCAGTTCAGACAGACACCTGCCTCCAAGACCACACCAAATCGGGGACAGCACATCTTGAGGATTTTTAGATTGCACTGCAGTGTTGTATCTTAAAGATATAAAATGGACCTTGCCCTGATCCAATCAAACTGACACATTCTCCGAATAAAGTTTACGTTTTTATTCTAACACTACTAATGGCTATAAGGGAGTACAGCTTCCCTTACAAGCAATATTACAGATTTACTGTAATAGGTACATAATCTGGGCTAAGAGACAAGAGATGATCATGTCAGGTTACTCACTGATCATAGACAGATGGAAGGATTTCATTTGCTTCCTATGCACTCTTTCAAATTACATATATTTCTTGTAAGCAGGTACTTCCTATTTTCCACAGAGCTGTAGTTGCTACAAACCTATATGCTCATAAAAATGAGGTGTTTATCAGAGTGTGAATACTCCACTAAAATATAAATACACTCCAAGTATATCAATTATCAAACCAGCAGATAATATCTTCTATGTCTCTCTCGCAGGTAGTATATATAATGAACTACACTTTTAGTAAATCGTACGAGGTCTCAGACTGAAGGGTAGAAGACGGGGCCAACATCGACCCTCAACAACTCCCAATTTGCATCAATGACCTCTGCTTGAAGAACTTTAATTCAGTGTAATGTCAAATAAACTTCTCCCACTAAAAATTGAGTACTAATATAGAAAAATAGGAAATTTGTAAAATGCAAAACTCTTTTGGTAAAGCTAAATGCTTATTGTGTGTTCTATTGTTGACAATTCTCTTATACGCGGTCATTGACAGTCCATTCATATACTTCTTCTCCAACTTAGAATTTCCCAACGCCGTTCAATGGCATTGCCTACGAGTTTCTCCACACGGTTCTTCAGGGGCCAATCACCAGAATCAAACTGTCCACTGCACTTCTGCTTTTACCTGATAAAAAATCCAAACAAATAATAATAATTGTGATACTAACATACAGTTTACATATGAGTGTAATAGGGAAGAAATAACTTATTTGGACGTTCGAGTAACTAAGGGAGAGGGGGGTTGGGTAACTACTCTTTTTAGGAAGGTGATTGATCGAAACACATTTCTGCACTTTCATAGTGCTCATCCTCCTCGTTTAAAAACGGGTCTCCCCTTCTCCCAATTCCTGAGGTACAGGAGAAATTGTTCAGATAGGCGAGATTATAAAGTCCAATCCCGACAGCTGACTCAGAATTTTTTGGATAGGGGTTATCCGCCTCAAATAATTAAGAGGGCGTATCAGAGGGCTTTAAATAACGATCGAGATCTGCTCCTTCAAGGGGTTTCTAGATGTGGTACAACACATGGGGATGAGAATATAAATCTTATTACCCGGTATTCACCACTTAGTGGTTCTATCCAACGAATAGTGAAAAAGCATAGTCCCGTGCTGAAGCTAGTACCAGCCCTTCGAAATAAGATCATTCGATGTGCCTGGCAGAGGGGAAAGAATTTTAAAGAATATTTGAGCCCATCACGGTTGAGGACAAGGGTATCTTGGGAGGGCAATGAGCAAGTTGCCAAGGGTCATCGTAGGTGCGGGAGTTGTAAGATCTGTCCAATAACTTGTGAAGTGGATACCTTTCAATATAGGAATAAAGAATATCATTTGCGTCATAGTTCAGATTGTACGTCAACTCATGTAGTCTATGTAGTACAGTGTCCCTGTCGACTACTATACATAGGGAAGACTAATAGAGCATTTAAACTACGTATGGCCGAACATAGGAGCCGGCTTAAACATCACAAGCTGGAGGCCCCTATGGTCAACATTGTTTAACATTTAAACATTTGTTCACTGATTTACAGTGTTTTTGCATAGAAAAGGTGCATCGGGGCCAACAGGGCAGGTCTTTAGATTAGTGGCTAACCATGCGTGAACAATGGTGGATCTTTGAACTTGATTCTGCAGCGCCAGGGGGGGTTGAATATGCAAATAGACTGGCGGGCATGTATAGTTTGATGTAGGTTTAATCTGTAAGTGCCTGGGCGTTTTGAAATGAACGGCAGCCCCTTGAAGTATAGTAATTTGACGACGATCCCTTAAGAGACAATAGGTTTAAAGGCCAGCTGGAGGGTTACCCCGCATGCACGGCGTTTTTCCAGATCGTTGGTTAATTTGTCTGAGGTACAGAACAGTACTGGTGATAAACGTGGGCAGCAACGAGTAAGTTTTAAGAGCAACAGATATAATTACATGTTATTTGCAGAAGAGTTTTAAGAGTGGAGTTTAGTGGGTGATAGGTTAAGAGTTGTGTTTTTGTTTGGATTTTTTTATCAGGTAAAAGCAGAAGTGCAGTGGACAGTTTGATTCTGGTGATTGGCCCCTGAAGAACCGTGTGGAGAAACGCGTAGGCAATGCCATTGAACGGCGTTGGGAAATTCTAAGTTGGAGAAGAAGTATATGAATGGACTGTCAATGACCGCGTATAAGAGAATTGTCAACAATAGAACACACGATAAGCATTTAGCTTTACCAAGAGAGTTTTGCATTTTACAAATTTCCTATTTTTCTATATTAGTACTCGATTTTTAGTGGGAGAAGTTTATTTGACATTACACTGAATTAAAGTTCTTCAAGCAGAGGTCATTGATGCAAATTGGGATTTGTTGAGGGTCGATGTTGGCCCAGTCTTCTACCCTTCAGTCTGAGACCTCGTGCGATTTACTAAAAGTGTAGTTCATTATATATACTACCTGCGAGAGAGACAGACGATATCATCTGCTGGTTTGATAATTGACAAACCTATATGCAGCATTTTTTTTCCTTTTTAAAACACATCTTTATTCCTGTCTCCGACTTTGTAACTTTCTCCTGAGAAGGGTCTGATAGAAAGTATCAACCAAAATGAAATTAGACTTACCTGCTAATTGTTGCTCCTTGAGGAACTCCAGTCCAGTCCCGGAATCTCTGGGATTAAGGTACCTCCAGCAGCTTGGAGACTGAACAATGACACTCTGATGTCACTAGTATAAATACCTGAGGGACCGCCTCCTTGCTCCAGTATACCTATTGACAAAGCAGACTCACCAGAGCAACAATTAAGTAGCTAACATTGCTATTAAACTTTAACGAACCTTAATAAACATTAACAAACTTCAACTATAAACTTCGACACAAAATGTGCCCTTAAAGTAACACTATAATAGTCCTATGTCACTCACCTACTTACCCCTGAGGCAGAAGGCCTGGGGCTTCAGTGAGGCTCCTCTTATATAGCAAGGACTTAGTAGTGCCCTCTGGGATTTGGAGTCCCAATAGCTAATCAAATAAAAAGGTAGTTGTGGTCGAGTAGCTATGCTTAAAGAGGTATTTATTTTCCCTTCCAGGGAGAACTTTTGCAACAAAGGTCAAAGGAAATTAAACCATATTACTGGCATAACACAAATGAGGGACTACAAATTACAACAAAAATGCTTCTTGTCAGCGTTAACTAAACAAAAAGGGAAAAACAGGCTTTTTCAATCCAAAAAGCTGTACAGTGAAATCTGTGTTCCTCCACAGATTTCTCTTAGGCAGGCTTTACTCAGGCTTTAACAAAAAGAGGTCACACTATCGGAAAACACCAATGTACAGTCCATTTTACAAATATCTGAGCTCTCTTCACAGAAGTCACATTCCATGTCCTCGTGTACTTCTTGGCTATTATATTTTGCAGGGCTGTAATGTGTATGAGTAAATTAGACTTACCTGCTAATTGTTGTTCCTTGCGGAACTCTAGTCCAGTCCCGGAACCATAGAGTTGTGAACCTCCACCAGCAGCTTTGGAGACTGAACATCTTCATCTCTTTGATCATACAGCTATATGCAGCCCCAAGGACCGCCCACACATCAGTACCTATTGACAAAGCATACTAAGCAGAGCAACAAATAAGTAGATATAACACAGTGGAAAAAAGGATCCTGACCCTAAAGTTCCCACTACGAGCAAAAATTCTCTCTTTTTTTTTTTTCCAATTGCGTAAGAACAACCTCCCACCTAAGGGAAGGCGGACCAGAACGGCCGTGGCGACCCTTGTGCAAAACGCATGCAACAAGAGGCGCCACCGCTCACCCCCAAGATTTGACCCCGAAAGGAAACTAAGGCGTGCTGCAAGCAGAGGAGCTCTGACCGAAAGTATAGAGAACAAAAATCCTGGCAGACTCCTATAATGAATTTACCTTCTTGGCTGGCAGCGAGAACAGATAGACAGGGAGGGATCCGGGACTGGACTAGAGTTACGCAAGGAACAATTAGCAGGTAAGTCTAATTTACTCTTCCTTAGCGTCCCTCTAGTCCAGTCCCGGAACCATAGAGGATGTAACAGAGCAGTAAATCTCAACGGGAGGGCCTCGCTAGTCCAGCCTGAAGCACCCGAGACCCAAACCGCGCATCCGACGCCGCCTGCACATCCAGACGATAGTGCTTAGCAAAGGTGTGCAAGGACGACCACGTCGCCGCCCGACAAATATCCACCGCCGGTACCAAGCTCACTTCTGCCCAAGACGCCACCTGCGCCCTAGTCGAGTGAGCCCGAAGCCCGGCAGGAACCATCCTGCCGTGTAAAAGGTATGCCGACGAAATTGCCTCTTTCAACCAGCGGGAAATGGAAGACTTAGACGCCGCTTCCCCCTTGCGCGGACCGCCAAATGCGACAAATAGGCGATCGGACTTACGGAAGGCCGCCGTTTCCCTCAAATACCGACGAAGAGCTCGACGGACATCCAACGCGTGCAAGGAGTTATCCACGTGCTTGCCCCGTGCCTTGGCAAACACCGGGAGAGACACCACCTGATTCATGTGAAACGCCGAAACTACCTTAGGCAAAAACGCGGGAACCGGTCGCAATACCACCTTGTCGGCAGAGAAAGACAGATAGAGTTCCCTACAAGAAAGAGCCTGCAACTCCGAGATCCTGCGAGCTGACGAGATCGCTACCAGAAACACCGTTTTCAACGTCAAGTCCTTCAACGAAGCTTGCGCCAAGGGTTCAAACGGCGAAGCCACCAGAGACCTCAACACCAAATTCAAGTCCCACGAGGGCACTAAAGCCCTGCACGGAGGACGCATAAGCAACACCGCTCGCAAGAAGCGCTTCACGTCCGCATGGGACCCCAATAACTGGCCCTGAACCTTGCCTCGAAAACACGCAAGAGCTGCAAGTTGGACCCTCAACGAACTGGCCGCCAGGCCCTTGTCCACCCCTGCTTGCAAGAAGGAGAGGATCTGAGGAACGGAGGTCCGCAAAGGCCGCAACTCGCGAGCCGCACACCAGCTCTCAAAAATACGCCAGACCCGGACATACGCTAGCGACGTAGACCGACGCCGCGCCCGCAACAAGGTAGCAATGACCTCCGGAGAATAACCTGTGGCTCTCATTCGCACCCTCTCAATAGCCATGCCGTAAGCGAGAATCGAGCCACCTGAGGCATCTGCAGCGGCCCCTGCCGAAGGAGATCCGACCGAGGAGGAAGGAGCCACGGATCGGCCACACTCAACCGCACCAGATCCGCATACCAAGGCCGACGAGGCCAGTCCGGGGCAATCAGAACCACGGGACCCGGATGCCGTTCGATCCGCTGTACCAGGCGACCCAGCAGAGCCCACGGAAGAAAGACAGAGCAGCCCGTACCTTGGTCACCTTTGTGCCAATGCATCGAGGCCTTCCGACATGCGTTCCCGACGCCAGCTGAAGAACCTTTCGACCTGCACGGACTCGAAGGTCGCCATGAGGTCCATTATTGGCAGACCCCAACGACGGACCAGCAACGCAAATACCTCGGGATGTAGAGACCACTCTCCGGGGTCTACCCTGCGACGACTCAGAAAGTCCGCCTCCACATTGTGAACCCCCGCGATATGCTGGGCCGACAGACACTGAAGATGCCGCTCTGCCCAATCCAGAAGCAGATCCGCCTCCGCTTCCAACGCCGTGCTGCCTGTGCCTCCCTGGCGATTTATGTAGGCTACTGTGGAGGCATTGTCGGATAGCACCCTGACCACCGCTCCCTGCAGCCAAGGCTGAAACGCTGTCAGAGCCAACCACACGGCTCTCATTTCCAGTTGGTTGATGGACCACCGGCTCTCCCGCGAGGACCATTGGCCCTGAGCAATCTGGCCCTCGCAATGAGCCCCCCAGCCGCTCAAACTGGCATCCGTCATCAGCAGATGGCAGACGGGAGACTCCAAGGGCATACCGTTCGCCAGAGAGCGCCGACGCAACCACCAGCGAAGGCTGGGCCGAACCCCCAAGGGGCAAACTGACGAGCTAGCGAGTCGGACTGATGACACCATCGACGCAGCAGCGCTCGCTGCAGGGGCCGCATGTGCGCCCTTGCCCACGGAACTACCTCAATGGTCGCCGCCATCGTGCCGAGAAGCTGAAGGTATTGCCAAGCCGAGGATGCCCGTCTCGCTAGAAACTGCTCCACCAGCCGCCTCAGGGCCCGCGCTCTGTGCACTGGGAGAAAAACCTTCCCGTTGCCGGTCTCGAAACGCGCCCCCAAATACTCCAAGGTCTGCGAGGGAAGAAGGCTGCTCTTCGCCCGATTGACCACCCAGCCTAACGACTGCAAAACCTGTACGACCCGCGCCGTAGCACGGAGACTCTCCTCCCTCGACTTCGCCCGGATCAACCAGTCGTCGAGATAGGGATGCACGAGGACACCCTCCTTCCGCAGGAACGCCGCTACCACCACCATGATCTTCGTGAAGACCCGTGGCGCCGTCGCTAGGCCGAAGGGCATGTCTTGAAACTGAAAATGGCCCATCGGCAGCGCAAACCACAGAAATCTTTGATGTTACCGGCGAATGGGAATGTGCAAATAGGCCTCCGTAAGGTCTAGGGACGTTAGGAATTCCCCCTCGCGGACCGCCGCTATGACTGAGCGCAGTGTTTCCATGCGAAAATGCGACACCCGGAGGCACCGATTCACTCTCTTTAAATCCAGGATTGGTCGAAAGGTGCCCTCCTTTTTCGGCACTACGAAGTAGATGGAGTATCGACCGGACCCTAACTGCCCCTCCGGCACGGGGGCGACCGCCCGGAGCCGAAGCAGCCGGGAAAGTGTATCGGATACGACTCGTCGTTTCCAGGGAGCGCTGCACGGGGACATAACGAAGGAATCGAGCACCGGTCGATGTAGCTCGAGCGCATATCCCTCTCGTATCACTTCTAACACCCACCGATCGGATGTGATAGCAGCCCAGGCAGGGTAGAAATCCCGCAGTCTGCCCCTACGGGAATCACCGCCACCGGAGCCGGCCTCGCTTCATTGTGACTTTTTGGGGACCTGCGCCTGGAAGGAGCCAAAACCTCTACCTGCCCCCCCGAAATCCGCGGAAACTCTGTCCGCGCCCCAGATATCTGGAACGCTGGGACTGACCAAAGCGGGAGGCACGAAACCTCCGAAAGGACTGCTGAAACCCCGGAAAGGTGAAGGTCGGCTTCCCCTGCTTGGGCTTATCCTCCGGAAGCCGACCCCCCTTAGAATCCCCGAGATCTTTTACCAACCTATCCAAGTCCTCTCCAAATAACTGCCTGCCCTTAAACGGCAGCTTACTAAGGCGAGCTTTAGAAGAGCCATCAGCCGCCCAATTGCGTAACCAAAGAGAACGACGCGCCGCTACCACCGATGCCATGCCGTTAGCTAACCCTCTAATGAGGTCATAGTGGATATCTGCCAAATAAGCGGTACCCGACTCCAATCTGGACGCCGCGGCCTCTTGTTCCGCTGAGTGGGGCCCCTGGAACTGTTGAGACCAGCGGAGGCAGCCGCGCGCCACCCAGGCCCCGGCCACCGCCGCCTGCATTGACAGGGCAGCAACATCAAACGCCTGTCTCAACAAGCTATCAACTTTCCGATCCTGCGGGTCCTTCAACGCCGCAGCACCTTCCACCGGGATAGTAGTCCGCTTAGTAACCGCGGAAACTGCTGCATCCACCTTCGGCGAACAAAAGAGCTCTCTATCAGCCTCTGACAGAGGATACAATTTAGGCAACAGTCTAGCCCCGCGCAAAGCGGACTCTGGACTGTTCCACTCCTCCTGGATCATAGCTTTAAAAACCCTATGGAGCGGAAAGACTCTGTGGGAAGTGCGCACCGCCTGCATCAAGGGATCCTCCAACTTGTCTTCCGCAGTGGCATCTTCCACGGGTATGTTCAATACCTTGAGGGTTTCGGCAATCAGTGCTGGAAGTTCCTCTTTACAAAATACATGCACTATTCTACTACTCTGCTCGTCGTCCAACAACTCGCCGTCTTCTAAATCCTCCGCAGACTCCAGCTCGAGAGCCTCCCCCAGCCCCTCGTGGAACTCGTCCCCAGGAGGCGCAGAATCCGCAACACTCGGGGGCCGGCTCTTCTTTTGTGGACCAGTGTCTCCCTCTACTGAAAGTGGACGCTTTGGCCCACGGCGGGGCAGGACCGAGCCTCCCCCTGCCGGCTGCAAGAGAGCCAGAGCCTCCTGCATGAGAGAGAAAAAGGCGGGAGGAACTCCCAGGGATCCCTCCTGGACGCCCCCTGCCAACAGGTGCTCCGGCACTGCAGAAATCCCCGGACCAAGGACCGTCTCTGCCTGCTCTGATGTCCCTTCTGTAGATACAGGTGGGAGATCTGCACTGGAGCCCTCCAGAGGGTCCTCCATGCCAGCACCCACAGCAGACACAGACTCGGGCTTCCAAATTACTACTTCTACGAATGCCACAGACCAGACACCGAGGACTAGGAGGCATGGCTATGCACACAGCCCTTTGCCAGCAAAGCAGGAACACCTTGCTGAAGCAAACAGAGCAGAAAAAAAAAAATCGTGATTTTAAAAGTGCTCAAAAACGCTCCAAATTGCAGGATTAGATAGAGCTGGAGTCAATTAGCTGATATCTGACAAAGAAATGCAAAAACGAAGCTCCTATCCCTAAAAATAAAACACGAAGAAAAACAACTTTGAAAAAAAATCCAAAATGGCCGCCGGACCCGATCCCGCCAAAAAAAGGACCAGAAAAAATACCCAGAAGGTCTAAAACACTCCCCAGAGCTGATTCCAGGCCACCCCAAGGCCTCCACCACTGCCTTTAGAAGGAAAAAGCTTCAAACTCTACTCACCCACACACAGGAGTGGAGGGGGGGGGGGTCAAAACACTGAGAGTGCTGTCCAGCGTGCCTGTCACAAGCTCTGAGTAGCAGTTATCAGAGTCAATAACAGAGTAATAACCGCTCAGGGCAGCTCGGGGAACCCCTAAATCAGTCAGGGGACCCTCAGAGCCTACTGCTGTATTCAATTGCTGCCTGTAATTGTCTTCAACCTTCTCCTCACCCACCAAGGGGGTTCGGTAGAAAGGAGACCTGTGTCCTGTGCAGCTCCCCTGCTTGTTTGACCTATGGGGAGACTGACAGAGAGAGACAGAGAGAAAAAAAACAGATTAGAGAAAGACAGAAGGGACACAGTCAAAGATTTCCTCCACAGCAGCAGCCCAGCACCTAAACCTAGAAAATAATAAAACACTAAAGCTCTGCTTATTTGTTCCTAAGGAGCCCAGTTCTGGGCTCTGACTTCCAAGCTGCTTGGAGACTGAGATACTGATGTGTGGGTGGTCCTTGGGGCTGCATATAGTTGGATGATCAAAGAGATGAAGATGTTCAGTCTCCAAAGCTGCTGGTGGAGGTTCACAACTCTATGGTTCCGGGACTGGACTAGAGGGACGCTAAGGAACAGTGTTTATTAGTCTCCTCTCTTCTTGGCCAGAGCTTCTCTCCCCTCTATCACTGCAGAAAGGCTGGTTACCGTGCACTATGGATTCTCCCCTTAGAGGGCCATACACTTCAGGACCATTGGGAGTAAAATTCAGTGCCCCTCTATTCCAGGTACTATGCCTTTCTTCAGGCTGAGCTCTGCCTGTTTTGCAACCGGGAAGTTGAAACTTTTCTCCCTTTCACTTCCCCTCACAAGACCTCTTTCTCTTAGGTGGGAAATCTCTCTTGGATAAGAGCTCTTGCTCCCCAGGTACCTGCTCTCGTGGGTATTCCCTCTCCCAGGTCCTCGGGGTTTGCAGCTTGGAATCTCTCTCTGTCCCCAACCGGACATTGGCTTAGTGCAGCCCAACTTTCCAGCACTAACCTCTGAGAATTCCTCCTGGGCAAACTCCTCTGAGGTGCAGATGGAATCCACGTCAGAAGCTTTCAGGTATGACTCCTGGCTCTCATGAGCTCTGCTCTTTCCTTTCCTGTGAGTCCTCTCAGTGTCTCTTTCTCTCTCTGTATCTGAGTCTGACTCCCTGCTTGCGTCTCTGCGTGCTTCTCTGCCTGTATCTCGGCGTGTGTCTCTGCTCCTCTCTGCTTTGCTCAAGACTGACCTTTTTTTTGTGTGCGTCATTCTTAGACTCGTTAGCTCAAACCCCTGCAGCTGTTTCTGCTTCTCTGATGAGCTATGACGTAATGCTATTCCTGGGCGTTTACCTACAGCCGGTGCTCTTGTTTTGCTAGGTTGCTCATAGCAACCCCTAGCCATGTGCTTTGCACTGCCGGTTTTAAAACTGCCCTGCATATTTTCCTCTACTTCCATAGGCACTATCTGCCTTGCGCCATGACACCTATTATAGTCTGCCCTCCGTCTCGATAGAGGAATAAGACTTTAAAAGATTCCCAAAAGTTTCACCCTCCCCATATGGATTGTAAGACATATACTTGTCTTATAGGCTTACCATGACAATACTATACCTCTCTGCTTCAGGCCGTAGTCCAGACAAAAGCATTTCAGGGAGGGATGCGGGACTGGACTGGAGTTCCTCAAGGAACAACAATTAGCAGGTAAGTCTAATTTCACCTTCCTTATCTCTCCAGTCCAGTCCCAGAATCTCTGGGGATGTAACAGAGCAGTAAAACCTTTAATGGGTAGAAAAACTACCTTGAGCGAAAGATCCTTTAATGACGCTCGTGACAACGGTTCAAACGGTTTGCGTACCAAAGCCTCAAACACCAAATGGAGATTCCAAGACGGAATGCTTGGTTTACACAGCAGCCTCAACAGTGAAACTGCTCTCAAAAAATGCTTCACATCCGGATGTGCTCCTAGCACTTCACCATTTATTTTACTTCTATAGCAAGAGAGACCTGCCAACTGCACTTTCAAAGACGCAGCTGCTAATCCTTTCTCAAACCCATCTTGCAAAAAAAAAAAAGATAGAATTTGAGAAATAGAAGCTTTTAATGCTTCAAAACCCTTGTCTTCACACCATGCTTCGAATATTCTAATATACGCCAAAGAGGTAGATCTCTTCCTTGCTTTTAACAAAGTGGAAATCACCGCCAAAGAGTAACCCCTGGCCTTTAGCCTCGCCCTTTCAAGAGCCAAGCCGTAAGCGAGAATCGAGCCACCTGTGGCATGCGTAATGGACCCTGGGATCCAGATCTTCTCATTGTTAAGAGCCATGGATGGTCTACTAATAACCTTATGAGATCCACGTACCATGGTTGTCTTGGCCAATCCAGCACTATCAATATTACTAGTCCCTTGTGCCGTTTTACTCTTTGTAGAACACACCCTATCAATACCCACGGAGGGACGACGTACAGAAGTTGCTCCTCTGGCCACCTTTGAATGAGAGCGTCTAGGCCCTCTGACATTCTCTCCCGCCTTCGACTGAAAAACCGATTGACTTTTGCTGACTTGAAGGTTGCCATGAGATCCATCACTGGAGCTCCCCAACGATTTATCATCAATTGGAACACCTGCGGATGCAGAACCCACTCTCCTGGATCTACTTTGACCTGACTCAAAAAAAATCGGCCTCCACATTGTCCACCCCTGCTACATGAGTCGTAGACAAAGCTTTCAAATTCCTCTCGGCCCACACGAACAACTGCTCGGCTTCCAGAGAGACACTGCTTGTGCCCCCTTGACGGTTGATGTAAGCCACTGCAGTTGCATTGTCTGACCGAACGCGAACAGCCTTCCCCTGAAGACAACATTGAAATGCTTGTAGAGTTAAGGTTACCGCCCTCAACTCCAATCTGTTGACTGACCAAACTTTCTACTGATTGGTCCACTGACCTTGAACAAATCTTCCTTCAAAGTGAGCTCCACAGCCCACTAGACTGGCATCTGGGGTTGGGGTAAGGTACTTCAGGCCGGAAGGTCAGGGGTTCAAATCCCACTAGAGGACAGCAACCTTGGACCGGAAGGACTGGGGTTTCTCGTCCCACAGGTGCTCCTTGTGGTCTTGGGCAAGCCACTTAACCCTCCATAGCCCATGTTCCCTGTAAAATAGTTATCTCCAAGTTATAATGCCCTGTTCAATGTAATTTCAGTTTGTTCAATGTAAACCGCACTGATGCAGAATAGCGTGGTATATAAGAGAATGTAAATAAATAAATAAATAAATAAATCTGTCATAAGAGGAATCCAAACAGGCGATTCTAGCTGCATTCCCACCTCTAGAATCTCCGGCTGTAACCACCATTGCAGAGCTTGACGTGTCTCCAGAAGGCAGGGTAGCCTCCTTGAGAGAGGATCTTTCTGATGCGACCACCTCCTTAGTAACACTCTCTGTATCGGTTGCATATGAGCTCTTGTCCATGAAACTAAGTCTAACGTTGCTGCCATGGTTCCGAGCAACTGTAAATAATGCCATGCAGTGGGATCCTTTCTGTTCAAGAAACTGCGCACCAGATTTCTCAATGCTAGCGCTCGCGTCTGAGGAAGAAATACCCTTCCTATTCTTGTATTAATAGAGCTTCCAGGTGTTCTAAATTCTGTGACAGAATCAACTTGCTCTTTGCCACATTGACAACCCAATCAAGACTTTGTAAAAATTCCACTACTCTGGCTGTTGCCAACTGGCTTTCCTTTTTGGACTTTGCCCGAATCAACCAGTCGTCCAGATATGGGTGAACTAGAACGCCTTCCTTTCTCAATGCTGCCACAACTACTACCATTACCTTGGTAAACGTTCGCGGGGCTGTTGCTAAACCGAACGGCAACGCCCAAAACTGGAAATGACCCATGGGAACTGCAAATCTTAGAAATTTCTGATGCTCCAGACGAATGGGAATGTGTAGATACGCCTCTGACAAATCCAGAGACGTAAGAAATTCTCCTTTCCTTACTGCCATTATTACAGACTTCAGTGTCTCCATATGAAAATGAGTCACCCGAAGACAACGATTTACCTTTTGAAGATCCAAAATTGGACGAAAAGACCCTTCCTTTTTTGGAACCACAAAGTAGATGGAGTATCGACCGGAGCCGCGTTGGTCTGGCGGTACCGGAACAGCTTTGAGATTCAAAAGTCTTTGCAAGGTCTCGCACACCGCTATACACTTGATGCGTGCCTTGCAAGGAGATTGAATGAATAAATCGACCACTGGGCGTTGAAGCTCCAGAGCATATCCTTCTCAAATGATCTCCAACACCCACCAATCGGATGTGATCTGAACCCAGGCTGAATAAAAATCCCATAGACGACCTCCCACGGGTATAAAATCCGCCTGGGTCCTCCTTACTTCATTGTGATTTTCTAGGGTTTGAAGAAGAGGAGGTTGCAAATCCCCTGCTCACTCCTCGAAAACCCTGACTTCTGAAATATTGACGCCCTCTCTGAAATTGTCCAAAACGTGTGGAACGAAAACGACGAAAGTCTCTGTACTGGCCCCTAGTCGCCTGAGATGGACGTCCTAGCTTCTGCCTGTCCTCTGGCAGTCTGCCGCCTTTGGACTCCCCTAAGTCTTTTACCAACTTATCTAAGTCCTCACCAAAAAGTAGCTTACCCCTGAAAGGAAGCTTAGTGAGCCTTGCTTTAGAAGAAGCATCTGCCGCCCAGTTACGCAACCATAGATATCTTCTAGCTTCGACAATTGAGACCATACTCTTAGACAAACCCCTAATAAGGTCATAATGAATATCAGCTAAATAAGCTGCCCCAGTCTCTAACCGGGACGCTTCTATCGCAGAGAGTCTTCCACATTATCTCCTTGTACTCGCTGAGACCAACGAAGACAGGCTCTGGCTACCCATGCTCCACAAATTGAAGCCTGAATAGATAAGGCATTGACATCAAACACCTGTTTTAACAACATATCCAACTTTCTATCATGGCTATCCTTAAGAGCAGCACCACCTTCCACCAGAATTGTAGTCTTTTTGGTAACAGCTGATATCGCTGCATCTACTTTGGGAGACTTAAACAACTCCCGATCTTGATCCAGTAGAGGATATAATGGCGCCATGAACCGGACCCCTTTAGTCCAGCCTCGGGCATATCCCATTCTTGTTGAATCATCTCCCTTACAACTCTGTGTACCGGAAAAGCCCTTTGTGTTTTTCTAAATGCCTGCAACAAAGGATCCTCCAATGTGGAATCCTCCTCTGACTCAGAAATTTGCATATTAAGGGCTTTAATTGTTTCCAAAATCAACGCTGGTAACTCATCTCGTTGGAAAACACCAACTATTCTCGCCTGGTCCTCCTGTTCCGTGAGTTCTCCTAATTCGTCTTCATCTTCCAAATCCGGGTCCAACACCTCCGAGTGAATCTCTTCAGAGGTTACCAAATGCTCCTGTGGATCCTTCCCTGTTTTAACCTTTTTAACAGGAGCAGCACCCTCAGTAAGTTCCAGAGGGATACCCGCCGTTTCCTTCCGAGATCCCCTCCGGCAGAAGATAGTGGACCCTTTTGTCCATTTCCAAATGTCTGCTGAAGCAGAGATACAAAATCCTGCGAAAACAACGCCGCCAAACCTGCCGAAAATATTGATGGTACCCGAGGCACATCAGGAACAGAAGGCGGCCCTGCAACAGGCTCTGGCAGAAGCTGCGGAGGTAAATTAGCATCCAACAAAGATAAGGAAGCAAGTTTAGCACCTTCTGCACTGGTTTCTAAAACCTGCTCCATATCTGCAGCTTCCTGGACGCAGGATCTACAGACCCCCGTGTCAGATAAAGCTCCTTTCCTAGAGCCACAAACCAAACACTGTGGCCTAGAAGGCATTACTGTGCTATAGCGCTGAAGAAACAACCAGATACCTGGTAATACTTTCTTGCCTTATTATTATATTTCCTTTATATTCTTTTTTTTTTACATGAACATCAGCACACTCAGTTTAAATCAGATTAAAATGAGATTAAAATCTATTCCTTTAAAAAAAAAACAAAACACACCAAAAACGGAGGTTCCCCCTTCAAACGAGACTTCTCCGGTATCAAAAGAGACTTCTACTGATCTGACGTTTTCCCGTGCACACGCCAAACGGTGCGGCCTGCACAGAAACCAACTGCCATCGCACTAACTGCGCAGCAGAGTACTCTTACCTCTGTACTGCAGCAAGGAGAAAAACCTTTGATTTCTTTAGATCAACCCGGTTCCCCCACGCTAAGCCATAAAGACGGCTTCAGCATTGGAGAAACCGGAAATGCCGTAGAGCAACGCTGCTGAAAACAAACTGTTTCCATCTCCGGCGGCTTGTCTGAATGTGCGCTTCTCAGGGAGCACCTCTCAGCTGCAGTGGCTCTGCCATTCTCCGCTCCTCACCTAAAGTAGGTAGGATCGGGAGAGGAAAAACTGCTAAATGAATTGAGCCAGACTCCTCAACAGCAGAAAAATAATCGCGGCTCTAAACAGGCAGAGTAGAAGATAAAAGGAGAGGGGAGGGGGGGGCGCACCTCAGGACTTCTAAGCATCTATAGCTCAATTATATATAATTTAGTAAGTTCAAATAAATTTAAATAAATTCAACCAGAATACTGCCTAATTGTCCCTCTAATGAGCCCAGAATCCCTGGGCTCAACAACCTCCAGCTGCTTGGAGACTGAACAAACTGGAGCAAGGAGGCGATCCCTTGGGTATTTATACCAGTGACAAAGTGTCATTGTTCAGTCTCCAAGCTGCTGGAGGTACCTTAATCCCAGAGATTCTGGAAATGGACTGGAGAGACGATAAGGAACTGCCTTTTAGATCACCTGACCAGGCACACAGCACTCCGAAATTTGCCCAGCAACAACCATGGCCTATCTAATTAGGCCTTTCCCACATGTCTGCATCAAGTCACTGTGCACTGAATAGGTTTTGAGCTGTATAACACAAGGAATGCTTAAGGATTAAGTGGGATTCACACCCCTTGATACCATCCTATACCAGGCACTGCGGTCTGGCCGGCATGGTGGGAAGGGCTGGGGGCACTCCCCAGGAACGCCCTCAATCTGTACCCGGGTATGTAACAGGATCTCCAGCACAGTGCACCTCCAGAGGCACAGAGCATTAGAGTACTTGAACTAAAATAAAATCTAATTAACTGAAACTGAAATGAAAAAGAAACTGCAAATGGCCCCCTAGGAAGAGGCTGCTCTGTCCTGCTTTATTCTCCGGTGGTTGCCTCTCCCAGGCACCCAAAACACAGCAGGTGGTTAAACACATTCGGGACCTGAATAAGAAGAAATCGTGCCTAAATGCAGCTGGGGGAGTTTCCCACACTGCTGCAGGCTCCAAAACATGTGGCTGCAGGCCACTCTCTGTCTCCTCATATTCTGGCGGTTGCTAGAGGTTTCTGCTGTCCCCCCCCGCCACTCTTACCTTGGAGCATCTTTGCCGCATGGCTTTTCTACCCCTCGCGCTCAGCCTTCCTTCCTGGCTTCGGCACTGAGGGGGGAGTGACTCGGGGCTGCCAGCTTTCACTCCAGTCAAGCAACTGCAGCCCCTGCAGCGGCTCCTCACCCGATAACTGGTTCAGGAGCAGCCAGAAGTCTCGGACTGAGGAAGGCCCCCACAGAACCCTCCCCCGAAATCCTGGGGGGGGGGGAAGGAGTTAATTCCCCGCCTAGCCCATATAGCAAGCAGGCTGAAGAACTCCTGAAAGAGTTTAGAGATTTCTTAGAAAAACAAACTGTTCCTGGACAGAAAGTAATTGAATCAGTACAGAGCCCAGAAGCACGAGTGCCATTGGTTCATCCCTTACCAATGGTGGATTTGAATCAGCCAATGGACTGCTCAACCTGTCTCATAGACAAAGAATAGTCAAGCAAAGCTTGTGGTCATTCATTATAATATGCTGAAATGCATGCTGTTTTAAGTTCCTTACCTGAAGAGCTTATGAGGAGATAAAGAATAAGCTGAAGCATAACTTAGTTACAGTGTATGAACTTTATTATTTGCTCTTTGTTTGAGTGATTTCAAAGTAAAGCTCACATGACAGGAATGTAAACTCCTGTGTTAAAGGACAGTGTTGGAAAAAGCCTGTTTTCTTTTTGTTCTTGTTTTGGCTACAAAAGTATATTCCTTTACGCCTGTTCCATTCCACCATGGAGCGGGAGAAATAAATCCTTATAAAAAAAATATTCTTTATACCTGCCTTGTCATTCGACCTTCACAACTACAACTTAACCTCAAGGCACACCCCTCCCCACACCCTCAAGGTTAGGGAGCGGGTGTTGGCTAGAAACCTTGCACTTGTCCACGTTAAATTTCATCTGCCATTTTGATGCCCAGTCTTCCAATTTATCAAGATCCTCTTGCAATTTTTCACAATCCTCTTGGGTTTTAACAACTTTAAATAGTTTTGTCTCATCTGCAAATTTGATAACCTCACTCGTTATTCCACTTTCCAGGTCATTTATGAATATGTCAAAAAGCAGTGGACCCAGCACAGATCCCTGGGGTACACCACTATTCACCTTTCTCCATTGGGAAAATTGGCCATTTAGCCCTACCCTCTGCTTTCTATCTTTTAACCAGTTCCTGTGACAAGGATGCCCACTTTAGGAGTCTGAAAGAACTCCTCCTCTGCGGGAGGGATGGGGTAAAATCAGGTCATAGCCCAACTGCCTCATAGTCCCGCTCCCGCTACCATCTACTCAGCCTTGATCTGCATGATGGCCATTGTGGACGGGAAAGGAGTTTTGAGATGTACACATACCCTGCAAGAGAGGATCCTCTAGGAAGTGTTCTTCCTCAGCAGTCCAAAAGGGAATATTTAAAGCAGCCAATAATTGGGAAAAGTCACCACCAAAAGCTCCCTTTTCTGGAAAACCTGGAGAATGGCAGGGTCCTCTCCCCAGGGGGGGGGGGGGTGGGAGTTCCCCTTCCTCCAGACCCAATGCCTCTGCCTTTGTATAGTCACTAGAAGGTCCCTCATCAGGGTCACGGCCACTGTTCCCTCTAAGCTGTGCGCGTGTGCGCGCGCACACACACCTCACCAAGTGAGCGCACATACTTTACAACAGAGCGCACAAAAATTACGGTTCTGATTCTGATAGAAAACAACACAGACGTTCTTAAAATTGAAAAGTTGTTGTGTATTTATGGTTTTCACAAGTTCTACAATATTTTCTAGTGCAATCAATGTGGTGTACATACTGTATTCTGACGTGTAGTCAAATTTTAAAGTATATAACTCCGAGTGTCGTTATGTGGCGCACAAAAATTTAACCTTCCTTCAAAAGCTGCACAGCTGATATTTTATGCGCACACAGCCTACAGAAAATTAGAGGGAACATTGGTCACGGCCCATTCTGAGGTCTCTGAGAAAAGATCCTTAGGCTCATCAGCAAGCCTGGGCCGCCTGGCTAGGACTGACAGGGCTCATAACTCTGGCCCCACTTGGAACCTAAGGGCTTTGCCATGGACAGAACCTTTTCCATACCCTGACCTTTTTCCAAGCGGTAGGCCCTGTTCAGCCAGAGAATAAATTCCAGGGAGAACACCATGGGATTCCCCCCTGTAAAGGCAGAGTTGCCTGTTGCTCCTCTGAAATGGCCGCAGGAGCCAAGATAGCTGTTGTCGAGAAAGCGAGGGACATTTCCTGCCATTGTGAAGAGCCCACTGGCTGGTCTCTCTCTTTGCGAGCCCCAGGCTTCCCCCTCCCAGAGGCTCACTGGCCACTGACGCTCTTCTAAGTCATAATTCTCCTTTTATTTATTTATTTTGCTGCATTTATATCCCGCTTTTCACCGGGTCAAAGCGGTCAATTGGGGGATACATTTAACATGAGGGGATATGAGACACATACACTAACACTTACAGGGAACATGGGCAATGGAGGGTTAAGTGGCTTGCCCAAGACCACAAGGAGTGCCTACAGGACTAGAAATCCCAGTCCCTCCGGCCTGAGATTGCTGTCCCCAGGTGGGACTTGAACCCCCGGCCCTCCAGCCTGAAGTACCTTGCCCTAACCACTAGACCACTTCTTTTCAAATGATTTATAACAGCTCATATCCGAACGTGAACTCCAGCGCACACCAATTTAGTACTGGGCATGCCTGTTGCAACAGGTACTGACCTACGTGACCAAAGACCTGCCAAAATTAAGTCTCACAGTCTTATTCCCAATGCGTCTGGTGAGGCCCCTCTATGAGATCGCATCGAAGAAACACCAAAACACGTAGCTAACAAACTCCCAGGTACTCATTGCGGAAAGATGTGAAGGTGAAATTAGGCCTTACCTGCTAATTGGCTTTCCTTGAGGATCTCCAGTCCAGTCCCGTACCTCTGGGTAGTCAACTCCCACTAGCAGCTTGGAGATTCAGCTTATCTTTTGATGCCATCAACGTACGTAGGCAGCTGGCACCACTTACCAGCCCCAGCAATCTACTGATAAAGCAGACTCACAGGAGATAAGCATATAATGTGTACAAACAAAAATCCGTGCAAGAACCTAGCCTCCCAACTCTTCCAGGGACCCCCTCCTTGCCCAGAACGAGGACGTTTACCTGTCCCTTCTGTATGTGAAAGTACCAGCTACTTTGGTTTTGTTTTTTTTAAGTGTTAACGAAGTAATGCAGCTTTCTGGCAAAGATTCCCAAGCCTCTAACGCCTCAGTTTCAACCTGAAACCCCCTGGACCAAATCTGTAATGACCTTCTTCAGACTCGGGGTCACGAACGTCTCCACACAATCAGGGAGGGATCCGGAACTGAACTGGAGGTCCTCAAAGACAGACAATTAGCAGATAAGGCCTAATTTCATCTTCCTCATCGTCCCTCCAGTCCAGTCCAGTCCTGTTCCGTACCTCTAGGAAATAACATAGCAGTGCTATCGATGGGAGGCGTCTGGGTCCGGCCTGAAGTCCTGTCGTACTGAACCGTGCATCCCCAAATGCCTGTACATCCAGGCGATAAAGTTTCACAAAGGTGTGGAGAGGGGACCACCTGGCCACCCTACAAATATCTCCTGATGGAATTAAACCATATTCCACCCATGAGGTAGCCTGAGCACTGGTTGAATGAGTTCGCAGCTCCTCTGGCACCAACTGCCTTTTCAGCAAATACGCAGACGTATTTGCTGAAAACCTGGAGATGGAAGCCTTGGCTGCTGCCTCCCCTTTACGCGGACCTGCAAAGAGGACGAACCACTGATCTGATTTCCGAAATGGACCAGCCCTCTTCAACTAACATCTCAACACTCGCCAGATGTCCAAAAGGCGTAGCTATGGATTGGAGACCCTTTCCGTGCCCCCCCTCCTCCAAGAGCGCAGGCAGAATGATCAGCAGGTTCAGATGAAACACGGATAGGACGTTGGGCAGAAACAAGGGAACTGATGGAGCACCACCTTTTCTTTTGAGATAGATAGAAAAAGGCTCCTACATGGCAGAGCTTGGAGCTCCAAACTTCTCCTGGCAGAACCAATAGCCACCAGGAAGACTGTCTTAAGCGTCAAGTCCTTCAGAATACATGACCACAGAGGCTCAAAGAGCTCTCCCACCAACACCGATAAAACCAAGTTAAGGTCCGAAGGAGGGACCACTGCCCACAATGGTGGCTGAAGCTGCTTCACCACCCTCAAACTAAACTATGTCCGGGGGCGCCCCCAACACCCCTTAGATACTGCCGCGATAATTGCTGCCACCTGCACCTTTAACTGCATGCCAGACCTTTTTCAAACCCTGACTGCAGGAAGGACAGCACTTCGGACATTGTGGATGACAAAAGGTCTACACTGTCGCTCTGCACACCAGGTCTCAGATTCGCCACACTCTGATGTATGACAGCAACGTGGACTTTTTCCGGGCCTTCAACAATATGGAAATCAGCAGTCCCAAATAGCATCGATTTCTTAACCTAGCCCTCTCAAGAGCCAAGCTCTAAGTGAGAATCGATCCACCTGAGGCCCTTTGATCAACAGGTTGGTGCTGACCAGCAGCCGCCATGGCCGGTCTGTCTTCAGCCAGACCAGGTCGGCAATACCATGGGCGCCTCAGCCAGTCAGGAGCAATCAGAATGACCATCTCCCAATGAGCCTCGATCCGCTGTATCACTCAGCCTATGAAAGCCCAAGGGGGAAAACATATAGCAGTCCCTCCGTGTGCCACCTCTGCACTAGAGCATCCGGACCTTCCAACATCCTTTCCCTTCTCCTGCTGAAGAGTCGGCATACCTTGGGCAGACGCAAATGTCGCCATTAGATCCATAATCAGTGCAATGGTGGGGCATGCTATCTGCCTGAAGATGGCATCACTGAGCGCCCATTCTCCTGGGTCCAGGTGAAACCGACTGAAGTAAATTGTCTGTCATATTTTCGGTTTCCGCTACCTGCGCCACAAAACTTTTCCAACAATTCCCCGGCCTCAGTTTCCAACCGCAAACTGCCCATGCCCCCTTGATGACTAATGTAGGCCACCATGGCAGAGTTATCCGAAAAAACCAGTACTGCCTTTCCCTGCAGCCACAAGTGAAATCGCAGAGTGAGGCAGACTGCCTGCATCTCCAGCCTGTTGATGGGCTAAGCTGATTCCTCCAGGGTCCACCGCCATGAGCCCTTCACAGTGAGCCCCCCAGCTGGAGAGGCTCGCATCAGTTGTTAGAATCCATTGCGGCACCTCCAGCAGCATCCCAGCTGGGTCCTAACCACCACTTCAGAGCCCTCCGGATCATCTGCAGAGAGGGCAACTGCTATGTCAGGGGATGCAGCTGGTGTGCACTTGTGCAGTAGGGACCTCTGTAATGGACGCATGTGGGTTCGTGCCCACAGGACCAGCTTGATAGTCACCGCCATAGTCCCTAAAAGCTGAAGATAATGCCACACGGTCAGCACCCTCATCTTGAGGTACTGGCATACCAACTGATGGATGCTGTGGTAGACCTCCAGGCACCACGTGACTCTTGGTGACACTGGTAACCTATCCAAGGACTTTGGAGGAACTGGACAACCCTCATCATTGCTGGTTCACTCTCTTGCCTTGATTTGGCTCAAGCCAGTTGTTGAGATATGGATGGACCAGGATTCCTTTCTGGCGGAGTGCCGCCACCAACACAGCCATCTTGGTGAAGGTATGGGGCTGTCGCTAGCCCAAACGGTAACGTTCGAAATTGGTAGTGTCCCACAGGCACCGCAAAGCAGAGAAACTGATGCTCTGGCCAGATGGGAATGTGCAAATATGCCTTCATGAGGTCGAGTGATGTTAAGAATTCTTTTTGCATGGCTATAATTATGGATCAGAGGATCTCCATATGAAAATCGGGGCACCCATAGACACCAGTTCACCTGCTTGAGATAGAGAATGGGCCAAAAAGAGCCTTCCTTTTTGGGCACCATGAAATAAAAGGAGTATTGATTGCAGCTGCATTGGTCCTGAGGAACCCGCACCACAACCCCCAACTGCAGAAGCCACACTAAAGTGTCTCGCATGGCTTTGGCCTCACCACATGCTTTGCAGGGAGACTGCAAGGAGGGAGTCAGTGGCCTGGTGAACGCCAAAGCATGGCTCTCCCAGATGATTTCTAAGACCCATTGGATGGATGTGAACTGGATCTGGGCGGGGTAAAACTTCTACAGCCTACCTACCACAGGCTGCACCTCTGCCTGGGCCCCCCTCGCTTCACTGCGTCTTCTTCAGACCAGAGGAAGGGGCGTTGGAGTAATAGCCACACCCTGCCCCTCAAAACCCCTGAAAAGCTTGCCCCCCTAAGTGAAAAATAACCCCTTTGATAAGGTATAAACTGCACGGGGTGGAATAATCAGAAGTTCTGAGATTGCCCCCGTGCCGGTTTCCGAGGACCACACCTGCTTCTGCTTGTCCTCAGAGAGGCGTCCACCTTTCAAGAAGTCCTTTACCAACTCCTCTCCGAACAAAAGCTTACCCTTAAACAGCAGTTTACTTAGCTGGGACTTGGAGGAGACATCTGCTGCCCAATTCCACAACCAGAGATAGCAGCGAGCTGCCACTACTGACATCATATTATTTGAAAGGCTTCTGATGAGATCATAGAAGGCATCCACTAAATATACGGCCCCCAACTCCAGCTGGGCTGCTGCTGCTGAAGGTTCATGAGACTCTCCCTGGTGGAAGACGTGGACTATCGGACTCTTCTTCCTGTGGAATCTCACCCTCTTCCAGTTCATCTGTGTCCGCGCCCAACTCTGCTTCCATGTCCAGCTCTTCCTGTTCCTCCCTCTCTTCAAATGGGTTACCCTGTGCACGAGGAGGACGAACTCTGGTGAAAAACCCCCTTGGGTACCCTCTTCTCCCCTCCCCCCACCCTGGGAAGTTGACGGACGCTCTCCGCTGTAGGGTTCTAAAACGGGTGGGTGCAGAACTCGACTTTCCTGCCACCACTACGACCAAGCTGTGTCCCTCCTTTGCCTGTGAGCCTCCTACTGCCGCTTCTAAGGTGCTGGCCTTTCCTGAGCAGCCCACACTGTCCTCTTGCAGACCTCTTTCGGCTGCTGGGGCTTTCGCTTCGCATCCGCGGCAAATGCCCAAGGCCGAAAGCGTTCCACGCTGTGCCCTTACCACCATGTCCAGGCTATTGGAGAGGGAAGATCCTGTTACCTCCCCCCTAACTGCTGGCCAAATCCTGTTCTCATTGTGTGTCTTATTAAGTCAGTCTCAGACCCCAAAACCGCTAGCTGCAGAGAGAAATAAAAAATTGCGGACGCTTAGACCCAGTGTCCGAAGAGCCCTCCCCCAGCTTCTTACCGCATGTTCTGTTACCCTCCAAAATGGCACATTCTCGCGCTGCTGGGCAGACTTGCTGAGAGCCACGCTCGTTCAGGCAGTCAGCCTGAACCGTGAACAGAGCACAACTGCAGCTGCTGCTGTTTCCACCTTATCATCCATGAACAGAAACGGGCTGCCGCTCCCTGCTTCATAAGAACATAAGATATGCCATACTGGGTCAGACCAAGGTCCATCAAGCCCAGTATCCTGTTTCCAACAGTGGCCAATCCAGGTCACCAGTACCTAACAATTTCCCCAAAAAACACAGGTTCCTCAATGCTTGTATTGGGTCAAGCAGTGATATCCCGGGTCCCTTTTAATAATGGTTTATGGACCTTTCCTCCAGGAACTTGTCCAAACCTTTTTTAAACCCAGCTACTGTACACTAACAGCCTTTACTACATCCTCCAGTAACAAATTCCAGAGTTTGATTACATGTTGGGTGAAAAAATATTTTCTCTTATTAGTTTTTTTTTTTTTTGAATAGTTTATTTATAATCCACCGAAAACAATACAACTCAGTATAGAACAGTAAACAGGGAACCCGAGGGGTTTGAGGTGTACTCTGATCCTCTCTGCCCCCGGGGACCTGCATAGAAGAAATATAAGGCGGCTTTTAACATAGTATATCCCCCCCCCATCCCCCACCCTCTCACCCACCCCTTCTTCTCCCACCCACCCTCCCCCATGCCCGCCCACTCTCCCTCCCCATCCAACCCCCCCCACCCCCACCCCCCTGAGAGAGCTAGTGGTACCGCACGTCCCCCGGGGGGATGCGCCTTGAACTCTCCGCAGAATGTCTTAGTTCCCACACTGCAAAATCTCATTCCGACTATGGGGTCCCAATTGTAGGATATAGGGCTCCCAGATCGCCATGAAGGCCGGCCACCGTTTGACACTGCCTCGCGCCCAACGGTGCTCCATCTGCATCAATTGATGGAAATTGTTCCTCCACTCCCCAAACGCGGGGGGCCGAGATTCCCGCCAGAGCCGAAGTATCGGCGCCTTTCCCACCAAACAAGCCTTGCGAACCAGAAGCCGCTCCCCCCTCTTCCCTGGGCATGGGGGAGGTATGCAGTCCAACACCACAAGGGAGCCCGACCATCGGAGGCGCCGTTGCAGGAGCCTCCCTATGAAGGAAGAGATTTTACTCCAATAAGGCTGCAAGGATGGACAACCCCACCACATATGGAGGAGGGTCGCCAGGGGCTCCGAGCAACGGGGGCAACTGCCGTCGGTAGTGAGTCGGCTCCTCAGCGCTCGCTTCGGGGAGAAATGAGCTCTAGTAAGGCCCTTAAACTGCACCTCCCTCCAGCGCATTCCCCTGGCTAGGGTAACTATACGGGAAAGCGCCATCACCAAAGTGCCAGGCGGCACTACGCAGCCCAGTTCCTCCTCCCAGGCCAGTTCAACCTGCCTATAATTCGGGCCAGGAGTGAGGGCGGCCACTCGGGTTTTAAAAACGGAAATTGATACGGGGAGGTCGCCACCAAGCCCCAGGAACTCCAGGATCCGCTGGGCTCGGTCCGCCCTCAGTGCCGCTCGCGGCAAGGAGGCTATGTAGTGTGCCGCTTGAATATAAGCATAAGCGTGTCGAGGGGGAAGATCCCACTCGCGACTCAACATCCGAAATGACTTGCAGGCTCCAGAAGGGTCCACCAAATGTCCCAGGAGCCGGAGTCCCCGGCTGTCCCAGTCTCGAAAAGGGAGCGACTCCGAGCCCGAGGGAAAGGAGAGGTTTCCGCGCAGGGGCAACCAACTAGAGGTCTGCCAGGGTTCACCCCATCGATCATTTAGGTATTGCCAAGTTCGTTTCGCCGCAGTCAACCACACACTCCGTTGTAGATATTGGGGGAGAACCGAGTTGGCGGTGTGTAGAGCCCCCAATAAAGTGAGCGGGGCAACGAAGCATTCCTCGAGGTGCCGGGGCGTGTAATAGGCGGTGGCGCCAAACCAATCTGCCAAATGTCGTGCTTGGCAGGCCAAGGCATAAGCTCGTAGATCTGGGAACCCCATCCCCCCCGCACGCCACCCGCCCAGCAATCGGGCCCATGGGATACGTGCTCTGCCTCCCTTCCAGAAAAAGGAATGAAAGCAGGCCTCGATACGGCGCAAATCTTTGCGCAAAAGCCATACCGGTATGGTCTGAAACCAGTAAAGGAGGCGGGGAAGGACCACCATCTGGGCCGCCGCTATTTTCCCGGAGAGGGACAACGGGAGTGCTCCCCACGCTCGCAGCTGCGTCTGCAGTCGCCGCAGAATCCGATCGAGATTCCGACTGTACAACCTAGTGGGGTGGTCGGGCAATACAATCCCCAGATACAGAAACTCGCCGGACGCCCATTCAAGCGGGAACTCACCGGTCCAGTCGCCCCGAAGGGTGCCCAGCACATCAAGGGCCTCTGATTTCTCCTTATTAATGCGTAAACCCGCCACTCTGCCAAACCGGTCGAATTCCGACATCAAACCGCGCAGGGAACGCTCCGGGGATAGTAGATGAACCAGTAAATCATCGGCAAAGGCCGAGAGCTTGAACTCCTGTGGTCCGATGCGGACTCCGGAAATCTCTCTGGAGGTCTCGATAGTCCTGATCAAGGGATCAAGGGAAAGGACAAAAAGCAAGGGCGAGAGAGGGCATCCCTGGCGCGTCCCTCGACCGAGGTCAAAGGCCTTGGAGATGACGCCATTGCAAACCACCCCCGCTGTCGGTCGGGCATAGAGACTTCTCACCATCTGGCAGAACTGCGGACCGAGTCCATACTTAGGCAGAAGCGCCCAGAGATAGTCCCAGTTCACTCGGTCAAAGGCCTTTTCAGCATCAAAGCTGATCAACAGAGAGGGGAGATGGTGATGGTGCACCCATTCCAGAGAGGCCAAAATTTTCCGCAGGTTTCGCACCGCATGACGCCCCTTAACAAAGCCCACCTGTGAGTCGTGTATCAGGTGTTCCAGCACCTCCGCCAGGCGGTTGGCCAAGATCTTGGCTAAAATTTTTAAGTCAAAATTAAGCAACGAGATAGGCCGGTATGAGCTTGCCGTTAGGGGGTCCTTGCCCGGCTTAGGGATCAACACAATATGTGCATGATTATTTCCCCAGTGGAAGTGCCCTTGCGTGATGCGACAATCATAGACCGCCAACAATGTTGGGGCCACCGTGTCGCCCAGGAGCTTATAAAACTCGGCGCCGAGCCCGTCCGGACCGGGCGACTTGCAACAACTGGCAGCGTTGATGACCGCCTGGACCTCCTGAACGGTCAGCGGCTGTTCCAAGGACTCACGTTGAGCCAGAGTCAGCTGGGGGAGATCAATGCCCCCCAAATAGTCACGAAGGTCGTCTGACGGCACACTCTCTGGCTCATATAGAGAACGAAAGAAGGTCTGGAAAAGTTGTACAATTTCGTCACTGCCGCGGCGGAGCCGACCTGCATCGTCTCGCAGGGCCGCCACCAGTCGGGAGCCACGCTGACCTCGCAAACAGCGGGCAAGCAACCGCCCCGTTTTATCTCCATGGCAGTACATCTGAAAGCGATAATAAAGGTGGGATTTCTTAGCCCGTTGGTGCAGTAGCTCGTTTAACGCCACCTGAGCTTCCCATAGCCGTTTTTTAGTCGTTGCGAGTGGGGCGCGAGCACAACGCCGACGCAGACTCACCACCTGTCTCTCCAATCGTACGATGCGGTCGGTGAGCTGACGGCGCTTGCGGGCCGCAAAGCCAATGATATCGCCGCGCAGAACTACTTTCGCCGTCTCCCAAACCAGCTCTGGGTCGTCCTCGTGACAACGATGGTTCTCTAGAAATTCATGCCAACGCTGGCGGAGGAAGCCGTGGAACTGAGCATCATGATACAGATCTAGCGGGAAGCGCCAGAGCCGGGACCCGGAGGGGGAGGCTCCCCCCCAATGTAATTCCATCCAGACCCAGGCATGATCGGAGATCTCCACTGGGCCAATCTGAGTCTCCCCCACCTTGACCATGGCGTCCCCCGAGAGCAAGATGTAATCAAGACGAGCACTTGAACCATGCGCCCGGGATTGGTGAGTATAGTCCCTTTCCGTGGGGTGGAGGAGTCTCCATGGATCCACCAGATCCAACCGTCTCCGGAATCTTTGCAGCATACGGGTCGTGGGGATTCTCTCTCGGTTCCCCCCCTCCGTCGAAGTATCCAGCTCGACATCTAAGATGCCGTTAAAATCGCCCCCTAGAAGCAAAGGACTGTCGGGAAGCTGTTCAATCTGGGAGGCCAAATCACCGAAAAAAGTGGGGGCAAACGTGGTGGGCCCATAAACGTTACCTATCGTGATTAATTTCCCGTCCAGGTGGCCATGCAATAACAAGTATCTGCCCGCCTTGTCCGCCTTGAGGGAGGCCAGAGAAAAACGCACTCTCTTGTGGAACAAAACCGCCACGCCCCCCTTCCGCCCCTGTGCCGGTGAACCCCAGACTTGGCCCACCCATGAGCGGCACAATTTGTTATGTTCTTCAGCTGTCTGGTGGGTCTCCTGAAGGAGGGCAATGTCACACTTCTGGCGGGCCAAAGCCTGCAGCACCTTATAGCGCTTGATCGGGTTCCCCAGCCCGCACACATTCCATGTGACCACCTTTAAGGGCATGAGGCAGTGTCAAGAATCCAACAAAAGGCCAAGCTCACATGTAGTAGGGGAGCCCCCCCAGCCTGGGACTCCCCTCTCTCCAAAATGGCGCGGATGCAGCACCACAATGTCACCCCTGGTCCGGTTACCCCCTGCCCTCTCATCCTTCCCCCTCCCGCCACCCCCCCTTCTACACCCTCTCCTATCCCTCCCCCCCTCCCCACCTGTCTCCTCTCCCCCTTCCTTCCAATCCCAACGAGTCCGCCCATCCGGTCGGACAACTCCCACTAGCATTCGGGTTACCCCCTTCCCCCTAGAATCCCCCCCAACCACGCCACCACTAACATCCTGTCCCCCCCCTGAACATCCCTCTTTCCGCCGCTCAGCCCAACTCAATTCTCTGGGGCCCACAAAAGGAATGCCACCATTGCAAGTAATCAAGGACATGGGAATAATACAAAGTAATCACAATAGCTACGCTCTTTTAAAACAAAGTAACTTAACAGAGACTTCATATTGTGATAGTATTGCCTTAAGCTGATACAGCTAAGGGAAGCAGATAATTAGAAAATGTTACAGTAACATCTCCCACGCCGCAGGAGAGAAGATAGTCCCAGGGAACAGAGCCTAAAAGAAGAGGGAGGCTAAGGCCCCAGTGAATTAACAGAGGGAAAGAAGGATACATGAAGGGTGTATAATTAAAGAGGAAGTTTATGGCTGCCACAGCGGGGAGAAGAAAATAAACTAAAATAAAAAAATAAAAAAAAACCAGAAGGGATTAAAGGGAAATAAAAATTACAGATAGGGGGGAGGGGTGGGGGGTTAAAAACTAAAATAGAAAGGTAAACCGGGTCCCAAAAGCAGAGAACAAGTGTCCAGCAAGACAGCAAATCCGCCCGCACAGGGCAAGCCCCGGTAATCCAAAGGCCACGCCAGTGAAAAGTGAAACCTCAGTCCAAGCCACACAGAGGTCCTCAGGAGGGGCTTGAGCTGGTTATGTTCAGAGAGTCCAAGAACGCAGAGGCCTCCGCCGGCGTTGCTAGGTATTTCGGGCGGCCCTGGTGTTCCACCCGCAGACGGGCCGGGTATAGCAGGGAGAAACGGAGTCCTCGTGAGAAAAGCTGGGCGCAGATCGAGGAGAAGGCGCGCCGCTGTTGGCTAACCAGGACCGAATAGTCCTGGAAAACCAGAATGCGCTCAGCAGGCGGCTGGTCCAGGGTTCGTCGGTTGCGGGCAAGGCGCAGGACCTCCTCTTTCTGCCGATAGTCTTGAAACCGGGCAATCACCGCCCGCGGCCGCTGTGCCTGCTCCCGGCGAGGTCCCAGGCGGTGCACGCGGTCCAGCTTCACCTGGCCGCTATCAGCAGCGCCGAGGAGTTGTGTCAGCCAGGACTGCAAATGATGAAGAAGGGCTCCGTCGCTCACAGACTCCGGGATTCCCACAAAACGGAGGTTTTTGCGGCGTCCCCTGTTCTCCAGGTCATCCAGCTTCTCATTTTGCTGCTTCACAACGGTTTCGAGGGCAGCCACTTTGGCCTCAAGAGACTGCTGGGAATCCTCGACGGCGGCGATGCGCTCCTCCGCTCTCTCCACCCGTCCAGTAAACTCTGAAAAATGCTGGTTAAGAGTCTGGAGGCTCCCGGCGAGACCCTGGAGGCGAGTTTCCAACGCGCTCACCACAGCTGCGCTCACCTCGGTCACCAGGTCAGTAGTATCCCCTGATCGCGGGCTAGCCGGGTTCCCTTCGGCCATTTTAGCCTCCCCTGCACGAGGCTTCTCCCGCCGGACCGATCTCGCTGCCATCGGGTTGTATCGTGTGTGCCTTGGTTGCTGTAGTCTTACACCAATAATTTAAAGCTCCCGGCCACGGAGTCCAACTGTTCAGCAAATTTAGAGGGGATCGGGAGCGTGGTTGCAGATTTTTAGCAGATATAAGGGGTAATTACCCGGAGCCGATCAGACCACGTCTGGTCAGCTCATTGCCAGACCGGAAGTCTCTTCTCTTATTAGTTTTAAATAGGTTACCCTGTAGCTTCATTGCATGTCCCTTAGTCTTTTTATATTCTGATGACAAACAACTGATCTACGTTTACCCATTCCATTCATTAATTTATAGACTCATATCTCCCCTCAGCTGTCTTTTCCAGGTTGAAGAGCCCTAACCTTTTTAGCATCTCTTCATAGGAGTAGCCTTCCATCCCCTTTACCATTTTGGTGGCTCTTCTCTGTACCTTTTCTAATAACGCTATATCATTTAAGATACGACCAGAATTGCACACAATATTCAAGGTGAGGTCGCACCATGGAACAATACATAGGCATTATAATATCCTTTGTTTTATTTTCCATTCCTTTCCTTATGATATGTAGCATTCTATTGGCTCTCTTGGCCACCGCTTTAGCACCAAGGAGGGAGTTCTGTCAGAGAGCCGCTTGCAGGCCTTCCTTTGTCCAGCGGCTCCTCACTAGATGACTGGTTCAGGAGCTGCTGCTTCTATGAATGTGGGACCGGCCAAAAACCCCTTCTCCGATCCCGGGGGGAGGGGGGGGGGAAGAGGGGAAGAGCCTCTTGTCCCAATCGCAAGAGTAGTTTTTTTTTTGTGTCTGCCACTTGATGTGGCAGACAGACAAGATTTTTAACTAAAAAACACCCAGCCAAGAGAAAATAATGCACTATATCCTTACATAAGAACATAAGATATGCCATACTGGGTCAGACCAAGGTCCATCAAGCCCAGTATCCTGTTTCCAACAGTGGCCAATCTAGGTCATACGTACCTAGCAGTTTCCCCAAAAGACACAGGTTCCGCAATGCTTGTACTGGTGCTAAAGCGGTAGCCAAGAGAGCCAATAGAATGCTAGGTATCATAAGGAAAGGAATGGAATGTTTCTTCATCCACGTCCCCCCAGTCCAGTCCAGTCCACCAGCAGTCACAAAATAGAAAAAAAATAAACTACTCCTTAGTTGTTCCTAAAGTGAGTCTGGATCTCTGGGATCACCCGTTCCAGCTGCTTGGAGACTGAGCTTACTGGGGCTGATAGGTGGTGCCAGCCGCCTAAGTACACTGATGTCATCAAAAGATGACATGCTCAGTCTCCAAGCTGCTGGTGGGGGTTCGACTACCCAGAGGTACGGGACTGGACTGGAGGGACAAGAAAATTGGTGGTAGCCACTTCCCAGAGCTCCAGGTGGGACTGTCGCAGCCTGACCACACCAACCAAATGGCTTGCAGTGCTCCAACAGAGGTCTCCTCTACCCACTTAAGGGCTCTGGATAAGACTGCTCACTATACTCTCATTGTTGGTAATTTTTTTTTTGTTTGCTATGGAGTCTTGCCTCTCTTACAAAGTCAGCTCTCTGCCCTAGATCGAAAAATAAACACTGAAACCCCTGAACAAAGTCCAAACAGCAACAGGTTTGGATGTCCACCAGCTGCTGCAGACTGAAATACTGATGAGAGGGGGAACATCTTCAGCTATTATAGTGACACATCAGCAACGTTTTGCATAATCAGTCTCCAACTGCTGGTGGACTGGACTGGGGGGACCTGGATGAAAAAACATTATCTAATTAGATAGAGGGTTAGGGAGAGTGTAAAAAAAGTGGCAGAAGGCAAAGCATAATCACAAGAAAGGTCTTGCTTACTTGGAGCAGCTGTGCATTCTCCATCATGGCTCCGTTTCGGGGATGTACCAGGACGTTCGTACTATAACAGAGAAAAATGTTACCATTAGATCAGCTTAAAAAATAACATTGTTCTTGCCTTCTCCTAGTGACACTGCCACACCATCTGAATAGAGGACAGCGAAAATCCCGATCCTCACAGAAACATGTTTTCCGTTTCCTTACCACTGCGCCTGATGCTGGCTGTACTATCCAGGCATATTCTGGACGGATCAGTCTCAAGCAATTAAGAGCAGCAAGATAAGAGTTCACTTGTTTCTGGAGCCCACGGAGAGTTCTAACTTCTCTACCAAGACGCATACCATATTCAAACATCACAGTGCCAGCTGATGGAAAAACACAAAAATCACATCTTGAATACCAGAGATCACAGATTCCCCTAAAGAACAGCCAGTAAACATGCGACCACTTCTTCCACTGGTGCACACATTTTAAGGTGGGCTCTAAAATGACAACTTCTGCCTATCTAAGGTCATGCCAGATTATTCTTCGAGATGAATTTTCTTCTCTCATGGACCATTTTTAACCAAATGCAAAACCATGATTTTTAAAAATTCTGTCATTCACAAAATAATTTTATATGGTTTATCCTGCTAACAGAGTTGTTGGAATGACTTGCATACTGGCACAGCAATCTTTTCTTCATAACAATTATTTTCAAAAGAAAAAAATACAAATTGCAGTCTAACAAAAGTAGCCAATACCATCCTGGAATCCTTAAAACAAAGGAAAACCAGCAAATTAAGAGAAAACAACTGAATCCTGTCATATGTATTTTGCATTTCTATTTTGATTAATGCAAATTTTAAAAAGGTGAAATTTTACTTACTGTTAATTTTCTTTCCCAGAATCCTGCTAGATCCGTTCAGATGAATGTGTTCTCTCTCTGCCAGCAGATGATGGAGACAAAGAAAAAGTTCAAATTATGCTGTGACATCACAGGCATAAAACCTGATGCAGCTAGGGGAACCCTCCAGTATTTCGTAGCAAGCAGAGGGAACTCTTGAAAATCCTCCGAAGGGGCCCCCCCATGACCAAAATGCCAAACTATATACATAAGCTGCTCCACTACTGGGTTGGAAGAAATCACAGTCATGAGCAGACTATCCAAAACGTGCTGCTACCTTAGCTTGGATGTCCAAATGGTAATGCCTTACAAACATTGTCGAGGACCATATGGCTGCCCTGTACATATCAAAGTGTGAAACATGAGATGATTCCGCCCAGGAAATGGCTTGGGCTCGAGTCTAATGAGCGTTCAAGCCAACAGGAACTGGCTTACCCTGTAACAAGTAAGCCAAAGCAATTACCTCCTTTATCCAGCAGCCAAGGATCGCATTAGATGCTGCTTGACCCCTACAAGGCCCTGAAAAGAGGACAAAGAGACAATCCGAAAGATGAAAGGATTTGTCACCTCAAGGTAATGCAAAAGCACTCTGTGGACAGCCACAAGGCAGAGGTCCTTATCTTTACCAGAGCACTACTCCTGAGAAAATGTGGGCAGAGAAATAACCTGATTGACATGAAAGGGTGAGAGCACTTTGGGCATAAACGAAGGCACCAGATGCAGGGTCACTCTGGAGAAAACGTGCTACACCCTGGTGTGCTGTCAGAGAATGCACTACTTTAGTTCTGCTTTTGTTTTGCTTACCCCATTTGAGAAATAGCGTCTCCATTGAATCTTTTGGAGTTGAATGAGCTGTGGAGTTCCAATATTTGGGTAGTGCCAATCAGAAACCACACTCCGGTTTTGAGATATATAAAATAATAGCCGGATGTGGGGGAAGTTTGTTATTAGGAGCACCCGCATGAATAGAGTTAAGTGTAATGGCGATTCCTAAAATAATTGGGGGCTGGTCATTGATGTTCTAATAGTTCACTTAGCACAGACGTTAGTCTGTATAGTGAAACAAGTTCTGAGACCAGTTGTTCGTCCATTACATGGGAGTATTTGGCTGTCTCTAGCCTATATTAACAATTAAAATTATAGAATTTTTGAATGGACTCTTTTCTGTTTGAATTGAACGAAGAATTTTTGATTGAGCTTCAGTTAGCGTTCAGAAAGCGACCAGTATTGGATGTGAATCCTCTATCCTATGAAGCACCCAGGCTATCATGGGCACAGGGGAGATGCATAGAGGAGAGGAGGTTGAGGTCACGGCTTGGCCACAGCATCCACCCGTTGGGATGTGGTCTCCCTGCCATAAACGTAAAAGGTGAGAATCTTGGCATAGACAGCCATTGCCGTCAAGTCTGCTCCCGGAACTCCCCAATGTGATTAAAAGTTCACGGAATAAACTCCCATTCTCTGGAATCGAGGAGATGATGGTAGACATAAAATTGGTCTCCACAATTCTCCTCTCCATAGATATGCTGAGCTGAAAGGACTGCAGGTGCCACTCCACCCATGGTAACAAGACAGACATCTCCTGTGCCACCCCATGGCACTTGGTTCCGCCCTGGCGAATGACATACACCATGGTCGTGTATTGCCAGAGGACTTGCACTGCATGATCCTGATGAAAGCTGAGGAAATGCAACAAGGCCAGTTGGATATCTCTCACCTTGAGCCGACAGATGGGCTGCTTGGCTTCCAAGGGGGACCACCGACCTCTGGCTGTATGGCCCAGACAATGAGCCCCCCCATTCACTGAGATTGGCACCAGTCATAACAATTACCCAAGCCAGCATTTCAAGTGGCATCCCCCAAAACATCCTGTTGGAATAAGCCCACCAAGAGAGACTGTGCCGCACAGACAGAGGAAGTAGGTGATTGAGAAGTCACCCATACACAGGGACCAACACAAGAGAAATGCCCATTGTAGGGGCTGCATATTGTATGTGCCTGCACCCAGGGCACCAACTCCAGTGTCGTGCCACTGCTCCCAGAAGCTGCAGATAATCCCATGCATTGTGGGCTGAAATGGCCAGGAACTCCCGGATTTGTAAGCTGAATTTGGCCCAGCACTCCGCTGTCAAACAAACACTCTCCCAAGCCGCAGATCGAATAGAGTTTAGTTTAGTTTTATTTGCACTTGATATACTGCCCTATGTTACATCAGGGCGGTTCACAATTTGTTAACAATCAGAGAGGCACAGGGCCAAGAAAAGGAAAAGAACTACAATCTTTTGACAGAAAAGAGGAAATAAAGAGTATAAAGAGAAGACAAAGAAGAAATTTAGACAAAACAGAGATAAACCAGGTTAGGTTTGAGAGACTGGGAGATTATAAGCCATGGTGAAGAGATGTGTTTTCAGCTGTGACTTAAAAGTGAAATAATTTGTTTCAAGACGGAGTGAGGTGGGCAGGGAGTTCCACAGGGCTGGACTGTGGAAGTAAAAAAGCAGAGTGTCGGGTAGATTGAAGGTGTTCACGTGAGGGTGAGGGGAGATGAAGGCGACTGACATGGCTTGAGCGCAGGGAACGAGTGGGAGTGTGAAACTGAAGGAGGTCAGTGAGGTATTGAGGCATATGAGTGTAGATGGCTCAGTGAACTAGAGTGAGAATTTTAAAGTGAACACGGAACTTGATAGGAAGCCAATGTAGGTGAAACAAAAGTGGTGTAATATGATCCCTTTGAGAAGAACGAGTGATAATCCTGGCTGCGGTGTTCTGTATTAACTGTAAACGACGTAACTGAGTGCGGGTGATTACTGCAAATCCGTTCTCACAGGTATCAAGACGAGACAGTACAGTAGCTACAGTACGGGTGGTCAGGGCAGGGGGGAGAGAGAAAGGGACGAATGGAACGTATTTGGCACAAGACGTAGTAAGAGGTTTTTGCAAGGTAAGAAATATGATCTTGAAAAGAGATTTGAATCAAGCAGAATCCCAAGATATCGGAAAGAAGAGACCAGCAGAACTGTGGAAACATCAACGGAAGGAGCAAGTGAAGGGCAGGGGACTCCCAAAAGTGAACCAGGTACAGGAAGTTTTGGTCAAGTTGAGATGAAGGCAATTAGAAGAGAGCCAATTCGATATAAGAGTGAGACAAGAATTTAGAGGAGTAAGATCAGGATGAAGAGGACTAGTGTGATGCAGGATGATGTTGTCAGCATAAAAGAATGCGGAAAGATCGGATTGTTGAATGCAGAGGGCAAGAGGCGCAAGAAAAAGATTAAACAAACGAGGTGCTAGAACTGATCCCTGAGGAACACCACAGGGAAGAGGGGTGGGAGCAGAAGAGTGATGTGGACTAGAGGGTGAAATCGCAGAGAGGACAGGAAGGAATGAAACCAGCGGTAAACCATTCCCCTAAGCCCAGCATCCCAAAGACGTGAGAGAAGAGAATGATCAACTAGGTCAAAGGCAGCAGAGAGATCTAATGAAACCACCATTGAAATGACACCTTTATCGTGTGAGGAATGGAGATCATTGAGAAGTGCTACAAGAACTGTGTCTGTGTTATGACCCTGACCAAAGCCCGACTGTCGTGGATGTAGAAAGTTTACGGAGCGTTAAGTGTTGGGAGAGTTGGGAAAAGACAATTCTTTCTGCAATTTTTGCGATGAAGGGCAGGTTGGAGACAGGACGGTAATTGGCTGGGATAAGTGGATCAAGAGTGGGCTTTTTTAAGATGGGACGGACCAATGTGTGTTTCCAGAGAGAAGGATCCAGAAGAAAGGGAGGTATTGATTATGACAAGAATGTAGGGTATGAGAGCAAGAGAAGGTTCGGTAAACCAGGCAGAATAGGGTCAAGGGGGCAAGTGGTCTTTCGCACTGAGGAAATGTGTTAAGAGTTCTGATGAGGTAATAGAATAGAAGGACGATCAACAATGAGAAAGAGAACAAGGAGGGGGAAGAGGGGGATATGGAGGAGGACAGTGGGGGAGGGCAGGAAGGCAGTGCAGCGCGCAAGTCGGAGATCTTGGTTCCAAAGTACAAAGCAAGACTGGAGGGAGAAGGTAAGGACTGGGGTGGATCTGAGGAGGGATCAGTGTTAAGTGAGGTAAGGGCTTGAAGTGCAGAGAAGAGCTGTCTAGAGGGATTAGTGGCTGTAACGATATGGTTTGAGAAAAAAAAATTTAGTTTGATGGACAGAGGACCGGTAATGTTGGTGAGTCTCATGAAAGTTTGCCAGGGTATGAGGAGTGGGGTGCTTACGCCAAGCACGCTCAGCTCAGCTCATCTTAGATGACGCAGAAGACGCAAGCATGCATGATACCAGGGATGTCTGACAGGAGAGCGTTTGGAATGAACAGGGAGAAGGGGTGCGACCTGGTCAAGAGTTGTAGATAAAGTGGAAGTCCACAGCGAAACTTGTGTGTTCGGAGAAAGAGCAGAAAAAGTATCTGGGAAGAGCTGGTGAGCCGGAGGAAACTGCTGAAGGGTAAGGGGGGTAATATGATGATGTGAAGGGGCAGCAGGGGGGGGGGGGGGCAGAGGAAGGAGGGACATGTAATGAAGATGGCTGGAGGGAAGGAGGTTGGAGCAAGAATGACAAGCAATAGTGGTCAGTCCAAAAGGAGAGACTGAACTGAGAGACGAGAGATTGAGAAAGGAGGTGACAGTGGAATGATTAAAGGGTCGAGAGTATGGTCAGCTATATGGGTTGGGCATAGGACAAGCTGCTGGAGAGACAGGTCGTGCAAAAGAGCAGTGAAGGATAGGTCTTTAGCGGAGGTAGGACAGTCAAAATGAACATTAAGATCTCCAAGTATGAGCAAGTGAGGATATTGTAAGGAGATGTCGGTAATAGCGTGAAGACGTGCATCCCAGAGGAAACTCGGAAGGGAAGGAGGCAAGTAGAGGATAAGAATATGAAGAGGAGGAGAGGACTGAAGGCATAAGAGGAGAGATTCAGGATACTGCAGAAGAGGAGAGGAGACCTGGATTATAGGGAGAGATGAACGGAAGACAGCAGCAATGCCACCTCCATGGTGGCCCTCTCGGGGTACGGAGAAAGCTGAGAAGCACGGGGGAAGGCATCTGACGAGGAGAGAGACAGAGAACGTCCAGGGACTTTTAATAAGGTCTTGTATCAGAAGTGACTTTGACCGTAATTAACGGCAGTTTGCGATGCCAATCTTAAAGGAGGTGGGCAGCAGAGGAGGGGGGGGGGGGGAAAGCACGTGATGGATCAGTAGTAGGCAAAAAGGGTCGTAGGTTTGACAAAGTCCGAAAAGAAACAGTAGTCATTCCAGACTCTGGAATAGCGTCAAGCATCTCTTGCTATGATTGATCACCCAGCCAAGCTCCTTGAGGAGCTGAATCACATGTTGCACTGACTGAAGGGCCTTCGTCCGGGTTTTGGCCTGGATGAGCCAGTCATCCAAATAGGGATGCACACGAACTCCCTTGCGTCTCAAAGCTGCTGCGACCACTACCATAATCTTGGAAAAAGTACTAGGAGCTGTCGCCAAACCGAACAGCAGTGCGTAAAAATGGAAATGCCTGCCCAGTGTCGCAAATCTCAGGAAGTGCATTTGATCCTCCTGGATGGGAATATGAAAGTAAGCTTCCACCTGATCAAAGGAAGCGACGAATTTGACCTGCCGCACTGCGAGAATGACCGACGACAGCATTTCAACATGGAAACAAGGAACCCACAGATTGCAGTTGACCCCCTTGAGATCCAGAATAGGACGAAAGGAGCCATCCTTTTTGGGAATGACAAAGTAGATGGAGTACTTTCCAAGGCCCCTTTTCCAAGGAGAGCACAGGGGGAGGATGGCTTGAAAGGCAAGGAGATGGTATAAGGTAGTGCGCGTAGTGTCTCTCGAGTCCGGAACCACAAGGAGAGAATGAAGGAATCTACAATGGGGCTCATGCACTAACACATACCATGCCTTATGATAGCCAGGATCCAACTATCTGTAGTCAAGTGGGCCCATTCATGTAAAAAGAAATGCAGATAACCGCCCACCAGAGAGACAAGCCAGAATGGGCCCCCTGTCAGTCAGTGAGGGGCAGGAAGAGGAAGAATATTTTCCAGTGGAGGCATGGGAGTAGGAACATCTGCCTCCACAAAAGTGCTGAGACTTTGACCCCAAGCCTGGAAAGGACAGCTGGTTTCCCCAGATGGTAGCGCCAAGAGTCCCAGAAAATAGGATGCAAAGAGACAGCACTGGAGGAAGAGGATCGCTTTAGAGGATACCTTTGGCTTGTCCTCCGGCAACCTGAGGCTTCATCTCCTCCAGGTTCTTCAATAATTTTTCCAGATTCTCACCAGAGGAGACCACCCTTAAAAGGCAACCGAGCCAAACAGTCATTGAAGGCCACATCTGCAGACCAACTTCAAAGCCACAACCAACGTTGAGTTACTGTAAATGTGGCTATCCCCCATGCAGTGAGACGCAGAAAGTCATAAATGGAATCCGCCAAAAAGCCACCAGAGACTCCAGGCATGCAGAGTTCAAATCCTCTGGAAGCTACAGAAATGGTGATATGCTTGGTCACCACATTAACCAAGGCATCCACCTTGGGAAAATGAAGCCACTTATCCAAGTCCTCTGGACACCAGGCATAAATCCTACCCAGACATCGGGCACTCATTAAGGCTGCGTCAGGGCAATCCCACTCAGCAGAAACTATTTGTTGCAACTCCGGTAGGAAGAGAAAATCACTGGAAGGTTTTCTAATGCCCACTAGAACGGGATCAGAGGTGGACTGACTGAGTCCCCACAGAGGAACCATAAATACATAATTCAATAGTAATGTGGACAATTAAGGTTGGAATTTCCTCCCTGTGGTAAAGACACACCACTCTTGACTCAGCATCATCCTCTAGCGGGAAAACTTCCCCCTCCTCCATTCAAGAACCACTGGATGCCGATTCAGCCTGGGACCCCGCCCCTTCAATGTCATCACCATCACAGGAATCAACCTAACCCCAAACTACATCCTTGGGCAGATGACCACCCCTGTGGTCTGACTCAGGATCGGGGGTGCTTTCTGGACCCTCCCATTAGGACCGGGTGAACCACCAGAGGAGCAGGCTGCAAAGGGGGCAGACCTTGACTGCCTTTCTAGAGGCTCCAGGCATGATGGAAGAGGACTGAAAATTAAGCTGCTGCTGGATCTAGAACTTGTGGATGGGACACCTGTTGAGGAAGGGACTGCACCTGTGCCACCAGATGCAGGCCCTGCGGCTGTGGGATCAAAAGAGGGGGGGGGTGAACAGGACTTCCTTGACCTCAACAAGGACAATGACGTGTCCGTGGGGGAGGTCCTCCGAGGATGATCTCTTGTCCGAGGCTCTGCGATCTTGGGGCTCAGATTGAGCATGCCCACGCGATGCAGAGCCATCTGATGCAGTCCCCAAGGGCAGCAACTCCCTGTTCAAGGATGGCCATGCGACCAAGTCCTTTCAGGCAAACATGTCCTTATACAGCTGCTTTTGCTTCTTCTAGCTCTTGGTTGCCATCCACAGGCAGAGCGGGCAAGAAGCGTCATCATGGCCGGGTCCTAAGCACCAAAGACAGCAACTGTGATGGACATGGTGCGGAAGCATTTGCCACAGTGCTTAAATCCACTGACTGAAGACGCAGCGGGAAACCCAGCACCCATGAGGTGAAACTCACATGTCTGTCAGGAAGAGCACGAGGGAAATCCCACGCTCACCAAAAGAAAAAAAAATGTATCCCAGAAAAATGACACACCAAGGCGAGGGTGTAATCGAGTAATGGGAAAGTGACTGAGGAACCAAAACGGCAAAAAAAAAAATATATATATAAAATAACCCACACAAAGAAGAGAAAAAAACCCCTGTCTACTGGGGAAACAGGATGTCTGCAGGGCTCCATGGAAAAAAGAAGACTGGGGTAAGATGGCACCCTTGGGCAGGAAGGTGACCGCGCATGCGCGGTCTAACTTCCAAAGGTTTTCTTTGAAAGCTGGGGAGTGAATCTATGTGGGCTCAGTCAGTGATGACATCACCCATATGTGAGGGCTGACTTCCTGCTTGTTCCCGAAGAAAGGAGTATTTTATTCTTTGTTTAGCTGTGCAAAAGCACTACAGAGACACTGAGAAAAATAAGCATGTATCCAGGAAAATATCCTCTTCCCATGGCCAAGAGCAACCTGCCAAAAAGTCATTTTTCAGTCCAATGTATGCCTTCCAAACACAAGTTTGGTCTTACCTTTTCGATAGTTATGTCTGTAAATATGGAAAGAGTACAGAAGCTCATAGTAGTTGTGCGTCATCAGGTCCACAGCTCGAGCACGAGATTCAATGATACCAACCACCTAAGAGAATGGGACAAGTCAACCATCAAGCAACAGGCTAATTAATCTAGCTCTCATCTTTCCTTGTGCCACTCATAACCAATTACTATACCTCATTATGTAAGTTCACATAGGGAAACTCCACAAGATCTTGTAACTGTGAGCGTTCACAAAGGATGACTACTAACTGCCGCAAGCAATCCAGCTGCCTATTGAGAGAACAAAACTGATTAAAGCACTTATACTCAGTTTGCATGCTATATACAAAGCACATTCTTGGAGAATTTAGTGCTTACTATATTTATTTATTTAAAACATTTATATACTGCTATGTGCACATTGCATTCAAGGTGGTTCAAAACTATGGTCACACGACCCTAAACACGAACAAAACTATAAAAGTATAAGGTGACCTTTAACTTTACGGTTAATGTTCTTTCCTTGAATCCTGCTAGATGAGTCTAGACAAGTGGGCTGTGTTCCCCTACCAGCAGATTGGTGAAGGCAAAGAACCAATGAAGTCCATGTTTCAATGACATCAATCCTATGCCTCTATTCACCTCAGTCACCAGAGATCACTTCAGTATTTGTCCCAAAGCATATGGGAGAAACATGGCAAGCGTCACACAACTTCACTTGTGGGCAACAATGAGTAATCAACAGTAGGGAACTATGTACAGGAAAGTATAAACAGAAGATGTCAGTAGAAGATGAATCTGCAGAACCAAGTATAAAAATCACAGCGGACCCAAGGGTATTGCAGCAGAAGAGCAGAGCAAATACAGTTTTAGCAGCAGGCCCTGAACTGGTCTAGCGGGACTCCAGGAAAGGACATTAACTGGTAAGTAAAATGTCACCTTCCATATTTTCCTGCTAGACCAGTCCAGACAAGTGGGATGTACCAAGCTACTCTACCAAGCTACTCCTCCACTGGGCAGGAAGACGACACAGTAGCTCACAAAACCCTTGAGCCAAAAGCTATGTCTGCCCATGCATGGACATCCAAGCAGTAATGCTTGACAAAAGTGGAAAGTGATGTCTATGTTGCCACCCGACAAATGTCTTCAGGGGCTATCCGAACTCTGCTCCACCCATGAGGATGCATACCCTCGGGTAGAATGGGCACACAACCCTCCAAAACAGCCTGGTTCCGTAACAGATATGCCAAGGCAATGGCCTCCTTAATCCAGAGTCTTAAAGTCAACTTAGTCATCGTGTCACCCTTAAGTGAGCCAGCAGACAGCATAAAAAGATAGTTGGACTTACGAAAAGAATTTATAGCCTCCAAGTACCAGACAAGCACCCTCCAGACAGCAAAGTGAAGATCCTTATCCTTCTCCGGACACTGCTCCTTAGAGGAGGGGAGCAGGCAGACCATCTGGTTCACAGAAAGGGAGAAAACACCTTCGACAATGAGGAAGGCACAGGCTGAATGGAAACTGTCTCCTTTGAAATAGATAAGCAACTTGGCACGACAAATTGCAGCACAGAAATCTGTCTTGTGGAACAAATAGCGACCAAGACGACCATCTTGAGCGTCAAACTCTTCAACAGCTCAAAGGGCGCAGCCATCAGGGCCCTGACAGATCCCAGGAAGGGACCACAGACCGAAGGGGAGGATGCAGATGCTGAACCCCCTGGAGAATGTGTAAGAGGTCTGTGTGCAAGCCACCGTCCCTAAGGCCAAAGCTGCCTCCTGAACTTTCAGGAAGCTAAGGCAAAGGTCCTTCTCCAGGCCATCTTATAGAAAGGCCAACAGAAATGGCAACTTGGCCGCCTCAGGAATAGGGTTGTCAACTGGCTCCAGATGCGCCCGACAGGCTTGATCCAGTCCTGGGTTTATCCCATTGCAGGTAGGGACTTGTAGTTTTCCATTTCCTATGGAGTGCAATGGAGAAAGTAGAACTAAATGTCCCTGCATGCAATGGGGTAAACCCAGGACTGGATCAAGCCTGTCGGGCGCATCTGGAGCCAGTTGGCTCCAAGCAGAGGGGAGACCACCACTAGAGAGTAGCCCTTATGCGCTAGCCACCTCTTTTCAAGAGCCAAAAATTGTAAGCAAGAAGGGAACTGGATCCTCCGGGACAATCTATCCCTGCCGCAACAGGCCCTGAGAAGGAAGCAACTGAAGAGGAGGTGCCTACAGGAGCCACATCATGTCTCTGAGCCATGCTCTCCTTGGCCAACCTGGTGTCACCAGAACAATCCTAACTGGGTGGTGTTTTATAAGCCGAATCTCACACCCCACCAGGGGTCAGAGGAAACACATACAGCAGGTGCTGACTTGGCCAAGGCTGGGGCAGGGTATCGACGCCCTCTGACCCCGTATCCATGTGGTGACTGAAGCAGCGGCATACTTGGCATTGGAGTGGGTTGCCGGCAGATCCCTCTCAATTGTCTGTGCCGCTGGGGTCGCTCTGAAACACCTCCTGACTCAACTCCCACTCTCTAAGAAAACTTCCAGTTGAGAAAATCCATTTCCACAGTATCCACCTCGGCAATGTGCAGAGATGACAAGTTATGGGGTTCTTCACTGCCCAGGCAAACAGCAGAGCCATCTCCAGAGCTACCCTGGCACTCCTCGTGCTGCCTTGCCGAATGACATAAGCCACCGCTGTGACATTGTCCGAAAACACTTGAACCACCTTGCCCTCGATCAGGTGGCAGAAACGCAGAACAGCCAACCTGATGGTCTTCACCTTGAGGTGGTTGATGGAACCACAGGGAAGCGGTCTGGTCTAATGGCCCTGGGTCATATGGTCTTGGCAATGGGCTCTCCAGCCTGAGAGACTGGCATCCATCATCAGAAGGATCCAGGAGAAATCGTCCACTGGCACACCCTTCCCTCAGATGATAGGGCTGCTGCACCACCGCAGGCTGGTCTTCATCAGGAGCGGGAGCCTGTGCTCATACTTTTAAGAACTCACCGACCACTGAGTCAGCAAGGACTGCTGGAGAGGCTGAATGCGAGCATGCACTCACAGCACCATCTCTATAGTTGCTGCCATTAATCAGAGTAGCTGAAGGTAATCCCAGACTCTGGAAGCCTGCTGCGCATGGAACAGTGCCAGGCAATCCAGTCTTTTGACTTTGGCAGGAAAAAACAAAACACTCTGCTTACTTGAGTGTTGAAACATATACCCAGAAACTCCAGGACCTGGGAAAGCAACAGCAGGCTCTTTCCCCACTTGACCATCCAGCTGAGGCTTTCCAAAAAAAAAAAAAAAAGGATGCCACTCGAGATGCCTCTGAAAGGCAATGGGCCCAGATGAACCAATTGTCCAGATATGGACGAATACATATCCCTTGGCGCCCTAACGCCACCAAAATGATTTTGAAGACTGTCCTTGGGGTGGTGGAAAGTCTAAAACAGAGGGTGGCGAACTGTAAGTGAGAGCCAAGTACGGCAAAATGCAGATACTTTTGGTGATCCACCCAGATCGGGATATGAAAATATGCCATGGCCAGATCTAGAGAAGCCAAGCATTCCCTTCGGTGCTTTGCTTAAATCACGGAGTGCAAGCTTTCCATCCAGAAGCGCAGGATGCGCAATTGCTCATTGACCCCCTTGGGATCCAGAATGGGCTGAAAGGAATTGTCCTTTTCGGGCACCATGAAATAGATGGAGTATCCGCCCTTGCCCCACTTATCCAAGGGGATGGGCACCACTACCTTTAGGCATAGCAACTTGTCCAAGGTGGTCCACAAAGCAGCACTTTTGATCACAGACCCACAAGGGAAGATGACAAAGGCACCCAGAATCAGCTCTTTGCATTCCAGGACATAGCTGAATTGAATGGTGTTTAGGCCCATTCATGAAGGAAAAAGGCGAAGCCTGCCTCCAACTGGAGGAGCCAGGGAATGGGCCCCAAAAACTTCATTGTGCAGCCAAGAAGGGTCCTCCTCTGGAGGGGACCAAGTCTCTGGGGCCCATAGAAACATAGAAACATGATGACAGAAAAAGACCACAAGGCCCATCTAGTCTGTCCTTCCATAACAACAACTACAACAGTCCACTTTTTACCTTTAGAGATCCTCTGTGTTGGTCCCATGCTTTTTTGAATTCAGTTACTGTCCTCATCTCTACCACCTCCACTGGGAGACTATTCCACGGATCCACTACTCTTTCCGTAAAGAAATATTTCCGCATATCACTCCTGAATCTATCTCCCTTCACCCTCATCCCATGTCCCCTCGTCACAGAACTTGCTTTCAATTGAAAGAGGCTCTCTCCCTGAACATTTATGCCACGGAGGTATTTAAACATCTCAATCATATCACCTCTATCCCGCCTTTCCTCTAAGGTGTACATATTAAGATCCTTAAGTCTGTCCTCATATGCTTTATAATGAAGACTACTAATCATCTTAGTAGCAACCCTCTGCACCGACTCCATCCTGTTCACATCCTTTTGAAGGTGCGGTCTCCAGAATTGCACACCATACTCCAAATGAGGTCGCACCAAAGACTTATACAGAGGCATTATCACCTCCTTTTTTCTGCTAGCCATTCCTCTCTGTATGCACCCAAGCATCCTTCTAGCTTTTGCCGTCGCCTTTTCTACCTGTTTAGCTACTTTAAGATCATCGGACACAACTACGCCTAGGTCCCGCTCTTCTTTAGTGGACAAAAGTACTTCACCTCCTATGCTGTATTGCTCCCTTGGATTGCTGCAGCCCAAATGCATGACCTTACATTTTTTAACATTAAATCCCAGCTGCCAAATTCTAGACCATTCTTCAAGCTTAGCTAGATCCCTCCTCATGTTATCTACACCTTCCTGGGTGTCTACTTTATTGCAGATTTTGGTATCATCCGCAAAGAGGCAAACCTTACCCGACAGCCCTTCCGCTATATCACTAACAAAGATGTTAAAAAGAATCGGACCAAGGACAGATCCCTGGGGCACACCACTGGTAACATCCTTCTCCTCAGAGTGAGCTCCATTTACTTGTACTCTTTGTCGCCTCCCACCCAACCAATTTCTAACCCAAGCAGTAACTTTAGGGTCCATCCCTAGGGTGCTCAGTTTGTTTATAAGTCGCCTGTGAGGAACAGTGTCAAAGGCTTTACTGAAATCTAAATACACCACATCTAGAGCTCTCCCTCGGTCCAACTCCCTGGTCACCCAGTCAAAGAAATCAATCAGATTTGTCTGACAAGACCTGCCTCTGGTGAATCCATGCTGCCTCGGATCCTGTAATCCGCTGGACTCCAGAAACCTCACTATTTTCTCTTTCAACAGCGTTTCCATTAATTTACTCACCACTGAAGTTAAACTAACCGGCCTGTACTTTTCAACCACATCCTTACTTCCGCTTTTGTGTAAAGGCACCACATGAGCCTCTCTCCAGTCCTTTGGCACCACTCCCGACTCCAACGAGGCATTGAAAAGGTCAGTCAGTGGAGTTGCTAGAACGTCCCCAAGTTCCCTCAGTATTCTAGGGTGTATCCCATCCGGTCCCATCGCTTTGTCTACTTTAAGTTGAGCTAGTTTCTCACGAACACAGTCTTCTGAAAATTGTTCAAGATGTCCCTCGCTTCTGTTCTTATTTGTGGGTGTTTTCTGAGGTCCTGCTCCTGGTTCTTCATCTGTGAACACAGAACAAAAATATTTGTTAAGCAATTCCGCTTTATCCTTATCAGCTTCTACATATTCCCCCCCTGTACCCTTGAGTCTGACAATACCACTTTTGCCCTTCCTCTTCTCACTAATATATCTGAAAAATGTCTTATCTCCCCATTTTATTGCATTGGCTATTTCCTCCTCCTTTTGAATCTTTGCCTTCTTGACTACTTTGCTAGCTTCTCTAAGTTTTTCCAAATACAGATGCCTGTCTTACTTTCTCTGTGATCTCTTGTATTTCATGAAGGCCTCCCTCTTTTTCTTCACTTTTTCAGCTACTTCCTTCGAAAACCATAGCGGTCTCCTGTTCCATGCACTCTATGAAAGGACTGAGAACAATCCCAAAGCCGGGAAGCAGAGGGGAAGAAAGATTTACTAGGTTGGTAATGATAAAAGTCCCAAGAACCCTGGGGATCTGGCCAGCACACCCTCGGTGAACGGGTAGAGGCTGATGATAAAGAGGCACCAGCCTGCTTCACAGGCACCCTGGACTTGTCTTCCAGAAGATGGTAAGATTTAGTCTCGCCCAGGTTCTTCGCCGGCTTCTCCAAATCGGCTTCAAAAGGAAGCCTCCCCTTACAAGTCAGTTGGGCAACTGGGGCTTTGGAAGATGAGTCAGTTGCCCAGTGCCAAATCCAACATCATGACACCATCATGAGGACAAAATCCCTGGTCACCAAATGTACCAGGTCATACGTGGCATCAGAAAGGAAGGCTGTAAGATTCCAAAAGAGGGGTAGAATCATCCAGCAGAAGAGCGCGAAACCAATCCGCCTTCCACAAGAATGATGGCCCGACCGGGACCACTGTGACCTGCGCATCCACCTTGGAAATCAAACCACACAACGCACTCCTCCTCTGGAAGAATGTGCATTTTCTTATACATCCTTAGCCCCTTAGGCAAGGCATTGGAGAAATCCCATTCCGACTGAAACAGGTTCTTGAGCACTTCCAGGAACGGGAAGACAATAGTGGATTTCTGCAGCTCTTGCAGGAGTGGATGCTTCTTTGTGTTCCTGCTCTGTGCCTGGAGGATTCACCAAGCTCAAGGTGGATAAGACCCTGGGATCAATGCCTCCAGTTCCTATCTCCCGGAACAGGCGGACATCAATGGCCTCCTTACAATCCTCTCAAGGTAAGAGTACTTCTTCATCCACATCAAACATCTCAATCCAAGCCATAGTCCAACTTGGACAGATCCCAGCTGATCCCCATCTCCTGAAGGGCACCCTTTGCCAGAGACATTTAGCCATTAATTGAACAGAGCTTCCACCCTCAGCCTGCCCCTCTTAGACTGCACTCAGGGGAAACTAGAAGTTGCAGGGTCTGAATTGCCATGCTAGAATGACCATGCTTGCTGTAAAAGGAAAAGACGACCAAGGAGGACAATCCAGACTCTGGAAGTTCTCCTAGCAGAAATGACCCCCTCCACTAAAGGGCATGGTCTCCATCAATCCCCCAGAGGATGAGGAGGTCCACAACATGATTGCTGGAACCTCTGGCCAGCTGAATATCCTTATCTGTAGAGCCATCTGCCACCTACTGCCTGAGGCAGGCAAAGATGGACAAACAGCATCCCCTAGTTGAAAGAGTGGAAAGGTCCTCCAAGGACAACTCAGAAGCAGCCATGCAAGAAGGGCAGAGTCCAGAAGCAGGAAATAAGACACCTCGATTGCCACATGCAAACAATGTTTCCTGGAAGAAGACAGTGAAGGCAATATCACAAGAGTGGGTGCTAAGACTGTGGTGGCCTGGAAGGCGCACATTAACTGCACTTTTATTGCAACACACGTTACAAGTGCTAGGGTAGGAACATGTGTTGGAGCCGCTCGGGCAGAACATGTGCAATGACTGCACGACTGCCAGGAGCACACTATTAAAAGCACTACTAGCGTGTGCCGAAAATGGTGGGAAACCCCTATACAGCGCCTATGGGACCAGCAGTCCCCCCTGAGTTGCAGCCCACACAGATGGAATAGGGAACCCCCAACAAGGACAATGACAAGGTCAAGCCTTAGTTCTCACCCACTGAGAGTCCCAGGCAGAGGATCCATGCCGGACTCAGCTCTACTCCCCTGAAACTGTTTCTCAGACTTGGCAGCACTGTGTTTTTAAGGAGGCTGGCAGATTCCTCCAAGAGCCTTCTGCAATCTTCGGGAGAGAGCAGGGGGGCAGAGGAGTGTGGGGGGGGGGGGGGCAATGAGGTATGAAGCTGCTGAATTCTTCCAATTTTCTGGTTGCTCAACAGTCTCTTACCCAGAGTGTGGAGTGAACCAATTTTCTCTGATCCTATAGCTACCAAAAAAGACAGCACTCTAATGGAGCCACTCATGTCTTGCTTGAGTGAGAGAGCCCTCTACTCACATGTCTGGACTGAACAAATCACACTTCACCAGCAAATTGGAGACTGAGCGTGCCAAATCCTGACGACATCACTACACTTAGGCAACTGGCACCACCTACCAGCCCCAGTATACCATTGACAAAGCAGACTCACTGGAACAAGAAAGAATAAACATCTATCATAACTTGAGAAAACACATCCCCCTAACAAAAAATGGATAACCAAAGTAATAGAAAATCTTACTGATCACTTCTCAATCTCTGTTAATGGATAGCAGTACTCCTTTCTTGCCCGTTTCTGCATTTTGTCCTTCCCCTAGCAACAGGAGAAGACCACAACCCCTCAAAAGGAGTCTTGCCACGCTGATGGCTCCTCCCGTGAACAACCCAGACCACTAAACCATTAGATGACCTTCTTCAGGCCCGGGATCGCCATAACACACTGCGCCTTAAGTACCAGGGAAAGTCTGGGACTGGACTGGAGTACTCAAGGAAAGCTAATTAGCAGGTAAGACCTAATTTCACCTTCCTTATCATACCTCCAAATCCAGTCCCGGCATGTGGGATGTACCATAGCAGTATTAACTGTGGGAGGGACCCATGAAACCAGCCTGAAGTACTACTGACCTGAATTGCACATCCCCTGCTGCCTGAAAATCCAGGCGATAATGCTTCACAAAGGTATACAAGGACAACCAAGTTGCCACCTTGCAGATGTCCAATGGTGCCACCAGGCTAACCTCTGCCTATGATGCCTCTGCCCGGGTCAAATGGGTCCTCAGCCCAACTGGCAAAATCCTCCATCTCAAAAGGTAGACTGAGGAAATGGCCTCCCTCACCCACTGGGAGATCAATGCCTTGGAAGCTGCCTCGCCTTTACGTAGTCTGCCAAACAGGACAAAACTGATCTGACTTCTGGAATGGCTCTGATTGTTTCAAATAGCACCGCAACATCTGATGCACATTCAGAAGGTGTAACTGGGGCTCCGCTACCGCCACCGCCACCTCACTCCCGAAAAAGCCAGTAGCAAAGTCTTATGAGAGAGACAAACTCGGCAGGGGGAGGGGGGTGGCGAGAAAAACGCCCAGATCTTCGATCGGATCCTGGGAGGTGGAGGATAGAGGGGATTTGGCACCCCTGCCCCAGGGCCATTATCATTCCCCAAAATCGGTGGCCGAACTTGCCAGGGCTGTGAGAATGGCGCCTCCCCCCCAGGACTTGAGAAGGTGCCTCGGGCACCCATGAGAATACTCCCTTAACAGTCTAATAAGACTTGTCCTCCAACAGGCCCTCTTCTATGGATCGGGACTCTGCCTCACAGTCGCAACAAAACAGCAGTGGAGACAGGCCCCAATGTGACCCGCAGGCCAAGCATGTGGGCATAGGGGACATAACTTATCCTGTGATCCATGGGCCCCACTGAGGCCTTCTCATGTATAGCTTTCCCAAATCTGTTCTCTTTTGTTGCTTCTTTCTCTCCTTATCAATTGCTTAACATTAAAAAAAAAAAAAAAAAAAAAATGTAACAGCCCACCAAAAAATAGAGAAACGCATAAGCAGAGCACCTCCAGCGTTTGAACTTTCCTGGAGATTCCTGCCCGTGCTAACCCCTGTAGAGTAGTTTAAAATGGTGCCGTCGTTCACCTGCTCTACGGCCCGGCAGCCCAGTCAGCTACACGGTTGAAATGACTGCCAAACAAAAAATTGCCACAGGGGAAAGCTCTGGTGCAGGACTCATCACCCAAGCATTTGTGCTGACCAATCTCAGTCTACCCTGTCCGCAGTCTCAGCATAGCAGTAACCGCTCTGGCCACAGCAGGAGCTCCGTGAGGGCCTGAGCTGACTCACGCTGTTGCTGATAGCGGCTTTTCACCCACTCAAGGAATAAGGAGCCGCTGCTTTGCTAAAAAGCTTCACCGGACAAGTCAGAGGGACTGGATTGATGCTTTTGTTTTTGTTTTGTTTTTTTAATTGAATGAGCAAAGTACAAATTTAAAGGACCAGAGTCTTTCTTCAAATAGAGACTGCCCAACACAGCCCAAACGAAACAAAAAAGGAAGCGCATCTAGCCCATTAAATGACTACAGGCCCCAAATTAAAGAAAAAAAAAATAACCTTCTTAGCTATCCCTCAGCGAGTCTAGATCTAAGAGAATCACGTCTCTCCAGCTGTTTAGAGACTAATATGCTGGGGCTGGTAGGTAGTGCCAGCTGCCTAAGTGTAGTGCTGTCATCAGGATTTGGAATGCTCAGTCTCTAAGCTGCTGGTGAGGCGTGACTACACAAATGTTGGGAATGGACTGGAGTTATGATAAGGAAAAGCTTGTTCTCCAATTTATCAGAACAGGCAGGCACTGCTTGGGTAATACTGGGGTAACCTAATTCTCTTCTTTACGCTACCCCCTCCCACCAAAAGAATGTAGACTTGGCCTCCCAGGCACCCCAATTGATCAAATCTTGGCAACCTGTACTAACTGCAATGGTGGTTTCCAAAGTACACACACAAAACATCACCTGCTGGAATCTGAAATCTGAGTCAAGGCCTCATAAGCTTGGCTGTTGTGTCCCAAATCCAAATGGTGTTTGAAGATGCGTGTTCGCAATGCAGCCTGAAAAGAGGAAAAGCTGTGAATAAGTTGTCAGAATCACTTAACAGCAAGGACTAGCAGTCCAAAAAGAATTAGGCCTTACCTGGCTTCTGCAATCATCAGCAGCCTCAGTTATTGCTAAAGTTGCCAACTGAACCACCAGTTCAGGAAGCCCTACATCTTCCAGCAAACGCAGAACCTAAAGAGAAAACATGAGACATGAACATTCCTATAAGCACTGAGCAATATGGAGTTTATTTATCAGTTCCTCTAAGTCTACATTGGGCTGCTCTGGAAAAAAGAACGGTAAGCAGATTAACCGGAGAAGGAAGGAGGGATGAGGGAAAAGAGTCCTCTCTGATAATGTGGTCAAGCAGAGGAAGTTCATGGTGCATAAATTACATTTGCATCTGTAACTTAATTATTTATTAAAATAGTCACTCCCCTGACATGTGCCTGTCAACTTCATTTATTTGAGAGGCTGAAAGGGGAGTGGAAGGGGCATGATAAAGATTGTGGTGGAGAAAGGATGTATGCAAGAAAGACTACACTAGGAAAAGAGGTGTGAACAGTTGTAAAGAAGACATTTTCATATCCTCTTGTTAGGTGTGGTACCCCCTTGGATGCTCATGATGCTGGTGGTAGAGAACACAGTAGTGATGACCCTGATCAGGTGGCCCAATTATTTTTTTTAATGTATTTTAAATTTTAATCAGAGAGAGTAGAGGGCTGATAGCAGCAAAATCTGGAAGTGTCATCGCTGGCAGTTTTAACCTGCAGGAGGGGCCAAGCAACATCAGGGACATGGGCAAGAGCGTTTCTGCACATCTTCCATTGTTGTCTGTTGCTTACAAGGGTCCCAGTGGAAAAAAGTAAAGTGTTGGTTCCAGTAAACAGCTATGAACCTGGAAGCAAAACTTGGTAGTGGTATCCTAGTGAACCGTTATCCTGGGAAAGTGGCTGTTGCCAGAGCAAGGTTGTGAGGGGTGATGGGAAGCATTTTGCCTCACGCCTGCTGTTTCTATGAAGATTTTTTTTAAAGACTATTGGCAAACTAGTCCACGCTAAGCCGTGATGCCTTAAGAGCATGCCCCGGGTTATGACACTGAAAGACCACAAAGCCTTTGCAAAAATGTCATGGGCCACATGTTCAGAGTAAGGCTTGGCAGGGGACCATGAATAGAAGCATGAGCCAAAGGAGAGCTTGCTGGGCTAGAAACAGACAAAGGGTTCTATGTTTAGATTCTGCATATAAAATCTGGCAGGGGAATCATTGTGTTACATACTGAGAAGGGGACCCCCCCCCCTGTAATAAAAGTTTCTTGTATTAAGCATGTATGGTTTCCAAACGGATGTTTTGGCAGCAGAGTAAAAGTTAACTTGTACCTTATTGTAATACTGCAAACGGGGAGTGGAAGCTGCCTCCCCATCCTCTACCCTGATCAGTCTATCTAAGAATTCCTCTCGTCCAACTTCAGAAGCAGCCTGGGAGAAACACTCCAGAGCCTGCAGGAAAATGAAAGAACCAGAAAGACCTAAAAACACATGGAAGAGAGGAAATTAGGCATTACCTGTCAATTTTCTTTCCTTGAGTCCCTCCAGTCCAGACGCATGGGTTTATGGCAACTCTACCAGCAGATGGAGACAGAACCACTGATCTGCTGATGTCACCCTATAAAGGGTTCTGTGCAGCCACTCACTCACCAGTGTTTCTATAACAAAGCAGACTATACAAAAATCTAGTATTTTTTCCCTTTTCTACTCTTACCCAAGAAGGTCCAGAGAAGGGGAGATGAAAAATCCAGTCCTCCACAGCACGCTCCATTAAAAATAAAGCAGCACAGAGCTCCCTGCAAGTCTAAGGTAACAGATTGGGTCAAGCCAAGCTGATTCCACGCCCCTAAGGCTCCACTCCCCCCACAGCAGAAAGGCTAAAAAAACCCAAAAAACAATTAACCAGGGTATGTCCAGGACTAGAGGGACTCAAGGAAAGAAAATGAGCAGGTAAGGCTTATGTTAGTATTTTATTGTAAACCTTTTTGATTGATCTTTTTCAGAAAAGGGGTATAAACCAAATAACTTCACCTTCTTCGTTGTTCCTCCAGTCCAGTCCAGTCCAGATGTGTGGGGTGTACCAAAAAAATACTTGATAACTTTGGGGGGGGGGGGGAGGGCTGGAGGTAGGACGGTGGGTGGGAGTGGTTGTCCAGGAAAACCTAAACTGCAGATCCTCCAGATCCTGAATATTGAGATAGATAATGATGGAAAAAGGAATGACCAAGTTGTGGCCTTTTAAATTTCAAAAGACAGCACCATGCCAAATTTGGACCAGGAAGATAACAGAGTCCTGGTGGAGTGGGCCTTGAGATCAGATGGTTTCAGCTGTCCTTTGAGCAAATAGGCTGACGCAAGGGTCTCTTTCAGCTGCCAAGCAATCAAAGCCTTGGACTCTGCTTCACCTCTGCACAGGGGACCCCCCCCCCCAAAACAGAGGTGATCTGACTGCTGAAAACCCTTCATTCTCTCAAGCAGTGTTGCAGCACCCAGTGGACCTCCAATTTATTTAAGATATGAGCCTGGGAATTAACACCAGAAGCAGGACACAGACAGGGACTTGAGATGAAAAGTCGAACACACCTTAGGTGGCAAGGAAAGCAGGCACCAGATGGATGAACTTAGATATCAACAAAAATGTCTCTTGACACAATAAAGCCTGGCACTCTGAAATCCTACACGCAGAACAGATCGTTACCAGAACAGTCTTCAAGTATCAAGTCTGAAAGAGATATCTGGGAGAAGCTGAAACCAAAGGTCAGTGAGCGCCGACACCACTAAATTAAAGTCCCATAGCGTAACCACAGTGTGAACAAGAGGCTGCAAATGCATAAACCTTCTCAAAAACCACACTACATCTGGATGGGAAGAGAAACATGCCCTGAATCTGACCCCAGAAATGCTACCACGTTCAAATTCAAGGAATTTAGGGCGAGCCCTTTATCTAGCCATGCTTGCAAAAAAAAGCTAGAATATCTGACACCAAGAAACCAAAGAGATGAAAGCTCCCTTTCCTCACACCAATTTTTAAAAATCCTCCACATTCGCACATAAGCAACATAGGTAGATATTTTCTGCAGGTTGTTGCAGTGTATGTTCAAATGCAAAACAAACACTTTTTCCTCAGTCTAGCTATCTCAAGAGAACAGAGCCGCCTCAAAACATGAGAATCAACCCCTGAGAGAGACAGAAAATATGTATCAATGGCAGCGGGAACAGATCTTCTAGTACCAGACGATAGATCTGCATACCATCGCCTCTGCATGCAATCTGGAGCCACATAAATCACCAGCCCCAGATGGACTCTACCTTCTGAACTATGCTGCCTATCAGAACCCATGGGGGGGAAGACACAGTAGACCTTCCGGGGGCCACCTCTGAATCAGTGCATCTAGGCCTTCTTTCCTTCCTGCGCCTGAAGAACCTGCTCTCCCCTTGACACTGGTTATGTACATCACAAGATCCATTTCTGGCATCCGCCAATGGCGCACAATCCCTTGAAAACACACACTTGGGTGGAGGGGAGAGCAAGAGATTTCTGGATGTTGCATCCAGGGCACAGAGCTGCTGATCCTCACCCCTCGGGAAGACCGGCAGAACCATGGCCTGATTGAGATGAAAAGGCAAAACCACCTTGGGGAAAAACAAAAACAATAGCACCATTTGCAAGACTACCCAGTCTTTTGCCAGAAGCAGGTAAGGCTGCCTACAGGACAGAGCCTGCAGCTCCAAAATCCACGAGGGCCGAACAAATGGCACAAAACCTCCACCAAGATCATGATAGCGGTCACAGCAAAGTTGAGGAATGAAGGGGTACTAGTACACCCCTACCTGGACGACTGGCTCATTCGGGCAAAGTTGTGCCAATAGAGATTTGTGGCTAGGCGATGGGTCCGTGATCTCCTCGCGAGTCTCGGCTGGGTAGTGAAGGTGGCCAAGAGTCACTTAACACCCTCCCATAGTCTATTAAACCTGGGGGCCCAGTTAAACAGTGCAGGAGATGATATTCTTGTCAGATGAGATGCCTGAAGATTCAGCATCAAATCTGACAATTTGAGACAGCAGTCACAATTGGCGTGGTTCTACCCTGAAGATTCTGGGGTCCATGGCTTTGACTCTGGACCTGGTTCCATGGGCAAGGGCTCACATGCTTCCATTGCAGAGGGCACATCTCTCTCATTGGTCACCTCAGCGACACTCTTTCTCTCTCGCTGGCTTCTGTGCCCGATGGAGGCATGGTGGCTGTCAGCTCACATCACCAAGGACGCAATGGTTTATAGACCTTTCCTCCAGGAACTTGTCCAAACCTTTTTTTAAAAACAGCTACACTAACAGCCTTTACTACATCCTCCGGTTACAAATTCCAGAGTTTGATTACACATTGAGTGAAAAAATATTTTCTTTTATTAGTGTTAAATAGTTTACCCTGTAGCTTCACTGTATGCCCCCTAGTCTTTCTATATTCTTATAACGTAGACAATCGATCTACATTTACCAGTTCCACTCTGCTCATTAATTTATAGACTTCTATCATATCTTCCCTCAGCCGTCTCTTTTCCAGGTTAAAGAGCCCTAACCTTTTTAGTCCGTCTTCATAGGGATAATCCTTCCAGTCCCTTTACCATTTTGGTGGCTCTTCTCTGAACCTTTTCTAATAACGCTATATCCTTTTTAAGATACGGCAACCAGAATTGCACACAATAATGAAGGTGCGGTCGCTCCATGGAACGATACAGAGGCATTATAATATCCTTTGTTTTATTTTCCATTCCTTTCCTTATGATACCTAGCATTCTATTTGCTCTATTGGCCGTCGCTGCACACTGGGCGAAGGTTTTTAACATGTTATCCACAATGACGCCTAAATCTTTTTCCTGGGTGGTGGTTCCTAATGTGGAACCTTGCATCGTGTAACCATAGTTTGGGTTGTTCTTCCCTAGGTGCATAACTTTGCACTTGTCCACATTGTCCATTTCATCTGCCATTTTGATGCCCAGTCTTCCAATTTATCAAGATCCTCTTGCAATTTTCCATAATCCTCTTGGGTTTTAACAACTTTAAATAGTTTTGTGTCATCTGCAAATTTGATAACCTCACTCGTTATTCATAAATGACCTGGAAAAGGGAATATGTCAAAAAGCAGCAGACCAAGCACAGATCCCTGGGGTACACCACTATTCACCTTTCTCCATTGGGAAAATTGGCCATTTAGCCCTACCCTCTGCTTTCTATCTTTTAACCAGTTCCTGATCCACAATAGTACACTGCCTCCTATCCCATGACTCTCTAGTTTTGCCAAAAGTCTCTGATGAGGGACCTTGTCAAAGGCTTTCTGAAAGTCCAAATACACTATATCAACCGACTCACCTTTGTCTACCTGTTTATTCACACCTTCAAAAAAACATAACAGATTAGTAAGACAAGATCTTCCTTGTCTAAAGCCATGTTGGACGTCTCCCATTAAGCCATGACTATCTACATGTTCAGCAATTTTCTTCTTTATGATGGTTTCTACCATTTTTCCCTGTACTAACGTCAGGCTCACCGGTCTGTAGTTTCCTGGATCACCCCTGGAACCCTTTTTAAAAATTGGCGTTACGCTCGCCATCCTCCGATCTTCAGGTATTACAGACGATTTTAATCATAGTTCACAGATTACTAATAGCAGGTCTGCAATCTCATATTTCAGTTCTTTCAACACCCTTGGATGTATATCATCCAGTCCAGGTGATTTGCTACTCTTCAGTTTATCAAATAGTTGTAATACATCTTTCCGATGTATCGATATTTCCTTCAATTCTTCTGCACCTTTAAATACCACTTCAGTCATGGGTAACATCCCTATATCTTCCTCAGTAAAGACCGAAGCAAAGAAATCATTCAGTCTCTCCGCTATCGCTTATAACCTTTTAGTGCCCCTTTAACCCCTTTATCATCTAATGGGCCAACTGACTCACAGGATTTTTGCTAAAAATGTACTTGAAAAAGTCTATTATGCGTTTGTGCTTCCGCAGCAAGCTTCTTCTCAAATTCTCCCTTTGCCTGCCTTATCAATGCCTTGCATTTAACTTGCCAGTGCTTGTGCTGTTTCCAGTTTATCGTTTGGCTCTTTTTTCCATTTCCTGAAAGATGCTTTTTTGGCAACAACCTCTCTGACCTGTCACCCTCTCGGTGGCCAGCCCAGCGCCTAGGGCGCTGAGAGTTGGTCTGCCTTTGTATTCCTGACTCAGAGAGTATGACCCTGCATTGGTCCTGCAAGGCCCTCTGGGAATGATAGTCCCTTTTACCCTTTGAGAACAGAAGAGTTGTAGTCGAGTGTTTCAGGCAATGACAAGAATTTATTTTTCCCCTTCCCAACGGATTTCTGTGCAGGCAAATAACTTCGGACAAACTGCCATACAATTGGCTTGAGGGATATGTACAAGAACTCAGGTAAATTAGCCTTATCAGCTTCAGGCTCACAACGTGCAGTGCTCGGTACAAACAATCAATAACAGCTTCCTTCAGCAAAAGAAAATGTTCCCCATTCTTTCTGTTGCTTCACCAGCTTTCTCAAACTAGTGTTCAGCACAGAGACTCAACGTGGTCAGCAAAACATAACGTGCAGTCCATCTGGTTATCCACTATTTCACTGCTATCAGAGTCAATCTGCATTTCTTCAGCGTCAGCAATAGCAGGGTGTGTCAGTGAGCTGCTATCCTGAACTTGAAAACAGACGTCTTCACTATCCTCACATGGCTTCTCTCGGTAGCACTCTAAAGGATGGGACTGTGAATTACCATATATACTGAAGTTTCTTTTCAGAGAGTCTGCTACATTCTGGCAACTGCAGGGAAATACTTTATAACTAGGTTCAAATCTATGTAAGTTGTGAAGCCTACCTTTCGGCTTTGGAGGGAAAGGAATTCTCAGCTCTGCAAAGTCTGCCTGATTCCCAAACACAGCTTGTGTTTGTTTGTCTCTCAGCCTCGTAGCTTCAGCCTTAGAGGTACAAGTATTATCATGCCAGCAGGTTTCTCTCTCTGGAGCATGTGAGTTTTCCCAAGCCTGCCTTCCAGGAAATATCTTATCCTTCTTGCCTTTACCAGACGTCACTTGTCCTGTGCTGCTTCTTTCTGGCGTTAAGACTATGGCTCCCTTGGTTCTCACCTCTTGACGTCTTCCTTCTTTCTGCTCCCCTCTAGTCCAGGCTAATGACCACTTTTTATCATCCTGTTTCTCCGGGCTAAACTGTGCCCCTCCCCTTAAACAGGTGTCTCTCATTATCTCCTGAACTAGGGACGTCGTCACAGCATGGGAGTGTCTTTCCAGCTCTTGACTCTTTGTTTACATTCTCTCTGAAAGCACTGAGCCATGTGCTCAGACTGCCTGTTAGTTTCTGCAACGGAATCCTCTTCTCTCACCAACTCCATAGGCTCAGAAGGGTCTTCTTCATGACAGACCTCACCTTTAAACCATGCTGGTAGTTTTTTGGACTTATTTATTATTTATTATTATTTATTTAACAAATGCTTATATACCGCTACCTTCCAGAAAGATCAGGTGCGGTTTACAATGGAACAATTTAAGCAGGGTAAACATTCTGCTTTTTACATAGAACATAGGAAACTGTGGTTATACATTAAAATAAAACGTTTTAAAGGGTAAACATAAACTGTAGTTATACATTAATAACACAGGTACACTACCAAAAAACTGCCTCCAGTTTTGCAACTGATTCCTATAGATTTTGGGGTGCTGAATCCAGGAAAAATAGCCAAAATGTTCCATCACGTCATGTTTTCTTGCAAAATTAGATTTCTTACCCATATAAGGAATGTTCACATAATTTCTTTTTAGCCGACTGCAGTTTATTTTCTTGGCCCAAAATAGAGGTTGTAATGGTTAACTAACTAGAAACACTCCCTCATGATATTTTAGAGTGTTTTGTATTCATTTTATACATTAACAGGACAATAGGGAGGCGGGGGGCTAAATCCAGTACTCGCGCTGGCACATGTTCTTTCCTGTTCGCCTCGCCTCGTTCGCTTGCTCGCTCGCTCAAACACGGTGGTTGCGACATGAACGTTCCTGTCAAATTTCAGTTTCTTGCAAGTTCATTATTACCTTTTGTTTGCTCAGTCATAATCCAGCTTTATTCCGAAGTGGTTCACTACAGTTGTAGTTTGCAGTGCTGTGTATTTGTGATGGCTCACAGAGCCAGAGGTTGCGTCAACTCTCCGGACAGTTTTTGTTTTATTTGTGGGGAATATACCGTGAAAAAGCGGCAGAGGAACATTTCTGCATTTATTAAAAAAGTATATTTCGCCTATTTCGGTTTGAAGTTAGGTGATCAAGACAAACCATGGGCTCCTCACAAAGTGTGCAAGACATGTGAGGAAGATCTACGCTTATGGATGAAAGGTAAAAAACAAGCATTTCGTTTCGGAATACCTATGATGTGGCGTGAACAAAGAGACCACAGCAGTGACTGCTATTTTTGCTCTTGCATTGGGAAGGGATACAACTTAAAAAATAAGAACGTAATAAGTTACCCCAATCTTCCCTCAGCAATTAGGCCTATGCCTCATAGCAACGAAGTACCTGTGCCTGGACCACCAAAATCTTTGGATCATATTTGTGTGGACGGTTCTGATCATGATGAGACTCATCAGATGGCTTTTCCCGATGAGTCCAGTACTTCCGAGTTTGAAACTGAACCAGATCCGAAACCTGAACTTTTCTCTCAAGCTGAATTGAATGATTTAGTCCGGGATTTAGGACTCCCAAAAGATGCTGCCCAACTGCTAGGTTCTCGGCTTAAACAGAAAAATCTATTGTCACCAGGAACAACTTTTTATTGGTACCGCAACCGCGAGACACAATTTTTGAAGTATTTCAGCAAAGAGGAAGATTTGGTATTTTGCAACGATATATACGGAGTGATGGAAAAGTTTAAACTCAAGTATGACCCTGCTGAATGGCGGCTGTTCATTGATTCGTCAAAAGACAGCATAAAAGGTGTTCTTCTTCATAATGGCAACACATTCGCTTCAGTTCCTATTGTTCACTCTGTTATTCTCCAAGAAAAATACGAGAATTTGGCCCTGATTCTTCAGAAGATTCGTTATGATGAGCATAAGTGGATGATTTGTGGAGACTTTAAAATTCTATCCATGCTATTAGGGCAGCAATCCGGTTTCATCAAATATCCCTGCTTCCTTTGCTTGTGGGATAGCCGGGCCCGCGACCTACACTGGGGGAAAAAAGACTGGCCAATTCGGGAGTATTTGAGACCCGGTGAGAAAAATGTTCTTCATGAGAGCTTGGTACCTCGTGATAAAATTCTATTACCACCTCTCCACATTAAGTTGAGTCTCATTAAGCAATTCATCAAGTCCCTTCCAAAAGATGGTGAGTGCTTTCGGTACCTTTGCTCAAAGTTCCCCCGACTTTCTGAAGCAAAGCTAAAGGAAGGAGTCTTTGTTGGCCCTGATATAAGGAAACTCATTTCAGATGGAGCATTCGCTGAAACGATGTCTGAGAAGGAAAAAGAAGCCTGGGATTCCTTCAAGGATGTTGTTCTCAAATTCTTGGGGAACAGGCGGGATGAGAGCTATAAGGATATTGTTGCCAGGATGCTCAATGCCTTCAAAGAACAAGGCTGTAACATGAGCCTGAAAGTCCATTTCTTGCACTCCCATGTGAACTACTTTCCCGAAAACTTGGGGGCGTACAGTGAAGAACAAGGTGAAAGGTTTCACCAGGACATCAAGGACGCAGAGAGAAGGTACCAAGGAAGATGGAACACCACTATGATGGCTGATTTCTGCTGGTTGCTGCTGCGGGAAACCCCAGATGAAAAATACGCCAAGCAGCGCACCAAGAGAAGCATTCGGGGAAGAAGAAGAAACGGGCCCACCAGGAGATTGATTGACCCAAGAATGACTTTAAAATCTAAACTGTGTTGACAAATATCGTGTTCTTACTAAACTTTGAAATAAAAATTTGCTAGTTATTACCACAGTGTCGGATCTCATTTATTAGAATTTTATTTTCACACCATCGGGTGTTTGTCTTCATGTATTGCAATGGTGCGGTTTGCGTTTTCTATTCTTACATACATACCTGTACAACATTTTTTGCACATTTCTTTGCTTTGCTTTGTGTCTAACCTCGCTCTTATATGCTCAATGTTTGTGCACATGTATGTGGCTGTTTTAAGTGCAGACAATTTTGCTACCATCACAGTGTGTTTTGTTGACATTACTCTATTCTTATGTGCTGCCTTGTTACAATTTTCTTTATTCTTATTTGAATAACTACTAAACAATTAGTATAAAGAATTCATCCAAGAAACTTTTATCTCGATCGCACTCAATCTGAAACGTTCACCTCAAACTGCTAACCCAATGTAGCAAAAAATCTGTACGTGATGGAAAAAATTGGTTACCAGATTTGGATTCAGCGCACCAAAAAACGTAAAAATCAATCGAAACATTAGAGGCAGTTTAAAAAAAAATGTTTTTAGTGTACCTGTGTAATTGTACTTGTGATATATCAACTATGTACAGGTCAAAATAGCTATATGCGAAAGGTTTGAAATTCCATTGATTTATTTTAGTGTTACATGTTTATTTACCTATTTATATGGTAAGGTTTGAAGAGCGGGTGGATCTTTTAATTGTCTTATTGGTAGAGATAGGTTTATTTGAAAGCTAATTTAATTTGTTTTGGATTTAATTATATGCGAAAATTGTAGATTGTGGTAGGGTATTGCCCCGGGATAATTTTATTGAATTGTAATTTATAGTTCTGTTTTAGTTTATTATTGTTTATTTAGAGAATCATTTATCCATTTTCAATAAGTGGAGGAGTGTTTTCTTAAAGCGTGGAATACAGCTGGTCTGGGCTTCCAAGATAGTATTTTTCAACACCCCCCAAGCTTGATGTAGGTCTTTAACCTTTGCAACTGCTCCTTTTAGTTTTTTGTTTTTTTTTTTAAACTATTTTCCTCATTTTATCACAGTCTCCCTTTTGAAAAAGTTAAAAGGTAGTACACTGTGGATTTCCTTACCATCCCTCCTCCACTAATTAAATCAAACGCGATCATGCTATGATCACTATTGCCAATTGGCCCCAACACCCTTATCTCTTGCACCAGATCTGGTGTTCCACTAAGGACTAGGTCCAATATGGCCTTCCCCTCTGGTCGGTTCATGAACCAGCTGTTCCAAGAAGCATTTATTTCATCTAGGAACTTTATCTCCCTAGCATGTCCTGCCGTGACACTGACCCAGTTGATACCAGGGTAATTGAAATCACCCATTATTATTACTGCACTGTAACTTTTGTTAGCTTCCTTGATTTCTTTGAGCATATCATCATCCATTTGGTCATTCTGGCCAGGCGGTCGATAGTACACCCCCACTGCCATCGCCTTCCCCTTTTTACATGGAATTTCAATCCATAGAGATTCTACAGCAAATTTTGTTTCCTGCAAAAATGTAATCCTTTCTGACTCAATGCCCTCTCTAACAGAGCGCAACCCCTCCACCAATTTGATCAGCTCTATCATTAAGATATAGTTTGTACCCAGGAATCACAGTGTCCTACTGGTTGTCCTCCTTCCACCATGTCTCAGATTCCAATCATATCTAACCTCTCATTTAGTGCTATATATTTTAACTCTCCCATCTTATTTTTTAGACTTCTAGCATACAGGCATTTTAGAGATTATATTTTATTCATTATTAATCTGGTTATCGGTAGGCAGGGGTAATTTGGAATCTTTAAGCTCTGTCTGCTCCATACTCAAGGGCATTTGGGCTACTTTACTCTTTTTTGGAACCTCTCTGCTTTTGGTAGTATCCTTTAAGGATACATTCTTCCAAACCATGCGCTCTTGTGCACGTTTCTTGGAAGGCAACAGAGTTAAGGCAAGTGCAATTGCAGTGCATGTAAAGGCTGCTACACTCAAAGCGTGCATTAACAGCACTTGTACAGCAAAGCATAGTTACTCACCTGTAACAGGTGATCTCTGGGAACAGCAGGAATTTAGTCTTCACATATGGGTATCGTCGGTACCGACGGAGCCTGTGCGGGAACGCTCCCCAGCGTCCAATAGGAAAGCTTTTGGGAGCATACCACAGCGCCTGCGTGCTGCCTTCCCACCTTTCCCAACTGTCCCTCTCCAGTTGAGTTTAAAGCTGAGACAAAAGAGAGGGAAAGAGAGAGATACAACTCCTAGGGGAGGTGGGTGGGTTGTGAAGACTACATTCCTGCTGTTCCCGGAGATCACCTATTACAGATGAGTAACTATGCTATCTCCAGGAACAAGCAGGAATGTAGTCTTCACATATGGGGACTCCCTAGCTGCAGATGCCAGGGAGAAAACCCCAGAAGTTGTGTGCCCTTGTGAAAGAAGGGTTCCACTTCCCCCCATGGATCTCTGGCTTCCTATCAGGGATGGTGGGTAGGAGTTGATTAAGTATGGAACAGGTGTTGAAGAACAGCCTGACCAAACAAGGCACCCTGGCGGGAGTCCTTGTCTAAGCAGTAATAGGCTGTAAAGGTATGAACCGAAGCCCAAGTAGCTGCTCGACAGATGTCGTCGATAGACAGAGTGAAGATGAGCCACAGAGGCTGTCATGGCTCTCACATTGTGAGCTGTGACATGGCCTTCCAGAGGAAGGTTTTTACTCTCATAGGCAAAAGATATACACTGTGCAATCCAGTTGGACAGTGTTCTTTTGGAGACTGGAAGTCCCAAATGACTAGGATCAAAAGCAACAAAGAGTTGAGAGGACTTCCTATGTTGCTGTCCCCTTTGTAATTAAAAGGCCAGGGCCCTTTTACAATCCAAAGTATGAAGATTCCTTTCTGCATTTGAGGCATGAGGTCTTGGGAAGAATACAGGAAGGTAAACCGCTTGGTTTAAATGAAAAGGTGACACCACCTTTGGCATAAAATGTGGATGAGTCCTAAGGACTACCTTATGATGGAAACCTTGTATAAGGAGGATCAGCCACCAATGCTTGCAATTCACTGATGCGACGTGCTGATGTGATTGTAATAAGAAAGATGGCCTTCCAGGAAAGGAATTTCAAGGAGGTAGTGGCTAATGGTTCAAAAGGCGGTTTCATAAGCTGCCCAAGAACCAAACTTAAGTCCCATGCCACCGTTTGTGGCTTAATGGGAGGCTTAGTCAAAAGAAGGCCTCTCATAAATCTCGCTATGAGAGGATGAGAGGAAATAGGTTGCCCATTTAGAGGCTTGAAAGAAGCTGCAATAGCACTCAAATGAACTCACTGAATTGGTCTTAAGCCCTGCATTAGACAAATGAAGGAGATACTCCAGTAATGATTCCAGAGGTATCGCAAGAGGGTCAAGACCCTTCTGCGAGCACCATATGGTAAACCTTTCCCACTTGAAAGCATAAGAGCGTCTTGTGGAAGCCTTCCTGAAACCATAAAGGATATCCTTTACCTGAGAAAGGTTAAGACCTGAAGTTCTAGGCTTTCAGAAACCATGCATTTTGTGAACACCCTTGGTGCCGAGGCCAGGCCAAAAGGAAGAACCCTGTATTGGTAGTGCTTCCCTTGAAAGAGGAAGCGAAGGAACATTCGATGAGTTGGATGGATGAGAACATGAGTAAGCATCCTTGAGATCTAGAGAACAAAGCCAATCCTGACTCTGAAGGTATGGCAGCAGAGTTCCTAGAGAAATTTTGAACTTCTCTTTGAACAGGAATGTATTCAATTATCTGAGGTTTAAAATGGGTCTATGTCCTCCTGTTTTCTTTGGAATAAGGAAATAGGGGGGAGTAGAACCCTGTACCCTGTTGTAGAATGGGTACCTCTTCTATTGCCCCTTGGGCAAGAAGCACAGTGACCTCCTGACCTAACTGGCTGTTGAGAGAGGTCTGAGAATTGAACTGTCTTATTGTAGGAGGGGGCATGCTGAGGAAGTGAAGCTTGTACCCCTCTCTTACAATAGACAGAGTCCAATTTTCTGCCCCCACCTGGGGGCAAAATGACATAACCTTCCTGAAATGGTGGCAGGTTCTGGACCGTTCAGGGCGAGGAAGGCAAAGTTCTCTAAATAGGAGTCAAAGCCCCTATGGAGGCAGAGTATGCTGAGCCGGTTGAGGCTTAGCAGCTTTTGGTTTTCTTTGCCTAGGTTGCTGCTGCTGTCCCTTTTGGGCAGACTGACCCAAAAAATGATGCCTCTGCTGGGTATAGGAGGGATAAAAATTCTTCTTACTGAAGAATAGTTTCTTGTAGGATTTTTTTTTCCTTGCAGGATCTGCTGTAGATTTAGACAATCTATCTAAAGTGATATTGTCAACATCTATCATTAGCTTTTTCCTGCCAATTCTTGCCAAAGAGATTCTCTCCTGTGCAAGGAATATTCCCTAGTTTATCCTGTACCCAAAGTTCCAAGTCAGATGCCTGGAGCCAGGCAATCCTACGTGCACCTATGGCAATAGCAGAGGTTCTGCTTATGCACTCAAAGCAGTCAAAGGCTGCACGATTGACAAACCTGGAAACATCCTGAGCATGTTTGACAAGGGCGAGGTAATCCTGCCTCTTATCAGGAAGGAGAGGGCTCATAAGCTCTAAATTTCCTGTGACCTCCTTAAGGAACATTCCCCTATATAATATATAGGAACTGATCCTAGCAGAAAGCATGGAAGCCTGGAAGGTTCGACGTCCAAAGGCGTCAAGAGTCCTACACTCACATCCTGGAGGATTAGATGCATGCCTTTTTGCACTCTTGATCCTTCTCATAGCTGATTCCATCACCATGGAATGGTATGGTAGCTGAGTCTTCTGAAACCCAGGACAAGGAGGAACTCTATACATGGTGTTGAGTCTTTGAGAGTGAGGCGATGTGGTTAGAGATGTTTCCCACATCCTTAACATGAGATCATGCAAGATCTCATGAATAGGTAAGGTAGTTGCCTCCTTGGGAGCTTTAGGGTATTGTAGGATTTCTAATTCCTTTGCCCTAGGCTCTTTTTCAGGAGCCACTGTGATGGAAAGACCGAGCCACATCTTGGATAAAATCCTGAAAGGACATATCCTCTGGTGGAGACATCCTATGCTGAGGAGAAGAAGAATCCTCAGGAAGAAGTACTCTGGTAGCGGCAGAGCTTTCAGAGTCTTCAGACTCATCTGAGGATTCAAAGTACCTCCGATCCGGGTGATCGTGCAAGGCACGGTATCGGTACCGATCGAAGTTGGCATCGGAGGGGTCCGGTACCGACTTGTCAATACCGGATGGATAAGCATGACTGTCCCGGTAAAATACCTGCCGATATCAATGCCAGTACCGGAGTCAGTGCCGGTTGAATTGTCTGAAGTGGTTTCAGGGGCATCGAGGCCGTGAGAAGAGCCGCCAGACTGCGTTCAATAGCCAAGAATATCTGGTCTATCGACGCTGCCGATGCTCGGGTATCGGTACCAGATGAAGCAGCCAGTACCCCAGAGCATGGCACCAGTAGTTCTGCCAAGGTTGAGGCCTCGAGAACATCCTGGAGCCCCGTTAGTGCTTTGGAAGCAGAAGCCTCCCGCCGGGGCAATTCTGCCGGTGAAAGTCCCTCAAGGGCAACGCCAGAGGCATCTTGATGCTTAGAGGGAGATCTACCCTTTGAGGACCGGCTAGATTTATGTTTAGTTATCCAAGATCCATGGGAGGAAGATGAAGCCCTGGAAGACGTGGATGCCATGGAGGCTGCATCGGAGGGAAAAAGGGTGCTAAGTTTAGCAGTTCGGTTTTGCCGGCCCCTTTTCGACATCATCCCACAGGCAACACACTCTGAAATAGAGTGGTCAGGACCTAAACATTTGAGGCACCACTCATGGGTGTTGGTGACGGAGATGGTACCGCCACACTTGGAACACTTTTTAAAACCCGAAGCGGGTTTTTCCATTTTGAAGGAAAAGATTGGGCCTAGTGCCCAAAATGGCACGTGGCACCTGAGGAGAAAATACCCGGAAAAGACTCCAGAAGAAGGGGGGGGGGGGGGTTTGGAAAAAAAAAGAAAGAACCGGCGGTACCGGTGTAGCGTCGAAGGAAGGCAGACGCGACCACAAAAAAAGAATAGAAGTAATTATTTTCTGCGGTGACAGGATGTGCAACCTGTCGGCTCCGCGGAAAACGAAGAACTGGAGAGGGACAGTTGGGAAAGGCAGGAAGGCAGCACGCAGGCACTGTGGGATGCTCCCAAAAGCTTTCCTATTGGATGCTGGGGAGAATTCCCACGCAGGCTCCGTCGGTACCGACGATACCCATATGTGAAGACTACATTCCTGCTTGTTCCTGGAGATTGCATGAAACAGGCACTTGGGTAGGAACATGCATTGTAGCTGCTCAGGCAGAACGCATACTAGGACCGAATGATCACCAAGCAAAAAGTGCTAGCAACGCATACAGAAAAAAGGTGGAAAACCCTCACACCATGCCAACAGTCGCCAGCAGTACACCCTGAATTGCGCCCCAGACAGCTGGAATCAGGAGCCCCCAACAAGGACAATAACATGATCAAGCCTTGGTATTCACCCAAGAGCCCCAGGCAGAAATCTCATACCAGGCTCAGGTATTCTCCTCTCTCTCTCTTTTCAGATAGTGTGTTTTAAGGTGGCTGACAGGAAGATCCTTGGGACAGAGGAGGAGGGAGGGGGTATTGAGGTTGAGCGAGGCTGCTGAACTCTAATCCTTCCAATTTTCTGGCTGCTCAACAGACTCAGAGCGCAGAGTTGAACCAATTTTCCCTCCTCTTATGGCTACTGAAAAGACCACAGTCTAGTGGAGCCTCCCACGTCGCACTCAAGTGAGAGAATCACCCTCAAGGTGGCTGTTCACAAGCCTTTAAATCAATCTTTTCCTCTCAATTATTCAGATTTTCTTCAGAGTGGAGAAAATCCACCCACCATCTGCTGGAGATAAAAGAATACTGAAGAGACCTCTGGTGGCTGAGGCGAACAGAGGCATGGGAATGATGTCATTGAAACTTGGGCTTTTCATTGGTTCTTTGCCTTCACCAATCTACTGGTAGGGGAACACAACCCACTTGTTTGGACTGGTCTAGCAGGACTATATGGAAACACATTTTACTGATTAGCAGAGTTACTTACCTGTAATGGAGTTCTCCATGGACAGCAGGATAAGTCAGCCACACCTAGTGACGTCATCCGACGGCGCCATGACGGAAGTGCTCTCTAGCTCAGAAGCTTCTGAGCATGTGTGAGGTGGTCCCACCTCCCCGGCCCGATCAGTGAGTGATTAGCTGTGCCCTGCGGCTAGGGCACGGGCCGCGCAGGCCACCCTCAGAGGGGAGGTGGGTGGGATCATGTGGCTGACTTATCCTGCTGTCCATGGAGAACTCCGTTACAGGTAAGTAACCCTGCTTTCTCCTAGGACAAGCAGGATGTGTCAGCCACACCTGGTATCTCCCAAGCTACATGTTGAGCCCTGTGGATGAGGGGGGCATGCGACAGAATACTACCCAGTGTTGAACACAACTGATGGAGGCATGCGAAGGATAAAACAAGTGTTTATTGTGCAACCCAACTGCATATAGATTAAAGTGCAGAACATTTAGGCAACCTGCCATGAGGTAGAACATCATCAACTGTGCAAAATTGCAATGAGGTAGAAACATCGAAGTGCAATCTAACAAACAGTGCAAGAAAACATCAACTGTGCAACGTACAACTAATCAGAATGCAAGCACGTATGAGCTACCCTATTCAGCACCGGGGTAGGGACATCAGAGTCGCTGTCCCGTCAGGCTGGGAGTTGGTCGGTTGGTACAGCAGGGTCCGAACCATGGTGGACGCTGCTACCGTAGACAGAACTGCTCAGCCAAAGGAGCTGTCAGCCTCCGCCTGTAGGTCTAGGCAGTAGTGCTTCTGGAAGGTGAGTTGAGAGGACCAGGTGGCGGCTTTGCAGATCTCGCTCACTGGGATCTCCTGCGCGCTGGCAAGAGATGTGGCTAGTATGTGGAGTTGGTGTGCACTCGCTTTGTTCGCTGGGAGGGCACCCGCCTTTTGCAGGCAGTAGGCGATGCAGCCGGATATCCAGTGGGAGAGTGTGCGCTTGGTGACGGGCCGCCCCGGTCTGTTGGGGTTGAAGGACACAAAAAGCTGGGTTCCCCGTCGGACGTCCTGTCAATGTAGATGCGCAGAGCTCCGACGCAATCCAGTGAGTGAAGCCGCTGTTCTTCGGGTGAGCCGTGAGGTGCAGGGAAGGAGGGAGGGAAGCTCCACCGACTGGTTGACGTGAAAAACAGAGGCGACCTTAGGGACAAACTTCGGGTGGGTCCGGAGAGATGCCCTGTTGTGGTAAATCTTAGTGTACGGGGGGTGAGCCACTAGGGCCTGCAGCTCGCTAACCCTCCTCGCAGATGTGATGGCGATGAGGAAGAGTGTCTTCCAGGACAGGTATTTCCCTCCCGCTGTGGGCAGGGGCTCGAACGGCTCCTGTGTCAACTGCTGGAGGACAATATTGAGGTCCCAAGAAGGTACTGGTTTCCTAACTGGGGGCTGCAGGTTCCTGAGACCTCTCATGAAGCGTGTCACGATGGGGAGGGCGGCGATGGAACCCGTGGGTGAGTCGCTTCGCAATTCGTGCAGAGACGCAATGGCTGCGAGGTGTACCTTGATGGACTGCGGCTTCAGGCCTAGGCTGAAGAGAAAAGAGAGATACTGCAGGACTGTAGGAACAGGGCAAGAGGCTGGTGGGACTCCTTGGCCTGCGCACCAGATACTGAAACGTTTCCACTTATGACTGTATGACTTTCTGGTGGAAGCTCTCCTGGACGCCAGGACAATCTGTTGTACCTCAGTGGATAGGTGGAGGTCATGGAGGCTTACCCTTTCAGCCTCCAGGCTGTCAAGGCAAGAGTTTGGAGGTTGGGATGCCAGGTCTTGCCGTCGTTCTGGGTGAGCAGATCCAGTCTCAGTGGTAATCGGATGGGTGGTTCTTGGGAAAGCTGCAGCAGCAGGGAGAACCACATCTGCTGTGGCCAGTAGGGCGCAATCAGGATGATGTGCGCCTTGATGATGCGCTGTATCGTGGCTGTCAGGAGGGGGGTTGGAGGGAAGGTGTAAGCCAATTCCCAACCCCCCCAGGGTACGGCAAATGCATCTGAAGCCACTCTGAGGCGACGGGCGTTTTGAGCAGAAGAGGGGGCATCTGGAGTTTACCTCAGTCGTAAAGAGGTCGATCCGTGGATTCCCCCAACGTTGGAAGATGGACTCCGCCACTTCCTCGTGAAGCGTCCACTCGTGAGGTTGGAGCTGCCTGCTTAGTCTGTCCGCTAAGGCGTTCTGGTCTCCAGGGAGGTAAGTCGCCTGTAGAAAGCAATTGTTGGCTAGGGCCAAGGACCAGGTCTTGAGGGCCTCCCTGCATAGAGAGGACGTGAGCCCGTGCCCCCTTGCTTGTTGATGTAGAACATGGTCACCTGGTTGTCCGTCTGTATCAAGACTGACTTCCCTGCTAGTGAGGCATGAACGTCTGGAGGGCATACCTGACCGCCCGGAGCTCGAGAACGTTGATGTGGAGGGATTGTTCCGCTCTGGTCCAAGCTCCTTGCATGCTGAGATGCAGCAGGTGGTCTCCCCACCCCATGGAGGAGGCGTCCGTGGTCAGGATGAGCTGATAGCCGCAGGGTTGCAAGTCCTTGCCTACTGCGAGATTGGCTGTTACCATCCACCAGCGTAGGCTCCTGGTAACCTTGGATTTGTTCGGTATGAGGGTGGTGAGTGGTTGAGACATTTGCTTCCAGTGTGTCCGCAGATGCCACTGGAGGGTGCGCATGCGCAATCTGGCTAATGGCAGGACCGATGTCATCGCTGCCATATGACCCAGAAGGCGCAGGATGTCGTGGGCCCTGGTTTGCTTCGCCGCTGATACCTTCTTGACAAGGTGAATGATGGCCTTCCGCCGGTGCTCGGGAAGGAAGGCCTTGGATGCAGTTGTGTCGATTATCGCCCCGATGAATTCTGTACGTTGAGTGGGTTCCAACCGGGACTTCTCCTTGTTGAGCAGGAAGCCCAGCCTGGTTAGTAGGTTCGTCGTCGCGCGCACTGCTCTCCTGAGCTCGGGGGCGGAGGGTGCCGATAGCAGCCAGTCGTCCAGGAAGGGAAAGATGGCAAGTCCTTGTCTGCTTAGGTTTGCGGCGGCCACCGCTACGCACTTCGTGAAGACTCTGGGTGCCGGGGAGAGCCCGAAGGGAAGGACACGATATTGGTAGTGGCACCCCAGTGCTATGAATCTCAGGAATTTCCTGTGGGAGGCGTGGACTGGAATGTGAGAGTAAGCGTCCTGCAGGTCCAGAGTAGCCATCCAGTCCCCCGCTCTGATGAGGGGAAGAATGGAGTTCAGCGAATACATTCGGAACTTCTCCTTTACGATGAAGTTGTTCAGCTTGCGGAGGTCCAGAATAGGGCGGAGGCCCCCGGACTTCTTGGGAATAAGGAAGTACTGGGAGTAGAAGCCAGTGTTGATTTCGCTGGGGGGAACCCGTTCTATCGTCTGTGTCCGGATGAGTTGCTGCAGAAGGTTTGAAAGTGCAGTTTCCAGATGCAGCGGAGGCTGGCTGGTGGGTTGCATGCGCTGCCACGGTGGGGAGGAGAACCGTAAGCGGTAGCCCGACTGGATAATCTGGGTGACCCACTGGTCCGAGGTGATTTCCTGCCATGCCGACAGGAAACTGGACAAGCGACCCCCCACCGGCGGGGCAGCTGGGACACTTGTACCCAGCCGAAGTGGATTGTCAGGAGAACGTGTTCTTACCGGACTGCTGAGAGTTTGCTTGCTTCTGCTTGCGTTCCCTGAAAGGGCGATTTATTGTAGGTCTGCTTGAACTTCAGTGATTGCCACTGCCGATTGGAGCTGTAGTATTTCTTAGAAGAGGAAAAGGGTTTGCGGTAATAGCTCCCTTTCTGTGACCAGGAGGGGCGTTAGAGTCCGTCCGCCGCTAACGTTTTCAGAGTGGTGCAGTCCTCTTTTAGGCCGTTCACAGTATTTGCGACCTTGTCCCCAAAAAGGGAGTCTCCCAGGCAGGGCACATCAGCAATCCTGTCGTGGGTGTTGTCTGACAGACCGGATGCACGGAGCCAGGCCCAGTGGCGAGCCGAAATGGCCGTGCCCGCCGTCCGGATGGCAGAGTCGAAAGCATCAAAGGCTGTACTCATCAGGTGCTTGGAACATTCAGCCAGTTCTTGTAGCGTGGCTGAAGCTGCTGGCTGGGATTGCTTGGAAAGAGTAAGCAGTTGGCCTTTGAGATCTGCCAGGAGGGCGTCCTGGAATAAGACATGCTGGAATTGATGTGCTGATATCTTGGCACCAAGCATCGCTCCCTGGAACACCTTCCTCCCCAGGTCGTCGAGGAGCTTGGGGTCTCGGCCTGGAGGGTGGTTAGCCTGTGTACGTGAAGATTTTGATCTTTTGAGTGCCGAAGCTACCACAATGGACTGGTGGGGCAGCTGAGACTTGTCAAAGCCAGGTGCCATATGGAGGAGGTATTTGCTGTCTAGGCGTCTGGCGCAGGCTTGACCGGAGGCAGGGGACTGCCAGAGGATAGACTGCTTGTCTTTTAGTTTCCGGTGGAGGGGGAGAGCCAGGGCCGGTTTGGGGCCGTTGAGGTATTTCATGACCTCCGGATCCTTTTCGTCGGAGGCTTCCTCCTTGGTGAGACCCAGTCTGGCCACGACCTTCCTTAGGAACTTGGAGTAGGTAAGGTCTTCAGGCACCTGCGTCTGTGGCTCCTCCGGTTCGTTTGGTGTAGTCTTGGAAGAAGGGGATTCTGGCCCCACTTCCTCTACATCGCTCCCTCCTGAGTCTGGGCCCTGCATAGGAGAAGGACTCCGTGCTCTGGGAGGTGTTTGATCCGGTGATGCCGGCGAGAGGGATCTATCAAGGCTACGCTGTTTTACTGCTGGAGGTGGTATATCCAAGGAGGCTGTTGGTCTGCTGTCCAGGCATGGAGGTGCTGTTTGATGCACCAGGCGTGTCAGCAGTCGCAGGATGGCTTCAGAAGTGCTGGATCCTGCGGAGTTGCTGCTCCTGTGCCCTCTACTTGAATGGGAGCCTGATCGCCTGCTCTTCCTGTGGCTGCGGGAAGAACCGCTGTCAGCGCTCACGCTGCTGGACCGGGAGTGTCTGTCCCTGTGGCCCCCGCGTCTATTTACAGTCTCCGCCGGAGCCGCGCTGTCTCTCCTGTGCCTCTTATGTCTGTGGGCACTTGTAGCGCTGTTGCCACTGTTCCTGCTGCTACCGCGCCGATCGGGGGCCTCCCGGCTGCTGGCACGGCGTTTGTGATGGCTGCGTTGGTGGTGGCTTTCCGCGCGATGGTCTCCCTCGGTGCGGTGACCGGAGCGGTGATCATTTTCTGCGTCGGCTCCATTCTCGCTGGTTCAGGGGGAGGGATGTCATCAGCACTGCTGGAGAACCCGCTCTGGCCAATCAGGGCTGGGATGGAGTCTCGGGGGGGGGGGCGGAGCCTGGCAAGGCCACGTGGGCGGCACCATCTTGGCCGGGGTTACAGGAGCCGCATGGCAGAGGGGAAAGGCCCGAGGAGCAACAAGCAGTCGGGGGGCTTACCCTGTGCACCGAGGAGGCAGAGGGGGAGGCAGACTTCTCCAGAGGTTGTGCAACGGATCCCTGGCCTGAGCGACAATAAGCGGCTTTGAGGGGTGCCTTCCCTTTAGCGGACTTACTGCGCTCTGAGGTACCGGCTTGATGAGCTTGCTCTGGTGCGGATGAGGCCAGAAAGTCTTTCAGCGAGTAGTCTCTGAGTTTCCGTGCCCTGGGAGACATCCGGGCACAGCTGGAACAGTCATCGACATTATGAGACGCTCCGAGGCATCTGAGACAACGCTGGTGAGTGTCAGTAACATTAATTTTGAGATTGCATTGCGGGCACTGTTTAAATCCTGGTTTTGGCATACTGATTGCCTGTAGAAAAGTAGAGAGAGCTGAAGATCCGTCTTGAGGCAAAGGCGGAAGAATTAAAACTGATCGGGCTAGGGGCGGGCCGGGGAGGTGGGACCACTTCACACATGCTCAGAAGCTTCTGAGCTAGCGAGCACTTCCGTCATGGCGCCATCGGATGACATCACCAGGTGTGGCTGACACATCCTGCTTGTCCTAGGAGAACTAGCATTAGCCACAAAGAATGGCAACAATCAAGGCTTCCAGAAACCAACAAAATTAACGGTTGCTAAGACCTGAAATGCACAAATTTATGTAACTTTAAATAATGTTTTGAAAACAGTAATTGGTTAACCATGAGGACTGATTTATAAAAACTAGATATTTTGTTCTTTTAGAAAATGAACAAAAAATGATTTTTTTTTTTACCTTGTGTCCCTCTCCAGTGACAAGATAACACTGTCCTAACATAAAGCGGCAGGAACCCACATTCACCTGACACCAAGACTGCAGTAGGCGCACATACTCCTAAGAGGAAAAGCAGACACTTCCATTCAGATGCAGGAATGATGGATTAAACCATCAACAAGACATACTCCCTACTCATAAGAATGTTTCAGAGATGTACAAATATTTGTCATCATGATTCTCTTTGGAAAATAAGCCAGTCAGTTAATATCCGTTAGCCCGAGCTCCAAGAACTGGCAATAAGTTCAGCAATATCTTCTGGATTTGCAAGCAGAGAACAAACAGCAGATCATGAATTAACACTTTGTTGCCCATTCCCTCCAGGGAGCATATGTTGGAACCCTGAGATTTTGTGGGCAAGATATTCCCTGCATTCTTTTACCACCCCAGAACATTCTTTTAATTATTATTTTGACACCATTGACATTGGAATTTGGTACCCCTTCCCCAAAGCTTACCTTTAATCCATTTATTATAGCACTCCTGGGCCAGATGTCATGAACTAGGATCCCTTGTGGAACCTTTTAACTATGACTCTTAAATTAGGACACTATACGTCACTGTTGTGCAATGACTGGGACGCCCCTTTCCCAAAGGTTTTAACTGCTGCCTATCCCATCATTGGCTGTTCCAGGGAGTGGAACAATTGAGCTGAAAATCAAACTCCTGTTCCTCCATACGGTAGTAAAGAGCATTGTCAGGGAGTTGCATTTTAAAATTATTTTATTGTGGATAATATAAGACTGTACTATTATCCTGGACTTCCTATAGCCCTCTTTTAGGATCAGTTCTTCAGTTTTAAAGCAATAATTCTGGCTGCAGATATCTCAAACCTCAAAAAATATCAGCGGGAAGTAAAATGTGATAATCATTCTTTTTAAACAGTTAAAGTAATGAGCTGAGTGTTCTTGAGAAGTTGATGGTCACTGCAGATCAAGGATTATGTTTTTATTTTTAACACTTTTTAGATTTGAAATACTCAATTTACAGCATGTATAGCTCTTCATACTGACTTTGCTCAAAGGGATCCCCAAGCAGGTGGTGAAATTAGACCTTACTTGCTAATTGACGTTCCTCGAGTACCTCCAGTCCCAACCTGTGGGTAGTCACGCCTCACCAGCAGCATGGAGACTGAGCATGTCATCAGCATAGATAGGCAGCTGGCACCTCCCACCAGACTCCAATATCCTATTAACAAAGCAGACTCATGGGAGCAACAATTAAGCAATGTGCTGTCTTCCAAAAACATCTGTGGAAACACCTAACCTCAACAGGCAGAAAAAACCCTCCAAACAATAAACCCGATCGCTTACCTTGTAGCAGTTATACTGCAAACCTACTTACTCGGGATGAGTCACTCTGGCCTTTCCAGACCCTGCTGACCCATCCTTATACCTGATTCTGTCTTTGCCTGGCTCTGCTAATCCTACTTTCTATGGCTGTCCTGTCCTGTCAAAGACCTCATGCCCCAAAGGCTACTTCACCAACCCCCAGGCCACCAACCATGAGGTGAATTTCTTCACGTCCAGGGATGCCACCACACTTCAATCCAGACAAAAAAAAAAAGGGGGTGGGGGGGTCTGGGACTGGAGGTATTCAAGACCTAATTTCACCTTCCTTATTGTCCCTCCAGTCCAGTCCAGTCCCGACCTGTGGGATGTACCATAGCAGCACTAACCTTGTCAGGGACCTGTGAGCCTGCCCTGAAATACTGCCAAACAAAACTACACGTCCCCTGCCGCTTGAACATCCAGATAATGCTTCACGAAAGTATGGAGGGACGACCAGGTCACCGCCCTACAAATCTCCACTAGCAGGACCAACCAGGACTCCACCCATGACATCTATGCCTGGGTCGAGTGAGCCCTCAGCCCCTTGGGGCAACTCCTTGCGCTGGAGGAAATGGCCTCTCGCAGCCATTGTAAAATGAAGGCTTTGGAAGCCACCTCCCACTTGTGCAGACCTTCTAAACAGAACAAACAGGCAATTGGATTTTCTAAAAGGCTCCATTCTCTTCAAATAGCACTGTAAAATTTGCCAAACATCCAGAAGGTGTAGGAGGGACTCTTCCACCGTTCCTCCTCCCCCTGAAAACATCAGAAGCATCACAGACTGATTCAGGTGAAAAACTGAGAGCACCTTTGGAAGAAAGGAAGACAATGGCCTCAGCATCACCTTTTCCTTCACAAGAGTGAGAAAAGGCGCCTGACACGACGGCACCTGAAGCTCCGATATTCTCTGAACAAATGGCCACTAAGACAAATATCTTTAACATCAGATCTTTCAAAGTGCAACGGACTCAATGTTTCAAAGGGTGCCTCAGTCAGTACTGATAAGACCAGACTGAGGTCCATTTGTCCAACCCTGCCTGAAAGGCAGCAAGAACATCCAGCATAGAAGCTGACAGGGAACAGCAGTTATGCTCCCCACACCAGCCCTCTAAGATCTTCCACACTTGAATGCAAGTCAGGAAATTGGAACGCCTATAGGCCTTCAACAGTGTTGTTATCACCAAGGCGGAATAGCCCTGCTTCCGCAACAGAGTCCTCTGAAGAGCCAGACCATAAGCGAGAATCTATTCACCTGAGGCATCAGATGACCAAGGGCGGTCGACCAACAGCCATACTAGATCATGGTATACTGATCTTCATGGCAAATCAGGAGCCATCAGAAGTATCAGGCTCTGATGCACCTCGATCCTCTGCACAACTTGGACCTATAAGTGCCCAGGAAGGAAACAAAGCAGTAAATCCGTGGGTCAATGTTGCACAAGCACATTGAGCCACTCTGACATGCGCTGTCTCCGCCTGCTGTAAAACAGTCTCGCCTCTGCTGACTCAAACGCTACCATCAGGTCCATGATCGGCTGCCCCCAGCGGTGCACCAACTGAACAAAGACTGCATCGTTGAGTGTCCACTCTCTGGGGTCCAGGCAAACCCGGCTGACATAAATCGGCCGCCTCATTTTTCTTGCTGGCCACATGTGCCGCTGAGAGTGCCTGCAGGTTTTCCTCCGCCCAGTTCAACAATAGGCTTACCTCATCCTCCAAGTTTGCGCTGCTTGTTCCACCTTGTTGATTGATATAAGCCACCGCTGTGGCATTGTCCGAGAACACACTGACCGCTTTGCCCTGTATGAGTGACCCAAACTCCTGCAGCGCCAAGTACACCGCTCGCAGTTCCAAGCGGTTGTTAGACCATGCACTCTCCTGCGGAGACCAGAGACCCTGAGCTATCTGGGTCTTGCAATGTGTCCCCCAATCCCGACAGACTGGCACCCGTTGTCTGCAGGATCCATCATGGTGTCTCTGGGGGCATGCTCGCTAAGAGCTTGTCTGGCTGTAGTCAAAGGGTCCTCCGAACCTTTCCTGCGCAAAGCAGCAGGCACGAGAGCAGATGATGCTGCACAGATCATCTCCGTAACAATGTCCTCTGCATTGGTCTCATGTGGGCCTGAGTACAAGGCACGAGCTCGATTGATACTGCCATGCAGCCCAACACCTACAGATCGTGCCATGCCATTGAAATCTTTATCCAGAGGAATCTCTGGATTTGCCCCTGTAGTATTCACATCCAGTCCACCAGCAAGGACATCCGGCCTTCCTTTATTTGAAACTGGACACCCAAATGCACCAAATCCTAACACGGCTGTAGGTGACTCTTGGCAAAGTTTATTACCCAGCCGAGACTCTGCAGGTATGTCATCACTCTCAGATTTCACCCATGAGCCTATCATCCCCTCCCAATGCAGCCCTGCTGCCACCACCACCAGGACCTCGGTGAAAGTGCAAGGTACAGTTGCTAGCCCAAACGGCAGTGCCTGAAACTGGAAGTGGCCCATGGGCACCGCAGGAACTGCTGATACTTGGCTCAAATGGGAATGTGCAAGTAGGTTTCCATCAGGTCGAGTGAGGTCAAGAATTCTCCCCTTGACCACCACAACGACTGAACAGAGCATTTCCATGTGGAAGCGGGGCACTTTGAGGCATCGATTTACCTGCTTGAGATCCAAGATGTGGACCACAAAGTAAATGGAGTATCTACCATATCCACACTGGTCTTCTGGCACCTCGACCACTACTTGCAGGTCTTGAAGACAGCGGAGTGTCTCTTGCATGGCCTTGAGCTTCCAGGGAGCCTTGTATGGCGAGATGACAAAAGTATCCACAAGAGGATGGGCAAATCCCAACACATACCCCTCTCTGATGATGTCTAGCACACATTGGTCAAAAGTGATCCGGGGCCCAGTTGGGATAAATATTCCGCAGCAGACCCCCCCCCCTCCAGGAACCAATCCTACCTGGACTGCTCTCGCTTCATTGCGACTTCTTATTGGCGAAGAGGAAGGGGCATAAAACCTCCTGCCTTTTCCTTGAAACCCTCAAAAGGCCTACCCTGGGAGGGAAACTCCCCCTCTGATAGGGCACAAACTGCACCATGTGAAAGCACCAGTAAATCCTTAGACTTCCCCCGCACCAGAACCAAGGAATGGACAGTTTTCTGTTTATCCTCAGGAAGCAAACCTCCTTTCGACTCTCCCAAATCTTTCACTAATTTGCTTAGATCTTCTCAGAGTAAAAGCTTACGCTGAAAAGGGAACTTGCTTAAACAAGACTTAGATGACACATCCGCTGACCAATTACTCAGCCACAGATAGTGCCGAGTGGCCACTATCAATACCATACTCTTGGATAAGCCTCTAATCAAATCATAAAAAGCATCCACCAAATATGCCATGGTGGATTCTAACTTAACTGCCTCCGGCAGATGCGCTGAGTGCCCCCCACACTTTCTAATACTCCTTGTGCCAATCTCAAACACGCTTGCACCATGAAGGCGCCATACATTGACACCTGCAAAGTCAGGGCATTGATATCACACACCCGTTTGAGAAGGGTCTCTTCCTTCCTTTCCTGAATGTCCTTAAGTGCCGAACTGTCCTCCATAGGAATATTTGTATTCTTTTTAACCACTGAGACCGCAGCAGCTACCTTAGCATCTGTCTCAGTCTAGTAGCGGGTAAAGACAGGCCATAGTCCGCATTCCTTTCAGCCTGGCTTCCGGAACATCCAATTCATCCTGGATCATCTGCCGGATCAGCCGGTGCAGAAGGAATACAGTCTGCATCTTCCTGATGGTTTGAAAGAGAGGGTCCCTCCAGGGGCTCCTCCTCCAGGGGAACCTCTGTACCCACAGAGTGCCCGCAAGGAGTGAGATCAAACCACCGTTCCTCTCTCTGCAAGATAATGACAATGCAAGACTCTTCCCCTTGGGGATTTTCATCTTCCTTGAGCTCTGTCTCCTCTGCTCCCATGTCCGCATCAATCTCAGGGTCTTCCCCCTCATCCAAGTGCACCGACCCCATGTCCCCCCAAGGATCATTGTCAAATCTCTTCTGGCTAGGACCAGGTTCTTCCTCCGCCCTGTTGCTTGTAAGGACCGTGGGTAAACCTCTTAGCTCTCTCCTAGGAGCTGACCGGCCCCTCCTTTCCACGCTGCCTCAAGCAAAAGGCCTTATACATGAGGATAAATTCTGGTGAAAACCTCTCCGGGAAGCCATCCATGGATGGATCCTGAGATAAGGCAGCTTTGGAGCGCCTGCTAGCCCTTTTCTTGGGCTCTAGCCTAGGGGGCAGCAGACTATCTGCCCCCCCCCCCCCAAAGCCTAGCATGTTCCCCGCATTGGCTAGGGGCAAACCACACTCCCCCAAAGGTTGTAAAGGAACCTCTAACACCTCCCCCCCCCCCAGGACCTCTCAACCCTGTCTGACCTCCCTTCTAGGAGATCTTCCTCAGCAGACAGACTCTGCCTCAACTGCGGCACAAGCCCATGGCTGAGACAGAGCCCCTGCGTGAGCCACATGTCAGACATGTTGGTTTAGGGGGCATGATGAGCTCCCTATTTTCAGTCCAACTAAACAGCAGGCCTTCCCACTGTAAGCCAGCTATAACAGGCCCTTACTTGAGTGAGCTGCTCATGTCCTCGGTTTTTGTTTTTATATGTTTTTTCTTTTTTCAGATGAATGAAATAATGAAGTGTTAAAGTAAAATAAAATGCGAAGACCCTTGAGCGTCTGAAATCACCACCGGAGTTCTGTCCTTAACTCCCTATCTAGCAGCAGAAAAAAAAAACACACCACCACGTCATGCAAAATGGCAATGGTTCCTGCACTCAGAGGGAAACAGCAGCACACAGTCTCCCCAACCGACCTCCAATCTGCAGAGTACAGACCTGTGGCTCCCACCCGCCAGAAAAAAAACCCATTCTGCACAAGCAGTGGGAACCAACTTTCCCTCTCCGACACTCAGCTTCCTCAATGAGATTTGGAGTCATCAGTAGTGCCCAGACTGGCCACTACTGTTTTAAAGTTGATTCAATAAGCCCTGCTTTCCTCGAAGGGCTTTAACGGCCTGTCTGTACTTTCTGCTTGCATGCATATTCTTTGGGTTTTTTGTTTTGTTTTTAAAGCTTTTGACAAGACTATTAGTACCCCCCACTGTGGTAGGCTATGGCCTGTAAACTAGGCCTAGATCCTAACCCCCACCTGGGATTAGTGCCGAGAAGAACCAGAGTTTGAGAATCTGCCTTAAACTGTTTTAGAAAAGTTTGTATAATTTCTTTATGCTTATGATAGAAATGATCTTGCATTCTCTGAGCTAGAAACGTCCTTGAAGTATAAATGTATCTATGCCTAAGACTATGCCTTTGTTAGAATAAGCCTGAGAAGGGGGAACAGGGAGCTAGGCCCAGAGAGGGTCCCCGATTGGACAGGTGCAAGGGGCGTTGGGACCAATAGAAAGTTTGCCTTTATCAAACTGTATATAAGGAATTTGCTCCTGTACTCCATTGCTCAGTCTCTTTTGGATGCACTCCTGTCTGAGCCTGTGCACAATAAACTGGCTTGGACCCTGTACCTGACTCCTGGTTTTATTCATTGCATGCACTTCGCTGCTACATATTCTTGGTGCGTTGGCCGGGAATGTGCGAGTAGTGGATGGCTACACCACCACACTCTTGTTTCAACAGGCCAGATCCAATTTAAGCCCATAGTAACAAAACTACCCAGCTTATCTGCCTTAATTGCTCCTTCAGTGAGTCTCTATTAATGGGATCACGCTTCTCTAGTCTGGTGGGAGGTGCGAGCTGCCCAGCTATGCTGTTATCATTGAAGTTGACATACTCTGTCTCCAAGCTGCTGGTGAGGCATGACTACCCACAGGTCGGGACTGGACTGGAGGGACAATAAGGAACAAGTCCACTTTCTCCCCATTCCACTCAGTAATCATGGTGAATAATGGCAATATGCTTTGCTAACATCACACAAATAACTAGCAGCGCACTGTACTGATGTGTGGAATGAATTTTCCACTTTTTCTTTAGCTTGCCTGTAGTTGTATATACTGGCAACTTCCCATCAAACACTCTGGGAACAGAAAGCCAGGGTTATTGGGCCATCTGAGGGTCCAAAGGTAAGGAACATATTTATTTTATTCATTTAACTACTTTCTCATATCGCCATATCAGAATGTCAAGGTGATTTACATAGTAACAGATTAACAAGAACATTGAAGTTATATATGGTTCCATGGTTCTAAGTTCTATGTATCTTACTGTTCTATGTAAACTGTTTACTGTTTATGTTTTACGTAAACCACATGGATCTCGAAAAGTAAGGTATATAAGAACAAATAAATAAAATATATGAACAAATAGGAACAATATGCATATTGGTGGAGAATCAATATGGATAAGCAGGAAGGAGGAGGGGGGCGCAGAACCAGAGAATATGACTGACATATGACAGCCAAAGCTTAAGCCTCAATTTATTTATTTTTCCCCCATTATATTTCTATAACATATATACACAAATGCTCATAGCAATGTAACTAACATTTAATCCTCATCTTTACAATCCCCCCTCCCCAAAGCCTGTAGAAACAAATGAGTCTTCGATTTTTTTTTTTTTTTAAGAGGATTTCTATACCGCCTTATCCTAAAATCAAAGCGGTTTACAGCACAACTTGTTGATTTTACATAGAACAATGGGAGAGGGGGGCATGCAGGAGATTGTTTCACGTTAACTTATATACAACGTAGATTATATACATAGTGTATCTGGGTTATGTACCGTTGGATATTAAACAAACTGAAAGGTTGAGGGATGGAGCTAGGGCAGTGGGGGAATGAGTCTGAAGGGGCAGAGAGGGGAGGGGGAAGGGAACTGTTATTTTGACTAACTGTACCGGAATGGAGTTCCACAGCAAAGGTGCCTGCATCTGAAAGGCCCGAAGACTGGAACTAGACTTTCAAATACCCTGCAACCCTGGGATAATACTCAAGTAGGAACATAACAGTGGACTAACTCCTGCACATAAACACATGCCTTTAATATCATAAGTTTTAACAAATCCAAAATTGCACAGGCAAAGCACAGTTACTTACCTGTAACAGGTGATCTCTGGGAACAGCAGGAATTAGTCCTCACATATGGGTACGTCGGTACCGACGGAGCCTGCACGGGAATGCTCCCCAGCTTCCCAGAATGAAAGCTTTTGGGGCATCCCACAGCGCATGCGCGCTGCCTTCCCGCCTTTCCTACCAACTCTCCTCAGTTCAAGTTTAAAGCTGAGACAATAGAGAGAGAGAGAGTAAAGGAAAGACAAAGAGAGATACTACTCCTAGGGGAGGTGGGTGGGTTGTGAGGACTAATTCCTGCTGTTCCCAGAGATCACCTGTTACAGGTAAGTAACTGTGCTATCTCCAGGAACAAGCAGGAATAAGTCCTCACATATGGGGACTCCCTAGCTAAGATGCCTGGGAGATCCCCAAGGGTATGAGACCCAGAAGGGTTCCTCGTCTTCCTATGGATCTCAGGCATCCATTCAGGGAAGGAGGGCAGGAGTTGTTCAAGAATGGAACAGGTGTCTGAGGACAGCCTGACCAAACAAGGCATCCCGGCGGGAGTCCTTGTCCAAACAGTAATGGGCTGTGAAGGTATGAACCGAGGCCCAGGTGGCTGCTTGACAGATCTGATCGATGGACACAGAATGAAGATGAGCCATAGAGGTGGCCATGGCCCTCACATTGTGAGCTGTGACATGGCCCTCCAGAGAAAGGTTCTTACTCTGGTAAGCAAAAGAAATACACTGAGCAATCCAATTGGACAGTGTTCTTTTGGAGACTGGAAGTCCTAAATGAGAAGGATCAAAAGCAACAAAAAGCTGGGAAGACTTTCTATGTTGTTGTGTCCTGTGTAAGTAAAAAGCTAGAGCTCTTTTACAATCTAGAGTATGAAGGTTCCTCTCTGCAGCTGATGCATGAGGAGCTGGAAAAAAGACAGGTAAATATACCTCTTGATTAATATGAAAAGGTGAGACCACTTTAGGCATAAAGTGAGGATTTGTCCTAAGGACTACCTTATCATGATGGAACCTTGTATAAGGTGGATTAGCCACTAAGGCCTGCAGTTCACTGATGCGGCGAGCAGAAGTGATTGCAATAAGGAAAATAACCTTCCAGGAAAGAAATTTCAAGGAGGTAGTGGCTAATGGTTCAAAAGGTGGCTTCATAAGCTGACCAAGAACCAAATTTAAATCCCATGCCACAGGAGGAGGTCGAATGGGAGGTTTAGTTAAAGTTAGGCCTCTCATAAATCTTGCAATAAGAGGATGAGAGGAAACAGGTTGTCCATTGATAGGCTTAAGGGATGCTGCAATAGCACTTAAATGGACCCTTACTGAATTCGTCTTAAGGCCTGCATTGGAAAGATGCAGGAGATATTCTAATAGCGAATTCAGAGGAAGTGCCAGAGGGTCAAGACCCTTTTGAGCACACCAAATGGAAAATCTTTTCCATTTAAAGGCATAGGAACGCCTAGTGGAAGGTTTCCTGGAAGCATGAAGGATATCCTTCACTAGCTGCGAAAGATTGAAGTCTTGAAGGTCTAGGCCTTCAGTAACCAAGCTCTGAGATGAAGGGACTTGGGGTTTGGATGCCACAAAGTCCCCTCCCCTCCTGAGACAGAAGGTCTGGAGCAGCTCCTAAGTCCAGGGAGGGGTCTTGGGAGAGATACAGAAGCAGAGGGTACCACACTTGGCGTGGCCAGCGTGGAGCTATGAGGATCATAGATCCTTGATCCCTCTGAAGTTTGAACAGAGTCTTGGGAATCAAAGGAATGGGTGGAAAGGCATACAGGAAGTCCTGACCCCAATGAAGGAGGAAGGCATCCTTGGCCTGAACTCCCTGACACGGAATTCTGGAACAGAACCGGGGAAGTTTGGCATTCCACGGACTTGCAAATAGGTCTATGTCCGGGGTACCCCATTCCTGGAAGATTCTGAGTACCTGATCCATGTGCAGGGACCATTCGTGCGGAAGCAGAACTCGACTGAGTCTGTCTGCCCAAGAGTTTTGAATTCCTGGGAGGTATACTGCCAAGAGATGGATTTGATGCTCTCTGGCGAAGGCCCATAATCTTAGAGCTTCGTTGCAAAGCGACAGAGCCAGTTCCTCCTTGCTTGTTTATGTAAAACATAGCTACCTGATTGTCTGTTTGAATGAGGACTGTCTGGTAGCTGAGGAGGGTATGAAAGACCTTGAGAGCTAGGTACACTGCTCGAAGTTCCAAGAGGTTGATATGAAGGGAGGTCTCCTGTGGGGACCAAGTGCCTTGGGTGGATAGGTCCTGTAGATGAGCTCCCCAACCTGTTAGGGAGGCATCCGTTGTGAGGATTGCTTGGGGCAACAAAGGTTGGAAGGGGGACCCCAGCAACAGATTTTGAGTGGACATCCACCATTGGAGAGACCAAAAGAGACGTTTGGAGTTTGCTATTTGGTCTGAGAGAGCTCCTGAAGCTTGAGTCCGTTGGGTGGACAAAGTCCACTGAGCTCCTCTCATGTGTAGGCGATAAAATGAGAAAAAATTGCTCAAAATAATAGCAATTACTGAACCAACTTCTTTGCATATAAAAATATAACAATATAGAATTGAAATCCACGATATTGAAAAAAATATTTTTCTTTGAGGGATACGGGTCTCAGAATGAATGGGGAAGGGTAACTACAGGCCACCACAAGTGAAAAGCCTGAGAAATCCCTGGCCCCTTCCTTACATCAAGGACCCAAGCAATCCTATTTTATAGTAGTTTTATACACAAAAGAGCATTAGAAAAAAGCAGATTTCAACAAGAGCTCTGCTATCTCTTCTCCGAATAGTGACAATAGCTGATGATTGTAAAGTTATTTCAATAACTTCAACCTTTTGAAAAAGGAGACTGTTGACCCCAAAAGAGTAAATACAAACAACTTATCTGTTGATCCTCAAAAGTCAAACCAGTCTCTCTGCACCCGACGCAAAGGTGTAGCGCTGATGCATTTCACCGCCTCCGCGGTTTCATCGGGGGAGGTAATTCAGTTACAGCATGTCATATACGATCAATCTGATGCATGGCAAATAGCTTCAAAAAGAAAAAATATGTCAATCAGTAACATGAATGCTTATCCATGATGAAGAAAGTCAAAACTTATTATAGTTGGAAATGTGATGTTGTAAAGGTTAACCATGGTCGTACTCACTAGTCTTGTAGCTTCTTCTTGCAAAAGTTTTCTAAAGGTCAAAAAAAACGCCGCGCATGCGTAACTCACCATCTGAGCAGGCATTTTATAGACCCAAGAGACATACTTAAATCAGCCAATCAGCTAACAAAACGAAGGGATAGACCAAGATCTCCAAAACCATATGGTAACCAACCCACAGACAGAAAAGTAAATAAAATGACTCTTGATTCAAAATTATAGGCAAACTGACCAATCAATTTGAGAGTTAAGCCCTCCAGGGCAGACTGTCCACAAACGGTAAATCCAACGTTGCTCACTGATAAGTAAAGCTTGACTCCGAGTTTTTCCTGCATATCCTGTTAGAATCTGTTCTATGCAAAAGCATTTAAGCTGGTCAAACCGATGGTGAAATTCCAGGCAATGAGCAACTATTGGTGCTTCTAATTTTTGACAGTGGAGGCGGCTCCAATGTTCGCCCATACGTATTTTAAAAGCTCTGGTTGTCTTACCAATATATAAAAGCAGACAAGGACATTGTATGGCATAAACTACAAACGTAGAAGTGCAATCAGTCAGATACGTAAATGGTAGGTCATCCCATGATAGACAAATTGTGTGAGCTCTAAAGTTATCGAACACATGGCACAATTCCCACACTTAGTATGTCCAACCAAAGTGGTCAAAGCCTCCGAGGTAGTGATAATACGAGGTGAACGTAATACAGTTGGACTTAATAATTCCTTGAGGTTCTTATTTCGTTGCCATACGCAGCGAATGGATTATCTTCCAAACCGGGTAGATGACTTAACACATTACTGTGCCGATTCAAAATTTTCTTCAATTTTGTACTTTATGTCACAGTTTTAAGCCTTTCCTCCTTATACTTTTATACTTGTATTTGTCCTTAATGTTACAGTCCTAGTCTCCCCCCATATACCTTGCTCTTGTGTTTGTCCTTCTTTTCATATCTGTCTCCCCGCCCCACCCTATTACCATGTCTTTGTCTATTTGTTTGCTGACTTCCTCTCTCCTATTCTGTCTGATTTGATGGCGTTCTTTTCCTAACTTCTCGCAGCCTGTAAATTTTAATTGTGAACCGCCCAGATGCCTATTTTGGTGTGGGCGGTATATCAAATTTTAATAAAACATAAACAGAAAACAATGGAGAATATTTCGAAATAAAATTAACATGTTCTTCTGTTGAGCAACCCGATTGTTTTTCTTGCAACAGTAAAGCCCGGTCATTAAATAACGCCCGTGTATAGGCTTGCTTAACAACTGAATGTGGGTACCCTCGATCTCTAAAATTCTGTTGTAATTGTTTGGAATGTAATTTAAATTCCTTAAGTTCAGAACAATTACGTCGGAAACGAAGGAATTGAGAAAAAGGGAGGCCGTTTTTAAGCTGGACCGGATGAGCACTTCGGTAATGTAATAGCGCATTTCTTGCCACTTCTTTCTTATAAATAGTTGTCTCCCACATAAATCTGCCTCTCCGAATTTCAAGATCCAGGTATGTAATTTTATCAGAAGCACAAGCACTTGTAAAACGGATGTTCGGATCGCATTGATTAAGCCATTGATAGAATGAATTAAACTGAACTTCTGAAGCAGTCCACAACAAAAAGATATCGTCAATGTAACGACCCCAGAATGGAATATATTGCCAAAAAACCGATGAATGCAGCCATTTTTTCTCAAATTCAGCCATATATAAGTTGGCTACTGATGGGGCCACCGTGGCCCCCATCGCCACTCCAGCTTTCTGATGGTACAGAATTTTTTCAAAAATAAAAAAGTTATGAAAAAGAACCAGTTGGGCCAACTGTTCTAATAATGACAATTGTGCAGTAGACAGATCCCTTCGGGCATACAAAGCGGCCTTCACACACGATAACGCCACAGTTTGGGGAATGCAAGTATATAGTGATACCACATCTAAAGTTATTAATAGAGTGGTAGAGTGATAAAATTACATACCTGGATCTGGAAATTCGGAGAGGCAGATTTATGTGGGAGACAACTATTTATAAGAAAGAAGTGGCAAGAAATGCGCTATTACATTACCGAAGTGCTCATCCGGTCCAGCTTAAAAACGGTCTCCCTTTTTCTCAATTCCTTCGTTTCCGACGTAATTGTTCTGAACTTAAGGCATTTAAATTACATTCCAAACAATTACAACAGAATTTTAGAGATCGAGGGTACCCACAGTCAGTTGTTAAGCAAGCCTATACACGGGCGTTATTTAATGACCGGGCTTTACTGTTGCAAGAAAAACAATCGGGTTGCTCAACAGAAGAACATGTTAATTTTATTTCGAAATATTCTCCACCGAGTACAAAATTGAAGAAAATTTTGAATCGGCACAGTAATGTGTTAAGTCATCTACCCGGTTTGGAAGATAAATCCATTCGCTGCGTATGGCAACGAAATAAGAACCTCAAGGAATTATTAAGTCCAACTGTATTACGTTCACCTCGTATTATCACTACCTCGGAGGCTTTGACCACTTTGGTTGGACATACTAAGTGTGGGAATTGTGCCATGTGTTAGACAAATTGTGTGAGCTCTAAAGTTATCGATCATGGGATGACCTACCATTTACGTAGTCTGACTGATTGCACTTCTACGTTTGTAGTTTACGCCATACAATGTCCTTGTCTGCTTTTATATATTGGTAAGACAACCAGAGCTTTTAAAATACGTATGGGCGAACATCGGAGCCGCCTCCACTGTCAAAAATTAGAAGCACCAATAGTTGCTCATTGCCTGGAATTTCACCATCGGTTTGACCAGCTTAAATGCTTTTGCATAGAACAGATTCTAACAGGATATGCAGGAAAAACTCGGAGTCAAGCTTTACTTATCAGTGAGCAATGTTGGATTTACCGTTTGCGGACAGTCTGCCCTGGAGGGCTTAACTCTCAAATTGATTGGTCAGTTTGCCTATAATTTTGAATCTCGAGTCATTTTATTTACTTTTCTGTCTGTGGGTTGGTTACCATATGGTTTTGGAGATCTTGGTCTATCCCTTCGTTTTGTTAGCTCAGGTGTGTCAAACTCCAGTTCTGGAGGGCCGCCAACCAGTCAGCTTTTCAGGGTATCCCTAATGAAAATGCATGAGATATATTTACATGCACTGCCCCATTGTATGCAAATATTTCTAATGAATATTCATCAGGGGCATCCTGAAAACCAGACTGGTTTGTGGCCCTCCAGGACTGGTGTTTGACACCCCTGTGTTAGCCGATTGGCTGATTTAAGTATGTCTCTTGGGTCTATAAAATGCCTGCTCAGATGGTGAGTTACGCGCATGCGCGGCGTTTTTTTGACCTTTAGAAAACTTTTGCAAGAAGAAGCTACAAGACTAGTGAGTACGACCATGGTTAACCTTTACAACATCACATTTCCAACTATAATGATAAGTTTCGACTTTCTTCATCATGGATAAGCATTCATGTTACTGATTGACATATATTTTTTCTTTTTGAAGCTATTTGCCATGCATCAGATTGATCGTATATGACATGCTGTAACTGAATTACCTCCCCCGATGAAACCGCGGAGGCGGTGAAATGCATCAGCGCTACACCTTTGCGTCGGGTGCAGAGAGACTGGTTTGACTTTTGAGGATCAACAGATAAGTTGTTTGTATTTACTCTTTTGGGGTCAACAGTCTCCTTTTTCAAAAGGTTGAAGTTATTGAAATAAGTTTAAAAGAACTTTACAATCATCAGCTATTGTCACTATTCGGAGAAGAGATAGCAGAGCTCTTGTTGAAATCTGCTTTTTTCTAATGCTCTTTTGTGTATAAAACTACTATAAAATAGGATTGCTTGGGTCCTTGATGTAAGGAAGGGGCCAGGGATTTCTCAGGCTTTTCACTTGTGGTGGCCTGTAGTTACCCTTCCCCATTCATTCTGAGACCCGTATCCCTCAAGAAAGAAAAATATTTTTTTCAATATCGTGGATTTCAATTTATATATTTTTTTTAATATCGTGGATTTCAATTCTATATTGTTATATTTTTATATGCAAAGAAGTTGGTTCAGTAATTGCTATTATTTTGAGCATTTTTTTCTCATTTTATTGGTTATATTGCTCTATAAACCCTCTAAAGGTTGATTTGTTTGGCTCATGTGTAGGCGAGCATAGGGCACCACATGTACTGTGGAAGCCATTTGGCCTAGTAGTTGTAGCATCTCCCGAGCAGTTAAGTGGTCCTTTGACTGAATCTGGGAGGCTAATTGCACTAGACGTTGGCAACGAGCCTGGGGAAGATAGGCTCTTGCAGTAGTGGTGTCTAACCAGGCCCCTATGAATTCTAGGGACTGAGTAGGGGTGAGCTGAGACTTTGGGAGGTTTACCACAAGTCCCAGATACTGCAGAATGCTCCTGATGCTGTCCAGGGAAATTTGGGCTTCTGACTGGGATGGAGCTCGGATGAGCCAGTCGTCCAGATATGGGAAGACAAAGATTCCCAGAGTGCGCAGAAGTGCAGCAACTATTGCCATGCATTTGGTGAACACTCTTGGAGCAGAGGCCAGACCGAAAGGAAGGACTCTGTATTGGTAATGTTTGCCCTGGAACAGAAAACGTAGAAATTTTCTGTGGGATGGATGGATGAGTATATGAGTGCACGCATCCTTGAGATCTAGAGAACAAAGCCAATCCTGACTCTGTAGGTATGGAAGGAGAGTGCCTAAAGAGAGCATCTTGAACTTCTCCTTGTATAGAAATTTGTTCAATTCTCGGAGATCTAGAATGGGTCTGTATCCCCCTGTTTTCTTTGGAATGAGAAAGTAGGGGGAGTAAAACCCTGACCCCTGTTGAAGAGGAACTTCTTCTATGGCCCTCTGGGCCAGAAGGGAGGTTATCTCCTGATCCAGAAGGTCGAGGAGAGATGTGGGAGAATTGAAATGTCTCACCATGGTGTAGGGAGGAAGGTCTGAGAAATGAAGTTTGTAGCCCTCTCTGATGATGGAGAGGGTCCACTGCTCTGATGTGATTTGCTCCCATCTGGGAGCAAAATGAGCTAACCTTCCTGGAATGGTGAGAGGTTCTGGCTGTTGTAGAGCCAGAAAGGTTAAGTTCTCTAGTATCAAGTCAAAACCCCTGAGGGGCTTGGGACTGCTGGGTTGCAGCAGCCCCTGCAGGTTTAGGCCTGGCCTGTTTAGGTTGCTAACGCTTAGTAGCAAAGCGACCTGTAGAAGACTGTTGAGCAGAAGTGGAAGGAAATCTGCCCTTCTTGTAAAAAGACTTTTTAAAAGATTTTTTCTTGGCCGGAGTGGAGGTAGACTTAGAAAGTTTATCCAGAGCAGCATTTTCTGCATCCATTTGAGTGGCTTTAATTTGCCACTCCTTGCCAAATAGGTTTTCACCTGTACAGGGCAGATTTCCTAAACCATCTTGAACCCAGGGTTCTAGATCAGAAGCCTGGAGCCAAGCAATTCTACGAGCAGCTATAGCAATGCCTGAGGCTCTGCTGGCACCTTCAAAAGAATCAAAGGCTGCCCTGTTGGAAAACTTTGAAATGTCTTGAGTATGCTTAAGCCAAAGAAGGAATTCATCCCTTTTATCTTCTGGAATAAAAGGGAGAAAGTTGTGCAGTTTTTCTGCAACCTCCTTCAGAAACATACCCATATAAAGGCTGTATGAATTGATTCTGGCAATAAGCATGCTAGCTTGGAAGATCTTCCTACCAAAAGCATCCAAGGTCCTGCATTCTCTTCCTGGAGGAGTAGAAGAGTGTCTTTTGGAACTCTTTATCCTCTTCATAGCTGACTGCACCACAATGGAGTGGTGAGGAAGCTGAGTTTTTTGAAATCCAGGAGAAGGAGGGACACAGTACATAGTGTCCAATCTACGAGAATGAGGAGAAAGGGTGAGAGGAGTCTCCCACAAGTCAATCAAATGTTCTTGAAGAACTTCATGAATTGGCAAGGTGACTGCCTCTCTGGGAACCTTAGAGTATCCCAAAATATCTAATTTTTTTGCTCTAGGTTCTTTTTCAGAGGTTACTGAAATAGAGAGTCCTTTAGCTACTTCTATTATGAAATCTTGAAAGGACAAATCCTCTGGAGGAGACATTCTCCTTTTTGGAGAAGAAGGCTCCTCAGGAAGGGTGACAGATACTGCAGGAGACTCATCCGATGACTCAGAATCATCAGAAGAATCGAAATATCGTCTGCCCGATTCCAAAGATCAATAGGCATATCGATCGGTACCGACATCGGGTGTCCCCGGTACCGGGTCGGTACCGAGAAAAAGCCCAGGACAGGGAGCCGGAATCAGCATCCTGGCCTTTGTCGATGCAGCCGGTACCGGTATCGAGGTTGGTACCGGTACCGGTACCGACAACATGGCTTGTTGCGGTACCGACGGCGTCGCAGCCTTGATGAAAGCCAGTATGGCCTGCTGCATGGATTGCAGTGTGATCCATGGACGCCACGACTGCCTGGATGTCGGTACCAGGAGATTGTGCCGGTACCCCAGAGCAGTCTAACAGGTCGAGGCCGTGCCATCGATGTCAACCTGTAACCCCATAGGAGGAGCTTTGGAAGCTGGAGCTTCCCGCCGGGGTTGTTTGGCTGGGGCAGGATCCTCAAGGGCAAGCCCGGAGGCATCACGATACTTAGAGGGAGATTTGCCCTTTGAGGACCTGCTAAAAGTATGTTTGGTTACCTGAGATCCATCAGGAGAGGAAGACCTGAAAGATGTCGATGCCACCGCCGGTGCATCCGTGGGAAACAGCACATGGAGCTTGGCTGCTCGGTTCTGTAACCCTCGTTTAGACATTAGAGAACAGGACTGGCAATCCGGGACGGAGTGTTCAGGCCCCAAACATTTAAGACACCATTCATGGGTGTCTGTCACAGAAATTGTACCGCTACACTTAGTGCATTTTTTGAAGCCAGAGGCTGGTTTTTCCATGAGGGAAAGTTTCTTGTGGGCCTGAAGGCCTAAGAAGAAAAATACACCAAGTGAGGGAAAAATATTATATATATATATTTTTTTTTTAGAAGAAAAGAAAAGACCGGCGGTACCGGTCCAGCGTCGGGGAAGGCAGACACGCGACCAAAGAAATAGATTAAAATAAAGAACTTCTTCAGCGGTGACAGGAACACGACCTGCTGGCTCCGCGGAAAAGAAGAACTGAGGAGAGTTGGTAGAAAAGGCGGGAAGGCAGCGCGCATGCGCTGTGGGATGCCCCAAAAGCTTTCATTCTGGAAAGCTGGGGAGCATTCAAGCGCAGGCTCCGTCGGTACCGACGTACCCATATGTGAGGACTTATTCCTGCTTGTTCCTGGAAATCCAATGCAATTCTAGCAATGCAGAGATGACATGATCCAATTTGCATAACTCTTATACAATTTTTGCTGCTGTATTCTGAACTTGCTGTAGTCTAGTCAATTCTTAGCAGGGAGACCCAATAAACAGCGAATTGCAGTCAAAGTAAAATGAACATCCTTATTACTGACACCATTCCCCTTCTGAGAGAAGGCAGCAAAGTACTAATCATTCTCAAAACACCCAACAAGAACCTAATCACCACTGAAATATGGTTATGGAAAGTTAAAAGAACTATCCAGCCAAACCCCTAAACTACAACAGAAACCAACAAACCCATTCAACCCCTAATCCTCAAACTTCCTACTGTTTGATAATCACAAAATCTGTGTTTTCTGCAAATTCAGATTTTTTAAAAATCTTTATTTATCACTTTATAAAATTCAATATACAATCAAGTGAAAAAATTTAGAAATTCAACAAATCAAAAAAGCATACAATAGACCAGATTACCAATATACCTCTTAAGACCAAAAATGAAGGAAATAAGGATCTAAGAAAGAAAAAAAAGCCACACACTTTTCATAGAAAACAATTCAAACTAAATAACCAGGTCTAATGCCTCCCCCAAAAGGCCACTTCCAGCAAGTCACAATGTGCTACTGGGGTGCCATCTACTCATTAGTTCCCTCTTTTGCCACAAGAAAATTAAGCTGACTGCTCATAAAACACAAACGTTTTACTCTCAAATACACACACACAAGGAAATCTTAAAACAAAGGTAACAAGGGCAAAACCCCTCTGTCATAGCGCCAAAAAATCCTGTCGTCTCTTCTGCGTTGACCTAGACAGATCGGGAAAAATACATATTTTTGCACCAAAAACAGCTTATTAACATTGCGGAAATACAAACGCATAACAGAGTTGCGGTCAAACTCTAGCGCAAAAGTGACAATAAGTGTAGTTCTTTGTGTAACAACCTCAAGAGATGACTCAAGAAAAGCCATGAGGTTTAGCCTCTCAGGACTCCCTACACCACCAGGCTGGGAACCTCTCCCCCCCCCTCCCCCCCGTGAAAGATATTGAGCCCTCACCAAAGATGGTAACAATCTCGCTCACCAGCCCCAATACTTCAGTTAAGTATGTCTTAACCATGTCCACTGGAGTCACTAAGGGAGATCTAGGGAAGTTCAAATAAAGATTATTCCTTCATACTTGATTGTCCAGGAATTCCAATCTCCGATGGATTATATTTCTAAACTTCAACAATGATTCTCTCAGTACTTGAAACTCCTTAACTTTGGCTCCAGCTTGTCCCACCTATTAGCTAGATTACCCAACACCAGAGACTGATCCACCACACTCTGGGACACAATAGACAAAATCTCCCACAAAACGTGTAGAAAATACTTGCAAAGAACTAAGACGTTGAATGGCTTTCCAGAGAGACTCCATAGTCGCCGCACCTACCTGGCTTTAGAGTTGAAATAATCCCAGAGTAACTTCTCCCCCTCCCCGTGAAATTTCACTCACGGACCTCTGTGAAAGTTCCACAGGTGGGCCTGCTCTCACTTCCAGGAGAGGGGAGAAACTGCTACAGGAGAGCCTCCAGGTAAGACAGTTCCACCATCCACTTCAGCATGGGAGCCCTCATGCTCCTCCAGTGACCAACTATTTCTGGAAATCCCTGAAGGACTGGCAAGCACGCAAAATCCCTCAGTCGTCGTCCATTGCACCGGCTGGGTGTGGGAGCCGTCCAGGAGACCGGTTTTCCCTTCCACCTTGCGTTTACCCATTTCATAGATACGCTAAGCCACTGGCAGCGGGGAGGGTAGGTAACCGTGTCCAGCCAGTGCTGCTAGACCACAGCCATCTTGGATCCGGGAATCCCCAAATTCAAATTTAAAAACAAGCATTCGATCAAACCCCTCTTGTGATATAGTAATACATTTCTTTACCTTACTGGCAATAAATATCCTGCTCAGACGAATCCAGTGGAAGCAATACTTTAATATCATCTGCATACATACAAAAACAGCCTCATCTGTAGCCTTCAGTATTTTCTCCATCTCCAGCAGCCTGAGGCCTTCCCTCCTTGCAGCAGCGTTTAGGCAATGGGCGGAAATGCCAATATTTACTGGATCAGCTGTGCGTGGCTGATCCTGGAGAGTCTTCAGAGGCAGCTCTTTCATCTCGCTTTAATTGTTATTGTACATAGTTAATACTGTTCCACGTAAACTGAATTCATACTTTGTACAATTCGTTGTTATTCATTGTAAACCACAATTGATCTGTAGGAAATTGCGGTATAAAAATGTGAACAAAATAAATCTTCCAGGCACAATGCTCCTGGCCTCACCGGATGATGGCAGCATCTCCCCTTCCTCATGCAGCAGTTGTCACTGGGGGATGCAGCAGCTTCCAGAATAAGAACATAAGATATGCCATACTGGGTCAGACCGAGGTCCATCAAGCCCAGTATCCTGTTTCCAACAGTGGCCAATCTAGGTCATACGTACTGTCAGACGGCTGCCTGGGTGAGAATGTTCACAGTCTTGGCAAGTGCATATGTCAATATGATTTGTAAGGGATTGTGGGCAATGCAGTCCATTCACACCCGACACAGCTGCTCACAATAATTTAGTTGTGCTCAAGTGTAAGACCAATAAGATATTTATTTATGGGGTTATTTCTCCCAACACAGATATGCTTGGTAGCACATAAATCAGGTTACTTGCTTTCAGTGTTAAACTTGAAAAAACAAAATCAGGAAACATTTGAACTTGTCAGGCAATCAAAGCAAAAGAAATAAGACCTGGTTGGCAACAAAACGGTCTTTTCTGTAGGCTTTAGCTAATATTCTCTTAGCAATGTCAAACAAACCAAAAGCCACAAAGAAAGGAAAAAACTGTTCTTTTCAGGTAAACTTCTTATATCTTCCCACATAGATTCAGAAGTGATTCTCTCAGAGCTCACAAGCAATTAGGTAAGGCTCAATTGCTAGCAGTTACCAGCTGAAACCCCTTAGCTGGCTTGCCTTCTACTGCGTGGCTAGAAATCCTATTCAGGAGCTTTTCTGAGTAGATTAAAGAACAAGTTTGTATTTCTTTGTGATGGTTGCTGTACTTTATAACAGAAAATCACCAAAGGAGTTTAGACAGAGCAGTCCATGTAAACAGATTCTTCATCTGCTATCACCCCCTCTTCTTCAACAAGCATGGGTTCAAAATCATGGATTGGCACAGATGAATCTCCCAATGGAGCACTTTCAGGAGAATACTTGTTTCCCTGCTGTCTTTCAAGGTTATAGCTAGGGCATAGATCAGTGTTCATACCTGAGCTTCCATTGCTGTTAGAGTTCCTCTCTATATAGCCTGGCCAGTATGTAGTCCAGTTCTTATGTCCAGCCTTCCAATCCAGATCCCTGGACACTGGATCTCTCTTCACATACCTTCTGGCACGGGTCTTAGGGTCCCTTCCACGTGCAGCCGTCTCCCTCACAGGTACCGTCTGGAGATTCCTAGCTCTGCAGCACCATTCCTCTGGCTTTCCCCAGTCCAATGGTGTATGCTGGCCCTTGGAATGCCTCCCAGTATACGTACTGCTCTGGACTCTTCTAGACCTCTCAAAGGCTTTTCTCCTCTTTCTTCCAAAGGGTTTCTTTCCCTCTCTGTCCGTCCGGTTTGGCTTCTGCTTCTGATGATCCTCCTGATGATGAAGATGATCAAGCTCAAGCTGATTCTCTGTAGAATAAACTCTACCTTTATTCTGCTTAGATGAGTGCTCCTCCCTAACACAGCGCAGCTGTGCTGAATCAGGCCCTGCCCTTTGAGATGAGTGCTTAGGGATTACCTCATAGCCCTCCTGATTGAACACACGTTTCCCCACTTCAGCTCCTCTAATGGCTGTTGGAAACCTGGTGCATTCTGGGACTGGTAGTCTTATGGGAAAATTCTGTTTTCTTATTTCTACCAGAACTGACAGGTTGCTTGTTCAGAGTCACTTCACCTTTCCTATAGCTCCTTCCTGAGCTATGATAAGCTTCCTTATCACAGTACCTAGCAGTATCCCCAAAAGACACAGGTTCCACAATGCTTGTACTGGGTCAAGCACTGATTATCCTGGGTCCCTTTTTAAAAGTGGTTTATGGACCTTTCCTCCAGGAACTTGTCCAAACCTTTTTTAAACCCAGCTACACTAACAGCCCTTACCACATCCTCCGGTAACAAATTCCAGAGTTTGATTACACGTTGAGTGAAAAATTATTTTCTCTTATTTGTCTTAGTTTACCCTGTAGCTTCATTGCATGTCCCCTAGTCTTTCTATATTCTGATAGCGTAAACAATTGATCCACGTTTACCTGCTCCACTCATAAGAACATAAGATATGCCATACTGGGTCAGACCAAGGTCCATCAAGCCCAGTATTCTGTTTCCAACAGTGGCCAATCTAGGTCATACGTACCTAGCAGTTACCCCAAGGGACACAGGTTCCACAATGCTTGTATTGGTTCAAGCATTGATATCCTGGGTCCCTTCTTAATAATGGTTTATGGACCTTTCCTCCAGGAACTTGTCCAAACCTTTTTTAAACCCAGCTACACTAACAGCCTTTACTACATCCTCCGGTAACAAATTCCAGAGTTTGATTACACGTTGAGTGAAAAAATATTTTCTTTTATTAGTCTTAAATAGTTTACCCTGTAGCTTCATTGCATATCCCCTAGTCTTTCTATATTCTGATAAGGTAAACAATCGATCTACGTTTACCCGTTCCACTCCGTTCATTAATTTATAGACTTCTATCATATCTCCCCTCAGCCGTCTCTTTTCCAGGTTAAAGAGCCCCAACCTTTGTAGCCTTTCTTCATAGGAGTAGCCTTCCATCCCCTTCACCATTTGGGTGGCTCTTCTCTGAACCTTTTCTAAAATTGCTATATCCTTTTTAAGATATGGCGACCAGAACTGCACACAATATTCAAGGTGCGGTCGTACCATGGAACGATACAGAGGCATTATAATATCCTTTGTTTTATTTTCCATCCCTTTCTTTATGATACCTAGCATTCTATTTGCTTTCTTGGCTGCCGCTGCACACTGGGCAGAGGGTTTTAACATGTTATCCACGATGACTCCTAAATCTTTTTCCTGGGTGGTGGTTCCCAATGTGGAACCTTGCATTGTGTAACTATAGTGTGGGTTGTTCTTTCCTAGGTGCATAACTTTGCACTTGTCCACATTAAATTTCATCTGCCATTTGGATGCCCAGTCTTCCAATTTATCCAGATCCTCCTGAAGTTTTCCACAATCCTCTTGGGTTTTAACAACTTTAAACAGTTTTGTATCATCTGCAAATTTGATAACCTCACTCGTTATTCCCTTTTCCAGGTCATTTATGAATATGTCAAAAAGTAGCGGAACAGGGGACAGTGGGCCGCCTCAGATTCTGCTTCCTGAATCTTCAGATCAGGCTCAGCCTCAGCCAGTTTCTGCTCCGGTGGCAGCTGAATTTATGTCCTTATTCAATCAAGCCTGGAATCTGTGGTGATCAGGGACAGAGCTTTACTCTCCTGCTCATGAACACTCTAAATCAAAAGCTAAAGTTTATGTTTATGCAATTTCTTGATATACAAAGTGCCTCCATCAGAGCTTGCTCAGATTTCCAGAAAACCCGCTCGGGCTGAAAGCTTTGCTGGAAGGCAAACGCTGTGCCAAAGAGGTTTCCTGGGCCTCTGGGGATTAGGATCCCTCCACTGAGGATGAAGGGAACCATCTTTCTGAGGATGACACCACTAGCAGTCTTTACAGCTAGGAGAATGGTGAATTGTCCTCCCCCCAGAAGATGAAGGCGATACAAGAGACATTCATTTGTTTTGTAAAGAGGAACTACACTACCAACGTTGATTTCACAGACTGTGGAGGCTTTTCATATTTCTGATCCACAGGATCAGCAGGACCACAGTCATTCTAAGTCTCAGGCAGATCCTATACTCGTGGATATTCAAAAGCCTTAAAGGCTTTTCCTTTCCCTCCTCAACTTCAGAGTCTCCTTGGAGTGGGATGCTCCGGAGGCCACTTTGCACACTGCTAGGCGTCTTGGATGCTTCTATGTCTGGTCTTGGAATGACCTGGATAAGCGGCTTCGTTTTCCAAAAGTGGATGCTTTGGTGATGGCTGTTACCAAGCATATGTTGATTCTAGTAGGGGGGGGGGGCAGCCCTCAGGGATCAATAAGACAGGAAGGAGGCCTTGAAGTCTGCATTATTTTCTTCTTCTTCCTTGGCCTTGCAGGCTTCTGCCTACTAGGGTCTAGTAACACGTGCCCTCTTGCGATGGATTCAGCTTTTGTCTGGAGGATCCTCCTTCTGCGTGTCTGAAATCTATTGCTGTTTTTGGCAGATGCCCTGTATAATGTCCTGCAGATGGCAGCCCAGTCAGTGGCAACAGTTACGGTTGCCCATCTGTGGCTCTAGCTTCAGAACTGGTCGGCTGATTCAGCCTTGAAGGTGCATCTCGCCAGGCTCTCGAACCCAGCAAATAGGAGTTGGCCCCCCTGGGCATTCCAATGCATTGTGTGCCACTGGAGCTCTCCATGCCTGGACCTGATGGCTATGTTTGCCAATGCCAAAGCACCGGGCTTCTTCAGGTCACAGTAGGGAGCCGGGGTCCAAGGGTCTGGATATACTAGTCCAGCCTTAGCCTCTAACGGGTCTACTTTACATCTCCGCCATGAGCCATGATTAGTCGAGTCCTGTGGTGCATGCAGTCTCATCCTGGTTTGGTGATCTTGATGGCAGATTGGCCTTGGCGTCTGTGGTATGCTAATTTGGTTTGGCTGCTTGTGATAGCCCCCCTGGAGTTGGGTTCCTGCAGGGGCCTACTGATGCAGGGGCTATAATGATGGATGAATCGTCTCCCTACTCACTTATGACTTTGCCCTTGAGAGGCACCAGTTAGGGCGCAAAGGATGTTCACTGCAAGTTGTGGTCATATTGCTCAAAGCTAGGTGGCCTTCTACCTAATTGGCTTATGCCTGGGCCTGGCATCTATTTAAGTCATGATGTTGCAATGCTGTCCCCGTGGTATGGTTAGATACCTTACATTTTAGCTTTCCTTCAGGATGGGTTTAACAAAGGTCTTGTCTTGAATTCATTAAAGGTTCATATAGCCATGTTGACTTACTATCGGGGTCCGGTAGCGGGTCATTCCCTGGATGTGTTCCACTTTCTCCGTGGAGTCTGAACCTTGTGCCCTTCTATCTGGCAGGTGGTTCCGCTGTGGGACACCTCCATCATCCTGCGTGCCATTTATGCTGTCTTCTTTGGGGCTCTTGAAAAGGGCAATGCTGAAGGATTTGTCTATGAAGGTGATCTTCTTAGTGGCCATCACTTTGGCTTGCTCTCTGAATTGCAGATGCTTTCCAGTCGAGACCCTTTCTTTCATTCTCCTCCGAGGGTGTGACTCTTGAGACTGTTCCTTCTTTCCTCCCGAAGGTTCTCTCTGCCTTTCATTTAAAATCAGGTGATTTTACTCCCATCCTTTTCAAATGAGCAGCGTTCTGGTAAAGACAAAGATCTTTGGATGTCAGCAGGATGCTGTGCTCTCAAAATGACAAATGCCCTTCACTCTTTGATTTTCTGTTTCGTTTGCCAGCCCCCACAAGAGTGGGGCGGCTTCAAAAGCTACGCTAGCACGTTGGATTAAGGCTCAGCCAACTTCATGGGCAGAAAAGTCGCTAGTTGCCAAGCTCAACATTTGTTGTGCAGCGACTTGGTCTTCCTTGTCTATGTTCATGTGCCATTACCATTTGGACATCCAAACATGGGAATCAGCTCGTTTTGGCGCCAGCCGTCTCTTCCCACCCTGGGGTGGTATAGCTTTGGTACTTCCCACTAGTCTGGACTGGTCTAGCAGGATGATTCAAAAGATGAAATATTACTTACCATTAATTTCCTTTCCTGGAATCCTGCTAGATCAGTCCAGGACCCACCCCGCTCTCCATCAACCTTGTAGCAGCTCCTGTATAAAAATGCGTGGAAATCAAGCAACTATTTGTGTCTTTGTACATACTTGCACCTTTGGGCACAGATATTTTTTTTCATATGGTTGTATCGCCTTGATTGGTTTGGCTGGTTGTTTGCCTTCTCACTGAGGTTTGCTAAGAGGTTCAATTTGCTTTGTCAGTGTGATACTGAAGTTGACCTCTAGAAGATGCACCAGTGTAAGTACTAGTGCTGATGTCACTGAAGTTTCTGGTGTTTTCTCCATCTCAGTCATCTGCTGGCAGGGGGAGTTAACCCACTAGAGTCTGGACTTGTCTAGCAGGATTCCAGGAAAGGAAATTAAACGGTATGTAAAATTTTGACATAAAGTAAGGAGATTTATTTAGACAGTTTTGTATACCACCTTATCCTTCAATCAAAGTGGTCACAACACAATTGGGGGATATATTTAACATGAGGGGATATGAGACACATGCACTAATACTTACAGGGAACATGGGCAATGGAGGGTTAAGTGGCTTGCCCAAGACCACAAGGAGCACCTGTGGGACTAGAAACCCCAGTCCTTCCAGCCCAAGGTTGCTGTCCTCTAGTGGGATTTGAACCCCCGACCTTCCGGTCTGAGGTAACTTGCCCCAGACACTAGGTCACTCATCCCTGCAGGGTCCCATTCACAAGTTACCAGCCATCAGACAATTTCTGCTCAAATTTCAAAAGTGGACTCTTGTTCTCAAAAGCTTATGCCTCGATAAGTTTTAGTCTATACAAAAGAAGCCACCTATTTCTTTTTGTATTAAACAGTTTTACATGCAAGATATAATGTCTGTCTTGACAGTACGCTTGCAGGATGGCTTTGTTGGCCAGGAGTTTCTTAATCACCAGGAGTTTCTTAATCACATACAAGACATTTCTTGAATACTTTAAAAGGATACATTTGCTGTATAAGATAGCTGGCAATTGCTGCAATCAGCTGAGGCCAGTTCAAAGCAGTCTGGTTAAGAGGAGTGTTTGGCTGGGAGAAGAGATGTGCAATGATTTGCTTTCTAGACATATCCTGGAAGAATAGCTCTATCACAGTCTGAGGGCTGGACACTGAAAAAGGTGAAATTTTATTTATTTATTTGTGCGCTTTTCTATACCGCCCCTTCCAGAGATCAGGGGTGGTTTACAGAGAACATGGTAAACATCAATTACATAGAACATTTTTGAGCACATAACTATTTTACAGATAATATATTAACTATTTTACATAGATTGAGCACATATTCATTATTTACAGAGAGTAGGACAAATATGCACATCGAAAATAAACATATTAACTATTTACAACAGCCAGAACAGGTCTGATTATAGTTTGGTGGAAGGAGTAATGTCAGCAATTTTATTTCTACTCAGTAAAAGGCAAGCAGCATTACAGCATTTTCAGTCGAACAAGACAGAACATTCTTAAAATTAGCAAGAATCTCAAACATCCTTACATGCAATTTTCTTAATATCCCACTAGACCAATGGGTTATGCTCCTTTGCCAACAGGTGGAGGCAGACTTCAGTAACTTTCAGTGATGCTATCACTAGGTATATCTGCTGGTACAGTACAGAGAGTCCAGTATCATCTACCTCAATCAGATGGCAAGCTATTTGGACTGGTGCAGCAGTGCAGATAAGGGTAAGGGAGCCAGGACCAGACTACAATCCTGTGGGGCCTGTATGCAGATCTTGGTAGGCCCATCATAAGGCATATGGGATTAAGCTTATAGATCGCAATGTTGAAAGGGGTCATGAGATGTAGATGAATGGGGATAGACTTGGGAATAATCTGAGGAAATATTTCTTTATGGAAAAGGTAGCAGATGCATGGAAAATCCTCCCAGTGGAGATGGTGAAAACGAGAACTAACTGAATTCAAAAAAGGATGGGCCAAATAGAGAAGATCTCCGAGGAAGAAGGTGGTATTGTAGAACTTAATATTTATGGATGGGCAGACTGGTTAAGTCTATGGTCTTGAGTCTGCTGTTTTTTTTGTTTTCATTGGGGTATAAGCATTCCAGGGAGGAGGTGGAGGCCTCTGGAGATCCCAGAAAGTCCAACCTAGCTTATGGTCTGTCCCCACTTATTGGGCTATTAGAGCTTGGTTAGTGGCAGAATGAATAGCGCTGGAAGCTGTCCTTTGGGTCAGCAGGGTGATGTGTGGACATTACCCTCAGGCTCTGAAAAAAGGGAGATTAGGGATGATGGCTATGTTACAGAGGTGACTGCCAACCCTGATGGGGAGGGGGAGGGAGCTGGCTCTTGTCTAAGGTAGACCTGTTGATCATGTAAGGTGGCCAGGAGATCTTCATAACTGCAGCAGCTTTGACTTCAGAGCATGTGCACGTGCCTTCCTGCCGAGCTGTTGCTTGATCCTGTGTGTGTAATATAGCTGATCAGCAGTGACGCTTGAGGACTACGAAGTGGACAGTTTGGTTTGGTGCTTGACAGTTGTCTTGTTGATTGTGTTCCTCTTATTACTTTTTTAATTTTTGCGTTGTGGGGAAGGCGGGCAGGAAAGTGTGGCTGCATTCCCCTACTGTCTATGGAGAACCTCCGTTACAGGTGAGCAACTCCGCTTTCTCCATGGACAAGCAAAAGGATGCAGTCCAGAGCAGAAGGCCGCCTTATGGAATGTCAAAATTAACAGCCTGACCCCTTGCAGTAGGGATGGAGGAAAGCTGGATGCTGAGATGGCTGAAACTGGAGAAGATCATCTAAGGTGCAAAGAGATTAAGGAGGACTGCCCATCCAAAAGCGAGGTCCTGAGCTGAAGTGGGTCAAGCTGTAGTGCTTAGCAAAAGTGTGGACTGAAGACCAAGTTGCTGCTTTGCAGATTTCTTGATCCAGAACAGAGGAATAGTAGGTTATGTTAGCAACTATAGCCCATAGATGAGGGCCCATTTGCCCTGGCAACTGTTGAGCTTGGCTGTAACAGAATGAGATGTCTAAGATCCAGGAAATTAAGGACTGGGAAAGAAGGAGGGTACGACGATCGCTTGATGGAGGTGAAAAGGAGAACTGACCTTAGACAGGAATTTTGGATGCGTGCGGAGAACAGCTGTTAGGAAAAAATTGCATGGCAGGTAGTGCACTAGCACCTGAAGTTCACCAATTCTCTGTGCTGAGGTGATGACCACCAAGGCGGCAGTCTTCCAGGTAAGGTGTTTCAAAGAGGCAGAGGATAGCGGTTCGAAGGGAGGCTTCATGAGTTTGATGTTGAGGTCCCATGTCGAATATGAAATTAGGTCTTACCTGCTAATTATCTTTCCTTGAGCTTTCTCCGGGCCAGTCCAGAGACAGGTAGGGTTGTCAATCCTCTATAGCAGCTGAGGACTGAAGACTTCAAGTTTTCTTGAGAGGTGAAGCCACTCCCCCTGAGGGTAACCCAGCAGTCTTCTTATGACAAAGCAACTAAAAGAAATAAACTGAAAATACCAGATTAACCCTTTAACTGATAATGTTCCATAGTCCTTGAAAAATGCAGAAGCCATCAAACGGGCTCCTATAGATTTTTTTTTTTTAAACTAGTATAACATAACATTAGTCTGCACTGAATGAAATCTGAAAGACCAATTATGACCTCTCTCATGGACGAATGCCTTAAAATGGTATAATTCTGTAGGATACAAACAAAAAGGCCTACAAACCTAAAGAGGTGGGACCCTGGACTGGCCCGGAGAAAGCTCAAGGAAAGATAATTAGCAGGTAAGACCTAATTTCATATTCCTTATCGCTTCTCCGGGCCAGTCCAGGGACAGGTAGGGCAGTACCAAAGCAGTACCTAAATACGGGAGGGACCCGCGAGCCCTGCGATAAGAGTCGAGGCCCCCAATTTCGCATCGTCCCGGGCTTGAACATCCAATCTGTAATGTTTGGTAAAAGAATGCAATGAAGACCACGTTGCAGCTCTGCAGATATCTATTGGCGGCACAAAAGCAAACTCCGCCCAGGAAGTGGCTAGAGCTCGAGTAGAATGAGCCCTTAAACCAACCGGCGGCGAAATTCCCTTGGCAGTGTAAGCTGCTACAATAGCACAGCGAACCCAACGAGCTATGGTGGATTTTGACGCTGGTTGACCTTTACGAGACCCTGCGTACTGGACAAAGAGTCTGTCTGTTTTCCGAAAGGGTTTCGAAACCCGCAGGTACGTTCGCAAGACCAGGCCAAGATCCAACCGCTTGAGCGCACGATCCATGGGAGAACTGGAAGTATCAGAAAACACGGGCAAGGCTACCGCTTGATTAACATGAAAAACAGACAGTACTTTAGGTAAATAGGAAGGTACGGTTCGTAGCAACACCCGTTCCGGAAGAAATTGAAGATAAGGCTCCTGGCAAGACAAAGCCTGTAAGTCGGAAATCCGGCGAGCCGAACACAAAGCAACTAAAAAAGCCGTTTTCCAGGAACACTCGCGGATATCACGAGAGCTGAGTGAAGCTAAGGACGACTGGGAAAAAGCCTCCAAAACCACATTCAAATCCCATGGAGGAACGATGGGTCGCACTGGAGGACGGAGTATCTTTGCAGCCCGTAAAAAACATTGCACATCTGGAAGCGCCGAAAGACGGCGATGCTGCACTGCGCCGCGAAAACAGGCAAGCGCGGCAATATGAACCTTAAGGGTACTGAGAGCCAGGCCTTTGTCTAAGCCATGCTGAAGAAAAAGGAGGAGCTGAGGCAAGGTAGACGACATAGGAGGAACATTGCGCTGCCCACACCATAATTCAAAAAGACGCCATACCCGCACATATGCTAGAGAGGTCGTTGGCCTTTTAGATCGAAGTAAGGTGTCTACAACGGAATCTGCATAGCCTTTGTGCTTTAATCAAGCCCTCTCAAGAGCCAAGCCGTAAGTAAGAAGCGATCCACCCTGGGCATGAGAATCGGTCCCTGATGCAACAGATTGATGCGAATCGGAAGAGGCCAAGGCGGAGCTATGAGAAGCCGAACTAGATCGGCATACCAGGGACGACGAGGCCAATCCGGTGCAATGAGAATGACCATCCCGCGGTGGTGCGCTATCCACTGGATGACTCGACTTAACATGGGCCAAGGAGGGAAAACGTACAATAGGGAGTCCAGCGGCCACGGTTGAACGAGAGCATCGAGCCCCTCTGACATGTGTTCCCTGCACCTGCTGAAGAACCGGCTGGCCTTGGCATTGGAGTACGTCGCCATCAGATCCATCACTGGATGCCCCCAACGCAAAGAACCAGTCAGAGAACGTGGCAGGAGGTATTGAAGTCGTCTTTATTGTTCCACAGATAAGGTGTGCCAAACCCAACACAGGCCGTGTTTCGTGTATCACTTCCTCAGGGGTTAAGGGCTCACTAAAAAACATTTATATACATATGAACAAAGAACAGCAAATAAAAATCTTCTATATGAATATATTAACCAAGCATACATAAAAACATATAAACCATTACACAAAATGTAAAGGGATAATTCAATAATAAAACAATAAAAAAATAAATAAATACATAAATAAATATATATAATGAATTATTATATATAATTAATGTATATAATGTGATAACTCATCAATTGAAGACGTATACTATAAACATGTATTTTAATAACCATTTTAAACAATACATCATAGATAAAAATGATAAAAAGAGTATCATAAATAAAAAAATAATATAATAACTTTAATAATGTTAATAAAATGAATGACATTTGAATTATACGCGCAACAACTGTGAATGTGCACATATATGAGACAATCAAAACACAATTAAAACCATAACACCAGAAAATAAAATAAAATAAAAGAGAGAGAGAGAGAGAGAGAGAGAGATGAGGAGGAGTGGAGGGATATGTTTTAAGCACAATTGCTTTTATTAAGGTAATACCTAAAAGTAAAAAACTTTACATATTATATGCCAATAAAACAAAAATTAAAAAAATGAAAAATGAAAAAATTAATTAAAAATTAAAAAATGATAATTTAAATTAGACTTGAACCATAGGAATAAATAAATGATGAATAATAAATAGAAACAAAGAAAAATACTAATATTGCAAAAAACATGCAAAATTAAAACCAAAACCTGAAGTGTGAGGAGGCTGCTGTAAAGATGAACAACTCCCAGGGTGTACATTAAAATATCGATTTTCAACTAAAAGATAAAAATAAAAATAAAACCTACCACTGTAACCAGCCAGTATGAAACAACGCTTCTTTGATTGGCAAAACGTGGAACCCACCTGCCTTTACTGCGTGATGTAATATGAACTGTATTTAAACTAAATCAATAAATAAGATAAAACGCGCACAATCTGTTAGTAATCATGTCATATGATCCTATTATTATTTCCAAACAGACTGTCATCATGAAATAAGGTGAGGCAGGTGTCTCAACGATGGTCACTTCAAATCAATAAAATTGTTAAAATTATAACTATACCGTCAGGGGGTGCAATTTTTATACCAAAAGAAACTGTTCAAGGAGAGCACACATCCCAAAATCTTTGTTAAATTATTAAATTATAACTTACTAATCAATTATAGGGGTGAAATCTAAGGTTATCATCTAAGGCATTAATCCAAACATTAAACTCAGAAAGTGTGTCTACCGAGCCTTTCCACAAAATGAAAATGTCGTCGATATAACGGATCCATAATAAAACCTCACTTTTGAATGGATGTTGTTTCAAAAAACTCTTCAAACTGGTGCATGTACAAATTGGCAATATCGGGAGCCATGGAGGACCCCATGGCTACCCCCTTTATCTGCTGGTAAAAAAGATCCCTAAAACAAAAGTAGTTCTTACACATAGCCAATTTAGCGAGTATTAGAAGAAAACTGGTAGGGATGCGTTTGTGACAAATTTACATCATTCCTTGTTAAACGAATAGATGTCTCTGAGTTGCATTTAATAATAATGATTAGTCAATGTTTTCCAAGCATATGGGAGGTCCCTATAATCGACGTTTTTTAAGGTTTTAATGACTTTTGGTAAGTTCAATTTTAATCTGTTCTGATAACTTTTGGGGAAACACGGTGTCCATTTAATCTGAAAATAAGGTCCAGTTTCATTTTTATTTTTAATATTTAGTATATAACATTTTGCACTTCTAGATGAATAATAGTTGGGCCTTTCTATTTCATTAATTTATCTTATTAGTTCAATTGCCCCCTTTTTTTAGTTATTTATTTATTTTTTTTTTTTTTCCTGCTTTGAACCCGTTGGTCCCGTTTAGAAGTTCCCTTTAAACTTCTTTTAAACCAATTAATACTGCACGTCATCTTAGACTACGATTCGGCCTCCAATAATGGCGATTCATGTTTCTTACACTAAGGGGTGGTCTCCTCTTCACCCCTATAATTGATTAGTAAGTTATAATTTAATAATTTAACAAAGATTTTGGGATGTGTGCTCTCCTTGAACAGTTTCTTTTGGTATAAAAATTGCACCCCCTGACGGTATAGTTATAATTTTAACAATTTTATTGATTTGAAGTGACCATCGTTGAGACACCTGCCTCACCTTATTTCATGATGACAGTCTGTTTGGAAATAATAATAGGATCATATGACATGATTACTAACAGATTGTGCGCGTTTTATCTTATTTATTGATTTAGTTTAAATACAGTTCATATTACATCACGCAGTAAAGGCAGGTGGGTTCCACGTTTTGCCAATCAAAGAAGCGTTGTTTCATACTGGCTGGTTACAGTGGTAGGTTTGATTTTTATTTTTATCTTTTAGTTGAAAATCGATATTTTAATGTACACCCTGGGAGTTGTTCATCTTTACAGCAGCCTCCTCACACTTCAGGTTTTGGTTTTAATTTTGCATGTTTTTTGCAATATTAGTATTTTTCTTTGTTTCTATTTATTATTCATCATTTATTTATTCCTATGGTTCAAGTCTAATTTAAATTATCATTTTTTAATTTTTAATTAATTTTTTCATTTTTCATTTTTTTAATTTTTGTTTTATTGGCATATAATATGTAAAGTTTTACTTCTAGGTATTACCTTAATAAAAGCAATTGTGCTTAAAACATATCCCTCCACTCCTCCTCATCTCTCTCTCTCTTTTATTTTATTTTATTTTCTAGTGTTATGGTTTTAATTGTGTTTTGATTGTCTCATATATGTGCACATTTACAGTTGTTGCGCGTATAATTCAAATGTCATTCATTTTATTATCATTATTATTAAAGTTATTATATTATTTATTTATTTTTTTATTTATGATACTATTTTTATCATTTTTATCTATGATGTATTTATTGTTTAAAATGGTTATTAAAATGCATGTTTATAGTATATGTCTTCAATTGATGAGTTATCACATTATATACATTAATTATATATAATAATTCATTATATATATTTATTTATGTATTTATGTATTTATTTTTTTATTGTTTTATTATTGAATTATCCCTTTACATTTTGTGTAATGGTTTATATGTTTTTATGTATGCTTGGTTAATATATTCACATAGAAGTTTTTTTATTTGCTGTTCTTTGTTCATATGTATATAAATGTTTTTTAGTGAGCCCTTAACCCCTAAGGAAGTGATACACGAAATACGGCCTGTGTTGGGTTTGGCAAACCTTATCTGTGGAACAATAAAGACGACTTCAATACCTCCTGCCACGTTCTCTGACTGGTTCCTTGTTGCCCACGTGGCAGTTTGCTGTTTTCTTGGGGGGTGCCCCCAACGCAAAGTCAGCTCGTGATAAACTGCCGCGTTCAGTTCCCATTCTCCGGGATCGAGGACATTGCAGCTGAGATAATCGGCTTGCACATTCTCCTTGCCAGCGACATGTGCTGCTGATATCGCCATGAGATTGGATTCTGCCCAAACCATCAATTCCTGACATTCGGACAGGAGGGCGAGAGACTTGGTGCCGCCTTGACGATTGATATAAGCGACTGTCACTGCATTGTCGGAGAAAATCTTGACCGCAGTGCCCTTGAGCAAGACCGCGAAGCGCAGTAGGGCGAGACGAACTGCGCACAGCTCCAGTCGATTGATCGACCACAAACTCTCCTCGGGAGACCAAGAACCCTGAGCGACGTGCGCCTGACAATGAGCTCCCCAGCCCGAGAGACTGGCATCGGTGGTAACCAATACCCACGAGGGCTCCTGTAAGGGAATCCCCGCCGTAAGATGTTCCGGAACTAACCACCACTCCAGACTGTGCCGCACCTGTTCGGGACAGGAGAGGCGCTGCGAGAGTGGGTGAAGTTGTGGCGACCATCGGGAAAGAAGAGCCTGCTGCAAGGGTCGCATGTGTGCTTTGGCCCACGGGACCAGATCCAGTGCCGCCGCCATGGACCCCAAGAGCTGCAAATAGGTCCACGCCGACGGAGCTGGTAGACACAGAAAAGCTTGTACTTGCTGCAAGAGCTTCTCCACCCGCAGATCGGGCAAAAAACCGCCCCTCGCGCTGTGTCGAAAAGGGCTCCGAGATAAGTTAGCTGCTGCACCGGTACCAAATGACTCTTGGAGTGATTGATCACCCAACCGAGCTGCTCTAGAAGCTGAACTACGCGAGCTGTCGCCGTCACTGAAGCTGACCGAGAATCGGCCCGAATCAACCAATCGTCGAGATACGGATGAACCCGGATACCCTCTTTTCGAAGCACCGCCGCTACCACCACCATCAGCTTTGTGAATGTTCGTGGAGCCGTCGCGAGACCGAACGGCAAGGCGCGAAACTGGAAATGTCCCATTGGAAGGGCAAAACGTAAATATCGCTGATGAGATTGTCTGATGGGTATATGAAGATAAGCCTCTGTGAGATCTATGGACGAGAGAAACTCCCCCGGCTGCACCGCCCGAATCACCGTGCGCAAGGTTTCCATGCGAAAGTGTGGCACCCGCAAAGTACGGTTTACACCTTTGAGATCTAGCACGGGACGAAAAGAACCTTCCTTTTTGGGAACCACAAAATAGATCGAGTATCGACCGCAGCCGAATTGGTCTAGCGGCACGGGAACGATCACCCGCAGCTGTAAGAGATGGAAGAGCGTGTCCGAAATGGCCTGCATCTTCAGCCCAGGCGTACAAGGGGACATGACAAAGGCGGGTGTTAAAGGGCAGGTGAAGTCGAGAGCATAGCCCTTCTGAATTACTTCCAAAACCCATTTGTCTGACGTGATTACGGTCCAAGCTGCTAGAAAATTCTGCAGGCGCCCGCCGACAGGAACTAACGCCTGGACCAGCCGACCTTCATTGCGGCTTTTTAACTGAAGGTTGAGAGGCCGTGCCGTAAGACCTGCCAAAACCTCTGGCTCCCCGAAAGGACTGACCACGAAAACCGGACCGTCCCCTAGAATAGGGCGCAAAGCGCGCCCCACGAAATCTGCGGGAGTCCCGTGTGGAGCCTCGAAGAGTTCCCGTACCTCTTAGCGGCTTAGGCCTATCGTCAGGTAACCGACCGCCTTTTGAGTCGCCTAAATCTTTCACAATTTTTTCCAAGGCTTCCCCAAACAGCAACTTCCCCTTAAAGGGCAGTTTACTAAGGCGGACCTTCGAGGAAACATCCGCCGACCAGTTACGCAACCAGAGGAAACGCCTGGCAGCTACCATAGAGGCCATGGTTTTGGTTGCAATCCGCAGCAAATCATAAAAGGCATCCGCCGTATAAGCAGTGGCCGATTCTAACTTCGCATTGTCTGGAACTTCAGAAGCGGACTCCCCTGCCGTGTCCCCCTGCAACCATCTAATGGACGCACGAGAAACATAAGCTCCACAAACTGCAACTTGCAGCGCCAAAGCGCTAGAATCAAAAGCCTGCTTGAGAAGAACTTCCAATTTTCTATCCTGGAGGTCCTTAAGCGCTGCTGCTCCTTCTACAGGGATGGTAGTCTTCTTAGTCACTGCCGAGACCAAGGCATCCACCTTTGGCATGCGAAATAAATCCCTTTCCTCCTGCGGAAGGGGATCCAGGCGAGCCAAGGCGCGGCCTCCTCTCAGGGTAGCTTCGGGACACTCCCATTCAGAATCTATCATTTGCCTAATCACCCGATGCATGGGAAAACAGCGTTGCTGGGTCTTAAACCCCTGCAACAAAGGATCTTCCAAAGGCTCCTGAGAGGAAGAAGGTGGAAGCAGGTGCAGAGCCGCCAGAGATTGTGAAATAAGAGCTGCCAGCTCCTCCTTACGGAAGACTCTGAAAACATTAGGATCCTCTCAAGGGGCAATTTCCCCCTCCTCCAATTCCTCTGGATCCTGATCTAAGCTTATCTCTGCCAGACCCTCTGTGTCTCCCTGACCAAGGAGTAGAGAATCATGGGAAAGAAAAGGATCCAACGGTTCTCTAAGAAAGTCCTTAGTCTTAGAAGATCCCTCCCCAGGATCCTCTGAGCCCTGCAAAGTAGGTGGTAGAGTCACAGGAGTGGGAAACGCTGCAGACTGCTCAGGCTGTGCAGACTTAAGTAAAAAGGCCCTGTGCATCGCCAAGATAAATTCGGGCGAGAAAAAGGAAGCCATGTCTGCCTGAGCCTCTAAATTGGAACGTGTAGGCTTATCTGTAGGAACGGGTTCCTTAGACGACTTAGTCTTTCTTTTGTGTGGCCGGGGCTGCTCTGCAGGAGACCCGACCGGCGCCGACAAAATGGCCGTCTTTCCCGCCTTTTCGTCGGGTAAAGAGGGCTCTTCTAGTTTATTTACCGGTTTGTCTGCCATGCTGAAAAAAGTGTGGAAAAAGACAGAACCCGAGTCTGAACAAAAACTGACGCCGCCGAAGAAGGAACGGCACTGTAAAAGTAGACCGATGACAGGATGACACGCAGAAACGGAGCGGGACCGAAATAAAAATAAATCAAAGAAAAGGAAATCAGCAAAGACTCAAAGAGCAGAGAGCAACCCCGGAGCATACCAGGCAGTCCCGCAGCTAGCGGGAAGCAGTCAACAGTGGCAGCGTTTGCGGCAGAGGTATAACTGGGGCTCCCAGAAAAACACTCTGCCGACTGAGACGGAGACGGTGAAGGAGACAGGCTCTGCCTCACACCGGCAGAGAATGACTCGCTCGACGTCTCAAATTTCTTTTAAAGCAATAGCGTCCCAAAAATAGCACAAGGACTCAAGAAGAATATCAGCCCTGCTAGAGCCAATATATTTTGTGGAAAAAACAAAGAAAGATAAGTAGTAGGACTGTAAGTGAGGGAGAACCAGAGATTCGATCCTCTTTAGCTGCTGAGGACTGAAAGACTGCTGGGTTACCCTCAGGGGGAGTGGCTTCACCTCTCAAGAAAACTTGAAGTCTTCAGTCCTCAGCTGCTATAGAGGATTGACAACCCTACCTGTCCCTGGACTGGCCCGGAGAAGCGATAAGGAAGGTGGCAGTTTAAGTGGAAGCTTGATATACACAAGACCTTTCATGAACCTTGAAACCAGAGGGTGCACACTGGGTGGAGGGTTTCAACGTATTACCCACAATGATGCCTAAATCTTCTTCCTAGGTGGTGGTTCCTAATATGGAACCTTGCACCATGTAACCATAGTTTGGATTGTTCTTTCCATGTCCTTTGTGTGGACAGATGGAGGTGGTGTGCCCCCCAGTCATATATGTAGGCATCAGTCATGAGGGTGAGCTGCTGCTGCTTCAGTATCCAGAAGGGGTAACTGCTACCAAGGTTGGCTGAGTTGGTCCACCACTGGAGGTTCTGGTGAAGAGGACAGATTGATCCCCGACATTGGAATTTGCTTGTGTAGGGATGGTGTGCGCAGATTCCAACTTAACCTGAGATACCATTGCAGAGGGCACATGTAGAGTCTTGCCATGGAGATGACATATACCGATGCAGCCATGTGGCCGAGTAACTGCAAGAGGGATCATGCAGACAGGACTCTGTGGTGCTGCATACTAGCACAGAGGCGCCCTAGGAGAAGGGCTCTCATTTGGAAGGTAGGCACTGGCCTCAACTGTATTGAGCAACGCTCCTATAAAGGACAGACTTTGCTGGGATTGTAGTCTGGACTTTCGATGTTGACGAGGAACCCTGTTGCATGCAGTATATTTATGGTGGCTTGTAGAGTGCAGAGCCACCTCCTTGGATACTGCTGAGATGAGCCAGTTGTCGAGGTAGGGGTAAACAGTGTCCCTGTTGGTGCTGGTGCACTGCGGCCACTGCTAGGCACTTTGTGAAAACCTATAGAATGGATGAGAGGCCGAAGGGAAGAACCTGGTATTGATAATAGTCCTGTGGAACTTGAAATGAAGCTATTTCCAGTGGAGGGGATGGATTGGTATGTGCGTGTAGGCATCTTTCAGATCTAGAGAGGCAAGCCAATTGTTTTGAAGCAGTAGTGGGAGGATAGTGCTGAGAGTTTATTTTGACTTTTTCCAGCTTGATGTAGAGATTGATGGAGTGGAGTAGCTGCCTAATGGTTAAGATCACTGGCTTGGGAACCCAGAGACCAGGGTTCGATTCCAACTAGCACCTCTTTGTGGCCTTGGGCAAGTCACTTAACCCTCCGTTGCCTCACAAAAAATCCAAGTTATCAATGTCCCTGTTTAATGTATATTACTAAGTTTAAGTTTCAATGTAAACCGCTTTGATTGAAATGATAAAGCGGTATATAAAACCTGTTAAATAAATAAAATAAGATTTATTTATTTAAAGTTTCTTATATACCGCGCTCTTTAGCATCAGCGCGGTTTACATGGAACAAAACATTCTCAGTACATTTGAAAACACATATGAGTTACATATAACAGGGCAATAAACTTGGGAGAACAAGGGTAACTATCTACAATAACGATTGAACTATTTACATAAATTCAACTAGCAGAGAGATTTTAGTGAGCAGCGGAATTACAACAAAATTTTTAGTTCTAGAAGGTATGTCTTATGGAGTAGTTATGCATATGAATTTGTCTTATGACATCTTATATTAGGATTACGGTGGCTGGAAGTACTCAGTGAATAGATAACCCCAAGACTGAGGTTGCAGAGTTAGAGGACAGGGTGGAGTTCACCAGTTTTCTTTGAAATGAGGAAGAACCAGTAGTAAAACCCTTGACTCCTTTGGTCACAAGGAACAGGTGTTATGGCCTGGTTCCACAGGAGTTCCGAGATCTCTTGTTGCAAGATGGTCAGATGCTGATCTGAGAATGGCCTTGCAGTTTGTAAGGGGTGGGTTGGAGGGGAGGTTGAAAAGTTGAGTTCGTATCCTCCCTGGACCATGTTTGGAATCCAGCGATCTGTTATAGATTGCCAAGCCTCCCTGAAGAACTGAATTCTGCCCCCCACTTGCAGGTAGTCAAAAACTGCTGTTCATCTAGGAGGTTGGAGCCAGGATTTGGGAATGCTGCTTCCTCTTGTGTGGCTAAGAGCACTGCGTGTAATTTGGTTGGAGTTACTGGCGAACCTCCTGTGAGAATAGAACTGCTGGAAATATTTCCGTATTGTGGAAGCTGTGCCCTACAAGCCTGTGACAAAGGTTCTTCTGGTTGGGCTGCCAGCTCCCTGGCTGTAGAAGAATGGTCTTTAATCTCTAAAACGGCCTCTTGGAGCTTGGAACAGAAGACCATCTCCCAGGCATAGGGCATCTGTGAGATGGTCAGAGGTCCTCCCTTAGCCCAGAGACGTGTAGCCAAGCTATGCGCCTAGCTGAGATGGCACTGGTGGTGGAGCGTGCCAGAGTCAAACGTGTCATACTTTGTCTTGATAATGTGAAAGAGAGATTCATGGAGGTAAGAGAGCAGTTGAGCCTGGTCCTCTGAGATCACGTTCAGTTGGAGGATGGTAATGTAGAATCTGTAGCTGGTGTGCATAGCTAGGAGGTTGTTTTGATAGGACTTGCGACCGATGGCATCCAGTATTCTTTTCTCTTTCCCTGGTGATGTTTGGAAGGTCGACTTGACGGTTTTGGACTTTTTGAGAATAGCCTCTGAGACAACTGACTGATGTGGTAGCTGTGTGTGTTGGAAACCAGGAACAGGGAGGACTTTATAATTAAGGTCTCAGCAATGGATGATGAGGTTTTCAGATGGAAGCCTGCAGCTCTCCCAAGGAGGTCTTAAGTGCAGGTTCTGGGCATGCTGGTTTATAGCCAGGGCCGGTAGGTGGTCTGCCTGTGGCCCCCTGATTGTGCCAAGTCTGGGTCCAATGGAGGAAGGGCAGTAGACTATGGAGAAGAGAGGGGCTTTGCCACCATGAACAGTATTGCTTCCTGGGTTTATGCCCAGCAGTCTGATGTTGTCCTCCTTACTCTCTGAGTCGTATACTTTTCTTTTTTATTTATAGTAGTTTCTCCTGATGGCAGTGCGCTACTGGTTGGGGGGGGGGGGGGAGGGAGGGGATGGGTGGGCCTGCTGACAGCGATGGCATGACTTTTTCAGAAGTGCTTCTCTATTTTTTATTTTGTATTGCGGATTAGAGATATATATTAGGGAGTAGAGATATATGATGGAGCGGGGAGAGTCATGGCTTTTATTGTGGTCAGCGAAAAAACTGGCAGGCACAATTAACGGCTCGGCAGGAAGGCACAGGTGCGCATGCTCAGAGAAGCCAAAAAGCATCTTTGAGCTGGGGAGAGCCTGGCACTGTAGGCAGTGTTAGCGACATCACCTAGCAAGTATGACTGCATACCCCTGCTTGTCTGCAGAAAAACAAGATCCCGGATGTGGAGACTTTAATGGAAAAGCTGACTTGGATTCAGTGGTGGTTAGAGAGACATGGTTCATGGAAGACCAATGATAATTACACTTACCTGGTAATTGTAGTTCCTTTAGTGACGACAGTTCAGTCCTCTACCTCTGGGTTGTCAATCTCCTCCTGCAGCTAGGAGACTGGTATGTCAGAATGACGACATCACTGGATATAGCCTGCTGCACGCCCACTTGTATCCCAGTGTAAACTATAACAAAGCAGACTCAAAGGAGCAACAAATAAGTAGCAAAACATGAAGACAACTGTATTATCAGTAAGTCCCCCCTGACAACAATCCTTCTTACCTCCTGCCCTGCCAAGGAAAAGGACACAAATAGAAGAAATGAAGAAAGCTAGGCTCACCTGTAACCCTCTTCTGTTCGGTACAAAGTGTAAAACCTGCGAGAAACATCCGGGCGGGAAGGAGGACTGAACTGTCGTCACTAAAGGAACTACAATTACCAGGTAAGTGTAATTATCATTTCCTTAGCGTTCCTCCAGTTCAGTCCTCTACCTCTGGGAAGTACCAGAGCAGTAATCAATGGGAGGGACCCTTCCAGCCGGCAGACAAAACAGCCGAGCCGAAACGAGCATCCGAAGCCGCAGCCAGATCCAACCTGTAGTGTTTACTGAAGGTATGCAGGGACGACCAAGTCGCCGCCCTACAAATGTCCCCCGGGGGGACCAAACCATGTTCTGCCCAAGAGGACGCCTGCGCACGGGTGGAATGCGCCCGCAGACCTGTAGGCACCACACGCCCCCGGAGCACATAAGCGGATGCAATCGCTTCCTTAAGCCAGCGGGCAATAGAAGCTTTAGCCGCCGCTTCGCCCCGACGAGTACCGCCGAAAAGCACAAACAAACGTTCTGACTTTCTGAACGACTCCGTAACCTGCAAATACTGACGCAAAGCCCTCTTCACATCCAGCCGCCGAAGACCGCGATCCGCGGCATTGCCCCCCAAAGATCCTAAGACTGGCAATGAAACAACCTGATTTAGATGAAAAGGAGACACCACCTTCGGCAGAAAGGATGGAACCGGACGCAAGACCACCTTCTCCCTGGAAAAGGAAAGGAAGGGTTCACGGCACGACAACGCCTGCAGTTCGGAAACCCTCCGTGCGGAACAAATCGCCACCAAAAACACCGTTTTGAGCGTCAAATCTTTCACAGACGCTCGACGCAAAGGCTCAAAGGGGGACTCGGCCAGAGCCGTGAGCACAAGATTCAGATCCCACGGGGGAACGAACACTCTGCGTGCCGGCCGTACCCGAACGACCGCTTTCAGAAAACGACGCATGTCGGGATGAGTTCCCAACGAGCGGCCATGGACTTTGCCGCGAAAACAGGACAAAGCTGCCAGTTGTACTCGTAAGGAGCCGGCCGCAAGCCCTTTGTCAAAACCGTCCTGTAGGAATTCCAAGATTGAAGGAATTGAAGCCGACCCTGGCCGAACCTGACGCTGGGAACACCAATCCTCAAAAATATGCCAGACCCGCACATACGCCAAGGACGTGGACTGCTTACGCGCCCTCAGTAAGGTCGCCACCACCGCAGATGAGTAGCCCTTTTTCAAGAGTTTAGCCCTCTCAATGGCCAAACCGTAAGCGAGAACCGATCCACCTGAGGCATGAACAGGGGCCCTTGGTGCAACAGATCGGACCTGTCCGGGAGACGCCAAGGTTCCCCGTCCAACAGACGGACCATGTCCGCGTACCATGGACGCCTCGGCCAATCGGGAGCCACCAACAGGACCGGTCCCGCATGCGCCCCGATCTTCTGGACCACCCGGCCTATCAGAGCCCAGGGCGGGAAGACATACAGAAGGCCGGTCTCCTCGGACATTCTTTCTCGACGTCTGCTGAAGAATCGGCCGACTTTCGCCGACTGAAAGGTCGCCATGAGATCCATAATCGGAGTTCCCCAGCGCCTGACGATCTGACGGAAAACCGCGGGATGCAGTTCCCACTCCCCGGCATCCACGTGCACTCTGCTGAGGAAGTCCGCGGTGATATTGTCCTTGCCGGCTATGTGAGCTGCCGAAATCGCCGAGAGACGAAGCTCTACCCACGCGAAGAGCAGGGCGGCCTCTGTCTCCATTGCGGCACTCCCGGTGCCCCCCTGGCGATTGATGTAGGCCACCGTTGCCGAGTTGTCGGAGAGCACTCGCACGGCCTGGCCGCGCACCAAGGCCTCGAACGCCTGCAGGGCCCGAAACACCGCTCGAAGTTCCAAGCGATTGATCGCCCACGAGGACTCCAGAGGGGTCCAAAGTCCTTGCGCAAACTGACTCTCGCAGTGGGCCCCCCAGCCCACCAGGCTGGCATCCGACAGCAATGGCAACCACTCTGGCTGATCCAACGGCAAGCCCTCCGCCAGAGACGAGGGGCGCAGCCACCACTGAAGGGACCGCCGAACCGGGCCCGGGCAAGGGAGACGCTTGCTCAGCGAGTGCCTTTGATGCGACCAACGACGGAGCAGAGCCCTCTGGAGAGGTCGCATGTGAAACCTGGCCCAGGGCACCGCCTCTAGCGTCGCCGCCATGGTGCCCAACACTCGGAGATAATCCCAAGCCGAGGGAGCCGCTACCGACAGGAAGCGCCGCACCAGAATCCGCAACCCCTCGGCTCGCTTGGACGGCAGGAACACTTGTCCCTTGTACGTATCGAACCGAACTCCCAGGTATTCGAGAACCTGGGTGGGCTGCAAACGGCTCTTGTCCGGGTTGATCACCCAACCCAGTTCCTGCAAGAACCGCACCACCCTGTCCGTCACCCGGAGACTTTCCTCCGCGGACTTGGCGCGAATCAACCAATCGTCGAGGTAAGGGTGCACCAGAATACCTTCTTTGCGCAACGCCGCTGCCACCACCACCATTATTTTGGTGAAGGTCCGAGGCGCCGTCGCCAGGCCGAATGGTAAGGCCTGAAACTGGTAGTGACCCCAGGGGAGGGCAAACCGCAGAAAACGCTGGTGCACATCGCGAATGGGAATGTGCAAGTACGCCTCCGAAAGGTCTAGGGACGTCAAGAACTCCCCGCGTCGCACCGCTACGATGACCGACCGCAACGTTTCCATCCGAAAGTGCGGGACCCGCAAACAGCGGTTTACCCCCTTCAGGTCGAGAATGGGACGCAATTGTCCGCCCTTTTTGGGCACCACGAAATAAATGGAATAGCGACCCAAGCCGTACTCGGCCTCGGGAACCTCCACGATGGCTCCCAAACGAAGGAGCCTTTCCAGGGTTTCGCGAACGGCCGCCGCCTTCGCAGGACACCGACAAGGCGACATGACAAAGGCGTCTCGTACGGGCCGGGCCAACTCCAGCGCGTACCCGTGCTGAATGATTTCTAGCACCCACTGATCTGAGGTGATGAGGGTCCAGGCGGACAGAAACTCCCGAAGCCGACCGCCAATGGGAGGCTCCACCGCCGGGACCCGCCTCGCTTCATTGGGTCTTACGGGCAGAAGCCACCGGGAGGGAGGAGAAACCTCTACTAGCTCCCCGAAACCCCCGAAAGCCCTGACCCCGAGAGGGAAACCTCCCTCTCTGGAAACCCCCAGGCCGGGTAGAACGAAATCTTCTGAAGTCCCGAAACGGACCCCGAGGCCCCTGGGCAGACTTGGCCTGTTTGGGTTTGTCCTCGGGCAAACGGCCCGCTTTAGATTCACCTAGGTCCTTCACCAACTTCTCCAAATCCTCCCCAAACAGTAACCCCCCCTTAAAGGGAAGCTTACTGAGGCGGGATTTCGAAGGACCGTCCGCGGCCCAATTCCGCAGCCACAAGGAGCGACGGGCCGCTATCACAGAAGCCGTGCTGTTGGCCAACGCTCGAATTAAGTCATAATGCACATCCGCCAGGTAGGCTGCACCTGACTCCATCCGGTCGAGCTCTTTCACCTCCTCGAGGTCCATGTGCGGGGATTGGCGTAGCCGTTGGGCCCAGCGCAAGCACGCCCGGGCAACCCAGGCCCCGCAGATGGAGGCTTGAAGCGATAGGGAATCCGCCTCAAACACCTGCTTGAGCAGACCGTCAATCTTACGGTCCTGAGGATCCTTTAAGGCCGCACTTCCCTCTACGGGAATGGTGGTCTTTTTAGTAACAGCCGAAACCACGGCGTCTAGACGCGGTGCTCGGAATCGGTCTTTAGCGGTTTCCGCCAAAGGATATAACCGGCCCATAGCACGAATGCCCCGGAGCCCCGCCTCCGGTTTATCCCATTCGTCCTGAATCATCCGCTCGACTACTCGGTGCAGCGGAAAGACCACCTGAGTCTGACGAACCGCTTGAATGACTGGGTCCTCTAAATCGTCCTCCACCGCTGCCGGCGGAGCCAAGTGTAACATCTGCAAGGTTTCCGATATTAAGGCAGCCAACTCCTCTCTGCGGAACAGGCGAATAAGCTTGGCTTGCTCTTCGGGCTCCGGGATCTCTCCTTCTTCCAGATCCTGTGAGCTCTCCTCAGGATCCCATTCCGGATCCGGGGTCTCCAGCCAGGAACTCTCCAGCGTATCAGCCAGCCGTGCCCGTTTTGACGCTGGCTGTTCCGTGACCGCCGCCCCTTCCGCTACCAACTGCGGAGGTTGAGACGCCGGCGAAGCCTGTCTCTCGCCCTGCTGACGCAGGCAAAAAGCTTGATGCAGAAGAAGGACAAACTCCGGACTGAAACCACTGAGACCTGGCGGCTGAGGTTGCAAGGGTTCCCCGGAGGGCCCTGGCAGCGATCCTAAATCAGGCTCTTGCTCAGCGAGCCGCGGTGAGGTAGCGCCCGCCCCTGCGGGCGCCGCCTGCACCTCCGGAGACTCTTGGGCGGCCATCTGCAGCTCCACCTCTGAAGAGAGAGCCGTACAGCCCTTACACACCCCGGTGTCCGTGATCGTGCCCCTTCTGGAACCACACACCAGGCACCGAGGCCGGGAAGCCATCAGGAGACACCCAGCACCCTTAAGGACTGATGCCCAGGTGGTATAGTACAGTGGGCTTTTCTGTACAGGTTTGTCTCCTTCCTTGGGCTTTGAGTTTTTTTTATTTTTTTTTTTTTTTTTTTTTTTTTTTTCAGATAGTTTATTGAGCTGGGGCAGAAGGGTAGCTAGCCCCCCAAGAAAAGAAAAACCCCGCAGCCCCCCTTCCACCCCGGGAACGCACAGGGCCGACAGAAGAGGCTGAAGAAATAACCAAACAAAATAGGCCTCCCAAAAGAAAAGAAACAAAGCAATCAACAAAAGAAATATAAAGAAAGCTAACTAATTAAATCAAAAACGCAGCAGTGTCCCGTTGGAAAAAAACGGCAACCGATGCTCGTACACGCGGCTGCAGCGCGGCACACAAAATGGCCGCCGCGCCGGCAAGCCGTGCAGGAAAAAGGCGCCAAAACACTGCGGGCGTTCTTTGACCCCCGAAACAGCGCGGCAGGGATGAAAAAAGCAGGCGGATGCCGGCGGAACACTTACCGGTCCTGTCTGCCACCCCTCGATCGCTGCGGAGAGCGTCTCCAACCCCGGGCCCTGAGACAAGCGAGGTCAGCCAACACCCGACCAGCCTCTCACAGAGGCATAGCTGTGCGGAGCTACCGGCGGTTAAGAAGGGCTCACCTCCGTAAGGTCCAGGAGGTGAGACCTCTGGGCCAAGCGGGGGGAGGGAGGGAAACTCGAGCCTGAGCCAAAAACCCCCCCTCCAGGAAGAAACCCCCAGGACTGACACAGGCAGGGATCAAGAAGGGTATCTTCCTCTTCACTGTTTTCTTCTCTGTTTTTTTTTTTTTTTTTTTTTAAAGAGATACCATCCAAATAAATATCAACCCACTTAACTATCCTGACAGAAAAAGTACATGCTCCTTATCCACTCCTCCATAGAGCCTCTCCCTAAGGCTCGTCAACACCTCCTGCTGCAAGGAGACTGGTTACACTGGGATACAAGTGGGCGTGCAGCAGGCTATATCCAGTGATGTCATCATTCTGACATACCAGTCTCCTAGCTGCAGGAGGAGATTGACAACCCAGAGGTAGAGGACTGAACTGGAGGAACGCTAAGGAATGACTGGGATGTAACTATTCCAGGTATACTTTTATTCATAAAAGGACAGGGTAGAAAGAGGAGCAGTGGCACTTTAAGTAAAAAAATAATATTAAAGCTACAGAATTGCAGGGCTTATGACGGAAGGAGGAGGTAGTGAGTTAAACTGGAAAGAGGAAACTGAAATGGATAGAGATTTAATTGAAGACATTTGCAGTATTGCTATGAAAGGAAAAAGTGCTACTGATAGGTGATTCAATATGACGGATGTTAATTGGGTCATCCCTGCTGGGCTCAACAGCTGCCACATAAATCTGCATGAAAGACCCACCACTAGTCACTGAAGAGCAGTAGTTGCACAAAGCCTCTTATAGAGCAGAGTGCACAAAGATCAGTCTCCATCTGCTGGTTGATGGGTATAACTCATGTGTTCTAGATTGGTCTGGTGGATGAAAAGGAAAGATATCTTACCCGATTTATGTGCTGGCGTTAAGGCCAGGGAATCAGAAAGCTCCAGGACTGACAAATGCTGTAGATTAGATTCCCTGCAAAAGGAAACAAACATTCATTTTTATTCAAAACCAACTACAGAAGAAATTGAACAAGCAACTCTACCACAAAATATTAACTTAGGATCTCACAGGCACTGCCCTTGCACTCCCGCTCCCCCAAAAGAAAAAGGCAAAATATTCAAAGAATGAACTTACAGTGTATCAACTGGAACTGCTGAAGCCAGGCACTGACTGCCCCACCTTATCACATAATAAGAGGAGAGAAGTTGCGACGTGCGAGGCACTAGGTCCTGCTGGGCCTGTAGAAGCTGCCCTCCTCCAAAAAACATCTGAAAGAAAAATCAAAATTATCAGGGGGGGGGGGGGGAACCATGATAGGCAGGCACAGCTATATCATCAACTGTGCCAGAAGAACCATCAAAACAATTCAGCTGAACATTGATGTATCAAGGTGGGTGAATCCCACTTCATGCCACATCCCTAAGCATTCCTTGTGTTATACAGCTTCAACTCTATTGTCTTGTTGCTGTGCAGATTTCAGGGACTGGTCAGACAGGTCAGGAGATGTAAGTGAGGCTTTTTCCTGAGAGGCATCAGGCAAAAGGTCAGAGACAGAAATAAATGAAAGAAAATCAGGAAAAACTGCTGATGTATGCAACAGCTTGTATAGCTATGGTCTGTGAAAAAAGAGGAAGCACCTGTATTCAAGAAATGTATATAATCAGAGAAACAGAGACAGTCAGTGGAGAGAAGACAAATGAAATCTGTCCATATCCTTTGTCTTCTACCCCAGGCTCTGCACCTATTAAATTTGTGATATTGCTTGCAAGGGAAGCTGTAATCCTTCTAGCCATTTGTATTGCGTATAATAAAGACGTAAAATTTTATTCCAAGTGTCAGAGTCTGATTGGATCAGTGCGAGGTTCATTATATATCTACGTTATAACATGGCAGCGCAATCTAAAAATCCTCAAAAAAAGACATACATACATTTCTACTTTAGACAGGAGAAAATAAATTTCCCCTCAGTTTAGAATGCTTCCTTTCAAATTCTCCCTACTTCAGCTCCCTTGGTCATACTCACATCTCCCAGTCTCAACATCTCCTGCAGCAGAACCAACAAGTCTCGGCAAATCAGGAATCGTGTTGAGGAGATTTGATATACTGCTTGGCATACTATGTTGGCTGCAGTGTCACTTCCATAGAGCTGGGACAAATTCATACGCACATTCAGTGGCTGAGCTAAAACAAAAACAATAACTGCTGTACACTTTCCACCAAGATATATCACAGAATGCAGGTAACAGACAGAAATATAGGAGAAATTGTTTTTACCTGCTAATTCCCTTTCCTTGAGTGCTATCAGAAGAGTCCAGTTGTATGGGTTGTACCCACCAGCTAACAAGATGGAGACAGACCAAACGTTTGTGGATCTTACCCTTATAAGGCATCGTGCAGCTACCAGCGTCGCTGTATTGTTGTAACAAAGCTAAACCACAAGATTGTAAAAAGTTACTCTTTCCTCCCACCCTAAGGGCTCAAAGCATCCTTAGACTTTTCTGGACGCATCCTCCCACTGCAAAGAAGAACACAGGAAGGAGAGTGGAAACCAACAAAGAGCAGAACCAAATATCAAACTGGCTGAATCCTAACCATTCTGCAGAAAGACAACTTCACTTAAGGACACGTTCCTGAAATGGTCTCGTGGCACGCAAGCGAGAATTTCTCCTTCCTTATCGTCCCACCAGACCAGTTCAGACTCATGGGATATAACAAAGCACCCCTTACAATGGAAAAGAATCTGAAACCCCCACACTCAAAAATGTCACACCAAAAACTGCATCCTCTCAGGCCCTGAGATCGAAGAGGTAATATTACAAAAAGGAATATAGGGAAGACCATGTGGCTACAATGCAAATCTCCACCAGAGACAATGCAAGCCACTGAGCCCACGGGGTTGCTTGGGCCCTAGTCAAATGGGCTTGCAGCTCATAGGGACCCACAAAAGTCTTCACTAAGCCAAAACAATTGTTTCCTTCAGCCACCATGCAATGCACGCCTTGGTGGTAGCGTCATCCTTCTTAGATCAGAAAGAAAAAAAAGATGGCTTGACTTCCAGAACTATTTTTTTTATCTTTAAACAGTGCATCAACACAATATATATACAAAAATATGCTATCTGCAGTGTCCTCCACAGAAAGTTTTGCTAGTTGGATGACATGACAGGAAACGGGTGGGGATGGGGGAGTACTGTGCAAACATGTAGACATTAAAATAAATGATCAAGGGAAAAATTAATTGCTCATTATTTTGCCATCTCAATTCCTTAGATTAAGTTAGCTGGGTGGTCAGTAAAATCAGTTAGGTTGCAAGCCCATCCAAAAGGTTCTGCAGAGAACACCGAATCTTTGATAACTGTCCTCATGCACTTCCTATTTAAAATGGAAAAAAGAAACCACCTTGGGTAAAAAGGAGGATACTGTAGAAGCCATCACTCTGGATTCTGTAAAGTGTAAAAAAAAAAAAGGGACTCCTACAAGACAACGTTCTGAAATTCAGTGTGCAGAGCAAATTGTTACTACCGGTAGGAAGAATGTTTTTAGAGTTAGATCCCAAAGTGGACAGACTATGCCACAGATTCACTGCTCTTGTCAAAAAAACATCAGACTGCATTGCCAAAAGGAACCACTGAATGCATCCCCTAAAACAGTCCAAGTACCTTCAGGGAACTCGCTGCCAAATTCTTCAGGTCCTTCTGCAAAAAAGGCAAAAATGGATAGAACTGAAATCTGGAAGATGAAAGACTTCTCTCCCTACACCATGCTTCAAAAACACTCTGAACCCTATTATATACCAGAGAAGATGACCTCTTCCTGGCCTGCAGCATGGTAGTTATTACATTGTCTGAGTAGCCCTTCTGCCTGAGATTAGACCTCTCAAGGGCTAAGGTTTAAGACAGCAGGGGAACAGATTGTCAAGGAGCAGCAAACCCTGTAACAGAAGGCCTCATGTCAGGTGGATGACAAAGGTCCTCTGTGATCTTCAATCTAAGCATGCAAACCATTGTCTTCTTGGACAGTTAGGTTCCAGAGTTATGAGGCCTGGATGTCCTGCAATCTGATGCATGACCCAACCCAGAATGGGCCATGAAGGAAAAACACAGAGACTATCCACTGCTGAATTGAGTCATCCAAACCTTCGAGTCTAGTTCCTTCTGATGACTAAAGAGCAGACCTCTTCACACTGCATCATGTGACTTTCAGCTCTACGACCAGGCTCCCCCAATGTGCCTGAACCAGAGAGAAAGCCTCTTTGGACAACTCTCATTCTTCCAGATCCAGTACGTGACTCAGGAAGTCCACCTGCATCTTTAGCTCTCCAGCAATGCAAGCGCTGAAATTCTGCAAAGGTGAGCTTCCACTCACCTGATCAACACACTGGCCTCTTAAGCCACCGCTGCACTTGTAATTCTGCCTTGCTGACTGATACAAGCCATTGATGTTGCATTGTTGCAACACACCTGGACCGCTCAATAATGAATTAAAAGTCTCAAATGCCTGAAGGCCTTCCAAATGGCTCTGGCTTCCAAACATGATTGACCAAGGGGCCTCTGCCGCCAACCACTGCCCTTGTGCTCTAGAATGGTGGCATTTCTGAATATAGCAGATACAAGCACCAAACAATCCTAGGTGCCTCTGGCCCATCCACCCAGGCACTGCCACTGGCCAGGGTGGGACAAAGTGGTTCCAGAACAAGTTGTTTTTAGGCCGCCTCACCCTGCGAAAGGGTTGAGACTTACCTCTACGCTTTCCTCCCTCAACTGACTGACTTCCGAGGCCCTAACACTTAGAATCCTCTAGACAAGACCAAAAAAAAGGAATACCACCCGGAAGCCATAAACTTTTCATCTGGCAGCCGCTGTGGCTTAGTTTTGCCCAAATCCTTGATGAGCTTCTCCAAGCGCTCCCCAAAGAGCAGATGAACGAAGAGATGTCACTCCATGGTGAAGCTCCAATTTTACAGCCCAACTGACCCTGAAGGAGGAGACCACTACCACAGGCTCATGGACCACTAGGTTCTGGTTCTGAAAGAACAGCTCTCCAGGCAGCACAGACAACTTATGTCACTGCAGGAGTCCATGACTTCTGCCCCTTCCCTCCAGGCCACTAGCCAAAGACTTGTTCCTGTGCTCAAAACAGCCAGCGCGCAGCCAGTGAGAGGTAAAAGCCCCCACCCCCCACCCCCAAATAGGAGCCACATTGGACTTTACATCTACCTGGCACCTCAAGATCAAAGCAAGCTCTTCTCTCCTAAAGCCCCAAACTGTAAGGGACTCTCTCTCATTGGAGGATAGCCATCAACTCTCGGGAATGAGCAAGTGCAAGAGGATCTGGGTCCTCCCCTTCCAATACTTATATAGGAGAGACCACACAAGCTACTGCAACACTGCTGGAAAAGGTAGTGCTCCTCCCATGACTGGGCCTATCAGCCATCTCACAGCTGGAATTCCTGCTCAGGGCTGGCCTGTCCACTAGGCAAGCTAGGTGGCTGCCCTGGGTGGGTGGCTTTGTGCCACTGCTTTGTTGCCTGTGGCAGGCTATGTGCTTTGGCACACATGACCTGCTGCTTCTGATCGTCCCTCAGAAACAGCAGGCCATTTGCGCCGAAGCACACAGCCTGCCACAAGCAACAAAGCTGCCCGCTCCCCCCCCCCCCCCCGAGATGGAATCTGTGGCAACACAGCTCGGCTGAGGTTTCTATCTGGGGCGGCAGAAACCCTTGGGCCAACCCTGCTCCTGTCAGAGGAAAATTGTAGGCCTGGACCAGTGGTGGTTGTAGGCTCCAGATATGAAGAAAAAGGACCACCTTCATAGACCACCCCATGCCTTCAGCAGATTCCTGGGAGCATTAGGAAGAAACAGTCCTATCAGAAGGAAGCCAGGATGGGAGTGACATCCCTCTGATAAAGCCACAGAGAACCTCTCCCATGGATCCCCCTCAATTTGGGGGAGGGAGTCACAGAGGCTTGATCGCTGTCGTCAGAGGGGTGCATAGAACCGCTCAATTGCGAGCCTCAATGAGGAGTGGGGGAGGGGACATTTAGCACCAGAGGGCTGAGGGGTAAAGAAATGGAGAACCCCTCCTGTGGGGATTGCCCCCTCCTTCTCCGGCAGTCCTGGAGGCTCAATCACTGCCCTCAACAGGGAGTGCTTGGAACCACTTGATTGCTGTGTCTTCAAGAGGGGGGGAGGGGAAAGTACATAGCATTGGAGGATCTGAATGCACCTCAGTGGGGCAGAGTATTGAAGTACTGGCCCAAATACCTACCTCAGCAGGAGCCAAAACCTTTTCCCAGAAAATGGCAGCAATTCCCACTGGTACAGGAACTGATCTCTACACAGGGGCCTGTGCTTACTACACCTGTCTTCTGGCAATGGTGGGAAGCCACAATGCGAAGACCACAGGATTCCCGATATCCCTTCTGGGCAAAGTCCAGCCCTGCTGATTGCTACAAAGTACTGGTGGCTGCTTTCTAATGATCTCTCTTTGTATGATGTATCCAAAGTATGAAAGTCAAAGTCTTGTCATCTGAGTTTCTAAAGAAAGCTTAGGTTTGATGTCACCTTTTTATTATTGGTATAAACACAGATCTTTTCCAGTCAGTTGGCCATGATGCTGTCTTCCAAATTTCTTGGTAGAGCCTTATAAGTATGATAAAACTGCATCAGATTGCTGTAATACTTCTATGGGAAGGCCATCAATGCCTGGTGCTTTTTTCTTTGATAAGGCTTTCAATGCTGCTTTGACTTCTTCTTTCATCACCAATGGTTCCGGATTATAAAGGTACAGGTTGAAACGGCTGTTGGTCCATTTGATCATTATCATATAAAAACTCTGTATATTCTTTCCACCTTTTCTTGATCTTCTCAGCATCATTCAACATAGATCCTTGAGCATCTTGTAACGTTCCAATTTGAGGCTGGAATTTTTTTCTTTAACTCTCGTAGCTTTAGGAAAGCTGATCTTGTTCTTCCTCTAATAGTTTCTGTTTCTATTTCCTTGCATGTGTCATTGTAGTACTTTTCCTTGTCCTGTCTTGCCACACATTGGAAATCTCAGAGTTCTGCGATTGCCTCTTTCTCCTCTGGCTTTAGCTTCTCTGTGTTTCTGGGCAACTTTCAGAGTGTCTTCTGTCATCCATTTTGGCTGTTTTTGCTTTTTCACCTTTTGTAGACACTTCTCGCTTTCTTCCAACACATGCTTCTTGATGTCATTCCAGACCTCTTCTGGAGCTCTGTTATTTGTATCTAAAGCAGCAAATTGATTTTGCAAGCAGTTTTAAATTCCATTCGTATATTCTCAAGGTCATATTTTGCTACATCATGAGTGGCTTGCTCTTTTTTCAACTTTAGCTTGAGTTTGCATACTAGTAGATGGTGATCTGTACCACAGTTACCTGATCCAAGTAAATTAAGGTTATCCAAAATTTCAATTTCTTCTCCAACAACGATGAACTTATTGATTTTGCCAGTTGTCATGATCTTTGTCTTCTTTAGATTAAGGTGCAGGCCCGTTTTAAGACTATGTTCCTTGATCTTAGAGAAGCAAATGTTTCAGATCATCTTCACTCTCAGTCAGTAATTTATTTATTTATTTATTTTATTATTTATTTATTTTTATTTATTACAAGTTCTTATATACCGCACTATTCGGCATCAGCGCGGTTTACATTATAACATAAAGACCATAACAAGCTGTTTGGTTTACATCGAACAGGAGTACAAACTTGGAGAACCGGGGTAAACTATATACATGAGATAATGTATCATCAGCATAGTGAAGGTTGTTGATGAGTCTTCCACCAATCTTCACACCTCTGTTGTCTTCATACAGTCCTGCTTCTCTAATGATTTGTTCTGCATATAAATTACACAGGTAGGGGGAAAGTATGCAGCCTTGTCGTACATCTTTGCTTATTTTAAACCATTCTGTTTCACTTTGAGTTGCTGGAAGAAGGTGTTTGAGATGAATAGATCGTTGGTCTTGCAGAATTCTATCAGTCTTTCTCCAGCTTCATTTCTGTTGCCAAGTCCATATTTTCCAGCCATGTTACCTTCTTCTTTGTTGCCAACTTTTGCGTTCCAGTCAACCATGACTTTCAGGATATCCTCTATGCATGTTCTGTCAATTTCAGCTTGTACTTGTTCATAGAACTCAATTTCATCCTCTTCTGCAGCTGTTGTTGGGGGATATACCTGAATTATAGTTGTGTTGATAGGCATTCCTTGAGGACGAACAGAGATTAAGCGTTCACTAAATGCATTGTATTTCATAAGGAAATCAAACCTAAGCTTTCTTTAGAAGCTCAGATGACAAGACTTCGACTTTCATGCAAAGAGATCATTAGAGAAAGATATCATGCTTGGCAAGGTAGAAGGTCAATGCAAATGAGAAAGGCCAGCAATGAGATGGATCGATACAACAGCAGCTACAGGTACCAGTCTGTCAACAATGAGCCGTCTGACTGAAGACAGAACAAAATTTAGGACAACTATCCAGAGGGTCACCATGAGTAGACAACTCGACGGCATTTAGCAACAACCACCACCTAAAAGCCTAAATTTGGCCTCCAGAACCTCCCTACCACACTTTTCTACATCATTGGAATGAACATATACCAAGACAGCAGACTCTTCCCCAGCGGTGGCGTGAGGTCCACTACCTTCGCACCAGGAAGGCATGTTACCAGGCAATCCTCATGTCCACCAGCCACCCAGCTATGTACATGCCTCCTTCTTCGCTCTGCCTTCTTATTTCTTGCCCCTGCATTGTTGAATTCACTGCCCGTTGCCCTTCGTGCCGAGTCCTCATTTCCTCGGTTCAAGTCCCTCCTCAAAACTCACCTCATTCAATTGGCCTATGACCTGCCCCCCTCTTCTCCCTAGCCCTTTCTGTCTCTCTCTGTCACTGGTCTCTGCTCTCTCCCTTACCTGGTATGTTCTTCTGTCTTCTTCAGCCTTCCACTGTCTACTAATCTCTCCTGTCAACTGAATGGCGTTTTTCCTTTCCTAGTTATGCTGTATATTATTGTGATTATACACCATTCTGATGCCTCATTGCCACGGGCGGTATATCAAGAAATAAAGAAAGATTTTGGAGGTGCTTGGAAAGAGCAACTCTGGGAAGCCCAGATCCCAGTAGCAGCCTCCATGAGTCAGGCCTGTCGCTACTGCAATAATGAAGGTCTCCCAGACCACACTGTCCATGGCCCAGACAACTGGAGCCGTCACAACACTCCCCCACCCCTTAACTGGCCCAGCACTGTCACACACAGTTAGGTAAGCTGTGCCAACAAAGGTCTTTCCCTTTTGTTATATATGAGGGTTTTTTTAAAAATTAAAGATCAATTGACTCACCTAAGCTGCCTCTTAGAACAGTGTAAGAGAGAAGACCAAGAGCTCTGCCCTGTGCTCTAAAGAAAAGCCACAAGGTGGGGGGGAGAGTGGTTAAACCACAGCAGGTTGGATTGGACCCTCTCCAAGGGCATCTCACCTGCCCTCCATAGGGATCTTAAGCAGATAGCGACTGCACTGGGAGGAGGTTCACTGGCCTGGTCATCAAGAGGAATGACTGTAGTCGTGCCCTGGAAGTGGGCAAGCATATGATTCAATCAATGAAGGTGACCCTTAAGCAAGCACACTGGGGTCCTTAATAGATTTGGCTCAATTAAGGAGAGCAGCCCACAGGCTATGACCCTGGGAGTCCCAGAAGAAATCCAAATTCTGCTACTCCAGTCTGGCAACCACTACCTACAGAAAACCATGATTGGGATGTAACTATACCTGGCTATACTTTATTCAGAAAGGACAGGGTAGGAAGAAGGGGAGGAGGAGTGGCACTATATGTAAAAACTACTATTAAAGCTTTGGAATTACAGAGCTTAAAAGGGAGAGAGGAGGCATTGTGGGTTAAACTAGAAAGAGGGAAAGAGAAATCTATTTGCATTGGTGTGATATACAGACCTCCCTCACAAGAGGAAGAGGTGGACAGAGAGTTAATTGAAGACATACGCAGCATTGCTAGGAAAGGGGAAGTGCTACTGATAGGAGATTTCAATATGCCAGATGTTGATTGGCACATTCCTGCTGCAGTATCATCTGGAAGTAAGGAGATCCTGGATTCTCTACAGGGAGAACTATTCAGGCAATTGATAACAGACCCCACACGTGAAGGAGCCATACTGGACTTGGTGCTTACCAATGGTGAAAGCGTTTCTGATGTTATAGTGGGAGATCATTTTGCATCCAGTGATCACCAGATGGTGTGGTTCAGTATTAGGACTAGGGCTGTTAGAATCCATTCCAAGGTGAGGATCTTAGACTTTAGGAAGATTAACTTTGCGAAGATGGGCCAATACCTCAGGGCGTCGTTAGTGGGATGGGAACAGCTGGGGGATGTAGAAAAACAGTGGGCAAAACTGAAAGGGGGTATTTTAAGGGCAACCAACCTTTTTGTTAAAATGGTAAATAAAGGCAAAAGGAAAAGGAGACCGCTATGGTTTTCAAAGGAAGTAGCTGAAAAAGTGAAGAAAAAGAGGGAGGCCTTCATGAAATACAAGAGATCACAAGGAGAGGAGACAGGCATCTGTATTTGGAAAAAAAACTTAGAGAAGCTAGCAAAGTAGCTAAGAAGGCAAAGATTCAAAAGGAGGAGGAAATAGCCAATGCAATAAAATGGGGGGATAAGACATTTTTCAGATATATTAGTGAGAAGAGGAAAGGCAAAAGCGGTATTGTTAGACTCAAGGGTGCAGGGGGGGAATATGTAGAAGCTGATAAGGATAAAGCGGAATTGCTTAACAAATATTTCTGTTCTGTGTTCACAGATGAAGAACCAGGAGCAGGACCTCAGAAAACACCCATAAATAGGAACAGAAGCGAGGGACATCTTGAACAATTTTCAGAAGACTGTTCATGAGAAACTAGCTCAACTTAAAGTAGACAAAGCGATGGGACCGGATGGGATACACCCTAGAACATAAGATATGCCATACTGGGTCAGACCAAGGTCCATCAAGCCCAGTATTCTGTTTCCAACAGTGGCCAATCTAGGTCATATGTACCTAGCAGTTTCCCCAAGAGACACAAGTTCCACAATACTTGTGTACTGGGTCAAGCATTGATATCTTCGGTCACTTCTTAATAATGTTTTATGGACCTTTCCTCCAGGAACTTGTCCAAACCTTTTTTAAACCCAGCTATACTAACAGCCTTTACTACATCCTCCGGTAACAAATTCCAGAGTTTGATTACACGTTGAGTGAAAAAATATTTTCTTTTATTAGTCTTATATAGTTTACCTGTAGCTTCATTGCATGTCCCCTAGTCTTTCTATATTCTGATAAGGTAAACAATCGATCTACGTTTACCCGTTTCACTCCGTTCATTAATTTATAGACTTCTATCATATCTCCCCTCAGCCGTCTCTTTTCCAGCTAAGCTTGGTCTAGAATTTGGCAGCTGGGATTTAATGTTAAAAAATGTAAGGTCATGCATTTGGGCTGCAGCAATCCAAGGGAGCAATACAGTATAGGAGGTGAAGTATTTTTGTCCACTAAAGAAGAGCGGGACCTAGGCGTGGCTGTGTCTGATGATCTTAAAGTAGCTAAACAGGTAGAAAAGGCGACGGCAAAAGCTAGAAGGATGCTTGGGTGCATACGGAAAGGAATGGCTAACAGAAAAAAGGAGGTGATAATGCCTCTGTATAAGTCTTTGGTGCGACCTCATTTGGAGTATAGTGTGCAATTCTGGAGACCGCACCTTCAAAAGGATGTGAACAGGATGGAGTCGGTGCAGAGGGTGGCTACTAAAATGATTAGTGGGCTTCATTATAAAGCATATGAGGACAGACTTAAGGATCTTAATATGTACACCTTAGAGGAAAGGCGGGATAGAGGTGATATGATTGAGATGTTTAAATACCTCCGTGGCATAAATGTTCAGGGAGAGCCTCTTTCAATTGAAAGCAAGTTCTGCTACGAGGGGACATGGGATGAGGGTGAAGGGAGATAGATTCAGGAGTGATATGCGGAAATATTTCTTTACGGAAAGAGTAGTGGATCCATGGAATAGTCTCCCAGTGGAAGTGGTAGAGATGAGGACAGTAACTGAATTCAAAAAAGCATGGGACCAACACAGAGGATCTCTAAAGGTAAAAAGTGGACTGTTGTAGTTGTTGATATGGAAGGACAGACTAGATAGGCCATGTGGTCTTTTTCTGTCATCATGTTTCTATGTTTCTACTGTAGACAGAGAAATACTAAAAGGTACCCCTAACTGCATTGGTTCTAAATACAGTGGTGGTCACTGGTAATGCCTATTTTTTTTTTCCAATTCCATCATCTGCTGGCAGAGGAAGCATAATCCACTTGTTTGGACTGGTCTAGCAGGATGAACTGGGGAAGTCCTGAATAGAAACAGCGATGTGTCAACATGAGTATTTTGAACTTTATGCTAAGCAGCTCAACTTCCTCTAAAACTATCTTCTAGCTCACCCTGGACAAACAAACCAGAAACCAGTCTGACAGGCTTGATCTTGAGTTCCATTCCTCATGGGATTCTATCTGGAGTTACTTGATAAGTCCTAGAGGGCTTTCTTCTCATTCCTCCCAGGACCAGACAAGGCAGAGCAGAGCAGAGCAAAGGAACCATGAGATTGCTGCAGACAATAAGCTCTGTGAAGCAGCAAAACAAACTGGAGAAAAGGGTCCAGAGGAATGAACGACACCCAGGGACAACAGCTCCATTGTGAAGAAGGCAGCATCTTGTAACAAGACAATACTTCCCTAGTTCCTCCAGGGCTAAAACAGGAGGAAGAGAGGCAGACTACAAGTATTGGAAGTTCTTGAGACAAAATGGCTACCATTCCCACACTTGTAACATGACCTGCAGCTTCTGGCCCCAACTGCCCTGGCCAAGAAGTAGCCCCCTCTTGGAAGAAGACCAGCATGAACCCTGAGCCTGCTCTAACAGTCAAACGACTTCCACATCATCCTGGCACAAACCACAGCCTTCTCAGATGGCCTCAACAGCATGAATAGTGTCTTGTGTGTTCCACAGGTGTTGCCATTACGCAGAGCTGAGCCAAGCCTATGGGAAAAAAATGCCTCAAAAAGAAGAAGTCTGCTTTGACGCCATTTCTGCTCTGGAGAACACCTTAAATGAGTGCTCTTCTGCTCTTCACGGAACCACCGCCAAGATCTCTTCCTTGCTGCTGCATGGAACTTGACCTGCCTGGCAACTCTCAGGACAGGGCCTGCCATGAGAGCTCCCTCCTGCCGGCCCTTGGATGGCTCTGCTTTCCTGACCTCTGTCTTACCCCCTGGCATTTACCACTGGAGCTCACAGTGCTCTATGTCCATTTTTCTTTCTTTTAATAGAACCTGGCACACAGCACGGCTGTAAAGTAGCCTTCCTAACAGGAGAGGATCAGCCACAGCAGGGCAAGGGAGAGAAAGAGAAGACAATCTCCTTCAAATATCTCCCAAAACATGACCAAGGCCATCCAGAATCAGGGACTCATTGGACTTGATGCACTGCTCAACTTAGCAGTCTTCCAGCTGGACCTTGGGAACATCTGACCAAACTTTCAGTTCGGTTGCATGGAAAGTCCATAGACCATCTGTTGGAGACAGAGAATACTAGGAAGCTGGGAGCTGCACAGTGCCTTATAAAGGTGAAGCCCACAAGTTTTTGATCTCTGCCTCCGTCTGCTGACAGACGGGCACAACCCATGCATCTGAACTAGTCTGGTGAGATAAGGAAAGAAAATCATACACAAGGCATCCAAGTACTGATGTTTAAAAGGGATTGGCGCAGTTAGCAGACCTGCTAACTACATTAAGATGACATTTTACTTACCAGATAATGTCCTTTCCTTGAGTCCTGCTAGACCAGTCCAGACAAGTGGGCTGTGTTCCCTTACCAGCAGATTGGTGGAGACAGATAGCCAATGAAATGCCCTGGTTTCAATGACATCACTTCCATACCTTTATACTCCTCATCCACCAGAGGGCCCCTTTAGCATCCGTTCCAAAGCATATGGGAGAACATGGCCAACCTCACAAACCTCAACATGGGCAACAATGAGCGATCAAACAGAACTATGCGCAGGACAGAACAGAAAGCAGTCGGTAGAACATGGACCTGCAAAGTCAAGCATATACAGTAAATCATAACAGACACAGAGGTACTGCCACAGAAGAACAGAACAAACAGTTCCAGGGGCAGCCTTTGAATTGGTCTAGCAGGACTCAAGGAGAGGAAATTATCTGCTAAATAAAACGTCACCTTCCATATTGTCCTGCTAGACCAGTCCAGACAAGTGAGACGTAGCAAAGCTATGCCTCCACTGGGCGGGAAGAAGCCACAGCAGCTTGCAAAACCTTGCAGCCAAAGGCCATGTCCGTCCGTGCATGGACATCTAAGTAGTAATGCTTGACAAAAGTGAACATGAGAAATGCCATACTGGGTCAGACCAAGGTCCATCAAACCCAGAATCCTGTTTCCAACAGTGGCCAATCCATGTCACAAGTACCTCGCAGGCTCCCAAAAAGCCACACAGCTTCCGCAATGCTCATCCTGGGGTAAGCAGTGGATTGCCAGGGTCCTCTAATAATGGGTTTATGGACCTTTCCTCCAAGAACTTGTCCAAAACTTTTTTTTAAATGCAGCTACACTAATAGCTTTTACTGCATCCTCCGGTAACAAATTCCAGAGTTTGATTACGCGTTGAGTAAAAAAAATATTCTCTTATTAGTCTCTTATTGTAGCTTCATTACATGTCCTCTAGTCTCTACTATTGATGGCGTAAACGCTAACCTGTTCCACTCCATTCATTAATTTACAGACCTCTATCAGAACCCCTTAGCTGTCTTTTCCAGGTCGAAGAGCCCTAACCTTTTAAGCCTTTTCTCATAGAGCTATCCTATCCCCTTTACCATTTTGGTGGCTCTTTTTCTGTACCTTTTCTAATTCTGCTATATCTTTTTAAAGATGTGGCAACCAGAATTGCGCACAATATTAAAGGTGTGGTCGTATCATAGAACGGATACAGAGCATTATAATTTCCATGGTTTTATTCTCCATTCCTTTCCTTAAGATTCCTAAAATTCTATTTGCTTTCTTTGCTGGCGCTGCACACAGGGCGGAGGGTTTCAATGTATTATCCACGATGATGCCTAAATCTTTTTCCTGGGTGGCGGTTTCTAAGGTGGTACCTTGTATCATGTAACCAAAGTTTGAGTTGTTCTTTCCTAGATGCATAACTTTGCACTTGTCAACATTAAATTTCATCTGCAATTTGGATGTCCAGTCTTCCAATTTATCAAGGACCTCTTGCAATTTTTCACAATCCTCTTGCATTTTAACAACTTTGAATAATTTTTTGTCATCTGCAAAATTTGATCACCTCACTCGCTATTCCTGTTTCCAGGTCATTTATGACAGCTAAAAAGCAATGGGCCCAGCACAGATCCCTGTGGTACTCCACTAATTACTTTTTGCCATTGAGAAAATTGGCCATTTAGCCCTACTCTCTGCTTTCTATCTTTTAACCAATTCCTTATCCACAATACTACACTGCCTCCAATCCCATGACTTTTTAATTGCGCCAAGAGTCTCTCATGGTCTCTCATGAGGGACCTTGTCAAAGTCTTTCTAAAAACCCAGATACACCATCTCAACCGGCCCACCTTTGTCTACCTGTTTATTCAGACCTTCAAAAAAATATAATAGAATAGTAAGACAAGACGTTCCTTGGCAAAATCCATGTTGGTTTTCTCCCATTAAAACATGACTATATACATGATCAGTAATTTTATTCTTTATAATGGTTTCTACCATTTTGTCTGGTACCGACATCAGACTCACAGATCTGTAGTTTCCCAGATCACCCCTGGAACTCTTTTTTAAATATTGGCGTTACATTGTCCATTAACTCTTAAGGTACTACAGTTGATTTTAATGACCGTTCACAGATTACGAATAGTAGGTCTGCAGTCTCATATTTCAATTCTTGCAACATCCTTGGAAGGATGATTTGCTACTCTTCAATTTATCAAATAGTTATAATAAACCTTCCCGGTTTATTGATATTTCTTTCAATTCTTCCCATATAACACCTGTATATACCATTTCAGGCACGGGTAAATTCCCTACATCATCTTCAGTAAAGACCAAAGCAAAGAACTCATTCAGTCTCTCCACTATGGCCTTGTCCTCACTTCGCACCACTTTTACCCTGTAGGGCTGGTACCTGTTCAGAAACTAAGGTCTGAACCACTAGCATAGCATCCTGTTACAAGATGGAGCCTGCTCTGAACCAAAGCCTGAACCATGGGGGCCTGCTCTGAACCAAAGAATGAACAACATGGATTCCTGTTTTCTTATAACTCAGCATAAAACTTGCAGATCAAGCAATTCTGCCAGTTTATGTGCTTCACAGGGGAAGTATTTGCCAGCTGACTATGCGCAAAAGAACATGGCCGAGACCTTCACTGTGCTACTAGCATTCACAACAACGTATCGATTTGCACACCAGCAACTTTTACACCATGGACCTTTGTTTGCAGAAGGAACACCTATTAACTATTACTGGATTTGCTGAAGATGACATACAGGATTCAAGAGCAGCCAATCACCAGGACTTCAGGACAAAGAATTATATGGCTGGACACCAGAAACCAGGAGGAGAAGAGAACAGAACGCAGACAGATGCAGCCCAGCGAACGCGTCTGCAGCACTCAAACACACAGTGGCTGGCAGGACATCTGGGAACTCTAACATCTGACACAGAATGTTCGCCTGCCTGTCTCTCTCTGGCTGGAAGTCAGATAGTGTTAAAGGGCAAAACCTCGAGATGGAGTGAATTTCTCCCCCAGACCAGCAGCTCAGTGTGTGACCACACAGTTCTCAGATGACGCTGGATCTCTACCATACTTTGACTTCATGCCATGCTGGAGTATTCTGGCAAGAGCTAAGGTACTTTCATTTCCCTGAGGATGGGGCTAGCTTAGACAGACAGATAATTTACTGTATGTCTGAGTGTAGAGCGAATCAGTGACATTGGTTCCTAAAACAGAGACTAAAGTCTCCTGGTAATCGTAACAGAGCTGAACAACATACTACCTCAGAAAACTAATTTCTGCTAATATTTCCTCTATATTTTGCAATCAGAAATAAAGTCTAATTTTTATACAAACAAGGCTGGCTCTTGCTTTGTCACGTGGTTTGTCAGGCAATCCTGGGAAAAGGAGTGTAGCAGTATCCCCTTGACAGTATTTATCTGCTACTGATGATATCTCCTACAACCCCTCTATCATCCAATGGTCCAACTGACACACAGGTTTTTTGCTACAAATGTACTTAAGTTTTCATTATGCATTTTTGCTTTCATGGCTAGCTTTTTTTCAAATTCTTTCTTTGCCTGCGTTATCAGTGTCTTGCACCTAACTTTCCAATGTTTATGTTTCCCGTTTTTGTCATTTGGCTTCTTTTTCCATTTCCTGAAACCCTATGTGACTCAATGTCCTTTCTAACACAGCGTAACCCCTCCACCTATTTGATCTACCCTATAATTGCGATATAGTTTGTACCCAGGTATACAGTGTCCCATTGGTTGTCCTCCTTCCACCAGGTCTCCGAAATACCAATTATATCTAACCTCTCATTTACAGCTATACATTCTAACACTCCCATCTTATTTTTTAGACTTCTAGAATTTGCATACAGGCATTTTAGAGGTTGTATTTTATTCATATTACTCTGGCTATCAGTTGAAGGGGTAATTTGGAATCTTTCAGCTCTGTACTTAAGGCATCTGGGTTACTTTTATCTTTATTGGAACCTCTCCATTAGGATGTCCTAATTTCCCTCTTTTGCTGGTATCCTTCAAGGATACATTCTTCCTGTGGAAAGCACAGTTACTTACCTGTAACAGGTGATCTCTGGGAACAGCAGGAATTAGTCATCACATATGGGTACGTCGGTACCGACGGAGCCCGCGCGGGAAAGCTCCCCAGCTTTTCAGATTAAAAGCTTTTGGGGCCTCCCACTGCACATGCGCGCTGCCTTCCCGCCTTCCTGACCAGCTCTCGTCAGTTCGAGTTTAAAGCTGAGACAATAGAGAGAGAGGACAGGAAGATAGATAGATAGAGATACAACTCCTAGGGGAGGTGGGTGGGTTGTGATGACTAATTCCTGCTGTTCCCAGAGACCACCTGTTACAGGTAAGTAACTGTGCTATCTCCAGGAACAAGCAGGAATAAGTCATCACATATGGGGACTCCCTAGCTAAGATGCCTGGGAGATCCCCCTCCAAGGGTAAACCATCTTCGCATGGATCTCAGGCATCCATCCAGGGAAGGTGGGCAGGAGTTGTTTAAGTATGGAACAGGTGTTTGAGGACAGCCTGACCAAACAAGGCATCCCGGCGGGAGTCCTTGTCCAAGCAGTAATGGGCTGTGAAGGTATGAACCGAGGCCCAAGTGGCTGCTCGACAGATCTGATCTATCGACACAGAGTGAAGATGAGCCATAGAAGTGGCCATGGCTCTCACATTGTGAGCTGTGACATGGCCCTCCAGAGAAATGTTCTTACTCTGGTAAGCAAAAGAAATACACTGAGCGATCCAATTGGAAAGTGTACGCTTGGTGACTGGAAGTCCCAAATGAGAAGGATCAAAAGCCACGAAAAGTTGGGAAGACTTTCGATGTGGTTGAGTCCTGTTGAGGTAAAAGGCAAGAGCTCTTTTACAATCCAGAGTATGAAGGTTCCTCTCTGCACTGGATGCATGAGGAGCCGGGAAAAAGACAGGTAGATATACCTCTTAAGATGAAAAGGCGAGACCACTTTGGGCATAAAGTGGGGATTCGTCCTAAGGACCACCTTATCATGATGAAACCTAGTATAAGGTGGATGAGCCACTAAAGCCTGCAGTTCACTGATGCGGCGAGCCGAAGTGACTGCAATAAGGAAAACAACCTTCCAGGAAAGAAATTTGAAGGAGGTAGAGTCCAAAGGCTCAAAAGGTGGCTTCATAAGCTGACCTAGAACTAGGTTCAAATCCCATGCTACCGGAGGAGGTCGGATGGGAGGTTTAGTTAGAGTCAGGCCTCTCATGAAACGTGCAACAAGAGGATGAGAGGAGACAGGTTGTCCATTTATAGGTTTTAAGGATGCTGCAATAGCACTCAAATGGACCCTTACTGAATTCGTCTTAAGGCCTGCATTTGAAAGATGCAGGAGATAGTCCAAGAGGGAATTCAAAGGAAGTGCTAGAGGGTCAAGACCCTGCTGAGCACACCAAATGGAAAAACGTTTCCATTTGAAAGCATAAGAACGCCTCGTGGAAGGTTTCCTAGAGGCATGAAGGATATCTGTCACAGGTTGAGAAAGATTAAAGTCTTGAAGACTTAAGCCTTCAGTAACCAAGCTCTGAGATGTAGGGATTTGGGGTTTGGGTGCCACAAAGTCCCCTCCTCCTGAGACAGAAGGTCTGGCGCAGCTCCCAGGTCCAGGGAGGATCCCTGGGAGAGATGCAGAAGTAGAGGGAACCACACCTGGCGTGGCCAGCGGGGAGCTATGAGGATCATAGTCCCGTGATCCCTCTGGAGCTTGAACAGAGTCTTGGATATTAGAGGAATGGGTGGAAAGGCATAGAGGAATTCCTGACCCCAATGCAGGAGGAAGGCATTGTGGGCCTGAGCTCCCTGACACTGAGTTCTGGAACAGAACCGGGGAAGTTTGGCATTCCACGGACTTGCAAAGAGGTCTATGTCCGGGGTCCCCCATTCCTGAAAGATTCTGCGTATCTGGTCCATATGTAGGGACCATTCGTGTGGAAGCAGAACTCGACTGAGTCTGTCTGCACGAGAGTTTTGAACTCCTGGAAGATACACTGCAAGAAGGTGAATTTGATGCTCTCTGGCGAAGGCCCATAATCTGAGAGCTTCGTTGCAAAGCGACAGAGAGCCTGTCCCTCCTTGTTTGTTTATATAGAACATGGCTACCTGATTGTCTGTCTGAACTAGGACAGTCAGGTTGACAAGGAGGGTATAGAAGACCTTGAGGGCAAGGTAAATTGCTCGCAGTTCCAGGAGGTTGATATGAAGGGTGGCCTCCTGTGGAGACCAAGTGCCCTGAGTGGAGAGGTTCTGAAGATGAGCTCCCCACCCTGTCTGGGAGGCATCTGTTGTGAGGGTTGCTTGGGGCAACAAAGGTTGGAAGGGGGCCCCCAAGAACAGATTCTTGGTGGATGTCCACCATTGGAGGGACCAAAATAGACGGCTTGAGGTGAGTATTTGGTCGGAGAGCGCTCCAGATGCTTGAGTCCACTGGGTGGCCAAGGTCCATTGAGCTGCTCTCATATGCAGACGAGCGTAGGGCACCACATGTACCGTGGAGGCCATGTGGCCCAGAAGTCGCAGCATTTCCCGGGCTGTCAAATGACTGCTGGACTGAGCTTGGGAGGCCAAACTCAGCAGGCGTTGGGCCCTGACCTGAGGCAGGTAGGCCCTTGCAGTGATGGTGTCTAACTGGGCCCCTATGAACTCGAGAGACTGAGTAGGGATTAGTTGAGACTTGGGAAGGTTTACTACCAGTCCTAGATACTGCAGAAGACGCCTTGTGCTGTCCAGGGAAATTTGGGCCTGGGACTGAGAGGGAGCTCGGATGAGCCAGTCGTCCAGGTATGGGAATATGAAAATTCCCAGGCCTCTTAGAAAGGCAGCTACGACTGCCATGCATTTGGTGAATACTCGTGGAGCAGAGGCTAGACCGAAGGGGAGTACTCTGTACTGGAAATGTTTTCCCTGAAACAGAAATCGAAGGTATTTTCTGTGGGATGGGTGGATGAGTATGTGTGTATACGCATCCTTTAGGTCTAGAGAACAAAGCCAATCCTGACTCTGAAGGTATGGAAGGAGAATGCCCAGAGAAAGCATTTTGAATTTCTCCTTGAAAAGAAATTTGTTCAATTCTCTCAGATCCAGAATTGGTCTGAAGCCCTCTGTCTTCTTTGGTATTAGAAAATAAGGGGAGTAGAATCCCGTCCCCTGTTGAAGAAGAGGGACCTCCTCTATTGCCCCCTGGGCAAGGAGGGAGGAGACTTCCTGACCCAAGAGGGCCAGGAGAGATGGGGGAGAATTGAACTGCCTCACCATAGTATAAGGAGGAAGGTCGGAAAAATGGAGCTTGTAACCCTCTCTGATGATAGAGAGGGTCCATTGCTCTGATGTAATTTGCTCCCATCTGGGAGCAAAGTGAGCTAACCTTCCGGGTATGGTGAGGGGCTCTGGTTGCTCTAGAGCCAGAAAAGTTAAGTTCTCTAGGGGCAAGTCAAAACCCCTGAGGGGGTGGAGCCTGCTGAGGCGTAGCAGACGCCGCAGGCTTTGACCTTGCCTGTTTAGGTTGCTGACGTTTAGCAGCAAAACGAGGCTGAGAGGATTGTTGGCCAGTATTTGTGGAAAATCTGGACTTCTTGTAATAAGGCCTCTTAAAAGACTTCTTCTTGGCAGGAGTGGAGGTAGACTTAGAAAGTCTATCTAAGGTGGCATTTTCTGCGTCCATTTGAGTGGCCTTAATTTGCCACTCCTCACCAAATAAGTTCTCACCTGTACAGGGCAGATTTCGTAAGCCATCTAGGACCCAAGGTTCTAGATCAGAAGCCTGGAGCCAAGCAAGACGTCGGGCTGCTATAGCAATGCCCGAAGCCCTACCAGCACCCTCAAAGGAATCAAAAGCTGCCCTGTTGGAGAACTTTGAAATATCCAAAAGGTGTTTCACTAAGGAAATGAACTGCTCCCTCTTATCCTCAGGGATAAAGGGGGCAAAATGCCGAACTTTTAGAGCGATTTCACTGAGAAACATGCCCATGTAAAGACTATAGGAATTAATCCTGGCTATAAGCATAGTAGCCTGGAAAATTTTCCTGCCAAAAGAGCTAGAGTCTTACATTCTCGCCCTGGAGGAGTAGAAGAGTGCCTTTTGGTACTCTTTATCTTCATTGCAGACTTCACCACAATAGAATGGTGAGGCAACTGAGTTTTTTGGAAACCAGGAGAAGGGGGGACACGGTACATGGTGTCCAACCTGCGAGAAGAAGGAGACAATGTTAGAGGAGCCTCCCATAAGTCCATCAAGTGTTCTTGAAGGATTTCATGGATAGGCAGGGTAACTGCCTCTTTAGGGGACTTAGAGTATCCTAAAATATCCAGTTTCTTTGATCTGGGTTCCTTTTCAGAGGATGAAACAATAGAAAGACCTTTAGCCATTTCTATGATGAAGTCCTGAAAGGACAAATCCTCTGGTGGAGACATTCTCTTTTTAGGAGAAGAAGGCTCCTCAGGAAGATCAAGGGAGAACTCATCAGAATCAGAGGAGTTAAAATCCTCTGAAGAAGCAGAGTATCCTCTATGTGCTTCCAATGCACGATACGCATACCGTTCGGTATCAACATCGGGCGTACCGGGTATGGGATCGGTACCGGGCAAAAGCCCGGATCCGGCATGCGGAACCGATCTGCGTTTGGAAGACGATGGCCTCGGTTCCGGTATGGAAGCCATTACCGGAACCGGACCCGGTACCGCTGGCTGCGGTACCAAGGGCGTAGCAGCATTAATAAAAGCCAGAATGGCCTGCTGCATGACTTGGACAGTATTGCCCATAGACGCCACTGCTGCCTGGATGTTGGTACCGGTATGGGCCGGTACCCCAGAGCAGTACAACAGGTGATCTGTCGAGGCCGCGCCATCGATGTCAACCTGTGACCCCATGATTGCTTTGGAGGCCGGAGCCTCCCGCCGGGGTTTTTTTGGCCTGGGCAGAATCCTCGAACTCAGAATTGAGAGCCTCTCGATCTTTAGAAAGAGATTTGCTTTTAGAGGATTTGCCCACTGGAGTTTTGGTTACCTGAGATCCATCCGGAGAGGAAGACCTGGATGACTGTGATGCTTCTGAAGAAAACAGCACATGGAACTCGTTGGCCCGGTTCTGCAATCCACGTTTCGACATCTGGGAGCAGGATGGGCAGTCCGGTATGGAATGGTCAGGTCCTAAACATTTAAGACACCATTCATGGGTGTCTGTAAGAGGAATGACAGCACTGCACTTGGTACACTTTTTAAAACCAGGAACTGGCTTCTCCATGAGGAGAATTTGTGTAGGCCTGAAGGCCTAACAAAGTACCAAGCTGTGCTGAAGAAAAGAAAAATATTTTTTTTTTTTTTGCTTTTCAAAAGAAAGGAAGAGAGACCGGCAGTACCGGTTTCAGAATGGGGAAGGCAGGTACGCGGTCTAAAGAAAACAATAAAATTAACAATTTCTTCAGCGGTGACAGGAACACGACCTGCTGGCTCCGCGGAAAAAAAGAAACTGACGAGAGCTGGTCAGGAAGGCAGCGCGCATGTGCAGTGGGAGGCCCCAAAAGCTTTTAATCTGAAAAGCTGGGGAGCTTTCCCGCGCAGGCTCCGTCGGTACCGACGTACCCATATGTGATGACTTATTCCTGCTTGTTCCTGGAGATAAGTGCCAACTAGGCCAGGCGTGAAAACCAAATTGGATACGATTAGGGAATTGGATGAATCAGCTTCTGACACACGAACCTATGTCACCATGGTTCACCCAGTATATGGGAATCTAGATTTAATGGACTCACGAACAGACAGGGATTCTGGATCCATACTATCCATAGGGATAGGAAGCGCTAGCAGCTGTTCTATTCATGAAACTGGATTGTAGAACCTAACTATAGGCCATAGAAAGTTACAGGTCTGAACTGCAGTAGAACTGTCTATTTAAATGTACTTCTGCTTCTCTCTAGGACATTGGACTTAGCAAATAGTGCTTATGTGGACATAGTTATTGGGTCAGGCTAAACTTCTCTAAAATAAATAGAACAGAGTACATCCTCTTTACTCTGCAACTGATAGGCTAAAGAAGTTGCTGGGTCAGGATGAACTGCTTTTAGAAACTAGACGGTTAGGTTAAACAGCAAACAAAGCTTGCGTAAATAGTAGGAAAATCAGCAAATATCATAAGTAACTAATTAGCTTCTGTTGTATAGTGGAAACACAGCGACACCTACTGAGTCTAGTGAATATAGTTATGAGCTGTAACTTTTTTATATGACGTGTCGCATATGTTAGCAAATTTCATGTGCACTTTTGTAACTTGGAAAGCACCAGATGTTAATTAAAAATTAACTGCATCAGCTGATAATTTACAATAAAAGTGGGAGCCCTGTGAAGCCATCTTTGAAGAAACTTTGATGGATATGTCTGTCTTACTCCATGTGTTTCTTCCGTACAGAGCTCTGTGGTTAAGTGGTCAATTGTGTCTTGTCTTTTCTTTCCTATTGAGAGGTATAGAAAATTAAAAAGAATCCAGGTTTATGTGAAGGATTCCAGACACCAGGAGGGTGAGAGTCAACACTTCCAAACCATGCACTCTTAGATGACTCATCTTTCCCCCATTATCTCCTTTTTAAATGTTAATGCCAGCAGCCTGGCTCCATGCTGGTTAAGGTGGCATCCATCCCTTCAGAAGAGCTCTTTCTTCCCCTAGAATGTAACCCAGTTCCTAACAAATCCAAAACCCTCTTTGCTCCATCCTCTCATCCATGCACTGAGACTCCAGAGCTCCACCTGCCTTTTGGGTCCCGCGAGTGGCACAGAAAGCATTTCAGAGAATGCTACTTTGGAAGTTCTGGTTTTCAACTTCCTACCTAAAAGCCTAAATTTGGCCCCCAGAACCTCCCTCCCACATTTTCCTATGTCACTGGTACCAACATGTACCAAGACAGCAGACTCCAACACTATCTAAAAACTTTGTCTAGGTGGTACGTGAGGTCTGCTACCTTCACATCAAGCAGGCATGTTACCAGGCGATCCTCACGTCCACCAGCCACCCAGCTATTTACATGCCTAATGACCAAATCACCCACTATAACGGCTATGAGAAACCTCCTCAGTGCCAGAGGTCCTAGCTACAGGATTACTTCCTGCCTCACCAAGGTGATGCTCTCCTTTCACATGACCTCTCTACTCCATGATGATAGAGGCTGCCTGACTGGAGGTGGGGCTTCAATATTACGTCCCTGTAGGTCTCGTCTATGTACCTCAGCCTTCCTTATTTCCTCCAAGTCTGCTACTCTAACCTCCAGAGATTGCACTCGCTCCCTGAGGGCAAAGAGCTCCTTGCACCTAATGCACACAAGACCTTTCACCAACTGGGAGAAAATCATACATGTGACGCTTAATGCAAAAGACTGGATAACCCCCATCTTGCTGCTGGACTTCTGTCTGTATCTTAGTTTGAAAATTTTGTTTAGTTATTTAAATTGTTTTAAGTTACTAGGGATACTTGTACTAATACAACTATACCAAATACATTTAAGGGACTTTGTGGACCTCAAGATTAATTAATTTTAGGGCCTTAATTCATTTATTCATGGTGAGGATAACCAGCAGAACTTGAAAGTGAATTTGAATATCCCTCCCCCTTTAATAGATCTAAAGCCCTATAAAGCTAAGAATATGCCAGAGGTGAGTGGCAGTCTGGGTAGGTGGAAGGGAAGGCTGGCTTGCTACATAAGTCCAAGACCTATTCTTCTATGGCAATCTGTGAACTATTTCCTCGGTGATTCACACAGCCCTTGCTTTGATAGAGGAAGCCTTTCAAAATTGCCTCTTTGATCTATTACTTGTTTTAAATGGGTGTTAAAAGACAACTTCACAGGTCTCTCCCCCCCCCCCCCCCCCCCCCCCATCTAGAAGGCCTCTTTGTAAAGGTCTCTAGAATAAAATTTATTCTTTTCTGCTCAAAGAATATGGACGCTAGTTTTCCTTTTATGCTAAGCTATACTCTGATTTGATTTAAAGTTGTTTGCTGATACTAGGCCCTGACAGAGTATTAAATTTAAACTAAAAACTCTGCTGGGTTTGAAACAAACAAAGCGCTCTGCTGGGTTTGAAATTTAACTAAAAGCTCTTTGCTGATATTAGGCCCTGACTGAGTTAACAAATACACTGTGTTCTAATTTATATATATATGAATCAGCTGTAATAAGAATTGCTCTTTTCCCAAGATTTAGAAAATTTCCCAAAGTAAACACTTTCAAGTGCAGATCTCTCTCCAGCAATAGCAGTCCCTTTTGGTAGTCCTTCATGATGCCGCCCAACAGATGCTTGCAGGGGCTACAGAGCTCCTCTAAGTTCATGAGGGCACATGTGCTCAGGTAGAAAGGGTGTGCAAACTCTCTGGAACTGGCTGGTTACGCAATAGCCATGCCAAAGCAATGGCCTGCTTAATTCAGCACACCAATGCAGACTTTGCTGGCCCACACAAGAGTGACGTCATGGCTAAGTGCAAATTGGACTTAAAAAAGTAATTTGCAACCTCCAAATACCAGAGAAGCACCCTCCAGTCATCCACAAGGTGAAGATTCTTATCCTTCTCCCGGCATTGCTCCTTAGAGAAGGAGGGCACGTAAACCACCTGGTTCTCATGAAACAGAGAAACACCTTAGGTAAAGGAAATGTACAGGCCAAATGGAAACAGCCTCCTCTGAAAAAACAGATAAGGATCCTGGCAAGACAAGGCCTGCAACTCGGAATTCCACCTTGCCAAAACAAATTACGACAAAGAAAAACAGTCTTGAGCGTCAAATCCTTCAGAACAGCGCGCTTCAACAGCTCAAAAAGCTCCAAGGGCCCCGAGCACCAAAAACAGATACCAGGAAAGGAACACTGACCAGAGGGGAGGATGCAGGTGCCAAACCCCCTGAAGAAAAAATGCACAACATCCAGGAGTAAGACTAGAGACTTACCAGCCACTGGACCTCTGAAACAGGCCAGAGCTGCCACCTGAACTTTCATGGAGCTCAGAGGAAAGGTCCTTTACAAGACCCTCCCCTACTGAAAGGCCAACAGAGACTGCACTATGGCCGCTGTAGGAATCAGCTTCCGTGGGCCACACTATTGGCTCAAGAAGCACCAAACCCACATGTATGCCAGGTTGGCAGACCTCCTCCAGGCTCTGAGAAGAGCGGAAACCACTGCAGGAGAGCAGTCCTTACACACTAGCTGTCCCCTTCCAAGAACCAAGTCACAAGCGAGAAAGGATCAGTCTGCCATGACGATCAGCACCTGATGCAATAGACCCCGACAAGGAGGCAAATAAAGAGGTGTAGGAGCCGCATCTGATCTTCAAACCATGCTCTCTCCTCTGCCAATTTGGTGCCAACATAACAATGTGCCTGGGTGGTGCACTATACGCCAAATTACATGCTCCAACAGCATTCAAGGAGAAAATACATACAGCAGGCATTGCCTTGGCCAAGGCTGGACTGGGATGACTATGCCCTCAGACCCTGCCTCTGTGCAGGGACTGAAGCAGCGGCAGGCCACCAGATCCATCTCGGGGTGACCACCAACTGAAACACTTCCTGACTCAACTCCCACTCTCTGGGATACAGAGTGTCAGCTGAAATAGACTGCCTCCACGCTGTCCACCCTGGCAATGTGATGTGCTGACAGAACTAGGAGATTTTTCTCTGCCCAGGCAAACAAGAGAACCATCTCCAGTGCCACTCAGACACTCCTTGTGCCATCTTGCCAATTGACATAAGCCATCGCCCTGGCATTTGCTAGAAACACTAATCGCCCAGCACTTGACCAGGGGCCAGAAACTTAGAAGAGCCAACCAGATGGACCATATCACCTCCCTGCAGATCCAAGAGAAGAACAGGTAAAAAACACCATCATCTGCTGGAGACAGAGAAAATACTGAAGGCGACCCTAGGGGTACAACTATCTACCTTCCAGGGCTCAGCCAATCAAGCTTCTGGTATTTTCTCCGTCTCCAACATCTGCTGGTTAAGGGAACTAAACCCACTTGTCTGGACTGGTCTAACAGGATGAATTGGAAATGGCCTCGGCATTGAATATCCGGGTCTACAGTTCAGTGGCAGTGGCTAGCTGCCACCGCTGAATATTGGGTCTGTAATTACCTGCATCAAATCCTCGCTCCATCTCCATTTCTGTCTCATAGTCCATTTCACGAATTATCCATCCAATAGCCTGTTCTGGATTTCGGATATCATGCAATTTACTGTGGATATCGTTCATCACATGCTCCCTGGAAGAATCAGAGAAATACAAGATGAATTTCTTGGTCATCCATCTCAACAGGAATATGTTGTAAATGGGTACTGCCATGTTCAAGCTTCTAAGAGGCGACAGCGCTACTCAGTTATGCAGAAATTTAGGGAGATATTTTGTCTGAAACTTTTTCTTACGTATCGTCAGCTATCAAGTCTTGAAGGATCTGTTCTGCAGCCACCTCTGGGGACTGAAGGTGAAAGCAAGCTGCCTCCATGAGATGCGCCATGTCTACAGAAATAGATTCTCTGATAAGTCTGAGGCACTGAATAAGAGAAGTAACATCATGAGCAATATCCAGATCTGCAAAAGACAAAACAAAAGCAAATACTTCTATCATTTTACATGAACAGTTCACTGAGCAACTCATTTGCCTCTGACTAGTAACATGTGGGATTTGAATTTTCACAAGAATGTGCATACTTTCACTTTGAAAAATTAACCACCACCATAGGCAATGAGAGCTTGGGGGGGGGGGGGGGGTAAAAAGACTTCCACTCAAAGCTCCAGTCAGGAAAAGGGAATGGATGGGTGTAAGGCTGTGTGTGGAAAATGAAGGATCTCTGGGCAAAAGTGAGCGGTTGTGTGCACATATGGGTTGTGTTTACTATGCATGAGATGTCCAAGGCAGGGGAAAGAGCGTATCTAATCCCTAACCTATAAATTATGCCAGCTTGGCCTAAGAATGGGAACAAATTGAATGTCAGAACAGTAGATCCCCCACTTCTAAATTACCTTCAGATATTGCACTCTCATCCTCTGTCAAGAAATGTTCATCAAACAAGAGGTATAGGTGATCCACCAAGGAGCATGGAACAAGGAAAGACAGGAAGCCCTGCAATGGTAGAAAGTCTCATGAAGTGAACTGGTTCAGAATATACTGGTCAAACCAAGGTCCATCAAACCCAGTATCCTGTTTCCAACAGTAGCCAATCCAGGTCACAAGTACCTGGCAGGTTTCCAAAAATGTACAAAGGTTCCATGATACTTCTCCCGGGGTAAACAGTGGATTTCCTAGGTCCTCTTTAAGGTGAAATTAGGCCTTATCTGCTATTTGCTTTTCCTTGAGTTCCTCTAGTCTAGTCCAGACTTGTGGGTAATTACCTCTCACCAGTAGCTTGGAGACTGAACATGTCACATTTTCTGACCTCACTATAGATAGGCAGCTGGCACCTCCCACCAGCTCCCAGTATCCTATTGACAACGCAGACTCATAGGAGCAACAATTAAGGTATAGGTCTTTCAACAAAACATTAAAGAATGCTCATAACTCCAAAAGGCAGGAAAAAAAACCCTCCCTCCAATAAGAAATGTCTTATTTTTTTCTTCTATTTTTATTAATGCACCTACACTTACATGAAAATGTTACACTATCCTCTCCAGATGTCATTCCCCAGAAAGGAATTGGGCAGACCCCCCCCCCTCCAGGAGCCACACATCAATGGCTTCCTGCTCATCTTCCTTGATAACGTTGCAAGACCAGATTAACATCCAGGAGTCGTAAAAGAGGATCTTCCACCACCGAAAACACTGGAAGTGACACTGGCTGATTGAAATGAAAGGCTAACAGAACTTTGGGCAGAAAGGAAGGCACTCGTCGCAGTACAACTATCTCCCTGGAGAGACACAGAAAGAGTACGACATGACAGTGCTTGCAGTTCTGAAATTCACCTGGCCGAACAAATGGCTACAAAAAACAAAACACAAAAAAAAAAAAAAAAACCCAACCCACAAAACACGACAGTCTTCAATGTCAGATCTTTCAAGGTGCAAACCCTCAAAGGCTCAAAAGGTTCCTCCATCGACACTGACTGAGGTCCCAAGGGGGAACCACTGTCCAAACCAGGTGTCGAATGTGCTTCACTGTCCAAAGGAACTGGGCGGCATCTGGGTGCATCGCCAGGAAACCCCCCTGGACTGTACAGTGATAACAGGCGATAGCAGCAACCTGCACATTATGAGAGCAGCAAGCCAAACCTTTGTCCAGTGTCGCCTGCAAGACGGTGAGGATATCTGGCACTGGAGGGCGACAGCCATGGTCTGTGCACCAGCTCTTGAAGATCCTCCACACTCTAATATAGGCTAGAGAAGTGGAGCGTTTACGGGCTTTCAAACAAAGTGGAGATCACCAAGGTTGAAAGTCTCCTCAACTGAGCCTTCTAAAGAGCCAGACCGTGAGAAATTGAGTCACCTGAGGCATTAGAATCAGACTCCGCACCAGCAGGTTGTCCCAGACCAGCAGACGCCACAGGTGATCCACCACCAGTCGGATTAGATTGGCATACCACGGCCAATTTTGAGCGATTAGAAGGACCAAACCCCAATACACCTCAATTCTTTGTGCGACTCGACCTATGAGTGCTTACAGGGAAAGACAGAGCAAACCCTCTGCTGGCCACCTTTGTACCAGCGCATCGTGCCCCTCTGACATTCGCTCACATTCCCTGCTGTAAAAGCATTCCACCTTGGCGGACTCAAAGGTCACCATTAGATCCATGATCAGCTGACCCTCAGGGTGCACTAACTGAGCAACGACTGCCTTGTTGAGGGACCACTTCCCTGGATCCAATCAGACCCAACTGAGGTAGTCTGCTGCTACATTTTCCTTGCCGGTCACATGAGCTGCGGAAAGCGACTGTAGACTGGCCTCCGCTCATTATAACAATGGGCCTACTTTCTCTTCCAGCTGCACACTGCTTGTGCCCCATTGCCAACTGATGTAAGCTACTGTGGTGGCATTGTCTGAACACACTCTCACCCCGCCTTCTTCCACAGTAAGGGCCGGAACTCCTGCAATACTAATACTGCCCTCAACTCCAACCAACTGACTGGCCACGTTCTCTCTGGCAGAGACCAGAGAGCCTGGGCTACCTGGGCCTTGCAATGCGCCCCCCATCCCGACAGACTGGCAGTCATCATCGGGATCCAACCCAGAGTCTATTGGCATACCTGCCAAAAGTTTGTCTGGCTGCAGCCACCATTGCAGAGCCACCCAAACGGACCCCAGACACGGCAACGGATGAGTGAGCTGGTGGTGTTGAGCTGACCACTTACAAAAATGCCCTCTGCAATGGTCTCATGTGGGCTTGAACCCAGGGCACCAGCTCGATCATTGCGCCCAACCTGTCCTTCAACAGAGAAACTGCCTAGGTCTGTCTGAAACCGGGCTTTCAGATACACCAAAGTCTTGAGATGGCTGGAGACTGCTCTTGGCAAAACTGACAACCCAGCCCAGACTCTGTAGACTATGACACACTCAGTGGTCCGTGCGCTCTCTTCCCTGGACTTTGCTCTGTTTAGCCAATCGTCTAGGTAGGGATGTACCAGAATCCCCCTCCTGCCAGAGCCCCGCCGCCACCACCTTGGTGAAAGTGCAGGGGGGGGTTGTCAGCCCAAAAGGCAAAGCCCGAAATGGAAAGTGACCCATTAGAACCACAAAGTGTAGGAACTGCTGATGTTCGGACCGGATGGGAATGTTCAAGTAGGTCTCCATGAGATCGAGCAAGGTCAAGAATTTTCCTTCCTTGACCACCACTATGACTGATCAGAGCGTCTCCATGTGGATTTGGGGCACCTGTAAGCAGTGATTTACATGCTTGAGATCCAATATGGGACAGAACGAACCTCCTTTCTTGTGAACTACAAAGCATATGGAGTATCGACCAAAACCGCTTTCATCTCTTGGCACCTCCACCACTGCCTGCAATTCGAACAGGCGTTGCAGAGTGTCCCATGGAGCCTCAAGTTTGAGGCACCCTGCAAGGGGAATTGACAAAGGCGTCCATGAGAGGTTAGGCAAACTCCAACGCATACCTCTCTCTGATGATTTCCAGCACCCACTGATCATCACCCAGGTGATGTAAAAGTCCTTGCAGCACGGTAACAAACCTTTCCTGGACCTTCCTTCTATCATTGTGTCTTCTTGGCAGTTGAGGAAGAGGAGTAGTAGACCCCTACTTCCTCCATGAAAGACTTGTCCCCAGGAAGGAAACAGTCCTCTCTGGTAAAGTGCAAATCGAACCGCATGGAAACGCTGAAAATCCCACAACTGATTCTTTAACAGAGCCATAGAATGGACCAGCTTTTGCTAGTCCAGAGGGAGCCTTCCCCCTTTGGGCTCCCCGAGATCCTTCACCAACCTATCCAGATCCTCTCCAAACAGAAGCTTCCCCTGAAAGAGAAGCTTGCTTAGCTGAGACTTGAAAGAGACATCCGCAGACCAATTTCACAACCATGCCCTTGGATAATCCTCTAATCATTTTATAAAAAGTGTCCACCAAGTAGGCAGATCTGGGCTCCAAATTAGCTGCCTGGTGGCAACTGGTACAAATATGAAGCCCTCCAACACTGCTTGCACCCAACATAAATAGGCGCGAGCCAAGAAGGCCCTACAGACTGATGCCTGCAAGATCAAGGCATTAATATCAAACACCTGCTTGAGCAGGGGTCTCCAACTTCCTATCCTCCACAACCTTAAGTGTCGAACCGCTCTCCACCGGGATAATGGTCTTTGTGACTGCCGCAACCACCTTTTCGCGATCTGGTAAAGGACAGAGATGGGCCATCGCTTGTATAACCCTTCAGAGCTACCTCTGGGACGTTCCATTTGTCCTGAATCATTTGCTTGACCATCCGATGCAGGGAAAAACAGTGTCTTTCTGATGGCTTGGAACAATGGGTCCTCCAGAGGCTCTTCCTCTGTTGGGGCATCACTCACTATATTAAGTGCTTTAGTGGAATGTGTGATCAATGCTGCCAATTCCTCCCTACAGAACACGTGAACAATGCAAGACTTTTCCCGTTGAAGAATCTCACCTTCAAGCTCCATAGTCTGCTTCCATGTCCACCTCCATGCCCTGGTCCTCTGCCTCATCCGAATAAGCTGACCCCAGGTCCTCCCAAGGGTCACTATCCAGACATTTCCCACTAGAGCTGGGCTCCCCTTCTGCCCTCATACCCAAAAGGCCCTCTGACAAACCTTGCTTCTTAGCTCGCTCCTGGGAGCCAACTGGCCCCTCCTCCTCACGCTGCTTTATACAAAAAAGCCTTGTGCATGAGGGTGGCAAATTTGGGTGAAAAACCCCCTGTGAGTGCATTTGTGGACAAATCCTTAGATGTGAAAGGCCTGAGACCCCTAGGATGGCTATAGCACTGGAGGGCTGGACTACCCCTGCCCCCCTGAATAGAGGCAGCTACCCCACCAGCCGTGGGAAAAGACAGACCCTCCAGAGGGGGAAAACCCTCTGCTCCCTCAGATGCTCGGACCATTCCTCCTTCCATTAACACTTCCTTCAGCTGACCTGGATTCTGCCTCAGTCGCAGCAGAACCTCGTGGCTGAGACTGATCCCCTGCGAGAGCCACAAGCTAAGCAAGTGTGTCTAGAGGGCATAATACTTACAGGGAAAAAATGTGCTGCGCTCCCCCGAAGCTAACTCTCAGGCCAGCAAGCCCTTTGTTCAGGGTATAGCTTTTTTACCCTGGGCAGCTATTTATAACACTCTCTAGCTTATCGTAGTTTAGTTTATTGAAATCTGATATACCACCTATGGCGAATAGCAGCTAGGCAGTTTACAATGTAAAAAAAAACAATATAGGCAAGGAAAAAGGAGAGAACAAGGCACAACAATGACAAGAGGAATTAACAGAACAGGAATGCAGAGGGGGCCCAAAAATAATAAAGTGTGAGCGAAAGTACCCGCAGCATTAGGCTCAACGCAGGAATAACCTCTCCACGTGGCAGAAGCAGCAGAGTAATGGTGGCGGTTCCCACGCAAAGTGGAACACTGTTACACTCAGCCGTGCAGTCTCCGATGCGGTCCTCCGAAGCCCAGCCACCACTAAAAAGTGATCACCAGCATGACACGCGTCAAGCAGGAAACCTCTCTGCTCATGTCAACAGCCGGCTGTGGAGAGCTTCCCATACAGCTGCTCAGTTGACAAGAGGGGCTTCTGCGGTGTCGGGTTCCTGGAGCATGCCAGTTCCAACGACAGGCCCTGCTACTGTCAGCGACTCCTCACCCACTGAAGAGTTTGAGAGCCACTGAGCCCTCAGATACCTCAAAACGGACTCAATTGTTTCCCCAGAAAAAAAGGTTTTACTGCCTGTCCACACTGATTTAAAAAAATAAATAAATGATAAAAAAAAAAAGAGCCCAAGTCTAATTAGGTTTTATTGAGGTTAAAAAAAAAAAAACCAAACCAATTCAAGGACCAGCTCTCCACCAAAAACCCTTGCCCAATCTAATCACTTGCCGCCAACTTCTTAGTTGTCCTTTCAGAGAGTCCCTGTCCTTGAAATCACATCTCTCCAGCTGCTTGGAGACTGAGATACTGGGGGTTGGTGGGAGGTGCCAGCTGCCTATCTATGGTGAAGTCAGAAAATGTGACATGCTCAGTCTCCAAGCTGAAAGGTGACTACCCACAGGTTGGGACTGGACTGGAGAAACGATAAAGAATAATGGTTTATGAATCTTTCTCTCCAGGAACTTGTCCAAGCCTTTAAGCCCAGCTACACTAACAGCTTTTTACTACATCCTCCGGTAACTAATTCCAGAGTTTGATTATGCATTGAGTAAAAAAATATTCTCTCATTAGTCTTAAATGGGTTACACTGTAGCTTCATTGTGCATCCCCTAGTCTTTCTACTTTTTGATGGACTAGACAACCAACCTACATTTACCTGTTACACTCCCATTCATTAAAATTTATAGACCTCTATCATATCTCCTCCTCAGTCAACTCTTTTCCATGCTGAGGAGCCCTAACCTTTTAAGCCTTTCCTCATAGGGGTATCCATCCCCTTTACATTTGCTTGCTCTTCTCTGTACCATTTCTAATTCTGCTATATCCTTTTTAAGATATGCAGAATTGCATACAATATTCAAGGCACGGTCACACCACAGAGCAATACAGAGGCATTATATCATCCTTGGTTCTATTCTCCATTCCTTTCCTTATGATTCCTAGCATTCTATTTGCTTTCTTGGCTGCTGCTGCACACTGGGCAAAGGCTTTCAATGCATTATCCACAATGCCGCCTATAACCTTTTCCTGGGTGGTGGTTCCTAATGTGGAACCTTGTATTGTGGAACCATAGTTTGGCCTTTTCTTTCCTAGATGCATAACTTTTCACTTTTCCACATTAAATTCATCTGCCATTTGGACGTCCAATCTTCCAAATTTTTCAAGGTTTTCTTGCAATTTTTCACAATCATCTTGTGTTTTAACTACTTTGAATAATTTTGTCTCATTTACAGATGTGATCATGTCACTTGTTATTCCCATTTCCAGGTCATTTATGAACATGTTAAAAAAAAAAAAAAACAGCAGACCTAACACAGATCCCTGGGGTACTCCACTATTCACCTTCCATTTAGTGAGCTGTAAAGTAACACTTTTCAGAAGTCAGGCAACTCTAAACTAAACTATTCAGATGCCATGAAACAGACACCTATTTAAAGGATGCCAAGAAAGACCCATGAAAGTAAAGTCTTGAAAATCTAGACCAGTGGTTCTCAAACTTTTGTACCATGACCCCTTTTACCATTGGTCAACTTTGGTGACCCCCAATGATAAAATCAAAGGTGTCTCTCTTCCTTTATCGGTAACGCATTGTCGCTGTAATCATTTGTTGAATTATTAATATATTATAGGCCTTTGCAATATGTTTTTATTTATAACATTTACTTATTTAAACCACAACAACAAGTAACAGTATTTGATTTCAAAATTTATGATTTTGTAGTCAAATCACTAATATGAAATAAAATTATTTTTTCTACCTTTGTCTGACTAATTTATTCTATCATGCTGGTCCTGATCTGAGGCTTCTGCTTTCCTGTCTTCTCTTAGCTCTCTTTCTGTGGTCTATGGTCCATCTGCCATTTCTTATCTTCTTTCATTTTCTTCACTTCTTTCCATCAGCCTATTTCCAGTCCCAGTAACCCTCCCCATTATCAGCCCCTTTCCAGTCCTCACTCCCAGTACCTTCCAATGTCAACTTGGAAGGTACTGTCCAATGTTCCCTGTAAAATAGTTATCTCCAAGTTATAATGCCCTGTTCAATGTAATTTCAGTTTGTTCAATGTAAACCGCACTGATGCAGAATAGCGCGGTATATAAGAGAATGTAAATAAATAAACTTGCATTCCCATGACTGCCACTGGTGTCCATTCCCTTCCAGTCCCCCTCCTTCCCCACTGACCAGTCCTTTTTAGTACAAATACCATGGCAGCCCCTCTCAGATCCACTCTCTTCCATTCTCCCATCCCCTCATATCAGCCCATTTGTAGCCTTAGCCCCCAGTTTTTTTCCAGGGCCAGCAGCAATATCCTCCCCTCCACACAATCAGCCCATTCCCAGTCGAAGCCCCCAATCAGCTCGCTTCCAATGCTAGTCCCCCCTCAACCCCATTACCAGTGCTAGCCTCCCCTAATCAGCCCAATACCAATCCTACCCCCCATCAGCTCATTACCAGTCCTAGCCTCCCCTAATCAGCCCATTTCCAGTGCAAGTCCCTCCTCAACCCCATTACCAGTGCTAGGCTCCCCTAATCAGCCCATTACCAGTCCTACCCCCCCTCCCCCATCAGCCCATTTCCAGTCCTAACCTCCCTGATCAGCTCATTTCCAATGCTACCCCCCTAACAGCACATTACCAGTCCCAACCCCCCCTTGATCAGTCCATTCCCAGTCCTAGCCTTCCCTAATCAACCCATTACCAGTCCTAGTCCCCCCCATCTGCCCATTATAATCCTAACCCGCACTGTCTTTCCCCTCTGTCCAGCATATCCCCGTCTCTTCCCTTTGTCCATGTCAGCCCCCCTCTCTTCCTCCATCTCTCCATGTCAGCCCCCCCTCTCCATATCTGCCCCCCTCCCTCCATGTCAGCCCCGTTGCAGGTTCCCTGCCCCCTCCTCCCCTCTCCCTGTCTGCCTGCTACTACGGCTCCCTGCCTCTTAGGGAGCCATGGCTGTGCCTGCTGTGAGTGAAGCCGTTGCAGAGCTTGTCTCTCGACGGGCTCTGTGCAGCATGCCATTGTCCCGCCTCCAAAGGAAGTGGTAAACAACTTCCTTTGGAGGCGGGACAATGCTGCACAGAGCCCATCGAGAGACAGAAAGCTCTGCAACGGCTTCACTCACAGCAGGCACAGCTGCGTTTCCAAGAGGCAGGGAGCACTGGCTGCAGAAGATTGGAGTCTGTCAGTTTGCCGCTGCCGAGAAGCGGACTCGGCAGCGGCAGCAACTTGTGCGCTTTTTTTTTTTTTTTTTAAACAGTGGAGTGAGGCGACCCCTGCTCAATCCTGTGGCGACCCCTGTGGGGGTCGCGACCCACAGGTTGAGAACCGCTGATCTCGACGGTTCTTCTGTTGAATGGACAAATGGGAACTAATGAGAAAAATGACCTAATAAATAAAGCCAAACAACAATTCTACAACAACTGCATAATGAAATCAAACAAACCTTGTGAACTGTTTGAAACAGCAAGGTGACTCTTAAAAGATCCAGAGCAACAAACCGACCCAGAAATTCATTTCACAGGTATTTGCAAACCACCTAATAACAAAAAACCAACTACCTGAGAAAGCTCTCCCAACCCTAACAGGGCCACATATATTTTCATTTACAACAACAACTTGGAAAGAGTTTCATAAACCAAGCTGCCAACAAATAAAATACATCATTACATCCCTTAACACCGCTATCTCACCATCAGACCCATACCCCACTTCCTGGATCAAATCCACGAAAGAACAACTCATACACAAAATAGTAACAACCGCCCTCAACCAAGGTTATATGTCAAATACACTGAAACATGCCATCATATGCACAATACTAAAGAGTTCTTCACTCAAATATGACCCAAGATGAACCACCCTATATCCAGTCTACCTTTCACAGCAAAAATCATCAAAAAGGTGGTACAGAGGCACCAAGACCACTTAGACCAACATGCCCCATCATTAGGGGAATCGACAACATCAAAACCGGTTTCTTTCTCATATTCATGGACATATCAGCTGCATTCGACAGTTTCCCCACAGTATCTTATTACAACGCCTTCAGGAAATTGGAATACATGGCACAACACTGGAATGGTTCCAGTCCTATTTCAGCAACAGGCAGCAACAAGTAAAATGTGGCAAGCCCAAATCTTCGCCCTTCACTCTAAACCAAGGGCATCCCCCAAGGATCCTTAATCTCATCCATGCTTTTCAATATCTACTTACAACCCATCTGCAACAATCAAGCATCATAATTTGCAATATAGAATATACACTGACAATATGATCTTCGCTCCAATTAACATTCAAAACCATGACATCCTACTCATAACAAGCTGCATGAAAGCAATGATCAGCTGGCTAAACACTAACAACCTAGCAGTAAACGTCAACAAAGCAGAGGCGTTAATCATCACCAGAGACACATCATTCACACCCCCACAAGAAATCAGTCTATCACATCAAACCATCAAAGTACAAAGAGAGACAGAGTACCTTGGCGTTATCCTGTATCAAAACCTCATGCTACAGACTCAAAAAAAGCCACCGCAAAGGCATACCACAAGAAGAGGCTACTCAAAAATCTGAAACCATTACTCAGCCATGACCCGTTGTTTCGCACCATCTTTCAAGCAATTGTCACACCGACCCTGGATTACTGCAACATGATCTACCAAAGTCTACCTAAAAGCTCTATCTACCCCTTGCAATTGGCACAAAATACAGCCGCCTGTATACTCACCGTTACTCATAAACGAGACCACATCACCCCCATACTCAACTAATTGCACTGGCTCCCAATGCACTCTAGCTCCAAGTACAAAATAATCCTAATAATCTACAAGATCATATACAAATCCTCAGCAAATATTCTACAGAACTAATCAACCAGAACACCAGCATACGTCTCAGGAGAACAAGCAACAAAAAACATGATAGTCACCCATTTGGAAGACAAGAAATCCAACCAGACCACCTACGCTAGAGAACTTTCCCTCTCTGTCCCAGCACTATGGAACACCCTACCAGAAGACAATCAAAACTATAGATAAAGGACTTTCGCAAAAACTAAAGACTTACCTCTACTCTAAAAACTTTGGACATATCACTTAACCATACATAACTATCCGACACATGCAACCCAACAATCCACCTTACTGTATATACCGTATTGTACATAGTTTCCCCCACCCCGCCATACAAGTTTTGAATTTATAAAAATGTTACTATGTTCTATGTTTAATGTAGCAAACATTGAACATTAACCTTACGCAAATGAAAAAAAGAACAATGTAAACCACTCTGAAGGATAGAGCGGTATAGAAAAACTGTTAAATAAATTAAATTAAAATCCTCCCCTATCGCTGCAGGACCAGCTGTTCCTTAAAGTACTGATTTTCTGGCAGTCTAGACACCATGAATAAGATTCAATGATCTGTAGTGGATTTTTTTGTGTAAGGGAGGCGAAAAATATCTTTTTTTTTTTTAAACAGCAAAAGAGGTATCAATTTAGAACAAAAATAAACACACCAATCATAACCTCACCATGTGAGAACCATGATACTCTAAAGGCATGCAAAATAGCTTAAAGTTATAAACAGCTTCCTGGGGCTATGTGCTATGGAGGAGCAGGGGAAAAAAAAAACAAAACACACCACACTTTTCAAAAAGCTTCAGTGATGGCCAAAATATTTAGGAGACTAGGGAATTTTTTTTTACTAATACTGTTTTGTTAGTTTTCTCCAATTTGTGTTTTTCTTCTCTCCATGTCTCTTTCCACCCATTCTCTCTCCCTCCCTTCATTCTTCCTCCTAAGGTCCAGCAATGGTTCATCCACAGTTCTAATAAGCAGCTTTTTTTTTAAACCAGGCCTGGTGATGAGTTTATTGCATCCTTTACCTATTACAGTTTTTACTTTCCTTCAAGTGTTCTCACCTTTTTCAGCAGGCACACCATGTTAGCATGGGGATTTATGTGCAGGGCAAGAGGACGTGAAAGTGCTTCTTGGTACTGAAGACAGCATGCATAGAACTTGGACCAAAACTCAACCTGTAGTTGTCGAAACTCTTCCTGTGACAATTCATATTCTGTGACACTACTATGGAGCTAAACAGAATAGAGGATAGAATTCCAAATTACCCAAGTCAGTCTATAACAATCAACATGCCCTGAACTATTGCTGCAGAGCAAGTTCCTCCTTTTATTCTTTTTTGCATAGATTTTTCTTTTAAGTGATGCACAGTGCCTGCAGTACTAAATTATGACCTTTCCAAATTATATATTTCAACTTTGATAAACTCAGATGTTGAAATCTTATATGAGTCTTCAAACTACACTGGATCAGAGGTAATTCTACAAGTACACTGGCCAGTGACGGAGAGGGGAAAGGGAAAAGGAGAGCAACATGTTCACTGAAAGTTACTAGGATAGTCTCTTCAATATTATCACAGATCAGAGAAAAAAAAAAAAAAAAAAAAAGATTCTGGATGAAAGTTCTTCCCCAGTTTACTTTAAGACCAAGAATACAGTATTTCATATTAAACCTTGTATATGCGTTGGAAATTACTAAGGCAGCAGCCATTAGATTCAAACTGTTCTTTGAATCTAATGGCTGAACTGTTCTTCAGATTTCCATCACAACTTATTCTTTTTTGGCCCAGATATTTCCTTCTCCTCCTTTAGGCTTCCAGCTCAGGCAAAAAAAATTTGTTGGGCTGTCTGTCCATAAGAATTTTTTTATATACTATATATCCCCTCCCAGCTTACTTAGCCCAGTCACTGCAGTAATGGTCCTCAGCTGTAGGGTCACAAATTGACTGACATCCTGCAGTCAGACCTTAAATATCATCCATTAGGCATTGTCACTGCACAATGACTTCCTATAGGGTACGAGTACTGTCTCCACCACATTCCTAGCCCCAGGCTGATCTTAAGTCCTCTGTATGGTGCACATTACCAATTCCCCTATCACCACTTATTTGAACAAGCTTGAAATGAATCAAACATCTGACCTTAAGAAAAATTCATTTCACCTCAGTTTCCACAGCTAAAGTAACCTCTTTTTTCAGCTCTTCCCAGGAAAGATCCAAGATTCTCCCAACTCCTCGGCGATAGATCTAATTGGGGAGGGGGAAAACACACCCCTTATATACTTCAAAAGGAAATTTTTTGTCATTGCTAATACTTTTTACAAAAGGAATGTCAGCTTCCTACAGGCATAATATATTTGATCATTTACAACTTAGAATTTTCTGTTTTATGAAAACTCAGGTCACAAACTCATCTCCATACAGACAAGACTTTGAAAGGCTACATTTGATGCTGTTCCAAAAAGATTTCATGAATTAGACGACTGTTCCAATTTGTTGTCTACAGCTTTGTTCAAGACAAAAAAAGAGAGACTTTATTAACTGCTCACCTGTAAGGCTTTGAGTAAAGCAGCACTGGTAAACTGCCCAGGAGTGAAGAGGACCTCCAAATACGTTTCCTGTTAAACACAATTTAGAATTATTAGAAAAGGAAAAGAGGGAGAAATGTGTGACATTTTAGAGAACTATCACTGTCTCGTAAAGTTCTCAGAGCCCCTACACACTGTAATGTGCTGAGCTTTTAGAAAGAGGAAGAAAGTTTAAGTAAACATAAGCTTCTCAATGATAGTATCAGTCATTCTCAAGGTCTTGAGAAGACAGCAGCATACTTTCAGAGTGACAAGCACGTTAGGAATGGAAAACAGAAGGGAATGTATGCTTTTCAACTCTGGAGGAGGTACTAATGAAGCATATGTAGCACAAGTGAGACCTCAGGGCCAGGGGTCTCAACTCTGGTCATCCACAGGTGGCTCTATACAAAAATCAGCTTCGTTTCTGGTGCACATATATGCAAAATATAGTTTATGAATATTCAGAATAGACAGCCCGAGAACCAAAGCTGTTGGCAGCCCTCAAAGGGCTGGAGTTGAAACCTCTGCTCTAGTAGATATTTAGAGGAGAAATTTGGACTTACCGGCTAAATTGATTTTGGATTTACTGGCTAAATCCTTCTAAATAAATAAATAAAATAAAAATAAATTTCCTTCCCTTGAGTCCCACCAGAATGCATTGGTGGTGCCTGCCAACCAGCAGATGGAGACAGACTAAAGAACTGTGAGCTCTGGCCTATATCAGGTACTCTGCAGCCATATGCTTCCAAACCCGCCCAACAATTTAACAAGAAATCCCTCCCCATGTAATGAGGGAATCCAGACATATAATCTCTCCAAACTGAAACCTGAAGCCAGAATCCAAAGTCCTTCTTCAGCCCATAAACAAAGCAAACGATTAGACAGAAAAAAAAAAAAAATCTAGGGTGGGCTCCTGGATTAGTCTCGTGGGACTACAGGAAATTAACAGGCAAGAGCAAATTTCTGCTTCCTTATCATCCACCAGACCAGTCCAGAGCGCATGAGATGTAACAAAGCACCCCTAAAATAGGGTAGGATGCCACCACCCTGGCCTTAATTTGACCACCAAAGGCATCCTCCTCCCTGGCCCACATATCAAGCCTGTAATGCTTAGAAAAAGAATGTAAAGCGGACCAAACAGCAGCCCTATATATGTCTGCCACAGACACTGAATAAGATTCTGTTCATGAAGCTGCTACACCTCTTGTCGAATGCAGTCAGAGTGGCAGAACTTTACCCTTAAGGACATACATGGAACAGATTGCCTCCTTAATCCAGCACACACGAATCGCTTTTGAAGCCATCTGCTCTAAATAGAACGAACAGGAGATCAAACTTCCTGAAATCACTGATGCCTTTAGATAACCGAGTACAGCGCGTTTAAAACATCCAAGCATCAAAGAAGTGGGAAATTGAAGCTGCCATCTTTGTTGAAGATTGTGGTTCCATCACTTGATTAACATGAATAGAAGTCACTAATGTCATGCCTTCCTCTGTAAAATGCAAAATATGGTTCCCTCTGGGACAAGGCCTGGATCTCTGAAATATGCTTTGCTGAACATATTGTCACCAAAAAAAAACTATTTCAAGGAGAGATCCTTGAGGGAGGTTTCCTTAAGAAGCTCAAAAGGGCTGCACCCCAAGCGCTACCAGAGCTAAATTAAGATTCTAGTCAGAAACTGGCAGATGACATGGCAGCTCCTTTAGAAAAACAATATCTGGATAAGAAACTAAGGATGTGCCCTGCAGCCGACCCCGAAACCGCCAAGGCCACCACTTATATTTTCAAAAGGAGGCTAGGGCTAGGGCCCCTCCTGAAGAAATTACAAAAAGTCAGCACCAGTGATGCCTTGAGGAGGAAATCCCCAATCCAAAACACCCAAAATTCCCCAGACACTAATGTAAGCCATGGAGGTTGATCTCTTTCCAGGACCTTGTAAGCTAATATATGTGGGTAGAACTACAAGGATTATTAAGACTCATCTTGCAGAGCATAACAATGTGTTGACTACTAAGACAGAGTCATCTCCATTAGTATCTCATTGTCTAGCACATACTCACTGTTTTGGAGACTTGAGCTGGACTGTCGCTGATCACATACCACTACTACTACTATTGAGCATTTATATAGCGCTACCAGTTGTACGCAGTGTTGTACAGACATGTTAAGAGACAGTCCCTGCTCGTCAGAGCTTAATCTAGTTAAGATAAAAACACGGCACTTACACTCTAGTCATGACAAACACAGAGGTCAAGATCTGAAAGCAACAGTGAAGAAGTGAGATTTCAACCTGGATTTAAAGAGGGCTAGAGAGGGTGACTGGCGTACAGATACCGGTAGCTTGTTCCAGGGGTAAGGTGCAGAAAAGTGAAAGGAACAAAGTCTGTAATTAGCAGTAGGAGTGGAGGGCATAGACAGAAGTAGTTTGTTAGAAGAGCGGAGTTCCCGAGAGGGGTTGTAAGAAGAGATAAGAGATTAAAGGTACTGAGGAGCTGCAGAGTGAATGCACTTAAAGGTCAGGAGGAGAAGTTTGAATTGGATGCGGAAGCGGACAGGGAGCCAGTGTTGTATCAGGAGTGCAATTGAAGGGAGACTCTGGCTTGTTTTGTTTTTATTTGTTGCTTGCTCACCACGTTGAATGTGTTTGCATATGGTGGTATAGAAATGTTTTTAAATAAACCCTTATGCCTTAGATGCATCCTCTCAAGAGTCATGCTGTCCATAAGGATGGGCCCATGACCTAGAAGATCCCTGCCACATGATCAGACACCCCCCTCCACTGAAGATGCACCAGATCCACATACTATGGGCATCTCAGCTAATCCAGAGCCGCTAGAATGACTATAGAAAGGGTGGGGGAATGCATACAAGAACCCCAATCATGATCATGGCTGCATTAGCGCATCCAGAGTCACTTCTCTGTGCTGACTGAAAAACTGCAGAATTTAGGCATGCTAGCGGATTGCCATCAAATCCATCACTGATGTTCTCCAGCAACTAAAATGAACAGAGAGGCTTGTGCCCAGACACTCAACTCTCCCAGATCCAGAGGGGTCCTACTCAAATAGTCTGTGCGCACATTTTCCACACTTGCTAGGTGAGCTGCCAACAAAGGCTAGGAAATGTCTGCAGCCCATTTCAATAGCAGATGAGCTTCTAAAATCAAAATTTGCTGCTTCTTGTTCCTCCTTGTTGATCCACATATGCTACACCATTGTAGCACTGTCTGAAAAAAAATGACAGCTATGCCCTCCAGTAGGGGAAAGACAGCTTCTAGCACTCTGTATAGGATTCTGATCTTCAAGCGAATGATGGACCACTTTGCCTTGAGTCTGCAACCAGCAGCCCTAAGCTACCTGTTCCATATAGTGAGATCCAACTGAACAGGCTCACATCTGTTGTGACAATCAGGTAGTGAGGAGCCTTCAGCTCCACTCCCTGCAACAGATTCTATAAGGACAGCCAACATGCCAGATAAGGACAAGCTTCCTTCAACCAAAGGGAAAATTTTACTAACCGTTAATTTCCTTTCCCGGAGTCCAGCTAGACCTATCCAGACAAATGGGCTCTCTCCCTCTGCCAGCAGATGATAGAGACAGGAAAAAAAAACCCTAGAATTATGCCGTGACATCACTACTGGCATAAAACCTCATTTTCATAACAAGCAAATGGAAACACTCAAATCCACTGAAGGGATCCCCAAGGCAACATATTAAACAAGTGCAAATATGTACAGAAATATACATGGACAAGTGCCCTTGTAGGAGGCACAAGCCTGAGGAGTGGGTGGATCCTGGACTGGTCCAGCAGGACTCCAGGAAAGGAAATTAAACGGTAAGTAAAATTTCCCCTTCCAGATCTTCCTGCTAGACCAGTCCAGACAAATGGGAAGTACCACAGCTACTCCACTTTAGGATGGGAAGAAATCACAGCTGCAAGCATACCTGAGCCAAATCGTGTTGCCACTTGAGCTTGGACATCCAGCCGATAGTGCCTGACAAAGGTAGATAAATAGGACCAAGTTTCAGCCCTACAGATATCTAAAGGAGAATCGTAGGATGACTCTGCCCAGGAAGCTGCCTGGGCTCTGGTAGAGCGAGCCATACGGCCATTAGGGGAGGACTTACCCTGCAACAAATACACCAAAGCAATGGCCTCCCGGATCCAGAGGCCAAGGGTAGCCTTTGATGCTGCCTGTCCCTTACGAAGCTTCACAAAAGACAAAAATGATTGGAAAGGCAAAAAGGGATTAGTCACCTCCAAGTAACGCAACACCACTCTGCGTACATCCACAAAGCGCAAGCCTTTATCCCTGCCAGTGCAGTGCTCCAGGATAAAGGCTAGAAGAGAAGTGATCCGATTGACATGAAAACAGAGAAATCACTCTGAGTAAAAAACAGGGCACCAGACGCAAGGACACTACTTCAGCCAAAAAGAATCACAACAAGAGAGCACCTGTAGCTCTGAGATCTGCTGTGCTGACGTAATTGTCACAAAAAAGGACAGTTTTGTAGAAAGATCCTTAAGGGTCACTCAAGGGGTTTGAAGGGAGAATGCATCAAGGTCCATGAACCGCTGTCGCATTGGAGGATGGAGTGCTTAAAGGCCTCAAAGAAAGAGTGTGTTACAGCCTGGTGCGCCATGAGGGAGCGACCTACCAGGCCACAAAAGCAGGAAAGAGCTGCAACCTGCACCTTGAGAGAATTCAAGGCCAAGCCCATCCTGAAGAAACACTAGATCCGCCATGGAGAAATATGGTGCTGCTGGCACCAAGCCTCGAAGAGACACTATACTTCAGCAGAAGCCAGGTAGGTGGAGCACCTTCTGGCCCACAGCAATGTGAACATTGCCGCCGTTGAGTAACCTTTATGAGCTAAATGCCAGGCCGTAAGCAAGAAGGGAGCTAAATGCCAGGCTGTAAGCAAATACGTCCCTGCTGCAGCAGACCTCTGAGTCCCAAGTTTCAGGGGCTGCACCACAAGAAGCCACACAAGGTCCGCATACCCTGGCCATCGCAGCCAGTCAAGGACAACCAGGATCACCAAGTGGGGATGCTTTTCTATCTGAAGGACCCGAGCTATCATGGCCCATGGGGGAAAAAACAGAGGCCAAGGTATCTACCCTCTTCAATCCAGTCTCCTTGCGATGACAGTCAGATAGATTGCCCTCACTTCCAGACGATTGATGGCCCACCTGACTTCCAGCTAGGAGCAGCGACCTTGGGCTGTCCGGCCCAGACAGACAAGCCCCCCACCTGGCCAGATTGGCAATGGTCGTGACGATGACCCAGGCCAGCATCTCGAGGGGCATCCCTTGAAGCATCTTGTTTGAAGAGGGCCACCAAAAAAAAGACAGAGCGGCAGATGGACCTCTAAATCCTGAGCGACAGGTGACCATTGGACAGTAACACCCTCCACAGAAGCTGCATGTGCGCTCACGCCCAGGGAACCAACTTTAAATGTCGCTGCCATTGAACCCAGAAGCTGCAGATAATCCCGGAGCTGCCAGGTGAACTTAGCCCAGTGGTCCGCAGTCAGAAACACTTTTCCCTGAAGTGTATTGAAATGAGGGCCCAGAAACTCTAGGCTTTGGAGCGGGAACAAACAGCTCTTGCTGTGATTGATGACACAGCTGAGACTTAAGGAGCTGGATTACCTGGCTGTACAGATTGAAGCGCCTCCATCTGGCATTTAGCCTGGATGAGCCAATTGTTGAGATACGGGTGCATGCACACCCCGCTCGCACCTGAGGGCCACTGCGACCACCCACCATGACCTAGAAAAAGGTCCAGGGGATGGTTGCCAAACTGAACGGCAGTGCATGGAAACTGAAAATGACTCCCAAGCATTGCAAACAGGAAGTGTTGCTGATTGTGCCTGATGGGAATATGAAAATAGGCCTCTGCCAGATCCAAGGAGGTGAAAAACTCCCTTTCATACAGACTGAATGACTGACTGCAGCGTCTCCATGTGAAAGCGGGGAACACAGAGACTGACTGACTCCTTTGAGATCCAGGACAGGCCGAAAAGATCTGTCCTGTTTGGGGACTACGAAGTAGATAGAATATTGTCCCAGAAGTGCGAGAGTCTAGGAGCAGCTGAATGGTATCTCATACAGTGGCCGTCTTGGTAGCAGAGCCACCAGGGGAAACAAGGAAGGAGTCTGATGGGTCTTGCACACTCCAACACATAACTGTGCCTGATGATATCCAGAACCTAACAATCAGTTGTGAGATGGGCCCATTTGCAGTAAAACTGATAGAGATGCCCTCCTACTTGCAGCACTCTGGAATGGGCCTGCAGCCCATCAGCAGGAGGGCCAGGAAGAAGAGGATGACTGCTTCTTGGGGCCGGAGGGCTCGGAAAAGGGGCGACGACCTCCATGGAAGGGCTGAGACTTCAAAACCAAAGTCAAAGAAGTTGCCTATTTGCCCGGACGATAGCGTCTGGTATCCTAAAACAGAGGCTGGGAGGATGAGGCACTAGAAGAGGGCTGCCTAAGACGACACCATGGGCATGTCCTCCAGCAATCTCTAAGGTCTAACTTCCCTTAGATCTTTGACCAGTTTCTCGAGCTCCTTCCCAAAGAGGAGGCCGCCTTTGAAGGGCAATTTGGCCAAGCGGCTCTAGAGACTGTATCCAACAAATTTTAGAGCCATAGCCAACAGGGGGCCACTGTGGCTGCTACCCCCCCCAAATGCAGCCAGGCAGAGGACATCAAAAGGCATATGCCAAGAAAACCACCACAGACTCCAGGTGCACAGAGTCCACATCTTCTGGGAAATGCTGGACACACTGCAGTAGGATATGAGCCCCAGACATCCGCATATGGCCACCAGGACTGCCAAAGAAGAGACAGAAAAGGCTGCCTTCAAGAGCCCATCGACCTCGCAGTCTTGTTGGTCCCGAAGGGTGGCACAGCCTTCTATGGGAATAGTAGTATGCTTGGTCACAGATGTGATAAGGGTATCTATCTTGGGAAAGTGGAGCCACTTGTCCAAGTCTTCCTGAGACCAGGTGTGGATCCTACCCAAACGCTGAACATTTTTGAAGGCTTCATCCAGAGAGTCCCATCTGCAGACACCATCTGTTGCAACTCTGGAGGGAAAAGAAAGGCCCTGGAGGGTTTCTTTATCCCAGCAAGGATGGGATCAGAGATCAACTGGCCCAGGACTGGAAAAGAAGGGTCAGAAATACAGAGCTCAGATGTGATCTGGACAATCAAGGCAGAGATCTCCTCCCTGCGACAAAGACGCACCATTCTTGACTTGTTGTCATTGTCAACAGGGGAAATCTCTACCTCTTCCACGTCAGATCCACTAAACGGCAACTCATCTCCTTCTGCATCATCGATATCGCAAAGGTCAGGCTTCCAAACTGCTTCCTTGGACTGGCGACCCCCCTCCTTGGTCCTATCCAGAAGCACCAGAGTGTTTTCATATGCCCCCCATTGCTTGCTGCAGCCGAGGCAGCGTGGAAAGGAATCTAGCATGTTGAAGGACGGACCGGAGGCATGTGCACAACTACATGGGATCGGTGCTCAAAATTATGGCAGAAGTAGGTCACAAGCCCTGTCAAAGGTGTACTGATCAGTGCGCAGAGCCACACATGACAGGCCCCCATTGGGAAATGGCACAGGTACTACTCCGTTTGATGTCTTGCCAGCTGAAGATCCGGAAGAAGAGGTTTCTTGAAGCCTTGAGAATGAGAAGACCATTCAATCAACAATGTGACCTGCAGTGGATGCATTTGAGCTCCAGGCCAAGGCACCAAGCTCAGAGTGGCTGACACCGACTGCAAAACCTGCATATAATCCCAGGCCCTCAGTACATATGTTGCCGCCAAGGTCTAGATTTGACTCTGCAGCTTCTCCATTGTTGGGAAATTTGACAAGTCTGCCTTAGGTCTGCTTATATATTGGCTTTATATGACTGCACCCTTGCCTGGTGAAACTACACAGTATATGGATGGCACAGAAGACAAGACGACAATACATATGAGCTATATGAGAGTAAATGCTTGCCATAAGATAATAGATGCGGCCTGCTATTGGGTAACCATATTCTGGATAGAAGTATGCAGAATATTGGGCCTAGCAATATCAGCAAGAAAATACAGGCCAAGCAAAGAATTCAAACTAATGAGTACAAGCACTCTCTTTTGCCCTGAAGGTTTCCATTAGTGCCAAGAAGGAAAAACACAGGAAGGGGCAAAGGTCACAGGCCATGCATAGATAAGTAGACCTAAAAGCAGATCCAGATGTATAAATGTAAAGGGTTCCTCCCCTGGGGAAAAAAGTGTTATAGGACACCTGGGGCCTTGCAGACACTTAAGAACTTATGATGAATTCACTGAAACTAATTTAAAGCAGACATTTGAGACAAGGAGAAATGTATATATAAACCAGCCATTTTAAAGGATCATTGGGCAGTGCTTTCTCCCCATACAGAGAGAAAGTGCTGTCCACCATCTCTAGACAGGCTTTGCTGTTCTGCATGACACTATTATTTTGCTATGCTAAAATAAAAGTCTTTGTAGCTAAAGCAACTGCAGTCTAAGTAATTCTTTGATTGGTGATATTTGGGCAACTGTTGTGGGAACCAGGCCACACCATCTACCCTATGAGCAGAAACATACCCCTTCTTTGTGTCAAACCGTGCCCCCAGATATTACAAAACACTGAAGGGATCAACTTGATATCTTCGAAATTTGAGGGAACGAAGCAGTCAAACCACCTTGCCTGTGGCCCAATGGCTCTCGACTTCAGACTTGGCCCTTATAGTTACGTTTATTTGATATACCGCTTATTATGTACAGCGGTTAACAATGCTATACAGTCAGGTACATATTTTTCCCTCGTCCCCAAAGGGCTCACAATCTATGTATAGTTGTACCTGAGGCAATAGAGGGTTAAGTGGCTTGCCCAAGGCCACAAGGAGCATCTGTGGAACCAGAAACCCTAGACCATCTGGCCAATTGTCCAGATAAGGGTAAACCAAGATAGCAGCAGCACTGTGCAAGAAGGGTATCACTACCATGACCTTCAAGAAGGTTCAAAGGGATGTGGCAAGACCAAACAGAAGAGCACAAAACTGAAAGTGAGTCCCATGCACATAAAATCAAAAGTGCCTCTAGTGAGGCTTCCAGACCGGACGGAGAAATTTCACTTACAGTTAATTTCCTTTCCTGGAATCCTGCAAGACCAGTCCAGATTAGTGGGTAATCATCCCCTGCCAGCAGATGGAGACAGAATAATATTTCAGAAGCTTTTGTGACATCACTCTTGGTACTTAATCCAGAACCCCTAGGGGTCACTTCAGTATGCCACTCACAAGCATAAGGATTTCACAACTTAGCCAGAGACAAAACTCTAACCATTCAAGGAATAGATTTTGATATGGCCGCTGGCAGCCAACTATGTACAAGGAAGGAGAAAAGCACTAGGGAGGCCGACGTAAGTAGAAGATCTGATAGGGCATCTTAACGCCTTGTTCTCAAACAGAAAGGGTGAGTCCTGGACAAGTATAGCATGATTCCAAGAAAGGAAATTAACGGTAAGTGAAATTTCTCCTTCTGAATCATCCTGCTAGGACAGTCCAGACTAGTAAGAAGTGCCCAAGCTACTCCATCCTAAAACGGGAAGACGCAACTGTGGCCAAGACAGAGGCCCCAAAACAAGCTGCTTTCCTGGCTTGGTTATCCAAGTAATACGTAGTGCCAGGCGAAGGTTGAAAGAGGACCCAGTAGCTGCCTGGCAAATGTCCAGCGGCAACACCTGGGATCTTTGCACCCACGAGGCTGCTTGTGCCAGCGTGGAATGCATCCAAAGTCCCACTAGAATGGGCTTACCCTGAAGGATGTAAGCCATCACAATGGTTTAATCCAGCATGCAATCATGGATTTGGAGGCAGCATGGCCCCTATGGGGTCCTGAGAACAAGAGAAAGGTGGTCAGAAAGTCTAAAGGAATTAGTGACCTTGAGATAGCGCTGCAGAGTTCTAGTGATGTCCTATTCCCTGTAAAAAGTTAGAAACTTCTGATCAAGTTATACACCTTGTAAATAGTTTTAATAATTTACTGTTCTGTTATATGTAAAAAGTTAAAAAGTTCTTGTTCAATGTACTGTTATACGAACGTATACAAAACTGTTAAATTGTTCCATGTAAACCGCCCCTGATCTCTGGAAGGGGCGGTATAGAAGAAATAGATAAATAAAAAAATAAAAAAGCACAAATGCACATCACAGCTGGAATACTGCTCCTCCGAGGAGGCGGCAGAGAGAATGGCTAATTAACATGAAACTCAGAAACCCATAGAGGGGACAATTCATCCTCTGAGATAAGAGGCATTGCTACCACTGAGGTCGTTAGAAAGGTCATCCCCATGGTCAGCAAGGGGAGACCCACCTCCATCAGCAAAAGCAACATCCTTTGAGCGATCTCCCTGGACAGTGCCATCCCTGGACAGCTGTGGGCCCAACTGACTTGGGAGGTGGTGTGGCCATCCCGGCACGCTACAATTCCCAGGCTTGAGAGAAAAGAGCCAAAAAACCTTGCATCTGTCTGCTGAGGCTGATCTGAAGACGTGAGAAGACTGTTGGGGCAGGAGAACTGGAGAGGTCGCAGGAAGGAGAACAGGACGCTGGATCTCAGAACTGCCTCTCATGGGAGGAGTACTGATGGTAATGGACATCTTCCCAGGATCCTCTATGCAGCTAGGGCACATTATCTTTAAGATTGTGCAGTTTATAGCCGCAGCCCAAGCAGCGTTGCTGGGAAGTCAACATGAAAGCAGCTGCCCAAGATGGAGACTATGCGTTCCAAACATGTATTTCAATTGTGCGTTCCACCAGATTGCACAAAATGGCTAGGCATGCATGTCAGGAAAATGGCATCGACAGCCAGGGGCAGGAAAGATGGAGAGAGCTCCTGTGGTCCAATGTGCGTTCCAAGGCAATGGTTGAGATTCGCGCCTGGCGCAGCACGCTTCTCACCCCCTATTCATAATTGCCAGACGCTAAGGGCAGGAAAACAGGTGACAAGCAGGAGATCCCCCTAATCCACACTCACCAGATGCTGCAGGAGAAGACAGGAGTGCACAGAGCAAAGGAGCGCTGGAGGGACACAGAAGGAGCAGCCAGTAGAGACAGAGTAGCTGGGGAGTGCTTAGAGTCCCTGAGAAGTAGGGAGTTGAGAACTTAACTCATGGTTCAGGCCCCTGAAGATCTACCACCAGCTGCCCTTGGTAGATACATAGGAAGAATACTGACACAAACTTAACTTCAAAGTAAAAAACAAAAAAAGCTATGAGGCAGAGCTGCTACCAAGATCAAGTTGTGCCCCATAGGGAAAAAGTCCTGCTCCTCATGAGTAGGTTCTCTCACTGTCTCCAAAGAGCTCACTGATCCTCTTGATCTGATGCTCCTCGGGATGATCTCAGGGAGAAATCTGATAACCAGGACTAGAGGGGAGTAACTCCTGTGCACCCTGAGAAGCCCTAAAAGCAACAAGCATAACACTGGCTAAAACACTCCCAAGGTGACAGCCAGGAGCTGTAAAAAGTCCACCATCTGCTGGAGACAGAATACTGAAGCTGAACCCCTAGGGGTTCTGGGTTAAGTACCAAGGGTGATGTCACAAAACCTTCTGGAATATTCTCCGTCTCCATCATCTGCTGGCAGGAGGTGATTACCCACTAGGTCTAGCAGGATGATTCAGAATGTGGAGATATACTTTGAGGTCTAAGGCACTGAGGAACTTCCCTCTACGAACTGCCAAAAATCAGAGGTAGAGATCTCCATGCAAAAACATGGGACTCAAAGAGCTGCTTCACCCCCTTCAAGTCCCGGATGGGCTGGAAGGAGCCTTCTTTCTTTGGTACCACAAGGTAAATAGAGTACCAACCCATCCCACAGTCCTGACAAGCACCTACAACTGTTTAGAACAGACTGCTGCTGTCTTGGCAATAGCATGACAGGGAGAAACCAAATACAAATCAGCAAGTCTGTGGGAAAATTTAGTCTGTACCCCGTGCAAATGCCATCTAAGACCCACTGATCCACAGTAATGTGGGCATTCTTAAAAGCCAAAAGGTGCTTGCCAATCTGCTCGTCAGAGGAAAGGATCCCCACACTCACTGAGAACATTTGGAGGCTCCAGCTCCCCTGGAGCTCCGATAAAGCGTAGTTACTCACCTGTGTTCTCCAGGAGCAGCAGGAATCAGTCCTCACTTATGGGTGACGTCGGCGCCGACGGAGCCCTCGCGGAGCAATTTTCCCCAGCTTTCAAAGAAAGCCTTTGGGAATTGCAGCGCGAATGCGCGGTCGTCTTCCCGCCCGAGGGTGCCATCTTAGCCAGTCAGATGACATAGCTAAAAAAGACAGCATAAAAATTTGCAAAAAAAGAACATAAGCAGACGATTGCAACTCCAAGGGGAGGAGGGAGGGTAGTGAGGACTGATTCCTGCTGCTCCTGGAGAACACCTGTTACAGGTGAGTAACTACGCTTTCTCCAGGACCAAGCAGGAAGTCAGTCCTCACTTATGGGACTCCCAAGCTCAAGGCTACCGGAGACCCTAAGCACAAAAATGAGCTCCCTCTAGCTCAGCAGCACAGAAGGATAGAATCTTCGCTGAATTATCACCCACCGGTAGCCCACATCTGGGATGGAGGGTAGGAGTTGCTCAGACCTCAAAGAGATTACGGAGGACTGCCTGTCCGAAAGCACTGTCCCTACGGGACTCCCTCTCGAGACAGTAATGGACCGCAAAAGTCTGGCTCGAAGACCAAGTAGCGGCCCGGCAGATGTCTGCCAGCGGAACAGAGCGGAGGTAAGCCACTGACGTGGCCTTTGCCCGAACGCAATGAGCCGTGACTCGACTTTCTAAGGAGAGTCCGGCTGCCCCATAAGCCCAAGAGATACAGTCCGCAACCCAGATGGACAGAGTACGCTTGGAGACCGGGAGTCCCAATTTATTGGGGTCAAAAGACACAAAAAGCTGAGCAGCTTTACGGTGCTCCCGCGTACGGTCAAGGTAGAAGTTCAATGCCCTTCTACAGTCCAGGGTATGGAGGACCGTTTCAGCTCGGCTGGAGTGTGGTCTGGGAAAGAAGGTTGGAAGTACCACCTCCTGATTGATATGAAAAGGGGAGACCACTTTAGGCAGAAATTTCGGGTGAGTCCGAAGGACTACCCTATTCTTGTAGAACCTAGTGTAAGGGGGATCAGACACGAGGGCCTGCAATTCACTTACGCGCCTAGCGGAAGTGAGGGCTATCAAGAACAGTGTTTTCCAAGACAGAAAACGGAGAGAACAGGTAGCCATAGGTTCAAAAGGCGGACAGGTGATCCGCTGCAAAACCACATTCAGGTCCCAGTCAGGCGCTGGCGGGCGCAGAGGTGGTTTAAGTAGAAGACCTCGGAGAAACCTCGCTACGAGAGGGTCATTGGAGAGAGGTCTGCCGTCCACTGGCACATGATGTGCTGAAAGAGCACTGAGGTGAACTTTGACGGAGTTGGACTTAAGTCCCAGATTAGAGAGGTGCAGCAAGTACTGCAAGATCACCGACACCGGGCAGGAGAAGGGATCCTGAGACTGTTGGGTACACCAGACTGCAAAGCGACGCCATTTAAGGGCGTAGCATTTGCGGGTAGAAGGCCGTCGCGAAGCTAAGACGACCTCCTCCACCTCCGCCGGCAGGAGAAGGGGAGCAAGGACTACCCTCTCAGCAGCCAGGCCATGAGGTTGAGAGACCTGAGGTTGGGGTGCAGAAGGGACCCCTGATCCTGAGTGAGGAGACCCGGTTGTACCCCCAGAGGGATTGGATCCTCCACCGCCAGTTGCAGCAGGAGCGGAAACCACGGCTGCCTGGGCCAGCGAGGGGCCACCAGGATCATGAAGGCTTTGTCTCGGAGAACCTTGAAAAGAGTCCGAGAGACCAGCGGGATGGGAGGGAAAGCGTACAGAAGGCTCCCCGACCACGAGATCAGAAAGGCGTCTGCCGCCACCCGAAGGGGGTGTGGCTGACGAGAGCAGAAGCGAGGAAGCTGCCGGTTGTGAGGACTGGCAAAGAGATCCACCGTGGGGAGACCCCACTTGAGGAAGAGCTTCTGAACTACCAAGGGATCCAGACGCCACTCGTGCGGCTGGAGGACCCTGCTGAGTTTGTCTGCAAGGCAATTTTCTTGGCCCGGGAGATAAACTGCCTTGAGGAGAATGCCGTGACTGACGGCCCAAGAGCAGAGCTTCTGTGCCTCCCGGCAGAGGAGGAAGGAGCCCGTGCCACCCTGCTTGTTCACGTAGAACATGGCAACTTGATTGTCCGTCTGGACAAGGACGGACTGTTGGGAAGTCAGGTGGGAGAAGGCCTTGAGAGCTAGGCGGATCGCCCTGAGCTCCAGGAAGTTGATCTGCTGAGCAGACTCCCACATGGTCCATGGTCTTGGCAATGCGCTCCCCAGCCCAGGAGGGATGCATCGGTGGTCAGCACCCGGGTCGGCTGAGGTGACTGGAAAGGCATTCCGAATATCAGGTTCGGCTGCCGGAGCCACCACCGGAGAGACGAGAGCAGCGGCTCGGAGACGCGCACCAGGTCCGCCAGGCCGCCTGTGGCTTGTCGCCACTGCTGGCGGAGACACCATTGAGCAGACCGCATGTTCAGGCGGGCATTGGGGGTCACATGGACGGTGGAAGCCATATGGCCGAGCAGTCTCAGGAAGCGCCTGGCGGAGACCAGGGGCTGGCTGCGAAAGCGGTCGGCTAGGTCCATGAGCCGTTGCGCCCTGTCGAGCGGTAGGTACGCTCGTGCCCGAGGAGTGTGCAGCCTTGCGCCGATGAACTCGAGATCCTGTGAGGGGAGCAAAGTGGACTTTGCGAAGTTTATGACAAAGCCCAAGTGCTGCAGCAGAGTCACCGTGCGGCGCGTGGCGTTGGCGACCTCCTGAGCGGACGCTGCTCTGATGAGCCAGTCGTCGAGGTACGGAAAGACATAGAGGCCGTGAAGCCGGAGATGGGCCGCCACGACCGCGAGACATTTTGTGAAGACTCGCGGTGCGGAGGATAGGCCAAAGGGCAGTACTCTGTACTGGTAATGATTTCCTGCCACCACAAACCTTAGGTATTGGCGGTGGCTTGGGTGGATGAGGATGTGCGTGTAGGCATCCTTTAGATCCAAGGAGCATAGCCAATCTCCCTGCTGGAGGTAGGGCAGAAGGATTCCAAGGGTAAGCATTTTGAACCTCTCCCGCACAAGGAACTTGTTGAGGTTGCGCAAGTCCAGGATGGGTCTGAGGCCCCCTGTTCTCTTTGGTATCAGAAAATACCTTGAATAAAAGCCTTGACCTCTCAGGTGGTGGGGCACCGGTTCCACCGCCTGTTCCTGCAGAAGACCTGCTAACTCCTGAAGGAGCAACTCCCTGTGCAGAGGGGGGCGCGAAGGTTCTCCCGGAAAATAGGAGGGAGGGACCTGATGGAAGTGGAGAAGGTAGCCTTCTCGCACGACCTGCAGTACCCAGGCATCTGCGGTGATGCTGGACCACCTGTGGCCGAAGTGAACCAGCCGGCCTCCGGTGCTGGGAGGAACCAGCGGGGGGGGAGAGGCTATGCTGAGCGAGTCAAAAACCCCCACCCTGCTGAGCAGGGGCTGGTGGTGCAGGCTTGGGGGCTTGCTGCCTACGGGACCCGTTACCCCGTCCCTTGGCCTGCTGGCCCTGTTGGGGAGCTGCAGGGGCCTGATAATGGGGGTACTGTTTGTAGGCAGCCGCCTTCCTCGGGTAAAAGGACTTTTTTCCCGAGCCCTTCTTTTTCTGGGAAGGGGCGGAGGTCTTCCTAGAAAGCCTGGTCCTGGTGAGAGTCTCAGTCTCAATTTGTGCAGCCTTTTCCGCCATGGGCTTGCCAAAGAGGTTTTCGCCTCGGCAGGGGACATCGACCAACTTGTCCTGTACCCAGGGCTCAAGATCCGACGACTGAAGCCAAGCCTGTCGGCGGGCACCGATGCCGGCTGCGGCCACTCTAGCCGAGGCCTCAAAGCCATCATAGGCTGCTCGGGACATGAACTTTGAGCATTCCCGAATGCCCGTGGACAAGGCTAGGAACCTCCGCAAGGGCTCCTCGGAGAGACCAGCGGAGAATCCGGCTAGCTCTTTAGCCAGATCCCGGAGATACATGCCCATGTATAGCTGGTAAGTCTGGACACGACATGCGAGCATAGAGCCCTGGAAGCACTTCTTGCCAAGGCCATCCAGGTTACGGGCCTCCCTTCCAGGAGGCACCGAGGAGTGCATCTTCTGGCTCTTAAGACGATGCATGGCCGATTCCACTACCATGGAATGGTGTGGCAGCTGCGCCTTCTGAAAGCCAGGGCTCTTGCGGACCCGATAGATAGAATCGACCCGCTTGCTCAGGACCGGCGAGGAGGCCGGACTCTCCCACATGCGGAAGAGTAGTCGTTCCAGCATAGGAGGAACCGGCACAGTAAAGTGCTCCCTCGCGGGAGAGTCATACTGGAGGGCGTCGAGCTCTTCGGCTCGAGGCTCCTCCTCGGGATCCGCAGGGAAGGCCAAAGCCTTGGCCATATCCCTAACGAAGTCCGAGAACCGGGCATCCTCCGGGGGGGACTGCTTCCGAGGCTCGGACCCCGGTGAGTCCGATGGGACACACCGAGTCCGGAAAGAATCAGGTGACTCTTCCTCCTCAGACTCCCAGACCGACTCCGACGAGGACTCGGTGGGGTCGGCCCGGGCAGGGTGCGGCGCCAGCCGCCCCGACGTCGAGGGAGTCGGCGTCGGCGACCTCGGTCCCGAACGGGAGGCCGAGGGTGACCTCGACCGAGGATCGACTCGAGTTCTCATTGACTCGAGGATCGGCTCGGTCTCCGGGGTCGACTTGGACGTCGACGTCCCGGCGGTCGGGGCAGCGGCGCCAGCGAGGCCAGCGAGCAGTGCCCGCTGCTGGTCCATGAAGGCAGACAGTCTGCTCTCCAAGGCCGTCAACCTGAGTCCGAGCTCAGGTGACCCAGCAGCCCCTGACTCGGGCCCCGACGGCGTCGGGCCCGACGTCGGCTGTCGCGGAGGCGAGTCCAGAAGGACTACAGGACTTACCCGGGCAGGCATCTCCGACTCCAGGCGAGGTCGCTTCGGGAGATGTTCCTTCTCCAAGGACCCGGGGCGGCTGTCGGGGCTATGCGACCTGGCCCTCGCGGAGCCAGGAGCGTCCACCGACGCCGCCCTCGCGGGTTTTTCCTTCCGACGATGGTCCCCGGAGGGAGAACCCCGGTCGGAGGAGCTCCGGCGACGGTCCGAGCTGGAGCCCTTTGACACGGAGGCCTCCGACGAGGTCCGGGTACGGCTGGGGTCAGCGAAGATTCTCTCGCGCTGATGCCGCCGACTTCTCAACGCCTTCGAGGACAGTTTGCTGCAGGGCCCACAGATCAGTTCCTCATGATCCGGGCCCAAGCAGCGGAGGCAAAAGTCGTGTGTGTCGGTTAGTGACATATTTCGGTCACACCGACCACACCGCTTAAAGCCACTGGCAGCCATCGGGGGAAAAAGGGCCCCTGCGAGGTCAAAGGACCGGGCTGCCAGGGAAAACGAAAATGAAAGCTGACTAAGTCAGAAAAACCGAAAAAACGCTAGAGGACTCGAGACCGGCGTCGCGAGTCCGGGCGGGAAAACGATCGGCGTCGAACCGAAAGAAAAAAGTATAAAATAAAGAGGAAAATCAACTTTTTCGCGGGGACAAGACGGGGACGTCTGCAGGGCTCCGCGGAAAAAAGAAGACTGGCTAAAATGGCACCCTCGGGCGGGAAGACGACCGCGCATGCGCGCTGCAATTCCCAAAGGCTTTCTTTGAAAGCTGGGGAAAATTGCTCCGCGAGGGCTCCGTCGGCGCCGACGTCACCCATAAGTGAGGACTGACTTCCTGCTTGGTCCTGGAGAACCAACTTTGCAGTCTGAGCGAAAAGTAGGAGTGAAAGGAAGCACATATTTGCTACGCATTTCCACCCTTAACAGAGCAGTAGTGCTGAGCTTCTCAAAAGCGCAATGGACTCACTGCAATGCAAGACGAAGATTTTGGCTTGTCCTCCAGTAACCACTGAGGCTTGGTCTTTCCCAAATTCTTTACAAACTTCTCCAGACCCTCCCTTCTAAAGGGCAATCTACTAAGTTGAGACTTGAAAGCTGTGTCTGATGACCAATTCCAAACCGTAAGTCATCTGGCTACCACACAGACACCACCATAGATTTGGAAGGAGTCTGAATTAAATCATACAGAGGATCTGTTGCCTTGAGGTCATCCTCAGTCTACCTTGTAGCCAATGCTTAGCCAGTTCCAACAGTGCCTCCATATTTGCCACCAACATTCTCCCAGTAAGCAGGCTTGCACCTAAACAATGGCTCTCCCTGACTGAGCCCTGGAGGCTAAACACGGAGCTCCCTCCCACGGTTATTGCAGTGGAATACCATTTAAGCATTGAGGGATCACTCAAATTGGGGACACCACAATCTTGCATGGCAAGCACTCAAACACCTTCCCTCCCTTCTTTTTCTTTTAAAAATAAGGTGTCCTGTGTCTGCTGGCCTGGGTGAGGGACCAGGACTAGTCCAGGTATCACCTGGCTATTGGCCCCCAGGGACCACCTGAACGCTCTCCGGTCACAGTTCAACTGAGAGTCCAATTCTCTAACTGTACCCAGGAAACTCTCATCATATGAATCCAGATGCACAAGTTGCCCATCAGCATCTGCTGGAGACAGAATACTAGAAGCCTGTGGCTGCACAGTGCCTATATAAGGACAGAGCTCACCGTACTTCAGTCTCCGTCTCCCAGGCATTCTGGACTGGTCTGGTCGACGATAAGGAATGAAATGATTAAAGAAATAAAGTAACTATAATGTACAGTTTGGCAGAAGGGTACAAATTGTCAGGTATAAATTCCATTTTAGTTCATACTGTGCATTGTTTTTTTGGCCCAGCAGATGCCTCCTGCTTCTTTGGGTTCCAGCTTGACTGAATATCCCCAGATTAGAGCTATTAATGAGAACCTCCTTTATGAAGGTGTTAAATCGCCACCACATTAACACATTTTGTTAATGCAATTTGAAATTGAAGTAGACATAGTTATGATATTATTGCTTCACTCTACTTTCTATGCTAATCCCTTGAAACAGTTGGGCTGCCAATGAAACCTGAGATGGAACAAGAAATGTTGAGAACTGTTCTGTATCAGCGGTGTTTTGCAATAGCGACTAAGGATTTCATAAGTGTCTGCACTGCCTTTTGAATTCTTTACGTGTATTTGAAAAAAATAAGATATAAAGAAGAGGATTGTGTATGCGAGACTGGCAACAGAGTGTTTTGAGTAGGCATGCAGCAATGTTTTAATAATCACGTCACTCGGCTGAGGTCACTTTATTCATTTATTTAAACACATCAGTGCTAAAGCAAATGCCTTTATATTAATGAAGTGTGTTAATGTATTTTAAGTACAAAAGTAAAGCTACAGCAACAAAAGCTTTTCTTCACAGTTCCCTGAGACATCCTCCAACACACCACCTCCCCAAATAAAACTCTTGGGAATCTGGTGGGCATGCACCCTGAATGCCGTCTATAGGCATTGTTATTGTGTGACAGCTAGGATTCCTTCCCTACTAGGAGCCGTGAATGCTGCCTCCACAGCACGTCTAGCTCCAGCTGGCCTGAAAAAACAGAAAATGGGTGTGGGACACAAACCCCAGTTTCCTACATGGCAGCACACAATACTGTATAGTTTACACATTAGAAGTTACTCCCTGTGTCACACACTTCTGCTATTACATAGAGAGCTCTATGCAGAAAGGTGAATTTAGGTCTTACCTGCTAATTAGCTTTCCTTGAGTTCCACCAGTCCAGTCCAGACATCTGGGTTATTATGCCTCACCAGCAGCTTGGAGATTGAGCAAGCCAAATCCCGACATCACCCTTCTTAGGCAGCTGGCACCACTACCAGCTTCAGTATTCTATTGACAAAGCAGAACTCAATGAGCAACAATTAAGAACCAACAGTAAAATGGTTGCTTTCCCCAAACCTGATTTTCCTCTCACCATGAAACAGGAACTTGCACTCTTACGGCCACGATGACGAACTGAAGTGTTTCTATGGGAAAATGAAGCACCTTTAGGCAGCGATTCACATGCTTGAGATCCAAAATGGGTCGGAACGTGCCTTCACTTTTGGAAACTATGAAGTATATGGAGTTGACCGCAGCTGCGCTGATGGGGAAAGGGGGGGGGGACGGACCTCCATCACTGTGTCAAATAGCTGAAGCCACAGCAGGGTGTCCTGCACCACCATTTTCTTTTGGGGTGCTTTACAGGATGACCTCAAAGACATCCACGATAGGCCGAGCAAATTTGAGAGCGCACCCCTCCCAGATGATCCAGCTCCCACTGATCGGACATGATCTGGACCCAGGCAGAGTAAAATTCCTGCAAGCAACCCCCCCCCCCCCCCCCCCCGTGGGAACTACCTTGTCCCAGGCTCCCCTCATTTCATTGTGGCTTTAAACTGTGGTAAGAGAAGCAGCATAAAACCTCTACAGATTCCTCTGAATCTTTGAAAGGCCTGTCCCTGGGAGGGGATGTGGCCTCTCTGATAAGACGCAAACCGAACTGCCCTAAAGCGGCGAAAAATTGCACAACTGATCCCTGACCAGGGCATACCATCTGACAAACTTCTCCTTGTTCTTGGGAAGCCTTCCCCTCCAAATCCTTTACAGACTTATCCAGTGCTTCCTGAACAAGAGCTTACCCTCGAAAGGGGGCTTACTCAAGCGGGTTTTGGATGATAGATTCGCCGACCAATTTTGCAACCACAGAAATTGCTGTGCGGCCACCACCGATGCTCTTGGACAACCCCCCCGAATGAGATCATTAAACAGATCTTCAAGTTACACTGCCCCAGACTCAAGTTTAACTGCCTCCGGAGACAGACCCTGCGACTCCCTGTCATCTTCTAGGACACCCTCTGCCCATTGCAAACAAGCTCTGGCCACAGGCACCACAGACAGATGCCTGCAAGGACAGGGCTTGAGCAAGGTCTCCAACTTCTGGTCCTGCACATCCTGGAGGGCTGCACTTCCCTCTACCTAGATTATGGCCTTTTGTCACCACTGACACTAAGGTATCCACCTTGGTTGACCAGAGCAGATGCTTTTCTTGCTCTAGCAATGGGTATAACTGTGCCATAGCACATGTACCCCTTCAGGCCTGCCTCTAGGATCATCTGCTTAATCATTCTATTAATTGGAAACAGTCTACGTCTTCCTGACAACTTGGAACAGAGGATTTTCCAGGAGTTCTTCCTCTGGTATAGCTCCCTGAGGCACATTAAGCGCCCCTAGGGAATGGGAGATCAAATGTTGCCAACTCCTCCTGGTGGAACATATGCACTAAACGAGGGTCCTTCCCTTGTGGGATCTCTCCTTCCTCCAGCTCTGTTGTTGCTGAGTCTACCCCTGCTCCTGTGACATCCTGAGTGGATGAAGTAGGTATCCTCCCACGGCGACTATCTAAATATCTCCAGGTAGCCATGGGTTCACCCTCTGCCCAACTTCCCTGAAGGGCGTCTGGTAAAGCACAGTTACTTACCTGTAACAGGTGATCTCTGGGAAAAGCAGGAATTAGTCATCACATATGGGTACGTCGGTACCGACGGAGCCCGCGCGGGAAAGCTCCCCAGCTTTTCAGATTAAAAGCCTTTGGGGCCTCCCACTGCACATGCGCGCTGCCTTCCCGCCTTCCTGACCAGCTCTCGTCAGTTCGAGTTTAAAGCTGAGACAATAGAGAGAGGACAGGAAGATAGATAGAGATACAACTCCTAGGGGAGGTGGGTGGGTTGTGATGACTAATTCCTGCTGTTCCCAGAGATCACCTGTTACAGGTAAGTAACTGTGCTATCTCCAGGAACAAGCAGGAATACGTCATCACATATGGGGACTCCCTAGCTAAGATGCCTGGGAGATCCCCCTCCAAGGGTAAACCATCTTCGCATGGATCTCAGGCATCCATCCAGGGAAGGTGGGCAGGAGTTGTTTAAGTATGGAACAGGTGTTTGAGGACAGCCTGACCAAACAAGGCATCCCGGCGGGAGTCCTTGTCCAAGCAGTAATGGGCTGTGAAGGTATGAACCGAGGCCCAAGTGGCTGCTCGACAGATCTGATCTATGGACACAGAGTGAAGATGAGCCATAGAAGTGGCCATGGCCCTCACATTGTGAGCTGTGACATGGCCCTCCATAGAAATGTTCTTACTCTGGTAAGCAAAAGAAATACACTGAGCGATCCAATTGGAAAGTGTACGCTTGGTGACTGGAAGTCCCAAATGAGAAGGATCAAAAGCCACGAAAAGTTGGGAAGACTTTCGATGTGGTTGAGTCCTGTTGAGGTAAAAGGCAAGAGCTCTTTTACAATCCAGAGTATGAAGGTTCCTCTCTGCACTGGATGCATGAGGAACCGGGAAAAAGACAGGTAGATATACCTCTTGATTAAGATGAAAAGGCGAGACCACTTTGGGCATAAAGTGGGGATTCGTCCTAAGGACCACCTTATCATGATGAAACCTAGTATAAGGTGGATGAGCCACTAAAGCCTGCAGTTCACTGATGCGGCGAGCCGAAGTGACTGCAATAAGGAAAACAACCTTCCAGGAAAGAAATTTGAAGGAGGTAGAGTCCAAAGGCTCAAAAGGTGGCTTCATAAGCTGACCTAGAACTAGGTTCAAATCCCATGCTACCGGAGGAGGTCGGATGGGAGGTTTAGTTAAAGTCAGGCCTCTCATGAAACGTGAAACAAGAGGATGAGAGGAGACAGGTTGTCCATTTATAGGTTTTAAGGATGCTGCAATAGCACTCAAATGGACCCTTACTGAATTCGTCTTAAGGCCTGCATTTGAAAGATGCAGGAGATAGTCCAAGAGGGAATTCAAAGGAAGTGCTAGAGGGTCAAGACCCTGCTGAGCACACCAAATGGAAAAACATTTCCATTTGAAAGCATAAGAACGCCTCGTGGAAGGTTTCCTAGAGGCATGAAGGATATCTGTCACAGGTTGAGAAAGATTAAAGTCTTGAAGACTTAGGCCTTCAGTAACCAAGCTCTGAGATGTAGGGATTTGGGGTTTGGGTGCCACAAAGTCCCCTCCTCCTGAGACAGAAGGTCTGGCGCAGCTCCCAGGTCCAGGGAGGATCCCTGGGAGAGATGCAGAAGTAGAGGGAACCACACCTGGCGTGGCCAGCGGGGAGCTATGAGGATCATAGTCCCGTGATCCCTCTGGAGCTTGAACAGAGTCTTGGATATTAGAGGAATGGGTGGAAAGGCATAGAGGAATTCCTGACCCCAATGCAGGAGGAAGGCATCGTGGGCCTGAGCTCCCTGACACTGAGTTCTGGAACAGAACCGGGGAAGTTTGGCATTCCACGGACTTGCAAAGAGGTCTATGTCCGGGGTCCCCCATTCCTGAAAGATTCTGCGTATCTGGTCCATATGTAGGGACCATTCGTGTGGAAGCAGAACTCGACTGAGTCTGTCTGCACGAGAGTTTTGAACTCCTGGAAGATACACTGCAAGAAGGTGAATTTGATGCTCTCTGGCGAAGGCCCATATTCTGAGAGCTTCGTTGCAAAGCGACAGAGAGCCTGTCCCTCCTTGTTTGTTTATATAGAACATGGCTACCTGATTGTCTGTCTGAACTAGGACAGTCAGGTTGACAAGGAGGGTATAGAAGACCTTGAGGGCAAGGTAAATTGCTCGCAGTTCCAGGAGGTTGATATGAAGGGTGGCCTCCTGTGGAGACCAAGTGCCCTGAGTGGAGAGGTTCTGAAGATGAGCTCCCCACCCTGTCTGGGAGGCATCTGTTGTGAGGGTTGCTTGGGGCAACAAAGGTTGGAAGGGGGCCCCCAACAACAGATTTTTGGTGGATGTCCACCATTGGAGGGACCAAAATAGACGGCTTGAGGTGAGTATTTGGTCGGAGAGCGCTCCAGATGCTTGAGTCCACTGGGTGGCCAAGGTCCATTGAGCTGCTCTCATATGCAGACGAGCGTAGGGCACCACATGTACCGTGGAGGCCATGTGGCCCAGAAGTCGCAGCATTTCCCGGGCTGTCAAATGACTGCTGGACTGAGCTTGGGAGGCCAAACTCAGCAGGCGTTGGGCCCTGACCTGAGGCAGGTAGGCCCTTGCAGTGATGGTGTCTAACTGGGCCCCTATGAACTCGAGAGACTGAGTAGGGATTAGTTGAGACTTGGGAAGGTTTACTACCAGTCCTAGATACTGCAGAAGACGCCTTGTGCTGTCCAGGGAAATTTGGGCCTGGGACTGAGAGGGAGCTCGGATGAGCCAGTCGTCCAGGTATGGGAATATGAAAATTCCCAGGCCTCTTAGAAAGGCAGCTACGACTGCCATGCATTTGGTGAACACTCTTGGAGCAGAGGCTAGACCGAAGGGGAGTACTCTGTACTGGAAATGTTTTCCCTGAAACAGAAATCAAAGGTATTTTCTGTGGGATGGGTGGATGAGTATGTGTGTATACGCATCCTTTAGATCTAGAGAACAAAGCCAATCCTGACTCTGAGGTATGGAAGGAGAATGCCCAGAGAAAGCATTTTGAATTTCTCCTTGAAAAGAAATTTGTTCAATTCTCTCAGATCCAGAATTGGTCTGAAGCCCTCTGTCTTCTTTGGTATTAGAAAATAAGGGGAGTAGAATCCCGTCCCCTGTTGAAGAAGAGGGACCTCCTCTATTGCCCCCTGGGCAAGGAGGGAGGAGACTTCCTGACCCAAGAGGGCCAGGAGAGATGGGGGAGAATTGAACTGCCTCACCATAGTATAAGGAGGAAGGTCGGAAAAATGGAGTTTGTAACCCTCTGATGATAGAGAGGGTCCATTGCTCTGATGTAATTTGCTCCCATCTGGGAGCAAAGTGAGCTAACCTTCCGGGTATGGTGAGGGGCTCTGGTTGCTCTAGAGCCAGAAAAGTTAAGTTCTCTAGGGGCAAGTCAAAACCCCTGAGGGGGTGGAGCCTGCTGAGGTGTAGCAGACGCCGCAGGCTTTGACCTTGCCTGTTTAGGTTGCTGACGTTTAGCAGCAAAACGAGGCTGAGAGGATTGTTGGCCAGTATTTGTAGAAAATCTGGACTTCTTGTAATAAGGCCTCTTAAAAGACTTCTTCTTGGCAGGAGTGGAGGTAGACTTAGAAAGTCTATCTAAGGTGGCATTTTCTGCATCCATTTGAGTGGCCTTAATTTGCCACTCCTCACCAAATAAGTTCTCACCTGTACAGGGCAGATTTCGTAAGCCATCTAGGACCCAAGGTTCTAGATCAGAAGCCTGGAGCCAAGCAAGACGTCGGGCTGCTATAGCAATGCCCGAAGCCCTACCAGCACCCTCAAAGGAATCAAAAGCTGCCCTGTTGGAGAACTTTGAAATATCCAAAAGGTGTTTCACCAAAGAAATGAACTGCTCCCTCTTATCCTCAGGGAGAAAGGGGGCAAAATGCCGAACTTTTAGAGCGATTTCACTGAGAAACATGCCCATGTAAAGACTATAGGAATTAATCCTGGCTATAAGCATAGTAGCCTGGAAAATTTTCCTGCCAAAAGAGTCTAGAGTCTTACATTCTCGCCCTGGAGGAGTAGAAGAGTGCCTTTTGGTACTCTTTATCTTCTTCATTGCAGACTTCACCACAATAGAATGGTGAGGCAACTGGGTTTTTTGGAAACCAGGAGAAGGGGGGACACGGTACATGGTGTCCAACCTGCGAGAAGAAGGTGACAATGTTAGAGGAGCCTCCCATAAGTCCATCAAGTGTTCTTGAAGGATTTCATGGATAGGCAGGGTGACTGCCTCTTTAGGAGACTTAGAGTATCCTAAAATATCCAGTTTCTTTGATCTGGGTTCCTTTTCAGAGGATGAAGCAATAGAAAGACCGTTAGCCATTTCTATGATGAAGTCCTGAAAGGACAAATCCTCTGGTGGAGACATTCTCCTGTTAGGAGAAGAAGGCTCCTCAGGAAGATCAAGGGAGAACTCATCAGAATCATCAGAGGAGTTAAAATCCTCTGAAGAAGCAGAGTATCCTCTATGTGCTTCCAACGCACGATACGCATACCGTTCGGTATCGACATCGGGCGTACCGGGTATGGGATCGGTACCGGGCAAAAGCCCGGATCCGGCATGCGGAACCGATCTGCGTTTGGAAGACGATGGCCTCGGTTCCGGTATGGAAGCCATTACCGGAACCGGACCCGGTACCGAGGGCGTAGCAGCATTAATAAAAGCCAGAATGGCCTGCTGCATGACTTGGACAGTATTGCCCATAGACGCCACTGCTGCCTGGATGTCGGTACCGGTATGGGCCGGTACCCCAGAGCAGTACAACAGGTGATCTGTCGAGGCCGCGCCATCGATGTCAACCTGTGACCCCATGATTGCTTTGGAGGCCGGAGCCTCCCGCCGGGGTTTTTTGGCCTGGGCAGAATCCTCGAACTCAGAATTGAGAGCCTCTCGATCTTTAGAATGAGATTTGCTTTTAGAGGATTTGCCCACTGGAGTTTTGGTTACCTGAGATCCATCCGGAGAGGAAGACCTGGATGACTGTGATGCTTCTGAAGGAAACAGCACATGGAACTTGTTGGCCCGGTTCTGCAATCCACGTTTCGACATCTGGGAGCAGGATGGGCAGTCCGGTATGGAATGGTCAGGTCCTAAACATTTAAGACACCATTCATGGGTGTCTGTAAGAGGAATGACAGCACTGCACTTGGTACACTTTTTAAAACCAGGAACTGGCTTCTCCATGAGGAGAAATTGTGTAGGCCTGAAGGCCTAACAAAGTACCAAGCTGTGCTGAAGAAAAGAAAAATATATTTATTTTTTTTTTAAAGAAAGAAAGAGAGACCGGCAGTACCGGTTTCAGAATGGGGAAGGCAGGTACGTGGTCTAAAGAAAACAATAAAATTAACAATTTCTTCAGCGGTGACAGGAACACGACCTGCTGGCTCCGCGGAAAAAAAGAAACTGACGAGAGCTGGTCAGGAAGGCGGGAAGGCAGCGCGCATGTGCAGTGGGAGGCCCCAAAGGCTTTTAATCTGAAAAGCTGGGGAGCTTTCCCGCGCGGGCTCCGTCGGTACCGACGTACCCATATGTGATGACGTATTCCTGCTTGTTCCTGGAGATCCCCCTCTTCTTGGCCCTCTCATGCAACCCAGAGGTGCCTTCTCCCAAACTTTGCCTCACGCAGAAGGTTTTATGCATAAGGAGTACAAATTCAGGTGAGAAGGTCCCCGGGCCAGCCTCTGAAGGAGATTCCTTGGAGGCAGAAGGTCTAGGAGAGAAACATTTTCAGGGGCTCAGCTACGTATTGTGAAGAGCCTTATGACTCTAATATGGCTGCAGTTTCCACCAAAACTGCAGAAGATTGGAATGCCACAGATGGCTGAGCCGGGGTTTCTACTCCTCCAGAGGACTCCCCCACATCTGTCTTAACATTTTTGGTCCCAGCTAGGCCTTCTTCCATTGATTGGGACTCTGCTTTGCAACTGCGGCAAAACCAGAGCTCCAACGGGAGCCACTAGCCAAACACGTGGCTTTGGCCGGCATTCGTGCGCCTGATCCAAAGTGCCTCTCAAAGAACAAAAACAAACAACTGCGAGTGAAGACACCCCCCCCCTCCCCATGTCTGATTCCCACTGCCCGGAAAGTACCCCCCTGCTGCACTGAAGTGACTGACAGCTCACAAAATGGCACCGTCTCAGACGCTTCCCATTCTGGCGGCCAACAGCCTCAGCGTTGCACCCTGGCTGATTGCTGCTGAAAGCTCAGCTCTCTCACCCAGTGCTGTCTCCCAACGTAGAGAAACTCGACTGGAGCAGTGATGCAGAAAAAACAAATGTGAGCGGGGGGAGGTGGGGCTGCAGTCTCGTTGATACCGCTAGTCACGCCTGGACTGGCCTGCACGGGCTCAGCAGTGGCAGGAGACCTTTTCAGAATGCCGACTATAGCTTGCAGGTCACAGGTCAGTAAGCAGTCTCCTCACCCACTGCCATTCAATTGGGCCTTTGCTCTTCACGTTCCGTTCCTCTTAGCTTTTTTTTGGTTTAGCTCCCCCCAGTGATCAAAAATTCATTTTCTATTTCCTTGTTCTTAGTTGTGGCTCTTCAATAGAGTCCAGACACACAGAAAATCACACCTCTCAAGCTGCTTGGAAACTGAGAATACTGAGACTGGTAGGTAATGCCAGTTGCCTATGTAGGGTGATGTCATCAGGATTTGGCATGTTCAGTCTCCAATCTGCTGATGAGGCGTGATAACCCACATCTCTGGTCCGGACTGGAGGGACAATAAGGAATCCGAATTAGCAGCTGCTGTTAATAAACCGTCAGGCAAGTACCAGCTGGGATAACTAATCACTCACCCTGGGATCTTGGTTATCGCTAATGTTCACGTCTTCTTCTGGCAGTGGCTGTACCGACACTTGGTTCCACTGGCCGGCTAGATTACTAAAATAAAATGTTATAGCAGTAAATCCCCATGTGGGTTTAAGCAGCATTAGTTATCTCCTGCTTCACATCCATTCTGTACATGTTTTAATTCATACCTAATGCTATGCAATGAAGAGGAAATACAAACTAAGGATGTGTTTTTCCCTCAACCTATATTAGTATGCAGCATGCTCACTGTACAGCAATGTCAGCTAAATGCCTCAAACTTTCTACACTGCCTGCAACATGCCCTAATTATTCTTTTCTGCTGCAAAATTCTTCAGAATGGGAAGTAGGGAACTGGAAGGGGGAAGCAGCTGGATTTTGCCACCAAAATACAACTTTCACAAACTGGACTCACTCAACTCTCCTGTGGCAATTCTAAAGGAAAGATCCAATTTCTTAGCCCTTTGTGTGAGGCTGGGGTCCTGGTTACTAGTCATCAAGTAGCCCTGTTGCTGGTTGAGCAGTAAAACTGCACGCATAACACACACACCATGAAACAGCAATTTGGTTAAAATATATGCAATTAAATAAAAACATGCATATTAGAGTACACACAGATCATGCAGACAGAAAGGGACGGAGAAGAATAAGCACAGTATCACAGGGTAAAAAATGCTGTTTCCAAACCTCAGTTGCATTCTTCAGCTGTTAACGTTTTGTAACTTAATATATAGTTTTTCCATTTGGCATCCTGGTATATCATCCTAAGTACAACTAAGATGGCAAATTTGTTTGAAAAAAGGACAAAAAAAGTGACTCACTGCTCAAAATTGATGTGTTTCACAATGGTTTGGCTCTCCTCATCTTGCCAGAGGGCCCAAATGTCAGTAGATGTCAAAGTGAAATCAACAAGCGTTTCCTAGCAAGAAAACTGAATTTGTTCACTTAATACAGAAAATATAACTAAAGCTCAAGATATATGCTCAAAGACTGGCACAATAAGAAAGAAATAAAAGAGGCAAAATCAAACTGTTACGAACTTAAGAGCCATCTAATGTTTATGTTACTATGAGTTGCACCGCTGCACTTAGCAGTTCTATTTTCTGCTCCCCTTAGTCTATTCCTAAAAGGGGGCATCTTATTTCCAGGTATAAAAAGAAAAACACGTTACACACCTGGCTTGTGAATAATGATGAAATATGGTCAAGACTGTATCTATTATTCTCTGTGCTCACCAACTGGAAAACGCAGAACTACAGAAATGGGAAACAAAGGCATCACAAAAAAAATTGGATAGAAACCTTCCCCCCCCCCCAAAAAAACACACCACTTAGTTCCACAAATTTAGTATGAGACAGGACAGTGGAGAGCTGCCTATGTGTGTATATGCCCATAAGACTGGTAACAGGCTATCTTTGTTTGGTCTTTGTATTTTTGGCATTTGCTTATTGTAAAGACATAGAAAATGACCAGCAACGATAACTATAGAAAAGCTGTACCTGTCCTCGTCTAGGTGCATGCACATATACTCCAAGGTAAAGCCCCAGAGAGGGTGAAAATGCCAGCCGTAATTTGTGCCCAGTTCCAGCAGTCTGCCGTAGGTCCTTGTTTACAGGCACAAACTCTAGCATGTCAGCTACCATCAAGCACATCTGATCCTGTCCAACACACACACAAAATGAATTTAATTCAGTCTCTTTCCTAAGAAGCCCAAAGAACTGCTATTTTTGCTAGCCATCCATCAATATCTTCCCTTCAAGATTTGGTACCAATGTCTTTTCCAGTTGCTAGAGATTTATAAAAACAACTTTATAAAAAAGGTAAATATCCAATACTAAAATAATTTGGTCTCAATACATTTTACCAACCTGCAGGCTTTTCTTTCAAATGCTTTTTCTGCCGTATAGATTTGTTTCCGTTTCCATTCACATATATAGTCTGCAGTAGAGTCCTACTAGTGTCTTGCATCTCACATATTACCATAGAGCTTAACCACATGGGTCTTGCCCTCTACAAGGCAAATACCACATGTCAAGGATAGCAGCAGACTATCCCTCTCTCTCTCTCTCTTTGTGTGACTGACTAGATTTCACCTGCTGGTCACTCCCACTCTGGGAAGTTATGAATGGTTCAGCAGCTCTTTCTGGTTAGTCTATATAAATGAACAGCTCAAACACACAGGAATTTAAGTGTCCATTTACCTGAGAAGAGCACCATGCTTCCGAAGTCAAATATCTCATATGCATAAAAACAGAGTACAAATCATAGTAAATGTAACAAAACAGAACAGATTCATTTTTGGGTCAAATGGGCTAGTCCGACTTAACCTTAAAACACAATCAAATGTTGCTTCACCCATGCTCCACACTGTTTTAAATAGTATAATATTTTATTTACAGCAGACAGGCAGACTAATATGAGAAAAAAGAACAACCTAAATATCACAGCAGAATTCTTGGTACTTAGGGAGACAGACCACAGCTTCCTTTCAGCAGCATCTTCTTCCCCAGGGAAGACAGCATTGCCTTCTGTGCTCTGCCTCTATGAATCCCAGAAGCAGAAGCTGTATCATTGAGCATAAGAAATGCCATACGGGATAGACCAAAAGGTCCATCAAGCACCAGAATCTTGCTTCCAACAGCTGCAAATCCAGGTGACAAGTACCTGTCAGGTTCCCAAAAGGTAGAAAGATTCCATGCTCTTTATCCCAGGGACAAGCAGTGGATTTCCCCAGTCCACTTTATAGTTTATGGACTTTTCCTCCAAGAACTTGTCCAAACCTCTCTTAAAGCCAGCTATGCTAATAGCTTTTACTACATCCTCCAGCAATGACTTTCAGAATTAGATTACAGGTAGACATCAAGTGAAAAAAATATTTTCTCAGATTAGTCTTAAATGTACTACATTGTAATTTTATTATATGTTCCCTTATCTTTCATTTTTGGAAGGAGTAAACAACTGATCTACACTTACCCGTTCCACACCACTCATTTTATATACCTGTATCATATCTCCCCTCAGCCATCTTTCTTCCAAGCTGAAGAGTCCTCAACCTTTAAGCCTTTCCTCGTAGGGCTATCCTCCCATCTCCTTTATCATTTTGATTGCTCTTCTCTGTACCTTTTCTAATTCCACTATATCCCATTTTTAAGATACGGCAACCTGAACTGCACACAATATTCAAGGTGCGGTTGCACCATGGAACGAGAGGCATTATAAAATCCTTTGTTTTATTCTCCATTCCTTTCCTGTGATTTCTAAAATTCTATTTGCTTTCTTGGCAGCAAGAAAGGAGCAGAGGGTTTCAAGGGTGGTGATTCCTAATGTGGAACCTTGCACTGTGCAACTATAATTTGGGTTATTCTTCCCTAAGTGCATAATTTGCACTTATCAACATTAAATTTCATCTGCCATTTGGATGCCCAATCTCCCAAACTATCAAGGTCCTTGTGCAATTTTTCACAGTCATCTTGCGATTTTACAACTCTGTATACATTTTGTCATCTGCAGATTTGATCACCTCACTTGTTTCCATTTCTAGGTCATTTATGAATGTTAAAAAGAAGCAGGCCCAGCACAGATTCCTGGGGTACTCTACTATTTAGCTTTTTCCACTGAGAAAATTGACCATTTAGCCCCATTTTATTTTCTATCTTTTAACCAGTTCCCAATCCACACCAGTACACTGCCTCCTATTTCATGACTCTAATTTCCTCAATAGTCTCTCATAAGGGGTCTTATCAAAGGCTGTTTGAAAATCCAGATACACTATATTAACTGGCTCACCTTTATCTGTTTATTCACTCCTTCAAAAAAAACAAACAGATTAGTGAGAAAAGACTTCCCTTGGCTAAATCCATGTTGGTTTTGCCCCATTAAACCACGATTGGCTAACTATATTATTCAGAATTATTTTCCTTATCATTTTGCACAGCACAGACATCAGGCTCATTGGTCTGTAATTTCCCAGATCACCCCTGGAACCCTTTTAAAAAGATGGCTACTCTCCAATCTTCACATACTATAGACTATTTTACTAGCAGATATGTGATTTCATTTTGGAGTTTTCAGCATCCCGGTATGTATTCCATCCAGTCCAGGTGATCTGCTACTCTGCGCATCATGCATGATTTTATTCATGATAACAGTACAGTATGCTTCTCTCAACTCTTACCTTGTAGGACCACATTCGAAGCTTATGATCTTGACACAGCGCAAAAACAAGGGCATCATTTTCAAGGCAGTGAACCAAGAGGCTGATGGGAAGATCTGATGGGCCTTGGTCCCCTCTTAAAAAAAAATAAAGCAGCCACTGAGCAGATTTCTTGCAAGACTACTTGGGACAGTTCAAATGCTGAATGTGATAAACTATAGTAGTAAAGTTATGAATATATGCATTGCCACAGTCCAGCTGTATGGTAGAGTTCAAACCCCTTGTGTGTAACATTTATTAATCAAACATGCTGCTTTTAACATCTGAATCACAGGATTTATCAAATGACACTACTCACCTGATAGCGGTTGGCATCCAACCTGTAAGTATGCGCTGCACTACTGAGCTCTGTTTCAGTTCCAAACTTGACACCACCCCTTAAAAAAAGGCAGAAGGCAAAGAGTGACCTACTAGGTAATTGCCATAGTATAAGAACTTCCATCAGTCTATACTCTAGACCAGTAGTTCCCAACCCAGTCCTCGGGTACCCACAGGCCAGTCAGGTTTTCAGGATATCTATAATGAATATGCATGAGATAGATTTGCATACAACGATAATATATAGTTTTTCCATTTGGCATCCTGGTATATCATCCCAAGTTCAAACAAATTTGCCATCTTAGTTGCAAAAAGGACAAAAAGTGACTCACTGCTCAAAATTGATGTGTTTCACAATGGTTTGGGGCTCTCCTAATCTTGCCAGAGGGCCCAAATGTCAGTAGACAAAAGGTTTATGAACTTTTCCTCCAATAACTTGTCTAAACCCTATTTAAACCCAGCTATGCTAACTGATTGTAAACTGTGTAGATACGATATGTAGTATATCAAGTGAATTAAACAGCCTTGACAACATTCTCTGGCAATAAATTCTACAGCTTAACCGTGCATTCAGTAGAAAAAAAATGCTCTCTCTGATTTGTTTTAAGTCTGCTACCCATGAATGTCATGGCATGCCCTAGTCTTAGAACTATTTAAAATGAGTAGCAACTGTCCCCTATTTGCCTGTCCACCTTAACCATGATTTTATAAACCTATTATATCCCCCCCCCCCCACCTCTCAGCAGTCCTCTCCAAAGCTAAAAAGATTTAACATGCTTAGACTCTTCATAGGGAAGTAATACCATCCCCTTTTCTGTACATTCTCTGGTACCGCTAGATCTTTGCGAGAGAAAAGTTTGGGGGGAAGGGAGGACGACAGAACTGCCCACGGTACTCAAGGTGCGGTCTCACCATGAATCGATATGGGGTAATATAAATTGCGTTGATAGGCAAAATTAGACTTATCTGCTAATTTGCTTTTTTCTGATTCCCTCCAGTCTAGTACAGCAGGTAGTCTCCCTCCACCAGCAGCTGGAGACCGAGCATGCCTAAACCTTCATGATGCAACCCTACATAGCCTACCAGTGCCACCCACCAAGGCTAGTATCACCCTAACAAAGCAGATGAAACAAAATCTGCAGACAAATGGAATTCAAAATCAAGGAGCATTCGCTCCTGTGTCCGCTCTTCCTAATTTCTGGGGGGGGGGGTTGGCATGGAAATAGACAACACGACTCTTAACTGAAGACTAGGAAGGACCTGGACTGGCCTGGAGGGAATCAGGATAAGCAAATTAGCAAGTAAATCTAATTTCACCTTCCTTCTCATCCCTTCAGCTCAACCATGGGCGGGAACAGCAAGACAAGTTTTGTAACACCAAAGCTCCAAACCTTGCCTCCTGGGCTGCCTGAATGTCCAGTCTGTAATGCCTTATAAAAAGGTATGAAAGGAAGACAAAGTTGCTGCCTTATAAATCTTCATAGAAAGTACTAGAGTACACACTGTCCAGGAGGTTGCCTATGCTCTGGTGGAATGAGGTTGCAGACCCTGCAGCAACCGCTGTCCTTTCACCAAGTAGGCCAATACTATGGCCTCCTTGATCCACCAAGCGAATGACATCTTGGAGGCTTCCTCCCCCTTATAAGGCCCCCTCCCCAAACAAGACAAACAAATGATCCAACCAACAAACCTCCCGAGTACTCTTCAGACAGAGTCAAAGAGCATGCCAGACATCCAAGAGATGCAAATGCCTGTTCTCTTCGACACGCCGCTACTCAAAGATTGGCAAAATCACCAGTTGATTCATATAAAAGACCAACACTACCTTAGGCAAGAACAAGAACAGCTCCTGACAGGACAACGCCTGCAGTTTCAAAATCCGCTGTGTCCAACAAATGGCCACTAGGAACACCATCTTCAAAGTCAGATCCTTCAGCATAGCCTCCCATAACAGCTCAAAGGGCGCCTCTGAAAAAGCTGCAAGGACCAAATTGAAATCCCACACTGGCACCAAACCCCGCTGTATACCACATCCGGATGGGTTGCCAGGTCATCCTCTGGACCCTATCATGACAGCATGCTAATGCCACCACTTGCACACTTAAAGAACCAAAGACCAACCTCTTCTAGGCCCACCTGAAGGAAAGAGGATCTCTGCCAACGGCACCACACCACACTCTCCATACCAACTCTCAAAAATACGCCACACCCTTACAAAAGGATAAAGAGGTGGAGCGCTTCCAGGCTCGCAACAATGCTGCTATTACCTGAGATGAGTGGCCTTTTTTTCTCAACTCTGACCTCTCAAGAGCCATGCCATAAGCGGGAATCAATCTACCTAAGGCATGCGGATTGGCCCCTGTGCTAAGAGATTGGACCTCATCAGCAGCCTCCATGGTTCTGCCGCTAGCAACTGGCACAGATCCGCATATCACAGACGATGCAGCAGATCTGGGACTATCAGGATGACCAAGCCTGTGTGAGCCTCTATGCGATGTAAAATCCTGCTGATGAGAGCCCGAAGTGGAAAGACAGAGGAGCCTGTGTGGAGGCCAAGATTGCACCAACACATCCAGGCCTTCGGACATTCTCTCCCGATGCAGACTGAAAAACCTGGGCTCTTTTGTGTTCTCAAACATCGCCATGAGATCCATAACCGGAGTTCCCCATCTCTGGGTGATGCACTCATACTCACACTCCGAGGAACCACTCCCTTGGATCCAGGCGATCGCAACTGAGGAAATCTGCCTGCACGCTCTCTCTTCCCATTATGTGCACAACCGAGAGAGCCCAAACCATGGCTTCTGCCCAAACCATGATCGGCGCGATCTCCTCGCCAGCGAGATGCTGCCAGTCCCAACCATGCTGGTTCACATATGCTACAGTTGTCGCATTGTCTGAAAACATGTGTACCGCCTTCCCATGAAGGACTGGTCAAAAAAAAAAATGTAGGGCTAGGAACACAGCCCTCATTTCCAGGCAATTAATGGGCCACATGCTTTGCTTGCATGCCCAACACTGTGCGACCTGACCCTGACGTTGCGAGCCCCACCCAGACAGGCTGGCATCTGTAGTCAGGGGAGCCACTTGGGAGTCTCCAGGGGCATCCCCACCATGAGATGTGGGCAATTACGACCATGGGACACAATAACCTATCAGCTAAGCTGTATCGCACCAGGGACCACCTTCCCAAAAGGGTCCTCTGCAGTGACTACATGTGTGCCCTTGCCCAGGGCACCAGATCCAGCGTGGCCGCCATCAAGCCCAGCAGTTACAGGTGCAGTTGTCATGCATGAAATCTGGTCTAATTTCAATCATGTTTCATTTATTCCCTTTTGAAATCACCACTGTCCCAACGCGGTTCTCTCTCATTCTCTTTTTGTTTTTTTACATTTAAATTCAGCCAGAGGAGGAGCCACTGCCTTGACAGCTCCCTTTGCAGAACAGCAAAACTTGTACCTGTACAGAGGGAACTCGCACCGAAAAAAAAATACCTGGACCGAAGGAAACTACTGCCACAAACAAAGCTACAATGCATTTCTGCCAAAGTGCCAGAAGAAAACCCAGAACGTTGCAGCCCAACCTGCAAACGCAAAAGGTTTACCAAGATGCTGCCAAGCACATAAAACTCCCTTCAGAGTTGTCTAGACCTAATCTTTGTGCACCGGTCTCAAACAGGATGTCAGCCGCATAAGGTCTACTCGGCCACTGCCGCGTTCAGCTGGAAATTTAGCCAATGAGCTCCCCACCCATCCTGCTCCTGTTAGAAAGCGCCTTTGTTTTGTTTCTCTCTCTCTCTCTTTTTTTTTTTTTTTTTAATAAATAAAAAGTGAGAAATGAGCTTGCCATCGGGCTGGGCAGACTTGATGGACCATGCTGGTCTTTATCTGCCGTCATTTACTATGTTACTATATCTATCTGCTGGAGACTCAGAAAGGGTCACACAGGACCCATATACCATGACATCAAAGGTGAAATTAGACTTACCTGATAATTGTTGTTCCTTGAGGAACTCCAGTCTAGTCCCGAACCTCTGGGTTTAACACCTCCTCTCGCAGCTTGGAGACTGAGCACATCACTCTTTTTGGTGACCGCAGTATAAATAGTCCAGGAACCACCCACTTGCTCCAGTAACCTATTGACAAAGTAGGCAATTCATATTTCTTGTGCTGCTTGGGCTTACTCTCACCCTCTCCCAAGGACCCCCAAGTAGCCCTTAGTACCACTGAAAGTAACTCTCTCATCTCCCCCCACCCCCGCATGGACCGCACCTATCATAGCCGCCTCTACGAATTACTGATAAATTCTTACTTTGCTTCAGGCTACAGTCCAAAGAACACCAGGGAGGGATGCGGGACTAGACTGGAGTTCCTCAAGGAACAACAATTAGCAGGTAAGTCTAATTTCACCTTCCTTATCGTCCCCTCCAGTCTAGTCTCGAACCTCTGGGAAGTAACAGAGCAGTGAATAATTCAACAGGAGGGACCCGCCAGACCAGCCTGAAGCATCGCTGATCCAAACCGAGCATCCCCTGATGCCTGAACATCCAATCGATAATGCTTAAAGGAATTCAATGATGACCAAGTCGCCACCTTACAAATCCAATGGCTGGCACTAAACTCCGCCCAGGAAGCTGCCTGTGCCCTAGTCGAATGGGCTCTTAAACCCTTCGGAACCGCTTTGCACTTCAACACATAAGCCAACGCAATAGCCTCCTTAAGCCACCTTGCAATGGAAGACTGTCTTGTTTGGGGGGCCGAGACAAGGAGAAGCACCGTCAAACAATTTCAGTCTTGCACAAGAGAGCCGTCCTCTGCAAATACTTCCTTAACACTCTCCCTATATCCAGCCGATGTAGCCGTCCTCTGGTTTCATCCTTGCTTCTAATCTTGAATACTGGCAATGACACTACCTGATTTAAATGAAACACCGATACCACCTTCGGAAAGAATGAGGGAACCGTTCAACACTACTTTCTTGTCATAGGAGGACAAAAATGGCTCCCTACACGACAAGGCCTGCAACTCCAAAATTCTAAGAGCTGAACAAATTGCCACCAAAAATACCACTTTGAGAGTGAGATCTTTCAATGTCGCTTTAGCTAAAGGCTCAAACGGCTCCTTTACCAGCGCCTCCAGTACTAAATTGAGATCCCAGACGGGTACCGCTGCTCTGCATGGAGGCCTCAACAGCGACGCTGCTGTTAAATATCGCTTCACGCCTGGATGTGCCCCTAGCAGTATCTCTTGCACTTTCCTGCGATAACAGGACAGCGCTGCCAACTGAACTCTTAAAGATGCGGCCCCTAGACCCTTATCAAAACCATCCTGCAAAAAGGATAAAATTTGCGGTACCAAGGCCTTAAAGGCCGTTACCTGCCGACCTTCGCACCAAGACAAAGAGATGCCAGACCCGGACATACGCTACCAAGGTAGATTGACGCCTGGACCTTAATAAAGCAGAAATTACCTCCGTCGCATATCCCTTGGCCCTCAACCTTGCCCTTTTAAGAGCCAAGCCGTAAGCGAGAATCGATCCACTTGAGGCATATTCAACAGACCCTGCACTAGAAGATCCCTTTCTGACCGGTTGTCTCCATGGTTTCCCCACCAGGAGACGTATTAGGTCGGCATACCATGGCCTCCTTGGCCAATCTGGCGCAATTAGAATCACCTGACCCTTGTGCTGTTCTATGCGCTGTATCACCCGACCTATTAACACCCAAGGTGGAAACACGTATAGGAGCTGTCCTTCCGGCCACTTCTGAATCAGAGCGTCCAAACCTTCCAACATCCATTCTAGTCTTCTGCTGAAAAATCTTTCGGCTTTTGCTCATGCACACGTCGCCATGAGATCCATCACTGGAGTTCCCCAGCAATGTACCAGTAAGTCGAACACCTCCTGGTGGAGCACCCACTCTCCTGGGTCCACTTTGACGCAACTCAAAAAACTTGGCTGTCACATTGTCCACCCCGGCCACATGCACCGCCAATAACGCCTCCAAATGAGCTTCGGCCCAACTTAACAGTTCCTCTGCTTCCTCTTCGAGAGCCACGTTGCTGGTGCCCCCTTGGCAATTGATATAGGCCACTACTATGGCGTTGTCCAATAATACCCGGATTGCTTTCCCCTTCAGGTACTGTTGGAGAGCCCGAAGTGCGAGGGTGACAGCCCTTAGTTCTAATCTGTTGATGGACCAACTCTGTTCTCATTCCGTCCACTGGCCCTGGGTGAACTGTCCCTCGAAATGCTCTCCCCATCCGATCAGACTAGCATCTGTTGTCAGTGGCATCCAATCTGGCAACTCCAACAGCATTTCTTTTGCCAGACGCCCTGGAGCTAGCCACCACTACAGCGCCTACCTAGTCTCTGGAGAACAGGGCAGTCTCTGTGACAAGCGATCGGACTGATGCGACCATCTTCTGAGCAATGCTCTCTGCAACGGCCTCATGTGTGCTCTGGCCCAATGTACCAACTCGAATGTGGCTGCCATTGTTCCCAGAAGCTGTAGATAGTGCCACGCCGTGGGAGCTCATCTTCAGGAAAGCTCAGATGAGCCGTCTTAGTCCCTGCGCACTGAGATGCGGAAGAAAAACTCTTCCGCTTCTCATGTCGAAGCGGGCTCCCAAGTATTCCAACTCCTGCAACGATTTCAACTTGCTCTTCGCCACATTGACCAACCACCCTAGGTTCTGAAGAAACTCCACCACCCAGAGGGTAGCTTCCTCGCTTTCGCTCCTTGATTTTGCTCAAATTAACCAATCGTCCAGGTAAGGGTGCACTAACACACCTTCCCCACGCAAAGCTGTTGCCACTACTACCGTGAAAGTTCTCGGCACTGTTGCCAAACCAAAAGGCAACACATGGAACTGAAAGTGTTCCATGGGAATCGCTGATGTTCTAATCGGATCGGTATGTGCAGATACACTTCCGAGAGATCCAATGACGTGAGAAATTCTCCCTGCCGTACCGCTACAATGACTGATCTCAGAGTCTCCATCCGAAAGTGCAATACCCTGAGACACCTGTTCACTCTTGAGATCCAGGATTGGCCAAAAAGTCCCCTCCTTTTTTGGAACCACAAAATATATGGAGTAACGACCGCAGCCGCACTGGTCTGCCGGTACTGACACCACCGCCTTGAGGGCCAGAAGCCTTTCTAAGGTCTCTCGCACCACTGACCGCTTTGACTTTGCATGGAGACTGAACAAAGGAGTCGACCACTGGTTGCTGGAATTCTAGAGCATAACCTTTCTGGATGACCTCCAACACCCACTGATCTGACGTTATCTGGGACCAGGCAGGATAGAACGCCCTCAGATACCCCTACAGGAACTAATCCTGCTTGGATCTCCCCCCCCCCCTTCGCTTCATTGTGACTTCTTAAGACTCGAGGACGAGGAAGCTCCAAACCCTCTACCCGCTCCTCTGAATCCTCAAAACCCCTGGGACCTATACTGCAGCCAACCCCACCAACACCAATCCATGTAAATATCAGTAGGTTCAGATTGTTACTAGTGTATATAATTTGTAGAGAAGTACCCCAGTTATAGTTCATGTTCACTGTAAATACAATACAGCCCGAATGCATTGTATATGGTTCCGTTATATCTAAACCGCACTGATTTGAATAGCGCAGTATAGAAGAGAACTTAAATAAATAAAAATAAATAAATACTGAAAACGTCCCCTCTGAAACTGACCAAAATCTTAGTGAGCGAAACCGGTGAAACTCCCTTTGCTGACTCTTGGTCGGCCCCAGAGGACAGCCCTGCTTCTGCTTGTCCTCCGGCAACCTTCTGCCTTTGGACTCCCCGAGATCCTTAACCAACTTATCCAAATCCTCTCTAAAGAGGAGCTTACCCTGAAAGGGGAGCTTACCTAGCCTTGCCTTGGAGGAACCATCTGCCGCCCAATTACGGAGCCACAGGGACCTCCTCGCCGCTACCACCGATGCCATACTCTTCGAAAGGCCTCGAATAAGATCATAATGAATATCCACCAGATAAGCTGCCCCGGACTCCAAACAGGATGCCTCCTTAATCGTGTCCTCCCTGCACTTCCTGCATTCTTTGGGACCAACGAAGACACGCTCTTGCAACCCATACTCCACAAATGGAAGCATGCATGGACAGCACATTAACGTCAAAGACTTGCTTTAATAAGGTGTCTAATCTCCTATCCTGAGCATCTTTCAGAGTGACACTTCCTTCTACCGGACTAGTGGTCTTCTTAGTAACGGCCCAAACCGCCGCATCCACCTTGGGAGATCTACAAAGCTCTTTATCCTGGTCTGCCAAGGGATACAGGTGCGCCATCACTCTGGAACCTTTCAGCCTGGATTCAGGCATGTCCCACTCTTCTTGATTCATTTCCCTAATTACCCTATGAATCAGGAAAACCCTCTGGAGCTTACGCACCGCCTGCAATAAAGCACAGTTACTTACCTGTAACAGGTGATCTCTGGGAACAGCAGGAATAAGTCTTCACATATGGGTACGTCGGTACTGATAGAGTCTGCGTGGGAACGCTCCCCAGCGTCCAATCAGAAAGCTTTTGGAGCATCCCTCAGCGCCTGCGTGCTGCCTTCCCACCTTTCCAACTGTCTCTCCTCAGTTGAGTTTCATAGCTGAGACAAAGAGAGAGAAAGAGGAAAGGAAAAGAGATACAGAAATACAACTCCTAGGGGAGGTGGGTGGGTTGTGAAGACTTATTCCTGCTGTTCCCAGAGATCACCTGTTACAAGTAACTGTGCTATCTCCAGGAACAAGCAGGAATGAGTCTTCACATATGGGGACTCCCAAGCTAAGATGCCTGGAGCCCTAACATGTTGAAGAATGAAAACATGCTACAGCTCATATGGCCAGGCATCCTGAGGATGGAGGGCAGGAGTTGAAAGAGAGGAGCTGTAGGAAAAACAGCTAACCTAAGAAAGGACTACCCACAAGGAGTCCTTGTATGTATGATCATTATCAAAAGATATATTGAAATGAACAACCATCATAACATTGAAATGAATAATTACCATATGACGCTCACATACTGGATTGCAGGAAGTAGAGGCTGATGGAGTCTACTGGGGATCCAGTAGAATAATGTTCAAGGTGACCTCACTGGAGTGGAGGTGGAGGTCAACATCTGGAAGTGAGAGGTGACCCCAGGATTCAATTGGGGTAGCACAAACACGTCAGGTCTTCAGTGGGAAGCTTCATGGAAAGCTGAAAACTCTTTTGGCTACAGAAGAATTCAGAGGTAGGAGCAAAAGAGGAAGGAAAGGGTATGAGAAGAACCCCATACTCCCAGAAAGGACATATGTTTGAGGAATTGAAATTGAAATCCACTGAGGATCCACCATGTCTTTCCTAACTGGTGAGAGGTAGGAAGACATTGGGGCATGGAGCTTCAGGGATACGTAAACCTAGGATATGGTAGGGCTGTCAGTACCACAGCAGTGGTTGTGTGCATAATATCCGAAACATACTGTGGAACAGTATGAAGCTGTGCAAGCCCACTGTCAGAAACATACAGGAAGGTAAAAACCTTTGAGCATAGACAGTCAGAGAGATAAGTATAGAAATACATATCTACCTATAATAAGTATCTGGACAGATACATGTAGATCTATCTATCTACACACACGGGTATATATATCTATACCCGTGTGTGTATATATATAGAGATCTAAAGGGCATAGCATATGCACACCTAGCTGACAGATACAACTACAGATATACAGATATATATAGATTTAGATATCTATATCTATATCTCTCTCTATATATCTCTCTATCTATATCTATATCTATATATATATGTCTAAAGAAAGATGTCTGCAACTAAGCAGACAGAGCTATGCATATCAGGGCATTCACATGGAGATGTGAAGGGAAAAGATTCATCTAAGAACAAGGAAGTGAAACCTACTTGAGAAGATATATAAAGAATCTATTCCCCCAGAGATGATGGTAAAGGAATGCTATCCAGTAAATAACCAGGATGGTTACGTGAAAAAACAGAGGATAATATCAGTCTGTAAACAGCAAGTTCGGAGTCCTGTGGAACTCTAGCATGGTAAAAGGACAGAAACGCCTAGAATGAGATACCAGGTTGACCTACGTGAGGGACAAAGGAGGTATCAGGCGTTTTCCAGATTAATATGTGCTGTCCTTGAAGTATTAGGATACCATGAGAACAAGCTGCAAGAAAAAAAAAAAAAGAAAAAAAAGAAAAAAAAAAAAAGGGAGTATATTCCCTATAGGAATGGGATAACTCTTAGAGAAGGCTTATGTCCTTTTCCCTTTTTTGAAAAGGAAGATAGTAGGGTGTGAAGAACCCTCACAGTCATAGGGGATGACTGAGGAAGCCTTTTTCAACCATGATGGATAGCCATTAGAGAAACTCTATGCTCTCTAGCAAGGGCCCATAGTGGAAAGCTTCTCAGTAGGATTGCAGAGAGCATTATGCAGGAGAACTGGAATGTAGAACTGGCTGATGGAGAAAACTGACAGCCACGACCACTACGTTGCCAAAACCCAGAGATTGGAGATGGCAAGGGTAGAAGATAGTGTAAGAAGCCTGTAGTGAAAAAGGATTGTCCAAGAAAGATGTAGGAACTGTCTTGGAATCACTACTAAGGCCAGATAGGAGTGGTGGAAGACAAGACTGGGACTTGTGGAAAAGTACCAGTAGTCAATGACTGGAACTCCTGCATGGGCAGCTACTGAATAGGACAATAGAGAGAGTGGGTCTGAGTCAAACAGAGAGACAGACTGAACAAAGAGCAAGCTGTCTGTCTGCAGAGCTGCCCGGATAAAGAAGGGAGTTTACTAAGGAGAAGAAACTCTACAGTGAAAAGAAAGACAAGAAAAGTCTTTCAATGGTATGGTACCACTCTTACAGGGGAAACCCTGGGGAAGAGGGTAGAGATAGAAGCTGAAGAAGGACTTACCACATGCTAAGTCCCTGGAAGGAAAAAATTCATGCTGGTACAGAGAAACTATCATGTGATAGCTGCTAAACCTCTCTTCTAGACAGGAAGAGGTGGAAAATCCTGTAACTTATAGACATGACTATCCTGACAGTTCAGCATACTGAAGAGTAAAGGGATTTCCTGAGAATAGGAATCCCTGAGCAGAGTTTTGAATGGAAAAACAGTGAAAAACCTCTGCTGAAAAGAAAGTAACTGTGGTTATAAAAAGATTAATCAGAAATCTATGGTTACTGTGTTTATTCAGCCTGGCTAAAATTTGGATTCTTCAGACCAGGGCGAGACTTCCCCTGCTTGGGAACATCCGAATGATGGGCAGGAGAAGAGGAAAACCTCTTTCTTTTAGGGAAAGAAGGTTTGGTAGGACATTTCCTACCTGCTGAGGAAGGAGAGGGCTTAGGATGGCCCTCAGAAACAGGAAAGTCAGTGGAGCAATGAGCAACCTGACGTAAGGACTCCTTATTGAAGAGATTCTCTCCAGTACAAGGAGTATTACTCAGTCTTTGTTGTGCCCATCTACTCAAGCCTGATGCTTGGAGCCAGGCTTTACGACGTGCTCCTATGGCTATAGCAGAAGTTCTGCTAACAGACTCAAGAGTCTAGGGAAGCGCGAGAAAGAAACCAAGAGATATTTTGGCTATGACTAAGAAGTAAGGAATAGTCTGCAGCCTTGGGCTCTGATAGAAAAGGAGTCAAAAGAGATAATTTCTTTGTGATCTTCTGAAGGGATAGACTCATATAGAAAATATATGAGAGAATCCTTTTTGCCAGCATAGATGTTTGAAAGGTTTGACGTCCAAAGGCATCCAGAGTCCTAGATACACGCCCTGGCGGGAAAGAAGAATGTTTTTTCTTGCTTTTTACCTTCCTCATTGCTGATTCCACTACAATGGAATGATGGGGAAGTTGAGGCTTTTGAAATCCTGGAGAGGGGGGCACCTGATACAGAAGATCAGTTGCTGTAGGAGGTGAAGAAACTTTTAAAGGTTTTTCCCATATCCCCAGAAGAAGATTCTGCAAAGAGTGATGTAAAGGAAGCATTATATTTTCCTTTCCTGCAGAAAAACCCTGAGAAGACTCATAGCCAGGGATAGGAATATTAAGGAAGGTTGCCATGTCAAGGAGAAATTTCTGAAAAGAAGGATCTCCGATGGGAACCATCCCTGGACAGGCTAAATTTGAAAAGGTAGCCTGGGCACCTGAGGATGTACCTGTCCGGTGCAGAACAGGATTTGTAATGGATGGACACTGGAACTGGCAGCTATGAGTTGAGACAGTCAGTAGTGTATTATCCATGCCAGGTATCGACTCTAAACTAGGTATAGAGAGGAGCGATCCAGGTGAAAAAAGCATGAAAGGAGCTGGTTCCGATGATACTGCAGGTACCGGCATCGATACTGATACCGGTAGTTGTGCCGGTATCGAAGGCGAAACCAACACCGAAGCAGTCATCAGAGGCTGCTCAAGCGGTACCGAGGTAACTAAAAACCCTTAGTGATTATCCTCGGTACCGCGCATCCGGAATCGGTGCGTGTCGGTTCCGAGACGCGTCGGTACCCAGTCTTCCAGACTAGATAGCGATTCTAGATTTGGCATCAAAGGAAGCGAATCTATCGATGCATGTCTAGATGCATGTCTGGAGTGGAGGAGTGGCCTAGTGGTTGGGGCAAGGTACTTCAGGCTGGAAGGTCGGGGGTTCAAATCCCACTAGAGGACAGCAACCTTGGGCTGGAAGGACTGGGGTTTTCTAGTCCCACAGGTGCTCCTTGTGGTCTTGGGCAAGCCACTTAACCCTCCATAGCCCATGTTCCCTGTAAAATAGTTATCTCCAAGTTATAATGCCCTGTTCAATGTAATTTCAGTTTGTTCAATGTAAACCGCACTGATGCAGAATAGCGCGGTATATAAGAGAATGTAAATAAATAAATAGATGGTACCAGCGTCAGGGGTCGTATCGACGGAGCTGCCGATACTGGAAAGTCAATCTGGGTATCGATCGGTCCCGAAGGCACCGAGGACACCAGATGACGATCCCTGGTGGGGAGTGAATCGCTCAACACCAGTGCCGATGCCGGGTTATCGGTACCGCTCGAAGCGGATGCCACCCCCGAGCATGGCTCAGGTATGTTCTGTGAGGGGTGAGCCCCAGGAACAACCTGAAAACCCCTGAAATGCTTTGGAGCCCGAAGACTCCCGCTGGGTTTTAATGCCAATGGGTACTTGAGGGCAAGGCCGGGGCCGTCAGCATGCTTAGCATGAGACATACCACTCAAGGATTGGCTAGTCTTAACAGACTGTTTGTGGGTTACCTGACCCTGTAGAGAAGAAATGGCCGGTGCCCCGACACAAGGAGGGAAAACGGTATCGAGAGAAACTCGAAATAGAGAATCTCTTCTCACAGCATTGTAGCCTGACGGTTCAGGGGAAAAAGGGTCAGGGCCCAAACAGGTTAGACACCAGTTATTGGAGTCTAAAAAGAAAACTGAATTTCCACAGTGAAGGCACTTCTTAGGAGAAGGCGGTTCCATGATGGAGAGGCCTTATAGGCCCAAAACATTGTAAGATAGAAACTGAGGGAAAACTGTCCCTCAGTTTGAGGAAAAGAAAAGAAAAAACCCCACCGGCGGTACGGGTGGCGGCGTGAAAACAGCCGCGACCACAAGAAACAAGAATTAAAAAATTAAAGAAAAAAGTTTCTGCGGTGACAGGAGGACGTCCTGCCGGCTCCGTGGAAAAACAAAAACTGAGGAGAGACAGTTGGAAAGGCGGGAAGGCAGCACGCAGGCGCTGAGGGATGCTCCCAAAAGCTTTCTGATTGGACGCTGGGGAGCGTTCCCGCGCAGACTCCGTCGGTACCGACGTACCCATATGTGAAGACTCATTCCTGCTTGTTCCTGGAGATCGGGTCCTCCAATGAGGAATCATCTGCCGGACCCACAGCCGGCATATTATGCACCTTAAGCATATCCGCAATCAGCACCGGCAACTCCTCTTGTCGGAACACTCGAACCACCCTTGCCTGGTCCTCCTGCTCTGCAATCTCACCTTCCTCCAGCTCTTGCTCGTCTTCCAGGTCATCCAAGTTCTACGACTGATCCTCCGAGACTATGTTTTTTTCTGCCCCGTCTCTCAGCATCTTTGGCTTCTTAGACGAGGCACTACCCGCCCCTGAATCCAGAGGGGTTCCAGGGTGCTTCAGCCCTAGCTGCCCCTGCGCAGCCAAACTTGCTGAGCCTTGCATGGTCCCTCTCCCCCCCCCTCCCGAGGGCCTGCTGGAGCAGCATCACAAAATTTGGAGAGAAGATCACTGCCAATCCCCCCTGTAACAGAGGCTGATAAGGGGGGGGGGGGCATCTGGGGTAGAGGAAGGCCCCGCCACCAGCTCCGGGGGTGGTATCACCGGCGAAAGGGGTTCTGGTGAGGCCAAAGCACCTCTTTTTGCCCTTCTACCCCACCGTCCATTGCTGTATCCGCCAATGCTGCTTCCTGCACACACCTGCTTCAGAAACTGAGTCTCTTTTGGTCCCACAGAGCAGACACTGGGGCCTAGAAGGCATGATGTCCTGTCTAGCAGAATAATTTAAAACTGCCGTTTCTGTTTTCTCTGTTTTTCTTTTATCAAAAAAAATAAACGGAGACCAGCCTGCTCTATAATCTAACTAATCTTGTTAGTAGCAGGCTATTTCTGGAACAAAACTCCATTGTGCCACCCAAACTGCTGCCAACATGTTCCCACGCTGCTGCCACGTGGCCCGGGCCCAACGGCTCTAAAAACGCCTGCCCGCTGTAGCATGCACTGTGCTTTCGGCTCCTCTACTGCCTGCGTGACTTTGCCTACTTTTGCTGCCTTCTGCGCTGATGCGAGCACTGCTTCCCACTCACCCGCTCAGCCGGAGACACCTTGGCTTCCGCATCAGGGAGAGCGCTGCTGACGAGACCGCTGCTGCAGCGATTGCCGCCACCGTTTCTCTTGGCCTGCTCACCGCTTACTCCACGGCTGAAAATCTCTCCCGGATCCTCACCCACGACGCGAGTTCGGGAGCCGGAGGCCCCACCGACCAGCACCCTCACTCTTCCCCGTTAACTCCAAGGCCTCCAGGGAGGGGGGGGGGGGAGCAGCCTCTGCAGTCACACAGCCTGTTCCAGCACTGAAATCCTTCTTCTCAAGAACTAAACAATTAAACTAACTTCTTTTTTTTTCTTCAATTTCCAACCAACCTATTCTCAGACTAACCACTAACTCCTTAATCATTTCCCCAGTGGGTCACAAACCTCCGAGGCTCACATCTCCTCAAGCTGCTTGGAGACTGAGATACTGGAGCAAGTGGGCGGTTCCTGGACTATTTATACTGCGGTCACCAGAAAGAGTGATGTGCTCAGTCTCCAAGCTGCGGAAGGAGGTGCTAAACCCAGAGGTTCGGGACTAAACTGGAGGGACGAAAAGGAACTAGTGGTTCTTGGTCTCCATCTGCTGGCAGGAGAGTATAACCCATGCGTCTGGACTGGAAGGACAATGAGGTTAAGGGTTTTTTTTTGGGGGGGGGGGGGGTTTGTTTGGTTTTTTTTTAAATTTGACCCATGGACCTGCTCTCTTTACTGTTGAATCTGGTAAATGCAATGTTGGTCATGAACTATTTCTGTCATGTAAAAGCAACAGACACCCAAGAATACAGAAACCGTGGCTTTTATCAGCATATTCTAAAATATCAAAACAGATGGGTAGGTAAGAAGAAAAATGTACTTAAAGTGCCATCAAGTCCATGCTCATTCCTGGCGACCTAGCAGCCTCTAGATTTAAGGTATCACCAGAAATAGATTGCCAGGCTTTTTCTTCTGAGGCCACAAGGAGTGCCAGCAGGAAATGAATCCAGATTTCTTGGGTTATACGCTGCTGCTCTGACCACTAGGCTACTCCTCTACTCAGTAAAAAAAACAAAAAACAACAAAAAAAAAAACATATGCATTTACTTATTCATTCCTTTTTACAATTTTTTTTAAAAGTTTTACCAGCATAGTGCCAAGAATATCTGAATGGAGTTCAGTGGAATGGGACACAAACAAAAATTCCCAATTTAAAAAAAATATATAAAAAGGACACATTACAAGTTAAAAAAAAACCACTACAATATACTGAAAACACAAGATGTATGAAAGGAGTTGCTTCATAAGATGTGAAGAATATGAAAATAAGTGCTACATGGATACAGTACCTGTACACCCGACCTAAATCAAACAAACTCAGTTACTATTACAAACATAACAAAATAAATACTACCCCCCCCCAAAAAAAAAACAACACACTGAATAAAAGAAATGGCTTCCACAGTTAGATGTGAGCCCCATGCTTACCAGGCACATCAATAGGAGGCATTTTAAGAATGAGAATTCCCCCCGAGGCAGATGGAAGCGCAAAGACTGCTTCACCATCACTACTTAGCCAAGCTGCTGAGGCAGTAGAACTGGGCGCCAGTCCAGGGATTGAGGGAATCACATAATAGTTTGATGGATCCCTAAAATTATATTTTCCAATATCTGTAAATATTGATTGAATATGGCTCTCTGTTATGAGTTCCTATGGAAAGGGGGGAAAAAAACAAGAAAAAAAACCATACAAACGCAAATCAAGAATATGCAAAGAAATTTAGTAGCATTCCATAAAATTAAAATAGCCACCAAATTTTATTTCATTTCATTTCTAGAAAAAAAAATTTGACCTAAAGCAATATGATGAACTTAGACACTAACTATTCGAATGGACACTGGGGCATGTTTGCTAAAATGTGGTAGCATACATCGTGCATTAGGCCCTGAAACGTAGCATCGGACACGCACTCACACATGGAGACATGCCAGGCATGCCCCCCATGTAGTTAGCACCCACTAAGATGGCTTTAACTTACCTGCGCCAAGCCCAACATTGCTGGATAGTGTACATTAAAGATGCTTGCGCTAGCCGTAATGTGCACACTCCACCACTGGACCATCCAGTTTCCACCCTAACCCAGGCTAAGTAGACAAATGTGAGATTTTAAGAGCATGATAATGTACCACAGTGCACTTCGCATACTTTAGTACTCGTAAACATGCCCCTCTGTTCTAAAAAATCCAGTGATCCTCCAGTGGCAACCACAACCCTCATGATTCTGTGTACGATAAATTCTTTTTAACATAGAAAAGAGTTGGACATACATTTTTTAATCACTATTGATTTTGATCATAATTATGCAATTAGATTAAAAATTTATTACAATTGATCATGCTAGCTTTCCTAATCATATAATGTATATAGTGGATTATGCATTTCTTAATGGTCATTTAATAAGTGGTTGCAGGAGTTGTGTTTTGATAAAGTAATATCGGTAATAGTAATTTTCAAATGGCACCAAGTGCCATATTATAATAGCTTTGGTTTGTAAGCACGAGGGTTGTCTTAGCATGTTTGGAACATGGAGTATGGATGATTTTCTGGTGTTTGCTGATGTGACTTTTTATTGTGACTGAGTGAGTTGGAATGCACTCTTGACAGATATGTAGTGGAGAATGTGATTGGTGGGCACGGGTTTAAATGCTAGCACACATGCATGGCATTTTTGTTAAGGCAAGGAAGTTAGTCTGAATGAAAGTTGCCTGTAGTTAAAATAGTAAGCTATTTTGGATAGTGTCATGTCATGCTTGTAATGAGTAGTAGATGTTTGTTGTGCGATTTAATACGTTAGCATATGTGGAGAGTTTTAATGAACAGTGCCAGTACATGTGCGACATTTTTGTTAAAACATCAAGGCGGCTATGTAGTGTCGGTTTGAATGGAAGTGACCCACAGTTAGATTCAAGTGTTTTGGGTATACAGGTTTACAAGGGGATTTTATTGTTAAGCAGCGAGATGTTTTGAATGCGAGTAAATAGAAATTACACTTACCTGGTAATTGTCATTCCTTGAGTGACGAGTTTAGTCCTCCACCTCTGGGTTGTGCACCTCCTCCTGCAGCTTGGAGACTGGGCATGTCAAAGTCGTGACATCACTGGATATAGCCTGCTGGTATCTCCCATCAGCCTCCAGTGTACTATTGACAAAGCAAACTCAAAAGAACAAATAAGTAACTATACCATAGCATTAAATAACTCTCCATTCCTCAACTTGAGGAACCTCTTTAACCTTATCAGTCTTATATTTTATTTTTTTTAACTTTACATTCACGTCCCCCCTATGCAAACACGTTTCCTATACCATCCCCTCGTTTAAATAAGAGAGAAGGAAGAAACAGAGGGATTCTCACTGCGATCTAGAATCTGAAAGGATCTCTCTACTCCTTGAGATTGATGCACCACTCCACCTGAAAATAAACTCTGAAGAAATCACACCCCTGGGCGGGAATGAGGACTAAACTGTCATCACTCAAGGAACAACAATTACCAGGTAAGTGTAATTTCTATTTCCTTATCGTTCCTCCAGTTTAGTCCTCCACCTCTGGGATGTAACAGAGCAGTAATCATTGGGAGGGACCTATCCAGCCAACTCACCACACCGTTGACCCGGAACAGGCATCCTTTACTGCCAGAACATTTAGGCAGTAGTGGTTACTGAGGGAATGAAGAGACGACCTGGAAGCTGCTCTAATAATCCCCCCTGGTGGAATGACACAGTGATCCACCCATGAAGCTGCTTGCGCCCTGTAGCAAGAGTAAGAAAGCCTCCCGGAACCGTACAACCTTGCCACCAGAATGCTGAGGCAACCACCGCCTTAACCCAGTGCGAAATGGCCGCCTTCGCTGCTGCTTCCCCCTTCACAGTGACCTCCAACCAACACACAAAAACAAAGAAATGAACGCCTCACCCTGCATTTTATGTTTCCTATCGGCGTAAGCTACGAACAACCACCTACAGCAGGAAACAGTCACCAGCTGGACCCTCTAAGGAACTGGCCGCTAGTTCCTTCAAACACTGTCCTGCAGAGACCTCAGACCAAGGATACAGACACCTTTGTCGCCAGGACTTGCCGCCGTGAACAGAGCCTTCAAAAAGGCTCTAAGCACGGACCTATGTACCAGACGCAGCCTGCCTCCTTGCTCTCAACAAGGTGGCGAAGACTGCCACAGAATAATCCTTCTTCAGCCCCGCACATTCAAAGGCCAAACCGTAGGCGGGCACTGATCCACCTGAGACATTTGTTGCAGACCTAGCTGCAGCAGAACGTCCGCTACCGGCAACGTCTAGGAAATGCCCGTCGAGTAGGTGAATGAGATCAGCCTAGTACAGCCATCTCGTCCAACCGGGCGCTACCAAGAGTACCTTTCCCCGAAAGTCTCGATACACTAACTACTTGCCCTATGAGAGCCCACGGGGAAAGGACAAGACAAAGACTTTTAACTGGGAGCTTACCGAGCCTCGACTTGGACGAACCATCAGCCGCCCCATTCCTCCACCAGAGAGACCTCCAGGTGAACCCCAAGGAAGTCAATAATATTAACTAGTGCTCGAATTAAACCATAATGCACATTGGCCACAAAGCAAATCAGGCTTTAGTCGATTCAACTCCCTGATCCTTTCCTGTTCCAGGCGAGTAGACTGCCGTAAACACTGCGACCACCTGAAGCATGCTCTTGCCCCCCCAGGCTCCACAAATGGGAGCTTGTAAGGACAGAGCATTGCCCCCAACGATCGCTTCAGTGAACCATCTACTTTCCTATCTTGCGCTAAAGATTGCTAGGGCTCTCTTCCAAACAGTGAGTCCACACCCCCAGATAGTGCAAGGTGTGCACCCACCCACGTAGTACCCAGGCCTGTCCCTGCTTAGCCTCAAAATGTCAATCAAGAAGAGGCGAATTCAAGACAGCTGAATACTTTTTTTCTTTTTTTTTTTTTTTTACAAAGACATCTCTTAACCAAAAATTCCTTCAGCATGTGTTAAGAGAAGCTCTTTCCGTGCCAACAATATGAAGTAGAAAGAACTCCCAATCACAGGCATACTAATCCACGGCCTTCCTGCTAGAGTAACGCCCCATTCCGTCTGACTGCCCAAAGATGGACTTAAAATATAAAATTCAACTAGCACCTGGTGTTAGGAAATACAGCTTTCTCATTCCGCAGTGGCAATTGAGTCAGCAATGAAGAAGTAGAGAAACTGCAGACAAGTTCCCATTATACCATCTGGTAAAGATTCCACTTTTAGACCACTTGAAGCAAAAAAGCATGCGAGAGTGCATTGTGTCCTGCCGGTAGCTGATCAAATTTAAATGATTCAGTGTATGCAGGGCATTTTCCAGAGAACGCAAGGTCCCTCATCCAGGCTGCCTCCACATTCACAGTCTAAACTGGCAGCCATCTTGGCTGATGCTGATCAGCATGGAAGCCATCTTGTAAGTCCAGCATATACTGTATGCCTACTAGAATCTGAGCTGCTGATATTGCTGCTAGAGAACTAGCCTGGCTGCGTGCTTCTGGCCCCCATTAAGGCATTCGCTGAACACTAGCAGATACTCTCCGTACTGGAGAACCTCTGATAAATGGAATGGGAGTATCGATAGCTTCAAAGGCCAGAGTTCTATTTTGCAACCTCTCTCCGCTAAGCTGCCTTTTCCATATGTAAAATTAAACCACATATAGCCAAAATTAAGACATTACAAATCTACCGTAAAATCTTATAATTGGGGCAAAGCCAAACTAAACGGGAATATTTTCCATCAAGAAACTACACAACTATAAAACCCCTCTCATGACATAATGCTTATGGTAGAGCATTCCACATCTGTGGACTGGCCATGGCGCTCACCCAAGCACCTGTTACAACTGTCCAAGAGAGTTATCACCATAATTCTTTTTGACTTGAATATGTTTACGGCGGATCATAGCCCTATATCACAGCAGCTAAGCCAAAATATTACCCTGCCATATAAACCGACTTTAATGCTTTACAGGACCTTCTATGGATAGCGGAAGGAGATTCTTGTAAATAAAAATAAAATAAATAAATAAAAAGAGGGCATAGCTATGTTAAGTATAGGACTCCAAAAACCAAGTTTCCGTCAACTCCAATGAAATCAAAGCAGATCAACTAAAAATTACCTGAACTGCTCCTATAGCTTTGCAAGAAGCTACCAGCCCCCACTGCACCCAGCTTTCCTTCCCCCCTTATTCTGAGGGATTCAGCGTTGCAGGACGCATTGCGCACCCCCTGCCAGCTGCTGCGTCTGCCAGGGAGCTGAAAAGCGAAATAGAGAGTAGAACCCCTGGAAGCAAACAGTGTCCTGACCTTGGGGTTCAGGACGCAAAAGGCCACCGAATAAATCAACAGTGTTAGCTAAAAATGAACAAGGCTCTCTTTCACTAAAGAGAGTTTCTTTTTGAAATACCACCGAAGTCCGTGGGACCCAAGCCTTAACGCTGTGCATTAACCATAACCAGAGAAATGAAATGAAATCCTGCTCTAGAAATAGATGAGAATTTCCTGGGAAGGGCATGCTAAGTGGAGCTATGAAACACACAGGCACCCCCCGGCCTACCTGCAGTAAGAGAAATAGCAGTGGGATACACCAACAACCTTGCAAATGGAGGTCTTAAGGTTGCTGCCTGTGTGAACCTGAAGAGTAATACAATTTTGTATTTTACCACCCCCCCCAGGGATGGGGGCACTGAATACTATATGTGCTTCATGAGCAGCGCTGCCATCCGGTGGCTTTTAGCGCACCAGTGTAGTAGCTGATAAGAATGCAATAAATAATACCCGGAGTCAGGCAAAGATTCAAGCCAATTTAATGTGCACAGGCTCAGATTGCAGTAACATTCAAAATAGTCTGAGCACAGAGCTCAGAAAAATGACAGTTTATATACTTTTCTTCTCCAGTCTAATACAGGCAAAACTCCTCATTGGCCACAGTGGCCCACTTACTCTCATCCAATAGACATCTGACCGGGCCCAGGACTCGCTCCCCCTGCTTGGGTCTTACTAGCCACGGGTCAGCAATTAGACATAACACTAAACATAATACTTTTACTACAGTATATTTTGCTACTTCTGCAAGGTCAGTTAGCTTGTAAAGATAGTGGAAGGCATATCAGAAGCATTCTTAACAAAAGCAAAACAAAGCGAGGCCAAACAAAGCAAGGTTAAGACGTATCTCTAGCCTTGGCTCAAAACACTAAACAATCTTCATAATGCTAGACAAAATATTCTTACACTGTTCGGCTTCTCTGCTATATTTTCATCCTAATTACGAGGTCAGTGCACAATCAGCAAAGATACAGTGGCGCGGCATTCTACTGAAAGAGACATCTGACTTACCTAAACAATAAACAGTACCAAGGTTTAATTCTCTTATCTCCAGGAGAGCAGAACATGTTATCAAACCAGAATAGAACGGAATTTCTAACAGCATTCTGCAATTTTCCAAAATCAGCAATAACATTTTAAAGCAGGAAAAAGGGCTTCAGACCTAGCTCTGCTACATACTAGGCCATCGCCTATCACACCAGAGCCCAACAAACGATACAGAAGTTAAGAGCTTTAATTAACCCTTTGAAGGCCTACTTTAAATTTTTAATCCCCATAAGAACATAAGATATGCCATACTGGGTCAGACCAAGGTCCATCAAGCCCAGTATTCTGTTTCCAACAGTGGCCAATCTAGGTCATATGTACCTAGCAGTTTCCCCAAGAGACACAAGTTCCACAATGCTTGTACTGGGTCAAGCATTGATACCTTCGGTCACTTCTTAATAATGGTTTATGGACCTTTCCTCCAGGAACTTGTCCAAACCTTTTTTAAACCCAGCTACACTAACAGCCTTTACTACATCCTCCGGTAACAAATTCCAGAGTTTGATTACACGTTGAGTGAAAAAATATTTTCTTTTACTAGTCTTAAATAGTTTACCCTGTAGCTTCATTGCATGTCCCCTAGTCTTTCTATATTCTGATAATGTAAACAAGCAATCTATGTTTACCCGTTCCACTCCGTTCATTAATTTATAGACTTCTATCATATCTCCCCTCAGCCGTCTCTTTTCCAGGTTAAAGAGCCCTAACCTTTTTAGCCTTTCTTCATAGGAGTATCCTTCCATCCCCCTTTACCATTTTGGTGGCTCTTCTCTGAACCTTTTCTAAAATCGCTATATCCTTTTTAAGATACGGCGACCAGAATTGCACACAATATTCAAGGTGCGGTCTCACCATGGAGCGATATAGAGGTATTATAATATCTTTTGTTTTATTTTCCATTCCTTTCCTTATCATACCTAGCATTCTATTTGCTCTCTTGGCCGCCGCTGCACACTGGGCCGAGGGTTTTAACATGGTATCCACAATGACGCCTAAATCTTTTTCCTGGGTGGTGGTTCCTAATGTGGAACCTTGCATCGTGTAACCATAGTTTGGGTTGTTCTTCCCTAGGTGCATAACCTTGCACTTGTCCACATTAAATTTCATCTGCCATTTTGATGCCCAGTCTTCCAATTTATCAAGATCCTCTTGCAATTTTACACAATCCTCTTGGGTTTTAACAACTTTAAATAGTTTTGTGTCATCTGCAAATTTGATAACCACTCGTTATTCCACTTTCCAGGTCATTTATGAATATGTCAAAAAGCAGCGGACCCAGCACAGATCCCTGGGGTACACCACTATTCACCTTTCTCCATTGGGAAAATTGGCCATTTAGCCCTACCCTCTGCTTTCTATCTTTTAACCAGTTCCTGATACACAATAGTACACTGCCTCCTATCCCATGACTTTAGTTTTGCCAAAAGTCTCCGATGAGGGACCTTGTCAAAGGCTTTCTGAAAGTCCAGATACACAATATCAACCGACTCACCTTTGTCCACCTGTTTATTCACTCCTTCAAAAAAACAAAACAGATTAATAAGACAAGATCTTCCTTGTCTAAAGCCATGTTGGCTGTCTCCCATTAGGTTGTGACTATCTACATGCTGAGTAATTTTATTCTTTATGATGGTTTCTACCATTTTTCCCGGTACTGACGTCAGGCTCACCAGTCTGTAGTTTCCCGGATCACCCCTGGAACCCTTTTTAAAAATTGGTGTTACATTGGCGATCCTCCAATCTTCAGGTATTAGAGATGATTTTAATGATAGTTCACAGATTACTGATAGCAGGTCTGCAATCTCATATTTCAGTTCTTTCAACACCCTTGGATGTATACCATCCGGCCCAGGTGATTTGCTACTCTTCAGTTTATCTAATAGTTGTAAGACATCTTCCCGCTGTATCGATATTTCCTTCAATTCTTCCGCACCTTTAAATACCACTTCAGTCATGGGTAACATCCCTACATCTTCCTCAGTAAAGACCGAAGCAAAGAATTCATTCAGTCTCTCCGCTATCGCCTTGTCGCCTCTTAGTGCTCCTTTAACCCCTTTGTCATTTAATGGACCAACTGACTCTCTCACAGGTTTTTTGCTACGAATGTACTTGAAAAGGTCTTTATTTTGCGTTTTTGCTTCCACAGCAAGCTTCTTCTCAAATTCTCTCTTTGCCTGCCTTATCAGTGCCTTGCATTTGACTTGCCAGTGCTTGTGCTGTTTCCAGGTTTCGTCGTTTGGCTGTTTTTTCCATTTCCTGAAAGATGCTTTTTTGGCAACAGGCTCTCTGACCTCACCTTTAAACCATGCTGGTAATTAATTCTGCAGCCGGGTTAATTTTTGCATATTTCAGGAAAATTGTACCCGTCTTATTCAATATGTTCTAATAGTGATTTTCCTTCTGCTATGGTCATGTATTATATACCATCTGATAGGAATATTTAGTTAGTTGCTTGTTTAGTCACTAAGCTCTGAGAGCCCATGAGGTGGCCCTGTGGTTATTTCTTCCCTGACTTGCAAAGAATGATCAATCTGATATGGCTGCACACACATGGTCACCGAAAGGCACTATTGAGTGTACCAGCTGCCCTCTGGTGGCCATAGACCATAGCACAGGCACTTCTTGATTGACGGTTAACTGTTATATACTTTTTTATATCCTAAGGTTTCCTAAAACTGTCCCTGTGAAACTACAGGCATTTGGGCAACTTTCACTATAGAATACACAAAAGGCACACTTCCAGCCTGTCCCTCCTTCCAACTACAAGTTAGGGCTCTGGCTCTTGAACCTAAAAGCTGGCAATTTGCCTAATATCCCGGGACTTAACAGATGCTCCTCAGACATGATTAGGAGGGAAAGAACATGTGGTATCAGAGATCAATGTCAAAACTGCTGTCCTATAAAGCACAGTTACTTACCTGTAACAGGTGATCTCTGGGAACAGCAGGAATTAGTCCTCACTTATGGGTACGTCGGAACCGACGGAGCCTGCGCGGGAAAGCTCCCCAGCTTCCCAGAAAGGAAGCTTTTGGGGCCTCCCACTGCACATGCGCGCTGCCTTCCCGCCTTCCTGACCAGCTCTCCTCAGTTCGAGTTTATAGCTGAGACAATAGAGAGAGGAAAGGAAGATAGATAGAAGATACAACTCATAGGGGAGGTGGGTGGGATGTGAGGACTAATTCCTGCTGTTCCCAGAGATCACCTGTTACAGGTAAGTAACTGTGCTATCTCCAGGAACAAGCAGGAATAAGTCCTCACTTATGGGGACTCCCTAGCTAAGATGCCTGGGAGATCCCCTCCCAAGGGTTCACCATCTTCGTATGGATCTCAGGCATCCATCCAGGGAAGGTGGGCAGGAGTTGTTCAAGTATGGAACAGGTGTTTGAGGACAGCCTGACCAAACAAGGCATCCCGGCGGGAGTCCTTCTCCAAACAGTAATGGGCTGTGAAGGTATGAACCGAGGCCCAGGTGGCTGCTCGACAGATCTGATCTATGGATACAGAGTGAAGATGAGCCATAGAAGTGGCCATGGCTCTCACATTGTGAGCTGTGACATGGCCTTCCAGAGAAATGTTTTTACTCTGGTGAGCAAAGGAAATACACTGAGCAATCCAATTGGAAAGTGTACGTTTTGAGACTGGAAGTCCCAAATGAGAAGGATCAAAAGCCACAAAAAGTTGGGAAGACTTTCGATGTGGTTGAGTCCGGTTGAGGTAAAAGGCAAGAGCTCTTTTACAGTCTAGAGTATGAAGGTTCCTCTCTGCACTGGATGCATGAGGAGCCGGGAAAAAGACAGGTAGATATACCTCTTGATTAAGATGAAAAGGCGAGACCACTTTGGGCATAAAGTGGGGATTCGTCCTAAGGACCACCTTATCATGATGAAACCTAGTATAAGGTGGATGAGCCACTAAGGCCTGTAGTTCACTGATGCGGCGAGCCGAAGTGACTGCAATAAGGAAAAGGACCTTCCAGGAAAGAAATTTCAAGGAGGTAGAGACCAACGGTTCAAAGGGTGGCTTCATCAGCTGACCCAGAACCAGGTTTAAGTCCCATGCTACCGGAGGAGGTCGAATGGGAGGTTTGGTTAGAGTCAGGCCTCTCATGAATCTTGCAATAAGAGGATGAGAGGAGACAGGTCGTCCATTTATAGGTTTTAAGGATGCTGCAATAGCACTCAAATGGACTCTTACTGAATTCGTCTTGAGGCCTGCATTAGAAAGATGCAGGAGATAGTCTAGTAGAGAATTCAAAGGAAGTGCTAGAGGGTCAAGACCCTGCTGAGCACACCAAATGGAAAAGCGTTTCCATTTCAAAGCATAGGAACGCCTCGTGGAAGGTTTCCTAGAGGCATGCAGGTTATCTTGCACAGGTTGAGAAAGATTGAAGTCATGAAGGCTTAGGCCTTCAGTAACCAAGCTCTGAGGTGTAGGGACTTGGGGTTTGGGTGCCACAAAGTCCCCTCCTCCTGAAACAGAAGGTCTGGAGCAGCTCCCAGGTCCAGGGAGGGTCCCTGGGAGAGATGCAGAAGTAGAGGGAACCACACTTGGCGTGGCCAGCGTGGAGCTATGAGGATCATCGACCCGTGATCCCTCTGGAGTTTGAACAGAGTCTTGGGAATCAAAGGAATGGGTGGAAAGGCATATAGGAATTCCTGACTCCAATGCAGGAGAAAGGCGTCGTTGGCCTGAGCTCCCTGACACGGAGTCCTGGAACAGAACCGGGGAAGTTTGGTATTCCACGGACTTGCAAAGAGGTCTATGTCCGGGGTCCCCCATTCCTGAAAGATTCTGCGTATCTGGTCCCTGTGTAGGGACCATTCGTGTGGAAGCAGAACTCGAATGAGTCTGTCTGCCCGAGAGTTTTGAACTCCTGGAAGATACACTGCTAGAAGATGAATTTGATGCTCTCTGGAGAAGGCCCATAATCTGAGAGCTTCGTTGCAAAGCGACAGAGAGCCCGTCCCTCCTTGTTTGTTTATATAGAACATGGCCACCTGATTGTCTGTATGAACTAGGACAGTCAGGTTGACAAGGAGGGAATAGAAGACTTTGAGGGCAAAGTATATTGCTCGCAGTTCCAGGAGGTTGATATGAAGGGTGGTTTCCTGAGGAGACCAAGAGCCCTGAGTGGAGAGGTCTTGGAGATGGGCTCCCCACCCTGTTTGGGAGGCATCTGTTGTGAGGGTTGCTTGGGGCAACAAATGTTGGAAGGGGGCCCCCCAACAACAGATTCTTGGTGGATATCCACCATTGGAGGGACCAAAACAGACGCTTTGAGGTGAGTATTTGGTCGGAGAGCGCTCCTGATGCCTGAGTCCACTGGGTGGCCAAGGTCCATTGAGCTGCTCTCATATGAAGACGAGCGTAGGGCACCACGTGTACCGTGGAGGCCATGTGGCCCAGAAGTCGCAGCATTTCTCTGGCTGTCAAGTGACTGCTGGACTGAGCTTGGGAGGCCAAGCACACCAGACGTTGGCCCCGGACTTGAGGTAGGTAGGCCCTTGCAGTGGTGGTGTCCAACTGGGCCCCTATGAATTCCAGAGACTGAGTAGGGATAAGTTGAGACTTGGGAAGGTTTATCACCAGTCCCAGATACTGCAGAATGTGCCTTGTGCGGTCCAGGGAAATCTGGGCTTCTGACTGAGATGGAGCTCGGATGAGCCAGTCGTCCAGATATGGGAATACAAAAATTCCCAGACCTCTTAGAAATGCGGCAACAACTGCCATGCATTTGGTGAACACTCTTGGAGCAGAGGCTAGACCGAAGGGAAGTACTCTGTACTGGAAATGTTTTCCCTGAAACAGAAATCTTAGATATTTTCTGTGGGATGGGTGGATGAGTATATGTGTGTACGCATCCTTGAGATATAGAGAACAAAGCCAATCCTGACTCTGAAGGTATGGAAGGAGAATGCCTAGAGAAAGCATTTTGAATTTCTCCTTGTACAGAAATTTGTTCAATTCTCTCAGATCTAGGATAGGTCTGAATCCCCCTGTCTTCTTTGGTATGAGAAAATAAGGGGAGTAGAATCCTGTCCCTTGTTGAAGAAGAGGAACCTCTTCTATTGTCCCTTGGGCAAGGAGAAGAGATTTCCTGACCCAACAGGTCCAGGAGAGATGGGGGAGAATTGAAGTGCCTCACCATGGTATGTGGAGGAAGGTTGGAAAAATGAAGTTTGTAGCCCTCTCTGATGATAGAGAGGGTCCAGTGCTCTGATGTAATTTGCCCCCATCTGGGAGCAAAGTGAGCTAACCTTCCGGGAATGGTGAGGGGCTCTGGTTGTTCTAGAGCCAGAAATGTTAAGTTCTCTAGGGGCAAGTCAAAACCCCCGAGGGGGTTGAGCCTGCTGAGGAGTGGCAGACGCTGCAGGCTTTGACCTTGCCTGTTTAGGTTGCTGACGTTTAGCAGCAAAGCGAGGCTGAGAAGATTGTTGGCCAGTATTTGTGGAAAATCTGGCCTTCTTGTAGTAAGGCCTCTTGAAAGACTTTTTCTTGGCAGGAGTAGAGGTAGACTTAGAAAGTCTATCTAATGTAGCATTTTCTGCGTCCATTTGAGTGGCTTTAATTTGCCAGTCTTTACCAAATAAGTTCTCACCTGTACTGGGCAGATTCCGTAAGCCATCCAGGACCCAGGGTTCTAGGTCAGAGGCCTGGAGCCAAGCAAGTCGTCGGGCTGCAATAGCAATGCCTGAAGCTCTACCGGCACCCTCAAAGGAATCAAAAGCTGCTCTGTTGGAGAACTTAGAAACATCTAGAAGCTGTTTCACCAGAGAAATGAACTCCTCCTTTCTATCCTCAGGGATAAAGGAGGCAAAATGCCGTACCTTTAGGGCAAGTTCCCTTAGAAACATGCCCATATACAGACTGTATGAATTAATCCTGGCTATAAGCATACTAGCCTGGAAGATTTTCCTACCAAAAGAGTCTAGGGTCTTACGTTCCCGCCCTGGAGGGGTAGAAGAGTGCCTTTTGGTACTCTTAATCTTTTTCAGCGCAGACTTCACCACAATGGAATGGTGAGGCAGCTGAGTTTTTTGAAAACCAGGAGGAGGGAGGGACCCGGTACATGGTGTCCAACCTACGGGAATGAGGAGACAACGTTAGAGGAGCCTCCCATAAGTCCATCAAGTGTTCTTGAAGGATTTCATGGATAGGCAGGGTGACTGCCTCTTTAGGAACCTTAGGGTATCCTAAAATATCCAATTTCTTTGATCCAGCAGCTGAACTCTCCCAGGAGGGATTGAGCACCGCAGATCTTCGGGTCCGCCTCCAGCCGCCTCATCCGCCCAATCCGGGCAGCCCTCTGCGGGCTTTAAAAGAGCGCGAATCGGCAGCAGGCTCCCTCTCCAGCAGCTGAACTCTCCCAGGAGGGATTGAGCACCGCAGATCTTCGGGTCCGCCTCCAGCCGCCTCATCCGCCCAATCCGGGCAGCCCTCTGCGGGCTTTAAAAGAGCGCGAATCGGCAGCAGGCTCCCTCTCCAGCAGCTGAACTCTCCCAAGAGGGATTGAGCACCGCAGATCTTCGGGTCCGCCTCCAGCCGCCTCATCCGCCCAATCCGGGCAGCCCTCTGCGGGCTTTAAAAGAGCGCGAATCGGCAGCAGGCTCCCTCTCCAGCAGCTGAACTCTCCCAGGAGGGATTGAGCACCGCAGATCTTCGGGTCCGCCTCCAGCCGCCTCATCCGCCCAATCCGGGCAGCCCTCTGCAGGCTTAAAGTAGAGCGTACCCCCGGGCGTGCCCGCGCCTTGCGTGCCCGCGCCCGAGGGCCTCGCCAGAGGGCCCTTGGGCGTGGCCCTTAGGCGGGGTCCTCTAAAGCTAAGGACACCCCTCCAAAGCTCCACCAGACAGTTTCCAGACCTTCAGGTCTCACGGTCCCTCACCATCAACAGAGATTGACTGATTAAACACGGATCCAGCTTCGGCAAACAATTCACACCAACTTCTTCAGAAGTGATCAACTGTTACTTCAACCGGGAACCATATAACTGACCAGCTGGAGCTCCCCTAAGGTCGAGCTCGCTAAAACTTCATCAACAGACCATCCATCTAGAACTGCAAGTATACCAACTCTAAATAAGCTAACAAACGAATATTAACTGTGACTTTCAGCACACTTACTATTACTGTTGCCAGTAATCTCCACACATATCCTATTGACAGAAAAACAATACACTGTTGCCTGAAAATATATTAATGTTACCCGTAATATATTGTTTTCTACCAGTACCTTACAACAACCTCAAACAAAACCCAGGAACTATATTAACCAGAAATAATTAGCCATTGTACTGCTTTCAGTTATATCTTGGATATGTACTATTCTATTAATGATTAAGCACCTTACTGTCGCCAGTAATAATTAATCATTATACTGTTACAAATAATGAATGATCTCCAGCTGAATCAGCAATAATTAGCCACTGTACTGTTGTCAGTAATAACTAACTTTAGCTTTAGTAATAATCATTAATATCAGCAGCACTAAAGCTAGTTAACAATTGATCACCATCTGAATTGAATCTATCATACTGTTTGTAACACAATACACACTATACTGTCGTCAGTAACCACCCAATTAATGATTAATGATTGATCATCAGCTGAACTTAAGCTATCGCACTATTGTTTGTAACACAATACACACTATACTGTTGTCAGTAACCACCCAGTTCTCCGGGAACTGCTATCAACAGATATATACCTGCTGAAGAAACCAAGTAACCTGCTAATTATACAATTCCCTCACTATCAAACTGATAACCTTAACCAACGGTTGTTGCTTCTGTATCTCAAAAATATCATAATACTTTACTACTGCCATATACTATATATTGCAGTACTAGCTTGCACCTATTACTCACAGCACAATTCCTCCGACCCTTTATCCTTACCTGGATAACCAACAATGGATCTAAAAAGATTTCTTACACTCACCTTAAACATTCTAATGCTCACACTAGGGGTTCTACTCACTCACACCCCTCCCATTCACTCTTTAACTCCAACCACAAACATTTTCAAGCCAGCACACATTCATATCATCCCATACAAGCCCAGACACAACACACAAAGATATAACATCGGTAATTCCTTCATAAACAGACCACGCACAAACCAACATATTCATGTTCAAAGGCTAATCCAAGTGAACACTTCTCCAATTAATAACCCCATACAAAACACTACACATTCAACACAACTAAAATTGCATACTTATCAACGCCAGGTCAATTAGGAATAAAATCCCTATCATAATCGATCTTATTATAGATGAAAATCCTCACCTATTCTGCATAACTGAAACCTGGCTAAATGAATCTGACTCAGTACTCCTTAACCAACTAGGAGTTCATGGTTATACCATACTCAACAATAATAGAGACAGAAAAAGAGGTGGTGGAGTTCTTGTAATAGCAAAAACTCATCTCAATCTTTCGTCTACCTTACTAGATAAGCATGATGGCATTGATATCCTCAGAATTGAGAATCACAACATGGCCATCTGCCTTATCTACAGACCCCCCACACCTGACATACATAGTCTAGACATAATACTTGAGGTTGCATGTAACTCTTCACTGAGAAAGCCCTCTGTTATCCTAGGAGATCTTAACCTTGCCTCATTACCAGATAGCCAAGCACTATCCTTCCTTGAAGCAATGGAGGAAATGGAATTTAAACAAATAATGACCCACCCCACTCAATGCAAAGGTAACACCCTTGATTTAATATTCATACCATCACACTTCACACTCTCATCGCTTTCTACTCCACCCCTCACAACTCAGGTACCATGGTCAGATCATTTTATGATACATTTCTCTCTCCCTTTCCAACCCACCAACCCTACTCACAATAACGTCAAATACACAGAACAAAGATTTCGCCAGTTTAACAAGGAAAATTTTCTAGAATCTATTTCTCCAAAATTAAACAATACTTCAAACAAGCTTAACGAATTTGTTTCTACCTGGAACTCTATTATTGAGGCAGAAGCTAAATATTCAACCTCTAATAAAAGAAAATCTAGATCTAACTGGTCTGAGAAATGGTACACCTCTGAGCTTGCTACACTAAAGAAAAGCCTTCGGAAATTAGAGACTAAATGGAGGAAGAAAAAAACCTCTGAACTCAGAGTTCAATACTTCACAAGCCTTAAAGCATACAAGGAAGCCATTAACAACACAAAAAGGCTATTCCACACTAAAACATTAGCTAAGGCCATCAATCGACCCAGGGAACTTTTTGAGATTATTAAATCTAACTAAGGTTCCCGATAACACCCCTAACAAAACACCAATAGATCCGCAACTCCTTGCAAACCATTTTGCCAATTAAGCTTAAACTAAGCGCCCGCCCAAGCATTATCCTAACCTCTCCCACACCAAATTCCATCACTGAGTGGAACTCATTCCATACAATCTCCAACAAACAACTGCTAGAGATTATATCAAACCTCAATACTACCACTTCATTACTTGATCCTTGCCCGGTGTCTTGGGTTAAAGCAACAAAATCCGAACTAGCCCCATACATTTTGAAGCTAGTAAATCAATCCCTACTTCAAGGCTTCATGCCTGATGACCTCAAATACTCGGCGATTCACCCTTTACTAAACATTAAAACCCTTAACAGTTCTGACCCATCCTCATACCGCCCCATTGCCAGCATACCTTTCTTAGCCAAAATCATTGAAAAGGTAGCCCAGATACAACTTCAGGATCATATTGATACCAACTTCCCTTTAGATGAGTACCAGTATGGCTTCCGCTCATATCACGGAGTAGAAACCTTACTCATATCCCTTCTTGATTCACTTATCCGAGGTATAGATAATACAAAGCAGACCTTCTTGCTCATATTCCTTGACATTTCCTCAGCCTTTGATAGTGTTGATCATAATACGCTCTTATCTAGACTATCCCAACTAGGTTTAAAAGATACCACACTTAACTGGTTTAAGTCCTACATTTCTAATCGTTTCCAATATGTCCATTTAGACCATTCCCCCTCACTACCATTCCCCCAAGAACGTGGTATCCCACAAGGATCCTCACTCTCCGCATTACTTTTTAATCTCTATATACAACCTATTTGTACAATCTTTCAACGCCACAATCTAAAATATTTTATCTATGCAGACGACATCATGCTGTTCGCCCCTTTAGACATTGCTAACCTTAATTTCAACAAAATCGCCACCTGCCTCTCTGAAGCTGAAAAATGGCTCCACTCAATCCATATGGATATCAACTTCAAAAAGACTGAAGCACTCTTCGTAACCAGAAATACCACCTTCACCCCTCCAACTTCCATCAACCTTATGAACATTACTCTCCCAGTCAAATCCGAAATTAAATACCTTGGAGTTACACTAGATAAAACCCTAAGCATGTCTAACCACATAAAACAGACTGCCAAAACTATATTTTTCAAACTGAGAACCATACAACAACTCCGACCCCTCATTGACATCAACGATTTCAGAACAGTTGTCCAAGCTCTCATTATGCCTCATTTAGACTTCTGCAATGGCATACTCCAAGGAACATCCAAAAAGAATTTACACATCCTACAAAGAGCTCAGAATGTCACTGCCCGAATCATTGTGAAAGCTAAAATATTCGATCACATCTCTCCCATCCTATACGCTCTCCACTGGCTGCCTATCTATAGTAGGATTCAATATAAAACACTTGTCACCACTTTTAAACTCATTAATGACCTAGCCCCATCACAGTTGGCAACTCTACTCCAAACCCCACAAGAAAACAGAACTAGAAGAAAAACTAACCTCAACATGCTACAAATTCCTATTGCCATAACAAAATCAAAACAAATAACCTCCAACACTGCTTTTTCATATTATGCTCCCAGCCAATGGAATAAACTGCCACTAAACCTAAGAGAGATTAAGGATCTTACATCTTTCAGGAAGGAACTTAAAACCTACCTATTTAGTCAACACTATAGCAACCTACAACCTGAAATCAAATTTACTACACAAGAACATGCAACTAACCAAACACTAGTCTACCCCACCTAAATCCCAGACTTCATTTTAATATCCACCCAAGTTAGCCTCCTCCCAACACTGTACTTATGACCGCAAATAACTCTTGCTAACCATGTAAATAACCTACTTTTGTTCTTTGTAACATAGTTTTTTGTTAATAACCTACACATTATTTTACATGTAACCTAGTTCTTATGTAATCTAGTTTGTTTACTTAATGTTTAATGTAATGCAATATTGCTCTGTTTTGCTATATTGTTATTTAAGTTCCTTGTAAACCGCCCCTGATCTCTGGAAGGGGCGGTATAGAAAAGCACACAAATAAATAAATAAATAAATAAATCTAGGTTCTTTCTCAGAGGATGTGGTAATAGAAAGTCCTTTAGCTACTTCTATAATGAAGTCTTGAAAGGACAAATCCTCTGGTGGAGACATTCTCCTCTTTGGGGAAGAAGGCTCTTCAGGAAGAACTAGAGACAGTTCATCAGAGTTATCAGAGGAGTCAAAATCCTCAGAAGAATCAGAGTATCCTCTATTTGCTTCCAATGCACGATACGCATACCGATCGGTATCGACATCGGGCGTACCGGATATGGGATCGGTATCGGGTGAAAACCCAGATCCGGCATGCGGAACTGATCTGCGTTTGGAAGACGATGGTCTCAGTTCCGGTATGGAAGACAGTACCGGAACCGGACCCGGAACCGCTAGATGCGGTACCGAGGGCATCGCAGCGTTAATGAAAGCCAGAACAGCCTGCTGCATGGTCTGGACAGTATTGCCCATAGACGCCACTGCTGCCTGGATGTCGGTACCGGCATGGGCCGGTACCCCAGAGCAGTCTAACAGGTGATCGGTCGAGGCCGTGCCATCGATGTCAACCTGTAACCCCATAGATGGTGCTTTGGAAGCCAGAGCTTCCCGCCGGGGTTGTTTGGCTGGGGCATGGTCCTCAGATTCAAAATTGAGAGCCTCTTGATGCTTTGAAGGAGATTTGCTCTTCGAGGACCTGCCCGAAGAAGGTTTGGTTACCTGAGATCCATCCGGAGAGGAAGACCTGGATGACTGTGATGCTGGATTATCTGAAGCAAACAGCACATGGAATTTGTTGGCCCGGTTCTGTAAACCATGTTTAGACATCTGGGAGCAGGATGGGCAGTCCGGAATGGAGTGGTCAGGCCCCAAACATTTAAGACACCAGTCATGGGTGTCTGTAGCTTTTTTTATTTTTAGAAGGAAAAGAAAAGAGAGACCGGCGGTACCGGTTTTGGTATGGGGAAGGCAGGTACGCGGTCTAAAGAAAGAAACTAAAATAACAATTTCTTCAGCGGTGACAGGAACACGACTTGCTGGCTCCGCGGAAAAAGAGAAACTGAGGAGAGCTGGTCAGGAAGGCGGGAAGGCAGCGCGCATGTGCAGTGGGAGGCCCCAAAAGCTTCCTTTCTGGGAAGCTGGGGAGCTTTCCCGCGCAGGCTCCGTCGGTTCCGACGTACCCATAAGTGAGGACTTATTCCTGCTTGTTCCTGGAGATAACTAAGAATAAACTTAAAAATAAAAATAAAGAGGACTGACAACAGCCTCCTTAAGGCTGTGTAACCCCCCCCCCCCCCCCCCAAGCCTCAAAAAACCTACATACAAAAGAAAGAAACACTAGGCCCAAAAATCTAGCTATTCTGCCTGTTGTCTTCCTCACACAGGCAGCTCCCTGCAACTCTCGCCATGCGGTCCAAATACCTAGAGAGAAAATGGCCGCCCCTTCGCCAATGAATTTTGGCACCAAGAACAACAGCTGCTGCAAAAAAGAGGCCTCAGCAGACCGACCGAGCCCGAAGGCCTTACGTGCAGGGCTGAAAGCCACGCAGCCTGCTCCTGCCGCCTTGAATTCCTCCGATCCTCAAGCTGCGTTGATGCGCCTGGCAGCTGCGGCGAGGACCGCTCAGCCAGCTCCACAGAGTAAAATTTAAAATCCCACAGCAACGGAGAGGCTCCGTCTCACACAGCTTGTGTGGCTGTACGGGTCCCGGAGCTCTCTCCCGTACTGTCCAGGGAGAGAGATCCGCACTGGCAAATGCCTGCAGCAAGTGAAAATAACTGACAAGGAGGGAAGGCGAGAGCTGCTACTAATTTAAAGAGCCAGGCTCAAATTTAAAAATTACTGTAAATATAAGGAAATTTGTTCCTAATAACTAAAGGGAACTAACCCCTGATTGCCATTTAACTGAATTAAAAGTAAAATTAAAAGTAAAAATCAAACGTAAAATCAGAATAGAATTTGTCACACTAAATGCTCCTTATCTGTTCCCCCCCAAGTGAGCCAAGAAGCTAGGCTCACTATGTCCTCCTGCTGCCTGGAGACTGGACACACTGGAGGCTGATGGGAGATACCAGCAGGCTATATCCAGTGATGTCACGACTGACATACACAGTCTCCAAGCTGCAGGAGGAAGTGCACAACCCAGAGGTGGAGGACTAAACTGGAGGAACGATAAGGAATGTACATTTTAATGAGATTTTGTCTGAGATAGGTAACTGGCAGTTTTTAAGTGTTAGTGTTTATATGAAGTAGTGATGACTGTTTTGTAGTTCTGGCTTGAGTAAAGTTGGTTGTCATTAGAAAACTAGTTATTTTGAGTAGACAGGACTGGATGGGGTTCTAATGTGTGGAGAATAAGGTTTGAAGTTGATAGTTTTTGGATTTGGACTCAGTATGAGCGAAGAGGATGGCCGAGCCTTGAGAGGAAACCTGAGCTAATATAAAGGTTGTTGGGAGGGTAGGAGAGCATTTGTCATTTTATATCTCAACATACATTTTTTGCTTGTTGTCAGGAATTTCTCCCTGATGCAGCACTGGCTTAATACTGACAGTGTCTGAGAACACATGTAGAATATTGGACACTAGTTTTCAGGGAAGTACTCTCAGGTGATTTGAAGGGGAGAATAAAATAAAACTTTCAAGCTCATATATAATTGAAAAATAACTATATATTCCCAAACCAGGGTTATATTCTAATCACCAGCAGATGGAGACTGAGGACCACAGACTTTGATGATGTCATCCTGAAGAAGAAGATCTATACAGACCTACTAAGCCAGTATTTTGAACAAAGCAGATTTCATCACAACTTTAGCAGAGTTATGGAACACATCAATCATCTACAAATAACCACTCGTAGGAATGAAGAGATACTGCTCCATACAGGACAGAGTCCTCCCCTTGAATCTAAAAGATTGGAACCCCTGGGAGCACCAGCTGATACACTGGACAGATGCAACCATGCACCCTGAAACCTTACATGTCTGGGCTTACCAAAAACTGATAGGGCAGGCTCTGGCCTGGACGGGAAGGACTTGAGGAAAACGTTAGCAGGTAAGGTCTAAAATTTCACCTTCATCGTCCTTCCCTTCCAGTCCAGTCCAGACGCGAGGCATGTGTCAGAGCAGTACTTAACTATGGGAGGGACATGCAAGCTCAGCTTGCAACACTCGAGCACCAAACCGCATATCTCCCTGCACCTGAACATCCAGTCAGTAATGGCATACAAAGGAATGAAGCAATGACCACATCACCATCTTACAAATGTCTATTGGGAGGCACCAGCCCAAACTCTGCCCACAAAGCTGCCTGAACCCTCGTGGAATGGACCTGCAAAACCCACCGGAACTGCATGTTATATAAGCAGAAGCAATAGTCTCCTTCAGCCAATACACAAATCGACACCTTCAATGCTGCCACTCCTTTATGGGGGCCCCCAAAAAGGACAGAGGTGATCCGACTTTCAAAAGTCTCAGGACCGCTTAAGATACTGCCTGAGGACCTATAAACTATCACAATCTTCTCCTGACTCCACAAACAATGGCAACGTGATTAACTGATTAAGGTGAAACGCCAACACCGACTTCTCTTTTGTCATCTGCAGGAAGGACTCCCTACACGACAAGGCTTGTAGCTTGGAAATCCAACAAGCCAAGCAAATGGCTACTAGAAAAACCAAAGTGTCTTCAAGGTAAGCTCTTTCAAGGAGATTTGTTTCAGAGGTTCAAACTGAGCCCCCACCAGGACTGACAAAATCAGGTTCAAATCCCAAGATGGAACGTGCTGCCTCACCGGTGACAGAGCATGCTTCACACCCTTCAAAAAACAACCCCAAACAAAAAAAAAAAAAAACCAACCCAGACCATATCGGATGCGAAGCCAAAGAAACCTCCTGAATCCAACCTCAAACAGGCTACACTGGTCAACAATGAAATCGTTATTGACTTTAAAAGGCCCTAATCTGTAGTATTTTGGTGAGCTGAACACGAATATAACATTAAAAAAAATTTATTGGCTCTCGTTTTGAAGATATTGCATGTAGTTCATTTTTGACGTCTCACCGTGTAAAATTTATCCAGTAGGACATCAACATCCCAAATAAGCCTTGAATGATGTAATATTACATCACATTGCATAATACCAGCATGCACACATCATCCAGAGTTGATTGCATCATTTTCTGCTGCAATGCAATACTACTGCCAGACGGCTGCTGAAGCCATCTGACATCAGCAGTGTACTATACGCAGTCAGAAAGGAAAGTAATCAGGTATTCTGTTCCAATATTGAAAGCCCATGAATGCCTTAAAAATCACTCATAACCCAGAAGACTGGAGACTATTTATAGACTCTTCGAAACTGAGTCTGAACGCTGTGCTTTTGAACAATGGAAACCATCTTCCATCTATTCCAGTAGCGCATGCCGTCCACATGAAAGAGACATATGATAATGGAAGTCAGTAGATGCTTTAAGTTAACTATAACAAGTACAGCTGGAATCTCTGTGGTGACTTGAAGGTAGATGCCCTTTTAATGGGACTGCAGCAGGGATATATAAAATACATGTTTCTTATGTGAGTGGGATAGCCAAGCAAGGGATTGGCACTACTTGCGGAAGGAATGGAATCGCAGACAAAATGTAACAGTTAGAGAGAAGAATATCCAGCACCCAGCTCTGGTTGAGGCTCACAAAATCCTGCTACCACCCCTTCACATCAAACTAGATTGGATGAAAAAAAACTTTGTGAAAGCCATGGACTGCAGTTTGCCAGCTTTCCAATACCTACATGAAAAATTCTCTCAACTCAGTGAAGCAAAGATTAAAGAGGGAGTTTGTGGGTCTTCAGATTCGAGAGCTCTTCAAAAGATGACCGGTTCAACAACTTGCTGCAGGGCGATGCGAAACAAGCATGGAATGCTTTTCGCCTAGTGTCAAACGTTCTCAGGAATGTTAGGGCAGAAAACTGCAAGGAACTAGTAGAAGACATGCTGATGCAGCATCAGAAACTTGGCTGCAATATGTCTCTAAAGATCCATTTCCTTGATTCCCATCTCGATTTCTTTCCTGACAACTGTGGTATGGTTAGTGATGAACAGAGCAAACGTTTTCACCAGGATATCGCAACAATGGAGCAAAGATACCAGGGAAAATAGTCCACTACAATGCTGGCTGACTACTGCTGGACACTCCCCAGAGAAGCTCCTGAACAACTGTACAAGAGACAGGCGAAAAAAATCTAAGAAGTAGTTTATGATTTGTTTTTTTACAGGTATTAACCGAAGGCCTATTATATTTATTATTGACATGCATTTTGTGATGTAAACATTAATTCTTGTAGATTACAAAAAAAAAACAAAAAAAAAACTAGAGCCAACTTTGCAATTTCACTGTCATATTTGTGTTCAGCATATAAAAATTGATATGACTATTTTTAATTTCAGTAACATGACTTTTGTAAAACTTTGTTGACCAGTGCTACCTGAACCCTCAAAAAGAATTTAAAGCCTGCAGAAAAGTCAGAATATCTGGGAGCGAAGCCACGAGAGGGCGCAGACTCTTCTCCTTGCATTAACTCTCAAACACTCATCAAACCCAAACATATACCAAAGATGTTGACCTCTTCCTCTCCTGCAGCAAAGTAGAAATGACTTGTGAGGAGTAGTTTCTCCTCATCAGCCTAACCCTCTCAAGAGCCAAGCCATAAGAAAGCATCGAGTTGCATCCGGCATTTGAAAAGGTCCCCGAGCAAGCTCGATGTGAGGTGCCATGGCTCGTTTAACTTCAAGCGCACCAGATCGATGTACCTCAGTCTCCTAGGTCAATCCAGTGCCAACAAGATCACCAGGCCCCAATAGGACTCTATCCTTAGGCTAGGTTCTCCAATCAGAGGCCAGGGATAGAACATGTACAGGATGCTGCTGCTTGGCCACCTTTGTGCTAGAACATCCAGGCCCTCTAACATCAGTTCTTACCTACGACTGAAGAAAAACAATTCACCCTGGTGGCGTTGGTAGTCGCCATAAAGTCCATGACCAGTATCCCTCAACGACACACTCTCCGTCAAAACTCTGAATCGTGCAGGGTCCATTTCCCCAAGTCCAGTCGATGCCGGCTGAGAAAAAAAAAAAAAAAAAAAAAAAATCGGCCTGAATATTTGTCTTCCTGGCCATGTGGGCTGCAGACAGTGCCAGATGGGTCTCTGCAAACTGAAGCAATGGCTCCACCTCTACGGGGTCTCTGCAAACTGAAAAAATGGCTTCACCTCTGTTGACAGCACTACACTTCCTGCGCCATCCTGCCAGGTGATGTAAGTCACTGTGATTGCATTGTCTGAAAAGACCCTCACTACCACACTGTGAACCATGGGGCAAAAGGCCGGAAGAGCCAAAACAACAAAACAAAAACCCACACTGCTTGAACTGTCCCTGCCTCACCTAAGACTGGCAGTGCGCCCCCCCCAAGTCCACCGTCCCTGCCTCACCTGAGGCTGGGAGTGCGCTCCCCACCAAACAAGTTAACATCAATGATGACCACCACCCACTTGGGAGGTTCCAGGGACATCCCTGTCGTTAACTTGGCTGAGACCAGCCATCAATGAAGACTTATTCTAGTCTCCTCTGAGCAGCGCAACTTCCTCCACAGCGAATGCTTATGAGGGGGGACTACCAAACTAACAAACACCCTCTAAAAGAGTCCGCATGCGAGCTCTGGCCCTTGGAGCCAGGTTCTGTCACCGCCATGGACCCCAGTAGTGGCAGGTAGTCCCATGACCAAGACACTAGCATCCTGCAAAAACCTTCGTACCTGGCCCTGAACCTCTAGTGGCAGAGAACCCACATCTGACCTGTGTCGAAATGAGTCCCCAAATAAACTAGATCAAGACTGTTGTAGATGACTCTTTGAAAAACTGATGACCCAGAGATTTGGGGAGGGGGGGAGGGGGAAAGAGACCACGTGCTCCAACGTCTCTAGGCTCTCTTGTGCAGACTTTGCCCTAATCAACCAATCATCCAAGTAGAGATGAACCAATACCCCCTCGCGCCAAGGAGCAGCCACTACTACCACCACCACCCTTTATGAAGGTCAGAGGTGCCGTAGCAAGGCCATAAGGCAAGGCCCGAAACTGAAAGCGTCCCATCAGAACTGCAAAGCTAAGTACCACTGATGATCCAGCCTAATGGGAATGTGAAGGTACGCCTTGGAAAGATTCAGAAGAGTCAAAAATTTGTTTTTCTGCATGGTCACAATAACTGCAATGTCTCCATATGAAAATGTGGCACCTGCAAAGCTTTGTTGATATGCTTCAAATCTAGCATGGGTTGAAAGGACCCTTCTTTCTTGGGCACTATGAAATAAATTGGAGTAACGACTGAGACCACACTCTTTTGCTGGAACCTCAACCACTGCCTCTAGTTGGAGCAGCCTCTCAAGAGTGCTTGCCACCAACGACCTCTAGAACCGACTGGTTGGAAGCAATCTGGACCCTGGTGGGGTAAAAGGTCTACAGATGACCCCCTATCGGCACTATTCCCAATGGGCCCACAACGCCTCATTGCTACTTCTTGGATACCCAAGGCCCCATTTGAGAAGTCCTTTCCTCCCCCCTTGGTCCCCTCGATAGGGCCAGTGTCTAGGAGGAAACAGATCTCTGAAAGGAACTATATCCCAATTCTATGCCTCTGAGCTTCTCTAAAGCATCCTCTAGCTGGAGCAGACAACTTCCCCCCCAATGAGGTTTGTCCTCTGGAAACCTTAGAATATCCAAGATCCTTTACCAACTTTTCTAGTGCTTCTCCAAAAAGCAGCTTCCCCTTGAATGAAAGTTTACTGAACCTGGTCTTGGAAGCCACAGTTCCGGAGTCACAAGAGGCACCTCACAGTCACAGTCGAGGCCATGTTCCTAGCCAAGGCCCTCACCAGATCATACCATGCATCTGCAAGGTAGGCAGACTCGGACTTGAACTTAGCTGCTTCTGACAGGCCCTCCAGAGACCCGTAGCTGACTCAAGCAAACTCTGAGCTCACTGTAAGCACAAATCTCACCACATAGGAAGGAACAAACAAATGGACACCCGTAAAGCCAAAATAGAGACTTCAAAGGTCTGCTTTAACACCGTTTCCAATTTCCTATCCTGGGGATCCTTTTAAGGCTGCCCCTCTCTCCACCTTTGGAAGCTTCAGAAGGTCCTTCTCGGGTGGCAGGGGATGGAGATAAGCCATAGCCCAGCCGACATGTAACCTGGCCTCTGGAACCAAACCATTCTGCCAAAATCAAGTCTCTGATGGCACTGTGCAGCAGAAATTAGAAAGCTCGTGGATGCCCTACAGCAAGGGATCCTCCAAACTCCCTTCCTTCCCTGGAGAAGGTTCCACAATATTAAGAGCCGCCAATGACTAGGAGATAGCAGCTGCCAATTCTTCTCGCCGAAAGAGACTTTATTAACTGACGGATGCTCCTCTAGAGGGAGCTCGCCATCTTCCAGCACCTCCCCTGTAAGATCCCATCCCTCTGAAGGTCCTTCCAGAGGATCATCAGAACCCCCAGAACAAACTGAAGCCAAATCCTCCCAGGCATCTTTCTCCAGACTCCAGCACTTAGCTACAAGCTCCTCTGGATCCAGCCTTCTGGGCTTGGGGTGTCTTCCCTCTACTCCTATCAGAAGGAGAGCTCTGCACCAGGCCCTGCTTCACGCAGGGCCTGGTGGCCACCTTTCACCTCATAGTCGACTACCCTCCTCCATCAAGCTGCTCGCGCAATCTGCTGTTCTGCCGGTGCTCCTAACACCGCAGTTACAAAAAGTGCCAATGCCTGGCTGTCCGATTTCACTTTGAGAGATCTTAAAAGGACCACTCAGCTGCACACCGTACTCAAGCCCTCTCCCAAACGTTGGGAAGGACTGTAGTACCCCCAAGGGTCACAAGTACTCCCAGACAAGAGGTGGAAGAACCCAGACCACCAGGTTCTGCACCCCTAAGGCCACAAGATGCTTAATTCAGCCCTGGGCCCGCTATGGAGCAGCATCAACTCTCTATTCTCTATCTTTTTATCTTACAGTGAAATCCACTTTGCACAGGGGCTCATCACCATTGGCTAGAGACTGAGAAATACAGGCTTAATAGGTCTGTACAGGTCTCCTATAGGATGACATCAAGGTCAGTGGTTCTCAGTCTGCATCTGCTGGTGTAGGGCATAATTCACATATTTGGATTGGACTGAACTGGAGGGACGAGTTTAAAAAAAATATATATATAGATCAGACTTGGTGCCTCAGGATCAGAGCACATGGACAGAAATACTGAAAAAATGTTGCTGTCTGCATGCAGGGATCTCATTCCCCACAGGCAGAAGTGCTTTAACACTTTCCACTTGGATAAATTTTCTATGTCGCTTATGTCAGATCGGAATACATTTTAAACAAAAAACTGTCCAAATTACAACCAATATAACATACACATTCTACAGTAACCAATCATGTTGTGCTTTGGGCCATAAACTACCATATTATTCTTATGTCCTACAGAGTGACAAACGATTGGAACAGAAAATTTAAATGTCCCATGGGGTGGGACAGTCGAATGGAAAAGGTAAAAGGTCATGATTTCAGCCAGGAGCTTCGGTGTCTACTATAAGAGCGATGGTGTCTGCCAAATCTGTGAGAAAACAAGGATACAGATGGGGTTTGCTACAGACGGCTGGAGCAGTAGCTGTTAGTCAATTAATGATGGAGGGGAATGGAGAGTAAGAGGGAGGCAGAAGAGGAAAGAGTGTGGGAAGGGGAACAGAGTTGGGGGTGGGGAAAGGACAGCAGGAGAGGGGTTGGGGTGGAGGGAGGAAGAATGCAAGGGGTTGGCGGGTGAAGAGATAAATGCATGGAAGTTGAGGGCACCTTACGTATATGTAAAAGGCACAACCCATCTCTGTATCACAATCAAGCAGATATAGCTTAAAGGGTCGGTGGGAGGTAGTGGGAGAGTGAGGAGGAGGAGAACGAGAAGGAGGAGTGGGGCCACTGCCTTCTATTTGTACTGTGCAGTGGCCCATTGAGATCCTGATTTATTCAATTTTGTCCCATAGAAAATGGTAAAACAGTCTTATGGTTTATTAGGTTTGATATACTGCCAGGTCTGTGAACAAAGTGGTTTACATTCAATTATCATAGGAAAGAGAAAGCAACTTGCATAGATGGGAATCCAACAGGTTGGGAAGGGAGGGCAAGCAGAGGACTTCAGTCCAGTCCCAGCATCTTTGGGTATTCACGCCCCTCCAGCAGTTTGGAGACTGAACATGTCATGAGCTTCATGACCTTCCTCCATATAGGCAGCTGGCTCCACCCCCAGCCTTCAGTATCCTATTAACAAAGCAGACTCAAACAACTATTAGAACCAACTGATAAAAAATTTTTAACTTGCGAAACAAAAAGACCCCTTCCTTACCAGGGAAGGAGAGAAACATGCTCACCTGACCCGGAAGCCCCTATCTTTGCTCCTGTATGTCTTTCCTCACTTTTGAATTATAATTGTATTTCTCGTTTTGCCTGTCCTCTTTTTTTTATTTATTCCTGCCAGACTTACTATAGTTAAAGGAGTTGGAATTCTTGCAGTTGGGGAACCAGGTATGAACTGTTATTCTAAGGGAGGGATCCAGGACTGCAGTCCTAGAAGGCATCTGTCAGATAAACCACCCCCGACTCTAGTTTTGCAGCTTCCGGTGGGCATCCCTCCTGTGCTTCCCAGTCCCCGCCAGCTCCTTGCAGCCACCAGAGACAGGCCCGGGCCACAAAGGCTCCACACAAGCCTGTAAGGACAGGGCGTAAGTTTCAAAGGCCTGCTTCAAGAGCGTCTCCAACTTCCTGTCATGGACATCCTTAAGGGCCGTACTATCCTCTACAGGGATTGTCATCTTCTTTGTCACTGCCAAGACGGCAGTGTCCACCTTAGGAGCGCAAAAGAGTTCCCTTTCACGATCTGGGAGAGAGTACAACTGAGCCACTGTATGTGTATCCCTCACCGGCCCTTCCGGAGCATCCCATTCATCCTGAATCATGTGCTGCACGAGCCTATGCAGCAGCAACACTTTCTGTGTCGACCTAACAGCCTGGAAGAGTAGATCCTTTAGAAGCTCCTCTTCCTCCAGTGCCTCCATGCGAAAGTTCAAAACTTTAGCCAATTGCGCTATCAAAGCTGCCAATTCCTCTCTGCAGAAAACCCGGATAATGCGAGAATCCTCTGCCTGTAGGATCTTGCCTTCCTCTAGGTCTGCCTCCAAGAGGTCTTTGTCTTTCACCTCCTCCGACTCCAGTGGGGCTTTTTCCCCAGAGGTTTTCCTCGACACATCAATTACTGGGCCCAGGCTCCTCGCCAGCATCCTCAGGTGCCAGAGTTATTTCCGCGGGGCACTTAGCTCCACTCCTCGGGGCTTCCATATTGTCGGTCGTACTCTGCTTCAAACAAGGAGAAATTAGACCTTAGCTGCTAATTGTCTTTCCTCGAGTTCTCTCCAGGCCAGTCCAGGAACCGTAGGGTAGTTAGCCCCCTCCAGCAGCTGAGGACTGAATTACACAGTCTTGCTGACACCTTATCTAGCTCCCCCTAGTGCCTCTGACTCAGTCTTCTGTTGACAAAGCAACACACTGAACAACTAAGAACATTAAACTTGAACAAACTCAAACACACAAGCCTACTCTCACTGAGAATTTGAGAGGCCCCGTGTCCCCGCCTCTCACTGTTTCTCCTGTTTTTTTTTTGTTGTTTTTTTAATGTTTTATGAATACTGCAATCCTCCTCAGGCTGGACATTACCCCTCCCCCTGCCCTAGGAAGGGAGAGCAGATAAGCAGAGCTGCTCCAAGGGTATGCCTGCTCGAAGTTGACCAGAATCTAGCCACCACTTGTAAACGGGGGCGCTGGGTGAGAATGTCCACAGTCTTGGCAAAGGCAAATATTAATATGACTTGCAAAGGATTGTGGGAAATGTAGTCCATTCATACCAGACTCAGCCGTTCACAATAAATTAGTTGTGCTTGCTCGAATGTAAAGCAAAGATGATATTTTATTTATGGGGTTATTTCTCCCAACACAGATATACTTGGTAGCACATAAAAAGGAATACTTGCTTTCAGTATTATACTTAGAAAAACAAATAAGGAAAAACAACAGCTGAACTTGTTAAGCAATCAAAGCATAAAGACCTTGATGGCTGTAGGCTCCTGCTAATCTCTCCTTAGCAGTGCTTCAAAGAATAAACAAAACCCACAAAGTAGGAAAAAAACTGTTTTTTTTTCAGGGATAACTTCTTGTATCTGCATACACACTCAGAAGTGTCCCTTCAGAGCTCACCGGCAATTAGGCAAGGCTCAATTGCTAACAATTACCAGCTGAAAACCTCTTGGCTGGTTTACTTTCTATTACGTGGCTCAAATCCTACTCAGAAGCTTTTCTGAGTAGATTAAAGAACAAGTTTATATTTCTTTGTGATGGTTGTTGTATTTTGTAGACAGAGAGCAATCCATGTATTCAACATCTTCCCCTTCTTCAACTATCATGGGTTCAATATCATGGATTGGCACAGAGGAATTTCTCAATGGAACACTCTCAGGACAATACTTGTTTCCCTGCTGTCTCCCAGTGAAGAGCTAGGGCATAGATCAGTGTTCATACCTGAGCTTCCATTGCTGTTAGAGTTCCTCTCTAAATATCCTGGCCAGTATGTAGTCCAGTTCTTATGTCCGGCCTTCCAATCAAGATCCCTGGACACTGGATCTCTCTTCACATACCTTCTGGCACTGGTCTTAGGGTCCCTTCCAAGTGCAGCCTTCTCCCTCACAGGTGCCGTCCGGAGATTCCTGGCTCTGCAGCCCCACTCCTCTGGCTTTCCCCAGTCCAGTGGTGTATGCTTGCCTCTGGAATGCCTCCCAGTATACGTACTGCTATGGACTCCTTTAGACCTCCCAAATGCTTTTCTCTTCTTTCTTCCAAAGTGTTTCTTGCTCTCTCTGTCCGTCAGCTCTGGCTTCTGCTGATGATGGTCAGGATGATCAAGGTGCTTCTGCTCAAGATGATGATTCTCTGTAGAATAAGCTTTTCTTTTATCCTGCTTAGATGAATGCTCCACCCTAGCACAGCGCAGCTGTGCTGAATCAAGCCCTGCCCTTGGAGATGAGTGCTTGGGGATTACCTCATAGCCCTCCTGATTGAACACACGTTTCCCCACTTCAGCTCTTCTAATGGCTGTTGGAAACCTGGTGCATTCTGGGACTGGTAGTTTTTTATGGAAACATTCTGTTTTATTATTTCTACCAGAACAGACAGGTTGCTTGTTCAGAGTCACTTCACTTCTATTATAGCTCCTTCCTGAACTATGATAAGCTTCCTTATCACACACTCCAAACTGGACCTTATGGCTTCCAGACATACTAACTTCTGAGACAATGGGTGCTTTTGAAGCAAACACCGTGAGAGTAGAGCCCACTGAAGCGGATGCATATGGGCCCTGGCCCAAGGCTGCCGCCATCGAACCCAGCAGTTGCATGTAATCGCCATGCTGTTGGAGCTTTCATGTGCAAAAACCTCTGAACCTGTCCAAGAATCTTTTGTACTCTGACCTTGGGAAGTGATACCGAACCGGCCTCCGTATCGAACAAGGCCCTGAGAAACACCAATTGCCGCACTGGGCGCAGCTGGCTCTTGGCCTGGTTGACCACCCAACCGAGCTGCTTCAGGAACTCCAAAACTCGCTTGGTAGCCCTGACCAACTCCCCTTCGGACCCTGCTCGAACAAGCCAATCGTTCAAATAGGGATGTACCAGAATTCCTTCCTGCCTGCTTCAACGCTGCCACCACTATCACCTTTGTGAACGTGCGTGGCGCCATGGCCAGTCCAAATGGCAGTGCCCTGAACTGAAAATGCCCCATAGGGACGGCAAAGTGCAGAAACATTTGATGTTCTGGCCTGATGGGAATGTGCAGATAAGCCTCTGTGAAGTCTATGGAAGAGAGTACCTCACCCAGCTTTACCGCCAAAATCACCGACCTCAGCGTATCCATCCGGAAATGCAGCACCCTCAAGCTCCCGTTCACATGCTTGAGATCGAGAATGGGCCGGAAGGACTCCTCCTTTTTGGGGACTACAAAATAAATGGAGTATCGACCTAAACCGCACTGGTCTCGGGGTACCGGAACCACCGCTTGAAGGTGCAGTAAGCGCTGAAGAGTATCGCACACTATCTCCCTCTTCACCGATGCTTTGCATGGAGATGCTACGAACGCTTCTGCCAGAGGTTTGAAGAACTCCAGCGCATAACCGTCACGGATGATCTCCAAAACCCACTGGTCCATTGTAATTGCGGCCCAGAACTGCTGTAAAATGTCCCCCTATTGGTAACTCCAGCTGGGCCTTCCTGACTTCATTGTGTCTTTTTGGGCTGGGTCTGTTGGGAAGTGACGTAATGCCGGCCAAACCCCCGAGCCTTTCGAAAGGACTGCCCTCTGGCCATGAAGCAACCCCTCTGGTATGGACCATACCGAGGTGACAGAAACCTGCAGAAATCTCGTTTGTCCTCTCTGAAGCTCTCCTGGCCTCAGACTCTGGTCAGTCCTCCGGAAGACGGCCTCCCTTAGAATCACTCAAATCTTTAACAATCTTTTCCAATGCCTCCCCAAAGAGCAGCTTGCCCTTATAGGGGAGCTTACTAAGCCGAGCCTTAGAAGATGTGTCTGCTGCCCAGTTCCTCAGCCAGAAGAATCGTCTGGCTGCAACCAGGGAAGCCAAAGTTTTTGAGGATATCCTCACCAAATCATAGAAGGCATCGGCTAAGTATGTAGCTGCCGACTCCAATTTGGCCCCTTCCGAGGTAGCACTCTCCTCCAAATCGGAGGAACCTTCCCCTTGGAGCCAAAGAATGGAGGCCCTGGAGACATAGGCCCCACAAATAGAGGCCTGCATAGTTAGTGCACTTGAGTCAAATGCCTGTGAGTATAGATTCTAACTTTCAATCCTGAAGATCTTTAAGGGCAGCGCCCCCTTCAACTGGAATAGTAGTCTTTTTGGTCACAGCCGAGACCAAGGCATCCACCTGGGGTATCCGCAGTAGGTCCTTTCCCTCTTGCGGAACTGGGTACAGGCAGCCCATTGAGCGGCTACCCCTTAAGGTAGCCTCCGGACACTCCCATTCTGATTCTACCATCTGCTTGATTACCCTATGAACCGGAAAGCACTTCTGCTCCGCTTTAAATCCCTGGAACAGAGGGTCCTCCAGCAGTTCTTACTGAACCACCGGCTGTGCTATATTCAGAGCCGCTAGGGAATGAGAAATGAAAGCCCCCAACTCCTCCCTGCCAAACACCCTGAAGATATGAGGATCCTCCCCTGGAGCAATCTCACCTTCTTCCAACTTCACAGCCCATGGGTCCAGCCCAGAATCAGAGAGGTTCTTACTGTCCTTTGCCGCCCGGAGTTTGGATGTACTAACCAATCAGTACCAGCTTCTATTCCAAGGCCCTTCTCCAGGGTCTTCGTCCAAACTTATCTCCGCTACCGGAGAAGCTGACAACTTGGAAGGAGGACCCCGATCCTGTGCCTGCTTCCTCTTTAGACAATAAGCCCTGTGTAAAGACAGGATAAAATCTGCTGAAAATAGTGGCTCTAAGCCCTCCTGTAGCCCTGCTAACAATGGCTTGACCTGCCTGCTAGGGCTTTTTTTCTTTAGATTTGCTTTTTCCCGGCTTTTTCTGAATTGTGGGAGAAACAGCTACCTCTTGCAAAATGGCTGCCATTCCCGCCTTCTCTGCCGAGCCCAGAGGCCTACCTACCGTGTTTTACCCAGGCACAGACTTCTCCTCCATGGAACAGGCGAAAATGTGCTAGAGCCTGCTGCCCTGGCAAAAGCACGTGTAGCAGAGCCCAGGCCCCAATAACCCTGGCTGCTCCTACACTGCTGCAACTGGCAGCATGCACCTGACCCCGAGAAACCCCCCCAGGTCACAACCACCGGATCTGACAAATCCTGCCGAAGAAAAAACGCCCTTCCGATCGCAGTCCCCGGAGCCGCTTACCTATCTAATTGCAGACTGATCCGATCGCCTCCCCTCCCGCTGCTAGCGGGAACTGAATGAGGTCTCTGGAGGAACGAAGGAGTGTCCTGGGGCTCCCAGACACTTCCACCTCCGGGCAGCGTTTGTGGCTCTGCTCACCTGACGAGACAGGCTCTGCCTCTGCTGCCCCTTCAAATTACCAAGGAAGTCACCCCGGCATCCACTTCTGTGGTCTAATCGCTGGACTTACTGCCCTACTAGAGCAACCCAGGTCCTCCTTTTTCCTCTTTTTCTCTTTCTTAATCCGTGTCTACTGATCAGGGAGCCTGCCTAAAAATGGTCCTTCCCAGTTGCCGATGACTGAAAGACTGAGTCAGAGGCACTAGGGGGAGCTAGATAAGATGCCAGCAAGACTCTGTGTAATTCAGTCCTCAGCTGAGAGGGCTGACAACCCTACAGTTCCTGGACTGGCCTGGAGACACAAAGAGGAAGAATTAATTAGTCCTTACCTGCTAATTAGTGTGACTGAAGGAACGACAGTCCAGTCCCTTTACTTCTGGTTGCGTAACCCTTCCAGCAGCTTGGAGGCTGAGTCAAACCCTTTTGAGGCTGGTTAGGTATAAATACCTCTGGTACCACCCCTAAGCCCCAGTAATCTATTGAAAAAGCAGACTTAACGTACTAAACCATTAACTGTAGGAAAAAACTGAAAACTAACTGAAATATTAACACTCCACGTGTTTTTTTTTTTTAAATAATGTAGGAACAGAAACGTGCGGAGACCAGAGAAGTAGGACAGGGAGGGAGGTTAACCAGAGGTTGCCGCAGCCTTCCCGCCCCCCGGCTCACCTGACCCGAGCAATCCAGGACTCCTTCCGCCTCTGCCCCGGAATCGTTCCGCTATATTCACCGTAGCCCGGGTGGGATCAGGGACTGGACTGTCGTTCCTTCAGGAACACTAATTAGCAGGTAAGGACTAATTAATTCTTCCTTATCGTCACTCCAGTCCAGTCCCTTTACTTCTGGGATGTAACCGAGCAGTTCAAACTTGGGTGGGGCTCGCTATGCCGGAACGAATGACCGCGTCCCCAAAGCTAGCATCTGCAGAACTCTGCATATTCAGCCTGTAGTGCTTGGTAAAGGTATGCAGCGATGACCAAGTTGCCGCCCTGCAAATATCAATGGGTGGCACCAGGCTGGACTCGGCCCAGGAGCAGCCTGCGCCTGTGTGGAGTGGGCCCGCAGACCTGCCGGGGACTGTTTCCCCTTCAGGATATAGGCGGAAGAAATGGCTTCTCTGATCCATCTAGAGATGGATGCCTTGGCCGCGGCCTCCCCTTTGTGGGGACCCCCAAACTGAATGAACAAACGTTCAGACCTCCTAAAGGGGGCCATGTGCGAGAGGTAACGCTTCAGTGCTCTGCGTACATCTAGGCGACGTAGATTGCCATCCTTCTCTCCCCGCCTGGCAGCTGGGAACGCAGGCAGCAAAACCGGCTGGTTCAGATGGAAAGGCGAGATTACCTTGGGGAGGAAGGAAGGGACTGTTCGTAAAACCACCTTGTCCTTAAAGAAGGAGAGAAAAGGAGGCTGGGAGGACAGAGCCTGGAGCTCGGAGACGCGTCTTGCTGAGCAGATGGCTACCAAGAAGACAGTCTTCAACGTCAAATCTTTAAGTGAGGCCTCCATTATTGGTTCGAAAGGTTCTTTGGTCAAGGCATTTAACAGCAAGTTAAGGTCCCAGGGAGGGATTATCGATATTTTCTGGGGGCGCAGACGACTAACCGCTCTCAGGAACCTGGTCACGTCCGGGTGGACCCCTAAGGACTTCCCACGGACTTTGCCTATATAGCAAGAGATGGCTGCCAGCTGGACCCATAGGGAGCTGGGAGCCAGGCCTTTCTCAAAACCTGCTTGCAAGAACTCTAGAATCTCTGGGATGGAGGCTGAAAAGGGTTTCTTCTGGCGTTCCGTACACCAAGCTTCGAAGATGCGCCACACCCTCACATAGGAAAGACAAGTGGAGCGCTTTCGCGCGCTCAACAAGGTTGCAATCACTGAACCCGAGTATCCCCGCTTCCGAAGCCGCGCCCTTTCAATAGCCAGGCCGTAAGCGAGAATCGATCCATGTGAGGCATCAGCAGAGGTCCCTGTCTGAGAAGGTCCTTCTTGCAGGGAAGACGGAACGGTTGGTCGACCGCCAATCTCACTAGGTCCGCATACCACGGGCGGCGAGGCCAATCTGGAGCAATGAAGATGACCAGGCCTTGGTGGGATTCGACCCTCTGAAGCACCCTCCCAATCAAGGCCCAAGGAGGGAACACGTAGAGAAGACCCCCGGAGGGCCACCTCTGAGCCAGGGCATCCAGGCCTTCGGACATTCTTTCCTTTCTTCTGCTGAAAAAAAGACTTGCTTTGGCCGACGAGTAGCGGGCAATGAGATCCATGATTGGAGGGCCCCAGAGGGAGACAATCCGGTTGAAGACTTCCTGATCCAGCTCCCATTCTCCCTGGTCGACCTTGAACCTGCTGAGGTAATCCGCTGTGACGTTGTCTGTGCCAGCCACGTGTTGAGCTGAGAGGGCTAATAACCGGGTCTCGGCCCACTGGAACAGGCTAGTCGCCTCCTTCTCTAGGGCGGGGCTGCTCGTCCCCCCCTGCCGGTTGATGTAAGCCACCGTGGTGACATTGTCTGAGAGGACGCGAATTGCATTCTTCCTCACTAGAGGCTCGAGCGTCTTGAGCGCCAGGACAACTGCTCGTAACTCCAGCCTGTTGATGGACCACTGCGACTCCACCGGGGACCAAAAGCCCTGAGCAAACTGTCCCTGGCAATGGGCTCCCCAGCCCGACAGGCTGGCGTCCGTTGTAAGCAGGATCCACTGCGGAGTTTCGAGAGGCGTCCCACATTCTAGGTTCTTCGGACACCTCCACAACCGGAGGGCTTCCCTGGTTCGAGGTGCGCAGGGCAGTGGGGTGGACAAGGGATGATTCTGAGGAGACCAACGACGTAACAAGGAGTGTTGTAGAGGCCACATGTGGGCCCTGGCCCAAGGAACTACCTCTATTGTCGCAGCCATGGCACCCAATAATTGGAGGTAAAGCCACGCTGAGGCGTTTCGTCTTCCCAGGAACTGTGATACGAGAGTCCTTAGATCCTTTGCCTGTTTTCGGGGTAGGAACACCCTTCCTCCTCTGGTGTCGAACCTTGCCCCGAGGTACTCGAGTTCCTGAGTGGGTATCAACTTGCTTTTTGACCGATTGATTATCCACCCTAACTCCTCCATGACCTCTACTACTCTGGCTGTAGCCGAGCGACTTTCCTCCTCTGATTTCGCCCTGATCAGCCAATCGTCGAGGTATGGGTGTACCAGGATTCCTTCCCTTCGTAGAAAGGCGGCCACCACCACCATTACTTTGGTAAAGGTCCTGGGAGCCGTAGCTAAACCGAAGGGCAGCGCCTGAAATTGGAAATGACCTCTTGGCACCGCGAACCTCAGGAACTGTTGATGAGACCTTCGGACCGGAATGTGCAAGTATGCTTCTGTCAGGTCGTGAGCTGTGAGAAACTCCCCGGCCCTTAAGGCCGAAATGACTGACTTCAGGGTTTCCATCCGGAAATGGGGTACCTTGAGACAGCGATTGACCTGTTTTAGGTCTAGGATAGGACGAAAGGAGCCTTCCTTTTTTGGGACTACAAAATAAATGGAATACCGACCGGAGCCGTATTGGTCTGGTGGGACCGGGGTCACAGCCCCGAGCGCTACCAGTCTTGACAGGGTGGCTTCTATAGCTTTCCTTTTTGTCGGAGAGCCGCAGGGGGATTGAATAAAGGCTGGTAGAATCTGTTTTCCAAATTCAAGGGCATAACCTTCCCTGATCACTTCCAGGACCCACTGATCGGACGTGACCCAGGTCCAGGCAGGAAGAAATAGCCTTAGGCGACCCCCCAAGGGTAAATCGCCCGCACGGACCCCTTCTATCTCATTGTGATTTTCTAGGTCCCGAGAATAAGGGAGGGGCTCCAAAACCTCTCCCTGCTCCTCGAAACCCCTTAAAGCCTGACCCCCTGGCCGGAAGGCGACCCTTAGGAAAGGAACTTGTTCTGGGAGGCCGAAACCTCCGAGAGTCTCCTGGTTGACTGCGGGAGGGCGCTGGAAGGCGAGGCTGCTTCGGTCTGTCCTCTGGAAGTCTGCCTCCCTTGGATTCACCCAGGTCCTTTACTAGCTTTTCTAGGTCCTCACCGAACAACAACTTCCCCTTAAAAGGAAGACGACCCAGGTGCGCCTTAGAAGAAGAGTCAGCTGCCCAATTGCAGAGCCATAAACAGCGCCTAGCTGCGACTACGGATGCCATGTTCTTAGCTAGGCTCCTGATGAGATCGTACTGACTATCTGCCAGGTAGGCTGCTCCTGACTCCAAACTAGCTGCCATTGGCTGTACGTCTTCTGCGGTACCCTCCGACAGCTGAAGCTGTTGGGACCACCTCAGGCAAGCCCGAGCTACCCAGGCCCCCGAAACCGAAGCCTGTAAGGCGAGGGCACTAACATCAAAGGCCTGCTTTAGTAATGTGTCCAATTTTCTGTCCTGAGAGTCCCTGAGGGCCGCGCTACCTTCTACTGGGATAGTTGTTTTCTTAGTAACTGCAGATACCGCCACATCCACCTTGGGCGACTTCAGCAATTCCCTGTCCGAATCCGGTACTGGATAAAGGCGTGTCATAGATCGCACCCCTCTCAGGGAGGATTCAGGCTGATCCCATTCTTCCTGAATCATCTGGCGGACGACCCTGTGTATAGGGAATACCCGTTGGGACCTTCTGACTGCTTGGATCAGGGGATCCTCCAGCGCTTCGTCATCTGCTGGTGTGTCTGAAGCTACCTTGAGGGCCTTTAGAGACTCATTGATTAGCCCCGGGAGCTCCTCCCGGCGAAAAACCCGCACTATGCGGGATTGTTCCTCCTCCGGAATCTCTCCTTCCTCGAGTTCCTCCTCTTCATCCCCTATCTCCTTATCGGAAAACTCCTCCTCCTGAATGTCGTGAAGAGGGGTAGAGAACGGTTCTTCACTCGCTAGTCGCGCACGTTTAGAAGCTGGCCCCCCTGGAATGCCGGGATCCTGGGGAGCGGACTTCCCTGGGTTAACCCCCAGGTCTTCCTTCCCTGAACTCTGACCTCCTGCCCCTAGCCCCTGCTTGCGCATGCAGTAGGCTTTGTGCAGCAGGACGACGAATTCAGGTGAAAAGAGGTCAGAAGGGCCCTCTTCCCCAAGGGCAGGGGAGAGAGAGGGCAGAGATGGAGTGGGAAAATCAGAGGTTGAGGGCGGAGGGAGGCATGGCTCTCTTTCGCCTTCCAGATGCTCAACTGGACCCTCATTAGCTTGAGAAGCAGACAATTGGATGCCGTGCTCCACCGAGGCAGCTTCTGCAGCACAAGCCCTGCAGATCCCTGCCTCAGAGGCCGTGTCCCTGCGGGTGCCACAAGAAGGGCACCGAAGCTTGGACATTGCTCCCACCAGGTCACAAATGAATTAAAAGGAATGAGAAATAACTCACTAGCTCCTGTGTTGTAGCTCCCAAACTTCCTCCCCCCACACTCCCCGACGAAATAAAATGAAATAGAAAGCAAAAGACAAAAATCAATTAAGCTAAAAATGCCCCAATGCAAATATATCCAAATAGGAGGGGAAAAAAAACCCCTGTACTTGCGTTTTTCCCGGCTTCCACGATTAGCGCTGAGCTCCGAGGATGAAAAACTTCCTGCGGGGTACTACACGTGGCTGGGCCTCAGCCATGTGGAATGCAGGCCGGGACCCAGCGGCTCGGCTTGCACCGCCGTCCCGCAACTGCCCAGAAGGAGCGATCCCGCAGCCGACCGCAACCTCCAGCCGCTCCCGAGCTGCCTCGCTAAGCCGGGAGCGCGGAGGGGGGGGGCGCGTTGTAGCCTCAAGCGCTCAGTCGCCCAAGGGCTTCGTCGCGAGGCGGAAGAGTCCGGTGCTGAGGACAGAGAGCCGACGGAACTGTAGGGCTCCCGCGATCCACCCCCTGCTGACGGCAAACCTCTTTGGAGAGGGAGTCTCTTCCTTAGTACCCCAGTCACTGGTAAAAGGAGCCTTGCGAGCAGAGTGCTTGAGCTCTTACTCCGGAGGGTAGAGGGGAGGGAAGGGGGGGGGGGGGTGGGAGAAGCAAGAAGCAAAGAAAGGCTTAAAGGGGCACTAATTACCACTGCAGAAAATAAAAGTTGAACAGCAAACCTTTAAATAAATTATAAATAAAATTATAAATCTCCAATAAGGGGACTAAAAGGGAGACTCCAGTAAGCCCTTGGCTTACGGAACCCTCCAGCTGCTTGGAGGCTGAGAATACTGGGGCTTAGGGGTGGTACCAGAGGTATTTATACCTAACCAGCCTCAAAAGGGTTTGACTCAGCCTCCAAGCTGCTGGAAGGGTTACGCAACCAGAAGTAAAGGGACTGGACTGAAGTGACGATAAGGAAAAGGCTTTATGCAGCAGGAGCAAAAACTACAGTGAGAAGGCCCCCTGTGCTTAACACTGTCTGCTCCTCCGAGTTATTCATTTTTGCCCCCTTTTTGCCTTTGCTTTCGCCTTAATTGGAAGGGGCTCCTCTTCCACAACAGCACTTGCTGCCCTGAGCACCGAAGCCTCCCCTGCTTCACTCTCAGTGCCAACTGCTCGAGACCGGTCCGGCCTGTCCTCCTGCAATTCAGCCTCCAATGACTGGGATTCAGTCTCGTAGCCCCTGCAAAAACCTGCTGCTGACACTGAGCCCCTGTGGGACCCACAGGCCACATGGGTCTGTCTGGTTGGCATTTTCTGTGTTTTGTTTTTTTCCCCTCATACTTTAAATCGGGCTGATGCTAAGGCTCCCCTGCCATGTTCCTGCCTCTCCAGCCCCTGAACTACCAGCCAAACATGCCCCCTGCACTGGCGGCTGCTCAAAACCTGCCCTGAGGCTTATCTACACATTTTCGCAGCTCCAGACCTTCCCGTGCTGAAAAAACAGCCACCGCTCTGCACACTACCTACCCTACACCATGCTGTCTTTTCCCCTCGGGGCCCGATTACAAGAAAAGCAATTCAGGAGCTGTTTCACCGCATGCTCAGCCACCCCCCACCCTCACACTGGGCTTCTGCAGCAGCAGGAGGGCTTCAAAATACCTGGTCTCCTGCCAGCCCGACAAACTTCTCAGCCTGTACACGGGTGTTGTCATGCCGTGGTTTCTGATCTCAGATCAGCTGTTTGCTCTCCTTCATCAACACAGCTTGACATCCGCACGGCACTTGCACACCGCAAGCTGCCCTCCCCCCCCCCCTCAGGAAGGCAACACGGATTAAGCCTTTTAAAAAAATTTTCCCCTCCTTTCGCGGCCTCAGGTAAGTGCTGCTTTACAGCTAAAAGGGCTGCCCCAGTCTGCACTGCCCCTGCTGTAACAGTGCAGTGCTCTTTTGCCATTCACTTTCCAAAATCTCTAATCTGAAAACCTTTTGTTCCTTCAGCGAGTTCAGGTAATGGGGTTCATGTCTCCAGCTGCTTGGAGACTGAGCTACTGAAGGCTGGGGGTGGAGCCAGCTGCCTATATGGAGGAAGGTCATGAAGCTCATAATATGCTTAGTCTCCAAGCTGCTGGAGGGGCATGAATACCCAAATGTGCTGGGACTGGACTGGAGGAACGAAATGGAAATATGACTTATTTATTTTACATTCTCTTATATACCACGCTATACGCTATTCTGCATCAGTGCGGTTTACATTGAACAAACTGAAATTACATTGAACAGGGCATTATAACTTGGAGATAACTATTTTACAGGGAACATGGGCTATGGAGGGTTAAGTGGCTTGCCCAAGACCACAAGGAGCACCTGTGGGACTAGAAACCCCAGTCCTTCCAGCCCAAGGTTACTGTCCTCTAGTGGGATTTGAACCCCCGACCTTCCGGCCTGAAGTACCTTGCCCCAACCACTAGGCCACTCCTCCACTCCACGACTTATACCAGCACTTTGCTGAAATGCTTCTAACCCACAATTCCAAAAGCTCTCTCAAAGAGGTGGATCTTTACAGCAACTTTTAATTTCTGGAGGACAGGCTCCAGCCACACACGTGTAGACAGGCTGTTCCAGAGAGAACAAAAGCAGAATGATGCATTGACTCATACTTTGCTTTAGAAGGCAGGGGAATATGAAGTTAATTGGCAAGGAGAGAGTAAAGACAACGAGCAGGGGAATAAGGGCAAATTAAAGAAGTCACGTCCTAAAACCTAAGAACGTAACCGTGATATACCTTTTTGGGGGGTGGGGCTGGGACATGCATTGTGACCTATGATTCGGCGGTCAGATTCTAGTTTCCAAGAAAATTTGACAAAGGCTAATCAGGCCTATACTGCTCTGAGGTGTTTCTTTACCATAAAGTGGGCTGTTTTGTATAAAATGTCAATTCAAGTGGTTGAGATAGAGCAGCAGGCTGAAACTATGATTAAGCCAGTGTTTCTCAAGCCATTCCTGGAGTACCCCTTAGCTAGTCTGGTTTTCAGTATATAAATAATGAATATGCACAAGATGGATTTGCATGCAAAGTGGGTAGTGCATGCAAAATCTCTCATGGCTATTCAGCATGGCTATCCTGACCCCTTAGAATGGTTAGAGGTTCTCCAGGAATAGCATGAGAAACTCTGCGCTAGGCTACTCCTCCAGTCACCAAGAGGCTGACTTAGGGTCTTGGCAAAATAGCAAACTTAAATTGTGTGTTTTCTTACAAGGATTTTGAAATGGTAAAAATGATTGAAATCCAAGTTGCCATTAGTTTGGTTCACAAACAGATCTGCATGGACAGTTTTCAAATCTCCACAAACCTAAAGTCAAGCTAGCATGAGACCCAAAGAGTATACTCATAGCTAACCCATTTGGGTCTATATAGAATCAATATGCTACTGTTTAAAATAGAAGAAATAATTATTGGTTAAGAGAACAGACAAATAAGCAGGTTATAGTTTCACCAGTGTGGCTTTCAGAAAATTAAAGCTTCTTGCTCTGTTAGTATTGCTGACAAAGAGAATGTTCTATCCTGTGAAAGATTTTTGCAATAGAATCTGCAAATATGTAGATAACCAATATTTTATGGCCTTCAACTGTAGTACCATCTCCATTGATTCCCAAAGAAAGCTGGACTAATGGATCTCTGCTCATATTTCAACCTATTTAATATTTTTATTTTTATTGTAAACCACTTTGATTGAAGGATAAGGTGGTATAAAAATATGGATAAATAAAACCTAATCAACTACAGAACTTCATAACATTACAAAGTTCAGTAAGAGAATTCTGTGGCATTAGAAAGGTGATATTTTACTTACCAGATAGTTCTTTGAGTCCTACTAGACCAGTTCTGACAAGTGGTTGGGTTTCTCTACTAGCAGAGTGGTGGAGACAAAGAACCAATGAAAAGCCTAGGTTTCAGTGGAGGTCACTCACCTGCTTCTATATGCCACAACCATCAGAGGTCTTTTCAGTATATGTCCCAAAGCCTATGGAATATGGAAGCCTCCCACAATCTCAACGTGGTCAACAATGAGCAAACAGCAGAGAATTATGTACAGGAAAGCATAAAGAAAAGGTAGATTGTAGAAGGTGAACCTGCAGATCCAAATATAGAAAATCATAGCAGACCCAAGGGTACTGCCGCAGAAGAACAAAGCAAAACAGTTCCAGGGACAGGCCCTGGATTGATCTAGCAGGACTCAAGGAAAGGACATTAACTGGTAAGTAAAATCTTATCTTTCATATTGTCTTGCTAGACCAGTCCAGACAAGTGGGACGTACCAAAGCTATGCCTTCATTGGGTGGGAAGAAGACAGCAACTCACGTAACCTGAGAGCCAAAGGCCATGTCTGCCCAAGTGTGGCCACTCAAGCGGTAATGCCTGACAAAAAATGGAAGTGATGCCCACGATTCCGCCTGACAAATGTCTGCAGGGGCTACCAAGCTGCTCCACCCACGAGGATGCTTGCGCTCAGATAAATTGAGCACAAATCCTCCGGAACCGGCCGGCTCTGCAACAGACACACAGAGGCAAAAGCCTCCTTAACCCAGCACCCCAATGCAGACTGAGCTGCCATATCACCTTGCACAAGCCAGCAAGCAGCACAAAAGATGGTCTGACTTACGAAAAGAATTCATAAACTCCAAGAACCAGAAAAGCACCCTCTGTGCATCCGCAAGGCGAAGATCCTTACCAGTCCCCTGACATTGCTCTTTAGAGAAGGACTGGTTCACATGAAAGGAAGAAATCACTTCAGTGAAGAAGGAAGGCACATGTCAAATGGAAACGGCTTCCTCAGAAAAAGATAGGTAAGGATATTGGCAAGACAGAGCCTGCAGCTCAGAATACTGCCTTTCGGAACAATCACAACCAAGAAGACTGTCTTGGGCATCAAGTTCTGCAAAGTAGCATACTTCAACAGCTCAAAGGGCTCAGACATCAGGGCCCTGAACAACAGACACAGATCCCAGAAAGGGACCACAGACTGGAGAGGAGGACACAGACACCAAAGTCCCTGGAAGATGACACAAGGTGTAGGGCTAAAGAGACTTACAAGCCAACAGCCCTCTGAAACAGGCCACCTGAACCTTCAGGGCACTAAGAGGTCCTTCTCCAGACCATCCTGCAGAAAAGTCCACAGAGACGTTATCTTGGCCGCAGGTTGGTGTCACAGGAATACCCAACAATCGCAGGAATGTTTATAAAGGGAAGATAGCGGAGCACCAGTGTGGGCCTGTTTTGGGGAGCTGTGATTTGTTCTGCCCGGTGCCTTGATTCTCTGGCCTAGAAGAGTTTGACAGAGATCTTGCACGGTGGGATTTCCACAGTATT